>SRSE01000140.1:5092948-7639422 GCA_005024645.1 Planiliza haematocheilus
AGACTTGCAGTAAAACCACAAATGTGGAAGTTTGAGTGGATCCATAAAACCCTTTGTGTTGTTCTAACGCATCTCAAGTGAAAATTAATGAAGTAATAACAGTCACGTTAACATAATATTTTGCCTTTATGCCTTTTTCCCTCGATTTGCAGGCTACCAACGAGGTCATTTACCGTGTGCCCAAAGCCACCCAGCAGGAGATGTTGGCTGCTGTAGACTCATGCTCCAAAGCCTTTCACTCCTGGTCCGAGACGTCTATCTTGACTCGGCAGCAGATCTTCCTGCGCTATCAGCAGCTTATCAAGGACAACATTGTAAGTCAAAGGGTCAGAAACTGCAAGGTGTGCAGAAAACTGAAAAAAATAAAATTTAGGACAACAGCATGTCCTCTGTTTTGAGTTCATTACCACAGCAGTTTAGAGATTGAATAAAATCTTGAGCTAAAGCAGAAGGGCTGATATAAACATCCTCTTGTGTTTCAGAAAGAACTCGCCAAGTCCATCACAGTGGAGCAGGGAAAGACCCTTGCAGATGCAGAGGGGGATGTGTTCAGAGGATTGCGTAAGTTCATTTGAATCACACATTTACATAGACAACTTTTACAAAGGGTGAATGTTTGCATTGTTAAGTAGGTTTTTACTTTAAGGTTGGAACAACTGTTAATGAATTATAGTAACACTGTACATGGGAGAACCAAAAGAAATGAAGATTACTCAATGGACCTGCTGAGTAACGCATTACTTCAACCCAGTCACCTCAGTGTTAAACACCCAACAGTTCTGTCTTTCAAACACAAATTACAGTATTTGACTTTGTCTCCACCTGAATTAGTCAATAAAAAAATCTGGACATTTGTCTTTTAAATAATAAATTATTGTTACGAATGTTGTCATCATAATAAATTAGGCACACAGTCAAGTTAAATTATAGATAAAGTGGCTTGCATGAAGTCAGCGTATTCAGTATTTGTCTCAAAGCAAAGTATCCTCATCCTGAACTCATGTTGCATGATGTGTTGTGTTCACACCTTTCCCGTGCAGAGGTCGTGGAGCACGCCTGCAGCATCACCTCTCTGATGCTCGGTGAAACCCTGCCCTCCATCACCAAAGACATGGACACTTACACCTTCCGCCTGCCCCTCGGGGTGTGCGCTGGCATCGCCCCCTTCAATTTCCCTGCCATGATCCCTCTGTGGATGTTCCCTATGGGCATGGTGTGCGGCAACACATACCTGCTGAAGCCTTCGGAGCGTGTGCCGACGTGTACCATGCTGTTGGCTAAGATGCTGCAGGATGCCGGCGCTCCGGATGGAACGCTCAACATCATCCATGGCCAGCACGATGGTAAGAGTCAGTCTCTGCTGACACACACAAAAAATCTCCAGTATCCAGATGAGGCTGAGAGCACTTCAAGTCAAATTTAAGAAAAAAAAAATGTTTTGGAAGAAGAAAAGTTTGGGAGTTATAGACCCACAAAACATGACATTTGGCTTTGATTCAGTCAAACTTTTATTTTCTTTGGGGTGGTGGTGGAGTTAAATGATTCAATATTGTATCAATGTGAACGAGCAAGCATATATTAGCATTTAAAAATCTAAGCTTAAATAACTAATCTATGTATTCTCCAAATCACAGACAGCAATGATATTGTTTGACAAAATATGAATTTAGATAACTGTTAATTAATTACTGGTTGCTGATTATTGTGGTTGATTAAAAGACTTCTGAAGAAGATTATGAGCTCAGAAGTTCATGACTGTCTTTTTGCCACAGCTGTGAATTTCATCTGTGACCATCCAGCCATCAGGGCAATCAGCTTTGTTGGCTCAAATCAAGCTGGAGAGTATATTTATGAGAGGGGTTCTAAAAATGGCAAGCGGGTCCAGTCCAACATGGTGAGTGTCAAATGAAACACAAGTTTAAAGTCTGAGGCTTGCTGCTTATGTCCAGTAGGTGGCAGCATTGGTCAACACATCCTTCTAACTGGCAACTGTACAGATCAGAGAAACCATAGTGCAGCTGTGCATCACTGCTCAGAATTGTGAATTAGAAGTTTTCTGTTTATATGAGTTGTGTCCATAAATCCTCTTGGTCGCGTAAAATGTGGAACAAGTTTACTGTGTAACATTTGCAGGTGATTTGTTTGTCATTCCCTGATGTTATGTTCTTACTTGTAACTAACCAGTCAGTGGCTGTAATGTTGAGATCAAACGTTACAAGGTTAACCACTTCTTGTATACTGTAGGGAGCCAAGAACCATGGTGTGGTGATGCCTGATGCCAACAAGGAGAATACTCTGAACCAGCTTGTGGGCGCTGCGTTCGGGGCTGCGGGTCAGCGTTGCATGGCTCTGTCTACAGCCGTCCTGGTGGGCGAGGCAAGGAGCTGGCTGCCGGAGCTGGTGGAACGTGCCAAGGCGCTGCGCGTGAATGCAGGTACCACGCCCGTCACCCCACCCTTCACCTCCGTCTCTCCTGAGCCTCTTCCCCCAAAGGGCCGTTGGTTCAGTCATCTCGGGGCCACCCATGCCGCTCTAACCTCACCTCTTGCCTTACGCCGCGTTCTAACTTCTCTCTGGAGTCAGCTGGGATAGAGGGATTGTTGAGTCAGCCATGCTGCAAATTTGTGGGCAGATCTGCGGGCCAGGCCTAAATGGCGGTTTTGAGCATCAGATCGTCGGAGCAAGGGAGTTGATGTGAAGTAAAATGCAGAATATCTCCCTGTTTAGAGTGATATGGAGTTTAATTTGTGTTCTACACAGGAAACCCGCAAGTATCCATTTTGAAGGGAGTGCCCCACTGTGCCCCTCGTCCTGGCTTTTGCATGCTTGTGGTACAAGACGTATCTGAGTGTCAGTTCCCTTAATGTGTCGTAACATGTAACGTTATAGCTGGTTGTTTTGGGGGCCCTACTAGGCGACCAGCCTGGGGCAGATGTGGGGCCTCTGATCTCTCCGCAGGCCAAGAACAGAGTCTGCAGCCTGATCCAAAGTGGTGTGGACGAGGGAGCAAAGCTGCTCCTGGATGGCCGAAACGTCAAGGTCAAGGGTTACGAAAAAGGTAACTTTGTGGGACCCACCATCATCAGCAGTGTCACGGTATGTGGTTTCATATCTATATATACTGCATCTCATTTTAACTTGAATAATAAAAAGCTTCTGCTAGCAGTAATAGTGATTTCTTTTGTGCTCTTAACAGCCTAACATGAAGTGCTACACTGAGGAGATCTTCGGGCCTGTGCTGGTTGTTCTCGAGGCAGACACTCTGGATGATGCCATCAGTTTGGTCAATAGGAATCCCTATGGCAACGGCACAGCGATCTTCACCACAAATGGCGCCACTGCGCGCAAATACACTCACGAGGTGGATGTGGGCCAGGTGAGTGGCTTCAGCCTCCAAATGTGATCCTCTGTTTTGGGAGAAAGGAGGCATTCACATCCCTGCGTCATGTCTGTACAGCTTCTCAAGCACGGAGCACATCATATTTCTGTTCACCTTCATGCACTTTAAAAAAACAAAACAATTATTTTCCATGTCAAGCATACCCTTGTTTGCTCCCGACCCTAAATACACACCTTCGGCAGCCCCCTTCCCTCCACTTCCCCACCCATCAAGACTACAAATAGCTACAGCAAATATGTGTCTGTTGAATCAAAACAGGGGGACATAAATACATTTTTCCGGGTAATATTCAGGGAGGGGAAATCTTAAGATTAAAACTCAAAAGGGATTCCTAGCGTCCTGTTCGACAGTGGAGCATAAATATGGCCAGCCTTCACCCTGTTTGTTTGCCTGTGGAGCCTAGTTATGCCCTGTGTTTGCTGTTCACATGTCGGGGAATGCTGCGCAGGCCATGTGCTGTACTCCTGTCCAAACCTCCATGCAACAAACATCTACTTTTCACTTCTTTTTTTTTCCCCCGTCCCTGTGCACCTTCGCCAAAAGGCCTTAGTGTGTCCAAAACTTACTCCAGCTGTTTCAGACATTTTAAACCAAAGTGACTTGCCTCTGTTGCCTTCATAACAAAGTTTTATTTGGCTTTTCTTCCCTTTCATAATTGTGTACTAAGCTTTCAAAACATCAAATGTAAGCTACTGGTTTAGCTTTGTTTAGTGCCATCATGTAAGTTTGTTTTTTAAACGGCATGGATGCACCACATCTCTCATCTGCCGCATCTTACTCATCCTAGCAATTTAGAATCTCGGGGAATTGCGTTACAAAGCTTGCACTTATGGAAATGAAAGGACAAATACTTGTTTTCTGCAGATTGGAGTCAACGTCCCCATCCCTGTCCCACTGCCAATGTTCTCCTTCACTGGATCGAGAGGGTCCTTTAGAGGGGACATGAACTTCTACGGGAAGCAAGTAAGAATCAAATAAATATGTCTGAATGTTGCTTGCCTATAAGAGAAATACAGAGCGGAGGTTTGATGTACATGTTTTTAATCGTGTTTCTCCTCCAGGGCATCCAGTTCTACACACAGATCAAAACGGTGACCTCACAGTGGAAGGCTGAAGATGCCACTTTGAAAAGTCCTGCAGTCACCATGCCTACGATGGGACGCTAAGTACACCACCTTAGTCCTGCTGATGAATCTGATAAAACACAAGATGCCCTTCTTCCACATACAAAACAGACTGCTATGTTCAGTGTGAATATTTCATAAAGTTATGAAAGAATATTACCCCTCCTGGAAGACTTTATATTAGATGTGTGTGTATACAGATCTGTGCAAATCCACACATCCTCTATTGCCAAGGTTTTAACAGTGAAAAGGCTCTGTACAGATGAAGCATTGTTAAATTTAACACTATTAAAACTCGTGTGTACATACCACGTAGTGTGTGTATAATCCCTGGGAGTGTATTTTTGGTATAAGCACATTCATCAAAGGTGAAAGGAGTTTTGTATTGAGGTACAACAGTCTTCACACAAAACCTACATGCATGACAATATATTTTAAATATGCACAAACAAACCTCTAGGCATTCTACTATACTTATGATCGACACTCTTTGGGAAGCAAACAAAGCCAAGGCAAATGATCCACAGCGTAATGTGAAATGTAGAGGCCTCACAAAGGTCATGTGATGTGCACATCCGGCAGACTGTTTGCATTTGACGGCAGAATGGACTCAGGCGCCTGGGTGCTGATAGTTGCCGGGGTGAGCTCCTCTTTAATTCTGGAAGACAGTCATCATTATGCAACGCTAAAATGCAAGTGCCTTGATAAATCACATGTTGGCACTCACGTTCTCTCAGCCACTGCTTTTTCTGCTAAACATGGAATGTGGGACCAATAAATCTGCACAGGCTTCTTAATTGCAAGGACGAGCTACAACTTTTATTCTCTAGCACATTCCTTAAGTGTCTTACCCTGCAGCATTGCTGTCAGTTGGGCTCTTCTTCTCGGGGGAAGCAGACAAAGACAAATGTTGGCCAACTTTCCTATCAGGAAAATGCAGAGCTGCAGTTAAATCCAGAACATTGCAGTGAAAAGCCATGTTTTAGCACATTGGTGTCTCTTCACTCAGGCCTGCAGACTTGTCTTGAGAATAGGTTACACTGGGTCAACACAATGCACATGGATTTGGAGGCTGCCAAATGTTCTGTGTTATTCTGCAGGACTAGGTGCCAGACCACTGCTAACATGAATATACTTCTCCTCTTCCCTGCCTTACCCCCATACGTCCAGATCCCCTGCACACTCCTCTCTGAAAATCATGTTACCAGCTGCTTTCTGACCACAAGCGTTCAAAGAACAAAATAAACGGCTGGTGCACGTGAAGAGGGGCCAATAGGCTGAAAGCAAATCGACGTGACCAGATGTTTGTTTCCAAGCACACGACTCTGTGGCTGGGCCTATTTTTACTATTGTGCCCAGACTCTTTCTTCATTCTTTTTAAGCAGCTGGATGGAAAAGAAAATTGGTTGAAGCCTAACTGATGTTTTATGGTATCCTCTTCTGCTGAGAAATGGCTGTTTAAAACATTAAAAAGAGGGAGGAGTCAGTGGAGGTTCAGCCTGAACTACTGCATGGTGTCACTGCACTTTCTTCTTTCTGACTTAATTGATGCACAAGCTTCAGTTGATTTTAGGGGCTAACAAATGGATTTTATCTGCAATAAAGTCAATAAGTGAAGAACAAGCAGCCGACAGGATTTCAGCTACATCAAACACAAAGAAATTATTGGGATGTTTTGTTACCTTTCCGTCTGTCCATTCATTTTAGCAAAGAGAAGCCTGAGAACTTGTTCCTTTTGCTCCCAAGTGAGATCTGAGATTTGTACTTTGCTGTCTGGGGGATGAGTCCTTTAAAAGAAGCAGATGAAAAATACAAAATTAACCTTTGTACTGCAAATGTACTTGTTGTATTAAGATAAACAAAGCAGAGTTTTGCTGACCACTGCATAATAAGCTGCGAGTTACTTGGAGCTGAGGAACATGAATTAAAAATATCACAAAGGTATACACAGTGGCACAAGTCGTGGAAAGGATGAGAAAGGAAGTGGGCGTACCATGTCACAGCTGCCTCCATGTCTGAATAGACAGAGTTGGTACTGTGGGGACCTTTATGGAAGGTGCGGATGGGTGGGAACTTTATCTTTCCTGCTGTGGCTTCCCTAAACCGCCAACGATAACCCTGTAGTGCTTCCTTTTTGTACTGGAGCCTGCTGGCCACAATCTCCTGCTTCACATGAGCAAGCGCTTCATGGAAGAAGTCCTCCAGCTCCGTGCGCTTCTCTACAATGGCGCTTGCAAGCTGCTTGACGTGCCCCAGTTCCTTCTGTCGCATGGCGATGACCTTCTCCAGTTTCTCCAACTCTATCTGGCCGGCCTGGATGCTGATTAGGTTCATCTTCTCCCTCTCCTCCCGTCGCTCAAGTTCCCTGTCCTTTAGCTCTAGGGTGTGCTCCAGGGCTGCCACCATGGACTTCAGCTCAGTCAGCTTCACTCTCTGGGCCTCCATATGAGCTGAATTCTTCTTAACCGTCACCTCTAACATGTCCTGTATAAACAGGAATAGAAGATGAATAGTAAGATGGATGACACACAGCTAAGTTTGGAAAATCCTTTTGCTTTCATGCCAATGTAAGCTAGAACAGATAAGGATTTGTGTTCCAGCCTGTATTGCTGAGTGAGTGGTCAGAGCTTCAACACAGCAGATTTACTCTCTTGACTTGCAGTCATCATTAGAGGTAAGATTAATGTGCCCATTATTTATTTGTCTTAAAGAACCAGTGCCAGAAAACTGCGAAGGATAAGCCACTGTAGTTGAACCCAGACACCAGTGGAAACTCACCACAACCACTGACCACTGAGAGGCTGGATAGTAGTCAGGAGATGGGGGGGTAGAAGGACCACAAGTAAAATACACAGGGTCAGCTCAAGTAAACAACACGAGGGAAAAACCACCTGAAATATATTCTGCACAGATCTGACAAGTGTTTCCTAACTGCAAATGATTTGGAATTACTTCATGGAGATGAATGGTTTCCATTCCAAGGACAACTGGTGCCCAATAGTTACACTGATGTTTGCTGTCCTACGGTTCGTACATACCTTGTCCAGCGCCAGAGAGGTGTTTTCCCTGGTCAGCGAATGTGTCAATTTCAGCAGGTCCTCTGCCTCCTTTTTGTGGTATCTCAGTGCTTCGTTGAGACGATCACGCTCCTTGTACGCAGAACGCAAGTCACCTTCCAACTGCCTAAATAGGTTACAGTACAAACAAAATAGCCACTGAGAAATTTGTGTCAGACTACGAACACAACTGTATGAATCTTAATATTGTGCTCAACAGAATTTGTACACATTTTATTTTTATCTGTGTCCCAAATAGAGTAAGACAAATGCATTATGAAATATTTTAAGACTGTTTATTAGTCAAGGTGGTAAAGGCTTTCAATGTAAAGAGCATTTCACTCCTTTTTGCTGTTGGTTTTTGTGGCTCTTGAACAGGATTGTCTGGACTGGTGTACTTTTAAATGTAACCTATGTGTGTTCAGAATTAAATCAGTAAGTAGGACCACACCAGTATCAATGTTGATGTTTTATGAGCTGTAAAAAAAATGTACCCAAACATAGCAGAGGCAGAGTATACATCCTATGGCCTCAAAAGTAATAAACTATGATCTTCCACACACACTTTTCTCCCCCCTCTCTGCCTCCACTTTCCGGGACAGCTAAGGCTGTGATCATTGGCTTATGTGATGTACACTGTCATGATCCAGTGCGGTCAAGTAACATTAGCTCTATTTAAATACAGTACATATATATATATATATATATATATATATATATCTTCATTCTGCATGACAGTGCAGTTTAAAGAATAAAACTTGATTGTTGAGTAAAAGTGGAGACACTCACATAAGGGCTTCATGGTGGTCCTTCTTCACCTTTGCTATCATCCGATTGTATTGCTCCATCATTTCCCTCCCCAAGCCTTCCTGTGACATTCACAAAACCATTACATTTCTATCACACCTTTTTATCATTAAATCTGCCTAGTGCCATGTAGACGAGAACGGAAGAGAGGTGGTCCTTTCAGACTTGATACCTTTTCTTTGAAGAACTTATCCTCCATATTGTTCAGGTTTTCCCTGCGCTCCTTCTCAGCAATGTCCATGCCTTCTCTAAACTGCAAAATGAAAAGGCCATGGTTCATACTGGCATTTTAATCCTCACAACTGAAAACATTTCATCCTTTTTTCCCCATGTATGTGCATTTCCTCACAGCACTAAGTTCCTGCTCCATTTGGGCTTCCATCTCTTTCATTTTCTTCATTCCATCGTGGAGCATGTTGAAGTCCCTGGCCTTTATAGAATTTGATAAAAACATAACGTTAATATGTTTCATATTAAATGCGTGCATTATCTTTAAAGTAGTTACGTCTAGCAGTAGCTGGTCTAGCCTTAACTATGGGGAGAGACTGTTGAAGAAAATAACTTCCAGTAGCGTCACATTGTTTAGTTTGTTCTTTCATTGGCAGTTATTCATTCATTCATTCATTCATTCATTCATCTTCTGTAACCGCTTGTCCTGTGAAGGGAGGGGCTGGAGCCTATCCCAGCTGTCATTGGGCGAGAGGTGAGGTACATCCTGGACAGGTCACCAGTCTATTGCAGGGCCTCATTGATGGTTAACATCAGTCAAATTAGCTAGCAGATCAGTGTGTTGCCGTGTCCAAGTCTAGAGAGAGCCTAAGGCCCAAATAGGCTCTAAAACTGCCTCTGCACTACTAAAATGGTTGCTGACAAACTGATTAATGCACCCACTCATATATTCTGGAGTTGCTGCGAAAGGAAGTAAAAGCTGAGAAAGACGAGTTTTATGCCATATGGCAATACTGTTTTGTAAACCAGTTTGAGCACAGATCAGTCACACTAAATACCTCAAGATGCTACTGTGGAGAAGCCAGTCAGAGCGAAATGTGACAAAGTGACCAAAGTCATGAGATACTAGAATAACACACACCCACAAACATGTACATGACGACTAAATGAGAGGTTATCAACCATCTGATTACAACTCTAGGCCTAATCGTTATCCTTCAGATAACTCTGCATACATCTGCAAAAGTGCACCAGTCCTTACACATGTTGGTTTGCATCATCTGTAATTTCTACTCCAGCAAATGGTCTATCAAAGTTTAAAGTCATTACTGCAGCTGTCTTTTGCTCATGAGGTTCCATAGCAGTTTATATTTGGATCTACACCGATCAGGCATAACATTATGACCTATGTCCTAATGTTGTGTAGGTCTCCCTTGTATCTTTTTGAGTTGTTCCTAAACTCTTTGTGTATGTGCCTGTGCCATCCCCAGTTTCAATGTTGCTGATTGGTGTATGTACAAATATATATATATATATATATATAACTGAACTCCATAAAAGCCATTCACATTCCCATTTTTAAGAACCACTTCATCACCTTGCAGTGGGAAAATAACGGTAGACCTGTGTCTTGAAGTCACATTTTTGGACTCAACCGCAGAACAATTTCCCCTCACTAGACATCATGGGACAGTTGCATACATGTCTGAAACAGGGTTGTTTCAAATTGGTCCAGACCAGGCCTCTTTTTTTCGTCCTCGGAAGCTTATTGGACTCGAATTTACCATCATGAAGTAAGAGCCGGGAGATGGAAAACAGCTGCTAGCAAAAGAAACCTTATTTTTGCCTTGTAAAGCTGCTTGAATTTGTCATGTAAATTTGAAGGCTTGATCTTAAGCTGGAGGTCACGAAGGATAGGAGACAAAATAAGATCCTTGGTGTATGTTATGTAACTTAAAATGGCGTTAAAAACTAGGGATACTTGTGTGACAAGTAAAGTATGGTTAACACATCAAGACCAGCCGTGTTACTGCCTTTTCCCAAACAAGCACTTTCAAACTGTGCTTTCTTTTTTTCCAATGTGGCCACTGACATGGATTAAAATAACATTAGACCATGTAACTAGGAATGTGAGGGGTTTATTTTATTTTATTTTATGGCTGCTTTGTTTGGTTGTTGTTTTCTTACATAATAAATGGCAGCATAATTGCACACGAGGACAGCTGTGAAGGCACAGCGCAGCACATTTCTGAAATGCTAAGATGCTTACAGTAAATCACAGCCATGCCGTACTCTGCTAAGGACATGCTAGCTCGAGTAAGCTCGAGTAAGCTCTCCGGACTAGAATAAATCTCCTTTTCTTGTGGCTTGCGTTTTAAATGAACTCACCAGTTTGTTCTTCTCTTCACGTGCGAGGGCCTCTTGACTTTGGAGGCTGTTCTCCAGCATGCGGATCTGTTAGGAGTAGCGACAGCTGGCTTAAACCTCACTCACGCGTTGTTTCATTTACAGCTAAAAAAACAACAAAAAAAAACACCTTTCTTTCTGACCTTTTCCTCTTTGGCTGCAAGCTGCCTCTGCCAATGCCCCGTTACATCAATGGCGTCCTTCTCCGCGCGGTACAGCTGATTGGTGAGCTGCTCGTTGGCGCGTGCCAACTTGTGACAGGCCTCCCGATACTCCGCGAGCGACTGTTGGCTGACCTGTAACCTCACCTCCCAGAGAGCAGCGTTGGCCTTGGCCTTCTCCACGTCCGACTCTTTGTCCACTTTTAACTCCTGTTTGCCATCTTTCTTTCCTTTCCTGTCATTCAAAAAAAGAAGCCTAGTTTCAGTTTGAACGTCGTGACGTTCAGCAGCAACTTCAGCGCAACAGCAACTAAACGCACACTTACCCGCCTTTCACCCTCTTTACTTTGGAGGCTTTCGTCGTCGGCATCACTGCTGCTTTTTACTAAAGAAGAAGAAGTTGCACGGTAATACCCAGATATTTTATCTGTATTTTACTGTTAGCTAGCGCCAGTAACCTGCTGCTACTGTTTGTTTAGGTTGTTGTCATGGAGACGCCGTAGCCATGACACTCGCCAGAATATTAGGTACACCGATGAAAGCGAGTCTATTGTGACAAACGCCTAACTAAAAAGCCCAGTCATGACTATCATAATGTTCAATTTATGTTGAGACACTGTCAGAAAGGTGGTAATTCAGCTGTATGGTCATTTCGAAGGATTTTGTTTGTTTGTATTTCTGTTGTTTCAGCTCCCCCTCTGACTAACATGGGGTTGTCAAAATCATAGAAAGGACACAAGTAGTACTACACACCATGGCCTCCAAAATGAAAACACAGTTGAATCAACAGCAGCCTCACTTATTTTACACAAAAGCTGAATGTTATAACCTTCATGAAGCTAGCCTTTAGTGCATGGTGGTTATATTAGATTGCATTTGTTTTCACTTGCCCACCTCATGAACTGGTACGTGAGTGTTTGTTATCTGGCTTTTATTCAGGCACCATCAAAATGCTGCCAGTGAACCAGCACGTCCAAGCCATTGCCCTAAAATTAAAACATTTTGATGTATATATTACATATGCACATGCACTATAGAAAAACAAATTAAAATAGCTATGTCAAAAATGCCTTTTTTATTTATAAAGCCGTTCCTATAAAAAAGGACACAAGCTGCAAGAACTAATTACTTTGATCTTTTTGGAGTCATACATGTGACAGATGTTTGAAAGACTGAAACCAGAATCTACATTTTTTTCTTATTCTCTTGCAGTTTTGAGTTTTATGTCTTCTTCCCCTTAAAAAAAATCCTATGACTTTCTCCTGCAAAATATTCAGTCTGTAAATTGATAAATCAATCACTGTGGGATAGAATAGAGTGCAGATGTACGTTGTGCTGAACAGCCTTTGGACTAACACAGAATGGCTGTATTTGTCACTTGTCTTGTAATTACAGCCTTTTTATGCTGGGCTCTATCAAACAGGATCTGTTTGCACATGATCTCCTCCCACATGATGACATGAGATACGTTTAGCTCCTGTCAGCAGTATTGCCTGTGTTGTCCTGAAAAGAACTATGTGTTTTTCACTGCCATCCCCGCAGTTGTTTTCTGCTGGAGTTATGGGAAAACCGCTAAGATTAACGTGAATGCATTTGGCTTACATGTTCGAAGGAGCTCATCCAGAAGAAACAATGTAAAGTTAGCGCAGGTCATAATTCAAGCTCAAAACCACTGAATTCTCGCCATCATCTTGTTCAGCCTTCTGCAGGCAGGAGCCTCAGTGTCCACTGCAGATTATACATCAAACGAAAATGCAGATATCGCAAATGTGCTGGGTGTAGCTACTGTAAACCGAATCATATAGGGTCGCTCTCTGCTCTGGCATCATGAACAGAGTTTGAAGACTAAATTTAAAGGTAATTACTATGACAGTGAAGAGAGAAAACTGAAATAACCCTGAGCTTTTCAAAGCTGTCATTATCATTGGAATTGTAATGACAAGGTTTGGGTCTCTTCAATGGACTTTTTGGGGTAGGACACCCACAAACATGGCATTCCTGAGGGTAACATTGCAGCATATTAATGATATATTGCACAGTGTAGATTACAAAGCTGGGGTCCCTTCTCATGCTTTACGGTTTCAGTTAACTTGAAACAAAATACCAAACCTTGAATTGAAACTACCTCTCGTTTAACATTGTGTGTTTGTAATGTGCTGTGTCATGCCACAGACAGGCGCCACAGACTAGATTTAGTGCGCTTTTAAATGTCATCTTACATTAACATGATTTGGCAATCCACTGAAGATTTTTCAGCATTGAAAATATGAAAATTCAACATTTCTAAGATTCCTGTTGTGCAGTTACTCGGAGGGAAAATTCCTATTGCATCATTTCACTGTGGCAACCTAAATGGTGATGTGTGTGGAAATCTAAATTATTCTGTGATTCATGGAAGAGGCACCAAATATTCTAAGGTGGATTATAGCTGCCCAGATGCAAATTAATTACAACAGTACGTGTCTGAACATATCTAGCGATGATTTTAGTGTCACTTTGTAAGACAGATGAAACACAACTTATTTCATTTTTCAGTAGCACATGTTTTAATTCAAGTTTTATTAATCACACATCACAGTGTTAACATCCAACCAAGACATCTACGGGCGCGAGGCAGTGAGAGGTCCTGCACATGTACGCTTTGATAGGGGCGAACGACCATTCTGGTGAGCCACAGGATTGAAAAAAGTAGCCACAGTATTTAGAAAAAAGGAAGGAGGAAAGAAAGTTCAATATTTTTAGTCCAAATTACAGTGTTGGAACAGTGCTTTGCACAGTTGAGTGTCCTGGGAGTGGAATGGCATGATGGGTGAACATTGATGCCAAGCCCCACCCTCCCCACATTGTCCTCTCCTTGGACTTCCTGCACTTTCTTGTGCCCATGGACAGGACCTCTGCCCTCCCCTTACCCCCCTGGCTGGGCTGGCCAACAGCTCGGTTTCTGCCTCAGTCGTTGCAAGAGTTGAAACAAGAGGTTGAGACAGGGTCAGTTCTTCAGGGATGCTCAATTGCTAAACTACCAGCGCCTTCTTTTTCAGATCTCTGTTGATACAAAGTGGGTGAAAAATATCACAGGCCACTACAAATCTCAGTTCGCGTAAGGTCGCTGAGCTGCTTGGCCTCTGTGCTCCACTGCTGTGGGATATCCCTGATGCCTCTGCATCCCTGCACCGTAACCCGCGAAACATTACATGAGAAAGCATTAACCGATAGACTACATCATGGCTTAGGATGCCAGCAACCCACCTAAAGTCGTGAAACAGCCACTCATGCTTTTCATGCATTCTCTTGTGAATCGTGCCTTGCAGCCCAAATATTTTTCCCTTGGAAAGCCTGTGGTTAACACAGGGATGAGTGGGAGTGAGATGATTGCTAACATTCTTTCAACTTTTATGCCAGCTGGAGTGCAGGTCACATTTGCATTTTTTACGGTTGGTGAAACAGCTGCAGTGGATCTAATGTGGTGATTATTGTAGGATTATGAAGAAAAAGTTGGAAGATTTTTTTTTTTTTTTTTATGCATGCATGATTCATTCCAGCTACTGAACATGATTTAGTAGAGGTTGATATGCAATTAAACAATGTAGTCTATCTACAACAATTTTCAGTCTGACATAAATGTTTTCTGTTAGAGTCACTTAATGTCTTCTCCAATAAGGGATTTCATTTACTTACAGGATGATCTGAGTGCAAACATAAGAACTTTGTAATGGGCTATTTAAGTTGTTAACTTTTACAAACTGCAGTAATTAATGTAGAGACTCCGCAGATGGACCTTTTAACAGCTTAACAGAAACTTACATCACTCCTAATTTAAGCAGTAGCAAAATGTGAGCACTCGTGAACTCGTGAAAATCCAACGAGTTTGCAGGGTGAAGGAATCTCTGAGTCAAGTTACTATACAAGTCCCATAAAAAGTATTTTAAGACCATTTCTTTTGAGTTTCTTTTTTCTTCGGCGTGAGCCATTCATTTTGACTTCTTTAAAAACCCCTTTCTCCTTTCGTATGGGGGATTTTTTTTTGGCTTCAGAATAACCAGTAAAGATGAGGAGGGGAAAAACATAGCCAAAAATAATTATCCTTAAAAAGAGAGAAAAGAAGAAGAAAGAAAATGCTGTTGGTAGGCAGGTAGTCCGTCGACAGCTCAACTCACAGGAGGGGGAGGGGAGGGGGGGCTCTTGATGGAGTTGGGATGGACCTCCACAGGATTGGTGGAAGGCTCCTCTCAGTGTGGCCCCATGCCAAGCCCTTATGTCTTTATATACTGTAAACAGATGACCGGACAGTCCTGAGTGTGCATCGCATCCACTCTGCCTCTCTGGCTCTCTCCATCTTCAGGGCCCCTGTCAGCCTTTTGCTCCAGCATCCACGAAGGCTTCTTTACACTTCTTCTGTCTTATCTCTCCGGCTATGAAAACAATGGCCACGCCGAGCCAGCTCCTTACTCTCTACGCGTGGCTCCTGGCTGGGAGCCTCTTAGCAGAGGCGACTTACTACCGGCACCACCGCTACATCCCCCACTACTACCGCTACCGGGAGCACTCCGCCAACACTGAAAACCTCCTCCCTGATGTCTCCAACCCGGTGCCTGAAGTCTCGCAGCCCGGCGTGCCGACCTACCCCGAGATCCCCGAGGTCTTCCACCCGGTGCCTGAGGTCATCCACCCCATTCCTGAGGCTTTCCACCCGGTTCCCGAAGTCGTGCATCCTGCACCTGATCGTTACAGTCCTCTTGAGGCTGACTACGCCGTGTCTGAAGCGCCTCCTCCAACCAACGCGAGCCGTGTTTTCTATGGGGTCATGTTTGACGCTGGGAGCACCGGCACCAGAATCCACATCTTCAAGTTCATCCAGAAAGACCCCGGTAAGACTCTCTCTCCCGCTCTCTCTGTCGCTCTCTCTCTCTCTCTCTCTCCCTCTCTCTCCATCTTTGCACATGCTGCTGTCTCCCACTCACTTTGCTGTTCGGTCATTCACTGTGTGCTGCTGCACCGGCAGAGTGCATGTGCATGGGCAAGGCAACTTCTAAAAGTAGCTGGGTGGACTTTTAATTTGCCCGTGTGACTCAGCTGTGTAGGAAGCAGACTTTTTAAAACTGAATGTGGATGTGGGTGAAGTGCTACAGTCTAAATATCCTGACCCTCAAACCTATGCAATTACACTGCCTTTCTATTCCATCACATAATCTGATCTCTCACTTGTCTTTTAGTTGAGCTGCCCGTCTTGGACAATGAAATGTACCATGCAGTGAAACCTGGACTGTCTGAACATAAGGACAAACCTGAAGAGGTATGTGTGCCTGTTTACGCCATCACTTATTAATAATTATCTGCAAGATTAGGGAGGTGTTCACTGTCTGCAAACCACCAAACCACTGAGATTTTCTTTGGGCTGGGTTCATGTAATGTAAACACTGTATAATTACAAAAATACCTGCTGCTGATGCTGTCACTGCTGCCCACTCTTGTCTGTTCTATTTGTTTTTAAAGGCTCGAGAATATAAATTATCCTTATTTTTGTTCCCTAATTGGCCACAAATGTTAATTGTGCTGCCGTGTATATTTATCATCCCTTCTACAGGCTGCCAACACCATCCGCCAGTTACTGAAGATTGCCAAGAAGACAGTGCCAGAGGAGGAGTGGAGGAGGACCCCAGTGGTCCTGAGGGCCACAGCGGGTCTGCGCATGCTGCCTAAAGACAAGGCCATTGCTATTCTAAAGGAGGTAAAGCACGTTTTCTCTCTGCCCTCAGACAGTTTGGCACAAACACCAGCCGCCCCGCCAAGGAACGGGATGAGAAACCACTAAGTGCTTACAAGTGTCACTGAAAAAAAGGCAGCAAGTCTGCCCATTTGGTGGCTATCATGTTGCAAAGAACAGCTGTTGTGGGGTTGTGTGGAGTAACCATATTTGTCATTTTAAGTATTATCCAGGCTACTGTTCCAGCCATGCCGGCGGTTCAGTTATCTGTCACTCTAAAACAGAGTGCACAGTTTGTTTTCAAGAGCCTCAATAGAATAAATACTATCAAAAGTAAAAATATTTATCATGAAAAAATAATTTTAATTATCTTGTTTAACACATATTCCAGAGATAGCTATATTAAAGTTGTGTTATACTATTCCCTAATTTCCCCACAGGGATGAATAAAGTCTGATCTTATCTACTTCACAGGTAAAAGAGGCCTTTGATGAGTCTCCTTTCTATGTGCCAGAAAACAGTGTTTCAATCATGGAGGGGATAAATGAAGGTAAGTTCCTTTATTGTTGCCATTTGTTCTAAACATAGTACATTTTAATGTTTCGACTTGTCGGTCCAGGTGCTTTTACGGCCTCATTCAGTGAGATTGTATCAAACAGCACGGCTCTCGTAATACTTTTTACAAGTGTTCTGTTACTACCTCATTGTCACAAATAAATCCACCAATGTGAGTGCAGCCCCACGCCCTTTAATTTACCACGAGCCTCCACATCACTCATTAAGACACCCTCACTATGTTATGTTTCATCACAGAGTTATGTGCTATTTGTTATCCTCACTTTATGAGTGCAATAACTTTGCATCTGAGACAACTGTAATTACCTGGGCTGGTCTGCCATCCTACAAGCTATTTTAATATCAGCCTGATGAAGGAGTGCTGGACTAGCTGTCATCTTCAATTTAATTTATTCGGTCTGCTTGAATGTGCTTGAATGGGGAAACATAATTGTTGTGTTTGACTAATGCAGATGTTTTCACCCATGTGTCGTTTTAGGAGTCCTTGCCTGGGTCACAGTGAACTTCCTCACAGGTAAGACATTGCTCGTGTTTTGCTATGGTGGTGTTAGTGGTCAGGAGGCTCATATCTGAGGCTCCAGTGTACACAGAAGCCCTGCAGTGAAAGACTCTTGTCTCCATTCTGAGGTTATGAGCTTGAATCACTGGCCCCAAACAGGCTGGAAATATTTCCTCAAGTTTTTCACACCCATACGGTGGCATCAGATTTATTTTAGCTTAATCTTCACATATAAAAAGTATTTTCCCTCAGGGTCAGCACAGTTACATTGCATGCACCGTTAAACTGCATTGATAGACACCTCATCGTTCTTCTGCTTGTCCGTCATAGGTCACTTGTACTCCAACACAAGGAGGACAGTGGGGATTCTGGATTTGGGTGGAGGATCCACACAGATCACATTCCTTCCAAAGTCAAAGGTGCATTAACGGTTTCATTTTGGTCGTCCAGTTAATTCATTATTATTATTATCAACCAAAAGTAGATGACTAACCATTTGTTGTTAATCCAACAGAAAACAATTTCGTCTGCTCCACCCAGTTACACTGCCAGCTTCAACCTGTTCAACCATACGTATCAAGTCTACACACACAGGTGAATAACGCAATGAGAAGATTCCGCTCTATATGTGGCTGAGATTTGATTTTTCTCATGAGAACTTCAGTGTTACGAAGAATAAAACATGAATGTCTTCTACTGTCTAAATACTAACCATAATTATATGTCATCATAAAGCTACCTTGGTAATGGACTCTATGCGGCTCGCTTGGCAACAGTTGGAGCACTAGGATCTGATGGTAAAGTATCCAGTATATTTTTTATCATCCTCCTATTTGTGCTCTCTGTCATTCTTTCAGAAATGTATTCATTTGGAGATGGCAAACGGTTTCTTGTTTTTGTTTTCCCAGGTCTGGATTGGAAAATCTTCACCAGTTCTTGCCTCCCAAAAAAGTTCAGAGAAGAAGTGACTTTTGGAGGAAGCACCTATAAAGTTAGCGGGATTCCAGACGGTAAGATAAAAGCACTTTGAGGTTTTGATTGCCTTCCCAGGGTCTTGGATCCAACAATCCATGCATTCCTTTCCCAACACCGGAACACAATAGAGTACAGTATATTACAGTCACACATGAGAACATTTATCGGCTAAAGTTCCTTTAACCTTGGCGCCAAACTCATGTTTTGTCATCCTTTCTCACTCTGCCGTCCCTCTTGAACAATTATCCTGGAGTCAACCTTGTATTTAAATGAAAAGAAAACTGTCAGTTAACTTCACAAATAAGGCAGTCACTCCCATACCACAGACGAGTAGCCAAAAGATGCTGGGCTTGTCCCTGAGTTGTTATTTTTTTGTGTAACGAGCAGCTTGATCTGGCCCGCTCACAATTATGTGGTAAAAATAGACAGCACAACAGGGCTGTGCTAAGTGCCGCTCTTGTCAGCACATGGTTTTTGCTGGCCCAACTGAACCAACCATACCCATGGGGCCGTGTGAAACTTGTCCTTCTGGGGCTTCCCTTGTATATTATCTGGTGTGCCCCCAGCTTCAACCACTGTCTGACCTCAGAGTGCGACTCTAAGCTCTCCCTGCTGCATTCCATCCATCACTGCCTTCATGCAACTTCAGCTCACTAAGGCTTACTCCACATTTTAAAAACGACACCTTCTACTTTGTCTTTCTTCAGGTTATGCCGGCTATAAGTTGTGCTACTATGAGGTGAGGAAAGTCATCAAAGGGATATTTCACCAGCCGTACGAAGTGAAGGGCAGCAGCATCTTCTATGCGTTCTCCTACTACTTCGACAGAGCTGTGGAATCTGGCCTCATCGGTGAGTGGGCGCAGAACGAATAGCTCACCTTCCAGTGCCCTTGTCTTTCATGCTAATTATCATCTTTTGCACAAAGAAGAAATTTAAATGACAAGTGTGTTTTCTTCTATACAGATCCCAGCAGAGGTGGTGCAATTGAAGTCAGAGACTTCAAGAAGAGAGCCAAAGAAGGTAAAAATTAGATGCTATCTTCACTAGGGTTGAATAAACTAGGACAAACCATCAGTCTTACATGTTATATATACATAAGTCTTCTTACCACTGAAACATCATGTGAAACAGTCACGGTCTAAACAGCGAAAACTTGTTTGTGCCCCAAACTTGGCACAATTGCAGCAAATTGGCACAGTTTATCCTGTCAAACAGAATTTATTACAACAGTAAAATGTAACCGATTATTTGCTGAAATGTGCTGTGGACACAGATTATAGAGTAAATACACGTTAAAATGGCACTAAAACGTTTGAGGGGGTTTAACCCGATGTGCACCGTGCTTATCAGCTGTGACAGTTGCATTGTCCGCGTTGAACCACATTTGTAGCAAGAAGGAGTTGGTGTGTTATGTAAGGCTGTTTGTGTTGTGAGAACACTGTCACATGGTCTCGAGTCTTGCACAAGCTGGGCTGGCAGCTGAGCTGAAGATGTCTGGCCGGCCCAGGCAGGAGGGCACCTGACAGCCACACACCACCTGGGATCTGACACATAGCAAAACACACACACACACACGGTCTACTAGGATGTTTAACGCCACCACCCACCTGCAGCCTGGTGCTGACCCTTAGTTGTGCTCTTCGCACCTCCCTGGTTATTCAGTCAAGCAAAACAGAAAAGTCCCGTTTTAATCGTTTTAGCACAGAAGTTAGAAAAGGTGTCTTTTTTTCTATTGCATTGGATTATGTGACAAAGCAGATCATTTTTGTCAGTTGTATGTGAGTCCTTTGACATCATGTCTAAAACCTGTGGCTTTCTGTGTTTGCAGTGTGCAACAAAATGACCAAATACCGTGCCATCAGCCCTTACCTCTGCATGGATATGACATATATCACTTGCCTGCTAAAGGAGGGCTTCGGCTTCAAGGACAGCACTGTGCTGCAGGTAAGAGAATCAGAGTGGGGACCACAGTGGACAGTGCATGTGGGAGTCATAATATGAACAGCAGTGACATGATTTTACCATCTATAGCAGATGTAGTAGTGCTTCTTTGTGATTTTGATGGAGATTTTCCTCTCGCTTGGTTTTACAGCTAGCCAAGAAGGTGAACAATGTGGAGACAAGTTGGGCCCTGGGGGCCACCTTTGACTACTTCAGAAACCTCAACATCCACTAAGGACAGCTTGCTGTCGCTGCAGCTGGCACTGAGAGGGACAGTCTGGGGCTTCCCTTCCTCCATCCACCCTCAATCGGCCCATCCCCTCACAGACACACCCGGGCCCACCATGCTTCCTCACCCACTACGTCCCCCCTCCCAACATCTTCTTCAACCTCAGCACCCTGCGAACACTTCGAGAACTGTTGAAAGAAAAAAATCACTATATTTTTATAAGGCCAGCTATTTCTACTGTATGTTGAGCTCATGATTGGTGGGCTTTATTTTTGTAAAACGTTTACATTTTTGATTCTTTATGGGTGCCTGATCTGAAATGTCTTCCTCACCTACCTTAATGCGTGTAGAGGGTAGCAAAGAAGCAGTTCAGCCAGTCAGGATATTTTAGTGCTGACTGTGGTCCTGGTGTGCATTGTGCAAAACAGTGGAGTAAATTTAGGGACGAGTTGCTGAAATGGCAACCATAGTTGTCTTTGCTTATAAATCCATTTCTTTTTTACCTAGCAGTGAATTATTTTACAGGACTCTGGTCAATTTGTTCCAAGGCCTGACCAAGTTCATTGGAAACAACCCTGCAGCTTCTTTTCCTCAGCATTGCACGGTAACACTTTATCTGCAGGTATTGTAGCTAAGACATAATCAGTTGCTTTGATGTCATCTACAGAGTTGTACATATTCATCAATAGCGTTGGACTCAGCAAAGGCTCAGGGGGGCAAAGAGATCACTGTGGAGAGGTTCCTCTCACAGAGAACATTGCAAACATAATAAATGTTGGAGGTTAATGTCTGTATTTAAAAGCGCAGCCATTACTGTTTGTTTCGTCTAGAGTGTAAAAAGACTGTATTGAGCATGGCTAAATTGCAGGGGGCTTTGGTCTGAACTGTATTTTAGACAAGCACTAGAAAAAAAACACTCAAGGGTAGGCAATGCATCCAACAGCTTTATCTACAGCCATTAAAGATAGCAAATGTAAGCCAGAAACAACATTTCCTTATTTGTTGCTCAGTCATTTTGAATTCTGTATGTCATTTTTCTTGTGAACTGTACAAATATTTAAATAACTGAAAGTCTATGTAAGTGTAAGAGTATTTTATCTATTCTCTTCTAATATTAACACTTTGTGTAACTGCTCTCTAAGTCATGCCTATGCTGTCTTCTCAGTATTCAACATATTCAATAACTACTGCTGTATATACATGATGTAAACTTAGTGAAATTATTTGGCAGGAACTGCTTTTACATTACAGAAACTGTACGCCGCACAATTGCTGAGAAATGTCTCTGTGTTCATCAGTATGAATAACCTGACAACATGTAAATTGTTTTTATTAAGTCCAGTGAGCTAGGTGTATACTATACATGTATGTTTTAATAAAACATTACAAATGAGCTGTGCATATGTCAATATTTGTGCTGCACCTTTGTCACACACGAACACATGAATCAGTAGAAGAGTAAAATAAATCTATGTTTTTATTTTTTACATTCACAATTTTACAGCCGTTAAAGCTCAGTCGATTTCGAATGACGACTGCACGACGGATGCATCACTTGCTTGCAAATGCCATGATCTGCTCCTGCAAAGAGAAAACAGACATGAGCTCAAATGCTCTGTAACCTTTGAATCGTGCTTAAAGCCCGATATAACCGAGTGGCACAGCAAACTTCTACATAAGACCCATAAAACCATTTTACTCGCGGCATTTAATATGGAGAAAATGTCACTTTTAACTTTGTGCCTCCATAGTGAAATGCCTTTACAACCAGTTACAGTTGTGTTGGTCTGAATCACTTAGTAGGGAATAAAGCCATTTCACATGAGTGGTCGGTAATAAAAGGGGTGTGAAAACACAAGCCAACACCACTGTCCGCTGCCCCGGGACCAACCATGCACCCCACCCACACACTTTTGGTAACACTAAATTTGGGGCTAAACTTAGATGCCCTAGTAGTAGGTTCAGAAGCCTTAAAATTATAGACACCGCTAAAAGTAAAGCTCCGTGTAATCAGAAAAGAGGGTGGAGGGTGGGGTAACGGCGGAGGCGGCGCTTAGGTTTGACAGGTGGTTGATGTTATCTGAGGGATGGTCAGGTTCGCCCAGATGAGCAGCTAGAAGAGAGGGAGCTTACTTTTAGAGCTGGGAGCATGTTGGTGGCCTGCAGACCGAAGGTGCGTAGGAGAACCACAGGGGCAGCGTTAGTGGAGTAAAGTCGTTTCATGAGGTCGACTGCAGCCATCATGGGCAGGTTGTGTCGCTGGCGCTCAGTTTCGTATTCTAACAGGTGCTGTATTGCTCCTGCACGAACAAAAAACAAACACCGGAGGTTAAAAAGTGAGAAAACAGTTTAAGCCTGTGCGTCGTGTCTGTCATATGGTTTGTTCATTAAGTGACTACACTGGTTCTATATTAACATTTAATAGAGTAAAACATAAACATCTCATAACAGGACTTTTTTTTTTTTTTTAATGAAAAGCATCTTACATACAGTTCCTGGCAGAAAGGCCAGAAAAACATCAAATAAATGTTGCCGGAAAAGCTGATGCTTTTTATAGTTCAGATCAACAGAGTGCATTTGAGCGGGCGCAATGGAAAAGAGCTTAGAGGAAACCGCTGTGCTATAGTTGCAGCATTTTTTGTCTGTTTTTGTCTCACTGACCCAGGTCCTTCCCGTTAAAGGCCGACTGGCTCAGGAGTTGCGTGAGGCAAGCCACGTCTCCAAATCCCAGGTTGGCACCTTGACCCGCCAGAGGATGGACACGATGGGCTGCATCCCTGCACACGCAAACATTACGTCCACACAAGTTACACAGTGTGCAAAGTCAAATTCCCTTACGTTTGATGTGGCTTCTTGACAAGGCGATCAGCATCTTCGCTCACAAAGTTAATGTAAGGTCTAGTGCTTTAAAAATTACCATCTCACCCAATGAGTGCAACTCTGTGCCTGACGTACTCCGATGCATGACCCATACCCAGTGGGAACATGACACGGGTCTTCGGGCCGATGCCTGCAACGCTCGGAGGAAGCTGTCGAGGTGAACCTGCGGACGGCATGATGGCCGACAGGGCGCTGCGGAACACTGAGCCAGCCGTCTCAATTAGCTCTGACTGGTTTTCATTGCTCCACTGTCCGTGAGTACACAGACAGCCAGGGAGACGCAGTCACAGAGGGAAGAAAAATGGCCAGAAGAGAGAGAGAGAGAGAAAACAGACATTGTGCTTGTGAGTGGACAAAGAAATTAACTGACATAGGAGCAAAGACAAAAACTCTGAGCCAGCGAGAGCGCTTTTTTTCTCCCCCCTCTCCAACTAACTGGTTTGGCAGGGTACCGGGAGCTGGGCTAATTAAAAGAAGATGCCGGCCAGGCTATGCAGTTGAATTAGCTCTGTTTGAAAAACATTCCATGCAGTAATGGTCGACACTGGGAGACCACAGGTTTAATTAGCAAACCAGGCCTGAAACCAAACGTGACTCAACCGTGGTGACCCCATCCATCAGCAGGCCCAGTAAAAATAGCCAGCTTGGGAAAAAGAAGTTTCTCCAAAACATAAAAAAATAGATAGGAATATGATTTCTGCAGTGGACTATTAGTATTGTGCACAGCCTGGGCAAAACAATATACTGTTTGTGTGAGTCACTGAAAACAGCTCAGCACATGAGAAAGTCTACGGGGAGGCCCGGCCACAAACAGCACACAAATACAGAAATGTTGCAACACCTCACTGACAGATGTGGAGGCTGACTGTAAATACAACATCAGCAGTTTAACGGTCCCAGCGAGACTTACGAAGGCAGAGTTGATGGCGTCGACGAAGCTCTCCTCGTCCAGCTCCAGCAGCTCCTCTGCGAGCCGGTGGCTGGTCGACCACACCAGGGAGCTCTCTGTGTCCGACAGCTGAGGTGCAGAAAGAAGGATCGGCGTAGATTTATCACATGTTTCTGTGACGAGTGGGTATTTTGAAGGAAAATGATACTACTGCAAGAATGATGAAGATATATTACCGGTAACATTGCAATGGGTCCTGTTGGGAGGAACCTCTGCCATGCGACATTGTTCTCCGTGGGCTGTCACATAAATTAAGCTGTATTTAATATTTTACTCTGGGGTGTTGTGTAACTGTCACGCGCATGAAAACAATATTATACAGGGCGCTTCTAGGCGGGTGCATTTCTCTGTGCAGGCGGACAGATGTGATTATCATTGTAAAAAAAAGACAGTAAATTCACAAAGTAACAATGACAATAAAGCTAGGTTAAATAACCAAGTCTGTGAATTATAAATGTATAAATGTAGACGCCATAATAAAATGTGGGGAAAACTCACCTCTGATAGGTGCAGCACAGCAACCACAGCTGACTGGTCATAGTTCCACTTGACTGTGGGTATCCCTAATTCCCGTCTCACCATGGAGTTGGGTCCGTCAGCACCAATCTTTGAAAAAGACGAGGAGATCGTGAAAAAGGCAAAAAAGCAAAGGGGCTAAATTAACATTCTGCGGTTGGTAAACTAACCAGCAGCTTGGTTTGTAGAGTCTCCCCGTTAGCGAGAGTCACCTGCACCCACGGTATGGAGTCTGCAGCCTGGTGGGGCATTGGCCATTTATACTTCACCACCTTGGACCTGTACTTAACTTGCACGTTTTCTGAGAGAAAAATAAGGACATAAAAACTGGCGACTATGGTATAAAAGCATCAAAAAGAAAGAAAATAAAACAGCCTTAAAATAAAACAATAGCTAGTGTGACTTTCTCACAACAAAGGGATCAATCTTGGTCCTGAGAATGTATCATCCAACTAAATCAGCACTTTGCTACTTTTTCCTTTTTGAAAGCATTGTTTCCCTGCAGCCAAAACAGTGGAATATCTATAAACCACCTCATAAAACACTACTGGTTTTCCTTGCTGGCGTACAGCGGCTGCAAGAGTTCACATTCGACAGTCTTCTTAATGGTCTTGGCCCGCCGCGCTGCGCAGACTAATAGTGTTTATCTACAAGCACGCCACTCCACGCTTTGCACATGATGCCAGCTTGTAAGATTTTACACTAAAAGCTGCCCCTCTTCCTAAAATATCGAAAGCGGGTCATCCCAAACATGAAAGGATGCTGAGCTAATGCTGGCTCGCGCTCAGCTGGAGAGAGGCGCATCCACAAAACGGCTACGGGTTCCTGCAATGTCAAATATGGGTTTTCGGTGATTGGAGAGCGGAGTTCCATTGAAAACAGCTGGCGAGGAGGATGCTTTTCATGTACTGCGTTTTGAGCATAACAACACCACGGCCAAAATGAGAGGAGAGAGAAAAGCGGACAAACGGGAGGCACGTGAGGCAAGACAAAAAATAAAATAAAACGTGCCGTGACCACACATCCGCTGTTTGGGGCAAAATGTTAAAAAACTGTTTATAAATATGCCACTTTAACTGTCGAGCACGTAGCAGCGCTCCATTTTATTTGCGAACCTCACAAAAGTTGGTCTAACGTCAACGCCAATACGGCACTACGCTCTCTGTCAGCGATTTAGTGTCTTAAGAGGTGGCAAAGCCTGGGAGCACATGGCAGCTTTAAATAGGTCACTGGACCATTTCACGTGTTCTCTGAGGGTGCCGGGGAGCTGCAGTTTCCAAAATGTGAGGTTTTGATTGAAATTGCAGGAAAAACATGGATGGCTCCAAGAGCTTGTCCTTAAAAAAAGTCACAGGGCGAGAGTACAAATAAACAAAACCTGGGGACAGGATGGAATAAAAGTGGTGGCATTAGCTGCCAGACTCTGAGCCCATTAGGCAGATGGAACAGAAATCAGGCTACTGTGTGGGACTCTGTGTTTTAATCATATACTCCGTGCTTACCAGGCAGAGTGTCCAGCTGTCTAGTGAGCGCAGCCACGACGATGTCGTTCTCCACAATGTACGCCATCTCGTTCTCCAGGTTCTCCTTATCGAACGTGATCAGGGCATCGGAGCAGGCATCCCAAACCTAAATGAGAGACTCATTATGCCTGCGGTCTACAACTCTATCCTTAAAAGCACCCCCTTTTGCCCTATATATAGCCGGGCAGAGAAGTGTTGCTTTATTGAGCTGAACACATCAAAGTTGTTGCTGGAGGTTGGTAAGGCCCGCATACATCAAACCCCCGAGGGTCAGCAACACCCCCCTTCTGGACGGACGACAGCCTAATGCAGCTCTGGGAGGCGGAGGACCGAATCGCACTGTGTGATGTGGATTTTGTCAAACATTTTCTGGGAAACGCAAATAACAAATGACATGTTTGTGAACATTACAGAGGGAGTCAATATTTGTCCGCAACCAGAAGCGGCTGGCTGAGCTGTCGTTTTAGGCTACTGTAATTCCAACCTTGAAAGCACCGTCCGAGTTAAGCGCGAGGGGGAGAAAGTGTTTGTACAAGGTTAATTCTCTCCTGGCTTGTAACTATGGTGACAGAACCCATCATTGTGCAGTAATGTGCTGCTGCGCCGCTTTTTTCCAACTTGCCATAAAGTAGGGGGATATACCCCACAGAAAACCACTAATGGCAGTGGGTTTGCGACTTGTGATAAGTGGTTGGGAAGAATGATTTACTGAGACCAGCCCAAAAATTGTTTTGGCTTCGTTTAATGCGGGATGAAATGATGCAGCTTTGGGTTAGAATGAGTTACCACCTTTTGAGCAACATTTAAACAATATGCTTCCTCGCAAGTTTATAGAGAAAAATGTGGGAAAAATAACAAAAACTCTGCTTGCCTTCTGGTCCGCATCTAAACCCTCAGAGCCTGGTGGACGTTTAAGGTGGAAATGTCTTTTATTGCATGGAAAGAATGCTATTTAGAGCCGACCTGCAGTACATACAGCACTTTCCCCGCCGCTATGACTGAGATGTATACGACTAGGATGCAGAAGGCAAACAAGCCAAAACAGTGGTAGCAGAGTGAAGGTATAATGGGAGAGGTACACTACCATAATCACTGTAAGGCACTGCATGATGACATCTTAGGCCCAGAGAGAAACCCTGCGGTCAAGTGTTTGGTACGCACAGACCACATCTTACAAGCGGGACGGAGCCTGCACCCACAGCCGTAAAGCGGGTTCACTTTGCAGCAAACAACCACCCTCCTAATCTTTCATCTTCTTCCCCTTGTTCACATGAATCTTCGTAATTAGAAGATGGGGGAAACGAGTAGCAATTAGAAAACATCAAAATGATTTATTCTTCATAGAAAACATGGCTTTAATAAATAAAAACTCGAACGGCGAGAAGAGCCAAGCAGTGCTCTGAACACGCCGGGCGAAGGCTTTCTTTTTAAATATACCTTGTGTTCTTTGGCATTTCGTGTGCCACAGAGTGCGCAGAGCTACTGCAAAGACATAAATTGCGCAAAGGAATGAACAAAATGCATGTTACACGAAACCGCCGATTGCCATTTTAATGTGAACAATTACATACCATATACATGATTATATGATGCAGTATTGTGTTGCTTGTTCATTAAGCTGAATGACTGAGTAGAAGCTGAGTGTCACAGATTTTTCTCTCCACAAATTGCATGGTGCCATGATGGATGGATGACAGAAATACATACAGTAGGCCAGTAAATTAGAAAGTCTGGAGTACATATGAGGAAAAAGCTGCATTGTGTAACAGAATGATTTTTGGGAATACGCTGTGTTACACAGGGCTCCAGTTATTTTCATCTTGGAATGACACACGATAGTGACCGTGACCGAGCCCGTGGCCGTATGTTGCAGAGTTAAAAAAAGCAGCTTAATGTAATAATGAGCTGAAGATCAACTTACCTGCATCTTTTTATAGGGTTTGCATCTCATATTTGTGATGTGCTCCCATGCTCCGATACCTGTGTGTGCACATTATAAAACAATTAGCGTTAATGCAACAACTAATCCTAATCACAATCTGCAGGCCAAAACGCGAATTTAACTCAAAAATTGAATGAATAATGTGTAGAGTAGGTTTGTAAGGTACTGATACACTTGAGTGTCACAGTTTTGCATATTGAATCGAGCCTTAAAAACACTGTATTGTCCTTGTTTTATTTCTACTAATAAAAGCAAATGTTACTTCCTTTACTCAGATGACAAAGAAATGTGTCAGGTTTACACTTTTATGCTATGACAGTTTTCCTAAAATTGCGTTTAAAATACTCTAATAGATCCCCTTGCTTTCAGTATCATGACAGACGCTAAAATACTGAATCAGAACCCCAGTATTGTGATCCATTTCTTGCCAATATACAGCCCTAATGAAGAGCAGGAGTGTGTAAGAATCTTGGCAGCATTAGGGCCAATACCCAACTAATACCCTTAGTTAAAGCCCACCCATTGAAAAGAATTTGAGGTAAACCAGACTGAAGTAATGAGATTATAAAAATCACTAATCTATAAACACTGTGCTAAGTGATAGGGCATGAGCTCTACCCTGACTACATTAGACATGATTAAAAAGAGAATATACACTCACTTGCCACTTCATTAGGTACACTAGTGAAAACAAATGCAATCTAAAATAACAGTTCTGCACTAAATCTCCCTTCATGACTGTTATAACGTTCAGTTAATGTTGACACAGCGTTGGACAGGTGGCAATTCAACTGTATGATCATTTTGGAGGATTGCGCTGTATCGAATAAAACCCACATGTTTCTGTTATTTAGCCTAGCCCACTGACTAAAATGGGGTTGTCAAAATAAGAGACATGTGCCGGTGCAACACAATACAGTTCCATAGCACTACAAACCCCAGCCTCCAAACTGAGGGGAAAAAAAAAAACATCAAGTGGTGAATACACAGACCTTCATGAAGTTAAGACTTAGTGCAAGACTGTTATTTTAGACTGAATTCTTTTTCACTAGTGTACCATTACTGTACTTTTTTTGTACAGGTATAAAAGGAGAGTAATTACATTGGCCAAGGTACCCCTTCACAGTGGTCCACTGTAAATACTGTATCTGGCCCGCGGAAGCCAAGTGTCTGGCCTGTGTGTTGTCATAATATGTGAACATTACATGTACGATAAACTGTGCACTGCTTTGTTGTGGTTTGCCGTCAACCCATACCTATACTTGAGCATCGACCTAATGGCAGTATAATGCATGACGTACTGCATGACGTCCTTAACCAGCTTGGCGCCTGTCAATTGGAAAACTGAATAAACTGAATCTGACTGGACTCATCATTCATTAATTTTCTGTATCATTCATTCATTTTCTATCCCAGCTGTCACTGGGCAAGAGGCGGGGTACACCCTGGACGGGTTGCCAACAAGGCTAAGTCAGAGAGACAGACAACCATTCCCACTCACACCTACGGCCAATTTAGAATCCATAGTACCTGGAGAGAACCCATGTAGATATAGGGAGAACATGCAAAGGTCCTTGATGGATTCAAACCCAGAATCCATGGGCCTTGCTGCAGAGGCATCAGTGCTAACCACCACGCCACTGTGCCACTGGACTGATCAGTTTAGTTTTATTTTACCGGATCACACAAATGCTAAGCTGACTTGCTTTTTGTGCATGTAGACTGTAGTGGTTTGTTGAAAGCAGCACTTCAACAATATGCATGCTATTAGTTTTAATCCCAGCCGCTTCAGAAGGGTTGCCTCAGACTATCACTGTAATTCTCTCACTGAGAGGCCTTGGGAGAGATACTTAAGTGCAGTTTGGGTTGTGGGAAAATTCACAAGAAAGAAAATGCATTAGCAAAAACACCAGGTGACCTATTGCATGATGAGCAATTGAGGTCAGATATGATCACTGCTAATCCTGGGTGCCTGGGAAGAGTCTGATCCCTGGCTTACCGCGTGGGAGACATTTAGCAGTCAGCTTGTTATAAACCATTTGATGAGACTGATTCTCTGGGTCAGGGTGTATACTGTACCACTGAGGAGGGTGGCTGAGCCTGGGCTGATTGAGCTGACTCTGGTGCTGTAGGTGTCTGGGACCCGGTCCATTACTTTCTTGTTGCCAGCCTCAAGGAGAAGAATCTTCTTTCCCTCCAAGTTGGGATCCATACCTTTATTATATATTGGAAAAAAAGTGACCCACATATGTGAGATTAAGCATCACTGCTAAATATCTTGTTATATGTTATGGCATGGATATTATGCCCTTGGCATCACATCTGAGAGCATTTTTTCAGTAGATTTTAGAGATTTCATACAGATGAAGAAGTGTGAGACAAAGAGAAACCACGTGTCCAAAACTAACCCTATTTTGGACAGGTTAATATCTGAGTAACACACCAGAGCAGAACTCACCTAGAGAACAAGCCATTGCGGATCCAACCATCCCTCCCCCGGATATAATCACATCATAAACCTCATTCTTCCCCGGATCTCCCCCTTGGTCTGCACATACCAAACCCCGCCTGATGATTTTTACAGTAGATATATGCTTTTCTGTAATAAAACACCGGCTAAGTCCGCTAAAGGCCAGCGGCGCCTTTATGATTTTGTGCATTATTCCCTCTTCAATCTATCTTCACATGAGACACGTGCCGCGTCGTACAGAAGAAAACAGTCCTGCCTCGGAGCCGCAATACTTTCATACAGCTACAAGACAGAAAGATGTTTCCCCTTGATGTGTCCTAATACGAGCAGCTGTGTCCCTCCCGTAATCCAGCCATGTTGTGTTGACAACCGCTCCAGAGGAAGTACTTCCGGTTTCACGGCCAATCAGAGGAGACGTTCTACCGCGGCTGCCGCCGCTGCTTCTGTCCACAAGCTGTGCTTGTGCAACCGAAAACTGGCGACCGAGAACCGGCAAAAGACACTTGCTTCGCTTCGGATGTATTACTAACAACTGTGTGTCAATACCAAACATTAATTTGTACATGTAAAGAGTTTGAAGGACGCTTCGACATTGAGAAATACTTCCTAAAACCCGCCTATTTCCAGGTTGGCAGCTTATTATTTCTTTCAAGTCGGATGATTTTGTTGGTTCTGTGCGATTATTAAATGTATTTAAACGGTGGAAAATTAAAAGAAAGTTTGTGTCTTAACGATAAAAGTATATACGTATCGAAGCTTAGCTAAAAACATGCTACCAATCAAAATGAACTACCGTTGAGATCGCGAGGACGAAGTTGCCATAGTAACCAGTTTACACGCTGGAGGTGGAGACTCTGAGTTGATGTGTTGATCTGTTCATGGTGTAAGATTTTCATAATAACCTTGAAGTTCTTTACCATTACTGAATATTTATTTTATATGTTCACTAAACGTATTCATCTTTTACAATTACTGTTGAAAAGTGACAAAAATAGACCAATTGGACTTCTTATCATTGATTGCTATAACAAAAAATATATTCAGTTGATGATAAAAGAAAATGGGGAAACCAGCAAATCCGCTTGATTTGTGGTTACAGCTGAAACACGAAGTAACTGTTCACTTGTTTTCTTGAAACGAAAGGTATGATAGCGTCAAACAATCTCCATTAAAGTCTCAAATAGTAAGAAAACTAATTAAACAACTAAAAAACCCCAAATACACTCACTTGCCAGCTCATTAGGTATATTAGTAAAGGCAAATGTATTCTAATATAACAGTCATGCACGAAGTCTTTGCTTCATAAAGGTTATGGTGTTTAGCATTTGTTTACAACAACCAAGAGAGCTGTTGATTAAACAGTGTTTTCATTTTGGAGGCTCTGGTTTGTAGCATTATTAAACTGTGTTGTGTTGTACATGTTTCTATTAGTCTGGCAACCCCATTTTAATCGAAGGGCTAGTCTAAATCACACTTTTAAGTCTAAGAAACACTTTTGCGTTTAATTCTAAACAGTAAAACAGTGTCACAAATCCCCAAAAATGATCATACAGTTGAATTACCACCCTTCTTACATAGTTTTGTTTTCACTAGTGTACTACTGTACGTAGGATCCACTGATATACTTTTATTTTTTTACTTATTTTACGTAGAACATTACATAATGACGATAAATGATTTTATTGTCAGCAGTCTAATCAGTCAGTTGAAGAATAAATTCAGCTCTAATTTTAAAATATGATTTATGGTTGAGAAAAGGTACAGCTTCACTTCTCAAAAAAAATAAATAATAAAATAAAGTGGACATATTTTCTCTCCATACTTTTTGGTAGGCTAGTTTAGTAATGTTAGTAGTAATATTTTGGTCACAGATTATGTCTTCATGTTTTGTGTAAAGCTTTATAAAACATTTTAATGAATTATCAAAAAGACATTTTTTACATTTACATTTGAAAATCAAAGTCAGTACTTTGACTTTGATTTTCTTTCATTTGTCTTCTTAATTTTAATTTTATAGTGTTTTTTAGGTCAGAGAAATATGTCAAAAATGGAGACCTTGCTGGAAGATGGACTAAAATCAGAGCTGGTCCTCCAGCAGCACCTCAAGGCTCTGAGCAAGGCCCTCACAAAACAGCTGCTGGAGGCAGAGAGAAGACAGACAGAGGAGCTGGAGAAGAGGATTCACCAAAACTCCCTTCTGTCAACAGATATAGACAGAAACTCTGGTGATAAAAAAGATAATGATCCGACAAAGTGAGTTTCCTCAACTGACTCTGATGTCTAGTTCTAATCATCACTGACCTGTTATAAACAGTTTCACTGCTTTACAGGTGTGTGGGGATGAGGAGATCTACCTCTACATCAGCCCTGACCTCAGACAAAGCTTACTTCAGTCCCAAACAGTCAGAGATGCCTAACTCATCTTCTCCAGCTGGGGTATCTCCAGCAAACTGGAAGCATCGATCCGTCAGTGCTCAACAGTGTGAGCGGTTAGGTCTATCTAAAACAACGCAGCAGTGCAAAGAGGAGGAGGCCGAAACTGAGTGTCAGAAGAAGTTCTGTGCTCTTCCTGTCCCCAGCCATGTTGTCCAGCCCATCTACCAGGAGATGGTGGAGCTGAGAGAGAAAGAGAGGAAGCAGGGCCATGAGCAGAGGAGGCAACTATTGCTCTCCATTCAAAAACCTTTCAGCTTCCAGGAAAGAGAGAAGGAGAAAAGGGAGAAGCTGATAGCAATGTTAAACCAAGTCTCACATGATCAGAAAACCAATGTTGCCCCTGTTAAAAAATCGCCTCACAAAAACGTAAGAGACTCGCTGGACACTGAGCTGAAAGGTGGGTTTTCTTTTCTGGCCACTTTGAGCAACCGTTTAAATAAATGTGACAAACAAATGTTTTCTGTTCCTTTATAGACCGGCCCTTGTCCCTTGTCACAAGTTGCTCATGTCAGGTGGCTGTGATCAGCTCAACCAAAGATGGTTGAATTGATTACAGTGGTAAAATAAGATCAGAATAGATACAACTCTGCAGGATTTTACAAGAAGTTTAAAACTTTAGATATATTTTGTACTTCTTTGGTCATCATTTCCCAACCTTTCTTATTTATCCCTGATAGCAGGCATATTCTGTGAATGAAATTTTCACATAAACATTCGACAACGTTTTGTATTTCTTCTGTTGTTTCTAATGTTAGTGTAACAGTAGTATAGTGTAATACGGTAATGTTTACATTTATTTATAGGAAAACATTACTTGTAGCAGATCCATTTAGATTAGTTTGAGAAGCATATGCTTGACAGCAACAGCAATGCTATTATTAGTTCTAACTGAATCATTTGCCAGACAGAAATTAATCTGAATATGTGTTGAATTGAGTGTTTAAGTGGAAGGCAAGATTCAGTAGTTTCAGCTGTACACCCGACTGACGTAGTGTCACATTAGATGCATGTGTACGTTTAACACACACATAAATGTGACTGTAGCTTCTACCTTCTATCCACCATCCATTGTCCATAACCGCTTATCCTCCAGAGGGTCGTGAGGGGCTGGAGCCTATGTCAGCTTATATCAAGCAAGAGGCGGGGTACAAGAAAGTACACACTCAGATGACAAAACATCAGGAGAATCCCACTAGGACCAGCAGCCCAAAACTTCGTACCGCTGAGCGCACCAGGAAAGAAAAGCTGGGATTTCTGGACAAGAAGCCGAGCTTCCAGCCAAAGATCATCCATCAGGTCCCGGACTTCAGCACGCTGCACAAGGCCTTACAGACAGACACGCTGAAGAAAACACAGAGCACAGATGTGACAAAGTGTCAGCCCTTCTTACTCAGGACATCAGCTCTCCCTGTGAGGCAAAGTAGGATGATCCCAGAAAAATCACAGGTAAAACATTTACTTCAAGATTCTAGAATTTTTATGTTATAATTTTTATTAATGAACATTTAATTTGCATTTCATTTATCACATTTATCACAATTAGTTAGAAGCAGTCCCTTAATTAATATTAAATTAAATACAGTTGTAATTTGTTGATGTTATCCTTTACAATACATGTAAAAGATAGTGTCCGCCTTGAAGAGCCAGTGTTTTTACAAGAACTAAATAAGATAACATTAGGGCTGCAATGCACCAGGCCTAGATGGTTATCTTGCACCTTCACTGCTGGACGGATGGTGGGGGACATATCCACACACCATTTTATCAGGTCCATGCCCGTCTTTTTTAAGGAGGATTGTCAAACACTGGTTTTCTTTATGTCTTGTTTAAAAAATATTTCATGAGTAATTATTTCATCCACAGTGAACACAAACACAAACAGATGTTTACTGTGTAGTTTTTGCCAACTCTACATATTCCTGTGGTCTCTCAACAATCAAAAGTATTATTTTGTCACATAAAATGTGACAAAGTAATTTGACAAGGTCGCAGCTTACTTTCCTTTTCGTGTCTATGTTTTATGACAACAGATTTATAGAGATTTATTGTACGGTTTAAGTTCTTGTAAGCCTTAAATGTTACTTTTTCAAGGCCAATCAGACCATTTCCCTCAGTTGTGGAACTGAAATGTTATTTAAAATATGTGCAGCAGCCCATCTTCAAAGAAGGAAAAAACCTCACACTTAAACTGTCATATTTCAAACTTTCTCCCAGTCATGATTTACACAGTTAGTCAGTTCCACTGGAGCCCCATTTCTGAAGTGTATGACCTACAACCATATACTGTAATGCTTGTTCACTTTCCATCCCTCAGCAAAATCTTTTATGTGGGATTATTTCACAGGAACATCCCTATATGTCCTCATAAAAATTTGTCTGGGTGGATGATTCTCATGAGAGCATTAAAGAGTAAAAATAAAGTAGGTAATAATAACAGTAATTTACTCTAATCCAAAATGTCAGAGTGAACTTTGTGATTAGTTAAATTTTCTTCCTGTCTTCCTTTCATGTGTTGTGGGACTCATACGCCCATAATTATGCAATTGCCAGATTTCTGTTTTATGAAACTTGTCAGATATTTTGGGGCAGATTCTTCCGACTTAACTAAAGTCATATCCTGTACAGCTACATTTGGCTGAAGAGAGGAAAGCTTCAGTTGAAATAGTTACACTATTTGTAGATTAACATCACAAACATATTTGTACTAAATCATCTATTAATTATTAAAAATATTCTGAAACTTAGACGTATACTGTTTGATTTCTTAGATAAAAGTAGAGATTTTTCTGAGTAAGCTCAATTATTCCTACATCTATCAGTGTCTTATAGATACTCTTAATATAATAATTAATTAATTAATACATCTGTTAGAGCAAAACATATTGTGTGCAACTGTGCTGCATGAGCTTTACAATTCCTAATGTTAACACTGATGACAATGTATGATAAAAACTTTGATTTAAGATATCAAATATATGAGATGTTTATGATTTCTCTTCAATTTTCATCTACAGGCACCAAAAATAAGTAACCTCAGTAGAAGCAAATCACTTGGAGCCTTGACCTGTATGTCCAACGATACACTCCCCACTTACATCACAGACGCTGTGAGGAAACGCTGTATGGCTATCAGGTGAGGTGGATTATTTTAGCATGACTTTTGAACTGTAGTCATTAAATTTTTTTTCGTTTCTACTCTCTAAATGGTTAAATCATGTGACACAAAGACTTTTTTTATCCTTACAGGAAGTCAATGGAGATGAGGGATAGTAAGAATCAAGAGAGTGCGGACTGGTTGAGGAGCTACCAGTTGCGATCCCAAGCCATGAAGAAGACAGTAGCCGTCCATGCAAAGCTGCTGGACCCACACAGCAGCTTGAAAGAAGTGTATAATGAAAAACTACAGCATCATCGGTGAGTTCTGGTCAACTGTGGCTGTTTGTTCTGCAATTTTGCAATCTTTGCAACTCACATCACAACAACCACCACACAGTGAAACTATAATCTTCTCTTAAATGTAGGGAGGCTGATCAAAAAAGAATGAGAGAGTACATGAGAGAACTACGTGACATGAAGGCCAGAGTTAGTGAACGCCCTTATTTGTTTGAACAGGTGAAACAGGTACGTGATATGAATCTTAGGCACAGTAAAATGACATTTACCACCAGAAGCATAACTTACATTTTTTTACTGGCAGAGAAATGCAAAGGCTCGTGCAGAACAGACATACAGAAGCAAGCTCAAGAAGGCCGGATTAAAGGAGCAGTTTGTTGAAGAAAGAGGAGGAGCACTCTGCTCAGAGGAAGATACAGACCTGAGTGACCACAGCACTGAAAATTACATTCATAGCAGGTATGCAGCGTGAGAATATAGCAAGTTTTGTTCATCCATTGCATAATACCACTGTGTCCGGTAAAATTATGAATAGCAGTGGCGCTGGAGAGCCAAGGACTTCGTGTGGTTTGCTCATATTACATTACATAATTTTCTGAGCTTTCCCTGCAGCCTTTAGTGAAGAAAAAAGACAAATACTGCAGCCAAGTAAAAGTTTGATGTAATTACAATATAGCCATTTTCTAACCCAACATGTCTGATTTAGGGAAGAAAATGTGGACGACGGCAAGAAAATTGAAGATGTGGAAGAGAAGAGCGTGAAGTCCAAAGGGGAAGAAATGCCATGATCAAAAAGGTTCAGGCGGCACTGAGTTTTTTGTGGCCTCTCCACTAGAAAACAACACTGTCCTCAAAAATGATTCATGTCACGGCTAACTATCCGCACAAAACGTTTGATAGTTTAAGATGTACAGCCATAAATTACAAAATTGCAAAACATCTGGACTTTACAATGTTAGGGATTACGACTGGAAGAAGATAAAAGTTTATAGATGAGTATATGTTTATGAGTAATGAATATTTTATAGGTGTCACACATGCAGTATTTATGAATATATACTGTATGTATATATAGAAAATAAAAAAGCTTTTGGTTTTACAACAATTTTGCTGAGGGACTTGAAGACTGTAATTTAGAGGATGATGAACACGTGGTTCCCAGAATAAACAGTTCAAAAACAAAATGAGAACACCAGTTGAGACCACTTTGTCTGTAGCATCAATTTACGCTGCTAAATCAAGAGTCTTCATATCCATATGGAAAGGATAATATTTCAGATGTTGTATCTACGCTCACAGTTGCATTGGCTTAAAAAAGCACGCATGCTTAATTGAACAGGTCCTGTAAGAACACAGAGTGTCTGACATGTACTTTTCTTAGATGTTTGGATGTTTAAAGTTCCCAGTTATATCTGTAACCACACTGCCACCTAAATAAACAATCCTCGCTGTGCATCTGCATTCACACAGACCATCTCATTGGTCTGCTCCAAGCCTACTGATCCACATCAAATACTCTTGTACACAGGCCTCCGCTGTACTCTTGTGCTTTGACAGCTGACTTCCAGGAATCTGAGAGATCGGTTTTACTTAGAAACCACACGTCTAAATATGTATATAAACATAATCAAACATTTAAATTGGAGATCAGGACATATGGGTTCCTTTTATAGGCCAGTGTGTCATGCTTGTGCAGTTATTATATGATAAAAAAGTTTGAAATGCAAAATGTATAGATGACAGGAGCTCATAATGCATTTATAATATAGCCGCCAGACTGGTGTACATCTCTGCAGAGAATGGCATTCAAAAGGAATTGCGAGCATACGTGTCATTGACTGTTTGGGTATTTAAATAATTACACGATGAATTAAAAACCATTAACCATTTTTTAACCATTAAAAAGAAACTAAATCCTCAAATATTGTCACATAGCGCAAAAAGATGTAGTAAATAATCCTGTCTTTGAAATCTCAAACATCACATGACAAAGCTTCAAGGGCTCCATCCTGTCAGGTTGTCATGGGAACCGTGTATCCCTCCCCACTCTGCCTTGTAGTCCCTCAGGAGAAAGCTGTGCACCTCTGATTCCCGGATGCACGGCTCAAAACAAAACCAATCTCTCCCAACCTGTTAGGTAATCTCTGAGTGGGAATCCGCATCCGAGAAATGCGCGAGGGAGCAGGCGCCTGTGACATCTATTTAAACAAACTGCAGCCTCAAATGTGTGTGGAGGCTGAAAAAAGGGAACAAACACATCTCATTTAGATTAATGAGAGGCTGCACGCCTGGCCACTGAATGTTATGATCACGCTGTTTGAGGAGTGGCTCTGCTTAGCACATGAACAATATAATTTCACCAAGGTGGTGCGTTCAGGTCTCTTATTATTCTAGCCACTGTACGATATTAAAATTCCCACACATTTAATTTTGTAAATGCATGGGTTGCAAATGTTGGCAAGCTTAGGACACATCCTAGAATAGATGACACAGGCCTCAGATGGATTTCACCTGCCTCAAACCGAAAATTGTACCCTAAAAGTCTTATCTTGTGTTCTCTAGTTATTTTGTTGTTCATCTTGATTTCTTGCTTATTTGTATTCGCTTGATTATAAAACTCCAGTGGCCAAGTTTTGTTTAAGAATGTTATGTTTCCGTGTGAAGCCTCTGTGTTTTAGTCGCCGGTTCACCTGCAGGAGGAGCTGTGGCTCGCTGCAGCCTCTCTGGAGCAGAAGAGAGAGATCCCTCTTTTTCTCCTTCAGTGGCATGAATAATATCCCCAGTGCTGGAGAGAGAGCATATCAAGAGGCAAACGGGAAGGGGAGAGAGATAGCAGCCAGTGTGACAGATAAGAGCGTGGCAGAACTTGTCTTCCTGACTGCACCGTGGGCCGCGGGAAAGAGAGAACAAGTGCACCAGAGTCAGGCAAGGTTTCTGCCTGTACACCCACAAACACACGTAGAAACAGACACAGCCCGGCTGCACCAGGAGAAGTTCAGAGAGAAGACTGACCTCAGAAAGGTACAGTATGATTGTGTGTCCCTCTCTTTACATCTCACGCCTTAACAAATCAGCTGTGCTCACTTGATGCTCCACTTTGTTTTCCAGGTGGGTTGCCGGAAGTTGTGTCTGTGGATTGACCCAAATGTTATGGCTTTCCTCAAACTGAGCCTTGTTGTCCTGTAGAGGAGTTTTGTGTTTCCCCTCCAGAAGAACTTGTCCCGCGCTTGCAGCCTGAGGGAGGATGGAGAAGCTGTCAGGGAAAGACAAGGAGCTGATACGAGGCAGCTGGGAGAGCCTAGGCAAGAACAAAGTTCCTCATGGTGTCGTCATGTTTTCCAGGTAAGATCCTACACACCATGTATGATTTGGATGGAGCATCTTAGCAAAGCAGCTAAGACGAAGCGTTAAAGATTGTAATTCTCTCTCTATTAAAATGATTTTTTTTTTTAAATTGCACTTTAAACAAAAGTTATTGGATGTTGCTCTTTTTTTTTTTTGGTATGCTACTCAATATCTGTGATGTTAGAATATGTAACACAGGTGTGCAGAGAGAGTCGAGCTAGATCGTTCGCTGAACACTTGCACCGCGCAGGGACCGGAGGCTTGACTTGTTGCTTGGCGACAGACTGCAATAATCCACAATTTACTTTGAGACAGCTGCTGCTAAATCAGACACTAGCAGGGGAGATTTGTAGATGTATGATTTGTAGATTGATTCTGTGTCTGTGTGCACATTTGAGCCCATGCCGTGTGTATACACCTATAGAATAGTCTGCTGTTTGTCTGTGGTAGACTGTTTGAGCTGGATCCTGCGCTGCTCAGTCTGTTTCGCTACAGTACAAACTGTGGTTCCACGCAAGACTGCCTCTCCAGCCCAGAGTTTCTGGAACATGTCACCAAGGTGAGCTGCGTTCACCACAGTGACCGCTGCAAGTACACAAACATTCAAAACTCGTGCACAGTTCTGAACCCTGTCTGTTCCTGTTCTTCGCATGTTTCCGTGCCTGCGATCACAGGTGATGCTAGTGATCGATGCAGCAGTCAGCCACCTGGATGACCTTCACTCCTTGGAGGACTTTCTGCTCAACCTTGGGAGGAAGCATCAGGCAGTGGGAGTTCACACACAGTCTTTTGCTGTAGGACCAAACATCCCATAGTACAACTCTCAGAATGCAATTTCACAAGTGAATGAACAGTGAAAAATCTATGTTTTTTTCTTTGTGTGCTTGTTTGTTTTGACTCTGGCAGTTGGTGGGTGAGTCCCTTCTCTACATGCTGCAGTGCAGCCTGGGCCAGGCCTACACCGCACCGCTGCGCCAAGCCTGGCTCAACATGTACACCATCGTGGTAGCAGCAATGAGCCGAGGGTGGGCCAAGAACGGCGAGGACAAGGCCGACTGAGACGCGCAGTGGGAGCAGTTGCTGTCAAATCATCAACATGGTTGCCATGGAATAAGGTTGTGTAACTTGCAGCATTGTGGCTTTAGCTGCTGTACATTTGCTCTGTGAGTGGGGTTGTATAGCGTAGCGAATGTATGGTATAGTTACACATTTCAAGCGGACAGACCAATCGCAGAGTTTATTTCTTTCGCTGTGGCTGTTTAGCTACCAGACAACGCTGCTGTACAGCTGTGAGAATCAGTCCCAGCCTGCTTTGGTTCATCTAAGTCTGGACCTTTATTCTGAACGCCTCTGAGAGTAAGAATAACTGTTGAGTCTCTTTGTATATAATGGCTTTGATATATCTACTCAAATGAAACCAGTGACTGTAGTGGTCTTTGTGATGTATCTTAAAAGAGTTGCACACTTGTGAAACACTAGGTATTATATTTAGGCATCACACACTACTCAAACTGTGATGGTTACTGTGGCCAGCAAGGGCAGCTCTCTATTTAACTGGAACACAGTGATGCTTAACAAAACCTGTGGGACAAGGCAATGTGGTTTCACAGAAGGAATTCTAAACAGAACCAATAATGTGTGGGGACTTTTTTTTTTTTTTTTTTTTTAAATGATATTACGCAACATTACACCTTTTTTGTGACTCTGAGCTACTGTAGATAAGCACATTTCTAAAATTCTATTGGGTAGATACTGACAAGAACTGTTATACTCTCTGATAGCTTTCTTCTATGACTGTTAAGGCGTCCACGCGCACCTTACTGTGTGATTCTGTCCTCAGTCGAGGTTGTGAGTATTTCAGTTGGCTTCTGATGACTGTTAAACTCTACATAATAGACTGTTACGTGACCTTTAGAGTTTGAAAGCGAAGGGCATCTTGGAGGAATTATAACATCTTTGTTCCTCGGCTATCGGTTTCCAGTTATTGTTAGTGTAAAGTAGTTTTATTGTATCGTAGTTGCTTATCTTAGTAATGCTTATTATCTGCGTTATTGTGGCTACAAACGTAGTATTACCTCAGCTTTAGAGGTGAAGATAATCACAGTGTTTCTCCAACGCCGAGCTTCTGTGAGGAAGCTGGGAGTGAGAGTTTCTCCTGAAACAAAGTAAAACTGATTATCCTTCTAATTTATTAACAGAAAACTACTGAAATACTGTGTGCTGCTGACTCTGTCCAATGTGTGTGTGTGTGTGTGTGTGCATTATTACTGCTGCCCTAACACTGTATGTATCATCGTCAGTCGTTATGTACATTCATGGCCATAACGCCAAGTAACTTAGCAACAGTGCGCCAAGTATTAGATAATAACACCATACAACTGTAAATCCAAGCTGCTGATATGTGGTTATTATCGCTTTAGTCTGAGTTTATATTTATAAAGTTTATTTTTATATTCTGATTTGTACGTCTAGTGAAAGAGCAATGTTTATTGTTTTGTTTTTTTCCTGAGATGTCTTTTATAGTTTATCTTATTTCGGTTTATGGATGCAGTACAAGAAAATAATATTGTTTTAGTCAATCAACATTTTCTCTATTACAAATACAACTTCTAAATGAGCAATTCTTATAGAAAAGCATAAAAGCAGGGTTTCTATTGAACTGCTTTACCCCGACATAGTGTTATTATTGTGTACTTTCCAGCCCACAGGTGTAATGTTTGTTAACTGACTGTGTAGGTGCTGTATTTATAGTGATTTTTTTCTTAGTATTGATACACAGCCCTATGCAGGTTGTTGTTCTCCATGTCTCTGTTTTTAATTACCTAACTGTAAGTATTTTTAGCCGGCATGACTGTCAGCTGGCGTGTTTTCCTTTTAACATCCAGATGTGTATATACTGGCTGTGTCACTGTCTACCTCATCACTATCAGCTGCTATCGAACAGCGATGACTTCACCTAGTTATCCTTCAACACCAAAAACGCACATCAAGTTAATACGAGCACGCTCTCTTTGTAAACCGGATTCCATCCTTCACTTTAAGGGGGGAAAAAAAAAACAACAACAAACAAACATGTTATGTGCTTACTTGAGAGTCAATAAAGTGATCTGTGGATATTTTACGGCTAAACGAGGTCAGAGTGTTTTCCTCTTAGATTGTTTGTCGCAGACCGATTGTGACTGCAACGCGACGGTTTTGAAATCAATCACACAATGCCTGATTTCCTTCTCCACTGACAGCCCATCCCCAAGCGTTACATAAGATCCAAGCATCGAATGGCTCATCGCCCTTGGCTACAGAGACGAGGGCGACTTCAGGCGCATCAGCCCACTTACTCATGCAACTGCACAATGTCACATCAGGACTTCGCCGAATTCTTGACAGACAGTTGTGCTCTTTGCGGCGTGGACTGTTCTTATTTTCCTCCAAATTTCCTCTATTTGCATGTGTTTGCGCCTGTTTGTGTGTCCTGTAAGTGACAGCAACGGCACAAGGGAGGGTAGTTATGATCTTAATACACAAGGCTCTTTTCCCTCTTTTCTCCCTCGTATACAATTTGTCTGTATCACTGTAAAAGTCACATTCATGAGCTTGCCTGTCTGTTCGGCTGTCGTAGAAGGAGCTGACATGACCTTAATCTGTCTCTGCACTGGCAACAGTGTCCTCGCTCCCTCTGTCCCACTGAGAGTCTGCTGAATTTATGTTGGCTTCTTGCTCCACATCGCCCTTCAGCCTACACAACAACACTGAGGCTGAGTGTATGCAGTTACTGGGCTTCATGGACGCTCCGATATGACCTTCTCCCAGCCCCCCTGCCCCTCTACCAAAATACTGACCAAACCTGCTGACAAAAACACAGCACATGTTTATTTCCCTTGTGGTAATTCATTAATCAATTCCTATTAGTCCTTCAATCTTACCTTGTAATGTACGCGGTTGTCTGGAGAAGAGTCTGTGAAAAAAAAAAGACGACATTATTTTTAGAAAGTCTGCAATGTGTTTTGGAATGAAGGGGTATTGAACGTTGTCATGGCAACTGTTAAGTGATGGCTGTATATGCGTGTGCGAGAGTGTTTGTCTATTCGATGAAGGACGAAAGCAAGGCTCAGTCGCTGGCTCGTCCTAAATCGCACTGCTGCGAGGGAGAGGAGTGAGGAGCGGACAGTGACGGTGCATGAAGGATCAGGCTAATAAGTCTCGCTCCGATGGCGCTCCAGGAGACTGGAGACTGCAACACAAGTCTGCCAAGCAACAGCCGATACACTGGGAAGGAGCTGTCTGTCAGCAGCTGCTACTATGAAGTCCAGTCGGTTAAGACTGGTGTCACATAGTTTGTGATCTCTAAAAAGCAATCACCGGTAAAACAGCTGGACACAATAGCAAACATTACTCAAAGCAGAGTAATGATTTGTGTTTGGTCAGGACTATTTACACACACTGAATGAATTAAACATTTAAATCCAGTTACAATTAATCTAAGTGTCTATAGCAACTGGGCTAGGCCTTTGAAGCAGCACTTTACTGTGAGTTCACACCACAAACATTTATCTAAAAGGATTATAAAGACCTTTTTCAATCTAACGTCATTCATTCCCTCATCAAGCTGGCTAAGCAATCTCTTAAAGCGGTTACGACAGAAAATTGAGAAAGTTTGATATGCTTAAAAGGTCTTGAACTGAACTAAATCTAAGCCAACGTGGACAAAATGTCTACAAACAGTGAAATTTGAACCATCTGAAGACAAAGACTGTGACACGAAAAGCTCTCGCGCAGCCAGTAAATGATCATTGGTGGGATATTGTTTTCTAAAATGCTATTTACAGTTTTAAACAATAAAGCTTCTTATATAAGTTGGCCGACTAGTATAATACTTCGAAGGTGCAACATGAAACTTCAACTCCTTAAGACACATTTGCACACTGAAACTCAGCCATATGGGAGTGAGTATGTTTGCAGCAGGAGGCAGAGACATTTTCTATTCTAAGCATCTGGGCAGGAGAAAGGCGAGTGGCAGGCCACGCACCCAGAGGAATTCACCTTTCAATGAGAGACATGCTCTCAGCAGTTGCCACGGGTGACAGGGGGAAATGTCAGGGACTTTTCTTCCTTCTTTCGTAACTCTAAGCTGTGAAGAAGCACTGTATGAAATGGAAGGCAGGCTATGGTGCTTTGTTTTTTCTCCTCCTCACTCAAAAAATCTCTCACTGCAAGGAAATGCCACCCAGAAAGATAGATTCATCTTTGCTATTCTTGGCTGAAACATCATCTACTGGCAGTAAGATGTCAGCTCTTTCAAAATGTGGTTTGAATAAACGCAGTTGCTTGTGCAGTTTACAGCCGAATCCATGCTGTGAGGTGGTTTGAGGGGCCAGTGAGGTCTGGACTATGTACAAAGGACTATGCCAAGATCAGTTTCTATGCAGAGGCACTAATCTAAACACTAAGCTAGCATGCACCTGCATTTATTGACTGCCTCCCATGTGCATTGTTAAATGATTGATTCCTTTCTGAGAGGTCATCAGCACTTGCACCTTTTTGCCAAGAAGCAGATGACATGTTAGAGCTGTTCATCAAATATGAAGTTATTGCCTACAGCTGATTAGGTTAGCTTAGCCAAAGACAGGAAACACATGAAGACAGCTAGCATGGTTGTGTTGGCAAACAGTCTGGCAACCCACACATCTACAGCCATCTAATTAGCACATCATATCATGTTTGTGTGAAATATACTTACTGTCAAAAAGCTTATAAAGATTACTTCTTGGTTCTCTTAAACAGAGTCAGGCTGTTTCCCTGTTTGTGTCCAAGCTAAGCTAACCACATTCTGTTGGGTCATGTCAGTGCATGACAGGGGTATCAATCTTAATTGATGATCAATGATTGGTGATTTTTAACATCAGCTTAATATATAAACAACATTGTATTTTATGCAAACTATCCTTTGCACATAATTCCCTGAAGGGATCATGCTAGCGCTTGCACTTCCATTTACTACATGAAGTCTGACTCACTGACTCTCAGAATCCTTTCAACAGACCACGGTGGAGGAGAGTGACAAGGAGTTCATGGCACCAGATGAGTGGATTGGCTGAATTAGTTTTAATTTCAGATCACAGCACTTCACTTGTGACAGATGAAAGATCGTTAGCCTGACACAGATCAATCTTAAATGTAGCCTGTCCCTCAGCCTCCGCCTTCCTGGAGATATAACAGCCCACATCTACAGCAGGCTCAAATTTGAAATCATCATCTTATGATAAAAGCATTTCATGAGCAAAGAGGACGTGGGCACGTCTGGAAAGCTAATAGACCTCAGATGGCCAAGCTGACTGCACATGAACAGACATGTCAGGATACCATTAAACTAGTTACACATGAAAATGGACAACCCCTCTTTGCATGGCCATCAGAGCTAAGAATAACCTAATAAGTTTTATTTTGTACATTTCAAAGGAAAGTGTGTTTAATGATCTGTGAAACAAGTTTCTGAAAGAGAAGCCCATGGGACATGCTGGCAGTCCACAGACAGAAATGTTGAGATGCTCTTTGATGTGTTTTTTTCCAAATAGATTTTACTTCATGATTCTCTGACCACTTCATACTCTCTCTGCTGCCAGCATTCATCTGTTTTATACAGCATCAGGGATTACAATTAGATTCCTTATAAAACCAAACAAAATACATTTGGTTTTATGAAATAATATGCCATCAATTTTATAAAAGCACATATATTATTATACTACATTCTCAGACAAAACGGATTAAAATCCACTGTGCTGAATGTCAAGAACGTTTTTTCATCTGTTTCATTTTTAAGCAAATTTCCACAAGAACCGATCGCCAGCAGTGCTGTCAGTGTTAATGTGTTGTGATCACCCGAAGACAAATCATAGACAAGGCAATTACTTTTAAAGATTTTTTTATCCTGTACAGAGACCTTGGCCATACATATTATATGATCAAAAAATATACAGCGACTGAAACTGAAAAGATATTGATTGAAATCAACAACAAGGCACTGACGAGGCCACGATACAAAACATGTTTGAAAAGCGATACAACCGACGAGATGTGAAGACACAAAGTTAGCGCACAGTTGAGCTTGACAGTTCATTCTTGGCCTTGGACTCTCACTCAGATTCACTTATTCGGTTCTTCCAGAGCATCTGATCCTATTGACTGGTCTCCATGAACAGATGAGGTTTGCTCAGTTGTCATGAATCTGTACCAGAACTTCCTCTATGTCCTAAAAGAGCCCAAGACAGTACATCCCCATCTGAACATGCTCAGACGGGACCACTGGGGAAATTAATGGTTGAATAGTCCCGCATAAAGATAGCAAGTGGACCCTGCCTGAAAATTATTAATATCCTAATGGAAGGAGCTGACTCTGGTGTTTGTCTGGTATATTCCTAATAAGCCAACAACTGACTGTTGAGTTTTTGTGTTGTGTTTTCATCTTTTGGTCGACTTCCACTTAGCTTTCAGTCCATGCAGCACATTTCAGGCCATGCTGGATTGTCACATGATAAAAGGGGGGTGGGGGTCCTCAAGGCACAGCTAAAGACATGAGTAACAGACCACAATCAGTTAACATTCAGTCTCATGAGAAAATATTTCACCCGCCACAAGGAGGTAAAAATAAAGATAAAGACGGATAGATAAAACAGACTGACTGTAAATGGATGAATTTAGTTCATTTATACATCATACGCACATGCACAGTAGTGGAGTAGACAGGATCGAGTACATTAATGCAGTACTGAAATGGTAGTACTTGATTGTTAATGCATTTAGAACGGAATTTTACCGCAGGAATATTTGACCAACACCAAACAAATTAATATATGATTTTGAGCCACAGTAACAACATGTACCGTATACCGTGTGTATATTTTTTAATTTTCACAACTAAAATATGTAAGTATATCAGACTTTGTTGTGAAGTAGTCTCCATGGCATATTTTCAAGAGGGTTTAAGTCCAGGATGTAGAACTTAGAGAAACATTTCACCTTTTTTAGAAGACTTTCTTGCCAAGAGTCAAAAGCAAAAATGATGCTAGTACCATCAGCCGGCTAACGTAGCTTAGCACTCCAGAAAGTTACTGCACCAAGCTTTTTCTCAGCTATTTCAAATTTGTGCTACGCTAAGCTAACAGGATGCAGACTAGCTCCTTGTTTGTTGTAGATGTGAGTAGTATTAATCTGTGTGCACGGGTGAATAAAAATCCAGTTGGCTCATGAACACGGACAAAACAACTTAATGAATCGATTCTGATTAAGATGGGACAGCTCTGCAAATCCTTCACCAATCCTCACGGGCTGCCAAACCCAAAGCACAACATCAATGACACCGAAAAATACTGTAGCAAAAATAGCGACCTCAGATTGATAATAGTTACAACAAGCTTCAGGTTGAGTCAAGCTGCTTGTGCCTCTGTTTGTGAGAGTGTACATATATTACAGTACATCTCTGAGTTACATTCGGCCCTCCGTCTGTCTGCTCTCTCACTGCAGATGGCTTCACAACTAGCTGCCCTCACCCTCAGCCTCGCCGAGGACTGCCGCGGAGGAACCAGATATCACCCGTGCCCAGACCACTCTGTCAGTCTGCCGGGGCAAGCCTGCTCACACCACCCACTCTGATGGGATCTTTCACCTCCGCTCATGTCCAAGTGGCACAGCATGGACAGAGTTTCTCTGATAGCAACCCAAAGGCAATTCCACCCCGGTCGTTCTCCTCACTTTTCACCTTTTTAATTTGCAAATGAAGCCATAGAAGAAGATAGATTCCCTGTTGTGGAGCATTTGACTGTCTAACTGAAATAATTCGTACATGTAGTTGTTAGACGAGATCTTCTGTTGAGTCTGGTGTGTCTTTGAGATGTTCTGGCAATCTGTTGTCTGCTTTATTGTGATGATTATATGGATCCAAGCTCCTCTCCTCTTCACATTCTTCATACCTTTCTAACAAGCGCAATCTAGTCTCAGGGTCTGAGGCAGCTAAGTTGGAGCCTGAGGTCAGTGGTGAAAACGCAGCATCGCGGCATTTAGTAATCTGTGCTCCCCAGCTGAAGGACACGTGGCGATGAGTTTGGCATTACTGGTAGCCCACAGGGCTGTCCATAAGCGGGCTGGAGCGGTAGGGGTCTGGGGGGTCTTGGAGCTCAGTCTCACGGGTCTGGGCGTGTCCTTCCTCGCCCTCCTCTTCATCCGCCGGTCCGTGACTTGAACTCTGGGAGCTGGCCATGGCGCCATAGCTGTGGTGGGCTGGGGAGGGCATCGGAGTCAACGCCAGCTCCGGCTCCAGCAACACGGACGCCACAAACAGCTGAGGGAGGCAGATCATACATTTAGTTTACGATCGTGTCACGCAGTAAATCACTCAGTTCACAGGGACTATATGAGATGAAAGTACAGCTTCAGATATAGGGTCGTTTTTTTCCACCCTACACTTAAGATGTTGATATTCATATATCTGCATATGTACCATGATTACTGCACTGTACACAGCCAGTGCAACATCACATCAGTGCACTTTGTTAATAAAGTAAGAAACCACAGAAACCAAAGAAATTGATGATTCTGGATGCTCATATCATGGATCCAATTTATGATTACAATGCAGGGACAATATTAATTATTCACTTGGGAGAATCATGAAAGGTTGCTTGTATTGTTGAATATAAACCACAAAAGATAATATGCTAAGTAACTACTCATTAAGTTTCTCTGATAAATGCAGAACACACAGTGAACAGTATAACTTAACACTTAACTAAACTATTTTCCCAAACATACCACAGTTTATTAGTGAGCTTTGAAGCTCACCCAAAACTTGAGCCTGCTACTAAATCCAAATCATCACTCTTATATTTGCATATTTCATGTCTTCTGGGGTTCACTTTCTGACGCCATCGCTCATAACCGCATCTCTGCTCAGCAGCTGACTCTCTAATCTCAGATGTTATGGCTTCCCACCAGCACTAGAACACCCCGGCCTGGAAAACTAATTCAGCACCAGCTCCTAATATAACAGCTGCACACAAACCGAGGCTGCTGTGTCACGTCTTTGAAAAGGGATTCAGTTTTGAAATATAATGCAGTAAATTGTGTTTTAATGGCTAACAGATAAAATACTGTACACTGGAGGCGGTGGTGGATGTTACGGTGCTCCTGTCCGCCTCAGTGAACGTCCCCTCTGCTGGCTGATCAGACATCTGAAACAAAGAAAGCGATGAACAAAAGGTGAAAGTGTTCTCCAGTGCAGCTTCAGCTGAACTTGATCTCAGTGAGCTTTTAGCGGAGCTCACCTGGTAGCTTGTGGACTTGTCTGCTTGCTTCCTAAGGCACAAGCGGAAGAGGTAACAGGCAATGCCGGAGATCAGGGACGCTAAGGTGAAGAGGGTGATGGGATGAAGTGAACCTGCGTGAGTGAGGAGAAACACGGGAATCACAACCAATGATGCCAGTAGATACAGAAACTTTAACAGGATGGAAATGTCTGCGATGGAGCACCTAATCTGAGCACGGAGAAGAAGAGCAGCCAGAACATGCAGAGGATGGGAGCCACCATGACCTGGCTGATGGCCGCTCGGTGGATCCGCTGGTTGAGTTTGGTGGGAACGTATGCATAGTAGATGTTGTATCGGTCGACCATGTGCTTCAGGATCAAGTAGAGGAGACCTAGACGGACACAATGAAACAAACACACACTGGCAGCATTAAAATCCAAGTGTACATCAAGCCAAAGGTTTAATAAATCTGCTGTTACTGTTTATTTTTTACATTTATGTTTTGCTCGAGGGTCACAGTGGTGTGGTGGTTAGCACTGATGCCTACAGAAAATGAATGAATGTTTTGGTCGCTGGTCTGTGTTTTGGCCTCAGTCCTGCCACAGAGACGCGACTGTAAGCCTAAAACGCTGATCTACAGACGACAGCGCAGGTGAAAACGCGTTGAGGAACAGAGCTTGAGAGAGGCCTTGCTCGGACTGACGTTCAGGCTGCAGGAGTAAATACAAGCTTGGTGAGCTCTGGGCAGAGACAGGAGCAGAGTGGGCGTCTGGCTCGCAGCTCGCTGTGTCTGGGTGTCTGGGACTACAGCAGCAAATTCACACAGTCTGCATCGGACTGGCAGGCAGCAGAGGAGAGTGAGGTTACAGTACGAGGAGAGAGAGAGAGAGAGCCCACACACAGACAAACACATACATACATGGCGAAGAGGGAAATGAGATAGCATGCAGTCAGCGGTGAAACGACGGTTAGAAGAAGAGGTAGTTGATGATACAAGCGGGTAATTGTATGTCGCTCACCGAAGGGTGTAATGATGGGACATGTGATGCTGTAGGTCATGCTGACAGCAAAGATACACATGGTCCAGGCGTACTCCAGGCCAAACTGGAACTCATACGCCTGACTCTGCAGACAAAAACACAAACACAGAGAGCCTTTTAATGTTTAACTCAAGCCAGACATTACAAGTTAAATATCAAAATGTCACGTTAAGCCTCCGCTCACCCTTTTGACGTGAATCCGCTCAGCCTGGGACTTTGCAAAGCAGAGGCGGAAGGCGTACACGGTCAGAGCCGGGATGCGGAGCAGCTCCATGGACGTGCCGATCAGACTGGAGGTAATCACGTAGTTGACAAAAAACGCACCGTTGTCGGGGAGAAACACACACCTGCACCAACAAAGAAGAGAGTTTAGTTGCTGTTTAAATGCCTTTTGAGGGCTCAGACGGCCCTTGGTGTGTTCCAACAAAAACCATAACCTTACTGGAATTTGACTTCCTTCTCATCCAGGAAGTGGACATCAAAGAGCCAGGTGAAGAAGAGATCGAGACTGCAACAAGGGTTACATATAAAAAGAAGACACTTATAAGCATATTTCAAAATATTCTCAATGAAACGTGCATTGAAGCAGACAGCATGTGTGTGTCTTGCGTCTAAATGTACCTTGACAGACCAAGCGAGGGCAGGATGATGACCATGAAGACCAGAAGCAAAAAGCACTTGTGCATCGTCACTTGGTTCTCACCAGATCTGAGACATTAAGCGAATATTAAGGGATAAGAACGAGATCACGGAAATACATATTTTCTTATAAAATACACCAAAACAATGACCTTCAGAATAAGACATTCATTAAGTGAAATGCTGTAATGAAAAACCAGCTGACTCCACATTTACAGGAGCGTTCACTCGCACAGACTACTCTTCTCACTCCAGTAAACGGTCCATTTGCATTCGCTCCTTCGCACATCACGCCTGCACAACACGTTTGTGGGGGGTGGTTATGTAAAGAAAGGAGGCTCATAGGTGCCGTCTCCTTATGCACAGTTGTTCCGCTCCTCCTCCTGCACAGTAGTCACCGTGCGCACAGGATCGGCACATGGTGACTACTGTGCATATCATTATCCTCACACAGAGATCTCTATGACAACCTGCCCAGAATAACAGTGCAGGGAGAGTGGCAGCGAGAAGGAGGGAGAGAGGGGAGAGAGTAAAAAGAGCAAGAGGGCGAAAGAGGAAAAAAAATAAAATAATTGAGATGAAAAAAAAAAAAAAAAAAACGCAGAGAGGAAGACAAGTAGCCACACATGAAGGGTCCATTTGACGAAGGACCAGAGGAGAGTGGTAGTCGATGATGGCTGGTGAGTACCTGGTCCAGTGGGACTCAAAGAAGGCGGAGTAGTAGACGATGAAGGGCAGGAGCACAGAGAACGCCCACAGCAGGAGGGTTGGGAAGAACTGGGTAATGACTGGATTCTGTGTCGGACGGCAAAACGGTTAATTAATGAAACTGAAGCGGCTGAAAATGAACTACTGAAGTCCCGAAGTTTCTGAAACTCTAACCCTCAGACTCTCCACAGGCCTTGTGACGTTGAACTTGTCCATGGTGTTGACAATGATGGCGGGAGTGGTGAGGAAGAAGAGCAAGAGGAAGAGGAGGATGTTGAGGAGGACGCAGCGGAGCCACCACCGGGATCCACACACTGACAGGTTTTCCCTGGTAAAGGGAGAAATAATGAGCCTCAGTTTGCAACAGTTAAGGCACTACCCTCCTCTGACATAATTGCACTTTACGTATTGACATACGCCTGAAATAGCCCGCTCTAAGAGAAGGGCCGAGCGTGTTTCCATTGCACTGGACTGAAGAGCAGGCTGGAATATACATACTTCAGCGCTCAGTTTTAAGGAAGCAACTAAAGTCCCCGTTCAGCCTCGCAGCCTACGACTGTTCTGCTAGTCTAGTTAGCTCTGAAACACATTCATACAGACACACAAACACGCAGCAGCCAATGAGGCGCGAAGCACACACAGCGAGCGCTACCATCTCTTCTTGTAATCTCCCATACATATGCATCTCTCATTTGTTACATAATCTCCCTTCGAATGCTGCTTTTGCTTTCCAAGATAAGAAACACGCACTGAAGCTAATCCAATCGCGGACTGTGAGAGAGCTTCGGATGGTGTCCGAGATCGGCTGCACGCGGGCAGCAACCGACTGATGCGTCTTAAACGTCTCGAAAGTAGAAAGAACGAAAAAGGAAAAAGCAATGCTCGAGCAGATATTGATAGTTTTTTCTCTAAAACAGCCGCTCTGCTTCAGGGACATTACTACACGCTAATGCTGCACGGACAAGTAAACCCATAGAACTCTGGTTTAGTCTCAATCCCGAGGTTTCCAAAGATACCAAAAAAGTCGGGCCTAATTACAGGGGAAAGTGTCTAAATGATGCACAAGTCATGCAAAATTAGATATTACACTCAAAATCTGTGTCTGTGTGGTTTCCCTCGGGTGCTCGGGTTTTTCTCCCTCAGTCAGATGACATACATTATAGTTTAAAGCCTAATACATTTCTTGCACGGTTGGTGTGAGTTTGAGTAGTTGCCTGCCTAGGGTGCCCTCAGCTTCTTGGTACAGTAACTCAGTATCAAGAAGTTTATATCACAGGTGAGTAAGGAACTTTAATTATTATCTGGATTAAGCATAATGCTGATAATTTGGTAAATATAGGGGAATATCAAGGGAATATTGGGATCTTGAACCTTAAAGGGGCACCATAACACCACTGTAGTGTACCAGTATTGTCACCAGTACTCACCAGATTATGTCACTGGGAGCAGGTGCGTAGCTGACAGCCCACTTGTGCGACTGCACCACAGTGGTGATGCTCGACTGCTGGGGCCTGCGCCGACAGTGCACGCGACCGTAGTCCTTCACAATGCTGGAAAACAAAGAAAGACACATGAAGGCTCGGCGCGAGCGCCCAGTGTGTCACACCAGGAATTTTGTGGTGGCGCTCCGCTGTGACGGCGTCTATATGATGAGAGGACCGGCGCGCACACATAAACCTCGATGTCACGCTGCTGTTTACTCACACAGCAGTCATCCTCTCGTCACGGAAAGTCACAAAGGCGATACCCAGCCTCTTCATGGTGATGCGGTTCTTCTCGGCGTTGAACTCATCCGTCCGCTTCTCCTCTAATTCGCTGTAGTACTGTTCTGCATCCACCTGCAGCAAAATAAAACTTATTATTCAGTTCATCTTTTACTCTTTCCACTATTAAGACCTTAGATTATTGCACTGCAGTGCCATCCAGTGGCTGCGCTGCTCCTGTGCGGTACACAACTATGATGCAACTCTACTAAAAAACAAAGTAATGCACAAATCCCTGTAATACTGGGAAAACTCACTTTTTCAAAGCCGCATATATCGCAGCAGAATATCTGAGCACATGGATGTGTCTTGATCATGATCTTCCCCTCCTTTTGGGCCTTAGTAGCAAAATACAGCCTGCCCTTCATTGCTTTGCGCCTGAAACGGACAACAACCTCTCAGACAAGAGTCGAATCATCCCAACCTGTGCTGCTCCAGCGTGCGAAAGTTACCGTACCGCTCCAAGTCCAGCCTCATCAGCTTGTGGACGTCAAAGCAGAAGCGGATGTCAGTGACAGTGCAGCTGGGGTAGGCCTCACTAGTGAACAGAGGATAGGAAGTTAATTATAATACAATTATACAGTTGTACCGAGGTTGCGCATTAAATGAAAGTAGCTGAAGCTCTCTGATAACAGCAATCAAACACACAGAGATGATTCAACTTGACTGAACAATTAAACAGAGAAGAAAACATGTGTACTGGAAGTGTTTGGTGATGAGTCCGGGGTCAGAGATCTCTCTGGGTATGCATGTGATCATCAGCGTCCTGGCTACCTGTAACACATAACACAACCACCGTGTCTGGTTATTTTAGTGTCAGTCCACAACTTTAATGGTCCAAACTGAAATTTGTATTGCCTGGTTGTCTGTTCCTACAGTGCCACCATGAGGTTCATCTTTGTTGTGAACCGTGTTAGAGATTGCTATAAAATTTGCAGTGAGGTTTCATAGTGTAAGGATGAAGTGCGATCACTAAGATCTCTCTCTTCTTTTTATCTAATGCAGCCATCAAGGAATTATTTTGTTTATGATAAGCGCTGCTCTTATTAGCCAGATTTTCTGTATCTTTTTTTCCAAATTTTCTAATTTCTTGAAAATAAATCAAAACACCTGTGATTAAATAACACAACATTTCCTGTATATCTTGAAACTGCCGCTCCAGTCCATCTTTAATGTCTAGAGTGGGAACCTTGAGAACCAACCTTGAGCTAATGACTTGTTTTCCTACAGTGAGACTTTTAGATTTTGAAGAATGGAGACATCCTACATACGATGGATATTTTTACAGTGGAAAAGATGGCCTCGTTCTAGGATGATGTGATGCCGACAGACCTTCTCATCTTCTCTGTACTCCAGCCGTATCGAGTGGTGAGCCATACACAGCAGCGTGATGATGAAGTAAACCAGAGCGAGGATGCTGTGTAGCCACAGAAAGCTGTCCCTTTGAGGCACAGGAACACATATAACAATTATAGATAGCCCACTTTTCTTTTTTCTTTCTTTTTTCAAAGGTTCTGGGATGTTTCATGAGATCTGACGCCATGCCGCCAGTGTTGGACTTACTTTGCGCTAACATTAGCCAGTGTTGTTCTTCCAAAGTTCTCAGGGCTGTCTCCTGTAGGAATAATGAAACACGACACAGAGCGAGACATTTTAATTTCTGTAATGGCTAAAAGGAAACCCCTCCCCACTGGTCTAGAGGGCGAGGCCCGAATGAAGCAATGCTGCTATTCACAGAGAATGTTTTTCATCCAGCTTAATAAAATATCTCTCAATGAATTTTAGACTAATTCCAAACATCACAGCGATGCCTATCTGGGCTGTTTTAATTTGGGAACTCTTTGTTTGCTGTTGCCATGGCAGCCTGTCAACGGGTGTTGGTTTATTTAATGACTTGGGTGACACACTGGTCTATATCATGACAGCCAGCAGTAATAAAAAAAAAGTTTTTGCGGGCAGCCCAGCTACTCAGAGACCCCATAATGGCTCCTGCCTCCATCCTGTTGTGGAATGACTTCTTTTTTTCTCCAACACTTTCACAACTGCCAACAGCAATTTCTGCTGCTATTTAGCAGCCGGTTTTGTGCACCATCCCACCCCTGACACTAACATGTGTATGTTAAAAAGGAAATGAAGCACTTTCTATTCCTAAAATTTCACTCGGGGAAGTGTTTGATGACTTGCCACTGGTATGCTAGCAACTCCCTCTAAATGAAGTGCAGCCTCCGTGTATGTAAGACCTGTTTAGGTTAAAATTAACTTCTGAGTTAAATTAAATTTTGCGAGACATTGTTTCTTTTTTAAACTTGACCACAGATAGATTAAAGGTTTCTGTTTCATATACGGCGCTGTGTCTGTGTGGCCGTGTGCGCTTCCTGAGGTGAAGGATATCCCTTGCTAGCTAGACAATCATGTCAGGTCCAAAATACCCAGGAGGTTCCCGGAAAAGTTGACCGGCAGGATTACGGCCAAAGATAGCAGAGTAACCACTGTCATGAGCAGGATGATGTGGCGCTGGAAGGACAGATACGTGACGGCGTCGATGCCGCATTTGCTACGGATCTCCTCATCCCTGCACAAACAGAAAGAGGGAACATTTTCAGTCACATAAATGCCCGGCAATCTCACGTCACAAATAGTTCTCCGGGTGTCAGTGATGAAATTTCCACTCATGCAGATGTAATGATAATAAGAGCAGAGCGATCTGGACAAATGGGCCTACAGCTTGTACCTCATCGTAAGTAAAACGATGGCACCGCTGCTTTGGTGTCTGAAGCTGTGGTTACCAGGCCGGAGGTTCAGGAAACCCAGTGTCACAAAATAGAACAAAAACAAAAACGAAAAAGCAAGAAAAAGAAGAAAAGAAGTGCGAGCTGGTCTCATTGAAGCCCACACATGAGAACTTGCGAGGTGGGTTTGCAGTTTCCCAGGGATCCCAGGGTGAGCCACTGGCATGGGAGCTAAAAACAGAAGTGCCCAAACTCCACCATAATACTATGGAAACCATGGAAACCCTGCAAATTGCTTTTTTTACAGGTCTAAATCTGTTGTGTGCAGTCTGAGTTGAGCGAGCACAAATTTTCGACGGGGGAAAAAACCATGGCACCAGCGGTCGAGCGAGCCCAGACTCGTTTGTTTTTGCTGCTAAATGAGATACAGCACGAGACCTTACATTTTGATGGTGACTTCAGCTTTGAAGACAGCGGGCCAGTGAAAGAATGGAAGATCAAAGAAGGATGAAATAATTACAGGGGCTTTGCCTTTACTCACTTCATATGGTAAAGAGATGCGAGCCACGAGCAGAAGCCCTGGAGGGAGAGGAGAATCATAAAACAGCCGATAAATTGTTTATTAAAGATATATGACACATGACACGTGTGTGTCTTTACACACACACGTCTGGCTGCATGCATCCATCCACTATTTGCATAGTAATAATGACACAGAGATGGAGATTTAATAGGTCTGGCCTGGAGCTGTAATCGGTTTACTGCAGCCTCAGCTGTGTGTAGGCTCAGGCCGATGACTCCAGTCTGACTCTTGGACTTCCACTGTCATAAACATGCAGGCAGTGAGCTCAGTCTGTCACACAGGTGTCATGGAGTCACAGACAGTGCAGATGAGTCATAATCCAAACTTTCCTCTTACAACATTTGACACGGTGCCATCTCGGACAACAGGACTGCATTATTAATTTCAGCATGCAGCATTTTCAGACATGGATACATCACTAACAAATTAACGCCGACACCTCACTGTAAATGAATCAAACCAAGGCTGGTAGACTGTCTGACTGTATTTCCTGAGACATGATTATATATCACAGACTTTCTCCAATGCATTGCAGAGCCACCGCAGAGCAGGTTCGTTTATTGCTTGTATATGCTCTACTTCTATGTGCACGTGCACTTTCCTGGTTTCAGGTGCACATCAGCATTCTGTGTGGCGAGCTGCACGGGTCAGCGGCAGAGGCAGAGACAGTGGAATATTTTCCATCCTGTGGTATGAAGAGGATTGGCAGCAGGATTGGAGCTGAGGGCGGCAAGGCCACAGAGCAGAGCATGGAGGCGGGACGGGAGGAAAGCCAGAACCACGAAATGAATATGTCTTAATTGTCCGGGCTCCTCCGTGGACAAAACTACAGGTGGATTTTCTACTGACAAAAACCTAGTACTGTAAGCCAGTTTACTTTCTTCAGTAAGAAATAACAGCTTCTTTGGATTGTGTCTGGTGGTCATTCACATTTGGAACTTGTCTACATCTAGTAGATTGTTTGACAAGATGTAAAAACCGGAGCTGCACTTTATACTAAGCTGACGAGCAGAGATTTCACCTGCTCTCATCAAATCAATGAGCTAAAACGCACACTCACATAAAAGTAATAAAGAATGTGAGCCATGTGGGAATACGATGAACTCAACCCTGCACCTATAATTGATCTGAGAATGTCATTGAAGGCTTTGATGCTTCTAAGAGCTGATGATAAACTTACCATGTCCTTGGTCTCAGAGTCAGAGGGGCTGCCTTCTGATGGGGACTTCTCCTTCTCACTTGGTTCTCCGTAAAACAGGGACGTGAGACTAATGTGGGAAAATAACAAACACAAAGAAATCGCAAGATCGTCGCACTGATTGCGGCCTGACACGACCGTTTAAGTACACCATGCACCGCACGGATAATGTTACTGCTGCGGCACCCGTCTTAAATCAATTCATATATACGGTGAAGACATGAAACACGTGCAATGTGGTCCAACCTAATAAAACGAGCGCCGTGATTGAGTTTGCGGAAATCTCTCTGTGTGCTTCACCACTGACGGCTCAACAGCACGTCAAATTAAGCAAAGTAATTGAATCACGATGAGAGACGAGCGCGTGGCGACAACGTTCGGATGCAAGCCTGGCCTCGAGGGCTGTGGAGCCACCGTCAGCCAGGCGGCACTGATCAAGCCCACCGCCCCCAGGAGATTAGACTCAGGTCAAGTGGAAGAAAACTGGAGTCGTGCAGACAATCACCTGGACTCATTTCATAACATTAAAAGGTATTAAGAAATGCTCAATGATCAAGAGGAAACTTACAAAATGTTTGATTCGTCTTTAAATAATCAGTTTGGGTTGTTGTCTATATAAAACGAACACTAAGAAGAAGCCAAACACAACAAATGTGTGTTAAACCTTAGCAGGTAATAGTAAAGTTTGCTTAAAACTGTGGCCTATTCAAAAATATCTGTTAGCTATTTTTACAGAATTAAATTTACCACAGATAAATTAATTTTTATAGGCAGCCAAAAAACCTTCTAAACCACAAGTATAGATCTGGCCTGCACATATAGTGTTTGTGAGCCATCATGAACAACAAGAATATGATTAAAGCATTGGAGCACTGCAGAAGCTCCCTGCTCTCTACCAAGTACCATTTTCAGCCAGCAGAGGGAGCAGCTGCATCAGGACTCACTCCACTGAGAATTACTGCTCCATCTTAAACGTTGACATGCTGCTCACAGACCAGAAAGTGTAGCCGATTTTTTGGGGGGTTGTAAAACAGTGAGTGAGGGATCTACCTGTCATTCTCCATCAGCAGAGCCAGGCGGCCGTAGTCCCACGCCGCCTTCCTCAGACAAGAAAAGATGAGCAGCAGAAACTGTAACACAGAACAAGAGCACATTTTTTTCACGAGCGCCTGGCGACCGCACACTCCCTGTCCTCATCTGCCCTCGGTCCAATGCCTCCATACAGCTTGAATATAAAGCCGCAGCCTGCCTCTAAAAATATACTAAAAATAAGTAGAATAATAGATTGCAACTAGGCAGCAACAGCGAACCTTCTCCTTTTTTTAGCGCTGGTAGTATAAGGTTGTCTTGGAAACTGCCAAACACAGGTGTGCATGCACACATGAGGTACATGTGCAGTGAGAACGAATGAGTGCGAATAAAGAATAAATCTGAATAAGGGAGAGCAAGCTGGACATCACAATGAGCCACAAAAGGAAAAAGCTCCCATTCCACCACGTGCTACAGAGTATAACCGGACGTGATGAATGAATGTTGACGAATGTAAATTGAGCAAAAGTGCTGACGGATGTTTGATTTTAATTGCAGCGTTAAATCATTACCTCATTTCAGCTGGCAAGACATTTGTTTAAGTGGGTGGGAATGACAGCCGTGTTAATGGGAAAAATGGCTCCATGAATGTTGAATGATTCATTCTTTAGTGATCTAAAGCCATGCACAGACAATCAGGTGAACTTGACTGAGACCTGTAGACGAATAATGATTGCACATTAGGAGCCAGGACCCAAACGCTCCTTTCTCTAAAACAGGAAGCTCTCCATCGTCTCCGTGTTTTCTCGGTGTCCAGCTCCTCCCTGTTGTGTTTATTTTGCTCTGACTCGATGCGTGGGCATGCTCTCTTGAAGTCCCACAGATGATTTATTCTGTATGATGATGGAATTGATGCAGAGGCGTGCTCCCGTTACCTCGGGGGGGGAAGCTCGCTTTGACTCATGCCTGTCATTAAGAGACAGCACTCAACCCTCTGTGTTGGCTTGACAACCAGGCAGCGATAAAAATGAGCCAATTAAGAAATGGAGGTGGCAGATCGAGAGCGATATCGGCGCAGAGATCAAGCTTGACACGGCCTGACAGTGGAACGGAGGTGGTTGACAAGTAGAAAACGCGAGCCTATTATTATCTGGACCACAAGAGGGAAAATATGTATCTAGGCTTGTAAATAGTGCACACACATTATTGTGCTAAGAGACGGAGAAGTTGAAACAGAAATGCAGATATAACTTGACGTGCACGTAGTTTTGGGGCGTTTTCTTGTACATAATTAACAGAAAAAGAAAAAACTCAGTAGGGTTTGAAAGATGATGGCCTAATTTAAATAAGAAAAACAGTTCAGTCTGAAGGTTAGAGTCCAGAGCGTGAGAGGAAGCAGGTCATCCAAATAATTACCAACATATACAGGTTTGTGTGTGTTGACACGTCAACAGAACGCCTGGATTCGTGTCCACGTCTGCTGTCCGACACGCCTGGCGCTGCTGTGCCACTTTATTATCATCAACAACAGAGTGAAGTGTTTGAGCCAGTATGTCCATTAGTTACTACAGCTTCACAAGAACAGCCCTTTGACCACCGCTTGCTGTCCGTTTCTATCAGAGCTCGTCGTAATATCTGAACAGGGTGTTGGCAGCTCTGGATATATTCAGAAACCTTGTTGTCAAGGCCGATTAGCTGCAGTAGTGTAGACATATAGGAGATAGTTTGGAGTGTAAAAGATGATGTCAAACTGAGCTAACGTTTCAGAACAAATATCCATTCACCATGTTTTCTCCAGAGTTAACAATGTAAAGCTGTGTGTATTGTGTGCGTTCGTACCATCCAGAGCACCACGTTGATGGCGAGGACCGTGGGCACCCCGCCAAAGGGCAGACCCTGGAGGACGCTGCTGCGGGAGTGCGAGTGGTAGCATCTCTCAGCCGTGCTGTTTTCCTCCCCGAACGGTTCCAGGAAGCCCAGAACGTCTAGCTCCACAGGCCTCGCCTGCGCAAGCGGCGCTTGGGTCACTAACAGCTCAGACTGCGCCATCAGGACTGGAACATGTCTGAGGGAAAAGAGACAGACAAGAGACAGACTTAGACAAGATCAGTCAACTGGTGTCTCTATGTCACAGCTGAAACTCTGAAATGATAAGAAATACAACTTTGAATAATGTTATTATTGAAATTAAAATAATACTTTTTGCTTTAGCATTTAGCTAAAATACTACTGGAACAGTCAGTGAACTGTCTAATTAGTTGTGTTACAGATAAATACTGATCAAAAGCTTTCAACTATGCTCATTAATAAACATTTATTTGATTTTGTAAGAAACACGATGTTTATTTAATCTCTCAACTACAGACTGTTCAAATGATGTGGATGACCATGTTCTGACCATCTCTGCAAAAATCCCACCCAAGCTATTTGATTGACCAGACAGATATTTGCCAGAGCATAATCAGTTTGCTACGGAGTGACTCCAGACCACAAATTAGTGGGCGGGGAAGTCGGTCTGGCTTCCATGCTAATGGAGACAGCGAGGGCGGTTGTGACGTTTAAATGGTGAAACTAGTGAAACTAGGACGACACACATTGCTGTGTGGCCAATTTAGGATCACCAACTAACCTAAGAAGCATGTCTCTGGTCTGTGTGGGAGAAAGCTGGAGCACCCGGAGAGAACCACTGAAGGCACAGGAAGAACATGCAACCTCATGCAATGTGAGGCGACACTGCTAACCACTGAACCACAGAGCCTCTAAATGCACTCTAAAATTACAACAGCACATTGAGGGATCAGTCTAATTAGCACCACGGTCCATTAGCAGAAGTTGATGAGTGTCTGTTGATTTATCTGGCAAATGGAAGTCGAGGTGTTACATAAAAAGAGACAAGCTGACTGGATAACGGGTAAACCGCTAGAAAGCTAGAAATGCTAACAATCCTACTTAGCGACATGGACGTGAACATATTTCTACCACGTGAAAGAAGAGACTCATTTTAACTGTACTCAACGGGAAGTTTGAACAGGCTGTTGAGAACAGAGCATGCATAGGATATGATCGCTCATACAGCCATGACCACAGAACGGAGGCATGGACCATCTGTCCTCCAGCAGCACACGCTATTCTCACTTTCAATCAATACACTCCCGACTCCCAGCTGCTCAGCTTGTGTACACTCCTCACTGAATAAACAGTCGGAGGAAATGGAGCAGAAACAGAGTGCTGACAAAGCTCTGCATCGATGCTGTGAATTCACATGACTAACAGGCGTCAATTAGGGGGTTTTTAGGGGAAAAATTAGATTCCTCAAAGTCAGGGATGTTACCGTGACTTAAAGACAAGCTGTGTGCGCCACAGCAGTAAACGGCAGCCAAAACTGCATCCTCTGTGAGTCCAGTTCTCACAAGTGCTGCGAGGTGAAAGAGGCGACGCTAATGGTCTCAGAATTGGCGCACGTTACAGAACCGAACCCTGGTGCTATTTATCTTTGCACCAATTATGTCACTTCCTGAGAAGCTCCATCATAGTTTTGCCAAACGCTGTGCAACAGAAGCCCCAGCAGGACGTCTGGTGTAGGAGGCGAGCTCATCAATGGCACACTCGGAAAGGTCTGGTAGAGCAGAAGCATAGAAATACAAGCCAGTAATCTTTAAGCAGCCACTTCTCCACCACTGTTGTCTCTCTCTTGGCTCCTGTTGTGAAACTGTATAGCTCGCAGTCAATATTTAGATACTCAGCATCTGAGCCCCCCTCCCCCCCATATCCCTCCTCCCTCCCCCGTGGACATGACCGAGGAAGAGATTCCCTGAGGATGGATCATAAAGCAGATCCATAACATACAAACGCTCTGCTACTCTGCAGAAATGTTTCCACAGAAGCAGATACTAAACCGTTTTCTCTCTTTGCCAACAATGGATATAAGCTGCTGATACATACAAAGGGGTTACGTCACTGCTACAAATGGATGATAAATAATCAAACAGGTTTGTAGTACCAGGATAGAAAATGCTGTTCTCAAAAAAGAAAAAGAGACTCGTGAAAAGGTGATGTCAGAAACAGTTCCTGAGTTGAATTTTGATCATTTAGGAGACAATTTGCATCTAAAATTGTCCTTTTGGAGACAAACTGTTTATTTATTTCGATGGAGCAACAAATCAATCAAGCCATCTCTTGCGTTAGCACTAATCCTTTAGCTTTTTTCTTCTTCTTCTTAAAATCAGTTAACAGGCTACAGCAGCGCGATGTGAAAAGCTGCAGTAATAAACATACTCTCTGCCTCTGACGTGAACTAATGGCAACAAAGCAAAGAGTGAGAACTACGACATGAAGCAACAGGAGCTAAATCAAACAGAAATGAGGCCTTGTTACAGAAGAAACACACCACACTCACTACACTGAGCTCTAAAGTAGTTTGACATGCAGACGCTCACACAGACCTTTATCGACTCATTGAGATTTCCCTCTTCATGCATCAGATTTACTCTGTGAGCTGCCGCCTGCTGATGCTAACAGAGAAACTCTTCTTCTCCACCTCCAGCACCGGGCAGGATGCTGTAGGATGCAGGCTTACTGTGGTGCGCTTTCACACAACATTTGGGCAAACGTCACAGCATGACTCAGCAGTTTATCGGCGAGCCTCCGTGGTCATTCTCTTTCTGCCTGTGTAAACACTCAGACATGATCCCGAGGTATACAGTTCTCCTCCAAGCTCATTCAACTCTGCAAATCCAGAGTCTTTCTAATCCTTTCCCTCTGCTCACTTCCCAGCCTTTCAAGCCAGCGCAGCAGATCACAAAGTGATGTTTGGCTTGTGAGGCAGTGTTGTGACTACTGCTGGCAGAACGAGTGAAATCGCCTCCGCCGGTTCTCTGTTAGACTATCATGATCACAGATGCTGAAGTCAGTGCAGGAGCAGCGAGGTGGCGACGACATACACCTGAGACTGAGTCAGAGAAGTAAAAAAAAAGGCTTTAAAAAGGAAAAGCGTGCTCAGGTCTGTTAATCTGCTCACTGCACCAGAAGAAAAACAGCTGCTGCATCCATGTGTGTGTGTGAGTGAGAAAAAGAGAGCGAGAGGATATCATCCCTGAGGTGATACAGACAAAACAATTAGACTCAGTCAGAAGATCAATGAGTAGCAGTAAACTCTGTCACGATCCAGATATCCATCATCCCTCTCTGGTAACAATTTGATCAAATCATCGTCTGTAGATGAATGTTTCATTATTTTGGTAGTGTCACTAACTATACGTGTTGCTACAGAACAGAAGAGACAAGCAAGATAAGGGATTCATTTTGAGCTGATGCTGCCATCACAACAAGCTCACAATGACAATGCAAGAAGTAATCAGCACTGAACAGCGAGCACAGCTGAGGTCGATGGGATGGACTCCAGTTCTGCACATGTTGTTTGGTGATGTCTCATTTTGAGGAGATGCCACTAGCTCACCAAAGTGAGGGTAATTCATGACGACAGGGGCATGAACATGTGGGCCAAGCCTGGGAACAGGACGTCCAATACTTTTAACGTAATTTCAAAGAAAATTGAACTTTGTGGTGGTGTGACAGGAAATGAATCACAGAAATGATCTCATTTTGACTCCAATTAAACTAAAACATGAAATACTAGTGGTTTGAAAGGTTTCCAGAAGTCACTAAAATTCATGCTCTTAGATGCATAGCAAGGAGTGGTGCACTGGTTTCACCATTTAAACTGCTAACACCACAAGCTTACTCATGGCCTCCATTAGCCTGGAAGCCAAACCAACTTCCCCTGGTCTGGAGTCGCGCCATTAGGAGCTAGTTATGGTGTGGCAAAGATCTGAACCAAATAGTTTGGGCATGCTTTAAGCAGTGATGGTCAGAATAGTGACAGTGATATGGTGATAAACATGTCATGTAACTTGAATTGTTGGATTTGCTCAGAAAAAAATGCAGCTTGTCGGTTGTAAGACTATCCAATTACATGTGTAGGTATGTTTTCCTAAGTTTCAGTTGAAAGACGGCCCATAAGCAAATCCAAATGGCGTGATACCACACTCATTAAAGAACTGAATGTGACGAAGCTTATTTGGCGACCATGGTTGCTGAAATTTCATGGCAATACATCCATCAGATGAGATCAAAGAGGTGGACTGACCACACAACTAACCAGCACATTCAGCATCTACGTCCAGAAACAAGTCTCCGCCCAATTTTCTGAAAACAAATGACTCCCGCCATGGACACATACAAAACTACAGAAGACCACCGCCATTAAATTAGTCCCTAATGTGCAAAATACAGGCTTAATTTATGCATCTTCCATTACAGCATCAAGGTGAAGCCTTGCTTGAGTGGCCAGAGATGTTCAGTTTGGACATTATTTTCCTTATAGAGCTTCAATGTAAAGAAATGATCATATTTTACAAAAAACATATTACAGCAGAGCTCAGACAACTGACTAGATACAGGAGGCTATGTTTTTTGTACAGTGATTCAGACGAGCTCCACAGACGTGGTGCCACTGTCCTGCTCTTTGCAATATGTGCTGTATCTGACAAGCGTATGTACCACATAAACTATGCTACACATGTCAATGTTTAGGTATTAATAGTTTGCCTTTGTGCCCCTATAAGCTACAAGCAATCTGTTTTACATGCGTACTGGGACATGAGCTGTGGCCAACACACCTCATTAGTGGTGAGTGTACCACTCATTGGTGCATCTTCTCTGGATCCTTGTCAATAATGGCACCCAAACTGTGTCCAAAGACCAAGGCTCCTTGGTGATCGCTTTATTTTAATTTATTTTAACTAAAAAAGGGGCCTAGTGACGAGAGCCTAATCAGGATGACATGTATAGAGCCACTGAAGAAACAGAAGGGGATGTTATGCAAAACAAGATTAAATCAATTGTTGGCATCAACTATTAGCGTCTAGTATCCATTAAATCACTTTACCAGATCTATTTAAAACTATTACCTCAATACGATACAAGCTGCTACGTCTCCTACGAATACATCTGTCTCCGTAAATACTGTATCTTTACCTTTAAACATGTTTTAAAGAGGTCGGTGTCTAGTCCCCTGCGGCACCAAAGCCTAATAAATACCGTAAACCATTTGGTGGACAGCCCCGGAAGAGCTAGCCCTCCCTTAGTCAAACACTCAGTTGGATCAAGATACATCACCTGCCCGAGGGAATGAGAACGACGGCGCTGTTTGGCCAAGAGAAATGAGCCATAAATAAAATGTGAACTACCGCTGACTTCCAAACCCCTGCACCTAATCAACTGCCGGTCACTGCGAGATAAAAAGACGAACCCCAAGGACAATTTGCAATCACCATAAATAAAAGACGATGGTTTTAGAGGTTTCTTGACTTCACCGGCTGCAACCTTGTTAAACATGCAGTTTTCCCCAGTCACCGTTCTGTTAGCGAAGACTAGTCTCTCTCCGCATGAGACAGCAGTGTCTGTGTCTGTGGACGGTAAAGGTTTAACATTTCTCTCGTCTTTTCTTTAATCTTAAAGGCTCTGAGCCAGTAGAATACGTCTCACTGTTTTGCAAATGTGCTCTCCGTGTTCAAGTGAGACCCTGATTAATGAAACCTTTCTTTCTTTAGCTGACTGTTGACAAACCAATAAAACAGTGTAATTAGAGGACATGTTTTACCTCTCACTGGCAGACTGCTAAGAGGTAAGGGAGCATATTAAAAAGTCAACAGGGTGCAGATGAAATGATACCACATGACTGTCACTTGACTGTCCAATGGGAACTTTAAAGTTGCATTCATATTTTTGCCATTGGTCATTAACACACAGTGTACATCGGCATAATAAAGGCAAAGACCTGAACATCCCTCTCTCACTTTTGCTTTTTGGTTTAGACCTGCATGATTACAGACAACATATGTGCATTTCCGAATCGCGTTTCAAAAGACTTAATCCCCTTATTAGTGATTTTAACCAGCGTGGGAGCATTTCTAATTGTGACTATGTGACTTCAGAGCTAAATTAATTTTTCATTGCTAGTTTGTCTACCCCCTGCAGTTTTCCATCAACACACCAAAGAGCAGGTGCGTGGGATTCCCATTTCCTGCAGGCCGCTGGTAAGCCTAAGCCCTCTAACAATCCACATGCACCACAGGTTGAATAAGGGGCTGCATTGAGGCCTCTCCGGCTTATCACTGCTCCCATTCAGTCACATTTACTACAAGCCAATAAGGGCCTGACACATGAATATTAAACACACATGCGATTCCAAAACCTTTAGCGTTAATCTGCTGCTTTAACAACCTCCACTCTTCTGATAACATTATGCAAGTATTTCTCTCAGTGAGACAAAAAAAGCATTTGCTGGGGTTTTGCCGAGCACTGTTCACAAACCTTTAGTGTGTTAGCATGTTAAAAATTGGTGCTAAATATTACAGTTTAGGTTGATGGGAATGCTATCAGTTTTGTGGATAATCAGGATACATTTGAGAAAAAATGGCACAAGATTTCATGACCTTGGATAAAAACAGACATCACTATGTGCTTTTAGGCACACAGTACATCAGATCAGTGTTGGCTGATATTTTAATAGGGATGCCATGTGTGCGTGCACCTAATTCTCAGCTCTACAGGAGCTACAGGCCTCTTCTGTGAGGGGTTTGCTTGGAAGGTGGTGTTGAATGTGTGGATGGACAACCCTAATCAGACTCAGCCTGGTGGAGGAAGGGGGGCGGAGGGTTTATCCCAATCTGCTCACCACCTGCTCAGTGGAAATCAAGGGAGGAGACTTCTCCCTCTTTTCATAACTAACTCTCACACCACACATGAGCACAGATCACTGAGGTGTGTCTGTCTAGAGCTCACAGTTAATACAGCATCCCCTGCCTCTTTCTGAAGGCTGAATGAGCCGTAGCATGACTGCTCAACAAACCTAACACCTGCTTCCTGTCTGTCTGCACATGCTCAGTACGCCCCTGTGGGAGCGCTGTGTCTGCCCTGCTGCTGCTCCTGCTCCTGCATGAACTGGACCATTCCTCATTAGGACCCATCTGGCATCAGTGGTGTCTAACACGTGTGCTGGATGACACTGAACCTGCACAGTTCAATAAACACCTATCTGATCTGCATTTTCTCTGCTTGCCTCAGAGGTTCTGGAAGATTCCACCTACAGCTCCTTACCCTGCAAAAAAAAAACCTGCTGGAGCCGATCCCAGGGAGGGACCTGTGAGAGTTTCAGTAAAAATTACCATCACCTCAACATCGACTGAAAAATGCAAACGCTGCTCATCGGAACAGATTCACTGGGGGAAATCTCTACTCTCTGTAAGTGTCTGAATTATTAAGATGAAGTCCCTCAACGTACAACACATCTCAGCACGCTGACATACTGTCAACCATGCACTGCATTCAAACTATTTATCATTTTACTTAAGGCAGCATGGATATTCAACAACAAAAACACAATACCGGTGGTTTTTATATACATGAATATAAAGGTTAGAGTGAAATGTGCCTCAGAAAATAGACAGCAATGACACGAGTGAATAGAAAAGTTCCCAGAGGTCACGCTGACATGTTTTACTATCTAACCTACTTGGTGAATCTGGTGTGGCTGTGTGTTTAGTCTACAGTGAGTAGACCAAAGGCACCATCAGGATAAAGTGCGAGACAGGAAGAGGTATAAGAAAGTCTGGCATCTGTGTATGAATGAGAAAATCTGATGCCATTTCCTTAAGCGTATGCCAGGGAACAAAACACATCAGTGACAAAGTGTGTACCATACACCAGCGACAAAGCTGCTTCTATCGGCATCCATCGTGGAATGGCAGGAACACTCACAGCTTGAATCCCAAATAGCAGGGAGCCTACTTTCCAACAAAGGCATAAAAAGAACAAAGCCGAGCCCATGGTACGAAACTGCTGTGGTTAGACGACTGGTGGAATACAAATGGCGCTTTCACAGCTAAGCGTGGTATCATCAGCCGCCCTTTTGTTCTAATATTCTGTTTGTGTTTGATTTTCTGTCAAGAGGGTTTCACCACGGTGTTTTGTGACATTTTTATTTATACCCGGCAGCCTGTGACACGAGGATGATGACTCACGCAAACACATCTCACGCACGATGCAGTCGTGAATGTATGGCGCACACACAAAGCGTCTCGTTGCCAGGAACACACTCATCGTCATCAGGCCATAGGAAAATGCCTGTGTAGTGTAAGACAGAAATGTGTGCAAGGTGTCAGCAGCGTGGGCTTTGCCTCTCTGAATATAAGTGTAGAGGTAACCCCCATTCATTACCATAGTAGAGGCTGTACTATGATATAAATATATGATATGATGTCCTTCAGTTCTACGGTTGGACGGTACATGATATAATTAGATAGGTAACACATTATTGGAGGAAATGTCGGCATTACAGCAGCTAATCAGTAATATTTAAATAAAAAATATAATAAACAATATGACAGAATAAAATTAGGAACTAAATTTATAATCAACGTTGATTATAACGTTGATTATAACGTTGATCACTGCATTGCTTCGTATATCTTGTTCACTGTGTCATCTGTCTCGTTCACCATTTCCAAGTTAACCTGAGCTGAAGTGATTAAAAACACATAAAACAGCAATACATCTCGATGCATTTGCTCCAGTGTTTTCACTGTTCGTGTCCGTCCTGTGCACCTGGAGCTGTCCACCGGCTCAAGGTGCTGAACAAGCAGACAGAGGCAAGCACTAAAAGTAGATGTATGTAAAGGACAGAAGCTTGGTTAACACTTTCTTTAACGTGCCTCTCAATACTGTCCGCCTGCTCAGCGGCTGGTCACTGCTGCACAAGCAAACCATATCTCTTGACACAATCCCAATTTAGTCACTTGAAGGTGGCCCGCATTCTTCCTTTTAACAATGTCAGATGAAATGTTTGTTTTATAACTGACACCCACAGGAAGTAAACTCTGGTAAACTACAGTGCTTCAAAGAGAAGGCAACTTTTCTGTCATAAAACCTTTGTGAGGCATTAAATTATGAAGACACACTTAAGCCAAAAGAACAAGCCTGCTTTCAATAACTAAATGGTATACACTTGTTCAGCACTTTTCTACCTCAGTTGAACTCAAAGCACATAAATGTATGTGTGATGTGCGTGATGCAATAGTGTGCAGGAGTTTGTTACATGCACATTTTGCAAATGCCCTTTTCAGAACCAGGACTTATCAGACACCCACTGTCTATCTGTTTAAAGCTTAAAGTAAAATGCTGTGATTTCTCTCTTCATCCGACACATATGTGGTGATACTGGGTTCTTGGCTTTTCGAAACTGGCCTTTCAGGCCTACAGGATTAGGTGCACCCCGCAGAGTGACAATGTTACAGTAACTGATTGACTGATTGATATTTCTGAAACATCTTTGAAAGGGTAACAGCTCTATTTATAGAAGATGTTTACATGGGAGCCTGGAAACGGGATAGTGCTCCTCTCCGATTAACGAGCAACACTAATTGCCGTCATCGCTCTGGTGTTATCAAACGCGATGAGCAGCATGGAGCCATAGGAGATGCAGCCTCACTGAAAATGTACATATCATTTTCCACTACAAAGAAATAACTTACTTCGAGATCCCATTTCTCAAGCTCCCAGTACGACATCAGTCATAGTGTGCTGCAACGCAAGAGTGGCCCACTAAAATGTCAGAAGTCCATTATAAATTTGGCATTTTTTAAGGCCACCTCCCTTCATCACTGTCGGTGCAGGTGGCAGGAGTTGTGAAGTCACTTGTTATGGAGATGCCTCTCAAAATCATGTAACCTCCAACAATACAATACGAATAAAGTCTAAAGGAATATATTAGGAGAAAACACAAGTGTTAAAATCTACTGACTAAACATGGGATAAGCTTTGAGTCAACAGGTCAAACTACTAACACAGTAGACCACTATGGCTTTTTATGTGTGTAAATCCAACAGACAGCAGGATGCAAAAGAGAGAGATGAACACAATTACAAGAAATACTGGAGGAAGATTTCTCATTTTAGAAATAGGAAATCCAAATCACATCTATCACATCCAGAGAAACAATAGGTGTTGCAGACCGAACAAACGATGCACCTGGTTTGGGTGTAGCAGCCTGACACGTTTCCAGAAACATGCTCCTCCTCGTCAGCCACCACAGCCCTGTACCGTGCCATGAAGTTTTCCAGTTAAATTTCAAAATCGCATTTTTCACATCTATGTTTTAGAGAGGGGTGGTCCTCTCTCCAATCAGGCAATATTTAGCGATTTCATTTCCCCCTTCGCATGCCGCAGCACTCAGAGCGATCTGCACACCCACCTTCCTCCAGTAACTTGCTAAAAACCAGTGCGCCATAAATAGCAAAATAAACCCCGACGAGTGCACGTTTCCATCAACGCACGCGAGTTTAAAATTCGCATCGCTCACCTCACAAAGCTTCCTGATCCCTGGCGTCTAGCGGTGGTGCAGGTGGTGGCGGTGGTGATGGGGAAGCTGCTGGGTTTTTTTTGGTTTTTTTTATGAACCCCCCCTTCAACACCAAGAAACAAGAGAAACTCCCACCTTCTCAGGGACCGTCTGACAATTAAACACCTGCTTCGAAAGCGTCCAAGGGACCGTCAAGTAGTGCTCACCATGGTGCTAACGCCAAATTTTTGATTTACTCTGAAACTATGCTGCTTGTTTAACTGATTTATAGAAGTAGATCTTAAAGTTTAAAGAATTCACACTTTCGATAACGAAACAACAACAAAATAAGATTTAATTTTACTAATTTTGCTGATATCCGCATGCTATTTTGCATTAAAATACCTGTAAAGGCGCTGTTTTACTACTATTACTGTGCATACGTACATACAATGGTATAGTCCATTCAATTAAAAAGGTTAAAATCTAGAAGTAAACGTCGAAAGAAACTGTATGTTTGTAATTAAATGAAAGTCGTAAAATATATCTGCCAATTAAGGTCTTGAGTGAAGCTTTACACTTTGAGTTTAGACAGGTAATGTATAGTAGAATGAAATGTCAAACTATTTTATTTATTTATTCATTTGTTTGACCATATATCCGCGCTTGCGTCATTACGTTAACGCCGTACGTAAGGGTGCATTCAGGTAACCCTGTATGTATTAAGGAGAATAGGCGACGTAAAACAACAACACCATCACCACTAACAACACCAACAACAAATGGTAGGTGGGTGTGTTGTTTGCCAAATCGCCAGATAGAATTTCTAACAGATAGAAATACTGGTTCCTGTATTATTATTATTCTGTGTGCATATAACCATATTCATTACTCTGTTTTTAATTTATTTTTTTTCAGCAGAGTTTCACTGCACGCAATAGCTGCTGGTGGGTAGATTCATTGCTGTGACTGTCGCTGCGCGTTTGGTCCCTGCAAATGTCATGTGCAGCATTGTTTAGGTAGTTTCCATATTGGGCCTCACCTGGGCAAAGGGTAAACTCAGCAGCAGATCAGGGAGTATCTCCAGGAGGTCAGTTCCTCAGTCTGCACTGCAAGGTAAACATGGAAGCTTTGTCAAGATTAGGCACAAAGTGGTAACTGGTTTAAACAAACAAATAGTCTGAATTCTAAGCTTCATTTCAGTGGTTGGGCTCTCTACCGTGGATCTCTGTCAGAAACCCTGAATAATATCAGTTAAAAATAAATGTGCAGGGAAGTATTCAATGTGGAGTTTAGAGCATATCAGTTGCCATATGGATCCATCATCTGTATCTGACTGCTACAGCTTCCTGTTCTGTAAATAAATACAAAAAGTTGCATTCATGAAAATATATTTACCTTCACCATTTTGTATGGTTGCATTATGAACATCGTGATCAAATAAGGAGCTCCTTAAAGACTCAGTCATCCAGTGTCAATACATTGAAAGATTATGGGGTGATGTGTGGTATAGAGGGGTCAGCATCTATGACCGCTTCACATTCATGGAATAAGTCCAGTTGGATTTATGGAGTGAGTTGCACTTTTGGGTGTGTGCACCAAAAATAACAGAAGCTGGATGGTCTTTTGAGTCAGCAGGACAAGGGAATCTTACCAGACACCACTGCAGATTTTTGTTAGAGGCTGATTAGCACTGCAGAGGCAGCCATCAATGCCACCAAGAGCTGCACAGCAGCGGGGGGATAATAGAAATGTCTGGGAGACAATGTATCTCAGGGTGATACTGCAGGAATAGGAGAAGGTGCCAACGATACATGAGGCCCATGTCAAGCATGGAAGAGACATTTTATAGTTAATATCCCACATTGAAGACAACACAAAAGACAAATATTTCGTAACACAATACAGTGCAATCAATCAGCTGTCTTTTCAATGCCAAAAAGCTTTTGATGTTTGATGGGACATGTCAGTCACGCGACTTCAGCCAAAGTGAACATCTGTTTTACTCTTAGATGACCAAACAAAGAAGATGAAGATAGCAGCAGTACCGGCCCAGCACAGGATAAACAAGGAGAACACCAAAAACATAATCACCATGTTATGACTGAAAGATGTTGTCAACATTCTCACGCAAAGCTGGTAGTCACAGGTGGGGAAGAGGCTATGACCGAGACGTTGTTGTCCAGTGGTGGTGTGGACAGTGATGTGGGCACGTTATGAGGCCAAAGAAGCTCAACCATTTTGAATGCTGCAATTTGTGGTTTCTACAAGGGAGTCAGTCCTCAGGCACTACTTGTTGTTGTTTTGTGATTCAAGGAGGAAAACAACCCAAAGAGAATCAGTGACTTGTTCTACTACTACAAACTGAAAACAGATGCCTTCGTCCAGATTGAACTACTGCAAGACGTCAGTGCTGGAACTTGCCATTGCCTTGTTATTTATTGTACAAATTTGGTTGTTAATGTTAAATGTATTGAACACTACCGTTTCCCCTGGGATCAAACCTTGTTCTGTTGTTACCTGTAGCTACACTATATTACCAAAAGTATTCGCTTACCCATTCAAATGATCAGAATCAGGTGTTCTAATCACTTGGCCTGGCCCCAGGTGTATAAATTCAAGCACTCAGGCATGCAGACTGTGAAACAAGACATTTGTGAAAGAATGGGCCGCTCTCAGGAGCTCAGTGAATTCCAGCGTGGAACTGTCATAGGATGCCACTTGTGCAACAAATCCAGTCTTGAAATTTCCTCGCTCCTAAATATTCCACAGTCAACTGTCAGCTCTATTATAACAAAATGGAAGCGTTTGGGAACAACAGCAACTCAGCCACGAAGTGGTAGGCCACGTAAAGTGACGGAGAGGGGTCAGCGGATGCTGAAGCGCATAGTGCAAAGAGGTCGCCGACTTTCTGCACAGTCAATTGCTACAGAGCTACAACTTCATGTGACCTTCAGATTAGCCCAAGTACAGTACGCAGAGAGCTTCATGGAATGGGTTTCCATGGCCGAGCAGCTGCAGCCAAGCCACACATCACCAAGTGCAATGCAAGGCGTCGGATGCAATGGTGTAAAGCACGCCGCCACTGGCCTCTAGAGCAGTGGAGACGCGTTCTCTGGAGTGATGAATCACGCTTTTCCATCTGGCAATCTGATGGACGAGTCTGGGTTTGGAGGTTGCCAGGAGAACGGTACATTTCAGATTGCATTGTGCCAACTGTGAAATTTGGTGGAGGAGGAATTATGGTATAGGGTTGTTTTTCAGGAGCTGGGCTTGGCCCCTTAGTTCCAGTGAAAGGAACATTGAATGCTTCAGGATACCAAAACATTTCGGACAATTCCATGCTCCCAACCTTGTGGGAACAGTTTGGAGCGGGCCCCTTCCTCTTCCAACATGACTGTGCACCAGTGCACAAAGCAAGGTCCATAAAGACGTGGATGACAGAGTCTGGTGTGGATGAACTTGACTGGCCTGCACAGAGTCCTGACCTGAACCCGATAGAACACCTTTGGGATGAATTAGAGCGGAGACTGAGAGCCAGGCCTTCTCGACCAACATCAGTGTGTGACCTCACCAATGCGCTTTTGGAAGAATGGTCAAAAATTCCTATAAACACTCTCCTCAACCTTGTGGACAGTCTTCCCAGAAGAGTTGAAGCTGTAATAGCTGCAAAAGGTGAGGTGGACCGACATCATATTGAATTCTATGAGTTAGGAATGGGATGGCACTTCAGTTCATAGAATGAGTAAAGGCAGGTGAGCGAATACTTTTGGTAATATAGTGTACCTCTATCAGTCCCTATACCACGAACCTGACTCAAGACTGAGAGCTAAAATAAATGAGGATGCATTGCCACCTGCTGGATGCCTTTGTCCTGCATTGTCTCAAACCTCTGCAGACTCCCTTTCTGAAGACCTACTGGTATATAATCAGTAACTAGCAGTGCAGTGTATATATGTATTAAGGTGTACTTCAGAGGAAAATGTTGCACTTTTTACTCAACTATAACCTCTAGCTGTTTTTACAGTTTGAGGTTTTACATATAAAATATCAGTTTGATCAGTTATTTTGGTTTTGTGCGATTAATAATAAAAGTCTACAAACACCTGCTCTAACCAGAAACATTAACATTAAACAATAAGAAAAGAGAAAAATAAAAAAATAAAAATCTACAGGAGTGAAATAGACGATTCCGGACCAGCAGGCGGCGGTAGACAAAGAAGTGGACACCCCGGTGATGGAAAAGACGTCGATGTGGCTCAGAGACACCTTCTCGTGTTCGTTTGAAAGAAGCAGCTGAGATCTGAGCCGAGCCTCCGTGGTGCTGAAGGGACAGCTCCTCCGCGCTCCTCCGCTCCTCCTCCGCGCCTCCTCTGACATCTGCAGGTAGGCAGATGTGTCGTCATGGAGATAAAATAACGGAAATAAAAACCACTGACCTCATCACTGGCAACGATATAATCTCATCATCTAAGTAACTAGAGAGCAGGCGGCGGTAGTAGCGGCATTCTTTCATCTACGGCATGCAGTGGCCTTCAGCAGGGATTCCCTATGTGTGCATTTAAATGTCGATGAGGGGGATTCATAAAGATACAGTTTTAGAGTTAGTGAGTGGAAGCTCATGGTTTTTGTGGGTTTCGTTTCCTGTGATTTTCACATGTGTGAGAGCTGTTAGGAGGTTAGGAGCTCACAGAGAGAAGGAGAAGATATTCTTGGTATTCTCCATGGCCCCTAAGAGTCCCCAGACCATACTTAGCTCAGAAATTAGTTTTCTCAGCAGCAGACATACTTTCTCTTTACTGCCATTCCTGTAAGATGCTCCATGAAAACTGACCTAAATTAAACTGTATCAGTAGAAGGCACTTATTTGCTCTAGTATTTCTTAATTATCTGAGGTAATATGCTAATCACAAGTTTCTGATGTCCTCAGGTGTTGCATTCAAGTACCTCATGGAAGTTTCTTACCGATGAGCAAAATTAAACATTTAAAAATGTACAAAGAAAAGAGTAAATTTAATTTATTTATAATTTACCAGTATTCCACTTTAAAACGTGCCCGTCCTAATATTGTATCATGGGTAGTGATGCCTTTGATGTATAAACATCACTGTGAGATCTAAAATGTCTTCTGTTCTTATATAAATGGATTTGCACTCCTGCTATAACTGTGTGTTCTTCACTCTCAGACATGTTCACCAGGATGTTGAAACTCAGACTTCTTAATGCCGTAGCCCCGGCGTACTTCTTCATGGCTACAGCAGCCACCTTTGTTCTGCACTTTGGCTTCTTCATGCCGGCAATCTTCCCAAACCCAGACACGTCGCTGACGGCGTCTACAACCCTTCACACGGTGGCTTTCCTCTTCTTGATGTTCAACGCGTTGGGGAATTACATGATGACTATTAAATATCCAGCTGAAAGTGCCAACGAGACTGTGGTCCCCGTGTGTTCGCCGCACTGCTCGGACAAAGTGGACGCACACTACCTCCTAAACGGCCGCCACTTCTGCAAACTGTGCAAGAAAGTCATCCTCAAGAGGGATCACCACTGTTTTTTCACCGGGAACTGCATCGGCAACAAGAACATGCGCTACTTCATCATGTTCTGTATCTACACATCGTGCACGTGTCTGTACTCTTTGGTTCTTGGAGTGGCCTTTCTAACAGTGGAGTACTCCATCTCCTTTGAGAACCCGCTGACCTTCCTGACCCTTCTCCCTCTCTCCACTGGTTACTTCTTCATGGGTGAGTTTTCTAACAAAAACAGATCACTTATCAGACTTGCTGAAACATTAATGTCTTACTTCTCAATGTTTTCTTGCAGGGACAATCTCTGGCTTGCAGTTGTTCCTGGTGCTGATGCTCTACGTGTGGCTGGGCATCGGCCTGGTCTGTGCAGGTTTCTGTTGCCAGCAGGTGTTGCTGGTGGCCCGGGGACAGACTTGGTGTCAGATGCAGAGAGGAGAGCTGGTGGAGAGTCGCAGCCCCTGGAGAGCCAACCTAAAGGATGTTTTTGGTACGCGCTGGATCCTCGGCCTTATCCTGCCTGTGCAGACAGTGGAGACGTGCTCTGAAGACGCAGACGCACATAAACAAGACTGAGAGATATGACAACAGAAGCTCCCCATAGCTGGATCCATGCAGCGATTGATTTGAAATTCTAAGTGGATGCTTTATGACGTCCATGAAATAGCTAGCTGTTAGCACACATTCCTTTAAGGACAGGAGCCATACAAGCAGTGTCAAATAAGTGCATAGTGTAAGTGTATCCTTTAAGTAGCTTTTAAAAGGCAATATTAAGACGTCATTTTGGAAATACAGCTGTTTTACATGCAGTGCTTGCATCAGAATATAAAAAAGGCTTTGCATGCATTCATAGCTTTGCAGTTTTGTTATTTGACAGCCTGCGCCATGCGGTGCTCTGAGATTACCAGTCAAAGTGCTTTGTTCTTCCACACTTCCTTATAGGATGCCTACAATGTGACATTCAGGAAACTTAGGGTCATTTCTATGACAGTAATCCACTTTGATGTTAAGGGCTATCAGACGTGGAAACTACAGCGTGTATTCAGCATAAACTGCCAGCTTTGACAGTGAACTGTATGTTTTTTTTTTACACTAATGTGACAGTTTGACAAAGACACAGTAATATCCTCCTTTATAAGAATGGGTGGGGGGAATGTGGAGCATATTATTATCCAGGGTATTATTCACCACGTGCCATAACATGCTTATAAATCACCCCAAAGATGAGGTATTACTGCTAAAGATAGGCCACTCTGCATAATAATATTATGAACTTTTCACTGTTACGCTGTGGCTACAGCTACTGACATACTGGACTTCACGTCAAAGATGTTTTGGGATTCAAAAAATACACTTTTTAGAGATATTTTGTCTATTCCTGTTATACCAATAAAAGCAAATCACACCAAGTGGTCAGATTTTGTCTTTAATAATGACACACTCTGAGCTGGAGAAGTGCAATAAATGACTGAGAAGAAATCAACAGTTTAACTGTGTGACTTCTTCTGAAGGAAAGATGATACACAAAGCACACTTCACAATAACAAGAAAACAATTACCCCCAAAAGTAACATGTCATCCTCCTTTAAGTGCCGTTTTAAAAGGTTTCAACAACAGAAAACAGTGTTTACTTACTCATATAAATAAAAGTTAACCATTTGTGCTGATGTTTTGATACAGACACTCTGTATCTAAGTGGTTTGTTTTACAAATTCAACAAAGAATAGGAACTCTTTGGAAACCCCCCAAAACATTCAACTTCCTTTCACGTGAAGCGTAAAATAAGCTGCTCAAGCACTGATATGAAGTACAAACATACTTAAAAGACACAGGCATCCAGATCAACATTTACATTCACATTATTCTATCAATGCTCATTTTGAGAAACAAGTCACTAAAGAGCAAGAGTCTGTAATATGAAGCTAAACGTTCAGCTGTATCTTTTTGTCTTTAAGTTTCAATTAGTATTACTGTACATCATATCAAAACAGTAGGAATGAAGATGGCAGCAACAGACCCCAAGGCAAGACAATTATATGGCTACAGCAATTGCTACTATGTAAGTCTGAATATTCCTTTATCAACTCTTGTCAAACAAGAAGCTCACTCTATGAGCAAACTGGCAAAATAATCGCATTTCTTCTTCGTTTTACTTTATTCACAAAGTTTTAGTCTTGGTCAAAAGCGCTGTGGGAAATAAATAATAACTGACACAAACTAACAAACCTATATATGTATATAAAAACAAAACAATGTCAAACAGCGTAAAACAAGCCATCAGTATACACACGTCCCTACAAAAGCAGCTCATTGAGAGTCATTTACTTAAAGGATATAGAAAATAACCGACAAGTTGTCTGCTGACTAAAGATGCATGATGGACGTGTATCCATCAGGTTTTCTATCTGACCTAAAAAGTACAATGTATGTTCATATTTTCTGTACAGCAATAACATTCACGGCCTCTATAAGGAAATAACCGCACCGTCTCTGTAAGGCATGCGTTAATGTATTTAGGAGTTCGACACACAGAAGCCATAGCCCTATTTGCAAGTGATTCTTGCTATTTTGTAACAGCAGAGGCAAAAATTTAGTTATAGGCAAGGGTTTGGAATATAAGCATGCTTTGTAGTTTCCATTTCTGAACAGTGGCTGTGCTTCAGATTCAAAACAACAGTTCTATTTTGCTTTCCTAATCCATAACCTTCGCCACCGGATCAAAGTGTGAACGCTTGTAGTTCAGATTTGTTGCCAAGATTTGATTATGTATTTCTCACCAAATATGCTTCTTGACTGATTCTCCTGCATGCAGATTCAAAAACTGCTGTTCCACAAACATATTACACAAGGACTCTCTGAGCTTTAGTGCCCCACTGTTCCTTTTCTGTGTCCTGCAGAGAGAGCTGGAGTTTAGTCCACAGCTGTGGGTCTCCACTGCTCAGAGCCTCCAGCAGCAGAGCCGTTTGCTCTTTAAGCTGCTGCAGCTGGCCCTGTGTGCGCTTATTCTCCTTGATCAGCTGCTTTGTGCGCATGGTAATCCCCAGCAGGCCCGACTTGCTGAGAATGTTGTAGGTATTGCTGAAGCGTTTCAGTTTGGTACTGTGATCTGACAGCGCGTCCTGGTAATCGTCATCATCCATCCTGCTGCTGTCTGTCACAGTCCTAAATTCATTTGAGTAGGAAGCCAGAGAGACACTTCCTGCTAGTGAAGATAGAGACTTGTCAGCAAGCTGCTCCTGACTCTCCGCTGACTGTGCTTGGTTGTTTGCTGCTTCAAAGCTGGAGATTGGTTGTGTTGTCGTCGTCTGCACTGCGGGCTGTGGACTCGGGGAACTGTAGGGCCTGTGGCTGTGATGGTGCCTCCTCTGTCGGTGGTCGTATCCTGATGTGGCACTTCCCCTCACCCTCGAGGATCCCACCCGCTTGGTGGGCCTGTCGACAGGGTGCGGGGCGATTTTGGGATACGACTTGAGGATGGGCACGTAGTTTTTTGATTGCCGCACATTTTCAGAGCCTGTCTTAGGAGAGCTGCTGCTGCCATTTGGGACCATGGGTTGAAGAAGAACCACCTGTGACTGGGGCATCACTTCCAGTGGTGAAGGAAAGCCCCACTGTTTTTCTGCTGGAGTCATGGAGGATGGCTAGAGAAAAGAAAACCTTCACATGACAAAACTTAAAGCACAGTAGTTTTTTTTTTTTTTTTTTTTTTTTTAAACAAAGTGTTACCTTTTAAAATAAATGTTTTCAAGTAAATGTCAACGCTTTATGCGCGCTTTGATGCTGCTAAAACGCGAGGTGGTACTAAAATATCATTATTCAATACTACCACCTTAATTTGCCACCAGCAAAAAATATTATAGAGAGGGTTACAGAGTTTATGGGTTGTAGAGAACACAAGTTTTTACCACATGTTGGAGCTTCTGGAGCAAAGGTACGTGCAACGCTCTCCTTGCAACATTAGCTTTGACAGTCCTATAAACTGTACTCAATAAAGTTGTACGGTGCACATGTGATCTAGTATAAGAAGATATGACATTAAAAAGCCTTTATAAATCTCCAGGGGAGGAAATTTCGTTTATTTAATTGGATAGGATCTGGGCTTGGTTTGGCCGATATTGAAGATTAACAGATTGTATCGGAGCGGAGGGCAACTTGACATCTCTAGTTACTTATACTGAAGTCACTGCGACACAAAAAGGAGAGAAGTAGATAACGTCAGGAGGCAGAAGAAGTGACAATGTGTGTGCTGAGGGATGTCAAGGAGCAAATGCATTCAAACCAATCAAAGGTGTTGTGCTCCGTGTCGTTACATTCTTGGGGAGGTGCACGGCAGGCTACAGGGTAGGGAACAGGGGACGTATGACGAGCGACCTTATATCACCTTAAGACATCTCAGTTACACTTTTAACTCAAAGTAAGAATTGGAAATAAATGTCTGGATTAATAAAATAACACGTTGACAAAGTTAGTTGAAGAAAATTCAGGGTTAATAGCAAATGCAAAGCCACCATTAATGAATGAAAAGTTAATGATTTAACTGATCCATTGTGTGCTACTGTTCAAATTCAACAAAGTAGTAAAACACCCAAAGAATAAGGAAATAAACACATAAGACACACACAGCTGTATTTTACCTGCTTTAAGACAAAGTTGTTCATGATGATCATTGGAGAAAGTCCAGTGTATGAGCCTCCCATCACAGCCACCTGCGGACCAGTCGCTTCCTGGCCGACTATCGACCCATTCCGTCCTACGTCTTCAGAGTCCGTCAGCTCAACCGTACTGAGGTACTCAGAGCTGGCATCTGAGGACAAGGGGACAAGCATACGGCTGTCATTATGTTTAGAAGAAACAGATTTACATTTCAGTTGTGTGCAGAGTGGCTGAAGATTAGTGGTACGAAAACAGTGGTAGATGTAGATAAGCATCTCTAAAGCGTTTGGAAAAGGACACCATCAACCTAATGATGAGGGCTAAACAAAATCCAGGTCAGCTCTCTCATGTAAATAAGGGTCATTTCCAACACAGAATAGTCTCTATAAAAAATGTGACCTAGATCTCCAGGTTTGATATAGACTGACCTTATTTATGAATTGACAGTTGCAATTTCTTACCACGCTCCTTATAATCTCACCCTTATTGCATTCAGAACAAGACATATGCCACAATTACAACCCAATATGACACTATACAAACCCAAAACTTTAAGGCCCAACACTTCAGAGAGTAATGTAACAGAATCAAACCTGAGAAGCCTGAATCTCTCTCCAGGTCATGCTTGGATGTTCCAAGGTGTGGTGTCCTGGTGAACAGCGGTGTCCTGTGTCTGTCTGGTCTACTAAAACTGCTCATGTTGATCTCTACTGGAAAAAGTTAGATAACGAGAACAGAACTGTTTGTCTGAATATGGACAAAACAAAGTCCTGGAAAGCCCGAAAAAGTTTAATGAACCTTCGCCTTAATTTCAGATTTGTGTAAGGTCAAATATCATAGTTGGTTGTACATTATTTAAGTTGTAATTTCATTTATTTGCATTTTCTCAGTCATTTTTGTGTCAGGAGCTTGTTTGGGCTTGGATTTGACACAGCTTGTATTGGCTAATAATTAATCTGTGGTTAAATAAATGTATTACCAGTAACTTAACAGCGACGGGTCAGCGGGTAAATGTAGTCTACTTTCTTTTAAATAGTAAGCCAATGTCTAACTGGACCTGATACTTTAAATTGTTTATGTGAAGACCAAACCGTATGAGTTTCTATTATTTCCACCATCCTACAAATAAGCATGTGTAACATTACATAATGGGACATACACTGATCAGGCATAACATTATAACCACTTTCCTAATATTGTGTCAGTCTCCCTTGTGCCTCCAAAACATTTCTGACTCATCAGCGAATGACCACGGACCTTCTGAGGGTGTCCTGTGGTGTCTGGCACCAGTATGTTGTTAGTGTTTTAACGTGTGTGTCTGTCAGGCTGCACCCTGCTGGGGATGGCTGCTGCCATTAAGAAGTGTCATTGCTGTAGCGTTGGGATGCCTGGTCTGCTACAAGTCTAGTAACATCCACACTAATGCCAGGTCCAAAAGTGTCCCAGCAGTACACTGAACAGTCACAAGATGGTCAGTGTTATTTACTTCTCCTGTCAGTGGTTGTAACGTTGTGGCTGATCGATGAATTATGCCTTGAACAGGCCATTACACGTTTACACTTCTTAACAACAACACAGTATTAGTTAGTTTAAAGAGTTACAATATAGCTGTTCACAATTTCGCTACTTTGCTTTAAGTATGATAGTAAACGTATAAGTGAGAGCAAACAATATAAACTGTAACACGCCGTAGCTAATGTTTTTGTTTACATACGCAACTTTATCAACGCTGGTTGTAAACTACAGTTTACAACTACTAGCTACAGTTAATTTACCACACATTGTAAATTCCATTATTCAGCTAGGACGGTGTAGTAACAATATAGACAATGGTAAATTAGCTGCTTTCTGCGTTAAGTTTGATTGTTTATTGATCTACCCATGCGTTGTTAGCCCAGGTTAGCTAGATTACGCTAGCTACACACATAGCATTAGCTTGTTATCGAGTTGATCACGAGACTATCCCTAAGCTATTTAGCTAACGCTATGATTTTTGCAAACCTTAACAACACGCCGTTTTCTTGAAAACGAGTATCCGCCTGCAGTGGAATCCGAGTTAATCGTGTTTGTACCCTTGTCGCTGCTCGTCTTTGGTATAGCTAATGTTAGCTATTACCAACTGGCGTTATGACTTACGTAATAAACTACAACCCATGGCGCGGTCTCACAGGCACAAACTAATGTGACAAAGTGGGCGTTTTGTATATTTATAATGAGCTTCAAATTATATATATTTATAAAAAATAATAATTATGCGGTGAATTGTTTTGTTATTCAATATCTATCTATCTATCTATCTATCTATCTATCTATCTATCTATCTATCTATCTATCTATCTATCTATCTATCTATCTATCTATCTAAACATTCACAGATAAGTTATTGATATATATATTTTTTTAACTAAATTCGTTTTTTAAATCCATCTTTAGCGATTTTGTTTCAAATAATTTCAAATAGAGGATACGTGCTGAAGATCCTGCAAAACACAGCCGAGGGCTCTAATATCCTGAAACTGGCTGACTGCTATGCCCCGCTGTGCACTGAGGTTACCAAGGCAACGGATTCCTTTTTCTTCCAGGATGATGACGAAACAGGAGCGCTTGTTTTTACGATGTGCACATATTTCATTTCTTCGGCGTGTTATGTTATAATCCACACACGACTGTCCTGTTGTCATAATTAAAAAGAACATATCATACAGAAATTAATAGATCAACTAGTTATAATGGGACATGTCTTTGTTTAAAAAATCACACAAGATGATTGGACAACCTTAAGAGTTTTATTACAAAATAAATATTTAAATGAAATAAAAACACTAGAACAGTCAAAATGTTGCTTTGTACATTTTCATAGATTTTCTTTGTGTAGTACATGAAAAAATAAAAAATAAAAAGGACATAATTTTACATAACTACCTCAATTGATCCCTTCTGCACTGCAGTGTTTCCAAAAACAGACAGAGGAAAACCCCTGTGGTGTGGGATTATGGGAGTCTTGCGTCACTAGAGTGCACACAATTGTGTGGTGTTTCACTGCACAGCGCACAGAAATACTTTTTTGTTTGTTTGTTTTTAATGAGAACTCCTGAAGTTGCATTTGAAAAAGAAAAAGTTGATTCTACAACAGGCGCCGAAGCCACATGACTATTACAGCCTACTGTCTATTAGTTGTTGTTGGGCATGCCACATCCTCCGCTCCACTGCCTGTACGCACACATTTTCTGGTGTAACATATATATGTTAGGTGCATTGCTTCCTGCAGGGGTGATTATCCAGAGCTGGAGCTGTTCATTCCTCATTAAGGGCACACTGGCTGTCTCATACTTACAGGAGACTCCGCAATGACTCAGTTCCACTTAAAAAACTGAGATTTCTGACAGTCTGATAAATCACAGTTATTTAGTTATGCACTTCTGAGGGCATATTTATTTACTAACTATTTACTATATATCTTATTTATGTTTGATCTGACAGTAAAACACATTAAACTCATTTTATCACATGGTCTAATCAATTACTTTCATTAATGACAGGTAGGAGATTCCAATACACTGATAATGTGATTGATTTTGACTGAATATGTGTCCAAATTCTGATCCTACTGGTAAATCTGAGCAGGAAAGACATACTTTAACATAGAGCCATTTTAAACACAGTTTCCTTAAAACACTAGAGGGAGACATTTCATTATTGCATGTACAAAGCAGCTGTACATTCTGTCCAACGTATGCCATTACGACAAGTCAAGGCTCTTTTTAGATAATTAAACAATGGATGACAAACTTTTTAAAGGTTGCTGGTCCAAGTATATTCAGCTGTATCAATAAATATAGATTTTTTTTAACAAGTGTAACCACCTTTAAATACCAAAGAAATCAACAAATTAACATAACTGATACAGTAATACCTAGTATAAAAAAGAAGTCTGTTTGGTTCTACATTGCACTGGCTCCCAGGGATGTCCATCGTATCAGGTGTGTCACAGCAGTCTTTCCACCAATCAAAACCCACTTCCTGTTGAACCTTGTTGTTAACAAACGCCCCACCCATGAAAAGGAGAGCGCGTCAGCAGATCAACCCAGCTGTTTGAGTCTCTGGCAGCAGACACAGTATTGATAGGTGAGTGAGTGAGACTCTCGATGCCGTCACTGGGCTGGAAATAAATAGTGAGCCACACTGTAACAGGGACTTGGGTTGCCACTGCAGTTACCTGCGGGGGATCTGGCACCTGAGGAAAGATCGATGCATCTTTAATGACGTTAAACAATAGTTAGTGGGTATATGAAGTCTTTCTCCAACGACTATCACGTTACCTGTCACATTCTTTTGTTTTTTGTCTCTCCTTTCTCTTCCTCCCTCTTCCTCTTATCTTTTTTCTGCACAGAGAGCAAAATTACCAACACGCCTCTGTTCTCTCAGAGGGAGCACTTTTATTCTTTTCATCCATCCAGGAAGGGGTATTATAAAAGGTGCTCTTACCTTACAATCTTCTCCACTGGTTTCCTGACTCTGAGGAAAAAGATTTAAATGAATTAGGAAGAATGTATAAATCTGTATAAATCATTAAGAAGTTCCCAACCCAGTCCCCTAACATCACATTTGGATACTATTAACTTTAAGTTTGTACTGTGTTTGCATACTTATCAATGTTTCTTGTTTTCTTACCTACATTCACATGTCTGATGCTCCACAAACGTCATCTCAACATATTCTTGACCTGGTTCTGATGGCCTGATTTTCAACAGCTGGGGGATAAAAGTAGTTAAAATTATAAAAAAAAAAAAAATTAATACTACATGTACCGAAATGGATCACACAAGCAGCTAGCCAGCGGCACAAATGCCTCCGTCTCACCTGCATGGTGACATTTGTGGTGCGAGTGGGATGGCACTCCAGGTTCTCGTCCCCGCAGCAGCCTGCGCACCTCACCAGGGGCACACAGGAGGGGCTGTAGATGTGCTCCACCTCGGTCGGGTATTCCTGCACCACCTCCACCAGCTTCTCGATGGTCCGGCAGAAGCTGCGACCCCACACCTCTTGAAACATCAAAACTGCGAATGAGAGTAGGGGGCTCAGTGTGGAATTAGAAACCTGGTAGCATGTTTCTGACAGAGGTGGTGTAGATGCTGAGCTGCACGGGATCAGAACACTTTTATATGGTCACCTCTCTGTCTTGCTATTACAGTGCATAGTGCTTTTCGCACTTTCGGTATGTAAATGTGTTTATGGAGCAGCAACCTCAGCAATCCTACGATATACAACCCTTATACCTCATACACAGAAACCTAAGTCTAGTTGCAATATGCCAGTGTGTATCCTGTTTTCATTTTTAAGAACAACAACAAAATGAGTTTGCCTAATGTACAGTCCGCTTTCCTGTGGGAGTACATGTGTGAAAGTGTCCCAGTTGCTTTCGGGGGGGACTGCGGGGGAGGAACAGGGATGACTACGGCCAAACACAGAAGGAAGAGAAAACAAACACTGGAAACATGGCCATGAACAGAACCCTGCTGGAGCTGGAGCTCGGTTGCCCCGCAGGCACCTCTGGGACTGCGGTGACCCCCTCCACCCAGGGGTCACCAAATGGAGCCTCGCACCACAACAGCTGTTTATAAAAGCAGACGGAGACGGCTGGGGAGGCATCTACGGCGGGGAGATGGGGCCGTGAACTGCAACGTCGTACGGCGCAAAATCACAGTTCATCGTCCAGTTACTGAGTGGACTGCGTGTCTTCTCCTTATCAGACTTTTTCTGTTAAATGTCCTCCTAATCTTCTTTGGCAGAAAGCGCTGTACAACTCTTTAACATGCGTTTTTCTTTTTCGCTTGTAGCAATAGCGCTAATTTATAGTGACGTGAGGGAGGGAGAGGATATGAGGGTAGAGGGTCAGCAGTTGAGCAATAGCTGCTAGTCAGAACATGACATACTATTCTCTAAATTCTGAGCAAATTGACTAATTTACACGCAAAGATTACAGAGCTTAGTCTTTGTATTTCTCAACATACCTCTACTGAAAGGTATGTTGTCAATCTGACTATGATTTCAACCACAAAATGGAGAGTAACAAAACAGTTGGAGCTACATTTTTTGAAGTACATCTTTAAAGTAACACTCTCAGCACTCACAGAAGATTTTGAAACATAAAATCTTACCTTCCATCGTACTGTTTATGCTTGACAAGGGCAGACTCTGCAAAACAGAAAAAAGCAGCAAAGTTAAGGTTATTTCTTTTGTTTCGTTGACTCTTGATATCATACCCAAACTTTATAATTAGCTTAGCATCCAAACTTGAGATTTAAGGGATGGACGCGGCGTACGGACATCAAACAACTATTGGGAAACGAAGGCCCGAAAAGTTGTACTTGAGCACACCGCAAGGACAACAGCTGACATGCTGAATCAGCTGATAAGCCGAAGACAAAGGTCCGGCTAGAGCCGATGGGACGGTACACACTTTAAAACCCAAGGACGCAGATGCCAACGGAAAATGATGCTTGGTGTATCACAACCCAGTCAAGTTTTGGCAGAGGAAATACACACATTGCAACTTTTACTCGATTAAGTCATACCAGTAAAATTTAAACATAAGAGTATGTTGTAAACAAATAAAACATCATCACAGCTACAAGACGAATATCTGAATGATCTGCTATTTTTGTCCTCTGGTGGGGATAGCTGGGACAGCAGTGAAATAAAATGCATGCTCATGCAGCCTTTTTGACAAGCACTGGTCTCTCATATATCATGTTCCTCTGTGTGCCCAACTGTTTAGGTTCAAAACCTGTTTCCTGTGGTGTAAGATTCTGCTCTCTATTTATTTTCCCATTGATGGTTTCCCCCTCTGTCTTGATTTTTTCCCATCACCCCACGATAAACAGAGCGAATTTCTCATTCGCCTGGGAAAACACAAAACCTCTGCTTGACTCCATCTCAGGAAGGGGAATCTATGTTTGATAAAATACCCTCCGGCAGAAGCGCAGGACAGGCGGCAGACAACCTGCTTCCGCAATCCCTCCTCATCACCGGTGTTTGGTTTCAGTTTTTCTATGACACATGCAGGCTCTCATTTTGTGTACCACTCCATGTGTGTTGGACAAAAAGTTGTTATGTAATGTCAAATAGACACACAAGGACAGACTTTCCCAAAACATGGCAATAAAAACTGTTGCTTTTTACACCATCTGTCCGGCGCTAAAACGCATCCTCTTCCTGTTATGAACCAAAATTAGTTTGAGGATGAGGATAGCATCTGTCAGCACACTGCTTCACTCAACATTTCTGGGGTTCCAGTGAAGCTGTTACAGAGATGAGTGTCCAGCAGGTCTGCGTATTTGGAACTGATCTGTCTTCTCCGCTGCAGAACATATCACATGACCGATTTCAGAAAAATCTGAAATACACAAGAGCTTCCAGTCAACCACTTGGGTTGAGTCCTCCCTGTGTTAGGGGAACTGTTGAGGACTCTCTTTTTCAAAGTGTTTGGTCATCTGACTTGTTCTTCTGGCAGCAGAGTCATTCTATAGAGTGGCGTTCATTGAACTGTGTCGGCTACACAAAACCACAGCAGGATATAAGCTCCGCTTGCAGGGTATTCTTTATGCACAGCATGGGAAAGTCATAGTTCAGTTTAAGTTATTGTTAAAGACCCACTGCCAGCCTCTGAGAAATTGATTATTTTTTATCCTCTACAGCAATGCCAGACTTATAAAATAAATCCTTTTCCAGTGTTAATTGGCATAAGATCTGCCTGTCTCGTTTCTCCTCTGTGGGTCTTGATGATGGTTTATTGGAGGCTGCGCCTGCATCACAAGGGCTTTTTGGCTGCGGCTTCGCTCGCTGTTCAGAATGCGGTGAGGTGGGGAGGGTTTTCTGACCTTGGTAATGAGTTAAGCCTTGACATGACAGGGAAACATCTTTGGCAGCTCCTGTGGTCGAGAACAGAGGAGTGAGCTGCCCAAAAGGAGCTGCCAGATTATAAAAGCCTACATGAGGATCCTCACGTAGACCTTCATTCCTCCTTGTGCACTTACAGTATTAGCTATGTGATTAATGGTGACTGGAGGTAATTTGACTCTTGTGGGCAAGAAGGGCTGCTTTACATCAATAAGCGCGAATAAACTTGACTAATAAATCCCTGATGCAGGATGGCTTTCTGAGTAATCCTCAACGTTTCTTTCACTTCATTCCCTGATGACCTCTTTCAGGGAGTTTTACTTGTCCTTAGTGAGGGCCTAACATTGCTGTGTGACATTTCCATTTATTGTTTTCATAATGTGGGTGTTAAAACCTTTGGGACTAACTATGATTAAGAGCTATACACATAAAGTAGACATGACCAGACTATAAATTCATCTAGTCTTGGTTATTAACAGAACACCTCTACTTTGCTACCTTTGCTTCGTAACTCTCACTTGCGTGTGTGACACTTGGTTTTTGAAAAGAAGAAAGAAAAAAAGAAAATGCTATAAAAACTGACTGATGGCAATAAACAGCTCTTTAACATACACAACTAAAAGTGCATGTCCTGCGCGTTCACTTATGAGTTTTGTTTGATTTTTCTTTTTAGATTAAATATTAGAACACACAGGTGAAGACTGACTGAAACATGACAATGTGCAAAAAACAAGCACAAGCTGCTAAGAGGTGTCCATTCATTTTCAAAAACAATATGTAAAGAAAAATCTACATGTCTTTCTTTTACATTTAATCGATACAAAATCTAGAGTGAATTAAGATTAAGAATTACAGATTATGGATGTATGGGTGCGTGATGTGGTCAACTCATGGATACTTCACTGGTCTACAATATGTATAATTTGACATTTTGCAGAATAAAAGACCTGAAACTAACGACGGCGGCTACCGTGAAATAATCCAAAGGCTATTTTTCATTGTTTTGAAATATGTGACTGAAAACTTGAACAAAACTTGAAAAGTTTCATTTGAGCTTTATTGCAATCGACAACTGGCAGTTTTACTTGAATACATGATTGTTATTGAGTGTCAAATCTTTTCAGTTCTGTCCATGCCCCAGAGAACGTCTGCGGTGAAGGAATTCTCATTGCATAATTAACAGGGTGGATATGTAACCCACCCCTCTGGTCACTGTCCCATAGCTGTAAAATTTGTTCTCAGTTCTTCACATCTGGTTCACATTGTGCTATACAGCGCAGTGCACCTCTCTGTTGCCTTCCATCAGATTGCAGAGTGACGGGCAGTAAGCTGGAGAGTATAGGTATACATGTGTACACTGGTTATAGCAGAAATTACGATATTTACTGTTTCATATGATTTGATTTTTAATCCACTCCAAGCAGCTAGTCTCCTGCGGGCTAAGAGTTTGCGCTCTCCTCTGGGTCAGTTCAGAGGACCTGTTGTGTCCCTGGACTCCCGCCGTCAGGCCACAGAGGCCCCCAAGCCTCATTACTCTCCAGTCCCACACAGCTGAACTGCGTCATCTTTAACCTCGCTGCTTATTCCATCTGTCAGAAGAAGGGCAGCATGCGTAGGGAGCAAAACTAAAAACATGATGGGGTCCCGGCATAATGGTCAGAATTTTTTTTTCAACTTTGGGAGTCAAGTGGGGGAGGAGGTGATGGGTAGCTCAACAGCAGGTACCATGGCCATTTGCCAAAACGTTCTGGATATCAGCCAGCGTAGTGCACAGTGGATTTTACAGAAAACACAGAGAAGAACCAAGAAACAAAGAATTTCAAATACAATGCAGAGGTTTCTTGTTGAGGGCCAATTACATAAAAGAAATGCACTTGGGTGGCTGGAGTGGAAAGTTATGCAAAACTGTAAAATCTAGGTTCTTCTTCTCCAGTGGATTGCAAAACAATAAGTGAAAGGGTGAGGCATGTTTTGTTTCCCAGCAATCTGAAAAGGCTTCATGAAGAAGCCAATAAATCATCATCCGACGCTTTCATTTCAATCCTGGGAGTGAAAGCCAAATTGTTATTCACTATTAAATTATTAACGTTCCAGATAAATATCAAGATTTTCATCAATATGCTGTTGACATTCCCCTAGGCAACAGCGACGTAAAAGCCAGCACATTTACAGTAAGTTGGACAAGTTATTTCATACTCTGCTGCGTGTTTTTGGGGCCGTGCTTCTTGTACTGACAATGCAAAATGGTTTAAGTTCTACTGTCAAAATAGAGCCATGGACTAGAGACATACGTGTCTCACAATACGCTTGTATTTAGACCACTATAATTTGAATGCATCAAAGCCAAACACGTCCTATAGTTACCAGCTGGAGCGTTTTTGGCAAAAATACAGCAGCTCTCCTCACAGGATTCAGCAGGAACTTCATATTTTGTGCAGTTTTGCTGTTGATTCGTGACCTTTTGAGTTATGGGGGTAAGATGTGGATTGTTTTGAATAATAGCGGAAAATTCTAGTCATAAGCTTCGCTCTAATCAGTTGACTCACATGTCTTATCAGGTGTACAACTCAGATGCAGCTGTTTTGACTCAGATGGCATATCAAAAGTGGACTGAGTTGTAGGAAATCCCCATTCAGTTCTATAGACTTTGTCAAAATAATGCTTACATGGTCAGAATCTTCTTTTAAACACAATAAAGGTGTCAGTGTCAAAAAGCTGTACATGGATTCAGGACTGTGATGTGCTGATCGCTGCCAGTGGGTTTGGCTCTTGCAGAGAGTCTTGTGCTCCTGGGTATTCATAAAAGAAGGAGGAACTGTGTCCTGGATTTGGTCTGACTGAGTGCTTGACTCACCAGACCACACAGATGGGAAAAGCACTAAAGCAGAACAACTGAACACAAACACAGAGACAGCTCGACAAGTGGGAAACCGAGCTCCACTGATCTCCATCCATCCCTCGTTTCAAACCAGATACCACATCATCAACACCATGACCACGGCATTAATTCTTAGGCCTCTCACGGGGCATTTAGGTCGCTGTATCTTTTTTCCACTACCACAAAAGAAAACCAGTTCTGTTTTGTATACACAAGGCAGGTGAACCTACAATGACAGCAGTGCCATTACAGGACTGACAGTATCCAGCTGGGTCTCCGAGGTGGTCATGTCGGGGCTTGTGATCACAGGCCGCTGCCAAAACGCCGACAGTCTTCATCAGAGCATGTGGTAAATGTGCCACAGCAATTTCCCATGTAATCTGGATGAATGGACCCTTTGAAATCCGGAGTTATTCCACATATTAGGAAGCTGACACACTGATCCAGATTCAAACACATTGCATGCATAAACAGAACAGTAAAAACACTGCCTTCAATTTGGAAACCAAAACATACGGTGTCTGAAAGCAAATTTGAGGAGATGTGACAATGCTGTGATACTGAAGGAGACTGAGCTGAGCTCCTGCAAGTTGTGATTTGGATGTGAGAACTTGGAGCTCAGCTCTTGAGGGTGCCAGCTATAGACTGCATATAAAAAAATGGACAAAGCCACAGTAATGTCCCTTTTAGGTTTGTGGACTACAATTTTGAAGCCTCAAGTCTGGCATTTGGCCCCTGAGATCCTGTTTTTTGGTTTGAGGAGTGATGGGTGGATCTGAGTCCCAACCTCAGGACAGCTTGTCAATCAAACCACACTCCACAAACATACCACTCTTCGCGGTCCACTCATTTCTGAAGAATGATCGGGCCATGTATCTGTCTATCTTCAGCTGCTCTGAGTAGCGCACAGACAGTTGCACTTTAAGGAACTTCTGGCAACGTGGGGCTGAATTTTGTCTGCGGCTCCAGCCCAATTTAACCAATGGTAAAATCTTGTTTATTAAATGCCATAATGACAACGTGTAGTTCTATTGAGAATCAAAACTCCAAGGAATCATCTGAATAAAACTGTGTGCCACATGTGCAAACCATCTCCTCAAGCAAGTTTATTCAGCGCATAGGTTTGAGGAATGGTTCTAATTGTCTAATCTTGCTCTCATTAAAAAAGCAAATAAACACATTTTTCAAAATGAAGATCTGAAACTACTCTCCATGTTTTATAGTTCTTATGTAGAGCTGTTTTCTTGCCCACATTGAGTTTGGTCATTTTAAAAACAATAATGTCGTGGAGTAGTTATCTAGTTTTTAAAAAAAGATCCGTAAAACGGGGTCAGTTTGTTAAGGCCCAAATAAATTTTGATTTAGATAAACACCATTTCCTCAGTATAAGTCCATTAATGCATGCACAAATGTCTCCCCAAAGATATACACACAAACACACACAACCGCTGTGTAAACTGTGCACCCCATCCACAAACATTACACACACACACACACACACGACACAGGTCTTGAGATAACGCTGACCGGTGGTAATTGTGGTCTCTATTACAGTAAACGCTGTTCTGTAAACCACAGTAAATTACATCCAGATGGGAGATTAAAGCTCGCTGAGTAGACGGCTGCCCCGAGCACCACTGCTCCTCCTCCTCCTCCTCTGCAGGAGGAAGGAGAAATCCATATTTCCTGATTGCGATTGCGGCTCTCCCCTGGGCTGGGACATTACAACCAGAGAGAAATACCACAACAAGGCAAATAGGAGCCGTATCAGTCAGCAGGTCACTACCGCTGCATGGAATCACAGGCAGACATCTGAAAGTAGAAAGATGTGCAAGTGTTCAAGAGCCACATCTCGACAACACGAGCAGCCCTTGATTCTGAGAAACTGAATGCCACAGCTGACATTCACTGCAGACGCTTTAGACATTTAGGGAATCTTCCGCTTATGACACACCACCACAACAAGTGGAAGAGTGACGTCAAACTGTCTGACTTGGATAAAAATATGAGCAGGAATAAAAACAAAACAAACAAAAAAATCACCCAAGCAGACGTGCTCAACACAGATGGCTGTGCTGTTTTGTGTTGTTATGCTGCTGGTGGCGATGTGAAGGAAGCACCTGTGTAACGCCATGTCCTCACAGATACTCCAGTGCTCGCTGCTCAGCGCCATCAGAAACATGCTTTGCTGGCGAAGAGGTCAGCGTGGCAGCGTTTCTTTATTCATGTGCAGCATTTAAAAACAGATACAAAGAGTTCTGCAAAACCAGAGAGGCTCACAGCCCTCATCATTTGCTGATTTTATTAACATAATAGAAATATTTCATTTCTTGAGGTTCTGAATTACGCAACTGTCCATGAGTTATTTTCCCTGAAGCACTGACTAATGAAGTCAAGTTTAGTTACGTTCATACAAGACTTCACATAAAATGAAAGTAAAAGAGAGCAATTGTGCAAGAACCATTCCAAGGAGTTTGGTTTAACTTCGGGAAATTAGTCAAATGGGCAGGAGGCGACAGGTGCTGTGTGAACGGCAACTTATTTCAGCGCACACAAATCTGCAATACCGAGAAAAGCTGCAGTTCCTCACGTCGCCGTGGCTTAAAAACACACACGTACACGCACACACAGCGTAACAGTGTGAGATTTATGCGCAAAGGAAGTAACAGTGATACAGTGAATCGGAAGACGGATAGTGTCAAGAAATGTGTGAACATTTCCTGGTCCTTCAGACAGCTTTAGTAACAGGGTGAGCAAGAGGACACTATTGTTCGGAAGGGAAACACAGGTGCTTCCATTCTCAGTCGAGAGCCACGCGGCCTATAAATGTGACCAGGTCATTTTCAAGAGAATGAATCACAGCATATATAAAAAGAAAGCACGTATAACTGTGAATCACTGCTGGGATTCAGGTTTACAATGCTTTAATTAACAAATGCTACACACCTTTCTCCACGGCGCATCGTTCGTGTACTCAGCTGCACTCAAATCACACCATGCGATTTTTGTTCTAAAGTCATTTCTACCTATTAGAAATTAAACAGCTAATGCTCCACTGGACAACAACAACACCAAAAAAAAAACTGCTATTAAAAAGTTGTAGTACACAAGTGGTTCCCAGCAGTGGGAGGTGCCTGAGTAGGTTATGGCACCAGTTGTGTAACAGCAATGTTCAGCTGCAGCAGTGGCCCTAAGTTGTAATTCACGTCCCTCTCTCTTTCACAATTTTTCCTTTCTGTTTGTGCCCAATACTGACAGAACAGAGGCTCCAATCGTTACACCTCTACTGGCTTCAAAACATTAATCAAATGCACTGCTGTTACACGCATCGCTGATGATGGGACATATGGTGGCGGACACTCCTTCCTCACACACCCAGGTTGAGCTTCAATGTAAATCTCTTGTTGTACAGTCGAATCGTTAAACAGCTGAAGTTAACCCCACCCCGCTCTTGGCCAAGTTTTATTGCAGACATGAACGGCTGCATGAGTCACGAGGCTGCTGTCAGCACCTCCAGCTGCAGCGGTTGAAAGAAATTATCAATTCGGGGCTCACTTGTATGGGCAGAGAAACCTTAAGAAATACATTTAAAAATAGCAATGCCTTGTCTGATGGTCTGGTGTGACCTGCGTCAACCAGTGGACTAGGAGGGAGCTGCTGGTTTGGGTGTTGTTAGATATTATGTAAGGTCTTTGGCCTTAAGCAGGAAAGGAAAACAAATCTTTTTAGACAGCGCTGATCTTTCCATGTAAAGTAGACGACTGCTGAGCTAAAGGATGATCCAGACCTCAGATCCAGACCTCAGATCCTCTCAGACGGTGTGTGATCTGACAGATTGGATGTTGAATCCCAGAACTGTGCTGTTTACATTTGCCATCGGTCTTCAGGGCAGCAGGGGGCATTTAACCTGCTACAATGCCGAGGCCCCTGGATTTTGTCACTCATGTTTTGACTAAGCAGGCCATGAGCTGATTATGAGGATTAGAGGAAATGTGGTGATCCCATGCCGCTCCCACTCACTCTTAACTTAGCAACAGCTGCAAAGTCTCCGGTTTGAGAATCTGGTGGGACGTGGGGCTTTCTTTTTTTTTTTTTTTTTTTTTTTTACAACTTTGAGAGCCTGACTGGGTTGGCGTATAATACAATTCCATATGTGGCCTGCAGCCTGGCAGAAGGGGTCGATTCAACAGGCATCAGCAGTGTATGAAGTGTGACAGTGGCAGTGAAAGGACAAGAGAATGGCCTGGTCTTTGCATTAAACATGAGAGTCAGCAGAGAGAAAAGTGCCAGCTCCCAGCCACCTTGGGAGGAAATCAGAGACTGAGACGGTTCAAGAGCCGGAGCGTTAGATGGCACAAGTCCCACTGTCCGATGGCACATCCTCGTACAAGTATTTCTGGCACAACGCGGGCCTTTGAATGAGTCCTCACTCCAGTTTCAACTTTTCCTTGTTCTGGCCGATTTTCATTAAGGGACTCAAAGGCAATGCCAGGCAACAGAGAACAGACCAGCTTTGTACTCATCCACTGTTGCCTGACAGCGATATGACTGGCCTGAAATTAAGTTTCAATTGATTTCTACACACATACACTGCTTCATCTTCATCATTAAAATTCTTGCATGCATCCATTAAACATGCAGCTAAGGACAAACCAGGCAGGAAGGCAAAGCTGCAGATAAAAATGATCATCCACTGTCAGCGCTCAGACTAAACAGCTCACTAGGATCTGCTACTCTACAGCAAAGCTGGACATAAAACATACCATTCAAATGTTTACTGAAGATTCTCCATTTAGAGAGTGTCTCACCAACATGGCAATCAGAGCCTTTGATGGAAATCTCAAGTGAAAAAAAAAGGTCTCATCATACATGAGTGAAAATAATCCATGTCTGTGAACGAGGCCTGTAAACTATGTAATTATGAGCTTAGTGCGCCTCGCCAAATATAACAGTGAGTCACTTTGCATCATGTCCTCCGCAGGGAGAGTGATGCAGTTTGTCACGTTTCATCTTATGAATGAACTGCGCTGGATGACGCTCATTCAAAGCGGTTTGAAAGTGTCAAGGAACAATGGATCACTTCTACCGGCCTCTGATGACTCCATATTTCTTTAGGACATGTTCGGACAGCACACGTTGGACTGTATTAGTCAGCTTTGCTGTTTGAGAACGTGAGCATATTCACGTCAGTCTGATTTTGCGCTAAAAACCGAAGAGCCCCCCTCCCCATCTCCTTTAGTTTCCCGTGCGTAAAGTTTCACCGTGTACGGGAATCCTTACCTGTGCAGGTGAGAACAGCAGATAAAGCGCCACCACGACCTCGATGACAAAACCGAGTTTCATTTCGGGATGTCTGCCTCCGAAGAGAGGGTGACGGATGCACACGACAAAACGAAATCCAACAAAAGTCCACAAGCTGCTCAGAAAAGAATGACGGAGATGATGCTGAGCGGGAATTTCCAAGTCATCTGCTCCCGGTTTAAAGCTGAGACTGAGAGGAGTCACGTAGCTCCGCCGTCGCCGCGTGTAACCTGATGAAGTTGTGCTTATTAATGAATAAGGCCCCTGAGGCGAAGTGGAGGTGGTGAGGCAATAAAAGAAAGCTGGCAGAAAACGAAAGAGCGTTTTAAAACGCACAGCACGCTTTTAAAAATCTAAACTCAAAGCTTCAAAAGACTTGAAGTAGTGGCAGCCAGTTTAGACAAAGCATATTTAGTGGAAAGAAAGTAAAAGTCTTTTCTATCCAAAAGTGAGGATCCTCTTCAGGGATACGCATAAAGTTGCGCGGAGAGTTTCAGATTTCGCTCCTGCTCTGCGCTCCGGTCGGCAGAAAGAAACACTTGCGTCTAATTGTCCAACACTACCTTTTCACGGGCTGACCATTTAAATCTCCTCCCATTCACTGCCTTCCTCTCTGCTCTTCTCTCCACAGGACTCACTGATGTGGTTTTATAGCCCCTTTAGGCTGCAGCATATACTGGTAATTTATGTGATGCTGTAAATGGTTATCATTGCGCTTGTGCCACTGCTGCGGATGCTTTATTTGTGGATTCTAGACTATACAGCACAGGTGATTTACAGCGCAGAGTATACACAGACCGGCAGAGAAACATCTTCCGAGTACTTGGGACACTCTGAGAGAGTTATTCAGGCAAGGTAAACATTTAGAGATCTTTTTCACTGGTGACACGGGCGGTGCAGGCTCCAGAGAGTTTCCTCTGAGGCTTTAGTTGAGTTTGCAGAGACAGAAAGAGAGATTCCATTACTGTTGACACATAGACTTACTCCTCAGTGTGGGGCTTCTGTGTTTGCAGAAACCCTGGAACGAAAGGATTCCTTGTGGGCTTCCACACATTCCTTCAAGGCTGCTGAATAGCTGCACTGCCTTTTGCTATTGAACAGACCACGCTCAGGAGTGTGGTGTTTCTAAACATCTCAGACACTTGAACACCCCCGCCCCATTACCAGTTTTGCCAGAGCATCAGTGAGCGCTAACAATCGAAGATGATGAAAGACATTTCCTCTAATTACGCCCGGCGACAACTCAGTTGTCTTTTCCTAAACTGTATCTCTACATGGCGATGATGGATGCTCTTTGAGGGAGAGGACAGAATGGAAGCAAAGATACTTCTGGGAACTGAACTCTGCAATTATTTTGTCTCGCTGCTTTCCTTTGCGCAGCCATTGTCTGGTTAGTGAAAGTTTTTCCAACAATGTCAGTTTTCTTTTTCTGACTGTCTAATTATCCGTCATAGTGCAGTGACATTGCAAGTACAGATGAGGCGAACATGGCCCAGAAGCCGTTTTCTCCCTCTCAAGTTGTGAAATTGTTGCCTCCACTTTTAGAAAAGGGGTTATGTAACGCCGTAATGATACAGTGCAAGTGAGCTTCAAGTTTTGCTTTCAAGATATTTTTAATAGAAGAGCAAGAGACCGTTGCATCTCCTCACTGCTCCGCCAGCCGCGCAGACTTTGTTTGCCCGTGCGACGGAGACAATCTCTCACCACTCTCTCACCATCTGCTCAGTGATCTATCTGTGTTTGTGAGGGTGCACTAGCTGATAGGGCCTAATAAGATCACTCAAATCGTTTACACTATAAATACATGCTGATAAGACACGCAAGCCTGGTCTGAGCGATAATGTGGGCTGTCAGAATGTGTAACAACCTTGAGGGGTCTCTTTGCTTTTGTGAAAACCACAAAGCTCAATAGCCTTAGCCATGCATCTCCTTTGTCTGCGTCAAACGGCGTGTTCGGAGAAGAAAAAGTGTCCCGACATTTAACAATTGCCCCTTTAAAGATTTATTCAGAGGGGACACTATCTATTTAAGTAATGTCTCTTTAATGAAAGGCAGTTTTTCAAAAGAAATTTGCTGCTGTGTCATTTCTACTGGGGAGATAGATGGGCAATACGATCAAAATATTAAAACTGTTTGAAAGTTTCAACTGAACCAGGAATACAGAGCATTGGGTTTTCTGATAAGGCTTTTTGATTGAAGGACTGTCAGCTGTTTGAATAAATCCCCAGTCTGCGGTGTCTCTTGATGCTGTGAAGACTAAACGAGTGGCTCTCAGGCGCTGGAGAGCAGAAGCAAGTAACATTTCCCTTTTTTGCGGTTGACCCCTCGTTTTCCCAGATCGCGGAGTAAAAGGTAAACAGATGAACAACATTAATGATGTCCATTCATCATTGTTGGGGCAGCTTTGGTTTCCTCCACAGTGGGGCCTTTAAGGGGAAGGTGGAGAGCCAGAGAGCCCCTTACTTTGAATGATCTCATTAACAATAGTTAGAGGCCCACAGGGAGACCAGCGTTTCTGCTAAAGACAGGAGTTAGACACAGTGTCACTGTAATGCTTGTAGATTCATTTATCTTCTGCCGAGCGTCTTTAAACGAAGTAGCTCAAAATGCATGTGGTGCAAAAAAAAAGAAAGAGAGTATGAATGGGGCCTGTACAAGTGGATTCTGGGGGATGATGTAATATGATTTTAGTCATGATGGACCACCTGGACACCGGACTCAAACAGGATGCAGCAATAGTCCACACCATGACCCTTTCTTCCTGTCATTAATTAGCTATGACGAACTATGAAAGTTTTGTCCCAGCACCGGCTTCATTATTGTGAATAAAAACTATATTTGAAACAACTTGTAAATAGGAAGTGCTTCGACTATGAGTAAACAAAGCTGCTTACCTTTGCCTAAGGTGATTAGCGTCATATCACGACAACTTCATTCATTTCAAACATGTCGAATCCTGTTTACACCTCGGAGCCACGCTGCCATATTTTTGTCTCTCAGGCACGTTTTTGTTCCAAGGTTGTCAGGTGTCATCCTGTTTTCATCCTCGGCCCGCGTCTGTGCGAGCATTGTCTCGCGTTTAGGAAGTCAGTCAACACGTTAACAGACAAATGGAAGCTATTTCAGTCTGGATGTCTCATGAATCAGCCATTGCAGAAATCTCCAGACGCCGGTTTTCTTTAAACACCTGCGTCTTGGACATCACAATGTCAGGCGGCTGTTGCAGCCCGCAGGCTAAATGTGGACTTAATTCTTGACGTCAGGAGAAAATACAACTGAATCTGTTCAGCTATAGCAAACCGTGCAGCTCCCAATCAGTCATGAACAAGAAGAGGAATGAAGAAAAAGATACTGTGCTCTAACTAAATGCTGACGAGACATTTTTTTAAAAATATATTTATTTGCTCCCTTTCTGAGATTTAGACGGGAAGACAGAAGACTCTTACTTAGCTCTCTAAATAAGAGCTCTGTGTAAAGTTAGGAAGGGAATAGTTTAGCATATTATAAAAACTAGAACCAGGAGTGAACAGTAAATAACATCCTCCTAGTAAGTAAAGAAAGACTAATACTAAAAACCTCACTGTGATATTAAATAGATATTACAAACATGTTAATTTGTGGTTTCATGTGAAGCCATGTGCTAAACTGCATATAAATATATGTGTACAGGACCCAGCGTCCTTATATATACTTTTTTTGTTGTTGTTTATATAACGGAAAGACTGGCTCATAGTTACTGATCTGCAGAGAAACAGAAGCAGCTCTCTGAAAGGATACCAAGTGTTTGTCTAAGATTCAATTTCATCACCTCCAGGAGCTGCAGGCGAAAATATAGAATGGGGAAAAACAACACCAAAAGTGAGTTATCATGGCTTCTGTCATCGGCAGTTGTAAAAGCTGTTAGCATTATAAATGAAGAGCAAGCGGTGCAAACTGTGCGGAAGTGGTCCCGCAGCCAGAGAGCAGGTTATAACTCAGGCCTGCAGTGATACTCAAAACTCCATTAAGAGGTCCCACATGTGGAGGACATTCACGAGTTCATGGGTTGACGCTGTTGGTGGTGGTTGAGCCTGGGCCATTAAACAGATAAATGAGATGTTTTTAACATCTCTCTCATGTTGAAGCACTCCCTTGAAATAATAGGCCCAAAAATTATGTTAAATGTAAATATAATGTTCACTTCGACGAGCCCCAGCAGGTGTACTGCTGCAAGCCTCAGTTTACTCTGTAAACAAGCGTTCTTGTAAACAGGTTTTTCGTCAGCTATCTGACATGTTATGAGAAGATGTAAAGGAGGCTGAGGTTCATGGACTTTACCTTTTAATAGTAGATGTTAAACTGGGATTGATTGGCAGGGAGATTAGATTTATTCTTAGAAGCGGGAGACACTTAAGAAAACATGAACTCAATCAGGCAGCGAGATTTACTGGACTGGAATCACATTTTAGTGCTGCAGTTTGTTATTTGAGGGTACGAGAGTGTTTTTTTTTTTTTTTTTAGAGACCTCAAATTAGTTTGTTCGCCCTGGGGTTCTTTGTGTAGAGTTTTTAAGGGTCTCATCAGAAAACACATCCGCCACATATATAAAATAAACTGACAGTAGTTCTGGCAGCGACTGTATGATATTTGTGCAATTAGTATGAAAGTGGCATTTACATGTGATAATGATCTATAATCTATAATCTGTCGCCCAACGACTGCAAAACCAATAAAAGAAACCCACTGTTTAGTGCTAATCCAATTCAGACACACAATGGATGCTCAGTTAACTTCTCTGGATTCATTCGTGTCAGCCAGTAACATGAACACAAACATGCAGCCAGATCTGATTTTGGTCAGTTTGGTCAAATATAAACCAGCAAGCTATTACTGATCTGGACATTTGTCACTAAACTTTATTGCTGTGAACGGACCAGGTAGCTTTACGACGAAAGAACAGACATATGTGTTTTTAAATGTGATTTATGTTTGTGTTTGCTCATATACAGACATGTAGATGAAAACAGGATCTAGTACGTGACGTCATATTTTCAGAGCAGCAACTTTGACCATTTGCACTTCATTTTAATGCGCTGACGCTCACCCATTGGCATCATTATTGTAGAAATAGATCAGCATTTGAGGAGACAGATAAACCTAAATACTTGAAACAGCCTGACCCAGTCAAAGTTCATTCACCAGCCAACATATAATATCTCATTTGTTTAACTGATGCAAAAATAAAACAGTATGACAGATCCCGATTAAACGTATTAGCAAGATGGATAATTGGACTGCATAAAGGTTGATCTTTAAAACATTAGGAATTGTGACAGAAGCTATAATGACCATTTAAAAGGAACGGACCGACAGAGACGGGTTTTGACTTGGAGGTATAAATGACCCGAACCCTAAGAGAAAAAGTACAGAAGCAGGCCGTGGCCTGAGCAAGTGTTAGGTGAAGTTCATCTGTGCGCAAGTGTTTACACAAACTGTAGCCAAGCCAAACTGCACACAGAGATTTATTTACATGTGGAGAAATACATTTACTCAAATAGCTATAGCTTGTAGAACAAGAAACTAGGAAATGGGAGCAGAGCAGAGAGGGGGTGGACGGAGGTCAAAGAGCTAGGGAAAGTTAATAACTTGAAATAATAAATAATACATCCGACTGATGGGAATTTGGCAGCGGTTCAGTTTATTATCGTCAGATGATTCTTTGTGCTTCACAGAAACGGCCAAGAAACTTGTGCGGCGGTAGCTACTGGGACAGAAGTTTTAATTAGTCAGAACAATGCTTATGTTTATTGTTTTTACTCCTGCGATTAAGTGTCTGGTCTCGAAGTGTGGCCGTCAGGGAGATGGCGGAGACAACCAATCTCAGATGGCGCTCTGCCCCGAGGGGACAGACAAACAAGGACCACCAGGGTGGATAAAACAGCCACACAGTGACACCAGGTCTACAGGGTGGACATGCCCTATAAGTTAAAGCATATGCAGAGAGGACTGACCAGTCCTGAATCAGATCCTCCTCTTGCTCAATTGAACGAGCCACTGTGATAAAATAAGTTTGACCTCCATTAGTAAGGGAGCCTTTCCAGTGGCCGAAGTGTAATTTTCCATTGCCCTAAAAAAGAATATAAACAAATAAATACACACGTTCCAGGATGGTGAGGCAGGGGTTGTGAGAAAGGAGGTCAGCGTCATTCTTTGTCTGACTGTGCAGTTTCTGATTTCATCTCTATTGCACAGGAACAAACCATCACAAAAATATCCCTCAAATATTTAGGAATGGCTGACTTCAGGATTTAGGCTGTATTCCCCACCCAAGTAAACAATGATCATTAATGTGATGCAGAGATTTTTACAGCTCTTACATTACACCGCCCAACACTTTCACCATGCTTGGCTGTTCTCTTTTCTTTAGGGGCTGACTGTGAGGTCCTTTCCAATACACATCTCTGATGAAGACCAGAACATCCATCCTGTCTCTGAGACTGTGACATCCCTGAAATATCAGGCGTGATTACAGGCATGACTGCTTTCAGACTATACAAAACTCTGCTACCAATGGTCAATGCTTTTTATCTCCTCGACGCTCTGCTTGGAAAATTATTGAAAACTAAAGCCAAACCGATGCCAGCTGTAAGATCAACAAAGCTCAGAACATGGGTCTTGTCTGGGTGTGCCGGAGCAGATCTCAAAGAGTTGTTGGGGGTTAGGAGGTGTTGTGATAAGCTTTGAACCTCAGTGGAAAGAAGTGGTGTTGAATGAACACAGACCTCTAACTGTCTCCCCACACCCCAAACCGTGAACGAGTGAAAATGTGCAGTGCTAATCAGGTGAAAATAAACAGAGCAGCACCCCCGGGCATCGTGGTAACAAGAGGAATGGCTGCAGGATGGTGGGGCCTTGACATCATGAGACACAGTCAATCCATATTCAGTTTTCTACGCTTAGATTTCCCCACAAAATAGGAGGAGTTGCACGTGGAGGCATGAACACAATTAAACAACTAATCACATTTTGTGCGCAAAACTGGCTTGTTGAGGGCAGAGACTCTCTTACTCAAATGGATTACTCTGGATTAAAGCCAACGAGGCCTGAGGGAGTCTGCTTACAAATGGTGAGCCTCGGAGGAGCCAGTGTAGTCTGTCTGGGGGACTCCTTCCAAATCTCCAGGATCGGGGGAAATTTCCCATAGAGATGAGAAGCAGATGTCTCTCTTTTTCGGTCTCACTCTCTCGTTGTCACACAGACTCCGTTTCTGTCTCCCTCCCTCGTACAGTCAAACCTGGCCCTCCTTCCCCCCAGGGATGGGGGGAGGAACATGAGCACCATGGGAAGGGTAGCTGTCCTTGAGCCCAGTCACATGACGAAGGAGCCGTTTTTGTGGGAGGCACTGCCTTTAGGTACAGAGCTGTGAGCACATGGAGCCGGTCCAAGAGCTCCCAACTTTCTCATGGAAAAGGCAAACAAGGCGATTTGATAAAAACGTCATGTTCTGACGATTCCCACTTAAGATGGACAACTGCTGGCTTTAGGTGGACTGGAGTAAGTCTTTACTATTTTGTTCCCAGTGTTGATCTAGTGTGTGACCCCTGACTTCTGCCTGGAGGAGGACTCATGGACATCAGATGGGAGCGACTGGTCCACTCCCCCTCTTCTCATCCTGCATCTGGAGCTGCTGCTTTTTCAATAAATCCTCTCTGGCTCTGCCCATAATGCACCTGCAGCTCCCTTGGGCCCTATCCCCGGCTTCCCTAGAGCCCAGCTCCTTTGCTCCTGTGACTCAGTACTGACGTACATTCTGTGGCTCACAGCGTAAACAGACAGAAATGAACTGTGGGCCAGTCACCGGGTGTTTGGTTGTGGTCTGTAAACAGATCAGCAAGAGGAGGAACAGGAGCTCCCAGCGGAGATGAGACTAACTGGCTATCCTGAGGCGGGAGAGCAAAGGGACGAGATATAAGGCTTATGGTTGCCTGTTAAATGTCCAAGTTGCTGAGCCATCATCCAAGATAAGGTTTTTGGTGATTCTTTAGCTACCCTGACCCACAGGGTAACCCAGTGGTTAGAAAGATCATCCTTCAACCAAAGCACTAAGGTAAAGCTGCTCAGTTTAAAAAAATAAATAAATAAGTAAATGCTGCTGACTGATACGTCTTTTGGAAAGACAGCGAATCCCTACAAGCATCTTCAAAGCTGCTCTTTGGTTGAACCTGCAGTTTGAGTAAAAGCAAATGAAAACAGGTCTTAGGAGATAAATAATCAAGTCGGTCAATAAACAAAATGACAAACGTTCATGGAATTAAAGGGGAGCTCATCAATCTTACTCATCGGTTTGTTTACAGATCTTGGGGAGTTCCCCAAGCCCAATGTGGAAAAAAAAAACTTCAGAGGGAGGCATGTCCGATAAATTACCTCAAGTGATGTTTACGTTTATAGCCAAAAAGTATGAATCTATACAATGATTACCATTTGTAGCCAACATCTTCTACACAGTGCACTCAGATATCTGACCAGAAAGGCAGAAGATAAGGTATGGAAGACAGATGATTATCACTGTGCTGCATTAGCTCTGACCATGCTGGGGCCAAATACGAGCACTCATTTTGCTCCTTAAGTCCTAGACTGTTTTCTTCAAAGATCCATTTCAGAAACATCCATCAGTTCAGTCAGGAACCCTTGTCCTTGTCCCCGGCCAAGAGTGCATGTTTCAGGGAGGGGGGAAAGGGTTAACAGTTAGTAAACAATCATGGCACGAACTCGTGAGCATGTGAGAAAACGTATAGGATCATGGATGTTTGCAGTATTTTGAGTTGGAAGCTAGAGACCATATTTACAGCCCTTATCGAGATCTGTGCACGCAAAGCAGGGGCTTGGTTACATTCCATTAAACAGTTTGTAAATACACTACAACTATCTTTACACCAATGCCCATCCATCATTTAGGAAAAAAAGGCATGCTTAAATGTTTTGATGAAAGCTTTAACCCTGCGCATGTGAGGCATGAAACGCTGGTGTCAATTAAAAGTGAAACCGTTCGACTTTACAAAAATATAAACCCCACTATGTGGCACCGGGCTATAATGAGCAAAGCTCGCATGAGGCTAAAGCTCGAGTCATGGTTGAAGGTTATTGAGGAAGATTACTGAGTCTGGCAGTGTTAATAAGGCTGTGTTTACATTCTGTGGCTCAGTGTTTAAGTAGACCTGAATGACCCGGGATTAAAAGGAGGCTCGCGGTGGCTGCTTGATGGCAGACACACACACACACATGACAAAGTGGTGTCGATGGGGTTGGGCGGGGGGTACAGGCTCAAGATGCACAGGGCGTCTTCATATCAGTAGAAGACATGTCAGCCACGAACGGCTCTCTCATTAATTACACTTATCATTTAGTAAATATAATAAATAACTCAGAACAGTGTTCAGATAAACTTCACAGCGCCATTAGATAGAAAGCACACTGTAAAACCTGACCTGACTAATAAAACTGGGATCACCGTGAACTTTAGCTGACGCTCAGCTAATGTCAGTTTGGCTCATGACAACAAATCTGATCATCTGTGATTAACGTTCCTTCATTTTGACATTAGTCATTAAAGTGAATGTGTTTTACATCAGTGAATGTGACGGTTACTACTAATAAACAAGGATTGTGCACCGCAAGTCAGATGAGGAGCTGTGTCAAATCTTACCCTGAGGACGATAGGGAGAGATTCAATTGCACGTTACCGTGCAGGTTTTGATCCTGATTTTTAAGGCAATAAGAAGTGTCAAATCGCGTCTCTTCAAACAGAAATGCCGGCGTCAAAAGATTCTGATGATCATCAAGTGTCTTTGTGCAGATGATCAGAGGAGAATCACAGTCTATTGTTTACACCTGATTCTGTATTCTCCCAACACACAAAAGCAAGCACTTAGTAGTGAACTCATCTATCATTTTGACATATTTTGGAAGAGAACAATTGCCACTCTGCTCTAACGTTCCACTGTAACCCCTGGGGTCTCTCTATTTGCAGTCCAATACACCTGGCTGTAAAGAAACACAGGCCCATGGGCACCTGCACATCCAGCGCGCAGCAGATGGAGAGATTAATCACGGTGCAGCTGAATGCCGGTGATTTAAACTGTGACACTGTGGTCATAACACGCAGAAACATATATGCGGGATAGCCTGAAGAAATGGTGCAGCAGGGGACTAAATGGGCCATTATTTGGAATTCAATGCGCAAACCGAAGGGGGTTCCTCTGTCTCTCGAGAGGGGAAAGAGTAGTCCCACATCTGCCGCTTTTGATGGTGCAGTTACAAGTGGTTCCACCCTCCCTCCCTCCCTCTTGACCTCCTCCCTGTGGTTTTCCTCCTCTTCTTATTATTCCTACTTCCTCCTGAGAGGACATATTCCCACAGTGCGACCAGAAAGAATCTAGGTCCTTTCCATCGTGACTTTGTCCACTTTCACCGCACAGATACCCGGCCGCTTTACGGCTCTGCCGGGGGCGAGGTTAGAGAGACAGGCAAGGGGCTCGCCATCCCAGGGGACACGCCCACTCCTACCGCTGTCCCATCTGTCCTCAGTCTTCCACACAACAGATAAACTCTGACATGGGTTCTTGTAAGTGAGTTTTACACACCAGCAATTATCCATGTGCCCCCCTCTTCCTGCACATTCTGCTCCTTGTGTCTCCTGGGAAGGCTCTTATCAATGTGAAGAAGTCACTGAAGGAAATGCCAGCTTAACTTGAGGAGCCTGCACACTGCTGTTCATCTTACTTCTGCACTGACAAGGGATTTGGCCTACCGGCGCTGAGGGGAGAGGGGGGCGGCATGTCTTGTAACTATTAGACAGGGTGCCTTGTGGCATTGTGCATGGTGTGCTACAACATCTGACCTGTGCACTCTGCTGAGTCTAGGATCAGGTTACAGGCCTCACAGACATGGCACAGAGCTTGGAAGCAGGAACAGGCTGAGCATGCAAGCTTGGGAAATGTGCTCATGAATCGACAGACCTTTTTACTCTGGGCAGGAAGCACAAATCTGCAGATGTTGAACAGCTGTGAGGCATCAGACACTGCAGCATGGGAAATAAGTAATTGTGAAGTATAATATACAGTCCGCACAGCATAGTTTTAAATCAAATAGCCCGCTGGACAGAGGCCTATTGTATGAATCGTCAAACTGACACGAACAAATTGGATTTGTGAATGGAGAGGTGTGGTAGTGGATGTAACATTTATGTGTATGTTCTAAACCTCTATAAAGGGCACATCTGACAGTTGAAACACGGGATATTTATTTCCTGCTGTGGAAATGAGAGAGAATCCAGGATAAGTGGGCCAGAGACAAGAGAGCGCCGTAAATTCGAAGATGCACGCAGATAGGAGCAAAAAATACTACACTGGTTATCCTATCTGAAGCAGATGGTATCTGAGATGATGTGATGCATGCAAGGCGAGGGCGAGCCTCTTGAGAAATTTGCAATAAGTGAAAAAACTCAAATTAACAGACAACAAATGTCATTCCCATGAACTGGCTCAGGAAGGTCGAGATTTTATTTGAAGTTGTTTTGGTTAGTTTTCTGCTGTCAGTTTGGAAATGATCAATCATACATGTAACTGGGCGTGTTTCCTTCTGAGAATGAATTTACCTTTAATAGCAAGCAGAAAGTGGGAAACACTGCACAGGACTTTACTGAAAGTCACAATAAGAAACACATGTTGTATTGCAGCATGAATATCAGCGTTTTGGAGCACAAGTAGAAAGCAGGCCTAATGAAAAGATCTATGCAGTCAAGACTAAAATATGAAAGTCTATTGTCATTTCGTGTTTTTGTTTTGCGAAGAAATCCTTGCTAATACTTTAATGACACATTCTTGTAAAAAGAATATCGCAAGCATCTGCTCGAAGCATATGTGATCTCAGTAGTACAACAAATTTAATAGCTTCAAAGCCTTTGAAAGCCAGCGGCTGTGAATTCATGAAAGCCTAACATGGTCTTATCAGATTGGTGAGTCAAGCTATTTAAAAAAAAAAAGGAGAAGAAGAGGAACAACAAAAAAAAAAAAAAGCACCGTAACAGTAATCATTCATCAGCAGTTATTAACATAATTCAGAATGAGCCATTAGGGACAGAAGGCATTTCTAGGTTCAGTAGTTCACAAAGTATTTTGTGCTATTCAACAACAAAATGAATAAAATGCATTAAGGCTGATCTTGTGTTTTCTTTTCCAATTAGAACATAAAGTGATATTGTGCACCGAAGGTCCTCTGGCAGAATTATTCCATCCACGTTGAAACACATGCATTTATAGTTGAAATGTGGCTTAAATCACTCAGTGAGGTTTGATAAATTGTGCTATCACACATAATTACAGCCTTAATCTACCTCAATTTATTTAGCATTTCATTGTCACTTGCACTAGCTTGTAGTGACAATATACTACCCGCAACTATCTCAGTCTGTCAAAGGTAATATTGACCGTGCTGTACTGATCCGTGTCTTCCATGCGACGTGCTTCATCTAGATTTTTATCTCTATAAATTGGCGTTTGGACCAAGTTCAGCTCAGGGAGACCTGGCACTCGCTGCAACATCTGAAATTACTGCTAATCTCAGTTCCCAGAACGCAGCTGGGAAACGCAGACTGGCTGTGCAGTTGGAGCAACCTCACTCGGTCAGCCACAAAATTGTGTTTTTCATAAGGTGCCAGTGCGATAAGTTTTGGCATGTGTAAAGAATTGTAGAAGAGCGAAGTGAGAAGTAGTGATTCCCCGTCGGATGACGAAGTCATGAGACTCTTGGTTACGCAAGAGAGGGTTTCATCTGACCTTGAAGATAAGGTCATAGGATTCAGATTTAATTTGGTCAACTCAGACAGGCAGCTACGGTTGCTTCCATGTAAGAAAGATAGGAATATATGTCAAGTTTATCTACGTCAACACCAGGATTTGAGCTTAAATCTGATCTTTAAATCATCTTCATGTGTTCTCCGTGTTCAGCCTTTTTATCAGTTAATCCAGCTCTCATGCCTGCTCATAACATAAAAAATGACAGCTTTAAATCACCCAAAGGGAGCATGATGTTTAACCAGACACAGTCTTCTCTGTTTAACACAGTGAGTCAGTTATCCTGCATTAAGCTGTTTCAGAAGAATGTGGACATTTACTTGGACTTCACTTGCATGTGATAGTAAAAATGACAGTTTTATTTATGTCATGGGAATGTTAGCACAGCACAAATGTGGTGTATAGGACTGAGTTACACTTGAAGTGTCCTGTTTATGTAATGTGGAAGTGTAAAAGCCTTCTCTGTGTGGCGATATTATCATCATGAGGACGAGGTTATTGCACAGCTGAGCTGCCTTTTGGTCACATTGTGGGTTTTCCATGAGAATTTAAATCTTGTTTGCAAACCTCAGAGTTGTAATACAGTAATGAAGCATCTTTATAACATCTACTGACACAGAAGCCATACATACTCTAGTCATTTAGTTTTATTTTGTTGTTTCTCATAGTTTTAACTGCATGAATATATTTTAATTGTACCTGCCATAACTAACTAAAGTTAAGAGAAACATAGGTGTGACTTGATACAGTCACAATAAACTATACTTGTGGCAGGTCTACAGACCAGAACAAATGGCTCATCAGTAGCTTAAATAAAAATGTAGACCATAAAAGCTTACCAGGTAGAAGTAGTAAAAGAAAGAAACAAAAAAAAAACCACAGTAGATTTCTCTTAAAATGCATTAATATCTAAGTTACTCTGGCAAAGAGCTCTGCAGCTGCTGGGATCTAACAGAGAACATAGATCCTTTTGTGATGAGTCTTTCTATGAGAAGAGTCAGGCGTTATTTCCAGAGTAACACAGGTAATACCAGGGCTAATGGAGAGGAAGTCACGAGGCCATCCATGTTAGGCTTTAAAATTAATTAGTACAACTTTAAAATCAGGTACGTGAGGCATGAGGTTTAAACTGGGTTCAAATCCAATCACTGGGCTTCCTGTAAGTTACATAGTATGGTGCGTAAGTGAGTTAGTAAAAACAATGATAGTCGCATAACTCCAGCAAGGAGGACTAATATAATGTAATAGTATGTAAACCCTAGATTCATTTTCATTCATTCATTCATCTTCTGTAACCACTTGTTCCTATTAAGGGTTGCGGGGTCTGCTGGAACCTATCCCAGCTGTCATCGGGCGAGAGGCGGGGTACACACTGGACAGGTCACCAGTCTATCGCAGGGCAGATTCAGGGCAGATTCAAACATTTCAATTTTCATATCTCTGCACCAGAATAATGCACATATCTTAAGTCTTTGTTATGTTTCAAGAAGACAAATATCGTAGAGAACGGATGTTTGCACTGAAGTTCAGTCAATAAAGACTGTTCAGTTAGGGACAAAAGTCAAAACAAAGCGATTATATTTTTTTAAGTAGATTTGCTCTTGGATTTTTCATAAATATTCATTAGACTCACTGAAGAAAAACAAGCTCTTAATGCTCCTGGTGGTTTCCACCTCTTCAAGTGTCATCTTGGAAAACGTACCTAAGCATCTAAGTATGAAGAAAAAAAAAAAATTAAATCCGTATGAAAGACAGATGTTTGAAAGCCTTATATTATTAAACTACGGGCAATAAAATAGCTCTCGTGTCTTTGTAGAGGCTTCTGACTACATATATATGAGTCCAAACTCAAGCAGTAAAATGCATCTTGCATTAAGGTCTCTTACATAAGTGAACATTAAATTTAATAATTCAAGTCTGTGTGATTAGAGCAAATTAATGCAGTTAACAGAAACATCAGACGTGCTGGCAGGCGTATGCTTTGATGGTGTGTCTGTTACGTGTGGCTCCCATTTGAGAATTTCTGCATCCTTCTGAAGATGCTGTGTCCAAAATAGATGCAAAAACACATCCAAACCTAAACAGGCCACAACTTATTCTGCCTTCCCTGCATCTGAAACGTGACAGAAACTTAGAAGCGTCTTCTACTATCTTCTCCGTCGTCAGTGCCTCTGGGAGCTTGTCTTGTTTGTGATATTGGCAGGTTGACCAGAGGGTGGCACTCTGGTAACAGCAGTAAAACGGCAGTAAACAACATAATCTTGGACATGGGAGGGTGGCTAAAAATAGCACTACACTCACGTTATAGAACCAAGATGCCTTTGAGGAACAAAATTAACACCTGTCTTATTCATATGGCACGCTGCAGGAGGAAGAGCATAAATAATGCTTTGCAAAACATGTGATTACAGGATTCCTATTGAGGTATAATCACTATGAATAGGTCAAATTAAGTGTAATTAGGAAGATCTACATGTGAGACATCTGTAGACATTTAAGACATTAAATGCTACTGTACTATATTTGAAGTAGAATAGAATAGAATAAAAAATAGACATAAAATACCAGTCTCTAGCATCCTTTTTTATTCTGGTGTTTGAGATTCAGTAGTGTGAAGAGAGAAAAAATAATAACACAAGCTCATATTCAGTTCATTTGATGGCCCGTGCTAAAGCCTGCACTTACTCTACTTAAATTTTAATGTTGAATTATGGTGCTGGTGTTGAACTAGACAGGGAACGGCTTGAAACAGAGCATGCACAGTCATTGTGTTTGATCTGTAAATGACATGCTCTGTGTTGTTAATGTCTACAGAACAGTAAAGCGCTTCCTTTCGAAGTCTGGCAATGAAAACAGGACGTCGGAGCATTATTTCACCAAAATCACAGTGCATCCATCAAAGCCAGCGTTGATGAAACATTGCACACAGCCCAAACAAGTGCGTATCGATAACCTCATTGGCATAAAGTGCTATTGGCCAGTTGATGACTGCCAAGCGGGTGCTTTCTTTGGGCCCTCTTCCTGTTTCAGAAAACTCCTTAGGGACCCAGCTATCGGCGAGCATTGACCTTCTATAAACTCCTCTCTGCTGAGACTGTGGCCCTGAGATAGACTGTGACCCTGCACCTACACAGCTCGATGACATAAGTGCTTTAATCAATCTGGACCTTTGAGGAGGAAAGGGCCGTTATGGGTGACGTTTAAGGTTGCACAGGGTCAGAGGGGATGAACGGATCAATATTTTAAGTGATGATCTGGAACTTGAGAATCCACCAGCAAACCAGTGGAAATTCCCACGCAGATGTGCAACTTTGGCCCACTTACCAGTCATAAAAGAAGAGGCCCATAAAAAAGTTCTTAGCTCAGAAGATTAAAGGAAAGGCCTGACATTTTGTTGAAGAGTCGGATGAGAAGATTGATGCCTCTGGGTTAGCTTGCATTAGCAAGATTGGAAACAAGGGGAAACTATCCGGTAGGTCCACCACCATCGGGCAATGGACTGGTACTGGACTTGCATTTTCTGTGGATCCATAGAAACTATTTTATCCATCAAAAACTAACACTACAGACCAACTGCGCAGTTATTACACAGACCTTAAGATAAGCGGCGTCTCAAGACACGCTACTATACGTAACAAAGATTGCTTACCTGCTGTTTACTGTACATAAACATGGACATCATGGACGTCAGCTTTGGGTTTCCTGAAGGGTGGTTTTGTAGTACAGTATGGGAGGCTCTATCCATCACCATCTCTGCAGCATCTGAGTCCCTATCTCCCAGCTAATGCAAAAATGGTCACAATGTTGGGGTGTGATTGGAGCTGAGGATGATTCAACAACCTGTGAGGGCACTTGTCACTCACAGCAGCCCTAAATTATGGAAAAAATTAAACTAATTTAGATAATTTAAAGGATTGAGTTAAACTAAAAAAAAAAATAAATAAAAAAAAAATCACCTTACAGATGTCCGATGGGGAAATTATCCATAGAGTGAGTAGAGCTGAGGATGATTCAACAACCTGTGAGGGCACTTGTCACTCACAGCAGCCCTAAATTATGGAAAAATTTAAACTAATTTAGATAATTTAAAGGATTGAGTTAAACTAAAAAAAAAAAAAAAAAAAAAAAATCACCTTACAGATGTCCGATGGGGAAATTATCCATAGAGACCAAAACAGAGTTTTTAACATGGGAGCCTATGGGGATTGTTTTGCTTTTGGAGCCTGCCTCAAGTGGTCATTCAAGGAACTACAGCTATGGTTTTATTTATTTATTTATTTTGCCACTGAGTGCCAGTCAAAATGTGTTGTATCTTGTTTTTTAATCCACGGCAAAAACAAACTGCAAAAAAGACAGACTTTGGTTTAACAGGGGTTCTGTCACAATGAAGTTGCCAGGCAACCACAGAGGAGACGAGGAAGTAAGCACAGTAGACTCAGGCTGCATCCACGATGGTGTGCTCCCCCGCTGGCAGTAGCTTCACATCTTACCAGACAGACATGAAAAATGGTATCAAGGGTCTTTATCTAACTTTCTTCAAAAGCACACACACAAAATGCTGCACTGTTCCCTTTAGCGTAAGAAGTTTTTGTGGCACAGTAATGCCACAGAATAGTTGAACCCACTATCACTGATCACTCTCATTTTTTTTTTCTTTTTATCAGATTTCATTCTCAGAATTTTATTCTGCTGAAAAAGGGTGTCTTGTTATATTTTTACCCAGTGTTTGCTGCCCAGCATGCCCTGGCAACAATTATTTCCCGTGCATGTGTGTGAGAGGAACCATTAATAATCCGTTTAAGCGATGACAATGGACGCAGTGTAACGGCTGGACCCTCTCGCTGAGGTTGATTCCGGCCACGCGTCTCAGCCATCTCGTCCTGGGCGCGGGCCACGGGAGACAACAAGGCAGCGTCCCTCACCATTCTTCATTAAAGAACAAATGACAGCAGCTGATACAGAGGCCTCTACGGAGAATGTCTTCGATACCCTTTAATAGATGCTCCACTCAATACCATCAAGACCTTGAATTCCCAGAGTCAATGTGCTTCTGTTGGATCAGAGTTCAACGAGTTTGACTCTGAGAATTGACCCTCCTTATTAGACTGTGCTTAATGAGCAGAGTAGCAGTGGACTAGGGTTCAACAGGGCCATTAACCTTAATGAATGAGTCCTGCAGAGGATGGAGGATACTACAGTGTTAAAAACAGAAAATCAAAAACTGTGCATATTGCTGCATATTTTTCAGTATTGAGGCCTGTTGAGTTGCAGCTCATCTGATGCCCCTCACCCAGACAGTGACATGATGGGACATGGATTTTCTTTAAAGATAACAGACATGACTGTGTAATGTATGACTTGCAAAATGTGTTTAGCCATGTTCGCAGCATGACAGTCCACCTCGGTCCTACAACTGATCGAATGACTGAACAACTACTGGATAAACGGCCTTAAAGCTTTTTTCAGACATTCATGATTCCCAGTCACCTATATGGTCTTGTGAGTTTTGATCTGGTGCCACCACCATGAGGCTGACATTTGATGTTTTGATAAACGTCCCAGCCAACAGGGGCACACCCAAAGGACAGGAAATCAAGCAACCCTGAAGTAAAAGAGAATCGGGGTCATCAGATGGCACCTTTTGACATATTATAACACACAGAAACTATAGGATCACAACTGCCTACCAGAACTGAATGAACCTAACATTTCAAAGTATTATGAAAACTGGTGATCCCTGGGTCGTCAAATTGCATCAAAATTTCAATTTGTCAATGGTTTGCAACAACTATAAATGTATAGCATCATTCAAGTTTAACTAAGACAGCAGACATGTACTGATGTAGCTTTGTAATACGATAGCGATGCTTTAAAGCTCCATAAAGCATCACCGTAAAAGCCATAAGAGCTCTGAGATTAGCTGCTTGTGAGAGATGTCTTTGGATTTTTGGACAGTTTACTGAAAACAGACCAGGTTTTTACATATTTTTACCCTCATGCCAAGACAAATGGTTTCAGAAATGTAAAGGAGCTTTATCAGTCATTAATCAGGCTTTTTATTTCACAAGGGCGTTGTTAGGAAATACCACATTTTCACAGCTCATAGCAGAATTGTTATGTACAGACATGTTCCTGTGAAAATTCCCTGAAAGACCTGCAATGTGTTGAACATCTGTTGTGATAAACATCCTGAAATAATCTAAATTCAGAGCGGGCAAGAATGAGGCCAACCCCAAACCAATATCGATGGGAACATTACCCGCAATCCCACCTGGTCAATCACACTAAATGCCCCATCCCCGCTGCTGTCGTCCAGCCTTTGCTCCTCAGCACCCTCACACTACAGGCCTAATCCATCATCCTGACTGCAGCGAGGAGGGATGGAGCATGCAGAAAAGCTACACTGAGGGATTTAACGTTGTTACCTCCAGAGGCCATAAATCTCCGGCGGCCGCCTCCCAGACCCAGCAGGTGAGATCAAGTTAAGCTTTGCCCAGAGGAAACCAGCATTCATACGATTTTAGAAAAGAAACGGCAAACACTTTGCACCACACTCGTGTGATTAAGCGCGAGACATGAGGGATGTGTAGATGCCAGTAGGAAATAACATCTATCGTTTTTCCTCAGATATGTTAATGCATTGTATAAATTCAAGATCTTAAGACATCTCAATGATAAGTGACATCATTAAAGGCTGGAATAATCATCTAATCCGCCTTTTAACTTGACAAACAGTGTGGCTAAATGGATAGCAGCCTTCTGTGCATATCCCAAAAGGGCACTTTAGGTTCTTAGCTATCTAAAATTTAGATTTTATTTCCTTTTCAGGTGCACTTGTGCCCCTACAATGCAAATAAGGGTACATGCATCAATACTATTCCATGTTCCTCTTGTTGGCAACCTTCTACTGACAAGATTGAAATCGTTCACACTCATTTAGATTGGTGCATTGATTGTCTTTTAACTATTTAGTGGGAGGTCAAAGGCTAAGTGCTTCATTAAGTACGAGGCATATAGACTTATTGTTGTTTCCATTTTGTTCGATGACGTGCTCCCGGGCGCCCGCTGTCAGTCAACAATAAATCATGTACACTTGCTTTACAATGCATGGCCACATACAGAGACAATGACCTTCGACAGAGTGGATACCTAGACAGATGCTAATGAAAATTTCATGTGCAATCACGCTCCCGGTTAAATGTAACAGGCATGTGATATTGCTGCAGCACATGTGACAGTGGCGACTGGAGGTGCTGCGGCCGATGTCATTTTGCAGTGTGTACTGTAACTACAGCACTTAAAAGTGTTCCACTAAAAGCATGTTCAAAGAGGCATGAAACATACAGCAGCGGGGAGTGGACTGGCACTATTGAGAGGCTAAGGTCTGTGAATCGTCTATTTTTAAAAACGCAGTCTGGTCATTGTGTATTTTATTTATGAGAGGACTGGCATCCTTAAATGAGAGCAAGCAGACTTGTTCACCAATTGCCTACTTGAGGCAACTTTTGTCACTGAAGAGGGAGGAGGAAGAGGAGGAGGAGGAAATCTTACAGGCTGCCTGATGCATTGTGAGACCTCATGACAGACTTCATGGCTGTGTTTATCATTGCATGGAGACAACAAAGAAAGGTCATACGGTATGAGGCTTCAAAGGACGTTATGATATTTTATCTCGTGCACGGCCACAATAGATAAAGAGAGAAATCCACACTAGCTACTGTTGTGCAAGAGATCAGCCTCTAGCTGCCTTTGCTCTCTTACTGGCAACATCGCACACTCATTACCTAAAAACCTGATTGTTTAAACTGTAAATCAACTCTGCTAAAATTATTTACGCTTCAGCGCATTCCTTCTTCTCTTAAAGCCATACATTACCGCAGAGGCCTGGGGATCAGATGTATTAATTATTTACCAAGCTTTCAGTTGTAACCTTTGCAGGCCAACATGCCATACGACCACAGCTCACTGTATTCAAATGACAACCCCCTTCCTATGGCCAACAGCCCTGTTTCTTTCTACCCTACAGCACGAGCCAGGTTATCTTTAGTGCACATTGAATATTTATACAGCAGGCGGCTGGGGAGTCGGTCACTGATCTCTAAGGTGACTTGCCGAGCCTCTTTGGGGGGTGCTGGTGTTGCTGGGGTTGGCCCGGGATGAAGTCACATGGGACATATTGTCTCCTCAGTGTGTCCTTTTATTCCACTCAGGCAAAGGATTATGTTTTATGGTGGAATGTCTACTGCAGGCACAGAGGAGAAGAGTCCATGAGGTATTACAGGGATATCATAGTGGTACTGTCATTAGATGAATGTCCAAATAAAGTAGAAGGCACACTTCTCACTATTTGGAAGAATGAGTGCTGCTGTGCATCAATAGTAAAAACCCTCATCACACCAGCTTAGACAAGCAGTGGGAAATATTTAATGATCTAATGAACATGATAATTGGAGTTTTAGGTTCAGGCCCTTTGATTTATTCTGCTCAAATAACAGAGGTGAGAGGAAAGAAAGGTGAGACGATCTTCATTATGCACAGAGCGTTCGCATCCGGGGATGCTCTGACTGATAATCATGTTGTCTGAGATTGAAGTCAGCCTCGCTGCTAGGGGACAATTAGAGACGATATTAAAGAAGAAGCGAGGAGGCCCTTTTTTTATATATTGCTCCAAGGACTGTGATTTCTTTGGAGATCACTTTGCAGTGACACAGAAAAGTGTCTGAGCATTTAAAATCTGAAACTGCCAGGAGCTGCATTGTCGCAGCTCATGCCTTACATTTCTTTCCTGAAGTGGGTTGTAGCTGCGAAGAAATGAATACGCCGACTGCTGTCAGAGAGCAATTTTCCCTTTGCGGTGAACTCTTTTTAATGCATTAGCAGACAAAATAGTGACCTCAACGTGCACTGGAAACAGACCAACCCATGCACAGATGTAGCTGTTCACATTCTGTATTGCATACATTGTATGCAAAGTAGGTAGGCAACTGGGCGCGTGAAGTTTTTAACTTTTTTTGGACTGTAGCGGCACGGACTTGTAAGAAAGGGTCCAATAATAAATGAGCAATTCTCAAAAGGCGTGGAGAAGTTTCTGAGCATTGGCATTTCATTGTTGTAGCCACAAAGCTGTCCATGAACTGAATGTGTGAGATAAGTGCTTTGGAGTGCAGACAGACTGAAACAAAAGAACATGAGGTGGAGATTGGTTTAGTAAGTAAGACAGGGGGAGGAAGCACTTCTGGCGTCCAAGGGCATCATAAACCCCAGCATGTGTCTGCACAACAATGCCAATAGGGGCACAAATTCTCCACACACTTGGAATCAATTTCACACAGAGAGGGGAGGACTTGGAAAGAGGCGTATCGGAGAGACGCTGAAATACTGCATCTTGTGTTATTGGATTTGGAGCCCAGTTTGCTGCAATTTGTTATTTTTTTTTCTTTTTTCCAAGCATCTGCAAGCTGGGGGATCCAGTCAAGTGAAGCTTCCCTGAGCCAACACGAGAACCTGTGGCCAGCTGAGGAAAAGAGATTGTTCTGGGGTTTACTTTATGATAAAATTCATAATAAGCGCTTGAAAATAGTATGCAAAAAGTAGTACGGTGTGGCGCGCAGCAGTGCGCACAAACTACCTAATCTGTGAGCTATTATACTTGGAAGAAAACATTTCAAATGAGGGCTGAAAATAAAACGTGGCCCACATTCAAGTGTAAAAAAGGAGTCAATAGCTGCAAAGCAACGTGTGTTTCACAATCCCACATGCATATTTTATTTGGCAAACAACAAGACATGGACAAACATCACTGAGAGGTCCAGCGGTAGTCGACGAGCATCAGCGAGCAAGAAGAACCTGAAAATAGAGTCTTAAAAATAAATTCTGATGCGTTCGGGGATTAATTTCTTGTGGCGTCAAATGAGACGTTAAGATTGCTTTCATCTATTTCTGACGCGTCTTTCCTGAAAGCTGCGCTGTTATTTTAGCCTGATTATCTGGATACGTGATTGATCTAGAGACAGAAAAGGGAACCTTGAAGAGAACCAGATGATCAGTACTACCTGAAATATAACACAGTATATATCACAGTAGTGCCAAAGGTCATGACAGAATCAGAATCAGGAGGAATTTGACTCTGGTTTTATATTGCTCTGAGTAGATATAATAGGTAACAACAAGGGGAATATACAGTATAAAAGTAGGGTGGACAGGATTGTTAAGCTGTCCATACATCTATAGGTATGCTTGCCACTTCATTAGGTACACTAGTGAAAACAAATGCATTCTAATCTGACTCAAATGAGCCAAAAATAACAGAAACATGTATTAGATTACAACACAGCGCAATTCAATACTACTACTAGTTTTCACTAGTGTACCTAACGAAGTGAAGTGAGTGTCAGTGCACACTGCTGCGACTGCAAACACAAAAGATAAAAACATACCATGCTGAAATGGAGTGGAATATCACTAATAATGAAGACAATAACAAATGCAATCAAATATTTTATTAATATATTAGTGATATAAATTGCCATAAGGCTTTTTGTTTTCAGGCACCTGTTCCTGAGGCTCCAAACACTGGCTCCTCTTCTTTCCATTGCTGCCTGCTGCCAAGTTGTTCATCTCAGATCCAAAGCATGTGATAGTAGTGACACGCCCCCTAGTGTTTCATGTCCGCCTGGCTGTCGGAGTTTGATAACCTTGCTCTGCGTCCGGGAGCATCACTGAAGGAATGTGAACGGGGATTTTGGATGCTCTCCTGTCCGCTGCTAATTGTTGATGCCGCCCCGAGGGTCTCTCGCATGCTGATCAGGGCTCACCCCCGGTCTCTTCTCGTCCCCGTCCGCTCGGACCTACAATGATAAGCGCCGAGAGTGTTTTGGAGAGCGGGGACCAGCCTTGCATCCGGCTGGAGCCCCTGAAGAACACGCACTTGCCGGGCAAGGCGACGCCGACCGATGGGGTGGACGGCAGCCCCAAAGTGACAGCCAACGGAGTGCACGACATCGAGGACCGGATTCTGAGGATCACCGGCTACTACGGCTACAACCCGGGATACTCCAGTCACAGAAGTGAGTGGAAAAAAAAAATTGGAGAAAAAAGTGATTTTTCAGTGATTTTTTCATTTGAGATTTGCACGCATCTATTAGGACATTGTGACGGAAAGAAAACATGATGCATCGAATAGTGTTTATACAAATGAGAAAAGATGTTGATGTGATTCATTGGCAAAGGTGTGTGGAAGAAACCATGCACGATCCTTCTTCCTATGCAAATTACTTTTTCATTTTAATTAGGCCGTAGCAGAGATCCTCTATTACAAACTCAGCTAACTGGGTTTTAATTATGGCTATTAAGAAGCAGCATGGTGTCAATCAGCAACAATGACGGCTGGAGGATGGGTGATCCGCTGGTTCATCCATCTCTGAGACACGACGTAAGTAGAGAAGATAGAGAGAGAGAGACGAGAGAGAGAGAGAGAGAGAGAGAGAGAGAGAGAGATGCAAAACAGATCTAGCACCATTAGGCAATGCAATTATACACCACATAAGTACCATGCACACAAATTATGCCTCCTTTTTCAAGTTCAATTTCAAAGTCGATTGTTTGAACACTCCACATGTTGATGAGGCCTCATGATGGATAGTTTACTCCAAGCTTTTAATTACAACACTAAATTTCCAAACTCCATCAGCTCGTCCTGTGATCCATGGGAATGCTGGCTGCTTTCTCCTGGCATGCTTAAGAAATCTCAAGCGCCTTCGCTCCTTTCCCTATCATTTTCACTTGTCACCGTGCTTTTGATTGGTGGGGGCAAGTGCTGTGAATTCTGCTGACTCCGAGACAACGGCCCGAGGTTCAGGAGGAGGGAGCTGATGGTGCACTTTGCTCGGGGAGGATCTTTAAAAATCTTGCCCTCCAAGTTCTGTGCAAGTGCAGCCGGGGAGGTTACAATGGGGAGAAGAACAACCGTTGTTACTGTGCTCTGTGAAAAAAAAAGAGCCAATTGGTGGCGTTACAAATAGCTCTTTAGTAATGAAGTCAGGTGTGCAGAGCAGGCTTTTAAAAGGCCCGAAGCACTGGAGCAGAAGCAGCTTCTCAGCTGCTGTGTTACGTAAGAGGCATGTCCATTGATTTAATCACTCTTTATAGAAATGAACTGACACCTATTTAATAAATTACTAAAAAGTAACAGTTGGACTACACTCCCTTATATTTCCCTCTGATTGTCAGTCACAATTTCATGACTTAGAGAGAAAAGAGGTGCACTCTCAATGTCATCTGCTAATATGCAGTGCCCTGGTGACACAATGCATTACTCTGACTAACATGTTTCAAGTCCCAAAGGAAATGTGGCCAGATAAGGTCTCACTCAATCAAGAGCAGCTCCAGCTGAGGCGGTTTCAGAGGAGCTAAGAGCACCTTGATGGATTTTTAGATAGAGGCCGAGGAAGAGGAAATGAGTCTGTCACTCATTAACTGCTTCACGTTTATCAGGAGTGTCAGTTGCAGTAGATTAACCATGAATGCAACGTGACATTTCATTTGAGAAAATATCTGCTTGTCCAGATCAGTTCGTTGAAAGGAAACCTGATTATTGAGGAGCACCCAGAACTTTAAATTGGAGACAGATTGAACAATTCACGGGCCTTTAAGACAATGCCAACACTGTGCAACAAATACGGAGCTTCTGGTGAAAATGAAGTTTTCTACTATTGTCTGATGTGTGTGTTTTGCATGTGAAATATACAAAGTTGTGATCAAACAAGTCAAACCTAACACAGATTAAATAGCGTTTCATTTGCACTTTTTAAACAGTTTAAACAGTTTAATTGCAACACGCTATCATGGGATGTTGAAATGTGCTTTGAACATGTTTTAATGAACGTCCTTAAGTGCATGTGACGCGCACGCACACTAAACTATTCATCAATTTACTGAGAACAAACAGAATAATCTCTAAGAATAAAAAGTTGTTTCTTGCAGCTCTAGTTTCCAGTTTACAGGCCTCTGTCTTCCCCATCTCTTTGCCTACTGTATGCCTCAGCAGGGGAAAATGAAAGCTGGCTTGTCATCTAGGATGTCATTTCAGGTGTAAGGAGCAGGTGTGGATTGCTGCAGCCACACACAAGTTTACAAAAGCTACTGTATCATGCAAGGAGGAGGCGTCATTTGATTTTGAAAGACGTTTCCCATTACTCGGATAGAAAACGCCATCTGCACCCCTGTGTTCCTCCGTCAACTGAATTCTGTGCCTGCCACAGTCAACAGAAGGTATTCCTCAAGGCGGTGCACTGCCTGCACAGCTATTAAAAACGCTGTTGCTGGTGCTGTCACTACGTGTCGGACTAAATTACTCACGCACACGCTCATCCTCCTCTTAAATGTAGTTGTTATCGTGAAAAGGCACTTTCTTCACCGGTGCCCTCTGCCTGGAAGCATCGGTTTCACTCACTTTGCTTTGTTTACACTGTGGATTGAGAATAACCTGTCCCTCAAGCTGGCGAGTACAATTTTCCACAAAGGATGAGACAAAGGAGCACGTAAATAGAACAGCAGGCTGATCCTGCCAAGCCTATGGGGTGATGATATATTTAGTAAGATCTTGTTGCCAGTTTGTTATTATTGCCACTAGCCATCTGTGTGTTCAAGATGCCTCTAAGGAGGATTGTGGACTACATTTGGAGACAAGGTCTAGGCTGCGACACATACAGTACAGTCATGAACATGATGATTGTTTTGTGATTACCAGAAAGTAAATACTACCGCAGTACCAATGCAATATTTCCTATTGCTCAACTTTATGTTGATAAAAGCATGAAATGCATGCAAGAGAAAAGTTGAAATGGACTTGACTTTAAGTCTGGAAAGTAAAAGACAGCATACTCTGCAAGCACTAACAATCCAGCAAATGCTTCCTCAGCATCCCCTGAATAACATCACTGAGTCTTGTTTTAAATGGCTAATTTAAAGTAACTATATAGTGCTTGCATGCTCCCCGCTGGGTAAACAGGTACAGTGCAGGGTACTTGTTGTGGCAGCCTCTCTCAGCACTGGACCTTTGTTGTTCAGCAAGGCAGCAGCACGCTCAGGCACTCAGAAGAAAATAATGAAGGAAGTAGAGGAAAGGTAACAACTTAACGCCATGCTGTGTGTTTTCATGACATCCACACAAAGAGTCTAGAGACATAAAGAAAAGAAGATGGCTTTGACTGCATACATTCTTGTGCTTTTACAGGTAACTCACATTACCAGTTTTGAAAGCATATAGAGAGAGTATTCACAGCAGGTGAATCATCCTTTTCTTTCTCAAAGATTCTGTACGTGCACCTACTTATTTTGGACCGTCCCATTCCCATGCCTGCTCACTCTGCGCTATTTATAACCCGGGCCAACGAATGGGATATGAGCTTTGCTTGAATGACTCCTTGAGTGCTGTAAGCCTTACGTGCTCCTGGGACCAGTAGAAACATCCTGCAAGTAATAGATGGAGTTATCTCACCGCAGAGGTACAGAGTTGCTTACCTGAGCTCGTGCCAGAGCGCAGTTGGTCAGAGGTTGTAGTGGATATTGTACTGAATGGCAGGTGATTCATTGATTTGCCTCGCACCAGCAATTTAAGGTATTGCTAAAACTTGCAACAATTCAAAAGTAATATCTCAAAGCCTTTAGCGTGGTTAGCAGCGTCACACTGCCCCCTTGTGGTTTGTAATTCCCATAACAACAATAAACCTATCACATTCACCGGTTAAATACCAAACAGTGGTATCACACCAGCACTATTGTTTTCCAAAGTTTAAATTGCATGGGAGTGATTCGGGGATTATTTGTGTGTGAAATACGTATGCAAGTGTGTATGAATGCAGTGCAATGGCACAACTGAGCTCTGCATGCGATAAATACACAAAAGTAATAAATACTAAAGCAACGAACTTTAATACAACAACAAAGAAATAGTATTTAGTGAGGGTCGGCCATGCGACGACTGAGTAGCTCTTAATAAAGCCAGTATTAGTGCTGTGATAAGTTAGGCACATCAGATTGGTGCACGAGTATTTTTCCAGGATATTTGCAACATATTGGAAAAACACAATTATTTCTATCTATATCAAATAGTAAATAATGTCTACTACAATTAAATAAAAGCTTGATGGATTGGAATGAGTAATTTGGACTTTTTAAAATATGCATTTTTATTTCTCTGAGTGCAAAAATTTAGTCGACTAACTCTAAAGTGTAATGGCTGAAGGGCAGGTGAATAAAAACCTTGACATATAAATTTGGTGCCTATTTAATATTTTTTCTGTATTCAATCATGCTCACCACTAGGTGTCCTCCTCTTTCAGTGTTCTTACTGCTTTGGTTGAGTTGATGGTTTGAGGTCCAGAGACACACCAGACGGCCTGAAATTTGCTCAGAGATTGTGCCCAGACCTCGTCTCAGGTCAAACTGGCGTCGTGTGTCGCTCGTCTTTGCTCCTGGTCCTCGTCGAGATGCGATGAGTAACAGAGAGGTGCTAAAGACAAAGAGCCTTCTACTACAGACTGAGGAGTGATTGGTTAATCTAAATGACAAAAGAGCCTGAATGGGCCGAGTGCGTCAGTGTGCACAAGAGAACCGCTGTTGCTATGGAGGTAAAGAGCGAGGATGCTGTGCTATATTGTGTTTGATCTGAAATGCGTGCAGAGCATGTTATATACTCTCAGCTTGCAGTTTATTAGTCACACCTAGATGTTATACAGCTTAAGTTTTTTTCTGATTTTAGCCAAATTTAGGAGGTGATATTAATTGTGGTGTTAAACACTGAAGAAAATGGAAGTTGTTTCACTGAAATCAATGATCAGTGCTGTTTTCCAGATACTTATGCAAAAGGAAAAAAATTAAAACACCATCTGCTAGCTGGAACAGACCCTGTAATGTTTTTAACCAACATTACAGACTACCTACATTAGATGTAGACAGAACAGAGAGAAATAATCTCCTCAAAACTTGAAGCCTTGGTCTAATATTTGAGATTGAACTGCGGCCTCGCAGTAGAGCCTCTACTCCAGGTATTTCTCTTAATCCGATAGCGATTAGCTTCCCAGGTTCTGCTGACTGGACGGTTTTTCTGTCCCCTCCTTGTCTAGCTGTTGGCACCTCTCATTAGCAGAGCTATTTTTATGTTAACCCTCCTCTCTGGGGAGGGGTGTTCCATACACCCAGCTTATCCCATGCTTACACCTGACCAAACATTATTGGCTGCCGCACATTTAATTAGCGTAAACATTTCAATAATGTCATCACTAGAACCTGTGTTTAAGAAAAGCTGCAAAAAACTTGATGTAAAGTTTTTCCAGAGCTTTCATGTTGACTGTATAACAAGGTTTAATTAACTCTGAACTGTACCTCGGGTGACTCTCTGCCACTCCCCAGTAAAATGTCTTGATATACTTTAGGCCTGTACTGTAAATAGCCTTTAAGTAGGTACATTCAGAGATTTTACATGTCATTATATAGTAACAGGTCATGATGTCTTAAAGGTGTCTGTACGTCGTTAAAACATCTTGCCGTCTTAACGGAGCATTTACACGTCTTGACATATTCTGGCTGAGTTTGTCTTTTACTAAAACCAAAATTAAGGTTGCTCTCTTATCTCAGTACTTCATCTTACCATATTTCCTTACTTTTGTTATTGATAGCAATGAGTAATCAGCACTTTGAGTGACCACAGAGAATCAGTAAGCATGCAGTTTTGGACTCCCCAAAATTAGCCTGCATTCAAACAAATATAGTCCCATTACCTTTGCTCTGCTGGAACGTGGTCCTATTTTTTTCCTTTGTGACAAAGAGCCAAAACATAACTGTGCCGCTTTCTGTTCTCTCACAGCCTGAAGGATGCTCTGACAAATATTCAGATCTGCTATGCTGTTTGTAGCTTTACCAGAACTGTGTCTGCTGTGCACTGAAAAGTGGAGACAGCCAAGAAGAGGGGGGGCTCTCTGATGTAATAATGGAAAGTCTAGACTGCAAAATAGCGCTCATTTTCTGTCTTTCAGGTCACAGCGCCACTGTCCCTGCTTGACTGGTGTAGATTTTACTGGTGAGGGATGTAAAGCGTAGACTATATTGAGATTCCATTACCCGGCCGTATAGCCTCGCGTATGCATGCGCTAGGTATTGATACGTTGTTGATGTGGAGGACCAAGCAACATTTAAGTCCATTAAATCTTCAGATGAAACCGCAACTCCAGATAGAATGACTGGAGGGTTTTCCTTGAAATGGAAAACTCCTGACCACAGTCCTGAGGCTGACTCACATCCTCACCCAGACTGACCCCCCCTTGAATCCACATCACCAGTCGGAGGGTGTCCCTTCACGGTGCAGTGCTCATAACCCCCCCCCCCAAAAAAAACAGCATCCCAATGTGAATATATAATGTAAAAATATTCCATTGACATTAAAGAACATGTAGAAGTATCTACTTAGATGAAAGTAAAGAAGCGTCAGTCAAAACTGCTTACGGTAAGTAAGACTGATTAAAGTAATGACATACTCTCCAGAAAGCAGAGCCTCCTCAGCCAAAACTCAATAACCACTTTCTATAAATAGACTGTTTGTGATTTAAAGTTGTAAATAACCTCAAACACAGATCTGGTACCTTAATTGTGTTTTTTAAAACGCAATGTTTTCTCCTCCTGCGGAGTATGCGTATACCATGTGGGGTTGCATTTAATAGTGCTTTGTAGACATGCTGCAGTGGTGTGGGGACTGTGTGGGCAGAGACATGGTTTTTTTTTTGTTCACATGCTGGAGGCCACAAGAAAGAGCTCTGCTAATAATCTGACTCTCAAGGAGTAGTCAAGAGCAGGAGATGTGCCAAGAAAGGAGAGAGTCACCGGAAGACAGAGGACAAGAGTATATAGAGAGAGCCGAGGAGGGACGGAGTGAGGGGAGCCTGGTCAGGTAGAAAGGGGAGGAGGGGAGCAAAGGAGGAAAGGAGGGGGCACAGCTAACACAGCATAATTAGCCCGGGCTGCTTGGTTACCTTCCAAACAAAGCTGCTGATTTGTGGAGCAAGGGAAGAGGAGGGGAAATGTGAGTGAGACAGAGAGAGGACAGAGGAGGGGGAGGATAGAAAGAGATGAGGGGAGTGATTGCACCATGCCACACACACTTGAAGCTCAGTCTCCCTTGGAGACAGTGGCAGCGCTGGATCAAGGCATGACAGTGCAACAGTAGAGTCTCCACTTCGCTGCACTTCCACTGAGCTATCTCCACTGAGCTGTGTCACTATCCAGACAGAAACAGAGAGCGAGCACCAGTTAACAGCGAGAGCGCTGGGCCGGAGAGGAACGGAGAGTCCGGACTGGAGTGCTGGGAAGAAGACAGAAGAGTTGACAGAGATCTGGGAGGAGGTGGGGTTGGTGGGGCAGTCAAGAGCGTGAAGTATAAGCGGAGGAGTCAGGAGTCTGAGGATGCACGGAGCTAACGGGAGGAGCTGCTGAGCGTGCAGCATCCCAGGCACACTACTAGACTCACATTCAAATACACACACCTTCCAGGGGAGGACAGTGTGTGGGGGCCCCAGTGGAGAATGAAGAAGCACTCAGCCCGAGTGGCTCCTCTCAGCTCCTACAGCACTCAGGTTCTGACCTGCCCCAACTCTGAAGGTAAACTGAAAGAACCAGAGAGGCCCAAGATGCTGTATATTGTATATTATATTAAACTGTGTATATGTTATGTGAATTAGTCAAGAATTTAAATGATGGCAGAATTAGATGCTTAAAACTATAAAGTACTTTTATTTTTTATGGCTGCATATTGTTTCCATTAGACATCACACACACTGACGCTCTATACAGAGTGTAGTGATATGAAACATGCGACCTCGGAAATGAACGTCAGGCAAAGGCTTTGAAACAGCTATGTAACAGATTCATGTTGATGGATGTTCAGTCTCCTGCCTAAAATGATGACAGGAAGTGGGAGAGAAGCAGCATATGTTCGGTTGTTTTTGGCTGCCCTGCGCGGCCCAGCACTCATGTAAAAAATAACAAACAGGCCCAGGTCAGCTGCTTTCACATCTGTTAGGCAGCTTCCTCTCATCTGATTGAACGTCTCCACTCTCACAAAAGCTCTTCACCGTTAACTTATGTAACAGAGATCTTAGAGTGATACCGTTCCTTTTCATCTGTATCAACATAACCATGCCACCTCTCCTGACCTAATTTGGATAAAAACATTTTATAGTAAGCCTGGTTACCACCGTAGGCACTACTGTGAGCTTCTTACTGGCTTCAGTGGGGCTCCATCAATCAGTGTCACTGGTGTATAGTTGGAGCATCATACTGCGTCACACAGAGTGGATAACCTTTGTAGTGAATGGCAGCAGCGCCGTGTTTTATCTAATGAAAATTAACACTTGAGCCAGTATGCTGTCAGTTCGTTCTCCTTTGACGGAGGTAGAACGCTGCTTGTCTCCATCTCAAATAAGCAGATATACCAGCCCTTTTGTTATTATTTGTCTGATAGACTGGCGACCTGTCCAGAGTGTACCCCTGCCTCTCGCCCGATGACAGCTGGGATAGGCTCCAGCAGACCACGCGACCCTTAACAGGAACAAGTGGTTACAGAAGATGAATGAATGAATGAATGAATGAATATTTAGAGTCTGTATTTTAATCTTCCTGTTATAGGGGTTGAACCGACTAGTTGACTAGTTGACTTTACTGCTGTGCCATGATGCTTTAAGCAGGAAGTTGACTAGTCGCCGATCAGATAGACCACTTAATTGATCCCTTGGGGAGATTCCCGCAGGGAAATCGACGTGACAATATTAACACATCGCCTCCGAGAAGGCAGGTGAGGAGGCCCAGTGTGTCTTAAAGCAAACTAGCAGCTGTTCATCAAGAGTGCGTAAACACTTAACTTAAGATGAAGCCTATTTTTCCGTGACATGCAAAATATGTAACAAATGCACTACTGCATTACAAACTCATCTGAAAAGACATCTGCTAATCGTACCAGAGGAACGGTCCAGTCAAATGGCATGACAGAGAGAAGAATCCACAATTCATTCATTCATTCATCTTCTGTACCTGCTTATTCCTGTTAAGGGTTGCGGGGGTCTGCTGGAGCGTATCCCAGCTGTCATCGGGCGAGAGGTGGGGATACAGCCTGGACAGGTTGCCAGTCTATTGCAGGGCCTTATTGGTGAATTTCATTGTCTAAAGTCATTAGACCTTTAGCTGCTATACGGGGAAAAGGATTTGGAGATATACCACTTTTTTATCTGTCAAGTACTATTAAATGAAATGCTAAGCTATTAAATGCTATTTATGGTGCCGATATATATAGGTTATACATATCTGTAGCGCATAGTATTGATAATGTGTTTACGATCAGTTCTGTTGCTGTGGTTGTAGAGTGTGTTTTTTGTCCTTGATGTCAGTTAATGCACCATGAAAGAGACGAAAGCTATGGTAAGAGCTGACGGTGTTTATGGTGTTGACCACATATCACTGCATATTAGACTATAAAACATTGGAATTCATTCAAACCCCGTATAACCACATCTGGAACCTGCCAAATCCATTTATCATTCTGTAAAACCACCAGGGCTCACAATTATATATATATTATATTAAAGATATTTGTGACATTTGGCATCAGTTAAAACATCCAAGTACTTTTAGACTACTACCACTGAATTTGAGTTCTGTTACAATTAGCTACACTTACGCCGAGTCTCAAATTTAACCTCAAATAGCAGTTTTCTGCTTTAGTGGAGCATTTTTCTGCAATACTGTGCCGTCAGCCGGTGTATGGCAGTGATCCTTCTTTCTTTTGCAACTTTTTAGCACCAATATTAGTCAGCAATAACGCTGTCTGTTGTGAAAATGCAATTTCGACCACGAGAGCTGGTTTTATGAAGCAGGGGGATAGTAGAGTTATTATATTACCGCATCTTGGCACCAGATCAGGCTGTAGTGGCTTTTTACCTCTGGGCAGAGGAGCTTGCATGCAACACTAAAAGCTTTAGGTTTTGTCTGTGCTGTGAAACACAAACTGAGGAAGAAAAGCAGACATAAAGGACCAAATAAAGAGCTGCACCTCAGTTGCAGAAATATCAGATCTACGTTTTCCATCTTGCCTCTAACAAGGGTCATTAGGCTGATTAAGAATCCTTGTTGTTACAGAATGTAATTAGACCAAATCCCTCTGTGATCCTGGAGAAACTAAACTGTAATATGTCGAACATTTTGTTTCTCTTTATACTGTGGATCTGCTCAGAGTAAAGTAAAATGCTGGACATGAGGGTATTATCTTTGTGCTTCTTGAGGGCATGTTTACAGTCTGTCATCAACTGAAGTGGACTGAAAAAGTCTGAGTGTGTCAGACGAAGTCACTGTTATATTCTCTGGATGCTAATGGTTTCCTTTCTCACCCATAGTTTGAGGGTTGTTGGTAACTGCTCTCAAAGTGGTTATTTTCATTTCTGCACTGTGGACCATATGATTATATTATGATTTTACTGAAGGCCTTGGAATTTCTAAGATCTAAATACTTTTTTCCATCACTGCATTGATGTGACTCTCATCTGTGACTTTGTCTCGGGTACAGTTACAGCATCACTTACATCACTTAAGTACTCTTACTTGGTGCCTGCTATGATCTCATGCATTCATTCAAGGCATTCATTCAAGCTTATAAAGTTAAGGTGGCAAGACCTTAACTTTATAAGTTGGACCTCATCCAGCTCATGATATATCCAAAAACGTCAAAGAAAGACCTGGACTTGGAGAGTTTCTCAAAGACGTTTAGCTTCTTCAATTCGAAGGATTGGTGGGGAGCTTATATTTTCCCTTGTGCTTAAAGGTTTGGTGTTTTTTTGCTCTCCTTGTGTCCAACAAACAGGATATCTGGCTATAGTGAATGCATATTCTTATCAGTCATTGGTTCTTTAAAGAGTTACGCTACACGTTACACATTTTTGTTTGTGATTACAGTCCACTTTCAGAATGCATGTCACTGATTCTAGTCCCAGTGCCGTACTGCCAATGTCTTCAAGCACCTAACAAATAAAATACTATCAGATGCAATAATGGTGTTACTATAGAGGAGACACACTACTGCTGCAAGTTTTAGTCTTCTCCAGTGTCTGTAGCCATGGTGGAAATGGCAGAGCTTTACGTGCTGAATTAGCAAAGAGAGCTTGGGCAGCGCCCGGCACATGTCATCTTTTATTCCTGCTCTGGTGTAAATTGATCACACTCTTGAAAGGTAAAGAACGCATCTGAGCTCTTTCCGGAAATGCTTCCACACTCACAGCACTTCACATATTATACAGCACAGTTAAAGCCCAGAAGCCACTTACTCCTGCAGTCCATTAGGGCACTGAGCCAGATATCCCGTGCGTCACTGGCATAAGATTAAAATAAATCTATCTACATGTTTATTTGTGTTACTACATGTTGGCTTTTTGCTCTATAAGGTTCTCATTCACGTGTTTCACTGTGCCCCACAGGAACCATTTTCACAGCAGGAATGTAAGCGCAACTTCCAAGGTTGACATGACTTTCTTGCGGAATGTCATGTGGTTAGGTTTAGTCTTGCTTTCTGGGCGTCAGGTTTCTGTGCACACCTGACTACAGTGGCTGTACAGTAGATGCTGCGTCATGAGGCGGCAAAGCTATTTATGACATGCACGGCCACCATGCTAACCCGACACATTTTCAACAAAGCCTTGGCTCGCGTGTTAGTGCCTTTGCAGCAAGAAATGCTAACTGAGGTAGTGATCACTGAGGACGAGTGATCAATAAATGCAGGATCCCAGCCAGGGAGTCATAGTGTGGGCAATATAGTGTAGCACATGCTAAGTTTAGATGTTAGAGTTTTAAAGGAAGAACTCACCTCTGTGAAATTCTTGCAGACAGTGAATTTTCTTTGATTTTCCTCTTCCTTTCCTGTCCCTCATCAGGAGAGGATGGTTCAGAGTCCCACGCCGAGACACCTGGCAGTGAGACCAGTGGAGAGAGCCGGTCCTACCATAAGTGCACCAACACCGCTCTGAAGGTGCTGGGTGGTCTGCTCATGGTGCTGTGTGTTTCCTCCTCCTGGGTGGGCACAACTCAGGTGGTGAAGCTCACCTTCCAGTCATTCTCCTGTCCCTTCTTCATCTCCTGGTTCAGCAGCAACTGGAACATCCTCTTCTTCCCTATCTACTACTCGGGGCATGTAGTTACCACACGGGACAAGCAGACACCCATACAGAAATTCAGGTAAACCTCCTAAAAACATTTTGCAATAGGATTTCACAGAATAAGTGGGCTTATTAAAGTTAGTTTTATGCAGTATTATCACTGTGGTGGAATGAAAAGTAAATAGGCTTTCTTTTACAGGGAGCTTAGTATCATGTTACAACAAAAGCTCCATTAAAGGCCCCTGAAAGCTTTGCTGCTCTTTAAATTCAGCTGCAACATGTTTTAAATCACCTGACTATACTGTACAATCAGAGGAGCAACCAACATTTCCTTCCTCTAAGTATAGTCTTCCAAATTATGACAATTTTCTAAGAGGCAAAGAAGTCTGAGACAGCTTTTTGTTTCCTGCTGTGTTTCTTTCTAACAGGGAGTGCAGCAGACTCTTTGGGGAGGACGGAATGACTCTCAAGCTTTTCGTAAAGAGGACGGCACCCTTCTCAATCCTGTGGACACTCACCAACTACCTGTACCTCTTAGCCTTGAAGAAACTGACCGCCACTGATGTCTCTGCCCTCTACTGCTGCCACAAGGCCTTTGTCTTTCTCCTGTCGTGGATTGTCCTCAAGGATCGCTTCATGGGTGTTCGGGTCTGTATGAAAACATAAAAAAATACATTTGTATTATTCTTTCAGCTGGTGCTGGTGTTATAGATGACTCTGAATCTCTATCTACAGATTGTGGCAGCCATAATGGCCATCACAGGTATCGTCATGATGGCTTATGCTGATGGTTTCCATGGTGATTCCTTTGTGGGTGTGGCACTGGCTGTGGGGTCAGCCTCAACTTCAGCTCTCTACAAGGTCAGACTGCCGAGAACATTGCAACTTAAATTTTGTGTGACTGCACAGAACTGAAACACTCGCATTAACCACGTTTGTTATCATTTCCTCTCAACCCAGGTGCTGTTCAAGATGTTCCTCGGCAGCGCCAACCTTGGAGAAGTGGCTCATTTTCTTTCCACCATGGGATTTTTTAACCTCATCTTCATCTCCTGCGTGCCCCTCATCCTCTACTTCACTAAAGTAGAGCACTGGGGCTCTCTGTCCTCACTGCCCTGGGGATACATGTGTGGACTGGCAGGACTGTGGCTGGGTAAGACTGCGTGCACATCCTCGTCAAGAGGGAGACATGACATGTGTTTCAATGAGCAAAGTGTTTTGAATTAATTGTAAGGATGCAACTATTCATTTCCAGTTCTTTTCAATGAATCATGGCTCTATAACAGGTCAAAATTCCTATTCAAATCTCTTGCAGATGTTGTGATTATTTTGTCTGACATGAAAAGAATGCATTTCTTCCACCACATAAAGTAAAAGCTGCATATGTTATAAAAACCAAAACCAAAACCAAAACTATGAATGTTTGTTCAAGATTCTATGGAAAGCCAAGAAAGAACTTTTAAATCTGTGCAAGAAATAGTCATTTGATTAATTAATTGTTGCAGCTTTGATTCACATGTAATGTACAACTTCTTCCTCATCTCCTACAGTGTTCAACATCTTGGTCCATGTTGGCGTGGTGCTCACTTACCCCATTCTCATCTCCATAGGAACACTGCTCAGTGTGCCAGGCAATGCAGGTGAGTTTTCTGTTTAAGAATTAATTTTGACTGACTAATTTTTTAATCCTTGATTACATTAGCGGCTGTGATTGTGGGGAAAGAGAGTAAATGACCACGCACAATGTGGTTTTGTACTGAGGGGTCAGCACTTAGGGCCACTGTAGCGAACCGTTTACGCAGCAAGTCTGCCCCTCTCATCCTGGAAACCCAATCATCAATGTGCCTCGACAGACCCTGCAACTATCCTCTCGCTGAGGGAGGATCAGGTTGCCAAGGCGACACTAAATGCCTGCAGACGAGTTGTTTTCTTTAACAACGATGGACTGTATGAAGGTCAGTGGGTTACGCCAACTTGTCCCAGAGCTCCAAACCGCAAAGACACAGAGGATAAAGTGGATCACTTGTGCTGATTATAAGCCGCATTTGCTACTCTCATCCTCTACAGCCGCAGTGTCCTGTGGTTTATCTTACTTTACGTAATTAATCTCCATTTGTTTTTGTTTCTCCCCCATCCTCATTCCCCATCCTGCTCTTTGGCTCCCTCTTTTGTTCCCATTTTTCTTTTTCCTGCCGCAGCCGTAGATGTTTTGAAACACGAGGTGATCTTCAGCGTGGTGCGCCTTGCAGCCACCTGCATCATCTGCCTGGGCTTCCTCCTCCTGCTGCTGCCTGAGGAGTGGGACTCAGTCACGCTGCGCTTCCTGACCACCATTGCAGACAAGAAGTCTGAGGAACACGGCGAAGAGCTCACAGAGTCCAGCGTCCACACTCGAAGCCGCAGTCGAGCAAACGGCACAGTCTCCATTCCCTTGGCATGACGTAGCTCTGATGTCGACCGTCTGCTCATATTCCTCCAGTGCCCACCCATCCAGTAGTGGGATGTTCTGTCCAAACGGACTCACTCATCAGGAAGACAGGAAGTATTGTCTTGAACTTCACTCTGGAGATGTACCTCAGTCTCAGTCACTTAACAACACAAAGGGGACATTTATGGATCATGCAAACTAAAAATAGCTGAAAGTGTTATCTACTTTCTTGAAATACTTGCCACGCTCCGTCCCTCGCACGCACCCAAAACTAAGAGCTGACTGGCTTCCCCTGACGTGCTCTGCGGACTGTATTCTGTGAATATAAATATTGGCAGGGCCAGTTTGGCTCAATCTAATATGTATTTATGATATTTATTTAGATCTGTATCAATAAGAGTATTAATTTTAAGTCTTACTGAATAGTATTATATACAAGAATGGCAATTATACTATGCGTAATGTACAGGCCCTTTTGATTTTCTAATAAAAGACTTAAAACCCTCCAAAAAGCAGTGCCTCCCTATTCTCACTGTGTACGTGATGTTAGTTATTTATTGGTATTCTGGAAAATCTTTAGTCGTAGCTCTGTCGCTTGCATCAGAATTAACAACGATACATGAGGTTGTACAAAGTGTAAAATAACATTGTTGTATTTAAACACAGTCATATGATATATGATCATAAACTGCAGCCTGGCATCCTACATGTAAGTTAACATACTGCGATGACCCAGATGATAATCAAACTTAGGAAAAAGATCCAGGAATACAAACAGCAGGGTATACGGTTACATTTTACAGTTAAAAGACACACAATACTGTGAACATATGACCATCTGTATATGCTGTGTAACCAGAATAGACAGAAATAGACACATATTTATTTAAATGAATATTAAAAGCACATGGGCTGAACTTTAATGGCTAGTATTTTAATTCAATATATTTATATTTGATTATTTCTGGGCTGGTTTAATAGAAGGTAAAGGGCTCAGGTCAAAATATAGGAAGAAACGAGATGTGCTCACTATTTATAGCCCTATAAGAGTCAATATAAACCAGACTGCTGTTCTTTCAACCGCATACCGATGTATCATGTCCCAGTACTGTATTTTTAGCAGAACTATGTGGTGTGAACCACATAATATTAGTAATCTGCAAAGTGCATTGCATTGATTTAGCAGCGGTGACTTTGCAGAACTCTCCTCGCTGTAATACATTATGCAGTGCTTTTCTGGGCTGCACTTAGCCATCAGAGACGTACACACAGACAGAAAAAGACAGAGTTTACAAACGTCTTTCACAGATACAGACAATCTGTGGTAAAAATGAGTAAGTGTCTGGCATTGGTCAAAGCCCACAGGACTCGTTTGCCTGCAGAGCATAATGGTGTGATAGGCACTTGTCAAAATGACTTCCTAGTATCACATAGCACGGTGACTAAATTAGGTTTTGGTCCAAATGGCACTGTTGAGATGAGGAGGGTGTCAGTGGAATAATTTCTTTCGACATCACTCTTTGTCACACACACACACACACACACTCTCCCTGGAGTCACACCCACGGTGCCGTTATGGTGGAGTGCAGTGAGTTGAAATCTCTAATGAAGCATTTGCTTAGATGACAGTTTCAGTCAAACAGTTGCGGCTGTAGTTTAACATATTAAAACAAATGAGCCAGAAGAGGCAAAGGACTGTGTAATGCTCAAAGTTTAATTTATAAGGGCCACAGGCACCCAGCTGGAGGCTGATAAAAGACACCAACGGAGGAATCTTATGATGTAAATTCTGCTTTAGCCAGGGCAACACGTGTTTTGCACACAATCCTATTAATTACTTTGACGGAGAGGCGTCAAAATAAAGGAGGAATCCCAAAACATTGCAACAAGGTTTGTTCATAATGAATGCCAGTCAATGTAATTTGCTAAAAGGGGCCCTGGAATCAACATTTTGAAAAGAAACATGACATAGTGTCCGAAAGAAGATAACACTGCATCATATTCAGCTGTATATAAAGTTACTGTAGCTGGAAACATCAGGACATCTGCAGGACAAAGGTGTGCACTGAGCAATTGTTGGGGCCTGCAAAAAAAAGAAGAAAAAAAAAAGACCCCCAGATGGGACCCTTGGGGATATTTAGCAATAGCAACCATAAACTTCCTTTATCCTATGAGGGCCCTACAGTGCATCAACAATACTTCCACATACTGTAGGTCTTTGTCTTGGGGCTCCCAGAACCTAGGATCGCTGCTGCAAACAGAGCCAGTATTCAAAGTTCAATTTCACTGCCATAGATGGGATATTTCAGTACAAACCGAATGTCGTCAGATTTCAGGTTTGGGCACAATCAGTCTCACTAGTAGCTGACAGTAATTCATTCTTAACCAAAGCGGTGGATCAGTAGATGGACTGAATGACTTCATGAGCCATGGCTAATAACGTAGTACATGAGGAGGACAAACAGTCCCCACATGATTTAAACCAAAAGCAGAGAAAGTTACTACTTGACAAGCAGCCACGATGACCCACGGCTCTAACAGCGTACTCATTGTGTTTTTCTAAGCGCTGCTGGAATCATATTTTTCAGTCAGTTAACTACTCCCCACAATCCTGCCTCTCTCCTTGCCCCTCTGGGCTTTTAGAAACTAAAGGGTGGGTGCAAGAAAAATAACAGGTTCTTTCAAGCATTAACTTATGAGTTACAGAGTAACCTGTAGGGAGAGTTGCCATAGAAACCACGCTCATTACAATGAATGTGCCAAGTGCAAAGGCAGGGATGAAGTGCGCACCTTTTCTTTTTACCACTATCAAAAGTGTTTGTTGCATTTGTATTTTGGCACCAGGCGGCGATGCTTCGGGACAAATATTAAGTCAGGCAGCGGGGAAGACGTGGAGACCAGCCGGTTTGCTTAAAAGCCACTGGAATAAATCTGGAAATGTGGAGAGTTTCTTCTCAGTGCAGTTATTCTGTAACTGATGTTGGGTTTTTTTAGAGGCAAAAAGCCACAGGGACTGAACGACTGACAAGAAGACGATAAAAGGTGAGATTACTATTGGACTTTAAGAAGGTTATTAGCAACTATTTAACTTTACGTGTCTACATGTAACTTATACTGGAGAAACACATTTGGCTTTTTGTTTGGATAGAGAAAAGAACAATGGGCTCTACGGACTCTAGACCCAGACTGCGTAAAGTGGCTCCATGTAATAGTTTGCAAGAACAGGGACAGAAGCCCAAACCACGATGGACCCTTCCTGCTCTGCCACTCAGTGTGGAGCAAGCATCAGGATCTCTGGGACAGAAGAGAACAACTTTGCCTCCACTGAAACAGGAAATAACTCTTTCCTCACTTTCAGGTTAGCCAATTCCCACTTGTGCTGATTACTTTTTTGTATGTATACATCACTCCGTGTTGTAACACTGATTGTATGCATGTGCTGCAAGAAACATGCTTTGCAGGAAGTTCACCCCCACAACCAAAAAACTATTCAAGCATCATTCATTCTCATCCCCCCAGAAGACCCCAGGTTAGCATGACAAAATCAGATGCCCTTGACTAACTCTCAACTGCTCTGAAACTAGAAGTTTTGCATTATTGTCTCTGGATGGTTAAGATTTTTACCCAGACATCCCGTCATTATCTCTCCTCAGGCACTGCAACCATTGGCCTCTGATATTAGCCACACAAGTGCTGCCAATCAGATTCCCATGGTAATTCAAAGCAAGAGAAATATCCCTGCTGACCATCACGGCATCACCCTCATGCCATCTGAAACCCCTGTAAGGAATTTCAATGTTTGTTGCAGGGCAGGAACCGCAGAGATGGGGGTGTCCGTCAGTTTTTTACAGCTGGCCAGACAGGCACCAGGAGAACGGTTCAGGTAAAGCCTCTTGACAAAGTATGGACGAGGTGAAGTGCATCTATAGCATCAATAATTCAGATCATACAGTTTTACAGTGGAAAAATTAAAGTGTGCAGCAGTGCTTGAGAGCGACAGAGAGAGAGCGAGTTGCGGGAAGATGGGGTAGAAAGGGAAAGAGGGGAGAGGAGAGAGAGAGAGAGAGAGGGGGGGGCGACAACTGTGAGATGAGCCCTTGTCCTCTCCCAGTGGATCTGATTAAAGTACCGGTGGAGTGGAAAGTGGGGTGGTCTACAACCATGACTGGCCCTCGATGGGATCTATTTTCAGGGTACAGGGAACAGAAAAGTCTCCTCTATGAGATACGAACTTGCAGACACAAAGAAAAGCAGCCGTGGCAGTTTCATGATCCTTTTCAGATACAAATACCACAAAACACACACACATTATTGGAAGCCTCTCATACTTTTAACAGTACAGCATAGATGTAAATCAGATCACTTGTGGAGCTGTTGTGTTTCAGGGAGGGTTTCTGGAGGCCCAGATAGCTGTCACCCAACAGACTCATCAACAACGGCAAGCCCACCTTAGGCGAGCCAGAGAGCGGAGAAGACAAAAAGTTGTCTACACAGCTAATGGTAGGCTCTGACATGATTATAACCGAAATCTAAGAGTGACATGGTGACGGATTTCATTAGGATTTGCTCATTTAATTTGCCCTTTTTGTTGGAGTCCCAAATCCAGAAGGGATCCAGCAGCTGAGGCTGGTGAGGAGGACCACAGAGAGGGATATCTTCTGGGATGAGACCACAGGAAACCATTTGGACCCCAGCCGCCTGTTGGAGCCTAAATATCCCGTCTTCAGTGAAGAGGGACTTTTTAACAAACAACTTCTGTTCAGAAAGGTTGACCTGATGGATAAAGATCAAGCACATAGCACAGGAAGAAAGAGCTTCTGAACAAACTAGACATGAAGGACTCATCGTGGACAAATGAAAGGCTAAAGCAAACTATAGAGGTGTAGCTGGATGTAAGCTGAATCAGTTTGAAGCTCTCAGCCTAGGGGGATAAGATGTACAAGAGGAATCTTAAAGCTTTTGTAAGCTTTTGCATTTAGTAATCTGGATCAGAGCAGAGATAAAACAGAAGCTCAGGTAATGCAATTAATTACTCAAACAACTAAAGCACCATCTAAGACAAACTCACATTTATAAAGTTTTTATTATCTCATACAGCTAGGGACTAAAATAAACTTTGCAATGTGACCAAAACTCTTGATGTTCAAACATACTGTAACCCCTTGCAGGGCTTTCTTGAGTTTATAGTGCCCCCTATGGATGAAAGTGATGCACCAAAGTCAGAAAAAAAACAGCATTTGGGGCGGTGGATGTGAAGCTCATTAAGCATTCCTACAATATCGACGGCCAACTTCCAAAAATAAACTTTATATTTAGTTCAAAGAGTCACGACTGAAATGGCTGGCTTTGAAGTTACTTGTCTATTCTTTGTATATTTAGTATGGAAACCCGCACAAAAGAATCCTTCAGTATCCAAAGATATGTTGTTATTTGAAAGCAAATAAAAGGCTCTTGAAGAACAATTAGACTGAAAACAGGAAACCGCTAATTGCACCGTCATTCTTGAACTGGTCTCCCTGAGGCCGGCTCTTAGCAGACTTAGAGAGGCTGAGAGGAACTGGACTCCTACCAAACACCTGGGGCCATGGCGGCTGACAAAAGCCTGGTCCTCGTGCACGGCATGTTAGATGAACACTGCTCGGATCGCATCACACAGCAGGGGGGAATTAAATCAGAAAAGATAGCCTGGCAGTGTTTGAGTGGAACCACTTCTATAATATACATGTGCGCTGAAATGTATTTGAGATATAAAAGAAAATCTAACATGGACTTTTTATTTTACTCTGCCACTGGGTGTCATTATTGGGCAGAGGGACACAGAGAAATATGTTTTCCCAGTTAAGTAGATACCAGTTGCAGTGTTTATAATATCATATTGTTTGGTGTAGAACATTTAAGTAGGAAAGATTATTTTACGCACATACAGCTATGCAACATCACAATGTTTTAGAATGAGTCAACAACAGCACTTTACTTTAACATTTTGGCCTGTGTGATTTTTATTCTGATGATTACTGTACAAAACATGCTAATCCAACTCTCGTAAAGAAAGATGCAATAAATGAATTAACTCAATACTATTAAATGCCCAAAGATGTGGACTGAAGGCACTGGAGCAGAACAACACATTAAAACGAGTCCATCTACTTAGCAAGCTATTCAATCAACAAAGCAAAGTCTCCCAGTGAGAGGCCACTGACTGCAGACTTGAGGAGCCAGACTGACCACATATTGGGATACTGAGGAGATTTAGAGTGGCCCAACTCTTCAAAAAAAAAAAAAAAACTTCTCCTTTTCCAGTCCGCTAGCCACACACACTGGGCCTTAAAGCCAAATCGTCGTGGAGGGGGAGAGCCGAGAGGTCTCGGTGTCTGCCACTCCGCACTGCTACATAAAAAGAAGGTGAAGGATGCCGTGTGAGCAATTGGTTCCAATTGACAGAGGATTGGTCATGGTCAGCCTTCTGAGTGGAAATCCACGTGAGAATGTAGCATTTGGACCAGCAAGGGGCACAAGAGGCCAACGGCAGACAATGAGGCCACTCAGAGGAGTCTGGCTGCCGTGGAATAGTGGGGCACATTCTCCTCTGATTTAACCCTTCATCGGCTGGTTATTCATTCAAGTTAAAACAACGAGGTGGAGCTTATGTATTGGAAATGTTACAGAGTAACATGCACAGTTCAGGTCGTGGTTAACCGTGGAAAACATTTGAAACCAAATGCAGATCTTCACGTTTTCTTCGTAATCAAGTCTCACCGTGATTGTGTTAGATCAGTCAAGTTCTTTAAGATCTACATTAACCGAGTTAAAGCGCTGCCAAAACCTCAAGAAGAAACCCACCCATTACCAACCTTGTGACTTTTTCACCAATTAGGCAGGTCCTGCTCGCTGAAAGGGACCGACTGCTTTAAAGTCTGAGAGGGCCAGAGGGTCAGTGCTCAATCACAGTCTGGTTGGAGAGGTTGTATGTTTGAACCAGCCACTAGTTGACAGGGCAAGGATGGGGTCAAAAAAGGTGGGGGCGGAAGACTGGTGTGGGTAAGGACTCCTGCCAGCTCTAAAGAGAAGCCTTTTGTAGGCAAGACACTGGCCAGAGCAGCCAGGCCTTTCACAGGCCAGCCGCCCCTCTCCTCCAGGCCGACAACAGCTGATGACAAGGCCCCAGCTGCTAATTATCCGGCTGATGGAGAGTCACTGAAGTGGGACTGTCAGAGCAAGGGGTGGCCCTTGTGTGTACAATGGGATAAATTTGAGGGAGGGTTGGAGGATGAAAGAAGTTGAATAAAAGGGGGTAGGTATTTTTTTTTAAAGTAGTCAACTATCAACAAAATCAATACTTCTTCCAGTCAAAGTTTGCTCATTGTAAACTAGTTCACATGTAAAACAAACAAAACTAATTTTGTTTGTTTTACATGTGAACATTAGACAATGCGTAACAGTTCCTTAGTGAATACTCCAGGAGAACAACATAGTAACAGATTCATTAAACTGGGTCACATACTTTACGTGTGACTTATACATATGTGCACGGCAGTGTTTTCAGTCTCATTAATATGCACTGTTTCTCGTTACGGATCCACGCTACATCATCATCTGTCCAGAGGAGACTGGAGCAGTACCTGTTGAATTCCATATGAAGTACTGTTTGGACTGAAGTTCTCGGGCTGAGGACAAGACAGAGAGGCCAGTTTCAGTTCCAAATAACAGCAACGTTAATTTGACACGGACACAATTTTTACTATTTTAGCTGTTCACTGAAACAGATTCAACGTGCGGTTATATAATGGATGTAAATGAAGACTCTCGGCTTTAATTTGAGGGTATTCACAACCAACCTGGAGAAAGGGTCTATGAACTACAGCTCTACAGCTATGAACCCACAACATGCATCTCTAAGTGAATGTAAAGCAGGCCATTCTGACACTGCAATAACACATCAGATCTATCAAGTTCGAGAAAAAAAAACACTCTGCTCTGTGGACTTGCACAGGACAAAAAAACACTTGACAACATTATGTCAAGTGAAGAACACTCTCCAGGAGGTGGGCATATCATTATCTAGGGTCTACCATGAAGAGTTGATTGGAACAAATACACCACAAGGTGCAAACCATTCATAAGTGACAACAATAAAAATCTTTAAAAAAAAAAAAAAAGGCTCTGGAAGGTCATCATATGGATAGATGATGGATAGATGAAACAAAAACCAACCTGTACAATAATTAAAATAAAGGTTTGGAATGAATCATGATCCAAAGCACACAAGATCATCTGAACAAAGCACTGTGGATCAAAGATGATTGGATTGGCTTGATTATATAGTGGAGAATGACCACCAAAAAATACTGTGATGCTGGCCTGAAGTTTGTGAAAGTAAAGAAGTAGAAAATTCTACAATGAGTCAGTCATCTAGTCATCAACCTGACTGAGCTGCAGACCCAAAAACAACTGAAGACAGCTGTGGTAGAGGTCCAGCAAAGCATCAGAAAAGAGGGAACCTGTTCGTTGGTGATGTCTAGGTATTACAAGTGATTTCATAAACCTTTGATGTGATATTTTTGTACCACACCTTTAATTAAAGCTGAGAGTCTGGGCACCAAGACACGTTCAGTGAACATTTCAGTAAACAGGTGAAACAGCAAAAACTGTGTCAGTGTCCTATAATATAAGAACTTATATGAATATGCAGCAAACATTTTAACATGTAAACTTACATGTTACAATCCGCTGTTTGGTAGATGAATAAATCTGAACAGAATGTTGGTCAACTGAACACCCAGACAATGTCATGTCAGGCACTTTGAAATATAACTGTGAAGAAAATGGTGAGATCATTAATCACTCCAGATAATAGTACATTGATAAGGTCCTTAAGTTCAGTATGTGAAGACGACAAGTACCATTTTGCTGATTCTTAGAGAACACAGTAACTTACTTTAATGTAGGCAGTAAGTCCTGTGCAGAGGGGATCAGAAGGTCCCATTGCCTGCCCTGAAAAACTTATCTTGCCATCCATGGTGACTTCACGACTCTTAGGAAACTTTTGTCCTACATATTCAAGAGAATAAAAGTAGTCACTAGTTTATTTTGAAATATATGGCTGCAGTGAAAGTGTTTTTTAAACTGATGCTCAGGAGCAAATTGCTCACCCAGGGCCCAGACCAGCAGGTTCTTCTCCTTTGAAACATCCACCTGTCCAGAGTTCACCTTCACCTCCACGACACCCATCTGAAGCCTGCAGAAGACCGAAAGAGCATGTATGCAGACGCTGTTCCAGAACACCTTGAAAACTGCAGATATTGACTGTATGGGTTTTGTCACCATGCAACAGATCTAAATGGTTAAAACAGCCAACAACACACATTTCTGACACACAGGGTCCCATTTTACTCTCAAAGACAGAACCGAACAAGAGGCATTAAGCTATTTAATCCCAACGTGTCCTTTACCTGTTAAAGAATGGCAGGTGTGCTTCACAGTACTCAAAGTTGTTCTTCACACTCTCGTGAAGTTTGAGGCTCACAGACACACGGACCTGGTTCTCCTCTTCCTTCAGTTGATATGTCCCGAGGATGGGAGGAACAGGGACCTGATGGAAAAACTGGAATTTTAACAGGAGTTCATAACAAAACTCCTATGACTTGTGTTACAAGTTATACCTGAGATGTATAGCTGCATAGTCTGAAAGGCTCCAGAGGAGGAGAGAAGGGGAACTTGTATGGCCCAGAGAAAGCTGAGCCGTCACAGTTATCCACACTGCTGGCAGTCAGGATGCTAGAATCCATTGAGGTGACACAGGGATGGACCAGGATGTCCTGCAGTGGAGAACCATTTGGTGGCAGTGAAAGGGTCACAGTCACGTTTGGAAGCACCCCCTCCACTTCACACTGTTGACAGAAGGACATAAAAGCAGAATTGTGGATGAGATACATGCAAAAAGTCATGAAATGCATTGCCCTCTTTTACACAGTGCACTCACTTTGCATGTCACGGTGCCATAAACATCCCACAGATCCTGCCTGCTCCGGTTGCCGTACTGCATAGAGCGTACTGTTTCTAACAGTGCTACGTTCACCACAGCTCGACCTCTGTGCAGGCCTGTCTTCCAGGCTGGCTGCTTCTGGTTACCAGCAGAAGTGGGCACAGTGGGCGTGGTAGTTGTCCCCAGTAGCGGCACGTCGAGGGGTGTGCCAAATGGACAAATCTGCAAAAGAACTGAGGGCAACATTGCCAGACGAGAGACCAGGCCCTCACTATCAGGCTTACTCCCTGAACCAAGGAGAAATGTCTGCAGGCCTGTCAGGAGCGTGAGGCCCTGTGAAACTGACAGCAGGCTGGCCAGAGGTGGTCGTGCCTCAGGTGAAACATCCACTAAAGGCAGGCAAGCCAGAATAAGAGGCCCTTGCAAGATGACCAACACAGGCCAAAGTACTTCCTTCCTAGGACCATCGACACGCAGCTCCATGGCTGGTGACCGCGGACGGTAAAGGCAATCATCTCTGAGAGCTACATAGGGCTTGTTTAAGTCTGAAAGGCCCAGCTCTGTGAGCAGGAGCTGCAGGACAGTGCTTTCTTCTGGGACTGCTACATATGAGGAACCTGCCAGTACCTTTGCACGGTGCTCCACAGTAGAAAACCTCCTGTTGGGGGGGACAAGGCATAAGAAAATACTGTCAGCTACGAGCAGCAGTTCATATTAACCTGGTGACAAACTGGAAATGTATTTGTAAGAACAACAACTGCAAGTCAAACACAAACCTTGAGAAGCGAATCGCCACATTTTCTCCCTTTTCATGAGAAATAATCCACAAAGCCCGCACAGTCATTTGTCCGACTATAATAAAGACCCCAACTCATTAAAAAAAATCATTAACTTCATAAAGTATATTCACATCTTGTCGCGCAGTCGTTAAATCCAAACATCTCTCCCTGTTTGGTACCTCACTTGCATGGCGACTTACTTCCTGATCTTGTCTCATGTGACAACTACGGCCAATCAGCCGACATGTGCGCATGCGCACTTTCACGCAGCTGTCCCCACCCTTCTCTCTCATACAGGAAGCTGGATTACCAACCAGCTAGCTGTCAACAAAGGGCAAAACTGTACGAAATCACCAGATCCATGTAGAAGTCGGCTTCCTTGCCGACTCCGGGTTCCTTCTTCTAAACTGCATTTCGCTGCACCGCCAGCTGGATTATGAATATGGCGACGACCGCTCAGCTGTTCGAGGTAAAATGACTGCGGGTAGCTGTGTTAGCTATCAGGCTAGCTAAGTGGCTAACTGTTATTAACGACAGTTTAACGGTTCTGGCCTTACTTCTGCTCACACAGTGTGGGAACTAATAATAACCCGGACACGCTTCATGGCGTTAACCGGGGAGTCTAATGGTTTCTTTGTATGAGTTCGCTTATTCGATGAAATGGAAAATGTAAATGGCTGTTTTGTGCAGTGAAATCTGCACAAGTATCTTCCATGAAACCATAACAGCTTCTCTAGGTTGTGTTCTTGTAGTTGTGTTTTTTCTTTGCATGTTGCAAAATAGTGTTCATGCGTTGCTTCCTCTCCCATTAGGAGCCCTTTGATGCAGATGAGTACATTGAACGGTTGGCGTGGAGGACTCCTGGAGGAGGCTCCAAAGGAGGAGCAGAGGCATTTGACCCCAAAAGGTAAAAGTGTACAGTACACATCTCCTTTCAAATAAGTATGAGCCTGTAAGTTAGTAGTTTTAACCTGGAAGTCATAAACAGAATATATGAAATTAACAATTATCATTATTTGCTGTGTAAAATGCTATTGCATCCATTGGGATTTATTGGGACATTTTGCTCAATGATGTTTAATATAATATAACAATGACTTTAAGTTTAATACTCAAAGGGTTTATTCATGAATAGGGTTTGCAACGCAGCCTTTCTACTTCCTCTCTTTCCTCTTCACTGGTACTATTGCAGTTTTCCATAATAATGCAAGCTTGTCACAATTTCACTGACACTTCATTTTTTCAAATATGAATGAAATCAAGACAATTGTCTCCGTCAAGTCCTCTGATACCAGTGAGCCAGGAAATAAGTGTCCCGTTGTCTGCACATCTTGGCAACTTCTTCGGGTTTTGTTTTTCAAACCGACCTGAAAATAATTGATACGTGTTACTATTCATAACATAAATTCAGATTTTTTTTTATTCAAACATTTAAAATTTTTTAAAGAATCCGTGTAAGTCCTCCTGAACTTATTAAAGCTCTCAATCTCTACAGCTACACTAATTTAGTTTTTGATGGGTTGGAGAAAATTGAGAAATAAATATGTCCCTTCAAAAATCCCTTTTAAAAATCCACATGTTTCCCCCTTCCTGTGTGTTATTATGTTTACACTTGGGCGCAGAGTTGCATCTCGTAAGCAAAATGCCACAACAGTTTAACTATACCGTAGATCCATCCGGCCTTATCTACTTCCTCCACAAACTGTTGCCACCACCTCCTCGGAAGCTCTTAGCGAAGCGTCAGAGACAACATATCTGTGGAGGCCACCATACTGTGAGTCACCAGCCGGGGAATGAGTGTCTGTTGGGAAGGGATGGGAGACGTCTTTAAGCTGTAGCCAGTGCTGAGGGAATTAGTCAGAAGATTATACACTCATCATTTTGGGATGTTTCCTGCTCTGTGAAATGTGGTGCTGACTTAGAACATTTGCTCTGCTGTCCTGATGGCACTTAAAAATGCAGCTGACGAAGCTCCTAGTTTTCAGAGCTTCTTAAGTCTGGGGACCCAGGAATTAAGCATCTGGCACCGTTCTGTAACTATTTACTGTAACTGTGAGGTCAGTAGGACAGATTTAACCTTGGAGTACCCAATTACACCTCTAGACTGAGAATACATTTGCATACTTTACCTATGGTTTATTGAGGATCTACTATATATTCTTGGGAACAGTGGGATGTTTTGCGTGTACATACCTTCTTTCCTCTGTGACAGGCTCCTAGAAGAGTTCGAGAACCACATCGAGGAGCTCAAGCAGCTGGATGAGAAGATCCAGCGGAAGGTGGAGAAGCTTGAGCATCAGTGCCATCGTGAGGCCAAGGAATTCGCCCACAAAGTGCAAGACTTGCAAAGAAGCAACCAGGTGAGCAGCATGAACAAAGAAACCGAGTGGCAGCCATCAAGTTTTCTTTGTTTTTATTTCACACCCTCTTTGTCCTGCATGATTTCAGGTGGCCTTTCAGCATTTCCAAGAGCTCGACGAGCACATCAGCTATGTGGCCACCAAGGTTTGCCACCTCGGCGACCAGTTGGAGGGGGTGAACACGCCTCGCCAGAGGGCCGTGGAAGCTCAGCGTCTGATGACCTATTTCAACGAGTTCTTGGATGGAGACCTACGCAGTGATGTCTTCAATAATCCAGACAAGGTGAGTACGCCATGCATTCCTGCCGTGCATGTGTGACCAGTGATGGGGGGGCCTCACAGTGATACTGCTGGAGGTAAGAATGAACAGGATTACGAGGTAAAGCATCCATATTAATTTGTCAAGTTTATCCCTTAAGTTGGATCCCTCGGCTAATTTGGATTAATAAACTGTCATTTGCTGTCTGACAATAGCTGCCTGATTGACTAGCATGGGTGTCAACACGCTCATGTCAAACTTAATTGCATTTACAGTAGGTTGTCTGGGAGCGAGAATTTGTTCGGGCCTTATTTTTGTGCAGCACTACTGCAAGAAAAAGCTTGTAGCATGATGGTACATGTAAGGGCAGCCGTAACATGCGTGCTAAAAGATGAGATACACTTCTGTGTAGTTTCTGCCTACTCAGAGGCCATGTTGGTTTTAGACAGGTGACCTAAAGAGTTTGATTCTGCAGTTTTGGAGTGACAGCAGAGATATTGGGATTAATTCCTGTTCACAGAAACATCATTAGAGGATGCGGAGAACTGAGTCTGGGGGTCAATCCCAGAGACGAAAGCTGGAGATGGAGCTAGTTTTCTGGAAAGGCGTGCAGAAATATCTGGCCAGATTCTGTTTCCTGAGCATACCTCCAGACGAGGGGGAAAGAGGAAAGCTGCAAGTGAATAGCTGAAGGGGGATGGCTTTGCTAATCCTTCTGAAAGGGAGGGCTGGGCCGCCAGCGTGGAGACAAGTGCTGCTAAACCCTGACTGCAGGGAGACGGCTACATTACTTACATGGGATTTAGCTAATCTTAGCTGGGGGACAGATACTTAGAAAACCTTCGCCGAGCAGAAAGGCTGGATCCTCCTCACGGGAGCAGAGTAATGATGTTAGCTGAGGCAGGCATCTGCGGGAACAGAGGAGTTGCGGACGGCGGGCCTTTCGTTGGTCTGGGGCTTTTTCAGCCAGCGTGTATGTCAGGAGGGGCGGGGGGAGGGGGGTTCTCGACAGGGCCCCCTTTTTTAGACAGATATCCCTGGCCGGACAGATTATTGAAGGCGATTTAGACTCCTGTGGGATTACAGCCCATTCAGAAAAGGCATGCCAATAAAGAGTTGGATGTGCTGCTAAGTCAGGACTGCTGCTGCTGCTGCTGCCGATGCCCAGGTGAGCGCAGCCTGTCTGTTATCACCTCCCTGTTCAACACAGGGAGGTGGAGGAGGGCTGCTCTAAGATGATGATCCCCCCCAAGTGGAGACACTGCCGGCGGCCTGCCCACTTTCTGTCTGGATGTCCACCTCACATGGTCCTCTCATGCTCTCTCTCTTTGTCCCTCACCTGACATCATCACTCTCTCACACACAAAGACACACACACTAACTTTTTTCTCTCTTTCTTTCTCTCTCTCTCTCTCTCTCTCTCCCCTTCAGATTAAGGAAGCTGCTGATATAATTCAGAAGCTGCATCTCATTGCCCAGGAGCTGCCTTTCGACAGGTGAGTCAGGCATCCTGGAGGCAGCTTTAGACCAGAGCACTGTCAAACAAGAGGAAGGTGGTGTTTTAGCTATGCTGTCTGTTCCTTGCAGTGTTAAGCCCACCAAAAAACACCACCAAGCATCGCGGCCCTTTGATTGAATTTCATTTCTTAAAAATAAAAACTTTTTCTTTCACTTTTTCTCCTGACAAAAACTGTTTCTCTCTTGACAGATTTGCAGATGTCAAGGCAAAAATTGCAAGTAAGTTTGTGACGGCACTCATCAGCTACTGTACGACGCTGTGAATTTGCTACAGATTCCATTATTTTCGGTTCGTTTTCCAGGTAAATACCATGATCTGGAGCGCCAGTTAATCCAGGAGTTCACTGCAGCCCAACGCAGGGGTGAGATTGGACGTATGCGGGAGGTTGCTGCAGTTCTATTACATTTCAAGGTGACCTAGAAGAGCCGTCACAGTTTGCACATTTGACCTAATCTTTAGACTATATTTAGTCTCCTCTTGTGGTAATTGAAATAGCCAGGATCTACAAATGTGTGTATTTTGTTTTAAATGTTGTACAAGAATGTCAAAGTAATACCCGTGTGTTTTCTAAAAGGGCTATGCGCACTGTGTGGACGTCTACATCAAGCAATGTCAGGAGGTGAGCGTAGAAAGATTCACAAACTTACACATAATATTCCACTTCTCTTTAGGCTGCAGACGTTTACATTCTGTTTGTGTGTCCTTGTAAGGGTGCCTACACGAGGAATGATGTGTTTGAAGACACTGCGGCCCTCTGCCAGAGGGTCAACAAGCAGGTGGGCGAGGTCTTCAGCAGTCCAGAGACTGTCATGGCCAAACTCATCCAGAACATCTTTGAGAACAAACTGCAGGTATTTCTTCTGCAATGAACCGTTTGTTAAGTCTTACTCAGACCTGCCTCTGTTTGGGTGAATTTAACTGGCTTTGTGTCTGCAGGCACATGTCAGGGAAAAACTGGACGGGACTCGACACTCTGATGTAGAACAGTACCTCAAGAACCTCTACGACCTTTACACAAAGTAATTAACTTGTTCACTTGGAATTTAAATCACTTTCTGCGTCTGGCAGCCATTGATCTTATTTTTGTGTCTGAAAATGCTTGTTTTTTTCCAGGACGACAGCATTAGCCACGAAGCTGACAGAGTTCAACCTGGGCTCAGACAAGCATACTTTCTTGTCCAAGCTGATAAAGAGCATATTTTCTTCGTACTTGGAGAGTTACATCGACATGGAGAGGGACTACCTCCGCACTCGAGGTGCCATGATTTTGCAGCGATACTATGACTCCAAGAACCACCAGAAACGGACAATTGGCACTGGCAGGTCAGGCTCTTTACACGTGTGGTTTTACGCACAGAGAGGACTGACTTTTGTAAAATAATCAACAACTATGTCTTTCCACAGTATTCAAGAGCTGAAGGAGCGGATCAGACAGCGCACCAACCTTCCACTGGGCCCCATCATTGACACCCATGGGGAGACCTTTCTATCCCCAGAGCTGGTTGTCAATTTGTTGCAGGAAACACGCCACGCCTTTGAGAGGTGTCACAGGGTGAGGCTGCTCTGTAGATTGGATAGACATGTACAGAAGTATACGTCTGCTCTGAGATAGAAGTTAAATATTTTTTTTTATGTTAAACAGCTTTCAGATCCTTCTGACCTCCCCAAGAATGCTTTCTCAATCTTCCTGCTGCTGGTTGACCATCTGTGTGTGGAACACATTGACTATGCCCTGGAGATCGGCCTCTCAGGTAGATCCCACTAAGCTCATTAAAGCCATCATGTTTGTGTTGTGTTGCAACTGTTAAGAACACAAATCCAACAAATTACAGTAAGTAGAATACCAGCCTCTTAGTGCACTGCTCACTGTAGCAGGATCCCAACCAAGCAGCAACTTCCAGCGAGCGATACGCCTCTGTTTTAAAATGCTCCGTCTTGACTCTACTCAGGCTCTACACTTTGAATTAGGTGGGAGTTAGACAGAGTCAGACACGGCCAGAGCCAGTCACAGTGAACTTCAAAACTGCTCTTCAGGAAACCCATGGGTGACCTGTGGAGTTTATCCATTCAGGTGGTCCTCATTGACTCAAGTTTTTCAATTGAACAACATTCTGTAATTAACATATCCAGTCTTAACACGACAACAGCAACTGAGGCTGAAGCAGCTTGTCTTTATGTATATTGTGCATCCCGTTTTTCATTTGTCCAGCTCACGCATTTACCAGTGACTCAAAACCTCCTGAATACACTGCTAAATGCTATTAACCAAAGAATACACAAGTTCTGTCCTCTGAGGAAAAATAAATCTCCATTTCTTGGCGGCACGGGTAGGATCCTTTGATCAGTCTCTTGTGACTTATTTGTGAAAGATGCGGCAGATCAGAGATGTCACCACAGTTTCTTTGGTTTGACACCTGATGGGAAACACCTGCTGTGACACAGTTTACTGCCGTTACCCACATGTGCCAGCATGTTGCTATGGACGCTATGCTTTGATATAACCAACAGATTTATGGCACTTTAATTAATTATGACAAACAGAGAAAATGTCCAAATAGTGCAGAGCTGCTGTGCTTCATTCGTTACATTTAGTATGGGGCTGTATAATGAGGACACAGCTTATCATTTTCAGGCAGCTACAGTGGAACTAAACATGCGTTTGGTGCATCTATTTCATGCATGGCCATAGACGGCAGGTTCTTTGTGAAGCTTACACTGAATTTTTGGTTTGTTGTCTTGACTTATTTCCTTCTCTCTCTCTCCCTCTCTTCAATCTGCAGCTATTCCCTCAGCTGATGCCAAGAATGCCAACCTATACTTCCTGGATGTGGTTCAACAAGCAAACTCTATCTTCCACTTGTTTGACAAGCAGTTTAACGACCAGCTCATGCCTCTCATAAGGTAAGTCGAGGGCTGAAGGTCAAAATGCTCTTTTGAAAGGTCATCATTCTGACTGTACCTTTCCACGCCTGTCACCAGCTCGTCTCCAAAGTTAGCAGAATGTTTGCACAAGAAGAAAGAGGTGATAGAACAGATGGAGGTGAAACTGGACACAGGAATCGACAGGTCTGTGTTTTGTTATTTATGTGTGGAAACCAAAACCCATGTTGCAGCAACAAAATGTCTTTAAAACACAATATGTTCTGCTGCACACAGAACACTAAACTGCATGGTGGGACAGATGAAGCACATCTTGGCAACAGAGCAGAAGAAGACTGATTTCAAGCCGGAGGATGAGAACAACGTGATGATTCAATACACTACAGTAAGAGAGAGAAAAGGCCTCAGCTGAACTCCATGAGTTCACATGCAAAACAAAACAAATCAGTTAAAACGACTTGTAATGTTTCCCTGTGTGCATTTCCACCTGGCAGGCCTGCTCCAAGGTATGTGCCTACGTCAGTAGGCAGGTGGAGCACGTGCGGAAGTCCATGGATGGGAAAAATGTGGACACGGTGCTGACGGAGTTGGGCGTCCGTTTCCACCGGCTCATCCACGAGCATCTACAGCAATACAGCTACAGCTCAATGGGAGGCATGCTGGCCATCTGCGACGTGGCTGAATACCGACGATGCGCCAAGGACTTCAGGGTGAGCGGGGGGCATAGGTCCAGGATGCAGTGGTCACAGGGCAAACATGGCTCTGCCTACAAAGGCTCTGCCTGTGATGTGTATTAAATAAACTGACCAGGTCATTCTGTAATCCCTTGGTAATTTCACACATTACCTTCATACAAGGAATGCATTATTTCATCATTTACTTGCGTATTTCCAGATCCCAAGGTGTATGCTGTTTTATTTTGTTGAATTATTTATTTTAATTAGCATCATTATAATTATTATTTTGTCATGATATTTGATGCTGATACTGATAATGATACTAAAAATCAATGGATCCCATTTTTTTACATGAGATCCATTGTAACCTACAAATGTTTGACAGTTTTATTTGATCAAACTAACAGTGGATAGGACCGGATGCTTTTGACAGTAATGAACAGTGGTGCCTTTCATATGTTGTAAGTGCTTTTGTGTGTCTGTCCTCCAGGTCCCTCTGGTGCTGCAGCTCTTTGACACACTCCACGCCCTCTGTAACCTCCTGGTGGTTGCCCCTGACAACCTGAAACAGGTGTGTTCAGGTGAGCAGCTCACCAATCTGGACAGGAACCTCTTGCACGCCTTCGTCCAGCTCCGAGTGGACTACCGTTCAGCCAGACTGGGCCGACACTTCAGTTAGTGACTGATTTGACACTTCTTCGCTCTGCTCCGTCCAGTAAATTACGCTTTGATGAGATGATGCACCTTCCAGATCCCCGTTACCCTTTCAGAGAATGCATCAGTCTGGCTCCAGCACACAGACTGAACTGGGAATGCTGAGAGTGCATCTTGGAAACCAAGGCCCCTGAATGTGGGAAATGTGCATTTTACCTTTTTTTTCCGGTTAATTTCTCCAAGCGGAAGAAATTTAAATGTCTATTGACTTAGGATTCCATTTGTTTTTAAATACTAATCCATTACAATCCATGTGGCAAAGATATTATTACAAGTAAATGGACAATACTGATTTCTGCGCTTATGTTTAAAAAAACAACACTTTTTTTGATTGTGCCAAATATATAAATTCTGTGGCTGCATTTGTGCACAGGAATAGACCCTGAAGCTGCTTTAAAGGGAGACTGTCAGATATCAGGCCTTCAGTAGCAGTGCGTATTGGAAACAGCTTCCCTCTGTAATGAACTGTAGGAGGCTTGACAGACACCGCCCGACCAAGCATGAGAGCAGCTCTGTCTGGCTGACAGAGACACATGACCACCTCTGTAACCTTTGACCCATGACCCATGAGTAGAGGTCAAGAGGCCATCACAGAGAAGTGTGATCTGAACTATAAACGGGTCGGAGAACCTCTCTGGAGGTTTGGGTGGTCCCCTCATGGCTCAGATGATTGGTGTGATGGGTCACTGAGTATGTGTCGCTGTAATTGCACAGATCAACACTTGCTCATCTTGTGGTGTGCACAGTCCAAAGACATTGTTGGCCTGATCTGCAGCGTTTCTGGGTCAGGGGACATTGAAATGTTGACCTCTGATGATTAGGGAAACAAACTAGAAGGGACTTCTTCACACAGGGCTTATTGGAGGTTCACATCAATTGTCTCCTGGACTTAGAAGAAAGGCCATGTCCCAGATGCCTGAAACTGTCTCCTTACACACTGTACTGTTGTTTACCTTGATTTAGTGACTCAATAAAAAAGATGATACATTTTATTATTGTCTATCCATACATATCCTTCATTAATGGGGAGCTAGCCGTGAGTCGAAAGTTGGGCCGGGTCTCTCAGCGAATGTCACTTTCAAAGTGAGATGAAACATTCTTGCTTTCTGTAGAAGTCATCAAGTATTCATAGGAATTCTTGCCACCAGAGTAAAGTTCTTTCTTAGACTTCAGGAAGTGAGCAGAGCCAGAGGGGATTAGATATCTACGAGTTGATGAATTGTGTGCAGTAGTCATGGACTGGGAGAGAGCCGGGGAGATAGAGACGGCTGAGAGCTCAGTTCCAGCGCCGGCTGGTTAGTGTTGTGTAGAAGGTACACACAGTGCTGTGCAAGTTCAAACAACATAATTAATTAGGCTAATATTAATATTATCAATGCCACATAAATTCAATTCTCTCAGCCCTAATCACAACTGGATAGCTTGTAAAAATTATTTTGTTAGGCCCTGATGCAAACAGCGAGTCATTTCCAAACATTTGAAAACTATTTGTTTTTGCGGCGATTAACGTGCGTGGCGCGGGAAGGGGTTGGGGGAGCGGAGCCGGGCCAGAGACGATAACTGGTGTGGAGACGAAGGCAGAGGCGCAGCGCGGCCCCAGGGACTCCCAGCACAGGCACATGGAGGAGGGGGAGGGATGTGGTTTTTGGGGTGGGTGTTTGAGCAGGTGGAGGGGATTAGTAATACTGTCAACACTGGAGAGCTGGATAAGACTGTCCTCTCTTACTCGTCAGTGTGAGCGGCTCTTGCATACACATTCAGAAACATAAAGACCCCGACACATGCAAACATACGCTGGTGTCAGGACAAGAGAGGAAAACTTGTGGTTGGACTGACCGTGCATAAGTTGCTCCATCTTTGGTTCCTGGATTTTTTCCTGTTAATCATCCAAAGCCTTTGAGAAAACTAAAACTCAATAATCAGGATGTGGTTTATTTCATCCAGTCAGTCAGATGCAAGAAAACCTTCCCAGTATCACTGTGATTACCTCTGAATAAGTAGCAGGATCATGATCCCTATCAACACACCTGTATCAACACATTTACTTTATGTTGAACCTTTTATTGAACTACAAATGGTAAGAAAACTACAGTTTGACCAAGCATTATTCAAATAACTGCTTCTCCTTGATTTCATTTAGCAAATTTGGATTTCTCTGTCTAAATCTTTATTTGCACTGATCTGTAGTTTTTGAAGGGGTCTGTCTCTCGTGCAAATTCAAGTACTCTACAGGTAAGACTGCAAATTCTGCAGCCGAATCCTCTCTTGCATAGATCCTGGATCCCCCCTTTTGTTTACCCTTTTTCAAGCATCTCCCTCTCCGTCTCCTCATCCAAATCACCAGCCATAGATTTTCCTGTTTGTCCACTCTTTCCGCACGCCCGACTAGTCTTCCCAGCATCCCATAAATCCTTGCTTTCGGCGCATTGCTGCTCCCCCAATCTAGGCCGGCCCTCTCTCTGCCTCCTGGAGCACTGACAATAAAGCATTACAGCAGTCAATCCATGTCAACAACAGCTTTGCTTAATTCCTGCTAAACACGTTTAAACTAAATCTTCACCTAATGATGCATAATGATTTGCTCTTTAGCGTGCTGGTGGCTCATATCAATTTACCCGCCACTGGAAAGATGACGCAGGTGGACTCGCCGTCGAAAACAGTCAGGGATGGTGTTAAGGATCCCCCCTGTTAAAATTAGACAATTATGACTCGACCCGTTTTAGCATTAAAGAGATGTGTGTTTTTAAATGTCCTTACTTTAAAAAAAATATTTTTCCCCATTCAAAAATTATTAAAAAATAACTCTATTTAGTTACTTATATACATTTATGTTGATATTCACAGAATATCCTTTGTGGTCATTTTCAAATCTATTCTCTAGGATTCCTTTGTGAGATATTTTCACATCGTGGGCACACAGCCAGGCCCTCTGATGTGATGCAGATGTTGCCCTGGCCTTGACCTCCTGCCCATACGACGCCGGGGCCAAAAAGGCACAGGTGCCACGCCACCTTCAGTCTTGGGCAGCTGAGAGCTGCACTGTGCAGGATGTGACCGTTGCCAACTCTCCTCCTTTGCTCAGTTTTCTCATCATCAGGGTCTAGTCTTGTGGGGCTTTAAGAAACTCTCCCCCGATTCCCGCACTCGTGCACAGCCATCCCTTCGATTACGCTAAACTGTCCCTTTTTTTTGCCACCTTCCCCCGCCTCCTATAAAAAAATAAATAAATAAAACACGATTAATTCTCTGCCGTAGTGGAGTGTTTTCCACTGCTATTTCCTGGCCCGGTGCCTGTGCCTCGCTCTCTCTTGGCTGGGTTTGTCTGGTTGACTGCTCCACAGGAACAGACTGGCACTCTAGCTGAGGGCTCCAGGGTCTGCACACACAACCCACTAAACATGTCTCCGTGTGAGGAGCTGCACTACTTCCTAAATATGAAGTAGGAAACCTGATTCCCAGAAATATTGAGGACATTTCAGAGAATATTATCATGCATTTGTAATTTAATAATATTGTGCTTTATTATTATAGTCTGTTATTAAGTGTCAAGACTAATAGTATTGTATAGAAAATTATAGTAGTAAAATGCATCCTTGCACTCTTGCCATTATGATGAAAAACTGATGAAAATATATGTAGATTGGTGCATTGGTACAAATGAGCTGTACATAAAACTTTGTACTACACGTTAAAAGCATACAGTATAAAAGCAAATTGATTCTGATGGTTATGGGACGTCAGTGCTAAACACATTCACTCACAGGGCAAACAAACATCTGTTACGTTTGTAAGGCCTATGGCCCTCCTAACCCACTGATGTTGAACCAAGCCTGCGCACATGCCAGAGAAACAAATGAGGTCTCTCTCTCCTCCACTGAAGATGAAACACTGCATCACCAAAGCATGTGCATTTGTCTAATCAAGCTTTTGCCTGCGGCTACGGCGAATGTAAATGAATAGGCTTGTGCGTGCCAGCCTCTATTTCTGTTCAGACCGGCTGCGTGTTTGATGATGAAACGCTGCAGTGAACATCAGACAGAAGGGGGCACTAGTGCTCCAGTGTTGCTCTCCTCCCCCGTGGAGCCCTCTCTTCCTCAGAGCTTCTCACAATGGGGATCTGCCTGAGGGGGGAAATGTTGCTTTTTTAGGTCTGTGAGCCCATATCCCTTAATCCCCAGCCATGATTGACAATCATGATTTAGGGTATATGGTGTCCCATTCTAATCCACGAGCAATGATTTCATTTGCATACCTTCCGTACGTGGCCTCATTTTGGAGGAAACGGCTGCCTTTGTAAGTGATACAGAAAGAGAGAGGAAGAAAGCTGAGGAGAGTGAGAGCAAGATAGAGAATAAGGAGGAGAAAGAGAATGGATGGGGGAATGTTTGTGGGTTTTTTTGTCTTCTTTTTTTTTGCCAGGAGGAAGATGAGAGGAGCCTCTGTGCCTAGGCAAACACTCTCATATATACAGTATATAAATATATATGTGTATGTATTTCCTCTGCAGCACTTTCCCAAGACACACTATCACACTCAAACTCACAGTAACCCTAACAAGTATACTGAGAAATGTAAAGATGTACGTAGACACAGAGGAACACACAGAGATGCTCCCTCACACGATGCAAAACTAAATTGCTATTTGCTCATTTTATAACCAAGTCAGGCTTAATTATAATCATGGGAGTTTGGGAGTTACCGTATAATCTCTAGAAGGTATTAAGAATTTCCCAGAGCACAGCACAGTGGAAAAGAAACAAATACAAATACGTACAATTATTTCCCAGTCATAACACCCAGGGGAGTGTGAATCAAATAATGCTCAGTGTGCCCACAGAGACCGTTCATCCTCACTTTTATCTACTGAGGAAGTGGAGCAGAAGTGAAACACTGGATAAAAGGTCAAAAGGGTCACATTTCTGTGCAAGGTGAAGGAACAAATTAGGAAGATCGGTATCATTCACTGATATAGCTTTTGATATTTCATGCGTCGGCTGTCTTTTGTATATATTGTTAATGTATACAGTATTATTAGTGTAACATAAAGGCATTTAAAATAATGGTTGATAAATGATTATCATCATTATATCATAATTATTATACACATTAAAACTGTAGATATTTACAGTATATTTAAAACAAACAAAAAAAAGGAAATATATCATTATTAGATTATTATAATGAAATGGGAAATACAACTGGATCTTTTGGGGATATTATATATTTATTTTATTCATATTGGCAAAAGTATTACAAAAAACAAAGAAAAAGGGGGAAAATAGAAAAATTTAAAATATATATATTAAAATAATTTGTTTGATCATTAGTAGTGGCATATCAATATAAATCCTAGCCTCATTTAAATACACAGTAAATTCATCAGCTGTGGGTGGGTCAGACATTATTCACATTTAAGTTCTGTAAATATATCAAAGATACACCTCAGATTAGATATTGGAATTAATGTGTATAATATAAAATGTTAAAATAAAGTTTAACTAGATAAAATGAAAATAATAATAAAATAATAATGAAACCCACACGTGTAAAAATATATAGCTGATCTATAGACGTAGTAAATGACATTTAAAATACATATTTAACATATTTCAAATATTCCAAAATCAATTATGTCATTTTCAAAACGAATATAATAGTCTGACCTATATTTATCTGATCGTGAGGCTCGTGAGGTGCTTGTAACAGAGGGAAGAGATAGTGAAGGACCCTTAAATAATCCCAGCAGCAGCAGCAGCAGCAGCAGCACATACTGTACCATCAATCCATCTCTTACTGACTGAGCCTGGTCAGGTCTCTGTGACAGAGGACTCCTCTATGGAACAATAACAGTCTGATAATCTCCTCTTATCTCTAGTGTGTTTAGTGCCTGGTTAACAGGCTGTCTACTTGATGGGTGCCTCTCCACCCCGGCCATATAGGGGAGTGTATCTGAGGCTGGTGTCCTAGTGGTGAATGAAGGCTACAGTAGAAAACTACAAGCAAAAACAAACAAACAAAAAAAACTTTTTAATATATTTTTGAAGTATATTGCGCAAAAAAAACAAAAAGTGTTATCGATCACATGTCAAAGAAATATTTAAACCAACTCTTCTCCACTACACACGTCTAAGATGACATTGAGGGCAGGTGTACGTGAATTTGCCTCCTCCAGCCCAGTTCTCATCCAGGACGTCAGTGTGGGAGGTGGTGTGGCATTAGGCCGCCCGAGGGTGTGAGCTCTTGAGCATCTCGCCCATCATCCCACCACCTCCATGGGCCATCCCACCCTCTCTACAATTAGCGCTGTTTACCAGGCCTGGCCTAATTGATTCCGTCTCTTTATCTTTTTACCTCCTTAATTTTGTTATTAAGTGTGCGGCAGAGGCGCGAAAGCTCCTCTTTTTCCCATTTTAAGAAATTATACTCTTGTACTTGATCCAGCTAACAGGATTTTCTTAAATTACTTTATAAAAGACCATCTTTTAACTTTCTTCTTTCTCTCTCTATCCATTCATTAGCAGGTCTGCCTCAAGGCCTGCTCACATCAATTTCTTGGGTTAAAGTTACAAACTTAGGCAGCTCAGCTCGACGCTCACGGTGGTTTTTGTGGACGAGAGGGGGTGGCTGTGGGTGGAATGGGGACGAATTATTAATTTCTGAAGTATTAGAAAAATAAAGAGATTGAATTAAGAGTATTGGTCCTCTGTTATCCAGCATGGCTAGCCTCGGGGACTTACTGTGGTGGAGGACATTATGCAAATGCTCTCCCTCACTCTCTCTGTCATAGCCTGCTATCTTCCATTCTCTCTTACTCCCTCCCTCCCTCCTTTCACCCATTCTCTCTCTTTCTCTCTCTGTTGCAGTCAATCTCTGCTCCCCTATAATCTTTCTCTCTCTCTTTCTCTCTCTGTGTCTCTTTAATCTCCATCAGTCAGCAGAGACGGTGTAGAGAGAGTGTCTCTTGTCGAAACAGCTCCTCTCTGACTTTCTCATTCATGAAGTGCCGGTTCCCCCAAATCTCCAAAAGCAAAATTAATGGTGCTAGACAGCCAGTGTTCCTAACAAAAATCTAGATTTGAAAGGCGCTAGAAACTAGTTCTTCATCTTCACATTCTCTATCACTTCATCAAAAGTGTGGTGCATGTACGCTAGATTCATTAAGAGTGGAGTTATCTCTTATTACCATCACTAGGCTCCTTCAAGAGGTGTTTGCGTCCCGGGGGCAGCACGTGAGGCGGCAGAATTTTTTCTTTCTTTACAGATTTTAACGGGATATCCTGTGATATCTTTTTAAAGAAGAACAATTTTGCACATCAAATATGTTCAGATTTGTAGGGCGTACTGCTGCGTGAAAACGTATGAAGAATTTTGAGGCTCCAGAGGAAGCTGTGGAAAAAATCAGATTACTTTAAGTGGTGTCATTTGAGTCAGCAGCGGCTGGGGCAGTTTGAAAGTAAAGGAAATCTGTGGTTATAATGATGTGAGCTTATCAGACCTCAGTAGATGCAGGAGGCTAGCAGCTCCAGGCTACATTAGCTGCTAATAGGATAAAGCACACCTGAAGTCGTTGTTAGTCTGACAATGACGCGCACTGATCAGCCATAACATAATGACTGACTGATTATATGACGGTCAAGTGAATGAAACTGATTATCTCATCATCATGGCACCTGTCAGTGGGTATATTAGGCTGGAAGTGAACATTTCTCCATCAAACTTAGTAGCAGGAAAAATGGACGAGTGGAAGGATCTGACCGACTTTGTAAAGAGCTGCATTTTGATGGCTTGATGAGCGGGTTGGAGCATCTGCAAAACTACTTTTCTTGTTTCCAGTCTGCACTGGTCAGCACTTATCAAAAGCGGTCCGAGGAACAAAAAGTGGTTAATTGGCGACAGGGGCATGGGCAGCCAAGGCTCACATGCGGAGAGAAGGCTGAACGGTGGGCTGATAGAAAGGTTCGCAATGGATCACAGATTGTTTTGTGTGACAGAGGGTGACCTCACTTGTTAGGGAGAAATTTGTGGTTATGCCGATGAAGAAGAAGAAGTACCAGAGTCCTGTATGTCTTATGCCTGAAGGAGTTTATTTAGGCTTGATCAAGGAGAACAGAAGATTCGTCATCACAATATAAGTGCATGAGTCCACCTCAATTCTAAGGGACAAACAGTAAACTCAAAGTACAGGGTGGACCGAGGCAGGGGGAGATGTGTCAATTCAGGATTCACACCAACTAGGAAATACAACTTGTCAGACAGTGACGGAGGACATTATCATCCAACTCTACAGCTGTGTCTGTTGACAGCCAGACAGTGAGATTGAAGACGCCATAAGAGGGACCATGGCCTTGGCGTGTTCCTCAGAGAGAAAATAGGGCAGATACCTGACCCCAGCAGTAGGGAAGAGAAATTATTCTCTAACACTTGACCCCTGTACACTGTCGAAAGCATCTAGATCAGAACAAGACCACGGAGCAATGAAAGGAGATGTTACATTGTTTGTTTTTTTTTGCATTTTTTGAACTGTGTGCATGTGCACCGCTTATCTGGGGAACACATGGCACCGGGATGCAAGGTGCTGGTTCTGCAACAGTGCTCAGGTGGTGGTATAATCAAAGTGACATCCACATGAATGCCAGGGCCCAGGTTTCCAAGGAGAATATTACATTATAATGAGATCACGAGTGTTTCCTACCTTCATCGGTTGGTGATTTTAATGTTGTGGCTGATCGGTGTGTAAGTAGCCTACAGTGACAAGTTAAAGTACATCAAATGTGGAAGTCTTTTACACTGGGAGTAGTCGGGTGTGGCAGGAATGGTGCTGCTATAGGTGTCCTCACTATTGAATATTAAATAAATGTTCCTTTATCAAGGGTCTTTGTTTATTGCACATGTGAACAATTTTTGAATAAAATAATCTGATTGGATCAGTTCACACAGTGCCTGATAAAACATTAAAGAAAAAAAGGAATAATAAAAATATGTATACGCCTACAAAAATCTAGGAAGATACAGATAATCAATCGTCCATGCCTCCATATTGCTCTTAGGATTCAGCTACGCTAGAGCCTGATCACTTTCGTTTGAAGCCAAGCAAGTAAAGACAGGTTAAATGCACTCATTATCTGTATGATCCATAAAAACGCAGATATCCAAGGCTGATGTGCAAAACTTTGGTCAATATTGATGTTTACTCAAGGAGGCTGATGAGACCAGTTAATTAAGCCTTAATGGAGAAGGAAGAAAAAAGAAGGGGCAGGATGATAAGAGGAGGGAGGCTGAAAGGGGAGGTGGAGAGGAGGAAGATCAGGAGGAGGAGGAGAAGGCGGAGGAGGAGGGCAGCGAGGCATGGTGTCAGTAACATGGCCAGTAATCTTACAGCAGGAGGGGGAGAGGTTCCCAGCAGCACCGGTGGCATCCTGCTCCAGCGGCATACGCGGCACTAGAGGCAGAACAGACAGGTTTGATGTCGGTAAATATTAGCTCTGTGCAGGACGTGGGTGTATTCTCTTTGACACTCTCATTGCATATTCAGAGACAGATGTTTCCGAGGACGAGGCGGAGGAGCAGGAGGGAGGGCGTCTGAATGAAAGGCCTGAGATGGCAGAGTTGCTCTCGGAGGAGCAAGTAATTGGCCCCTCGATGGTAGCGGCGACAGAGAGAGGCACACACACACACACACACACACCCTGTTTCCTCGCTCATCTCCTCTGCCTCTCTTCCCTGATCTGATAAAGGTAAACGTGTAGCAAATTTGTCATTTGATGAGGGAGGATTTCCACAAACAGAGCTGACATGATGAGCCTGTGATCTGCCTGTATGAGAGTCAGCAGGGGCCCAGGCAGGCAGAGATCTCAATCCTCCCTCTGCTACCCCCCCCACACACACCCTCCCCTCCACTCGCTCTCTGCCTCTCTTTTCCTCGCATACTGTCACACACACACACACTTGGCTGTGTTCGCATGGAGCCTCAGTCTCAGTAATTGCTGCCTGCCATCCATATCTTTCCCCTTGTCTGTCTCGGAGTCCCTCGCTCTGCTGCTGTCTATCTCTCCTCCTCAGAGACATCCTCCTCTCCTTTTTCCTCGTTTCCTCTTTTCTCCATCAAATAAAGGGCCTGGCCCTCGCCTCGGCATCACACTCAATTTCTGACTCTTTCACTTATCTCCGGGCTCCACGCCTGCAGACTGCTCAATTATCCACACTCACCTAGCTTCTTCTCCTCCTCCACCACGCAGAGAAATAAAGAGTCAAATATTTCCCTGTGCCGTATTGACAAGTTAAAGGGGTTAACGGTCAAGTGTTCAGTTGTCGACATGAGCTGAGCAATGAAGCTGCAGCACATTCATGTGATAACAGTCAAACTGGAATAATACAGGGGTTTGTGAATGGGTTTATTTTTGGCGGGGGACCAGTATCAGATGAGTTAAGTTAAACAAAGTTAAGTGGTGATTGCCCATCCAAGCTCCTCTGTCAGAAACTGACCTCCATTACTGCAATCTCACTTTAGCAGCAACCCCTGCATAGAGATTATGAGCACACTCTTTCAAAGTGATCACAAGACTCTCCTCTGAGCATAAAAACACAGCTTCCCCATCCCACCACACCTAATTGCTCTGCACTTCTGCAATCCTCTTCCCGGACACACGCCCTAGATCCCTCTCTCTACTCCTTCTTTTCCTTGCCATCTGATCTGAGAAGGAGTCACTGGGTTTGAGCCTTTCCACTGAGGGGTAATGGTCCTGCCTCTGCCTAGTCCCATGACTCTAATCCTGGGACTCGGGACCCGAGCTACTGCTCTCCTCCATGCTGCCTGCTCAATGCTTCTCTGTGCTTCTGAAATGCCTCAACTGAGGTTAACCCCTTTGGTACAACTTAAGAATGCATGAATTGTTTAGCACCAATAAAGCTGGCAGTGCTAAAGCAAAGTCTGTAGCAACATGGTAATGTATTTGTTTGTAAGTTTTGCATGTCAGTTGTATTAATTAGGTTAGGTCTAGGAATATCCTCTTTCTTTTCTAAAATGAGATGATAAGAGCAAGGCCACTCTCACCTGTACAAAACCATGGTGCTAGATCAGCAGCTGGTGAGCTTAGCATGAAGCAAAATGAGCAGAAAGATCTACATGACATTAAAAAAAACATCTGGCATTACTGTCCAAGAAAAAAAAAAAATCATTTACAGATTTGAATCACTACCACTTGACTGTAACTGACCTATTACACATGACATGTACCAGTCAGGTCACGTCAAAAAGTGATTTACACAATTACAGATCACAAATTTGTAGGTATCTGTACAAATCTTCTATTTTTAGACCCTTGACTCAGGGGACAAAAGGAAAGCACAACGTATGAGAGATTCCTCTACCAGCAAGAAGAAAAGCAGGCAAAAACACAGTAAGGGAAACTAAATTTAACAATTTTATGCAAATAAAGACCACACGAGCAATGTGGATATGTGGATCTTGGCCGACGCCAGCTCTCCTTCACAATTTAATGCATTCTGTTTTTTTTCCCACAAGCTTTCTGATTTTCTGATGGGTTGTGCATCTTCTCCCATTGACTTATTTTCATGTCAGTGCTGGTGTGATCTCATCAGACTCTTTGCTACACCGGAGTACAATGTTATCCCAGCCGATCGCAATGATAGCCAAAACTATAGTAACGGGATCCAAGTTGTAATAAACTAGTATTATCCTTTAATAGTTTAACTGGGCCTGGAGCTCCGTCTTTCAACTGTGTGCACTCTTATATGCGTTTATGAAGGAACTGCACCCTGAACATATATATATATATATATATAATTTTAAACTGTGCAGCCTGGGAGAGGTCTTCTGTGGGGGGAGATGGGAGAGGAGAGCTGAACTTTGTTAATGGAGTGTTTCTCCGTGCAAGTCACTCAGCTTTGAAAGCCAAGCCCCCCGGGTGAGGACTCTGAAGCGCAGGAATCAGACATGCACAATCAGTTCCACTCCTTAAATCTCCTTCAGAATCATATCTATTTGAGCAGCCTTTCCTTAATTTATTTCTCTATCAGTTAGTGGGTTGTGATCTGGCGAAGCGCTTCGGGAATAGGAGGCAACGCTGAATGGTGAAATGGAGAAGGTTCCTCTCTTTCTCTCTTTCTGTTTTCTGCTCCCTCGCTGATTTCCACACACACTCGTACTCCCTATCTCTCCCCCCTGTGCCCTCGCCATCCATTTAGGCAGCGCCTCTGACTAATTTGCCCATCACGCTTGCTGTCTGGTCCTTTACGGTTGAAGATGTTTTGACGTGTCTCTCTCGGCTCGCTCTCTCCACTGGCACTGTCTCCACTATGATTAAGAATATTCTGATAATAAGCAAATGCCAAGAGTCACCGAACGGCTGAGGAATCTGGAGTGCCACAGCGTGAGAGAGTGCGTTCCTCTGCATCAGTGAGAAAAATGTTTTGGGGTGAGCGGTGCATGCACAGCATTTCCACTCAAAGGAAATGTAATCCAAAGTGCAGAAAGAGAGGGGCTTCTTGAGGGCAGACGCTTTATGCTGAACATGAAAGAGGTGCATAATCTCAAAATGTTCATTTATACCTCAGATTTAATGTTTGGATCTATGACAAAGTGACTCATATCTCTTGATAATCTTTGGCATTTTTTAATAGGGGTTCATGAGCACCTGTGTGGCTGTGGGAGCGTGCACGCACCCACGTGGCTTTCCTGCAGGACCTGAGTCAACACCTCCTGCCATCCATAGACTCACTCCGGAGGTCGCACTGTTTGACGCTTCCCACAATCCCTTCAGAAAAAAAGGGCGTGTCACTGACAGGAAGAATGTGCCAGGCCACCGAGGCAGGCCCCCCCTCATCGCCTTCAACTACCCCCCAATCCCCAAACCTCCATCCACTGGACTCACCAAGTGATTAGTTGGGGATTAAAATATTTGCTGGGCAAATATCTGCCTTGGTTGTCTGACCCAACATCATAGTTCAAAGACATGGGCTTAACCAACTTTTCTCTTTACTTGACAAATAATCAAGACATCCCTGAACCACACCCAGGACATGAATCATTTATAGCTCGGTAATAAAAAACACCAGGGTTTTCGTTTCATTGTAAGACTTATTTTAGCTGATGGCGTGTTGAGGGGGTCACGTGCTCCATTCAAAGTGAGGTAATTACTAGAGAGGTCTAAAGAACATAAAACGTGTGCACCGTGGATTACTATGAACAAACTCTCACTGGCTGCTGGAAAACAAAAACTTTGTGCAGTGGTGGATGGAAGGATTTAGATTCATTATTTGAAAGGTAATACTCAATTAAACGTAAAGTTTCTGCATGGAGTTGTTATCCATACAAAAGTATTATCAACAGAAATACACAAACATAGACATATTATTATATATTATACTGTAGGATTCTTATTACTTGTGCATTAATGTGTGTCCATTCAAAACTACCCTAAAGCTGCTCCAACTGATTGGTAGAAAAAGCATGAAATGGAAACATGAAAGTAAAGAACAAGTACCTATAAACTGTACATTATATCCAGAGATTATGTTCACATTTAAATTCCGCCACTGACTTTGTGACAAGTACACTGATCAGGCGCAACATTATGACCACCTGCCTAATATTGTCCTTCTGTGGGTGTCCTGTGGTGTCTGGCAACAGGACGTTGTTAGTGTTGGTCCTTTGTGGATCAGGTTTGTTCCAGTACATCCAACAGACACTTGATCAGTTTGGAATCTAGTGAATTTGGAGGCCAAGTCAAGACGTTGCGCTGTTCTTAATGTATTTTTGTGTTGTTCCTTAACTGTTTTTGTGTGTGTGTGTGCCTGTGTCAGGTTGCATCCTGCTGGGGATGGCTGCTGCCATCAATGAGTGTCATTACCATGGGGTCGGAGTGCCTGGTCTGGTCTAGGTGGGTGCTACATGTCTAAATAACAAACATGAATGAATGCCAGGTCCAAAGGTTTCCCAGCAGAACACTGAATTGTCACAAGTCATTAACTTCCCCTGTCAGTGGTTGTAATGTTGTGGCTGTTCAGCGTGTATGAGTATAGGGTGTACTGTATTTGAGCTCATCGATTGTCGAAAGAGTTTTTTTTTTTTTTTGTTTTTTTGCTGCAGCTTAGTTCTTATTGAACTGACTGACAGTGATGTTAAGATCACACGACTCCTTGGTCTTCTTGTCACTAATAAAGTTTGATCACAACCAAAAGAACTTAACTGAACAAAAAATAAACAGAGGACGTCATCTTTTAGGTGTGTGATTTTGTCTTTTTATCTCCTCGCCAGTGTTGTCAGAGTCATGACGCCCTCTTGCATGTGACTGACTGATCTAGTGGGAGGAGAACCAGAGTCAATTATTCACCTGATTGATTGTTGCACTGCTGACTGACTGGCATCCTTGGCTGAGCACGAAGTACAGACGGCGCTTCCTCTGAAGGTGCTGAACTATGACTGGGCTGCATCTCAGAGCAAGAACAGAAGACAATACAACCTTAAGTCGTGGTAGGCAAGTTGTAGTAGAGTGAACGCTACATAAGGAACTGTCTCAGTAATTGCCACTGAAGATAATTCTCTTAGACCTTTGTTGTATGTTTGGACTTGTTGTCAATCTGTACAAACACTCAGGGACCAATCAGGTATCTCCCTTGTACCATACATGTGTGCTTTTAAGAGCAGTTCATTTTCCACATAAAGTGTTGAAGGCAGGGGAGACGGGGTGAGGTTGCCAAGTACATTATTACCCCTCAGGGCCAAACAACACGCACCCCTGAGGACTTACATCACTCAGCAAATTAAGAGCGGACTCTGTGGCTAGAGCCGTCTACCTCAGCAGCCTCCACCACCCCGCCGAACAATACAACCTGCACTACCACCGCAGAGCATTCATCTCAGCTCTATGCCCGGTCTTGTTATTCCTTTATTATGAGTCCCGGCCACTGACTCAGGGGGCTAATATTGTTTTGCTTCCGACGGTCATTTGGCACTGAGTGTTCTTAATTTCTTGCGCCCCCACTTCTCCATCCTTACCTTTTCTTTGTGTCTCGTAAGGGTGGGGGCAGACGAGGCATGTCGGCAAAATGCAAAGGTTTAATTACTTTCTGTTGAATTAATTAAGGAGGAAAAACTTGTTCTTGGGGAACAAAAGTGAGGCTGGCTGGAGGCAGTGGCCGAGAATGGGTGTGGGGCACAGGGAAAGCGTCACTGTAGCCTGGCAGCCTCAGAGGATTTAATTTAGAGTAGGTCTCCTGGAGGGCCCATCTACTGGAGTCCTGGGCTCCAAATCGACCACTTGAAGGCTCTTATTGGTACCGAGCTCACAGCTATCCATCACTGTCACGCCACCCTCTGAAAAACCTGGGCGCACTGTGGAGAACGTGCATCAACAATTTTGGGTTTGGGAATCCAGAAGTCACTGTCTGCAGGTTTGGTGCCTTAAAGTATCGCCCTGCACATATAGACAGTCTGGTGTGAGCTTGTGAAAACAGACCTTTATTAAAACAGCAATAGTTTTATGATGTTTCGTTGCTAATATAGAAAGAAGGGAACCTTGATACATCTGCTACAGTACATTTCAGAGAACATTGGTACTATGTAGAACTTAGATGTGGACATGGAAAGTTTCTATGGCTTTCACTAAGTTGGATTTGATTTTCTGCCATCTGTCAAAAGATTCACACAAATGTTCATAACATTCAATAATCAATGATTATTACTGTTGAATTATGCCTTAACTCAACAACGACGTCACTGGACTTGATGGGTTGTGCCGTATTTAAAACAAGCAGTCGTTTTCTGACACTGTTGATGGTTACTGATTTATCTGAAATACTATGATGCCTTGAAATCTTTGCTAACTACAAATTCATAAAATGAAAATAACAGGGACAACATTGCCCCCCATGGAAAAGCATCTGTCTACAGCAAAGTGTATTAGAACATTTTAATCAAATTCCATAAGATTTAATGATTTCTACTCAAATGTATAAAATGGTTGTGTTGTGTGTCAGAGATTCTTTTGTTACTAAATGAAGGAAAAGCAGCTGCAGAACACGACTCAGAGCATTTTTACTTAAGCATTTCTGATTCGTGTTTAAACACACTGGATGAGCAGTGTTACAGTGGAGCAGTGTTCCATTTATTTATGTTTCTGTGTAATTTTCAACAAACTAACTCACCGAAATAACTTTGTGTCATTTGCACTTGTTTAGGAAATAATTAGACCAACATATATCCATATAGCAGGAGTGACGGGGCAGCCTCTACATAACGTATGATCTGTATCTGCCGCAAAAAAATCGTTCGTTTCAGCAATGTTTTGTTATTCCATGTTGAGTCCAGAGTTACCTGTTATCATCATCTGGGGTCTGTAGGTCAGTCTACAGACCCCAGAGGATGATGTCTTCTGACCTGGATGATGTCATCTGTAAGCGCCCCCGTGACGGTCGGCTTGTTTACCTGTAATTTGCTACGCTAGGTTTTTGCAACATGGCTGAATATTTTTCCGATTCTGAGGTTGTGCACGACTCATACAGGGAATAGCACTAGCATATCATAACAAAATATTGGCGAGATGAACAAGTTCCATGGCAGATAATGCATTATTTAGAGGCTTGGTGGCTCATCACTCCTACTATATGGCTATACGTTGATCTAATTATATTCTAAACGAGTGCAAATGAACCAAAAGTTATTTCGGTGAGTAAACGACGGCATTTTATGCTAGAAATAAGGTCCAGATTGTAAAACAACATCAGTTCTCCTTTAAAATGGTTCGTGTTCACTAATAAACTAGTTCACTAGTTAACTCTGTATTAGGGGTAAGTAGTGGTTGAAGAAGCAGATTTCTGACTCTTTGTGTGCAGATGGATGGGTTAAATGCAAGGACACATTTCCACACAGGCCCCCTCCTGTGATATTCATAACCTCATAAGTCATGTTCACGATTTTCCGTGCTCGTGAGTTTCATTTGTAAACAGCAATCTTCATCTTTAACTCAGATCTTTTTAGACATCCTTCAGCCAAATAATTGCTATCTTGGGATCTAATCTGCTTTTGCATAGTTTGGGGCCTTTCCAAATCTTTTTCTCTCTTTTATCTGGATATGTTGGCATGCACGCACCGAATGTGTCTCTGCATCCCAATTTCATTTAGGAGTCGCCTATATCCACGTTTCCGTTTTTCCGCCCTGTCCCTATTTTGAACTCTTATTTGCCTATCACTGTACAATATGGAGGTTCAGTGAAGATGTGACCAGAGTAGATACTTAGGTTGGCATGCAACAAAAACTACGTGTTTTTGTTGCACGTTGTACGTGTTGCAGCGTTTTTTTGTGTTTTTGTGCTAGTGGCAAACGGGGAGGGGTCGGCTGTTTGAATACCACATCCAGAGTGTGCGTGACAGAAATATCACCAAATTAGATGTCTCTAATCCCTCGGGAATATGAATTAGCCTGGAATGAATCAGCCCGCAAATGAGTAGGTGTTTTGAGGAAAGAGAGGCACTGATATAACATGCTGAAGCCAGTAAACAACAATCCACAATAAAATAAAAATACAAAGAGGAAAGCGAGTGAGGCTGCCAGAGGAAGATGCCAGTGAGATCTGAGACACTACATTCAGTATCACAAACAATGAAATACTGCTATTGTCATCTGAGGAATTATTTTTTTTTGTCTCGTGCTTCTTACCTTTTGGCTTAATGTGTACAAAATCTTAGGAAAATGTGGCACACTGCTCAGTTTCTTGGTGATGGTTGTGCTTTTGTTTGATTTGTCAGTAAATCTAACGTATGAAGTGCTAATGCCAAGACGAGATTTATAGACAGACTCCTAAAAGTACATTTTGTCCTTGTGGGACGAAGCAGCCCTGTGGTACTTTGATGCTGAGAAGGAGAAATTAGTTTTTTTTTAGGAAGTGGGTTAAATGGAACTGGTAGATATGTTCTTGTCGTCACTGCCAGTGATTCCGTGATCAAAGCCGCTACTTCTGCAGCCTTTGGGTTTCTCAGTGTGTGTGTGTGAGCTGAAGAGCTGGTGCTGAACTAATGCCTACCATCGCTGGGGTGAAGAGTTTCTCCTACCGGGTGGCCGTGCAGGCTCTTAGCTCTGTGTCTCTCCAGGAGTCTGCCCACCCACACTATGGAGGTGTTCAAATCTCCACTGGGACAAATCTGCATCTCTCTGGCCCATGGCTGCCTCTCGCCCTCCTCTCTGCCCATGTTTCCCTCTACCTCATAAACACATACGAAGATCCACTCCTCCTTTGGATAGCCAGCAAGTGTCAGAGATGGCAGCCAGGTCTGTACTTGGACCTTTTGAAGTTGAAGACATATATACCTCTCTCTTGTTCACTAAAAGGTACCACTCACTCTCAGCAGAACTCCCCAGTCAAGGTTCTGCAGCCACGCTAATGAATTCCCAATTAAAAAGGTGTAGCTTAGCCTGCAATCTAAAAGTTTGCACTTTTTCAGAGACACCATCTTCCCCCTTAATCACACCATCAAGTTGTAAGATCAATACAGCTTAGCAGCTAAGCTCTGTTTTAGTTTAGAGGGGAAAATGGAGGCAGTGTACTCTGTAAATGTTCTTACCGGCACATGTGAATTTCTTTGCACTCAAATTAAGCAGGATTAAGAAGTGTGGGTAGGGGAACAAAGAGGGACAGAGACAGACAGAGGGGGAGCACCGGCTTCTTCGGGCTGCAGCTCATGTGACAATAGCCGAGCGTGGTCAGCCAGACGATCGGTCCAGCAGTGGGCACAGGCGCCACCTCACTATAATACCAAAGAGAGAGAGGGGGGTGACAAACTAAAGTGAAAGGAAAGTCTAAAAAAAACAATCATAAGGAGTTCAGGTAAGGTTTGGGCCAACCATGAGCTATCAGATCAGTATTCACACTTTATTATTCCTTTTGTCCTCACCAAATCATTTCAGATGACATGGAGCCTTTGGTGGCAGGAAGCAGTGGCCATTAGGGCATTCACACACTCCTCAGATGGTCCCATTTCCTAAGCTGGGAAGCTGTCCGACTTTGGTGTATTCAAGTGAGTCAACGGCATGAACGCTACAAACTATGTGTGTTGTATTTTTTTGCATCAGGCATTTAAGCAAAGCGTTTGATAACCTTTTTTTTATGGATTTGTGTGACAACAAAGAACAAAGATCACAAATCAGGATGACCAAAGTTCTGTATTTGCTCAAATGGTGAAGCTGGTGAATGCAACACACACAGATGTTCTTATTTAAACCCCAGCTCCCAACCAGTCCTTTAGCCCTAACTTCAGTCCTAACTGAAGAAGCTACTGATGAGTTATGAAACCCAACAAGTCTAGCTGACCTTGTTTCAGTTTGTTTTTTGGATATCTTATGACCTGGATGACTGAGGACCTTCACAGACACTTGACATGCAACATTCACCTAGTTTACTTAAGTTAAAGTTGTGGCTCCCTCACGTCCTTTCTGGGACACTTTAATGCTATTAAAGAGATGCAAACAGAACGGATGTTGTCTTTGAGGACTGTTCAGTACATTTATGCCAACATATTGAGGAACATACAGTATGTCTACACGGGAATCTCACAGAAATATTATAATGATTATATTACTATGTTTAGAATTTGGTGCGAAGCAAATGCTTTATGTAATAGTCAGCAATGTTCAGTGTGACTAAAGAGGGATAGTGTTGTCTCCAATAGTAGGTGTGCTCTCCAGACGATAAAGCACAGAATGATTTAAAGAACAAGGGTCAATTGTGCCACAACCAAGTTTAAACTCTTTATCAGAGCTTTGTCGTTTCCTTGCTTCTCCCTCGTTTTTTCACACACACATGCATCCCTTACTCGTGGTGACCAAGAGCAAATAAAAGCGGGCAGAGCCAGAGAATGGACGTGGCCGCGGCCATAGTGTGAGGAGGGGAGGAGGCCCCAGTGTGCTGAAATAGCTTAGACTCCAAAAGAAATGAGATCCAGGCACTTATTTGTCAGGGTGTCTGCCTGCTCTTTCCCCGTCTCTGCACTGTGTGAATATGCATGAGGATTTGAGAGGTATAAATAGCGGAGGTGTCCATATTGCCACTGCGTTTTCCATCAGCACAGAGAAAGGCTTTAATGGGCTTATTATGAACCGCATTACATCACCAACGGCCAATTACAAATTCTTTAAGGGAAAAGGAAAGGGAGAAGTTACTCTCAGGCAAAAGTTTGTGCGGCTGACAGGTCACATGGCCCCTGTTTTGGTTTACATGAAGTCTTATAGGTATCAAGTAATATCTGTAATGTTTATGTGTTATTTATATTTCATTTAAAGAGAAACATAACATTTTCTGTGCTACCTTCATCATAACATTTTTTTGATACGATGCGATATGATGCGATGCGATGCGATGCGATACGATAAACATGTGTAACTGCCACCGTAGTAATGGTTAAAATAAATACCAGTCAAATAAATAATAGTATCACACATTATTATATTGTATAATTCATATACTGTATAGATACATATGATAAATTATTTGATTTAGATGATACTTAAGAATGAGCTCAGTGTAGCTTGACCTTTGCTGCTTTGATTTCCATATTGAGCTGCACCATTTTAACAGAAGTTCACAGGGAAATTATGACTTGTCTTCAAAAGTCTGGGCCTTAAGTGAACCTAAAGTTGCAGTGACATAACAGTGCTTAAAAAATAGCTCAACAGCAGTTGACTGTTTTGTTGTTACAAAATTTTGACACTTGCAAATCAGATTCCCCTGTGTGTTTCTGAATACAATCTTTGCTTATGGCGTTTAAATTTGTTTAGCAGCGTGCACCCTGGCCCACTTCCACCCATAGTTCCTGTTGGGGATTCACTCAGTCAGACTTCTGCTCCACTTTCTCCTCACAGTTCAGTCTATGACCCACTTTGATTCGCTTCATTCTTGTCAGTGTCCCATTGGACCGGCACATCTGAAACTTGGCTGAGGTTGGACGGAACAAAAGAGTAAGTGGGAATATTTCACACAGACATCCCAATGGGGCATGAGCACGAGGTTGCATCATCAGAGGATGGTAACTATATAGTAAACGGTGCATTCAAGGAGAGCATAGAAGGTCAGAGGCAGAAAGCTCCCTGTATGGCTGAAGAGAATGAGCACAGCCGTGGGAGATTAACATGTGAGATACAGCCAGAGCCAATGCAGGAGAGAAAGAGAGAGTGCGATAAGTTGAGGAGGGTGGGCGAGGAGGAGATGAAGCAGTGATCTCATGATAAGCCTGATAGAAAGAGGGCTCAGAGTTCTCCCAGGGAGCAGGTCGAGGGAGGTGGGTAGATGCAGCGGACAGCACATTGGGCGCCCCTGCCATCAGCAGAACCTCAGCACCGACAGAGGGCCTGCCGCCGGGTAGGTGCCAGTGCAGATGCAGATGAACAAGCGTCGGAGAGAAACAATTGGGCAGGGGGCAGCAGGCTGGGCATGAGGGGAGGCAGATAGAAGGAAAGAGGGAGCTAGGGAGAGGGTACCATCCCCGCCGCTCTTTATCGCAGCCATTGATCGTGGCGTGTGTGCATTGATCCAAGTCGACCATCTGCTAGAGTTAGATAAGCGTGCGAGGGCCTGGGCATTGTGCTGTCACTCATGGAGCGTGCACTAAGAGAGAGAGAGAGAATGAGCGAGATAGAGGGCGAGCTAGATAGAGAAAAAGGGAGTGGTGATGTTGAGGAAGGAGGGGTGCTTTGGCTGCAGGGAATTATGGGGGCAGGATTAGCCTCCTCACTTGCAGGAAACAGAATTTTAAACGGCTGTCTCCTGGCTCCCTCACACAGACACACGCACACACACACACACACACACCACCCCCCTGTGTCTTGTCTCCCTGCCCCCACCCTGACTCCTCACACACTCTCTGTTACAGTGAACTTCATCAGAGCATCTCCGGTGTGTGAATCTCCGTGTGCCCCCAGAGGCCACGTGAAGGACTGTCCCAGCGACTTCAGCGGCCTTGAGCTTCGACCCCAACCTCTCCCTCTTGACGTGGTGACTCTCGAGTTTCAAATTTGTGCCTCATTTTTATCGTCAAAATGATATGTTATGAGTTATAATGTTGCATGTGATAAGTCTTTCATGGTGCTTTTGTTGAAATTAGGTTTTGGACTCAAAAGACCACAAAATGATAAAATAGCACAAACAGCATGTCCCATGTTTAAACATGCTGGTGAAATGCTGTTTGAGCCACGTGCAAAAATAAAGGAGACCTTGGAAGCTCCAATTTCCACTTTCTGAGTTTTTCACATTTGGCTGCCTTTTTGTTTTAGTGGCTTATCCAGCAGGATTTAGAAAGAAACAATATGGTGAATCACAGTCGGTATTTGTGTACAACGGTAAGCCCATGTGCATTCGGCTGAGTTGCACCTGTCCCTTTCCCCCTGGCTTGTAGTCCGTCTAGAAAATGAAAAATACACAGGACCCGGGAAATATTCCAGTTGCCAGGGAGACCTATAAAAGAGCAACAGCAGCAGCAGCAGCAGCAGCAGCATCAGGGCCCGACCTGAGGGGGAGAGTGGCAGCAGAGGGAGCGTGTGTTCTCGCTGGCTTGAAGCAGCCTACGGTGGCCCCACCCTCACCCAAGAGCTCGCCCCTATCTTCTGTGCAACTGTCTTTAAGTCTATTCTGCTCTGTTGTTGCAACTTTTTCTTTGCTCCATTTTCCTCTTTAGAATTTGCACATTGGGGTCCAACGCACAAGACCGCTGCTTTGTGGGAGGGTGGGGGGTGTTTTTGATGTGAAGGCGAAAGTGGTATGGAGGGATTAGTGTGGCCGGTTGGATCATCTTACAGCCGCCGACCCCCCCACCAGACTCGTGGACAATGGGGATTAAAACTTCTCTTATTCTTCAACCCCAAACGGCAGGATGACAAAGACAGTATTCCTCTGGGTCTTTTAACACCAGGCTGCACAGCTGAAGTTCTGGACGAGGTGGGGGTTGGGGGCCCGGGCAGGGGTCTTATACAGAAAATTAATCCTATGGAATTTTCTCCTCATTGCAAATGGAGATTTGTAGCTTTTGCCTTGCTATCTTAGCCAATCCCACATAACGCATCAGTGTCACTCAATAGAGGATAACAGCATCCGGTGGAGTGAATGTTTATATCTGAGGCACCCAAGGGCCAGACACAGCTGATACGCATCTACATCCACGCAACGGCACGGCTTCAAAGGCAAGGTGTCAATGGCTCATTTGAAATAGATGTGATAGATTAATTATATTTCACTTACACGGGCGTCCCAGTGCACAGCTCCTTTTCACATTACAAGACCCAGGCAACAGTCACCAAGACGCCGAACAGGCCTCGATTTCTTCCTCACCATTTCACATCGCAAGTGCACGGCTGTAATTCTTTGTGCAGGGGCCGAGGGAAGATGTTTCTCATCTGAAATTGACCATTAAACATAATGTTATGTATTGTGAATACCAGGTCAACGCACAAATCATCTGAATGTCAATCACCTGACTATTATAACCAGCACACGTCAACAAAAGGCTTCTCCTAGGTTCAATTATGCCCGGCTCTAAAGAAAAAAAATCACTTGGGCCACCGGCATATTGTGTTGCACGGTTGTTGTTGTTGGTTGGCTTTATCCTACCAGAGGAAACTCACAATGTCACTCCGTTCTCTGATGAATGAGAAAATGCATTGTTGTCTTTGGGGGTTGACAGCGAGCAATTTCCAACAACAAATGACAAACTACCCCCTCCTCCACCCCGGGTGTGTAGCAAAACGGTTTCTCTAATAAAAAATAAAAATGCATCTTTTGATTGCGAGGGTGGGGATATTTAAAATATATGCATATTATCTTTCCCTCTTTCACCCTATCCTCTCTCACCCCCCCTCCTCTCCTATCACCATCCCTCTCTTTCTCCCTCACACACTCCCTCTTCTCCTCTCTCCGTCTTTTGCTCTCTCGCTCCCCCTCTCTCTCTTTGCAGTAAATAAAAGATTAAAATGACTGTTCTAAAAACACCGACTGGTCACCAGAAGATAATTGTTTCAGCTTTGTTTACTGTGCGTGAATGTTTTCTCCCTTTTTAGTCCTTTTTTCTTTTTCATTGTGTCCATAATTAAAATTCCTTTATTTTCAAAGTAGTTCTAAAAGAGGGAGCTAAATTGCCTTTTCTGTGTTTATGTTGTCATTGGCCTGCTGTCGGGAAGGGTAGAGGAGGGGGAGGACGGGAGACAGCAGCAATGTCCTTGGGCTGGTGGAAGATCAACTTTTAGTGTATAGCAAATGGGATATATACAACAAATATAGATCTAATGTGTGTGTGTGTGTGCACAACAGGAAAGTAAGTCAATGTGTGTTATTACATATATGTGATCATTCAGAGTTGCACATCTGCTGCCATCAGATATTGTGTGCTCTGATCTTACTTTGTGCTTGTGGATTACATTCCCACCTGTCTACTCAGAGGAGGTGCACGCTGGGTGGGCTAATCTAATATCCTCAAATTGGTCGTTATACACAATTGAGGTGTTGATGGATCCCAACAGCAACAGTATGTAAATGTGGATGAAAATTACAAGAGCCACTCTAACACCTTATAATGAACACGGCGCCTCCTCGAAAACACGCCGCACAAACACTGACCTGAAACATGCTTATCTGGCACAGGCAGCAAAAATGAATTTCCGGAAGCCTGACTTTCACGCACACTGATGAAGCCAGAGTGTGGCTCCCATTTGTCTCCCACAACCAGGATGCAAGTCTGCGCTTCCTCCTCCTCCTCCTCCTACTTTTCTTCAAGCAGTGTCAGAACTGAGAACACATTTGACGATCAGGGAACTCATTAGAAAAAGGTGACAATGAGGTTTCGCAGCTCTGAATTTCCACCAGCCAATTTTCCACATCTCCCTTTGCAACACAGAGCACGGTCAGGGACACTGACGTGGGCTGCCTCTGAATGAAGGTGACACACTGGAGGAAGGTAGCAAAAGGACTTTTGCCCCTGATTCAATCCAGAAAGAGCCAAGAACACCTGCACGTTTTATGTCTGCATACACTCCGGCCACATGTCCGAGGCTAGGAATGTTTACGCATACATACGCTTCACACAAATACAGAAACATGCACACAATCTCCACCATACAATCACACACCCCTCGCCCCTGCTCACGGTGCTATCCCTCTCCTGCTTAGCCAGGCGCCCATAATTGAATCTCAGGTTGGGATTAATTCTAGGAGCTGCACTTGACTCGGTCAAAAACAACTATTACAGGGAGGCAATGTATTTTTTTACACAGCACTTCACATTGATTAGGCAATGTGCAGCGATGAGAGATGCATTGGATTCTAGATGACTGTCATTTGCATTAAATGAGGGGTTTGCCGCATCCAGGGGAGAGAGGCTGCCTGAGGCCAAGCAGAGCTAACAGAACAGCACTTCCATAATGCAAGAGCACACACAAACACAAACATACACACTGGCTTTGATGGACACGGTACATATGTCAACACTACACATACAGGCAAACACAGCTGGCTATGTGGCATGAGTTGTTCGGATCTGATTCTATAAAATCAGGGAGCTCTGAGCTGACTCTGAGGACGAGTTCTCCGTGGAGGTGGACAGAGTTTACCCAAGGTTTACAGTCAAAGAGCAGCAAGGAGAGATCATTGTACCTTGAATTGTAACTCCTCTGTTGTCATTCCAAGGATGAGCTCAGTGAAATATAGTGTGATCTCAGGGGAGCTGGTGGTCAAAAGAAAGCTGCAGCCTGTTTCAATGCATGGTGAAAAGAAGAAGAGGGGTGAGGTGATGGAGGGAAGGAAGAGTTGGTTGGTGGGTGGTGTGTGGTGTGGGGTGGGGGGGACTGAAAAAGGCCCTCTTTCAGTTCTGAAAGAGAGCAAGAGAACGTTTTTCTTGCCTCCTCCCGTCGTGCTGTCAAACTCGATCAGCACTGAGGAGCAGTGACGCTCCCAGACTCCCCCTTTGCACAATGGAGTCTGCGAGGACCCACCATGCATTTCACATTCAATTTAGCCCTCCCCGGGACATGGCTGTCAGGGTCAGCATCGCCGGTATGAGACAAGGCTGGGGGTGGAGGCCAATGTCTTGGACTGTGGCAGGTTTCGAGAGGAGGAGGGGTGTACTGACAATGCTGATGGGTTTGGGCTTGTAGTCCGGAGAAGGGGTGCTGGTGTTGATCAGGTTGGAGGGAGGTCGGCGGGGACAGAAGATCCAAGGAGAATGGACAGGAGATTTGGGGTGAAAATGGGGGTGATGGAGGGTGGCCTCTTCCCAATAATAAAAAACTCGAAAAGAAAGGTCTGGCCAGAGCCTTTATTTGATGGAGCTTATGCTGCTTTCCATGGGGTCCTCAATGGGAGATGGGAGAGTGTTACTCTGCCGAAGCCCATTAGCCAGCATTAGGAGCGTCCATACACCCGCACAAGGAGATTTGAGACAAACCCTAAACAGCCTACAATAACCGCGAGGTACAAGCCTTGAGCCTTAAGACCTCGGCTTGGCCCAAAAGGGCCGTGAATAGACGCGCCCCAAATCATGTTGTTGAACAAATCAGGTATTAAGCAGAAAGGAGTTTGTCCGAATTTACTTTCCCTAAAGACTTTAGTTAAGCTAGTTACTTCGGAGCTTTAGTTGGGCGTCGGTTGCTTGTGTGTGATTGTGCATGTGTGAGGGGCCATCATTCTTCAGGCACCGTACACTATGACACCCTACAACCCCCCTGCAACATAAACCCTTCCATCTTTACCCCCTTCTTACCCTCACTCGTATAAACACAGCCGCACTGAAGCCTAAATTCACCCACTGCAAACAATGGGCTGCTTTTGGCAATTAAATGGCATTTGGCGATTCAGGGTGCAAGTTAATGGCATTACTGTTGCAATTCTTCTCCTGAATGGTGAAAAGGATTTCCCTCTCCACCAATAAAGCACTACTCACTGTCTTACCAGCATTACATAGCTTACCTTGGGCTTATGATTCACAGGCTTCCGATTACCATTTGAATATTTCCTTTTTCTGAAGCGCTGGCAGATGTAGTTGAAGGTGCTGCTGGGCCTCTAGCTATTCATGGGTGAGGAGGCCGGGCTGTCGTCACCCGTGGCAGGCCTGTCGGTCAAGACGGCCGGTGCTCTCCCACAGTCTGTCACCGGACAGCCACCCAGGTGGATGCACTGTTTGCTCACACCGCTGTCTGGATTCATCAATCACATCCTATAGAAGCATTAAGACAAACTGTTAAATACCATAAACACATTTAGGTGTGACGGACATTTTACAATTTGTAAAGCCGTAGAGAAAAAATAGTTAATACTTTAATACAGATTTGGTAGATTTGCCCAATAATTTTTTCCTCACTACCAGCATCAACTTAAAAAAGTGGAGGCAGAAATAAGAGGAGCCATTTTTTATTTTTTGCCAGCAGCAAAATAATTTGCCTCCCATCTCTCTCTTTCCACACATCTCTTGTTTGTCCAGAGATCCGGTTTGGCAGGCGCCTTTTCTATAGACAAGACGCTTTGAGGAGAATATGAAAAGGCAGATTTAAAGGTGACGGCCGGTCAGAGGGGAAGAGAGAGAGAGAGAGCCTGGTTATCACAGCTATGCGACTACATTTGGAAAGCTCCCTCCCCTCTTCACCCTTAGCTGAAATGAACAAGAGATGAAATACTGAAATTTAACAAAGTCACAGCGAGAAAGGTCTGGTCCCAACAAAGATGAATGAAATGATGAAAGGGTTGAAAAGCTCCAGGGAAATATCTAATGTATTACTCTCCTGCTCTATTCATTCACACCTTTATTCACACAATATGAAGTGAGCCTCCAACTTTATAACAGAGCTACTGCCAAACCTCAAATGTGTGTGAGAAATATAATCCCTCAACACCAGTATGGAACAAAAAAAAAAGAGGCCATTTTGTTGTAGAGGCCAATTAAATAATGATTCCCATTGAAGCAGCAAGAATGATAGTAGGCCAAGGACAATACGTAGGCAAGGCTTGGAGATCAGTTGAGGGTTTGTTTATAGATTTGGTTCCCACAAGCACTAGAGGGGCTCCCTTAACTTGACAGACCAAACAGATCAGGCGGAGAACAGAGCAGGCCCTGTCAATAGTGAGGATTATGGGAACGGCTGTTTGGCCTCCAACCATTTTGCCCGCCAGAAGACACAAGAGGGCTCCAGTTTGATTCAGTTCCACCCTTATTGTCAAGTGTCTCTGGCGCTAACAGGCCCAGGAACTAGCAGATAGACTGGTAGAGATTTGGCGATTGACTTACAGTAAACCGAACTGAAATGTGAGGTGCCATCTTTCTGCAGCCAAATGAGATAAACTAAGCTGGGGAAAGTATCAATTCACATAATATGTATCTTAAAACTGACTTTACTTGACGTCACACCTGCGTAATAAATGCAAATTCCATAAATGCAAAGAACACGTATGCAATCATGCACCCTGCCATCTCTAAACTCTCCTTTAAAATTGCCCTAATCGCCATGATGTGCATTCATGGGCTGCAGAACGGTGGTTTCTCACTGGCATTGTTCTGTTCCTCTGGGACCTGACTGGTATTGCAGTGCAGTTGAAACCATTTCAGCCACTGCTATGATCTTAATTAGCTACACCTAAAGCCCATCTCCTCCCCAGACAAGTCTAATTAAGCCCAGCGCCTTTCCCCAGCCAGAGCTCCTCTGCTGGCTAAAAAGAAACCCTGAATCTCTTGTCCGAGGATTACAACCTGGGACACATTCTGAGCAATCATCTCCCCCCACAGCCCCAAAACCTTTGGTCGCTGCCACCCCCCATCCTTGTGTCATGAAAGGCACAATAATATTTCCCCACTAATTTGCTGTGTGTGTATTAAACAGCCTCTTCACCCAAGTCAAAGAGGAGAATCCCTCTTCCAGGAGCCTTAATAAGTCTGGGGCAGAGGGGCTAACTGTGTAGCAAAGAGTAGTTGTTCCTTTGTACATGGCAGTGGTCGCTCAAGCTAAACGGCTTGTTATTATTGGATGGGGGTGTAGCTTTTCTGCATTAGCTCGAGCCGTGTCGCTTTCCACACATGCGCTGAAAGGCGTGCTTTCTTAATTGGATAGTTCCCTTAACCCTGCGAGGATCTTTGATCCTTATTGTAAAGTTTCATTGTTGTCCATCAGCCTTACGGCAGCTAGTGCGATTGCTTGGTCTCATCTTAGCATCCTAAACTCCTTAGTGTTAGTATCAGCTCAAGCTCTTAGCGCTGGATAAGCTCTTGCTAATGTCATAATGGTGATGATTTGGCTGAGCCCTCCGGCGTTATGTCAATTCAGCGGAGGCAAGTAAGAGCCACAATTAACAGAAATTAGCTAAATGCTATTGAGCGGTTCTGCGTATTTGAGGGCAGGGGGCTGACCCTGACAACCCCACAATGCGTTGCCAATCAATTATATTTTCACTGGTGGAGACCATGTTCATGAGTGTATCAGGCAGAATCTCTCAGTCAGTTAACCTGGTAGCTGTTACTGATAAATAATTTGAACACTTCTCGCCTTCTCTTGCCATTTAAGGCTGCACAGAGGAATAGTATATATATATAACATATATTAATCAATGATACACTCTCTGGCCCTATAATTACATGAAAGTGTGTGCACTATTTATAGCTGTAGTAACTAAGGGAACACAGTGGAACGTGTTATTGGTTCCACTCGTGGCTGAAACAGCTGAAATGACTCCGTGCACTTCCACTTTGAAGTTGCTCAACAGACTTGTGGGTCAGACCTCCTGAGGAGAGAGAAAGACTCAATTCATCAGAGTGCAATAGAAGCGAAAGGAGAATACTCCTCATGTCCAATCATCGGAGGGGGGCCTGAGGACGAGCAAGTTTGTGAGGATGGAAGCGAGAATGCTGCAGGAGATACAGACCAGAGGAGTGTGTGGGGATCTCCTGCGAGGAGGCCAGCCCTGGGTGGTTCGCACTGAAAGCCTATTTGTGGATGAAAGTGCAGCAGCCCTGGGGTCCACTCGCACAGAGAGGCGAGGCCAGTGATTAAGGGGGCGAGAGGGCAGGACGGCCCTTTAATTTGGAGCTGCAGAGAGAAGGGGAGCCAGCGCTGGTGTATCTGTAGCCAGACAATGGCGATTACCTTCCTCTTTATCTGGCGGAGAGGGGGCTTTGAGAGAGCAATCTGAGGAGCGGAGGAAATGGCACGACACAAGATTAGTGGCACAACAGGACGGTAAATTAAATGTTGGAGATGAAAGAATGAGGCTCTGACATGCATCAATAGAGAGCATTTGCTGCATTCTAATAACAGCAGCCGAGGAGAAATACCTGTAGAGATTAGTGAGAGAGAGAGAGAGAGAGAGAGAGAGAGAGAGAGAGAGAGAGAGAGAGAGAGAGAGAGAGAGAGAGAGAGAGAGAGAGAGAGGGGGGAAAGATACAAAATCACATAAATGACTTGGATGTCTTTTATCATGTGACAACCTTTGGTAGGGAGGTAAACAGGAAAGGTATAATTGCGACCATGAATGTAACGCCACTATGAAGCGTGAGTGAGACAGAAATGGTGTCAGCAGGTCAGAACTGCACAAACACAGCTAAGTCACAGTCCATAGTACAGGACCTTCTACCTGGTCAGGTGAGATTTAAGAGCCGGTCGTAGCCGTCAGTTTATTGTTGCTGCAGGATGTATAGGGACATAATGAGGTCCAATAATAAATAGTTAAAATGATCCATTACTACTAAAGAAATGTCTTTAACATTTTTTTTTAAATTATTATTTTGACTGTGCTTGGACTAATTAATCTGATGGCACATTTGTTACTGACACTTAAAGCTGATTGTCATCCAATCACTGACCAAAGACTTTTACACCCTCACCACTGCACTATTGGACTACTCTACACATGCTCACTTTCGCTTTATACAATCTGTTTGCACAGTACTATGTACCGAATATTGCACTAGTCTAGTAACTTAGATAGCCACTGCTATTATTTATTTTTGCACTGTAAATTGCTCACGTCATCTGTTTTTGTATCGCCTAATTTATCATCTGCCATCTCCTCTATTGTAAATTATGTTATGCTAGTTCCTGTTTATAGTCTTCTCACACTTAACAAACAAATCCATCTGTACAATATGTTCATAGTACCTCACTCAATCATTATGTTTATCTTTCTCATTAACCTGTACATATGGTCTCACCTGTATATAGGTTCTGATCTGTAAATATTGTCCATATGCTGTAAAAACAACCTGTACCATATTTATTTACCATAATATTTATGCCACGTGCACTTACTGCCTATTGCACTTCTGGTTAGATGCTAAACTGCATTTTGTTGCTCTGTACATGTACATGTGTAATGACAATAACATTGAATCTAATCTAATCTAATCTAATCTAATCTACAACAAACTAATTCATAAATGATGCACATTGTCTTGAAATCCCATCAAACATGCTCCAGACAGTGGCACAACAAAACAAAACAAAACCAATCAAATGTGACCAGTGCAGGTTATCAAAAAAAAAAGAAAAAAAAAGCTTGACCTGGCAAGGTATACTCTGAATTTGTATTTTCACCCATGAGACATAAAAACGGCAACCTTCATTCATTAAGAATATTTTACCTTGAGGAATCCTTTATGACTATAACCTACAGCTGCCATACATGTATTTGAGTTAATTCCATTCCTCTTTTAAATGTAGTAGGATAGCGTACCTGTATATAGACCTGCTTAGAAGGTCTATATACTGTATATCCTGCATTCATTTATTCCTGAGCAAAGCTGTTCAAATAGTTGATTTGTTTTGATTCAGAGTGTACTGACACTGACAAATCACAGACTCGGTGCAATTACACCAAACACTATTAAAAGTTCCTGCAAAAGATATTTGCACCGTGTTAGACACAGTGTGAACATTCACAAACAAACAACAATATTCAGTCACATTCAAATTGTCATTAGTGGAAATGCGCAAAACATTCTCATTAGCAGTGACTGACAGGTATTATAGATGAAACATGAGGAAATAAAAACAGAGATGAACGACAGTCAGGGAGGGAACGTAAAGAGTAGAAACAAAACATCTGATGCTCGAGCGACAGCTGACAACGAGAGAGAGAGCGAGGGAGAAGGCCCCGAACACACGCAGCAATGATTCAATCAAAGAGTAGCTTTATCTAGGTTATTACTACACCGAAGCAGGATGATGAAGAGGAGGTTTGCCTTAATCTCGGCCCACAATGGAAGGGAACAAAGGCGTACTTACAAGCACTATCAGCCACAAATATCAAATCAGCTCTAGCTGCACCTAATCCTGCCAGACAGCATTGTTGATTCAGTGAACCTGCGGTCAGAGACGTACACAACCGTATGTGTAAGGGAGGCGCACACACGGACGTTCATACAAATGGAGATGGTTTTTTTTTCTTTGCACAAATAAAACTGTCATTCTTTGGTCTTAAAATACAATAGCAAGGAAACTAATTACACTTTTATTTTCGCATGACCACATATTGATGTTCAAATCATTTTGAAATATGACCTACATAACTACTTGTCCGTTTATAGCAAATACACATATCCGCTGTAAATCACACACCTTTAATGATAAATTACTCTGCTGACAAATCATGCATCCATGACCTCTGAACTTTTCAACATCATCATCCTCTGGGCCCTCTCCACAGTAACAGCAGCAGCAGCAGCAGCAGCAGTAGTAGTAGTGGTGGGATTGTCCTTGTGCAGGATGGCACTTGGCAGAGGGAAAAGGACACTGGCAACTTCATTATCCCGCAATAACAGGCTAATTATTGTGTTTGTTAGCAACAAATCAGAGCACAACAGACTGCATGTCCCTGTCCTGTTTTGAGCATCTTAATTACTTACCCCCCCACATCCCCATCCCCTCTCTCTGTTGCCACTGCTGCTGTTGTTATTTTGCATATAAAAGGCAACAGCTAATTGTCTGGACTATAAATATTCGGCATGCAATTAGCGTCCTGGCCTGCCTCTGCGTTGTGTTATCACCTCGCTGTTTGGTACGTGGCGAAGACCGCACACTCAATTCTCCATATCTAATGGGAGTTTGATAGCGGCATGGAACCTTTGTTTGCGAGAACAAATGGCAGCAAGCGCCTCCCTGTCGTCTCACCCTTTCACTTCGCTTTGAGGAAGGAACGCATCCAAAATATCACTTGAGTTAAGGGAGCACTGGAAGGTTAATGGCACACGGATTATACCTGAGGAAGGTGAGTTTTGTAGGGTCGAGCAACAGTGAAGTGAAGTGAAGTGCTATGCATGACTGAGAATCTGATTAAAGAGAATTTGGTTTTTGTGCGTTCTGAGAAAAAAACAACAAGGTAGACTTGAGTTGTGTTGGAAATGCTATGAGCAATCAGTGCTTGGATTCATCCAAACTGCTAAGATGAAGGAATCTGCACAGCTCTTGACAACAAAGTCAGCTTTACCCATGCAAGTGAAAGAGATTGGCCTTAAAGGAAAGGGAAAGAGGCAAAAAACACGAGGAGGGGTGAATGAAAAAGAAGGGTCCAAACACCAAGGTACTCTGACACTTTCTCCACCTCACCTAAAAATCAAAGAAAGTGGGGAAGGGGAGAGGTGCACAAGTGAGGCAGCGGGGGTCGGATGGGTAAGGGAGCCTTCACGGATGATTGCAGCCCAGTTTGAGCCGCTAAAGTGCAGACGTGAACTTCTTTCATCTCTCTTCAGGGTCACTGTCCACGGAGGGAAGGGCCCTGTCATCCTGCTCTCACTTCCCAGCCCCTCGAGATTCCCACCTAACAGAGCCACGGCACCCTGGGAAAGAGCAGCAAGCGCAGCAGGAGCAACATCAGGCCAAAGCTGAGAGGAACAGAGAGCTGAGGACAGAGGGTATGGTCAGAAAAAGGCCACATATCACTTTGAAAGGAAGGGATGGCGTGAAGAAGTTAACTTTGGGGGAGGCTGAAATGTAAAAGAAATCCACAAGAGGGCCAAACAGATAGAGTGTATGGAGCACACTCAGGGAATCAAATGTTTTTCACATATAAGGAGCAAAGAGAACAAATTGTCAGTAAGTTAAAAGTATAAAAGAAAAGTCTTGTTGCCACTGCCTTCAAAGAAGTTGTAAAAAGCCAAAAATAAATCTTAAAAAACAAAACAAAAAACAAGAATAGAGCAGGTGGAGATACTGGCAGGTGTTCAGGGGGTGGTTGGTTGGTGGAGGCGTATGCGGAGAATGACCCCAGTCTGTGTGGAGAGGCTGACTGGAGCCCCGGACGCTCGTTAGAGGCAAGATCCTGAGGGCTCCTAATTGGGCCGGCCAGGGCCAGGCAGTCTGAGAAGGAGAGCGAGGGCAGTCAGTCTCCAGCTCTGAGCTCGCGGAGGGGGGGAAGGTGGAGGGGTGCAGGAGTTAATGGTGAAGGGGGCTTTCCAAGTCACATGAAAGTTTGTGGGGATGAATGTACCATAATTAGATTAATAAGTAGCTTAATTTATCGCAGCAGAGGATATCAGCGGCTCCACATTAGAGGCAGGCCAGAAGATTAGCCTCGATCGGCGTTTCCAAAACACGATTAGCCCCCCGGCACAAAGACCAGGCTCTTTCACAGGTTCCTACCACAAGGGCTGGGATTAGAGAAACATGTTGAATAATCAGCAGTGCCCCCGCATGCTCCTCTCAAGTCTGCACCGCAGCCAGGGGTGCAGTGCAACCCTTTGCCCCCGCCCTGTCCCACTCACAACACTTATCAATTAGACCATTATAGGGCCAATTAAAGTCAAGGGCAGCAACTCTGACTTGAGGTTTGTCTGTACCACCCAGGTTCAGACACACACCTTATGCGTGTTCACTTTATCCACCTGGACCTGCCGATACATGAGTCACCGTTTAATGATACAATGATGATGATACCCACAAAGTCAAGCCCGGTGAATTAGCATCTTGGTGTGTGTGTGTCCACAAAGTCATCTGGATATCCCCGAGAGCCCCTGGGGACCTACAGCTTCATGGCTAATTGACTGTCCCTCCAATCTCCCCTAGAATGCCAATAAAGACCTCAGCATATGTTCTCTCCAGTCCCGGCCACCAGACACAAGCATCATGAATGCAGTTCTCTTACTAAGCTTTAGATCCCTTGATCCTCTACATCCTCCACATCCGGCCTCTTGTTTGAAAAAAAAATAGTGGAAAAAAAAACACTGATGGGCCTTGAGCCAAGATTTTAGTATCCCATCTATAGTAGAGAGGTTGCAGCTGTTAGTTATCATCTCCTGACAGAGTACTCAAGCAGTAGCGGCTGGATTTGTCACACAAGCAAAACTCCACTCTGGCTCAACAGGTTCATATTTTACAGAAGAGGGCATTTGATCCGTCTTTGTTTCTGTTCACCTGGACAAACGAACCTCAGCGCGTAAATAACACTCGGTTGCTGCCCTCGGATTCCACTTTAAAAGAGTATGTTTATGAACTGCTCAGCTGTCACCGCCTCATCAGAGAGACAAGTTCTGTTTACCCTTGAACAAGCACCAACTTTTACATTTCCCGCTGCCGTGCCACCACTGCAGGCCAATTATCCTGTGTGACTATGCAGTACCATGCATTGGTGATAATGTGCGCAGAGTCAACATGTCCTACAGACGGAGCTCGCTGGCAGGGGTTAGCCTCAGCCCACCCTGTCGCACAGGACACTACGGCAGAGCTCACTTATGTTTTACTAAGCTGAAGGCTGCCTATGGATGGAGGGATGGATCTGTGCGTGTGTGGAAAGATGTGGACATCACACACCTTTCACTATCTGGAAACTCACCTATAGATATGTGATCATAGTGTTGCAAGTCAAAAAATCTTCAGCTGATGTGGTGTCCCTGCAACAGAAGAAAACACAAGAAAATTATGTATATGTGGGATAATGAGTGAATTATATGTTAAGAAAGAAACCTTCAGACCTTTTTTGTGCTCCCTTGAAACACTACAGCCACTTTTTTGCATGTGGTTGTCAGTCCTGCGCAGCATATTTCAGTATTTGCAGCGTGTTGAGCTCTCTGGGCAACTGTAGATTAGATGACAACATGACTTTATGGTATTTTACCACAACTTATAGGATACACACAAATTTGAATTATGACAACAAGTCAAGGAAGTAATGCTTCTGTAAATATAACTCTTGGGTAAAGTGTATTACAGCGTCAGCACTTTCTTATCCACTATCATTCCCTAACTAAACCTTTAATGCTCTCTGTTCATCTCTTTTATTAATTGGTGCTTAAAATCAAGCTTAGTTTGCCTTTTTAAATGCTTATTTTGACCTTTGAAATCCCTCAAAGGCATCAGATTGTCAAATTGAAAAGGTTGGCTGGAGTTAAGGAGAAGAGCTTCAGCTGAGAGAAAGGTAAAAAAGCAGTTTAGATATTTGCTGTGGAGAAGGTGAGATTTCAGAACCCTTAATTAAACTTTGTCAGCAACTTTTAAATATGACTTTACAGAAAAGAAAAAGGCTCTTGGATGTGACTAAAGCACTAGCTACAAGTTAGAACCGATAAAGTACCAGGAACTGATTGGTTTAACGCGCCCAGCCTGTTGCCAGCTTCACCAGTGGTTAGCCAGCGCTCTCCAGCATCACGGACCAGCACTCTCTGCACTCTGCTTGTTAGATAGCAGCTGTTACACACTTTCCTGGTGAAGCAATGCCTGTTGTTGAACAAACGAGGGAAAAACAAGCAAACCCGGGGCCTGATCATGCCATGAGCAGCATGCGGCGTGTTGCACGCCCTGATCCGCTCCGCTAGCTACCCCGTCAGCTAACCTTCGCCATGCACCAAATTAGAAACCCTCGCCATCAGGCAGACAGCTGGCAGCCGTCCCCCGGGAATGCCAATTAAGTTTGTAAAACATTTAGACAACAAAACTGTACAAGAGAAAAACATCCCATAGAGGCGGCCGTCCCCGCAACTCCCAGTTGTCCTCACCATAACCTCCACTGCCCCCCTTCCCATCTGCGGCAGCCTCGAGAAACATCACCTCAGAGCACAGACAGGCCCAAGAGAACAGCAAATATGTTCAGAGAAATACATGAATACCAAATCAAAGCCATTGATTTTGTCATGCTAATGTGTTGTTATAGCAAATTAAGAGATGATGTTTTATTAATAAGTTGGCGCCTGCTCTATCAGATAAAGATTGGCAGCTCAGTTTTCTTCTAAACGGTCACATATTAATCGGCAGCACCACAACACTGTGGCTCTGATACGATCGCGTCTCACTCTGTCAGTAGAGGAGACTGAGCATCTGACGTTGCTGACCTCTTATGCCACACACAGTGTTGTAGCAAACTAAACCACGAAGTGCAGCTTCAAACTTTAGCACCGCATCTGATCAAGTGTCCAAAAAGGTAACCTGAGTTTTGGCCTTGAGCAAGGGGGGGAAAAAGCTGGGTAGGGATTAGAATAATACCTAAGTAGCTTTCTGAAAATTGAACCCTTGAGTAGGAAACGAATACGGGTGGCCTTAGGCAAAGAGTGTGACCCACGCTCTCTTACTGAATGCTCGCGCTCAGGCTTGTTGTTTGTTCATCCAGGCAGCCCACTCCACAGTTGTTTCAGCGTGACACACCAGGATGTGACAGACAGAGTGACAGCGTGAGTAACTAATTGAGACGGGATGCAAAAAAGATCCTCTGAGCTTTAAGTAAATGGAAGTGGGAGAATGCCCTCATCTCCCAGCACTCCCCCACCCCTCCTCACGCGCAGAGAGCGCTATCCCTGCTCAGGGCATCTCTATCATTGTTAATTAGCTGTGCGATGATTAATAGGGAAGCTAAATGAAGTTATTTCTTGTAATCGGTGTTTCCTTTGAAACATCTTTCACTGTGTCAATAAAACTCTGTTTGAATTCATTTAAGACAACATTGTTACAGCGAGCGGGGCGAGGTGACAGAGCTGAAAGACTCAAAATGAAGATGCAACGATGAAGAATAGTCGGCAAATTACAGAAGACAGCACACAGGCCTGGTTTATTATTTCTTGACAGCGATTTTCTTTCATCTCTTACGTTTGAACTTCTTCAGTTTCTTCCCTTAGCACTGTTTCACATGTACTTCCAGCACATCAGTGTGTTTGGCATCATCGTCTGCAGGTTGCCTATAAACGTCATGAAGGCATTCAGTAATATTATCCAGCAGAGCATCATTCAGTTTATTTGTAGCTGACATTAACCCAGTGACATTATGTTAAATGGTCTTAAAGGCCACAATGGAGTTTAACAACAGTTTTGATGCACTTTTATCAGATTGCGCTAAAAACTGAATTTTCACACAGTGGTAACGTAACTCTTCATTTTTTTTAGACTGGAATCTGCAGTATGGAAACTCTTGCTGCCTTGGGGGTTGTTAAAAAAAAGGACCATTCAGAAACCTTATACTGCCAAACAGCCCTTTGCTATTAGTCAGCATTGGTGTTACTTTAAAGTAATGACCAAGCGGCAACCTCCAGGGCTGAAAATTGAAGCCAACAAGGAAGTTCTCAAATTGTTCCCCAAATGGCCATTTCAGGCTGCCTCCAAAACAACAGTCAGTCCCCACAGACCTTCATGTTCAAAGCCTGGTACAAATGCTTTGGTCTTTATTTCTACATTGAATTGTACAAGGGGTGGTTTTTTGTATGTACTGAAACAGCTGTTACATACTCTACGAGAAGCAAGAAGTTTGTTCTCGCAGCTTGTTCTTGACACATTATCTGGGCAGAACTTTTTCGTGTGGTGGCCGGCAACTATTGGTCCGACATTGTGGGCGCGGTTAATGTGTAAATCGGAAATGTTAGCAGGCCACTTCTAGATCCTAATCTCTCCTGGGTAGAGATCGGCATACTGTGCATTCTGAATGAACTGCGTGACCCAACAGACAGGGACAAAAATAATAAGAAAAGTTCCTCTTGTTGTCCATCTCCCGCATCTCTGGCAATGCTTAGTATGTGTGACGTATACTGCTGTGGATGGACCCTATGAGGACTTCATCACCGGAGTTCATCACTTGAGTTTCTCATGAAGTATAAATTACCTGGCCAGAATGTACCTTTTTCTTGTTCTCACTTCTAGTGGAGTATGTAATAGCCTAAACTCACCACTTTAAATCATGCTATCGCTTAAAGTTATGTATATTTATGGGGGAGGCCACTTCGGTTGGCATCACTTATGCCCCCTAATGCATCACAAAAATGGGCAAAGTGGTTGCGATGGGAAGAGTCAGGCTCTGCCAGCATAGTGGCATCCAGAGTCACCACAATGAGCTTCAAATTGCATCTCAGGAAATCTATGGGAGACATGATGGTGCGTCCAACGTCATGTACACTTCATGGTAACGCCCTCCCGGAACACTTTATAAATTCAGACTCAGTCACCACCTTCAAATCTCAGCTCAAAACTTATGACAGGCCTACTCCATCACTTCTATCTCCCATTCTATCTATCATTTGTATGTAACTCTGTGTTTTATATTATGCTTGTGTGTACTTTGTGTTTTATTTAAACTATTTCGTGTATTTGAATGTGAAAGATGCCTATAAATAAAATGTATTATTATTATTATTAATTCCGGTCAGAGGCAGCTGAATGAGCTGTAAAGACAATGTCTTTACAAGTTGTGAGCAGTTTGTTTCCGATTTATGCTGATATTTTACACCAGACCAATATTAGGATGATTTCAGTTTCACAACTCATGAGAAAAACGTCTGTCTGTTTAAACGCTGCTTTCACCAACTAGTTCATAACTTACACTGTGCAATGCTCATTGTTTGCTGTTGAACAGGTAGTGTAAGGCCTGAAAACAGACAAAAAAGGCAAAGTAAATGAAACATTGAAGTTGCCCGCCGTAAACAACAGACTGAAAGACACTAAAAATATTGACTTGAATGAATACAGTGTAGCTTTAAAAGTAGAAATAAGACCCAGTAAATATATAGCTCAAACAACACAAGAGGATCTAATGAGGCTGGTTTCTGAACATGAATATTTCTCTGGCCCTCACCTGGTGATTCCCGAGAAGAAATTACACCATACCCCTCATATCATATAAGTAAAACATTTTGTCTCAATCTGCCCCTTTGGTAAAAAAAAAAAAAAAAAAGAGAGTACATTTTGGGTGAAGCAAATCATTGGCCACTGATGCAGCGCAGCAAAAAGACCCTATGTAATTTTCAGCTCTCTTGTAAGTCTTGTAATCAGTAGATTAAACCGCCGCCGTCGTCCTAGTCATCACCGCTGCTATCTGATGACCTCCCCTCTGCAGATGGCACAAGAGCAGACACTGACAGCTTCATAATTCTCCGGACAAACAGCTCGGTGAATGATCACTTTGCCCCCACGTTAACTGCAGCAGTAGATGTAAAACTCGTGAACCCAGGAATTAAATATCAGCAGGCTGCGCGCTCCAGCTAGATATACTTTTATTAAGAAATGAAAGCTGGTCATTTTCGACACAAGCAGCGCAAATGCACAGACAGCTAATGGCGTTCCATTTTATAGAGACCCTTTTTTTCCCTTTTGGGGCTTTTAAAATCTAATCTCAGCCTATTGTCAAGATGGTCTGGGAGTCTAATCACCCTTAACCGTGTATCAGTGCCATAACCCCTTCTTTTCCCTCGGCCTCCAACAATTTAAAGATGATTTTAACATAATAACAGGACTTTTAGCATCCCAGTGGCTGCACCTTCTACCAGAATCACCACAACTAATGGGATCTAATCTATACAATAAGGGACATTAATATATATGCAAATCAGCTGCGGCTATATGTCTCGCATGGGGGAGATAGACTGGGCTGGCGTACCCTTGTATCATTTCTGGCACTTAGCTGCTAATTACTGTTAACATTCCTAAAATGCAAATATGTAGGTCTGCAAATCAGCACATGTATCCTTAAGTAATAATGTTCTGAGAAGAGAAAGGCCCCTTCCCCCTCGCTGAAGGTCCAGCAGTGTGGGGGGAATTTGAGGCATCGGGGGGTTGAGGTTGCAGGTCGGCTGTTCAAAGCCACTCTGTGCATTGTTGGGCAGTAGGGGATTAGGTCTCTCCAGGCTGCAGAATTTGCTTTCTAATTAAAAGGGATAAGATGTAGAAAAATAGTGAGGGGCATTACTACTGTAGAAAAGAAGGGGGTGGAAAGTGCAATGCTGAAAAGAGGGGATAGAAGTTTGTAGTGTCACCACTGGTGTTTGATCACAAGACTGTGCAAGAGTTACCAACCTCTTGTTCTGACTCCGTCTGCCCATTTTTCTGCTTCGTAGTCTAACTCCAGCCTCCGTCTCATTAGCCCGCACACTTTGAACCTTTAAACGTGTGACAGAACAGTCATGGTATTTCTTTTTCTGTGCAACTTGGCGCCTTCACGTGTCTGCTTTTATATGGTTTAGGCAAAGATGAATATATACTGTTTTTCTTTGTGTTTCAAGTCTTTGTGTGACGCTAAGCTAACTGGCCGCTTATTGCACTTTAATATTAAGCTCACACGCATAGAGCGGCGGTGGTCTGCTCATTGAACTCAGCAAGAAATTATTACTTAAACGCTTTTTAGAGGTACATTTATCTGGTGTCTGTATCTGATATTTACACATCCAGAGACATAATTAAACTCACTTGCGTAATTTTTCTGCAGGGCGGCCTTTATTTGACATTTAAAGGATATATTTCTAAATATATTTTTATTTAAACGGTGCATGGCCAGTAGTGATTTGGAAGAAGAAAAAAATGAAGTGGAATAGTGAAAAACTTAATTTGAGCCACTTAACTGAACCCGGGGGGCTTCTCTGTGACACAGCATGTGTTTTTATTTAACCCTTCCCTCCAGTGTCCATCCCTCCTTTTGTCAGCATGCTGCTGTTTTGTTACCTTGTCCTCCAGCGGGGGTCCAGCTCTCCACGGGCACCTTACAAACAAATGTTGAGTTTAAACTACACACAGGCCTGAATCTTTTCCCCTGAGCCATGGGAGGTTAACGACATGCCAACGACATGCCACCAGAGCACAAGACCTCCGTTTCCCTCCCCTTCTCTGTTGGCTGGTCCTCGTAGCAGCCAACAACATGTACTGGACTTTTGTTGTTGTTTTTTTCTGCACCAGCACAAACCCTCTTAAAACCTCCCGGCCCCAGAAAGTCCATCTCAAACAGAGCTCATTTCTTGGTAGTGTCTGGTTGCTGAAGCATCCCCGCCGCACCACCACCACCACCCACTCTATTTTTTACCAAGCTCCATGTAGCTCTCACCTTTTGCTCCCAGGCAATCCAATCCTATTTGGAGTGTGTGACGAGGGCCATTCTCCATCACCTCACTGATCAAGAGCTCCCCTGTAAAGCGGGCCCAGGGATGAGCAGGTACAGATTTGGGGAGAAGAGGGAGTGGGGCATGTAGTGAAAGAATCTGCAGTGAGCCAAGGAGAAGATTAAACGGCAGCTAACTGTCAGTACTCTTCTCCCCCCGCCTCCTTCTTCCCTCAGCACTCCCTTCTACTTCACTGGTGTCCTGAGGGGGAGTACCAGAGGGATGGAGGGGAGGACGAAAGCAGGGGGAGGCCAGTGGCACAGTGGTGGCTGAGCCATCTTGTCATCATAGCAGGACAAGCATATTCAAGCGTGTCCTCTGTACCCTCCCATCTTATTCCAGACACTGTGTTGCCCTCTGCTGAAATCCATCAAAACCTCTCTCGCGGCCCCTGCCCCCCTTGTTGGAAGAGTGCTCTCCGCTGGTGTCTTTTCTTTTTTAAAGGGCAGAGATGAGTCCCGGGCTCCGCAGTCTTTCCAGGCGTCCAAATTAATTTGCGTCTGGGCAGCAACATAAGCAGCACGGGGCTATTTGATGAGAGTGTAGGGCAATGACATGCACTGGCAGTCATGCCTTGATCTCTTGCTTTCTTTCCCTGTCACCTTCCACCTCACCTTAATGCCAGATTCATGCCAGTCACATCCACATGGGTGGCACTCAAACCAAACCTTGTGCTTCTTAGCGGAGTAATAACTGTCGAAAAAAAAAAAAAAAAAACACTTCAAATTTCAGCTTTTATGCACATATCAAATATCCTTCTTAATGCAAGCTTAATCGCCAAAACCGCAAGCAACCCCTCCCAAAAAAACACACACCAATTATAAAGCGCATTGTCCTCACAGCAAATAAAATGAGGATGCACTTCATTGAGCCATTTCTGAAAATCCCTCTGCTACTTTTCTGATCAGTACCTCAATAACAGATCGGTTTCATAATAATAAACAGTCTAAGGACATCTACAAAACAGCATTCCTTTAGTTTGATAAATGGATGTCAAAGTGAACTTAATGCAATTTGACATGCATTTGAAGTCGTGATCCAAAAAGGGGACCACAGTTAATGCCTAATTAGCGTCATTAAATAATAAAGCAACTTAGACTAATAATTATTGCATGTACCCATTCTACCACTTGCACTGACAATTAACCTTTCTCAACTGGTGATTCGCAATTTGAGTAAATCCTGTTATCAGCAAATATAACACATGGCACACGCATGGCACACACACACACTCACACGTTTCAAACACCACTCAAGGAAATCTATGCAGTGTTTACGGTGGCGAAGCAGAACAACAAAACAAACAGCAGATATCCACTTTCAGTAAACACCACCCAACCACTTATGCAGTGTCTTCCCAGTGGCTTAGAGGGGGTGGGGAATCAACTTTAGGTGGTTGCTGTGAATGTCATTGAACTACTTGTGTTTACGCAGGCTTAATATTGCTGTGACAAGGTCTCTTTAAACACACAGCGAATGCCTCAGAATGTATCGGTTCAATTCTGCCCGAGGGTCTGGTTTTATGACTGCCAGCCCCTGCTGTTGTCAAAATTGACAAGTCGAAATTTCAGAGCCTAAAGAGAGGTAGCCGAATTTGCGAGACGCAGAGCAGCGGTGCAGAACCTCACAAAAGGTGTTTGTCTCTGGCTGCTGCTGACCATGCTGTCCAAGTCTCTGATATGAGATCACTGGAGCCAAAAACACGATTACCCAGAGACAAAACAAAGGTGAAAAGATTCAGGATGGAGCATTCTCCCAAAATGTCTCTCCCTCATCCCAATTTGGCAGCACTTGGCGTGGTGCCCACTCACATTGTGTGGACGGCCCTGCCACTGTTGCCATGGGGATGTGTGGACCTGCACAGGGCCTGAAGGCAGAATGGCCTGGTGGTGAGGTGGGGGTTATCATCAGCAGCAGGCTACACTGGGCCCCCATCCAGAGGCCTGGGTGCAGGAGAAGCTGTGAGGCAGTGGAGGCACCCCCCCTCCATCTCTGGAGGGCCTCACTCCCCAGGGGATGCTGATGCTGTTTTGAACCCAGCGCAGGATCTGAGAAGGGACTGAGTAGCGCAGGGCTCCGGCCTGTCCACTGGGGGTCGGCTGCCTGACTCCCGTAAGCCCGGGCCAGACGGGGTGGGCTAGAGTGGGAAGGGGCCAGGCGAGGCGAGCTGGACTGCGGCCCAGTGCGGTGACTGCCTGTCTGCCCAGGCGCTGGGCCACGCTGCCACTCCTCCCTGGGCTCGTGCCCCTGCACTTGGATTTCAAAGGGATGTGACAGGGGGACTGGCTTTCCCTCTCCATCGCAGGATCCCCTGCCCCACCGGCAGCTTCTCCAAAGCCCCCCACCCCACCCCAAACAGCTTTCAGTCCCTACTTTCTCCCAGCCCCCAAATGCCCCTCCAACAGCTTTTCTGTTTCAGCCATGAACCCAGACTCCCTCTCACACTGTGCCATTCCCACCACTGCTGCCTCACATTTGGGAGGAGAAGGGGGAGGTTGTGCTGCTACACTGCACCCATCTGCCCCATGTCTTTCCATGCTGTGGACCATGATGCTGCAGCATGGCTCTCTGGGCGCCGTAAAGACTTTGGCAAGTACACTGGGCCTTCAAGCACCCCTCCCTTTGTACTCTCCCTGTCCGCCACATGCACACACTGATGCACACCATCTGATTTAAAATGTACAATAAACTAGCACATGTGATAACACTCGAGGCAATAGAGGTACACAGACACAGATGAATGGTTTGGACTGAAACTGAAATTTTATTTGAAATGCGCCGACTATAAAGTGCTCAAGCTACTTTGGTTATGCCCGCCGAACCCTAAGCCATCTGAGAAAGATCTGACTCAGATGCGGTGCCACTGTGTCTGAGTGGTAACCAGCTCATTCAGCAACTGGCCCATCATCAGTGAGCATCACACAAAACCAAAATGACACTGACAGGCTGCGTTTCAATTGGCTGAGATCTCCTTTTCTCTCTCTCTCTATCTAGGTTTCTCTCTTCATCGCTCCCTGTATGGCATTTCTCTGGCAGGTCCACCAGTGAAATTCCTCCCCTCCCGGTCTCAGCATTCCCGCAGCCCACCTCCCTGCCTCGGCAGAGTAGAGTGGCTGGGGTAGGGTGGGATGGCGCTCCCCCAAAGCTGGTCCCATGCGACGGCTACAACTCCAGCCCACAACACATTCCTCCGGCCACTGACCAGTAACCCCAGCAACCAGGAGAGAGGTGAAGAGAGGAGAGACGGAGGCTTAGTAGTGGAGGGTTTTATACTATTGGCTGGACTCGAATATGAGCCTTATAACGGTAAATAAGTACAAGACATACCTTACAGGACGTAGCTTATCATCGTGTTCTTCAAAACTCTCATCTCTTTCATGAACGATTCTCAGATCATCTTGATCAGTTTCTTTCTAATTCTCAGATCAGTGAAAAAAGCCCCTGCACTGGTTCACTGATGCTCAACAAGGTACAAATGGAAGTCTGATGTTTCTCAGCATGTCAACAGACTGCACTCTCCACATCTAAGTCCTTCGCAGGGATGCGACGGGCTGCACATCACAGCCTGTCAATCCAATGCCTCTCCTGGACAGCTCAAGTAGCGGCAGGACAGGAGCCGGACCGTCCCCTCCTCCGCTCCCTCCTACTTTCTCCCCCAAGCCGAGCCAGACGCTGTGTTTACTCTCCTAATTACAGGGGAGGGGCCGGCTGACAGGCGAGCCATCACAGATTCCCCACAGGCCCGGGGCTGGGAACGCTACAAACACCCGCCGCTGTCTCCCAAATGTGACGGCGATGTCCAACTGTCACAGGGGAGCCTTCGCTGGCAAAACCCAAGGGCCCAAAGAGAGATATTAAAGACATGAGAGGAATTGGCAGAGTTGGCACTGACAGGGTACGCTTGAGAAGTCGAAGTGGGGAGCTGGGGGCGTCGCCAAAGTGTCATTCAAAGCAAAGTGGGGTTTGGACAGGGCACAAAATACTGATTTACCCACACATACACAACGTTGCTCTCGCTCTTATCGAACTATGGCGGGAGAGCTGCATGCACAAACCCAAGAAGAGGAGCCACCAGAACATAGTATGTTTATATAAAGAGTTAGTCCACTTTATTCACCCCCTCTGGACTCTTTCTGGAGCACCTGGAAAACAATCATTAGTTTTGCAAAAAGACACCACTCATTTTGACGGTAGAGGCAACAAATCTTGTTGTTTCTTAGCTTTTCTGATCTAAAAGGAAAGTGAAAAAGCTCTGCGTGGAGCTTTAATCGTGAGTGTAAAAGACGTAACAGGGAAAGTTTGGAGCCCATCACGGGCCAACATGAAAATTACAGTGATGAGATGCATGGACTTTTCAGCTAAACTGGAGATATCGTGTGTAAACATTTGATTGATTATGGATTTATTAACTGAAGCAACACAGTGGATGTGATTTTAATTTAATTCAAGGCATCAAAACACTTAAAATGTCTTGAAACATGTTTGAAGGGGATATTTAAAACTGCGCTTACACTTTGTGGAAAATTTTATGGAGAAAACAGGTAATTAATCTATGATTGTGGCTTAGATACAGTGTGTGTATGTGTGTGTGTGTGTGAGTGTGTGTGTGTGTGTGTGTGCATGTACACTAACCCTCCTCCCAGGGAGGTATAATCCACTAGAGGCTGAAATGCTCCACTGCTGTTGGGGGGGTCTGAGAGAATCCCTCTGGAAGCACGGTGGCTGACCCTATCACATATTCAGGTCAAATAAACAAAACAACGCTGAGAGAAAGGTTAAAACGTCAGAATCGCCTCCTCGCCGGCTCCCCCAGCCTACGGCCGAGATCGCCCGTCTATTCCCCCCGCCCGCCCCCCGCAGGCAAAGCGCACCTCGCCCCCGAGAGGCAAGACAAGAAAACTATTTGATAAATCATGAATAGTCACAGTTGTGCGAGTGCTGTGACCATTCCTAAAATTTATTATGGGGATTACACACAAAATCACACAATGTAACATTTTCAAATGTGTTATGAATGCCTCCCAGAATCCAATTCAAATCCTAGGTTACCAAATAAGCCTGAACAAATCCCCCACATTGAGTTCTTCCTCCTTTGAAGACTTGAGAGGTCCGGTCTGCAGGGCAGGTTTTACCACACCATGCAGGCACCTCAGCACACAGAGGAGAGGGCTACTGATGGCTAGGTGAAGGCAGAGGGAGAAGGAGAGAAGAGTGGAGCTCTGACAATGACAGCAAGACACATTTATTTGCAATTTAATTACAAGCCACAGAAATTTGACAATAAATTTCTCAGCAATGACACAAACTTAAAGCATCAGTTAAGATTTGGGTAAAAAGCAGTGAGTGATGTTTTATCCAGACTGTCTGAAGGCGAGCTCTTCACTCAGTTCATTCAGTGAGTGTTAACCTTGAAGCAGCCGAGTCTTCTCTCGCCTTTATTCGTCCTTGTCGACTTTCCACTAGTCTTGACTTTGCCTCCTTCCTCCAGATGATCTGAAGGCGAGCGCGTTTAATTGCATCCGTTTGTTTGCTGGCGAACCCCTGCACCAACACAACACAAACAATTACAGCACTAATTAAAAGGCATGCCATGTCAATGGAAAGAACACAACTGGCAAACACACACAGTTGCCATGCCTCTACGGAGACGCCACGTTTGAATTTATGAAGAAATTCGAATGTGTGAAAATAACTCAGAACCGGGGCTATGTTTTATTATAGAAGCGCCGCTTAGAACTTGGGCTCATTCAACAGCAGGAGCACATCTGTTATCATCTGACGCAGAACTTTCAGCTAAAACTAAATGGACGTTGTAAGTGTAAATGAGTGCTGCCTGTTCAAAATGCCTGCACGCATGTGTCAGTAAACTCTTCCCAAACAGACACTGAATGGGGTTTCTGCCCCTTTAATCCCCGGGGAGGAGACTGAGTGTGTTTTGATGACCTCCGGGGTCACTTACATGTTACATTACACAAAGGTTTAGCTTCTTTGTGATAAGGGAACAGTGCAGGGAAAGCCCTGTGTTTAAACATCTTGCTCACTACGCTGTGCTTTTTTTTTTTTTTGCAAAGCAGCAGCAGCAGCAATGTATCCATCAAACCTGCCAGGCTAATTAAAATACAGCTTGTGATTATCCTACTTCAGCTCACCTCCCTCTCTTTTTTTTCCTCTCTCTGTCACCCACACACTCACATCCAAACACACACTAAAAATACATCTACAGTAATTACAGTCTGTATCAAATGGTGGTAAATAATTTATTTTAACCCCTGCAGGGTTTTTTCATCAGTTGTACTTTTAGCTGAAATGCAAAGAATTTAAAAGAAATATATTTAAAAAAATGTCTACATAAATTTTAAAAAAAAGAAATAAAAATCTAAGGCTGCCGTCAAGCTAATATCTAAATAGATGCCAATGTTTTTGAGGATTTAAAGTGATGTTTCTCCTACAGATGGATCATTAATAATAACTTGGAGTATTTAATAAACAGAAATAGAAGAAGTTAGATAAAAAAGGATCTTATTTTAGCCTAATCAGTATTGACTGGGGTGAATTTAAACTGCAAACGGAAAAGCTTTTTCCTGACATTACTGACTATCAGCATTTCTATATGAATGCTTTATTGGATTTCGTTCCCCCTTTTCTGTCTCTTTTTAAGCTCAGAATGAATTCCACCACCACATTCCTCATCTGCAACCATGCGGGTATCCAACAAGGAGGGAAAGAGGCAGGAGAGAGGAGAGGAAAGCTCTCCTGCAGATGTATATGGTACATGTGCAACTTGAAATTCAAATAATTTACCAACATCTAAGATTAGTTTTGCTAAAGTTACCAGCTGTGTGTTTTAGTGCTTTATCTCCCCCCATTTAATTTTAAAACCGTACATTTATTCATTCAATAATGTGTTGATTATTTCTTTCCACGCCTGGATAAAAGCACAGAGAGGGGAGAGAAGGGGGCCGTCTGCAAGTAATTATCCAATCTTAAAATACCATTTTTCTTTTCATGACTATCAAACAGGGGTCAGACACCCGGGCCCGTGCAGAGCATTTGAAAAGATGTACGGCTCCGCATTAACCGGTGGAAATCACAGGTTGGAGCAGGCCTGGTGAAATCCTCACCCTCAGGTTGAGTGTAGCAGAGGCGGAGATAAAAGCCGTCGTCGTCAATTAGCCGGGAGTCAGTGGGAGCGCTGCTCGCCAGAGGCGTTTAACTCCTTCTCCCTTTAAACGTCCTTTTAAGATACAAAGTCCCCGCGGAGGGCCTGGCTTTACAGTTTAATAAATTATTTAGCAATTTAAACGGTGAGATCCAGCAGATAACTGCATCAGACGTCATCATTTTCCACGCAGCAGTCTCAAAGTCTCGCGTTATGGTGCAATTACCATGCAGCTGCTGAATATAAAGAAACAATAATAAAACCTATTTTTTAAAAGATGAAAGTTTTTAAACGGGTTGTTTTTATGTTATATTCAGAGGTTATAATATAAGTCCGTATAGGACCAACATATAGCGTTGACATTTAAAATATAATTTTCAAAGTTCTTCAGGACTCCATTAATTTATACTTTGCATATTGTGTTAAATATGATGTTTTTTGCATGGAGTCTGGTGCAGTAAAATGTAAGAAGTCTAAACTATGTGATGGCTTTAAGAAAACAGACTCTCACACCCATTTGAAGTCTCCATCTCTATTATGACGCTATATTAATTTAATTAAGTTCATATGATTTATATGAAAATAAATACACTTTTACCGCTTTAAGTGAATTACTCAGCTCTTAAAGGCAATAACGATTATTAAAAATAAACCAATAAACAAACCTGGATGTGCTGCAGCTCCTTCCCTCCATGAAAACTTCCCCTGTGCTGACATCAGGTCTCAGCCGAGCTCTAAAAAGAAATAATGATCCACTCAGCCTCTTCTCCTGATCGAAATCTGTCAAAGCAGACGAGTTTGGAAAGTTGACATACACTGTTCTGTGCGGCAGTTCGTGTGTGTGTGTGTGTGTGTGTTAGAAAGAGAGAGAGAGGGAGCTCCAGCGAGGCTGCAGCGCTGAGTGAAAACCAGTCTCCCCAGCAGCTCTCACTGCACCTTTGACTCTGGCCTTCCACGCAGAGAGAGAGAGGCAAAAAAACGACGATTCATAACAGCCACGCTCTGTCTGTGTTTATAAATCTAAATCAATATTCAAATCTGTTTGAAGTGAGCGGGTGTGTCCGTGCAGACGCGCCGTGTGTGTGTGTGTGACCGTATGTGTGTGTGAGAGAGTGAGAGAGAGTGTGTGTAGGTGTTCCACAAAGCCTCTTAAGATGATACATTTACCAAGCCGTGACAAAAACCCTCGGCATATTATTTTGAGATGGGCACGCAGGTTCAAAATTCAAGTGACGTATGAGGAGGCTTATTTGTCCCTTGTAGTAAATATGAAATAAGATCAATGCTGGAGTAAATAGCTATTATCAAGACAGCAACACAAATACTTTTTTTAACTATTAACATTTGTATCATTATTATTATTATTGCAACGTTAAATAAACCTACAAAAGTACTTTTCCTCCACATTCAGTTTAAAATAAAAAGCAGCCTACCTTCACACATAGAAGTCCTTTATCTTCTTCTTCTCCGTTTCAAGTGAAATTAAAGTTTGACGCCTTCTAAGAGAAATCGTCTTTTTCTCCTTCTTTTCATATATATTTTTTATATTTATTCTCATCTGGCTGGGTGCACCTTGCAGGTGCGCACGAGTCCCTTGGCTGCTCCCGGTGGGAACCCACCTGTAAATATTCTAGGTGACTTTTTTTTTTTTTTTCCCCTGTGTGTGTGCAGGCCTGTGCGGGGCCGGTGGCAGCAGACTGGCTGCCTCTGTGGATGGGAGGACAGTTTTAAGAAAATAAGTCGCTCTAAATCCCCCTTTTTTTGCGACGCGCAGGAATGTGAGAGGACGGTGCAGCCTTCACACGGAGAGACCTCTTTTCTCCCCCAAAGATTAATTCCTACTTCTATTTTCACCTCCTCTTTATGGCATTTTTTCTTACTGAGGTGTCTCCGTAAAAAACGACCGATTTTATGTTAATATTTTAATATTTGTCGATTGTCTGGAACTTTTTCTTTTCTAATATAATTCTGTTAAATGTTTTTTTTTCCCCCAAAAGCAACAGATATTTGTGGATGCGTTCAGGTACACTATGTAAAAATCGGTATTTTTAAAAAATGTGATCTATTAATATGTCGTACAGTCATTATATTTACAGAAACTCTTTATTTACGCACTGCTTTTCTTCCCACCGGTGTTTAAATAATACGTCTCGGTTTTACCAGTCACCGAAGTCTAAAATAAAATCTAATAAAACCGAAAAAAAAGGGACTTTTCCTACATTTAAACTCTTTTCTGAATTCACCGGCGCACCGTTTATTTATTATAAGTGTTCCTTCTCTGCGGTGGGATGGGGATGTTGTCAGTCGCCCTCTCGCTGCCATTGGCTGAGGACTGTGCGTCAAAAAAAAAAAAAAAAAAAAGTAGCTGGAGACATTTGTTTCCCTGGAAAAAAAGAGAGAGAAAAAAAACCCTCCCCACCAGTGTGAGAGACTGAGACGGTGACAGACCTCAGCTCAGTCCTGCGGTTCCCATTGGCTGGCAGTTTGTACAAAATCTAAGTCAAACCACTTCACTCACAACACACCAACAAATCCTAAAGGCGTACATGCAGCCTCCTCCATCACTCCGCCGCTGTCGCATCGCTTCAAACCCTGATGCAGGCGCTCGACGTTTAACTTTTATCTGCTCTGTTGTTCTGCCACTGAAGAAACCTGCTCCTGCTCCTGCTCGGTTTGGTGATATTTGTTTTATGCGACAGGACGCCTTTGATTTGTGCTGCTGAGTTTTGTTATTTCTCCAGGAGGAAACCAAGCAGACAAAGAACTTTCCACTCGCCAATACCAGGGTAAGTTCTATTATTATTATCACTATTATTACTACTATTATTATTGTTGGTGTTATTATTATTATTATTATACACTATCGAAATAAAGTAAAAATTCGTTTACTTATAAGAAATAAAAAAAATAAAAAATCCAAACTCACGTCATCATTTTCTTCAAAAGAGGAAACAAACCGGTTCAACTGGTGCTGAATTAACACCACAAGAAATAAGATTATAAGGTTTCAGATTTTTCACCGGTTTCAAACAACAGATTAATCTGACTCGCCTTATACTCAAAGTGCCTGTTTTTTATTATTATTATTTGAGCAGAGTGCAGAGGCAGGAAGCGTTTAAAAATCTTCTAAAATGATGTAAATGGTGCACACAGGGCATCCGATTATTGCACATCAATCTGATAAAATTACACTTTAATAGTTTCTGCTAATGAGAACCAAAGACGGAGTCTGGACTAGACTGGGGCTTTTCTGATATTTTAATTGCCCCCTTTTTCATGATCACATGATTCCTGGAGGTCATATTTTACCAATTTCACACCCTCACTGAGTGAACGTGCAACCAGGGCGCAGAGTCCATGTCAAGTAACTTTGAAGCAAAAAGCCACATTTATTTTTTGTCACACTGCACACACTGCTTTGGCATAATTTAACAAGCAAATAAGGCAACAAAAAGTGGATATTTACGGAGGGGTTGGTTATGATATATGCACAGAGAAGAAGAAAGAATAAATAGGCCTGCTACTGAACAGTTTTTTCGGGGCCTTTGGGTCTCCTCTGTCCCCAGAGATAAATAATTCAGAAGACAATAAACCAACACGTCGTGTTTAATATATTTTACCCGTGTTTAGATGTTCTAGTGACAGACTGTATTTAGGACTCGATTTACTGAACAAATTTAGTTTTTTTTTTGTTTTCCTTTTTTTCCTGAAAATTGTTGTAAGTCATTTACATCGGAATAAAAAAATATATAATATGATTACAATTCACAATTTTAATGAAAAAAATACTAAAAAAAAAAAAATAATTAAAAAGACCATCGTTTTAGGAGCTGGATGACTTTTGGATTGTTCTGACACCAGACTGCATCAGCAGTTAGTTGCCACTCAGATAATGTCGTTAATTCATCAGCAGAAGAACATTTAATATAATTAAATGTTGGCCAGGGTAATTATTATCGAGCGTGTGTGCGGGTCTGTTTTAAAGTGTGACAGATTGGGACGAGGGGGTTAAAACCGTTGGATATTGGAGGAAAAAAAAATGCAACTAATCAAGAGGCACAGTGGGGATAGCGGGTGAGGGTCAGTGGAGTTGAAGTGACAGCAATCACATTTACCAGTCAATATCACAGAGCACATTTATTGCTGTTTAAACTGCTGCTGCAATCTCACGTTCAGCTACGGAAGCATATGTTCATTATTTCACCGAATTAGTGCTACAGATATGCTCCTTTATTTGCATAAAAACTTCAGACACTGCATCATCAGATTTACGCGACATATCATGGCTATTCTGGGGGAAAAATGATACTAGAGGTTATTTGAATTTAAGGGTTCTTATATAAAACCAAATATTAACTTAAGTCTCGAAGATAATTATGTTTATTGCCTGTGTTTTATAGAGTCACGGGTCTCACCAACAACAACTGAATTTCCTCTTGCACATCTAAAATAATTTCTGACCATATTTTACATAAAAATAATGTAAATAAATGAATAAAGCTAAAATGAAGTGAAATTTGAGTGAGTTGTCTTTAGTTTTTATTTTTTAGATTACATTTTTAAAAGAATCTTTTAAAAAAAGTAAAACCTCACCTCAACCATGTTTAATTTGACTAACAACCAATTTCTTTAATTGAATTTTCAAGTGACTTGTTGCAGTCATAGCACCCGTGTATTGTTTAATTTGTTCGTGGGAGGGGAGTTGGGGTTGTGGAGCTGAGGACAGCTGGAGACATGGCCGGTGGTTTTTGAGGAGCGCCATGCGTCTTGGAGAGGGCTTATTTCGCGACAGCGCCATGCAAACAGAGCTAATATCACTTCATATTCACACGAGTTTATCTTCTTCTTCGGAACAGGTGCCCGGTGTAACGCGGACCACACGACAAGAGGACACCAAGTACTCCGCAGGAGCTCCATCAGTTTTCAAAATTTTCTCCAACTTCAGCCCTCAGACAAACATTAGCATGATGTCGTATCTAAAGCAACCACCTTACACAGTCAATGGCCTCAGCTTAACTACTTCCGGGATGGATCTTTTACATCCATCGGTGGGCTATCCAGGTGAGTCTGAACTTTGTGAAAAATAAATTAGGTACAATGACAGTTAATCAAAATGACTTACGGCGAATCACTTCGTGGATGTGGTATGTTACATCAGCTATTCAGCGCCCCTTTTTTTTCTAAATCCTGTAATGACAAAAAAAAAATCGTCCGAAAAAAAAAGTATTTACTAGAAACACATCATTATACACAACAGCAACAATATAATAAATTACCTGATGTATAGTACCAAACTTTTGGCGCACAAAGCTTGAAGCCTGAAGACTCTTTTTATTTTTAGATATGTTCCGGATGAAATTAGGTGACGTTAGCAGAAAAAAAATATATAAAAATAAATGTACATATTTTTCTTTTCAGTTTTTCTCTCTTTGGGCACCTTTGTAATAAGAACTTGCGAGTTCACTCGTGCGTAATTACGCAAGCCACACAAAATGTCCAGTAGTTACAAGCTGTACTTTGTAGACTTTTAATCTTTATATTAATAAATGTATACATACTTGATATATTTGATTTGATTTACATCTGTCCTGTGCTTGTAGCCACGCCACGGAAGCAGAGGCGAGAACGGACTACTTTTACGCGCGCACAGCTCGACGTGTTGGAGGCGTTGTTCGCCAAAACCCGGTATCCGGACATATTCATGCGCGAAGAGGTGGCGCTGAAAATCAATCTACCTGAATCACGAGTGCAGGTGAGTTAAGCAGAGAGTCTGCCATACGTGTAAATGATCGATACATTTTAAGTAAGAACGAAAAAAATAAATGGGATGTGCCATTGTAAATATAAGAAATATCAAAGGAAATGTTAAATTTGGCTAATATTGTGAGAAAGCTGTTAAATTAAACAAATGTTACATAGATTTACAGCTCTGGATAATTTACAATTAAACGTTCAGCTAAAAGGATCGAATGAATCACTTTTATCTTGCCAGCAAGAAACAGACTTCCCGTGACAGTATATGTAGAGTTTGTGTTTTGTTTCCCTGAAATTTACCGAAAAACCGTTGAAAGAGACAGTTCCACGTGTAAATAAAGACATATATTAATGGAGGTGTTTCTTGGAAAGATACTTAAGTTTGTGTCCTAGACATTATTAGATATGGGGATAATTTGGGTCACACCATAATTAAGGGATTTTAATAATGATGTGCGTCTCGTGTTCATTTTTTAGGTGTGGTTTAAGAACAGGCGGGCAAAGTGTCGCCAGCAGCAGCAACAGCAGCAGAACGGAGGCCAGAACAAGGTGCGACCTGCCAAAAAGAAAAGTTCCCCAACCAGAGAAGTGAGCTCGGAGAGCGGGGCCAGCGGCCAGTTCACGCCCCCCACCAGCACCACCACAGTTCCCGCCGTCTCAACCAGCACCGCCCCAGTGTCCATCTGGAGTCCGGCGTCCATCTCTCCTCTCTCAGACCCCCTATCTACCTCCTCCTCCTGCATGCAGAGGTCCTACCCCATGACCTACACCCAGGCCTCGGGCTACAGCCAGGGCTACGCTGGCTCGACGTCCTACTTCGGGGGTATGGACTGCGGCTCTTACCTCACTCCCATGCACCACCAGTTGTCAGGCCCGGGGTCAACTCTCAGTCCGATGAGCACAAACGCGGTCACAAGCCATCTGAACCAGTCCCCGGCGTCCCTCTCCACCCAGGGCTACGGGACGTCCGGCCTGGGCTTCAACTCCACAGCAGACTGCTTGGATTATAAGGACCAAGCGGCGTCGTGGAAGCTGAACTTCAATGCCGATTGCTTGGATTATAAGGATCAAACATCCTCTTGGAAATTCCAGGTCCTGTGAACAGAGCAATCATCTGTTAAAAAGTGCACAAACAGTGACGATCACACGAGACACAGCGCTGCCATCCCTCAATAAAACACACCAGACTGGTTAAAACGTGAGCCCGGCGCGGCGAGCCAGGGCTTTCATGGGCCTCAAAGTTTTTTGGCATGATGGTCTCTAGCCCTCCTAGATGAGAGGTTTAATTTATTTTAGCACTGGCGAAGAGATTTTTTCCGTTCATTAACAGGTTTTAGCCCTTCATCCACGTCTGTCAGTGTGTGCCTCTATGCGTAAAAAACACCTGTTGAGGGCCACAGAGTGGACTCTGAAAGAAAAAGAAAAACCACAGCCACGGAACTAAAACGCAAGAACAAAAGTGAACTCTCCTGCTGAAGTGCTGGGATGGACAGACCTCCTTAAACCTTCTTAACACAACTTTGCCGACCTGCTGGCAGAGGGACGACGAGGACGATGTGTGTGGACATGGATGCACTACTTTATTTAAGAAAAAAAAGTGTTTATAAGGAATCAATATGTAGTTTCTAAGAGACAATCAGTGTGCGTCTTATATAAATGGTACATATGTGTTTTTTTTTATCTGTGCTAGCCTTCGAAACTGTGATCTGTTGTATTGTATGCAATTTGTGAGCCCCCCTCGCATCAGACTCTCTGCTGTGATTTTAATAGATTTCTAACTTCTTCTTCTTTTTTTCTTCTTTTTTTTTGTTGAACAACGAAAGATGCTAATGGTTAAGTTATCGCGTCACAAAGAGAGACGAGACTTTCCAAGCACATGGTGGTAGTAATAATCAAGGGTTAGCCATACTGGAAAAGACTCTCGCCTGCTGAGAGCTCTACACTTGCTCCCCTCCATTGATCTCAACACACGGTGATTGTGGATCCTTCACTGGCTCCAAAGATGGTGTGACCTCACCGCTGAAAAGACATGAATAAAGGTCCTGTGAGCTCACTCTTTCATCAAGAGACGATCTGTGTGTGTGCGTGGATGTCTGTGTGTGTGTGTGTGGGAGGGAAATGAACAAGGTGGCCCCGTGCGTAAAACTGAGTGCTTTTCTAATCGGGTTTATTAGCTGAGCTACAGCGTATTCCTCTAACCTACCACTTGACATCAAATCTTAAAAAAAAAAAATTGAATTAAATCATAAGGTCACATTTTATTATATATTTTTTATATACCGGTTGAGGCGTTTCCCAACAATTAGACCAATAAGTAAGTAATAATTACACACGTCAATGCGGAGCTGTAATTATCCATTAACATCTAACAACAATTATCAAATATATTGACATGGAAAAGAGTCACACGGCGTGCATGAACAAAAAAAAATATGTCCACTTTAGATGAAAAAGAACAAGTGTTTTTTAGTTTCCAGGTAGTTCTGTTCAGATAGTGAATGACAATGACCAGTTTGAGAAAAGCAGTGTCTAATCCCGGACTCTTAGAGATGTTAATCCCAATATTTTACCGGCGGGGGTTTCTCTGGGGCGCAGCAGCAGCAGTGGTCCCCTTCAAAGCCCCGCGGCATGGGTTTACAAGACTGATCCCCAAATGGGCGCTCTGAGATGAAGCCTGATATTTCATGTAACTACACAGATGCACGCCCGCGTTGATATTTCTTTAAAGAAACTACGCTGATTTGATTTAATTATAAATGAATGCGCTTGGAACGCATGGAGAGGAGCTCTAAAGACACAAATGAACAAAAAACGAAATCTCTGTTGAGCATTTGCTGTTCTTTTAGTTGGGTATATATGTCAGGATTTCTGGGAATACTGTAGGATGTAGGGTTAATACAAAAATTAAGAATAAAATGCATGCAAGGGCATTAAAAGACACAAACTTAATTAACACTGTGTGCAAGAAAAAAATCAGTATATTTATTTTGGGTATCTACTGCGCAGCAGATAACCTCAAAATATGGAATATGTGCACTAAGCCAGAACTTTTCCAAGGGCAAAGTGTTATGTGTCTTTGTTTGCAACTTTTTAAAAATATATATACATATTGTAATGGTAATTAAGTGATATTTGCTGCTCTGAAGGGCGCAGGAGAGGTTAGGCTTTTAAAAAATAAATTTCAAGAGGTTGATGCTGATTTAAAAAAAAAAAAAAAGAACAACACGAAAAAGAAGGTTTGTTCTTATTTACCCTTGCTGCTCCACTAAAGTCTTACGCTAGACTCTCAAGTTGAGGGACAATAAAGTCAGAGCGGCTATGGGATCCGTAATGAGTCGACATGGCTCTGCAGTGGGCTAATTGTTAGAAGTCCAACATTCAATTAGCATCCTTGACATTGCCAATAATCTCTCTTTCATTGGAGTCCCCGCTAAAAGGAGCGCGCTAATTAAAAGCGTTGCTTGAAATAATCGAAGCGTTAAAGAGAAGCGCGACTTTGATGCCACTCCTGCGTGGTCAGAAACTAGGTGTGTGCGTGTCTCTCTCTCTCTCTCTGTCTTGTAGGAGGTTGGAAAGACTTAATTATACAACAGCCCGTATAAGTCACTGAAGGGTGAAGTACAAATAGCAGCTTATTGTCAGATTCTGACTCAGATTCTTTTAATTTATTACCCAGGCCGACTCTAGTGCTACAATATTCAACAGTCAGTTATGATATTGCGCAACGCCAAGTTTAGCAACACACAAATACATTGTCATGGCCATAAACAATGAAACAATTGAACTTGGAAACAATAGAAGCCTGAATATTCATGAGCTGCGTCTGTTCTCAGTGTCAACAACTTCTCCGCACAGACAACTGAAAAGGGGGGAAAAGTGTTACAGACAGCAGGGTCACTTTCAAAATACCAGATGAAGACAAAAAAAATCCTATTTGAACGAGAATCGTTGCAGCGGGGGAAAAATAACGAGAAAACTCCGAGGACGAGAAGTAGGACGGGGATCAAGACTTCTATCATGTTCATCTGAATAAATGCGCCTGATAAGAAAACACCAGCCGTTCTTGAAAATGCATCTGAATCTAAGAAATGAACTCAAGTGGGACAAAGAGAGGGGTTATCACCAGAAGAGGCCCTCTGACTATTACATGGTAACACACATGACGAGAAAAAACACAGCAGGTTTAAGTTTCCATCTATAATAAACTTATCAGTGCGCACAGATACGTAATAAAAATATGAAGTGGAACACAATAGCGTCATCCCGTTTGTTATTGTAACCTCGGAGCCTCGTGTCTTCAAAGTGCACAAGTCATGAGGAGGATTAGGCATCCGGCCTCCACAATACTTCATACATACAATGAGTTTTAATCAAGACCAAAGCAGCGCTAAGGAGCATATGGGACCAACAGACGCTGCATTAATCCCTCTTGGTTTTTGTCTAGCAGCGGGTTGCGCAGCGCCCCTTGTCCCCCTGCACTGGCTGCTGTCCGCTCCCCTAACTCCTACCGGGCATCCTCCTCTGCGAGCATCGGCCTGCGAGAAGTTGCTGCTTAAGGCCGCGACGCCCGCAGGAGGAACGGAGGATTATTCGCCGAGTCTGTGGTCTGATCACAAGTTGTAAAAATGTGATGAATATAACTCCTCAGCAGCTTGTATTGTGACAGCGCGCACGACTCCCTCAAAGTTTCCCCTGCAGGTGATTTGTCCCTCAATCTAAAAGCAAACGATGAACAGTTTCCTATTGAACTTTCAATGAAAAGGCAAATACGTTTGGTTTATTATTCAAAAATGAGAGAGAGTGTTTGTTAAAGTGTGTAAAATAATAATTTATAGCTCCCAATTTAAAAAACTCACCCCAATTTCCAACTTGTCTGGTAGTCTGCATGGCAGCCTGATTGATATATTATATGTATGTGTGCTTATGGCTATACAATGTAATGAAATAAAAATTAAAATCAATAATATAATTATTTGTAAAAATGTGGCAGCAACTAATAAAAAAAAATCATAAAAAATAGCATAAATAAATAATATTTAAAGATAATCCAGCAGTATCCCCTTGAAAGTGCTTATCCAGGCTTAGTCAATATTTTCTGAAATTATTTAAGTTTGTGACATCATCAATGAATTTGATAATCTTGTCAAAGATTAAAATTAAAGGGGTTTTGTGTAGGCTAGCATAATAACAGATTTAGATGTTTTAAAAAATGAAGTCTAAAGAGATTTGAAGTATAAGCGCAGTAAAAAGCATGTTATTTTAATTTCTCAGACTGCTCACACAAATCCGTGGATTTGCAGAGATCCAGGACTGATAATGATACCAGCAGCTTGACTAGCTGGAGGTCTGATAAAGCAAAAGGGCCACACATTCTTTCTGCAGCGGGGGAGCCTCGCAGAACCTCAAATAAATAAATAAAAAATACTCTGAATGCTTCAGATTTCCTTCACTGACCTGCAGCAGTGTCACTTCCTGCTGCTGCTGCTGCACAAAAAAAAACACATGAATGTGAGGGGGCATACGTCCGTTACTCTTGCAGGGTCCTTTTGCACACATAAGTGCTCTCTAAAAACTGTCTCACCAAATATGCCGAAACATTTGGCTTATGATGTTCATAAGCCCCACAGGACACAGAGGGCTTATCAGTTCATTAGCCACTTGATGGCCTATTTCAAGTTATAGTAGGTGGGAGGAGGGCGATGGATGAGGATACAGCCATCCATTACTGAAGCATATTTTGTTAAGCTATTCAGAGATAGAGGGGAAAAAAACTCAAACCCATAAGAAGATTACCAGACCTCAGCATATGTTAAAAAAACACATTATTACTATGCTTATGGGTTGAGTTAATACCTAGTTAGCTAAAGCTCACCTAGTTAAGAGTGCGAGCTGATTTTATTTGCTTAAAAAGTTAGGTTTTATTTGTATAGTTTTATTTTTTATTTTTTGGCTCATGTATTCCGTGTAAATGATATTTTATGATTATTAAAACCGTTCTTGGTGGTAGCACAGGAGTGATAAATGTTGAATTGTACTTTAAGCCTGCAGGTTTTTCCAAACTCCTTGGATTAGTGTTTTCCAACGAGACAAATGGAAATATTTTCACGGTGGATTACGCTTCAGCCTAATGGTGATGTCCCCACACACTGCAGCGTGGTGGAGAGCAAAGTGGTGAAAGTTTAATCACCCCCTAAGTGACGACTAATGGTCATTAATGCTGCTCAGGTCCAAGAGGTCACACATACAATTTGGGCACTGTATATTTTAAACGGAGGCAGATATCGCTTCAAGCAAAGGATGCTCCATTTAATTAATTTTTTTTTTTTTTTTAAAACTGGTTTCTGTCATACAACAGGTTCAAAAGTCCACCCAGACCCTAAGCATATTGAATAAATATTCCTGCGGAGGGTAAAACATTTTATACTATCATACATTTAATATTATTTCACAGCCCTTCCTTGATGGTTGGGGCTGTTATAATGATTTCATGTCGTGTGAGACAATAGCACAAACGTACACAACCTACTGCAAAAAAAAAAACACTTGAAATCACAGCTAAGTGAGGATTTGGGGGGCGAGTCAAAAACAATGCAGAATTCGATAAACTTCAGTAGCTTCAATATAACAGCACTTACACAGTAAGCTTTTAATATTCTCTTCTGTTTTAAGACTTCGCTGCGACTGAAATGGGGCTGGAATTAGCAGGAACAACTGACATTTGACATTACATGCAAGCCGTGATCAAACCCAATGGTTAACGGCCTCAAACGCACCTTTTGATCACAAATAGCTTACAAATTTAATGACTTCATGGTGAACGGAGCCAATTTCTCTCCATTCTTCCAGTCTTCTCACCACAGGCTGCACCGAATATCAAAAACAGACAATCTGAAACGAGAAAAAGTAGTGCTACGACTTAGTTGATCAATTTCATATTAATTTGTGAAAGAATTCATTAATAAAAGGTTAACTTTCTCTGGGGGGGATTCTGCGTCGATAGTGGGAGAATACTGCAGCAGTCTCTTTTCTCTTCAGCATGTGCTTAAACTAATACATTGTCCCTATGCCAAATAGCACAGTATTACCTATTTCTCTCCTCCTCACCACAACATTGAGCCCATGAGACTCCTCATTATAACAGCAAACAGTTGCATGTGACAAGACCTGCCCTTTTATCTGTTGTTTAATCTCCTGCAAGCATCATTTTCCTGAGAGACAGGAGACCTATAGGAAGAACCAAAAATTAATAAGCTGCATCCAACAGATTAAAGCTCTGAGGCCCCTCCTCTCTGATGGACAACGGTTAGTTAGAGAGCGAACCTGGAGGAGAGGAGGCAAATCAGCCCCAGAGGCAGAATCTCTTCTTTGCCTATTTCAATATTTCATTGAGTGTTATACATCAATGAACTGTTCCAGGGTGTCATCGCACAAAAGCTAAGCCCTTTGAATTCACGGCCCGCAAGTGTACGCCTTCATCCAACGTGCCTGGAATGCATGAAAGCAGCCGTCTCCGTTCGCACACAAGTTCAAAACATTCTCCAGCTTTTAGAAACACCGCATCCACACAGCTGAGCCTCTTTTCTACCAGCACCACGGAATGGAAACTTTTCGCTGCAGCTAAGTTTCCGCAACTAAATGTCTGAGAGAAAGGCAAGAAAGGAAAACACTGCAAAGAGATTGTATCCCTTTGGTTACGAAGATGTTCGAAAAGTCTCAACCCTGTCCAGGTTTAAAACACAGCAAAGGCCAGTTAAATAGTATACAAAGTGACAGTATACATGTGTTAGTTGTTGAGAAAGTAGGCTAAACCACACAAACGCTGATTTAGAAGTTAATAATTAAGAAATCATTGCAAAAAAACGAGAAGGTGCACAAATGGATGTCAGTCAAATGCCAGCCATTAAAAAGTAATTCAAATCTGCAAATTCACTCACAGTATTCAGTACGGACCAGGAACCAGGAAACTTCAAAGGCACGACTCTAAGTAGTTTTCATGGCAAACATTCACACCTGTAATAGCAAGAAAAGCACAGCTGTAATTAATAACATTAACTATGGCTGCAGGGTGCAGGTGTTTGTGCACGGAGCTGAGCCTTTGTTAATGTTATTAATTACACCTGTGCACATCCTGTTATGACGACCCAGAGAGCCCGCTGTGACAAAGTCTTAAGCACGCACGTTTCAGGTCTCACTATGACAGCTCAAAGGATCTGGATTAAAGCTGATTTATTTGACGCAGAGGGCAACGATGGCTCCTGTGTTCCCGTGACCCGGCGCCGCTCTGCTCTATGTCAAACACCAAATGAGTTTCTTTTGTGTCTTTCTTGTTGTTTGAAGTCACAGAAACGTGTAGTGTGAAAGGGGTCCATTAGGTCAGACATTCACTACGTGTCCTTCAATCAGGTGCCATCTATTGCATCGACTGTGTAGAGCGTCTCTACCGTGCAGCCTCTGGGTGGACTCGACAAATTAGATTGAGTGTCTGTCTCCTTAGAATAGCCCAGAAAATAACTCTTTGTTTAAATCTACACAACATTCTCAACAGTGAGTGAGAGAGAGAGCACACTTTACTGAACAAAGACACCAGCACGCAGCAACAGTTGCCCGCTGAACGGACACAACGCCTTTGGGCCTGAGAGCCAATATGGCGGACAACTGACGAAACCGCTACTCATGATGTAGCCCTAACACTTAACATGGCTTAAGGGTTAAGAATCTCCGCTAAGTGAAATGATCCAAATCTCTTTTTTCTTCTTAAATACAGTTAATTCTTCAATATACTGCTAATTTGACAGTTTTAAAACCCTTGGCTGATCAGTTTTACCTCTCTTAATCTCCCCTCTCCCTGTCCCCCCTCCACCTGTTAGTCTGGGTCTGCATGCGTGCCTCCCTCTCTCCTGAGAGCATATGGAGCAGTGGCTGACCCAGGGAGTCGTTGAGTGTTGGGACAGATGCAGCCTCTTCTCTCCCCTCCCCCCCCTTTCCTCCACCCGCCACGACCAGCCCTTCCCTCCTATCCACCTGTTTGGGTCACAGACCAGGGGGATGAGTGGCTGTGCGCGTGCCACACCAGCGGCTTGGCCACTGCTTTGTTATCCAACCCCAAGACAAAAGGGTATTTAGGGAGGCCGGCTGCCTGCCCAAGGGGAACACAATGCCATGAGGCTGGCAGGCCGGTGGACCCGGGGCCGCCGATCACGTGCCCGCTTCATGTGAATGAGCGTCAGGGGGCATCTGTTGTGTGCGTGTGTCTAACCTGAGGTATTATGCCAGACGAGAGGGCAGGAGACAAAGATGTGTGTTTATGGGAGAGGTGGAGGGAGGCTAAACAATTCTATCTATTATAATTAAATGAGGTCTACACTTGAATGCATTGTGGTCTAAGTAATAACAGGTCAACTTCTGCTGTCTCTGCTGCTAATGAAATTCAAATGACACTACTTATTAATTTCATTAACATTTATACTATTTTCTGCATTATAAAATGTTATTTTACCAGTATTCAAAATGTCTTGGCTTACCCATCAAATAAACAATCAAGCACTCGTGACTAATTATCATGCACCAGAAATAAAAGTCATTAAAACACATTCAGAACTCCATAGAAAAAAATCACCGTTCTGTCTGTATCTGAATATTTAAGAAAGCAGGTTAAAAAATGACACCTGCTCGATTTAAATACACTATTATTAATTCTGACATAATTCATCTTGGGTCAGCGCTTGCTCTGATACCGCCTCACAGATCATTAAAACCGATTAGGCTAAAACAAACAGTGGTTAGCCGCTACCAGTTCCCCGGTGACTGTGCCGCTGTGTGATTTATGAACTCCAGCAGAGAACAGCGATCTGGCACGGCAGAGGTATCGGGGTCGGATCAGCAGGGTCACCAAGGTCGGGTCAAGTCGAGCCTGTACAGGCTGAGAGGATCTTGACCTCCGGGTCAGCAGGGGAAAATGAAGTGACACAAACACACGATTCTGGCTGTGACGAGGGGCAAAGATGGCGGCCGGTGGTCCTTGACAAGATTATCATCTTCAGCTTCAGCTTGTGAGGAGGTAAAAGACAAAAAATCAAGACTTGAACTGTCGGTTTCTCCGTGATCATGACTCTGCACGCCATAATATCCAATAAAACCGATGATGTGTACATCCTGTAAGGGTTTAAGATTACACCCATGTTCATTAAAACGCTCCCAGAAAGGGAATTATCCTAAAATAACAGATATACTTTGAATGTAATGCTTCCATTTGTTGCTTTAAGATTAAATAATGTGCTTTATTCTGGTCTTGGGTGCAGATGTCATGTCAGTGAAAGAAGTCTGTTTGCAAAACTGTCTAAAACTTTAAAACTGTTACACTTCATAAATTAGACTCTAAAGCAATTTCTGCAATGTTAGCGTGGGGGTTCCTGTTCTTATGTCCTCTTTGTGTGTACGCCTGGTCTAAAAGAAAAGACACATTTTAAATGTGTGCGTTTTTGTTTGGTCTAGACGTTGTGTTACATCATTCTGGCAGGGGCGTTTGTGTGTTATTGTGTCTATTGTGGCTTACTACAGCGTGTCATGCTCTCTCAACAGGCGCGGTTACACATGGCTTGTGGCGCCCTGACCTACAACTCCCCCTCTTGTTTGTCAGCGGTTGTTTGGCCTACTTTCATAAGGACAAACACAGCCATTTGTTTTGTTTTGCATTTCCATGAAAATGGAATAAACAACTGTCAGGGAGGCGGGGATGGGATGGGATGGGGGGGGGGGGGGCATCTGACGGTTGTTGTTTTTTGTTGTTGTTGTTGTTGTATGGGGCAGAGGAATACACAAGTGCATACAGCAAATTCTGAAGACTTCTTATAGATCCCGAGAAACTGCAAAAATACAAACGTGTCAAAAGATGTCAACACATTTAAGAACGAGGCAATAACTGCTGGTAAAACTCTGCCTGCTGAAATGCTATTTTCCAACTCAGTGGGTCTTCTCTGACCTTCTGGACACCAACTGAACTGTGAGCCATGAGGCCAGCAGACCTTCAAACTGAATCGACCTCTCCCTCCCCTCTTGACTCACTCCGCGGACAGTGAGGATGCTACAGTTCATTAATGAGGATGCTCCATAGCTCTTTAAGAGCCCTTAATTAGTGGCACACTGACACACCAACGAGGAGGGGCGTGCTGGGAAGAAGGGGGAGGAACAATGGTGGGAGGGGGAGTCTACAAGCAAGTCTGTCTCTCAAAAAGGATCAAAAAGACATCTAACCTAGCCTGAATTCTCACTCCAAAAACCCCATTCAAAGGGAAAGCAATTGTTTTGACATGAGGAACTCGATCAAACAAAATTGATTAGGTCTTTGGGAGGGTGTGACACGGATAGCTCTCCGAGGCTAGGCAATGGACTGTAGCAAACACATGTGATTGAAAAGCGTTAAATGGGTGTCAAACAAGCGGGGACATAATGTTTGACTTAAATTATCAGCAGTCCCAAAGGAGGCTTGTGGGACCGCTCCCTGGAGCCGGGCGTGTGTGTGGAATACAAACAGGGGATTCACCAGTGACCAGTGGGTCAGCGCTGGAAGAAGGGGGACGGGTGCTGGTTGTTCCTGTGAGACTTGGCGACATTCCTACAGCAGCTTTTTTTTTTTTTTTTAATTTGCTGGATACGACCCCCTCCTAGCAGGCGCTACGGGGACAGACAACACTTCTAACACACAGCCACAGTTGCTTTTGGGCGTGTGTGTGTTTGCGGGGAGGGTGGAGGGTGGGCTGTTGTTGGGTCCCAGATGGGGTAATAGGGAGTTAAGCATCAGGATTACAATGCAATAGTGAGGCTTTGGATTGAAGAGTGATTACCCCAAGCACACGGTGGTTACCCAGTAATGTGCCTCTCCTGCGCCACCGCTGGGCCAACAACATAGGGTGTGGTTACATTCACAAATAAATATCAAAGTCATACTAGCTAAATTATCAAAAAGTACAATATTATCTCGATGGAATCAGTATTTAAAAATGTGTCTTACAAAACATGTTGGACACACAAGTGTTTATGCCATTTAAAATGAGCCAGATCAAGAATCACTTTAACTAAATATAATGTCCACAAAAGAAGAAGTGAAAGGATTTTTATTTTAAATAAATAAGCAAAACTAATCTATTAATCAGTGGCTCAGTCTATGGAAAGAAAACTAGAAGTGCTCCCTCTCATGGTCATGGCTCGAGACCAAGACCACTTTTTCGTGGTCTTGGTCTTGTCACGGCCTCAACAGTCTTTGGTCTCGGTCTTGTCTCGGGTCTTTCGGGCGCCATAACTTCTGTTGTAAATTGTTTCAATAGCAGCAGTAAAATTGCAAGTTGGAAGAGAAAAAATTGTGAGGTACACAAAATACCCCAGGTCGACTGCCCCTGTCTGGTGCCTCAGATAATTTTGACCCTCTATCAGTGACCTGTAGTTGGCATTTTGTTGATCATCAGATGCCAGGTGAAGGAGAAAATACTCTTGAATACCTTTAAAACAACAGAAGGGGCAGTAACATTACTGTTATGTCTGTTGTTTACATTTGATTTAGCTAGCATAGTTATTGCTAACGTTAGCTAACTAGCAGCAGTAGTTAAGCAGATATAATATCATCCTAGCTCCAATTATGTCTTTATTTCCCCATTCTTTACTCTAAACTATTTTCATAAATAATCTGTAAGATCGTTTGTACCAAAAATGGTAAAAAAAACAGTGGTGTTTTTTTGGTCTCGGTCTCGAGCTGAACTAGTCTTGGTCTTGACTTGGTCTGTCTTGGTCTTGGTCTTGATACTCTCTGGTCTCGGTAGTGTCTTGGTCTCGGTTAAGGCGGTCTTGACTACAAGTCTACTGGTTATTATTGTGTTTAAATGTATAGTTATAACAGAATAATGATGTTTCTACATGTAGCTATGTTTAGACATTATATTTTTGAACCCTTCTCCATCACCTCCCTCCATCGACTAATCTTTTTGTTGAACACGTGTCTTGACTCTGAACTCTGCACCCCTCCCTCTGCCTCCCTCCAACCCTCCCTCTCCCCCCCAGCCGCTGGTCATCACAGGTCCAGCTCCAGCATGGCCAGCCAGCCTGGGGAGATTGAAATGTTAAGGGAAAGAGCGACAGCTCCACTAATTAAATTCCCCAGGTTAATCCCCGTCGATCCCTCCATCTCACTCCCCAACCAGACCTTGCAAGGAGACTGGGGGCAGAGACCGGTGGGGGGACTACAAACAAACAGCACTAACAATGGACACAAAAAAACAAAAAAAACAAAGGCTGGATGAGAAAATGGAAAGACTGAAACACCGCACGGTGCGAGGTTGGTTTAAACAAGCAAATATGTGAGCAAACATGCATCTGTGTGGGGCAGAACAAACACACAGTAATGCATCCCTAGCATAATCCTCACAGTGTATCATAGATGAGATTGTAAAAATGGTGCCGCATTTTAAAGCTTTTTCAGGCTCAAAACTAAGTCACCTAACCAGGACTGTATTGTGAACAAGTGTTCACCAACACCAGCCTCAGACCTGTCATCATCACAACGTGCACCGTGGCCTCATGTCTGACCCCATGCCACTGTATTACAGAGGACAGCCGACACGCTGACCAACAACCATCAAACTATGTGACCTTGGCAGCATCACAAGAGGCGCTGTATACATTCCACCCCCCTGTGCATCACAGGTTCAGGCTGCAGAACTTTTAAAATGGTCAGAAGTTATGCAAAGACTTTTATTCTAAAAGAGAACATTCAGAAATCTCTTTGAATAAGTAAGAAAAACCCCAAAATGTGCTGTAATGTGTTAAGCAATGGCACAAGATGCATTTTTTATCCTGTACTTTTAAGTAATACTAGAAACAGATTCTTTAAAGCACTGTAAGAATTAAAAGAGTTCATGATTTTCATGAAAGTTAAAAGTATAGAGACAAAATTAGGTAATAAGTTTTAAAATTACCCAGCAGATGCATCTTAAAAAACATATATTACTGTCACTGATCCTGAGTACAGACAGGATGGGGTCAGTGCAGGAAAAGTAGATTTCAAAGGAGGGGAATGGAGCAGGTGCTTTTGTGCAGAGTGGGTGTGGTGTCGGGGAAGATGTGGGTGTATTACACAGAGCAGACGTGCTGCGTCACAGACACCACGCGCCTGCGTTGTGGCTTCGCTCAGAGGTGTAATGCCTGATTAGGGGATTACAGGAAAGTGCTTCTTTGCAGTTCTGTGAGAAACAATTATTAACATGTTGGTGTCTCTAATCCTGGATAAACACAGCTTTTCAAGAACAACAGCGAGTCTTTCTTCCTCCCTTTAAAAAAAAAAAAATCTGTGTTTAAACCCCGTAGTCACTTGAACTCCAAAGCCTAACTAATACCAGCAGAGGAGACAAGCCAGTCGTGTGGAACACTGTCATTACAGAGGTTGTGCTCTTGGTGGAAGACGTAGCTGGCCAGCAGGCCTTCACATCAGAGGGGAAATCCAAATTTAGCTTGGGGAGAGAAAAGCATTGTGCTGAGCACTGCTTGTTGAAAGGGCATTAGACTGAAACATGTTCACAGCCTGTAATCTTTTATTTGTTTGTACACTTGTCTCGTGTAATCTGCTTTCTAGTAATACAGCGACGATTTCCTAAGTCATGCTGGGGAACCAGTGGATAATAGATTCAGGTGGGCCAGCATCACAGACTTAGAGCAGGTTGATGCTTCACAGTAGTGTATTTATTAGTAATACAAGTATTTTAGGCCCGCTAGCAAGATAATGAGGCTTTAAGCAATTGTTTAACCCACTGACATCTAACCCGAGTCTACTGGCAGCAGGGCCTTTAACAGGTTATAACTAAATAAATGACCAGCCATCACTACTATCAGACCTTTAAACAATAAACCCATAATTTGTGCTGAAGTGTCACTAAACAAGATGAATTTTTTCCGATGAACAGATGCATAAAAAATAAAACTCGTTCTACTGTAGTGATTACAGTTATAGTACTATTGATACGATTTAGTTCCAGTTGTGTGTGATAAGAGTCAAGCAGGAAGCAATCAGCCCAGTGCCGGTGCCTGAGCCACCAATCTGCACGCGTACACCCCCCCCCCCCCATATACTTTATCATTTCAGTGTTGCCTGTGGCTCTGAAATAGAGCACATCAAAACAACCTGGAAGTTTCATTTCCGATACCCTTGAACCTGCTGACTGGCCATACTGTCCACTACCTGACACTTTGAAGAGTACCTCATCTCAGCCGTCTCCCCTGCCGCCGTTCTGTGGGGTCCTGAGAAGAGATGATGTTCATTACAATGCTGCTTCCGGGCAAACGTGCCTAAGTTACTTATTTTAAATCTCTAAAATAAATGCACTCAACGGAGGAGTGGATATTGCCTTAAATAAAAAAAAAATATATATATAGTAGACTGTAGTAGTAGTGCTGATGTTATTGTACTTTTATTGACCTTTATTGAGTTTCTTCCACAGAAGAAGGGGGAAGGCTGAGAGCAGTCCTAAAGGTGCTGGTGTGCGATGTTGAGGATGTGTTGTGCCCATCTGGCAGGCCAGGGTTTAGCCCTAATCCCAGAGCCCCTCTGCAGGGGAGCCCCAGACTGTTGATCACTGCCCCCATGCTGCTTCCTCATGACCTCCCTCCTCAGCACACAAACCCTGGCACAACAAAACAGCACATTCATGCATAAGCAGCAGAACACTACTCTAGTTTTACACTTTCACATTCACAAATAGTCAATACTACGTGAAGTGCGCTGAGGGCCGCCAGACACATACAGGTGAGAGTAGCAGCCGCTCAGCACAAATATAAACAAGAAGAAAGACAAGAAAGAATCACGATCCGGACAAAAAAAAAAAAAAAAAAAAAACATTGAGAAACACGCATACAGAGGGCACGGAGACTTGTTTTTGTGAGGCTATATGGAATAACTCATTTATCAAACACACAACTAGAGACAGAGTAAATATACACACACATAATTACAAAAACATAGACAGATAGGCAAACACACAAAGACACCCAGAAGCAGTCACCCAGCCATACACACCACACACCTAACCACTGATAATCCCCTAGACACAGGAACACACACATTCACACACACAGACACACACACTCGCGCACACAGAGCATCATTATGTTTATCACTGTGAACCAGCCCACCGACACCCATCACTCTAATTCCATTTGTCTGTTTAGATTCGTTTTGCTTTAATCCTCCCTTGTTTGTGCACATCTGCAAGCGCTGCAATAGTACAGACCCAGCAAGACCGCGAACGACAGAAAGAGAGAGAGATGGAGAGACATACAGAGGGAGACGGAGGGTGAAAGAGGGAGAGAGAGAGACAGGGAGCGAGCTCACAGGCAGGACTCTCCCTCCTGACATCCTGGTCCCTGTAGCTCCAGCAGAAGGGGCAGACAGGCGTATCTCCTTGCCCAGGGAGAAGCTCCCTGTCCCTGCCACGGAGCCGCCGCCAGGCCCGCAGGCCCCAGTAATCACTGCAAACAGTCAAACATCCAGTCACACAGGCTCTTACACCAACACAACATTACAGGCTTTTTACACAGTATTACACCACATCTTATTATCCCATTCAAGTCCCTCTATTAGCTCAATTGGATGGTGGGATTTTCATTTGTAAATTGGGGGATTTTAGATTAGCTCGTCTGTCAGCGATGAAATGCCCCCTGAGACTGTGAATTATGTGACCAATCACATATGAATCGATGCTTACGCATGCTATAGCGCATGAATGGATGGTGTCAGCAAGAAGAGATGAAACTACTTCAACCCAGATTATGGATTGTATGCGTACTTCACCACAGATTTTATCAAGCGTCACAGCACAGTATGGATGCATGGTCACACATTATATCCACCGCATTCACATCTCAGGAGGCTAAACAGGCAGGAATTAGCCCCGATGTATTAATGTGAATTACACTAATTCTATACAGGGATGACAATGAGCGATGTTAGCTTTATATGGAAAATAATATTCAGGTCTAATGGAGAATTATTAAAGAGATAAATATTAGCTGCTATACACACCTAGCAGCAACATTATGCAGAACTGAAGCTGGTTGGCTGAAAGGAGACGAATGAATTACCCCTCTTCCTCCCCGGGCCTTCCATTCAGATACAGAGTGAGAGAGAGAGAGAGAGGGGGGAAAAAGGCACCCCGAGCTAGTCGAGAGACCCGGCAAATTATGAAAATGCCTCTCTGTGTCCTAAATGGAGGCCGAGCTCTTTAATGTGGCACAAAATTAGAACCTGGGGGAGGAAGTGTGGCCCGTTTGATTGGCGAAACCCCTCCTGGCCCGCCACCCCCCCTTCCCTCTCAAAGCACACAAAGATATTATCCTGTGCCTAGTGGCGCTCTCTTGTATTGGGGAAAGTGAAGGACCCCAGAGAGAGCCCAGGGGCGTCCATAAAGGTGCCTAATTTGTCAGTTTACTCCTCAATTATTTAAATAGATCTAAGAAGAGAGCGGAGAATGGGGCTTTTTCTGCCTCTTCTCCGTCAAAGCAGAGAGAGACCTTTCTCCACGGTAGCCATTTTCAATTACGCTCTGCACTGCTGTCTTTGATATACAGAAGTGCCGTAGTGGAGAGGGGCTGTATCAAATAAACAAATGTGTGTACACAAGATAACAACGGGAACTTGGGGATAATATTCAGTTTGCTCTGAAGAACTCAAAGTTATTTTTGAAAATTTACAGATTAAAACTAACTTTACAGACGTGTGTGCGCACACACACACAGAGTACACAGACACGTGAGGAGGAATTGTCATGTAATGTCACACACGTGCGATTGCATACACATGTAATTGCGTGTCTGCATGTCAGAGAAGATTAAAGTGAGGTTTAGACCCAGAGTGTGAACCTATTGTTACTCACCCCCCTCCTCCTCCATCCATACACACCATCACGTTTAAATTCCACCACCCAGTATCCTATCAGCACCTCAGACCAGAACAAGTACCAGCTAGCATTAAATGGCAATGCCATCTCCCAGGCTGGTACTGTAGGTATGTGGGCGCCCTCCAATATCTGCCGGTATGATTAAGTCTGGTTTACTATAGGAGAGAAGTTTTGTGGGATGAGGATGATGATGATGCTGTAAAGATGGAGGTGGAAAACAAGCAGGCAAGGGACACTCCTCATGTCTAAAAGCTTGGTCAAACAACAACAGTAACGCTCAATAAGCTTCACAGTGATGGTCGTGTCGGGTCCAGTCTAATTAAATCTACACAAAGAGGTGAGCGTCAAGACAATGGCACGCACAGTCCTTTAAATACAAGCAAACAGACACTTTGGAACAAGAGACGCAAAGTAACCCAAACACAAACAGAAACACAATGGAGAGCGCTGCAAACACCTGTACAAACACCTGACGTGACAAACAGTGACTACCCCACACTGAGAAACACATACACACCAAGAGTGGCAGCAAACAAAAACCTGAGACAAGGCAATCATGACGTCACGTCAACGCAGACCGGCGCTAATGGGCCTAATTCTACCCAATATACATTGAAAAGCTCAGGAAAACACTTTGCTAAAACAACAATCGCTTTACATGTTATTGCAGTTAACGTTCTAATGTGTCTGCTGAAATGCCGTTTTGGAAATATGCTACAATTTAGTTTACAGTCGTAGAGTATGAGCAGTTCCAGGCTAAAAATATGTGTGGATGTTGGTAGAAGGCGTTGGCAACCTCCACAAAGATGGGTGGTACCTGGTAAACACCCTTGAAACAGGGTTCTCATGCTTAGGAAAGGGATCTGCAGGCAAAGTTTTTCAGAGTGTAAGATTCTGCAGAATCTGTGGCCAGCTCAGTATATCATGCCTCTCACACCCTCTATTCTCTTCCCAAACGCTAACCAACACACTCCAGCCCTCCGCCTCTCTCCACTCCAAGCTTCCATGCAGCCAGAGAGAGGAGTGGAGATAGGCCCAGTTGCTAAAGCTGTCTTTTCAGCCCCTGCTCCCGCTCGGTCTATCTGAGATACACAGCTAGCGGAGGTGTCGCTTTTCCGCTGGCATTTCGGACAGTATCTACTTATAGACGAGAGAAAAGGAGAAAAGAAAAACAGAAGGGGTATTATCAGGGAGGGATGAGAGCAGCAAAGGCATTTTGTCTTTTTATTCCCCTCCTAAGCCCTGGGCTTTGCTCCCAATCCGATTGGTCGATACGGCCAGGGATGTAAATGAAATGCAAAGAGGAATAAGGCTGGCTTCCCATCTCCAGTGTGTGCCCCCCTAAGTCCCCCACCCCTCTCTGTCTCACTCTGTCTTGCTCTCTGGCTGTTTATGGTGTTGTGTTTCTGTCTCCCCATTCACAGACTTGCTGCTCTCCCTGTTCCCGTCTCACACTTCTCACTCTGCCTTGTCCCCCCCTCGCTCCTCTCTCGTAGCATCCCTCCCCTTCTCCCTGGCTGGGCTCACAGCTCTTATCTCCTCAGACGCCCCACATTCCAGCGTTGCCGTGGCTCCCTGCCTGCATCCCTGGTCACGGCGATTCCATGGGTTCCCACAATCCTCGGCAGCTTGCTGATTTAGGGTGGGCAACTGACTCTCAGAAACAGGGGAGAGGAGAGGAACAGAGGGGTTATGGAAAGACAGAGAGAGAGGGGATGGGAGGCAGAGAGGGTGGGGGAAAAGAAAGGGATGACAAAGGGGAGGACAGGAAGAAAGTAAAGTAAAAATAACAAGAGGGGGATGAGACAAGCGGCAGCAGATAACTGAACACAGAAATATTTTAAGTTAAAAATATTAATAATATGCTTGCAATGTCAAAAGAACAAATGAGAACGAGTTTGACCAAAAAAACCAAAAAAAAAAACAGAATCTTTATTGAAATATTTTAATCTTTAGAAAGCTGAGTGACAGTTTTCCCTTTTTTTCTTTTACGAGAACCCAACCCATCTGTACGACAGTAGGTCGAACCTCATCATCCAGCCGGATGACAGTCGCTAACCAGGCCTGCGAACCGAGAGGCCAGATTACATTCTGAGAGAACCACACATGCACTTACTGTCCTTCACTTTGGAGTGGTATCGCCAGCAGTCGGCTCCTCCAGCAGTGTTTTATAAAGATTATGGCAATCAGCTGGTTTGACCTTGCGTAACAAATTTCACGGCACAAGGCTCATTAACGCTTACAATAACATTTACACAAACAGTGCGAGGTGTGAGAGCCTAAGAACAGGTCAAAGACATAAGGGTGATATTCAAGAAACTTTGGTCCCTTCTGGTTTGTTTACAACCTTTTCTCTCCAGCGCTCATGAAGCCAAATGCTCATTTCCTTGGGTGCTGACAGTCCAATGCGTCCCTGGAGTTTGTATGACTTTGTGCTTCCCTAGTGATCAAAGCATTTTGCTTTTCAGTGTCCCGATTGGTTTATCGAATATGTTTATGTGTGGTGCTGGCAAAAAAAGGGCTTGAGTGGAGATTTAAGCGTGTTCACACACACACGTACAAACAACACGCATGCACGCACCTCTAAAAGGGTCCCTGGCATTGTGACATTTCACATTTCATTTAAATCCACGAGGGATTATAGCTCTCCTGTTAGGAAGGAAGAGAGAAAAAACACTCATCGAATCCATTAGTTTTAAACATTTAAAGGACCCTCTAAGATAGACTGATGGAAGGATAGAGGCGTGGGTGGGTGGGTGCGTGGAGTGAGGACTGTGTGGCACAGCGTAAGTCTGTCCTAGATTAAACAGCCGTTCTAATCCTCCATTTCTGCCCCCAAATTGGGTTTCCCTCAATCTCGGCCCTGCCATCCTAATGTGAGAAAAGAGAAGTGGAGCAGAGGCTGAGGCAAAATAATCAGCACGTTAAAAGCTCTGAGAGCAGAATAGGAAGAGAGAAAAAAGGAGGAGATGTAACGATAAAGCAATTGAATGGGTGAGTTTAAGAGGAGCACGCAGAGCCTGATTGAGGTCAGTCAAGGCTTCCTGAAGTCCAGCTCTGCCCCTGGTCAGCTGTAAACATTCACTGATGCATGGCTGCGTGGTGGTCTGTTGTTTGATAACAAAGACCAGCACGTATGCATCAGCATTCCCCTTAAATCCAAGTCATGACTTATTAAGTTTTAGTTTTTCAGCCAAACTAAACACATCAGCCTATGGGCGTCTGGAGAACCAAGAAGATGTGTATAGGCTCAGACTTCATACTTGGGGCCTTCCATCTCAGCTGGCGTTGGGGCACATTCTCAGTGTCCATGTAGTTGTCTCTGGACCTTCTCATGGCGCTGGCCTTTGGCTCTGCCGGAGCCGGTCCCTCTCTTTGAGCAAGTGAGTAATGGCCGATCGTATGGCGGGTGCCTGGGGATCAGTGGGTTCCTTCTTTAAGTAGAGACTAAAGTGCTGGGTGCTGCAGGTCAGCAGGCTGTCTGGACTGTAGCCTTGGTGACCCGAGCGGAGCAGCCTCTCGCAAGCCAGTGCCAGGTTCTTGTCCCAGTTTGGAGGGTAGCCTGCGTGGGCTTCAACAATCTCCTTATACAGCTGCTCAGCAAACACAGAGACACAGAGAAATTACCAAAAGCCTCGGTATATGTCTTACTTTGTCTGTGGCGCATAAATCTGCCCCATTATGATAAATGACATTATTGTTGCACGTTTGTTAAGACTCACAATGTAAGACAGCTCAAAGAGGCGAGCCGTCCCCTCTCCCTGCAGCCTTTCTGCCAGGTCAAACAGAAAGAAAGCCGTCTTCATCCTGAAACAAAGCACGCAGGCTCAGGGCTAAGTGCTGGATGGATGAGCCATGCAGATCCACACTCTCAGACGCACCACTCCAATGGAGTGATTTATGTAGATGCCACCACCAAATAGAATGTACATGTAGATGCTCTACCACACTAGACTGGTTTATGGAGATGTTCTAGAGGACCAGTATGCATCGTGACGCAGCTTTTTATTTGCACACTAAAGTATACAACCTCTCAAAAAGAGGAAACCACCGTCTCCTGTAAAGCGTTTAACATACCTGGCTTGCCACATCTCCTCATTAGCGACGTTCTCCCAGGATGCAGGATGGAAACTGTTCATATGTATAAAAAAGAGGAGAAAAAAAGACATTTCTTTATCTAAAGCAGCTCCAGGCATTGGTTTATGCACAGTAACTATAAATGATTATTTATGTGAATATATTATTCCACTCAACTGTGCAGGGTTTGATTCACTAAACATCAATGTTTGCTGCATAAACCCTAAATGACTGAGCAACAATACCAGCTGCCACATTAGACATGGAGTAAAAGCACATCTGCCTTTTTTTTCACTTTGTTGACGGTAAACACTTGACCTCTTCTTCAAAAGAATATTTTAGCAGGGCTTCCGAGCTAATATTTGGCTTGTGGGCATCGGCGGACACGCTTGTCGTGAGGGTGCGGGAAATAATGTCACAGTATTCAGCCGTGGATATCTGAGTGAATGAAGGGCTGCTGGCAACAGCAACAGAATATACAGCTTTGACTAATTCCACTTTTGACACAGTTATTGACAAAACGCAATAAGAAACTCATTATTTTTCATCTTCAGTCTCATTTCAAATGGCTGAGGGCCTAATGTCTTGCACTGGTTGAATTCCCAAAGAGCTGTATGGCAGCATGGAGAGCAGCGGACAACCTCACAGAGAAGTTCTGTGGAGTCTGTGGAAGCAAGACCACAGACAGAAAAAGCAGATTCTTTTGGAGAGAATCTGTTTATTTTATGGGCAAACAGCAGCCTCCTAAAAATTACACCTTGCGAATTTCTAACCCCTCAAGCCTCACAGACTCTGGAGCAAGACAATCAATACAAACTCATTCTTACCACCCAACACTGACCCAACCCACAATTCAAATTAATAAAGATTACGAAGAAATCCAACGCATCCATGGTTATCCAAGGATGAATTTGGAATCTGGATAACATAAAAAATGTAGTATTTAGAAGAATGGCTCAAGCAGAAAAAAAACCCATAAGGGGTTAAAGAGTGTTTGCACCTGTCGTGTGGCTCAGTCCAGTTGTAGATGTTGCGAGTGCGTTGAACCCACTTTTCAGGGTGAAACTGCTCCTGAATGGGAATCAAGTAGTCACAGACACCCAGGGGCAAGTGAGAGAAACTACGCTCCCAGCTTGGGTCTCCATCAGAAAGGCCAATACAGGCAAACACATCCCTCCTACAAAAAAGAAAACACACACAGATATCAGGAAGAATCTTGACTTGTCCTTATTTGTTTATGATGACACACAGAAACACCATGTAGACAAATATGGCTTCACATCTCAACACCTTCTAGTTTCCCTTCAGTCACTTAAAGACCCCGAGGGTTAATCCCACAGGTCAGTGTTGCCCCACTGAGAGACAGACATATTGGCCTGGCAAACACTGCCCCCTGGTGGGCTTGGTATTAACAAGGCACCATCCAGTGTCTGAGGGTCCCAGTTCCTCCTGGAGGAGTGTATCATGAGAGCAGGGAGCAGCAGTGAGTCCACAAGAGACTTTTTAACCAAATCAAGTAGATTAACCGACTTCTATAGTTCATCAAACTCCTTTTATGGCTCCAACAGTTCCGTGGGCTTATCTTGTCCCTGCACTCACAGCTGTGTCGACCATCCCACTGATCTCTGCCTCATTAGATCACCCACTTGTTCATTTGGACCACTGTTGCCCTCCCAATTCACTCCGTCTCCACTGAAGATCCTTTATTTAGCCATTCAGACCTTCCCTTTATTCTCTCTGTGCTCCACACGTCTCAGACACTCACTGTGTGTTGTGGGACAGAAACTCCTCGAGAGTGAAGGTGTCTTTCCCCTCGGGGTGGGCCGGGTCCCACCAGCTTCCGGGAAAGTGGACCCCAGGGTGGTGCTGTGCCAGCTTGGCCACATACCACGAGTATGTCATCATCTAGTACGAAGAAAGAGTACAACCGTTCCGATCTGCCAGTGCACTGAATCCATCAAAGATATAGTTTGGGCATAAATAAAATTATAATATGGTTTGTTTTGGTTCTCAAATCACTGCATCTGTATACTTTAAAAGTCTTGCTTTTGACTCTTTTGTTTGTATTACATATCACCAATAGCAGTTCTAGTTATGGACAATAAAGAGGAAATGAAGGCTCTGACCTCCTGGTCAACCAGGCGGACATCAGGACGGACGCCCAGGCAGTAGTGTAAGTAACGCATAGAGTTTCCAGGCAGGTCTCCTCTGGTCAGGATGATCGAGTCTGTTGGGATGGAGGCCAGAATCTCCCTGCCGAACTTCTCCACCACACTGTTGCTGCTCTGGTCACACTCCCTAAGATCATCAGAAAATAAGCAATCACACTGTAAAATATCAGCAAAACATAAGTTGTGTTTACTTGGATTTGAAACTGATTGAGTGCATCTTTACCCCTGCTCAGAAGGCTGTGTGATGTGCACAGCTGTGTATATGTGAGTGTTAGTAGGTATGCTTTCAAGGTGCTCTGAGGGTAAGTTGTCAGTGCCCCCGCCCCTTCCCCTCTGCAGAGCGCTCTGACTGCCTATCTAATCATGTGTAGACAGGTGTGATGGGTCTGACAGCACAGGCCATGCTCTCCCCTTGATCAAAGCCGCTCAGTGATGGCTGTCTGGCACTCCCCAGCGCTACGCTGGTGTAATCTGCCTTCTCGGACAGCTAACATCTCAGACTGAGCTCTGTGAGTGGAATCTATGTGCTAACCGTGCCTCTCTTTAGCCCCTACCATGGGGTGAGCAGAGAGAAACCTGACATGTGGAGTTCAGACCTGCAGTAAGAAGTGCAGAGGAGAAACAAATCAGGTTGACTCAGGAAAAAAGTTACGCGTGGGGATTTTAGAAGGAACCAGAATAAGAGAGTTCTTATTTCACTTAAACTTTACAAAGCAGAAGTATTAACTTCATAATACACTTTTGTGGCCAGTGTAGTTACTGGTGCAGGGATATTGTAAAATACTGAATTTAGGCAAATGCGCAGAATAAGTAAATCTGAAAATAAACTGTAAAACAAGATCAGCCTGACACAAAAACACTATTAGAGCCTGGAATCAGTAATAGCCTGTAGTAGAACAACACAATGCAGCTGCAATAATTAAGTCTACTGTGATCAAAATCTTTGCTGTTGAAGAATTAGTTTCCTAATTGTCTGCAAATTTGGATGTTACAAAGCTGAATTTTTCTCTCAGCCTGAACAAAACAGGGGCATTTAATTACGACAAGGGTGGAACTATAAGGATTTTTACTGTTACTGTGCTGACTTAACCTCACTAGAAGCACAAAAAGGACCATGGGTGTTAAAACAACACTAGAAATGTTAAAACTTAAAGTCACCCTTTTCATTTAGACAATGAAAAGCACGCAACTACTGTATGCTGCGCTCCAATTTCAAGTCTGCATTACATATTTGTATTACATCAGACAGCACCAAGATTATTATTGTAACTGAGTGCAACACTCACCTGTGATTGGTTTGTACCATATGTGCCAGCAGTGCTGCAGTGAGGACCCAGCCTGTGGTCTTCCACAACCCCCCGCGGCCCAGCCTCCTCTCCAGCTCGGTGTGAGTGCGGCTCAAGCCGAGGCCTGCCAGCACACACACTGCAGCATCACTCTGGAGCCAGAAACGCTCAACCTGCAGGAAGCGGGCATGTTCAAGTGTTTCCTGCAGTTGTTTTGTTTGGTTTACAGTTGGACTCCTTCCAGTTGAACATTTTAGACATGAAAGAAGATGTTTATATAGATACATTATATTCAAGACTTGTAGCTCACCACTCCAAGCAGTAGGGGTCTGCTAATGTCCAGGTTGGCTCTCCAAGCAAAGAATAGTGAGTAGACCACCAGCATGGCCATCAACAGGCATGACACTGAACGACAACTCCTAGAACAGGAAACAAACACAAATATCATATTTTATATACCCTATACTCCGCATTGACATTTGCATATATTTAGACTAATGTAATATTTAGTCGTATATAAAAATACACCTGTTTTCAAAAAAAGTCCATAACAATTTTAATGCAAGGATGGAGATCAGACCCCTGAGAGAAAATGTACGTGCCAGCCAGCTAAGAGGTGCATGATTGATTTTCTAATGCAGACTGAGTCATAATGAGCTGATGCCAGCAGCTGAATCACAAACTCATTACAGTACAGCTGTAAAATGTACTTATACACAAAAAAGAAAACACGTTACCCTTATGGCAAATAACATATCATCATCTGAACCGGAAGAGACACTTGAAAGCAGGCTGCATTCTCCTGCCAGCAGATTGTTGGGATGTTTTTTTTTATCAGCCGGTCACTAATATTCACTCAAGCTTCAGCTGATTAACAAGGTGCTCACATTATCCGGAATAGTTTGAGCCTTAATGCTGATTTATGTTGTAATAAAAACAACTAATATCAACATTTTAATTTGGGGCAAATTATCATTTGCATGACTTCCTTTTGACATTCTACAAAATGACCTTGCTGTTGTGTGGGTGTGTGTGTGTACTGTATGCAGCCAAATGCACCTCAGGAGAGGGGAGGCAGGGAATAGCTGGTGCCCTGCAGAGCTCCAGGGCATCACTTGACTTTATCAGCTCCACCTCATGGACCCCGGCAAAGGCACTAGTGTAATGAATAACTGGATCACACTGCCACATACAGTACAAGCCGTGATTTACTTGAATACACAAACATGTTTTTGAAAATCCAAAATGCACATCAGCCCCTCTTGATCTGAATGTGGAGCGTCGTGACAGCTTGACAGTTAGGTGCCTCAGTGTTGTTTTGTGTTCTTTTTTTCTGTGATCAGCATTTTGTCAGTGGTTTTGTTCCCCGTCTTTTACTCCGGGGGATTAGATTTCTGGTTTAAGTGGCTGCTGAGATGTGCGTGACAGAGTTTGGTGTGTTGCGTGCGGGCTGCCGTCTTGCTCGTCCTACCTGTCCCACAAAGAGAGGAGAAAGCCTATTCCTGCGAGCACCAAAACAGGAGGTGAAAGATCTGCAAGGCAGTGGTCCAGCTGGGCCCTGCACACACACACAAGCAGACATATACACAGTTACTGTATGATGGACACCAGAGACAAGCTCAATTACACTCCCTGCTGCTGAACTCAAGGACAGCAATTATTAAACGCCCTCCGTCACTATCAAAACAAACTCCTTGGACTGTGCGCTCCTCCTTTCAATCGGACTGACAGATACGAATGACTGTGTCATCCACCCCCCTCGCAGCCCCATCCTCTCCATACAGCGCCTGTCAGTCACAGAGCACTTGCTCAGAGCAGAGAGATAGTTTCCTGCTTCTTCCTTAATACCCATCTCTATTTGACAGCTTATTGAGTCTCTATATCTCCCAATGTACACTACGTGTGAATGTGCTCAAGAGCGTGTGTTTGTGAGCGCGCGTGTGAGCGTGTGTGTCAGCTTCTCCAGCGGGTTTACGTCTCCAGTGCGACATGCCTGTCATGTTCGCCTCTCTTCCCCATCTTGAAGGTGTGCTTGTCCATCAAGCAGCAGGGGTGATGGGAAGGGGTGGGTGCCTGGCAGAGGGGGGGCTGGTAGTGGGGGGTCTTAAGACGCACTTGCACCCCCCATCCCGTCAGCTGGAGAGAGATACCAGGAGTGGCATGACTGTGGTGGTGGTGGTAGCAAGGGAGGGAATTGGGTGTAGAGAGTGTGGGGGGTGCTCGAGTGGAAAAATACAATTTCTCCAGCTCTATTGCAGTGTCTGTCATCACAGCTTGTCACGCTTAAACACCAGAGCTGAGTGATCATTTCAAACTGCTGGAGAAACAGAACACAGCGATTTGGCCCTCTAAGCAGGTTCCGTTCTGCTTTGATGGGAGAGTGGAATGGGAAGAACAAAAGCTGCTGGAGAGAGGAAAGAGATGGGCTGCAAAAAACGACTCTGGGCTCTCACAACGGATTGGTGTGTCTGTGGTTAAACCTGTGTAAAATACCAGAACCATGGCGAAGACTGGTTTGGTCCTCCATCCCTAGGCCTGAGTGTGGCCTCCCTGTGCCTCAGATCAAATCCTTCGGTTCACTCTACTGTTACTTTCCCGCTCCATCTTAGATCCTTCTAAGCAGAAATGTGTTGAAAGTGGAAAAATACGTGACGCTTTAGTTTTGTGGATGTGAAGAAAATCTGTGTCGGAAAGATGTTGAATAATCCATTAACAACCAGATAATGGTTTCAGTTAAATAAAAAAAACAACATGCTCCTTTCCTTTGTGTGTAAATAAATATCTTTCGGGTGGAGACTGTTCGTTGGACAAAACAACTAATGAGAAACAACTGCTTAAATAAAAAAAAAGTACATTCGTTAAAAATCTAAATAAAATAAATCTATAATTAAATGACTGTGTTTGAATGTGAATCCAATGTCGCATATCTGGACCAGGACTTGACAAACTTACTGTAGCATCGTGGTCAAGTTCACAGAGCTTTCCGTCTTTGCCTGCAAAAAGCAAAAAAGTGCAACTAAAAGCATCAGCTTGCAACATTACAAGATAAAAGAAGTGAGCATGTGTGTGTGAATACAATTTGTTAGTGCAAATACAAAGAGGCAAGCAGCACATACTAGACTGAATGTGCCATATTCGGCCCTCAGCAGGTGGGTCAGCAGACCTGACAGGGTGGTCTGGTCCCCCCAGCTCCAGCGGGCTGTGTTGAGGTAGGATGAGATGGGTAGGTAGATGTACGGCAGAAAGCCAGCGAGGAAACACAGCCCGAGAGACACAAGGCCTTGAAAAGACAGCTCCTGTTTACGTAGCACAGAAGAGAGATGCTCTTGCTGTTGATGTGCAACATTCAAAGTAGCATGGCAAGCACTTACATTGTAGAAGCCTCAGCAACAATATGGGAGAGACTAAAAGAAACATACTGCACGTTCATCCTTTTCTGTAATATGTCACCTTTAAAGCCAGCATTAGGTTTGGGCATTCAGCTTGGTTCTCATTTAGCCACCACCAGTTCTTTCCGTGGGGGGGGGGGGGGGGGGTCTGCTTCAACTTGCTAAATAATTAACTGAAAGCTTGCACAGGTAGAAACTGACAGATTTCCCATATTATGCATGTTCTTGTCGAACTGATTTTCACAAAACAGGGCAGTCACTAAATGACAATAAAGCCGTGCTTAGCTGTCGCTGTCCAGTCGATTGGTGCTGAAATGCAGCAGCAGGCTAGAAATCAACTCAACCAAAAACTGTGTGTACGGCTGTGCACGCTGAGCATCTAATAGGATGCACTTAGTTATCCCACCTGTTTGTTCATTCAGAGGTGACCTTGATCCGAGTCTTTCAAGCGATTTATGTTTTTTAAAAATGGGTGAATATTTATAAAAACCACAAGGTTATAAAACAATGAACTATTAACAGAGAAAAATAATTCAGTATTGGCCGTGGTTAAAAACACTATTGAGAGCCTCGCCCACACACCTCAGTGAATATAAAAGCAGCTGAAGGTTGATGGACTTACAGTGGCTGCTTGGAAATATTTAACACATCATCCAGCCGTAACCAACATTAACCTCACTGAGTGGTATTGCTGCACAGTAATAGTAGTTTTTATTCTGGCATTCAGACGTAATCTAACCTAAATTACTGTGTTTATTTAAAGATGCAAAACTTACTTTTTGACAGTAGAGTCGGTAAAGGACCCAGGGTATGATCACCAGTATGTACAGCACCAGGGTGTGTTGGTTACAGAGGCCCAAGCCACAGCATAACGCTCCCAAATGTGCAATCTGATGGGGACAATCAAAAGAGAACGACATCGTGGTTTCAGGCTTTTTTTAAACATCTGTATAAGGATGAGAATAGATGAGAGCATCCACATGGGCTGTTACCTTCCTCCTCTGTGTGGCGTTTTCGGCGCGGTGGAAGCTGGCGGTCAAGAAGAAGAGAATCCCAACAAAAAGGTTGTTGAGGGTGAAGACCTCGGCCACCATGGACCACTGCCAGCTGAGCCTGGACACTGCAAACAGCCCTCCAGACAGTACAGCCCCGGGACCAGGACCTGCCAACCTGACAGTGCAGAACAAGAGGGTTTGATTATTATACACGACTTTAGAAAGAGCTGGGACTTTACACAGAAACTGAGAGACATCAGGGAGGTGTAAGGAAGAGCTATAACCTGTCCAGTGAATGAAAATGTTCGAAAATCTTTGAAAAATGTTGCAGTCTTCAAAAATTATATGAACTAAAATGAACTTAAAACACATCTTAAAATATATGGATGCAAGTTTCATTTTTGTCCATAGTCAGTATATTAAAGCCATACATTTTATTTGAGTTTCACTGCACCAGCACATAAAAAGGAATCAAATCAGCAGCTTCACACAATATTAAAATTTAGCAGTCAAAAACAAGCCACCACTTTCCTCAGACTAATTTGGAGACCCAGTATAATCTCCCTTCTACCCAAGTTTGCTTCTCGAACAAGACCTTGAAAAACACTCTCTGTGATTTGGGGTAATTCACATATCATGAGAACTCTCTCTCCAGCAGCCGGTTGATCTCGAGCAGTCTGGCACAGAAACCACCGTGGTCGAGATAGCACTTTATCCTCAGCTTCTTAAATATAATGTGTGCACAAAAGTTTTCCCCCTTCCTCCTCTCCTGTACTGTCTCCATCTCCTTTCCAGTAATTGAAGCAAACTTGGGATAATCTGTCATACGCTAAGACCCACCACTTACTAAAATGAGAGACAGAGGGGGAGAGAGAAAGAGAGAGAGAGGCGACAAATGATGGGGAGAAGGGAAAGAAAAGAAAAATAGTTCAGAGAAGTGTGTGTTAAAGGGGTGAGACAGTGTGCGGGATGTAGGATGAAATATAGAAAAAGGGAAGAAAAAAGTTCAAGAAGAGAGAGGGGAAAGAAGAGAAAAGAAAAAAAAAAAAGCAGCCCAGTCCCCAGCATGCTGGCTCTGAAATATGAGCAGGCTCGACAATTAGGGAAGTCAGGCAGTATGGCCCTTTCCGCCATTGTGTGGAGTGGCTTAGAGTCCTCATCAGCCTATCAGCTAACTGACAGGCAGAGAGCTGCTCTATTCAGCACCGCAGATACAAGCTGCAGGCCAAACGGCTGCCAGGTCCCTTATGACCCCACAATCCCTTGCCGGTGACAGCTTCAAGCTCCATAGCAAATTAGGCGCTCTCACATTACAATCGCAGAAGACAGATTCCATTAACGGTATCTGAAATTGAGTAGAGAGCAGGCCCGTTATCAGACCTGACTCATAAGCACCGCCATTAATCACAAGGCATGATACCATTTATACATTTCCAGCTCTCTGCCTGCCGCTGTGATAGTCAGCCACAAAAGGCCTGATGAGACTTAGGCTAGGGGAACAATGGAGCTTTCTGAGGAAAGCGCGGTAAATCAGGAAAAAAAGGAGAGGGAGAGCGAGAGGAGGGTAGAGAAAAAAAACTCTTGCTTGCCGACTACTTCCCCTTTTTTTCGTGGGTTTTCTCTCTCCTGCTCTCCGCTATTTTTCCTCTGTGTTCACTGTAAGGCGAGCTCGGTGAATGAGTATGTATATGTGTGAGTGGGGCGTGTGTGTGTGTGCACTTAAGGGGGGGGGGGGGGGTCTGGGAGTGGGTCTTAATAAGAGATAGCGGCGCCTTTCTCGCTGCACCGCTCCAGGAATTAGTTGTAACTTGAAGGAAGGATGAAGAAGGGTGGTGGTGAGTGGGTGGGGTGGGGGGGGACTGGAGGAGGGCAGATGGGGACTTTTGTTGAGGTGCAGAGACCTCCCGCACCCATGATTTTACCTCCCTGCATGACAATTAACCCGTAGCTGATACACCTAGCAGGGGGGCTGGTTTTGGGGTAGCAGAGTGGTGGAGGGGGGGTCCGCGGACGAGGTTATTACACCAAGTCTGAAGCTCCTCTGATAGCCAGCGCTCGTCACATATTCAAAGACGCTCACACACACACACACGCACGCACTCTCACACTCCTGTTCTTCAACTTCTTTATTCTCCCTGAGTGCCTGACAAATCTCTCTGTTCGAGCTTGTCAGTCCGTAAGAGCCCAGTGATGTGTGTACAGTGTGGGCTGTAAATGACCTGTCTGTCTGTGCGGGACCACCTGGGTCCCAGTCAGCCTCTCAGCCTCTCCACAGCTCATTCTCCAGGCTGGCTGCTCCCAGAGCGCGCGGATAAAGCAGGACACATTCTGACACCAGTGTGGCCGTGTTCCCTGTTATCACAACTCAATGCTGTGCAGGAAGCTGCTGTGCTGAAATGTTTTGGCTCACCGACAATGGCCTGGTTGAGACGTGGCAGGAGAATAACACGGCTGACAACGAGACTATTCTACCCTGAACTGATCCACCCCACCAAAACGCCTGTGTCATCACTCGGGTAATTAACTGAATGAGAAATATTGTGCACCAAGCCTGAAATGAAGCACAAACTTGGAAATAATGAATGTGGTCAGAAAAGAACACAAACCATAATTCAACTTCCTTAAAATTAATGAAACGGTAAAAACATTTAATACAAAATTATTCCGAACACAGGCCCAAAAGAAAAAGATCAAAGGTAAATTAAAAAAATAAAATACAAAGGTACAACACACTCTGGTAAGCAGTGTGCCCTTCAAGGACACAACAAAAGCTCAGTATAATCACTTTGAAGTGTCAAAATGAGACCTGCCTCATACCCCCTCTGTTCTACAGTACGGGCCAGAGACGTGCCAGCATCAGTAAATAACAGCACACAAAAAGCTTACACCAGCACAAAAGCTTACACTGAGCTTCACAATGGAGCCGTCCAAAGGAGCCGCTGTCACACACCACCCCGGGGAACAGACAATACCACGGCTGTGCCATCGTGGATCAGCGCTGCACTGTTCTCTAACCGAGTGGTGGTTTGGGGAAGCAGCGCTGGAAAAGAATCACACATTCCTGGAGATGGTAGAAAGCCGGCCGGGAGAGGAGGTGGCCTTCTCGGGCTGAGGCTGAGGTTTCCAGCTGGCCCTCGCTCACACCCCAGGGCCCCCCCTCTGGCAGAGAGACCCGGCAGGGTACTTAGCAGCTATTATATGACAGGGGTATGTGTCTGATGCATTGCTTTGAAGTTGCAAAGCAGCAGCAATACTTGACATTCAATTGTTGAAATATGTCAAGAAGTCAAATACTAAATCAACTACTACATAGTATTAGCTCGTCAATATAAAGCTTAGGGATGAGCAGCTTTACAATATTATTGCTAATTGTCATTTAGCGGCGTTGTATCGTGACAATATGAACATATCAATTCACAAAATTCTGTTGTTTTGAACCTGCACTCAACCAGTTTTAGTTCTGTCGGCACATAAGAGTCAAGAGACAGTGAGGAGAAGTCTTCTGTGACTGTGCAAAAAACACCCAAATAAACATCCTTAGAAATATAAAAGATAAATAACTCTTTTTGGAGTCTACTTGAGAAAATACATTAATCAGGAGTGGAGGACTTAAAGAAAGATGCACCATATTGCATTATAGGAAATGTGGAATCCATGGTTTAGGCGTTTTGGCTGATTCTTGAGATTTAAAAAAATATATACAGTATATATATACTGTTACTTTCATTTTGACAAATCATTCAAAAATTTTTAAACATGTAATTTTCCTAACTTCAGAGGCTAATTTAAATGTATTATTTAAACCAACTGTAACTGAATATTATTGTATTTTATTCACAATGAGGAATAAAATAACAATTGTTTTACATGCAGATTTCAGACAAAAACTTTCTCACTAACATTGTCGTAATGATTTCTGGCATAATGTCCTCTTACTGTAGAGAAATATGTAAATATAAGATCATATATGCATTGAATACATTTTGGGATTTTAACCATAAAATATATAGAACCAGAAAAACAGTATTGAGGAAAGAAAAATATAAACATCAAATAAACTATTAAATGTCTTTTACAGTATTCCCCAGCCCTAATCCCATTTCCCTAGCTGACGATTTAAATATGCTATATTTGAAGCCAAAGACGCATTTTCAACCAATCAGCGAACCAGGGACTTCCCTGCCTATCCTGCCTCATCCGGTGTGCTAGGACGAGGCTGTCTGAGGGTAAATAAGGGTCCCGGCTCTGCCGCTCAGACACCCCTCCTCCAGGAAAGCGCTCCGTTGCTACAAGTGCGTGTAAAATTAATCACCACAATTCTGCTCAAACAATGCAGCCACTGACATGACAATTTCCCCCAGAATGCCATCTTAATCTCCACCCAACACACAAAAATTACAGGAAGAGGGGGGAAAAAAAAAACTATTTACAAAACCCCCGTGTTTATGCAATTCACTGAATGCCATTTTTATTGCTGCTTTTTCCAACAAAGTCATTAGGCACACACCAGTGATACATAAATGTTGCTGTATAGATTCCATTAACTAATTCTGGGTGAATTGTAATTGCCGAGTCTGATCCGTCTCTGTGCCTGGTGCCTTATTAAGGCTGCCTGTGGTGGGTGAGGAATGTAATATTGACGTCCGAGGCAGACACAATCTCGGGCCCACGGGCGAAAGGAATATTAAACTGGTACTGTATTCTGCTGTCTATCTAGCCCTCCTCCCTCCTCCTCTCTATCCCCATCCCGTAGCCAGTAATGAGGAAATAACATCTTCATTAGACATCTGTTTAACTGTATTAGAGGATGAGTCCTGGGGGAACCATTGGTCATGCTGAGGAAGGGGGGAGTAAAGGAGGTCTGTTGGACTACAATATGACGGATAAGATACTGCAGAATGAGAACAAAAGGTCCAGAGATTGGGGCCTATTAAAAGGACAAACTTAAAATTGTCTTTGCTCTTAGAGAAGAAAACACGTAATGGGTGTATTCTCTACTGCCACTTGGGCTGAAGATTTTATCCAACCAGTAGCAGATGTGAGAGGGAGGGGCGGCCTTGCCACCTACAGGGAGAGGTGAGAACATTATCCAAAATAAACAACTCTTGTCTACACAAACGGTTGCACTAAACAATACCCCTCATATTGCTTCTGACATGGCCTCAACAAGATAACGCAACCCCACCCCTGTGGAAAAACAACCCACTTGAGCAAGGAGGGAAGGCAGGCGCCATCAGGACCATATGGTGGAGGTCCTTATAAGGAGCTGGGGATGCAGTACAAGGCGAGGGATGGCACCACGCCCACCCTCCCATCGCCTGAGGTATCAGCTGTGCCACATGGGCCAGCTCACAGCAGGGGAGCCTCTCGCAGGTGTGCGTTTTCTTTCGAGGACCGTCAGGGAAAAGGGAGGCCATGAGACATGTTTGGTGAGCTTCAACAGGCTTGTTATGTAATCATGTGATCAGACCAAAAGTGCTGATGACTGAATGTTTAGCGAGGTTGTTTTTTTTCTGCTGTGATGGCTGTCAGCGCGCTAACGTGTCTGCTCCTGGTTTCTCGGGATAAGCTCAGGAATGGAGAGAGATTCCTCTCAGGTAGCAGAGATTCAGAGCAGCTTTAGGAGATAAACTGTGAAACGAGAGAGAGCACAGAATACCGAGCTGTCTGGATTACCCCGCTATGAAGGGCGCATTCCTCCAGAGACTCGCGGCTGAGGCCTTTAGCATTCCACGAGCCAAATGTGTCGTTCCGTGCACCTCCCAGTGCAATCGATAGCAATTATCATTACGTCCACCATCCTCAAAGGCTTGTCAGGCCACGGTGTGAAAACACAACAAGACAAGCAATTTGGCCATCAAACCATATGATCACGCCAAGAGAACTGTAATTGACAAATCAAAGGGAGGCTAAAGTGCTACATTTAAACTTATGCAAGAGAGAGAAGTGGCTTCCAAGCCTATCAACTTACATTCCCCCACATTAAACACGGCAATCTGGCCGACTAATTTAAATTGATACATCAAAGGCTTGCCATGTTGGGTATATTCCAGATGAATTTCAAGGTCTTACAATTTACTATTTGAGAGAAACTGCCTTCGAGTACCCATATTAACTTGAATATATTTTGCCATGTGAACATAATCACACATAACGCGTCTGATTTGTTTACTTTGGCTGGGGTCTACTTGAAGGCAGTTCAAACTGTATTAGAGCCACTGAGACATTTCAGAAATTTCAGAATTTAATTACGATCATTTGAGAAATAACACAGCAATCTAGTGTCACTGCAAGGGTAGAGCAGGTATCAATTGGTCAGTTTTGGCATTTCATCTGAGGGAAGATGACCACACTGGCCAGAGTGTCCCTGCAGGGCTGTGGCAAGACATCTATGCCAGTACTCTTGATATGGTCAAAGCACCCAATTCCTTCCATGCCAGAACCAAGAGGGAGGTCTTGACCAGCCAGAAACCCTCTCCCTCCTCATCTTTTGCCCTCTCCAGTAACCCCTCACTATGCCGCGTGTGCCAGCTGATCCACAGCCTCACAGCTCATCCCAAACTAGGGCCTGCACAGATAATCACTAAAACCTTTTATGCCTATTTTTCCCAAATTGAAAGCATAGATTATACATTCACACTTAAAAGCTTATATGGTGTGACTGTGTGCTCTGGCTGAAGACCTCACTATCCATCAATCCTTGTTTGGGGGAAAGGGGGGAGTAGTTGTAGCTCTTCATAATGACTTTTTTATTTGACTATAATCCACAACTGGATCTAAATCCCCAGAGATTATAAACGGGCGACAGTTGACATGCACACTAGGAGCCAAAAATCGCCCAGCCTGCGTGGTTATATTCTGTCCCTAAAATAACTAAATGTCTGGCCAAGAGCTGAGCACAATCCTGCAAATGACTGGAAGCTCATCACATGAATCAAGACTAGGATAGACTCGATGCTGTCTAGACAGTCAAAATGTCACAAAATGTGCAGTCTTCTTCCTGTCCTTTGTCCTGTCCTGGGTAGAGTGGTTGAAGATGGCAGGTTTTGATTCACTGGGCAGGGCAAAGTCTAAAGCTGATGCAGTCCGGGCTTAGGGCCAGTGCCCTGGGGAGCCCTCCCTGCCCTCCTCCATCAGGGCTGACCCTGTACCCTGACCTTCTTCAGACTGCCGGCCACCTAGCACACACTGGCCAGGCTCACAGGAAGTAGGCCTAGCACTGTGCACCTGGGAATATACACACACACACACATCACTCTGTCCTCACACCCTGCCAAGACGTACAGCAGGAAGAAATTACATCATATCCAACAATTGCTATTCTGGAAGAAGTAAATTAGAAATATATGACATGCTCTGAAATGCCCCAGTATGCATAAGCTGGGACAAAAAGGTAAACTGTTGACACTAAGCTGCCACCAACAATGCAGTGTGGAAATTACTAAGATCAGCAAAACTGTGATGTAAGGTAGTCCAGCCAACTATCCGAGATAAACAGACAAAGCAGGAAGGGGTAAAATACTCCTTACATGATGGGGTCAGCAGCAGGCGAAACTGCAGGGTGGTAGATGGCAATGCAGAGACTATAAACTGTGTCCATGACTGAGCGAACGGAGAGGTGGTTGAAGAGAGGGGAGAGGGAGGAGCAGAGTTAGTGATCCTGTTCCTCTCAGACCCAGGAGGCAAGAAGGGGGAGATTAGAAATCGTGCCATGTCAGGATTGGGAGCACGCTGGGCAGTGGGGGAGCGGGAGAACAGGGACGTCAGGGTGGGGGTTGGAGGGCACGATAATTGTCATATACATACACATACACGCACGCTCACAACGGGTGGCTGATGGGTAAACAGGCAAGGGTAGGTGCGGTGGGAGGGAGGAGGGCGACTAGGCTCTGCTCCTGAATACTGAACAGAGGATCAGGGACACCACTGCCTGTCAGTCAGGACCCAAAAACACCACTCTCTGTTTCAGACAGCATCAAGATGCAAAGAGCCAGTAGGGGAATGTTTAAAGGCGCCCTCCACTCAAAAATATCTTCACTATTTTATTCCTTCCCTTGATGTTAGTCACTACAAGGCTGAAAGGGGTTCTCTGTGCTAGCCTGAAACCTCAGTCTGAGACAGGCACTTCTGGGACTGAGGTTACATGTATTGAACTATGATGCCTAAATGCTCTGACTGATTATTTTAGTCATACAATCACTAAAACCTAAGCAAGAATGCATCATGTGAACAGTCTGTATATGCTCTTCATATGCTTACCTGCACACAGTCATGCAGAGAGCACCGCAAGCTGCAGCACCCAGGATGCTACACATCAGGTTGACACTGTGGGCTGGAGAGAGTGAGGGCAGCAGACAAATACCTAGCCGAGATAGCAGGGTGAATAGAGGGTATCCAGGAGGATGAGCCACCTAAGAATAGTGGGAAAAAAGAGATGGTAAATTTGTATATTTGGCAATACCTTATATATTTATTTTTCAGAGCCCAAGAGTGACAGAGAGGTTGCAAAAGAGCGATAACATTTTCAGTAGCCTTTAACGACTCTGGCAAATCTAGCTGCCCTTTTGCAATCAGTTGGTACTGGCAGTGGAATAACTGCAGAAATAAACAATCATACACTTTACTCCTCTGACCGCGAGCTGACTCTGCTACGATACTAGACACCTCTATTTCATTTCCTCCTCCGTCTTCGCACTTCTTTTCCTCTGGCCTCTTCCCAAGGACAGTGCGTCTCCCTGGAGTCCATGGGAAAGCACGTGGTGCTCGCCAGCCTCAGCCCCCAAACCACCTCTGAGCCGCAGTCATTCTCGCCTGGGGGATCTCGGCAATCACAGCAATTAGCCACTAAGTCTCCTCCACCCAGATAAGGGCTCAGTCATTAAACACAGACTCATTCCCCGGCACTGATAACACAAACCATGCAGGCAGGGAGAAGGGGCAGCTCTTCAAGTGAGCATAGAGCTGAAAGGTGAGAGTGTGACTCACTCTGTGAGCCTCAGCAGTCACCTCGAACACAGGAATGAGTCTATGGTTATGTTGAAGCGTACACTAAATTCTGAGCGATGAGTTAGGGATGGTATGTCAGAATATGTCAAGGAGCAAAGGAGAGGAACTAGGAGTAATGATCGCATACTGCTTAGTGCACCCATCAGACAGGTGGGTAGCACTAAATGAGCATCTGTATAGAGCATGCTGAAGGACTGAGCAGCTGACAAAAGTGGGCAGACATAACTAAAGGACAGCAGAGGGAAAGAGGCCACAGGGATAAAAGGGAAGCAGAACTCAGGAGCTCTGGGGATCAGATGGGGGGGCCAGCAGCCTGGGGCCCGGGGATGGCCTGCGAGGCCCTTGGGAGGCCTGAAAGGCAGACAGGCAGGCCACACGGACTGCAGCACTAACGGCAGGATTACTGGCATAGTGACACCGACACAGCCTCCCTAAAAGGATCACAGCGGCGTAATAAACTTTATTAAATAATAAAACTTATTATAACTGTTAACCCGATTTAGTTCATTCTTCGCGGCTTACACACACACACAAAAAAGAGGGGTGGATATAATAAGCCTTATACCGTACATAAGGCAAAGCCTACAAAAGCCATCGCCTTACCATTGACTTTAATTGGATTTGAAAAACGGGTTGCAAATTATGGCATTCTCTACTTGCAACTTAGTAAAATAAGTGTATAGAAAAGAAGGGGAAAAAACCTGTGGACTGAAAGTAAATTAATCTGCTTTCTGCCCATGCTTAATTAAACTTCCTTAATGCTTATAAGAGTTAATGAGTGAATTGATTAAACAATACAGCTAATACTTACCCCCAGCTCACAAGCAGTGGTGATCAGCTCTCCTGTGGAAGAGAATAGGGGAGGAAATTAATGTAAACCCAATAATTATTATTAAGAGACAAGTCTGCTCCCAAAGTTTTCCCAAATCAAATACTTGCACTGGGGTTTTGCATTAATTTGCCAGGATCAAAACCTGCAAATCTTCCCAGTGTGACATTTCCTAAGCGGCACGCTCATTCTCTTCATCTTTCGCTTCTCCCCTGATGCCTCCCTCCCTTCTCCAGCACATACACCCAGATATAAACACACACACACAAACCATTAGACTCCCTCTTCAGTGCTCTGTCACACAAAGACACATATGCTGATCTGAGAATAATGCTTCCAGTCCCATCCTCCCTGTGCATCAGGGTCCTTTCCCTTCGTCTCTCTTCTGCTGCTCTCTCCTGCTCCCACACTCCCAGTGTCTCAATGTCTCGCTTAGTCCGTTGGGCACAAACAGAAAGGCTACGTTGGTGACAGTCACAGAATGAGGTAAGCTGTAAAAATAAGAGCCGGCTGCACAATTTTTTGACAAGCTCTGTGTGAGGCGCAGCACAAAGTGAAAAGAAAACCCCTAAAAGCTATTTGAGGAAGCTTTAATGTATCTGGGCACAAACCCATTTGTGCCAGAATACACCCAGAGCGTTTCAAATTATACTGATTTCTCACCCAATGTTTGCATCTCCCACTCATGAAAATTGAAATTTGGTTCAGATTAAATGACATTGATAAATGTTTTGGGTTCAGGAGAGCTCCCTCTACTGGCACAGGATGGGTAAATCACTTCCTCAAACACATGCAGTGAAACGGTGTCCTTGTTTTTTGCATTCATGCTGACAGGATAATTAGTCTATTACTTTAGGATCCCCCAGTAAATGAAGCGACAACATATGATGAAAGAGGAGTAAATCACATTACAAAGGTAAATTAATTTTTCTTCTCATAGACACACAGGTTGAAATGAATCGCTTTCTACTGTTACACGTCACACGGGTTCCTGGGAAATAAAGCAACATTAAAAACAACTGGGTATAGCAGGTTATTTTAAATCCAAGCAAATGTAAGTGTTTTCCATATTAAAAATAAACATTTATCGACAAGAACATGGGCCACTATGCAGCACCAACCATTATAGAACAGAACGGCTGAATTCCAGACGGCACTGGCTCCCCCTCGTATTTTGCAACCTTGCCGATACAGTGAATTACGATGCCTAAATTTCTGCCACATGAGGAGCCCTAACTCTTATCAGTCTAATGGACCATGAAGTCAGAACTCCTCCACCTGCACAGCTTAAATGTTTTCACAGCTCCATTTCACCTGGCATGAGCCGCCAGCTACCTGCCATCTTTTTACATCACACTTTCTCATCCTTCATCGGTCTCTCAATTTCACTCATTTTCCCTCAGTGGCAGCACACTTTTACACCATTCAACACAAAAACTCAAACTAATACTAAGCCAAAAAACATCCATCTCAGTGCCACAGAGATGCCGTTCTGCAGCCCCAGTACTAAAAAGGGAAAATATTGACTCAACGGGGTAGCAGCACGGGTGCCAAGAGTCTTTGTGATTGTGGAGCATGGGCACCCACACCAGTCTTCCCATAATCCCCATCATTTCCACACTCCACATTCCTAGACAACAGCGTACCCGCGGGGCTGCGCTCAAGCCTCTCCAGGGCACATCACACCTAAAGAGATTAGGACAGAGAGACGGAGACCTGGAGAATTCAGAAGGGTGTTCAGCTGGCACTATCAGAGCGGGCATCCTGCACCGTCCCTAAACACTGTGGAGAAGGGGCTGGCCATTTTTTCAAAGGCCCTGCTCGTGAGACAGCAGCACAACCAGCAGGGCTACTCAGCGCTCCAATTGCCTGCTCTCTCCTCATCTCTGCTCGCTTGGATCCGGCCGAGCTTTTCTTGCACTTTCATTCTGTAAAATGCATTTCCCTTTTGCAGTTTGTATGCCAGAGCAGTGCAAACCTAACAACCAGTGCCTTCATGCCCTCAAGTCCACATTTACAAGTTTGTAACCTAGCTATCACTTCTGCACACTGTTTGTAATTGTCCTTCATAAACTGCATTACAAGAATGTTGGAAACACACTAGCCTACAACATGGCATGGTACTGAGGTAAATACATTTGGGTCCACTGTTAAGCCAAGTTACAGAAGACTGTAAGTTAAATTCGAGCATACACATAAAATATTGAATTCAAAGAAACAAGCACGCTTATCTAGTGAGTCAATGTTTGACAGCAACCCACTGTCATTACAAACCGTGCAGCTAAGTAATACAATTTTGTAGCTATGTAAAAGGGGTGAAAATAGAAATGTATGAATGCCAAATGTTTAGTTTCAGTGCAGGTGACATAAGACTTGGGTCAAGGGAAGAGGTAATACCGTAATCCTTACTATAATCTGGCATTTACATGTCAAAATAATAAATGGAGGTTTCAAATTAAATCATATCAGATCTGTGTATCTGGAGACAGAAAAGTTTAAAATACTTTAAGAATGACAAAAACAGTGGAAAAATATTCATTATAGATATCATATTAATTCAATTAGTGATTAGTGAAAATGAAATCTGAGATCATGGGACTATTATTGCTAGCTTTGTATGTTTTTTTACTGATTACAAATGATACAAAATCTTTAGTAGCTATGTTTAGTATCACTACTATAAACACATTTACTTCAGGGTCAATTGTGTCTTCAACATGTGTCACAACATAATTTACATCAGCATAAAGATCAGAAAGAAGATGAAGTCCATCTATATGTCTAATTTAATATCAACATTTTGTGTGTGTTGTTTTCAAGTAAGTTACAGGTTTTTCATGTAGGAACTATTTTTTTTATTATTTTTTTCCATACTGATGAAGCTGCACCTGCAGCACCACGGACAGCACCGGCTGTCTAAGCGCCATACGATTGGCTCCCGGTATCACAACAAAGCCACATGACCAGATGAGCATTAGCTAACCTGCTATCACCAACCTGAGTCTCCTCCGGGGACAGTCCTTTGCACACAGGGCAAATATAGAGCGGCGACACAAGCGACTGTAGTGCCTGTGAGTATCCAGCTTGTCCTGTGCTCCGCAGACATTTTGGTTTCCGGAGAAAACACCGATAGTAGCCACTGGTATGTCTCTTTGCTAGCGAGCTAACGCTAGCGTCCATACATCTGCGACGCTGGGGACTGTAAATACAACTGTATGCTACCGGTTACCTGAAAAACGATGCTAGACTGCGCTGAAGTGAAGTTAGGATGTCGCAAATTGAAAACATTGCCGTTTTATTTGCGCAGGCTAGAAAGTTCGCCGAGTTGAGACGTTTCTGTTTCCAGGAAGTAGCAGTGCGAGCCAAGTCGAGGCAATCTCGCGATATTACCGGGCGCGCCATTCCTGAACTATATTAGTTGCTAACATTGACTGTATATACTAGGTTGCTAACTGCTAATGACTACTTCCTGGTTCACTCGCTGTGATTTGAGAGTGTAAAACTGAGATTGTTTTACACTCAAATATGTTGCTGTACACAATTTTACGTTATTTTAAAATGATACATTCAGTACGTTGTTGTTCCATGTTTGTGTTTTTTAATCCTTAATCTAATAGACACATGGCTGTGTTTTAATGTTCTGTGTAGTCAGTATAATTTGAACGTGTGCAAGAGTTCAACTCTAAATCTGAAATTTTGTGGGCAATAACAAGTGGGCAACTTCATCTGCTGAGCAAGATCGTGTGATCTAACCAAAAGCCTCAGGGCTGCTACATTTTTGTGAGATTATTTTTGCCAGTTGTTTCCAGGAAGTATAGTAATATACAGTTGGGTCAGTTTATGTCTGGACACCAATAACATAGCCCTTTAAAATCACAGTTGTCAAAAACATCTGGTGAGTAGAAGTAAGTTCAATACAGAGGTCCAGCTAAATGTTAACTTTGCAGGTGAATCAAAATATCAAACGTCTAATCTTGGATCCTTCATGCAACAGTCACTGAAGCCCTCTTAAATCTTCTTAAGAAAGGCTAAATTACCATACTAATGCTGTTACTATACCTGCCGCTAATACACAATTAACTATATGGAAAAGCACTATTACAGTTGAAACAAGATACGTGAACCCATATATGTCTCACAAGTGTCCATATTTCACAGGTTAAGGGGTGACTGTAATAAAGAAATTGCCCTATTGAACTGATAATAATCCCAGCCCACCATAAATGAGTCTGATCCCTCAGTAAATTGAGCCCTTGGCGAGGTGGAGTGGTGTCAGCACCTAACCAACTCTGAGATGGCTCTCTAATCCTCCCTTCCCTCTCACCACCACCCTTGCCGTCTAATCAGCCTTGAACACACACATAACGCTCACACCCATCTGACACACACAAACCAAAGTACTCACCCTTCCTCACACTGGGGCTCAGCCATCGCTTCAGTGTGATGTCACTGCTAATCCAAGCTTGGTTATCCGCTGGGCTGCGGTGCTGGCTGGCAGAGGGATATGAGGAGGAGATGGAGTGAATTTGGGGAGGTGGATGGAATGTGGGTGGGTGGGGGGGGCTAATCAGGCACGTCATAAAGTCTTCCCTCCTAAAACCACCGCTTCCATTACGACTTGCCTCGCTGAAAACCAGTCTTGCACCCAGCCAAACTGTACAGCGTACGCACAAAGGCTCGGTGGCACGAGGACACATATTGCTCTGATAGGAAAGATAAAACACAGCTGTGGGCATATTCACAGAGGCCCGCAGCTCTTATTCGAGGCACAGGAATCATTAGAGAGTCTGCTGGATTAAAACCCCCAATCCCATGCATTCACAAAATGCATTTTTTATTGACAGCTTGTCCAAAGAGAGGAATTACCCACATGGCTGAGGCCCTCGTTCCATATGGCACCAGGCTATTAACAAACATTAGTTGACTGTAATAGCAGCGGTATTAAATTCATTATCTTTTCAGATTGTATGTGAGGTGTGTGATTTTGTACGTGTGTGTGTGTGAACAGAGCCAGTGTGCATGTACACACACTCAGCGTGTGCCAGTGTGTGTGATTAGAGAGTTCTAATGTTCCAGCTCTGGGGATTTGTAGCGTAAGATAAGAAAGGGCATTAATGGCAAATTGTGACGGTCCAATGGAGCAAAACTGTTGTTTGAAACATGCATATGTTTCCTTTCCTGGGTCCTTTCCACACCAACCATCTACATATTGTCTCGCAGATTTTTAACCTGCACACAGATACGGCACAGCCATGCATGAACAAGTGGCTTACGAGACCGCTGAGTGAAATTGCATCTATTTGATTTTGTATTTTCCTCGCTCGCCACGCATATCTGTTTTAATCTTACCTTAAGCATCCTTGAAATGAGGTGTAATCCAGTTAAGCCCTTTTGAGTCTGCTTCACAGTCATATTACACCCATTCATTGCCCCATAAACATCCTCTCTACTAAACAGCTGACAGTGTCCACAAGCCAAAATGTGCATTCTGTAAAACTCCACTTTATTTCCACCGCTGACATTTCCTGGATTATAAAAGTAAATGAAGTAATTAATACAAGAACACACCACAGACACTGTATAATATAGTGGACGATGGGGCTTGACAGATATGGGGACAGGCTAATATATCAGCCAGTATTAACTTTTCCAGTTGTATCTGTGTGTATGTATGCAGAAAGAACTCATATGCATCAGTCATATCACTCAGTATCTGGCAGTGAAAGTGATTTGGATTCACAGTTATTTGTTATACATGTACCTGTAACAAATGCACCGTAACTGATAAAGTTTGAGGAGTTCTTTGCAGAGCATGTCACTCAGGAATTGCACCTTTCTGACATGCAAAACTGCCCTTTCACTCAAAACATGACAGAGACGGAGCAATATGCCACCCCAAAATGAAAGCTGTCTGTATTAATATTCAAAACCCTTAAACCTTGGGCCGACATAAGTGAACAAAACAAGACCATTTTCTATAAAGCGTGCATGTAGCGAGGCCCTGAACCAGTGAATAAGTCTTCAGAGAGATTAATTCTCCTCTGTGATCCTGTTCTCATTACAAGAAGCAGGGGACTCAAACACACATAATAACAGGGCTGACTGCTGTTCCTTTGTAACATGTGGCTACCTAAATGATCCTAAATAAGATAGATGACAAGGATAAAGCAAATCATAATCGGCATTTTTGCACAATGGAACATAATAGTCTGCGGAGAACAAGGGACAACATACAGGGCTCCTGTTTCCATCGCCTGGAGCAGCACACCTAGTCGAGAGCAATTAAAATGAGAGGATTCAATTTTGTCAAACACCAGGAACCTGAGATAAATCTTGTATCTCATTTTCCAGCGGAGGACACTCCCTCACGTCGGCGCTATCATGTTTGTTATGGTATTTTTAAGAAACAGCTGGCTACTGACGGACTTGGTGAAACAACCCCCGTCCACGCCGAATCACGCTAATCCCAGTCGTTTCAGTGTGAGACCCAGGGGTGAGAGAGGCGGGAGAGACGGGTGAGACCGCGAATAAAAGATGGTCTCAGACGCAAAATTTAGGCAGAGCAGGAAGGAGGGGGAGAGCAAGCCGGCGCGTCGCTGCATGGTTTCCATGTGGGAGCAATCCACTTACTTGAACTGATAAAGATTTAATTAACACAAGACCCTGCAATTACTCCATAATTAAAGTAATTTGTCCTCATGTTTGGATGAGTAGGCAAGACGCCACATGTGCCTCTGTGAGAGCTGATGACAGGAAAAGGCCATGAGGTGCTCAAAGAGCCAAACTCTGCCCTACTTTAATGTCTGACTTTAAGGCTCGATTTCCCCCCCACATACGCTCTAATAAAATATTTGCATCAGCTTCTCTTTAGCTTGTGTTTATTTGCCTTTTATTTGACAACTCATTTACTATTCATTGAGAAAGTAATAAGCTGAGTAGGCTGAGTACAAAGTATCATCAAGAGCCACATGAAATAGTAAATAGGCCCGATATAATCATAATCCTCTTCAAACTGCACTGCATACAGCTTTGAATTGTGTAGTGCTGCAGAGCTGGCTGCAAGCTAAAGAGGGAAAACGCAAAAAAAAAAAAAAAGAACGGGAAAAATCTGTCTAAAATGAAAGTCCTGTCAGAAGAGGGAAAAAAAGATGGACCTGACTTCAACCAATAGAAGCAGAAATATATTGTGAAGATGCTGGCAACCTAATTTGCCAAGTATAGTATTAAACAACAGACTGACAAAGGTGTCTTGTGTTTGCTGCATGTTGCTGTTACTTAATTTACACTAGAGCACTATCTCTTGTTTACAGATGACGATCTGCATATAATTTGCCTCAGCTGCACGCTGGGTAATTGAGGTAAATATCACAGCCTTCAACTTGCCAGCTAAGGTGTCCCGCTGATAGCTTGGCGCGCAGCCTGCAGCCACCTGTGGCATTTCACATGTTAGGTGTCAGGGCAGTCAGGCCGCGAGGGAACGCACAAAAACGAAAGGCTGAACTCTTTAAATGCAACGACGTGAGGGTATCTTCTGCAGCTGCTGCTCAGGTAACAGTTCATGGTTATATGTTTATGGTTTCCTGGAGACTGCAGTCCTCCTTATGGAAAACATAATGGAATAATGGTAAACATATTCAGGGCAAACTGTTATTGTCTCAGCATTATTACCACACTGTTCTTTTGTTCTAGGCATTGCAAACAGTCAGTTTTACTTTTTAGCCCATGAAAACTATTGTAAAATGATTTCTGTTGCAGGAGTAAGACTTTCTTTTTTCACTTTTTCAACTTTCAGAACAAAATGAACTGACCTACAGTATCTCATAATGCAGGAAATAGTCAGGCCAGCTGTGTATAATTTTACTAATCCTGGTTCAATGAACAGGGCAGAGCTTCATCCTGCAGAATGTGTCGGGTTGATCAGCCAATATGTTTGTTATTTATTCAAACAGGAACTTTTTAAAATGCAATTAACGCTGCCAAAATATGATCCATGTGAAATTACGGTCTGCGGATGTGGAACCTGCTGAAAGTTAATTAGGATCAAACAGGTGATGACAGAAGAGAACCACGGTTTGTGTAAATGTATTATGCTGCAGCACCCTGAACCTTTCTCATCCAGGAAACTGGTTCAAGAAGAAAATATGTATGATTCTCCTTTATTTGCATACCCATGCCCTGCTTAAGGCAGGGGAGCCACCGAGTGATCTCGAAATTAGCATGCTGTCACCTTCAGTGTCTCTTCTGTCATTCAGAAAAACAGGCAAGTGTGCAGACACATGAACCCATTTCACGTCCGCTGCAGAAATGTTAATTAGAAAGCATGGCATCCCACTGCTCCATTCCTCTCCCAATGCCTAACTGACATGTTATGTATTTAAATCCCTTTCATGTGCCCTTATTATAGAGATGCTGAAGTCACATGCGAAAGATGGGACGTGTCATCAACAGCATCGTGCAGTATTTTGTTATTTTTATTTTGCATGCCCATAAAAATAAAAGCTACAAATCTCACATCATTCAGGGAACTTGCATGCTTCATGCCAGGATTTAGATAGGAAATAAAAGGCTGTTGTAATTAATTGGACTTCATGAGGAAATGCATATGGAATGTAAAAGATGAATCAGTAAAAACTTTAAATATATATATAGCCTACATGCAGCTCCTCTGGTTGCCTAATTGCACACACGGAGGATTCTGAGTCATCTGTGGGCATGCCAATTTATTTTTTCTTGTCTTACAAGCATTTGTGATGTACTTATATTAAGTATTTGTTCATAATAATCATCAAACTTTCATGTCCCTGCTCTGTGTTTTTGGCTATCGGATGCCGCAGGCTCTGTGGCTTGAATGGCACTTTGCCAGCAGCTCTATTGTTGAGGAACCAGTGCCCTCCTGTGGCTTCAGAGGGAAACTACACATCGGCAACAGGAAAAAAAAAAAATCTCCGTTAGTCATTCTCCATGGGAAATATTAAGATGATGCTGATAAGATAGAACATGAAATGTGAATAAGCCAGACTTCAAGAAAATTCTCCTCTTATCTAAAAAAAATAAGAAAAACCTGATAGCTCTATCAACATTCAGAGTTACATTGGCAACCAAGATAGCAGGGGAATGCTTGTACAGGGAGGAATGATGAAACACATATGTAACTGTGATTAAACATTACTGCTATGTTGGTTGTGTGAACACAGCCGAGACATCTGGAGTTCAAAGCCAGCAGCTGAATAAAAACCAGCAAACCCTCATCAAGTGCACACACTGTAGCTTTTTAAATCAGTGGACCGTTTAAAAAGGGCATAGAGTCCCTGATCATTACCCACAAGTGTGAAATACAAACTGTAAGTCAGAGAGCGAGGGAGAACTCAGCGTGGAGTGTTTTTAAAAAATATTTTATTCTTTGCAAAGGAGGCATTGGGAGCATCAGTGCGTTCTATGGCTTGTGTACAGAGTTCCTGTTGGAGACAAAAATCATAGAACAAGCCCTTGGATGAACTGCGGGCCCCACCCATGTTTACCAAGGAGGAATGTTTGAGGCAGCTACTCGGCAGCTGTTACAGAACACGGTCTTGAGCAATGGGCACAGTGTTTGAGCTGAAAGTGTTAGAAGGGAATGCTACTGTACAGTATGTGGCTTTGACCCAGCGTGGCAGTTACATAAAGTCTGCAGAACTCAAGCTCAGTGGTGTGAGAGAAGTTTAATGCTGCTGACGTTTTTAAGAATGCCAAGTATGTTTCTCTTAGGAAGGAACCGAAAACTAAAATGCTCCAGCAGTCCACCACTGCTGCTGAAATCAAGTCTTGGAGCCGTTAACGAAGGCAGATTTAGCCCTTCAGCGATACCTTTGACATTTTATTCATCGTAACATAGCTTGGAAAAAATAAAAATAAATCAAATGCTAAAAAAGGAACATTACCGTCGACATCTCATCATTTTAATGCTCACTATTGTATTTGATAAGCTAGTTGACGCCTTTAACTACACTCTACATATGGGCACAGTCTGGAAAGCAAACATCACAGAAGAATGCACAGATTCGTCCCAGATTCTTTAGTCTAAATTCATCTGCTACTTTTGTTTTGGACAACTTGACTCATCCACACACAATAGAACTTACCAAATTTGGCATGGAGTGCGATAATATCATTGTTCCCATGGAGCTACTGAACAGCCTTGACTGTAATCCAGCGCTGTCAACATTCCACCATAGCAGCAGTTTGGGTTTAGGATTGTTTGCGGAAACACTTTGGATTGAGGAAGAGTGGCCGTCACATCTTGCATGTGGAGAGGAAACAGCCCCTCCTTATATTTGGTATAATCTCTGGATGCCGCTGAGACTGTGCCCAGGTTTGACAGCGTATAAATCATTGGATCACACCCAGCATGGGGATAAAGCTAACAACAGTGCAGACTGAATTCAGTACATGTGTGCAGGGTAGAGACGCAGATAGCTGGCTAGTAAGCAGGTGTGTTTGATGCATATAGCTGAAAAGTTTCAGTTTGACTGCAAACTGGCCTTAGCTATACCTTAAACAGCCCTTGAAAAAGCACGTAGTATAACTGGAGCACCACCAGTGAGGAGTCGATGTATTTCAGTACATTCATTGTCAAACCCTGCGACCTTGTTTTGATTCCTGTGTTCTCTCTGGTAGCGTTCTGGGTGGTGGGCGAGATCATAGAAAGGGGATTGGGGTGAAATGATGCAGGGCGATTTAAACAGCCCGAGGGCACCCACACAGTCCAACCCACACACACACACACAATCACACATGCACGCGTACACTCGAACGTTCTCTCACACACACACATTATATATGCAGGAGAAAAATATATTAACATTTGCATTACAAAACAGTACAAGGGCCTCAGTGTAGTAAAATACCTCTTGTGTCAGAATCCGTGTGGGTTGTCCTTTTGTCTTCTGTATGCAAAACTATCTCTCTCTTTACCGTCGACAAAATATCTTTTCTCAGCTATGAAAAATATTCCCATAGTTCAATGGGTTTTGAGGCACTGGATTATATCTCTGTACACAAAAAGTCTTATTCCCCTCCCTCATAAGTTTGTTCAGCAAATGGAAGCCACCTCCGGAGAGTTACATGATTTGGATGCCATTAGGGGTTAAGGGCCAAGAGGCCATTGGGGAGCATTTAAACTGTTTAGCCATTAAACCAGGAGTTTCTCCTGGCTTCTCTCCCAGCCAACAGTCCAGCTGTCTGGCTCTGTAAAAACTTCATCTCAGGCCCACCAGGAAGTGAACTACACAACCTCCCCCCTCTTTCTTTCCCAACAGACCCAGCTACACCTGTTCACTGTTATTTGTTTCAGTCTGATTCGTGAGTGAAATCAGTTAATTTCTTCTGCAACCTCAATTTTGAAGCCATCTGATGGAAAACCAGCAGGCATTGTTAATGGCCCGGAGTTGGAATCTTGTTTAAAGCGGTTGGTTGGCAGGACAGCTAAAACAGTATTTCATTCTGAGGGAGCCAGGCATTTGTGGTCCAGTGTGCTCCACATCTCTGTATCCCACAGTGGCCGTCCAAACGGCCACAAAAGGCCCTGAACCATCTGTAATGGCTCTCTGTTGTGCAGAATCCACAGTATATGACCAGAACTTGAAAAGATTTACTTCTTTCCACAGCTGGCTTACATGAACAAAAGAAAGCACAAAATTATCTTAACAGTTTCACAGCATGTTGGCATTCCTGTCTAATCTTGCTCTGCCAGAGCAGGACCCTTCAGTTCAGTCCACTGGGCCCTGGAAGATTAGTTTGGAGCAGCCCTGTGTGAGGCTGAGCTGGGTGGCACAGAAGGGGCAGGCAGCGTGGAAGGCGTGGGTGCCGTGGGGCAGAGGGATCTCCGCCCAGTACTTCACAGACTTCTCAGAGCACACGTGTCCGCATGGCACAAAGGCATGTGTGGGCGCACCTGTGTCCACATAGAAGGCCGGCTCACAGCCCAGCCACAGCGGAACGTAGGGCCCCACAACGCGGCACATGGGACACTCTCGTTGAGTGTTGGGCTCCTGCTCTGACCGGTGGCCCCAGTTGTGATAACCATGCACATGGCCGCACGCCAAGTAGACCCAAGGCTGCTTGTCCTCCAGAGATGACAGGGCCCGGCTGCGTTGCATGCTGGGGAAGGCGAGGGTATTGAGACCTACGGGGCACTGAGGTCGGGCCGCATTGATCTCCTGTCTGAGAGCCTCCAGGTGCTTTTGGGTGGGAGTGTGAAAGAGGCCTTCTGCAGTACGCCACAGCAAAGTGGCACCACATAGATCCACCAGGGAGCCGTCCTGCAGTATATTGCTCTCGTTCTCCACCTGGAGAGGGTCATGTAGCAGAAACACATTTATCATAACCAAATTCTATTTGTAATTAAAACTGCTCACATCCAAGTCATGTTTTTGTTGTATATATATATATATATATATACATATATTCTATTTCAAGTTACTGACCAGTTTGCCTGGGGTCTGTGCTGAACGGGTTTCTCTCAGCGTGTAAACATCCCCACAAACAGAGATCTCTCTCCATACGCCCGGCTTAGACTCTTCTGTGAACCCCCCCTTGGGGTGCATTACAAGTACACCATTGGTTGTTAGGCCGTCCATGTGACCATCAGGGTTTTTCCATTTAGCAGCTTTTTCCTGTAGGCGAGACAGCGCATAAATGATAATGATGTAAACTCATGTGCTGTGTGTCATTGCACCTTTTACATAACACAACTTATGAAGAAAAAATTTCTTTATCTTGAAATCATTCGTAGAGTTAAAGGCACTAAAACAAGCGATGCAATCTTACACTTCTAAGAACGGTTTAAATAGAGATACTGTATAACCACAGCGATAAACTAACTAGCAATTACCCCAAGGAAGATGTTTTTGGAAGAGTCAAACCCGGCTGCATAGATGCGCGCGGTGAAGGGCGGGTTACGCTCACACACCACTCGGCAGGCAAAACGGGAGATGGTGCTCTGTGTGATAGGCGTCTCCTCTCCCTCATGGCCTCCCGCTATTGTGTCAGTGACCACAAAGTCAATGGGACTCTCAGTGGAACGCCCAATCTACAAAAAACAACAAAAAAAATAGTAATTAATCAATATCATGTTATATAGTTACATGGTCTCTTGGCATCTCTTGTTAAGACACTTAATTTCCTTGCCAACAACTGAACTATGAACTGTTTAGAAACCACTTGAGCCTTCTGCCAGTTTGCTGAAGTTTGACATTCAAGTATGCAAAATCAAACTCAAAACTGTGTGTCGTCAAACAATGCCGAGACATTAACCATTTTACTATGCTACGCTCTTACAGGTGTTTGTTTGTGCACCTTTTATATACGTCTATATTTATAAGCTTAGTTTTAAGTGGACCACAGACTCCAACATTGAAAACAGTCCTAAAGCTGAACAAACAGAGGTAAAAATAAGCATTTCCCCTTTCATTTCCTCATTTTTTTCTCAAATTGTCCTGAATTCCTGCTTTTTTAACAGTTTCCCCATCTCTGCTGTGTTTGTGTTTCCAGCGTTGTCAAGCAGAGCTGAGTGACGCGACGATTCTATCGGTAAAGTCCATCTCCAGTCCTTTTTTGTTTGGGGCAATTAATGTTATTCTATTTTGCTAATTCCTCAGGAATTCAACTGGGTAAATAATATAGGGGTAAAGCACGATTCAAAGCACACGCCAATAGGAACTGGCAGTTGGGGCTGGGCCATATTATGCATGTTCTTGTTTCACTGATTTCCGTCTGTTGCAAACTGAGCACGGACTAAATGACAGTTAACGCTTCTTTCGTGCTTGCTTTCTGATTGCTTAGTGATTAAAAGCAATGGCAATTCATGGTTAATGTTTAAGATCTACACTTAAATCTGTGGTTAAAAGGTAAAAAGTGCAGTTGTGATTATTTAATAGCACATTTTATCCCGCTTGATTATTCACTGAACAGGTTGCAAGGGGATGAAGCTGACATTCATCTGATGCCACCTGACTCTGTATTTCAAATGGCAGCGGACATGTCTTTTCAGCTTATTACTATTCAAACATATTAACGTGATATATTTATTGGTACGTAGATTTTAATAAGAATGCAGATGTCAGAGCACAAGGTAAAGGCATACTCAAACACAATGAATATTTGGTCCACAAACGTGGCACAAAACTAGGACCAGTTGTAATGGTAGCTATTGCTTAAATATACATCTCTAAACAAAAAAACAATAATGCTGTTTCAGTCATGCTTAACAATGATGGCACTAAGCATGCTGCACTTCTGCAAATGTATCTGCCAGTGGCAGTTGCGGGCTGAAAATGGCTGGTGGAAAATTTTTAACCCCAGTTCAAAGACACATTGACACAACACAGGGCTGATTGTGAAGCACGTGTCTGGAATGCTAATGTCCCTCTGGTCATCATCTCCTTGCTGTACATTCAGATTACAGCTACAGGCAAAGTAGCTGACGGTACAACACAGGACACATGTACTCCCTGTTGGAGCTTAAAAAGTAAAACAATGTGAACAGATTTTAAAGGCACAGCTGCTTGTTTTCTTAGTAAAATGTAGAGCGTAATAAATCAGTTATTAGTCATTTGACAAGCAAAATAAATAAACAGTGGATACAGCTTCTCCAATGTAAGACATCATTTTCATCCTATAGTGCAGGGATCGGCAACTTAAATGATGTGGGCCACATAGGACCGCATACTCAACCAGATATAAAACTGCCATTTTAAATATGTTTGTGTGTATAATTAGATTATATTAAGATATATATTTATAATTATATATATGCGTGTGTGTTCATTGAAGCAAAAAAATAACCACTTACTGTGATTTTTCTTTTAATTCATTTGTGCATTTTTACACCAAGAAAGAGTTTTTTTTTTACATTTTCCCTGTATACCCACTCTACCTCACCACTATCAGCAGTGGGCACTGGTAAAAAGCCGCCTTTGTTCGCGTACTTTTGATTTGAGGTCGGCTACAATAGCAGCCCTTGCAGCTTCAGTAAACTTCTCGTATTTAGCTTTGTGCAACGTGTTGTAGCGGCGACTTAGACTGGAATCCTTCATGGCAGATAGCGTCTCTGAGCAGACTAGCACATAGGTTTGCCTTTACATTCTGTGAACAGATAACCTTCTTTCACCTGGTAGAGAAGACCTGGTGGAAGCGTGTGAGAGGGGGCGTCTGCATCTAGTGGCCAACTGTGTCATTACAACTGATTCAGTGCCACAGAGGATACAGTTTTACAATTTTAAAAAATGTATCTAAGAGCCACGTCGACTGAGGCCGCCAGTTGCCTATAGAGTATTAAAATACACATGTTTGGATTTTGGAACAAGTTGTATGAATGAAAATGCACACAGACCCTTCAGCTCTGGAAAATGACAATGAATTAGTATAACTGAATTGGGTTCTACCTGAAACATGTCTGTGTCTTTGTCATGGCTGTACTCCACCACTACCGTCTGGTTCCTGGAGAGTGTGTAGGAGATGCTGTGCTGGCCTTTGCTGTTCACGGCCTGAGAGAAGAAAGTCATGTTTTTATTAGGGAAGTATAACTGTGCTACAGTCAAGCAGTGTTATTGTTCTTGCAAAGTCAGGAGAAAATGTTTGATGTCTGGGCCTGTGGCTTTAAAACCGGATCTGTGAATGCCAAAGGTTCACAAACAGGAACTACACTAAAAGGTGCTCTACGCAATCAACGGATTGTCTGTGAGGTTAAATTAAAGACTAGGGCAAAACCAACCCCACTATTAAGACACATGGCACTCAACTGATGACTCAGGTCCAAAGATTCAACTACAACTATAGTGCTTGCTAGAGGAAAATGTGTATGTCTTGTTCACATTTTCTCTCTTTTATCACAGGCTTTTCATTGCATGTATTATTATGGTGCTTCTGTAACAGCTCACCCAGCTGTTACTGCATATTAACTTCATTATGTCACCTAAAACAAAAGCTCTGTGGCAGGAAATTCTGGAAGAGGAACAGAGAAGAGCGAGTAAAATCACACTCCCGTGACAGTGACCGTAAACTGTCCACTGGCCTCAGTTAACACAGGCTCGTCTACCAGCTGAACTGCCTCTGTTAGCGTAGTGAGGAAGGGTGAGTCGAAGCCCAGACCCAGCCCTTGTCAACACTTTACCACATGCCACCATCATCCTGCTCTAATCTGCAAATTCCATTTCCCAAACACCCACCCGTCTCTGTCACGTGCGAGAGGGAATGAGGGAGAGAGAAAGTGGGTCATCAGAGCTGCCACACTCTGCTGTAACATCAGACACAGCCGGGGACAAATGTCATCATCACATGCAGTCTTGTCTCGCCTGTGCTGCTGGTTCAATTGATAAAAAGAAGTTCATACAAACTCCAAACAGAGTATTGTTTATGAACTCCACAACCCAAAATATCTCCTACCTTCACGTGACAAAATTAACATGTGTAGAATAGGAGGCTGGCAGTGGCATCATGGGAGCTCCTTGTTATCTGGCATGAACACCAGAGTGTGCACAGACACGTGAGCTTTCCCTCTCAGCCACAGAGCATTCTCAGTTTATTCGTATGAATAGTGAGGAAGCAGTAGTGGGTTGCAGTACTGCTGCAGAAGAGAGGGGGATGGCTTGTTTTAGTTTGTTCCTTTAGTGGAATTGTATGATCTATCTCTCACTCTTCTCAATTAGAGCTCACCACCGTGCTTGTCCCTTAAGGAATGCTATTTTTGACCCTGTGTACAGCTGGGAGCAAAGAGTTGGTCTACTGTAACAACTTCCTGCTTAGTTCATGCTCCTGAGCCAAGGCCTGGCAACAGGGTTGCAGAGAAAGAAAAGTGGTGGAAGGGGAAGAAGGTCACAGCAGTTCACATTACTGAAACAGCCTGTGACTAACTGTCTAAACTGCACTACTGTGCTGTGAAGTATGAACAACCACATCCAATACAACATGATTTTCCTGAGCAAACTGAGATCATTTGATTGTGGAGCAGCACAAAAATTCAACCATATTTCACTGCAATCCAATATTCAGCTCAGATTTAAATGGAATAATGCATCTCTGCTATGAAATGACCCATGTTACACAAATCCCTGAGAAAGTATAAGGAATCACATTCCACAAGGTGATAGTAACCTGAACCAGAGGGCCAGGGAGTGAAACTTCCAACAAATGTCTGAAATACTGACACCCAAGAAGTGCAGAGGTAAGCAGGCCCCTGTCTTGTTTAGCAGTTTTTCTTGGGAGCCAAAGGCAGGAATGCGGGACGGCAAACATGTAATACTGGATACATGGCATTTTCCAGGAGCCACTCTGGGGCAGGGAGAGACAATGAGGCCCAGCTAGGAACAAGAGTTATTGTACTGGAAATGTCAACATTAAGGTCTGCCAACAATAATGTAAAACGCTTTACTGCACGTTCCATAAGCTACTGAGATCATCTAAAGGCCACTCTGATGCTCTGAAAGAAGTTCTGTTTTTCAAGATTTTCCTTCTGCTATAAATTCACTACCATTATTCTGCTCAGTTTTATAATATTGTGAAATAATTTTAAATCATACATCACATATCCAAATCTATCTATGTATGGTGAAGAAATACTCATCAGATCCTGTCTTAGTTTTACAGTATATATACACACACAACTGCATGCCTAAAGATTACAACAGACATCTAAAGACAAACAGACAGTTGTTTATTCCCACTAAGAGTTCGCTGATTCATCTTTTGTTCTGTACCTTGCTGGCCTGCGGTGTGTTGAGGATGTGCACAGTGCTCGGCCTGACACCATTGGCTTTGGTCCTCCTGTACAGCGCAAATCTGCTTTTCCGTCTACCCCGATCTCCGTTGGGCAGAGAGCCATTGTACCTGTCACAGAAGAGAGGGTGGTGGGGTAGAGGGAGGACATCAAATTCACAGTTCATTCGTTTTTTAATGAAAATGTATAGTTCATAATAGTTTTTGCAGCTTCAAAAAAGACATACATAATGAGATTTACTGTCAACATTCTTGTAATCATATAAAAAGCAAACATAGAGAATGAGAAACATTTTTGAAAAGGAGCTTTGCCACGCATTACATCACTGAAAATCTAATACACCCTATTAGTAATCTAAGCGTTACCTTGGATAATGTCTCTTATTACATAATGCACTTTGGTGCCGGTGATTTCAGTGAGCTAGCTCACTGTGTAAACTGCAGCTGTTCTTTTGCTCGGTGTCCCAGGCAGGAGCAGATTTTAAGATGCACGTCAGGTTTGCTATCAGTTTGGGAATGCACAGTCTGGGTGGAGAACTCACATGGCTGAAAACACTGTCTCACGGCATTATTTCATATACAAATAGAGGAAGCTGTAGGATCTCAATTTCAAAGACTCAGTCTGCCCCGGAAATCATCTGAAAGCTTTCATTCTCTGTTTCCAAACTACTTTATACCAGATTCCAGGTTTGTCCTTCAGTCTGCTGTCTCGGGACCTGCTTGCCTAGGCTGCTCCTTTTGAATGAAGAAGCCCCTTCCGGTAGGACTGGTCCTCTCTATCCACCAGCTGGTTCCTACAGCTGGGACACCCCATGCTCTACTCCCATCCAACACACAGACCTTCTGTCACATTTAACCACTGAACAGACACAACAGAGACATTTATAATAAACACCCCCCCCCCCCCCCCAAGTTTGCATACCAGTGCCGCAGATGGAAATTATTCTACCAACAACCACTACATAATCTCATATGTACATTTTTGTTTCAACAAAGCAACTGAACCTCGGTCTCCACCTCCCTACCAAGCTGCTCCACCTGTCCCATGTCTCCACACGGCTGGCCAGGGAGGGAAACACATGGTCCCAGTCAGCACAGTGCACAAAGCTGGCCTGTAGGACAAGCCACCCACAGAGAACTAGGGAAGCACAAGATGATACTGTGGACAAACTAATACACTTTCAGTGGTTTGAAATGTTGAAATCATCCACTAAGTCTTCAGCTTATACTTTTACTACAGATCCTATTCTAATAGTGGTTGTGTTTGCGAGTATATTATGAACAGGAGAGAGGAAGAAATATGATGGTGTGCTTTTAACTGATCAGACATTATGAACACACTGTGTTTTGTCTAAATGATAAAAGAAAATATTGCTGATCTTGTATGAATAAACATACACTTGAAGCTTATTTAACAGTACACTTATTCTATACTCTAGTTTTATGTCCTAGATACACTACGTCCTAACTAAATAAAGACCAGCTAGGCCTACATATTATTCACATGTCTATTCAGTTAAGGGTGCTACTTGTGTCTGAATATCTCACATAAAAGACACAATCAGATGATATGCAGCTTAGTATTTTCACCACGATGGATTCTGACTGCAGAATATAACCCTAGCTCTGTAAGAAACACCACATATGCCTTCAATTATTCATCATTACACTGTGGAACAATATTCTGTCATCCAAGAACTGCCACCGTCACATTAGCTAGGACAGGCTCTTTAAAGCTGAGCACCAACTAATTGTGATAGCTTTCCCTTTTGACCTGTGCCAGACAGACAGCAGATTTACCTTCCAATACTTAGGAGCAGGGATTAGAAGACTGGCGTATCACCTACCCTCCAGGGTTGGGGTGAGGAGCCAACTGCACCTCCTACCTCGTATGCTAACATGAAAGGCTAGTGTTCACAGAATGAGAAGGAGACGTGCTGTGTAGCTGTAACACTCATTAGCATGACAGAGAAGTAAGAATGGTCTTAAAGGGTCACAGATGACACTGCTAAGTAAGACTATAGCCTATTACTACTGCAGATAAGTCCATCTAAACTGTACAAATAGAACATCTTCACTAGACAAACAGATGACACGATGGGAGTGGTTAGCAACAGTAAAACAGCTCTGATTCATATAGATACACAAAAAATCTTTACTTTTCTTGTGATGTTGACAAAGACAAAAATGTAGCTCTTCTTCTTGGATGAATTGAGTTTCTAAAAAAAGGCATTACATCGCAACACTGGCAGTCTGTACCAAGGATGTCCCCTGGTTGATTTGTACACTTCCTTTACCGATGGGTCTTTTAAGGCAAAATGTAGACAGTTTAATCAATAGGCCTAGTCTCCCAGCCACAATGGACAGAGGAAGCTGAAGAGAGGCAAAGACCAAGTCCTGATCAATCCATCCTTTCATTTCCAGGATACCCATGCAGGGCGTCTCACCCTCCCCTCTTTCACTGACCAGCACCAAGCCAAGCCACCCCGGCAGAGAAGGGGGCAGCCATGCAAGTAATAAGAGCCACCATGGTCATGGCAACAAACCACTGAGGGAGCTGCTGCTCAAACAAGCTTTGTTCCATGCTGTCAGCTATCTTGTCTACCATCAGTTTTATCAATGGGACGTGATGTCATGGCAGTGATTATACACCCGTCACATCTGATTCACATATGCGTCTTCATGACAGGGGAGAGAACAAAAGTATCAGCTTCAAACATGCCACATGCTCAGCCTGGGGTAATAAGCAGTCAGCACTTTTTGTCCCTTACAATAAGCATTATGACCGTGAGTGTATGGGTGGAGGACTAGGGACAAAACCACACCCGGCTCTTTCTGTGTACACTTCATAAGCATCTCATCTCACGGCCTTTAAACAAATGCGGTATAAATAAAATTCACACCTTCGCCAACACCTATAAATATTAAATATAAGTTTTAATAACTTTCAAGTGAATTGCAGCATTGGACAAAGTCCAATCACTGTTGACACTCCAAGTGTTTTCCATCATGTGTGGCAGCTGTTGTCCAATATTAACTGGTTTGTTAAGAATGATAACTGGCTTTGATATAAACAAAGAAAAGGCCAGTCCAGCTTTAGTGAGTGACAAAATGAAACACATGTAGTAATTCCACTTTAATTGCATTTTTTGTTTTGCTTTAGTTCTTCCATTTTACAGATGAAGCCTGGGTACTGTTATTTGTCTTTACAACATTAACATCAAAAATACTGACGCCTTTGCGGAGGAATAAGTGTGCTTCTACTTTGTCATTTTTATATTTAACAAAAGTGCTTGAATTTATATCATGCTAAGCGCTGCATGCATACAATACAAAAAGTTTGTCAAAGCAATCTAACATTTAAAACAGGATGTATTGGATGAAAGAAATGTCAACGAGCTTTAAACATTTATAGTCGAGTCTCTGTGAATGACAGTAGATCTAAAACAAACCTGACACTCACATGCTAGATCATGAGATGCACTAGTGAAAAAATACTATATAATATTACAACACTCCTGAATTAAATCTCCCTTCATGACTTTTATAATGATAGGTTTATGTTGAAACTATGTATTTAAGATGGCAGTTAAATTGCCAACAAAATAAATACACAGTTGCATCAATAGCCCACCCTCTTATTTTAGGTTAATGTTGAATACTATAACCTTCATGAAGGTAAGATTTAGTGGAGTGCGGTTATATTACAATGCAATTGTTTTCACTTGTGTACCCAATGAACTGGAGAATGTATACCATTGTTCCTTTCCTCTCACTAGCACTGGGGCATTATGGGTTATGCTACAGCCAACAAGAGACGCCCTGTTTTGATATTTGATATCATTTTTTTCTCAGAAAACGCGTGATACAACCAAAATACAGATGACTTTATTCATATCACCTACTCCCAAGCTGAAACTCAACAGTTACAGCCCCCTACCTGACCATTAGTGACAGTAAAGACCTTCATTTAGGAGTGTGATTCAATGCAACAATCAACTGTAGGCCAATGTTTGCCTCTTCACAAACACACATGTATGGCAGTGCGTGTGACTACAATAGTTAAAGCTACAGATAGCTCAGAAAAAAAAGGAAGAGCTCCGGGGGCTGGGGGAGGGGACCATCACTACTTCCGAATTCCTAAAACCCCATGAATCCAACTTTAAGGTAGGATGCAGCGCCCCGATCAGAGCTGCTGAGTGTGGGATTTATTTCACTCGGGTTACTAAAGTTGTCCAGGTCGATCCCTTTTAATAGACACTAGTGTGAGCATACACACCAAACCTGTTTTACTTAGGTCCCGGTTAGCATGTATAGAAACGTCACCAACAACTCTTTAAAAGAGAGAAAAAACGTACACATTTCTTTCTGCGCACGTGTCTAAATTTGTGGAGTAACGTGAGCTCGTGCGTTTCTCAACGGTCACGCTTAATATACACAAAATGTCACTGATGTAAAAACGGACGGTTGGTTTAAATATAAACAAACGACCGCTAGCTCACCGTTTAATTTTTCGAAAAAAAAAAGTCCCGTTGCTAAGTTAGCTGCGTGACTGCACTCTTGAGAAACTTGGAAGATACATTCATACCATAACGCCAACACTTACGAGTAAAATAGTTTAACAATGTACACATAACAACGACTCAACTTACCCCAGTACCACCAGCTCCCCGTATTTCACTGGGTCTTTGGACGGGGCGCAGTGCTCCTCTTGGCTTGACGAAAACATGAGGCTTCTGGCTTCACGTTAGCTGTACAGTAATAACAAACGGCGCAGAAATACACAAGAATTCCCTTCAAAGACCACGACGCGCTCTCATTTCAGTTCACAAACCCGGCGGCATCTGTATCTCTGCTCACTCGAATCCAGTTTTCTATAAATAAACTGATCTCAAACTTCCTCAGCGTGACATAGCAAAACGTAACTTACTTGGCGGTTGAATCCGCTCTAAAGCAGATACAAAAACAGCGAGGAGCTGGGCCGGAATGTACCATTCGCTTGTTCTTTACTTTGTGGAGGGGTAACTCCTCTCCGACTCTGTGTTTAAACAAGTGTTTCCGGTCACACTTTGTTACGTATAATTATTTAAGGAACTCAAACTTCTTTTTATATTTTTTCGCTTTTACTTTATTCTTGGAAAAACATAATAATGAAACCGAGAGTGCGGAAGTAATTTATGGTATCACTTCGCAAGGTCCATGGATCGCACCTTCTGTTATGTAAACAAAGAGTACAATCTGGGGATTCTTAAAGGGATCATACTTTTTCTGATATGTTTGCAAAGTTTCCAGATTTCTACATCTAACGAGAATGAGGGTTTACACAGTTTGCCTACATACCGCCCTTCTCACATGCACCTCACAGGATCTACTTCTGTTTCTGAAAATAAGGGCCTTAAGGATCACATGACTGTATATATATATATGAAACTACATATAAATTATGAAGTAACAGAGGCCTAACTGAGCCTGCCAAAATGGTGCAGTGTTAGAGGAAAATAATCCTCCTGGTTCATTTCCTGGCTGAGATAATATGCAGAGAGTGGAAAGATGGTGAAATCAGATTTGCCTATTTTGTTGGTGACCCCCTGGGCCCTTTAAAAGGCTTTATTTCATTATGACTTTATTGCAGTTAGCTAATTCACGTGATTGATTATGCAACCTAATGGCATCACTATTTATCTGCATGCCTGGAAGTTTTATTTCCACATCGCCATTGCTCATTTTGATCATTTCATTTTGTTGTCTAGCCTCTTATTTTCATCTCCTCCCTTTTGCTGGTTGCCTCCTACGGGCACATGCTTATTTCATCCTGTAAAATCTTATCAGTCACCTGGCTGTGTGGCCATGTGAGAAAATGCAAATCAGTCTGATAATAACACAGAGGCCTAGTAATTTGCTTAATTGCTTTCTACTTAGACTGAGTCACAGACGTCCTAATGGGACCAAAATGTCTACACTTTATGTGAGGGTGTCAAAAACCTCTCAGCATGCAGTATCACCTCTTCCAATACCCCACATGTCCAGTTGCTCTCACGCCTTCCCGATAAATGTGCCACTGCTCCACTTTTGTCTGGCAGTCTCATCAACACTTTACTGCCTCTGTCTTGTTTTCACAGGAATCTGCGTGACTGGAGGTGCTCTCACCGCTCTGGGCCCCTCCGGTGGCCCTGTTGCCTCTGCAATTACGGCTCTTCTGTTTGAACTGGTGTTCAGTTTCAAAGTGCAATAACACTTGACAGAAAAACAAAAGGTAGTAGGGGGGTCACTGGGGGTCCGCGAAGATATATGCCTCTCCACTCTTCTGTGCTACGACATAAAACTCTACAAGAAACAACACGGATGTATTTTCCATTTGTAAAGCAATATAACTCAAATTGTTGGCGTGTGTTGGTTCTGTTCATAGCAGCACATACTTGTCCATTAATAGCACAGATGAGTGAACTTCAGCTTCTTCAGCAGTTGTGCACAAGGATCAGGCTGCACTAGGCCTATAACTACAGGGATAGGGGTCGGCCTTAGTGCTGTGTGTGTAATGAATATTTACTGCTCTTTTGTGTCACTGTCTCTTTCCGCTTTGCTTTCATCCACGGAGCATTGTCTGTGTAAAAGAGCACTACAGTCTTTTCTACGTCTGTCTGACTCACCCTCCCGCATGCACACACAGTAGATTTTGGTGGGGGGGGGGGGGGGGGGGATCAAAGGCTCTCTCTCTCTCTAGCACATACCACACTGATGGAGAGCAGATGCAGGGAGTGGGCTGCTTTGCTGAAGTTGTACGTAGTGTGAGTGCAAATCTATGTTTAGGAGGAGGAGTCAAATGTTGCCAGGCAAGAAGTGTTCAGAGCGGAGGCCTACTGCAACGAGCTGAATTGCACAACTGAGGTCGAGAGTGTGAGCAATGATGACAAAGGAAAGACAAAGCCCCTCTTAACTTCCCCGCTGCTCTTTGGCAGGCTTTATACGTCAGACTCTCTGTGCAAGTGATGAGACGATGCGTAAGTGTCTGACAGAGTAAAACCTCAAGCAGATTTGTGGCTGGATTCTCCCCAATTTAAAATGTTAGTCATTTAACCACAAAGGATGACATGTTGAGCTTTTCCAATAAGTGCAAGACACATTAAACAGGATGCAGTGGCATCCTGTGTAGAAAACAAAATGTAGTTTTAATCATACAGGGAAATGTATGCTAACATTTTATTAAGAGAAACCAGGGCATGCTAAACTGCATACTAGGAAGCAGGTTTGTGAAGTGGCGAGCTGTGAAAGGCGCTCCAGGTGTGCGACGATCCATTTGATGAGAACATTAAAGAAGCCGGCGCTTCTTTAATGTTCTCATCAAATGGATCATGTTTCGACGCGAGGCTTCCACGAAGGCAAAAGCCAGATCTCCAATCAGCTGACTGCAGCATGACAGTGTGGGAGAATGAGAGGAATGTGCTGATCCCATGTTGCTCGCGCTCCTGACCTGACCCCCCCAGCCGGCACAACAGTCCTGTTGTTTTAAAAGCCTTTTATCGTGGAACAGATGAGAGCAAGTGCTTTCTGTGAGGATATAGTCAGGTCACAGAGAACGCGCATGTATCCTTTCAATAAAACAGAAAACTTGAATCGGTACAATGTTAAAAATAAAACTTGTTTTGTGCACGTTCACCCCTGTGTACAAGCGCTTTAAGGGCTTACATTATACTTTAATGTGAGTTCACTCACAGTATCAAGTGAATACAAAATATGTTTTCAGCATCACAACCAACGCAGGAGGTGTCCATGTTAAGCTTTGGATTATTTTAGTTGAATTCTGTCTTTCTTTCACATCCTTGAAATATTTTGCAAAACCTCATGCAGGAGCTGAAAGTGTCCTGTACTGAGGGATTTACAGAGCACGTTGCCATCAATGAGAACAGGGTCACACCCCAAATTGAGGCAGCAGAGTGTCATGCTTCTTTACAGTCATACAAAAACATGTACCTAAAATAACACCACTGCATGACAAACACGTTTTTTATGTGTGTGTGTGTGTGTATTGCCAAGCTGAATTTACCTTCCAGCAAAACTACATGAGCAGAGGCTTTGTAATTTCCCCAGTGCACACTCAGGTTTTTCAAGGCTATAAATTAAATCAGTTTGTAATTTAAACTAAGGTTGTGTGCTGCCCCTCAGTGGTAAAAAGAAAAAAGAGAAGTGGAAGAAAAAGAAGTAACACAGGACACTGGCCAGATTTATCAAGCATCCCTTTTATTAACATCACCCGTTACAAAAAGAACAAAATCTTCAGTGTTAATGGACTTTGCAACAATATAGCGAGTGCTGATTACAGATGATATGGGACGCTTATTCCTAGAGTAGTTGCAGTAGGATTAAAAACCACTACACTGTTGACCTGGCCTTCTTGCACAGCCGGGGTCACAGACTCCCTTCTCTTTGGAGCTGCAGTACAGACTTGACTACAATTTGTCCATGCATCTCCATAGTTACAGTCACGTAGTGACCCTTCTGATATGCTGAGACCTCTTCTGATCTCCCTTCTCCCACAGAGTACTGAGTCAAGGTATGCATGGAGCTATGAATGCACAATGCTGCACAGTTTGTGACAGATTTCTGGTCAGGAGGCAAACAAAACAACATAGTGTATTTCAGCAGGTCCTAACTGGTACACTTAAACAATACATATTTTTAAGTTAAGAAGAAAAGGACTGAAAACCCAAAGTTTGTTTAGTCAAGTTGGAAATTTATATCACTGCTCCCTTGAGACAAATAACAAAAACTACGGCAGTATTCAAAAGGATTTCATTGAAAAATACAGGTGTTTTAAAACAGAGGAATGGTTGCCACACAGTTTAAATTATGTTGGATGTCATTTTTTTAAGTGTATAGAATAAAAATTAACTGGCGATGCTGCTAAAGAAGAGGAATGTGGCGGGAGTGGAGTAGTGCGTGTTTTGGTACAGTGCCTGGAGTGTCAAGAATTAACAGTGACCTCTGCCTGCTCCCTCGTGGCTTAGTTAGTCTTGGCCAGAGTCAGTTGGTGGCTGCCTAGAGAACAGGTGAGGTGACAGAGGTTGAGAGGGAGGAGGTGGTTGGGTGTGACAATATGGTGTGATGTGGTAGTGACGAGACCGAGGGTCAAAGGTGGTGTCTGTAGTGCAGTCAGGGTGGCTGCATGGGGGTCTGTCCTCCTCTCACTATACCTTAGGCAGATCTTTGTCAACCTCCTAGAGGAAAACCAAAGATGTTCAGTGCACATTCAAACACACTGTTCCCAGAGGACAAACAGAACTGTGATACTACTTATTGCATATAGTAGAAACACCAACTACCAGACTTACCCTCTCCTGTCCCTTAGAAAGTTGCCGGCTGACGGCTTGTAGCAGCTGCTGCAGTTCACCGACTGTTTGATTCAGCCCTGCAGTCATTTTCTCCTTTCTGTCCATCTCCTCCTGCCAAAGACACATTGGTTGGTTTAAACCTGACATTAAAAGCACCAAACGTTACTACCTAAATACCATCTATGCGCCCTGACTGCCCCAGACGCTTACTCTCTGTGATGACAGGCTGCTATTCTCTATGAGGTCATCAGCGTTGTCCGCCACTTTTGAGAGCTCCCCCTGGATCAGATCAAGAGACTGCTGTGCCTGTGTGAAGGAGCAGAAAGTTCCTACAGTTAACAGCGTCGTCTTCATCAGATTAACTTTCATCAGTGTAATGAAAACATGCGACCACTCTTACCTTGTACAAGTCACCAGCCACCTTTTGCCTCTCATTCTCCTCTGCTTCCAGCTTGGACAGCGTCTGAGTGAGCTGCGTTTTCAGCTGGAATTAAAACAGACACTCAGCATGTTTAACAGCACACAGCGGCTTCTAGATGGTCGTTGTGCAACCCGTTTCTAATTTTCTTTAATTCATGCGTACTTATTCAAGCCGTCTGAGGATTTCAACATTCACACACATTTCACAGTTTTTTCCTTGTCCTGCTTAGATAATGTTCAAACCAAAAATAGCACTGTGGTGCTGGTGTCAGGTTGTTGCTAGAGGTACTGGAGAAGAGATGAATCACAACACAGGAAGTCCCATGACAGTAAAACAGTCATTCTTTAAGACTGATCAGAAATGATAGTGCTTCATGATAGTCATGAAACATGATTTTAAAAGTCTGGAAATTTATCACTGATTCAGTCATTTCTCCATGATTGCCCAATACCAGTTAAGTCACAGATTGCATCATTTAGCTTACAAAGAAACGGAAGGAATATACATTTGAACGTGACAGGCCAATGCACTGTAGTCAGATAAAGCAACAACATTTTTTGGTAGTGTTATTTTCAGTCTGAACACAGTCAAAATATTTTTTTTTAAACTGACGTCTTGAGATAATCTAAAGGCTAGACAAAGACTAGGAGACAAAACAGACTGACAAGGCTTGTTTAAAGGCAAGAGCTGAAGAGGGAGTGAGTTTAGTTAACGACGGACAAAAATAGACATGTTTCTAGCCTCTAGAGACAAAGGGAGTCCAGTAAGCCATTAGTTAGACATGTGAAAATGTGAAACAAGTGCAGGCGCAGAAAAGGAAGGGTTAGTTTGGCAAGTATCACCGAGTGTGAAGGACAGTCATCATTCACAATCTACGATTTTTGGTACTTCACTGAGTTACATTCAAGTGACTCAGAGTGTACAGAGATTGTGGATGACGAGCTGCAGTTCTGCAGAAGCTGGGGAACCCCGTCCTGTGTAGTGCAACAAGGGATAGGCTTTGAAGGAGCTCTAGCTAGAGGGCGGGCACCGCTTACCAAAGTCAGCTCCTCATTCTGTCTGATAGCCTCTGTATATGAGCCATCAAGTCTGGTCTGCAATTCAGTCAACAGATCTTTGAGCTGAAATTAAGTTTGAGATGATGTGTTTAATGGGGGTCTTTGGGAGCTGATCCAGGCCAGCACTACTAGCACACAGTCTATGAAAGCTGATCAGGCCATTAGGCATCTATAAAACTGTATGCGCATACCTATAAATTAGTAGAGTGGTATGTGTTGTTACCATATTTTCGCAAGAGGTGCGTATGTGAAGACTGTACAACAATTTGTGTGTGAATTAAATATGACCCGAATGAACATCCTGCAGGATGCAACGAAACCACAGAGACACAAACACTCATATGAACACGCAACAGAGCTCATGCTTTCATCACAGGAAGCTGAACGCTACAACACTGGGTGAAGAAGTCCAGCTTCTGCTCACCTCTCTGACTTCTGTCACATAGGTGGCACTCTCACGCTCCGCCCTCTCCAACTCCGACTCCAAGTGCTGCTTTTCTCTTCTCAACTACAGAGCACGACAGAAGCGCAGACATAAATGACAACACATCCTACAGGATTTATGTGTGTGACCTTAGGAAGTGTGTTTGTGAAGTGGACTGACGTTTTCCAGCTCTGCTCCGTCAGTTAGTCTCTCGATCTCTTGCTCCAGAGCTGTGACTTTCTGACTCATCTGAGGAACAAAGAACGACTCAATGAGAAGGGCACGTAGCGTAATAATTTATAACCTCTTTATTTGGTATTCAGTCTGGGAGTTGTTTACTGCTAAACCTGTACATACCTCTCTGAGCTCACCCTGCGTCAGCTCCAACTTCACCCTCCAGCGAGACTCCTCCTGCTCTACACTGTTCTGGAGTCGCTGCAGGATGCCCTCCTGTGGAGGCAACGAGAATGACAGTTAAGTTAGGAGGAGAGACTAACATGCAACCAAGATGGTAACTTAAAAAAAAAAAAAAAAAAAGATCTCACCGTCTCTGCCAAAACCTTCTTGTACGTCTCACAATCTTTCTGTAGAATCTTTTGGGTTTCCTCAGCTTCTTTCAGTTTCTCAGCCAGTGCCTAGAAGGATAACATTATTTAGTGATGCCCTCAGATTAAACAACAATGTTTTACCGTCATATTTCTACTTTTTTATTTACCGCAGAGTCTCCTGATGCAGAGCTGGATTGTGCAGCTGAGCTCTCGGCCATTGCCCTCTCAAATCTGTGTAGCCACTCCTGATGGTTCTGGTGATAGTTACGGTAAAAAAAAGTCAGTGAAGTCACATGAAATTGTGTTTGACATGATGAGAAAGCTGACAGGTAAAAACTCTGTTCTACTGATACCTGTTCAGATGGCAGAGGCACGTGGGGCAGCAGTCTGTGCAGAACATCTCGGCACTCAGCCTGAGACGCTGCCAGCGCCGCGGCGTTCTCCTACAAGGTAAAGGGAGGGGACAAAGTGTAAAAGGACAAAGACAGGGAAGAAGAGATAAGAACAGACTGTTCTGATAACTGAGACACTTTGATGAGAGGGTCCAGGAGTCATCCAGGTAGAGCACAACCATCCTCTTACTCTCTCATCCTGTTTTAAACCAGTAATCATTTCATTCACCAGGCTGCTCTAATCAAAGTTGCCGATGTAATTCATTTAGCTTGTTAAGACTTTAGGGCAAGGGTATAAAAGCTGTCTCACTGCTATTTACGCTGAGAAAACATCAGCGTATTTCAAGAAATCACACCTACACCGAGTGTCAGCAACCTTAGATCAAGAGTTTTCCTTGAAACCACAAACACATCAGTCTGCTTTCACAAAACTTGAAACACTTCACTAAATAAAATGGTAGCAATCAGTCTTCCCACAATAGGCCAACATCCTGAATTGTCACTCTGAGGCCCAAGGGGTAACGTATGCCAAACACAAGCCAGCTGGCACTCTAGCCGCCGTTCATATTAACACAATGTCGCAAGGGAGCTTTGAGACAAGTGCAGAGTCTAATACAACCAACCAGCATGCACTGACGGTACACAACAGCTGCCAAGGAACTCCCTGGCTCAGTTCTGAGAAGGTGCTTTCTACTGTACTCAAATGGCAGAGGAGCAGCTGCGGGGCTGATGGTTCAGCATGTACCCTTACCTAACGTAGGGAGGGGGAGACGGCAAAAATACACACACAAGTAACTGACTGTTAATAGAACAGCTATCTGTGAGCCAACTCTACGTCTGCACGAAGAGACCGGCAACTGCATGCAATGTACAGTAGATTTACATTTAGCTCGTCCTGGTGGAGCACAAAGACGTTTCAGTCGTGAGTACAGAGCATTTAGAAACGTAACATCGCTGCTGCATAACTCATTCAGCTGAATGATTATGTTAAAAGATAATTAAACAGATTTTCTTTGATTAACTGTTGACATTTACAATATGAGGTCACTAAGCAGAATGTGGGAAAAACATGCCATGCCACATGACAGAAAGACAGGAAGCTGCAGAACGATTACCATGAATCTCAATCTAAATGACAGCTAATGAATTTCTAAATCACTGCACACTCATTTCCAAGCTGTAAGTTGAGCTTTGGGCAAAGTGGATTTAAAAAAAAAAAAAAAGACACTAAAGAAACCAATATTTGTTAAATTGATTACGTCTGAGATGGCCAAGGGGAGTAGCATAATTCAGCAGTTCAATACACAGCCAATTAAAAACTTGATGCCAAACAGCATAGAGGAGTAGTGGAGGTAAGGTAAACGAGTATGCAGCGTTGTTATGGATGACGGCGGAAAAGACATTTCACTGGGTCAATTATGGCAAGACACATTTTTTTTTTTTTGAGGGGGATGCATCAGATTGGAACTAGAGTGAAGCAGACTGAGGTGAGGGGTCGAACCTTGACAGCTTTGCTGAGTTTCCCTTGAAGCATGGACTCGGTGGCTGACAGAGCTTCCATTGCACTCCAGTTTTTCTCCCGGAGCTCCTGTTTTGGTCAGTTCCAGAGAGATACTACTTTCAGTTTAGCCTCAGGGAAAATGCAATTCAGTGTCCCTCAAAACAGACTGGTAGAGTAACAGTAGAAACCGAGAGGATTTTAAACGTACTACACTCTGCTTTTCACCCATGCTCCAAGTGCTAAAAGTAAGTATGAAAACAATTCACCTCAAGAATCACAGTCTCACATCACATGTGAGCAAAGGCAACATGCATGCATGCTTAGTAAGGAGGACCTTCTATCCACATTACTTTTTAAAACATACACCAATTAGCCATAACATTGTGACCACTGACAGATCATTTGGTTATGTTCGGCCTCAAACTGAACATTTTGGCTTCAAAGGCGATGCACTGATGGCTAGGCAACTGGGTCAGAGCATCTCCAAAAGCTGCAGCTCTTGTGGGGTTTTCTGGGTCTACAGCGGTCAGTACCCACCAAAAGTGTCCAAAGAAGGAAAGGCGGTTTTTAGGCAACAGGGTTATACACAGGAAAAGCTCTTTGATGCATGTGGGGAGTGAAGGCTGGCCTGTGTGCTCTGATCCAACAGAAGAGAGCTACTGTGGTTCAAATTGCTGAAATGTGTCACAACACACAGTGCTGTGTAGGGGCAGTGGAGAAGATCAGACTGCTGACCTTTCTGCTATCGAAAGTGCTTACAGTCGGCACATGAGCGACAGAAATGGAAAACAGACAGAGCAATGGAAGAAGGTGGTCTGATTTGATGATTCAAGTTTTTCCAAATTCCCCCGATCTCAGTCCAATCAAGCATCTGTGGGATGTGCTGGACAAACAAACAACTTAAAGGATTTTACAGGCATCTGGCTGCCAGATACCACAGCACACCATTATAGCTCTAATGTGGTCCACACCTCCATGGGTCCAGACAGTTTTAGGCAAAAGAGGGACAATCTTAGGTGGTCATAATGTTATAGCTAATCAGTGTATAGTAAATACAGTAATAAAACACATAGATATGATTATGTGCTACAAAACTCAAACACACCTCTCTCACAAAGTAGCAGATAGGCGAGTTTCTAATGCTCTGAATCACCCACAAGCATCAACAAGCTTGCTGAAACAGTCATGGCCAGAGGCGAGCAAAACAAGAGTAGGCTGGAAGCCCTCTTATGCAATGCTCAGCTTAAGCAATGAAAATCAAAACAGACATCGGTACTGATGTGTATAACAATGTTCACACAACCATACCTAACAAAATCCCCCTGTGCATCTTAAAATGTGAATCTGAGTGTCAGTAGCCAATACAGAGTATGGATATATGCAGTGTGATCCTTAAGTGGAGTATTTTGCGGTAACACATAAGAAGTGGGAGTGATTTCTGATAGAGCTAGACCAATACTTCAGATCATCGCCGTAGGAAACCTACGTTGTTCTTCTTCCTGTGAAGCTCCACCGAGTCCCTCAGCTCAGCCAGCTCAGCCTGCAGACCGGAGACCAGTCTCTCCTTCTCTGACAACCTGACAGACAACGGCATAACCACTCATTATAAAGAAAAAAATCACTGCGCACTGTCTGGTAAAAATAACACCTTCAAAATTAAAGCATGGCTGGGAAGAGTACTATATTTTAAGATATTGTATGAAAGATCACTCACGCTGTAAGAAGCTCTGGGCTTTGCACTTCTGTGTGGGACTGCAGGAGAGAAAAGGATTTAAAAAAAAATAGATTCATTGAGCACTATATATCTGAATGTCTCTTACAGAAATAGATTTCATAGCTGGATAAATCTTAGGGATTTGAACTGCACAATAAGTAACACTTGCAATTTATCATGTGAAATTTCTTTCTGAAATTCTTCCTCACCTGTTGTTGTACCTGCTCCATCTTCTCACTCAGCTCCTTTGTTCTTGCCTCCAGCTCAACCTGCAGCCTCTGGATCTCCTGGTCCTTTGTTGCCAGCCTGAAAGTGTAAAATGTGCTCATCAATAATCTGATTTTAAAGGCTTGTGCTAAATAACTATATGCTGAAATAAGGGATTCATTTACTGAGCCTGGAGTTCTTGGAGCTGGGCACCAGAACTGGGCAGCTCCTCTGGTGTCTCCTTCTGTCTCAGCTGCTCAGTCTCTGCCTGCAGGGCAGCCAACTGCTGCTTTAGAGCCTGCGAGACAAAAACCGACTGAGACAAGCGCCCATACGAAGAACACGCAAGCAATATGTGGGACGACATTTGTCATCTCCTAAAATGCAAGTATTTAGTTGATAAGGAAAAGTCCACACCTCAAATGCCTTCTCTTTGGCAGAGCTGCTGTCTTGTGCTGCCTGTAGACTCTCCTCCATCACCTTTAACTTTTCTTCCTTCTCTTGAATCCTACAAAGTGGAACAAGGGTTCATTACATAGAATCCTTTGAAGCCACGTAAGGACATGTAAACAATAAGACGCCATACAATGTGGGTGGCGATCAGATGTTTATACAATTGGACCCTCCGACTGATATTATATCGGCCTCATTAGATCATTAAAATACAGGAACATTAGTGTGTAACTGGGTATACAAAGAGGCTATGAGATGTTTTTATTTATGTGTTAAGAAAACATTCTGACATCTAAAATTGTTTGGCCCTTTCTCACTTTTGTCCAATAGTGAGAAAATCACTATTAGATGGAGCTGTCTTTAACACTGCGTTAATCTTTATCCGCAAATAATGTAGTGGAGCAGAAAGTACCTCTCCCTCTGCAATGCAGTGGAAGTGAAAGTATAAAGTTGCATAGACCGGACACACTCAAAACCCTCACTTAACTAAGTGGATGTATTTAATAATAGTATTTTCTATGTGTGCCATTACTGAAATTCAAGTTATAGACTTTATTAGTCTGTGTTGTCATGGACAGTGTCTGGTCTAATGCATTCTTATGATCTATGAATACCAATATCAACTTGATTGATCTTACTTGCTCTGGAGTTCCTCCACTCTTGACTCTGATGATGCCTTTGAATGAGAAAAAGAAAGAGTAAAACAAACGTGTAACAGAAGAGGAATAGAAACAGAACAGGAATGCTGATGCTTGGCCTCACCTGCTCTGCTGTCATTCTCTTCAGGGCCTCGATTTCTTGTTTTATTGCCTTGTTCTCCTCCCTTAAAGCCTGTAGTAGAAAAACAATTTACTTAAAGACTTTCCCAATTAGAGTTTGTGATTACCAAGCAGGCTGTGGACTGCAGAGTCACTTGAAAACATGCTGATGTCGGTCAAATGTGGGAATGTGTGTGAGGCAGCGTATTTTTGGTTGTCCCTCTCTGAACGAGAGAAAACTGGCACCTTGAGTTCTTCCTCCTTGTTGGCCACCTGGATCAGACCCTCCTCCAACAGACCCTGTACAGTTTTCATATTCTCGTCCTTCTCCTGGACACTGGGTAGAAAGAAATGTTTCAGAATTCACATGTCAGTCATTAGTTATAGATCTTTATATCTTACAGAGTAACCTGTTAATGCATTCAGAGCATGTACCCACCTCTTCTGGAACTGGTCCAAAGCCAGCTGCGATGCAGTCTGCATGGGGACAATCAGGGAAGACGGTGTCAAACAGGAAACTCAAACATACAGGAGTCTTTTTCATTCGCAAAACAAACAGTCAAGGTACACAGCTTACCTGATCAGAAATCTGTGCCTGCAGATTCTGAATCTCTGCCTTCAGTGACATGTTATCGTTGTGCAAGGCCTGCAGAAGAAACGACAAGAGGAGGCAATGCTCGTTACGCCAAGACAACACAGGAGATAAGAGATCATTTGAAAATGACACGGGCATTCATAATTCTGTCTTAAGTTTATAAAGCCAGAAAATAAATGATATCCATTTGGCATCCAAGTCCTAAATATCTGCAAACATCCTCTCCCTCTGTCATGGTGGTGTGCTTCAATCCTTCAGTCCATATTCCCTCTTAACATAACACCGCATTCCTGCAGATTACTGAACTGATGAGATGTTAGTATAAGAAGGTGTCCTCTGACTGTACCTGCATGTTAGTTTCTCTCGTGGCCCCACTGCTTCTCTCTGCATTTAGAGAATCCTCCAGACTCTTACGCTGCAGCTCCTTTTCAGCCAGTCTAGGCAGAGCAGGGTAAGGTAAAGGGAGAGCACATTAAAAACTGAAATCACCGTTAATACAATCACAATGTGTGTGAACACATAACGCCTTTCTTACAGCTTTTGTAGTTCCTCAATGTGGGAGACATGGTTGGCCTAAATTAGAAACACAGAAATCTCATTAGCCTACATACACACACACACAGCTATGTAGGTATACATCTAATAGAGACGTCCAACTGTAGGTAAGTGAAGTTGACCCATTTACCTGTGAAGAGATCTGGGCCTGAAAGCTCTCAATCTGCACCTGAAGCCCTTTGTTTTCATTCATAAGTTCCTATAAGAAAAGATTATTGAGCATTAAGAATGTGTTGTGAGAAATTCCTTCAGCATCTCAACATAGACTCCAGCAGACTGGGGCGCATTTTAAGAAGCAATCAATACAACAGTCTGAGTCAGTAACGTCCCAGTTCAATCTATATCGATCTGGTACCATTTCATATATTTAGTTACAGCAAGCAGTTTAATTTTTGTTTCAATAAGTGTCACCACGCTTGCGAGACTGTGTCAAGCACGTGTGCTGCAATGCATCACCTGAACCCGGGTCTGCAGCGAGTCATCAGGAATACTGTGCTGGGACATCTCTACGAGCTCCCTCACTCTCTGCTCCAGCCGCTCCTTGGAGACCATGGCGTCAGTCAGGCTGCCGTGCAGGGTCTGGATCTCCTTGTTCTTGTTGTTCATCTCCGTCTCTACTGCCAGCAGCTGGCTGTGGAGCTCTGAACCCACACAAATATATATATTCAGCTGCTGGGTATAACCTGGTGAGTCACTTTGATTTGGTAGGATTTACAACAATTTGAAACCTTTTGTGTGATAGAACATTTCATCACCTTGCTTAGAGGCTTGGAGTTTCTCTCTTTCAGCATTGACATTGTGAAGATAGTTCTGCAGTTCTTCCCAGCGTCGCTTAGCATCCTGCAGTTGGGCCTGGTAAAGGAGAGATGCACCAATTTTGGTCAACACCTTTATTCCAAATTTTACACTAGTAAAAAAATGCTTATAAATATTCACATAGGGATTAAAATGATAAACTTACAAATCTCTAGTTACATTTGTCAAAATGAAAACACAGCTCAGTGCGTGTCTCACTAAATTAATGGTAAACCTTAATTACAAAGCATCTTGTGGACTGTGCACCTCTCAAGTCTTGGCTCCGTAGTTCTTTGACAAGTCTGCGTCAAAGTCAACAACTTAAATTTCCATCTTATGATTGTGGTCCATGAAAAGCCAGGAAAGGCCGGGCTAAGCGTCTGGCAGGAAAAGTCTTGTTTATACACAGCACAAAGCCTCCAACATTCCATCTTCCAAAGCCAAAAAAAATCCTCCCAGCTCTGTTTCCCACAACCCTCCCCAGGACTTCCACTACAACATCCTCCCATTGCCACACCCGCTGACTCAATTTGAAGTTGCGCGGCATGCCCAGGTTTTGTTTAAATCAGTCCATTTTTCCTCAGCTGGGGAAACTGAGGCACAGGCTAAACAAACACACTGTGCATCTGGATTAGCATACCTCCAGCTGGGACACGTTCTGCTTGTAGCCGACCTCCAGTGACTTCCTCTGGTGCTCCTCATGCTGCAGCTTGCTGTTGTTGTCTGCTAGCTCTTTCATCAGGCCAGCGTACTCAGAACGCAGCTTGTTCAGCTCTGCTGAATTCCTATCAAGCACATGATGTAAAAATAGTTGGTACAAATATTCTCTATAGGGTATTTCACATCATATTGAGGAGGATGTAAAGCTCAAAATAGCTTCAATATGCACGTTTTTTTTGGTTTTCTTTTTAACCAAACTGAGCATGACATGTATGGAGTTTCTGAATGCATAAGGTGTAGTGTAACACTGACTTGTTCTCCATCTGGTTAGTGGCAGAGCTGACTGCGTCCCTCAGGATACCGTTCTCCTGCTGCAGTCGAGTGATCTGGCTTTCCAGCTGCTCCCTCACCTGCTGAAACTACACATAAACAATAGGATTCAGTCTCTCCATGGAGCCTTGAGAAGAACACCACACGTTCAGTTTCTTCACATTTTTCACATTCTTGATTTTTTTCCCACAGGACTGAACCCGGGTCTGCAGTCTAGGCAGAGCAGGGTATGGTAAAGTTATAGATGTAATAAATCTAATAGAGCACTAATTGTACTGATAATAAATCAAATGCAAGCCTTCACCTTTATCTGTATGGTCTGGAGCTCCTGGTAGCTGCCCTGTGCTTTAGACTGCATGTTCCCCAGTTCTTTCTCCAAGGTTACACGTTGCTCTCTCATCATAGCCTCCGCCCGACCTGTCTTTTGCTTCTCAACCTGTAGCTCCTACAGCACAGAAGGAAGACACACATTAAGCTCTTTGCTGAAACCGCTGGAATTACTCCAGCAAATCGACAATTACACTCTGAATACAAGCAACCATCATGTTGGGCTTCGTTAGGTAGAAGATTTGAATCTGGACCTGACTGAGCTGTTTGACTTTGTCTTTGGCAATGGAGGCCTCCTCCTGCAGAGTTGTAAGAAGTTTCTCTCGCTCCTGGGCAGCTGGGTCGGGCCTAGCTGCAGACTGGTGGTGACAGACAGGACATTTTAAAGGCAGGCATAGGAACCAAAAATACCAGGCATCCTGCCAAATTCAAATAGTGTGAGATGGCATTGACACGACACCTAATTCAAATGTATTATTTATTAATGTCTCACTTTGTGCCAGGCATCCAAGGCATTAGGGCTCTTCTCTCGGAGGAGAGCCATCACACTGACAGCCTCTGCTTCTGACAGAGCCAGGCTAGACAGACCAGAGAGCAGCTCCCTCAGCTTCATCTCCGTGTTCTCTGTTACATCACACAACACAGGAGATCCGTTTTAGAAAAGTGTGATATTACGACACAGTATGTCAGGGTAGAAAAGAGAACGGTTCTTAAACCTTGCTTTTAATTCTTACCCTTATCAGTCTCATTCTTCAGTTTCTTGCCAGACCCTTTGGATGGTACCTCATCATTATGGGCTGTCTGGTGGTTGGCAGAAGCTGCTGAATCTGCCAAAATGTGAGTTTCATCAACTGGATGTAAGAAATAAAACATTGACTTCAGTTTTTACATCTCTGTCCAGAGAGTTTCAAGAAACTGAGATATAATTTAACATCTGAGATTGCTTGATCATTACCATGCTCAGTCTTCTGCCTCTTAGCAGAGTTCTTCTTTTTGCCACCGGTGGCACTTGGAGTTGCACCATCCAGAACTTTGGTTTCAGCCACAATGGGAGCATCCTTCTTAACTGGTGCTGGGGCCTGCTCTGCTTTTACCTCTGTCTGCTGGTCATCCACTACTGGAAAAGGACATGCAGAGGAAAATACTGTCAGTCACAGCCAATCTGCCTTCGAACTGATGAAACTAAATTATTATTATTATGTTGCAAGGATAAATCCAAAAGCAGCTACTGCAGCACTTCCAACACATCGATGTAGCAAATCATGTACAGCTAGTTAGTAATTCTAATGTTTTTCAACAGAATTAGCAAAACAACCAGTTTAACTTTGCTCTTGGACACTTACCAGGTTCCACTTTTTGCTTCTTCCTCTCCTTCTTCTTCCCAGAGGTCTGGGGAGGTGTCTGAGCCTGTACAGGAGCCTGAACAGCTTGAACCGGGACCTGAACCTCGAGTTCCCTCAAGGGTGGGCTGGACTGTTTGCTCGAAGCCAGACGTGTCTCTGTCTTGCGGCTGACAGGCTTAGAGCCGTTCACTTCTGGCTCCTCAGAGGGAGAAGCTGCAGAGGCAGCAGCAGCGGCGGCGGCGGCAGCGGCAGCAGCTGCCTTGGCAGCCTTTTTCTCCTTCTTCTTTCTCTCCCTCAGACCAGCAGGAGCTTCTGGTGACACTGAAACAGGCACATAGGGAGCAGGAGTAGGTGTTGGTGGAGAAGGATCAGGCGTGGCCACCGGTGCAGGTTCCTCTTCTACCTCCGGGGTGGAACTATTAACACCTTCAGCCACATCGAAATCCCGCAGATCCTCTTCCGACTCTCCTCCACCTCCTCCACCTCCACCGCTTCCTCCGCTGGCACTCTCCTTCTTCTTGCTCTTCTTCTTTTCGTTCTTCTTACGGGGGTCTGGCTTGGTTGGTGGCAGCTTGAGGTCACGTTTCTGCCTGGCCAGCACCTCATCGTAGGAGGTTTCCTTCATGAAGAGCCAGAAGAAGAGGAACATGAGGGCGATGACGAGGGAAGGGGCTAGGATGAGCAGGTACTGAGAGTCGTAGATATCCACCGCCATTCTAAAAAGAAAGGAGAAAACACACAAACATTGAGCTTAGCCCATTCAACTCACATAATGTACATAATAGCTGTTAAATTAATGAGATCCTAAGCCCATAACAGCTCAGATATGAAATTTTATACAGTATGTGCTTTCAGCATGCTGCTCATTTCCATCCAATAGACATTTTGCTGCACTTGCCTTGGTCCCTCTGAGAGAATATTAATTTGGAGGTCAGACCATCAGTGCCAGTCTGCTATGTGTGAAGTGGTGCGAGTATGAGATGTGTGCATGAGGGGTGAGGAGGTGTTAGTACACTGATGGTGCAACTGAGGACTCTTGCTGACATCCTGTCCCCTCACTGTTATGATCCAATTAGACAATACCACCCCAGCTACACAGCTTAGCATCCTCATTATGTTTATGTAGGTTTACAGACGGAGCCATTGGAAACATTATTAGATGAGGATAAAAGCAGCCAACTGCACTCACATTGGCTTAAAAGGGGACAAAATAGGTCAAGAACGTCAGAAAGGCAACTAGGCTAGAACGAAGATAGCTCAATTTCTCATTTAGTCACTTCCCTCCTTCAGCCCCCACAAGGACGACATGGTGGTATTCTCAACTCATATTAGGACGGATTTGCAAGAGGCAAAAATACACCCACATGTGAGTGTCACAGGCTGAGGTCTGCTGCAGCTGCAGTTTGGTCACTGCCGCCTTAAAGCCATGGGAGAAGAGGCAGGCAAAGTTTGCAGAGTCAAGAGGTTCTGCCAAAAATATTCTTAGGAAATATGTGCAATCGTGTGAACTGGTGCAGATAAAAGGAGTCTGCAGTTTTTCCTGATTCCTCTCCTTTAGGCTTTTACTCAGCACACACCTTTTTTTCCCCCCTTTTTAATTAACCAGATGACATGTTTGAGGCAATCTCAGCAGAAAAGGAGCAACTGAGGTGGGGTGGCAACTTTGTAAGAGGTAGAGTCAATAAGAGTGCCGGCAGTTCTGAGAAAACAAACAGAGCTTCTCAAACATTATGGCATCTGGAGTCTGGCAAACAAACACACAATAACGGGTGCAAACTTGTGCATTTACTACAAAAATAAAACTGACTTGTTTTGAAAATGGGGACAAGTCGAGCCCTGGGTGACGACAGCAGCATTGTGTAGTCAACAATACAGAGTGGCACGGCGTGCGAGTGACCTAAAGTGCAGCACAATCCAATCCTATACCCAAGATCTGTGGCAGCAACACAGTGTAGGAGTCAGTGTCGTAGAGCAGACCTCTTTAGCAATTTGGATTAAGCAGATTACCCATGATAATCATTTAAGAATAACTTTCCACTGCAGGGCTTCCTGAGGACTGACAGGCTTAGTCCTGGAGTATAATGTTGATTGTTTCACTCCCCAGTGAAGCCAACTCACATTATATCCACTACAACACATACAATGTTTAGTATTATTTGCCTTTAAACGCAGAGCCTTCAATCTGATAAAAGCTCCTTATTATGGAACATTTTTAAAGTTACGGTTTTTATAAACATTAACAATTTTGAAGAGCTTACACTTAAATACATCAGATCTTAATAGCTGAATCTATATGCTCAACCTAGCCAATAGTTTCACTTGGCATCTGAGTGTCAAATACTCCAGATTCAGTATACAGCTTAGGGAAAACTAATACAAAGGAGTTACATATGAGCAGATAAATAAATAGCGGTATGTTTAGAGAGAAGTGTGCAAAATTGTATACTATAACATAACAGCATTGTTATTTCCGTGCTTGTCTGTATTTTTTTTTACTTTTGTTGTGACCTACTGAGACAATGCATTATCCATTGTGTTATTCATAGTGTAAGTACAGAAATGTTGTATTAAAGTCTTGTGTTGAAATGTGGTTGAAACAAAATGCCGTAATATACTATGTACTGCCTATAAAACAAGGCTTTGATACAATACAATCACCACCTTTCAGTGGAATCCAAATCAGGAAATGTTTTAAAACAACATTCATTGCATATTCCAGGAAACTCCCATGTCAGAACAGATTAAAGTGTAAAATAACTCTTGAAGCAATATTACTTCTTGGCCTGTGAAGTATGGGTGGAGTAAGAAGCGTAAGAGATTGAGCCTTGCTTGTTTTCTTTCAATCCCAGGCCTTAAGAGTGGAAGGTGAACAAGCTTCCTTGCACAGCCTCAACCTTGTTCCAGCATCAAAATGAGCCCGGAGGACAAAGCCCTCTCGGGCTGTTGGCTCCCGGAATCTACCCACTTGGCTGGCCAGGCCTCCACATTTGGCAGACGTGGAGACAGAGGCAACTCCTGATAATCATCAGGCCCAAAAAGCTGCACAGACAATACTTGAAAACCAGGTCATGCAACACTGTGTACCTACTGAATACCAACAAAATCATAATTGACCACAATCAGTGGCAATAAACTAAATCTTAAGTATCAAAGTACACACAAATGGTTTATGGAGGAAAACTTTAACAAATAAATATTTGTCCTTCACTCTTCCTGGTCAGGCTGTAACAAGGCAACTTGAAAGCACAGGACATATCAAATCAAGTCAAAGATAAGATCTTATCTACGGTCACACCTCCGAAAAACTGACAGCATGCCAAGAGAGTGGAGTAGTGAATGGATTTCCAAGGACTTCTAGAAAAGTGGTTCCAGTGATCATTACAGTCAGTTTAACAAAATAAAATACACACAGGTTATCAGGACCTAGTGGTAAGTACTTAAGTCGTATAGAGAAAATGTAGCGTGGCTCACGGGAAGTAAAGAAATGAGTCATCATGTCAATATGTCTTTGAGGCGAGGACAGTTCACAGGTTGAGCACCAAATGTCCCAGTATGCTAGGTCATGCCTAATGCAAATGTTCGGCCTTCTGCAGACTGCTGAACCAAGATCTAGCCCGAGATGGCAGCTGTTCTTACTACACATGCCAGTGCTGTCTATGGATACAGACTGTAATCGCAGAAAAAAAAAAAAAAGCAGAAGTGGTGCTAACTTAGCCCAGCTACACAGCAGGTCTTATGTCACGTCTTACAATGAAATGAAACTATGATACCGATAGTAGACAAGAATATTTCCCTAGAAATTATTAGTATAATATGTTCAAGTGGGGAAGTTCAACAGGGGTCTGGACGTGGCCACAAGTAGCTACTGCAACACTTACAGGAAAAGGCTCGTCACCACAACTTCGTCTCTTTAAGAAGCTAACCCCAGCACTATGAATGAGCTAGCTAACATAAACGCTAACCAGCCAACTAACGTCAACCAGCCACTAACGTTAGCCGGTCAATCCAATTAGTACATAAGAAGTATTCAGTAATAAAACTGACCGGCAAAAAAAAAAAAAAAATGTTCACGGGAACAGTTTGTCTCTCTTTCAGACACTCGGGCTACATGGAGGCGTGGACTTCTGTCACACGGGCCTCGTCTTGCCGGTGTCCTAGCCTCCCTCTCTCGTGAAATCTCTGACCCGGTCTGTCGCTCCACTCTCCCGTTTAAGTCATGAGGGCCGTTCCCAGGCCTGTGTGGAGCTAAGCCATGCTAAGACCGGGGCGAGCGGCTTTAGGGCGAAACAAATAAACATTTAAATGATTAGAAGCGACTGTAGACAGCATACCTGTAGCTTCAGTTAGCTGTTGGTCTTGGCTTGTGGAGAAATTGCGTTGTTCTGCGTAGACTCCGGCAGACTCCTGACTTCCCAGGGCAGCTCCAGCCTGGCTTTCTGCTGCGTTATCCGTCACAGGCTATCTGTTTCTGTTCGCGGGGGCGGGTCATAGCCAGCCCGCTGAGGAGCGCTCGTTTTGTGACAGACTGCACACCGATCGAACCAGTCCACACGCAACGCCCTAGAAGACACAAGCTCCGCCCTTTCCACGCATTTTTGGTTCGTATATCTGACGATAATCAAAGGGAATGAGAGGAGTGGTCATTGCACTTCCTTTACGTCTACAGACACGAGTACAAAAAAAAAACTCTTTAAATATTTCTACAGGAAATATAAATTACGTAATCATTGTGATGGTTATATATACACACACATCATGACTTATTATATTTCCAGTGACTGAACAGGTACTTTTACATATTGTACTACATAAAAACACCACAAAACATTATAGAAATTAAGTAGTATCATTCTGAATATTAAAAACGCCCAACTTATGTTCATTCATTCATCTTCTGTAACTGCCTGTCCTGTGAAGGGTTGCAAGGGCAGACTGTAGCCTATCCCAGCTGTCATCAGGCAAGAGGCGGGGTACACCAAGGACAGGTCTCCAGTCTATTGCAGGGCTAACTCAGAAAGGCAGGCAACCATTCACACTCACACCTACCGACTATTTAGAATCACCACTGAACCCAACAATCATCTTCATCTTTGGACAGTGGGATGCAAACTCCACACAGAAAGGCCCCAGTCAGCCTGCTGTGAGGCATCAGTGCTAACCACCACACCACTGTGCCATCCCCAAATAATGTTACAAGTGGAATTCAAAGAAATCTATTTAATATAATACAGTGCCATATACAAACATTAGACACAATTCTTTCTTTTCCCTCAGTGTATAACAGCCCCTCCACACTCAAAGGCTGAGTCAGTCACTCCTCCTCCATGTCAATGGACACTGGAGGCTCTGCAGCCTGCAGCTCAGCCTCATACTGCTTCTTCAGGCACCTCAGATACATGCGCAGACTGTCGGGGTCCAGTCTGGAGTTTCTGGCTGTCTGCATAAGACGCGTGGCCAGGTGGTACACAGCTCTCTGCCTCAGAGTTTCGGGATCACTGTGATGTTTGGCCTGGAAGAATAAATCACTTTAGGATCTTTGACATAAACCAGGGTTATTTATTCAGCACAAAAATATTTGTACTATCCGCCCTCGGGAGGCTGGGAACAACATGAGGCTATCACAAGGTCTTATATTAGATTCTCGTAATTTACAGTGTGTTTTACTGTTGCGTACAAGGTGAGACGAGCTACATAAGCAGCAACTAAAATGTACTGTAAATAAATAGAATAGACAAGAGTTTAAGGCACCAAACACGTTACGTCAAAAAGTCAATATCTTATCTTTGAACAATACCTGAAGCTGCTGGCTAACTTTAGAGGCAATTGTCTTTGCCTCTTGGATTACACTTGGAGGAAGGGCGGCCATTTCTGCTGCTCTAAGACCTAAGAGAGCAATGAACAAGCTCTGTAACCACTTCCATGACAGCTTTCAGCAGGACTGTTATCGAATTTCACAGACTCTGTACCATAGTGCCTTTCTTCGGAGCATCCTCGATTCAGTAAATATGTGTACACCACACTCTCAGCGCCAGTGTCGCCGCTGCGTGTGTGCTGAACCTCCATGTGCTGATTTTCCACATTCGGATAGAGAGACTCCAGCTGGCACAGCTCAAGGAAGTGCGTAGCAAACAGAGTGAACGCCTGAATATGGCAGAGAAAGAGGACACGCCTTCAGGAATAAAAGACTGATCAGGTATGATGACTTTATTTGTTTGATTGCTTCACTGTTCTGATTTAATTACAGGAATGATTAACATGCAGCATAGTAAACTGAATGACTTGGTTCTCTGGCTGTGCAGAGTTATACTGGTAGATACTTTACCTTTAGGCTAAGGAGGAACTCACAGACTGAGTGACAGATACCAATGCCTTCCTCTGCACTTGTGCCGCGCCCCAACTCGTCTATGATGATTAAGGACCTGTTACTTACATTGTGGATTATGTAAGAAATCTTTGGGAAAGAAATATACTGTCAAGTTAGTGATATATTCCTTCACAAATGTGATATTATCTCTTTATCAAAGATCACGAGCAGCCTTAACATGAAAGAAGACTCACCTCCTTCATTTCCAGCATGAAAGTGGAAGAGTTGGTTTCAAAATCATCATCCACACCAATTCTGGTGAAAATCTGATCGGCGATGCGGAAAGAGGCGTACTCAGCAGGGACAAATGAGCCTGGAATAATAACGCAAGGGTTTTACACAAAAAAACAACAATTTAAATCCATGGCAAATATGACACAAGAAGATGTGCCGCTGACCTATCTGAGCCATGATCTGACACAGCGCCACCTGCTTGAGGTAAGTGGACTTGCCGCTCATGTTGGGTCCTGTGATGATGACAAAGTTGCTGCCCTCAGAGATGTAGCTATTGTTTGATACAGGCTGCTGCCCGGCTATTCGCTCCAGGATTGGGTGACGACCCTGCTTGATGGCCAGGGTGTCTGTAAACTCCGGACGCACTGTCAGACGTAGCCGAAAAACACAATCAAGAACACCTTTGGGTTCACACTGACACGACATAAAACCTTTCTTGCACATCCATGATTTAGTGAAAAAGTCATTTATCACTTAGTATTAGGCATTTTTGTTACCAAACCTATAAAGCCAGCTGACTGTGACTACCACAGCTATGTATATCCCATAATGTCTCCTGTGTAATTAAATCTATACATAATTAATTGCAGGTTGGTTGAATGTCACAGTGACATAAAGATTGATTTGAGAGCAGGGTGTGTGCAGTGGTTAACGGCAGTTAGCTGGAGAGATTTATCTCAGTAAATACAGTGCATCAGTGAATGCTTACGTAAGAAGGGTAATCTAAGTACAAGCTGGCAGGGATAGAAGGGGGCAGGCAGTCAGCACGTGTCTATGGAGAGACACTTTCAGACAGCTGAGGGCCAGCGCTCACCACCCACGTGGCTGATGGGGCCAGTGCTGCCCGAGACCAGTACAAAAAAGAACTGAGGCCTGCAAAGCTGCCAGCTCAGTAGAGTAGCATGGCTGTCATGTCTGACTGCAGCTGCCTTATTTGCATACAGCAGTCTCTAAGACAGCAAAGCTTCCTGCCATGTAAATTCTAGAGCGGGATCTGAAACAGTGTGTCATGCTTACCATAGTCTGAGATGGTGCATGCATTGGCCAGTGACAGCAGCATGTCCAGCATGGATACAGCATCAGAGAGCTTATAAAGGCAGTGAATGTGCTCATGGACAGTGCTAAGCAGTTGACATATCACCCTGTAAGGAGAGACAGGTTAGTAATACAAGGGCAAAGTACTGAACAGAAAACACATCTAGCAAGCAGCACCCTCTAGTGGAAACAAAGCAGAACACAATCAGTGGCTCTAAGTCAGCTGTCAGGAAGACAAAATGTGCTTAAAAATCAGAAAATAAAAACTGTTACATTAAATGAAGTTCATATAATACATTACTGTGCGTTTTTGTAAGATCACAAGGTCCACTCACACATAAGACATGTGAAAGATCTCCCTCAGGGCCTCGTCACAGCGGCCATTCATCTTCATCAGGTCTGCAGTGGTGAAGCTATAGTTGTTTTTCTGCTTGGTTACCTGAGATGGCAGATAAGCAGTCTGTTCATTCAGTGTCAAACTGTCCCAGTGGGAACAATTTAACTTTTCTCAGCTGATCTTTTTTTCTCTCTAATTAACCTGCCTGTCTTCAGTGTTTCATGTACCTTGATGAACTCTGGGGGGAGTTTCCCTTCAGGTAAGACCACTCCTTCAAGCTTCATCTGCATAAAGAAACCTCGAGCTGTGCTGAAGCTAGTGCGCATTGGCAAGCCATATTTTTCCCCCATCTGGTTCACAAGCCCTGTGCAGGACAATGATATGCAATAGGCCTTCAGGTATGAATACAAAGACTGCAAAGCGACAACATTCACCAAACATCCACCCTAAACACCTGCAATGTCGTCCACTATTTCGGTGTAAGCTCTCCGGGCAATGTCTAGGAACTCATTGATGTTAGGGCGCACGGCATAACACTTCTGAGTGCGCATGTTTAGGCTCCCTTTCAAATACGTAGTGTCGTCATTTATCACTGTCTTGATCTGCTCCAGGATCATGTCAAACCTGAGGTGGACGCAAGTGTATACAGTGGAATGGGTTTGCAAATACATCACAGTGATTATGAGGTTTATACCATCTGACACAGGCACAATATTAGTACCTGCTGTCGTCCAGTGTGGTACTGTATGCCTTAAGCAGAGCTGTGTTGCAGTTCTGCAGCACAATCTGTTAAACGACAACGCTTTATTAAGGATTTATTTGCATTATAAATAATAACAATTAGTACCATTTAATGTAGCACATACCCTTAACCTTGGAACCAGGTCGAGTGTGTGTTTCAGCTGAATGACATGTGTTATCTTCGCTTCGGCAACTTGAACCTGTAGCAGAATTAGAAAAAGACGAGCATAATAAAATAAACAAAGATGCTTCATGCCATTAAGTGTCTGTAACGAAGGTACTGTACGCACTGTTTCCTGCTTTGGGATTTGGACCAGAACGGAGAGAAGCTGGTCAATGTCGAGGAAATGACCTATGGCTAAAAAGGGCAAAAAACAGTCAATTGCTGTGTCATGCTCTTATCTCCCCTATGCGATTTATTCTCGATGCAGACCGTTCTTCAGGCCAAAGAAGAGGTCCTCGTCCTGTAGCAGCTCTTGTATGGTGTCCAAGCGTATGTTGATGGTGTCTACATCAACCAGAGGCTCCAAAATGTTGGAACGCAACCTTCTAGCCCCACCGGGTGTTTTTGTGTGATTGAGTACTCCTAATAGAGTATGTTCACTCCTATATGACAAAAGAGAGACAAGCAGACTGAATGCACAGACGGACGCAGTCAAGGGGTCAGAAAAGTGAAGATGTGCGAATATGGAATAAATAGTAATAACATAGATGGTAGCTAGATGCTGGATCCAAAATCCAATACACTGTAATATCGTCTTTCTCATAAAAGTCAGTGCATTTTTTCTACAGGTCAAATGTAATTACCTAAATGGATATGTGCCGATAAGTCTGCTGGTGGTCCCTTTGAAAATACTTCACCGATAGATATCAGGTCTCTGAATGTGCAGGGACATTACTAGCTCGATTGCCCTTTCTGGTCTAAAGTGATTGACAGGCCATCCATCTACCCCATGCTCCTCCTCAGCTTCTCTCCCTTCTCCAAAATGGTCACTTCTGGCCATAGCCAAATGCCAAACTCAAGGTTTCAGAACGGTTTCACTGGTGTCTTTAATCTACAGTTCATGACTTACAAGAACACAAACACTATGTGAAAGGATGAAGCTCTTGCCATTGCTTTCCCTCTTACCTGTGGTCTCTGTTATTAACCACCAACTCCAAGTTAGTGGCAGATGCTGAGTCAATCATGGCTGTCTGTTCGCTCCCTTTAAAGCTCACTTTAAGAGACTTGGCAGCATAGACAGAGTTCTGGAGGAACTCTAAATACTTAAGCAAAGCAGCTGCTGCCGCCAGGCAATAATACCTAAACAGATCATAACACCAGGTGATATAATACATATATAGTATATGTTATTCTATACATCAGTATGGTCAGTGGCATACTTAGCTTGTACTTCCATGAGGACAGTGCCAAATTCTGGGGCACACAGCTGTTGAACGTATTCCAGTCCTTTCCTCTCATTAAAATACTTGCGCTGGATTGCTGTGAATGCTACAGCCTGATACAAAACATCACAAAATGCAAATATTAGCTCAAACTAGAGCATGTTCATAAGTGGGACATACCAGCACGGTTCACAACGCTGCAAACCAAGAGTGAGCGAGTGAACAAATGGGCATAAGTAAACTACTTTCAACATTTAAAGCAGGTATTTGCTTAAAAGCATTGCTTTGCTACTCATAACTGATACTGTGCATTTGTACCGGGAAATTCTCATTGATAAGCTTGAACAGCTTCGTCCCTTTCCCCTTCTCACTGGCTGTGTCTGGCATTAGTATTTCCACTGGCACCAAGATGTGAATCTTTGTTATGACCTATGCAGGGTAATAAAATATGACTAAGACACTAAAGTAATCACAGTCTCTTCTGTGCTTAGTGATTACCCAGTAGCCCAGTGGTTACCTTGGCATATGTCCCTGTGTCTGCAAACTGAGAGAGTACAAGCTCTGGACATTTCAAGTTGAGACTGGCCATGCCAATCTCTCCCCTGGCCAAACCACGGCCTTCAACCACTGCCACAATCACTGAGGCAACTGAGGTTGTGGATGTAGAGGAGCAACTTGTTCCTGTAAAAACAAATCAAACTGCATGATAAACACCTTATATCAAAATTATGTGTGGTTAGTTAGTGGGGTACCTGTGGCCCCAGCAGACCCCGGAGTCCTTCTGAGTCTTGGTGTTCCTGCACGGCTGCGGAAAGAGGAGCTGTCTGAAGTAGGTTCAAAGAGCAATGAAGTGGGCCTCCCTATCCGTAAGCTGTTGTGGAGCTGACCTTCTGTGTGTCAAGGCAAAATATGAGGACAGGTAATGTAAAAAGTATTTCTACTGTGATCCTCCGTCCAAAGTGAGCATCAAAACAAATGATTAAAATATCACTTTTAGCACGTATTAGGTCTCTAACCTCATTTACCATTACTACTTGAAAATAAAACTACTGCTAGTTTAAACTACTTTAACTATCAAACACATCACCTGAGGCCATTCGCGGCAGTGATGGACCACGGCTGGAGCTCGTACAGGCCTCATTTAAACTTTGATGGGATGATGTAGAGGAAACTGATGGGGGATCACAGGAGCTAGTCTCGTTCAGTCTGGTTCTGTGAGCGGCGAACAAACCGCGCGTCGGTCCGTCTTCTGAGGTCTCACCACCAGTTACCTCCTCTGTGCTGCTACGAAACATTTTAAAACCTAGGCTAAATAATATACACACATTAACAAAATCATTTGTACATCTGTAAAATTCAGCTACTATACTTTTATGAACAGCAAAAAAAGGTAAAAGTGACTTTAATGAAAGGCAATCAAGCGTTAGCTCGCTAGCATTAAAGGCTACTCTGAACTACTGGACAAACGCACGCGAGTCTTTAGCAGCGCTAGCATCTGCGCATGTCAGTTAGGCCTACTATCTTCTTCTTCATGTTAAATAATCCACTAAAATAAATGTAGGCATAAACACATAAAATGTAATATAAATTGACCTTCCAGGTATTACTTGCTTCGGCAATTTTGTTTAAATCACCCACTTCTTTATTTCAATTATTATATCTACATTTAGTTCCTTACGTTTTTCGAAAACTGTCACTCAAACTGGCACATAATCTTAATTAATTTATTCACGTCATGTTAGTACCAAAATAAATAAATAAATAAATAAACAAAATGTCAATATTAAACTGCAGGCTATTTTAAAGATGTAACTACAGATAACAAGACTTGCTACACAATTTCATCTGTGAGGGTAATAGACGTTGTTTTGTCAAGAAGAGGAACTAACCAGGATAAAAGGAACGACAAACCTGAAGCAAAGAGGAAGCCGCTATGAAGAAATTACTGTTCTGGCAGTTTTTTATTCTAGCCTAGCAGCCTTTTAGAGCACAGTCATGATATTATTGTGAAAACTGTTCTTTAGGAAAAGATAGATACTGTCCTTATCTCGAGGGAAATTCGATGTCCAGTAGCTTCATCACATGGATGTAAAGACTATTTATGTACAACAATATCCATCCAAGTTATATGTGGCGCTTTTATTCTGGAAATCAGACCGGATGTTGCATCTACTTCCGTCTTTCTTGGCCAACATGGCGGCTGATACAGATGAAAGTAAATATTTTGTGAGAGAAATTGAGAAAAACGACGGCCGTGTCTTGAAAATGAAGCAGTGCTATTTGGGAGACGTTGGCTGTGTGGTCTGGGATGCGGCTATCGCTCTGGCAAAATATTTGGAGACGAAACAATTTTATGATCCGTCTTCTGGAGTGAACGTCTGGTCTGGCAGGACGGTCGTGGAGCTGGGTGCTGGGACAGGAGTAGTTGGTCTGATGGCAGCAACACTTGGGTAAGATGACTGGTTCATTTAAAAGGTCCTTATTAATATTTCATACTTTTAAATATGTATATTAATCCATAGTTGTGATTATACCAATTCCTGCAGAGCACAAGTTATAGTGACAGACCTGGAAGACTTGCAGACCCTCCTGGGAGTGAACATCCAAGAAAACCAGGCACTTATAAGTAGTGGATCCATAACTGCCAAGGTACTGAAATGGTTTGTACTTGTGTTTCCTATTTTACATACACCTCAGAATTGCATTTCAAAAACTCACACAAGCTGCATACTCACTATATGGTAACTGTTTGATCTCCACTCTTAAAGGGGTGAAGATGTGTCTGCGTTCTTGCCTCCTCCACATTATGTCCTTATGGCAGATTGCATCTATTATGAGCAGGTATTTTTCTACAGTTCTTTACTTTTCCTGTCCAACATGACCCTGTAGGCGACTGTAATATCACCACCTTTCTGAAACAGGACAAAACCTTTGATTCTCATCGTGAGTCATCTCTTATTTCCATACAGTCAATTGTTCCACTGGTGGAGAGTTTGAAGCTGCTTTCTGGACCAGAGACTTGCATCATTTGCTGTTATGAGCAACGCACTGAAGGTGTCAACCCAGAAGTGGAGAGGCGCTTTTTTGAGGTTAGAACCTAACCGTTGTGTTTTATTTTTACTTGCTTCAGTTGAGATATTTGTCACTCTGAGCTTATCTTCTAACTCTTAACCTGTGTCTTATCCTGTAGCTGCTACAACAAGACTTCAGCTGTGAGAAAATCCCTTTAGAAAAGCAAGACCCAGAGTTCAACAGCCCAGACATCCACATTTTGCACATCAGAAGGAAAGTTTGATTTTTTTTTATTTTATTTTTTTTTGTGGGAACATGTGTTTCTCTGTTAATGTTCGGATTTGAAAAATGAAAAGATTTTGTATTTTTTTAAAGGGAACATCTTGTGATGTAGACTTGAATACTGTCTTGATACTTGATCAAAGTAAACAAATAAAAAAAGGAAACCCATTTTGAAAATTACCTTTTGACTCTATAAACCATACGTAGCTTGTGGCAGCAGCAACACTGGTCAGTGCAGCTGTAGAGCGGTGACGTGCGTAAGTGTGACACATCTGTCTTAAATAAAAGAAGTGAAGAAGTGAAAGAAGTCAGAAACAGGAAGCAACTTAAGCATAGTACTTACAATCCAGTGCTTAGAGGGGTATTATGACTTAAGGATAATGTATACATGTACACTTTAATTGACATAGTCCCTTCTTACAGTTACAGTAAATAGCTGTTTACTTGTGGCTTTTTCTCATAACGCCAATTATTTAATTTCTGACAGTACCCATTTCGACCACTAGGAGGCACCAGTTGCTTAAAATCCAAAAACGAAACAATTACATGATTAATATTAAGGCTCAGCCTCTAATTCTGCAACTAAAGATTAAGTTGCACAATGCTGTTACACCAAGGGTGGTTTATTAATAAACTATGGCTAAAATCATCAATCCATATGTTTATGTATCTTACCCAGTTTCTAAAGCCAGAGACAACACAGTATGTGTGTCAGCTTTTGCTCTCTATATGAGGGGAATTCCACTGGAAGCCCTAGATTAGGTGGAAGATTATGGCTCTTTTTCAAGCATAAAACCACCAAGTACGGCCCATACTCCCACAGGCATGCAGGGGCCCCTCACAGCCTTTCATGCTGCTCATTGTTTATACAGTGTAATGAGCAAGCTGCCCTCTGACACTCAGGCCAAATAAAACTGTTAATGCTGAAGTTGACAGGGTGGGGTTTGCATTAAAGGTCAAATCACTTTATAAAAGACAACAGTAAGTTTATGTATTAATGACATGATCATACTATCATTTCTCTAAGTTTTAAACTAACCTGGTGCCAGTATATTCTGGTGATAATAAATAATAATCTGACAACAAACATAAATGTACAAATACAATCTTTGTATCGTTTTAACCAACGTCCCGGCTGTGTTCATAATGGAGAAAGATCTCGGTGTGGTTAGGTCACACCAGAGTTTAGCAATCTCACATCTACTGTCTGACTGTAGGCCCTGGTCAGTGACAATTCCTGTAACAACAGGGACAGAGTGAGATTAATTGCCTTTTCTTTACAGTTACTATAAATAACTAGAGCGGATCATTTAAGTTAATCACTCCCTGCAGCCCTTGTCTGCCCTCTCACTTGTGCCTGGAGCAGGCGGTCTGTTACAGTCAGAATGAACCTATGCTGAGGTCTCGTCTGGCTGGGACCGGGATATGTCGTGCTAATTAATTCGACTCATAGCTGGTATTAAATCCATGTCTCCCAGTGACGTGAGGGGGGCAGGACCCAGGGGGTAGGACCCAGGGGGGTTCATTGGATTATAGGATAGAGGGGAGATCCACTATTCTAAGTCATCACTGCCTCCCACAACATAAGTATAACTGTAGTGCTTATAGAAGGTATTCACCCCTTGGATGTTTTCCTCTTTATTGCTTTTGCTACTGGAACTTTGCTTCATATAATTTGTGTTTTTACAAGAATTTACAAAAAAAGAAACCAAATCCACATAGTAAAATCATGCTGACCCCTCGAGTCAGTTCAGTAAATCAACCAGCGTCTGTGTGAATAGATTTCAGTCAGACTTGCACATCTGGACGCCGCACTTTTACTTTATTGTTCTTTGCAAAACTGCTCAAGCTCCTTCAGAGTAGTCACACGTGTCTCGATGGCCTCCTTCGACAGTCTCCTCCTCGCTCAGTCCCACGTGCCACGTTCTTTCTGTTTCTTAATGATGGATTTAACTGGCCTCCATGGTACGTATCCATCTGTAAATCCATCCCAACTCCTACTTTTCATGTGTGTGTTCATGGTGTAATCACCAGGAACACTGATTAAACAGTGACTACACCTTCTAGGCAAAAGTGTCTTTGTACTGCAGCACCTAGAGACAGTACCCTCAGGTGATTTCCATTTCACTACTACTACTGGTGCTATGTTCAGTTACTTTAAGTGGGTGAATAGTTATGCAGTCACAATATATATCAAAATAACTGTGAATAATGTGAATTCTTGTCCAAATTATGTTGACCACGTTCCCATTCCCAAAAGCATCTATTGCTGTCTGTCTGGTGTTCTCCTTAAAATCCAACCAATAATAATTAAAATAGCGTATTCTTCGTGGCTAATTAGGCTAGCACTACTGGGGAATACGGCGAGGATCACAGTAAATGAGGTCGGCCCACAATGAAGCAGAGGCGTCTGTGTGATCTGTTATCATATACACGTTGCTTCTGGTAAACCGTCAACATGTTCGTGCACATGCTGCATGTGCCAGACAGAATGAGGGCGTTTTCTGCCAACAGATGGTGCTGTTAGTTGGAATAACTCACCTGTGTGAAAGGCATGCAATAACAACAGTGCAAACCCTCAGGATTAACTGAATGCCTTAGGTATTAAAAGAACTTGTGTTCATTAACCAATATATGACAGGACAGACGGTCTTTGATTAGTTATATAGCTGTGTATAAAATTCACGCACAACTCATGCATGGATTCTAAAATCCACATGTAGCTCAACAGGTTTTTTTAAAACTAGATAACGTGAGGCAGCGGTGCGATGCCCCCTCCAAACCAGACGGGCGGGGAGGAGAGTCTGACTCCAGCAGACCGTGTGGTGTGCTCCACTCTGCTGCATCACAGCCAAGTGACACAGAGGATCCTTTGTGTCACCATCATCACGCTGCCTGGAGCCAAGAGACACTGTTCCAGAAACTCATTTTCTCACTATTAGGGAGTGGCTCAAGAATAGACATCAAAAACTGGGCTGCTTAAAAATAGAAGAATTGCTGCATGAACGTGTGACTCCTCCGATCCTGCAAACGGGCCCCTCCGACCCTCCTCCTTTCACACAGCTGCCCCCTCCTCTCTTTCCCCGCTGAACTTTTTGCCCCGCAAGGAGACAACAGGCCGGACCTCGCTTCCAAAACAGAGCATGTGATTTGTGTTATAATTCAGCTGTTTTCTCTCTCTCTCTCTCTCTCTCCCTATCCTCATCTGGAATGATGAGACACAACAATGCTAATAATCTGTGCCGCTCTCAGATCCATTGAAAAGGATGCGCTGTATACAGCACCAGAAGCCTGACAGGACAGCTAGCTTATAGAAACACAATGCTGACTCCCCCCTCACCCTACCCCTGCAGGGGAACAGGAGGAGGGCGGGGGTGCTGTTAAGACAGCTGTGCTGCAGTTTGAGAGGGGACACAAATCCAGCATTGTGAGCACACGTTCCCCTTCTTCTGTTTCCCTTAGCGCAATATCATCAGCACTGTGCCTGGAACTGAATTTGGCAGTCAAGCAACACAAATGTGCTCCTCTTAGGGGTAGTATAAGCTTGGGACCCAATATCATAAACTCTGCGCATGACATTGGGGATGTCGGCTCATTTTGCTGTTAAATAAGAGATTGCCTCCAAAATGGCATCATTTATAAATGACATAGGTCACCGGTCCTTGCCTGAAATACCACAGGTTCTGTGTCGACTTCTCTTCCCGCGACTGCCGTCCCTGTAGCATTCTAGTGCACTGGTGTATTTGTCATTATTAGGATGTGTGGTGGCCCAGCACACGGGGGAGAACTGCAGAGGGGAGGGGAGCAGTGTGGATGTAACATTTCCCTGAGTCATTACATCTCAGTACTCTGAATCTGGACTGTATACGTGCTTGCGTGCGTGCGTGTGTGTGAGCAGCACTGCCTGACTCGCCACAGATCTGAGAGCTCCTCTCCGAGCCCAAACCGCTGTTTAATCCAGATGCACTGTCACTCGAAGCACCGACTCTGCTGTAATTACTGAGATCTCGTCGGACGCGCAGATGTAGTCGGTCGTGCAGCGCGGCAGCGAAGTGGCAAGCAGCTGAAAGAGGCCTTTGAGGTTTCTTCGCATGCATCTCCATCACCCTGTCAGTCATTGTGTGGAGGCTGTGGGTGAGACATTGCGGCTGCTGGGTGACTGACTCCTGTCTACACACTCCCGCCCGTGATTGTTTCTGGGAATGTTGCGGAGATGCTAACAAAAGTCAGCGTTGCGTGTCGTAGGAACAGGGCTTGGTAAAACACATCAAACAAACAAACAATAATGTACAGTTTCTTTTCAAAGGCTCTATGATCTATGTTCCCTTCAGCCTACAGACTCTGGAGACCTCATGCCGGCACAGCACCATTTATAATGTCTGTTCCTCCTTTTCAGTGCATTGCTCGCACCTGAATGCAAGGTGGTTAATACTCGACTAGGATCCTCTCTACTGTCTGCGTGTTACAAGAGTCCAGAGACAAACTGCTTCACACTCTCACACAGCTGTGGTAAACGTCCGTCCATTCTCAAGAGGACTCTGCGGATGAACTTCATTTTTAATGGCATATAAATAGAAAACCCAAGGCTTAAAAAAAAAATGTAACGGGCCTCAGATCGGATGGAGGAAAAACAAACACGACTGCAGGCCAGACGAACGTTTCAAATCATGTAGTTAACGCTAGTGTGAGCGCTTTGTCTTTCTGTTAACAAATAAATTAGTTATGTCAGGTGGACTACAAACACTCCATAAGGATTTTCTGGTTCTGTGAATTTGGACTTTTACCACAGCAAGTAAGCTCCAGCTGCAGATATGAATGGAATGCGCTTTGGACCGGCGCCCGGAGTGCACCTTGGACGTCTGAGCCTCACATTTTCAAACCCATTTAGCTGGTCAAAAAACAACGGCACAGATCCCGGCTAAACCCTCAGCACTTTTTGTATGGTTTATGAGTCAAACCTGCTCTGCAACACCTGCAATCAGACTGGATCTAGGCCACACCTAGAGCATAGAAAGAAAAGAGTGCGTCTGTGTAATGGCAGGTTTTACAGTGGCACTCAACACCCTTCAACTCGGCAGGAAACCTGAAACAACTTTCTGCCACTTCCGGACCTGTTTTTGACTGAGCTCTGTGTGAGTTCATTATTAACAACACACTGAAAGAGGCATGAGAACGTGCGCAGGGATTAACCAGTAGACACACAAAAAGAGGGAGGTTTTGAAACCAGGGGGGCCGTTTTGCCCATCTGTGTGAACTGAGGTCGAGAGTAGGTGTTTCCCTCCTACTATCTGGCAGATAAATAAACTACTTTAATAATGGTGTTTGGCTGTGTAGACGGGGATATCTGCGTCTGCTCGTATCACAAATCCTGCAGTGATTATCTTGCAGGGAGTGGCTGTTGAGTTGTAGGCCGACATTAAGCTGGTAATTCAAAGCCCACAGTCAGAGATGTTACACGAGCGCTACCTGCACAAGTTTGTCTCTGCAGCTAGAGTTCAGAGGAAGTGAAGACAGTGAGAAAGACAAACCACACCCCCCGAAAACACAATTCAGGCTGGGTTTGAGGCACGGGAGGAGTGCAGCTACAATATTACCCACAACTGCTATTCCTGAGCTGTTTTTTTAGGGGCAAGTCGTCTTGCGACAAAGTGAAATATGTGCCTGTTACACTATTGCATATCTCAGCTCGAGCAGAGCGGGGTCTCTTTCGATTTCTTCCCACTCTTCCTCTTTCCATGCAGAATAGAGGAACTGACGGGAAACTTGCAGAATAGTCGGCCACCTATGTGTTACCAAAAAACACCAGGTCACACTAGCAGAGATCCCGTCAGGGCGTAGTCATAGCGACTGCCCCAACAAACAGGCAAACGTAAATCTGTCATACAGAGTCATGTGCAAACCAGAATGATTGTGCTCACAGAACCGGTTTGTTTGCTGCAGGAGAAACATTTTCAAACTCGCCATGCACCTCATAAACAAGAAGAATGGGGTTCATTACACAGACCGCCCTTTACCGTGCTTCTTTCCGCGACCTGAGACCCATTCCTAACCTTTCCTCTCAGGAAGTGTACAGAATTCCAGCTGAGCACAGAGGGAGTTGACCGATGGGCCAGGAGGTCTCATCTTTACAGAGGAGAGGTCATTAAAACTTGGTTAGGGTCTCTGTCCTTGCCCCAGGGTCCCCAGGGTTGCCAATAAAGCTGTAAGGCTCATATGGTTGTAATGAGTGGTGGGAACCAAAGTGGCCATTACAGCCCAATTAAACTGCCATCGGCGTCTAATGAAGGGCCTTTGACCAGGCTATTGCTGGAAGTATTTACAAATACTAGCTAAAACCTGAACACTTTTTTTTCTAGAGCTCGTAGCTCATAATTTTAACCCATGCCAGTCTTGTGCAACATTTAAATCACTGCCACGTTGTGTGCGCGGGCCTGTGTGAAACTTCTTCTGTAGCAGCCGAGTCACATCTCTCTGTGTCACCTGACCTGCCTGACGGAAACCTCTGTGGTGCCTTAAGCAAACATCCTGAGGCCTCAACAGCAACTTGTGTAGCGTCAGGAGTTTGAAGCGAGAAACGAATGCCAACGCGATGAAACGCACAAACATCTGTGTCAAATCATCTGAGACAAATATAAACACGAGGACACTGTGCCAGCGGATGCATTAAGTCCTTAAGAAACAGCACATCACACTGATCGGTATGCAATTGTTTTTGAGCAGCTTAGATAACGCCTGCTTTCATGTAAAAAATAAAATCTAGAAAATTAGTTGGATAATCCGTACTAATCTTTTGAAGCCCTAAACATAGAAGTTAAATCATTTGTGACTGTCACTCCCTTCTTTGTCATGAGTAAAAACTCTCTAGTTAACCAGCTTTAATGGGAACATTCCTCCACTGTCACACAATTGAGCTTTTAAAAATGTATCTTTTCCTAAAATCTCATTTTAACTAGTAGTTACACTTCAGATTTTTATAATTTAAAAACATGCTGCTCAAAATGAAACAGTTCAATAGAAACCAACTCTACTAGTAGATACTGACATTTTGGTGTCAGACACTGCTGTGAAAGGATACAATTATCATAAAACAAGAGGATCCTTGTTCAGAAAAGTGTTAAGATGTGCTTCCATCAGCAATTACCATAACAAGTAATCCTTATATCATATCTGCACGCTATGAATTGACATTACTCATAAGAGTTTAACAACCTGAACTGATTTTTTTTTTTCTGCAGTCAACTCGACCTTACTGCCTCTCATGACAAGCAAAGAGAAACTCAGGAAGTGGCAGCTAACAGCTCAGCATCAACTCGACTATGGCTCACAACCAACATGCAACACTGGAAAAAAAGAATTCACGATTCAGCTGTATATCTCCGCTGTCCCTCCGACTCTCATGCAAACCATCGTGCGGCTCTGTTGTTATTCCAGAAAGACTAGCAGTTGGACTTCCTGTTTTCCACATATTCCCATTCACTGGCAAGGGAACTGAGGCCAGCAACTTCTGAGACTGGACATATAAGCCTTCAAGAAGAATCTACCCTACTGCACTCAAACCCTGGAGAATTTTACCCAGTGCTGCTTTGAACTTCAAGCTGTAGTTTTTCCTATATATTTTTTTTTAATTGCAGTAAACATATAAGGCTCTGCCACAAACGCATACATTTCTCGTTTGGCCAAACGGTCACAGGCCTTAATCTACGCAGACTACGTCTACTACTTGAAAAAAACGGAGACATAAAAGATTTAAAATCACTTTTTTAATAAGACATTACAATGACATTGTTCTGTACATGGTTCCCCCAGTCAAAATAGGAGTAAGAGCTGCACCACAAGGTGTCATTCAACATTTCACCTGTAAACAGCTCCCTCTGACTGCACGACAGATGGTCTCTGATGTAGGGTTTAATGTACTTTCGTACTCATGCTACAGATATAGGCTATCATATAATGTCCCGAATACTGAGACTAATCAACTGTGGTATCAGATTGAGATCTCAGAGCTGAATGACATTCCTTTGGAGAGATTGAGTCAACAGACTACGTATTACCCAAAATTAAAAATGCATCCCAACAAGCAAGAGTTACTGGAGGCCTATTTGTTGAATATTCAGCACAATTAGGTATCAAGACGTGACACAAAGGGTGGATTAGGTAACTATATAGCCCACATAAGGGTACTGGAGGGGTAACAAAACATGTTTGAAGTATTTTGTTTCTGATGCCCAGACGAATGACAGTGAAATGTAATCAATGGTGATTTTTTTTCTTGCTTTCATATCCCCCCTTTCTCAATACCACAGAGAAAGAATACTTCTCATCACAGTACTGTGTTCAAACATTTTTTTTAAAGTCCTTCATGTAGGCTACATGACATTAAGAGCTCGCTTCAGAAGGAAAAGGGATCCAAGTTCGATGCAAGCGAGACCGAAGAACCTTGAAACAAGCTTTAGTCCAACAATGAAGATTAAAAAGCTTCATTAGAAAAATTATATAAAACAGGAAATAAAAGAACAGGCAAAGGCGGTGATCTCTGCGGCTTTAACCTTAGGACCGATTAAGTCAATGTTCATCAAAAAAGCCCCCGAAATAATGAATGTGATATAGGCCTGCTACAGAGTACAAGCAAACTTTAAGCCGGCAAACCCAGTTAAAGATAAATTAGTCATGGGGTAAACGTAGTATTAAAAATAAATGGGAGATAATCAACTTTTCTTAACCATATTCGTTTTGCGAAGTTACTTGTTACTTGCAACTTTATTATAGTTTTGACCTAAAACAGTCAGCACTCAATCATTAAGATTTGTAATTTGAGGTTAGCCATGTCAAGCCCTCATACAGTCCATCACCTGTGGTCGCACAGGAGGGCTGAACATACCAATTCCTATCTCTGATGCGGGTCAATCCGAGCTTCTCCTGGATTTCGTGTGGCTTCATGGCATCCGGAAGGTCTTGCTTATTGGCGAATATCAAGATGATGGCATCCCTCATCTCACGGTCATTAATGATGCGGTGAAGTTCCTGCCTCGCCTCGTCGATGCGATCCCTGTCCGCGCAATCCACCACGAAAATTAACCCCTGGGTGCCCGTGTAGTAGTGCCGCCACAGAGGGCGGATCTTATCCTGGCCTCCAACATCCCACACGTTGAACTTGACATTTTTGTAGGTGACAGTTTCCACATTGAAGCCGACTGTGGGGATTGTGGTCACAGACTGTCCGAGTTTCAGTTTGTAAAGGATTGTTGTCTTTCCAGCAGCATCGAGTCCGAGCATCAATATTCTCATCTCCTTGTTGCCAAATATTTTCGAGAGCATTTTCCCCATTTTGATCTCTTGTGCATAAATACTTTGTTCCTAACGAGAAAAGTTTTACGATACCGTGCTGGTGATTATTCACGTACAATGCAGTTTCAGTCTTATTGTGTGCTGAACATCACAGGGATTTTCACGGGGAAGTCTGTCAGGATCCAGATAAGTGCTGGGACATTTATGTTCAGAGTAACACAATGATTTCCGGGCCTATACACAGCATGGCACGGTCACACTAGGAACTTGGCAGCAGCGGTAGCAGGACGCTCATTGTATTGTCCAAATCTACATAAAAGCCGTGTTACAGATACAGGCCGTGGATATTAAGAACCGCAGAGAGCAGACAATGTGAGAATATGAGGCCCCCAAAAAGCCGCGAGTACTTGTGAATTCCGTTTGTGTCTGGTGGTCCTCCTCACCGGGTGCGCCCTTGTTCTCTTCGCCGCTACCAGGGGGGAGAAAAGCAGTTTTCAGCGGCTACTCCATCAAACGTCGCGCCGGGAAACTTCACCGAGCTGTAACGGGACGACTTCAAATAAACCTCGGTGACTCAGCAACACACGTGTCCACTCGTGAAACTCTCGCCCCCTTTGAAGAGAGATTTAATAGTATGGTCAGACATGAAAAATTAGCAAGCTACCGCTCGTGGCTGTTAAAGACAAGCTAATATTAGCTAGCTTCTGCCTAGCCAGCTAGCCGTAAGCTAACTAGCTAACGGCAGTTAGCAGCAGAAAACTAATCATATCTGGCTATAAAATGCAGACGGCGACGAAAAACATTTGGCGCCTGTTTTTATGAGTTGAGCCGTTAGCTGAAATGTAATTTATTTACCTCCTATCTCCCCCTCCTGCCTCGATAAATACACCCAGCTCTCGTCTTTCTCCTCTGAGTGGAGCTGGTCGCAGTGCTGCTACACCGGAAAGGTGTGGAGCTGCATTAACAGCCACTTCCTCCCGTCGACTTCATTCAGCTGCTGCCGCCTATTCAGCCCTGTCTGTCTGGGACCGCAGGATAAACAAAACAATACTGAAACTGACACGAAATCAAATGTAGTGTCTCGCTGCTTATTTTTAACCCTCAAAGTTATGAGTTTACTTCATACATATCAGAAATGACCATTATAATGTAACGTTGTACTTTAATTAGAACGGTGTCCGTTAACAACGTTAGCATGGCATTACGCGTGAAACGTTTATATTCATATTCATGGTTGTAAATGAGCTGGATGTTAATATTTTTTAGTTTTAAACGTATCGATGTGACTGGTACAGTGACTTTGTAGTTATGTAAAGGGTAACATCACCCCCTTGTGGCCAACTAATATTACTGACACTCTTGCTTTTCCCCAGCTGAAATCCAATGGCATGTGTCAGTGATCTGCTCTCACTTGCCAAAACATTAGGTACATCACTGAAAATGAATGTGTTTTTACAACAACTGTCTTAAGCCTTAGCTTTATTGCTGCTCTAATGTTCAGTTTGTGTTAAAACAGTGCAATTCAACTGCATGATCATTTTGGAGGATGTCGTCTTTGGTGTGGTGGTTAAACTGGATTGAATTAAACAAGTGTTTCTGTCATGTAGGCCAACCCGTTGACGGAAACAGTAACCATAAACCGCAGCCTCCAAAATGAAAACACAGTTGAATCAACAGTTAAACAAAACAACGTTACATTAGAATAACGGAGTGTATTTCTGCAAACCCTAATGAAGTAGCATTTCCCCACAATGTCCCATTGGTGTCAGACTCTGACAGGCTTTGGCCACACCCAACATTTAACTACATATTTTACTGAAACAAAGATACATAGAGAATTTAACCCCTACACTTCATATTCATGGCTCACACTTGTAAGAAAAATACTAGTTAGGAACAATCAAATTATTGAGCGCATCCATTTAGAGCATGAAAGAGTAAAATAAAAACAGATACCAGAGGATGACAACCACATCCTCAGAAATTTAATGGTCGACATCGTAGTTTATTTCTACCCACACCGATCAGGCATAACATTATGACCACCTGCCTAATACTGTGTAGGTCACCCTTGTGTCTCCACAACAGTTGTGACTCATCAGAGAATGGACATGGACCTTCCGTGGGTGTCCTGTGGTGTCTGGCAATAAATGTTGTTAGTGGGGGCCTTGGCTCCTATGGGTTGAGAGGAGGGGCCTCTGTGGATCAGGCTTGTTCCAGTGCATACCACAGATACTTGATCAGTTTGTGATCTAGTGAATCTGGAGGCCAGGTCAACATCTTATACTGTTCTTCATGTTTTTTTTTAGTTGTTCCTGAGGTGCTTTTGTGTGCATACCTGTGTCAGGATGCATCCTGCTGGGGATGGCTGAGTGTCATTGTTATGGGGTGGGGGTGTCTGGTCTGGTCTAGGTGGGTGCTACATGTCTAAGTAACATCCACACGAATGCCAGGTCTGAAAGTTTCCCTGCAGAACACTGAATTGTCTTAAGAAAGTCAATGTTATTTACTTCTCCTGTCAGTGGTTTTAAAGTTGTGTCAGTGTGATTAAGCTGTGCAGAAAAGGACAAATGTGTCTTACCAAGGTTCTGATATTAGAGGATTTTTTGTGTAGATACAAAAGACATACATAATGCATACTTTAGCCCCTTACCCTCATCCCAGACTGTTTCAAAGGCAGACATTTCTTTATTATTATTATTCTCCTACTGAGCTAACACTCTTCTGTCGATCACATCAGCCGTATTAGGTAATCTTTTTTAGCACAGGGTAATAACTGAAATTAATGTTTCACTTGAAATACGTTTGCACAGATAACATATAGGACACTTTGCACTTTTGCTTTCAGCTTCCCAGGATAGTCTAGTTTATATTGTTCAACCAAGCAAACCAACCTAAAACAGTTTAATCGATTCTCAAAATCAAACAATATTTTCAAACCATACACAGAGACAGTCAAAATAAAACTGATTTCATTTGCTGATTTCATCCCACAGCCAGGAGGTCTACATACCCCATAGGCTGTATACCCACTAGGATCTTCTTGTTCTGATCCGGAGGCAGTCTTGCAATTCTACAAAAAAATAATTTAGAGAGAATTTTTATATAAATATGCAGTAAATCAGCTGTAAGTGTAAACCCTAACTATAGTGGCCTGAAATAACCTGCTGAGACTGACCCATTGTTATTCTATGCACAAGAACATGGTCTGCTCTGAGCGTTTGGTCCAGAGAATGGAGATTTTAGTCCCAGTGATTCAGAAAAACTGTAAAACCCCCATTAATCCAATCAAATTAATTACTTAATGAAACATTAAACATGTTTAGCTGATTCATCAGAACATGTTTTCATATGGCATTTGGTTTTGTTTTTTCTCGGTTGACCATGCAGCTGTCTGGCACAAAGTAAGTTACAAAATGGAAAACGAAAAAAAGATAATTTACAAGTTAAAATCATCTCAAATTCTGCAGTGTGAAACATTTCTGTAGGCTTATATTTTTAGTGCAAAAGTAAGACACTCATGCACTGTTCAACTTTTGCAAAACTTTTTTGCTTTACGAATATACTCCTCGAGATGTGTCCAGAACTGCAGTCCAGTAAAGTCAGCTGATCTGTTCAAAATTCTGTGTTACCCTGTGAAGACAGAGACTGTAAATCAAGGAGCTGAGCTGAACATTTTTGCAGAAGTCCTCTGTAGAAATAGTAGGGGTCAGGGGGTTGACCAAGAATCTTAATGTGACTCCTATTTCTGCAGAAACCATCTGCTGACAACTAAGAAAAAGTTTCGTTGATGAGAGAAATCCAAGTGCCATGTCAGGAAACCAGCGGGAACTCTGAATGACCTGGCACATGGTGAAACATGGTGACGGCAGCATCATGCTATCAGGGCGCTTCTCGGGAAGCAAATGGATGTCACCCATTGAGTTTTATGTTGCTGGACAGGATCTATTATGTGATGAATTCCCCCATAGCTGCCTAAGGGGAATCGAAAATGTACTGAATTGAGTCTAAATACTTCAGTAAATGGAAGGTTGCACTTTTCTAGCTTTCTATTAAGTAATTTTAACAGGTATCTCTGTAAACATGTTCCCAATTATCATTATCGGTCATTGTGGGTTACTGAGCAAACTGATGGACCAGATCGGGAAATTTATCCATTTAAACTGAACTCTACAACACAAAAATGTGCGCGGTCAATAGAAATCTGTCATAGTTTTGAACGAAAATAGAACGTGTATGAACGCTGTTCACAGACGTCAGAATGAACGCGTTCGCAATAAAGTTCCTCAATTGGAAATACGAACGGTTCCGTTCTTAGTTCACCAAAATATGAACGAGTTCATGAACTTTCGTTCATTGAACGCGTTCAGGCACAACACTGGGTATGGTTAGCTGCTGAGTGGGCCATACAAGCCAGCAGCATTTAGTTAGTTTGTGTTTCACAATGTTTGAATTATCCTCTTCTGCTCTGTGGGCTTACAAGCCTGCAGCATTTACTTAGTTCATGTAGATTATAGGTTAATCGTTATCACATGACTGTAGGTTTAGTAGCATTTCTTAGCTGAACAGGGCCTCTAAATGTGTTTTGCCTGGGATCTTGGCACAAGGGACTGTAACATCTTATCCTGTGTTTTATTGAATCTTCTTCTTCTTTTTTACTATAAGCAGTCCAGTGAGACTGTCTAGCCATCTCTAATCATGACCTGGTGGCGATCTAAAGTTAACTTGTTCAAAGGAAATGAGCTTTTTCACAACAGACAATGAACTTCCCGTGGAAGGAAAAACACAAGTGAAACAAACACACTGCTCACGTACTTGTTTCTAGACAATAGGTGCTGTACAAGTAAATCACGAGTTTTCAGGGCCTTTAAATGCGGCAACCTATGGCATAATACGAACACCTTTCTTAAGAAAGCATGGCGATTTTTACATTTATACCTTTCCTTTAACCTACTGAGACATGTTTTTGTGTGTGTTATGCCTCTTGTTGCTGGATGTCTGTATTTTGTTTTTAGTTTCAATATTTCATAATTTGTGATAAATCGGGGCTAATGACATCTCTGTTAATAGACTACCAGTATGTGATATAGTGTACGTGTATTTAAAGCTTGACTCAAAATGACATGTCTGTCTTCACATCCATGCGTTCAAGTATGCATGCTACTTTTGCACCAGGATGCCATTTAAAAGTATTCAGTCACCCATTCAAATAATTGCATTCATGTGTTCCAATCAATTCCATGACTGCAGGTGTATAAAATTAAGAACCTAGGCATGCAGACTGCTTCTACAAACATTTGTGAAACAATGGGTCGCTTTCAGGAGCTCATTGAATTCCAGCGTGGTACTGTGATAGGATGCCACCTGTGCAAGTCCAATCAAGACGATTTCGTCACTACTCAATATTCCACAGTCAACTGTCAGTGGTATTATAAAAAAGTGGAAGTGACTGGAAAACGACAGCAACTCAGCCACCAAGTGTCAGGCCACGTAAAGATACAGAATGAGGTTAGACGGTGCTGAGGCACATAGTGCGCAGAGGTCGCCAATTTCTGCTACAGACCTCCAAGCTTCATGTGGCCTTTAGATTAACTCAAGAGCAGCGCATAGAGAGCTTCATGGAATGGGTTTCCTTGGCCGAGCAGCTGCATCCGAGCCACACATCAGTGCAATGCAAAGCGTCAGAGTCATGCAGTGGTGTAAGGCACGGCGCCACTGTACTCTAGAGCAGTGGAGATGTGTTCTCTGGAGTGACGAATCTGGAGTCTTCTTCATCTGGCAAGTTGGTGGAAGAATCTGGGATTGGTGGTTGCCAGGAGAATGGTACTTATCTGACTGCACCGTGCCAAGTGTGAAGTTTGGTGGAGCGATGATTGTGGTGTGGGGTTGTTTTCCAGGAGCTGGGCTTGACCCCTTAGTTCCAGTGAAAGGAATGCTTCATCATATCAAGAGATGTTGGACTTTCTCCCAGCATTGAAGAAACAGTTTGGATGGTCCCTTCCTGCTCCAACATGAATGAGCACCAGTGCACAAAGCAAGGTACATAAAGACACAGAGCAAGTTTGGTGTCCTGACCTCAACCCAATAGATCACCTTTAGGATGAATTAGAGCGAAGACTGCGAGCCAGGCCGTCTCATCCAACATCAGTGTCTGACCTCACAAATGAGCTTCTGGAAGAAACACACTCCTAAACCTTGTGGAAAGGCTTTCCAAGAGTTGAAGCTGTTATAGGTAAAATTATCTAAATGCTAACACTGATCCAGAGCGTCCTTTCTTATCTCCTTTGGCACAGAATGCACTTGATCGTGTTTTAGGAAAGGAGATGAGATATTCCCGTCACACAATTCCTTGAAATGTCTGACTATTCCCAAAAGCAACTGATCAACTCAGTTCATTTTCAACTTACTGTTGCATTAAAGTGACAAGTCATGGTGTCAGTCCTCAACATGATAAACTAATCATACTATGAGCACTACTGTTCTAAAATATGTGTCACAAAGCTGTTGCCTTGTGCAAAGCACTTAAGTAATGTGGGTTATGAAAATTTCTTTAAAAAAATAAAGGTTACTTCATTCAGCTGACTCTCACTTTACCTCCTTGATATCTCTGGTCTGTCTCACTTTACCCTGAAGCTGGGGTAAAGTAAGACACAAGACCATTTTTTTAAAAAAAACAATCATATTTTCACAGCCCTTCATCCTGAATTCATTCTCATAATTTCCATTGATAGGAAACATCCTGAATTAATGGAAAATGTGTACATTTTACTGATATATCATTTTAGCCAGGTTTGCTGGGAACTTGTGGCACATCCGAGTCAGCTGGCCAGGCAGATCCATGTGGACCATGCACAGTAGATGGATTAGCATGAGCAAGTGCAGCAACAAATGCTGTAGGGTAAAGTGAGAGAGTGTCTCACTTTACCCTACAGCATTTGTCTAACTTTACCCCAACACCACCATTTTAGAAAAATCAACCTCTCTAAGCAATTCAGGCTAGTCTATCTTTTATATGTTGATAGTTCATCAACATGTATGATATACGTATGCTTTTCTACCTAAATCATTTTGTTCTGGCACAAGAGTTGATTAAGTTGACAGCAAGAAAATTGACTTTCACATCCAAAAAAAATATTTTAGTGAAAAAAACATGCTTGCCACAGCACTATGAGGTCCTCTCCTTCATGGCCAAGGGAAAGTGGGAGGGGCTTCAATATATAATGTCATATTACCACAAATGTTTTGTGTTGCCTAGATACAGGGGGGTTCTCATATTACCCAATGTCTCACATTGCCCCGTTCTCCCCTACAAAACTCTTGCCATAATAAGGCAACAATAAAATGAGACAAGCCATTATTCATTATTATTACTCACCCAGGCCTACAGAGGACTCATGGAGAGCATTCTCACCAGTGGCATCACGGTGTGAAAACACCACCAAGGCCAACAGAAAAGCTCTCCAATGACTCATCAAGAGGATGTTTTAGTAAAGGAGAACCAATAATCCCATTCCACAGTTCCTTAGGGCAAAAATGAAACCCAAAAACAACTGATCGAGGGAGTCAGTTCATTTTATTGTCGCATTGTCTGACTGAGTTAAAGCTAAGTTGTTACCGCTCACCTGAAAGACTGAGACTTTCAGGTGTAGCATTCTTTCAGTCTCTTAAGTCTTTAGATCATCCAGGAATGGATTTGGAATAGGACCACACCCACATTTCTCTGTGCTTAGAATGAAGCAGGACCACAAGGTGAATGTTTGTCGACACTGAACTGAGCTTTCGTTGCAAATTTCCTGAAACTCATTTTTAGCTCCAGCAGTTTCAAAGCTGTCTTAGTCGTATCTAGACACCACGTTCTTGTTGTGAGAATAAACTGTGATTCCCGAGATAGAGAGCATTTGTATGAAAATGTTTGTTTTTTCTCAGTGGAAGAATAGAACATACTGTGCATGATAACTGACAGAAACTCGCCTGTGTTTGCCTGTCATTTTAGTCAGTTTTCAAGCTAATCAAAGCAGTCCTCAAGATCTTTATCCTCAAGATAAACTGCAACTGCCTGTTTTTCACATGCATGGCTCTTCCACTGAACCAACTAAATATTGCACTTTACTTGGAGAAACTTCAGAGGCTTGCACCTGAAACAGAGCTGTACATGTTCAGTATTTACATTTTCCCCCCTCACTGGAATGCCCCAGAAGGTCCATCATTTTCTGCCTACAACATGAGCAACAGGCTGTGACCTGAAATGGCTGGCGACATCTGAATGAACACAGCGTCCGGTTGCTCAAGATAAGAACCGCTTATAACCAGAGTAGTAGTGCAAATCAACATCCAGGCTCTTCAGAGTTCAAGACCTTTCTGAACACAAACCATGATGAAACTTGAAATGTCTAAATAATCATAAATGACTTGTGTGGTGTATCTTTGTGCCCTTGGATGAAGAAGCGAATGAATGGTAGCTACCTTGCAGTCCCATACCAGAGAATAGAAACTTTACAGCACAGCAATTGAATTAGTTAAAGTAAACTGATTTTTAATACACAGTGAGATTAGTGACCAAAAGCTGCCTGTTACCATCAGTCAACCAATATAAAAAACCCAGTGTGATTTGGAAAATGAACAGTGCTAATATTCAACAAGTTAAATATGTGTTTTGTGTCAAAGAGGCTAAACTACGAAAACAACACCGGTACTGTACTGGTGATACACTGTACAATACACTGTGAATGCCTAGTCTGGTGTAGCCGGACTCAGTTCATATCCGAATATGAATGCGATAATACACCATTTGGATTCATGTGCATGAAACTGGATAGAACAGAGACATTTTGTTGTAAACAAATTAAATTCAACTAATTTTCACTTAAGTGGCTGTTACTCTTCTGTCCATTACCACATAAAGCCTGCCCAATAGATTTGTTTGCAGATCTTTAGGGGGTCACAATGTTGACCAACCACAGACCGAGTTTCCCTGACAAAAAATCTACAGGAAGTTTGAACTGTCTTCCAAGCTTGTGAATGCATTTATCTGAAATCTGTTGTTTCCAGTATAAGACCCCAGCCAATGGTCCCCAGTTTGAACAAGCCAGATCCACTGAGGCCCCTCAGGACTCAAATACCCCCACTAACAACATTCTGTTGCCAGAGGGCCCATGTCCATTCAGTGATGAGTCGCAACTGTTGTGGAGGCACAAGGAGGACCTACTAAATATTAGGCAGGTGGTTATAATGTTATGCCTCATTAGTGAATCATAATATCAGTACTTACAAAACCAATCTTGGAATCTGGGTCCTTTAAATCTGAGGCCAAATATGCAGCACGGAAATTTACTCATGGGATCCTCCTGATACCTCCTGAACCTCCCACCAATCCCCTAGAACTCAAGAACCTACTCGGATGAGTAGTGAAACGTCTTCTCAAGAAACTCTAGAAGCCCAGTTGCCTTTTTAAAAAAAAATCTTTTTGTGGATTTACCCAAAGATTGCAACTGTCACATAAATTATGTACACTACATCAATTAAATTGTCTGAAGGTCAGGGAGTTCTATCAACAAAAAGCTTCTGTCTGGCATGCAGTATATATTCATCTTGAGACCATCCACAACTGCATAAAAACTAGTCAAATTAAAAATCTGACTAACTCTCATACACAGTGTACAGATAAGACAGCAGTGAAGGTTGACTGACAAAGTTTGCAGGAGGTCTGAATCAAGAATCATCAGAGAGACAAACATGTTTGGTTATGAAATATTACATCAAATATTGCATCACTTCCCCAATATATTTTTGTTACATTACTTAACAGCACTTCTTCCACAGTCATCTCGTGAATCAAGTTGGACATCTGGCAGCTCTTTGGATTAATTTCAGTTAAATGGGTCTGTGGCATGTTTGGTGGCTCCTTCAAAAGCTGCCTTGAATTTGTTTGACCTCATCAGCAGAGTTGTGCTGGACAGTTTTCCACCTAGACCAGACCAGACACCAGACACTAATTAATAGTAGCACCCGTCCCCAGCAGGCTTAAGTTACACATACACAAAGGAACAACTCAAAAAACACAAAGAACAGCACATGGTGTTGACCTGACTTCCAAATTCACTAGATCCCAAACTGATCAAGTATCTGTGGGATGCACTGGGACAAGCCTGATCCACAGAGGCCTCTCCCCTCAACCCAAAGAACCAATGTGCCCCAAAGAACAGTTTGCAGGTGGTCATAGTTTTATGCCTGATCGTATAATGCATATAGGAGGAAAGAGTCGTCATTTTTTCTGTGTTAGGTCTGCTGCAGGGAAACTCTTAAACAAGAGATACACAACATCAGACAAAGAAGAGACAAAGTGCAGTAATTGCCAAAAGATCTCTGCCCCAAGGCTTTGAACAGTTCAAACTGAGAGGCATCAGCTTTCTCTGAAAGATCTTTGACCTGATGGATAATGTTGATCTCATTGATGTCACCATCCTCTAAAGAGGGAAAATCGAAGGAGAGGAGGTATAACTGCCAGTGATCATAAAACAATATCAGTTATGCTGTACAGGTGTATATGTTATGTTAAGGGCAAGGGATGTGTTGTACAAAGAGGGCACCAGTTTCATAAGAATATCTCCTGCTTTAAATTGCACTTTATCAAAATAACCACTCAGAAAGAGTAAGCACAATAAAACGTATTCATGTAGGGTGATAGAGGACAGTGAGTACTTGTCCCTGTGGTGTTTTTTTTAACAAGGTTTCTGGAAATAATGGAAATAATGCTGACTGTGATGTTAAATGAAAGTAGATAACTGGAACCAAAGCACAAGTGGCTCTTTATGTTTCTAAAAAAAGAGCTGAAGCCTCATCCGAGAATTCACATGTTCCTCACAGGGTGGAGCAACTCCAGCACATAAATGCACATTGCTGACTTGGTGTCACATGTCGGCAACATCAACAGTTAGTCTCGGTTTAGGACCACAGACCACCAAAACCACCTCCAAATTCCCTAGATCCCAAACTGATCAAGTAGGTGAGGGGTGATCCACAGAGTCCCCTCCCCTCAACTCATAGCACCCACAGGCCCATACTAACAAAATTCTGTTGCCAGATAACACAGGACACCCTTCAGAAGACCCATGTCCATTCAATGATGAGTCACAACTATTGTGGAGACACAAGGGAGACCTAGGCAATATTAGGCAGCTGGTCATAATGTTATGCCTCATCTGTGAATTGTAATGTCAGTACTTACATAACCACTATTTGAATCTGGGTGCTTCATGAGAACAAGGCCAAATATGTGACACAGATATGTAACAGGACCCTCCTGAAAAGACACAGATGCATCATTGAACAGATATTTTACTCAAAGTTTGCAACTTTCACATAAATTACTTACGCCACATAGATGAAACTGAAAGAAGATCAGGGAGTTATAGCAACAAAAAGCTTCTGTCTGGCATGCAGTATGTATTCATCTTGAGAACATCCACAACTGCATAAAATCTAGTGAAACTAAATCTCCAGTGCAAAGATTTAAACAAGGCCTCAGCAGTGAAGGTTGACTGACAAAGTTTGCAGGAGGTCTGAATCAAGAATCATTACACAGACAACAGTTTTTTGATATGAAATATTACACACTCATTACGTCCCCTTACATTACTAGATAGCACTTATCCGTAATCAGCTCGCGATTGACCAAGTTGGACATTTGGCAGCACTTTGGATTAATTTCAAGGCAATGGACCAGTGACATGTTTGTTAATGAGGACTTCTGGGGTACAGTTTATTTAGCAATATCTTGATTTGGATTTCACCACACCACTACTGTGAAATTCTGCGATGGATGTTTCTTTTGCTTTTGCTAAACACGCCTAATCAAGTTGAGTTGTAAAGAGAAATTGCTACATTTGGAATTAAAATTCTCCATGTGGAAATGTGATTAAAAACTTTTATAGCATAAGCTCTCTATGCTATACCAGGGGAGGATTTAATATAAAGCTGCACACTTACACCGTGTTGATGAGGACAGTTTTCATGATATCGAGACGTTTACAGCAAAGAGTGGAATAATTTCCCCATTGCAGGACAAATAAAGGTTTTTCTTATTGTTATTCTTATTCTTAATTGTAAACATCTAATATTATTTTCCATACTGTCTAATAATTACACAGCCTAGTGTCCATTACATTCAGTGTTGCCAGATGGGAACAGAAGAAATATCGTACTGTTGTTTTAAAATTATCGTTGTGTTACCCAAACTATTGTACGTAGTAAACCTTGAAAAAAATCACACACTAGGACAACGCATTTAAAATCAAAGCTATTCTATGCATGGAACTGCAATAAGCTAAGGGATAAACATGGAGGCTTGGCCATTTGAATGAAACAACTGCTTTATTCATTGTCAGTCAAATGTCAAATGGTTGCATATTTGCTCTTTTATATCGCATAGGCCCTGAAACTATCATATGAATATGATAATTATCGTATATCTGGCAACACTGATCATATCTTGGCTATAAACTCTGACTTAAATTTGTGAATTGGTGCAAAAAAGGACTGTAAGTAAAAAGCATTTTTTTGTTTTGTAAGTCCCAAATAATCACAGAGAAATCAGTTAGAGAGGGTTATGTAATCGGGCTTACACCATTAATACATGTTTTTCTGTAATTTCTTTAGTTGAATTTTTTTTTCTTAGTGTTTAAACTTCATTTATCGTCTGAATTGTTTTCTGCACTTTGTCTTATCTTATCGCAGACTTTCACTTTTTCTTTTATTTATTTTTAAATTGCTTATGTCCATATCTTTTGGGAAGTTGAAGACAATGTCTGGCCGGTGACTGAACCCTGACGGGAATTGCTCATTTTGTACCATCTTGTTGATGACTGTCTCTCAGCTGTTGCTTAATGATTCATTTCAGCAGAAAGTGATTTTTGCCTGAATGCAGATTCTTTTTTCTACTTCTTACTTATTGCCAAATGATCTGATTCTTCCCCTTTCTTTCCAAAATGTGGATTGAACATTCACTTCTTCTTTCAGTATTATGCCTATTTGCCATGCCCACACCAAAATAAGAGCTTCACTTCCCCTTTTATTTTTTTATTTTCCAGCCGCTGCACAGTATCCTGCAACTCTCCCTATCATTACAGTCCACATGAAGTAACATTAATATATGCATGGGCCTACCATAAGCCAGTGACGTGCAGTCAGGATAGGCAGGATAGGCAGTGCCTACCCTGAGTAAATTTCATTAAAAAAAAAAAAAACACATATTTTAAAATTTATTCTTAAAGTTCACATTCAAGTTATAAACAAAGAGCTTAGAATGCAATTTCAATTGTAAAAAGTAAATTTATGTCTAATTATTAAAACCGATCAAAAACCATGTCAAAAACCCAGACGTGAAGGCTTACGCGAACAGCAATTCACAACGTTGAACTACGCAAAGCAAGCAGTCTGGTTGCCATGAGAACGCGCAAGCAAGCCTTCCCGACGTGGCTTGCATGCATTCTCAAGGCCAGGGTAGGCTGTGCCCGATTTGCCTGTCCTCAGCACTGATTTTTCAATGCAACAAATTTTGAGGGTTGCGCATGCGTATTATATAATTTACGCGAAAGTATATGGGCGAGCATAGGCACTGATTATTGCCGATGCCAAATATGGCAATGCCTTACCAAGACAGGCTCTGGCGTGAGTGCGAGCCAATCATAGCCGCCAAGATGGAAATTTGTTACAATGTCCGATATAGCGCCTTCCGTACCATTGTTATCACCACACACTAGAGTTGGAGCATTTTAGCAAAAGTCAGAGATTCGAAAGCGATAATGTCGACCATTGTGCGTCTGAAAGGTTTTAATAAGTTGGATTACCAGCAGAAGTTGCTTGTCATCAAGCAGGGCAGGCCAACACCACCTCTTCCTGACCTCCATCAGCGTAAGGGGCAGAAAATCGTCCGCTCATTCAAGCCTGATTGGTACACCAGAAGAGAGTGGCTTTGCGGGTGTGATGTTAGCAACATCATCGGTTTGGTCGACACGCGCAAATTCGAGCACATGTCAAGATGTTTTGATGATGGATTACTGAAGAGCCTGTCCGAGGCATACTCCAGGTACTTTGATTTTGTCAGGTTGAAAGCCGATTTGACAGGACTGTACAACTCACAAGTGATTCGTCAGACGTGCGCATCACCTGCTCAGCTCCTTGATTTTCTGCACGCCAATGATTTGGTGGTGACTGTGCCAGAAGCATCCAAGCTCCTCTCTCTCGTTCTGACACTTCCTGCTACAACGGCCTCAGTGGAGCGATCCTTTTCAGCCCTGAAGAGAATCAAGACCTACAGCCGAAACCGGACTGGAGAAGAGCGCCTGTCATCCTTGGCCCTCATTTCCATTGAGTCTGCGCGTCTCATGAGGCTGCAGAAGGACCGAGAGACGTTCTACAATGACGTCATCGAGAAATTCGTGGAAAAAGACAGGCGCATGGACTTCATCTTCAAATGAAGGTAAGCAGCTGATTTTACAAATCTGTGTTCATTTCGGTGCTAAATGAATTGTGCCTTGTTTTTTATTCATCCACCTAATTCTGTAAATGTTTTACAGAATGCTGCTCTGCTAGAGTGACCATTAGGCTACTGTACCAGAGAAGGCCCCCTCCCTCACTGAGAAGACATCCCAAAGCCACACACTTTTTTTTTACTCTAATTAGTTCAATATGCTATCAGTTTCATTGTTAATTTGTTCAAATCTATACAGCCTGCATTTATAGGCAAGTGCTGTTCCTTAATGCACTTTTACAGTAGTGTTGCCAACAACTTATGTAGGCCTTGCAAGTTCATAATGCTTTATACAGTATATTGTTCAGTTTTACATGTTTATGAGTAGTTGATTAATGGTGGTGTGTACATAAGTTAAAATGTCACAATAAATTTCATGTTTTTGAAGATATATTCTTGTATTTTCTTCACATTCCCCTTTTTAAAGATGTACTGAAGCTGTAGTCATCAATAAGGTTTCTCAGCTTCTGTAGGATGTGCATAGTGGCCTCATGGTGAAATGAGAACAGTTATACTGTAAAATTCTTAAGTGGTAGTATTACCATGAAAATATATTAATATTTGTAAGTGTACGGTCGGAATTTACATATGTGAGTGGCCACTGCCTACCCTGCCACAGACCTCACCGCACGCCACTGCCATAAGCAGAACGTTTTGCTGAGCACAGCATTAAATAAAAGTTAACAAGACAACAACAACACACACTAGGCCAAATGGCTAATAGCAGAGAGGCTGTTTAACCCTGACCTGTATATACCGGGTGCAACATATGGAATCGAAATATTAGTCACGGTTCGCAACTATACGAACTATGCGAACGAACAGTCACTGTGTTAACCCATGTGCTTTGACTTCAACGAAGCTGATTGCGGTGGAGGTAGAGAGCCTCCATTCTCCCTTGTAGCGGGCCAATAACACATTTACTCCCAAGCTTTTCAATACATTTCAATTTAAATATCTGTCTGTTCCTCAACTTACCTCTTTTTTCTCTGACATCTCGATTAGCAATCAATTCTGCCGCTAACGTCAATGGTGACCCGCCCTACTCTGCCTTGGATTGGCTCTGACCAGGAGACAATAATAGCCAATCAGAAAGGAGAGGCGTTGCCGGGCCGTCTATTGAGTGCCCGCCCCCAAAGTGCCAAAACTCAGGAAAGTCGAGCAAGCAGATAGAGACCGCGAGCGCACAGACAGTGACGGCGAGCGCGCATTCTGAGACCGCGCGCGCGCATACAGACCGCGAGCGCACATACAGAGACTGCGAGCGTGTAGAGATTGGTCTTTATGCGCGCTGATTATGATTTTTATGCGTGCGGATTTTGGCACTAATTTAACGCCATATTTACTATCCACAACCTCATTGATCCTGAAGGGCATTCGAAATGTGTGGTTATTACTTGAACCTCAACAAACAACATACTGCAATTTAAATATGAAACAGAAAACGTGTTGTTATTGATTTCTATGGAAAGTAATGTCACTGTAAAATGTAATTGTATATCTTACTTAAAAAGAAAAGTGACCTTAACTCATTCCAGCTTACTCTGTTGACTACCCTCACTTAAACTTAGTAAAGACAACTTTCTACTGAGGCAAGTAATCAAACTCATCAGCTGCAAGTAACCTGTACTTAAAAGTATGAGTGAGAAAGACGCATCTGCGTAACCAGCAGAAACTCGGCATCATTCGGCAGCTCTCGTTGACCGCACATGCGCAGTTACTCACTGACGAGTGACGACGTGCTTTGAAATGAATGAAGCGGTAAACCGTAAACAACGCGGCGGTTGATGCAGTACTAGTGTCACGGTAAGTTTCACTGGTTTTCTATGTAGCAAATTTATAGTCGTTATCTTTGCCGGATAATTTATTCGTAAATCCAGGTTTGGAGGCTAACTTTATGTTGAATGATTTAGCCAAGACAAGTGTTGGTGAACGCTGGGCCTCCAGTGAAGGATACAACGGAACGGTGGCCAGAAGTCTTTACAGAGGGTCAGGTAATTTAAAACTATTCCTATCTTTTTTGGTTCTCATATAATTCATTGTTTGTCACATCTTTTAATAACTTACAGAATTAGCTTTAGCGTCATACATTTGTCATACTTTTCCTTCAGATTCTGGCAGAGATCTGTCGCTTGTTCTTCAGAGAACTTGACAAATACACCCCTCGCTTGTTTGAGATTTTCAAGAGCAAGGGGGGAACTGTTGGCCAGTAACTTCAGAAGTATCTGCAACAAGTCAGACCAAGGGTAAGTTCCTTAGATATAAAATACACAAACATGTTGTGATGGAGTGATGTGTGTTTGACATTGAGTGTGATTTTTCAGAGTACAGATATTACTGTGACGCGAACGGCAGTCCTCCGTGGCCTTCATGTGATCTTTGGAGATGAGAACAGACTTGTTCATGACCTGCTTTAGTAAGTCTTTATTATAATTTTTTAATTCCACACCACAGGATGTCCACTCTTTTTAATTCTGCTTTGTTGCTTTGATATCTTTAGTTTTAGTTACTGCTCCACTCAGCCTGAATCAGTGCTGCTGTACTTCTTACGTGTATCAACTGATGACCTATCCCCAATCAGATTACTTTTAGTGGTATCTGCTGTCTTTCAATAGGATTCAGTCGCAGTTCTCTAGTGTCACCCCATGTGAAACCCAAATGTATGCAAGTACAAAAAAAGTACCATGAATTTCACTTTACTGATTGTAAGTAGAGTGGTTATACTGATATCTCTTATGACCATATGAAGTGCACAGGTGCACTGGTGCAGCTGGTGCACAGGTGCAACAGTTTCAAACTGTAGGAGTTTCACATTCCTGTACTACATCGGAAGTTTACTCATTGGCCTCCTTTGTTAGTAGCGAGTACATTGCCCAGAGGCTGCAGTGATGAAGAAGTGTTATGTTGTACTTATAGTGGCTGTCTTGTGTTTTTTGCCATAGATATTCAAGGTGACATCTGATATAGGGCTGCACGACTACGGACAAAATGATAATCACGATTATTTTGATCAATATTGAGATCACGATTAATTATCGCGATTTCAAACAAAACAAATTTTATTGTCACATAGTCTATTTTAACTGCTTTCACATCCATATTTTGCACGCTAAACCCACAATGCTTCCAAACAATGGATGATGATCCGATTCTAGAGACAAGCCCCTCGGCTTCGGCCTCTGCTTCATTAGACATTTTCTGTTTCCTTTGTTAAGATTGTTTATAGCCTTATGTACACCCGCCGATAGGGCCCAGAACTGGACTCTCATTAAATTATGGAATAATTAAAAAATATATATATATATATATATATATATATATATTAAAATATGCCTATTTGTGGGAAAAATACTTAATACCTGAGTTACATAAAAGCTTTTTATTAGTTTTCTTCCTAATTGTCCTTGAAATAGTGGTCAAGAACCCCCCGATTCCCAACACAAAAATGGTTTGGCCACTGATTAAAATTTGATGTTGCCGTTTGAGTTCCGGTCAGCACAAGTCTGATGCTCAGAAAAGGAAAGAAAAGAGAAGAAACTAGAGGCCTTAAAAGATTTTCTTAACAAATATTTCACCTCATTGAAATCTAACAGTTGTGGTGCTACAGATGGTTTAACCTAAAAAACTGTACTGTATTAGAACATCTATTGCCAGTATAACAATACTATTTTACTAACCATTGATTATTACTGAATTCATGTACCTCGCCCAACCCAGTTGTTCAGCCAAACGTGACCTTTGATGACTGTTGTTGTTTACAAATATGGACACAAAAAATAAATGTGGACTTCACAATGCCATTTCTGTGTGCTTATTTTTTAAGTAAGGTAAAGTAAGGTGTGTTAAGTGCATTTTACTTAATATTAAGTACTGCTCACTCAGGATATGAAGTCCCTGTGACTCATCTTTATTGAGTTCCTGTCATTTGTTGAAGTTGATTACACTTATATACATTAAGTGTAGTGTATTACTAATGACAAGTAATGCCCACTTTTTTGGTGGAATATATTAAGTTAATTTGACTTAAAGAATTTTAGTTGTAATAGCTTGATCTGAAGTTACCTATACCGAGATATTTTCAGTACTCACAACTTTCGAAGAAGTAGAGCTAACTCGGATATAATAATTTCACTCTACTTGGCACAATTAAGTCCATTTACTTACTTTTCTCAAGGTAATCGGTTTCCTAAATTCTTTCAAGTAAACTTAACTTGTTCGAATTTACATTATAATGTTAATGACAAAATATGACATCATAGCCTAAAGCAACTAGAACGTTTGGTGGAAAAGACAAGACTGTGTCCTCGAAGTGTCTGGCAGTAGCCCTTCTTTTGCTGAAGTGTCCTACTTCGTTGGACATGGAATTAGGATAGAATGAATTGGTCAGAGAGAATAGCAGTGCACAAGAGAAAAAATGGTAGTGACGGAAGTAAACAAAAGGATAAGGTTCAAAGGGCACACACAAACGTTTCACTGCAGTTTATTCCTTCCAACAACATGATTATCTAGAATCCAAAACCAAAGCCAAAGTCGTTGGACATACCGTGACCTGAATAACGAGGACCATCATGGAGATAATTTGGAATCAATAAAACGTGATCATAAAATAAAACTGATGAGTTAGGAGCTCTTCTCTTTTTCCAAGCTTCCTAGCCTCCCAGCTAATCACAGACAAACTTTGTTGCTGGCAATTCTTTGATGGCGGTTTGGTGTGTTTGCACCATAGATGAGTAAAAACTGACTGCAAGGACAAACGCAGATGACTACTGGTGGTGCTTTTCCTCATTGGAAAATGGAAAAAAGAAGTAAAAGGTGTAGAGTAGCCACAAATATCGGCCTACATACCACAGAAAAACGCATCAGCAGTGCTGCTGTATTACTCCTCCTGCCAGAAGAGGGGACAAGCCAGATTTTTGTTAGTTTTCTTGCATTTTATGTTTTATTAAATCAAGATAGTTGTACATTTTTAATATGCAGCTGTAGCATTTTATTATCCCAAACTGGCTATTCACTTGGAGGGTTTTTATAAGATTATACAAACTTATATTCCACACAAAGGTTTCTGAGCTGCATTATGTAAAGATGAAACAATATACACAATATGAAACAATATGAATTAGCTGCAATTATAATGACCTTCTGCACCAAGTTTATATACATTTATATTCGCCTATGATCCTTACAATTTACAGTGCAATACAATTTAATGGGCTGCTTTATGCTTTATAGTATTGCAAAAGACAGCTTTATTATATTGTAAAACTATATTGTCTGAAACCATTTTTCTAATAATTATAGCTTTTGCATAGAAATTAAATATGTTCCCTGGTTAACAATAAGCTACATTGTTATAAATGTACTTTTAATTTTGGTTGCATGGTGCATTAGACCTGTTACAATTTTCTGTATGGATGTATGTCATCTTTACTTGAGTATTTTATATTATGGTATCCATACAGCCTGGAGTCATGATGTGTCACTTTACGATATCCGCAATAAGCAGGCCACAGTTCATTTTGGAATAATCTTCAAGCTGACTTCTCTGATCTGATTCCAGCTTTTCCAGTAAACCAGCAGCAAGTACTGACAAGTACTCACAGCTATATGAGAAGATTTTAATGCAAATGTTGTGAATTACAGTTCAATAATAACCTATGCATGAATAGAACATGAACTTGTGAAGGTGCACATGAGTGTCAGGCTTCAAACATTCCTGGCGACTCAGTGATCTCCTCGCCGGCCCCAGGCCCCGTTAGAAATCCACTTACGCTTACATGATTATAAATAGCGATCTATCTATTGATGACCGTTTGGAGTGGTGTTAGCAGTGTTGGGAGTAACGAGTTACTAAAGTAACGTATTACCGTAATGCATTGCTTTTTGTTGTAACGCAGTAATGTAAGGCATTACAGGGGAAAATTCTGGTAATATTTACTCGGTACAAATGTCAGTGGTATAAACTTTTGAATAATAAAGGCGTGGAAATGCTAATTTTGTATCCTGTACAGTTCATTTCAGTTCAATTAATTTTAATATGAATAGGCCTATTGTTACAATATTTCTATCACAATTTGCCAGACGTTGACCTTTTGTCTGTTCTTGCAAATATTGTTCCTTGGACTGTGCCATGAGCCATCCCTGTGGCTATTATACTCTAATGTTTTTAATCATAAACCTAGCTCAGTCAGATACCACATCACCTTCCACTGAATGTGTTATGAGCTAATTGAGCACCATGAGCTACATTTAGACCGCCAAATCCATATTTGGTTATTTTGATGAGTAACTTAAAAGTAATGTAATAGTAGTGTAATGCCTTACATTTCATAATAGAGTAATATTGTAATGTAACGAATTACTTTGAAATGTCAGTAACAAGTAGTCAATAATGCATTACAGTTTTGAAGTAACTTGCCCAACACTGGGTGTTAGGAATAAGCTTTGGCTATGACGCGTATACTGCACATCAGACATTGCTTGGAAAAAACTGTCTTTCTGTATTTGTCCCAAGTTATTACTCATAAAGCACATACATATACCTATAATAATTTATAATAAATATAAATAGCCTATCACAGTGTATGTTACAGCTTATTGCACAATATAACTGAGTACGATGAAGGACTTACCCAGAAGCTGTTGCATACAAAATGTCACATTTTTATTTATTTGTTGTTGCTGTTATTGAAGTTAATGCGATTTAAATGTGTAGTTATCCACTCTGCACTGAGCCTCACGGTTACATGCAGAGTAAACTGTGATCATGTGCGCTTCACTCGAGGCCACGCCCACCGCACTGACGTCAGAGCGGATACCGTACATCAGGGTTTCAATGACAAAATGAAAGAGGGGTCCGAGATGTGGAAGAGGACTTATAAAGAGTAGCGGAATAAATCTTTTTTAAAAAGGGGGGGGGGGGTAAAAAGGTTCCGCCCTCGACTTGTGCATCACATGGTTATGATGGAAACTGCTTTTCCGTATATAAGACCGTAGAAGCTGCCTTAAAGTCAGGGGTGCTGACTGCACTTGTAGACTACTGTGTTGTGATCGCTTTCAGCAGGCGCGTGTTTTTAAAGGGGCAGCAGCCGTGCTACTTTCAATTTGATTCAAGTCATCATGGCGGATTCAACATCCCTCACCCGGGCTTTGTCACAGCCGAAGATGGACGGGACCGAGGCTTGCCCTAACTGGGGTGCCCAGATGCATGCGTCCCGAAGGGGAAAGCTGTCGGGCTGCGTCACAGAGACGCGTGTCCTGGTCATCAACACCGGAGGAACCATCGGGATGACAGAATCGCCTGAGGGTAGCTATGGCTAACGGAACTCACTGTAATGTTTCCGTCAGGTGTCGTGTTTAGCCAGGACTGGAGTTTGTTTTTCCGTTAACAGGTTGTTTGCTTCATGCCAGTGTGCGCATGAGGCATGGAGCAAATGCTGCGTGACAACAATCGGCACGCGTATCCTAAAATAGTCCCGCAAACAGCTTACCCACTCAGTTGAGGCTGTGTGATGTGAAGAGTTAATGCAATATGAAGCCATCTAGGCGTAAACGTGATCAAACTTTTTGAATCCAAATGTAAAATGAACCAATGTTCAGCGATGGACAAATCCAGGACATTTATTTAGCCTTAACAATAATTATAAGTTAGGGATCAGTCTGGTAAACTAAAATGAAGCTTGTCAGTCTTTAGTAAAAGACATGCTAAATGTGGTAGTGTACTGTACAAGCCAGCCCTCCTTGATACAGTTGAATCACCATCACTGATTCTCTCAATGAATAACCAGATGTTGACATTAGGTGTTGGGCAATATCTGGAGCGTCTATAGCCATGCTAAATAACATACAAAGGTCCTGCCATGTTCAGACACAGCTGGTTGCCAGTCTCTGTCTGCATTTTTAATTGTTTTATGTGAAGCGCTTTACATTGGCAGCACAGTAACACATTTTACTGTTATAGTAGTCCTGTCTAAATGTGATAAAATGGTTGACGCTGACAGTGCCTTAATGTGAATAGAAAGGGTCACTATCCTGTACATGTACATATGCTTCTACGTACGACTGAGGTCGTAAACTGAACTATTTTGGCACCAGCCTATCATTAAATTGGAAATCGCGTACAGACACTTGAGTAAAGTTTGGACTCGTGTTTACGTAGCATTACTGGACTCATGACTGTGTGGCAATAATCGTTTTCCAAGTGCGTCTACACATTATATGCTCGTGACGGTCACAGATTTTTAGAAATGGCCTGCAATGGTTAACTCAGTGTATATATGAACATACCTAAATGCCTTTTCAGCAACTGTAATGATGTAGTTTCTTACATTTACCACTAGAGTTCAGCATGAGGCTGATATTGTGAGGATGGTAAGCCACACAATGCTCAGTAACAGTAATCCCGCACGAGCGAGCTATGAAATATGACAAACCTTGTCGGTTTCCGTTTTTTTGTGATTCACAGGTCTTACCCCAGAGCCCCATGCCTTTGTGAAGAACCTGCGTAAAATGCCCATGTTCCACGATGAGGACTATGCCAAGAAGGCTCGCATCACTGAGCGCTATGGGCCTAACACCCTGGTCCTGCCGTAAGTGCACCAAGAATTCTTCTGGACTCAGTCTGCAAATATACATGACTTTATTTTTATATTATATGTCTACACTTAACCTAACCCGCCTTATAGAATAAAGTATTTTGACCATATGTGTAATAGTAGTCTTTATATTGTTGATGGACAGAGCACCTCATCTTAAAATCCTAAATCTTCATCCAGAGCAAAATACTGTATCAGGACAAGCAGACGGTGAATGAAACAAATCATTTCCCTCCTTTGTCGCTCTAACAGGAAGCCACCTTACCACTCTGACCTGCTATATTACGGGTGCTGTAATACTGGTAGCATTTTGTGCACCTTTGCTGTGCTTGTGAGTGGCTTGATGTCACTGCCGTCCTTAAAGCCAGATGTTAGGGTGTGCTTGCCTGACAGGAAATGCATGCCGACGTGTCCTTTGGGCCATTTGGAGGAAACAGTTTTGTACCTCCCTCTCGCTCCACTTGTTTATTGTGAACAACAAGCCATCTGATTAAATAACTAACCGACTAACGTAAGATTTGAAGTTTTCTTTGTCTGGTGTCCGTGTTGTAGAGTAATGACAGCGGACCGGGCTCATTAACAGCCTCTTTGTCCGTACTCACTAATTCTCCTCACTCTTTTCATGTTGACTGCTGCTGTGAAATTGGGCTTGAGTGGCTCGTATAGTGTAGATAAGGTCGTGCGCCTCACGGTGCGAAAAGCTTGAAGTTGAGGGCGTTTCTTGATCTCTTTCCGAGGCACGAGAGCTTCCTGATATATTATCTCCATCTGTTTTTTAGTCTCAGTATTTGATTTTAGCCCATATGCAAATTTAACAGCTATACTGTTGATCTTGTGCAGTTACCTAGCGCATGTCAAATACTTCTGTGTAGGGAATTAGTTTATTGATTTATTGAAAAGCTTTATTCACGTGATGTTGAGCAGCAACGCCACAAGGCTGGTTGCTCCCCGCCTCCAGTCTACTTCTCTCTCACACACACATTCATGCACTGATTATTCTTAAGCTATGAGGCATCTTAGCACGGGTATGCTAATGTGGAGCTTTGCTACACCTTAGGGTACACTGCCAGATAGATGAATAATTGGTGATTTGAATATTGTTTTCTTGTGGCACTTTGCCTTCAAGATTATCAACAACATATGTTCTGGGGTCGTGTGTGGACTTAAGGCTAATTAGAAGAGTGTCTGCAGGACCCCTGGTTGGATGGACCGGGGCTCGCCTCCTCTTCCACCCGCTGTTCCATTCAGCTCCTATCTCTGTGTCATGAGGCTCCCCTATGGTAATGTTGGAGGGGAGGTAGGGGGTTAGTCCCTCTCTGTTTCTTTAAAGGGGAGATTAAAAAGAAAATCTTTCCATGGCTGTTTAGTCAGTCACGCCGCCTTACGCTGGGTGTCGGAGGTGGGGCTGTGGGTCGCCCGAGTTAAACTCCACTTAGAGGCAACATAAATATGCATACACGGAAGACTCCCTTTCTATCATTTGGTATCAAAAAAACAACAACACCGGCTTTTGGCCTAACCTAGAATGAGTCACCAAACAAGCCTCAAGACATACATCCCCAGATTATGTCGTTCAGAATTGCTTGGCTTAAGTGAACACTGTAGTGTAGCTCCTCGGAACAGAGGAGCTTTATTTTGTTAAACAAAAATGCCTCATTTTCAACGTGCGTCCCTCTAACCGTATGACTGCACCCCTCCCTTTTACACTTAGAAAATTCTTTGTGTGTGTGAAACAGGTTTTGGCACCCTGCTGCTGAGACAGAAGGCCGAGCTAAATAGACTGTGTCTCACTTCATGAAGTCAGCGCTTTTAGCTTTGCCCTCCTCTTCCATAAATTCAGCTCCCCGCTCGAATCGCAACCGGATCCGACTTTGTTGGATGAACACAATGAACACAAATAATCATTTTTCAAAGTGAAGATTAGAAGCATTTGTTAGAAGCATTTGTATTCTCTGTGTTTTGTAGTGATCGTCTGCACTTGCTGTGGCTGAAAGCGTTGATTCTGTTTATTTTGTGGTAAATCTGATTTAATATGTGACTTGAACTCATAGATACACTTTTTTTTCTTACCTCCCAGGCCTACTAAAGACAAAGTACCAATACACATAGTGTACACTGTCTTGGAGTATGATCCTTTGCTGGACTCTTCTAATATGACCCCAGATGACTGGGACAAAATTGGGAAGGACATTAAGGTAATTGCTGCTGTATTGCTTCACTGTTGGATTGTAGTATCCATATGAACACCAAATTATTTCTGCCTTTAAAAGGTAGACATCAGTTAATCTACATAGTCCTCAATAAGTACTGCGCATCATATGTTAGAACAATGTTTCTGTATGGGCGTTACCGTTTAAATGAAGAACCCCACTATTTGTTCTTTGTCTTCTTGTCTGACATCAGGAACACTATGAAACCTACGATGGTTTTGTGGTCCTTCATGGCACAGACACTATGTCTTACACGGCCTCTGCCTTGTCCTTCATGTGTGATCATTTGGGCAAACCGGTCATTCTCACCGGCTCCCAGGTAAGAGCTGCTATCCTCAAACACCAGCCAACAAGTACAAGAACGGTGTCTGCACGATCTGTCTGTCGTCTTATTTTAATGATGCACGCTCTGTCTTCAGGTGCCCATCTATGAGCTCAGGAATGACGGCAGAGACAACCTGCTGGGGGCGCTTCTAATTTCTGGCCAGTATGTCATCCCTGAGGTGAGGAAAAGGAGACATGGCCTAAGTTCTACTTGTCTGCATGTTACCTGATTTATCCGATTTTGCTCCACTGAAGGCAACGTTTTGTAATTTGCCCTTGTGTGTTTTTCTCTCCGTTCAGGTCTGCCTGTATTTCTACAACAAACTCTACAGAGGGAATCGCACCACCAAGGTCGATGCTGGGAGTTTCAGTGCATTCTCCTCTCCTAACTTGGCTCCTCTGGCCACTGCTGAAGTTGATATTGCAGGTAAGTCAGACATAAAACGGTGCTCTTTGTATACAGAATATAAATCACTTTTGGTATTCAGATGAGGTGTTTTTTTTTTCTCAATCTCTCTTCTCCATCTTTCCTCTAGTCAACTGGGATACAGTGTGGAGGGCGAAAACCATAGAAAAGTTTGACGTCACCACCAAGGTGAACAGCAACGTAGGCCTGCTCAGACTGTTCCCTGGAATCACTGCTTCTACTGTAAGTTTGTCTGTCAGATTCACCGAATGTTCGGAGGCTACTTGTTATCCTTGGTGTTTTTGACACAACAGAGTAATTAGTATACCAATACTAAGTATACATACATACACTCCTAAATCCCAAATGGCTCAGTTTCGGGAACCCACCCAGTACCTGCAAATCAAATTTGGACACTCATTTTGAAGTGCTGTTTTTTGACTTTGTGACTAGCAAGGCCTATGAAAAACACATCTCACTAGTAAAGCAGTGAATCTCCCTGAACCATTCGTTTCCCCATGAATCCTGGCATTGTCATCTCGGAATATGCCCGTGCCATCAGGGAAGAAAAAAATCCACTGATGTAATAACCTGGTCATTCAGTATATTCAGGTAGTCAGCTGACCTCATTCTTTGGACACATAATGTTGCTGAACCTAGACCTGAGCAACTGCAGCAACCCCAGATAACAGCACTGCCCCCACAGGCTTGTGCAGTAGACACTAGGAATGATGGGTGCATCACTTCATCTGCCTCTCTTCTTACCCTGATGCCCCCATCACTCTGGAACAGGGTAAATCTGGACTCATCAGACCACATGACCTTCTTCCATTGCTCCAGAGTCCAATCTTTATGCTCCCCAGCAAACTGAAGCCTTTTCCAGTTAGCCTCAATGATTAGTGGTTTTCTTAAGGCTACACAGCTGTTCAGTCCCAATCCCTTGAGTTCTCTTCACATTTTTTACGTGTGGAAATGCTCTTACTTTCACTATTAAACATAGCCCTGAGTTTTACTGTTGATTTATCACGATCAATCAGGATTTTTTTCCGACCACATTTCTTCTTGGAAGATGATGGTTCCCCACTATCCTTCTAGTTTTTAATAATGCGTTGGACAGTTCTTAACCCAGTTTTAGTAGTTTCTTCAATTTCCTTAGATGTTTCCTCTACTTGATGCATGCCAATGATTTGACCCTTCTCAAACAGGCTAACATCTTTTCCATGGCCACAGGATGTGTCTTTAGACATGGTTGTTTAAGGAATGAGAAGCTACTCATTGCATCAGTTGGGGTTAAATAACTTGTTGCCAGCTGAAAGATAATCACCCCTGCGGTAATTATCCAATAGGAGGCTTTTAGCTATTTGCTTAGTTAAATCCAGGTGGTGACTTTGGTTTTGGTCAGGCAGTGTACTTGCATCATCCTTAGATCCTTAGAAATACTTAATTACATTTAAGGAAATGCTGAAAGAAGTAAGCTAGCATTGTCCAAATCTTTCTAGTCAAATCTTTCCTGTGGTCGCATTAAAATGTACTTAAAGCTTTATGTTCTTCAAAGGTAACGGACTGTTGTTTTGTCGAACTGCAATAAACTATAGTTAACTTTAATTTAATTGCGCTATTACCCATCTTCTGTTACTTCCCCGCTCATGTAAACTACCATCAAAGCTCAGGCCGGAGAAAGATGAGACGGAGTTATGGGGCATGTCCAATCACCCTGTAAAGAGGGAGGAGTGGCGGCAGATACTGTAACATTCAGCTGCACCTCCCCCTTCAGAGGCCGCTGGGAGAGTGACTTTACTGTCTCAATCTGCTCCCACTGCCCAACTCTGCTATCAAGGCTTTCTTACGGCCTTTAACTGCCTTTATGAGGCGGCGCTTTGATTAGGCACCAGGCTCTCGTGCGTCTGCGGTCTCTGCTGTATCAGAGCCTCATTGGTAATCTGCGTCAGACCTTTCTTGTCAAACTGCTTATCACATCAAAAAATACTGACTGAACCTGGCACTTTTAATGCCACCTTCTTCTCACATTTTATGGTAACTGCCGTGGAGTTGCCAAGTGACTTTATGCTTGCTAACACCTTCAGATTAATTGCTCTCCTTCCTGCCATTTCAGTCATCTGCCGTTCTAGTCATATTCCTTGGCTAATGATGTGGTATAGGGCCTCCCGGTGCCAGGCAGCCAACCAGTGAGTGAGATACCGGTTGCAGAGATAGCACCAGATGGGCTTTTAGGAGAGTGGATGGTCCCATGCATTGGAGTGAAAGGGGCTGCAGGAAAAATAACATGGAATACTAATTTCTCAATTTGATTCTACACCGTTGAGCAGCCAGTTCAGATGGTCACAAATTTGCGATATTTATGATCTGAAACTGCGCTCACATCTGTGTCCAGGTGAAGGCTTTCCTGCAGCCGCCAATGGAGGGGGTGGTGCTGGAGACCTACGGCAGTGGCAACGCCCCCAATAACCGCCCTGACCTGCTGGCTGAGCTGAAGAAGGCCACTCAGTCTGGCGTCATCATCATCAACTGCACCCAGTGTCTGAGGGGAACAGTGTCTGCCTCCTATGCCACCGGGACGGTAGTTCATGTCAATCATGACCTTGCCCAATATATGTTTCATTTTGTTTAGAGAACCAATGAAATAACTTCCTATTCCTATGATTTTTCAGGCGTTGATGGAGGCGGGCCTGATAGCTGGAGGTGACATGACTCCAGAGGCATCTCTGTCAAAACTGTCCTACGTGTTGTCCAAAAGAGAGCTCAGTCTAGATGTTAAGAAAAAGGTATGTGTGTTTATTCACAAGTTTCTGCAGAAGTGACGTTTCCGAGGAAGATAACAGCCACAATGTAAACGAAAACATACACGTGTTAACCTGTTTTGTGACAATGTCCAGATGATAGCTCAGAACCTCCGAGGTGAAATGAGCGAAGGACCCAAACCGTGTCTAAGCGACAGCCGTTTCATTCAGGTCATTGCCAAGTCTTTAAGCATCGGCTGTAAGGAGGTGAGGGCAACAGTCCCTTTACTGATTGCTCCATCCTTACTAACAATCACAACATTGGCTTACTAACAAAACAATTTGATTTCACATTTGACCAGCCGTACCCGGTCGAAATTGCATTTTTCTGATTTTGTTTTTAAATCTGCGTCATCTAAAGGAGCTGGAAGCCATTCGTGACGCCCTGACTCCCCCACTGGCGTGTGCTGCTGCCAAAACCGGAGACATGGAGGCCTTAAAGGCCCTCAAAGAAATGGTAAACAGTCCTCTACCATTCGCGTGAACTAATAATAGTTGTAGTATGTTGTGGAAGTTTTTCCTCTGCCAGCCAACAAGGTTTTATTTTCTTTGCAAAGAAAAGGTCAATCAACGCGCAAGCGGTCAAACGTGAAGAAAGACTCCGTATGCGGGGAAACCTAAACATTTATACCTGAGGAACACCCCTTTTGCATCCCTTTGTCTGCTGCAGGGGTGGCCCCACTAGGAAGTGTTGCCACACCCTTTTGTCTATTGCAGGTAGCGACGCCGACCCCCCGTTGGTGTGTTTTACACTTGGAGTATTCTGCATTTAGGTGCAAAGCCGAGTCCAGACATCACAATCCACAAAGACAAAAAGGCCCAGTATCTAATGTTAGGAAGGGGGAGGCTGGCCATCTCTAGTGGCTGAGACAAAGAAATTCAATTTCCTATTACAAATAACTGATAATAATTAGCCATTATTGTTTGTTTGTCAAGGTGCAATCTTTTTTATTTTAAACTGAGATTATTAAGGTTTATTAGTCTGCATCAATCGTCCAAACTCAACACAGCACAAAACATTTACACCACATATCAACGTTAACCCCTGACTTATCTGCGTCATGTTTGGTTTGGAGGGTTAGTGCACCCAGGTTATCTTTTCACCTTGATGGATTCCATGGTCACACTTCCTGTATTAGGGTGGTATAGGGAACACACGGGCAAACAGCCAAACTTCAGCTAGAGCAGCCTAAACAGTTTGAATTTGTGCCCAAAAGGCAAAATTGTAAAGTTCAGAACAGTTCAGTTTCCCTGCCATCAACAGGGGAATAAAGAACAACACTAAAAAATGAGTGTCTGTGCACAGATCATACTTAAGATTGAGGCATTGTTGGTTTTTCTCTTTAATGAGATTCCGCACTAAGAAGAAATAGCGTATCACAAGACTTACGCCTTTTACCCCCAGCACATACAGTGATGCTTTTCCCTTTTCACAGGGCAGTAACTTGTGTCTGGGTGACTATGATGGCCGTACACCGCTACACATTGCTGCCAGTGAGGGCCACCTCACAGTGGTGCAGTACCTTCTGAGTGATGGAGCTTCAGTCTACGCCAGAGATCGTTATGGTGACACTCCGCTAAGCAATGCTGTACGCTTCAGGTGAGGTTGCTTTCAGCGCTAAATGCCAGCATGTTTGTTTTTATCTGGCTATGGGAGTTATATTGTCCTTCATGAAGTCGCATTTAAAATTCCTCTTTGCGCAATCAGAAACCTTTGTTGTTCCCCTTAGGCGTCTGACTTGTTTCCGGAAAATATGTTCTTAATAGCTGCTATAGAGGGAACTTCATCAAATGAGCTGCTGCAAGGTAGAGAATCTGGTTAAATGACAAGAAAGGAGCAGCGGCTGTCAGAGAGAGACAGGGGGATTGGAAACCAGGGGAGAGACTCATAATGGAGTTTAGAGGCCGGGGTAATAATTATAAACTAATTAGGCTAATTGTCATCTGACAATTTAGGAAATGTTTATTTTTACCACCGCTGTTTTTTAATTTCTTATAATTTATTGACACGGCTCTGAACGCCTTTCGGGGGAAACGATGGCCGTGCTTAATATTTCTGATGGTTGAGCCTGAGGGTGAAAAACATTGAGCGCGTGCCAGAGCAGAGTGACTGTTGTCCTGTTTCAACGGTTGGCAGTGCAAGTGTGGACTTGTTTCATTTGTGGCAGCGGGAGGGATGCACCGGAGCGCAAACACCTGTCGCCGTTTCACTTCCCATCGCGGCGCTATGCGGTTTGGCTAGCCGGGCTTCTCTTTAAATGTAGTTAAGGAAATGACACCAACATATTGAAGTGGAGGTTCGAGTTGCTGTCGGGATGTCTGATGCACCCCGCCACCGACATTTCACACTGCGCCACGGCCTGATGGCCATATAAGGAGAGGCACAGAGCGTAGAGGAAGAGAAGTTATAGAACAAATGTGGGGAGTGTCCTCTGAACCAGTCCTACCAGCTTACTCCCAGTTTCACCCAGAGAGATACTGGCTTCTAAAAACTCTAAAGGAAGTCTGTCGTGTCCTTTTAATCGTTTCTTTAGGTGTAGCTATACATACCTGGAAACAAGTCTCAGATTTAATCCATAGTGACACGTTTAACCTATTACATAGTTACACAGTTTTAGTTTGTGTTTTTTCTGTCTTTTTGATTCACTGTTATATCCTGTGACCGTCACAACAGGTGACTCCTGCATGGGCGGTTTATTGCGGGGGATAAGGAACGTGTTCTTACTTGCCAGCCAGAGTGACTCACTCAGCGATCAGCAAAATTCAGAAGTTGAAAATCGTATATATATATATATATATATATATATGTATGTATGTATATATATACACACATATGAATGAAATGTTTAAATAAATGAACCATTAATCTGTTATTTATCAGCCCGTACATTTAATTATTATTCATTTTTTATTTTAAGGTGGTGATTTCAGTTTGACTTTAATTGATACAGTATAATATTTAGCTATTAAACAATTAAGAAAACAAAAATAAAATAAAATAAAATTTCTTTGCATGGCATCTTAGACACAAGGAAGTCGTGGCGCTGCTGAGAAAGACCGGAGCCCACTTCTCCAGAGACGAGCTGGAGGAAGCAGGAACTGAACTGTGCAGGTGAGACAAAAAAAAACAAAAAAAAAAAAACAGATAAAAGTGTTCAAACGCATAATGTCACAAGTTTCTCGGTCGCTCAGCCGTGCGCGGTGACCCATCCTACATAGCTGACACAGGTACAACCAGTCGTCCCGCTGTTACACAAACTGCAGGAATGCTCCCAGGCAGCATAGCTTTGGATCCATTCTCTAGTGTCGGAAAGTGTACAACGCACTGGATGGCCCCTGTCATTCACCTACCCGAGACACAGGTTTTGACAAGACAGTTCCAATTTACAGTTTAAGAACACACCCTGTGGAAGCTACGATGAACATGGCTTGTGTTGAGATAAAACACAAACAGCTGTGGATTCGTGAGGCCCAGTATTATTGATTGGTTCCATTTATGTGCTGTACCAATCTCTTTGCATAACCTGTACTTTACCTAGTGTCTGTTTGATCAGTACCATTTTTTTTGGAAGTGTTTTGCTGTCATACAGTAACACTGTTATTTTGTGCGCCTCAGCATGGCAGCCGTCGGTGACCTGGAGGGCCTGGATGTCTGGATCCTCGGCGGAGCAGATCTGAATAAACCAGGCTATGATGGACGGACAGCAATGCAAGTGGTAGGTCCTCGGGAGATGTGGCAGGCTTTAACAACGCTGCTCAGTACTCAAAATAAACTCATTCTTCACCTGTCGCAGGCCCAGACTGCTGGCAAACCAGACGTGGTGGCATTTATAAACAGGCGCATGAACAGACCCACGGTAAATCCAGTTTGTGTTTCCACCAGATTTTTTAAGTTCACATGCAAACTCTCTGTCTAAAACTGTCCCTCTCAACTGTTTGTCCTGTTCAGTTTCTGCGAGTTTTTGATTGTGACGATGATGATGAGGTAAATCAGATGTGGTGCACGTTGTGTTTTTCACAATTCCCCATCCTCAGGGCGAGATTCCCTTTTAGCATGGCTGCTTTGACTTCCCCATCCCCTCATGTACATTTCAATTAGCTTAACATCCATCCCTCCCTGCACTTCACACGCGTACCCTGCTCAGACTCGTTGGCCGTGTGTCCCCGCATGAACCGTGGAAGAGGCACGGTTACACTCGTGCTGGTCACCAGGTCTTAAACATGCAGGCAAACTAACACACTCATGCTGAACCAATTAGCTCAGCGCTGAGAGGAAACTCACAGACAATGAGAAACATTGCATGCATTAAAATTTAGTTTCTGAAAGAAGAAAAGAGAAGTGGTTTTTAAGAATTGACATAAAGTGGGATTAAAACAGAAAACATGACGGTAAAAAAACAACTAAAAGCTGAATCTCTTATATGATTACTCCGGCAGCTTCTGACGTCTTTCTTTTGTTTTGCTCCATTAGCATGAAGCTTATTTTAACTTTGGGACATTCTTACAGGCAGGTTTTAAAGAATAAAAGGCACCAAAGAATAATCATTCCATCAGCAGAACAACAGATTGATAGTGGAACCTGCTTGCTTTGAGCGGTGACAGTTGCATCTCCGGACCCGTTTTTCTGCAAAACCTGCATCGATAAAATCTGGTCACCTTCTGCCCGATGAGTGCCTGAGCACGAGCACCTGAGACTGTGCGTGAACGGTGATCCAGCGCTGCCGCATTAACCCTGTCTCTTGTTTGTTGCCGTGGCAGAACGAGGAGGTGATCGAGTTCTCCTGAACCCTGGCCGCGAGAGCTCGACCGACGGGATCCGTCCGCAAGCTTCCTGCCGAGCCACCCGCCACAGCACTGTGCTCTCTTTTTAAGTGTCCGCACATATTCAGTTTAATCCCTCCAAACCTATTAATAGCACAAACAACAAATTCTATAACCGCTGCTTTGATTGTATGTTGCTCAGAAAAAAGGCACAACTAGACGTATGTATATGTATGATTATTATTCACCAGTCTATGCAGGAGGAAACATGTCGCTGTGCCGAATGTTTTAATCAGATGACCTTATTGCTGTGTGTTAACATGCTGATGTCTAATAAGAGAATTAATGACAAACTTTGTTTTTTTAAAAAGCAAGTTAAATGGCTGAATGTTAGTACTTTATAAAGTAGTATTTTCTTCTTGTTTCTTTAGCAGTGTATTCATGATGTTTGGAAGTACTGGGTACAATCTCAGATGTTACTTTTATGCTTATTTTTATTGCGAGAGTTGGAAAGTAATGTAAACTTAAAGGGCATTTAATAATCAGGGATGTCCACTTTAGTCAGAGTTTACGTCTTCCGCCCCGAAGCACGGGTTTTCGTTCCCCTCTGCTCCAACAGGTCTAACAAAAACCTGTAGTTACCTCCGAGACCCATCCAGCCTGTTCCCCGCGCCGGCGGTCGAGCTGGAAGCGTCGCATATCTCTCACTTTGAAATGGAAAGGGGAAGTCCGGGCTATTGTATGAGCCCGATAAAGACCTCAAACTGCCAACTGTGTCCTCTCGAGTATTTGGAATGTCTTCTTATATCTGTCACAATATTAAAAGATGGATGACTTGTGCTGATTTCATTGTCGGGCAACGAGTTAATAATGTTACTCTTGTTTGGTGTGTATTTCTTTAAATCAATCAGTCCTAATATGTTGCAATCTTTAAGGAAGATTTTTTTTATGATTACATTTTAATGATTTTTCTTGCAATTTCACTCTGTCGCTGCCTTGATGTATTATAAAAAAAATAAACACAAAAGAAAATGTAAGAAGGTGTGTTTCTATTGTTAAAAACAGCAGCAGAAATAAATCTTTTGTCGCAAAGAAATGTCTCCTGTGATTGCTATGATGTTGCATGGAGCCCTGAAACCCACGTGAAACTGCTCATCCACTGCTCCTGGCCAAAGACTCTCAAACAATTTCCAATTTTACCCGCTTTGCTGTGTGAATTAGTGCACATCTACCCAATTGTCTGAGGTCATTTCTATTAGCGTGCAGTGTTCCTTTGTATTCTCTGCTCAAATGTGCTCTGAATAATAATTGGATTCATGGTGGCTGCAGTAGGCCTTTAGGAGAAATACTACATGAAACCCAAACATTAATCTTCCGTAACCGCATTCTGGGTGAGCTCTTACTGTCTGACTGCGAGATAAATCAGAGTTTAATCAGAAACTGAGACGAAAGGTGACAGAAAAATTCCTCATGTTCATGTGACTTCTCAGCCTGCAGTTTCTGGTATTTGCTATCTTTGTCTTGAGGGTGGCTGCCCTGTCGTGATCCAGGTTGCTGGTGGAACCCAGCTCATCCGGTTAGACCAGCATGGGCCTCATTCCTGTCTGAATGAGAGGCTTGTATCAACCAAGCCCCAGAACTATATAAAGAGCTCTAGACTCTGCAGTTACTCAGTCTGAGCCAGGATGACACCTAGAAACACCACAGCAAGGAGGCAAGCAACCTTCCCCAGGTAAGCCCTTGGACGCAGAGCACTCTAGACGCTTTGTTTTTGTGGATCAGGCTCCAGGTCTGAAAACTCACTGAAGTGATCAGTTCTCTTGTGCTTTACCCAACAGACTGTGTCAGATTCTAATTCAAACCATTGTTTCTTTTCCACTAGCGGAATAAACCGTTTCGAGCGCGGGCCTCGCTCCAAAGAAGCGCCTAGTCTCTCTGATTAAGTGGTTCTCAACAGTTCAACAGTTCTTTAACAAAATTGTGAAATGTTTAGGACCACTTGACCAGTCAGACCAATGCTGCTACCTTTGGAAAATCCCGTATCTGCCGGCTCTTTAAAAAGAAGAAACGTCTGAGAAGAACTAACTTTTGGCCTCTTTGGATCAACTGTGATTTTCTCTGCTTCCCTGCTTCCTTGATGCCTCTCTGTGTCTCCTTTTCTAATTGTGCCCCCTTGTGTTACAATCATAACTGCAGTCCAGGAGCTGTGGGGGGAGCTGTAAAAATCATCAGCGTTCAGTAATTTCATTCTGCTGGCACACATACAGTTTTTTTAACAGCTCTGCTGCTGCAGTAACACTGCCTTTTTTTTTTTTTTTTTTTTTTACAGCTTTACTGTTGCTAGTATTCAGAGGTACTGATTAAAACAAGTCAATAAAGAACCATTTGTCTCTGATGAGTCTGTGTGGGACGACGGACGGACCTTAAGAGTCTGCACGGATGGTAGCTGTCCAAAGTACTGAAAACTGCTGCTGTGGTAAATGTGGAAAACTCGCTCACATCTGCTATTTTTCCTCTAATTCACCAAACCAGGAAAAAAATATATTACTGGGAAGGTAAGATTGATTTAAATGTAGATAAATACTCAAACATGGGTGATCTGTTTCCGCTTTTACCTCGGTTTAAGACAAATATAATTCTCTGCAACATTGATTTAAACACTTTAAACTCAGTGAAACTTAATTTACAGTCAGCAAATGCCCTGATTAAATCCTAAACTTACAGGTTTGCACTCAGATCTTTTACTTTCTTGACAAGTTTGAACCAAGGACTCACAACCTGACAACCCAAAAGCTTTTTTTTCCCAAGGAACAGGCTACTTTATATTGCATAAATGATTCATGAACGCACTGCGCACCACTTATCCCCCCTCTCCTTTTTTGAGACAGCCCCCTTCTTCCTTTGATCCCCACCATGAGCCAAGAACTATCAATATTTGCTAAACGTTTCTCACAAAGCCTGTCCGTGCACAGGCAGAAGCTGCAGAGGTCTCACGGGCAGGGGATAAGACATAGGAGAGGCTTTAATGAGATGCCCAGAGCGATTTCCCTGTACGTGCGCAAGGGCAGCAGATGTAGCAGCGCACGCAGTCCCAGGGGATCCCCGTCCTTGGAATTTCATCAGCGGACCAGAGAGAACCAAACCAGACCTCCTCCAGCGGGAAGAGCTGGCCGGGTGACGGACGTGGTAAATCATCTTTATTATGGATTGCAATTATCGCTCCACTGAAAACGCCCGCCTCCCTCTTGTCACAAAAAGCGTGTTGCACGTGTGCGTTTGGGGCGTGTGCACGAGCGGGAGTGATTAGTTGCAAAAAATAATTTATTCATCCCTAGAATATTTATTGTTTACCCCCCTCTGCTTAGCCGTCAGGGCATCATTAGAAAAAATCTTAATCGTGTCCTGCTGGAAAATAAACAGTTGTAAAAGTTTTCCTGTCCCAGTGACCTTGCGACTTTAATCTCATCAAACACACACTCTCTCCCGCGAATTTAGGATTAGAAAACCTCTTCTGATACGGAATAGCAAACGACCGAAGGAAATAGTTAAAGCTAAAATCTAATTTCCGGTTTGTTGCGTTGAAAAGACACTACTACACCGAGAAGTTAGGCCTTCATCGGTCCGAAAGAGGTTTTTCAAAGTTTCCTCCAGGTTTGAATACATTTAGTTCAAATGTCTGAGGAAATTAAAAGTATTACTACTATAGTAGAGGGCTGTCTCTGCTCGGGCTGGTATTAAGAAAGGCTGTGTACCGTGAAGTTTCAAATATGCGATAACTTACCTTGCAAGTAGGGACAGGTGTGTGCGTGCTTAACAAAACATACTGCCGTGGTGCATTATGGGAAATGTATGACCTAGTGTTCTGTTTCTGGATTTAGCCTACAGCTGTAATTTTGCTTGCACGCGACCCCACGTGGATGGCATCATCTCTACTATTTGTTTGCTTCAGTGGAAACTGGTTCCAATTCATGAATTAAAACTGAGCTGACAAAAGTGGTTTCTTAAATTATGCTCGCTCAGCCTGTGACGTGCCCATCCGAATCCCATGGAAACCTCCCAGTGGCCTCATTCTTAATCTGTGGGATAACAAGCCTCAGCCTGCTAGAAGAGGTGAAGGCTATTCATTGAATATCGATTGGCAATCACTGGGTTTTGCTGAATTTTCGACATCAGATGCATTATTTAGCTACACATGCTGCAAACAGGAACAGTGGAGAGGTGGTTAGCACTGATACCTTGCAGCCAGCAGGTCACCGGTTCGAATCCATGGACCGGCTGGCATAGTTTGCATGTGTTTGCATGGGTTCTCTCTCATCTGGTGGGTTTCCAACCATCCAAAGACATGCTCATTAGGTTAATTGGTTATTCTCAATTGTACATGTGAGTGTCTGTCTCTCTGTTTTAGCTGCGGTGGACTGGTGAGCTGTCCAGGGTGTACCCAGCTGTCTCTCGCCCGATGACAACAGGGTATAGAAGATGAATGAATGAGCTGCAAACAGCTTAAATCACCAAGTTACCCATACAGAGGTCACACAGTGTTGGTCATTTCAAAGCCAGATTTGATTTAAATTTGATACAGACCGCAGTGAAGTATAGTTAATCAATCAAAATCTGATCAGTTTCAGTTATAAAAAGAAATCGTCCATACCTTCAAATGATCGTCATCATCATTGAAGGAAATAATAGTTCAAGGGTCTCATATTTGATATTCTGCAACTGCACTATAACCACATCTCCAGTGCATCCCGGAGGAACATTACAAGAACATTATATAAGGCAAAGAAATAACATATAAGCTATGATGAGGTCATTACTGTGTGCCACAGAAGCACTGTAAGTCCCAACATGAATAATAGGAATATTACAGGGATCATGTCGTTAGGGGTTATGGCCAGAATTGTCATTGTGTTTTACACCCCTGTGCGGGGGATGACAACGACGCACCAGCAAATCGGGTGGGAGAGCAGGTCATCATCGTCTGACAGAGAGAGAGAGAGAGAGAGAGAGAGAGAGAGAGAGAGAGAGAGAGAGAGAGAGAAAGAGGATGGCTGAGTGAGAGGGTGAGAGGGGGGAGAAGGAGAGAGATGCTGAGGATCAGAGCGCAGCAGATGCACAAGGTGCTCCTTCGCTCTCAGACCTACGGCAGCGCTCAAAGATCAGGCATGAGCAGCCTCGGGATGGCTTAAAAAAGTATTTCAGTGGATATAAATCCTTCTTTTCAGAGCGGATGGATTGTACTGCTTTCTTCTCGGACTACTGGGAATCTGAGAGGGTATTTTACGCACACGTGCGAGCGCTCACCATGAATCACTGAATGTCCGGATTAACCAGCCCTGTGGATCTTTTTAGGGGGCATGAGACACGTGAATTAGATGGATATACGAAACAAATAGGTTTTCCGGAGGCCGGAATATTTTCTAGGCTACACTTGCAGCCCGCATGGCTTTGCCAAACTCACCCGGGTCTCCCGGAGCCGGGAAGCCCAACCCCAGCTTAATAGAGCTGGGGACAATCTTCGTTGACTCAGACATCATATTTGGGTTTACAAGTCACCTGCTGAAGAGAAAAACAAAGGTAAGAGTGCCCTTAAGGGTGTTGTTGAAACACGTGTTATCTCCAAAAAGGATGATATCATGCTCGAGTGGTGGCGTTGCATCTGAAACAATTGAGAAACAGTGACGAGTCAGACAGATGATGCGCGTTTGACGGCTCTTGTCCTTTATTCTGGACCAGGCAGCACGTCCTCTAATCCTGATCTTAATTTCAAACTTCACTTTCTTTTTCTTCACTTTATTCAGCATTTAGCACCAAATAAATGTGTCTCAACTTGGATTTTGTTAAAAATACAGTTAGAGTTAATGCAAAAATGAGGCTTAACAGAAACGGGGCAATTGCATTAGTAATCAAGAGCAGATTTAAATGAGCTGTTGTGGAAATGTTCATATGAATATAGTCTATATAAAATATAATTGTGATTTTAATTCTATATTTGTTAATTAGCCTATAGCTTAAAGCGTTCATTGTCTCGACGTAAACCACCTACAGCCAACAATCTATATTTTGCACCAGTTTGACCACCTTTTCAGTGAAACCCATCATATCGTCTTTAAACTGGTGTGACTTGGACGACTGAAGCACTAAAGTCTGGGGGAGTATTCCTAAACACGACCTTTAAGTGCAGCAAAACAAAAACCGTCTCAGATGTCGAGGAGAGAAACGCATGTGGCCGCTGTCGCTTACATCACCCGCATGAAATATTCAAAGTTTACCAATTAAATATTTAACCTCAGCGAGCCCACCCCATCAGTTGGAGAGCGGCTGCTCCTTGTTTCTGACGGAGGATGGCGCCAGAGTAACGTCAACGAAACGCAGCCCTGCGCCCTGAAAGGAGAGGGAAGCTATGCTGCCCTGACCCTGTTCTCTGCTGAAATATAAAACCCTAAAATAAAAATGAACAAGTCGAAGGAGTCTATTCTGTTCTGTTCATTAATGTCTGGGCTGGGTGAACAGATGCAACATGACATCATTCATGTGATCTTTTTTGTGGGTGGATAAATTAATTTCCTCAAAAGGGAGTTGTCCAAAGGAAGTACATCCGTTAGCAGAGCTTTACGTCTTTAACAACACCGAGCTTTGTTTAAATATACTTTACATTAGTGTGAACCTACATCCAGTTACAATGCACAACATTTAATGTCATGATGAAAAGTCTGTAATCACACTGGTGCAACGAAGAGCTGAAGGAAGAGGAGAGAAATTATGGCGTTAAATGAATAATATTATCACTGTTGACCACAGACACAAGTCATCGAGGTCCATCATAATAAAAGCTTGGAGCCCTCATGTGGAATCCCTACCCTGCCCCGAAAACTTTCTTTAGCCCTCCCATTCCATGAGCGATACCGCCTCCTGCGCACTCGCGGAGTCCTGTACCAAAACTCCTCCTCAGCTTGTAAACTTTAGAAAACGCGCTTCACTTGTTGCATTGGCTCAGCAGCTACAAGTCCAGAGCGATGTGACAGATGACTGGTATCATTCAGTTAGGTCTGGCCTATATGGGTCTGCCCAGTGCCAAACCTTTTTGAGTTTCACAAAGACCCTCTCCCGAAGGTGTAACCTTAATTTGGGAGAATGAGCTCATTCTCAGCTTCTGATGGAAGGGACCCAAACAACCGCATGTTCACTGTAAGTGTCTCGCTGCGCATGGTTATGTTGATAAAAAGGGGGGATTTGCCTCCACTCGTTTAGGTTGGTTTTCATCTTTAACCTGCCTCTGCAGTGCGTACACGCGCAGGTGCTTTGTATTCAAACGGGTTGTCAAGGCACAAACAAACAGTTTCATCTCACTTGCGCGCGTTTGCAAGCGTGGACTCTTCTGTTCCGCGCAATCATTCAGCAAACTTTGATTTTCTCGTTACTTCAAGGTGGAGGGGTGTCCGAGTGGAGAGTCTCCAGCGACCCACAGGAAAAGACTTCTCTCCGCGGACGAAGCGCGATGTAGCAGCCGACCTCCTCCTGAGGGCGCCGGGTCGGTTTCCATCCCCGAGTCGGAGGAGAAAGGAGGATTTTGCCAGCAATGCCAGAAGAAAGTGTCAGAGCTCAAGAAGCAAGCTCTAGCTTTGGCTGACCAAAACTCACTGAAGGTCGGTTTTATCTTTTTACTCTTTTGGTTCAGTCTCCATTTCACATTCCAATCTTTTCACATTTTGAAGTTTGGAGTAAAACTAATAGTAAAACTCATTTCAAAAAGTTAAAACTGCTACTGCAAACACAGAGTACAGTATCAGTGGAAACTGTCAGTCTGATTTGCTATAACATTCCTGCAGAGATTTTCTGTCCCACCTGCACCTGTTCTTCACACGGGCACATAGACAATGAAATCACATCCATTTGGAGGTTTCTCATTGTACCAAGCCAACTCTCACCATCCACTTGTAAGGTTGTTTATTGCCATACTTGACTTCAAATGCTGGCCTTGCATGTGAAAATGGGAGCTTTTGCGACTTTGAAAGTGGCCCATTGTTTAGTTAAACAATGCTTATCTTTTTATTTTGCTGCTGGGTGTGGGGGGTCGAGGGGGCCGAAAGTGAGTGAGCCGCTCACGTTGGAGACTGAGGAGGAAGTTGGGTCCCAGTCGACCTTCGCCGCGCATTGAAAGTGTTCCTGTACCGTTGCTCCCACAATTCCCACCGCTGTTATATATATAGGCCCTGAGACCGCTGTTGTTGCGGCGGGCTGGGTTTGCCCTCGGGTCGGTTCTCCTTTGTTGTCCCGTTTTAGTGGTGGGGGGAGTCTCAAAGTCGGATTGGATTACAGCTCTTCAAGGTTCACCCCAAATCCCACAGCAACCTGATTTTCATACGGGGGCAGGTATACAAGGGACAAGGGGGCATTTCTGTAGCACCTGGGCTCTGTATGTGTGGTCTGGTCTTTGTAGGTGGTTTGAGTGTATCAGATCTATATTCAGGTATCAGGTAAGTCCACTCCCGTAAACACATTAAGCCCTAACTGCAATTATCTGCCATGGGAACTGGCCTCCCCTTTTTAGTGTAGGACCCTCCAGCAGTACTTTGCGGCCTTCACCAGGTGCTCTGTGTGGTAGAAAGAGACGCAGACTTCCCCTTTCCTCGCTCTTTTGTACTTGTTGATGGCTAAATTGGGCCTTAATTCCGGGGTGACAAACAGTGATGGCAGGACGCTGTTATTGTACCCGAGTCGTAGTATGGGTTCTCCAGCTGAAGGATAATAAACCCATTGTCTTTGCAAGTAGGAGCTGCTCACCTGTTGGGCCTCATGGGATGGACGCGGTTATGGCCGATCGCTTCCAAATTACTTCCTCCGCGGAGAGAATAAAGTCAACGGGGTCATTCAGGTGGCCCGCTGGCGTGTCTGCCGTCCCGCTACCTGCAAGGGTTCAGCCAGTGTTGTGTCTGCAGCTGTCATGGGAAAAACGAGGACGGAGACTGTTTACCCAAGGTCGCACTTCCCCTCCCTCCCCATCCGCCGGCCGTCCCGTTTTTGTCAAGAGGAAGTCGGCCTGGTCCCCAGACATCCCTCTCCCTGCTGTAGACTTATTGTTTGAATACAGTAGTAGTAGCGAGTAGATTAAAATACAAGGAAGAGTGTTTGGGTAGAGTGAATGTGCTTTCAGACATGAAGCCTACTAGAGGGAAAGTTGACTTTTCACACACATTGAAGCCTTCCAGACAGCTTTTGTGTTTTCCTGTTTGGGTCTAAAGGAACCTGCTGTTGTGCATGTCCCGCGAGCAACTTGGTCAAGGCCTTTCCCCTCCATACTGCAGCTGAGTGCAGCCGTTTGGTGAGGGATAGTGTGAGTGGACGGTGAAGGCGTTTTTGCGCGCAAAACCAAAGGCTCAGCATTAAAAAACTATTTTAGATTTCAACATTTTTCCTTATGAATCCACAACCGCCGGCCTTTGTTGGACAACTTTTTAAACTAAAATGCTCAGTTTATACACATGCTTTGCAATGCTTTTCCAATTATAACCTCACACGGAAGGGCTCAACCCCAAATTAACTTGAAATTATGTCCTTGAGCCACCAGCCCAATGTTTTAACTGCCGTGACACATTTTATGTTATTCAGATGGCAGATGATAAAAAAAAAAAACCAAGGGGAGAAATGCCCTCTGCTAAAACTTCCAGACTTGATCTAATCAAGGGAATTCACCTACTTAATTTGCATAATTAAAACCTACAATGATGAGCGACTTCAATGGTGAACAGCAGACAGTCTGGATTCAGTAACTGTAGACTGTGTTTATTGTGGCTGGGCTCAGCGGCTAGGTGAGGTATGATATGAAGAAAGACGGTCGCTTAAATCTCACCTTCAAAGAAACCAATTAGCTTCTTACTTTTATCAAGGGAATCAGTCAACAGACAGAGGAATCACACAGCTGGATTAGACCCAACCTCAACTTATAGCTGTTCTCTGTTTTGTAAAAGTTACATTATATTTCGGTTGTGTCTTCTGATGAGATGGGGTGGGGAAGTGATTTTTGTCCCAGCGCCATAAACCATCACATGAAGAAGCTAACAGAGTCCCATTGACAACTTTAAGTGATTGGGCTTGTGCAGAGCCAGTAGCCTGGAGCTGTTGTGACCTGTAAAGATTATGATTCCTTGCCCGTGGCCAGGCTGGGACAGAACAGCAACAGATGAAGCAAGAGACTGATATCATATTTTGAAAGGGCTAATTGTATTTGCTGATCCCTGAGAGAGATGACATTTGTAGAGAAAGGGAGCCAAACTACTGGATTATGTTGATGGAGTATGTAAGGAGGAGCTGCAGGTAGTCTGGCCTTGTCAAAAGACAACAAAACGACTACCAGCACGGGTAAAGTTCCCAGATGAACATGTTATATCTTGTATGTTCAATCTGTGCAGAACTGAAGTGTAAAAGTGACACTCGCCGGGGTTAGAGAAGGTTGTGCGTCTGTCTTTTTCTCGATCAGGCGCAATCACTTGTGCAAAGCTTCCTGTTTCCTGCTGTTTCCAGGCTTTGTGCTAAGCTAAGTTTACCAGCTGTTGTCTGAAGCTGCATATTTAACATACTGACATGTGACCGGCGTCAGTCTCCATCTTGGCAAGAAAGTAAATACAACTATTCTATTGAGATTGCAGCTGAGAGGAATATGCGTCACTGATAAAATGAAACATTGCAACATAGAAATATGTGAAATACTTGCATTGTTGCAGTGTGTTTTGGTATACTGACTGCGGCTCAATGATAAAATCAGCGCTGCTAGCACTGGCTCGTAAATTCTGCCGCCTATGAAGCAGAATTGGACCATGTGAGGTCTATTAATGCACTGACTGATTAACAGAGAATGTCCTGCAGGCCTGCGCGAGGTTGGAGGATTTGAATTAAGTTGAGTTGTTGGAGGTCAGCTGGAGCCAGGCCTCACCTTTCCGATGACCTTTGCCCTGTGGAAACGGAGGCGCTGACCATTAACCAGGTCACTGTAGAGATCAGATATAATGAGCGGCGGAATCTGGTTAAATCTTTTCGATAGAGAGAAACCTCCAGCTAATCATGAACGCAGTGCGCTGCTGATGTATGCACAATGTGTCCAAGCCTATTATGGATGGTGTGTACGAGTGTGACTGCGAATGTGGCTGCACAAATTAATTTGTACCACGGGGCCTTTTGCCAGTTTTTTTTTTATTTTTTTTATGCTGGATTCATAAATCATGTGAACAGTAATTCTCACAAATGACTCATTGGGATTCATGTTTGATCTGTTTCTGCTTTGTTCCTCATCTGACCCTCAATCCACTCAGACTTGTTAGTGAGTGCATGCAAGTGTTTCAAATCAGGGTTTGTTTCCTGAAGCTGTGGTGAAAGGAGCCGAGAGAGGAATTTAATCAACCCTATGTCAGCTAAAAAATAATATTTCCGGGTCAAGTATTCATTGACATCGTTTGCTCCGAGGTTGTTTGTCTTGTGTGTCAAAGTATTTGTGCGTGATTTTCACATATTAACTGCGCGTTGTCGCTTTTCAGACATTTTCAAATGCACTTGGTGTCCCACTTATGAATCTGTGTAATTGTCCAGGAAGAGGACAGAACAGAGTGTTCTGTTGCCGTGGCCAAGGAGCCAGGGATATTGCATTGTTGATAATAATACAACACGTGCAGATCAGTGTGTGTTTACATGTGGGTGTAAGAGAAATGAAGTGAGTCCGGGAGACACGTACAAGATGTGGGTGAGTATCTGCAGATCTACCTGGCTACGGTTTCTCATCGAGCTGAGGGGGAGTGTGTCACGTCTCCTTTGTTGACCGACCTCTGACCTCTCTGTCAGTTCTCTCAGCCTTTATGATGGGTTAGGGTTTCAGGGGGCCGACCCAGGCTTGAACAGGTGTACGCTGCCAGGTTCGCTGCGGGAAGGGCGGATGACAGCAGAGTGACTGGCAGACGGATGGAGGAAAGGATAGAAAAAGATACTGTGCGAAAAACCCCTCCGGTTGTGAAACTTGAGCCGACGCAGAGTTAAAACAGAGCATGACCATATTATTCCATTCACCTCTAAGCACCTGAGCCCCCGAGGCTCTCTGTGTTGTGTGTGTTGCGCGCTTGCTCAGCAGTGCGTGCGCTGCAGAGAGCCCGGGAGGCGGTGAGAGACGAGTTGGGAGAATAGAAGAGACACTGGGCTGAGCTATGCTCCCTCTTCATCCCTGCATGCAGCATGACTTCTGCTTTATGGCATGTGGCTGTATTAAACTCCAGAGCAATAATCTGGTGTCAAGTGGTGCAGAGACCGTGGACATCAGTCATGGTGCTACCGTGGCACACTGTATATGTGATCCTCAACAGTATGCAGTTGTTCACTGCCATGTTACCCATTCATTCCCTTTTAAGGACTGGGCATTCAGGGGGCTGCATGCCTTTTTTGGCATGGACTCAAATGTGTTTAATGGTCCAAAAAAAAAGATAAATTGGTAGGTATATGAAAATCATTACTTTCATTAATATTAAAATATCAATCCATCCTTAGTGCAGGGTATAGTATACCAAAAGACTGATCTAGGTCATTTTTTGGTTCTGCAAAAATCATTTATCTCTAGTATTTGTCCGCCTGCGCTTCATCTTCATCTGAAGCCTGTTTCTTAGCAGCCCAGTGCAACCACAGCCCTTTAAATTTGGTCAGTGGAACAAGCCTGTCAGTTGTTGAGGGAGTGTAAGGAGTTTCTCGTTCACTTTCCTGCTCTCAGATTTTCACAGCTGGTCCTGCTTTCAGAGCACTTTCACAGGCCACAAAACTTATTTTCTAACCTGCAGGCAACTCTGGAATGAAGGCCACGTCTTCACTGCGTCTACTGCAGTTTCATTTTACATCTTTAATTTGGTGAGCTGAAAGTGAATTGACCCCAATAGTTGCCGGCCAGTCCACTACTTATCGCAATTGCAAGGGTAAATTGCTACGTGGCCGAGTGCAGGAAATGGGTTCAGCGTGTGCAGATTCAGGGGCTGATGGGTGTGGATGGAAACTGGAGTCGCAGCGGCGCTGATGCTCATCTCCTTTCATCAGGAGGAGAGCGTAGGAATCCGTTGGTGAAAGTTGGGGAATTCTCCACCTGGAATAAATACCATTCCTTAAGTCTCCAGTCCAGGCTGCTCAGAGGAGCAGATCCACAGCCGGCAAGATGAAACAAGAGCTGATTGAGGCTCCTCTGCAGATGCCCACTAACACACATAATTCACATACACAGGCACGTGCACACATTTAGTCGAATGTGTCCTCTTCGGGCCATCTGGCCATTTCTGCTGCGCCTGCATGCCACTATAATGTCTACAGAGAGCCATCCAGATGTTCCCAAAGTTACCTGTCAAGGTGAGCGAAGCTATTTAGAGCTGCTTGGACCTGGGAATTTTCTCTGACGCCTCCAGTTATTGTACAGGCTACAGTCAAATATGCAAAGTTGGCCCATTATCAGCAATAGAAGCATTTCAGCAAAGGCATTCAGTCGAAGTATGTGGCTTAGGAGACCGGCTGTATGACTAACTTGTAATGAGCTGATGAGAAAGCAACAAAAACAAAGACCCTGAAGCTTCGCGCTTGGCAGAGATTCTTAGTTTTTCTTTAATCTCCGTAAATGTTGGCCCAAAAATACCACAGTATGATTGAGAAGAATTTAAATGTGCAAGATAACTTTCTTTTCATGGACAAAAATAAATCGTACTTTCTTGGCATGTGGGGAAATGGTCAGTTTCTTGCCAAGAGTTAGAGGAGAAGATTGATGCCACTCTCATGTCTGACGCGTTTAAGCTACAAGCTGTTAGCATCTTAGCGTTTCATGCTTGTACCTATCCAGTGTCTATCAACACTACTAAAGCTCACAAATTAACCTGTGTCAGATTTGTTTCATCTATAAAAAAGAGACATATTGTGAACTGTATTATTTTAGCATTTAGCAGCAGAATAGCTATTTTCCTCTGCGTCTGTCATTGTGCTAAGCTAAGCTAACGGTTTCCTCTTTTGTGGACAATAATTTTCTCATCTGCGGTTACTTTGTGTCACCGTCTTTTAAGGCTGGAGTCTGCGTTTTTTTTTTTTTTTTGCTTGAAATGAATAGGTTATTCTGTCATTATTCTGCAATAATATTTAGTCTGTTAATATCTGTTTGTATTTGGCCCTGGACGCAGGTTTACTTTTTCTTAACTTACTTCTTTATTCAGGCATGACTCAGCCTGTATCTCATTTGTTTTATTAACGGTCAATTTATAGCGCCTTGTGAGCCGGGACTCTGACAGCACCTTACAGTCTTTCACAGATTTCTCTTTCTTAGCTTTCCTGAGAAATGATCAACATACACAATCACACTTGTCTGTATGGGTTTGCTGCTGTTTGCTGAAGGATCATGTGTTACAATGAGCCAGACCTAAATGAAACAATGGGTCTGCAGTCCAGGCTGACAGGGCGATGTGTTACCGCACTGCACAGGTCCGCAGAGCATGAGAACGGAACAACAAGAGCAGAAATGTCAGTGAACAAAGAACATAAATGCGACAAGAAGCGTAACCGGCGAGAATTAATCAGTTTGACTTGTTAATTTAGGGCGAGCCGCGTGTCGTGTGTGTATGTCTGATGGTGGATACGTCAGCGTGTGTTTGTCTCAGGCGCTCTCGGGGGCTCCTGGCGCTCACCTCCATATGTCATGTTGAAGTGAGACGTGCACAATCCGGGCAGACTGCAGTCCATTATTGAGTCTGATTCAGAGTATTGGAAAAACATAGTGGTTGAGATAAATTTTCAACATGGTACACAGACACCGAGGAGCACTGAGTTGGAGGTAATCTCCTGCTGGCTCCATAAAACGCGCTCAATTGACAGCAGGCCTTGTGGTAGCAGACAAATCGCCTGGCTTATGGCAATGTGCTGAAAGAGAATGCCAGCGCTGTGTATCCTTGCCAAGATGGATATGCAGACTGCAAACTCCGGGCTGTTTGGGCGTGGCTCCCTCGCTCACAGCAAATAGTGGATCAGTGCAGAGTATGGTGTCTGAGCTGGACTTGACATTGCCTTGTTTGTTTTTTTCTTCGGCAGATGTCGATGGAGCGTCTACTTCTCACCTGCCAGTTCAGAAGGTTGCCAGTGTTTGGCCTCTTTGGCAATATTTGCCCTCAAAGACCGAGAAACAGCGCCTAGATGTTAGCAGGCTTACGAAACTGCAAAACTTGGTGATAATTCAGAATGAATTAATCAGTGTGTGTGCCGCCTTTCATATAATACAGTAGTAGTCATGTGATTGCCTGAGATTAAACTCATTTTTTTGTTGCTCAATTAGCTTATTATGAGTAATTCGTGGCATTGAAAGGAATCTTCAGAGGTAAGGAGGTATAGTCTCCAACGCTGCTGTGCCTCTTGGCTGCAATCCCGAGGAAAAAAATCCCGGCAATTATGTTTTTGTTTATCACAACTGAGTGCAGTTTAATATTTCTTTCTTCTCATTCCCAGAGGAGCCTTTCAGTGACCAGCAGTAGTAAACTGGAGGTTGCTGTTTCCAGCTGCTGCGTAAGTGCACCAGTGTGCTTTCACGTCATAATTTTCCATATGTGTCCGGGTGACACGTACGCATGCGTCTCTCTTTGGTTCTGTTTGTGTTTGTGTAATCGTGGATGGATTGTGATGGGTTGTGTTGTGATTGGCCGACGGGTTGCGTTAACTCATCCTCCGGCTCTGCTTCAGGGGCCGTTCTTTATCGTCAGGGGCTCATTCAGATACGTATATAGTGCCTCATAAATCTCGGTGCGGTGCGAAAAACGCCAGTCAAAGTTCACGCCGCTCATGTTCATTTCATGCTTGAGTGTCTGGCTCCGTGAGCGAGGATGAGTGTGTGTACTGATGATGTGTGAATGTAAGTACGGGAGGAAAAAAAGAAAGAGATGAAGCGCATTCAGACTCCCTCCATCTTTTCCACTTTGCTGCAGAAGTCGTCCGTCTTTGTGATCTTAACTGCTACCAATTTATGATTGCATTATTACGGTCGGTGTTTTATCCTTATTTCAGCACACTGGCCTGGTGGTGGTCTGGTTAATGGAGAGGGTGATGGAGAAGGTGACCAGCCAGTGCTATTATTCTGCTACCTGCTGGGCTTAGATTTAAGCTGAATATGATGAGTATGCAGGCTTTCCTTTACTTTAACCCCACTAGTTTAGTGCTTATATAATGGTACACGCTATTAAACTAGAATATAAGCTTGATTATACCATCAAATGAATACCCAAATCTTCCAATTTGCCTCCCTTCTCTACACAGAATAAGCTGAAGGACAAGGGTGGAATGTGTTTTCCAGTGCGGCTTTTCTTTCATCAAAGTCAATGCCTCGACTCGGCAATTTGTCTGCTGACATTTTAAAGGAAATGGCTCGGCCCTGCGTTCTGCAAAATGGCAGCAAACTTGCTTTTATTCTCGTGGAAAACTGTGCCGCAGAATTTCTCAACAGGCGGAGCACAGAAAAGGTCAACCGGAGCCGTATTGATTTTCATAATGGATTTTCCCCAGAAAAAGTCAATCAAGATACAGTAGCTGGGTTGTTTGTGTGTGTGTGTGATTGGCAACTGGAGCCTTAAGACCGGTCTGCTTTTTTTACTTTTGGGAAAAATGTTTGAGGATCATCCAAAGCAACAAAAGCTGAAGAAAAAAAATGATTTTTGTCAGGTTTTGTTGCTTCTTGAATCAACAATATCATCAGACATTGATGTAAAGTGCTTTTCGGCAGACTCTCAACAGCTCATGCTTGAAAGCTGTATTTTTTACTTTTGTGTCTTTCCCCATCATTCTTCCAGATAAGCAACACAAGAGTGATAAAATGAAACCACTTAAGACTCTGTGCGTCTAAACCTTCTTCAAAGCCGATAAAGGTGTTTCACTTTGTCTTGAACTGGCAGCAGAGCAAGAAAATCCAGATTCTCATAGCTGGCAAGCCGCACTGTTATACAGTGAATGGAAAAAAACAAATGAGCTTAATTAGATTTATATGCAGACCAACAAAGATTTAATGTCTTGAGAAATGGTGTCATCTCGAGCTTGTCATTACTCCCGGCAGATGCTTGCGGACTAAGCCCTCCCCAGCCTCACTCCCATGAACCGACTCCCATTAATAGATCCGTCCTTTATGCTTCCCCTCTTGTTACTGCCGCGCTATTTTATGATGTCACTCTCTTTGCTGAAGAGCTCTGGGCTGTTTTATCTCCTTCGTGTGTGTCGGGCACTTAAACTTAAACCTCTGTGTTTATGAGTCCCAAAATGCCTCTCCATCCTCTGCGTTTGCTGCTCAGTATCAGCTCGGAGCGGCCCGTAAAAGCTGAGCTGAGCTGTTCTGGGAACTCGCCGTTGGGCCTCGCGGTGCGGACCCCCCAAGCTAAGTGCTCGACTCCCATGTCGAGTGCGAGAACAAGCCTGAGAACATTTTTTGGACAAGTGGGTGTGTGTGTGTGTGTGTTCAGGCTACTCCACAGCATTGTCTCTTTGCTGCATTTTTACTTAAATGTGACAGCGGCCTCTCCCTCCGATTGCTACTTTGTGGCCTAATTGGGCGCGGTTAGTCACCATTTCATTTTCATTTTGAGTGGCTTTCATTTCGCGTTTTGTTCCTACCTGCTGGTATATCATTATTGTCATTAATGTCATCTGTTTTCAGGCTGTTTGGCAACGCTCCACCCGTGGTGCTTCCCTCAGACGCATTTAAATCAACGCTATAAATTGTACCTGTTGTTTACTGCTCTAAATTTATGCATCAAACAAAAACATTGCTGGAATGCCTTTGAACAAGTCTGTGCAACGCGGAAACGTCGTCCCTGCTCGGATACCCAGTGAGTAAGGAGGGAAGCTCTTGTGGAGCACACCTGCGCTTGTGGCCTTGGTAAATTCCTGCAAAGCCTCACTGGTTGGACCGGGACTGGATGCTGTGATTGTGTTCAGTCCTCCGAACCTTCCCTCCGTCCAGCCCAGAAGGTCTTTTATGTGGTCGAACACAAATGTGCGGTTTTATTCATACAGTGTTTGCGGAAGCTTCAGTTAGACGTCCAAGCAAAGTTACGGTTTCCAGGGAAGGGTTTAGTCGTACAAAGCAATGCTGACCTCTGACTTGAGCTCATGAAACGATGTTCAGAAATAATCCGTGTGATCAGCATCTCTTCCCTCCATATTTCTTTCCTGTCATGTGCCTCTTGTGACCTCTCTGCGCACAAGCGAGTAAAAGCATTTCGGCACATACGCGCCCAGTATTTCTGTCCTCCTTTATTGAGAGCCAACCTCCTCCAACATGTGTTCACCGCTGTCACACGGTCATTACCACATCCGTCTAGCGAGATGTCGCCCACCTCCACCACCTCCTCCACCTCCCCTTTCTGTCCATCCACTGACCCCTTGGCCTCCCCCTCGCCCCACGCTGGGCGTTTATGTCTTCATCTCTTTGTGGGAGAGAAGCTGTTTTGGCTGCAGCGTCCAATGGTGGGGTGAAACCGGGGCACACTTGAACTCCCACAGAAGCGGTCACTGGAGACCAAGTTTGAACTGAAGTTGACCTGTCAGACCATACCTGCTGTGTGTGTATTTCTATCTCACACTCAGAGGCTAAAGGTAGAGCAAGTTTTTGCCAGAGCTGGTTCCCACACCAGATTGCAGTTCAGAAAGTGATTCCTGTTTGAGCTGTTAAGTTATAGAGCGTGCTGTAAAAGCCCTACAGTAGCCATTGAAAGTGATCGCGGCGCTGTGGGCATGAAGAGCTGGAGGCTCCTGCAGCAGCTCAACAATGCTTAATTAGCTCATAAACAAAGGCTAGTGGGGGATCAGAAAGGGCAATCAAAGTGTCCCGTTCCTTTGAGCTTCTCTCGCCGTCAACAAAGCCCTCTCTAATGGCCCCGTCACTCCACTTGTTGTGTCTCACCGTGGTGTGCTTCCTGACAACATAAAAGGCACACATTCCAAAAAGAGGCTCGGACAAGAGACGGTACCCGTCCACACCTCCCTTTGCTTTCAAGCTATCCTCCTGACGCCAGTGCCACTCCCCACCTCACCCTTCCTCTCCTAGATATTGACTTTGCTCCTCTCCTCACCTCCTCAGTGTATGTTTGGTTCCCCGTGGCGACCACAGCAGCTTTCATCTTTTTACTCTTTCAGTGTTGTGTCCGTGACTTTGGTGGTCTGTTTTATAGCGTTCCTTTGTGCGACGCTGTGCTGGCACGCTGCTGGGAGCCTGTGAGGAAGTGCTCGACACACACACAAGGCCGTGCCAGGCTCTGGAAAGGTTATTCAAGCTTATCGTGACGACAGGTGTGTACGTGGTGTGTGTGTGTGCGCCAGTGGCCTGGTGTCCATGTTTGTACTAGAGAGCGAGTGTGTTATTTTTTTGTGTTTGGACACGAGGCCCTCTAAAGAAAACAGACATCCACCGCCACACGAGGACAGCACGGCAGCAGGTCGGAGGCAATCTCTGCTTGTTTGTGCGACTATGTTATCATCTCCTGTTTCCTGTCAAAACAGGAAAAGACAGGGGCGAAAATGGAGGCTAGGAAAGTGCCGCCTTGATGTGTGTTGGCTGGAGGTCCAGGTTCTGCCTGACGGTGACCCTCCCGGCCAGGAAAAACAGACCCGTTCCGGGCGTAACCCACAGTGGGATACTTCACGGTGTTATTTTTATCACTTTCACAAAGCACAGCAAGGGATGCTTTTCCCAGCTGTTGACACAGGTCTGGGTCATTTTTGTCTCCAAAACAGTACATCACAGGAGAGAGGGAGACAACCCATCTGGCCGTGTCCCTTTGCCTGGCAGCCTCACATGATTGTAGTCTCTGTTTAGGAAGGGAAATCCTTTTTGACATTTTGCTAATCATAAAAGCGAGACACTCCTTTTCTTTAGATGATCCCTAGACCTTAATCACAATGCCTTTTCCGTCAGGCTGGAGTTGTCAAGTGATTTAATCCATCCATCACGCGTATTTGTTAATTCTTTGCAACAGGATGGCACACACACTCGTGCGCACATACGCACACAGTAGACCTGGGAAATGCTCTTTTATGGCCTGCATCTGTGAGCACATTCCAGTCTGTAGAGTCGCTATCACTTTGGTTCAGGCGGTGGGTTATTGCTGATGGCATGGCAGGTAAAAGCTCCAGCGTCTCCTGTGATATGGCTAAATGAGAAGGCAAGGACAGGTGTGATGCACAAACAGCTGAATAGGGAGTCAGCTAATTATTGACTGGTGAAAAATGATAATCGCCTCCTGCTCTGCTGTGCGCTACGAGTCACTTTTTTCAAACTAAAAGTTGCCCTTGTGGAATTCCAAGAGTTTTAGGGCAGAGCTAAGTTTAGCTCTTTATGGGGTCTTGGGCGCCTCTTGCACAAGAATGCTGTTGTTACACTGACCAGATTGCACCAAGCCAGCGTTTCTCTTTCCCCTGCAATTTGCGTGTACATTGTGGCCTGAATGACCACAGCTATTGTCATACGAGAAGCAAAAGACAGCTGGCAGCGTGTCCCTACCAAGACTGGGATTTATTTTTTTGTTGTTTGCGCGATTTGATAAGCAACTGAACACGAGACCAGACAGGTAAACATCAGAAATAGGTTATTTAGCAGGTAGCACCTGGATCGGCGGGATTGCTCTGCACCTTCCTCCGTGACCCAGATTAAGATTTGGCATGCGCTTGCTGACTGAGGTCAATGTCATCAGCAGTGAGGTCGGAGTTCATTTGTCTTTCTTGACAGAGTTTCAGGTGGCGTTCCAGTGCTTTGGCAGGAGGCCACGCCAACGCTGACCTCCATGAGTCGCGCAATTAGTTACCCTTTGACCCCCTGGTTCTGCAATCAAACCCGGGGCTTGGGCTGGGCATGCTTCTGCATCCACAGACCCACTTTACATATGACTCTGAGCTGTGTGTGTGTGGTTTAAAAAGGCTCTGGTGTAACATGTGATTCAGTCTTGATGCGATGGCTCTGCAGTTCTTCAACCTTATTTCATGAAATTAACAAAACAAAGCAATTGGAGCCCACTTGACAATGCATCTGTCTCTTTCATTCCCTCTTCCATTCATAAATCTGTAAAAGACTTTGTATCAGTCCGTTACACACCAGACAACTCTTCCTTAAGTGACTATTATGTTTCACTCCTTGAGTAACTGCTCTTAACTCTGTGTTCCTTATGCTCTTAAACGCTGTCAAAGTGCATCACTCAGAGCTTATAGAGACAGACGAGCTCAGATAAATGCCACCGTACCCTTGAGCTGAAAGTATAAATCTCATTGCAAGCTCTCCCTCTCACTTTGTCCGACATCTTCTGTCCTTGCTTTGAATCTGAACATGCGATTCAGCTGTGACCCCGCAGCTCCACAGTATTTCTCTCAGGATTGCGTGTTCCTTTGCAGCGGTGCAAGGTTGTTTGCGGACAGGAGACGAAGGACAGTTGTGTAACTTGTGATTGGCTCTGCAGGGAAAGGGCTCCTACAGATTAGATTGTGTTTCCTCATGCAATGTGTTTGAGCATTCGTCTATACTGTATGTCGTCAATCGTCCAATGTTATTACAGGGTCATGTGACTATAAGAACTGTAAGTGTAAAAAAAGGCATAGTCAATAATAAACTTCCTTTCAGCCCAACCAGTCCTCCCCAGCTCATTTGAATACTAAGTGAAAGTGTTAGAGTAGCTTTGTGTTGTAGGCCACGGGGCCGTTTGCAGGATGCCATTGTTCCTGAAAGACAAAGTGGCAAAAATGTGCATGTGAAACATTTTTGATAAGCCAAGCATTTTCTAGGATGGTAAATGAAAATCCTTCAGACTCAGTAAGTGGATTAGTGTGCGCTTTTCTCCGCCGAGATAGTTCAGCCTACTTCCTTATCTGACCGAGGTTCAGCTGAATGTGTCTAGACATCTCAATTAGCAAGAAAGAACAAAACAAAAACAGATAGCGGCTAGCGCGCTTATCTCGGTGTGTTTTTCTCTCGGTGCTCTCACCAGCCTTCAACGTCTAGTTCTCATAAACAGACAACATTTTTTTTTCCCATTAATACAGCCCTTCCTGGCTGAAAGCCCTGGGCTGATGTTTAAATTTCTATTATTAGTGATAATTGTGTTCTCTGAGAAGTCAATGGCATGGTAATGACATCTTTCATGATAAATTAGTCTTCCCCCTGTCTCTCTCTCTCTCTCTCGCTCTGCCGTACCTACACCACAGACCGTTGCACCAGACTGATTCCGCCTCTCGCAACTCTGCTGCTCCATTGTTCTGGCGACACGCAGCAGCTTTGTGAGACACAAAGCGTGTCACTTTCTGAGATAACGCCGTGCAGACCGGGACAAGGATGTTTAGCACAGCTCACCTTAGCTCAGGATCTGCGTTTTTGCATCGGAAACAAAATGTGGGTCTAACCTATAGCTCGTACTGCAGCCCCCTGCACCCTCGTGATACTAAGCCGTTAGCCTGTTGCTCACTGGCAAACAGGCTAACGAGTGAAAATTGAGATATTCGCCAAATACAAAAAAACTAAAAAAAACAACAACTGCCAAGCTCAACAGTAACCTCTTACTGCGCCTCATTATGTGCCTGCTCCTCACACACTGGATCTACAGAGCCACTCCATGCGGTGTGATGTAGCGGGAGGGAGACTGAAACTCAGAGAAAAAACCTTGAATATTTTCCCAAATAGCAGCTTGCCAGCATAATTATTCTACCGTCCATTCCAAGTGAAAAGTGAACAGAATAATTGCTGTAGGATACTCAGCATTTCTGCTTGTCATCACCTTCATACTGCTTTGTTTTCTCACAAGTTGAAGGATGGACTGTTGCTTCAAGAGCATGAAATGAGGTGCATGTGGACGGCGCACATCCATACGCGTTCTGTAAAAATGCTGCTTGGCCTAAAAAGTATTGAAACGTTGCTCGAAAAAATGATTAATTCTAATCATGCTGTGAGATCTTTTCCATCGCGGGATCTGGTGGATGTTGATGAAGTACTGTATGCAATTACTTCTGTTTGAGCATGAGTAACTCCCTTTGCATTTTTCTTCGATAATTAACAACCCACATGTGCGCACATGTGTGCTCACTGCTGTCACACTTTACACACAGAGTGGCTGAGGGAGCCTCGCGGTGGAGATTAGCTGCCATAAGCTTTTAGCAGCAGTTTGTTTTCTCTCTAAATAAACTGCAGGGATACGGGGAGCGTTGAGTTTCTCGGTCGAAGAACACACAAAAATAAATAAATGTCCGCCTGCAGAGCAAACTGCAGGAGTGACGGCAGCTCTCCTGGTGTGACGGCTCAGACAGGAGGAGAAGCAGGTGGCTGTCATCGTCACGTATGGGCTGAAAGGGGATTTGAAAAACAAGTGAAGTAGTGGCTAGGACTATTGTATCAGGATCATCTGCTCTGCGGTGAGAGTTGTAAAGTGGGCACTTGGACAAAAATAGATCTCTCAACGAGCTTCGGTGGATAGTTGGGAAGGCTGATTGCAGTTTCAATTTCACGCCGCACACTTTTGAGAACTTGGCAAATGCATGGAACAGAATTAAAAGTGGTTTCAGGTCTCAAATACCGGGCTTTAGCTTTTAAATAGAAGTGTTTTTTCATTTTTTCACCGTATGTGCCAGATGATTTTTAACCCCTCCATCTAACCTCCCTCCACTCGCCACCACCTCCTCTGCCTCCCTTCTGTCCTTGCTTTCACCTGCATTTCACGGCAACACCTGGCTCCTGCCTTTCCAACTTGCCTGTTGAATTTTTCATTATGTACTCATTTTGGTTCGTTTCCACGGGCGAGCCCGGCTGGGGAGGGAGAGCAGCTACCTTGAGAGCGTCTCGGAGCCAAAAAATCAGCCATTTTAATTAGAAGTGCACAATCGTCGGCGCTAGCGTACATAAACACAATTCGCCGCGTCTCCGGCGAGGACGGCAGGCTAGCGAGCACGTCTGCAGCTGCCAGACTTGCTCCGCTGCAGCAGTGGAATTGGGAAATAATCAAAGAGGAGATAAAAATGGTTTCATCCTTCTGGGTTATGTGGGCAGCTTTGGAAGTCGCCCACGTTCTCCAGAGCAAAGCGTTGTTTTATCTCTCAAATCAATTTCTCGTTGAGTTGAAGTAATGGTTAGACGGCGCCAGATGCCTAACGAAGACATCTATTTGGAACGTTTGGTGAATTCAAGCCGGCACCTCCCAGCACTCTGACCCCGGCCAAAGCTGATGAAAGCCTGACGGATTTTGGGCTGAGACAGCGAAGGCAGCGTCCACACAGGAGAGAGAGAGAGAGAGATGTTGAAAAGGGGGCAGAGGGGGAATGAAGTCTGTCCAAACAGTCTGAAAGGGGCTTGTTTTCTTTATGTGCGTGAGCGAACAGGAAAAGGTAATTAACTGGCCAAGTGGCGAAAGGCAGGAGTGATGGATGGGTGTGGTGTAAAGAGACAGCCACACAAGGGGCAAAAAACACACACACACGTGCCCATTTTTCATCCATTTCTCCGTCTTGTGTAAAGATTGGTTTAGTGGAGCTTTTATGTAATGACTTTTATAAAAAACAAAACGTATACGTGAGCCCCACTCCAGCTTCAGTAAGAGGAGCCACGCTGACAAATGGGTCGGCCGCATGGAGTGGTGACATATCATTACACGAGGTCGTTAATGGTCGCAGGGCGGTTTGGGAAAGACTCATGAGTGATTACATCTGACTCTATCTATGTTTAACCTGAGGGTCAACAGGATCTATGGCCTTTTTATTTTTGATGGACAGTGACATGTGTTCCTATGGATGACGGAAGGGCTGCAGGCCGCGGTGTGGTGTAAAACGAGCTCTACCGCGGCGCATGTAATCCCCAAACAAAGCGACACGGCAGCTCAGACGTTATTATAGAGAATATAGAGAAAAGAGCCATCTGCATTGTTGGGAAAATGATTCAAATGGCAGATGATTTCTACCCTCTGAGGATGTGTCACTGTGATTTTGTGGACAGGTGGAGCTATCATGTGTTGAAAGTGTCACTGAGGGGTAATGCCTATTTGCATTTTCTGTCAGCAGCAGTTTGCCGACAGTTAAAGGGAGGAAAGGACTAAAATCACACAGGGCAGACAGAGCGACGTCAAGTCTCTGAAGGTCCTCTAGAACAGATGCTTGATACGGGGAGATTTCGCTGTTCGTTTAAGGGAAGACTGATGGAAAACTCTGATGCACTTTCCTAAACAAGGTAATCTGTTTGATCTAAATACGGGGACTCTTTGTAATGTGCTGTTGACATTGTAAGTAAGCAGCTCGTCTTCAAGATAGCTGCAGAATTAGGTAATGCTTTCTCGTCTCTCTCGGAAGAATCAAACTCTGCCAGTAATCTTTTTTTTTTCCTGACTTGAAAACATTGATTTTGAAAATAAACGACATTGAATTTTCACGCACTTTTTTTTTTTTTTTTGGCGTATCACCTTTCTTTAATGGCAAAGTTTTCTCCCGGTTTTATCAGTTTATAAGACATGAAAGCCCAGGAGGAAACAGACTAAGACGGGCGGGGAGACCGCGGCCTCTGAAAGGCAAGAGCCGAATCGATTTTGCAACCGTATCTCCCGCAAAAGCTTAAGCTCGGATAATGCGATAAGAGGCTAAATGTGCGCTCACTTAGACAAAAGCCAAAATTCATGTCAGAAATGCTGGAGATGCGGCAGATATATTTCATCTTTATTTGATGGAATCCAATTGTGCTCCAATAAAAACCCCGAAGACTGACTTAAAAATGAGTTTTTCACACAACCTCACACGATGAATGACTTAATTACCGCCATGGGTGTGCTTTTTGTCTGAGGCTTTATCACCAGGTAGGGAGTGAGTGTGCTTGTGTTGCTGGAGATACCGTTGCCTTGTTTGGTAAAAGTCTTATTACAGGTTTGTTTAATCTTGTCGAGTCGGCAGACAGGGCCCGACATATGTTTGATGTGATTTGCTGAACCGTCCCGTTTTGTGTCCTACCGAAGGCGTTCCCGCGCGGTTAAATAGCATGCTAGTGTGACATCCTGACTCATTGTCTTCTCTGCCTCCGAGCAGGCAGTGGTTAAACTTAATGGTCTGTATCCCAGATTTGCTGTGGCACTAAAAGCTCAACCTGATATCTAATCAGAGTCACAGGCGCTTCCAGTGATTCGCTCCTTCAGGGGATCTGAGCGTCTGGTTTGGAGGGCAGGTCAGAGAAGTGGAGGTGGCAGGGATAGTTGAGAAGGAGCAGGGGGCAGGAGAGGGATTACACCGCTGGATGTTTTGCTTTTATCCTGGGAATGTAATCTGCCTTAATGCCCTGTGCTCACTCGGGGCAAGGCCAGCAGCTGCGCTCGTTTTTCTCCGGCTCGGCTGTCAGGCTGAGCCAGGCTACCTGTGGGAAAGCAGGCCTGCTGGAAGCTCTCGTCCTCACCCCGTGATCTGAACCGGGCTCCTGCGGTTTATTGGGGGCCCGTCTCTTTGAGACTTAAGGAGGCGGTGTGTGGGGTGTAGGGTCAACACTGGCTCAGGCCAAGTAAACAGAGATGGCTCCGTCACATCCTTACAGGGGAACAGGGGAAGGGAAAGTCAGTGAGTTGAAAGGGCATTAGATTGGGCAGCTGCTGTGTGGTCTTCATTTTACAAGAAAATGCAGCCAGTAGGAAGTACTTAAGAACTGTGATCTGTAAACAGGACTGGTGCTGGTGAGAGGACAGATATAAAGCTGCGTGGTGTTGCACTGACTCATTTTGAGGAATGTCTCCATGCTGTTAGAATAATAAAACAGAAACGTGAAAGAGGAAGGAAGGAAAAGAAGATTGACTGAGCAATGTAATCTTAAAGTCAACTTTCAGGAGTTAACCTGGCTTGTCTTTCAATTTAATAAATGCTTACAATGAACACACAACTGGCTGAGGAATACCAAATACCTTAATGCAAGTTCAGGGCTGATTCTCAGCACTAGGCGCCGTGACCGATGTTAGAAACAGGAATATAAATCACATATGGCAGATTGCCACAGATTGCTGGCAACTCTAATATAGTTCAGGTGTGAGCTGACAAGCTGCTGGCTACCAAAGTTTTCACTTTCTTTTTTTCTCATCATGGATACACATCGATACCATTTTACATCATTTCTCTTTCTGCCGCTGCTGCAGAGGGCCACGGGGAGCTTTTATGTCTGGGAAATATCTGTTGGGCTCAACTGGAATAGAAAATAGGGTTTCCCAGAGTATTTTGCTTTCAATGGAGCGTGCCTAAAAGAGTCTCGGCTCGTGAGGGGCCTCATGCATTTCAAATCACTGTGACCTTCCGTTGATTTAAGTCATCTTGCTGTATCTGGCCTGGCGCTCCACATCAGAGGTGCATCAGGCACTGAATGTAGAAACGGCTAGATGACTGCTTTTGCTTTGTCTGGTTAGGCAGGAGGTGTACTGACAAGAGAAAGTAAATGAAGTGTGATTTGAACCAAAAACCCATATGTGACTTTGCCTGGTTCTGCTCGCACCCCGAGGAGGCACGGGAGAGAAATCATGCACATCTTTCTCCCTGTCCCCTCTTCCGTAAGTGGTTACAGCTCAGCTTGTTTCCATCAGCCTCTGGGCACGGGCTGTCTGTGATGACACTCTCCATCAGCCCAGAGAGACAGTCAGCTGGGTGGCTCTCGCTCCTGCTGCTGCTGCTGCCCTGGTTTTCATCACAGTTAGTGTGAGGGACAAAGACAAACTTAGGTCTCTAAGGGCCATGAAGGGTTCATTCCACAGGGACGTCCTTCTCTCTCCAGTGTACTCGGCACACCTCCTTTCCACAATAAGGCCACAGTATCTGACTACATTTGTCCCCAGAGTTTAATAAAGATCAGCGCTGACAGGCAGTAAACCAGCACAGCCACCCACAAGCCTCCAGGCAAAGGCCACAACCTCGGCCTACCTCCTCCCGCCTCCCTCCTCTCTCTTCCCTCCTCTTATCCTTGCCTGTGCAGTTTAATTCTCTCCACGGCTAGACCTCGGGTTGAAAACCAAAACCATCTCCCTCTTGAACAATGGTCGTGGAGCCAGAGCCCTGAAGTAGCTCCACGCCTCTGCTGCGCCAGTAGGAATGCTTTGAACGTTTGGATTGGGCCGATGCCGTGCGGTACATACTTACTCTGAAGCAGCGCTACTCTTTACACCCACTTGCACCTGTCAGTAATAGATCAAATGGATAATAAAAGAAACAATATGGCTTCAGGGCTGGGTGCACTCATGCATCATACGTTTCGTGTTTTCCACTTACGCGGAAGCTCTCAAGCAGTTAGACCGAATGAGAGCAAACAAACGAGTAAACTGTTTAAGCTTGTAAGTATGTGATCCCAGCTATCTTTATTGTTATATTTTTATATCCAAACCTGCATCATCTGAGTGATGCGTGAAATACGTCCCACCACCTCCCGCTCCTCTCCACCTTTTATTCACTACTATATAAATACAGACTCTGCGGCCTTCAATTTCATCACACCCTCATCATTCTCTCCCATATCCCCAACATCATCATCATCCTCCTCATCTCCGCCATCATCCTCACGCGCCTTGTGGCCCTGACCCTTCGTTCACTCCGCCGGGCGTAAAGCTCGCAGACAGCTTTACAGGAAGAAGCCCCGCTCTCTAACCTCCAGAATCCCGACTGAACAGCAGATGGGCTCGGCTTTGTGTGTCACTTTATTAGCTCCCCTAAATCAACACCTAACAATGCATGCATGAGAGAGAGGGGAATTGATTTCCCTCCATCTACCAGTTGCCCGAGGTGGGTAAGGAGTGGCTCGGAGGGTGAAGGGTGAAGGGGCGGAGTTGAGCGGTTATGACTTCGCCTCAATTTCCTGTCGAGGAAGTGTGTTCATGAAACCAGAGGAGACTGTGAAAATAGCGGCCGGCGGTGTTTTTACTGGCTCTGTCTCGCGTTGCACTCCCGATTTTTCATAGTCTGTTTCGTTTTATTTCAGCGGAACTGTCCTGTCTTGTGCATAAATATCCTGCCTTCAGTGGAGATTGTTCATGTGTCAGTATAAAAGGGTATTAGATATAACTTTTTAAAACTCTATCATAGCTCTATCGCGTTTCTCCTATAAGCTTCTTATATTTAAATCCGTTCCTCCCTTGGATATACTCTAGCATCTACATTCGTCCGGTAGCACACTGCACTTGATCAACCATTAGCCATCTCAGAGGAAGGTTTATGGGATTTCTTACATGCTTAGTTTGTTTCTTAGCTGTGCTTGCATCCTGCCCGTGCCTGCCCATGTGTAAAGTCAGTAGCCAATATAGTAAAGCATTAACCAGAACCACTCAGCTAACATTAGCCTACACCAGTCTTCTAAGTAAAGCGATGATATGGAGATTATGCTCATCCACCAGAGTGCTTTAAGCATGATTGTGTGAATTCTGCTCCCTGTCCATTTTTGTAAAAGGGTGATAAGTGTCCACATTTTTTCCTGTGCAGCTGCAGGAAGGCTGCCTGGTCATCCTATTAATGCTGCGGGTGTTTGCAGAGAAAGGTAATCTAACAGTCTATGTATCGAGCTGCCTTCACGGGGAGGAGATTTAGAGCCCCTCTGCCTCCCTGCTCCGGTCTCCGGGCCAGTCGGGTTAGCCGCATTAAGTGGCACTGCATTAGAGCGGAGGATCGCTGCGTTCTCCTCTGCTTTACTCCTCCTGATCACCTCCGTGGTTCTACGGAGCAAAGGTCTCATAAACATTTATGTACAGGCTGTGAGCTCCCTTCTTAGGCCACGACTCCTCTGGGCAGGAGCTCATAGTGCCCCTTTATGCCTCTTAAGAGACCGTCTTGCCCGTGTGTGTATGTGCGCGCACGTGTGTGAAAGTGTTTGTGTGAATGTCTGTTTCTCTTAAACAAACAGAAAGATATATTCATCCCTTACTTGTCATTTCTGAATAAAACTGTGCATCTGCTTATCACACTTTTAACTATGAGACATTTCTTATATGTAAATTGTATTTGGGTGATTGGGGCCCCTCTTGTTTGTCATTCCTCCCAAACTGAGATGGACTACCCCGGGGAGACCTGCTAGAGATGAAGTGAAAGGACAAAACTCTGCTGGACTCCATCTTTAAAAGCCGCTATAAGCTTTTCCAAACGTTGTTTTTATTTTATTTAGTTATTCATTTTTGCGAGGAATGCCTCTGTGGGATCTTCTACTAATTCCTACAAGACTTGTTTCAGAGATTCCTCCACTTGTTTAGGCTCCCATCAGACACTGTGAAACGAGCACTTGCCTAGTGAACCTGATTAGCAGTCTTGTGTTGCATGCAGGCAAAGCAGCTCAGCCTAAACAAACAGCCATCCTGTAGAAGAGGAAGTGGTTAAATCAGAGAGAGATGGTCCCAGAGGGCATTAAGGGACCACACTGTTAGCAGACCACAGACACGCCTGGAAAATTTAAACAACATACGGGAAATTCATGCAGAAAGACAGACCTGAGAGCCTCGTCTTACATGTGCAGCATTTGGAATAACGTGCGTTGACTTTAATGAAGTACCTTTGTTGTGTGTGTTCTCTCTGTAGGACCCTGGATATGCTGCCTTCCTGTTCGATCAGCTTCAAACGCCTGGGAACCATGAACCTGGATGTTGCCAGGTGTGCTCCACGCCTCTCCACCAACTGAGGCAGGAAGCCTTGCAGACACTCCATGCCCCTGTGGTCGCCTTCAGCTCAGACATGGCAACCTTACCAACAAGATCCTATTTGCCGCAGCCTTCGAGATTGGCCATGTCGTCCTCCAGTGTCCACGCGAAACAGCTGTCGAAAACCCAACCTGCTGCCCGCTCCGTCCTGCCGATAGGGGAGCGGCACAGGGTGCCAGGCTGGTCGCAGAGCCCCACGGTCACTTCAGGACCCAAAACAAGCGTCCAGGTGACAGTAGCGGGAGGGCAGCTCACTGGATCCCTGAGTACCGTCACCATCCAGGCGCAGCAGTACCTAGAGGGCATGTGGAGCATTTCCAGGGTCAACAACTTTATCCCTCAGCCTAAACCGGTATGGGTCATTATTTCATGCATATACCTCCAACTTTCTTTCAAAGCAACTTTAAAATAGTGTGTAGTGGAATGGCTTTCTATTCCTTGCAAACTACTAAAATGTCTTTTTAGGGATTCCACACATCTGAATCTTTGACACTATACTTGATTATTTTCAGTTCATCATCACTATAGGAAGTGCTCATCAAGTCTTGTTAATACAAATGTTACATTTCAGTCCTTTAGAAGAGACGAAGCCCTGCAGAGCATCTGTGAGTAAGAACTCTGCAGGAGTGTTGACCTCTCATTCCTCAGTAGTCAAGGAGCCTGAGTGATCCGAGGTCGGAGGTCATCTCAACTCTAATCTGCTGACCTCCTCCTCAAGGGCATTTCAAATGACCACCCCACAGCTTCGCCATAACTCTTCTCTCATGTTGGCCGAGGCATTAGTCTGTACTTTGTTTGATGTGCGAGATACTCGGAAAGGTCCCGAGTTTTGCCCCCCCCGTGTCGTGGGAGCTGCTGTACTCTTGTTATGGATTCACGTGATTTATTTGCATTTTCAGCAGCTTCCCAGAAACATTTACTCTCGCGTCTCAGAGTGTATTCCTGGGTGCTGATCTGAAGGCGTCTTTTTTTGGAGTCTCTTCAGACATTTACAGGGACATCTGGTCTCGGATCTGATTGACAAATATCTGTGACATTCTACACAGGGCAGACTCAGTGTACAGAGTAAACAGCTCCTGTCTTCTTGTACTTTCATTTTAATAACCCCATTAGATGTATAAACTGTAAATGTAGCCATTCCTGGTACAGCTGTGTTGATAACAGTCAGCTACAGGTCTTGGCAGTGTTGTTCCTTCTGTCTTGTTAAAAAAATTAAAGACAGATTTTCACTCCTCCCTTTCATGTCAACCAATGCCTGTAGAGATGGTTTATGGGAGGCCATCAAAAGCTTTTAACTGCATGTACGCAATCTAGGGCAAATCAAACGGCCTGGCACAGAAGGGAGAGGCTGACTTGTGTTCTCCATCTATGTGTCTAAAAGCAATTAGTGGCCCTGGGAACTGGGATGAGTTGCTCGGTGCCTGTAGCCGAGGCCGAGGCTTTCCTCAGACAGAGAGAAATGTCCCTCCAGGACATTAAGTAACAAACACAGCAGAAATAGTGTTATTTTCTCAAGACAGTTTCTTTCATTAAAGCCAGGTCCTTCAGAGGGACAAAAAAAAAAAAAAAATCCACACACACTCTTGAGGACTGGAAGTTACATACCGCCGAAAGGCACAAGCTTTACTTCACTATTCCCTCTTGGTTTCTTTGTGTGGAAAGCGTGCAGTGTTGTTCAGACAATGAGGCAGAGATGGACTGTGTGTGCGCTAGACAGAAATTCTTCACAGTGTGTCAACCAGGGAGCCTGGGGCGCTCCCACACGGCAGGCCATTATCGAGCACCTTGACTCTCCCATTTGGGAAAAGGCTCTGGTTAACATCTGGAACTATGTTTGTGGTCGTCTTTTGAATTGAAACTCCCTGGCTCCGTCTCTGTATTTGTCTTACACTGGTTACGGACGACTTGAATTTGGCATTTCTGATTCATTTCTTTCAGTTCCAGAACCTAAAAACCAAAGTTGACATTATCCAATTTCACATTTGCTCAAGTAATCCTTGGCCTTACCGGCTGTTTGAGCAAAGAACTTCAAGCACTTGAGGTATTCCGGGAAATCACATTACAAGCCATTTTATGCTGGTTTTCAAAATGTGCCACTCTCCCTTCTGCTCCGTTAAATCCCTAAACCACATGTGCACTAATCTACAAAAAACAAGTGTTCTTGACTCACGAGGGTTTCCGTTGTTGGCCCGCTGGTTGCCTGCTGCCATGGCCTGCTCCATTGCCACCAATTTGAAGCCCAGCAGATGATCTTGGCGGCTGCTGCTTCGGTGCAGCTGGGCTCCCGCGGCAGTGTGCCACAGAACGCGACGATGACAAGAGAAGGAAAACGATACAGGAAGGAAAACGAAGGAAAGCTCCCACTCGTGCCAAATTTGGAAACAGTCGAATATTTCGTGGCGTTGGCGTGCAGGCGTTTTCTGTGTTATATGTTTGTCTTTTTCTGATGTGGTCTTAAAATGGTTAGAGGTGGACTCTCACCTCAGCAGGTTTCCGTTGGTTACAGAGGCCAGCCAAGCACGACAGGCAGATTAACACAAGGCCTATTTCACCTCAGCAGTAATCGTCTGTTGACTGCTGGGATCAAAGGTCACAGGGGAGTCCTGGTAGTCTGGGGGGGATGATTGTATACTGATAGAATGCTGGTCTATGCTGCTCACTTCAGACTTCATAGAAAGCACTCTCCCAAACCCTTTTTCAATTCTTCACTTTTTTCCATTATGCCCCCCTCCTCCCTCCTCTTTCCTCCTCATCTTTTCTTTCCAGTGGAAAACCAAGGTAAAGGGATCAGGGAGGACTGGGGTTTAAAGGGTGGAAGGCCAGCTCATTACTGACTTTTGGTGCAAACGGCCGAGCACACATGGCTCCACTGACACTGTCTAATTACCTGACCAGGGGATAGCTCATATTTTTCAGCCAGAATCAGGGCCAGTCCAGGTCCAAGGCCACTGAGAGCAGCTTGGCCATGGAGCTTAAGTCCCCTGTCTTAATTCCAAGGGGAATACTCTTTGATAGGCACCATGATGAGCCCAAGCCTGTGTGTGTTTGAGTCTGCAGCCCCACCTGCGACCAGCTGTCCCTTCGTGCTCCTGAAATCTGCCACCACTTGATTTTAAAGTTGCCACTGCACCGCCTCAATCAGCGACAGACTTGATGAGCTATACACATCGGTTTCCTGTACGGCTGCGTGTGAAGGGCTCTAGCCTCTCGTGCCAGCGTGTAATGGGTCTACTCCGCTGGTATGCGCCGAGTTCCTAACCTGTCACAGACACCAGCATGGTGTGAGGCTTTCCGCTCTGGCGGCTGCGTGAGGGTCTGTATTTGGCTCATTTCAGTTTGCAGCCAGTTTTTCCCGTCGTGTGCTTCCGAAGTCATAACTTCACACACTGCGGCTTGATTTCTGGCTCAGCCTCTACCATGAAATCTCAAGAGAGCAAGAGCGGGGCCTTTAAAACAAGGCTGCGATCCTTAACTCCGATAACAAGCTCAAAGGAAAGTAATGGGTAAGTGGGAATGTATGAGGACCGTGCAGCAGCCAACGCCAGCCCAGTGGAGCTTTTCTGGGAAAAGACATTGCAGCCGTACTTTAGCACAGCAGCGCATTTTACTACATTTGAAGCGAACAGTGGCGGGACGCCGCGGAACAAGAGCCAAACCTCTCATGTGAATGTTAGAATGCAAGTATGTCCTCACATCTTGATGTATAGCATTCAGATGTCAGGCTCACCATATAAATAGTGCAGCTGTCAGTCTGTGTTGACGAACGGCAGATAGTGGAAGGCCGGCCGCTTTATAAAAAAATATTGTAAAGGATGTTATTTCAGTTGCCAAACATGAATCCAGGGCAAACACAGAGGTGGTAAATATGCAGAGGGCCTGAACTATGTTTATAATACATATCCTGTCAAACTGCACCGAGGCTGCTGCTGCTGCTCCGTGTTTTGCTCAATCCAAGGTCGTTGCTGATTATACAATGTCCATGTGTCAGTGTAACAAATGTTTTCAGGAAAACTTTGGCCTTTATTTATTTAATTTCAGATGCTGAAAACCCACAGAACCGGTTCTCGTCCGGCGCTATTGATCATTATCCTGTAGGATAAACTGGCGGCTCCGGTGGGGATTAACCTTTTGTCAGTGTGGTGACTCCGGCCCTAGTGCAGTCTCAGAACTGGCTTTTGGCTCGTATAATTAGCTCTCTGCACTCCCTCTGTCTCCCCCGGAGCAATCAGTACAATGACCGTTGCAGGCATCACAGCTCTGGCTGACCCTCTCTGTGCTCCATCTTCACTATGCACGCAGTGTTCGCCTTGACTTAAGACTTAAGGCCAGGAGACTTTATGCAGTGTTTTTTGTTTTTTGTTAAAGTTTAAATTAAGATATTAAGTTAAACTTTTTCACCTGTATCTATATTTACAACTTAATATATTATGACATTTTGTTAACGTGCAGCTATAATACCAATACCATAGTTATTAGACAAAGTACATCGAACGTTTTGTACCTTTGAAGTGAGTTTCAAGTTGTTGCTGTGACTTGCGGTACAATAGCCGAAGGGCTGAACCAGATGAGGCTCACCTCAGTTTACTCCTATTCAATTACCAAGCTTCCAGAGCAGGGTGTGCCCGAAAAACCACAATTCAGCTACCCCGCAAACATTTCAGCAACGGAACAAATCTCACCTGTCACGTACTTGTTGGTTATTTACTACCTTTGAAACCTGCTCCAAGAAACTCTGACTCAACAGCGCAGGAAGACACGTTCCTCGCTCCTGATGAGCAAAGTGCCAGATTAGCTACGGAGGTATAGATATAATCAAGAGGGGAGCGGAGTGAGGTAAATCGCCAGTGATTTAATTACTAATTAAATGTGGGTTATCACTTAATTACAGTAGGGTACGGCCAGAGAGAGCTCCTAAGTGTTGCCAGAATCCGTGAATGTTGCAGCATCCTTGCTGTTATGTAGCGGGCTCTCTGCTGTGGATACTGCTGACTCCCCCTAACCGGTACTGGCTGCAGCAGCTGCCCATCCATCTGTGGCAGAGGAGAGCAGAGGGGGAGTAAATGGTGTGGAAGGAAAGTGGGCAGGAGCATTAAAAAAAAAAACCCTGTAAGCTGTTGTTGTGGTCTTATCTCTGTATCTGTGTGTCAACAGGCCCATGGTTTGATGGGGGATGCAGACAGTGATGTCACAGCCGCGGAGGCCCCAGTCACCACCATGACCAGCACCGCCAGCATCATCAGCAGCAGCAGCAGCAGCACCCTGACGCCCTGCCGACTGAGGAGCTCCAGCCAAGCGGGACTCCCGGCACCCGTCACCTGTGCATCCACCTCCCCCTCTCCGTCCTCATCTGCAGCAGCCTCCTTCTTCATTAGGTAAGCCCCTCCCCCCCGGTGCTGTCAGATGATGGGTTCTGTCAAGACGTCGAAAGATTAGATTGAGCTGTTATGCCGTGAAATGTGTTTGCATACACACCTGCGTGCATTCAGCCTTTCAGCATGTGCTGATTTACACGAAGGCAGCTGAAGAGGAGATATGCACAGACTCGCCTTCAGATGTCTGGTTATGGTTCACAGTGTCCACCTCCATGTGGGGCGCCCACCTCTTCCACCGAGATGTTGTTTTTGCCATGCTTGACTTACAGCGTGCCGTGGGATGCACATCATGGAACTAAATGAACCTTTAGTTACAGGCACCAGTGCTCATGAATGGATAATAGAATTACATAATTTGATATGAAGAAGGAGTGTCTCACGAAAGGGGCTTAGGTTAAATCTGAGTATTGTCCTGAGGCATTTTATCCTTTGTTATTTTTTCCTTCGTTCACCCTAAAACAGCTTTTTGGATTTTTCCTCTTCGGGCAAAAGCATATTGGATGCTGCAGTGCAGGGCTTTTATTTGGTCATTCAGTGAAACCATTTGGTCCCTGTGTGTCTCAGGCAGAGGAAAGCTTTTTTTGTGTGTGTGGAGTGCTTGGCTCTGGTGTTGTTGCCCTGGAGAATACTTCACCCTCTCCAGGCGGGTGGATTGCTGCTGAAATGTGCTATATTGTCATTGATAGATTCCCTGGCAGGCTGGTCGGTTCATACATTCCCTGCCTCTACTCTCCAAAGAGTGCTATGCTGTAATGAATGTTGGCCAAAGGGAAGCTGGCTAAGAATGATGCATAGGACTATTGAAGGCCTGCACCACGGGAGGTAGAGGAAACCAGTGGAGGGACTTGTGGAGTGTGACAGGAAGCCCAAGGGGGATCAGTGTGGGGCTTTCTTCAAAATGGAGTTTGCCTTGCCAGCGTTCACCGCGTCAGAGCGTGTCAGTCTGACCACGAGGCCTTTCCTCTGACTGTGCGGACCCTCCAGACCCTTACGTTAATTTGCAACTTCCTATGCGTCTTTCTTCCCGTCGCAAGAGCAACGTCGGCCCGAACAACAGCGAGGTGTGTCCCTCTGCTAGACAGGGTTAATTCCTGACACTGATGTATTAGTTCTCATGTTTTCTTTGGACGGGAGCTCAAAAAAAGAGTAGCATAAAGAGCTTTTTCTAGCCATTCAGAGTGTGCTAAGCGCAGGAAAAACGAACAAGCTGGTCTTGTTTTTTCCCTTGCAGCGGGTCCTGGTGGAGCAGAGGGGGTGCAGAGGGGGTCCCACCTTTCATTTTGTCCGAAAGATAATTTGCTGCCAAGAATGCAGTGTTTTACTTGGCCCACAGAAGCACAATGATGATGGGCCAGCCTTAAACAGCATTCTGCAGATACGAAAAAAGGGGTGGCAGAGATGCACTGTGCTTGATTTGAAGCACACCCACTTCCTGACCGTTTTGCAGCTGTTGCCTGCAACAGGAATATCATCATCATCATCATCATCATCATATTGTTATTGTTTTTCTTTGTCATTAGTGATTGAAATAGACATCTTCAAAAGTTCAAAAAGAATTGAAACAATCAGAAATTTATTTCTTCAGTTGTAAAAAAATAAATTGAAACAGATCAAATTAGTGCGCTTCGTGTTTTTAGGCTTGATTGAAAACTCGCATCTGATTAGTATTCTTTTTTTGTTCTCCAAAGATACAATTAGCGGGATGTGTGTGTAAATCCTGAGAGCCCGGGATGTTGGGAGCAGAATAACCAAACAGCGCTTTTACCCCAGCGGAGTTCAGAAGGCTCCTTCGACACTTGTCTGACATTCACTAACGCCGTACAACTCCGAGATGAAATTTTAATTAGAACGCAATTAGCTAAGAGTCTACCGGCGCTAGCTAGTTTGCTGCCGAGTGGAAAGAGGAGTGCGGCGAACAAAAGCGATCCCGTGTTTCATTTTTTTTTTCACTGGAAAAGCAAGTCCGCCGTTCTACTGGCTAAAAAACAGAAAAGTATTTTAATTGTTTCATTTAAGACGCCGGCTCGGCTGAAAAATAATTTCAAGAAAAACGTCTGATAAGTGTGGAGCCCTGCCGGTCAGAGTCAAATATTTAACAATTGTTATGTACGAATCAGTAATGTGTACTAGTGGATTCATTATTTGAACCCCCATTTTAAAAGAGAAACAAATTACTGAATTATTTGCCTTACAATTTTTGCATTAAGTTCACCTTATTATATACAGTAGTATGGTTTGGTTTTGGTTTGACACCCCTTGGCCTTATTTTAGGAGATAACAGTTTGTTAATGTATTTCGTGTGGAGACATTATTAACCAGACAGAGCAAATTATTAATTGAAAGGAACTAGTTATTAATTCAAGAAGGCATAATAGCCATTTGTTCACATGAATTCATTTGATTGAACACCTTCCAGGCTGCGTAGACAAATCTCAAAGTGCTTTAGGTCTCTGTGTCCTTGCCTTAGTAACATGTTCCCATTTCACAAACATTATCTTTTGATGCGTCCATTTTTCTGGAAATAACCGACGCCTTTGATCGTGCAGAGAATGCGCTTTTCAAAGCATTTGTGAAATTCCTGTTTTTAAATGTGCTCTTTTATCTGCTTCCTGTTTCCAATTGTAAGGAGGAAGCCTGAAACCAAGACGACCCCGGGGTCAGCAGTGACCAGTTGTCAATTAGACTGACTATACAGTCGCAGGGAGACAGGACGAGTCAGAGGTCAAACTCTGGCTGGATGGTGTGTGTGCATGCGTGCGTGTGCATATCGTTAAGTGTCTATGGGCACGTCATTGTGGGGTTAGGGCTAATGAATTTAGAGTCATGTGTTCAGCTGACTAGCACGTTAAGCACTGATTGCCTTGTGACAGAGCATATGATTAGTGTATTGACACGGCGTTGTGTAATGAAACCAGGCGGAGCCCACAGCAGGGGCTAGACGGCGTGGCTAACAGCCGCCTCGCAGATCCTTTTACCCATCTTTCTGTTCCATTAACACCTGCTGATTGTGACGGTGCGTTTATTACTCGCCGAGCCCGTGGGATTTCTTACTACACACTGCTGAGAGGAGTCGACTGCACAGTTTGCCGCCTGCTTGGATCAGCGGGCTCATTTCAGCATAGCAGCATGAGACAGTTTCCATGGTCTATTGTTGGTCCCTTGTTTGTGTTTGTGTGAAAGGAGGCTAGTCTAGTCGTCACTTTGCTGCCTCACATTTATCATGCACTGAGAGTGGATGATTAAATCATTATTAAGATGCGGAGAGATAATGAATTGAAGAGTCTTGAAGACATTGAAGTTAACAGTCAGTGGATGTAGACTTCAAAGGTGGCACACAGGCGGGCGGGATGTTGCAGGGGCAGGCCGGACAGCTGTTTGCTGGAATGCAGCCCCGGAGGAGTGTCAGAAGGAAGTGGTTTTATGGTCATCCATCGCTCCCTCGCAGCTGCTGCCCAGGTGAGTGTTTGTGCAGTAATGACTGTGATTGTGCAGAAGGAATCCTCCTGTAATTGTTGCAGCAGGGCCATTTAGCCTCGGCTCGCCTGCACACACAAGACCCTGCCTTTGTGTCAGCAACACTCACTCTGCCCTTCATCCCCCAGGCTGCTCTGAGTAACCATAGAAACAAGTCATTAGCTTGTGGGAATAAAATGGGTCTGATTTTTCTTTCAGAAGTGCAGATTGGAAATCAGGAAGTTGAAATAGACCTCTCTACTCCACTGGACTGTAATTTAGTCAGAGGGAGTTACAAGCATCTCTTCAATGACGAGTCCTGCGTGTTGCAAAGTGGGAACTCTACAGGATCGCAAGTGCTCGTTCTTTGTTCTGAATAACAAATGTTGGTCGACCAATCATCCATAGAAAGCGGCTGTTTATGAAGTTTGCACAAGTAACTCGGCCACTTCGTTCTGTTTGGGTATCTGGGGGAACACAGTTGTTCTGTCAGCCCTCTCTCACAGCAGGGGAGATTCACACGGAGAGGCTCAGCGCAGACAAAGCAGGACAGTGTTGTGTTTGGTTGGCTGTGCTGTGACTGACAGCAGGAATCCCTGTTACAGACAAATAGGCAGGACAGATTACGCAGAGGGGTCTACTCAAAACGGTGGACGTGGCCCACATGGCAGGGGGACAGAGATACGGAGTGGCACGGTAGCCGCCTGGGATGAGTGTGTTCGTAAATTTTGTCATTCTGAAGGCGTGCTAGCACTGATGCTCCTTTCTGAGAACGTCAGGAGCAGGAGGTTTGTACCTGCGGAGAAGAATATTGGATTCACTGCCATGGGAGTCAAGTAAGTTATGTTACACACAGACAACATTGAGCTCACTTGGATTTGTGATGCTCTTATTCTGTGTGTGGACAACGTGTAGGATGTACATGTCTGTGTTGGATTGTGCTCTGTGAGCTGCAGTGGTATTATTCTCTCTCTCCATTTATCTATCTCTTCTTTCCGCTCTGTAGAATGCGCAGTTTTGTGCAGTCGGAGTTAGACTGTCTGCTCCCTGGAGGTGAGAGGCTAATGGTTCTGTTGTCAAGCCACAGCGAGATGGATTCCACCACCTAAGAAAGTGTGTGAGCAGAATGTGTAGCATGTGTACCAGAAATCCACCAGGCTCCATTTTGAGGAAGCAGCCACACTGGAGCTGAAATGTTAATACTACCGCTTCCTCCAAAGCCTAACGAATAAGAATTGATTCATATCAATCTGTTGAACCTCAGGAACACATGCCCAGGGTAGCAAATGGCTCATCAGAAGTATTGAGTGGGTGGTAGTCGGGGTGGTTGAGCTGCTCTGTGGTATTTGTCTTTGTTTACTGTTGGATAAAACACCAGCTGGTATTTTCCTGCCATAATCAGGCTGATGGGAGTAATGGCTGCCTCTGTGCAGCGGCGGACTCGCCGGTAGCAGCAGCTGAGGCCAAGAAAGGGCTGGAGCCCGTTGATAAGCCCAGGTGTGAATCTATCCGAGGCCTGTCAGGCACCGTCAAGGCTGAGGTGTTGATGGAGATCCAGTCTGGCCCGAGAGCCTCAGGGATCTGTACGGGGTACAGTAGATTCATCCCACTACCCTCATGCACCTTCTCATCCAACCGCAACAGCAAAATGCCTCTTCCCTCTGACTCATAATCCTCCACCATTCTCTGGTAGCAGACAGTTTTTTTCTTTTATATATATATATATATAACGATATAGATATAAAGATATAAAGATACAGATCTAATCACTAGTTGCACAGGGGTATATGCTGAATCTTGCATGAGACGTCCTGATTTAGATTCTGCACTCAAATAATCTGAAGAGCAGCAGCTGGAGCGCTGATCTTGCTGTGGCGGATTCCGCTGCCACTTTCTAGGCGTCTGCGTCTCCCCCGGAATACGATAACATGGTGTGATGGTAGTGTGCCCCCTGCAGCGCCGGGGTGATGGGTTCTGTTGGGACAGTTGGCGTAGAATCACTCGGGCCTGTCATTATGACTGGCAAACAGCTGCAGTGATGGGAAGCACAGAAAAAGCTGAGGGCTTGTCGCAGCCTTCGCGAGGGATAACCTCATGCATTTTCCCCTCTTCGACTCAAATAAATCCCTGAGTCAGGAAGTCTGTCTGGGCCCACTCACATAGCCTGCAGGGGGGCAGTGGAGTTGGATGGGGAGGGGAGGACAAACAAAAGAGCTGAAGTGCTGACTCAAGCCTGTGCGCTCACCCTGGGTCCTTGTGTCCTAAGCCCTGTGGGGAAAGGGGGAAGCACTGCCGTCCAGTCCTGACAGATTCCTTTCACACATGGAGAACTGAATAAATGAGGAGCATAAACCTCTGTTCTGTGGGCTTGTCATTTCGTTTCCAACAGGGCTGCTTTTGTCTCAGCAAGGTGGTAGTGACGGTAAAAAAAAAAAAAATGATATTTACATGTGGGCAGGAGAGGTCACACCCTCAACATCAATCCATTTCCAAATGTTTGCCTGCCCACGTCGAGCCGTCCCCATTTAACTAGATAACGGCTCTGCTAGCTGCCCACAGGGCTCCACGATCAGTGCATTAGCGTTCAGTTATCGCACTAGCCTGCCCCCAGCCTGTTGAATGGATATTAGGCATCAGGCCTGTGGGGGCTGAGGGATGCCATCTAAACCTCTTTAATGCCCCTCAGTGAAAGGTGTCATGCAAATGAAGTCCATTATCCTTGTCATTACAACCGCAGTCACTTCTACATTGTGTTTGAGACGCGGCGGCGGAATAAGAAGGAGCGAACTCCAATAGCTGGTGGCAGGGAATGTGCAATGAGGATTTTTATGACCTTTTGTGTGCAGTTTTGGATTCGAGCCTGTGGCCTCATGAGCCCCCGCGAGTTGCCTTTAATGTCTTACAATCTAGAAAAAACAAAGATGGCTCCTGGTGGGGCTTCTCAGGCATCACTGCCCCTCAATGCTCAGCCACGGCCTTCTATTCAACATGAATAACTAAAAGCTATGGCGCCTAATCACTGGAAGTGGGTTGATTTCCCCAAACGGCGGTGCTTTATTTTATTTGAGAAACACACACGCATGCAGCCAACCAGGTCCTCTGAGTGTCAACTGGTAGGGCTCAGCTTTTTTAAGAGTGGAGTTCAAATTACCGCAGTGGGTTAGCCCATTGTCAGGACAGGGTGGTTTAGCATTTACCTCATCACCCGCAGCATCAATAGCTGAAGCGTTGCATTGTAATCACTCCGTCTTCTTTATTTAAAGCTCCTTCTTTTGGTTGTTTGGCTGCTGCTGTGGGAAATGACATGAAAATGCTATCTGTGGAAAGTTTAAAAAATGGGAAATTTTGGGACTAATGAGACGAAATGAAACATGCTGGTACAGTAGATAGACAATAAGCTGCACTAACTAACTACTAACCGTGCAGGGTATTGTGCCCCACCTCTCCGTGTCCACTTGTGTATGAGACGAGTCAGCAGACTGTCCTCACGCAAAAACCGCAGTATGAAATAAAATAAAAAAAACTACAAAGAGTAGTTTTACGCCCTCTGTGTTTCTGTTGCGGCTTCCTACATGCACATCGCCGTGAATGGAGAGGATTATAGCCTGTAATCGGTTCACGGCCCAGCACGCGAGAGCCAGCTGTGGTGTGCTAAAAACCCCCTTATCCCCATGTACGCTCTGTGTAGCCCAGTGAGTATAGCCGTGTGTGTTTCGGTGGTTAGCTTTACGAGCGCGCGATACAGGATGAACTGCTTTAATTTGAATAATACGGTTGAAGTCGCCGACTTTTTATTGGCTGTTCTCCATTTTGTCTGGATTTTTCCTCCCAAATACGTCCATGATGTGTTTATTGATCCACATATAAGACATTTACCTCCATCCACCGCTCCCACGTCCATCTCCCTGACAATACGGCTCATTTCGCTTGACTTGGACCCCCTCTAGTTTTTGTTGGGTTGCCTATTGACTAGAATATAGATGAAAGATTAAGAAACACATGTTAGAACTCCCTTCCCCCTGCGTCCTGTCTCTCTCGACGGCCCACTGATTAATCACCCCCAAATGTTCTCAGCAGCCTGTGGGCCTGTTTGTTGTGATAGCCTCTGTGCGGAGAAGTGCAAATAAATAATCGCTAGGTGTCTTGCCCTGGCAGCAAGTGATTAATGAAGCGGAGAAGTGGAGCAGAAGTATGCTGACTTTTTCCCCTCTGCATGTCTCTACCACACTTATCATGGTCTCAAGTTGTGATACCAAGTTATGAATTAAGACAGGAAGACGTAATATTTGATTGAGGAATACTCCTGCGTCAATAATAGTCGCCCGTTTGTCTCTTGCGTATCAAATATCCTGCCTCCATTGTGTGCTTGAGAACGGAAACGTCACTCAGCCTGGCGATGACTTGACAACAGCGCCGGGCGTTTCTGCCTTGAGAAGAGCTGCCTACCTGAAGTTTTCAAGGGAAGACGTGGGTGGCATAGGTGGGTGAATCGGAGTTCAACACGTGTATTGAGAAATGTGGAGTTATTCCAGTCTCTCTGCAGCCTTGGAGAGGAGCGTTGCAGAAATACCCGGAGCAGTGTCTGAGAACGGCTCTGGAAGAGATGAAAGCAGCTGTTAATCTTTGTCAGCAGTGCCAGAGGTGGGGAAGCTGCAGTCTGTGGAGCAGGGAGGAACATGTCTTCATTATCATCTGTCACCCATCAGCTGAAAAGTGAATTTTCTTCAGAGACTTTCACTTTTGCTGCCTGAAACCGTTTTGACATAATAGCTGCGGCGTTTTGCCTGCTCGCATCCGATGCAGAGATTTTCTGGCTTGTAAACAAGTCAGTTGCTAGAGGTTTGCCTTCCATGACCTTTTGACTCTCATTGCAGGTATTTCCAATTCTTTCCTCTAGGGTTCTTAAATTGACTGACAAATAAGCCCTTTGTCCACCTCTTCATAGCCTAATGTTCAATCTAGTTAAAGCCACATTAGTAAGACGTGATCCTGATGCCAGACAGAAATATCAAAATATCCTTTCTTTGCTCGTGTTAAGCTCACCATAAGCCCCTAGCTCAGCAAGAGAGTATTGTGGCCTTTCAATATGAGGAAGGGGCAAATTAACGTGGATGATGGGTGCAGGGTGTCTTATGGGCTGCGAATACTGCATAAAAGCTCTTCAGTTTACTTTGTCAGCCTTGTGTGAAAAAATAATCCCCTTCTCCATCATAATGCAGTTAACCTCACTGGTGTAGACAATGAGCACCTTCTTTGCACTGCACTTCAGGAGCTGAAGGCCTGTTGGCATGAACAGTTTCTTCTTGATCTAAAGTCCAAATCCACAGAAGATGGATCTGCTTGGGTCTCTTGACATTTCACAACCAGATCACAGAAAAATGAACAAAGAAGTTGTTTTACCTCAGCGCTGATACAAGCCAGGGCTTAAATCTCCGATTTTCACGCTGATGTACTGTAGCACCAAACCAGGCTTTCTTGAATATTGATGAGTTTTTTTTTTCCACATTTTAACGCCAACTGTTCCATTTATTCTTGGCCGAGTGGGGATTCCCATCGTTGGGAATAAAGCAATTCCAAGCTGGCTGTGGCATCGCCCCAGCCGTCATTTTTCCCCCCCGATTCTTTCTCGGGCAGAAAATGATTTACCTCCTTGTGGACAGCGCTTCTCTGGCACAGAGCCAGGCCCTCTGATCACAGAGAGGGCTTGGCTGTACACCCCGCTGCTCTCTCTGTCACCGTCTCTGTCATTCTGTTTCCGCAGCACTTTTCTCTTACTGACTACCTCACCCAGTTTTTTTATTTTTTAACGCCGTCCCCACCTCTGCGATTCCTTTTTTTTCTCCCCAGTTTACCATCCGCAGTCCCTTTCTTCCCCTATGTTTCAAACGATCCTCCATTATTCAAGCTATTCTCTTGAGGATACTCTAATCCCCTGTTTTCCACCTCAGTCCACAGGCTGTTTGAAAAGAGTTGTGAGGAGACCGTGAACAGGTTTACAACCCGTGGGTAGAATTTAGGATTTTATTTACGGAATGCTGCATTTTTCTCGCTTCCTGTGACAGGAGGGCTCTTTGAATCCGCATTATGACACAGCGACAAGTCGCATACAGAAGGAAACATCACTTTTGGTGGGGAATCTATTCTTTCTGTGGCAACACATTGTAGTCACAGATGTTACATGAATGCATTTGCCCTTACCTAATTGGTTGGGGATTGGTGCAGTGAAGATGTGTGTGCAGCCTTGGGCTGTCAGCAGTCAGCACACAAATAATGCTCCATTTGATATTCTGTGTCCAAGGCCAGACACTGTGCAGGAACAAAAGGCTTGTTGAACACCTTGTTGGAACAAAGAGCTTTTCTAAAATGCCTAGGTCTGATGTTTTTTGGAACGTGTCAGGCAGGATATTGCTCCACTAACTGGACATCACATTCATTGCTGTCTGGTTTTGCAGAGATTCATTTATCTATTTCAGAGGATTTATAAAAAGTCTATAAATCCTCGCCTGAAGGTGTTTGGCCACTACCTGCAAACTACTGCTGCGTAAACTGACACAAGAGAAGGGAGCTCTACAGTACCTCCAGACCAAAACAGCCAAGCAGGAGGAAACAGGTTCGCAGTCAGTCGAAAGCTTCAGAGCTTTGGATTGATAAGACTCGGCTGACAGCCAGATAAGCCTGTTAGTTCTCTCTTCCATTTAAATGTATTCCGGGCTGCCAGAGGAGGGAGGAAATGCATTTTTCAAAATGACTGGAAAGATCTTGGTTTTGGTCGATGCTAATCTGAATCTGAATGATAAGATAACCACACCGCACCGAGGGAAATGTCGCCTTCTGTATCTCCAGGTGGGAGCTTTTTGTGGCGGCTTTCTGTGAAATATAATTGCACATTTTTGGTCCAATTAAGAGTTGCTCAGCCACATTCCAATATTAATCCCGGCGTTCACGGTGCTATAGCCTCAGGCAGGCGGTTGTTTTGAGTGATTTAGGAGAAGGGAGAGGAAGTGAGAAAAACTAAATTAATGTTTATACCAGAGTGTCCTTGATTGCGGGAAGACCTTAGAAAGGAGATGGGCTCATTACCAGACTAAACTCCTCTGCCACAAAGGAGGATAGGATCAGCTTAGTCATGCATCTAGCAGCTTGTTTTTTCTGTTATCCCTCCCGTATCTCTAATGCTGTCTCAGGTAAATGTGCATATTTCTTTGATTAGTCTAACTCCTTCCGTGAGCTCTTTTAGCGCTGGTGTAATTCATATGTTTATACATGATCGGCCGCACATCTGGAATAAGCTGACACTTCCAGCAAACAGCCCTCTCTGAACCACTGAAAAACAGCTACAATGGGTGAACTCTGAGAAAGCGTTGATGGCATGGAAGCATTTGTCTCATTTAATGATCGGCATCCTGGCCTCGCCAATAAATCTTTTCCGGGTGGGCCCTCTCGCTGCCAGGGCTGGTTGGCAGAGTATGACATCATCTCCCCTCGCCTGCGAACCATATGAATGTGTGTGCGTGTGTTCATTGGCTGATGTCATGGCCGCTTAATCACCATTGAAGCTTAGCGGCGGCCGGGTCAGGCTGTGTGTGACCTGGGACGACGAGGCCAGCGCAGAGACGCAGATTTGCTTTAATCCCGTCCCAAAACCGGCAGAGCACGAGCCGCACAGCGATGTCTGCACTGTGTCTGAACTGAACTGAAGTTGTGTTTCTGCAACAGCTGGTAGATTTATGCTATTCCCCCACACCTTTGGGGTAGAGGGCTGTTTGATCCTGTCAAGGGCAGCCCATCAATAAGGCTGTGTGTGCTGATTTTAGCTCTGGGGAGGTCTTCTAATGATTGTCTTTTGACTCAAAACCACAACCCGATAGACCAACGCACATCGAAACCAGGCAATCAAGTCCATCTGCTGATATGGCATGTTGGCTTTGCAACATTTCCAGCACACGGCACGGATATAAAGAAACCACAGAAATGCCTTTGCTACTGAACCCAGGGTAAATTCTCAGTGTCTCCAGCGAGTGAGTGAGCCGGACTCATTGTGCTGTAGTCATTATCACTGCATGGTGTTCAGGCTGGCTGGATCCCAGTATTCCCATCTCCATTCATGAAGAGCTATGCCGGTCTACTAATCAGCAGCAGTGGGAGACTCGCCGTGGGTGGGTGGCTGTGAGGAGGGGGGGGTAAAGCATCTGATATCACCCCCAATGATCTGATCCTCGCATGAATGGCCAGAGCGGCCTTATCTTGTCTGTGGAGTGAAAAAAAAGAAAAAGAAAGGAAGTGTCAAGAATGGTAAATGTGGCCAATGTGATAATTAGCCTCAGAAAGGCGCTACCTGAAGAGCCGCATAGCTAGCTTAGAAAACAGAGGCAAATTTGCACAAACAAAGCTAATGGGCGTGCCCGCTAATGATTCTCTGGGGCAGAGGAATTTCTCTTGTTAATTTGACAAAGCTTTGAAAGAAAAAGAGGCTGGAGTGATTATTGACAGCAGGCATAGGTGAAGCTTTGAAAGCAGGAGGTGAAAAAACACATCCTCTCCACTCTCTCTCTGTTCCGCAGTCATTGACCTGATCTCCTCCTCCTCCCTCACTGTCGCTCCCTTCTTAGGTGAGGAGCTAGAGGTGTCCTTTCTCGAACAAAGGCGCCGGGAGACCTTTTCTTTGAAAGGTGCTTGATTTTACATCTGTCTTGCTCCGGCTCATTTATATATATGTATTACAGTCATTATATGTCCCTGAGGTCTGTTCATAAGGAGACAGTGATGGAGCTGAAAGGCCATCAGGACAGTTCCAACTGTGACTGGGACTATTTTTATGTCATTTTGATATATAACACTTGAAAGAACATTGAGGGTCGCAGCAATGGGCATGAGGCTAATTGATTTTGGCGCCGTCAGGGTGACCAATGTGGACATTAGTATTGTTCTCCAGCCATCGAATGTTGCCAGTCACGATTCAAAGGGCGGTATGGGGAGCGTGTACAGTAGCAAACCTCCAGGGGACGGCTCTTGCACTTTAAAATAAGACCACCTCAGCCAAATTAATTTAGACACGCCGCAGAAGATAAAGGTTACGCCATATATCAAACTGCTTCCTATACCGCGATTCGCAAATATGTAGGCAGTTCTTCTGTTTTTTCCGCCTCCAAATTTAATCCAAACAGAGTTCAGACGAGGGGCACTGTGTCAGAAGGAGAGAGGCAGAGAGAGCTTTGTGCTGAATGTACTTTCATCTGGCAAGTCTCACACCCACTCGGTTTGCCGATGTGTTGTAGTAGGCACTCTGCAGCCAAAGCAGCCTCCTTTCAAACAAGACTGGCTGGTCGGGGGCTGAGAGGGCTTACTGGTAAATTGGCAGCCCAGGGAATACAGGGTACTCTCACCCCGGCGCTCACCCACTCACATGCTTTCATTCCCCTTTTTACCCTTGACCATTGACTGACTGCACTCTCTCCCACTGGCCGGCATAAATCTGCCTTTCTAACGTGTCATCTGTTCATTGTCTGTCCTCTCCCTCGCTCTCTTCCCTCGCTCGCACTCTTCCTCTCTTGCTTTCCCAACTGAGTCAGACCATCAGTCATTCCAGCAATCCATCTCCTAAGTATATCCTTCCTTATCTGCGTGTCGCTCCTTCTGATTAATAACGCCCTCATTCTTCTGGCTAATTGCATCCTTCAACAATGACGAAAAAAAACAACACAAATGTGCAGAAGTGTGCGCTCACTACCCGCACAGACGCACATACACACTGGTGCTCTTGCATGCATGCACTGTAGGCGTACTAACAAAATCTGTTTGAAGTGAGGGACCCTAAAAGAAGAGAGGGCTCCTGTATGCATTAAGTATTCATGTGACGTGTGGTGGGGTGCATACGTGCGTGTGTGTGTGTGTGCTTGTGCAGGGGGTTGCATGAGAGACAGCGTGCGTGTGTGTGTGAGCACTCGCAAATTGCGCCGCAAGCAGCCAGCAATCGAGCGCTGACACCTCGTCTGGCAGTCGAAGGGAAAAGGGGCTGGGCTGTGAAAAGAAAGAGAGAGAGGGAGAGAGAGAGGGAGGCTGCAAGAGAGGAGGGTGTGTGTGTGTGTGTGCATGAGCTAGCGAGCGAGAGAGGCAGGGAGAGAGAGAGAGACGGCAGGACAGCTGCCAGAATTTCTCCGATAGCAGGAGAAGGACCGAGAGGCGGAACAGGGGTAGGAATTCTCCTCATTCTCGGCTACCCGAGGAAATCTCTCAGCAGAGCCAAGTGTGCGGATTCTCTCCCTCTCCTTCTGCCTGTGAGCAGCGGAGGCTCTGGGAAGAACCTGGTCACCAGGATCTACAGCCACTCACAGCAGACGCAGCGCAGTGGATTAAGTGAATGAGGGAAAACCATGCTGCTGGTGGGATGAATGAAGAATCAGGATTGGAAAACTGAGTTGAAGAGCAAGCTGTTTTCAAGCAGGTTTTATTTTTTTTGCATCTCTGAACTGAAGCTGAACTTTTTGCGGCGTGAGACGTGGAAGGAGTTAGAGATGTTTTTGTGGCACATGAACAGACGAGGTTGTCCTTTTCGTGCTGACTTTGCCTCCTATTAAGAAACTCCCTGGATTATCTGCTCCCTCTCACCGTGCACCTACAGCTTTTCCTGCAGGGCACTCATCCTGCCTGCCCACCTCCACCCTGCCCCACTTGGTGCTTGTTCCATTTAGTTACTATGTCGCCCACGCTTCCCGCTCCTCCTCCACCTCCGCACCGTCCCTCCGCCCCCCCATCTCCTTACAAACCTCTGTGAAATCAAGTGGAACCTCGATGATTGCGATCGGATCAAAGAGGACTCCTGCGCCCATGACCAGAGAGCAACCCCGCCTCGCTCTGTTCTCTGCGACTGTGCCGGCATATCAAATGTGCGAATAATGGAGAACAGTGACACCACAGACGTGGACTGCAAAGTTGAACTCTATCAGTTGCCTGTTTTTTGACTATGAGCATAAACTAGATAATGGATTGGAAAGAGCTGTAAGTACACCACTGCAGCATGTTTTCACTGGTGCATGTTGAAACAAACCACTTTTTTTTTCACAGCAAACAGCAGAACACATTCAGTATGCATATGTACATTTTTTTTTTGCACAAACTTAAAACTGATGGATGTTAGACTTTGCTTCACCAGATTCTCCTTTGAGCATTTAGAGCAAGTTGTGTAGGGAAACAGCTTCATTAGCATAGAGACTGAGGGTGAACAGGTGGACAAGCTGTTGTAGGCGAAGAAATCTGAGCCTTTCCTCACTGCTTTTTTTTTTTTTTTTCCTGTGGCTGATCATATACTTGGGTGAGGCAGGGAGAGAGAAGGAAGGAGGGAGGGAGAGGAAGGGAGCAAAAGAGAGAAGCAATTAATTTCCCTGTACCTGTGCTTGTTGTGAGGGGAAAAAAAACAGCATAATAATCCTTTATTTCTCACCTCCCTTCAAGAACACATGTGCCCCGGTCGTCATTATGCCGCATGAATTAAACCTCAAGGTTACAAGCTGAGCTTTTGGTTGTGAGGACCCCGCAATGGCAAAGACAATTATAAATCAGTAGAGCGCCTTTTTTTTTATGTCCTGTGTGGCGTCTTAGTGATGCTTGATTTATGTCTTTGCTGGAAGAAACGAGACAGAATGAGGTGAGAGAGAGAGAGGCAGAGACAGTGAAACAGGGCAGATTTGTCTTGAATGGATGTGCTGCGGATGCCTCTCATAAACGCTCACGAGGCCGCACGCACACGTGCGCGGGGTCGCACACAGCCACGTGTGCTCCGGTGTAGTTTCTCCCCTTCTTTCCCTCCATCTCACATTCATCTATTCCATCTCATTTTTTCTTTCAGTCACACGATCCGTCTCGCATGCTATCACACATAGGCAGTTCCCCGGGGAGAGCCTTCTCCTGTAGCCTTCTTGGATGCAATAATTATTCCATCAGCCAGCAGTGTGTTCCCTGATTGTGCTCTTGGGCTGTCGCTGCAGGGGGTGTACAGTGAAGAGGGGAGCGTTGAGAACGAGAGGGAGGTGTGGGGGGGAGGTGGGGGGTAGGTTGTCACTCCAGGACGTTGGGGAGAGGGGAAGCGGAGGGGGTTGTGTTTTTGGCAGCAGCCCACCCAGTCCTGTCCAGAGGAGCCCAGAACAGGACTAATGAGCTGAGGCTGCCCTCTTAGGCTGCTCACTAGGACACACACTGATCTGTTCTCTTTTTTTTTTTTGCCCTTACTCCTTTTCCTCTTTTTCACATGCTTTTACCTCTCCCCAAATCCCTTGCCTTGCAGTTTTCTCATCTTTGATTCCAATTTTCTTTCATTTTCCGTGCCACTCTTTCCTTCATGTTGACAACCGATGCTTTGTCTTCCCTGCATTTCCTTTGAAATCTGACTGCTCGAGTGAAAACCATTTGAGTGCATTTGAATTTCCTAGGGATATTACTTTCCTCGCTGACCTTGAATTACTATATGAGGTGTGTGTGTGTGCGTGTGTGAGTGTTAGCTGATCCAGGGCAATGCCATACCTGGAACCACTCTCAGTCTGGCCAGATTCCCTGCAGACCTGGCAGAGATATTGCTGCTGTCCTGAGTTTCAAGAGTTTAGACAGAAAGGAGTGCATGTGCCTGACTCAGTCGGCGTATCTATCCTCTCCTTAGCGCTGAGTCTGGGAGACAAGAGGCCGGGATGACAGTGGATTTTAATTAGAGGCCTGTCAAAAAGATGGGATTCAGTTACAGCTGTGGGTTGTTCAATGAACCAGCACCGTAGAATTGCTTTGTTTCCATCTAGACATTGTTTCAGAAAAGGGGAGCATTGATTTTACCTTCCCGTGTCTCATTTTCTGCTGCCTGTCGCCTTAAAGGATCAAAAGTCTCAGCATAAAGTACAAGTTTTAGCTTTTACTTTAACAAAGGGTGAACATTCTGTCTCATAAATGGCGTAGCTTTGGTGACAGAAGTGGACATGACTGCATCCCAGAGGGTAGAGTTCCAACAGTCCTCACCTGTCATGTCCAAGACAGCTTTTTCATGTTTGATCAAGATAAGTGCATGTATTTATGGTGTCTTCCTGCCACGACAGCCTGTGTTTGGTCCCTGACAGAAAAGGACTGCTAGTCGTTTGTGTTCTGATGTTGTAGTTTCTGTATTAAAGAATATCAGTGAGTAGAAGGACTGTCTGTAGAATGGATAGTCGTTGGGAATAGTGGCACAGTGCAGTGTTCCTACTGCACTTTGCAAAATAAAAAGCAGATTAATTTATGCTTTAGTGTCAGCGTGTGATTTCTAATGGTTTTGCAGCTCTTAAGTCAATAAGCTCTTAATTGGGTGCCTCACTGGAAGAAAACATTACCAGATCACAAAGCTATTTACCTAAGTATAAACTTCCCGGAATAGTAGCTAGACTTTCAACATGTTTTTTTTTCTTTCTTTCCTCTTCCAGGGCAGCTCAGAAGCTGAATCTGTCCTCCAAACGGAAGAAACACCAGCCCTCGCTGCTCCACCCACAGGAGCCCTCCATCTACCCGACCAACTTCAGCGGCATCCTGCAGGTCTCGCCGCCCCCGGCCCCGCCATGCCTGCTCCGAGCCGTGTCCAAAGTGAAAGAGAACCCAGGGATGGGAAAGGTGAGAACAGACGCATAGCAGCAAATGGACAAAAGACTTAGAGGCGCAGATGCTCCTAATCCTCAGAATGTGCAGACACAACACAACAGATACACAAAGTCTTCTCATATAAGACACCACTCCCTGCCGCCCTTAACCCTTCCCCTATAGAAGCTCACACACACACACATACGGATATACACAGACCCCAGTTTGAAAGGGCGAGTGGCGACAGACTGGTCCGCAGGCAGCATGCCGTCTGGTCCAGTCCGTGCAGATTCAGTCAGATAAGCCAGCTGGAATGTCATGAATTCAGTCAGTTTGTGAGACAAGCATTTCTCACTCTGAATGCAGAGAGACAGTAATTCACAAATCTGCACTCACGCTAACAGCAGGATTTCTAATTCCTTTTTAGGTACAGCGTGTGGTGCCGAACGTCAGGCGGGCAGCGATAGGGCGGTCATTAAACAAAGCTGTACAAACACATCGCTCTTCCTTTGTGGTTTATTGGGTATTGTTTGTCTGAGCTGGCGTCCTGTATTTATAAAGCAGAAGAAGTCCCCTAACAAGATTAGATCCCACCTGGATAGGAAGCGCTCGCTTTTGTTGCCAGGTATCCAGACGGTTGAAATTTTGCCACATATTGTAAATCACCCATTGACACGCGGACTTCATAAAAAACCTGTGTCATTAACAAGCCTCCTCAAGCCTACACCTGGCATGTACTGTACATCTGTGCAGTTAAAGGGGGTCATTCAAACTGGAAATAAGGATTTATGGTATCTTGATGTTGCTCCAAACTTATCACGGCATGTTTAAGGTCTTCTCATTGTAACACGACACGTGGTTTTTCAATTTCTTTGTTCTTGTCTCTCTTTTGCTCATGGAATCGCAGTTAAAATACCGTATTCCCAAGCCGCCGTGGTTTTAACGTTCGCCTGCATATGTTTTATATTCATTCTACCTTAGGTCAATGTCTTGTTTCCATCAAGCGTATGTAGGTCACTTCCACTTCTCCACTTTTGACCTAGACACAGCTCTCTCAGGTAGAGACAGTTGAGTGGATGGAGTAATGCCAAGCTCCACTAATGGATTTTGTGGGGGATCAAGGGACAGGGAAACACAGGCCATTAGCACGGAGTCCGAGGTGTGAAAATACTGTAGTCAATCCTCTGTGGCCTCTGGTGTCTGATCTCTGCCAACGTAAATAAAACTGAGCCCGACTGGTAGCCTCTGTCTGGTAGACAGACACACAGCAGTCATATGTGGAAGCCCAGTTTAAATGTAATTTACTCAACATATGCACATGTCAGTCACGATAACAGCCCCCTACGGAGTATAGAGAGAGTTTGCACTCCAAGATGAATTCACTCGCTGAAAGAAAGGGATTTCCAGCCGCATTGTTTCAGAGCGCTGGAGCCTAGATCTGTAGAAATATTTATATAGTAGCCAGGGGAAGAATGGACCTTTTGTGTAGGCGTGAAGATGGTGGCGAGTCCCGGGCTGAGCAAAACAGTCTTCTGTCAAAAAAGGGAAGGGAGTTAGCTGTGTTTTAAGGTTTTTGTTTCCATGCCTGAGAGGCATCACAGGTACTTTTTCAAGAAGCTTTGAAATGGCTCAGGATCAAGTTCCCTATAAGAACAAACTGGAGCATATAGAAACTGTTCAGTTGATATAATGCTAGGCGTAACACTTAACAGTCTGGGAGTTGACAACGACGCCAAACACTGCAAAACATATCCCAAGAGCCGTTTCTGTCAGGTAACGTATATATTTTCCCAGTGCCTTTAGAGAAATAGAGGTGCCTCATATCTGACCATCAGATTGTGAAGCAATGTAGAGTTGTCAGGATTTCTAAAGAACGTGATTGTAAACGGTGGTGTCGTGTAGCCTGACGCACGCACACACTGCAGCAGACAGGAAACTGTAGCATTTCTTTGTACTGTTTAAGTGGCAGAATGATTTCACTCCCTGTAACCACGGCAATAACATTAGGCATGAATGGGCTTGTCAGAGCCGTGCTGAATCATCAGATTTACTGTAGATATAAGATGGCTTCCCATTTAGTGCAGCATGCGGGCACGATGAACTGTACAATTATCTGTGGAACGTGTTAAGACTGTAAGCTCACTTCATGAATGTCAAGCCCCAGAATGCAACAGGGTGGGTGTCAAGCTTCCTAATGTGGAGCTGGCGTTTTTCTAGGCAGTAGAGGGGAAGGAGAGGAGAGGGAGGAGAGTGAGTAGGTGGGATGAGCGGAGGGGGGGCCATATGCTCCTGCAATCCCATGCTGGTGAGCCGCTCCTGGTCCAGAAAAACAACCTCCTGTGGGATAATCCCCCAGCAGGGCGCTTCACACATCACATCAGCTTCCACCGTTTTCAGCTATGACTTTCAATAGTCACCTTGCCGCCTTTTGCCAACACCATTAGAAAATGTGTTGACCCGTCGACTCGATGTGTGTTTCCATGGTAACCTCGGTGTCCATCAGCTCTGACATAGTTGGATGTGATGTTAATGAATAAAGGTGAAGGACGCTCTAAGCCACACAGAATGCACGCATGCAGGTCTCCTCATGGAAAATGCTGCAAGGAAAGGATTTTTCTGCTTCCTCTGCGCCGAACCCGAAAGTGCGCCCATAGATCTCTCTGTCGAGTCTGTCTGCCCATTTGTCTTGCTCTGTGTTTTCTGACCTTCTAATCCACCCTTTTTATTCCCTCTCCCTGCTTATCTGTGTCACCCTGTGGTTTAGGTGAAAGTCATGATGCGTATCTGTCCGTCTCTGGAGGCTGCAGACTCCTCAGAGTCTCAGTCCTTCTTGAAAGTAGACAGCAGAAAGAAGCAGCTGACCCTCTACGACCCCGCGTCCAGCCCACACTCCGGTTCAGGGCACAGGAGATCAGCCACTGTGGCCGTCCCAAAGATATTTGCCTTCGATGCTGTTTTTACCCAGGATGCCTCTCAAGTAAGATCCTGTGTTTGTGTGTGTAAGAACGTGTTTTATTTTTTTTAAGGTGTTGTGTGGGAATTCAGCCTCTCAAGGGCAAGGGGACATCTTTATCCTCTCAGGGTGTGGCCCGGGAGCTTAGAGAAAAAATGTCTGTCTTGGGTCAGGGGGCATTCTTACCAGTGTGGGCCGAACAGCTGGGCCTTTTAAGCCTTCTGAGGAATGGTTTGAATCCACTCCACTTATATCTAACCTTTCATAGAACAGCTATATCTAACCTCAGCCCTGTGCAGGACACAGCAGGCATACCCCCTTGACAAAGGACAAAGGTCAGATACATGTTTACTATATTGCGACAGACAAGTTATGCTCCCTCCACGAGTTGAGACACCACAGTCTTTTAATGGAATAAATACATGTGGCAAAATTTCCTGAAGATATGAGGTCAAGTATTTTATGCATTCCCCCAGGGTGCAGTAAACTCAAAATAGCTATAAGAGCGGAGGGGATTATCATCGCTGGTGTAGGACTGCAGTGAGAACCTCAGATCTTCTATCATACCACCTACTTCGAGCAGTTATTTTCCGAAGCAGGCTGCTGAGAGCTACGGCCTAAATGTTTCTGCAGCGGAGCTGAGGCCAAGCTGCTAGATTGTGCCGCTGGGACAGCACTGCTGGTGGCTAACTGTAACAGCAAGCTGTTCTGCTGTTAGAGGTCTTGTTTGCCGTGTGATGTATGGGAAGAGGCCTCTGCTGCAGAAGCCTTGCCCCAGAGGACCCATGCTGAAACAGATTGCAAAAACAAGCCTCACATTGCAGCACGCACACACACACACCTGAGTGATGAAAAATACAGAAACCATTAATATGATTTGGTGTAACCAATGCCAAATAACTGTTTAGCGTATCAGACATGTTGGAGGCTTTTCAGCATGCCTGCTTTACAGTATCTCTAAAATGTGGCTGAATTGTAAATTGACTGTGAGGGGGGCTGTCTCTTTGTGTTTCTCACAGGTTGAGGTGTGCTCAGGGACGGTGGCCGAGGTCATCCAGTCCGTGGTGAACGGTGCAGACGGTTGCATCTTCTGTTTCGGCCAAGTCAAGCTCGGTAAGCTCCTCCACTGGCAGAAGATTAGACAAGTGCCTTTGATAGCCAAATAAAACTCTCATTGCTCTTTGTTAGCTACACTTGATGTCCACAATTGGCTTAGCTGTGCAGTGGGGTGAATCAAGGAATGGGAGATTGGAGGAAAAGGAATGGGTAGTGAGTTTGAGATGGGGGTGAGGGGCATAGTGCTGCACCAAGGCTTCAGAGCTCAGTCTGTAATTAAAATCTTAGTAATTGGACTGGCCAGTGCTCTTAGGCTGAAGGGCTTGCTGTTTCCAGTAACTGCAATTCTCCACAGAATGACTGCTTCTGGAATAGGTCCTTGGATTAGCTTTTGATTTTTATTTGGCATGTTCCGTATATTACCTCCGATCCCCCACATCAGCCATTATTAATTTTTTTCATGAGCAGTTGTTTAACACAATAACCCGCCGAAAATACCCAATGTCAGTGCCCATTTCTTTGTGAACTTCCCGGCTATTCCAGACAGCTTGATGAAAGAAGTAAATTTAGTTTGAACATAGTGTGTGTGTGTAGCTCGCTTCCAGACACAAGGCAATATTTCCATTTTCATCCCCCTCTCTCTTTTTCACACATCCCCAGGCAAGACATACACCATGATTGGCAAAGACAGCTCCACTCAGAGTCTAGGCATTGTGCCCTGTGCCATTTCCTGGCTCTTCAAGCTCATCAACGAGCGCAAGGAGAAGACGGGCACGCGCTTCTCGGTCCGTGTGTCTGCCGTGGAAATCTTTGGAAAGGATGAAGAGCTGAAGGACTTGCTGTCTGAGGTGTCAACAGGCAGCCTGCAGGAAGGCCAGTCTCCGGGAATCCACCTGAGAGAGGATCCCATCTGTGGCACTCAGGTGAGAAGCATTCCATCTCTCTGCCTTTTCTTTGTTCACTGATCCTTTCATTCTCCCTTGGGTTATGAAGTATTAGTCTGTCTGAGTATTGATCTTTTTTTTTTCTGTCTATGATCTTCCTCCTCATTCTCCCTAAGAAATTTAAACTTCTTGTGAGTGCATGTGTGTATGTGTTCGTCTCGCTCTAACCTACCTGCTCCTGACATCTTTGCTTTATGTTTCCAACAAACCCATCTGTGGTATTGATGGCTTTCTTCTTACCTTTATATTGACTCCACTGTCAGCATCCATCAGCATCTCTTATCCTTGTGTTATTGTTAGCCATCTGTAGCACAATAGTAGTATTATTGGGGGATGGTGGAGTGCTGTAGGGTTGGAGGCACTCACAGGTGCTGCTGTCAGATGTTGTTTTTTGGGGGATATGTATGGACTCTGACTTCAAAGGCTCTGCAGTTCTGTGAAGCTCCTTCTTGCTCTTCCTCTCAGAAGCCACGCGTGGGCTCCCTTCATGATGCCCCCCGCCTCCTCTCTCTTCTAACTCCTCTTTTCTTTCGGTATCCCACCACTACCATCATCACATCATTGTGAGAGAAGTGCCCCTGCCTTCTGCTCCACCATTACCCCTTCTAATCCTCCTCCCTCTGTGTGCATATCTGCTGTTTTAATACCCCCCGAGACCCAATCTAATGGGCAAGAAATGTGTGCTGGGGTCCAATTAACTGGCTCCCCTCACTCACTGTTACTTCCCTTCCCCGGGATCCTTTCCCCCATCTATCCATCTTTCTCAAGCCCTATGTGGTCTCTTTTGCCCACCCAAACCATGTTCTCTGTCTCTTCCTTCCCACCCCTGCAGCTCCAGAATCAGAGTGAGCTTCGTGCCCCAACTGCAGAGAAAGCCGCCTTTTTCCTGGATGCAGCCATCGCCGCACGCAGCACCAGCAAACCTAATGCAGACGAGGACGAGCGACGCAACTCCCACATGCTGTTCACGCTGCACATTTACCAATACCGCATGGAGAAGAGTGGCAAAGGCGGAAGTTAGTATAACTGCGTTAATACTTCTCTGTAGAGGTGAACTTACAAATTGCAGCAACACATTGCTAGCACAGAGTTATTAAGTGAACTGTATGCAAGCAGCTGGATCAGTACATCAAGTGTTTCTGAATGGGATTAGAGCAAAAAGTTTATTATTTTGCTGCCGTTGTCATAGCTGCATGAGTTTTACAATGACAGACGATTTGCTCCGTCTGCATTTTAAACCATTAGAAGGGGACTTGTTTCTGACTGTCAGTGAATTCTTTAGTTTTTATGTGTCTAACCAAAGGACTTACTGTTACCATGAGTTACACATCTGGTGGGAGTCTACCAGTCTGGCTCCAATTTGAATCCTTCAGTGTGGGAATCTTACTCATACTCAAACCAGACAGCTCAGAAAGAACTCTGCCACTCCTGTCATCATGACACTGTGTGTGAGGAGCTTCACGGAGGGAGTGTCTGTGTTGTTCTCACCTGGTTCTCCTTCTGCCGTTGGCACAGTGTCAGGAGGACGGAGCCGGCTGCACCTCATCGACTTGGGGAGCTGTGAAAAGGTCCTGAGTAAAAGCAGAGACGGAGGAGGAGGCCTGTGTCTGTCCCTGAACGCACTGGGAAACGTCATAATGGCTTTAGCAAATGGAGCAAAACATGTACCTTACAGGTAAGAAACCCCACATTTGTTTTACTGTTAGTTCACTGTGTTTCAGCTTCTGACAAATCTTATCTATATCTTAAGTGTTTCAGGCGAGTCACTGCATGTGTTGTCAACCTTGTAGGCTTGCCGTGTGACTATTTATTTAGTTTGTTTAGTTAACCTCATATAATAGCTTTCACTGGTGTTGCACAAGATCATACCATAGTCACTCAACTGAAAAGATGAATGACTCCTCATTTGGGAGTGTTTTTCAGCGCAGAGAATTCACAACTCCCCCTGGGGAAATGCCGGCCTCTTCCACTGTCAGTTTAAAATATCACTGCAGTGTTTGCTAATAAGTACGTACGCACCCTGTAGGGACAGCAAACTGACAATGCTGTTGAGGGAGTCCCTTGGAAACATCAACTGCAGAACCACCATGATCGCCCACATCTCTGATTCTCCAGCCAACTACGCTGACTCACTCACCACCATCCAGCTGGCATCCCGCATCCACCGCATGAGGAAGAAGAAATCTAAGGTACACTGATCAACTGATAAATGTTACTAAATGTTGCTACATAGCTATAAAGCTATTACACATCTAATCTGCATTGGAAACTCTGGTTTTATTCATCATAAATCATGAATGAAATCCTTAAATGTGTCTTCCTCTTGTAATTTTTTAGCGATTAAGTGTGAATGCCTATGCGGATGAAATATTATTAGTGCAGTAACTCAGAACTAGTTTTTCTCAGGTCCTCGACACGTAATCATGTAATCAATACTATGGCCCAAGGAGGTGTGTAATGTATTCCCTTGCATTAAGGAAATATATGCTCCAGATAATTAGGTGAAATGACAGCATGTTTTAATTTAGTATTGGCCCCAGTCATGATTGTAATGCGGTCCACACATAGCAATTTGCATTAATGGCATTCATTTCTGTTTGAGTATTGATATGCACTCTTATCCTTTAGATAAATATTGACTTGTAACATCATATAAATTAATATTCGCCCCAAGATTGATTTTACTGTGAAATTGTTAAGTTGTGAATCTGCAATAAATTAAAAGAGCTAAATGGTTTTGTAAAATGGAAAGATAGTTACATTAATATTTCAAAAAGATAAAACCACATTACTGTCAACGCTTAATGATATCATTTTCAAATGTGGAAAAACGAATGACTTTTCTGCTTTAACTCTGCTGTGCAGTATGCATCCAGTTCATCTGGAGGGGAAAGTTCCTGTGAGGAAGGGAGGATCCGCCGGCCACCCCACCTCAGGCCCTTTCACCCTCGGACAGTAGCCCTGGACCCAGACCTTCCCTCCCTGCTCAGTGACCCAGACTACTCCTCCAGTAGTGAACAGTCATGTGATACTGTTATTTACGTGGGGCCTGGGGGAACAGCAATCTCAGACAGGGAGCTTAGTGACAATGAAGGCCCACCGGCCTTTGTTCCAATCATCCCATCTCTGAACAAGAAGAAGTCTGTAAAAGAGGGCCCTCTGGACAGAGATCAGTTCTTTAAATGCAACACATTTGCTGAGCTGCAGGAGAGGCTGGAGTGTATAGATGGCAGTGAAGAACCCACTGCATTTGTTGGAGAGGGCAAGCGACCCCAGGGTAGCCCTAAGATCGACAAATCTAAGGAGAGCCAAGGCTCGGTTTCACCAAAGACTGTCGCAAATGCTCCTCATAACCAAGAGGGCATCTCACCCAATCAATCTCCTAAATCTGTCCCAACACCACTGCCCTGCAGTCCCAATGCTAAAGCTAAAGTGGACAATGCCAAGGGGTTACCTGCAGAAAGGACATCATCAGAGAGTGTTCAAAATATATGTAGGACCAGCGCTGATGGTGAAAAGGCCTTGGTTTCTGAAAGCCAAGTTTGTACAAGCAAGCTGGCAGCACCAACCTCTGAGCCTGTGGTGAGGGAGAAGGTCTACTTCAACAAGAAGGCCTTGCCAAAGCCAGCCCCACCTCCTACACAGCAGAGAGAAAAGGCAGACAACGAAGAAAGATCCAGCACCAGAATGCCACCTGTGGGAATGAGCCACCAAGCAGCGAAAAGAAGAGACCCTTGCACGTCCCCCTTCTTGAGAGGTCCAATGGAGGTGTGCCAGGTGCGCTCCACCTTAAGGGAAAGATGTTTGGATCGGGACATCCTCAGAGCTACTGTCACCCTGCAGCAGCCTGTGGAGCTAAATGGAGAGGATGAGTTGGTGTTCACTGTAGTGGAGGAGCTGTCAATTGGCAGTATAATAGATAAGGGTCGCCCATCAAGCATTATCAGCTTCAACAGTGACTGCTCCCTTCAGGCCCTGGCCTCTGGTTCCCGACCTGTCAGCATCATTAGCAGCATCAATGATGAATTTGATGCCTACACATCAGCTGCGGGTGGATCAGAGGTGAACGTTGCAGTGGTTACACCCCTTCAGGAGGGAGCAGCGGAGTGCGTAGACAGCAGGGGTTCATCTATCAGTTCTTGGCTGAGTGAAGTTAGTGTCTGCACCTTGGAAAGTGAAGGGGCTCCTTCTTCGGACGTCTTCCTTCCACAGGCCAAACACATGGGACCAGAGGCCGCCTTTTATTTTGATTCCCTGGACATGTTTCATTGTGTATCTTCTCCTAGAGATGCCAAGAACTCCTTAAATGACAGTGGATTTAGTTTTTCTGAACTAGACAGTGATAGCGCTGCCTCAAGCAAGCTGTCACTGACAAAGTGTCCCCCTTCACCAGAATCGACAAAAGGCTCCCTCAGATTCACATCTAAAATAACAAAAGCTCACTCCCTCAGCTCGTCCCCCCTTCCACAAGGCCCCTCCGTAGTCCACACTAGTCTTCCCAGGAAGATTAAACCTACCTCATCCATCTCTCATAGTAGTAGCAGCAGCAGTAGAGAACCACCAAGGCAAGAGGTTAAGCAGGAAGATCCTTGGCAGCGCGTTGTCAGTCACTCAGAACCTCAGTTTTCTGACTCCAGCAGCACCAGCAAATTTCTTAGAAACCCCCCCAGTGGCATCCCTTCTAGCAAAACCATCAACAGCAGCAACAGTGTACCTCGCCCACCTAAGGTGCAGGGGTCTACCTCATCACAGAGGGTGGTCGATGGCTGTGAGAAGTCAGCCAGCAAGAATCCACCCAGCAAAATGCCTCAGCTGAGACGAGGTGCTACCACCCTGGGAACAGTGCCCGTCATCCATTCCTCCACAGACTTCAAGGGAACCCTAGATATCATTGCATCCACCACAAGCCTTAAATTCTCCTCTCTGGGGAAAAACAACAAGGCCAACTCACAAAAAGCGAGTAATCTCCCCAAACCTGGCTGCACCTCACCTCCTCCCCCTCCAGTGAGAAAATCCAGTCTTGATCACAAGACTAAGTCCCTGCTGCCCCAAAGTGCCTTAAAGTCAGCATACGGGGAGGCAGGGAGGACCTCTGGAGGAAGGGCAGCTGTATCAGAGGATGAGCTTGAGGTACGCCACAGAGTAGACTCTACAAGTTATAAAACCTCCAGCCTCAACACAGCCAAAGTGACCTCCAGCCTGAAGGCCAGAGGGCCTAGAGGAGAAGCTGGGCAGCATTATGGCAGTCAGATGTCGCTGGAAAGGTGTGAAAGTCTCTCTCTATCAGGTTCCAGAGCTACGCTTAGTAGGGAGAATAGTGGAGCAAGTCTGGGGAGCAGCAGTAGCAAATCCAACAAGTCCATTCCGAGATTTGGTATTCCTAATTCATCCAGCTCTCCCATAGCTACATGCCCATCTTCCCCAAGCGGAGGAAATGTTAGCAAACCTGGTCAAGCAAAAGCTTCTGTAAATCCCAGAGCATTAGGAACAATTAACAGTAGTAAGGCACGGTCATTGTCAGCAAACAGCTCCAAGGGCCTGAGCTCCTCCACAAAGTCTTTGGCCCCTCCTACGACCAGAAATACCAACGCCAACCTCCCTCCATCAGGTCGAACATCAGCCCCTCGGACCACTGCTGCTGTCACCAGCAAGCCTGGAAGAGGGACTATCATGGGCACAAAGCAGGCCATCAGGGCTGCAAATAGTCGTGTGAGCGAACTGGCAACAGGCAACATATCAGGCAAACACGTGAGAGGTTCAGGAGATTCAGACAGTGGCAATGACAGTGGGGTGAACGTGAATGAAGACAAAGCCCCCATTGCCATGCTGCCCTCCCCGTACAGCAAAATCACGGCACCTAGGCGGCCTCAACGCTACAGCAGTGGCCACGGCAGTGACAACAGCAGCGTGTTGAGCGGGGAGCTGCCTCCAGCTATGGGCCGCACAGCTCTGTTCTACCACAGCGGTGGCAGCAGCGGATATGAAAGCATGATCCGTGACAGTGAAGCCACAGGCAGCGCTTCATCTGCGCACGACTCCATGAGCGAGAGCGGCTTTTCAACTTCAGGAAGAGCACGGTGCTCCAAGTATCCCAAGAAGAGAGCAAATGGTAAGAAACTAAATTGGTTTGTTTTTTGTTACAATTACAGTACAGATATTGGTAATATTAAAAAATGTTATACATATATCATGCTGGTTATAGCAGAGACAACTATCAAAGAGTGTTTTTTTGTGACACGACCAACATTCAAATAGATTTGAGTGCTCTCTCTGAGGAAATTAACCATAACTCTGTGAAAACATTCTTATTATAGTCACGAATTGGTATTTCATTGAATTTTCTCCTCCTAAATCAGCAGCATGCATTATTCATATATATATGTGTATGTGAAATGGTAATGAATATTTCAAACAAGGCCGCTTCAAACTGCGTGATGATCAGATAAAATAAACTGAACATAGTGACCTGGTCCATGTTTTTGTCTTGGATAAAACCCTTTGAATTCATGTGTGTTACACTGACCTTTTGCATTCATTCAGGCTGTGGATATACAGAATGTAAACCCTTATAAATATGCAATCACCACAACTTGTCCATCCTGTGTAAAGCCTAGCATCTCTTTGTATCTCAGAGTGGGACTCATGAATATTTTCTCATAGATCTACTACTATTGCACGTCAGCATAGTAGCTGGTGTTTGTCTAACTGCATGTGATGGCAATTTAGGCTTCCAGAGAAGACGACTAATCCCGGCACCTCTGCCAGACACCTCATCGCTGGGGAAGAAAGCAGGCACAGCGGGTCAGTGGGTGGACCTGCCCCCTATGTCTGGACCGCTGAAGGAGCCCTTTGAGATCAAGGTGTATGAGATCGATGATGTGGAACGGCTCCAAAGGCGCCGTCAGGAGGAAACCACAGAGGTGAGCAGATGGACACTCATGACATGTTCTGCATGGTGGTTCATTTTGCTAAACGTGTCTTAGATAATGTAACGTGTGGGTGGAGGGTCCCACTTGCTAAGCCTCTGAAATATTTTGCATGTGCAACATCGATGCCGTACATGCTCAAGATGTGCCACGCTGACTTACGTGGTGGGAATGCCTTAGCTCACATCTTCCCAGTTTCTTTTTAAAGAACGTGACAGGAATAATATGTCCCAGACGTCTGACCTTCCGTCAGCTCATTGGCAAATCCTGGAGTTAAAATGTCTGCGCCCAGATTCCCAGAGCTTGTTATTTTGGCAGTGATCCTCGGGAATGTCATGAGTTCAGGAGGCAATTACTGATGAGGGTTAATTGGTCTGGATATGAGCGATGACTTGGCTTATTGCTGACACTGATATGGAAGGGGGTATGAATGAAAACTAAGATGCTCATGAAAAGATTGGATGAAGAATGTGAGAAGGCCAAACACCAGCTAACCAGTACTGATCATCACTGGCTGCTTGATTGCTTTTTATAGCTGACTCCATTTCTGAGGATCATTAACTGCTTACACAAGTTGCTGACACCTAGTAGGGACTTTTAAAGAAGATGTTGAATTGGCTACAGGTGGAAGCGTGATTTACTTTTAGTAAAATTGATCTTTAATCTTCTTGTCCCAGCCATCACTACATGAGTGGCAAGTAATTCATTGGATTTCTGTCACTTTTCTTCTTAAAATTAACATTGGAATATTATGTGCTCCTTATATGTATACTTCATATGCATATAGTTTGCTATGAATAAAATTGCCTTGTTCAGCATGCTAACTTATTTTATGTTATTTCCCCAATCTTTTCTCTAGCAACCATTCCAAGATGTCGACAAGGTGAGCTCATTTTTCATAGTGAATGACATTTAATTAATTAAAAGCAGCACATACTGTTTTACAGTTTCAGCACACATTTTTTTAAAACTATTTCAGAGTTGTTCAAGCTAAATTAACATGCATTGCAATTCCCGTTTCCCCCCCAGGGCCTTCTGTATTTTAACAGTAAGCTGAAGATGCTGGAGAGAAGGCAACAGCAAGTGAGGGAACTGAGGGCGAAGCATGAAGCGTTGTTGGAGGAGCTGGAAGACACCAAATCCAGACTGATGATGGACCCCAGCAAGTGGATAGGAGAGTGTAAGTAAAAGCTGATTTAATTTTTAATGCAAGTTATTGACTGAACATTAAAGGATGATCGTTAGCAAGCCGTGCAATCAAACATTAATTTCCTGTTTCTGCAGTTGAGGTGGACCAGAATTTGGATAAAGAGTCTGCAGAGTACCTGGAGGCTTTGGCTCAGGCCACAGAGGAGCTGGAGTTCTGTGTCAACCTATGCAAGTCCCGTGTTATGATGGTGACCTGCTTCGACATCAGCATGTCAACGCCAGGCACTCAGGAGGGACTGCGTGAAGTCGAAGTCTGAGGACAAAAGAAAGTCGAGGAGGAAATGGATGAGGAAGTGAGAAGAAGACAAAGTTAGATAAAATGTAGCAGTCAGTCTATAGACGTCACTGGAATGAAGAGCAAGAGGCAGAGGTGAGATGGAGAGTGGATCTTCACATGAAAACAGAGGAGAGCTCGACCACCTAGCTACGGTGCCTCGTAATCCAGGACATGGCAGAGAAATGAAACGTGAGCACAAATGCTGTTGCCTCTGTGGCAAGGCAGTGGCCATCACTTACTCAAAAGTCAATGAACAACACCTGGAAGTGCCTTTTTTTACTGTTTTGTTTGAGTCATTATTTTCCACAAGGTGCAGGTATCTTAAGCATACCTAAGCAGACCCTGAACATATTGCTTTTGAGAAAAAAAAATATTTTATATTCCATTGTATAGTGTATTTAAATGAATATGTGGTGTGTACAAATATCCTTTTCAAGGGAAAAAGAAAGAAAAAAAGAAAAAGCAATAAGCTAATGTTATTGCGCTCCCAGACTTTGCCTTTTCTCTTGTTTCAAACCTCAGTCAGCATTTTATCCATGTTCATTCAGCCTCTTGCGCCTTATGTTAAATCTCTGGTTCTGTAGTTTTCTAGATTTTCAGACTGGACTATGTTATCTCATCAAGGACTACATTAGCTGTTGTCACTCATCTCCTGCCAACCGGCCTGTGAAGGCTTGCAGGTAGAGTGAATGTTTTTTCCCTCCAGTTGCCTTGATCAAAATCAGTCTCAGTGGATGCACTAAGGTAGAGCGGTGGTCAGAGCTTATTCAAGCTGTGCTTGCCCATGTTTATGCCACTGAAAATGAGAGATTAAGCCAAAACATATCAATCAGAAGAGCACTGTGATGGACAGTGAGTGAAATTCTTGATTCAGCCATTCTCTCTGGTGCCTCAGTTTGTGGTCATGCAACCGCGAGAGACGCAACCTTCCCTACACTCACCTATGATGTATGGTTACACTGATAGCTGTGCTCATCAGTGTAAGCCCACTTTCTCTCCAGATGTGCTTGGACTGGGTTTTTCTATGTACTGTAAAACAAAGTGGCACAGATGAGACAGCACAAGTCTGCCAGCCTCGTATACAGTCATTTATCCAAGCCTTGGCTCTATGCATTCCAGTACATTTACTGCAACTACTTAAAGAACCTCAATATCGACTTAAGGGCAACGACACAGTTTGGCCCCTACTTCACTCCTTTTTTAAAACACATAATTAACAACTTTGAACTAGTGTCTCACGCAATGAATTGTGAGTTTCCCATGAAAGGATGCGGTGAATAAGAGCAAATGATCGTGGCATTGTTCAGCAGAATCAATCATGATATCAGCTCTTTGTAGCTGCCAGAATGTGCTTGGGAGTCAAACAGCTGACGTGGAGAGAACAAAGATGATCAGTGAAAATGATTGTTAAGAAAAACAAACTGGCTTTGGTGTACCTGGGTGTGTTTGATTTCTATATCTATGACAAATATGATGTTGTTTTCTTTCCTTTACAAAGATGTACTCTCTCAGGCCCTTTCTGAAGATGCTGCATGAGATTTTTTTAATCATTTTTTTAGAATGATTTCTACGCCATTTTTACCATTCTAATTTTTTACAACTATTTCAGTTTTCTCTAATGTGGGGTTAGGCTCATAAATGAAATGAATATTACCAAACCAAGACCTTTTTCCAAGAAATGATTATATGTGAGGTCATATTTCATATCAAAACCCATATTTTCTAATATCTTTGTTTTTGTATAGGATTTTCAAACCCTGTGTATAAATGTATAATACGGCAGCTTGTGTTTTACTTTTACAGTACCTGTGAATAAAATGTTTCTTCTTACTGGTGATTCAGAGTTGATACTTCTTTTCTTCTGGAATTCATATTCTACATTGAAGAGACCTTGGTTACTTCTGCAACTTACACCGATCAGCCACAACATTAAAACCACTGACAGGAGAAGTAAATAACATCGGCCAGCTTGTCCATAGCAGTGACACTACTTGATCCCCAGCAGGACGCAGCCTGACACAGGCATACACACAAAAACACTTTAGGAACAACTCAAATAAAATTAAAAACAGCATAAGGTGTTGACCTGGCCTCCAAATTCACTAGATCCCAAACCGATCCAAGTATCTGTGCGATGATCCATAGGGGCCCCTCCCCTCAATCCATAGGACCCAAAGGCCCCCTCCACTAACAATATTCTGTTGCCAGACACCACAGGGCACCCTCACAAGGCCCATGTCCATTCACTGATGAGTCACCACTGTTTTGGAGGCACAAGGGAGACCTACACAATATTAGGCAGGTGGTCATAATGTTATGCCTGATCACTGTAACTGTAAGGGTTATATGAGATGAGACAAAAAAAATATAGCAGATTAAATTTCCCTACACAAAATAAAAAGGGGTGCACGAACACATGAATTCTTCTGGCTGGTTTTAAATATGAAACCACATTTACACTGTAGACGATGTTTTTTCATTTTTTATTTTTTGTTAGTATTAATTAATATTATGGTCCAACGCACCACATATTACGTCAACACACATGTTTCCAGCCCCTTTGTCTGATTGGCCCTCTCAAGACTGTAGGCGTGTCCGAGTGATTGATTCGTTTCACCTGTGCACTGCGGGACACTTAATCCCGGTGAACATAAATTAATATGATTTTTTTCCCAAGTGTTTTCTGGATTAAATAACGTAACAATGATTTCAGAAAAGCTTCTGAAAGTCCCTGCTGGATTTTTTTGTAGCATAACAACCGAGAACCGGCTACTACTACTACAGGTGAGTGAGCAAATACTCCATGTTTCTTGGCGTTTGGTTGACTTGACAAATAATTAGCTTGCACTGAGTTATTTTACTTGAGTCTGGTTAGCTCCTGCTGTTTAGCTTTAACGAGCGATGGTCTAATTAGCAGGAACTAAAAACACCTGAGGAGAACCGGTTTAGTTGTGTTGAAGAGCAGTATGACTTACATCGATCAGACCGCTTGCCTAATATTGTGAAGGTCTCTCCTGGGCCTCCAACACAGTTGTGACTTATCAGAGAATAGACATGGGCCTTCTGAGAGTGTCCTGTGGTGTTTGAGAACAGCATGTTGTTCGTGGGGGCCTTTGGGTCCTGTGAATTGAGGGGAGGGTCTTCTGTGGTTGTTGCAGTACATCCCACAGTTACTTAATCAGTTTGGGATCTAGTCAATTTGAATTTTTTACTTCTCATGTCAGTGGTTTTAATGTTGTGGCTGATCAGATCTGTGTATTTACTCCACCACTATTTTACCATTCAAACATTTTACTTCAATACTGGCCCATGCCATCATGAATTACTTTTTTAATAGATCAAAGCTGTATTGTCTTCACTATTTTTACACTACATGCCTGTTGAGTTTGTCTTTTGTATTTTTTTCTCAAAGGACTTTACTCGGTGTACCTGCTTGGTGCAATATGTTCCCTGAAGGTGAAATCAGAGACATGCAGACAATAATAACTCTAGTAGAGAACAGATAAAATTGTTGTGAAATGTTGATATTGACATTTAGGTAATGGGGGGGAACGAGGGAGGTGCACGTCTGGAGTGCTTAATTACTACTTGTAGCACAGCCCTCTGCTCAGTATGAGACATGTAGTCCAGTTGAGTAATATACTGGAGCTGTGTGGATTTGTTCAGCTAGAATCTGAACCCTGCTGTGCAATAACATCTTGCCTCTTCCTTGTTAATTCTGTTTTGATCAAAAGCACGAGGGGTTAATTTGGTTGACTGTCGGGACCAGCTGGTCACTGCGTTTCCAATCAAATTCTATGGCTGGCTTTTGCTTTCTGGCTTAGTCAGTATTGGTGCTTTTACACATCTTGTGAAGGAAGAGAGACTATATCAAATGGGAGTCTACGAACAATTCAGACAAATAAAATTAGTATTCAGTTAATCTTCAGGCAGCAGTTATTTGGCAGACAGTAAAAAGCCTTTTGACAAATCACTCAAGAGCCTGTCAGCTCTGTACCTTGTTGCTCTTGGGAAGTCTGTGTCTCAGTGAAAACACTTGGCTGAGGCAGCTGCAGACGTCTGATAGCCGCCGAGCACAGCCAGCTCCGTATATATATATATATCCCAGCCCACTTGCCTCAGGGCTCTCATCATTATTAGTAGGGAGCTGGGTGTTCGGTGAGACTAAAAATGAGTTCACTGAAAAGTCAAGAGTGTGTCCCCTCCTATTTCACCTCAACCCAGTGCTGACCCCTGTGCTGGAACTCTTCTGATTTCTCTCCAATATCCAAACGCAAACCCACTGAAAGTCTTTCCTTTTTGTCTTTCTTTCTTTTATCGTCTCATTTCCAATATTATGCAGATGAGTCCTCCATGCACGTTTGACACTTAAAAGGAGTTTAAATCCTACAAATGCGGGCCCAAATCTCTTAAAGAGATTTTCTTAAATCCTTTGATTTTTGTCATGAAGGCATCTTTTTGAACTGTCCCTCCTCTCTGCACCACTATTAGACTGCCTGCATGTGCCCTGGGCATTGTTAGTGGTAGTAGTTGCTCAGTTTTGGATTTACAACATTTACTGCAGTCCCACAGATTGGACCGTCTAAACCAGGCTCACTCTTTGAAGAAGACCCATAAACCTGACCACATGCTGCCACTTATTCACAGTAATTAAAACAAGCTGGTGTGGAGAAATGTCCTTAAATTATTAGAGGCTAGGCGGGATGTAAGCCTCACACACAAGTCTCTGGTCGTGCATCAGTGGGGTCGTAACTATTGACATCTCCATCCCCCAAAACTGATTGCATGTGTGAGGAGTTTTTGCGCCGAGACAGAAACCTTTAAGAGGTATAGTCCTGGAAGCCCCCCTCCTCATGTGTACTATAAATTCTTTCAAGATGGGTGGCCATACAAATCCAACAACATGCCACTGAGCTGAGATAACTCCAGAGGCAATAATTCAGCACAATCCATTTTGTGAATTAATTAGCCGTTTTAGAGACGGCTTTAAACTTGTTTGCTGTGTGTAATTTAGCCAAGCAGCAGCGATCAAGAGAGGCTATGGAAGGAGGAACATTCCCATTATCCTGTAAGGCATAATGCTGTACATAATATACAGCTAATAATTTAACATATTGGGACAAATTGTAATGTGAATCCACTCCCTTGTATCGCCATTACTGCTCTCCCTGAGTCCCCATCCAGCCTATCTGGTTTGGACAGTAATGAGGAGCAGGATGTGGGTCATGAGTTCAAACAGCCTGTGAGCTGGCAAGGTAATGAGTGTTTAGGAGATGGAGATGCATACAGTCACTCCCACACAGCCAGTCTCTGATGCTCTCTGACGGTGAGCTGGCAGTGTTGTCCTCTTCATTATGCAGTCTGAGAAATAAGGTACAGGAGAGGAGACTGTTGCATAAAAAGTGTTTTCATGTTATTTTCTCACTTTGCACAGAAACTGAATAGGACGGACTAGAGTATGTGATAATGTAATAATTATTATTTATTAATGCAGCAGGCATAGATTGGTCAGTACATATGGCACTGACCTTGTCAAAAACTGATAAGGAGTACAAACGTGCTCCACTACATGCACTAACCTTGTTTTATCTGTAGTCTTGTAGTCCCTTGGTCCAGATTGCTTGCAGATAACCACTAATTTACATAAAGGCTTTGTTTAGAAATGCTGTTTTAAATTGCTTTCAGAATACTGATGTGAGGAGTTAATGTGCAATGAATATTCATTATTTGTGGGGGAAAAAAGAAGTTCTACACAATTGAGCAAAAAAAAATGAAACAGTAAAGTCCTTGATTACATCAGTTGGGTAGGTTGTCGTACACTACAGTCAGGTTAATGTTCTCCTATGTAAGTCTTTGTGTTTTTCTTTATTGCACTCAGGAGATCACTGAGCATAAAACATTAATTATTATCACAGAGGAAGTGAAATGATTTGATTCCAGGGAGAGAGAAAAAAAAGCTTGTTGAGATATTGCCATTAATTGCCCAGTGTAACAGAATAGCCAGTCATTCCATCAGGTTGTGCTCTCTTAACAGATGGGCAGGCGTGATGAAAAGGACGTTTTTTCCTCTTTTTTTTTTTTTTTAATTAGTCTGTCTGAAGACATTTCTTCATAACTGAAAGCCCCCTGTACGTTTAAGTTTCACTGGCCACCAGGCAGGCTCTTAGCTGGCTCCCAGCAGCAACCATCTGGTGGACAGCAGAACTGGGGCTACAGGGTGGCTCCCCACTCCACTGAGCCGTCACGTAGCCCAAGGACACAAGCGAAAGGCTCATCATAAAGGTCTTTACTCTGTTTAATCTGCTCTGTGTGGCGAACAGAGGTCAAAATTTCAAACCATGCACAATAATATGCAACGTGAAACCTTACCTGTAAGGTGGGGATATTCTAATTTAATTTAATTTATGAACGACGGTATATAGTTTTCCAGTGGCCTTTTATTCGTAAAATCATATACTTCATTTAAGTGGGTGGCTTACAGAAAGATTACCTGGGAGTGTATTTCGAAAGGACTTGAGAGAGATACGTGCATCACATTTTATAAAATGATTCTTTCTACTTGGGTGATTTCACATTGAGTCAACTATGATTGGCAAGGCATTTATCTCGCAAACTCTCTGTCTTTGGTTGCTGGGTCAGTGCATGTTTAAATTATACTCTTCATCTTTTTCTGGATGAACTGTAAGTCATAAAATGCAAAGGCTAACATGGTTTTGGGTGTCTGTTATGGCTGCTGATACGATGAGTTGGATTTCCTGTCCTCAGTGGAAAGCAGAGTTTCACTCCCACAAAGGATCATATACTGCATGTTTTTGAGGAGGACATTTGGTATTCAGAGCTTTGATTGCTTTCTGAGGAACCTTTTACGTGTCAAATCAAGCCGTCTGCTCTCTTTGTGCATGGCAACAAGTGTGAGAAATCTTGCCACAGTATACTCTTCTGATTTGTTTGCTTACTTGGAATTGGAAATGGCAAATTATAGTGTGCAGGCCTCAAAAACAACGGCAGATGTGCGTAACAAATTGGCAGCCAGACTGCAACTATAACCACCGTGTGATCATGTAAAATAGTTTCATCTTGGTCAAATGTATACACTTGAAATAATGCACAATGTACAATAAATGTTGTAGCACTCTATCTGATTCATTTGTTTTTTATTTAATTAAGTCCTGAGACAGCAATGAGCATTTGCCAGTAATGTTGGCATAAAATGAAATCCCCACTCTTTGTGAATTTGGCATTTACTGTATCTCATTGTAATACATTTGGTATTGAATTCAGTTTGCTTGTTTACTGTGACTAAAAAATTAATTAAAAGTCACAGTCCAACCTTTGAGTTAATCCACCAATCAAACAGATCCTGGTTCATCAACATGCGTTCCCTCACAGCTTTTTTATGATTGTGTGTGCTGTTTTCATTGGCACATGTAGATGATGATTATAGCTGTTTTTTCCTCTTCATGAGTTTCCATTGCAGCAGTGAGGGGGCCCTTCATTGTCAGCACTGAGACACAACGCATTGTCTCATCAGACAGTTTCAGAGGCACCACAGCGGTGACAGCCCAAACACCGTCTTTGTGTTCCCCCTCTGTCTCCCACATTAGAGCATGATTGGCGCATGTGTCTGACAGGAGGCTGTCATAGCTGTAGTGTCTGAAGTGGAATATGTGCAAGTGAAGGGGTTAATTACGCAAAATTTAAGACCCTTCTTCGCCTCACTGTTCAAACTATAGCCAATCACGTCCAAGACACACACTAATCAAACATAGGCTGGCAGCTCTGTGCCGTGGCAACAGTTGCTGTGATGGCGGATTGTTTGGCAGGGCGCGCATGTCCTGCTGTTTGCCTATTTGAGTTGGTTGGCAGGCTGGTACAATCCCCCTTCTCTTTTACTGCTATTCATTCATAGCCAGAAGAAGGTGGAGAATAAATGTGTTCTCTGAATTACTGACAGACTGGATCATTCTTACGCGTGTCTGGTTTGTGCTTCATTAAAGCTGGCAATCATAAAAATAGAAACCATTTGTCTTCTAGTCAAAGAAACAATGCAGCAGTACCAGAGTTAATTATTAATTCTAGTGCATTAAAGAGAAAAATCAGGTGGTTATTATGCTTTCCAAATATCTAATATCAAATTAATTGCTAATTTAAATTAAACTGAAACACCTTTTATAAAAATAAAAGTTGTTTGTATTTAAATCATATAAACATATGACCAGTGGATGATGTGTTACAGTTTGGAAACAGATGACACATGCTGAGGCTCAGTTTCAGTTCGAGTGACAAACCTTGAAGTGGAACACACCCATGATGAGAGATGGCATTCTTTCTCAGGCGCCCCTCATGTGCTGACACTACAGCACGAAGACCCTTGTCCACAGCTTGAAAATATGACTGCCACCAGTCTCTACATGTCAACAACATCTTTGCCCTGCTGCCTGAACCCACTGCTCAACTACTGCTTTCATCTAGTTCACTTCAGAGCTTGACCTCTTTGACTTTTCAGATACACTCGTCACACCTCGAGTCTTCTCACTGCTGCAGTAATGAGCAGGGCTGCTGAAAAACAATACAAGGTTTCAGATGACGATGCCATAAGTAAACTCAGAGGTGAATATGTGACACTGTAGTAGTACATGTTATAACTAAATTTATTGTTCTGAGCTGATGAATAAAATCCATGAAGAAGATTTATTCTACAAGAGGATCCAGCTAATTATTTTTATGATTTGATTTCTCTGTGGAGCCTCATGAGGAAGGTCGTACAGTTATACAGAGTCCCAGAGGTATTAAAATCAGACAAGAAGGCATTTTTTATGATTGCTTTCATAGAATATATGATAATATTGTTTGGTTGGCTGTCACAGCGAGAGCTTACATTTTATTTTTTATTTTTTTTTATTTTCTGTGAAAAATGTGTGACTGTGGTTCTCTGACAGTAACAAAACTGGATGGAATAAAACACGGTTCTTAGCAATGCTCAGCCTCTTTCTTTTCCAACAACAAATTGGTCAAAACAGGTGCCGTGGAATTGTTTTTGGTGCCAATTTCCCAGAGGTAATGTTCATTGTGTTTTTAGTATATGTTGTTCCATAGCAACCGAGATGAAACGGTTGTATTGATTTGCTCGGGAGCAAATTAGGCTTCACCCGGGAGTAGCCCTGCAATTCACTCCGCTCTGCCTCTGCCACACTATATGAGCAGCCTTCAACAGATATGTCTCCCTCCTCTTTAATTACCACTGGTTACCTGAATGGCATGGCACAGACAGAGCAGCCCTTGTAATTAGCGGTTGGTTGTTTTAAGGTGCAGATTATTGATTAGATCATGATCACTAAGAGGACCTGAGATCTATTGACTTCTCTATTGATATAGACGATGAATAGAAGTTTTCCATCAGCAGACCTCAGAGTAAAGTGCTGTAGTAGACATATGTGCATTAACAGTGTTATACACTTACAGTTATTTTACATTCATATTATCTGAATCTGGGGAATTGTGGGAATTTTTGGTGGTTCTGGATATAGTATTATATCCCAGTTTTGTTAAAATATGAGATGAGGTTCAGTGAAGTTTAAATATTAAATATATTTTTCCTCAAAGTTTTCCACTTTTGGCAGATTTGTTTGACTGTGTCTGAAAACCTGTTGATACCCAAGGTTTTGCTGATGTTTTAAATGTGGTGATTTTCTCCTCCTGACTAGAAATGTGTTTTACTTTAGAGCGTGCAGCCTCGACTGACTGTTGGCTTGCTGTTTTTTTGTGCAGCACACAACGCTGTGTGTGTCACAATCTGCTGTAAACATCTCGACTGTGATACATATTCTGAATGCATGAAACATCAACAATGCTCTTAAAATCCAACAAATATCATGATGATGTATGTTCGTATGTCCAAACAGAAGTTTCTGTTTACATGAGGAAAAAGTTAAATACTGGTGCATATGGTTAGTTACATCTCCCAGAGAAGCAGCACGTGTGTCGTGTGCTGTTGGGTGGTGTGGGTGGTGGGTGTGCAAGTAGCCACTCAAAGAGATTATCGTTGGTTGAATTTTGAATATCATGATCTCAGCATGTTGCTTCTTTGTTCATTTATAATCATTGATTTTCTCTCTGGGAATGTGCTAAGTCTGGGTGGACAGGTGGGTCCATGCCTACAGGCACATGAACCCGAGGCCTCGGCAGCTCCACCATCCAGACTTAGTGCTCCAGAGACTTTTGGCGGACGTGTGGCACTCCCTCCTCCTCCTCCTTCATCTCCACAGCTCCCCAAACACAGTTGTTCATGAATATGGATGGCAAGCAAGGCTTCCTGGCATCATTAACGTGCCACAAGCCCATATAAATCACATCACCATAAAACCTCCGAATGTTCTGATAAAGAAGGTCACATGATAACGACCAACTGAAGTCAAGAAGATTATTCTTGAGGAGAAAAACACAGACGATTGTTGGATAGCTTATTGTCCAGTACTTTGATTAGTCCCTACATTGCTCTACTGTAGTATTAACAACCTCAGAGCTCTCATGTGTCGAGGCTGGATGCAGTTACACGCAGACAGTTTCTCTTGGCTGAGATGTTGACAGGCGTTCATGCACACCTGCAAGAGACTCAAACCCTTAGAAGAGTCACCATTCTCTGCACGGGGAAGAAAGAACTGACATCTATTCACTGGTAAACTACTGCACTAAAAGATTTGCAAGACTGTCCACAAAATGTTTTAGTATAATAGTCAGTCTGCAATAGGACTGTATCCAGATTCCTGGTTATTTGACTAGTTTTATAATATATATAATTACTGAATGTATTTGTTTAACTTTTTTAACCTTGAAATGTAAATGCATTTAAGTTGCTCAGTTGAAAGCTGAACCGAGGAGTTTACATTCGAATTTCTGTTGTTGGTTTGGACTAATTCTAACAAGGCACCCTGTTCTCTTTAGGTGCAATGTCCTGCAGAAATGAGGTAGCCTCAGACTGACTTTTTGCTGTGTTTGATAAGAGAAGTCTTCCCCTCAAAATGCACACATGAATATGTAGTAGCAGGGCTAGGCAGGCATCTTTTCTCTTCTTGGTAACTTCACACAAAATGCCTTGCGGGGGGTCTGGAGTTGATTCTGGGGGAGCGCTGCAATGCCAGCCTTCTTCACAAATCTGGTACTTTTGTCTTTAGAGGGAAGCCAATTGTTTTCACCCTGCAAGGGATAGATAAATATTTTTAAAGCATATGTACACATAGGAATGGTGCCTTAGTTTTGTGCTTGTCTATTTTCCTTTTCTCTCTCTTACTCTCCAACAGCAATACAAGAACCTATAGAGGAATCTCATAAACTGTAGTCATCTCTAAGTCCTAATCAGTTTAGTTATGGAAAGTTATTCCAAAGCTTGTGTGTTATTGCAAATGCAACTGCAACACTTCCACAAGTGGAAGACATGGCAATGTAAAATGGCACTGATGCCTCAACATGTCTTTACTTTAATGAAGTATGGTTGAATGGCATGTGTGAAACATTTCATTGTTTAGCAACTGAAAAACCATGATTGTTTCATTCTGATGCTCTGGTTCTTTTGTCCCTTATGTTTCATGTATGATCAGGCTGTGATTTCCTCAGGGACGCTACACACCAGCAAACCACCATTTAGAGCTGTGGAAATCGCGACCAATTTGCTGAAAACGATACCCTGTAACTCAATTACGACGACTTCTGCGCAATGCTCGCCCACTTCATACCGAATTGGATTAACAGTAGCCGAATGCTGATATTAACCAAATGATGTAATTACAACTACAGGTTTTGTGCTAAAGCAATTATCAAACTGAGTGAATATTCCCAAATCAGATTAGGATAGTGAACTTCAACCCCTACAGATTGAATAAGATGTAATTTATCTGTGAAGAGCATGACTGCACCTCCCTTTGCCTTTGACTTGTCTTTCAGTAAGATTAACATTCAAAGATATTTCACTGACACCCACTTAAACCTATCTTTGTCATAACTTTGCTGCACAGGTCATATTTAACTTGAATTGTATCACCGTACATCTCTTTTTCAGAACTGAATTTAGCTCATATTTGCCACTTTTTGTCTTCTCTGCAAGTCTGGATTTCAGTAGATGTTTAGTAGATGTACCTCCTAAAAGGAGCCCTCTATAGGAAACGGTAGATATGTCAAATGTATTAAATATATGTTTAATATTTCCATTTTTTTTATTTTAAAAGTATTGGAATATTGCTTCCAGAGATGCAAGCGTAAAGAGGCTGTACCTCAATGGACACTGGTCATTATTGTTGCCTTAGGTCAGGATTATGGAAAAGCTAACAAGATATGCATTGGGGTGAAGATGTGGGTAGAAGAAGGTTGAACATGGATTGACTCCTTAATGTAATTACACCCACTCAGGGGAGAGAAGGAGACAGAAGTGGGCTGGGGATTTGAGAGAGGGATGTGACAGCCTCACAATAGAGGGCTGAGAAGTGTCAGCAGACCTGTCTCTCAGGGTGAGGGTCGGTCTCATGGCCTTAGGCCAGGCACAACAGATTAAAACATCCTGGCCCTGGGGCGTGGAAACGGTATACCCAAACACAGGGCAAAGGAGCTGAAATTACAATAATGGGACATGGGACATGGGACATGGGGATCCATGCATTTAATTCATTGTTATTCCAGAGCCCTGTTTTGACTTTGCTTTACTGTCCACACCCCCAGAACTGAGTTGCCCACAAATTCTGTTGCTTGTTTTTGTTGCACTAAATGTAGCCAAAATTATGAAAGTGAGTATGACTGATGCCTAGCACATTGCAAGGCTTCAGGTAAAGCACATTATTTCTGTCTGGTGTGATTTCCAGTGTAGACAATGTAGCTTTTACTTCTTGACATGCAATCACAGAATAGATTGCCCACTCTGAAGTTGGCACTCCCTCACACAAAGAATGAGAAGGAGGGAAAGAAAGCCCTTTGATGAAAGGACAGAACCCAGCCCCCCGCTCACACTCCTTCCCTCCCTCCTTCTCTTCCTTGCCCTGTGGAGTTAATCTGGCAAAGAAGAGGCAGCATCAGCCAATTTATACAAGCCGAAGCAGCAGCAGCAGCAGCAGCAGCAGCAGCAGCAGCAGCAGCAGCAGCAGCTTTTCTTACGCTGTGCCTTCTTTGACTAGTCTTGCCTGCATCCATCCACCCCCATCCACCTCTCTGTTCTTTGGGTATAGACTTGTTTGCCCATGTTTGTGTGTGTACCTTCACTCTGTTGTTCCCCATGCATTTGGGTGGTGGAATAATATCAAGTACAGTAAGGTGGAAGAGAGTCCAACCCCCAAGGCTGGCAACACCTGGCTCATACAAGCTGTGGTATCTCCACTTACGTTCACCCATGCTCACGTGCCCCCACTTATTATGCAGTCTGCCACTATTACACACCTCACTCTAATTAAATCTGTTCTTTCTCGCTTCTTTGTTCAAAAGGCACATATACAGATTAAGAGTCCTATGTGTTTGAGCCCCACCCTCCCACCTCCTCTCCGTATACACACAGACACAATGTCAAATGAGCGTCCCTTTTGGACACCTATCATATCAGTCTCGTAGGAACACAGCAAGAAATTGACAAAACATGTTTTCATTACCAACAAGGATTATACATATTCAAATGTGTATGATTAATTGCATGACTAGGGCTGTGTGTCTTATCCCACACCATGGCAGATGAATGCAGACATTGATCAAGTGGATTTACTCTTGTCCGTCACCATGAACGATTAGCACAGACTATGTTTTTTTTTGCTTGTTTCTGCTTCCTGCTGTAAAGTGTTCAATAAATCCTCCAGACACAATGATTTTCTTGCTGTTTGGAAGCAAATCTAAACATTGTGGCCCATCAATTTTTCTCCACCAGGCTTGCCCAGATCAATTTAATCAAAGTTCATCTCAGCCAGACGTTAATTATTTAATGAATGGCATCTGGGCCTGGTGTGGCTGTACATGCGTTGGAGGCGAGGTGGGAATAATAAGTGAAAGAAAATATATTTGGCCTCAGTGCCTCCATTTTCTCAATATTTTTAAAGAAATATCTCTTTCTTCCTCTTTATAAAGACATAACTGGGATCTGTCATAGTGGTTATTAATATTATTGTGTCATTGTGCAGATTTTTCTGTAGTCTTTGTTGTATTTTTAGGAAAGAAATTACCACAGTTGTATATTGTCAACGTGGTTCCAGTAATTACAGAAACTACAATCTTCTGATTCAGATAAACCCTCTGAATTCTTTTAAATTTTGGTCTTGGCTCATCTTAGCTGCTGGTCAAAGGTGAATGAGACCAGACTCATCCTAATTTACACAATGGATGCATCAGCACTTTGGGTTCCCTGGGTCAATAGAGGTCTGCCAGCACCTCGTGCAGCCTGTCAGAGTCAATAGACCCACAGAAATGACGTGTCCTGCACCAGTGATTGAATTACTGGCCATTTGTCTGCCATGATTGTCTTGCTGTCATATCAGTGTTAATCTTGTTGCAGGCGCTGGCCATCATGTCTTCATGAGATGTGACAAAGGAATAAATGAGCACATTAGGATTTTCCTTGCCAAAGGATGCCATATATTATTAGTTAAGACACGCTTAAATTTCTCAGTATTTGCATTAATTACCTACTCTTCCAATGAGGAACTTGACTACTGCTGGCTTCCCTGTCAACCTTGTAATTCCCTGTCAGCAGAATGTAATTCCCATCCACAAAACTCATAATAACCCAACTCTCTGAGTGAATTTCAGTCTTCAGATTTCTGTGTGATTTCAGTGATATATAAATGAATTTCCCTGTGGGTGTACCTTTAAAGCCGAAGTAAATACCCATTACAACATAAAGCTGGCAGGAGATGTACATGGCCGAACAAACCCACACTTATCTCACTGCTGGAGAGTTTTTACAGCTCTGCAGCAAGGTGGATTTATCAGAATACACATCATGTTGCAGTGTATATACATGTCATTGCATGCATGCAATATTAAAGTAACGTATATAGTCATGTGTTCTAACTACTGCACCATATTTTCTCAGAATTAATTGCTAGCAATGTGCAAAGTGTAGTAATTACCATGAAGGAGTGGCGTGCTCTGAATTATGATTAGTGTGTGTAAATAAATAGTCACTGGGGGATATCAACTGGAAGGAATGCTCCCAGAATAGCTGACATATACAGTAAACTGGGGTGTTGGTCTAAGATAAAGTATTGAGAGAGAGAGAGATATATATTATTTTCATGTATTTTTCAGGCTGTATGCTCATATAATTTTTCTTAAAGTCACTGTGAACAATAACAGCCACTAGCTGTTATACATTGAATGAAAGCTACACTCACTATCTAAACACATGTTATTGCCAACAGCTAATGTTGCCTTTGTCCTCTTATATTGCCGACATTATATCCAATAGCGAGACAAACCACGGAATTGTTAATAATTCAGACATGGTGGAATATGCATGCCTTTTCTCTCATAGACTGCTTAACATGCACAGACTGAGACTCTTCAAATATTGATTTTCTCCCTTTCTCCAATAGTGTTTTTATGCAGAGAACCTCTGATTTAGCCTTCCCTGTGACATATGAAACAAAGGAGTGTGAAATATTTTTAGGATACAATAGAAAGTCTGTTTGTCTAGTCTCCCAGTTTCTATAGGTACTAGAGCTCAGTATTTGCTTCAGTTCTGACATTTTGTGGCTTTCTGTGAGATAAAAATACATAAAATGCACCTAGAAGGGTTAAGGAGCTCATTCATTTCATCACAGTAAATGCCTTGCATGTGTAAATTTCTTTTTACAGCCTGTCAGGCCTTGCACAGTAGCTCAACTTCAGAGCAACTCCTTGATGGATGTAATTCATGTGCTGCAGTTTTCAAAACCTCATAGCTCACCTTGGTCCTCTGATCTGGACCCAGCCTGGCACGTATTATTTAACAGGGAGATGAATGGCCGATTGGGCTTTGCTCATGTGTCATGGCGTAAGTCGTGATAAATAACACGGGTAGGCTGACAGGACACAGGACAGTAAAGAGTAGAGATATCAACATCAACACAGGCTCGACCAACCGCAGTGTAATTTTGCAAGTCGTTAAATCACTGCCACAGAAATATGAGTCCAAGGTTATTGAGCGCTGCGTGAGTGATGGAGACTTGGAGTGGACCATGAGGCTCAAGTTGCTGCGGAAATGAGATTTAACACTGTGTCATCTCATAGACCTAAGCTGAACAGAGAAGAAAAAAAAATCTCCTGTGCTACTGAATTGTGTTTGTTAGTGCAATGCTTAAGATGTTTACTGCATTATATTGATAGGCATGGACAGAAACTTTATCTGAAGTGAATTACTACAGTAATTCTTTGACAGCACTCTGGATTGTTGCAAGGTTTTTTTTGTATTTATAGGGATGGTGTGTGGTGTGTGTGTGTGTGTTCTGATGGACAGTATCTATCTACTGCAAAATGTAGAAGGAAAAAGGCAAGAAAGAGTGAGGTGATAGGGGTTGTAGATGTAAGGCGGAGGGGGGAATAAGGGGTATGCCATCCAATTTGTGATGGACCAGATGCCGTACCCTCAAGCGAGGTATTTTACCCCAAACGGTACCTGTAAAAACTCCATCTGTTGAAATGGGCTCTGGAATATGTCAGCACTAGCTGAAGGCTCTCTTGCTGTGCTCGAGCTGGCTCTCTGGCTCTGAGGATCATGTGCTGTCAGCTGTACCCCATGGGTGAGAGAGGGAGAGAGATGCTGCTGTGGCAGTCTGACAGCAGGGCTGTGGCAGCTGCAGCCTGTACCATCTCTCCGAGAGCCCAAGAGAGAAAGAATGGGGTGGGGGTGGCGGTGGGGAGATTCTATCATAACAAGGAACCAATGTTGTTGAATGTCAGTGTGGTGGAGAAACTGCAAATCACCTTTCCTTCTGAATGTCACAAAAGGTGCCATATGCATACAGCTGCAACATTTGCTCCCTTGGATGAACATAATGGCCAGCAAGCTTCTGGACAGATGTGTCGCCAGCTGATTTATCCTCCGATTCAAGAGAAATCTAGAGTCCGGTTTTCACAGTCCAGTTTAACAATGTGTGAAAACGTGCATGCTCCTGCACACTAGTATACATTTAAATTGGCCTCCTGCAAGTTTTGAATTGTTATTTGGGTTGTCTTAACATCAGCTTTTCAACGTGGTTATGAGGATACAGTAATTCAGAGAGCACAAGCCCTGCAGCTCACTCAAAGGAAGCCTTGGGCATAGTCTCATTGTATGATGATGATGATGATAAGAGTACTTGTAAACCATGCAGTAAATAGAACCAAACCCATGCTTGGTTACAATCATCTAATGCAAATTGTTTTTATGGGCTATTGATTAAAATATGTTCTCTTGACATTTGTTTCCTTTTAGTTATACATTTTTAATTAAATTAACAGTGTGAATATCTGATTGTCTTTAATCATTACCTTTTTTAGTTAATGTGTGCTGAAAGGTTGGGAAATGTTGTTCAGCTCCTATGTTGATCCTAATGTTACTTCAAATTGCATTAAACTAAAATCTGTTCAGTTACTCTACATTCAGGATGTGCTGCTGAATGATGTTGTTCACATCACACGCTGTGAAGCACACTCTCTCAGCACTGAGAGCCAAACCATTTCCTGCACATTTCCGCCAGGTCCACGTCACTTTAACCTTGCAAATTCTCTCCGGTTCAAAATGTCCATCTTTATGAAGGGCTGGCTGCAGCTCCTCCAGCTCTTGCCTGTTGCCTCATGTGGCAAGTGAAAGAGGTGGATAGGTAGAGTAACTGTAGCTGTGGTCTTTGTCATCTCACAGTGAGCTGGGACTAAGACTGTAGTTCCAGTCAGACAGTATTTCTGTCTCTCTTTAGAGGCCAATGGAATATGTTTAATTTGCAAATGAGGTCAAGCAGTAGAATGAAATCCAAAGACTTCACAATGTCTAAATTGTGCTTTAATTTCGTCAGAGTAAAGGTTTTGTTCAAAGTTTCATCATTTCCTACAATTTAACCACTTCTCATTAGAACGAGTTTTCACACCTGCAGCGGTTGTGTGTGTGTGTGGAAATAATCAATCCCGGTAGCAGTAATCTATGGAGGGAGAAGTACGTAGTAATTTTGTTAATTAAAAGCTGGGGGGCATCAGGCAAGACCAGACGTTGGAGCTCCATTTTAGAGGTGGCATAATTATGTGCTACACTTTGTAAAATGGCTGATAGGGATTTCCTGACTGGGAAGGGGAACTCTGAATATTCATCAGGCATTGTTAAATGGTATTTGTAGACATATTACCTCTTCAGGAGATTTACACTTGCTCTTCAGTCACTCATCTGAAAAAACATTAGAGGAAAACAGGCTGCAGTGTTAAACGTAGTATTGTGTGTGCAGTTAACAGAAGAGAAGCATGTCTTATAGACGTTCAACAAGACATGAGATACTTCAGCTACGTGGCAACCGTCCTGCCAAGAAATAGGAAAAAAAACAGCAATTAGCACTAATATGTTGAGACTAAGTGGGCTTGGAGTGAAAGCCCAAATCAAATAGGAACACAGGGGATGAATTCTCTCTAATTTGAAGCCATTTTGATGGGAAACCTGAGCATGGCGGAGCATATGGTAGACAATTCAGCTGTGTGTGTTTGATAGTGTTCATAAACAGGGACCGTCACCATGCCTCATTTCAACCCAAGTGCTCTCTGCTAAGGATAAATGCAGCATAGAAACGTGAGGGGGTGTAAATTGGTCCGTAATTGCACTCTCCAGAGAAAAACCTGCACGCAAATCTTGTCCCATATGCACTTGCAGTGTAACACCTACACACGTTTGCATTTGAGCATATTCATGCAAATGTCGGTTCATCTTTCTCACCTCCTAAACTTAGTTTAATTTTGCAGAATAAAGTGACATTTTCTTGTCTGGAAATGGTTTGTTGAAACATGTGATATGCTTACTATGCGCAAGTGTCTGTAATAGAGTCAAACCACACCAACCACAGTAATGATACTGGTGTAATGATGTCATCCGGCTTACTCGTTTGGCGTCTTCCCGGATTGCTTAGCTGGAGCCACAGTGGCACTCAGGCATTTAATTGCTGAGAAGTCTTAAAATGAAAACCTGTTGTTTGGCAGCATTTCCACGTACTTCCATTACAACCTTGGAGGCTGAGATTCAAATGAGACCTGATGAAAACTATACTTTCTTCTGTCTGCTCATGTCAGTTGTAACAGCTTATTAAACCTGGTCTCAAGACAGGCTCATCTACAGATTGTGGTTTTAACTTGGACTTGAATAAGGGCTTAATTCATTGTGAATTCCTTGTAATTATGCAGAAACACAACTGCGTAGCTTATTATTCACCTTTACACCAACAATTTAAGCAGTTTCTATGACTTCCCTCTCTACAGCAAGAGCAGAGAGCTGCGGGGCATGCCGGTGTGAGTTCACAAGTGGTTGTTACTCTGTGTAAAATCTACCTGACTTAGATGAAACATGATTAGTTATTGTATTCCTTCTACCTGTTCATGGGCTGAGGAGAGAGCAGCACTAACAAGGTGTACAATCTGACATCTGTTTTACTTGCTATGGCAAAATATATTTTCCCTAATTTCATCACTTTGATCCAGCTAACAAATTTTCTGTTTGTCTGCACTGAGTTGTTTTCTTTGGCATCAAGGCAGGGACAGCTGGGCCATGGGCCTTATCTCGGTGTCCTCACTCCACCCTGCAGTGAAGTGCTTGTATCATGTCTACTCTTATCACATCTCTGTCCCCACAGGTCTTGTGCATCCCCTTCAGCTTGATGCTGGGCTCAACTTGGTCCTTTAATGGAAAGAGAGGTGTTGCACACATGGTACAGTACAGTACAGTGTTTTAATTAAAAGACCTGATTCAGAGGAGGGAGGCCCAGAGGGTGAGAGGTGGACCATAGGGTGAGAGACATCTGCCCTCACGAGCACAAAGACAGATGGACACCTTTATGGGGTCCTTTAATACTGATGAATATGAAGATGAAGATGTTTTATTAGATACCTGAGGTATGATGGCCAGTTATTTTGCCAGTTAATTTAGTGAATGTAAACAGTAAAACCAACGGTGTGTTTTTACTGTTGTAGTTGGATACTTTCCAACTGGCTCAAAGCCCTTTATTCCTACCTACAATGTTAATCTTGACGGATATTTATAGCACCAGGATGGCAGTGAACCAGAGTGTTTAGCTGAATTCAGGAACATGTGGTCCAAACATCACTAATAACCCATCAATGGTCTCTGTTGTACTGATGATGTCTCTGGCACACACTAAAACAGCGTCAGACTTTGGCTTTGGAGTAACTCTGGGACCCATTCTCCATATGTGGATTAGCATTGCATGGCTGGCAGCCTGTGAGGGCACCCCCTAAATTATGTACAACTTTCAGCCTTGATAGAATTTAAACAGGTGAATTTTATAAAAAATGTCACAAATGGGGAAATTAACGATTCAAGCTATTTTAGTCACCAGGCTTGTACCTACATGTTTGTTTCTGTTGTAAAGTTGGTTATTTTAACATGGGGGGTCTATGGGAACTGACTTACCTCTGGAGCCAGACTCAAGTGGACAGTCTTCTGTGTGCGCTTCATTTTTCAGCCACAGAGGTTTCCCCTTCCTTGTCACAGCAGCATAATAAAGCCAGCCCTTTTCTGGAACAGATATTTGTTTTCAGTGTGAACAAGAATAGATATCAATTGGAAGACCCTGTATCAGTCAAATGTTTTAAGCAACAGAAAAAGAATAGGCCCTTGGTCTTTTCTAGTCCCTAACCCTATCCTCTTCTATGTCTGTTGCCGAGGCAAATGTGCTTCTGAGGACTAGAGTTGCGTTGTGCTCTTCTGTCATTTAGCAGTGGAAACGTTGACGTCTGTGGCTGTGACATGCTTACGGTTTTCAATTACTATCACTTGTACAACTTAATTTCTAATTTAAATGATTGACCGGAAGACTTTGCTAAATTATTTCCACTTATTTGCACTTATATTCACTTCAGTCAAATATTGTGCGACAGATGCTGTTCCATTTAGAGTTACAATCACGAAAGGAAATAAGGCAATATTAGTGATAATAGTGGTTTTCCTGTTGTTGATGTAAAACATATAGGATTCTATTATGTCATTGATAATTCATAGGATCTTCAGATGAATAATAGATGAAGTCCTCTGAGACCAGCGCCCTTGTGCCTACACTTGTTATTAAGAGAATTCCAGATCATATCAGTGTTTTTTCTCTGTCTTACTGGAAAGTCTTTTTCAAAACTGGACATTGATCCATCTTGTTGCCTTGGTGTTGCACATATAGTATATTATGTATATGATGCTGTGTATTCTTCATATTTTCTCTTTTCAGTAATCTTTAGGTTTTGTAATATTTTATGCTTCTGTACTTCATGTTTCTCTGCAGTCCCAGCTTTGACTTTATACAAAGAAGACTAGAATCACTACATTTGCCCTGCAGTGAGCTGGAATAAATTTAAGGGTTTGCTGGGTGTGATGAATCACAATCTTGATAAACATTTCACTAGTTCCACATTTTAAATTACTAAGGAAATAATTACTCTCAGCCTGAATGAAATGTGTGATTATCATACTTGGTAATGTTAGAATGATACACTCTGCATTATGATCCACTATGTTTGGAATAGCAATAATTAAGCATTTCACTGCCACATTTCAATTATTTCCACTTGTGGGTAAGAACGACCCCGAGCAAACTGGAGGCTGTGCCCTATGCATCTTGGGTATGAGATCCCAAATCGCTGAGATAATTATCTCCCTCAGCAACAAGGTTTTTTTTCTTTTTCAAAAGGAATTACCATAATACATTGCTAATTTTAATAGGAGACCTAATGTAACTCAAATAATTATAGCAAGAGGGTGGGGAAGTGGAGGGAAGCTTGAATCATTCACCCTGATTTAGAGGTAGAGCGGGGGTAGAGAGAGTGGTAGATCCATGCAGCAGATCCATGGTTACTAATTGATTCTTCTAAGAATAATATATATAGTAGATTGATAGAAATTGCAGTTTGCCACATTAATACATCATTTTTTCCCCCAACTCTTTAAGAGACACACACTTGCATGTGGCCATGTATGTGTGGCAAAAAAGGTCAAGCAATTAATCCAACCATAAAGCTCAATAAATTACACAGACCAATTTTACAGAATAATCTATATTAATATCAGCATGAGGTGGCCTGGCTGTAAATACAGAGCTTAGAGGCTGTGATGCATGGCTGCTGGAAATAAACTCTTAACTGGCGCCTCTCAGGCGGTCAAGTTCTTATTTTCTCCCTCCCTCTCTTTCTTGCTCTCAGCTGGTTTCTGGTGATTTGTCGGGGTTTATGTTTTGTGACATGTAATGTTAACTGAGTCCCTTTTGTTTTTCCCCTTCCTCTCTGTTTTGAGTGAATAGCTCTCAAGGCGATAATAAACAGTTCAGCAGCCTGCGGTGGATCTTTTCACCCTGAAGAGAATTATTCCACAGTAGAAAAGTTTCTGTAAGCCTTAGTGGGGTAATGACTTTACATGTCATCCGCTTTAAACATGCTTGCCGTGTCTTCTAAAGACTTTACAATAGGAACCGCTCATTATTGTTTTTCTAAAGGATCAAAAGTCATCAGAGAAGTGCTTTAACCCAGTCACTCATCACTGTCAGATTCAGTGAATAAGAGCTCTGTGTAGAAGACGAGCTCCCAAAGGCGGCAGTTCCAGAAGCTAAGCGTACAGTATCAGTTCACCCATTAATGAAGCTGCTGTAATCACACTTGTGCAGGACGGTCGTCTCTCATTAGCGCTGCGGTTGGAGAAATGCTGTGCAACTCTTTGATGTTGTCAAAGATTCTCACCACAGTGTTCAGAACAAAGAGCGTCTTCCTCTAAGATAAGGGGAGGAGGACGCTTCCTTCTGTTATGCCGAGGATGTCAGGAAACTGCATGAGTTAGAAACCCTTTGTTTTGATTCCCAAACAAATTATACAAAAAAAAATAATAATTGACAAGTAATGTGATTTCTTCAAGGGATCCTAATTTTGGAGGGTGAATCTAAGCCACATTACAAAACACACAGGACTAAGAAAATAAAATGTTGCTCCTGCCATAGTTTACTGATCTGTAAGTGTCTGCTGGCCAGTTTATGATGGGATAGGCTCTAGTTGCAGTTATTCTGAATGGTATAAACAGTTGGTAAATGGATGAATGAGGCGATCTCTAAAGCAGATCTAAGGCAGCAGTTTGACATTTTTGAACCTTTCTGAGACATCTGAGCCATACCTGGCATTTGATAGAGCTCCGTTCCAGGCTTGAATTTGAGACAGGATCTTGCGTTTTCCACTCTGTGCTTGTCACTGCCAAGGCTGCTGTCTGGAGATAACGCTGAGGCTAGAGTTGCCAACCTAATGCCACACAGAAAAGGGAGAAAGCATGAGAAGAAAAGCAAAGCGATTATGAGGGAGTATGGGCAAAAGCAAAGGGCTAACACTTCTTTTTCCTGCCTCATTTTAGATTGTCTTAGGGGGTTTTGGTCACACATGGGAGCTTCCTACGTTGGTGCTGATTAAAAAGCAACACCACTCTCCTGCCTTCAGCTAAACGACTGCAGGGAATAATACCAAACAGGGAAGCTTTGCACAGTGTTTGCATACCTGTAGGGCAGTGGAATTGAGTCGGCTAGCCATGCACTGTTTACTCACTATGAATGAAAGAAAGCAATTAAAAAAGAAGAAAATCTATGAAATTAATTTTAGCATTCAAAAGATAGGCATGTAGCCTTTAATCATTATAATTCTGAATTAGTTGGGACTACTGAGTGTTTTAGAAAACAGTCTAAAGGTCCTTTTATTGTTCAGCAAAAAAAAAAAAAAAAAAAATTACTTTAATGTTGCCTTGGTGATTTTCTGGAGTACTAATCTAAACTGTTTTCACTGCTTCTGAACGCCAATTAGAAAGAAAACAATTGTTATTTGCCACTTTGTCATCAGGCATTTTCGGTCCAAACGTCTGAAGTTTAAATGATTTAAAATACAAATAATGAATATCAGGCTTGGTTTTTATTTAGTTTACTTGTTTTAGTCTGCTACATTACCAGACAGTTGTTTTAGGCTCTTACTTGTTGCAACACAGTGATTCAGCCGTAGACGAGACATGCTCTTTAGGTTAATTGGTGATTCTAAATTGGTCGTAGGTGTTCATGTGAGTGTGAATGGCTGGCAAACTGTCTGCCTCTTGCCCAATGACAGCTGGGATAAGCTCCAGCCGCACCGCAACCCTCCTGAGGACAAGTGGTTACAGCAGATGAATGAATGCATCTGAAGGCTTACAGGTCATATATAGGTACAGTTGAATTTTACCTGCATAACAGTGGTATGTAATATTGTTCAAGGGCCCAGGCCTAAACCCTGAGGTGTTCACATCTTCACCTATAGTATATTGAAAAATCCAATGTTGAAAAGTGGATGATTCGTCCATCGAATGAAATCTGAGAGGCTGCCTCTTTTTAAATAATTCTTTGTATTCATTTAAATAATTTATTTAAAAAAAAAACATCTGTATGTGGGGTCAATGAAAAAGTTAAATGAAACAGAATTTCTAAGCAAAAAATCAATACAACAGAAACGGATGGCTCAGTGTAGAGCCTCAAAAACATCCCTAACCCTGAGTATGACCTTTGTTGTGTTTAGTGTCACACTGATACTGGTGGTACTGAAGGGTTATGACAGGATTTGGTAGAAATTGTAAATTATAAACTCTGTAAAAGTGATAAGTGGCAGATCAGTATCATTAGCATATGAAACTTCTTCATAGTGCATTGCAGAGTCTTGGGTGCTCTAGGTCAGACCGATGTAAACCATGGTAATAAATCCCTTAGGCTATGACGGTCAGGGATCAGTGCTCTCTGGATAGATCATCTGCCAGTGACCAAACACACCAGTGCACACTTTAGATTGGCATAATTACACCGGTAGGAAATCAACTCTCAGTTGAGGGAAATCAAGGTTTTAATTTAATTAAAGATATGAGCACACACAGATTGCAATGTGTAGGTCTTTAGGTCTTTACAAGCCAGTGGCTCAGGCTTGGTAGCTCTCTGGAGGAAAATTAAACACTGACTGCTCTACTGTTAACACAGAGATCTATGGACTGTGCCACATTGATGCAGTGTCACTGTTCACGTGTATCACACTGCTCAGTGGCAAACAAATTGCCTTTAAGCCATTGTGATTACAGTAAGGTTTTGGTGTGAGATTGCTACAGGGATGTATCCCCTATCTGCAGTCTGAATTTCAACCACATGGGCAAACGTCAGATTGAGTTCAAATAGCTGCACTGACAGATGGTAGGCCTTAGACCTGCCATGAACAGAAACTATCATCCTTAATTTAAACCTTTCTGCAGTCTCCCACCTGCTGTGTTGCAATAAGCTCTCAACTACAACTACACAAGAGACAGAACTTTTCTACTGACTGTTTCAAACCCAGTGATGTCTGTGAAGTGTTTTTGCAGCAGAATTTAGAGGCATATAGATTAAAATATCAGAATTCTAATGAGCCATCTGTTTAATAGCTCACTGTTTTGAGAAAAGTACACTGGACTGCTCTAGGAAGACGTGTCTTCCATGTATATGCAGCATTAATGATGGTAATGGCAGAAGGAGAACACAACTTTCTGGTGCTTAACCAGATCTTTAAAAGCAGAGTGGAGCTCTGGAGTTTACAGCTCTCTGGTGACATGAAGACTATCGACAGAAAGCTGGAAATGCTCCTGAATCCTGATTACAGCCACTTTGTGACACCTGGGGGACAGAGAAAGACGTCTTTATGCCTGTCATAAATATTCACAGCAACTTAATTGTGCGTGCTGAAGTGATATAAAGACCCACACTTCTGGAGAGTTGATGCTACAGAATGGAGTACTTTGGCACCTCACTCGGACTTGTGCGAAACTCACAGGAACAGTCCGTCTCGGATCTTGGTGTCATGAAAAATTCCCAGTAGGTCTGTGCTGCCATACATTCAGCCCGGCCTTGGTGCCTCTGCTCACGCAGTGGCAGCTTTCCTGAGACTCCACCTCTCACCTTGTGCCATTGTTCCTCCATCACTGGGACCTCCCCCAGCTCTTTATTGACTATTTCACTAATTGCTGCCCGCATAAACAAAGCGTGGAAGGGACTTGGCAGTATAAAATGCTCAGATAATTAGTTTTGCAGGAGGAGGACTGTGTCTGTGGACATTGATCTGATGGTTTGCTGTATTGAATGGGTGAGGGAGGTGCTCCTGTGACGGTGACAGGTAGCCTGTCTCATGGATCACAGCCTCTCATCAATACTACTCCCCCTCTTCAGTAGTCTTCTGTGAAGCATTTCTTAGAATGACACAGGTGCCAATTGATTTGGGGTATTGCTGGGGAGGCATGTAATTTAACACTGTTTTTTATTATTCCTTTTCCATCCTGCTGCCTTTTGCTAAGCTTGCATCATGCCTTTATTACTGAAAACAGAAGCGCAATTTTGTAAAGACTGTAGAAATGTATCAACCGAAGGGCTTTGTATTTGCTCTGTGTTTTGTAGGTGTGGCACACGCCAGCAGAATCTTAATGGTTCATTTTCTCCTCTGTTAACATGGGGGGTGGTGGTGGTGGTGGTGGTGCAGTGGTGTGTGCTAGGTGTGGCAGGAATAAAGATGGTGATGTTGGGGTGCAGGTGCACCGTGCACAGAAGAGGGGTGACCTTGGCCATGGTGACCACCGCAGAGGGGAGCCAGCCATCTGTCTTGGGCCATGAGGAAGTGACCCAGCATCATTGTTTAGTCCAAGAGAGTACACTGGGGTCACTGGGAGGGTCAGACCTCCCGGGTGGGGACTAGAATGGGGTGTCTGAGCTTTATGAACACTGATAAAGAGGATGAAGATGTAGATGTTTGCAATAATTTATGCCTTATTTTAATGTTTATACTACATGCTGTTCTCTTATTTTGGGAGTCTTCAGTATTTATATTAGAGTTTCTCCATCACACTCTGTGTCCACCTTTTTGCCCTCTCTATTCAGATTCCTTTTTATACAGATGAAATAGCCCAGGCCATAATTATTCTGTCAATTTGATGTGGCACCCTATAACCCTTTAACAATTTGTGAGGCATTTTATTGAAAGCACTAAGGGGAGAAACGATTCGGACATAATTTGCTTCCTGACTCAGTTCAAAATGGGCTTTTAATCCTTTTATTCTGTAATTCATTGGAATACTTAACTGAAAAACTATATTGTTTTCTACTTGTAACCTCCAGTTCTCTTCTGTCCAAGACTTCTGGTAGAAAAACAATTCTACTCCTTAAAGCTAAGTGGATACTAAAAAGGTGGTGGTTAAAAATAGAGTTAAGCAGTGTTTGTCGACAGTATGGCTGGACACTTACTCAATTAAATTATTAATCAACACATTGACTTTCTCACTGACCCAATTATCTTCATGATACGTTAGCTGTATGAATTCTTTCACCAGGGATCCCTTGAACCTCTGGAGTTTCCTTAACTCCATGTCACACCCAGTCAGAGTTTACCTTCCTAACAAACAACCAGTTATTGCAGCTCACAAACACACAACCACTTACTTACTATGCATGCTAAATGTCAGCAGCCAGTTTAAACCAGTGTCACCGAACAACAACATAAGTGCATGCAAGTACAGAAGAAAATAAGCCATGTTGTCAAGTGTGCACGCTGTGGCTTCAGAAGACCAGATACTTGGGAAAACAAACCCATATGCAAATAATCCAAGGAAAAGAAACACAGCAAACTTGTTTCAACATCTCCAACACAAACAAATCACGCACTATGCATGTGCAAGAAAAACACAATTGCAGGAAGTGTCTTATCTAAACAGAGGACAGTCCAAACACAGCAGTCCATTACACTCCTAATGCTGATTTGTATCCTAGCTTACTCTCTACTCTCCATTTGTTAGGAAATGCAAAGACGTGCAGAAGTGATTTAATAAAAAGCTTCACAAATATCGCTTCAGTCTATGTCCTCAGGTCAGTTTGCGACATGCCCATTATGACAACGGGTCACCCGGAGTTTAAGCATGCTAAAATTTAATGTATGGCAGAAATACGTCCGGATTATAGAAATGTTGTTGGTTTGCAGGTACTTGTTCATCGTGCAAATTGGAATTTTGACCTTGTGGCAGATGAAAAGTCATGTGATTTTCAGAGTTAATAATTCATCTTAAAGGGGACATGAGTGTCCTTATTAAAATTTCACTGCAATCCAGCCAAAGTTGAGACTTTGCAGTCTAGATCAAAGGGTCGATCAACTAACTGACATCGCTTTCCATAAAACCACGGTGAAATAGTTAAATTACAGCTGAAACACCCAGTTTTGTTACATCAAGTATATGAGTATCTGCAATAATAAATCAGTTAGTAAAAAACGATGTGGAGGACTATCATTGTTAGTTTACCTCACATGGTTATAGAATAACTCTTTGTGCCCTCTGAGACATTTGTATTTTGCCCTCTTTTTTTTTTTTTTTTTTTTTTTTTTTTTACTTTCAAGTGTTTTTCCCAGTTTTTTGTGGTCCCTGGGGAAGGGCCGGACCAAATGGGGTACTCCTGCCAGACAAAGACCTCTGATGAAGCAGTCAGCCTGACAGGGATGTGACAGACATGCAATCAAGGTGTTAAATGATAGCGAGACCATAATGTCTGTCCTTTCAGTATAATCACAACCCCATAGCTCAAGTTTTACTCTACACTTTCAATCACCATCCTAGCCTCCTTTCACACAAGGCTTGACCCCCCTCAGCTTGTTTCTCGTGTTCTTCACTCTAATGACAAGTTTCACTTCTCACCTCATGCTCATTAGTCACCTTTGTAAGCAATATCACCACTGCAGCCGAATCTATAAATTCACAGGAGCATAGTCACCTAAATGAGAAGCTTTTTTCCCGGAAGGCTGTCACACAAAATAATGTGTCCATATAACAGTTGTACAATGCCGTCGAAGACCTGGCTTAAAAGGAAAGTAGAAATGTGTTATGATGTGTTAATCATGCCCAGCTTCAAAGGCTGAGCTTTCAACTTCCTGGACTCCAGCTGGACTTAAGAATTCAAAGACAGAGGTTGCAAAGAGCAAATCTGAGTGAGATCAGAGGTCGTGGTCGAGCTGTGGTCTGTCGGCTGCTAAGAGGATGAAGAGTGACAGAGTAGCAAGAGCCTTATGAAAGTCACCATAAAAGGTTTACAACTTCTCATAGTAAAGCTTTCCCCTTTACATCTCTTTACTCTGTGTGCAGTGATACCAGTTGCTACAATGCTACATGAGGACTAGATGAGCATCTGGCTGATGTGACTAAGCCTGGCTCATTCCTGCCACTTCCTCTGTTTTCAGGAAAACTTCCTGCTTAATTGGTGCTGTGACTCTTTGAATCACATCATTATTGAGTTTGCAGCGATGTGGCCTTTGTTTGACCCACAGCTCAGAATCCTAATCCTTTTTTTCAGACTTAACTTGTCACAATTCATTTTCCATCATCTGCTCTGTCCAAAGGAATACTAGAAAGGGGGAACTGTGGATAAAAGCCCAGGCAGCTAAACCTTGTTTCTGGGAATACACATATTTGTTCTTTTCTAGAGTTGCATGTTGACATCTGTATGTTAAATATAAATCTGATGTTCTTTGGTCCAGCTTAGTACCAAGCGAAAGGCTGCCATAAAAATAATGGAGCACACAAGCCCCTTTTCACTGCTGCAATTTCAGCATGACCATGGCAATCTCAAATATTTAAATTTGTAGTTTATTACTACAGGTCACAGCACTGTGAGAGGAGTGAGACAAACCATGGTCATGATGTTCCTTCTGTTACAGTAACAGACGTTTATGTAAGAAAACCCTTAATCTAGTTCCAACATGCTCTGATGTGACCTTCCAATGTCCCACTAAGAGAAATTTTGTTTGGATGTGACCAAGTAAGTCCTTTCCGCCCACTGCCAGCCTTAACGCTAAGCACAGAATATCCATAATCATCCTCCTTCAGTAAAGGAAAAAATAGAAAACGATTAAATTAGATGGTACCCTGCTGTATCTTCTTTGTAGAATCTATGTTCTTGACAATTTCTGTACGTCTGCTTTGGGGTTTAGCTCAACTGGAGTTTGCCCTACAGGTGTGGGGAGAAGCATTGGTTTCTTTAAGGTGACATGTCTCTGAAATAGTTAATTTCATGGTCGGCACGGTGCTGCAGCATCCCCCCACTCTTTATTGAGTGAGGGTTAAGCCTGTATAAATTCATAGGTTTCTTGAACAGCACATACCTTTGACATTCATTCTCCAACTGCTCCGAGTCCAGTGTGTGTGTGAAATGGTGTGTGGTGAATCCCTCTCCTTATTCTTTTAGCGTGGCCAGCACTCCTTTTGATTTCTTAGGCTCCATTACTCCTCAATCTGGACCATGCTTAAAGGCAGAATGTATGTGACGGGCTGCCAGCACATCTGAGAAAATGATACTTCTACTTTGATTATGTTTCAGTACTCGGTGCGTATCTGGGAGTATAGGGGCTGGATCTGAATCAGTGGCTGTTTACTAGTTTAAACAAAAAAAGTTAGCCGTAAAAAAACAATTTGTTTTAGTAAATGTGTGTTTAACATCTAATTATGGAGCCTTTGAAAGCTGAAGAGAGAGAAATACCTCTACACAGTGGCTGTGTGGTCTTGACTGGACAGTTTTATGTCTTACGTTGAAATTTATGACTGCATAACGTAGCACACAGCAATCTGAGTAAGGCTAGGCATAATGAAGTGCACTGTTGCTATCAAATAAATTCTGAAGTGTCTCGACCGTGACCCTTAAAAGCCAGTTCACAGATGGAGTTTCATCCAAAACGCACTGTGTCCTGTGACCATACTCTTGACTCTTGACCGGGGTCATTGAACTTGACGGGATCCTGACCTTGTTGAAGATGGAATATGGGAGACATAAGGTTCACAATGACCCTGGCTTTTAGCAGAAGTGATTTTCATATGCACTTCCATCAAACACTGACAGATGAAGAATTTCTTCTCTTTTGAGAGAAACACAATGACGAGAGTGAGAGGGCAGTCAGTCAGTCTTGGAGCTCACACACATGCGTACCACTTACTTGCCAGACGTTTTAATAAATATAATTAAATTTTGTCAGCTAAAATTGATAGATGCGACTAAGCAACACTTACACACAGAAATGGGCTACCTCCTTTGCTCTCGTGTATTCAGATAAAAATAACATTTGAATGTGCTGAGGCCAAACACTGGCAAACAGACAGTGAGAACAAGATGAAACAGATGCCACCACAGATGGAGGATAAATAGGCACATACATTTCTGTTACAAAGCCGACCTGTCACTCGCAGCAGTAAATGATTATTACGTGTGTGGTGAGGAAGAAACTCGGTTATCTTGTGGGATGCTGTACATCTGTTTTGTTGTGGAAAATGACAATTTTTCATCGCAGTTTTAAATTCAGCAACACACTTGAGCATAAATCCTTTCTGCCCTTTGTCTTCTTGCTCAACCTATTTGCATATGTTGATCTAAGTTCACTATGTCAACTCGGGCATGCAGCCATTTTTGTTCTTGCACTTCATAGTTATCTACTAAACAAAACGAGGTAAAGGTATTTACCAGGAATAGCTGGCATATTTCTAGGTTTTTATATATATATATATATATATATATATTTTAAACTAGTTTATTTTAAATGCATCTCTCAGTGTCACCTTCTCTCCTTCATGATTGCATGCAGGAAGTTCTGATTATGTGCCAGCACAGATATCACATTACAGTAACTGTCACCCCGCCTCTGCATTTATTATGTATGAGTGTTTAGATTTGGTCCTCTTCTGTGTATACAGGACTATGTGTAGAGAGGTTGAGACGAGGTCTGGAGCTGTCACCTATTGAGAAAGCCCGAGGGAGCACAGGCACTGATTTACAGTCTGGCAGGACACCCGCCGTCTTCAGCCCGGAGTGTTACAACGTGTAATCACACATAGGCTCTCTGTGTTACTTCTGTCTTTGTGTCTCAGAATTTTTTAGCACTACCGCACCACACATCTCTCACCTCTCAACCCCACGTCTATGGGTTCATTTGGAGCTTTTGGAGGCCCTTTGTTTTGCTTTCCGAATTAATTTTTTGGAACAGGCGTTTATAGTGTGTCTGACTATATAATAATGACTTTTCCACCTCTGCTTAGCACATTCATTTAACTGGAAGGATCTGAACAGCTGCCAGGCTTGCCCACAGGTTTTTCTTCCAAATCCATTTAATAAATTGAACCATAATTTAAATATATGGATAAGTTTTTATATTGGAAATTTCATGGCATGACTTAACCTATAAATTGGGTCATCTTTCACATTTAGTAAAAGCATTTAATCATACGGTGTGATACATATATTTGGATATCTTTCATGATTTTTTTTAAACTGCTGAATCTGTTAATGAACAACAGACTGGACTAGATTAAGTATAAGAGAAACGTCTTCAAAATTGAGATTTTATAACCAAATTTATCATATGTTAATATACATTCATGTTTTAATAACGATAATGATCTATTTTATTTGTGGGCGCCTTTCAAAGCACCCAGTGGTTTTGAGTGAATTATTCAGAAATGTTTCTGTGTTCAATACCACCAGAGCAATGGCAGTGAACAGTAAAGCCTACTGCTGGAGGAGATATGTGGCTCTGACTGTCACCAGCCTTTTCAGGTCACTCATAACGGAGCCAAGCTCTGGCTCTGACTCTAAACAGAGCCAGCTCTCAAGCTGAAGCCTTATTTCCCCTCTGATCTGCTGACTCACTCTGCATATAGCCAACCATTCAGTCCAAGAGGGAGAGATACCAAAAACGAGTAAACAGTGTTGCTGAGAGGCTTGGAGAAGACGGGCAGAGTGGTCCTGTTATTTTTTAAAGCAAGGAGCGAGCACTCAGGCATTGCACCACCCACACACAAGTATTTTAGTGTGCAGACAAATATTTTTTGTGTAGGTGTTTTGTAACTACACACAGACATAGACCGAGAGAGAGAGAGTACAAGAGCCTATTTTCTATTTTCCATGCCCAGGGCAGGAGACATACCAGGAGCGACAGAAATCTCGCCAAGTGGGATAAGATCATAAAACTGCAAGGTACTCTCCTCTCATTTTCAACTAAATGGATAAAATGGTGTCAGCATGTTACTGCAAACCCCTCAGGATCCAAAATACTGGCAGGGCTATAAACTAAGGCAGTTACTCCATGACAAGACACTGAATCCTTTCCCATCAAGAAAGATTTCCTTTTGTAATGGGGTGGATATTGGTGGAAAAATGTAAAGTAAAGCTGGGAAACACTGACGAAAATATGCAGTTTATTCTTTTTAACTGTTTCACTTGCTATAATTTGATATTTTGGTATATTGTTGGTGTGTTTAAAAAGACATGTAGTTTTTTAAAAAGCCACTACTGATACAATAACCGGTTAGACGAAGCCATTCATTTTCAGTGAGGATATCTGGACTCGCATCATGATGGTTAATGCATGGAGTGTTTTAAATGTAGCTCTATGTTCATACGTGTTACTTACGTGATGAGTATGATGCTCTGATTATTTGTTGAAGTACACCATGTAGCTTAGCAGACGGCTGACTTTGTACATGGGACCCAACAGCTCTTATAATATGCTTATGCTGTAATGCAGCAGGTTGCAAACATGTTGACAAGAACTCCATACCACATGGCACAAACAAACGCTGTTTGATTGTATTGCCTCAGTATTCTTGATCCTATTCAGGCATAGAAATTGAATCAGTTTTATTGGCAGAAGTTGTGCTGCCAGTATTTGAACTCATACGGCTTTGTGTTAACCTCTGAGATCATTAGGGCCAGGTGTCACCAGAATTTCTCTCCTATATGAATGAATACCTCGTACCTTGTAGCACAATCGTCTATTGTGTTGAATCACCGAAAGGCAAGTCGAAAAAAGTACAACAGTACAATTGTCAAAGTTGTTTTGTTCACCAAATTTCCTGCTGGATATTACTTTAAATCCCTCAAATACTTTACAACAGGGACCTGTTAGGAAAGGTTATATCATTCCCTCAAGGTAGCAAACTCTGTCTTTAACTCTTTTCCTCTGCCTTTCTGTCATCTTGGTTTTGACAGTGCTGCAGGGTGCTCATAGCTGAAGGCTAGTTCAAATCCCAAACACTGGCTCTCCATGAAGCCACACAATTATCTGGAGCTTGATAGGAGAACCTGACTTTGACACGTTCTGTGTCACCGTATTGAGTGTGAGTGCTAGGTGGGAACGGAAGCTATTGCAAAAGCCTCCCCTCAAGGCATAAAGCAACAGCAGAATAGAGATCAGCTGCTGGTGCATAGTGTATTGCAGCGTAAGCTGTCATGTTAGCATGAATTGCTGATGGGACCATCTCACACACACACAATTTCATGTGGACTCATTCACTTTCTATTTTAGTGTTATTACTGCAGCTGTAGCAGTTTGCTGTTTTACTGAGCCTGTGTGAGCTGTTCTTTATTAAATGACTTATTGTTTATAGTGGTGTGTGTTTGTGTGGGTTTTGGAAGGATAAGAGCAATGGAGTCGTTATTCAGTGCTGCACCATCTGTGCTTTGAGGAAAAGGTTTGAATAGGGCTCATGTGATTGAGTGGCACCTGCTTGTCAGAGGGTTACTGCAAAATATTGCTGCATTCGGAGAAAGCAGTACTCCACCTGCATGCCAATCAGGCTGTCAGGCTAATCCCCTCCACCTACATGCACTCACACACAAACGCTTGTTCTCTCTCTAGTGTTTCTTTACCAGCATATCCCCCACAGGTATGGACGCATATGCCCATCACAACAACCACTCATGCACTGACAACGCTTGAAACCAGGCACTAATTAAATTTATCTGTGTGTACTTTGCTCTCAGCCCAGCAGATATCAGTATGTTTTGTCAAACGGATCATCTTACCTAAACATGGAGACAAACTGACACTGACGCTATTTAATGCCTGCTCATTCTAGCATGGCTGCCAGCATTGATTTACCCACTCTCTGTGTGTTGTGTGTGTGTGTGTGTCTAGCGGGATTTAGTTTTCAGTTATTTACAGTAGCTGACATCTGTAGAAATCGCACAAAGAGAAAGGAGGGAACATGAGTTACGTTCACTTTTGTTTATAAAGCTATCGATTTACACAAGCTGAGATGTGGAAAGGACCTTTGGCCAAGCTTGTACTCTTCTGTGCATGAAAGCGTACTTGCTTGCAAAGTGATTGTGTGTCACATGCATATATTTTTGTGTGTATGTGGAATAACAGAAGCCTCAAAAGAAGGGTTATAAGCTACTGTGTCAGCGATAGGAGCTCTGTTGTGCACACACAAAGCACAAGCCCATTCTCCTGAGCATCTGCTCTGATCTCTGTTTTCCCTGTCATGTCAAGACAGTAACAGGTGTCTCACCTAAGGCAAAAACACTGTATCACTGTCGTCCTCTTTATCTCACTGTATTTATCTATTGTTGCAGCTCTCTGGGATAAAGTAGGAGCATCAGAGTGAATTCGGTGCTGAGGCTATGTCGCTGTCAGGCGTCTCCACACTGCCAACCTTGTAGGTATGTTTGGCAGAATAATTTCATCAAGGGATTAACCACATGGTGCTGCCTGGCTTGGACCCATTCCCAGCATTGCACCTGTACCGCGCCGAGTGGACGAACAGAAGGTCAGGACATGCCATAACACTGTAATGCTGGGCTTGTGACAGCAGCCACACAGTGCCAGGCACTGGAGACCATACCAGGCACCACTATCAGCCCAGTGTCTGATTTAGGCGGCTCACCTAAACCTGTAAACCCCTTATTTTTTTCTGGTATCACAGTGAGTCTGCACATCCTTAGTGCAAATTGGATTTGTTCTGGAGTATTATCTACCGTGCCTGAATGTAGAGGTGGGATTTTATAATAACATTGTGGAATGTGGCATTGACATAGTAATGAGGAAAAAAGAGTCATGCATCATCCTCTACTTCTGCTTACATTATGCGCTGCATGAGTCATCACGTTGTGTTTCTACCATTACCTTTCAAAACCACCTTCTATCCTACACATCCCTGCTCTCTGAAGCAGGTAGATTGGCTCCGTCGATGTAACACTCTCAGATTAATCTACATGCCAGCGCTGTGTTCCTGACAGTAAGATGTCTTTCACAGAAATCTCTGACTCCAGAAGCCTCATGTACACAGACTGTAATTTAAGTGAGTCATTCATGAGCAAAATGGTGAACACACAATCATCAGACATGCAGCATTATGCTGGTGCTTTTTAAGTACCCACACTTTAATTGGTACTTATATGTCCTTGCATAAACAGAAAACAAAGCACTGAGTATAGGGTAATTAAATTCATCCTTTTTAGCATATCTCTGTCCATTAATGATCTCCACATAGAACAAATCCTCCATTTATTAGCTGCTTAGGGTTTCGAGGTGATTTTGAGGTGCTTGTCAACTGCATTTCCCTCCAACTTCTCATTCTTATAAATCACTATCCTTTATTGCTCTTTGCTTGTGCTTTTCTTGCAGCCTCATGGAAGTAATCTAATATTTGCAAACTAGTAATTAATTACCGTTCATTAGAAGAGATAAAGCCCTGGCTATCAGGCAAACGAAACGCAGCTCTTAGTGAGGTTAATGATCCATTCAAAACCCTTCAAAAACTGGGCAGAAAGTGACATAATGATCCATAAGAAGTTACTCTCAAGTGATCACGGGCAGCTGTTTAATACACCGTGTAGTTTGTTGCAAAATCTTAAATTCAATATTTGCTATTCTATGCCATGTGAAGTAGATTAACACAAGGTTTTTCACAGATGGTACAACACAGGGTCCATCAGATGCTGTGGAATAATGTGTATTAAGACGACATATGAGCATTTATTCTTTGAACAATTGTTCCACATTTCCCACTCAGATTATTTGCCAGTTTCCTTGGTCTCATGATTGTAAACGGAATATCTTTACTTAACACATCAGTAAAAATCTGTACAAACTGCAGCTTTGCCAGCTAAAGCTTATGTTCAGAAGTGAAGTATATTTGTGTTCCAATTTCCATCCCCTCGAACAGGAAGCTTCTAGGACATTAAACTAATAAAAGCCTCGGCATGGTGGAGGCACACACCACCTGGCAAATGTCACAGCCAAGTCAAGTGACAGAGGGGCGGGCCATGTTTACGTTGAATCAGCCATAATTGTGTGTGATTGAGGTATTACAGAGTAATTGTGTCTACATTCATGGCATCAGTTCTGAACAAACTGAAGCATTACTCGAGAGAAGCACTTAAGCAAAGCAGTGCACTTTTAAATTATTTTCTCAATTGCTTCTTGTTTGTTTCTGGAATTGCAAACCCCGCTGTCATGAAGTGGAAGACGTTTTAAACTGGATTCAGAAATCAGACTAATTACACTAGAAATGGAGTTGGCTGGACAGATGGGATTTTCCTTTACCTTCCCCCATTTTCTTCAGTGAAACCAGTCAATAAACAATCTGCATAACTTTAGCACATCAATATTTAATGTCCTAGCTAAAGGTCTCCTCTTCTACAGGTCGCACTCAGTCTGGGTTTGATGTTTACTACTTTGAAATTCGCCACAGATGCAAACGGTCCCAAGGGGTCTCAGTGATGTGTGTGTGCGTGTGTGTTTGTCTGGGTGTATGCATAATGAAGAGTGTTTATGTCTTTAGTATTTTTTTTATTGGATTTTGCAATTCTGTCTTCTTGGTGTGTCTGTGGGTGTTTCCTTACATCAGAGAACACGAGGGGCCTCAAAGCCCTCCCAAGCCAGCAGAAACGATCTGCTCCCTCAAATTGCTTACAGCCGGTCTATCAGTGGGGAGGGGAAAATATGAGGGTGAATTTTTAACGACGAAAACAAATGAGCCAACACAGGCACACAATTAGGGGGAAGTCATGGCTATGTGTCGTCTTTAGATGAGCAACATGATGGCCTCTTTACCCCTGGCGGGGGTAAAGCCCTGCCCCAGGAGATGGCTCATTAGGGCTGAGAGGGGAGGAGAGGAGGGGTTGCTGACAGTCAAAACAGTGGGCGTGGAGAGAGGGGGTCGCTGCCACTCAGGGAGAAGAGGGGCTCGGCTAAAGTCCTTTCACTACAAGGGCCATTCGGGTTCTGTGGAAGACATTAGCTCATGGTGTGACTTGCTGCTGCTTAATCATCATGTCACACAAAGGACAGCTGCCATAAGGGCTGCATTAACTCTAGTGCCAAAATATTGCCTCATCAAATTGCCTCCTTTGTGCTGGGGTCATTTCTATTGCTCATCTCTTGCACTAAGTTAAACCTCACATCTTGAGTGAGTATTGTGTAATCACAGTGTTAGTGTCTGAAACTTTCTGGACAGAGATGTGTATGTAAAACTTGAGAGCTCCCGGACAATTTCCTTGAGCTTTCTGTGGAAAAAAAAACAAAACACAACATTATACTGATTATTCCAAGAAAGAGATGTTAAGATGTTATTATTTCATCAAAATCAAGAATGACTGTCATATCTGAGACCATCTGACAATAATGAAACCACTTACAAGTCATGCTTAATGAACTGTAATGTGAAGTGTCATTTACTGAGTGGCTGTTGATCACTGATATAATCAATGGATGATGCATCTCATTAATCACTGTCACAAATCATGCATTTTATTAATTTATTTGGATTTGGTTGCATTTGTTCTTGCATAACTGTGTTGCAGAACTACAATGCAAAACTGTGAAGGATTCAACAGATGACAAAGGAGGGTCAGCGGTCTGAACGGAGACTGTGCGTACGGTAGATGCTCCACCTAATTGTGTTGCTGCAGGGATACGGTGTATGTGATCCCCATCACAAAAGCCTTTGTTCAGTGGGCGCAGCAGCTTTGGTCCCATTATGCGACTGCACATGCAGCTCACTCCTGGGTCTTTAAAAGCTGGAAGAGTGCCACCAGATGGTTAAGAGCAGAAGTGAAGATGTCATTTTACACCCTTCATCTTTGTTAATGATCCATTACAATACTGTTTGCAGTGTTGTGCCAATATTGAAAACAGCACACACACACATCATTCAATTAAAAGAAAAACAACAGGAAACAAATTAACGGCTTTCAGTAGATTAAACATTTTTAATTGCGGGAGCATCCTGACAATTTTTTTTTCTTAATTTAAAGAATATATTTTAGTAAAGGGATTTTGAGGATAAAACTTATTTGATTTATTGTTGTGCAGTAACACAACCCCACCATCTCAATCCACTACACTTCCTGGTATCTATTGTTCTAACAGCTTAGCAAAGATCTCCCTGATTTTTCTGATGCTATAGTAACGATTTGTCAAACTTTCTCTTTGAAAATGACCGCCATGCTTTGCTTCTCTGTTGATCAAAGGAACTAAACCCAGATGGGTTCATTTGTTTTCTGTCTCTCTTGTTGAATTACCCTGCACTGCTGCATTCAACCACATTTGCATACTGGGTATTAGCTTTGGAGCAAGCCGGGCTTCACACAAACAAGCACATACAGCTTTATTGAAGCAGCTAATTGAGAATCAAGTAAGCATCTCTAATCTGTTTAACAAAAAGAAATAGTATTCTCTCAACTAATTAATATTCTCAGTTTAGCTCATTAAAAAGCCCAACAAGGGTATTCACTAGTGACTTTAGTGTGAAGAAAGACTGACAGGAGTTTAGCACCCACATAATCACATCCGCCCAGAGCCACGTGGGAAGTTACCAAAACGAACTGCTGAGATATCCTGTCTTTGAGTCATTTAAGGCTTGTTAGCTTTAAACCATTCAACTACCTCTGCAACTGTGTGCTCCTGACACCTGTGCATAGAATCATTATAAGCACATTAGCTCGCCATGAAAGAGAAATTAAAGCGTCAAGAGAGGCTTCTTTTCATCAAATGGAGTCTTTGTGACTCCCACTCTGATGGACAATGCCTCCAGTGTGAATCCCTTCCATTTTTGACGCCATTTTCCAGGCGTTGTATTCATCTCCTGTCTTTTCACAGGACAAAGTCAGATGCGTTTGATGGCGCTAGAACTGTAACTCACTATGCGACAACACCTTTAATTTTCACAGCTTCACACTCGCATGTTTGAAAGATAAATCTACCCTCTCATGCCGACAGTATTTTTATAAAATAAAAATTTGTCATTTAATCTTGAGTTTCAGGGATCTTTTTTTTTTTTTTCTTCCCTAAACTGATGTGTCAGCCATCGTAACTGCTCGAAAGTCATTTCTGCCGTTTTCCTGTGCTGCACTTTCAAGGACACACGCCGCACAGCAAGTTTATGTCTCGCGCTCTCAGTTCTGTTGACCTTGGACAAAAACGGCCACCACCTCTATCAATCACCAGCTCAACCAAGAACAAGAGAAAATGATGCTGGCTAACAACATTATCACAGCACTTGTTCACATCTCATTGATTTGACAAAAGCCATCACTCAGCGGTGTCAGTCACACAGTTCAGTGCTCTGTTACGGGAGGAATGGGTAAGCACAAAAGATCAAATATTATAGTGGTCTCAGTGATGGAATTTTTAACTATTTCTATCGGTCCAAAATCCATTAAAGTGCTTGTAAAAATACTATAGTGCCATGCGGTACGTATTTGGCCCTCTAACAATATTGACAGGTCATCTCAAATGTCATCAAAAGCTCTTCTGTGTGATTGTACAGCACATTTTATATTTTGTGCACGCATGCCATGCAAAGGTCAGTACCATCGAAACATTAGAAAGCGTGACTTTGAGAAACCTCTTACGATGCTCCCCAGATTGTTAAAGCTCCATTGTGTATATCAAAGACATAACCTTTAGATAATTAAAAGATAACTGCAGCAGCATTTGTATTTTACTTACGACCCATGTCTGAAGACGTCAAGCTTGAGAAACAGTGGATTTATGACGCCTTTTGTCAGACATTTTCTGCGTAGTGAAGGTCTGTTGGTCTCCAAGTCACACTGCATGTTAGTAATTATAATCAGGTTTCATTTCACACAGGAAAATTACCAAATATAGTAACAAAACACTAAAATGCATCCACTGAAATTCATACTTTGGAATAAATATTTATGTTTCTTCTGTAAAACTAAGTGGCTGCAGCACTTTGAAGTCAGTTTGACATTTCACTGTGCAATTATTACATAGAATGCAAATGTGATTATCTTTATAACTAAATACTGTAAATCACTAAACCATAATGTATAGTATATATATTTTTATATAGAATTGACACATCCTTGTAGTTTCTAAAATGTCTAAACCGGGATAGTACTGATGAACTAATAAATCAGAATTTCATCTGTCCTACAGATGAACCTCGTAACACCTTTAATGTGTGAAACAGATCAGTGTGTTGAGTTACAGTAAATGGTCCAAGTGTTGCCCAAAGAACCGAAGCCATTTGACTTTTGCGTGAGATGGATGCTTCAGTTGACATGTCAAAAAAGAAAAGAAAACGCTTTTAATGTTTAGATAAATAATTGATCACATCAGTGCCCCACCCCCCAAGTCCCATCTCTGGCATAAAGGCCACACCATGTTCGCTTTTCCAGTGAGCTGTGGCGCAACCCTGTCCCCGCAAGATACCGATGTCACACTATTCATCATCTCCTATTGAGAGGCGATGAGGGAATGGATTCACCTACGAGGATCCACGGCGGTAGCTCCCACGACGACCTTCCCGCCCTCTCGTCCCAGGGGAGGTTTCAATTAAACCGCTTGAATCTTCGGGACATTTTAATTCCTCTTCCATCTCGTTTATCTCTGGTCCCACACCTCTGGAGCTCAGACAGTAGAAGAGCACATCCATGGATTAAAATAAATAAATAAATACATCTCTGCTGACTTTGAGTACTTGGCTTAATTCATACCACTCTAATCTCCATATTAAAGACGTTTTATTGCTATTTATATGCCATACTAATGGAGTGTGTTACTACAATCTGTCTTAACTACATTATTATAATAGCCTTTGGTTAGGAAACATAAATAGGCACTTTTGGACTTGAACCCTTTTTTCTAGCTCCTACCATAGGGGATGTATTTTCCCAGCACAGTCTTAATGATCCAAGTGAAATCATGTGATTGAACAGAGACATAAACATTGTAAACTGATGATTTAAGGGGAAAAAAATTGGCCATGCATGTACTATAGGTTTTACTGTAGCTTTCATACAATGTTGTTGTATGTTGTGAAGAACCTACATGAAATTATACTAAGAGCTATACCAAGTCTTCTTGTGGCTATTGGTGGTTTGAAAACAAACTAACAAAAAATATGTAGTTACCCCCACAAAGTGGCCCAATGCACCTTATAAGGCTGTTTTTTATGAATGGACATCGTTTAATGTGTCTTGCATACCACTAACGTAGCATATGGCATGAATGGCACAGAGGGAAACTGTCCATTTGTTTATCTATTAATATACACTGCCTGGCCAAAAAACGGTCACCACCAAAAAAAAAGGTCATATGTCACACCTAGGTATTTCGGTGGACTTCCTTTAGCTTTGATTACAGCACACATTCACTGTGGCATTGTTTCATTGAGCTTCTGCAGTGTCACAAGATTTACTTCCATCCAGTGTTAATCTTCTATTGATGAGTCAGACCACTGCGTAAAGCCTTCACCAACACTTCCCAAAGATTCTCAGTCTGGACTCTGTGGTGGCCAGTCCATGTGTGAAAATGATGTCTCATGCTCCCTGAACCACTCTTTCACAATATGAACCCGATGAATCCTGGCATTGTCATCTTGGAATATGCCCGTGCTAACAGGGAACAAAAAATCTATTGATGTAATAACCTGGTCATTCAGTATATTCAGGTAGTCAGCTGACCTCATTCTTTGAACACATAATGTTGCTGAACCTAGACCTGACCAACTGCAGCAACCCCAGATCATAGCACTGCCCCCACAGGCTTGTATCGTAGACACTAGACATGATGGGTGCATCACTTCATCTGCCTCTCTTCTTACCCTGATGCCCCCATCACTCTGGAACAGGGTAAACCTGGACTCATCAGACCACATGACCTTCTTCCATTGCTCCAGAGTCCAATCTTTATGCTCCCTAGCAAGTTGGAGCCTTTTTATCTGGTTAGTCTCACTAATGGCTTTCTTAAGGCTTTCAATATTAAACATAGCCCTGAGTTTTACTGTTGTTTTTCTACGATTTGATTTCAGCAAACGTTTAAGCGATCGCCGATCTCTCACTTAAATCATAATGCATTGGACAGTTCTCAACCTAACTGTCTTATTTTCTGCTTTTTTGTGTGTCCTTAGATGTTTGCTCTGCTTGATGCCAATGAATTGACCCTTCTCAAACAGACTAACATCTTTTCCATGATGATGGGATGTCTTTAGATATGGTTGTTTAAGAAATGAGAAGCTGCTCATTGCATCAGTTGGGATTAAATAACCTGTTGCCAGATGAAAGATGATCGTCCATGCAGTAATTATCCAATAGGAGGCTCGTACCTGTTAAATCCATGTGGCCAGGCAGTGTATGATATAAAATGCAGTACACTTCCACCTACCTGCCCATTTCCTCTCCTAATAGTAGTGAAACAGTAAAGTCTCTGGTTATCCTAAAATGTTCATGCCAATCAGGCGCTGTCAAAAAGCTGCTTAATTTAAATTTTTTGTACCAGACACGCTGCCCTTCTCCGTCTCTCCTTTACCCCATCACTCTGAGTTTGAGAGGCAATAACAAGATGTTTGGACTGTCGGCCTGTTTCAGACCTCTTCTTTGGCTCATTAAGTATTCATGTCAAGATTGACATGTTTGTCAGAGAGAGAAAATTGATGTGATGACCCGATAATTAAACTGAACGGAGATTCCATAATGCATCGCATTTCTAAAAGCGTATGTTAAGCTTGGCTTTGGACGCCTTCTAATTGAATTCACACTTTTACGGCGTTTGCTGTTCACTCTGCGTAACCAGAGACGATTCTTTGGCGCGTGATTTGCCGAGAAACAGCTTGTTAATGGTCAATTGATTAGGCCTTAATGGGAGTATTGATTGAGGTGATCTGGAATGTAAATTTTTCATCCAATGTTCTCAAGTCACAATAGCTGGCATGTCTGTGCAGGTCATGTGTTAAATGTACATCATTAGTGCTCTACTTTCAGCTCCTCACTCAACTGCCAACTAAAGCATGGGGGAGATTAGGGCCGAAAAGAATTAACCTGAGTAATCTTCTCTGTAATTATTTAGTTCCACAACTATCGCCTTCACTATGTGAGTTGCTCATTAAAAAGATCTGTGTTCTTGCTCCGCGTGCAGTTTAGGAAATTGGAGTGATTTTTGATGGAAGCGTTCCTTTCTTCCTTCGTCCAATCAGGGAGATTCCAGCTGCTCTTTTTAGTATGCATCTCCGTGTAAATCAATACTTAATGTACTATCTGTTCTGTTCATTTGCACTTTCCAGTTCACAGTCTAATGCACTCCTCATTAATGAGCGCTACCTGGCTTAATTCACAGAAGTATGAACAGCAGCACGTGACCCAGTTTAGTCTAACACACACACCACCGAGCCTTTTTAATTCAAAGGTGCTCTATGTAAAGACGCCATGCTTCATTTTTGCAGTTTTCCACCGTCTCATTCTGTCTCCGTCATGTACACAGCGTTGCGCATCAGTCTGCGTGGCAGACCGAGAACCATCTAAAGACAATCAACGTGTCTTTGGTAAAGGATGAGCGTGCCCGGGAGCCAGAGAGATTCATCACTCATCAGACGCGGTTAGGGAAATTTAGGAGCTTAATTTTGTCGTTCCAGGCGGCCAGTGATTCAACATTGTTATACCAGAGACTGATGTCTCTTCTCTAACGGATGTGCAGACGGTCAGCAATTCCTCAAGGAGAGGAATGGGCTCTCCTGCTGGAGTTAATGATGTCATGCTGGTGGTTGATCAGGCTCTTTTTTTTTTTTGTGCTTCCCCTGGTGATCTTGTCAACATAAAACTGGCCCACATGGTTTATGATAACACTAATGCTAAAACAATTTGTTGATACATCTGAAAAGCAGAACATTAATTTAGGTTTTATTAACGACTTGTACTTAAACTAATACATTGTTTATCCATTGACAGATTTAATAATCACTCTAATTTATAATAAAAATCAGGTGAATTGTTAATTTTGTCGGTTTTATATCACCTACATATGTGATATAAATACCTGCAGGTTTTGGATTGTTGAGAGAGATGGTTGGAAGACTGGACTCTACCGAACACTGCTGAAGAGGCTTTTTTTTTTTTAATTATTTTGTTCACTGAAATTATTACAGTATAATAAACTGCACAGATCAATGGCTAATGAAAAGCATATATTAATGGCACCAATAAAACAGACATGCGAGGTCGAACATAAACTGATGCTTAACTAGTGTTGCCTCTTTTCCTGTTTAAAAGCGTAGCTACAATCTTACTATAGCTGAACGATGGTCAGACAATGTGGCTCGAGTCTCCAGCTGAGAAGAAAAGAAGAAAAAAAAACCCGCCAAATCCATTTGACATGGCCCTGGGCTTAAGATATGAAGCTGGTTGATCTTCATATTTCTCTTCTACTTGTACCTGGATCTCCATTTTAATAAGCTAATTACGGTGCAGCTGGCTCTCCGTTGCGTGTCCGTCTGAGTCGGAGGCCTGCTCTGGGTGTGAATGGGCTGCAGCCTCTGCCACTGTGGACTGGAGACAGCTGGCTGTGTAGTGTGCTTTTCAGATATGTCAGAGGAATCCTTTTCTAATCCTCTGCTCTCCTGCTGGGAGCCCGTTGTTGAAGAGGCATCACACAGAACATGTGACGTTGTTGATAAGGGCGACTCCATGCAATTCAGTTAAATTAAAAAGGATCACTCTGGGTTATTAGCTAACTGTTTGTCAGAATGTTATCGCTCTCAATGCGATACTTATTCAAAGACGCTGAATGCGTCTGGCTGTCACTTGGGTTTTCTCATGAAGCAAGTGCAGCATTTCGAGAAGTGGAGAGTGCTTGGGTTTAATCATTTGTGTTCCTCATCCCAGTGTGGCTGAAGTGTGTCCTTCAGAGGTGTGAATGGAGTCAGATCTCTGGGGGGGCGGGCCCGCAGTTGGATTTCTTCTGGTAGACCAGAAAAAAGAAAAGGCCTTCCACATGATGTGCCATGATTCGGGGGGCACAAATAAATCATCTGCTTCAGCTGTTACGACACGCTACCGCTGTGTGGTCGTCAAAGTGAATGTCTTTGCCCTTATTTTATATATTAGATAATCATACGCAGTATCTCAAAGAAATTTCTCGTTGGTGACTTTTTTTTTAATCAGATAAGCTGAACAGTGAAAACAGTCTGGGAGCACAGTGCTAATTGCTCTGCGGTTAGATAAGCATCTTGGTAAAGCTCCAGACATGCGAATCATGAGCGCACTCACACTTGGCTACCTACACACTGACGCAACATTGAGCGCATGGAGGTCAGACTTGGGGAAATAACGGCTTTATATTTAGTATAAACACACAACTGTCTGCCGGATAGAGAGCCACACACACACACACACATTAAGATTTAATGTATATACACACACATGGTGGGTGGTAGAATGACTTTCACCTGGTGAGCAGCAGCATTAATCTCCCTGGAAAAAGAAGAATGAGAGCCATTGAGATGAGAGTGATGACTTTAATTCACTGGTGGGCCGGCGGAAAGGGATATAATGTTGATATTCCCTATAATAAGAAAAAAAAACAGAGATAAGGCTTTTATTCTGAAGTGGGAGAAGGGGTAGAGGAAGCGACTTGGTCTGCAATGATACGAGAAATCTTCTGCACTTATTCAAGTATGCGGTGTTCGCGGCAACAGTGCATTAACATGAGGCATAGAGTAAAGATGACTTAGACGATCCCATGCTTATGTCTTTACCGAGACAGAATTAAAATGTTGGATATGAAATCTTCTTTAATACATCCCATGTGTTTACAACAACCCTGCAGAGACCAAACAACGGGAAAGCCTTCTGGGGCTCGGGACGTGCTCGGTGATACTTAGATGTCAGGAGAATAAAAATGGCTTGTTGTGTTCAGAGGGGGGCTCAGCAGAGTCTGATTGATTTGGCTGTAACAGTGACAACCGGCCTCCCCTGTGTTTTACTCCGCATAATTCTTTGATTAATGCCTTGCATCCCAAAATCGCTCCACTGCAACACGAAATCGAATTAAATCACCTGGATACAATCTGTAATTGATTGTAAGCGTCAGAGGAGGGGGGAAGTCCCATTAATAACTTGAAGGATTTTTAAAAAATGTGGATAAAGTGATTTCTTTTTATATTGTGTTTATGTGGCGTATGATGCATTTCATCGTGCTGGTTGGAGGTATCAGGATGTCACACGTGAAGTATCAGGGCTGAATATCATCTTCTTTCAGTCCCTATTTCACCTTGACAGATGCCTTTGTCACCGCTCCCTACGGGCCAAATTCAGATGCATGTTTCATTGTCTTTGCTTGTTGTGTACCAAATCAGAAACCAAATCACTAAAGCATTAAATGAAAGCACAGTACTCCTCTATGCACTTCACAGTGTATGACTTTGTTTCAAATCAATACTGTAAATTATTGAAGGCGTGGGATGGGGATATGCCAAATGATATTCATTGAAGGGAGTCATGTTCCCCAGGGCTGTCAATAAAGCAGCGCATGTTCTTTCACTCCTGTCTTGGCGAGCCTATTGTGGATCGGAAGTTCCTACTTTGTCAGATTGTATTTTTCATGAATAACAATTACAGATTTTCATAATTCCTTTCATGCAAGAGCCTACTGCCTCGGTGATTGATCTTCTCACATCTGCCGAGCCATCCCTACCTAACCGTGTGATAAGATGACGATGCTCTGTAACACATAATACATCCGGAGCAAGCTTCTGTTTGTCCTATTTCAAGCTTTTTAGAAGCAGGTAGACCATATGTAAAATTTACTTCATATCTTTTAATGCAGTGGAAAGTGGGGGAGGTGGGCTGACAGACAAAGACCAGAGTGTTACGCGGCGGTAACCGACCAGATCCAAAATGCTATACGAGTAGTTTGAGGTGAAACACTTATTCATGCAAGGGAATGTCACCTGCAGGGACAGCTTGATGCAACCAGTGAAAAGTAAAAACCAGCAACAAGATGACACATCTATAATAAGCATATGATAATGAAGGACTTTTTTATAATGGAAACTCAAGCGTGTCAGATGAATGTATTTCTCACAAGGATCACATCTCTTTTTAAATGACTGTGATTAATCAGGGCATAGAGTCAAAATTAATGAAATGGATCTGAGTTTCAGCAGGTGTATTTAAAATACCGAAATATGTAAAGAGAAGTGATGGGAGAAAAGGAAGTGACAGGGTCAAGAGGGCACGCACAGAAAGTGCTTCTCATCTCACAGGAATATTCAGGTACAGACATATCTTCACTGTGACATGATATATTGAATTGATTAACTGTAGACTGTAGCTAATCAGATTGATTGCTCATTTATTCCTACATATGCCGGCCAAGCCACCTGTCAGCTTTATGCCCCTGTGCTTACAGTAACTTTATGATTACAATGATCAAATTCATATTTTAAATGCTATGTCAATCCACTTTTTTTAATAATTATCATGTAACATCATAACCTGTATATTGCGCTCTTGCTTGTGTCATGTTTCCATGCTGCGTGTGTGCTTCATTCATCTGTATGAATTCATTCTCATTCCTTCTGCTGCTCTCTTCAGATGGGTCATCCCGTATGATCTTGGTTCTCCTCAGGGTTTCTTTCTGTTACCACTATCACCATAGTGCTTAATCTCTGGGGGTTCTGTCAAAACGCCTTGAGACAGTCTGGTTTGTTACCACTGAATTGGCATTATCCTTGAGAGGCCAGATCTGTATGATGGTTTGTAGTTCTTCTTAGCTTCACAGCTCTCACTAATGGTAGCTTTTTTCTTGACTCCCGCCACCTGCTGGCATGAAGAGTTATTTCCTGTTAGAACATACTGTAATCCCCAGCATGCCTTTGGCTGTAATATTTGCTGTGTATTCAGTTAGAACTTTTCATAATGGTCACGTGGCTTTACAATAAGATTGCTCATTTGTGGCTTCATGTGTGTCTTTAGTGCAAATTTCTTGCAACCATGTGGTCATTTACTGCTGTAATCTTGATTTCTCTTTAACATCCTTTAAATCACACAGTCTTTCTGGCATCAGTGTTTGGAGTCAGGATCCACCGCAAAACCTGCAAACGTGGAATCATTAGCATCCGTCACCTTCCTAGGCACCTTCCTTTGTGCAGTTTTCATGAGAGCCCCTCCAGCTCTGCTGACCCATCATTTTTTTAAGGAGATATGCAAGATAAACAAGTATAGCACATTCTTGGCCGTGAGGGTTTGACGGTTTCCTCACTGATGCGTGACAGCCATTATTATTCTAGCTGTCAGTATTACACACGTAAGTGAGCAGATGATGCCTCGTGAGTAGTGGTGGTAGCATCCTGATAGAGACATCAATATCCGCACCCTTGGCCTCCTTCAGTCCGTCACACCCTTTTCCACCGTGTCTGCGTACTGATGAGAGGGAGGTTTATGGTTCGGGTGACAGTGTGAGATCCCTCTTTCTGTCAGAAATGGCCAACAATGCATCAGCAACTTCATGCTTTCCTGTTCCATAATTCCTTCGCACGAAACGGACTGAGGCTGTCGCATTCGTACACACTATTTAATTACAAGCATTTATCTTTGATTTAGCAGACGTGGATATTCCAACACACGTTCAACTCACTTCACCAGTTGGTTTCATAGTTTTACTCTCCAGATTTTGCAATTAACTGAAAAAGCGACGAGGCAAAGCTGATTTTGTAATGTCTCAATGAGAAGAAGTTAATGTGGTGTAAAACGAAAATTGAGATTTTTCTACACACCATTGCTTTTAGTAAAGCAAGGGACTAGGTTACAGATATGGTGTAATAACGGCAAGAGCAATAACAAGCCACCATCTATCTCTCTCTCATTTTCTTTTCCAAAATCCTCGTTCTCCTTGTAGCTGAATTTCATTGTGCAATCATCCTCTCCCGCTGCGAGCTTGGCCATCAAGGGGCCGCTCGCTGCTATACACGTTATTTACTCTTGGCCATTTTTCTTAGCGCTCGTGCCTCCTCCTCACTCCTTTTTCTTCACTCTTTGTCCCCTTCCATGTGCAGGAGTAGATAATTTCTTGGCTTTTCTCCAGCCCGTCTTGAGTAAATCCTGGCTGACAGTTTAATGGCCTTAAGACACGGTGGGTATGGAGTCTGCAGAGAAAGGACAGAAATCTATACCCAACTGATCGACAGATGAGCAATTGAAAAGAGGTGTAAAGAACGGGACATAATACGTTTGAAATGTGTGAGGTGTGTCACTCTGTTCTGCCAGCCAGCGGCCAGGTTCACTGCAGGACACAGAAAAGAGAGCAGGAGAAGTGGGACATGATAAAATGAAGCAGTCATCTCCATCTCCTACAATGTGTCAGAGACCCTTAACGTCCTTTGGAAGGTTACACACCTATTTATTAGAGCTGTCGCTCTTATCAGAGGAAAACTTTGACATTTCAAAGGAAAATGTCTCTTTCCAAGTATAAAAGGAGTAGCTGGATGCCACCCTTGTTTGTTAAATATGTAGCTTGAACTGGTTGGCTACGCTTAGCAAGAGTGACTTTAGCCAAATGCACAGGCCAAAAGATGTCTAACATTTATTCTAACCTCCTGGAAAATAATAATTTTTACATTTAATTTACTGCAAAAAGGTTTTTCTCATTTAGTTGGTTTGAACTGCTCCCAGAGTCTTTGTACTGTTTGCACAGAGCCAGCGATTCCCCTTCCCTCCGGTCTTAGCTGCTGAGTAGCTTCACATACAGCAAACAAACATCAGAGGTGTTTCCAGTCCAACCCAGACAAGCATGTTTCCCAAAAGGTCATTCCCCCACCGTGGAATAAATTAAAGGATTATCTATCTATAACTGGGGACAAATGAGGAGACATTTCTTCCTGTATTAAACCGGTCTCTACCAACTCCGTGAAACTATCAATGAATAATATGAATATGGAAATCTGAATGTGATTTTTACTGCACGGACAAAATCTATATTTATTTATTTTTTTATAGAGGATTTGCATAGTTTATAATTCTCATTCAGCATCACTTTGTCCTGATGCGTGCTTTGCGGCTTTAGTCCATCATAGGCGTCTAATCTCAGTTACGCTGCGTGTGCACATCACCGCACAGATAAGCGGTGCATGCTCCTCCAAGACACAGAGACAGCTGGGGTTCGATGATGCCGGTCAGACATTTTACACTCGGCTTCCTGCCCTGTTAGTCAAACTTCGTTCATACTAGTGATGTGATGTCATGGGGGATCGTGTTTGCGCATCTGTGATACCTTTGTACAACAGAACCTTACATTTTACTTTAATGTGTGTGTGTGTTTGAGAGACTGATCTACAGCAAATATGTAACTGATTTGAAAGCCTGTCCTCTTCTGTTGGCTAGACTGGAGGCCTGTTCTGTTTGCATAAAAAAAAAGAAAATCCTTGTGAAGTTTACACCGGTTGCTTTCCCCACCGTTAAGCAGCCTAGCTTATCTTTTATCTTCTGGTAACATCTGTCTCTAATCTCACTTTTCATCCATCGAGAAAAAACAAATCTTCACCTGTCACTTGCGTTGATTTGTTCACAAATGATATGAAGACATTATTATGTTTGTGTGGAATCCGATATCCGCTACATTTACAGTGAAGACATTTATTCTAGACAAGCACATCTTTAGTTTGTGTCCCCATTCAGTTAAGCTTTTAAGGACATATTTAGCAGGTCCCTGAACAGTGGATCCAGAGCTTCATATCTCCAACTAAATATATGGATCTTTCATTGTTTGAGCAATAATGGCATTGATGGATTACCATCAACAGTTTGTCCAGATTTGTCACAATGTGACTCCACTGCCGTGTTCTTTGGTCTTAATGCCAGACAGGACATCCTTAGCCCCCATCTCAGACCCCCTGCGGATTCCACACAGTAAAGTCATTAGATTCAATTTGGTTTTGTAAATGATACACTGGTACCGTGGCTCCCATTCAAGGCAGGCTGGGTTTTAATTACCGTTAATTACAATTTGCATAAAGCTTTTTAGCAAACGGCTCCTGAAGCGGCTGTAATAATTATACATGTAAATGAATGGTAAGCTGATAAAGGCGTGTGAGCGTTCGGAAGAGGGGCCTGCTTTTAAAAAGCCATCTGATAAGTGAAAGTCAAATGGAAGAGAGCAAAATGAGTGCGTGTCGGTCTGAGGAGGTGTCCCTGCGATAAAACGCTATCTGTTTGCATCCCTTTCTCATGTGTTAAAATGAGATGCGTTTCAGTCCCATCTCATGAAATCCACTGCGTGCATTTTGGAAATTACATCTAATGTGTTAGATTTCGTTTATTATTTTAGATCTGATTTTTATTTCAGAAAGGTAATGCTGCCAGCAGTTGTTTCTGGTTCAGTGTTTTTTAATGTTTTCATCAGTATTAAATCAGAATAAACAGTAATTTAATATGATATGGTGAAGAAGATCCTTCTCTCTAAACACCTCCTGAGTCATAGGTGAACTTTTCCCAATCAGCCAAACTCTGCTTTTCAGTTGTTTTGTCACATTGTGTCACTTCCCCTCACCTCTCCTATTTATCACCTCTGCCTTCGGAAAATAGCACAATTAGGCTTCATGTAAACTGGAAACAAACCTGAGATGTCTCCATCACCAGCCAATCAGCACCTCTAATAGGAAGTAGCCTTCACTCGTGTTTTCATTGGCCACATGTCTATGCCAAACCCTGTAGTTAAAAGGTGACACTAAATAAATTGGGCTCCACTGAGATAACCACGGCTGAAAACTGAAATCACATTTGATGGCAGTCATTAGCTGGGCTCGTTGGCCAGATACATCATGCTGTCACAATTCTGGCCCACGGAACCTATTAAATGCCATTAGTGAGGAGCATTTGAAGGCAGCAAATTACCCATGTGCTACGCTGATTTCTGCATTAGTATTTTCAAAATGTTTGCTTTGACACTGATTGTGAACTATGAGCACTGTATGTTTTTGTGTTTTATGGACAGGGCCTGAATACTAAAACTAAAATTCCAGTTCAAATTGAATCTGTTTTTTGGTTTTGACCTTCATTGGGCAAAATGTTGTTTATTCTGGTTTTGCGCTATCCTCAGACGCTTCTGCTGAAAGACAAATGTTTGTTTGTGTTCACCTAGAGTCAGTGGTGGACCGTGCATTTTCCACCAAGGCCTTCAGTGACCTCCAACCTTGTTCAAAACACCTCGTAATATGATCGTTATGATGCCACTGCTATAGAAACCATCAACACCGTATGGATACCAAATAAAACAGGACGTTGCTCAGTATATTGCTCGGAGCCTGTCAACCAAGGGTAACGCTCATAGTCCTCACAATATCCAGCTTTTCCTTCGAAGTCCACTGTAAAAATGTCTAAGAAGATCTCCAACCAAATCAATAGCCTCTCCTCCTTTCACCATCGCGAGTTCAAAACGTTGGGGACGATTTGCTTGTGCAGCTCGCAACAGATGAGCGTGCACCGCTAGCTTGGCTTAAATGGTGCGGCCCACTGACCCTCCAATCAGAGGACACGAACGCACTGAAGGTTTAAAAACACTAACTTGAAATGTGACTGGTTAAAGGAACAGCGCCATTAAAATGTATGTCAAGCTTCAGCCGCCTGCAGTTTTAATTGTGAAGGCCCAGACACATTTCTTTGACTCCGGCAACACATGACGGCTGAAATGTGATTGGATAAAAGCTCTAATGCAAAGCTACACTGCCAGAAGCACTGCAGCTGGGAGACAGACCAGCATAGGCTATCGGGAATAATTTAATAAGATTAATGGGAAAATATGAAAATGTAAGTCAGTGATTTTGATAAAGTCTAGCTCCGCAGAGAAGGCTTTCCTGGTCCTGACAGCCCCCCACTGCCTAAAGTCCAAGCTCAAAATGTCTACTTGAAAAGCACAGTTTGTGACAACTACTTGGAAGGCATCCAGGTCCAAAAGAGAAGCCTGATGTGGAAACTTGAAGTCAGCGTTGCTCATGTGGTGTGAACATGCCTCCAGTGATGAATAGCACATCTGTATCGAGAAATAAAACAATATTTTAATATTCAAAGATTCAGGTTTTTCAGAGATGGAGGAGGCGTAGCTGTCAGTATTTTCACCTTTTTGTTTTTATTGAAGAACCATATCAGACACAAATTATTATTCAGAGCAGAGCGTTTTTATTTATCTTTGAACATGTCTAGAGGATATCTTTAACATCACAACGGACACCTGCTGCCATTACTTGTTTTGTTATTTCGAAACATGAGAGAACCGCTGGGCGACTTTGAATTCAGCGCTAACAAGTTACCGCGAACGCATGCCAATGAAGTGACATTTAAAATCCATCTCAATTTCTGAATCTTAACAGCGTCTGACATTCACAGAAACCTCAGAGATTTCCTCGAGGTCATTGTCAGCTAATAGGCTGCATCCCTCTGACATGGTTGATAAACAAGACAGCGCTGACACAGAGGGGCATCTGTGGAGCTGATGTCACCCCGTGACCCTCTTTGGCCTCTTGTCCCATGTCACCGTTTGTGATGCCCTGGTGACAGCCACTGTCAGGGGAGGAGCCTGCGACCTTTGCTTAACTAATGGATTCTTCATCATCCCCTGTGCCACTAGCATGAGCCCTGTGTTTATTGCTCTTTATTTTAAATTAAATCCGCAGCAGTGGCCATCCATCATGGTCGCCCATGACCTTTAGTGGAGGTGATGACTTGGCCCGGGAGAAGCTGGTGTGCGGGTTTAAAGCAACCTAGTGCATCAGAAGAGACAGTACGTCAGCTATTTTAGATATCACAAATGCAAACTGTTCGCATTGATGAAATCAGTTGTCTGGTAACCTTTATGTTTTTTGTTTTTTTTTCAAAGTTGTTGTCATCTTTATAGCAGACTATGGCAAAGCATAGAGTACCACAGCCATCCATCCAGCAGTATATGGACAAGCTTTCTGTCCTGAACTAGACTTAGTTAGTTTTGGTTTTTCAAGTCACACTTCTTTCATGACTCTTGACGATACATGTAGCATTAACTTAAAGACAACCAAGTTCGTTCCTCTCATTTTGCACAACTCTGTATTTAATCTTAACTTAAACAATGCCACGCGATGGTTTCTATCATCTTTTCTTTAGACCTATTGTCACTGCAAAGACCACCATTTGAGAAATTATTCAATTTGAACTTTATTGTTGCACATGAGACCAGATGGGATCCCACCCAGTAGATCCATTAAGGAACCACAGTGTGGACAGCACAAGTGAGCACATTGCCCTGGACTGTAGCTTTTTACCCTTGGCCAATGGCCAGAATAGTTGGAATTGCTGATGACTACTGTACTTTGGTTTCCCTGCTGAATAAGAGAGTGGCACAGTACTCCATGGACATTACTCTGCCCAATTCCCCTGGCTCTGCTGCGATAAAACGTCAGGTATGAGGGAAGAGTTCCCCAGTGGCCGATTGGATCTGCCCTCCAGGCTTTCTCCGGAAAATTGAGAGACAGAAGAGACAAGAGAGTGCCTCCTTACTCCTCTTGCTGTACTTTCCTCCAGTAAGACCTCAGTAATTTGCAACTAACCATCAGCACCTGTAATAGTCTGTCATGTTCTCTGCGGTGATCTAAAGATTCACACAGGGTGGTGAGTTTCCTTGAATCAAACAAGCACTCAGGAGTGATGTAATTGACTGTAATTGTGAGCAGTGCATTTCATTTCAGGGTGACTGTGATATTTTTGTCTTCCCTTCACATCTTTTCTAAGTGATCTTTTTTTTTTTTTTTTTTGCATCAGTGGATAACCACCCATTGCCCTTTTTATAAATGGTTCGAATTGGGATCTTACAGCATGTTTTTCTACCCAGTGTTGTTTTAGCCTTTTCATGTGCACATTGTGAGCGCGTAGCATTTTAGTGCTTTTATGGCAGTTTTTGTAAAATGGGCCTCAAAGAAAACGGAGAAATTACATTATACCTTTTGAGTGCTTTTAATGTCGGAATAGAGCTTGAAATTATATGTGTGTGGCAGAGATATTTCATCCATAAAGCCCACTTTGGGGTACTTTCGGGGGAGTAGCGAGATGCCGTTATCTCTGTAAATGGAAAGCAAGATAATGATTGACAGGAAGCTGGACATTTATGCAAGTAATCGGCTTGAGTGTTGAGAATTCAGTGAATGAAATAAAGTCACCTTTCAGAGGTGACGAAGCTGTTCTGGGTGGACTATGCTTTGATGACACAAGTGGAATCGTGTATGAGATTTTCTTTCTGCTGAGCCAACTGAACAATGACAACCAATCACTGACCTATCATCTCCACCACCAAAAAATGGAGTTATCCTGCATCTGACCTAGGGTAAGCCATTCTCAAGCTCCACAACCAACATAGTATTGTACTGCAGCCTGATGTGCAAATACCCAGAAATGTAAGTACTTGTCACGGTGGTTCAGACCACAACCAATAGCTGAGATTAGTCAGCAATGTATTCCTCATCCATCTTTCACTGACTGGACAACTACATACATTCTGCCTCCTACACACCGCCTACACACATTCTCTTCTGCGTTGCAGTGATTTCAGTAAACGTCAGCGTGATCACAAAGCGGTGTCTGCACAAAAGCTTACAAGGGTGAAGGCTATGATGTAGGATCATGTAGGAACATGTGGCAATAGCGAGTCCTGTGAACATTTATTGTCCACTGTTGAATGAATAAGAATAATCTGGGAACACTGACAGAACGATGGCTGCTGAACAGAAATAATGCAGGCATGTTTCCCACTTTTCACTATTTTCTGATGACGTTTACTTAATTGGTTGAAAATGCTTTTTGCAAACAGAGCACAGTGTCTTTGTTTTCTGCTGCCATCCTTACAACCCAGAGAGTCCAACAGGAGGATTTTACCGCTACGGAAAATTCAATTTATCCCTTCGATGCTTATGCTCCTTTTTTCTTCCCAGCTCAACTTAATCTTGGATGCACTCATGATGTTGGATGTGCAAGAAAAAGTCTGCAATATCAATTTCCTACAGGTCAACAAATATTCTAAAGTCAATACATAATGTATGTTATAGTCATGTAGACATAATATTTGTCGTTTCTGGTGCGTGCATTGCAATATATTTCTGTTTAATACATTTCCATGGGATAAAAAAAATGACCACAGAGTCGAATAACTCCTCAACGAGTGCTGTATCTGAATTCTATTAACTGTGCAGAAATAGGGGATGTTGTTGCTGTGTTGTTGCATTGGATTACATTAAATTGCTCAGGTGCAGCTAATATACTGATAAATTTCGAATGTAAGTGGTGTTTCAGTTCACTGCAGAAATAACATACAGAGGTACTGTATACGTTCCATAAAATCCCCCGAGGGTCGTTCGATGTTTTCATCTGCTTTCGCGTATGCCTGTCTGATCTTTCCACGTAATTTAGAGTTTCTGGTTGTCTTACTCTGCATGATGGAGCACAGCATGTGATGTATGAAAGAGCCTTGTAACAGTGTCTTCAAATAGCCCCGCTAAATGCTAAATATTCAGTGGATATTTTTCATGAGCTTATGTGCCTTTTACTACTAATTTGCTATTCATTTTAAGAGCATGTTTGAAATTGCTTTATGTTTACAAGCCCATAGGTCCAGTGGCTACAAGGTCAGACTTATTATTGAAAATTGAAACTAATGAATATGCGAAACGGAGTAGAAAGCCTCTGCCGCTATATGTCCTTTTATGAGCTCCAGCACCCTCTGAGTTAATGAGGGTGAATACAAGGCTTTAATTCATTATTCAGAATGGGCAGATCTGCTTTACTCATAACATAAAGTCTATTCTAATAATAGCCCCCTAATGCAAGATACTACACATAAAACCACTCTACTAATTATGACTTTATACTGATGATCTGTGATTTAAATAATAATTCATAATGGCTTGAAAGAATACGCAGATGTTTGATGTCATACAAAATATATTAAAAACTGAGGAATATTTTTAAATATACTTGCCTGAAAACATAAAAAAAAAATCTTTAATTGAAACTCTCTAAGATGTGCTTTTGATGAAAAAGAACTTCATACATACAGACAGACATATTAAATCCCAGGTGTGTGCTTTTATTGTTGATGCTTTGGATAAAGAGACATCAGAACTGGTCTGATAAACCAAACACAGTCACAGAGATCCCCCAAAGCCCAGAGATATGGCTGTCACCCTCTCCTTTGGCCTAATCTCCCCCACCACGGAGCTGGCATGTCTGTGTGGATAAAATGGAGCGATAGCTGTCTCTTCTTATCTGAGGGATTTGGTCCGTTGGGAGAGATTTGGCTGCATTGGGAAATGGAGGCGGCACGGTGGAGCTGACCATAACTCTCTGTATGGTATATTCTGGTGGCCCCCATGGTCCAAACAGCTGTACAATCACAGGAAGATACACACACGTACAGGCAAATACTACACACAGCAGTAAACACAATGACACAGAGAGTCCAAAGCCAGGTAGCATGTATGTCCATTGTCCTTTAAGCTATATCTCTCTCCTCTATCAGCACTTTGTGCTGTCTTACCATAATGGACTTGCCTGGGATTTAAACGTCAGGTCAACACCCAGTACCCAGACTCATCAGGAGACAGGATATTGAAACAGATAAATGAAAAAGAGTGGAAGATAGAGATGTATGGGCGGCAGATTGTCTTAGAAAGATGGACCAGGCATACAAATGCAATATTGCATTAGGACACATGGAGATAAATTGTCCTTTGAATGATTGCAATACTTAGGTGTAAGATATCGAATGACTGATCTTATCTAGCACATTGGTTCTGCTCTGTTACAGTTTTGTCCAAACGTGGAGGAGAGATTTAAAGTTAACAGCTTTTGCTGCAGAGTAATGTTACTTGAGTTGTGCTCTGAATTGAAAACGGTTGCTGCCCTTTGTTTGGCTTAACTTCCTTCTGTCTTGCTTCAGGGAAAAAAGGGGAAGTTGACAAGTATTTAATTGCTGTTTTTTTAAGAGTAGTATGGATTAAGTTGTCAAATAAAACGCACCCCGTGGAGCTGTTGTTTACATGACAGCAGTTATGTGGGCCAGACTGTCCTGTTGTTCTTGGACCATGTTACTTCCCAAGAATGCACTTCTACACGAGGCTTATAATTATTACCCAAGTCCTTCAGCTTAGTGATACTATGACAAAGGACTTTAGGCTGGGATGGTGGGGGGACAAGGGCACTGAATTATTTGTATGTTGAGTATGTCTTACGGAGAAACATGAGAAACGGTCACACCTATCTGATCTGGCACAGAGCCACGGGAGCAGGACTGAGAGTAGAAAAAATAGAAAGAAGCAAAAAGGTCAAAGTGTTTTCTCCCTGGATCACCGTGTCCAGTTATAATGACTGTATTTTCTGCTTGTTCTTGGTACACTGGATGACCTGTTGTTGTTGTTGCTGTTTAACGATGAAATGGATAAACGCCTGCATACAGATTACTGTAGTGTGTCTTAAACCCCCACTTAACCCCAGGTCATATATCTGCGCTCTACAAACAAATAATTTAGAACCTACCTTCATTTAACCTTGGCGCTGACAGTGTAATGAAATATCTTTGAGGATCATTTTGTGGCATCTCTGGAGAGGAGCTCTGTGCAGTCAACTGAACATGTAGAGCCAGGACTGAATAAAGTGTTTATTCTATGGATCGCAGCACTGAAATATCTTCCCCTGTAGAGTCTTTAAAGCCAGAATCACATGCTGTTGCTGCAGGCAGCTTACAGCTATAGCATGACGCCAAATAAACTCTGATAATGGAATCATACAAGTATATGAACATCATTTGGTAGCATGGCACATGCCAAAAGCTATATATAGATTATATATATATATATATATATATATATATATAGAGAGAGAGAGATAGATAGAGAGAGAGATAGATATATAGAGAGAGAGAGAGATAGATATATAGATAGAGAGAGAGAGATAGATATATAGAGAGAGAGATAGATATATAGAGATAGAGAGAGATAGATATATAGAGATAGAGAGAGATATACAGTATATATATCATGTATGTATTTTTTACATTTTGCAAAAATGTGAGAAAAATTGCTCAGATATATAGAGATAGAGAGAGATAGATAGAGATATATAGAGAGAGATATACAGTATATATATCATGTATGTATTTTTTACATTTTGCAAAAATGTGAGAAAAATTGCTCAACATTCAGCACAGACCAACAGTGTGTGTATAATATGTAACAAGATGTTTCACCGCAATGCTGTAAGTGGAAGAAATGTAATGGGAACGAATGAGTGTAGGATTGCAGAAAAGTATAAAATGCCCTGAGGTGAAAGTGGTTAAATCACAGCAGGCATCAAGTTAATAAGCAGCAAAAAAAACACAAAAAAACTGTAGCTGCAGCCGAGGCCGTGCATTCCTCTCCCATGGTTTCACATCCGCTGATTGACATCTCCTTTGACTGATATCTCCTGACACCTATTCACTTCACTGAAATTGAGAGTGCTTATTCACAACTTGTGCATATTTTATTAAAAATTTCCTGTGCCCAAAATTACTGTGTTTACTAAAGTGGATGAGAGACTTATGGGCCCTGCTGTTGGAACTTGTGAGCTTGTGGTTACGACGCGGCTGTCGTGATAACATCAGCTGTGTCTTGAGAACGCCGATGCTCAGCAACCGTTGCCACCTAAGATCCAGGAGGCTAACAGCCCAGGAACTCGATGTAGGAAATGTGGAGGCATAATGAAAAGATGAGGCTGTAGGAAGTATCATCATTTACCTCAGACATAAACGACTCTATACAAAATAGTTTAACTCCACCACCATCATTTCTGAAAACATCAACAAACAGGTCACAAGCTATGAACTGTGGCCTCTGCAAAACTGCACTTATGAGGTTGTGAATATCCCGAGGGGTTCATTCATGTGGAAGTTAATCAGGAAAACAGTAAACACGATCCAGTCTTATGACAACATTAGTGACAGAGGCATGAAGTGACGTCTCGTAAATCACAGCATGACAACCTCCATCATATCGAAGGATAATTACAGCTGGGAATCTGTGAAGGACGGACCATACAGGATTTCATCATCACAACATAATTCTATTTTCCAGAAATATAAATGTAGTCAACACATTTGGATTATTTAAATCAAACTTTTTTTTTTGGAATGAGGCTCTTTCGAACGTTGTTCCTGTTAAATCATACCAGTTTAACAGCTGCAGATATCTTTTTGCAGTTTCACAAGTCTGCGTCGAAGTACACACCATCAGCTGTTGCCTGCTGCTAAACTGTTAGCTAACACCAGTACTAACCAGGCTGCTGGGAGTACATGTTGCCACCGTAGCAGTGGCTGTCATAATTGGGCAGGGATTTCTCCCTCCCAGTCTGGGCATAGGGGTTGCTGTGTATGCTAATAACCTGGGCAATTAGGCTGTGGAAACGCATCTAAAAAGGCCTAATCTGCATTCGGTCTACAGACACCCCACCGGCAGAGACAGAAGTCACACCGCTCACCTCTTAAGAGCCTCGAGTTACGCAAGCTCCTTCAAGGTCTGTTGTGTGTCTCCGAGCTGTACGAGAGCTTCGGATGTGCTTTCCGAGATTTTGTGGTCGTGCCTGCTGGAGGAAAACAGCCGTCACATATCTGACTGGCAGACAGACAAGAGATTCCCCCTTGGTTCAGTCAGCGCTGAACCAAACGGCCCTCTCTTGATTGGCCCTTCTCCCGTCCTGAGGGTGTAATTAGAGGACGGGTCAGGAAAGGTCCAGCCGTGCCTGTTGCACCAGTGTGGCACAAATGACCCATCATCTGGTGTGACGATCTTGACATGTGTGGTTGTGGAGCAGTGATGACAGGCAGCCAGCAGTCATCATCATCAGCATCACGACACACGAGATGACTGGGGGAATATGGGGCAGTTAACCTCTGCATGGCTGCTGCCACAAATGGGCCTTTTATCTTCAGGGTCACTACCCGATTCTGCAGAGATTTTTGTCATTTTTTTTTCACCTGACACTGATTTTTCATCCTATCGCCAATAACTAATTATTGCGTGATGCGTTTTGTTTTTTTTGTCTATTCTGTTGCGTGTGTTGTCATCAAATCCCAATGGGAATGAAGGCTTTGGAAAGCATGTGTGACCCCCACCCCACAGCTGCTGCTTCTATAGAGGATAATTGGAAAGTGTTTATGCGCAGTTGACATTTGGATATTTGTACAGGCTTTCCCATAATCCTGGAGGGGAAGTGGGGAAGCTCCTTTATTTGATTGTGACATTTATGCGTGATGCACCGTAGCAGTAGGTGCTATGTGGTTAAATGTTACACGGCTATATTAGTGTGTGTGCCATTGCTACCTTGTGTGGTTTGTGCTGATTATAATTGCACTGTGTCCATGCAGCAGCTCATATTTTGAGCAGAAACATGATTTTTTTTTATTTTTTTTTTGGATTGCTTTCAAGTTTTTGTAGTTATGTCTTCAGTCTCATAGAATTACTACTGCTGGCGTTACGGTTAATACATAATTCATAATTTGGTGCAGTCTTTGGAAAATGTGGAGTCTGCGGTTTTTCTCCTATGGCTCTCAGATTTCTGCTAAACTTCCTCAAGTTCAGAGGTGGGGGGAGGACACGGAGGGCTCATGAGTGCAGAGTTCAGGAGTGAAGCCAACCAGCAAAGTCTTCATTTAATCCAGACTACATCATGTAGGCTACTGTCCAAATGAACCTATGCTCCCTGTTCCACCACCAGCCCACTTGTGCAGTGAGCCATACTTGCTGTGATGAATATTTAACGAATCAACATAACCCATAAATTTAAAGCACACTAGTTATTTTGAGCAAGCTGTTCTTTTCCCCATTCATTCATTCATTCGTTTTCTATACCGGCTTATTCCTGTTAAGGGTCGCAGGGGTCTGCTGGAGCGTATCCTAGCTGTCATCGGGCGAGAGGCAGGGGTACACCATGGACAGGTATCTTTTCCCCAGACTTGATAAAATATATTTTGAAAAAACATAGGACAAAAAAGGTAAATGGCAAATCACCTTCCTACACCATTACCAGTCGTAACAGGTGTCCTCTTTGTTGATTGCCTTCTTTTTTTACTACTATAACACTCACTTTGCATCCATAAGCTTCATAGTACTCATAACTGCTGTAGGCATCTAGGGGTTGTACTTTTTTGTGGGTACTGTTGCTCTCCTCTCCAGTTCTGGCCAACCATTCATTGCTGTTCTACGGACACAAACAGCAGCACAGCAGCATTGTCACTGCTAAGCTTCCTTACCGCATAACTCCATCCAAACAAATTACCTGGATTTTAACATGCATGTGTGACTTTTTGTCATCCCTATAATAATGTCATCGTTTATCTATCATCATGCCGTCAGGTTGCCAGTCTTGAGGAAAATAAATAAATTAAAGAAATAGTTTCAGGCAGTGCTGGAAAAGGTCGCTGCCAAGCTGTAAATCACAATGTAAATAAATAAACCAGCTTCTCTGTTTCATTCTGAGTGCGTGCCCTCTAATAAATCTGCCTCAGGAAAATATTTGCATTTGCACCCGGTGCCCTATCATGGAGTGATTATTTTTTTCTTCCCCCCCTTTCATGATGATAATCATAATATTTTGGCACAGAGGAGCAAGATGCCTGAGCATGAATTTTACTATTTTAATTAAAGATCTCGTTTATTCAGTTACTTTATTGAGTTTCCGCTCTTATTTCTGGGTCACCTGTGTTTTTTTATTTAGTTTGTTTTTCCAAGAAGCTAGTTTGTGACTTAGATTTAGTTCTGCTGCTTAAATGTGTGCTCAGTAACCCTTCAAACGCTCAAATGCAGATGATTTTCCCCCATCTCATTCAGGTCTTTGATATACAATTAACTTCTTGTATATTCCTTTGGGTTTTCTTCCACCTGACTATGGTCCAGGTTTGTGCTGGCAGCCTAATCTCTCCGCAACCCCCATCGTATCACAGCACAGCAGCCAAGTCACAGCACATAACAAAAAGTGTTGATTACATAGGGATCCATAGCTATTACCCAAGAGGTGGAAAACATGAGCCATTCAAAACAGCAGGCCTCCAGTTCACCGCTGCAACAATCCCTGCATTCCCTCACTGCCTGGGCTGTTCTTCCCAGAAACACTGACCACTAATGATAGTGGAGCAACACCTGAGCATCCTGAATGACAGCATGCACCAGATTCTCATGGGAAGGACTTCCATATTATGATTTAGATGAATGGTTTGGCAGCTGCAATTCCCTGAATCTCAAACCACAGAATTCTCCTCGGGCAGATGTCACACAACATTTGGGCTCGTGGCCAAAGGGACGACATCCACATACCTGGGAAGAGGCTTTTAATATTCCGCAGGGCTTACGCTGATCAATACGCTGTATCAACAGAGTTAAAATTGATGTGTATGGAAATACAATAAATATATCATTTTACCGAAGCGTATTGGCAGTCCTGTAAATCTGTGATTGCTGGTACTGTTGTTGTATGATGACTCATGGGCAATTGGTCGGAAATCACATCGATTAGACGCTGGGTCCAATTAAGGAGATGGCCCCATGTTACAAATAGTTGGTAATGGATAGAAGCAAATAGTTTTATTGTTTGGAAATGTCTGTAGTTTAGCTGTAAATTATCCTCAATTATTGACAGATTATTCTGCTTGCTTTCTCCCAGCTGATTTCCCATGGGACGTAAACAGACTTCACAGAAGAAAAAGAAGTAATGCTATGCAACCATTTGAGCTACATTTCAAATCTTTTCCGGTTGGTTGTGATTTACATAATGAAATGCAAATCAAGACTAATTCAAACAAATAATTCAATTTTACATCAGTCAAGCAATACAGTAAAGCAAGATTTCTCTACCGGTATCTTATTATATTCAGATGATATATAATATTTGCTGACCTAACCGACTAGAATAGCATTTTATTTTGTTTTCTGGAATTAATATAATTTGGTTTAACTTCTTTTGTAAATTAAGACAAAGTTGTTATTGGAGCATAGTTGTGTTAGTGTGTATTAGTTACAGATGAATTGGAGTGTCACGATTGACATCAAAACTAGTTTTATTTGTTGATCGAAATGTTTGTCTGCAGGGAAGTAAATGCACACGTGTATATGTTCAGCTGAGTTTCAACTCTCATGATTACACAAAAATTAACTGGAATAAATTACTTATTTGAACTCGTATTAGTATCAACTCCATATTTCTGCAAAAACTTCTTGAAACATAACATAGGACTTGGTTAGCGTAGCAGTTGCAAATTTGTTCAAATAAACCTTTTCTTCCATTTTTTACATTGTTTTAAAGCATTTACACTAAGTACAACAGTGAAAGTGCAACAGTGCTTTACACAGAAAGAAATTCTTGATAACTGATGAGCACTTCCCGTTGGTCTTTCTGTACAAACACTCGTTATTATCTCCACAATAAGACCTCACAGGATCTTTGACCAGCCCTGCCAGGATGCTCTGTTCTCTAGAAATTGAATTCTGCAGGCATAATGTCAGATGACACGGAGCTGAAGACATCCAAGGGTCATGGGAACAGGAAATGCAAACTACTGAATAATGTCAGGTAAATGAGAAACGGAGGGGACTGGCTGTCCTCCAAAGACGAGCCTGCAACCTGCGGAAAATTAGGAGCATCAGAGACTAAATTGCTTCCAGCTGGACGCCTGTACAAGTTGCGGACAGAGGAAGGGACGGGGAGCATGCATGGCCTGCTGAAGCAAAGACTGGCACTTGTGAATATAATTTATGTGTTTGAAACAGCACTCAGCCCTCATTTGGGTTTTTGAGTGGACTTTATGGTACCTCTGTGACCTTCTGCTGCTCAAGATCCATAATGGGCAGTGAATTTGAGCATCTAATTACATGCACAAACTGTACATAGAAGTAGTTATACCTTGCCTTCCAGCACAATGGACACATGCATAATCTAGTACAATATATATTTGCTGTATGTAACATATCATATTTGCATTGCCCCCATTCTTTCATATTAAACTTGGTCTGTGTAACTAATCATTCTATTCATTGCAGCATTTATTCCATGATAGCTGCCAAATTGAGCGATAGTTTGTTCTGCTTGTTTGGTTCTAATTTTCTCAGGTAATACACACTACGGAGAATTAAATTAAACTTCCAGAAAGGCACTGATTATGCAGGGCAGGATTTCTATTACATGACTTGGAGCAAGTGTAAACATTGCCATATTGCAGCCCGTTGAGAATCTCCGTGCGTTGTGTTCCATCTGAGCTGCGGCGCTCGGCGTCTCGGAGACTCCCGCTTCTGTCGCATGCTGGGATCAGCCGAGCCCAGATTAATCTACTAGACATGCTATGCATCGCTCCTTGGCTCTCTTGCTCTTTTGAAAACTTGATAAGAAATTCAAAATCCTTCCAATCACAATTTGGAACCACAGAGGAATACTACGGTAATGAGTTTCTTACAAGGCCATTTGATTCCCGTTTTCCAGGTGGAAGATGGATATGGCGATGAAGTCCCTCAAGGCCCCCGGGCTATAGTCACTCCACAGTGTGATTTAAAAGAAGACTTCTGCAGACTGGAAAGCAGGCAGAGTGGCTAATGGAAAGAACCTATGGAGGCTGAGATAAAGAGAGAGGAGGACAAGAAAAGAGAAGATGGGGGAAAAAAAGGAGAGCGAAGAACAGGGAGAGTGCTTCCAACTCCCTCGTGATGCAGGGAATGAGCATCGACCAGGAAAAGTGTGTTTTACTGTCCATTGCCTCTGAGCAGAGTGTCTCACTAGTGACTGAGTGTGAACGTCAACCGGCCAAAATGCAGCATGTGCAACTGCCCTTATAACAGGTGGCAAGAAGTCTGCTTATTTGCTGCTTGAGAATTTCACGGTTTCTACTATTGAGTAGATGCTACATTATTCTCTGCCCCCAAGTCTAAACATTTGCTCAATTATTGATAAAATTAGACGGAAATTTGTCAGCACTGCAGCAGGTTAGGCAAGGTGGTGCTGTTAGCAAAAAGCCATCCATCATTGAGGCTTGGTTCAGCTGTCATTAGCAGGGGGTTGTGTCTGTTCTTGTCAGAGAGATGCTGGGAACAGCCCCTAAGAGGCCCATGGGTAAATCTGTCCGTGTTCCTGATTCACTGGGCCATAAACATAGCGGGGACCTTGTGATTACAGGGCCTCGGTTTGAGCTATCTGGGTTAGGGCTGAGTGCAGGTTGTGAGGGATGTGCCAGCTTGGTGTGAAAGGATCCACTCATAGAGGACAGGTACCAACACCGCTGACTGTGGAGGGGAGAGGCGCTGCATGACGGAACAGGATCTGAGGTTACAAGCTGCACAGGCAATGACAACTTAACAAGATGGCACATTTGTAATTATCATTCATGACTATCATTACCCATTGCATGAGCTTGCTTTTCATCCGAGCCATCACTTTTTTTTTCTGTAACCCAGCCGGTATTTTTATACGGCATCATTTTTACAAAGGGTAAAGTCTTCCTTCAGGGCATGGAGGTAAAAATGATACCGTCGATTCCTTTACAGTGAACTTGCTGACCTAAGATCGTACCAGAAGAACAACTAGAATAATCAAAAAGTGTATTTATAATTAAGTGAATTCCACATTATTACATCCAAAAAATGACAGTTTAGAAAATAATAAAAGTGAATATATTCATTTCACATATGCAGAAACTAATTTAAGACTGATTCCTCTCAGTTTCATCTTTCAGACAATAATATAAGGTCAAAATACAAAATGAAGCACAAATTGAAAATCAATTCAAGGTTTATGGCCATTGAGCCAGAAAAGTTGCTCCAGCTTCATCTCTGACATAATGGCATTCCCAATAAGTCACTTTTAATAATCTACATCTTATTAAAAGTGACAAGAAAAGACAAACTTGAAAATTTAGATATACTGTAGCTATCACAGTTTTATTTATTTATTTTGTGAACACAACTATTACTCCATGTTTGTCACTTGGTACCTACTATGACTACACCGGAGCCAAATGATCTAAACAAATGAGACTCCTCCTCACTCTGCACATAGACAGCCTTTTCCCCGAACGGTCATTCAGACACCAATCAGCAGAATGTTCTGTGTGAGAAAACACTCAAATTGGAGCCTCCTCTTTCTAGCCTGGAGGACCGCTCTCAATCCATCCATGCTTGGCTTGTTTGTATTGGATACATGCAGCAGCATTTTGCTGGATGGCAGCTGTGGACCCCAGTAATTGTCCTTGACGGAGTGAGAGAGAGCTGTTTCAACTGGTGGAGATCAGCTTTGTGCTCACGATGTCAATCAAGAGGGCCGACCCAGCCGGGGCTCAGATAGATCGGCCGGTGACGCAGTCGGAATGAAGTGACTCTTCTCTAATGGCCTGTCGCCGTACCATTATAGGTGACAGAACACATTACAAGACCAGCAATGATTATTTGTGGCAGTAGAGTATTACAAAAATGGTATATTGCTCTTTCCTTTGCAACACTGACAAAATACTTGAAAACTTGTTGCGGATTAATAAATACTGAGCGTGCACCTCAACATTGACATGTTAGCATTGCATTGTGAGCATGTTGCTGATATTATATTATCAATGCATTGTCTCACTCATGCCAGCATGGCTGTAGACTCATAGTCCTGTAACACTATCAGATGCTGTGTATATTGGCTTAATATCTCAGATCATTTTAATTGAGTGTCAGCCGGCTCAGTGACATGAAGTCTGTAGAAAAAGAGGTTGTTGGGGACAATGAATGAATCATAAAAAAGTCACAATGAAGAATTTGATGACTGTGTTCACTCTGCCCTTTGTTTTAGTACCACAATCCTATTTCCCCACTTTGCCATCTATCTCGTTTCTGCGTTCAGCCTAAATCGTGTTGTTTTTACAGCACTGTAGATATAGCAGAGCCAGCTTTATCTTCCTCATATGCCCATTTCTCTCTCTGGGATATTATTACCGGGGCAGTAGCACAGGGAGCCATCAGTGTATATAGGTGACCTCCTCTTTTCCTGCTCTGATTGTTAGCCGACGGATCCTGTTTGAGACAGGAGTGAGCAGCGATAAGAGTCGCTGCAGATAGAATGACCTGCCACCAAGACATCTGGGGAGCGGTAAGAAATCCTGCATCGTGTTTCACTTCGTTTTTAATAATGCCTCTAGAAGGAAGCATGACCATGCTTTCATTCAACTAAAATAGACACTCGTCTAAAAGCTGACATGAACTCTGCTATTAATGTCTTACCTTGAGCCAATAGGAATGCAGTGCGGGGAAATTATATGATGTGTGTGTCTAGAGACAAAGGTGGCTTGTTTATCGTTCTGCAGCATGGGATTCGGTTACAGTTATTCTCCTGCCGCCATGGCAAAGGAGGAAACACGCATCACACTGTGGCACTGTCTCCTTTGGCAGTCGCTGGAGTGAGAGATCACAACATAATTTCCAGGCAGGAAGGAACATGCTGGTGGAACATGCGCGAGGCAGAAGGCCACTGAACAGGCGTGAACATTAACACAAACAGTGCCAGTCAAAATGACTGATTACCTCGGAGGACGTGCTGTGAAAAGTCAATTCAGCACTCAAACCCCTTCTATCCCCCAAGTCTTTATATGCTGGCCCACAAGCCTACATGCACCGCTCCCTGGGGTGTTCAAAATGTACAATCATTAAAATACTACCAGTGGTCGGCCTTCATTGTAATTTCTAAGTCGTGTGGTTTGAAAGTCCTTGTGCCTAAGCTGTTGCCATTATTCTCCTACTGCCACACCTACAACAGTTGACACGTTATGTTTTTAAATGCTCCTAAATATCTTCCCGGTGTACCACTGTGATGCTGAATTGATTTTACACAGACCACAATTTGGTGCTTATATAAAGCTAGAAAGTATTGTGTGTAAAGAGTTCCACAGCTAGAATGAAGCCCCAGTAGAGCATTAATAATGCATAAATAGAAGATACATGATATGACATCATGCGCTCTCTTTTCTGAGCACTTAGATGAATAAAAACCTAATGAAGTTAAACAGTGAAGCATTTCTGGGCTCCATGCTTGAGCACAGTGTCTGTTCCACTGTAAGTGCTCACACACAGGTTGAGTCTCACTCCCAGTGGATTTGGTCTTGGCTTCTGTTTGCTCTCCGTGTATTTATAGGCTGTTTTCTACCAGAGGAGGACTAGCTGTCCTCAAACTGCCCTTCACATCTGCAGACACACTAGCCTGTCCCACAGTGCCCCCACACAGCCAGATCCGATGCACCTCGTTCTTCTCCGTGAACTCCCTGACACTTGGACACACGCAGAAATCCGACAAAAGATCTTTCACAGCAGCCTGCTTAATACCAACCAGTGGACTGACTAATAAAAAAAAAATCTAAAAACAGGTTCCATTTAGGTTCATATTGTTGTAAAATAATCCCCATTGTGTTCCTCATTCACACATACTGCAGCAATGTAATACAACTCACTGTGCATATGGCTTCTCTCCGTGGCTGTTTGCCTAAAGCCCTTTCCCAGTGACCGTGTCAAACTGCCTTTTGCGGATCATGGGCCTTTGACAGAAGAATAGATTGCATGTATTTATATTTCACAGGAAGAAAAAAAAAATCAGCCGTCTATCGCCTGAGGGTTTGGTTGCCTATCAACGTCCTTCATGACTGTTGGAGAAAGAACGTATCGCACTTTCATCCGTCAACACGGACAAGAAGAATGTGGTTTCAGGTTTCAAATGAAACCGTATAGTAAATAAGGTCTGCAGGCCAGGGTTGCTTTTACTGGTATCCTTTCCATCTATCCACTGCTTCCACGTATTGGATCTTGTATAAGCAGAATACTGCTAATATCGGTATCTGCCAGTTACGTGAATTATGGCCTTAACTGAGTCACACATTTGCTTGGAAAAAAAAAATAATGGTGGGACTTATCTACAAGATGTTCGTCTGCATCCCCTCCCCCCATGCATCTTCTCTCTTGCAGTCTGACAAGTGTAATCATGGGGCTGGACAACACTTTATGGGGGCTTCTTTAATAACCAGCAGAACCGCTTGACCTCTGCGAGTCCCACAAAGGCACCACCTCCTCCAGCCATCCCCCAACCTCAGCTTCAGGACCTGGTCGACTGTCCCCTTGCATCACCCCTCCCTCCTCTCTGCCAGTGCATTCCCCCAGCCTCCATCCTCCCATGCTGACATGCTCAGATGCTCCAGTAATGCCTTGTAGGTCTAAAGGTCATGCCTGACCTGTCACAGTGGATTGGGGACTTAGACGTAACAGCGCTCCCCGGGGAGCACAGAAAGCCGTGCCTGTCTCCTTGCCAATCATTTCTCACCAGTGAAAGACAAGAGTTTGACTTGTTGTCACTATTTTGCATTTGACACTTACTGATCCTTTACTATTGGATGCTTGATTGTAATAACTTCTGAGGACAGATGTTCTTTCACAGATAGAAGATGCTATTAGTTTGATTCATTTATTTTAGAAACCTGAAGGGATTTTAAGGGAACAAAGATCCAGTGGATGATGGAAACCTGCTGCATGGGGGATGTTTAAAAAAGATCAGTCCTAGTTTGGAGACATGCTGCGTTATTGTGCTATATTTGAGTGGAGATCAAAGTATTCTTTGTTCATTGTTGGTTCTGTGCTATGTGTCAGACCATGGATAAACACAGGACAGCAACCAACAGATGTTTCTGTACCAAATGACTGGCAGTGCTTGTATGGTACAGGAAAACTGTTAATGCATTTGTTGTATTATCAAAAGCTATGATAACTTTTCACCCTATGATAAAATAAGATTAGATAATCCTTGACTTAATAAGAGGAGGCTCTGCAAATGCCATAACAACTCCATTACATTTGTTTGTATTTTTCTGCTTTAATGGTGCATGTTTTTATTTTACAATCATTGCTCCTCATGCATCAGACAGATCTCTGTTTTTTTTCCACAAGAAATGCCATTTGTTCAACATGTTCATTCATTATTGCCATGAATAGTTTGTGTAATGACTACACCAGAGGGGGGTGAGCCTTGGCACAAAGGTCCAAAATGTCCCTATGGAGAGCTGTACAAGGCCGAGCCTCTGTTAGTCAATACAATGAATATACAACCAGGCCTTGTGGTCAGACTCTGAGAAACTGAAGAAAAAGCTATGCTAGTTGTATATACAGAAGGATGCATGTCTTAATGTATGTGTTCTCATTGGGAGTATGTCTCCATTTGTGTTTCTTTGTGTGTGTGTGTGTGAAGGCTTCCTGGTGATGGATAGGGAAGTTTCTATTTCCTCTGGACACCCCTGACAGATCATCCATCCTTAAACAATTCGGCAGTGCCCTCGGAGCTTGAGAAGGCTGAGAGAAAGGATGGGCCACACATCTGACAGTAGCCTTAATGAAAGACTCGTCAGAGGCTGCAGGCGACCAGGAAGCGAGCGCTTTCACTCTTTGGATGGATGGAAGAATAACACGCTGTCAGGTAGGGATGGCCTCTGAAGCAGGAGAACATTATGAGATTAGTAGGCAACAGGTATGGCATGGTGGAGCTCTGGTTGTAGCTGAGGCTGACTGGAGGATTACTGGGACTGTCACACAGAGAAGATGTACAGTAGGTTGCTGTACTAATAGCGCAGATTTGACATAGAAGAAGTGGGTGCTGCTCAACTGGAGCTGTGGTTTAGCTCTTAAGCATCTTTTATCTCATTTCAGTAAGTTATAGTACACTATATATTGGAATAACATGGTGTGTCTGGTACCACGCTGGGCCGTTTGTATACATACCAAATGAAACCATTGAGTTAAAGGCTCTGGGCTGCTGTCAGGCAACGAGATTTATAGGCCACAGCTGCATGGAGTTGTCTTTGGTCTCTGTGTCAGCCCTATAACTGCAACCTAACCGTTTTGCAATGGCTGGCCCTCTGTGATGGATGGATGTGTTAAAGTCAGGTTAAAAGTCCACTTCCAGTCACTCGCCGGGACAACCGAGACTTTAATCTTGAACCCTGAAAGGCTGCCAGTAATATAGCTATCCCTGGGCCTGACGAACAAAGTGAGGAGACTTGCTCCACTGACTCGAGGCTGGGTGGATGAAACCCTGGCACCTGTCCCACTCCTCGGATTACCCACCTGCTCTGATCATGGACAGTGTGCAAAATGACATTAGCCACTAATAAGGCTCGCAAATGAATGTGAACGGCGGAGCAGAGTCACCGTAACAGACTTCCAAATTGGTTTTGACTCTCCTTGCCGTCATCTCTACATTGTAAGTGATTGCTTTTGCTTTTCCAAGAGTTGTTTGTTTCTCTCCTGGTGGGAGCAGGCCAAAGACAAAGCCAGGTAATAAAAGCAGCATTAGTAGGCTAATTAGGCTACAGCCCTGCTTTGGCAAAACAAATCATTTCATCACGTCTTTCACAATAGAGCATCATGGCTCTTCAGAGTGGCAATATTTCACAGCCAATTTCCTGCACCTCAGCCTTATTCACCAACTTTTGTCAATAAATCTTCACTCATATCCATATTTATTGAGCTGAGAGTTGGAGGCCAGGAGTGCAGCGCCCAGATAATGAAGACAATGCTTGAGCATCGATTCAAATCCCTCTCTGAGGTTTAAGACATCCCACTGATACTCATTCTTCTATAATCTGATGCATACACAGACCTTGTAAAACTGACTCGATGCCAGCTCTGTGTCTTGGTGGTCAGATTGGCAATAAATTACTTTGACTTACATGGCCGTGCGTGTGTATGTTTTGTTCATTCTCATGCCTTTATTCAGTAAACAACACTGTGCAGACCCCTGTAAAGTACTTTGTATTTAGTGCAGCTGCTCGTATTTTATGTGTGTGTGTTGCTGCATTTTCTAGTGTCAAATAATGGCCTTCTTGATGAAAACCACTCTCAAAATGCTCATGTGTTGTTGCGCATGAGAACTGCTGCGCTCTCCCAGGAATGTTAGGAGTGTGACATCCCGAATCCTGCTCTGATTGAATCTGGCAGAATCCAATCCTGCAGTATCTTTGAGTGGAGATAACTGGTATGGTTCTGTAGTCAGTGTATGCCCTCAGCGTCCCTATCCATGCATGGATAGTCCAGTTCTCACTATGAGAGAAAGTAGGATTATGTGTCTTAGCCTCTCAGAGTCCGTTTCTCCTCCCTGCCTCTCCCTTTTTTCCCCCTGCTTCTCTGTAGAAGGTCACCTGAAGGAGGTAATCCCTATTCCTCTCTGTTTTCTCTCTCTTTTATCTGAGGGGCTTTGTGGGCAGCGCTGGAACCCATCCACTGATCACTAAAGCAAAAGCCAGCGCACAAACGGAGAAGCAGAGGGGAACAGCTCGATGCATGAGATTGCTGCCTTTTATCCCCCTGGCGCGAATTGCAAAATAAGTGCCTCACTATAAAGCACAGGGCGAGGTTTAAAATATGCATGAATTCCAGTTTTCTAATACATTGTGCAAACTTACTTATAGGATATGACCAGCGGTTCCCTCCCAGATTCAAAGCAAGCGTGTGTGTGGGTGTGTAGGTGTGTAGGTGTGTCTTTCCTCTTAGGGCACATTCTGCGTTATAAACTGGTTCTCACTCAGGTTGTTTATTTGCTCCTCATCTTCCTCCGAGGACTCTGAAGCTGACATGGACAGGCCTCAGAGGTAGAAACGGATCAGCTGGGTTAGGGTTAGCGCTACATCCCAGTAGCCATCCCAGCACCATCTGAATAATTGACCTGGCATCCAGCTATGCAATGCTGCTGGTGGATGAAATCCTGTAGCAGATTGTGGCCATGACAAACCTGCATGGAGATGCTCAATCGCAGCCTGACTGGATCTGGATTCAGAGGAACTGCAGGCTTGCATGGGGCTGCTCATTTTGGGTGGTGTTTACAGGTTAAAAACTGCAAAAACCCCTCAGGCACTGAGGTGAGAAATCAGGACGGAGCATTTTCCAGGCAAGGGTGTCCCACAAGAGGTTTCACCGCATTTGCCGAACACTGCAGTTCGACGACAAGCCTTCCTGACCCTGACACTGTAATGACAAGCTGGCTGCCTGCTGCAAAGTCTGAGATATGTGGATGCACTCCCTGCCGATGCCATTAAGCCCAGACAGGGACATCTACATGGATGAACAGTTCATCCCATTCGGAGGCAGGTGAGGCTTCAGGCAGCGCTTAAGAAAAAAGCCGGTCAAATATGGAATAAAGATTTAGGCAACCTGTAATCTCAAACTGCACTATGTCTGGAGACTGCAGGTGTACACAGGTAAAGCAGCTGCTGAAGTCAACCAGGGGATGTTGGAGGTCCTGGAGATGACAGAGGGGCTCCAGGGACACATCATTACCTGTGACAGTTTTTTCACCTCCTTCTCACTGGCAGAGGAGCCGCTCAGGAGAGAACTGGCCCTGGTTGTTGCCAAAACAAGTCTGTCATTTTTGGCTAATAAAACTGTGGACTGCCTTAGTTGCAGTCAAAGGGTTGACCTCTCCTGAATCTTGCTCTCTCATCAACTCCGACTCAAAATATATATATCTATATATATGCGCCTTGGTGTACCACAGCCTTAAGTTGTGAGAGCACTGCTGCTAGACACCTTTTGGCATCTAGAATCCACAAAGGCTTAGCAAGTCGGGTAGCCTAACCCTTAAGAGATCCTAGGGACATTTTGTGCCATTCCATTTTTCATTTTCAAGCCATTTTGGTTGTCTTGAACGAATATATATGAAATCTGCCAGAGGATATTGTTTTTAAATATTTTTAGCAATTGTTGTGTCAGTCCCTAAAATTAGCTTAAAAAGCTTCAAAAGCCGACACATTTGTTCCTAGGGTCAAAAAATGCTCCATTGAAAACCAGAAAATGCACATTATGATCCCAGATTCATCTTAACATAAATTAATGCATTTCTTTATGTTAAGATTTCATTGCGGACTGCTAGCTTTCAATTAAACGTTTTTATAGTTCTATAGTTATATTTTATAGATTGTGCTACTATGTCCTCTTTCAATGCATACAGCTAAATTTTTACGGTTTTCTGCAAGGGTGCCTCGCTACTGAAATGAGTGTGTGTCGCTACTGATGTTGGATAATGGTGTGTATGTGTGCGTATGTGTGGGCAACGGATAGAATCTGTGTGTTCTTGCTGCCGTTTGATAGGACACCCATGGGATCGGAAGATATATTTACATTCAGCTGTTTTCTGGTAGATTTAGGCTTCTGCGTCATTTGTTTACACACACTCCAACATCTGTGAAGAATACAGCTGGAAAAAATCCGAAGGGAGATGCCACCTGCTGGGATGTGTCGCCGTTTTATGTTGCTCCTTGTTTGACCGTGAGATGCGATTGCGCTATGCTTCACGGCTTCCTTGTGCGCTCGTTCAACAATAACAAACATTAGAAATATGAACATTGTGCCGAGCCACTAATGCAACCACAGTTCGCTAGATACAGCTTAATTTGCCAAACTTGATGTCTGGGCCGTTTGCCGTTGACGATGTGCGCCTTCACTCAGCCTAGTGACTGATGGGATGGTAAAAAAAATGATTCAGCTCCAAGGGGGAGGAAAGGGTTGGCCGTCGGGGTTATGCTAGTGAGGAACATTACCCTTCTCTGTATATAATGAGACATATTTAAAACAGCAATCATCCCCTCCTTTGAACTCCGGGTCACACTGTGGAATCAATCCCTTAGGTGATTGAAAAGAAAGGCCATATGAGCGCGAGAATGAGCATATTAACCAAGGTCACACACGCTGCACATACGGCCCGCATGCGGAATGGATGTTCTCCCTCAGAATTGCTGAGTGCGATTAAATCTTTGGCTTAGAATCACATTCAGACTCTAAATCATCGGTCAGGTCATTAAGTGAGCCCCGGGTCTTTTCTGAGCTGTTTCTTTCAATTGAATTAGAGTATTATTCTGGATAATTTGGTTTGGAGATTAGTGCTTCATACGGGCTACAGTGTCCATAATTGCTTTAGGATGAACAAGGACGAAAGACACTGGAGAGAGACGTTTCAGTGGGCAATTTACAAATGAAGAGTGCAAAGCCTTTTCTGCATATTTATTTATTTTTTTAAACATTTACAGTATTCCTTCTTTCCTCTAAAAAGTTCAGTTTTATAATTTGCATTTGTTTAACGTGCTCATCAGGGTCATTAATCAGAGCCTATGCTGAATCGTTTTCGATCCTTATCCATCCCTGTCAGTTTTCCATTTGACCTGATATGCCGGCTGTGCCTCGACACACACTTCAGTAGATATATTTCCAGTAAACTGTGGTGGGGGATTCACAGCTACGTCTGTGTGTGGTGCTCCTATCTTCTCGCGCGTGCTGAGGTTAGGGGCTGTAAATGATTCAGTTTGTTTTTCAGTGTCAGCTTTAGATTCCTATAGGCAACACTTCACAAACATTGCTTTGGTAATCGCCGATATTGGCCTGGGATCTGTGAGCGTATCGGTGGACCTTGAGATGTGTGAATTAATGAATGCTGCTTCAGCTGGTGTTGCATTTGAAGGTGTGATTTAGTTTCATTTTGTTTGTTGGGCCGGTCAAAAATGTGATATTGATGCTTTCCAGTAAAAATCCTGAAAAATAAAACGGACCTCTGTTATGGAAAATTGGTGCATATCGACATGGTTCTGAATTGAATCCTGCTTTTATCTCCTTCACAGTTGAGTAGCATTCAATAGATTTTGCTGTATTCGCATACTCTCCCTCCAATGGATGCTAATGAGAGCTAAGAATGATATTAAGGCCCCGATAACAAGAAAATAATGACGCGAGTATATTTATAGTCTTGTGAAGGTGTTACCACATGGATAGCTAACTAAGCAAGAGTGAGATAAGAGCCACTTTATTCAATTAAGGTCAGCATCCGATACTCCAGACCTAGGCGTAAGCAAGTGGAAATGAAGATAGAAAAACATTGCTTCATCAGACTGGCGACTCCACAGATTCATCAGGCACCAACACCGATACAAAACACTAAGGCCTACGCTCTCCGTGTGGTTAAAGCTCATCAGTGTGAACGATTTCCCTGCTTGTAGTGTAAGCTAATGATTGAAACACTGTTGTGTCTTAGCTCTCTGCTGGATAGGAGAGGCGTAGTGACATATACATATCCGCAGCGCAGGAGATAAATCCTAGCGGAGGGAGCAGACATCGTGAAAACACAAACTACTGTGATAATGAACTGACAAGACCGGCTCTGCTACTGCACCGCCATAAACCCCGGCGGCAATTTACGAGCGCGGAGTGACCAGGACACCTCCCCCCTTTCGCAGATAACTACCACAACCTTGCAGTCCACAGTTGTAGTGTCGGCCGACGTGAGATGAGGCGGCCCTGTTGAAAACATGTGTGACAGCCAGGAGCGCAGAGGTCTGTGGACTGAATACAGTAAATAGTTGGCATTGTCATCTGTTGATTGTTAAGGCGTCCTCACTGTGCCGATGTGGCATTTTAAATATCTCCAGGAACCACTGCCCGAGTTACAGCATGTAAAATATATGATATATAAATGATGTAATATTGAACATTCAGTTAGATGAGCTTACAGCCGGAGGACAGTGATTTCAATTATTCAGGGGAAGGTAATTACAAACCTCAGCATCCAGTGCTGTGCAGTTTTGCCACAAGCAAAGATCATCTAGGGTCTGTATTTATTGATATTCTCATTTTGCCCGAGTCAGGGATTTCAGCAATTCTACACCACAGATCTGCAGAACACAATTAGGGTGGTGCCTCCCAGGAGGAGGAGGCCACAGAGAAGGCCTGGATAACAAGGCCGTACTGAATTAGTAATATGGTAAATAAAACACTGGTTGGATGGAAATCCCGATATTTCAAGCCCTGGAGTCAAAAAACGTCAGGTTTAGAGGATCTGTGAGCTCCAACAAACATGTTGTGAATGTTATTGATTCAGGAATGCCGAGGTGAGCAAGGGATTGCGGGTAATACCCCCTCCCCTGACCTATGTGCTCTGTTTGGAATATTAGAAGAAGGTGTTCAACATTTTGGAAAATGGACATGTTGACATTGCAGAGAGTTAATGAGAAGACTCTTGAGTCTGCCTGATATAAACATCAGCAAGTAAAAAGTAGGAAGACACAGCTAACATGGCTCACTCCAAAGGCAACAAAATCCTTTCACCAGTGCACTTACACACATGGAATTATAGATTGTACTAGTGGGGGGGTTTAACACATATCGTGTAGCTTTTCAGTACATGTTATAGTTAGTGCTGTCAATCCCCATATTCACTCAGGAATACCGACGGAGCAGCGTTCAGAATATTATTTGCATTCATATAATATTCTGAACGCTGATATTCACAACACTTGTTATTCAGCAGACTTAGCATGTCACACAATGTCCAGTTTTTCCTCAGGCTGTATAAACTATGCAGACTATTTATTCTGGTTTTGGTGTGTGGTGAAGCATCAGGCCTGTAACGGAGCAATCTATGGGTGATGTTACAGTTTTGCAAGAGTGACAATTAAGTGTTGCGTAATGCAAAGCGAGAACAGAAAGAAGGGAGCGACTGATCTCAGGCTCAGAGATCGTCTACAGCTTTTGATGTGTGGAGAGATGGCCACTGCTTCAAAGCTGTTTGGAAAAAAGGACAAAAATTAGACCAGCAATCTCCCTACTGTCAACTCTTTACCCTAGCCTAGCCAAAGCTAGACAATAACAGGACGTAAGAAAAGCAGAGATGAACAGACTTGCAGCTTCACAGCAGCCCATTTCTAGAGTCATTTGACTGAACACTCTTAAAAAAGAAGCTTTATATTTCCTTACAGCTATGGCAGAATTTATTCTCCTCCTTCTTAACAAGAAAGTCAATAAAATGATTCCGAAACTGAGCTGCTTCTCTATTTTTATTATTTCGTTAATACGTGTTTTCACAGCATCCTCTTCGTCAGGGCTTAATGTTGAACGGCTAAATCGGAAAGTAAATCGCAGACATCAAATCAAGCCCCGCAACTTTCCTTTTAACCTCCTCTGATTAGCTCTTGAGGATAACACATCAGTCTGTGTGGAGGTGATTACAGAAGAAAGCTTAAATCTCTAAATTGCCTCTGCCAAGGTGCTCCCTGTTGTTACCGTTATTTAAAAGAAGCGATTGAATTTGATTCAAAGGAAGGAGGTGAAACATTAAATGGTCATTACTGTCTGCAGTCTTTACTTACAGCTCACAGGGAATATTCTTTCTGTGAAAAACAGAACGTCTTCTCCGTGTTTGAATGTTTTTTGGTGACTTTACAAGGGTTTCCACCATTAATACAAATATAACTGTTGTGCAGCCTGGAATGGAAATGTAATCTTACTTTTATACCATTAGAGAATGCTTTGTTTGATTCATCAGCGTGCATCTTAACTGGGCAATGTCGGTGACAGACCTTGTAGCCGCTGTAGAAAGCATCAGGTCCGTGTTTTAAAGGCAATAAAATCTCTCCAGTATGCAGCTTATGTCTGTGCTCACCTTTCAGAAGCCTATGCTTCTCTCTCCCTTTTGCTTGCAGTGGCAGTGGAGATGAAATACTGGCCCCCAGAAAGCCATTTGGCACCTAATTGAGCAATCCTATTACTTTTCTCTCCCTTTAGACCGTGACTTTCATTGCTTCAAAGCGATGGTTGGAAGCAGGTGTAAATGCTTGTGTTACAGTAGGTGTGAGTATATGTGTGTTTAAGTAACTTTGTTGAGGTAGCCTGTGTGTGTTTGTGTGTGTGTGTGTGTGTGTGTGTCCACCAGTGTGCGGCCTCATCACCTCTCCTCACCTGAGCTACCTCCAGTATTAGACATTGATTGGGTTCATAGATGGACCACATTCACCAGAAAAGACTCAATCTTACCTCCTCATGTGGCACATGGAGGACCAGTTTGATATTCATGACCCTGGACAGAGACAGAAAAACTTTATTTTTTCTTTCACTGTCCACACCTCTTCAAGTAAAGACGCCGTTTCTGAAGCAAGACCTCACATCACTGTAGTGAAATTAAACATAAGTGGCTGGTGATTTATCCAGTGATTTATTTAAAAATAAATACATACAAATGTATTCAGCTCCAGTCACTAATGATGATATTTGATGATTCTCTCCGTCTGAATTGCATTTATTAAAAATGGCTCGGAATGAATTGGCGTATCAAAGTGAAGCTATGGATGAGGTGTATATCCCCAGAAACTGAACTACAAGTCAGGGTGACGCAGACCTCAGCAACAGTGGTCACTCATCCTGCCTCAGTCAGTCCAGTGATTGCACGCACATACAGTACTCTCAGGTCTTCTCTCTTTTCTGTATTACAGTGATTTTATTTTGGATCATTCTGTCATCCCCTTAGCTGCCATTGTTCAAAGTACACTGCATAAAATGGTCAAATTAATGCAGATGAGGTTTTCTAGCTGCATCCTGTGCTTGGCATGACACAACCCGATGAGTCTGAGTCTTTCAAACGAATCCTATCAGAATTATTATTTATGTACCTACTGTATTCTATTAAAATTTGGAGATCTGAAAGCATGCCCTTCTCTGTCTTCATTCATATTTATCACACTGTTCTGCATATTTGAACCGGCGGTTTTTATAGAGTTAATAAAATGGAAAAAAAAGTTCACGCGTGGATGGTGAGCACTTCGTTTGTGATCTCTTAAAATACTCCTCACTACCTGTGGCAGAAAGTATTGGCTTTGATACATGGTGTTTAATTCATTCCTAATACTGTTCCAGTTGGATCAAGTGCATGTAACTCATAACTCCCTTTGAAGATGTAAATGACAAGTGATTAGTTCAATATTTCTTTTCCGGATTTCCATAATTAGAGTCCCTGACTAGAATCTTATTTCAATCTTTGCCGATCTAAGATATGCACAGACATTCGCGTGGAGATGATTAAATAATCTTCAATCAGCATTTAACCAGCAGGGTGTCATGTGGGAATTGGAAATGGAATCTCTTGGGGAGATGTCTTGTCTTTGTTGGATGATGTACGCTCTTGGCTTTGTGCGTGTGCATGCTCGTGCAGATGTATTGTGGGCCGGCTGTGTTTATGTGCGTCGTTCCTCTTTTGATCAATTGTTAGGTTGCGTATTTTCTAGACATGCTGGTCGAGTAGATGGAATGTAAGTGTGCTGTGTTTATGTGGGTACGCACTTTAGTTTTACATATTAGCCTTTTTAAACAAACAAAAAAAAATATAAGAAAGAACATTAGAAAATAATGCTACATGAATTATTGAACTGTTGGGGGAAAATATGTTTTCTATGGCCTGGTGCAGGATGTTGTAGGACTGTTCTCCCTCAAGCCAAGAGATTGTGTCATTTAATGCCCCTGCAAGCTGGAGTCCACATGACTAATGTTGCATTCTCATGTGTGCTCTAGTTTTATCTCTGTCTCCATAGGGGCCCATCAGGGCTTTAGATGTGTGGCTACCACAGAGCAGCTACCCATGCCCGCTCCTCCTTTGTCCTCCATTTTATATAATCAAATAAATCACAGAGAAGGGAGAAATTGCCCTGTCTTATTTCTTTTAGAATAGCTGACCGTGGCAGGCATGCAAGCACACCTTACTGCATAATTCAACAGGCTTGATTAGTTTTAAATTTCACAGGTTTATTTATCCTATTTAATGCGGTGAAATCCCAGTAATTGCGGACTGCTTCTGAATAGGGAATGCGGGTCTTTGCTCGTTTGACTGCGCGAATTCCCGAACAATGCAGAGCCACACTCTGGACGACTGCTTTCAGCTTCAATTTGTTTGAACTATATAAATGATTTTGACTCAGCTCATTTCCTTTGCCTCTGGCTGCTAATGTCTTGATCCATGGAAAGATAGCCTCGAACCTCTAATTACTTGCAACGCCGCTGATGTATTAGCTCTCATTCAGTGATAGAGAAAAGACCGGATTCCTAAATTGAATTGTCACCTCTCTTTTCACTGAAACATTAACACTATTGCTGCTGCAAATATCCCTCAGTCTTCTACTTGGACTTGACTCACTTCATTAAACGTAATCCTTCTCAGGGTTGATGCCTGTGATTTATTGTCATCACAGTTTTCAGTGAATTTAAAGAGAAGCTGTGGTGTTGAGTTGCCAGTGTCCCTCTGTGCGCCCCACAGACTACTTTGTGTTTTGACTGCGGGTCGGTATTGTTTAGGGCCAGCTCTGACTTCAGGGGACCCAGCAGATTTGGGTCTTATCTGTCCTAGCAGCCCTCTTTATGGGCCACGGAGCGTCTGTGGGCTTGGAGCCGCCCACATACTGGGCCTGCTGCTCAGCCTGCTGGGCCTGTACACTATCTGTCTGCTAAGATCCAAAGCAAAACATCCTACAGGCTCCTGCCCCAGCAGTGCCCACTTACATAAACCGTTTCACACTTTATTTCTGCTAATAAAACTTCCCTGATTACTGCTCAGTAAAATACTGTAAACACAATTTATCACATGCATACACAAAAAAAGAAATAAATGCACAAATGTTCCTGCACACACAAACCAACCATCATGGATGAAAGCCAGAACAGAACACACCATTAGAGCGAGGAAGGGGAATATGCCCAGTGGTCAAGCCATCACTGGTTATCATGTAGGTGGAAACCCAATTTGCAATTTGGTCCAGTGGCTCTGAGAGCGTTTTGGGGCGTCTATTACTTCAACCACTTGCTCACGGGGCGGTAATTGCAGCAGGACAGGGGACGATGTTTATTCATGCGGTCATGCATTGATGGCCTTTCACCTGTGTGCATCTCCGCTGAATATTTATCTCTGCACATCCCCCAGCTCCAGCGATCTCCAGATACACAGAACACCTCATAGCAGACTCCTCCCTAGAGCGAATTCACTAGAGCAATTTTAACCCAATTTTTGGCTTCACTATCACCCTCACTCCATTTCAGTTAAACCAGGTACATTTTGCAGTGGACCAAAAAAATTGTGATCATCTAATGGTCTAGGGATTTTTAAAAGGAAGATAAAAGTAAACATTAGAAATCCCCAGCCATAAAAATGAATCTCTTGTAGAAAGATGACTATTATCTCCTAGTGAATGAGGAAGAGCAGGGGAAAAAAAATGCACTAGAGAGAAAAAAGACGGTGCTTTTAATAGATAAACACGCCTTGACTTCCCCCTCCCAGTCTGTCTGCATGTGGCCTCATGCTGGGAGTGATAATGGCTGGACACGGCCCTCTCTCTGGCAGTCAGCTGCTCTCTGTCCTGAGCCAGGAAAATGGAAGGGGGGTCAGGGGACCGAGACAGGGCGTACTTCTGTGTGGACAGCGGTCAGTGGGCTGGTGTTGACAGCTGAGCTCGTCCCTGTCCAGGAACAAAACCCTGGGTCGCAATTTACAGTTTACCTTGTGATTTTATAATGAGTACGCATTTAGGGGGAGGAGAGGGGATGTTGATGGACATCCTTCACTAAGGTTGCTTTGAAATAACGCCTGACCTATATAGAATACTTTAGGAGTGAACCAATTGTCTGTTCTCCATCCCGGCCCATCAAACAGCCATTGTCCAGTTATAGCTTGGAAGCTGTGATAGTAGTAGCAGCGGGTCTGTCCAGCAGTGAGGAATGCAGAGTGTGTTTCTCTGCCTTGCTGTAAAGTGCAAAGATGAGGCTTCCTGGCAGCCAGCCTACCATGCACAGGATGGTAAATGTTATGAACACTGCAATACTTCCCAGTAACATTTGATTATACATTATTTTATTTCAAGGCTGTGTTGGAAAAAGAAACAACACATCCACTGGCACATCCGTTGTGTACGTCTGTGTGGGAGCCAGTGCTGGATCCTGCTATCAGACTGCTCTAAATGATTTTTTTTAACACATTACAGCATTTGCCAAACACAGAGCAGACTTTAATTGAAAAAGCCTTTCATCTTGAAACGTTACACATATTGTTAGAAAATAGAAATAATATAATGCAAATCTAGCCTTCAAAGTATGTAAGGTAAGCAGCTAAACTATTTCTATTTTCCTTATCTTATCAGGCCTCTACACTGTAATACAACAACAATGTTTCTTCTTTATTTCCAAGTCCTCAATCGTAACATACCCGAAGGATGCTGACAGCTTTGAACCTCAATATATTATCCTAATATCATGTATGTAGCCAACAAGTGCACATTTTGAGACAGAAATCCTCTTCTGAAGTGTTTTCAGAAAACTCCTGAGGCCAACTTAACTTCTTCCACCACCATCTTTCCTGCTAAAGTTGTCAGCTATAATTACACTATTTATATTATCATAGAAACAATATTTAGTCTCACAGACAGACCAACAGATTTTACTTGAACAGTTGAGAGTTCGGCAGATGAAGATGCAGTAACCAAGCGGCAGGACTTGGTGAGGAGTCATTTCTAATTGCAGATGCGTTGCCGTAAAACTCAGCTCTCAGGCAGATCTTTGCTTTTTACTAAACCACAAAATGCAAGTGTGCTGCGCTACTGCTTATTCTCCTGCGTCTAACACAATTCACATCAGTCGGTGATAAATGGAGGGAGATGTTCTCTACCCAACTGTTTACTTTCATCTATTTCGTTTTTTGTTTTTTTTTCTTTGAGCAAGTGATGTGCAATTCCCGGGAGAGGCCAGCCTGGTTAAGGATCACTGCCAGGGGACTTGCTTTGCTCAGGTTGCCAGAAAAACAGCCGTTTCATCTCCTTGAACAGTGAAGCGGCGCGGGTTAGCATGGAAGGCAGATCAAAAACCGGGCAACAGCTAAGGTGACAATGACAGAGACTACCTCATATCGACACTGACACAAAAACCTCTGGCAAGCTCAGCTGAGGGAGGTATGAAGAATATCTGCAACACCCAGGAGCAAGTGTCGGATAATCAAAGATTCTCTGTGTGGTTTGGGAAGAAGATATAGTTAAATTAAATGGAGTGGGCATGTAGAGTATGAGGGGGAAAAACCAAGCAAGAGCCAAATTTAAGAAGGGGTGAGGGAGCTACCACCAGATGTGAGAGCATTAATTACTCCTATCAAAGACTGTGCCAGACTGGTGACAGTGTCTGGCATGAGAGAGACACTCAAGGTCATTAGTTGCACACACACACAAGCACAAATGCCAACGCATGCGTTTTGTGTCTGAAGCGTTGTCCCATGACGCGCTGAGAGAGGAGCTTTGTGAGGATACTGTTTTACACCGTGAAATTAACTCCAAATTTAGAGCAAACAAGTCTTGAAGAAATTCCTATCTTATGTCACGGCATCGTGGCTGAAAACATTCTTCAGTGTTCGCGGAATCCGACTCGCATTGATCCAGTTTCCACGAGCCAGAAAATAAACGAATTAAATGATAATAAGTTAACAAGTGAAGTAAGTGGTGCGAGTTCTTGTTGCACAGCGTTAATGGTGATAATGGTTTGTGGAGCCCAGTGTTTTCTTCTGCAGCTCTAAGTGGATTACAGGTTGTTTGTTACGGACGGTGTCTGGGTAACGGTGATAAGGCAGACGGAGCACGTTGCAGGGGTACCAGCCACTGCCAAGCAAGGTGAGACGGCTTCTGGGGCACAGCAGCGAGGGATGAGTGCAGGTGAGTTATTGTGCCACAGGTTGTCTTCGTTCAGTAATTGTGAAAAACAAATTAACTTCTCCTTTTAGCTTCAGCCCATTGATGTTCTTGTCTGTGTTTGGTGAAGATTGTTACATCATGAATTAACCGCAACAGTTGTAGTAGCAGAAGTTGTTTTGGGGCCTTATATCAAGAAATAAAATAAAAGTCACAACTCCTCATTGTACACAATGTATATGCATAAATGCTCCAGGAAAGGAAACGGCATATGAGGTGTTGTGCATGAGCAAAGAAATACCTGAGCTCGGTCCATTATCCTCAGGCAAACTTGTACTTAATGGTCCTAGTAGTTTCACATTTTCTCACAGAAGCATGATACCGTACCTTAAAAGTTTGGAAGTGACAACATCATATATCAGAGGGATGTCTCTGTGTACCTCCAAACAGTTTAACATACTTCTAGTAATAGAAATGGGAGGAGGAACAGTTGTCGCACTACTTTCTTTACATAGTGACATCCAGAATAATTCTCCTTAAGTATACTTACTCTAAATATATGAGGATATGTAACAACTATGTAAAATGCATCTAAAAATATCCATTGCATGTAGATATGCTGGAGCAGAATTTGACGGAAATGTACCTGTAAAATGCGTTTGACGGTCCAGAAAACCTTTTCCAGTTGTGTGTATTCATGTATTTTTTAATAAAATAGATATTTTCACGGCAGATATTTTGACTTGTCCAGGCTGGAAAAGCTCAGATGATATTAAATTTAAGAGGCCGAGGCTCCGTTCCAAGGTTCCCCAGCGAGTTAGGACCCTGAAATGGAATCCAGTCATCAATTACGTCTGTGTTGTTCCTGCGTCGACAAGCAATGTGTCCGCTGCGAAAAAAACCTCTATTAGCATCAACACGTTGGCAAACGGTTGCTAATTTTCACATCCAGCAGATATAAGGGAACATTAGCATAAAAAAAAAGTCCAACGTGATCTGTTTTTGTTCTCCATCGAGTCCCAAGGGAAATATAGCACATTAGCTGCTAAATGCTCCAGCATGTTATGTCACAAGCTCATCTCTTTTGTCTGCCATTTGTTGCTTTTTTCCTTTCTTCCTGCTGCATTTGGATCCGACATAAGAGTGAAACAAAACAGTGGGCACAAAACTAGAGGCATAAAACTGAATCTATACTCGCTGAAAGCAGTTGCTCTTACACTGCACGTGATTCTTTGCAAACTGCTGCTTTTAGTGCAATTTTAACCTGTCGGCCCACATATTAAATCCCATTGCAGCGTATGCAGCACCATATAGACTGTTATATATAAGTGATGGTACCTACGGAAGTTAATAGCATGTGTCACTGGCTCATATTTTGCTTTGGCTCGCAGGATCTGAAATCATATTTAAAATAGCACATCTGAAATAAAGTGTGGACATGCAAATTATGTTTGATTAGTGTCTTACATTTACCAGCTCAGTTGAGCAGAAGCACAGATAGATGGGGAGTGGTGGTGACTGTCATCATTACAGCCCCTCTTTTCACCTGCTCCCAGGGGGACGCCGTATCATTGGGCTCACTCCAGTGCTAATAGCCCTGTCTGAGAGCTAGCTAGGCACCTTTCGGAGGTAATGCTTCCTGCTGCAATTTAGCTTGCTATTCAACTGTGGCATGTCCCGGGCGTTGCAGGAAATTGCAGCAGAGTGCTGATGTGGGGAATTTCCCCCCCGCACCCCAAAGACTGTATCTTTTGCAGACAGCCAGAATTATGAGTGATATAAGCAGAACAAGTCAATCAGTCGACCGTACGCTTTGAAATAATCATGCGTGTGTTTGCATGTATCACACGGACACGCACCCATCAAAATTCCAGGAACATCCGACTGCAACCTTCCTCTATGTTCACCCCTGAAATCTGACATTGTGCTTTATATGCATGTGAATTTTAACCACGTTAAAGACCTCGTGAACAGTCCAGCAGTCTTACTTTCACCTCTCATCGACCCTGCAGACAGAGGGGAGTGCTGCAAAATCCCCTCAGTCACCTCAGTTAGGCTTGGCTGAGTAAAGAAGGAGAGCTCTCTTTGACTGCTCAGCCCGTGGATTACTCCTCAATATGGGATTACGCTCCAATGAATGAGTGCAGACACAATACCGGCAGCTCAGCTTCAAAATATACAACAGAGATTTAGCTATAGAGCTTCAACGGAATATCTGCTCATCTGGTATCAGTTTGGTGTAGACCATGACTGCTTACTGTCATTCACATTCGTCTTTGTTGCCTTAATCACTGTCTCAACAAGATGCCCACTTAATGAGATGCAGAGTCTGCAGAGATTTATAATCCTGACTGACAATTTCTTTTTCATAACCTTGCTCCCTTGAGAAAATATCTGCTTGAAATATCAGCCACAATCAGTGAATGGGACTAGTGACCTCAATAGTGGAGGATCTTCAGTACCTGCACTCTTCAGAATGACTGAAACCTTGTTCCTGCGCTCTGATTGCTTTGTGGAGTGAGGAAATTGAGAATTCACTGAAGCAATCAATAAACCATCAACATTATCACTGATCCAGGTTGGGTCGCACATTAGCTGCGCTCTTTTCAGTTGGATTTATTAAGGAGGGTGGTGGTAGCTTCTTTTATGGTTTGCCATAGTGTATTTTACACTTTCCCTAGAGAAGGTAAAACACTGGCACAGCTGGTGAGGAGATTGTTTCACCGGTCAAACTGAAGCTTGAAGCAACTTCTTCTCTTTAAGTATACCTTCTAAAAAGCAGCAAGAAATTAGCTTAAAACAACTACTGCTGTTGCTGAATTAAACCTGTACGTGTTTATGGCAAACAGCTATGGATAAAATAAAGATGTTTTAAATGTTAAATATCAAGACTATAAGTTCAGAGCGTGTGTACACATATGTATATACCGACCAGGCATGACAGTATGACCACTGACAGAAGAAATTAATAACATTGACCATCTTGTGAAAATACAATAGTTCTGCTGGGAAACAACTCAAACAACATGAAAACAAGCACAAGGTGATGACCTGGCCTCCAAATTCACTAGATCCCAAACTGATCAAGTGTCCCCCCTCCCTCCCCTCAACCCATAAGACCCAAAGGACCCCACTAATGACATTCTGTTACAAGACACCACAGGACACCCCCAGAAGGCCCATGTCCATTCTCTGATGAGTTAGAACTGTTTTGGAGGCACAAGGGAGACCTACACAGTATTAGGCAGGTGGTTATAATGTTATGCCTGATCAGTGTATACTCTAATATTGGCCGTGTCATGGTGTTTTTCAGTGTTTATGTGACTCCTCATGAATGCTGTCTTCATGTTTGGAGTTAGAAGGCTTAGTGCTGACCAAATACATTCAACGCACTGTATTAAGATGCAACACGGACTCTATAAGGCTGCAGCAGCGTTCAGCGTGCAGTGATTCAAATTACATTTCTTTGTGCATTTGCCGGTTGCATTGCCAAAGTCACCTAGAGAGGAATTCCTTTTCCAAAGAAGGAAGTTGCTTCTGTAGCCATAGTGAAAAAGCAGGGAGCCATGACATGTCTGATATATGAGACTGGTGTCTAGAAACCATACATAAAATATTAGCTTCCTGACAGGGATGGCTAAGTGTGTGAAGTGTATATAAAAATTCTCTTACATGATGGACCCTGTTATTGGTATTTATAATTAATTGGTCCATGAGGTTAAGCTTAGCTATGAAAGTTTTGTGCGTGATGAAAGCTCTGACATTTGTTTTGAATTTCTAGGAAGGACTAAGACTTTGATTTATTTCTTATCATCTGTAATGTCACAAACAGGCTTGACAACATATACAGTGGTCTATGCTTCACGGTTTATGTCTATGTAAGCTGTTGTTAATATAAGAAATTTGTTTATTAGTTTAAAGATTTCGGAAGAATGGAAATTTAGATTCAAATGCCAAAATAAAGTAATCTGTCTCTGAAGATTTGTTTGAAGGCCAGTACCCTAAGGACCTATACACAACTCTAAAAGTATGATAAACTTTATTACAACAGAGCTACATAGACTTGCTGAACTGTAAAATATATTCTTCTTTTCCACTGCATGCTAGAAAATATAATGTGCATCACTGGGCGACTCCTTTGCTGCAGCCTGTGTAACTTTTCCCACCATCCACTCACCGTGCTAAGCTAGGCTAAACACGTCCCAGAGCTTTCTTTGTACTGACTGAGATGAAATAGATATTGATCCTCCCGTCTAACTCTGGGTAAGACAGCCGACTGGTGTATTTCGCAAAATGTCAGAGTGTTCTTTTTAAGTGAAACGCTGACTATTATTTCTATTTCAGACGCAATGCAATGACAAGATCTGCTGTCAGTGCAGGTTAATGTAGGTCACCTGAGCTGGCTGCTAGAACAAAGTCTTTAAGGTTATAGTGACGAAGTAAAGAAAAGAACCAGACCGCGCTGTGTGGCATGACAGTTTTTAGTGAATCTAGTCTTTCAACACAGTCAAGTAGGAGTTGGTCAAAGAGAGCTTGAATGTATCATCTGCAGAACTTCTAAGAGGACATCTCAAGAGGCGCATACTGCAGTCGGAGAGCTTAGTCTTTCCTTCCGTCTTCCTTTAATGTCTGTATTTCTCACTCAACCTGGCTGTTTTTTTATCTCACTTCCAAATTTAGTTCTCTACAGTTTACGACCCCCGTGTTCTTTCATCCCTCAAACCACTTCAGCAGATTTGAAGACCGCCGCGTCGCATCTGGAGTTTATCGCTCGTAGGATGCCCTTTAAGAAAAAGGGAGGGGAGAGAAGGGACCCTCCATTAATTGAGCGTATCAAGAATAATGAAGAGGTGCAGAGTTATCCCTGGAAGGTGGCTCAGGTCTTCCCCTAATGTCACATAGAGGCTTCATGACAAAAGCAAAAGCACGTTCAGATTATACTGTTTCTTAGAAAATGACCCACGTCTGGTGTCTTTTTTAGTCCTGGACACCGAATATTCAAACATGTCATACCAACAAAAGTCTTTGTGTGGAACCTAAAACAGTGAGGAACCCACCATTAGGTTTGCAACATAATCATTTTCTGCATTTTGCTTCATCTTCTGTTAATTTATCTTGCATCATCACATATGAACAAGGCTAAATCCTCATTATCACATAATTGATACCTAATTTGGCTGAAGTCATGGGAAGCTAATTGCCTGTCATTCTGTTTGCTTAACACTTCCCTGTTTTGAATCAGCCGAGGCAGCAAAATGAAAATATCACACATAGAGATTACACGTCACCAGACCGGTGACATTTCACACGTTTCTATGTCTTTATCAGGCCTTGATTTTATGCTTTAACTTTCTTTATACAAAAAAAAAAAGAAAAAAGGTTTGTGCTCATGCAGCAGCAGCAACTGAAAGTAACAGCTGGAATGCAGCAATCACATGAGTGCAATCTAACCTAATTTAAACCACCAATAAACTACAAATCTGCATGCCTGAGGAACAGTCTCAATTTAACAGCATCATATTAAAGCTAAAAATGCTTCTTTCAAGGGAAACATTAACTGGTATGAAGCTGCCGGGATATTAAATCAAGTCTGCAGAAGTGTAACAAATGAATATACTGACGTTCACATGCAAATCTGTACATCAATTTATGTTTCTCTGCATAATACACGGAATGCATACTGATCTGTGTTTAATTGTTCTGTGCTGTTTTGCATGTTTGCTGTATCTCTGTAGGCCTCTCTAGAAAGCAGTACAGATGCCGAGTAGATTATCCTGGTGCAAATTTTTTTAAATTAAATTGCATTGGAGCAGAATTGAATAAACGGGAGAACCCTCTGTGAGCACACAGCCTTAAAATAACAATTCCCCCTTTTGCTGTCTGTCTATTTAATTTCCGAGCACTGGAATAAAAGAAATAGTGTTCATATCTCCAGAATTGAATCTCAGGTGTCTCAGAAAACTTCTTGTGATTTCTCCCTCTCTCTCTAAATATATATTTCCGAGCAAAGGTGCAGGCGGACGGCATACCTAATCAATTTGTACACCACTGCTGGAGGCGCAAGAGACAGATTGTTGTTTGGCTTTTCTTGCTTCTGGCAGCCATAGAAGATCTGCCTCTGAACTCCATTACACCATTACAACCGAAGTTTTCTCTTACAATAATGTCACGCGTCTGCTGTACACACGCATCCGTGGTGGAGTCTAACTCCAGCGCAGACACAGAAGAACGAGTTTAACCTCATCATCCGGTTGTAGATATTAATGAGTGGAGGATGACTTCATCTGTCATTCGCCATTTTGTGCGTGTCAGCCTCCATCCATAAAACAATCAGTCAGGTGGACTTGCTTGGGCAGTTGGTTTTTCCCTCAGAGTGAGTGTGTTTTTAACGACGGCTCATTATTCATTCCCTCAGATTAACACGTAATTCCTGGCACACTAGCCCATTTGTTTTAGATTAATACTGAAAATGTTACAGGTCAGAGTATGAGGTGAGGACTGTGAATGAAGCGCTGAGCAGAGGGAGGTTTTACTCATAAGACAGCTGTCTCCACCCAGTGGCAAGTTTAGGAACCGAACGTAAACTTATTCTAAAGATGCACTGTAAAATTGCCTGTAAACATTTAGATTGTTGCATAGTGTTACTCATCTCACCCTTCAGTACCTCTTCTGATGCCCCCCCCCCCCCCCCCCCCCCCCATCTCCTTTTCTTTCTCTGAATCTCTCCCTTGATGTCCCTAAGTCTTCTCCCTGAAGCCTGCTCGCGTGTGCCTAATGAACAGCATTCATCAAAGTCCTTTCCCTTTGATCAGAACAAATCCACAGCGCCATACTCTGCTCGTGACTCCCCACTGTAACGTAGCCGTGGACACTCCCTGTAAGCAGCCGCTCTCATAAGTCTTCTATGTTCAAACAAAACAGGGCTTGTCTCACACTCATGTCATCAAGATGCTCCTTGAGTGTGGAGCTTGTTACTCCGTGATGGACTTCATATAACTGGCTGTGGGAGAGGTGAGGCATCGAGCATCAGTGTGTATAGGCTATGTGCATCGAGCTTCTGAGTTTTGTGCCTTGGAAAGACACCTAATGAGGCCTGCAGCATCAAAGATCCACCCACACTCCGTCCAAACTGCTGCGGAGCCATTGTACTCAATCTTTTTTTTTTCCTCCACAGAGCAAATGAAGCTAATGAGAATGGAAACAGGAGTCTGACAAATTGTCAAGTCACCCAGGGGGCTCAGGACAGGTGAAGAAAGAGGAGAGTGAGGAGGATCCCCTTGGCAGGGTAAATCTATTAACTAATTTAACAGTTACCCTTCATTGCACACTAACCCTCACCCCCAACCACCATCACGACAACCATATCTGAGCCCTGTGTCCACCATTAGCATTCATCAAGCTCTAAAGAGGCAGCCCACGGGGGTCTGCAGCTCGAGGTGGTGTCACATCTGCCAGGGAGAGCCATCACTAGTCCAGGAGAACCTCCTAATGAGGGTGGAGGTACATTAGATCAAATTAAGCATTGATGAATCAAGTGCAGGCGTATGCACCATGGTGACAGTTCACCGATTTTACAATTCATTCAGCAATTCCTATCACCATCAATAGTGTAATTATTGCATCTTCGGGTGATACCTTGAACCCAGCACCTCTGTCTTTTTTATGCTGACAAGTAATATGTAATTAATTTACCATGAAGAGAAAGTTGTGAGAGTGGAAATGTCTTTAGGGGCAGATTAAGAAGTGAACTGTGATCTTGTTGAGAAGCAGCAACATTTACACACGCTGTCTACATGTACATGGGGGTATACGTGTATGCTTTAAGAACCGGGACATTTAGGTCTGTTAAATGACTCTACGCTCTCGTAAACCAGTATCCAAAGGGTATAAGCATAAATCCTTTTTTTTTTTTATTACATCACATCCTAACCACACGGAAGCTGATGATATATCCAATAGGAACCTCCCGCTGGTCCCGCTAACAGCCCGAATTTTACTGTGAGAGGACGAGCCGTTAAAATCATAAATAGAAAGGTTCTAATGAAATATCAATTAGGCCATAAGAGAAGGCCAGCGTCCCGTTTACGAGGACAGAGCTCGTTAAGGGGACTGCTGGCAAAGCCGTGAGATCATTTTGTAATTCTCCGCTGATAATCCAATTAGTCCACACTGGATCTCTCTTTGCTGAGAAATCTTTGTTATTGGAGTAAAGTTTCACTGCACAGGGGATGAATAAATCTCAGAGGCTCCTTAACGATCAATTACGACGAGCTAATGGAGACCGTAATCATGATTATTTCTTAATAATCGTGGACCCTCACTGAGTGATGTCAACCAGTCCTGATGGCGACCATTTTGGTCCTGAAGCTCCAGGTTCTTGTTTCTGTCCTGTTGCTCATATTCGACTGGTTTATTCTTTGAGGGCAGATGATTTTGATAGTGTTGACTCTGGGAATAATCTTCTCTGCAATTTCTGATATTTCATCACTTGCCGTGGCAGACAATAAGAAACGTCTTTCTTTTTTTTTTTTTTCATCAGGCATGTCTTTTTCCCCCCTCGCTCACTGACCTTCAGCCCGTGAAAATTCAACTCAATAATTCAGTACGCTCTGCATCCCACCCCACTCCCCTTTTCTTTTAGACACACACGCAGCATGGGCAAACACACACATACGAGGGTTCATGGTAGGATGATATATGGATTGTGATTGTTGCTTCTAGGGAATGTGTTTTCCTACTGTCAGCTGACTTGATTCTTCACCTACATTTTGTCTCGGATTACATTTCTTTTCCTTCCTATGATTTTTCTCCTCTTGTCTCCCTCGTCTGTGATGCTACCAGTGGATATAAGCACATAAATCCAATTTTCCGTATTTCTTTTATTTCCCAGGGCAGGGATTAGAGAGCTCGTCTAATTGACTTGAACGTGGGAAACGTTTTTTCATCTGTTTTGTCACAGATTTCACATATTCAGTCGAACATGATAGGCACTATTAATTATTAATTGTTTTTAGGCTTAGAAGGACAAGACAAACTGGGAACCGTGATGCACCAAAACGCTTTAACAGCTTCAAACTGGTTTGATTTGTTCAGTCCAAAGCCAAAGAGCTTATGACGTCTACGCAGTTATTACACACAGAATTTCCACTTATTTGAATTCACACTCTGAAATGTTTTCATCAATTATACATGCAAGAGGGCCGATCCATCTTTGTATTGCCCAACCCTTCCACCATGTCTGTTTCCCGTTTAATTTCACACCTGACTGTCCCAGACACAAGTGTAGCAGTCTACCTCCACTTTCTGTTAATCTATCACAAGCCTCGGTGCAATCCACCTCCATTTCATTTCACACGAACAGCGAGATCTCACCCTGTCAGTCCAATCTGATTCATCCACGACCTACTGTAACAACACCCATTACTGCAACTGGTAAAACAACGAGATCCGAAAATAGACTGTTAGGAGGAGGATTGGTTGTGCATCTCTTCACTCTCAGAGCCGAGGTACAATAATGTGGGGTGTTAGTGAGCGCTAGAGTTTTACTCACATCACAGCGACGCGTTCAAATAAAACATCCTTTTTTATTATTTTCATATGGGAAAAACCTTGAGCTGTCACTGTCTGACAAAGTAATACACAGCGGCAACTGCTGAATGAAAAGAGTCAGGAAGTTTTCAAGACAAACTTTATTCTTTGTGAGTTTGTTCTTCTGAAGTGAAAATCTCCCTACTGCTCCTGTGAGCCTCTGCAATTGCAGTGCATGCTTTTTTGTGTGTTTACAATTACATTCAGTCATATTATTATTTATATATTGATAACGCCAGTGAAACATTACTTAAAATGGAAAAAAACCTGTTGGAAAAATGCACAGTATCATTACAATGTAAATGAAGATACGCTTAGTGCTACATATCTGCACCATCTGAATAATATTATTCACAGAGTTACACAAGCACATTCACCCGCCCACCACCGCTCACCTGGAGCAAATTCCGGCGTGTTGTTTGGAATCGGGAGAATCACTTTGTTGCATAATTGATGGTGTGGGATGAGTTTCCTGTTTACGCCTGTTTCGTTTCATCAGGCGACAGAAACCTGGTGGTAAGCTTACTTCACAGCTTAATGTGCTACATCAGCAAACACTTCTGCTAGTGACTGGCACTTTCACAGCTGCGCTGCCGGAATTTCAGTGACTGTGGAAACATCAGGGGCCCTGTTCATGACTTACCATTAGGATTCCTTCGAAAAAGTTCCAAACAAAACTGCTGAGAGTGACTATTAGGGAGATACTGAGAAAAAAACCGCCTAACTTAGAGTTGAAAAGAGATTCGGTAAGATCTGATACATTTAATTTAACTCTAATTTGAATGCTTTTCATATTTAATCAGTGTCAAAACTGCATTTAATCTGTGAAAACAAGTAGAATATTGATTATTCTGTGTGAGGAAATCTTCATACTTATGGGGTAAGACACGTAGAGCATATTTTACAGATAATCCATCAGTGGGCATGGAAGCTTTACATAGTTCATTGTGTAATTGTTTAATGTACATTCAATTACCTATGAAATTAATATGGATTTATAGCAGCAGCCAACCCCAGCAGTTTAGGAGCAATTAAAAAAAAACACCATGAAAAACAGCACAAGGTGTTGACCCGGCCTCCATATTTACTAGATCCCAAACTGATGAAGTATCTGTGGGATGCACTGGATCAAGCCTGATCCACAGAGACCCCTCATCTCAACCCAAACGCCCCCACTAACAACATTCTGCTGTCAGACACTACAAGACACCCTCAGAAGGCCCATGTCCATTTTCTGAGGAGTCAGAACTGTTTTGGAGGCACAAGGGAGATTGCAATATTAGACTTGGAGAAGTGATTACAAGTCATTTGAAAATCGCTTACTGTTGGACTCGTGATCTATTTTTAGCTGTAATACATTGTTACTAACAATGCAGTTGGATTTAAACTTTAAGGTGGCTCCTCCTACGTTGTCAATTTTCTGTAATAATCCCTTTGTCAAATAAAAGCTATGAAGGGATCTTGAGCCCTATGAGTTCATAAGACTTGAATACCTGCCACCTGGAGTGTAACGCGCTTTTTAAAGGTCTATGAATATAAATTGCAGCCACGGAGAAATTTACAATGCAGGTCATGGTTCTGAAACGTATAGGTGACTACTCATGAAAAATGAGTGCATGCTGTACATTATTTTAAAGATGCCTTTTTCTAAAGGTGAAAATTAGCAGCGTCTCAATCAAACAGCAGCTTCATCTCCTTGGATTATTTTAATGTGGGCACACAGCAGCCCTTGTGTGTCACTCCTGAATGTGATTTACCAGTCTACGCTTTATATTCCCACCTAAATCTGTGACATTTAGAGAGCCGCCGAGGCCCATCGGGTTGAGGATATATCCGACTACCTTCTGCAACTTCCCTGCAGACCTCAATAAAGTCTGTGCTCCAGGGAAAACGTAGAGAAGTGAGAGGAAATTTGATTGTTTGTGCTCCGTAGGGGATGACTGGAAATATGCATGACACCTCTTGAGTGTGTAGGGCCTGTCACCACGGTTTCCACCAAGATCTAAACACCGTCAATACCAATTTAAGTATTATCAATAATTCATCTTGGCTCGTCAGGGATTCTCATTAAGGCTACTGCTAAATATATATATTTCTTAATTTCTGTGTATTGTCTCCAATGGCTAGCCACCAATACAGCTACATTTAGTTGCTGTTGGGGTTTTTCTTGTCTTTACTAGAACTGAAATATATCAGTGTTGACTAAGACAATCCTAAATTATTTTATGACCCAGCATAAATATGGTAATCATTAAATCCATGAATAATAGATAAGATGCTGGCTAGTAGACTCATATAGCTAGCTCAGCAGAGTAGAACTAACCACCATGTGCTTCGAGTGGAAATTCAGTGTAGTAAAGCTCACACATTTACATGTAATAAATAATAAATTATTGTGTTATACTGATTAATTATACGCCAATAAACAGATGAATAAAAAGTTGAAAAACCGAAAACTAATGTGGTGATTCACTTGCAGGAATTTTTTCCCAAAGGCAGGGCACAACTTTAATCTGTAGAGAGTGGAAGTTACCTGTCCTGCTTCTTGAACTCTTTTTTGTTTTCTCAACATTTTTATAGCTTATACAGTTAGTTCCCGCTGCTTTTGTTGGGCTATTATGAATTCGACTCGTAGTAAAGACATTTGCAGAAGAATAAGTGTGGTCGTGTGTTTAAATTATGTGTTATGTTCATGTACAACGAAAACAATCACTGATTCTTACACCTGTAACAAGGAGATGTTGTAGCGGGAAAGGTGACATTGCTGAGTTCCCTTGGTCTTCCTTCTGGAGGTTAGCCGCTCCGACTGCGTGAAATCCCCTCGTCATTTAGCACATTATTTTCAGGTTTATTGCGGTACACATCTACGCTACTGAATGAAATGCTAGAGACAATGTTATCTGAAATTGAACTCGAGTTTGGTGCATGAAAGTTCCCACTATCGTCAGGTAGAGATGGGATTGACCCGGAGAGATAAATGGAGCTGTGTAATTATGTGTCTTTATCAGGTCGAGGCAGCCCTGGTGCTGAGAGAAGTCATTTGGGCTGTGTCCTTGTCATCTTTCCATGAATGGCACGTTGGCCAGGAAGCACAGTGCCATCTTGGCCCTGTGGCATTGTGACAGGGAAGGTGCCTTTTAGGTTAGTTATTCTTTTTATAGGGCATTAAATCACTGATGCATACTAGATGGGGCAATTTAATATTAGTGGAGGTTACACTAGCTTCCTTCACATCACTACACTGCATCAGAGCTGCTCTTTTTATGGCTTGTTGTACTGCATACCCTCTTATTGTGAAGAATACCTGTTATAACCCTCATATCAGCAGTGGGTTTTTGTTCTGCTGTCTGCGAGCGTCTCACTCTGTGCCTCTTAATGGAGCTTTGGTCTTCCCAAACTGGTATCTCAGTTGATTAAACCCATTACCACTGGCCTTTTGTGTACAGTCACACACACACAGAGGCAGTCATCATCCTGGATGCACGTGATTCGAGCTGACAGCAAAACACTTAGCGTTCGCAGGAATATTCAGGCCAGTGAGCCGCTCTGGCTGTCAGCATGGCAGAGACGGTGACAACAGGAAACTCCCAATACAGTGTGTTGGAGCACTGTCCTGGAAAACTTGGAAGCTGAATACAGCAGGTTGTGCCGCTGGAAACGGATGACATCATTGAAATGTTGAAGCGCACACACAAGTGTACGCACTTTTACAAAGATCATATCAATAATAGATAAGAACAGCGAATTATGTGGAAGTAAAGGCTGGATTTGCTTTGAGTGTTTTAAGTAGATTTGACCTTAAAGATCTGATTCACACTGTACTGTACATTCTACATTGTGTCTTATGCTTCACATCTAATCTTTTTAGCTGCAGGTATTTTATTTATTTATTTATTTTGTCTCCTTGCACTTTTTCCTCTACCTGAATCTGAGTGAAGGTGACAGGCTATTTCTTTTCCTGCCAATGAAGCATTTTATGCGATGAATTGTGCATCGGAAACACACTTGCCCCGTGACGAAACTCTCTAAGGATAAAAAACTATGTGAAGAGCAAGAACAATACAAAGACCTATTTAGATGCTTATCTACTTATTTCCCATCAAATGGCACAAACCACATGGGTTTTATTTTCGGCAAAGTAGCACTTCTGAAATTACCAATAGATTCGTTAAAAAACGAAACCATTCTCCTGGATAGATAAGCTGTGTAATAACCCTGCTTTATCCCAGAGTATCAGCTGAGCGCGTATACACCATTGAGATCAACATAAGCATGATTAGGCAATGAGCAGCTAGTCTTTTTCATAACTCGTTTGAGGGCCTCATTCCACTCCAGCTTGTCTTTGAGATAATGTCCTATTTAATTAGAAATTGGAGATATCACATTGTTTTTTAATGAGAGAAGCACTTTACCAGAGCATATGAGGCATCAGAGAATCATACACAAGAAGGATAATGGCTGCATGCGAGGACTTGAGGGAATCAGCGAGATGCATTTTCACTCAACTGCTCTTTATTCCCTATGCTCTATTCTCAAAATACTCTCCTCCAATATACCTTGACACGGAGAGAGGGAGCACTTTACAGTGGAAGTGTAAAACCCCCAGATTCACTCATTACAGACCTATTTTAATGTCTTTTCAAATATCTTCTTTTGTCTTAACTGTACTGACACGTGCACATACATGCAAGCAAGCTGTATTTCACCCTCTATAATCGCTTTTGTTCTGTGATTTCTGTGCTCATCTGCGGGGTGGGAGTCAAATGCAAATGCATTTGTTTGCCGTGAGAGAACATGGGGGGAGAGCGTTGAGCCATGAAAGCTGGTGCTGCAGGTTTTCAGCAGGCATCTAATTCCTGTGCCAGCTCAGTGGCCTGCTCAGGGGCTTTGACCTTTTACTGTGTCAGTGTCATGGGGTGAGAGGGTTTAGAAATATATGCCTCTTTTCCACCAGGGGCAATCAATGGCACCAAAAATCTCCAAACTATTTTTATTTCATGTGCGTCCAGCCCCCTGGTGGAGCCACTGAAGCAGACCCTCAGGAGCTGAAGTGATATTGGAAATTAAAGGTTAGTAAATGCACCTCTGACTTCCAATGCACCTCACTTAACAAGGCCAGTTAATGACTTGTCTGCTGGCAAAGGTTAATGTATGATGTATCAGTGAAGCAAAGGGTAATTTATTATAGATATACCTTCTTAGAGGAAAAGGCATGCTTAGATTTCATATTCGATTAGCAGCACCATCCGAGTGTAACTTACTGGGAATCTTAAAGTACTGAGGCTTTGTGACATCCTGAGATTCCCAGCAACAAATCTTGAGACAATTTAGAAGTGTACCCTTTTCCCATCACTAATGTCTCTCTTATGCTCTTGGCCTCACAAAGAGTTATCTGGAGCAACAGCTGCATGCGTCGTAACTTTCAACACGTCTGGGAAAAGTGTCGCAGATTATTTAACACTTTTTTTTTAATGTGATATGTTGCAATACTGTACAATAGTCTGTAACAGTTTCATCTGTGATGCGTGAGAACTGTCAAATGACAATCGTTTTACCCTTCTTGTTCTTGCGAAGCATTACTGTTTTCATATGTTTGGATTGCGACATTAAAGGAATAGTTTGGAATGATCTTCAATGTGAAGTCGCAGCCAAATCGCGCATAGTGTGTCTTGGTAACTTGTGAGCTTGTTATTACGATGCGGGAAGTCATGTACACATTTCTTGGTGCTAAGTAGTAACATCAGCAATGTGTCCTGAGAACACCGCTGCCAACATCTGCAAATTTCTAGATTAAACTATTTAGCGAACCAACAGCCTCTTAACTTAATACAGGACACATACTGTATAATGAAATAATGTCAACTATTTCTTCCTAACTTATCTTTCACCTCTGCCATTTCTAGAAACCTCTGTAAACATGTCACAGCTCCTGAACCTTTCAGCTAAGCTAACTAGACTAGACCACTTTAAGCTAGACTAAGCTAACTTTATAGCTAAGCTAACCAGACTAAGCTAACTTTATAGCTAAGCTAACCAGACTAGACCACTCTAGGCTAAGCTAAGCTAACTTTATAGCTAAGCTAACAAGAATGAGATCTTTCCAGTCACGGTAAGTAAGCAAGTAAATATTTCCAAAATCATATCATATTTAGTGTATACATTTTATTGTTAAGTTCGACAAATATGTGAAAGAAAATACGGAGGCTATGGTCCTTGTGTTCTCCAGTATATTCTCCTCCAAAATGTGAAGTGTGTATTGAAGCATAGGCTTACTATACACACTGCTTTCCCACTGTGCTGTAGGTTCCTCACATAGGTATTGTAGCGGAGGCGTGAGATTCTGATTCTGTCGACTTAATGATAAGAATTCTGTCAGCATGTCAGGATGCTTGCTGCTAATGGGGCTGGTGCTATCATCACCGTAGCGCCCCACAGGCTCTAAAACGTCAATGACAGCATTGTGACTTGAATAAGAAATGTCCCTGTGAAGAGCGTGGCTGGAGCCATCAAACTGTGATCACTTGTAGTTGCAGGCAGAGGATAGATAAACCAGGGCAGCAGCCCCTGACAAGGTGCTGACAGATACCCTGCTTTGCTCCACACCACGTCGCTGTGATTTGTCACCTCACTGACACCGTTGTGTCTCTGCCTAACAGAGGGAAAGAAATATGATTGACACATGTCCTGGACAAAGAAACGTCAAACAATCCTGAGCTATTAAAAACAGGATAATGGTGAGTACTGAGGATCTTCACTCTACATATTTGGAAATGTCTGTAATGGCCATTGTGATGGTTTTGTTTTCATTTGATTCATTCAAGGAGAAAGAAAAAAAAAGATTATCAATGGGGATTTGTTGCCTTGAAATGACATGTTTTCTTATTGTCGTCACATTTTTCCAATTTCACGGAAATTTTCCCCCAAAAATCTGGAACCTTAAGTGATGCAGAGTTCACAAAATTGCAGTAGAAAAGCAATCAAAGCATTCACAGTCCTGATTATCTTAACATCGCACATCCACTGATTTGCTTCAGGAATAAATGAAACAAGTCTCTTTTCTATATTTCCGAAAAAGAATATTTTGGACCCAATTATATTCATACATTCATACATTTGCAAATGCAATTGTTGCTTTCTGGCTTGGCCTTTGTTTTGCATATCAAAAATTAAACTGCAGCTGGTTGCTTAGTGTAGCAAGACTGGAAGAACACCCCGACTGTGACCACCACTAAAAGAAGCTGAAACAGTCCCTATGCTGGCTTAACATATCCTTCCTTATAAAAGTATTCCGTCAAAAAAGGTATATGGTCAGCCGTGCTTCATAAAACATCATAAACATCTCTGGTAGCAACACATGAATATACAACATCAAATCAACAATTCATTCATGTCAATAATGCTTATTATAGCTCAGTAAGATGCCCCCATGTTATGAAACGTTGCAAACTTAGGGGATCCAGGCAACAGTGGTCTATTCTATGCTGCCTTCATATGGTATTTGTAGTTGTCAGGGCCAAGTATGCCAAAAAGAGCGACCACTGGGAACATGTTTAACCAACTATTGGTAAGATTGTGAACATGAATACTTATGTTCATCAATCAATCAATCAATCAAATTTTATTTATATTGCACTTTTCATACTTTTTTAAAAGCATGAACACTGGGGTTAAAAACCGAGGAATAAAACTATAAAATATGACAAAAATAACCAATATAGGTAAAATGCTTTTCATAAATAGCAAATGTTCATCTCAAACTACATTGTTGATGTTTCGACTTTTGACTTAAATACTGACCTAAGTAGCCTGGGTATGGGCAGGTCCCCCCCTCCTGGCCCTGCCTCCTCTCAGTAAAGTCCTTCCCCACTGGCTGACAATGCTGGCTCTGTTAAGATTAGATTTGAATTTATGAAGATTGCCTCACCTGGCGCGCCTCTGTAATCTATGCCGGTGTAGTAATTCACGTTTAGGCCCTCATTTCCAATGCGGTCAAGAAGACCCATATTTCACCATGACAATGTAATCACAGGTCCACATTAAAAAGTCATTATTGTTTAAAATCGCGGCCTGACTGGGAAAACACTGACTATACTATTGCGAGCTCTCCCATTCACACGGATGTTTACCCAAGAACAGAGGGCGCGGTGATTTAAACACACGCTTACAACCTTATTGATCACACGGGGGCTTGAACACACGCCACAGAGTAATATCATTGTCTGCTGGATCCACTTGTGCTTTTTGTGCTGATTAGCGGGTAATCTCTGTAACAAGCTTTGATCCCTGCAGATTAGCAGCAGGAGAAGTGCACAACATGTTTGTTCTGATAGCTCAGACATGCTATAATCCATCTCTGCATTCTTCGCCCAGTGGTCTTAGATGTGGAGTTTTTCATGTATTCTCCTCTATTAAGCTGTAATTAAACCAAGCTTTGCTCAACGCTTGAGGTCAGGTTATGTGGTTTATGAAGTAATGGATCCAATTAGATGTTTTATATCCGGAAAACCAACCAAAAGATCATATTTACCATAAACAGGCTTCTAATTTGAGTATTTTTCAGCAGGTTGAGGATTTCAGCCTATTAACGGGCCTTGTTTTCCAGTTAGTAAATCTCCCCAGATTTTGTCTGTAACTCCTGAATCTAATTTCAAAAGCTTTTCATCTTGATTCTGTTAAATGACAGAGGGGGGAGGAGGGAGTCATTTCGGCACAGTGAGCCTGGATAAGACCTCAGGCACACAGTTTTACTGTTGACAGCTCAACACATGAAATCGGCTTTGATCCTGACCCCGGAGGTCCTCATCCCTGACTGTCTTTCAGTAACAAGGTAAAATTAAAGGACAGCGTCTTTCATGTTTTCAAATCAAGTCTTCAGGGTGACTTATAGAGATTCTTCTGCATATTTTGAACTGGTACTGTATCAAATCAGCTGTTATTGTTCTCTTTCTTCTTCATACGACATAAAGTCGTCGTACTTCGCAATATCAGGGGGCATTCATTGGCGAACCATTATTGACCTTTCTCTCTACTCAGACTTTAATCAGCATGATTTCAGGAAGGATCAATAACTTCTTTTCACGTCTCACACTTTTCAAAGATTTTTTTTTTTTTTTTTTTTACAAATCAATACGGTGCGGGACATGTTGTTCTGCGACCACCTCCTCATTCTCACGCAGATGTAAGACTAACATTATCGGCTTCAGCTTTTATTTTTCCTTGTCAAAATATGAAAATAGTGGCCTGTTCTTTGGCTCCTAAAAAAATTATTCTCAATACATAAATATATTTAACATATAGGCCAGAGAGAGAACCGAAATTACTTTGTAGTTACGTACGATTGCATTTGCGTAAGGGAAAAATCTCTTATGGAATCAAGGCATGGACGTCCTCTGCTGCTCTTTCATCCATTTAAATCGATTTAAATGTAAAACCATACCCTCACTTTTACAGATGTATTATTTCAGCAATAGAAGGGCAGTGTGGTTTCTATGAAATGCATATCCAGCTCCAAATCAATGGGGATTACAGAGCCTTTGTTAGTGCTGAAGCTTTGTTTTCTTCTAGATTTATGATCGTTGTGGGGAGTTGGCAGGAGCCTGTGTGATTACTGCTTACACGCTGATTTATACCTCACTTTTAATTATCTGAGGGGGTCTGCAGCTTGCCAGTGCCAATACATCCCTTTCTTTTGGGATCAGGAGGGGGGAAGAGAAGCCCTCTCTGGTTTCTACCCCACCTATTCTCCCTGTGTCTGTGGTACGGGACTCAAACAGGGATCCACTGCACTCCTGGCAGCGTCCCGCTCCTCCCCGGAGCAAAGCTGACGGATGTCTCTGACATTCATACCCAGTGTGGGATCTGAAAGGAGGCTTTAAGGAAATATGAAGCTGCTGTCCACTGGACGTGTAACTCTAACTAACGCTCCCCAGCGGCCTATAAATTATATGATTCTGAGAGTCACACAAATCACTTCCATAAGCCCATCTTCTCTAGTTACACTCTTTTTTTCTTTCTTTCATGTGGTGAAATGACAATAGGCAGGTCTCATTCCAGTGACAAGCTATTGATTTTCCCACCTCATTTAGTATTCTGTGTATTTTTATTGCTGTGACTGTAGGGTTTGAAAAATCTAATAGTGCCTTCACACTGCTCTTAATTCTCCAAGTTAATTGGATATGAATGCAACAAGTGACTAGTTCAGTCATTTCAGACATCATCCCTGTGATTTATAGCTTAATTGTCATGCAATTTCAAACCAATATATTGTTTATTACATTAGAGAGACGCTAAGGCCATTAAATCTCCGGTAACAAGATGCTTGTTATGAAATTAGAGAATCCACAGACTCGCACAGGTCAACAATCCAGTTTTTTAAACACCCTCCGGATTATATGAAAAATAATAAGTATGCAAAATACCAAGCGCTGGACTTATTGGTCTTAGTCCCTTAAGCAAATTAAAGCCTCTTTAACTCAGCGATTTAAGATGAACACTTAATTTAGAATATATCATGAGATAAGATGACTTTAAACCAATGTTAAGCCCTAATTACATTCTTTTCTCGTCCATAAAATCCTAGTGCGACATTATGGACCCAAATGCATAACCACTAAATTGTGCTATATTGGCTTTAAGGCACAGGAGAACTAATAGAGCAAATGCACCTGACTACAGCCAGTTTAATATTCATTTAATGTGATTTTGATCAGCTGATCCTAAACAGTGCACATCACAGCATGAATACATGTAAAAGCTGTTTAAAGTAGCATATCTGCTAGTCATTATAATCCAAAGTGAACAGCTTCAGTGATGCTCACATCCTTGATTTCAAACAGGCCGGTAATGTCTTTGTTAATTATTTTTACTGTCCGTCATTAAGAGGTCCCTCAGTGGAGGTCTCCGGTCATCTGATGACTCTCCATTAATCCTCCCACTGTCTCAAAGACCTTCTATGTGTCTACGTCTCCAACAAACAACGCAAGACCAGTGACAGTGAAGGGCGTTTTAATGGGCTGGAGTTACAGCCAACAGTGTAATCAGTTCTTACCATTCCCCTGTGTATCATTATGTGTATTTAAAATCTATGTTGATAAGCATTTCATAAACTTCTATCATAGTATGATCAGGCAGTTTCATGTCATTTTAATGTAGTTTTACTCACAAAAGAAAACAACTGAGAACCTAAAAAAAAAAAAAAATCATTACATTTATGTCAGAGAAAAACAATGATTGATTGTCACCAGGTATATTTTATGCAAATGGTTGTTACTCTGGATTGGATTTGGATTAATTAAAGGATTATTGAAGATCAACACTTTTATGTTCTTTAATTCATTTTTCAATACTGCCTGCTGCAGTCTGAGCTCTGGAGATAAACAGGTGACTGTGAGTCGTGGGTCTTACATCGTCATGCACATCAAACCCATATGGTCTCCTAATCCCGTCTCTTTCCTCGTCTCTTCTCCTGTCTCCTTGTCTAAACCCACTTCATTCCCATTCAATCCCATTCATAATGTAATCCTGGAAATCAATGATATCACCTGATTAGATCAGCGTGCAGGCCCATGCTTTGTGTAAGCAGGTGATGCATTCAAGGGGCTCCTCTGTGACTTTTCAACATAGGGGTTAGTAATAAGATTAGTGAAGATGTGGTGATCTGCTCCGAGGGAAAAAAAGGATCCCAGGACCATAACACTGAAGCTTTTCCCTGGCACAGTCTTCCTGAAATCTTTTGCTCATTGTGGCCCCGGGTTTAGATTCCACGTCCTGTCGCCGTTGTTCCTTGACGTCCACTAAGTGAGACTAGGTGTTTAGAGGTTTGTGGTGAAAGTGGTGGGCACGGGGGGACCGATGGTGTCATTTTGATGGATTAGTTCTCTCATTGCTGGCTCCAGTGATTAGGTCAACAGCCCAAGAGACAGCGGCGTGTCTGCTGTGAAATGCTGATGCTAGACTTCTCGTTTCTGATTATAAGTCACTGCATCTCTGCCAAGCAGCGCCGTGCACACACTTGAGCTGCAGCAAATAATGCAGTGATCACCCTCAGAGATTCAGGTTTATTCGGTCAAATCTGCCCTCTCTGAGGAAGCTCTGAACATGACATCCCCTCTTTGTTTCAAAGCCCATGTCTCTTAAACACATGCACGGCTCTTTCTCTCTGCAAGTGAGAAAGTGCAAGGTGGCAACAAAGATACACGCATTAAACTGCTCAGCTTTCGCAGTGCCATCCTTTTTCTCAATAATGCTACTCCCCTCTTCCCAGCAGCCCACTTTCATTTGTTCAGTAGTGAATTCTCTGGTTGTTAAACTGAAGGATTGACTGTGGGGCTTGTCAAGCTTTTATCTTTCGCCCTGATTCATTTTCATTTCCACTGTGAAAGGGGGGACGGTGCGGCATCCAGTGCCATCCGTTTGTGTGAGGCAAGACGATCTTGCAGCAGAATCCCAAGACATATCATCTTCTGTGAGTCACACCATTGTTTATCAAAGACGTTGCAACATTACTGAGCTAAGAGAGATGATTACACCATAATTTTATGGACTATTACAGTAAGAGCGATGGAGCTGTTGACCGCAGAGTAATCACATCCATCTACCCCATACCACTGGATTTAACAATACATAGATGTGATTACAGAGGGAAAACTGTTTATTTCTGTCTTATTACTGTGGTGGAAATTACATTTTTCTTTCCCCATAATAACCTCATTTTCTGTGAAAGGTTCATTTTAGCATTTCTCTCTCAATTCAAGGGAGAATCCTTTTACTGATCGGCATTTCCTGTTTTTGCTGTTTCAAGCAAGTTCCTAATGAAAGGGACTGCAGGATGTCCTGAGATGTCCAACTGTCTTGTTGAATTCTTTATCATCAGCAAAATCTGTAGTTTATGAGCAATGGTGAAGGTGCAGTTCATTGCTCCCTCATGAAGCTGCAACCTTACAATAAAAAAAATGTGACTTTTCTGTGTCCGTAGCATGAAAATGATCATGGAATGAACCATAAATCAGATTTTATTGTGGCCATTAGCATAATTGTATAAGGTGGATTTGTTTCCTTGCATATTTGAAAGGGAAGCATGCCATTTCCACACTGGCATCCATATATGGTGGCCACACGGTAGCCGCCTGGTGTTAACTCTCCCGGACAGATAACAAAAGGATATGACTGAGGGGGGAACTCCTGCCGTAGTAAAAGCCTCGGCCATGCAAAGCGACCAGCGCTGCAGCATCATAAAGATAAGGAGACAGGTGTTTTCTCTGCTCTCCAGCCATGTGGCTTTTGTCTGAACACACACACACACACACAGACACACACACACACTCCTTTGGATGGATGCCTTTTATGGCTCATGTCACAGAGAAATACACTTCTATCTCGCCCGATTGCTGTTGCCTGCTGGGCAGTTATCATGCTATTGTCACTGTTACACTGGTGGAACTAATGGATCTGATAGGAGTGTGTTTGCCATGCCCCATACATTAGACTACAATGCCGTTATGTGTTGGTTTATGTGGCTTTTGTGTTGGAGCTGTGTGTGTTGAATTTTCTAAATAATTTGTGATAAATTATATGGCTTTGATGCAGTGGGACAGAAGCCGCTCCTCGTAATGAGCTGAAATACCTTGTGTATTGTGACATTAGCAGATTGTAATATCGTCGAATTAATATTGCACAAATTAACAAATAACTGTGGCTGCATTTGGGGGAAGCACAGCGTGGATTAAAGGCTGCCACCCTCCCAGTTCAACAGAAGACTCGTCTGCCCTCTTCAGGCCTGGAAAATAATTTGGGAATGTAAAAATGCCTGTATAAAGTAGACGATCACATTCGGCGCCGAGTTCTCTGAATGTCACAAAATCCAATTAACCCGACAGGTGTGGCAGGTGCAGCGCTGGGTGTATCACAGCAGGTGTACGTTTCTTCCACCCCTTGTCTTATTTTTTCCTTCCTCTGAGGCCCTGAAGGGGAATCTCTTAAGTGAACTCACCAGGTAACTTATTTGCAATTAGATTTGTTTTATTTGCCCCATTTCTCCCCACCAGCATCTGTAGCTGCTGCTGGAGCCAATTACTCCCTCAGTAAAAAAAAGAAGAAGTGCAAAACAGAGATCTGGTTCTCTCTCTCTCTCCGTGTGTGTGTGTGTGTCTACAGTTCGTGACAATTTCCATCCAGAGGCTGGGATTCTCTGGGGGACTCCCAGGAAATTACACCTTGCTCTCATATCATTCCATCTTCCCTGAGCCTGTTGAGCTGCCCACTTCCTTACCCTCCTCCCCCCTCACCCCCACCCACTGCACCTGACACAGTTACTCCACCACTATATGCCACCAAAATGTTACATCGGCCCAGTTTTTGAAAAGCCATTTCATTTTTCACTGTTGTCTGGGACTTGCAGTAATGGGGTCCTCTCACTCCGCATGGTTTCATCCGCCGTACGCATTCAGACCAATACTTGCTGGCCTCCTGCGACCTCAGACAGTGAATGCAATTATGACAGGCCTAAAGCCTTACTCAACTGCACTGCCAGGCTGCTTTTAGCCATGTGCTGCACTGCTGCGCGCTGTGGAGTTAACCCTTTCCACTCCCTCCAAATTGAATTTAAAAATGGCATCATCGTCAGGCCAAAAAAAATATTTTATGAACAAATCAGAAATGGAACAAGCACGACTCCTTAAAGGCCTGTACAGAAACTATGAATATTCTTCAATTGTTTGGAAACCGAACAGATTTGGGCGAAGGATTTCGCAGACTTCAATCTTTAGACTATGAAGAACAAAAAGCCTGACAGTAAGCTGTGCGATTCAGTGCAGAGATCATTATGTGCAATCCAACCGAATGGCTTAAAGGGGGATGAAACGCAGGGATAAAGATAAAGAGTGTTGCAGTCTACCAAGGTATAGGTTGTGCTGAGGTTTCCCTCCTGCTGGGCCCATTCTTTTTCTACAAAAAAAAGGAAATCAAGTGGGAGGCATGTTAAACCCCATACACTGAGCAGTGAGCAGGAAGTGACTTGAAAGACAGATGTTTGGCTTTAGTCAACCACATGCTGCCTCGGAGACGATTCCCTCCGTGATCCGCCAGCATCTCGGACACAAAGTAAATCAAGCGAGAGACAGAGACAATTGTCCACAATGTGTTCTCAAGCCTGGTAATCTTGTGTAAAAAGGTACAGAAGTGCTCCATCCTTCTGTAGATCAATACGTGCCTTTGAGAAGATATTGAAGGAGGTTTTCCACTTGAGACTACATCCTGCATCCTGTGGCTTCTTCGGATGAGGAGGAGAGGAACCTCTCATACCTGAATGTTTTCTATCCACGGCATTATGCTGGCTGACTTTTTATGAAGAGGAGGTCAAAGATTTTAGTTGAAATGCGTGAATGGACAACATTTACAGGTATTGATTGTTCCCAGGGGACAAATGTAAATTAACTGGGTAATTGACTGATCTTTACTCTGAGGCCACCACAAGGTCCAATGCTCCAGCGGTTTTTAAATAATTGTCATGAAACTGAATAGTATGCAGATTTATGCCTTAATTAGGGGGAACTCTAATATACAGTATTTGTGATCTTTAAGTTTTCCTCTATTACCTCCACCACCATTCAGTACCTCTGACTCACAAACACCTGCAGAATGAATGATGTCCGATCACCTATGCTCAAACCATGATCTTCATTTTAAGAAGTGTGTCAGCACACTAACATTTGCTGATTAGCTCATGTTTGCATGGTTGCTGGGAGTGTGTTAGCTGCACACATTAGCATTTAGCCACAAATACAACCTCTGACATTTCGACTCGTCTTCTAATCCTAGTGAAGCTATAAAATCAGTGTCTTAGGTCTGAATATTTCTCTCAGCATTTTGTTCAAGTAACAAGAAGTACTGTCTTTTTAATGTTACAGCATTCAGACGGTATGCAAAAGAAAATAAACATTGTTTTAAACGTGGTGTAACTGTTCAGTGCTATGGCCTCCTGAATTACAGTCATTCAATAGTTTGAAAATAAAAAATAAATTCAAGTATGTGTCATTAAAATCGAAGGTAACGTTTAAATTGTTAAAAACATAGTAGTGAGTGAGTCTAGACTTTATTTCGTTGGCTCTGTCTGCTATCTCCCTCAGTGTGCTCCCTCCTTTCAATGAAGCACTGAAATAATACCAGAAAGCAGCATGTGGTTGGGCTACATCCTCCAGTAATAAAACCAATATTGCAAGATAATTATCATGGATTTTTTACTGTATGCCCAGTGCACTTCTCCTGGAGGGGAAACTGTCAAGCGTTAGCAGATGAATTTTGGTTTTTATTAGCTCATAGTAAAACACTGCCTCACTATCTTATATGTAATATAATAGCCTGGCTTTATTGTCAAGGGAACCTGCAATAAAAAATAAATAAACGCATCAGCAGTTGCATACTAATGTAATGTGCAACATAATACATATTATATAGTATGTAGTCATGTTGTTTGATGCAGGATGTTTTTCTTCACACATGAGATACTGCAAGTGATGCTGACCTGTCAGGATCAATATTAAAAGTTGCAGATAAAGAAGTTAAACTGAGCTTTCTTCTGTCAGTTTAACCATTAAAATAACAGGTTTGGCTGAAGTACAATTTTGAATCCATTCATGCTTGCATTTATTTTCCATTACCACTTATCCAGTAGAGGCTCGCGTTTTTATTCATGATCATGATTTCATTCTTTAATATTCCACAACTGGAGATATTAGTCTCCTTGCAAACAAGGAAGTTAACTAAAAAATGTCACAGAAATGTTCCTACTATTTGTTCCTTGTTCACAATATGTATAACTTTCATTACTAACCAACAAAAGGTGTGGCATCCCAAAAATACACGTTAAATGACCTACATTCTTGTTGTGGCTGCTAATTTTAACATTTATGGCAAGCACAAATCCACTGCCTGCTGTTTCTAGCCAGGCGTAGTGTTTTCCCTCAGTTGAATTTACTGCACAGGAGGCAATTTTGCAGTTTTAGTGCATTTTACCTCAGTATTGTATAACACAAGAGCAGTAGGACATCCCAGCACTCACAGTCGCAGCAGGTTAGTCTGTGACTGCCTCTTTGTGACCTGTCAGAATGAGCCATGGCTGAGCAGGTGGGATTGTCCCACCACAGAGATGTATGCATCAGGATGCTGTAAATCCTCCACCGCCTTCCATTTGTTTACGCCTCCTGTTTCCTGCCAAACAAACTGCTAGATTTCCCATGAGAGCTCCCGACCCCCACGCGGCGTCCTCGGTGGGCATGCGTTACGGGCATCCCAGCCAGATGAAAACAGTTAAAACATCATTTTTAAAAAAGGTGCGTTTGCGTGGCAGCGGTAGCGAGGCTTAGATTCAGCTCAGTTATTAGCACAAAACCAGAGGATGCTCCATAAATCGGCGTGACGATCGTTCCCGTCACTCCCTTTTGAATTTGCCCTGATTCATTTCAACGACTAGAGATTATGCTCAAAAGATTTGATTCATCTTATTCATGCTTCAAAACCTGCAGCTCTGGGACAGATGGGCATTAATGTAGGATGGGAAAGAATAATTCTAAAACCAGCATAGCAATACTGATCAAATTTACACCTGAGTGAATGAACCTCACAAGTGAAAAGGCAACACTTGGGTTTTTATATCATTAAAAGAACTAATGTGTCCTCTTTGGATCATATTTAAGTTTATTATTTTAACAGAATCTCTTTTAATGCAGTATACACACTCTGAGATTTCCAGCTTTTTTTCGCTTAAATGAAAACACTAATTATGTCAAATCCGACATCCCAGTTGGGATTCTACTGGATCATTAGATGCACTGAAATGTCACCGCAATCTCCTCACTGTATTATTTTAGACTGATTTCAGATGCTTCATCTGGAGGGAAACCTGGTCTAAACCTCGTCTGTGTGTGAGTGTGCAACTAATATCTGAGTTTTATGCCTCCGTGCCAGCATGTTTTATTGGATGTGGAGGTGACGTATTTCACTAGTGAAGGACGTGACCCTGGTTGTTTATTTCCCATGATGAAATTGTCCAGAGGTTGATGACTCCGTAAATAAACAGTTCATGGAGCGGCAGCTCTTGGCTTCCGGTGACCAGTGTAATTATTATTGTGTAATCATCAGAGTGCAGATGTGGCTGTTCAGGAGTATGACTCCAACTGTTTTATTTTATTTTATTTTTTTTGTTGTGGTATTGCAAAGAGACTTAAAAACGCCACCTCTGTGCATTTGACCGTTGAGGTACCTTTTTTAATACAACCACACCACAGTCTCACTAAATATACATTACAGTTGTGTGAGCAATGGTGTTAATAACACAGACACCAATACCACTTATTATTAAGGCCATTTTCAAATGTTCTTTAGTCTGCTTTTTCTTGTTCCTTCCTACTGATATACGTCTTTGCAGAGCAGAAGGAATTCAGCAACCTCCATACCACGAAATGAACCCACCACCAGGACCTGACAAACTAAATTATACTCCATAAACAGATCTGGTCATAGAGAATTTAATCAATTACTGACAATTAGGGGACCTCATATAGCAGGAGCTGTCTGCTAATACCAGAACAGCAGAAAACGTCGAGCTATAACACCGGCAGAAACAGGAAGTCTGGTTGAAATAGCTTTCACTGGCAATTTTCTTCTTGTTCCTCCACACATTTAGAAAGACATTTTTTACAATGACCTCATCATTCTAGTGTCATTATGTGAAAATGTCTTCATTAAAACATCAAGTGATGAGTTCAGGAGCACAATATCATAAGATTTATTTCTTGGTGATTTCAAATGACTGGCTCTTGCTGTACAGCAGTCACATTGAGCTGTCTTCATTAAGGCCTGCATGTTCTGTAAGTCAATTAAGTCAATGTAGTTTTCTACATCAGCTACCTTACCATGCTTTGTCAGCACAATTTACTGCCTATAGATCCGCTGTATGTGCGATCTATAAAGTCCTCCTTCCTCACGCCCGTGCATCTGTTAGAAACTGTGTTGCAGAAAGAGAAATTAAAGGACCAGGAAAACGTGGATCTATAAACATATTATGTCCTGTTGTTAATGGAAATGTCATCAGCAGAAATCTCGCTGCACTATTGAGTGATGAGCCAATTTCCCGGAGTCCCTCTAAACCACTCGCATGTAAAACGGCTGGAAATTCCCAGGATTAAGTGTGTACAGTAGCACCGGTTCGCCACCAAAAACAAAACGACCGAATTTTCCAAGCGATTAAATTTAAATGCCCCTTATCCCAGTTTTGAATTGACTGCAATAAAGGGGAATTTGAGAATAAAAAGTGGAGAGCTTCTCTTGGAGGATGAATAATGACACATAAACATTTACTGTGCGTGGTCACTCCCTGCTGGTCACCGGCCTTCTCTGCCTTTCCAATATAACCCACCACTACCAAGCCAGTTATGGTGAAGCGAGGTGTGTGCCTCTGAAGTCTGTATCCGGGGTTGATTGACCGTGACCGAGTAATCGAAGCTCCTCCCGATGCAGCAACAGCACGCCGTCATGGTCATATCTGTAGGTCAGTCGGTGTGAGAACGCTTAACCCTTAATTTCCTCGCTGGCATTCCTTTAAACCCTTGAGATGGTTGTGACTGGTTCTTACATGATCAGTCACTGCTCAAATTAAGGTTTTAGCTCATGTGAGGATAAAATGGGCCTGGTAATTTCTATTAATTAGATGAAACATAGAAAAGGTTCTTGACTGGTATCAGGAGACCTCTTAAAAAGAAATGGAAAACACATTTCAACAAGACATTATGTTTCAACAGTACATGGTAGTGATTTGAGATAAATGCTAATACAGTAATATGCTAATGTTGAGCAGGCGTAAAATTTATGTTTCTCTTGCTAACATGCAATGTTGCTGTCATTTGTAAATTTGTAGTTAAATGGGAGTAGGCAGCAGCTGATTTCTGTAGCCTGCTGGAGTTTTGCAGATAATGCATTGTATTATTTTACATTAGATTATCCTGGGAATTTCCAGGGAATTTGAATATGCACACTAAATTTCATGGCAATACACAAAATAAATGATGAGAGACTTTGCTAAATAGCTTAAAGGGCAAACATGAAGTCACAGTGCAGGATGATTCAGGGGGCAACAGCCACTTGGACTCATTCTCTGAGGCCCGTGAATGTCGATGGCAATCGTTCCGCTAATCGCTGAGATATTTCAGTCTGTGCCAGAGCAGCGGACTGACCGACTGAACGACCACAAATAGCATGCCGTTGGCGTAGCTACAAATAAAAGAAATTAGATTCAGTATTGTTGTATGTTTTTAGAAGGATTAAGATTGTCCTGCAAAAAAGGAAAAGAGATCTTCATCATCTTCTGCAACTGCTTGTCCTGTGAAAGGTCACGGGGAGGCTGGTTTTACAGATACTCCGTAAAATAAATAATATTAAGAACTAACTAATCTTTTAGCCCTGATACAAATGATTGTTTTTTACAGAAACTGAGAACAAAGATGTGTATTCTATTAATAAACAAAGTAGCTTTTTGCCGTTGTTAAGTGGTTCTTTGTGGCTCAGTTTAGTCTCTTAGTGGAGAAAACTGAACACAGTTGACGTGGCCACAGCCTCCCTGCTCTGTTGGATTTTTCCCCCTCTTCTGATTCAGGTTTTGTCCTCAAGTGCTCTGCTCGCTTGTCTTCAGCCCCCTAATTGGGAAACCACTGGGTTTTAGTGTTCTCCCAAAAGCCTCTCATGTCGCGTCATTGTTTTTCCTTTCAGCCACCCTGAAGTGGCCAAACAATCCAAACGCGGCCACTTTCATGGAATGGCCCACACCTGCACGGATATAACGGAAGAGGGGGGACGTGGGAGAATGAAACGAGGCCGTCGAGGCTCCAGGTGTCTTGTTAACACTTGAGCCTTATTGACAGGTGGCGCTGTCTGTTTGAATTCCTCACAGACATTAACCCTGTGACCTGTTTCAAAACCAGAAGAAAAACCGTGACTAGGCTGATGCCAGTTGGCATGGCAACCTAATGTGAGTTGATGCAGCATTGACAAGACATTTACATATTAAACATTTAACTCTTAGCACACAGTCGTACACCTTTTGATTCTTATTTAATTTCTAACTGCTGCTAACTAAGATGTCTTATCTTCATTATGTCACTGTCTCCTCTTGTAGACCCGTAAAGCTTTGAGTCAGTATGTTGTGATAAACAGCAACACAAATCGAGAGAATGACCGTGCAGTGGGAACGAGATAAGGCTCCTTTAATGAGGTGTGGCAGAGATCCTGTGATTGTTGGCAGCATGACACCCCAGCTAGGATGAGTAAGCTGTGAGTGTCACTGCTCCGGTCCTGTCCCCTGACATCATGTCTCACAAGCACTTAAAAGAGCAGGGACAGAAGGGAGATAGAAGAGAGAGACCTTGAGAAGAATCATATTCATAAATGTGGCAAATCGTGCATTTTGAGCAGACAGACTGAGTCAAGAGTCAGCGTTAATCTCAAACAGCCTCCAGTCACATCTAAGTGTGACTTAAAGTACGACAGTCTGTCTTCTGACACTTGCTGTCGTCTCTCAGTTTACCTCCTACGCACATAAATGACAAGCCTTCGCATTATTTTTGCAGACATATGGGTTCAATCTCTTATTCTAAGGGAATGGAGGGCCATGAGATACAGCAAGTGATGCAGCCTTGACTAAAGTTGTTGCAAAACCAGCCATGAATATAGACACAGTGTCTTATAACAGCATTAATCTGCACACATGATCATTTTCTATTATGTCTTACAATGTAACTAATACACTAAAAAGGACATGTAGTGAAACGTGTCTAGTTTGTAGCCCCGCATACATATTTCTCCATCCCCGCTTTCCTAAACGTTGTGGCATCTGTATAATGTCATCCTCAGATTGTCCACTAGGGGGTGCAAGAGTAGAGCAGAAGAAACCTGAGCCCAGCAGAGGGTTTTATGAGGCATCCCATTTAATCAACAGTTCTTAATGAATTAATTTTTACTCTTTGTGACCGAGATGAATCATTATGAACCCAGTTAAGTGGATTTTTTCATTAAGAGCGTTTGGAAAAAAAAGAGAAAAACAAAAGCTTTGCAGTGTTAGTCATGACTAAATGCGCAGTGTAGACTGTTATGTGACCGTTGCCATGAGGGTTGATGTAATAAGGCCCCGACACATGTAATTGCACACCTTTTTTTGTGTTTCATTCTTTTCTGTGCCTAACGGAAGTAAGCCATTTATTACCAAGTGCTGCAGGAATGCAACCTGGCTAAAAAGAAATCACGGATGATGTATAGATGTGTCATAATCCTAGCTCGGGGATTTGTGCTACTGTGTTTACCTGGACAGTGTTTGTCAGTAAAAGTCACTGGGTCAGATAATTGAGTAAAAAGAGACAGATGGTGGCAGCATTTACTGCTGATTACATGGAGGTCATAAACTGCCTTTCAGTAGCTGGGGGTGTCGGGAGCGAGCCTATTAAACCGCCAGAGCCTGAATCTTAGAGGGATGCAGCTGCACCAGCAAGAGAGTGGACGGGTTTAAACAGACTGCAGACGAACAATATGTATATCTTAAAGAAAAAAGTATCAGGTTTCATCTGGTGTTTTGTGTAAAACGCAGGATCCCCGGGGTTACTCGTGCCAAGACAAATACTTGTAGCTGGCACACTGTAGCTGGGGATGTAGCTGCTGTCACTCACACACAGCAACGTCGTCTGTATCAGAGACCTCTAGGCTACAGCGAAATTGCAAAGAGTGGCTGTATATGCACAATGCTGGAAATATAAATAGTATATGCTGATGTAGGGCCATGCGCAGTGTAGTAGGTTGACAGGAGGACGCAAGGGAAGCAATGTTCTGCAAAGCTGCTGGACAATGCAAAATGCATTAACGCTAGCAAATGGTTTGTTAAGATGAATGTTCTCTTAAGTACGGGAAAGTGCAAACGTGCAAATAATCACTCCGAATCACTTCACCTTCTCTTTTTAGAATAAATCAAAATTTGATTCAGCTTGAATAATTACCTTGTATCTTGTTACTGCGTGTGCTGTGATATTTACAAGCAGCTCAAAGTGTAGACCACTGTAAATGTACATTATGTGAAGCCTCTACATAAATTTAATATATTGATGTTTACTGCTCTGTAATAAACGCTGATGTGGAATTTATATCTGTGAATGACACTTTCATCACAGCGTTCAGCTGACGGGCCTCCTCACCGTTCATTTGCATTAGCCTGCTATATTGGCTTAACTGGGAGCGGGAGCTGTGTTTACTGATCACGCTGATGTATTTGTCCACCAACTCCACAGGACAGGTGATCGATATTCAATTACAGGTAGATTTCCATTCTTCCCATGTAGTGTAGTGAACATCAGTCAATATCTTTGTCAAAACGATTGCCAGCACGCAGTACGCGCCGAAAGTTATTTGGAGCAGGATGCGAGTAAATGATCTACAGTTTTGTGGTGCCGGCAAAGTCGATCCTCCCGACCATAATTTTGAATTATGATGCTCATTCTGCAGATGGTAAAATGCAGATCTACACCATTGTTCTCAGATATGCAGGGCTGCAGCACCTGTAGCAGAGACAGCAGACATCATGACACTGTAGAAGTAAAAATATTAAAAAAAAATTTTACATGTCCCTATATCGGAGCATGACAACTTGCAAAGTACTCACCATTTATTTAAATGACATTTGCATTTGGGGAAATTCCAGTAGCAGAAGGAAAGTCGGGCATGGTCTGTGGAAAGTGGACAGCTTTAGAGAAAGTCAAAACATACATTCAAACATACTGTACATTTATGTTTTCTACTGCCCTTTATATACCACTTATTTACATATTAACATGCCCAAGCATTCAGTGGCATACATTTCTTGACTGTGGGGTTCATTCATGGTATGAGAAATAACAGAACTAACTGTTTTTGAAAGGTTTCTACTCCACTGCTCGGGCATTTTATCACATGTTCAGGTGAAGAGAAGAACATCCGTCTGTCGTGTTCTCACTGCTGTTCCTCTTTAGCTTTCAGTTAGGGTTGAACACTGAGAGTCAGCTAGTGGCCCTCCAACTTAGCTGCATCAGAAGCTTTGCTTGCAGCATTTTAACAATACTATTGACACCACAGTAAATCAGGCACAATTACCTGTCTGTTTGCCATGGTTCTCTGGGTGGTGGCGCGGGGTTGAGGTGCACTGCATCAGCATAATCGAGTTCCACAGCGAGATGCTGTTTGTCCAAACTGAGCACTGTTCACAGTTCCCTGAGTCTGACCTGCAAGTGCAAGTTTAAAACCCTCTAATCTCCCATTCACGGGCATTCACGGCCATTAAAATTCCATCTTGGTTAGCCAGGTGCGTCGCCCACTAATGGAGACTGACTCTGCCCATTTGCTTTGTGTTATGTTCATTACCTCCAGCCACCAGGCTAGGCTATTGTGCAAATGGAAGGAGGGTGGGAGTGCTGCTCTCAGAGTCAAGACCCATTCCTGATCCTCTGGATCATCTGTGGATCAAGTGCTTCGGTCGTATCTCTTCTCCTCTTCTCCTTCTCCTTTTCCCCAGGCAGAGATTGGCCTCCCATTTGCGTTGATTAGCAGAGTGTGCAGGGAGGCGAGCAAACATCCAGAGGAGGCACTCCTCTTGAATAAATATTTGTTGTGCCTGTTTGGATAGTGAGTGTTTTCGCTCTCACACACATTCAGTAAAGTGGATGTTTCTAATAACCTTGTGTTTGCATCTGCAGTCTGGTTGTAGAGAATCCACAAAAGCTAGGTTACAGTCTAATAATGTAAAATATGCTCACACAGCATTAAGACTTAGTGCATAATTCTTATGCACTTCTCATCTATTAATCATAAGTGTGGCAAATGATTCTTTCACACACTGAAATATGCATAACCTACCACTCTGTGAATGCACAACAAGGTCACAACAGTAGATGAAATTTAAATGTTATCTAAAAGTACATTTAGACATAGATGACAGGACATGTGCCACTGTATTTTCTTTTCATCATCAAAACACAACATCTTTGCAATTTCCCTGTTCAAGGATTGGAGGAGGACCCAGAGTGCTGAGCACACTGGGGTAGAGCTACTGTGTGTGATCAGGGCAGGGATTGGTCCAGATCTCTGCCACTCAGACAGCTAGTACTCTCCCACTTCCTCTGTCCTCCTTTCCTGGTGCAGCCTGGGAGGAGGGAGGGGAATGGATCTTTTCCGTGTGAGTCGCCGGTGCTCCCTCAGCCTGCTCCTTATCACCTGCCCTTGACTTACTGTGAACAGACGCGACCGAGAGGAGGCTGCACTGCTCACACCTCCCCTGCCAACGTTCTGTCTGTGTTTACATGAGCAGCTGCTTTCAGTTGTGTTTCACTCCGGCTGTTTCTTTCTCCTCAGTGGAGTGGTGAAGGAAGGAACGTCTGTCCTCGGACGGTGGAGCTCTGATGGGAGGCAGCGCTGACTCTGGCTGGCACTGGGGATGCTGAACGGAGGGAGGGAGGGCCTGTTTGAGCTGGGACAGCAGCTCCAGCAGCAGGGGGAGTACCAGGCCGCCCTCCACTGCTTCCTCAGCTGCCTGTTGGGACTGACCCATGTGCAGAGCTTCACTTCTCTGCCCAACTGCTTACACCAGGTGAGCCACATGGGGACTGAACGCGCGCGCATTGTCTTCCTTTGTCTTCCACCCACACCAACATGAGTGCACATATTCATTGCATGCATCTGCTGATCTGCTGTACCTTGCATGTGCACAGCTGTGCAGACACATCTGATCACACGCCACAGCACACAGGACACAGGACACACTCAACCTTGATGTCTCCCACACCAATGTCAAAATCTGACAGCTCAGTCACTCATGTGTCTCTGTGTTGATACTGTAACTCCACTATCATCCCAGGAAAGGATGGCTACTAAATGAGGTATTGGATGCTAATATGCAGCAACAGTGACACTCACTTTGTTATAAGTGTCCAGATAATAGCTGCCCCATTGTGTGTGGGCTATATGTAGCCTTATTTAAGGTCAGAGGCATTATGTTTTTGGCACTGCATGGTCAGGGTAAAGTCTGAGCAGATTACATACCGGGGTGATTTACAAGGCCCTCCTACTAAGGCAGAGCTGCAATTTTAATTCTCTCTAGTAGTGCCTGGAGGAATGTCCCTGATGTCAAAACATAGCCTTTACTCCAGAACTTTGGAACGTGCGGCATGACGTTGGCCAGACCGGGGTTGCTGCGAGGAGGAAAAAGGATTACTTGTTTTGACAGCTCCCAATATCACTTGTGCACACACCCGGGAATTGTGTTGGAAATTAATTATGTAATACTTAACCACTGGTTGTTTTTTTGTTTTTTTTCCCCCTGTGCTTTGCAGATTGCAGAACTCTTCATCACTGAAAAGAATTGTATCCTTTAATAAATCAGTCTCCGTCTTTGCTTTCCATCTCACCCCGACTCGGAGAAAGCTTTTAGCAAGCGGCCAATTTAACAGCTAGCCGAGTTTGGCTCTGTGAGCTGAACCTTCATTTGAAGGATTGTCAGTGTAGCAAATTCCAGCACAATGGAGAATGTGGGGCCTTTATAAATGCAATGTAAATCCAGGAGGGTGAGCGGATGTCTTCGGGCGAGTTCATAATAACACGTTTGTCCCCTAATGCCACATGTTTTGTGTGTAGCCCCGGCTGTGAGTCTACCCGTTAAGAGGATTTGTAGGCGCTTATCTCGGCACAACAGAGTGGGAGAGCACTAATTAACCTGTATCTGCGCTGACTGGGCCGCGCGTCGCCACTTTGCTGCTTCTATAAACTCCAATGGTATAGAATAGAGATAATAGAGGGGTGTTACGTTTCAGGATATATTACCTCCGTGGCTCCTCTCCCCGTCACTGAGACACTCCAACACTTAACTCACCAGCTCAGGTTATCCACCTCAGCAAGACGCTACCTCTCACCGTCCATTTTCCAAAATAGGTCGATTTGCTGAGCTTCACATCGTCAATAGCCATCGTAGTCTGCCCCTCTCAGCACGAAAGCGTATCTGCTTAAGAGGGTCATCCACCATGACGGGGTTAAATCCTTTGACATGCAGTACATTACTGTACAACGTTATTAATAGTAATGCATCGTTTCAAGTCAAATTGTGGTATTTCATGTGCGGTAGAATTGCTTTCTTCTACTTTTAGTGTAACCTTACAGCCATAAAAGCGCAACCACATCCTACGTCGCTTAGTAGGTCAGCGGCGGAGTGGAACCGCTTGAAATAACAGCGGAAAATGTATTTGAAGTTTTCATAATAACATTGCAAGAATATGATCATTACAACCATAACAGGAGTATAAAATAAAAACATGTTAAAATATAATTGTAGCTCAGAATATGAGACGACTTTAGAAATGTTTGCACAAAGACTGAAAAATATCTTGTCATTCTCCAGAAATTGCTTCCAACTGATTTCTGAGCGTGGCTCCCTCAAGGGAGGAAGGTGAAGGGTCATCCTCCTCGGACTGGGAGCAGGTTGTGGGAACTTTGGAGTTTCACAGAAACAGTTTTCTGAGAAGAATTTGTGGCATCTCAAGCACACCATTAGGAAATAAAGCTAAATTCATTTATTTTAAGTATATTGGTTTCATGTTGCTGTGCTGGCTTCAGCTGGCTATGCTGTATTAGATGCAGTTGATAGTTACACTGGCAGAGAAATGAACGCTTAAGGCTTGATGTATCGTTATCAAGGCTGGCAGTAAGTGAACTCTGTCCGAAGCCAAAAGCTCTTTTGGCTGCAGAGTGTTTGCTGATATGAGTTTCTTGGAAAGAATATGGACCACTGCATTTATACTTTAATCTCAAATAAACATAGACATGTGATAAAATCCTGGCCATGAGACGTCCTTACATTTTTAAAGTGGACCTGCAAATGCAATGTTTGATGACAACATTTCTAAGTCTACAGGAACTCTGCTGGCCTCATTTGAATGTCTGCGTCAGGAGGCTATTTCAGTACACTACACAGTCAGGTGGCACGTGCGATCCGATGTGCCTTTGAAGGCGCCGGTGTTAATGCAAGTTGTTGTCGAGCTTTGGAGAGCAGTCCAATTACCAGCTCTGGGGCGGCTGTGTGTGTGCAGGTAGAATCGAGGCCATTCCCAAGAGAGGATTGTGTGAGGTTCCTGTTGTTGCATTGTTGTGGTCCATGGCGGCTAAAAATAGCAGGCAGAAGTAGTGCTCTGACCTTTGGTGATGGCTGCTGCCCTCATCCTCCCTCACAGATGGTCCACCTCGTACGTGCTTTAGTCCCCGCTGCCAGGTGACTCCCAGAAGCTGGGGCATGTATTTCTAATCACATTTCTGTAAAGGAGCTCAAGATGTGTGCAGAACATCAAGCTAAATTTCAAAGAGAATGTTTTCCCTTTATTGCTTTAATATTAAAAATGATTGTTTTGGTGCCAGGTTTCTAGTTTATTCTCTTTTTTCCCCCTTTAAAACCTCATCACATCTTTTATTATAACTATTTTAACTGTGCTGGGACAGATCCAGAACAGATAAACGGCTCGACTGACATTGTCCCAGCGGTCACAGAATGAAGGAAACCAGCTCCAATCTTAACATTTTTACCGGAATAGAAACCTTTTTGTCCATCTTTTAAACTTCAATGTAAAAGTTGTAGATATTTAGTTTTATTCCCGGTACACTGACGTATAATGTGGAAGTAGTGACACAGCAGTGATGGAAAACCGAGGATGGAATTTATAGTGTTATACGCATGAGAAATGTTAAGTAGGACATTTAAACAGGCACGGCTGTGTTTATTTTAAGCATTCTCCATCTCATTGGTCTTTAAATTCACCTGACAAGCATCAGCGGTGTCATTTTACACCGGGTCGGACACCGAGCGCACAGAATGCTTTTGACAAAGTGAGCTATATTTAGACTGCTTTAAATAGAGAACCTTTTCATGGAAACAAAGCAGCGCTATTGAGATCAATCAAGGGAAGTTTAAAGAAGGAATAAAAAGAACAGATGTTGAAATAGGAATGTTATGTAAGAGATATGTGGTGTAATTGGACACACCTCATTAAAACCAAACGCAAAAAAAAAAAAAAAGCAGGTACACACACAAAAACAATGACACAGACCCAGCGACTGAAGTCTGTGTTGCGACATCTGGACCTCAAGATCAACAGTGTGCTTTGGATTACTACACGTTCTGTTTGCCCATAGGGGTGGCTCTCAAGTGGGACGAAAGACAAAAAATAAAAAACAAAAAAAAACGTGTTGAGCTGGGCAACAACACTGTTTTTAACTTCTACTAATCCTGTTGACAACTGAGACTGATCCTTTACCCATATAAACAGATGGAAAGGCCCTCCAGTTCATCCAGGCTGAAAAAATGTTCTATGAGGTGGCACTGATCGAGCTCACTGCTCTTCAGGGCAACACAGGCAAGTATATTCACATTATGCTACTCATGCTACATGTCAGAATCAAAGACTGTAGAGGTCACAGTGCGCACTTTGACTCTGAACGCGTCTCCGGGCTTTTTGTTTTCCTTGTAATATGCGTTCGACACATGTACTTTGGTGCCACTTACACGTGAAACAAGTTTCCATGCATCAACGAGCTCTTCTCAATTCAATTACTTTGTTTGGGTTTAACTGCATCACGTATTTTAAGGTTTACCCAACGTTATTCAACCCAAATGACCTGATTTAACTATCTGTCTCATGACTCCACTTTTGCTCAGAAGAAATAAATTCAATAGGTCTTTACATAGAGACTCTCTCCTTTTGTTTTTGAGCATCACATGCAGCTAATTATTTTTGACATTTACTACATAAAAATAAAATTATATTTTATTTAATTTGGAGGCTGTTGGCAAAGCAACAGATGCCTGGCAGGCTGTGTCTGGCGTAGGCAGCTCTCCAAAGTGACTTGTGTGTAATCTCCAACTAAAAACTGCAAATAACACATATAGACGCAGATGATTAATAGTTTGTTCTGTAATAATCCGGAAATCCACTCCTTGAAGTCGTTAAGACAATGCGAACTGACATCCCGTTCTACCCAGACTCCATCTTTGTTTACAATATGCCTGGTGGAGCTTTACGTGAGCGCTCACCGCAAGGCTGCTCGTTCATCACCTGCTGCTGCCACTGCTCCAGACGTCTGCCTCTTCCCCTCTGTCTGCTGCTGAGGCAGCAGCAACGCGGTGTAGCATGGGCACAGCGAAGGGGATCGGGGACAGACGTAGCAGAAGACAAATGGCCACACTTTCTCATTAGGAGCCGTGTGCCGCTACAGAATACTGAGGCCCCTGATTCAGCACTCACTCACATTGAATGTTGCACATCTCCAGGGGCAGAGCTGGCACCGTAGCTGCAGCTTACAAGCGTTCTTTCTCCTCCCTTGTGTCTTTCTCAAATGTTCCTTCATCTGTATTCCCCCACTGGCAGCTGACATCATTTTGTAGGTTTTGTAATGCAAACTAAGTCTTTACCTGTTAAAATGATTTATTAATTTGCTCGTGGCGTGGGTAGCACACACATTTCTGTGTCCACTGTGTGTGTCGAGCGTGCTAGGTGTGTACATACTGTTTGTGGTTTGTCACTGTGCGTCTGAGTGCTCCAGTGGGCGTGGCATGTGTGTTGTTTGACTCCCTTATCCACTCCCTCCTGCCCTTATCTCTGCTCTCTTGTCTCCAGTCCTCAGTTGGCTCCTCTTTACTGTTGAGGCTTAAAGTCCAGACGGCTCACATACCCAGGCTTTGAGGGGTTTATTTTTCTCTCCCTGAGGTGGTGGAGGGGTAATGTGAGCAAGGAGCAGTGAGGACAAAAGACAAGACAGACACGCAGAGGGGACTGTGTTTTAGTGGCAAATCGACCGTGATTCAATGCCCTGCGTTTGTGTGACAGGGCCTCAGGAGGAGGCTACCCTGGGATCTGCAGGATGGGCAACCCCAGAGGAACTTTCGGAGCAGGCCTCCCAGGCTCAGCACCTCGAACGGCTGGCTCAGCTCTGCATCATGAGCAAACAGTAGGTAAAATTGTGTCCTGCTGGAGCTTCCATTACGGTCTAATTAATGGGGTGTAACTTGTTCTGTGAGTTTAAAGGCTCAGTGCCCTCATCATAAGTCAATTTATAGTTAAGAAGAAAATCACTTTTATGACTTGTTTTATCACCCACGAAATACTGAATGCATATATTTATATATATGTATATAGATGTGTTTCTGCTGTACTTGTCCTCTCATCACTTCATGGGGCTGAAATGAAACAGTTCCTGCTGTAGCTGTGAAAAGGCAAACAGTATATTGGCACATGTTTCTGTTCTCGGTTTTATTACGTAAGCAGCTGCTCAGTACATAGCTCTCCTGCTTGTTTAGTAAGTTAATAATAATAATCTTGAGAAAAATGTTTTACTGAAATTGAGAATTTATGCGACGTCTTCAGAATCCCTCTTTAAGAAATGAATCACTTTTTGTCTCAGCTCACAGCTTTGTATAATGTTTTCTGAAGGTTTGATAAACAGCCTTCTTTGCCGTTCCTTCCTCTTCAATCTTTGTGAAAATATGTGAATTTAGGCAGAGAGCACGTCCGCTCGCACGTACTCACATTCACCGCTCTGCAGTGGAAATTTTTTGAACCAGCTAAACCCCAACTCTAAGTCTTTTTAGGCAGAGTTGAATTTCCTTGTAGATGTGGAGAAAAGAGACACCGCACTCTACCTGAGTGTTACAGGAGGGACACCTTAACTGGATCTGGTGTCTCCTGTTGCAGGGGTGCTGTGTTAGGCCGTAGCAGGCACCCATTTTCTGTGCCTCTGTTGTCACTGTTGGGATAAGGCCATTTAACCTGATTGCCAGAGAGGGTGCCAGAGGGTGGAAGGCTGGCTCTGTGGAGGGCAGATCACAGTGCTTCATTAATGCAAGGAGCATACAGTAGTTAAACTTAAATGAGATGGTACTGATTGTGCATGGCTGTACCCAGAGGCTTGGGTTTCTGGCTAAATAAGGACAAGAAGGAATTTGATTCTGCTCTGTGATTTTTTATTTTTTTTTTCCTCAGGCGCATACCCTGCAAAGACTCTAAAATCTGTACAAAATGATTGATCAGAAACTAAACACTGACCTGCTTTTATTTCTTTATTAGGAAAATAGTCTTAGCTCTCCCACGACTTTACTGTCTCCACTCCCAGCCTCGGCCTCAGACCTTGCTCCCTGTGGACAGGAAGTTGTAATCTTCTTGAATCTTTCAGCATTGTCGTAGGAAGTCTTCTGGACTGGTGAAGGGATTTTCTGTCTTTGCTGATCAGATGTCCTCTCAAAAGGTCCTTCTATGGCTGTGCAAACTGACACCTGGCCATTACTAATTGAAGGGAAGTGTGGCTTCAGAACAGCGAAGCTGACATCTGTCCCACTAAACACAGCTTGCTCTACATCTATGGACACACGTGAGGGTGTGAGGGTGATGAATGTCCTTGGCTGGTATTTCGGCAGATATGAGCAGAACAGATGGCGGATCTTCAGTGAAATACATCAGGTTCACCTAGCTTAGCACTAGGCAGAAGCGCGGGCACGAGACAGTAAACCAACCTGTGAGTGCCATGCCTTCTCTAATTCACCCCAGAGAATAGACAGGGGCAGGCTGCGCTGGCACAAAGAGAAGTTTTCCACTTCCTCCATAAGGAGCGTATTCAATCACAGCACACACGTGTTTAGATTTGTCATGCTGCTGTGCTTCAAACACCAAAACAGATATGCTCTGGTGCATTGTTTTGGAAAATATTTGTGTTTTCAAATGGCAGAAAATGTGCATAGTGCTCCCTTTTAAGACTGAACATTTGTTTTCAGCAGATGTCAAGTATTTTAGTATGGAGTTTCTTTAATGGTGCCATTTTCCTTTCCTTTCTCTTTCAGACCTCATCTTGCCCTAGAATACAGCGGTAAGGTACGTACTGTACACTGTGAGTTTCATCATGTCATTTGCTGTTTTAGGTTCTTCTCCTGATTTCATTACAATGTCATGACTCATGTGATTCACGCGTCTCTGCATCTTTTTAGGCTACAAAAATTCACCAGAGGACCTTCGGTAATGACCATCCAATTACAGCCAGGAGCCTGGAGCTCATGGCGACCGTCTATGCTGAGATTGGCAAGACTGAATATTCAGGTAAACACTCGCCTAGGTTAAATAGTACAGGGTGGCAAAGGAAACACTGCTCTCTTTCTTAAGTAATGTTACGAGACAGGAACTGCACGCAGATTAAAAACAAACATGCGTGTATGACTCAGGAAACCACAGGGGACGACTCCTCTTTCAGTAGTATGTAATTTACCTGTGTTAACATTCCAGTCTAAAGCATGAGGGTGGAGACCTCACGCGCCAGGAGACGTTATCTCCCCTATGCTTAGCAGAGCACACGACGCAGCGTGGACGCGGTTTGAAGCACTTCAGTCAGCCTTGTCAGACCGTGCAAATGTTAAATTAATAAACACTTGGAGCCGTGTTCGACACAGGAGCGGTTTTACGCGGAGCGAAGAGAAAAAAAAAAAGGAAGGAAAAGTAGCTTTGTGACAGTTTGAGGCCACGGTTTCGTTGTACAGTGCGTATGCTTGGCTTGCACTTACAGGGAGCAGCACTCTCTGGCCAGTTCTGATCTCTGCATTTTTGTGAAGCCCTGCCGTTCGTAGAAACCAGCCTTGTTGTCGAGTCAGCTCTCTGAGGCGGTGATGCTGAACGCCGGCAGCTACACGAAGACAGGATTATAGACCGTATAGTGGAAAAGCTTTACTACAGGCCTTGTTGTTCTCCTCAGATGGTCTTAAACATGTTTGATGAAACACTAAAACAAGACAAGAGCAGGAGAGTGGTTGAATTAGTAGCTGGCGATCACAGTACGCAGTAGTCTCTGTGCACGTTTTGTGTGACCTTTATGTTGTACTGTACACAGTGGAATCTTCTTTGACCTTCAGAGAGATGCTGAGGCATATCTAAGTGTTTACAGCTCTTTGTCCCTCAGACGCCCTTCACCATTAACTGGGTCAGTCACACTCCCTCTGCTGACAGACTATTTGCAAGTATTTGCAAGACGAGTTACACTACATGAATTGCACTTGTGCTGTAAAGTGCCCTGTGCCGTTCTGGATACTATTTTTAAGTTACAATTACAGATACAATACGCCCCTCAAGATGTGTCCCTTGATTTCACCTAAAGGTTGATCTAATGACAATAAACAGCAAAGTGGTTTCAGAAATGCCAGTGTTATTTAATATCGTCAAGGTGATAGTCACATTGACTGACTCTGATTATTAAGTACATATATTTCCTTAATTGGAACGTGTCCAGTCTGTGCATCGTTTCACTGTCTGTTAAAGGTGGAAATAAAAGGGCTGGTCATTTACTGCACATTCAGTTCCAGTCCAGGAAGAATCTTTAGCGCATGTCGCTTGCCCTCTACTGTCCTCTGCTGTCTTAATTTTAATGGAAGGCAAAACGCAGCCCAAACGATTACAAGGATTACTGCTGTAGATCAAATGCAAAGTGCTGTTTTCAGCTGACTTCTGAATGAGACTGAATGAGATCAGTTAATTGATTGAGTTTTACAAGATATTGCTATAGCCTTAAAGCCTGTTAGAGCCAAGACACTGAGGATGCAAAAGAAAGGATCGGGATGGTTTTGCATCAGGCATTGTCACTCGTTAGACTTTACTGTAGTGGTGCCGAAAGAGTTAACGCGCTGCCGTTGTTTCCCCAGCACATTTGCATGTTTGAGTTACTTTGTTTGACTTCACCTCGCCGTCTGTCTTGACTCCAGACTTCAGTGTGAAGCGGCTCTAGATCTTCATGTTCTGTGTGATCATGACTCTCCTGGTAGATTCTCTGGGCCAGTGCGTGTCTGCGCTGTCCAAACGCTTCGCTGCTGCAGAGTCCCTCAGAGACACGGTCAACTGTCTTCCTCATTCCCACCGGGAGAAACACTCAGAGGTACGCCACAGAAAGGACACCCACCATCAACAGGAGGACTCACTGAAACCTAAGGTACGGAGAACCCTCGGAAGTTCTGGGAATGAAGCTTTTCTGTGCGTTCCAGCTTTTTGTTGTTTGGACTTTAACACTTCTCAGATACGTGGAATCAGTGTGTTTAACCTGAATCGTATCTAACGTAGGTAACCAATGGCAAAGTCCCCACCTCCATATTAAAGAGGCCAAGTCCAGGCTATGGGTCAGACACAGAACCCAACCACAGACGGAAAGGGGAGCGGAGGGTTCGATTCAGGGAACCAGAGACCACAGTACATGGTAAGAGAACATGAATGTAAACAGTTAGCAACTGCACCAAGGCTGCTCAGTCGCAGACAGCTCGATGTGTTTGTACAACCAGGAAGTGCATGCTGCCCTCTGGTGCCTCGTCACCTTGACCAAACCCCTCCTCTGACTTCCAATTACATGTTCCATGCGCAGCCTACCTATGTCAGCTCTGCATTAGCAAAAACAGAAATGTATTGAGTGGCAATATTAATACAGTTTTGATTAAAAGAATCCCCTGAAATCAATGCGGTCCCAGCTGAAACCCCAACTTATATGTAACAGCTGTGAACGTCTTGCAATTGACGGTAAAGAGAAAACGCAAAATGTATTAAAACGCCGCAAGATTGCATCATAAACTATTTCCCGTTGGGGATTCTGTACTATTTAAAAATAATGTAATGCCGAGAGACGTCCAAACACGAGCAAGTGATTTACTCTTTTTAATTAATTATGCATGCAAATGAGGCGCAAGGAAGTCTGTTCCATAAAGATAGTGGGAGTCTATGAGGGCACAGCAGCTGGTTTGTAGCTGCTGTACATCACAGAGGTCGGCCCCTGTAGACTGACTGGCCTCTTTTCTGTCGGCTTCACAGACATTCCTTACTCTGACGGTAAGTGTGTCTGAAAGAATCACTTTATGGTAATGTGCATGAGGGAGTGTCCGCAATACTAACCAAGCAACTAAGCATCAGTGAAAACAATTAAGGTTAATTGTTCGGAAAGTGTTTGTCAAGAGCTGCCTCTGATTAACTTTCCCTTTGCTTGACACGCAATGTAGAGTTCTACCTGTCACTGTCACCCTCCTTTTTAACAATGTTTGAAACAGAATCACAGTTTGCGTGATAAGTGTATCACATTACAGTTCTCCCATACACACCACTTGCCAGGTCTTGCCTTTGTTCGTTCACAATGACAGTGAGTTGTGTCCATGAGAGAATTCAAATACTGATTTACAAATCAAAACCGTGAACACCTGGTTTTGCTCCCCCCCCCCTGCAGCCTATGAGACGACACCGTCCCGACCCCACCTCGCCCTCTTCACCTGCCTCTTCCTGCTGATGTCATTCCTGGGCGTGGCCATGTACTGCACAGACCGCCGGCGCCCGCAGCGAGTGTGCGAGGAGCTGGAGGCCTCTTTGGCTGTCTACCTGCTGCATATGAAACAGCTCCTCTGGGGCTGCTGGATATGGCTGACGATGCAGTGACTGTGCCCGGCCACAGGTGGAGACATGGAGCCTCTTTTTCATTTTTAGTTTTTAGTTTTTTTCAGACACCTCTTTTTTCCTATCTCTGAAGGTGCCCAGGCCCTCAAACACCTCAGCCATTTGACAAGGCTCTGTACACTTTCTGTGGTGCTGCGCCACTCCCACAGTGAAGAAGGGAAACGTGTAATCCCAGAAATATGTAGCTTCCATGTCTGTATGTATATATGTAGTAAGGTGGTCGACATGCCACTGCATATATTTAAGTTGTGATGGCATCTTGTTCATTGTGATGTTGATGCTCACGTATAACGCTCACATAATCTCCACGACCATGTGATTTTTCAGTTCACGTCACAGTGTACCGTCTGTGAGTTTCCATGGAATGCAAATATTTATTTTGTCACACAACATGATTTGTGTGTATCAGATATTACACAGAACTGAATGTGTATATATGGCTCAATATACTAAGGACTATCACAGTATTTAGCCTTGTAACTGCACATAAATGAATGTAGAGATGTTTGAAGAAAAAACAAAAAGGCTTCGACTGGCACGGTGCACATCTGACAGGAGGCGGATGGAGGCATCATGTGTACACTGTTAGATAATGATCTGTGAGAAAGAAAACACAGGGCTGCATCACTTCACAGGTTGAATGACTTAAGAGGTGACAACCGCCTCGTTCTTTTCAGACTGACGGGCCGTCCGCACGGATGGCTGTCAGCCTGAGATCTAGTTCCACTGAGGAGAACATCTGCAGCACAATATTATCTATGATCAGACAATATACTCAAACTGAATGAATGCAAGTGCTTTTGACAGTTTCTCTTTATAACCGTTTGAATCCCACAAAAGACTTCTATATTGTATATCTGCATCTTCGCAAAAAGTGTCTGACTTTCGGTTCGGTTTTTTAACTTTTTGTTACCTGTAGTATTTCTATTTAAAACGATATCCAGGTTTTAATCGTGATGTCAGATTCCCATCAGTCTTTGGAGGAGCGTACGGATGGATGGATGGGTGTGGGCTGCAACACGCGTCCAACACAAAACATCACTTTCATTGCTATTTTTGAGGCCAAACACGGAGATATGGCAGAAGCAGACTGTGTATATGACTGTACCTTTATCAAAGGAAGCAATTAAACTTCAGACAGCCACACCACCGCACAAACGGATCGCAGGTATCAAAGGGCACAGTGATGCACATCCCACATACCTCTCATTATGAGCAATAACACACATCACATAGTTTCCATTAAAACACTGCTCTTTATATAACAGGTTTCAGGGAACTCGAGATGAAATGGATTTTGGAGAGCTCACATTTGAATGTCAAAGCAATAGAGGGCTTGTAGCGCCTGTATGGAAGAAAGAAATACAAAATACTCCGTACTGTCAAACTAAATTATCATTAGCAATAAAAACGATACCCAGTGAACTCATGTCCTGTATATGCACATTTAGCTTCAAGCTGCATTTCACTGCTGTCCAAACATGTATGGTCACTTTGAAAGAAGTGCCTTTTATGGAGGGTTTTCTTAGTTTCTACCGTTTTATGATTTCAATTGTTTTGAATAAAACTGTCATTGCCTATCAAAGTCAAACAGACGACTTGCTTTCTTCATGAGCATGAGCCAACGTGGAATGTGAAGGAACAGGGAGAGAGATGCATGCAGGTATACTAATGTGTGTCCACTCACAGTAATACAGTATATTGGTTTGTAGCCTATAAAGTGTGAAGTAGAAGCCTGAGTTACTACTGTATATGGCACAAAATATAATCTGTTTCTGTTATCTCACACACGTTGCTAAAAGCGCTTTTGGACCTGCTGCCGAAATACACAGTGCACAGTGAGCTGCGATTTGTCACTTTTATAAAACACCTTTTTGTAGCTGCTGATAAAAGTGGAAATACACTGCAAAAGCACACGTCGCTTTGCTTTGCTGCAGCATGCAAAGAGTTGTCATTTCACCAAGACGCAGTGTGTATCCTACCAGGAAAGAAAGCCTATATTAGGAATACATTTACTGGTGTATTAAACAAAATAACTGCCCTTTACATCTAAAAACCACCCTATTAATTTGTCATGCATTAGGTCCATGCAGAAGTTTCACAAAAACGACATGATCATTTGGTCAAGGAGTCCAAAACATTAATACTGTGTCGCTAAATAGGATTTTATGAGTCGAAACTATTTGGGTTTGATAATATCAAAGCTTAGCTGGCGCTGTGCATCTTGAAGAGAAACACCTACAGTGGATGCATTAGAAGAACAAAGCAAAAATCGCACATTTGATTAAAGCCATGTTCCATGGGAGCAGAAGCCAATTGATTCTGATTGTCTACACAGGCAAACACTGGTGTTTCTCATGGCAGGCGAGAGGACTATACGGTTCAGAGTGAGTGAATGAGAGTGTTTGTGTATCCTCCGGGTTTCTAGATCAGGCCGGTCTTGAGGTCAGAGCCGCGGCGTGACGAGCGGCCGAGCAGCAGCTCCTTCTCGTGGATCAGTGTGTCCAGCAGGTCTTCTTGTCTGTAGTTGTGGTAGACCTTCAGGAAGGCCATCACTGCGATGCCGAGCCAGGTGAGCCAGGCAGCCCACAGGCCAAACTGAAAGAGAAAAAAATATCCAAATTAGGACTCAGATCCAAGACTCTGTCAGACTGTCTGGGTGATAATATTACCAAACGGCTGTTACCTGAGCTATAGCAAACTGGTCGTAGAAAGCAGAGTTGTCCACTCCGAGTTCTAGATCAGTGCTCTGCAGGTCCTCGCAGCTACACAAAAACATACAATTAGCACTATACTGTGGAAACATCTGAAAAGAAGAGTCTCTAGTTCCTTTCTTACCTGCTGGGCATAGTCCCACCCTCGGTGATGGCATCGCACCACAGGTTGAAACCCACACTGATGATGGTGCTGGACAGGAAGACTATGAACACTACCAGGGAGCTGATCAGCAGGTTGAGGAAGGCATTAAAGAGGGAGCTGGAGACAGATGGAACACAAATGTAAAAAACTGCAAAAGAGAAACTGTCTAGTGTGCACAAAACACTTATGTCATTTCTGGGATTTTCTTTTTGTTTGTCTCTGGGCCTGTAAAATTGAAACACATTTAGGCCCCTTATATTAAGATTTGCAAGATTAAACTACAATCAGAAGCACAATAATACAATGACATGGGTTACTTTGATGTCACAGAATACAGCTGTGTGAGTCAGAGCTTGTGATTCAGATTTTTCAAAGGCAACTGAAGTGTGTTTCCCCCCATCTCTATCATGGAGGATGACTAGACGTTTTCAAGAGCTTCTTCTATGGCTATTTCCATCACACACTATAGGCTATAATGCATGCAGGCTGTGATTCTGACGCGCTGATCAGGGCGTGAGAAATGAACAGGAAAAAAAAAAAAGGCACATCTGCATTAAACCGTTAACCCTGAGTGATTTGTCCTGTCTAGTTGTTTTTTACTGGTCTGGGTGTACGGCCACTCACTCGTCGTGCCCCTTGCACAGAAAGAACAGCAGCCTCCATGCCTGCACTGCGGACAGAATGAGGGACGCTATCCCGACAAAAGTGATGAAGCTGCAGGCGGACTCGGGTCCCCACTCCTCCACGATGAAGCGCTGCTTCGACACAGTGATGTTCTCGTTTTGCCACATGCCCCGCGTGAACAGCAGGCATCTCCCCCCGAAATCCTCCGTGTTTTCCGACAGGGGCACCACGGAGATGAAACCGAACACAAAGGCTAAAAAATAAAGGATGCACTGGGCGAAAATCAAATTATCGAGAGCCATTTTTCTGCCTCTGTGCTCCGCTCTCCGCGTCCTGGAAAAACTGCGGCTGCGCAGTGGAAGCAGAGATGAGGCGAGGAGGCGCAGCATCCGAAGAGGCGCTCTGCTGCAAATGAATGAGCACGCTCAGGCCTTCAGGGCTCTGTATCTCATCTACATCCAAGCCGATATGGAGATACTCCTCTTCACCGGTGTTCCTATACGAATCAGCTGAGGTATTTAGCAGGAAGTTATGACATCTGTTGTCCTTAACATACAATTTTCTCCATAATAGCATCCCACAAATGAAGAGAGCTTATTCTCTTACCCCGCTGAAGCTATATGATGTTTATACAAAGGACAGGACTCACGCAGTTATGGCTCCATCTAATGGAAATATTCAAAGTGCCTTTTTAGACACGTTTTCCCAAACTAGTTTGTCTTTACAAATAAAATACATGATACCTGGTTGAGTAATGTTTGGTTGCACAGATGAATGATTCAACTGCAAATAACCATACCAAAAAATGGTAATCTGGATACTGCAGAGGGTTCGGTGTGATCATTCCCTGCACACATGCGGCTGTGCACACACAAATTGGAGTAATGGTTTGTTTATACGTGGTGACAGTCCTTAAAGAAGGGCAGGTAGCTGTCACTGCCATCTGACTCGCTTCACTGGGCCCATCTGGTGAGCTGGCCGAGGTGTCTCTACCCGTCCTCGGCCGCCCCAGCCTCTGTGCTGCTCGCAGTGCCCTCCAGTGGGGAAGACACCCGCAGCCACTTTGGTCCAGAGTCGTCACATTTCCAGTTTACTGTGTGATGATCACTAGCTCTATGTGGCACAATATGAAGATAATGGATTGTCTTCAAAACGATAACTGGAATTCATTTAGAAAATACATGTGCTTTCAGCATCATCATTTGAGCTACAATTGAGTCATTGCAGCTCACTAGATATTAATAATCCTGCTGTTTCCTGGGCAACACACCACGCAGCGTAAAGACAGGTATTTATACCAGAGCTTTCCAGACATCAGGCGGCCATTTGTATCCATCATACAAGCTGCAGTTTTTTGCATCATCTCCCTGGCGCATGATTTATGTGTCAGTTTGCTGCACCACAGCACTCTGATTTCCATGATGGTATCAGCTCCCAGGTTAGCTTGAGTTATTGTGTTCTTGAGAGAGTGTGTGTGGTCTCGGCCAGAAAGTTGATTTCCTTCCCAGGCACTGAGACAGTCGGCTTTTAGCATCATTGGGCACTGTTACTTATGTTTCATGCTCCTTGCGCGTATTTTTTGCTGAGGCAGATCCTTATTCTTGTGTGCGTGTGATAAATTGTCTTGTTTAATAGCTCCCGTAATCCATCACTTTGCTTTTTCGACCCTTCTGTTGGGATACATATTGTACTGCTTGTGAATTGGAATCGTCTGCTTTTACTAAAAGGAAAATTAAACCAAAAAACTTGAATAATATAATAAGGGAACACTTGCTGACATGCTCACCTCGTCTCTGGCTAGACCTCAAGCGTCTTCTGGTATCAGAGATGCTGCCTCACCTGCAAGGTCTTAGGGAATGGCCTAACAACTTCATAAGAAATTCTCCCTTACACAAAGATTACACGCACAGAACTCCAAACCCCACTGTTTAATAATACAGCATGTGTGGGCTTGTGAACTGCGCACCCAGGGGAGACCCAGAGCAGAAGTGTGTCAGGCTGAAATATGTGTTAAGTTATTCACCCCCAGAACAAGCCACAAAAGGGAGGAGGAGGAGGTGGAGGATGAGAGCGAGGGAGGGAGGAGGATGCTAACCCAAACGCAGTCCCCGGGCTCTGTGCAAATATGGGGAGCGATGGGCAGAAGAAAGCATTGGGAGGTCATCCATTTTTCATGAGATGCAATGGCAGCAAAGCAAACATCCTTTTTTTTTTCAAGTGGAGCAAACCAGTGAAGAATCTAAAGTGCAGAATCATTTTCAAGGACACCGCAGGTGCATTGTAAATGTGGTGCATTTCATGCTTGGACTGCAACAAAAAAGGAGACACAATGTGATCATGAATTATCACATTTTACTTGAGTTTTAAGCAGCAAACAGTTTAAGAATTCATGTTTCGTCAGTTATTTCTGCCATATTTATTAGTGAGAGTGATTCTTAGTGATTCTTAAAGGTGTGGGAGGACGATATCACTGGGTAGGAGCAGTTGCTGTCAGAGGTATCAGTACCGGAGTAGTACAAGTTATTCCTTGTAGTATTTCTCTAGTTCTTAGGAAAAAATAGTATTTCTAAATAAATAGGCGTCATGTTAAAAGCCCATCCTTCGTCTCGTGGCTGTATCTTCACGTTCTCTTTACTCGTTTGCCTCTGTGGGATCGACTCCTTCCACTTCTTATGGCTCCTTGTGAAGCCTTCCCCACGCTACTCCAACAAGTAGGCTCCTCCGTCAGCACCTGCAACACAAAACAACGGCACAAAACAGACACAATTACAGCCTCATATCCTGGCCAGTGATGTGGAGGGCCTGATGAAATATCCTGTACCCATTAATCTTCCCCCAGGGGGCACAGGAGACTGGGAGCACTGGGCCAGTCACTGATTAAATGCTCCTAATAGAGGCCATTCATCTCCCCTTGATTCTTGAACGTTTCAACGCGCGACATCGCCCCAACACAGCGACTCCCCGCCTCTCTCTGTGCAAATATTGTTATTTTCATAAAGACCGCAAAGTCGATAGTGTTTAATTTTGTGGTATCATTCCAGACGGGGCATGATCTCTCAGTGAGCTCCCATTGTTTGATGGATGACTTTGTTTTTCCCGCAGTGTGATCGTCTGATTTATAACTGTACCGAGCATCATAAAGTGGTCACGCACGAGGTCACACAATGAGAATTCACACAATTTTTAATATCCGTATATTATTATCTTTAGCTGATAGTTTGATCAGCTATTAGGGGTTTCTTTTAAACTAATTTCCAAGGATTAATCTCTCTATCTGCCAATTAAGGAAATCCTACAAGTATTTTTTCTGGCAAGGATGAACAATTAGCTCACAATAGCAGCCCTTGCACCTTAACAGCTCTCTGGGAACACACTCTCACAATGAGATGGGGAAGTAATAAATGTAATGTCATGACTAAAATACATGCACTGAACAATCAAAACAGACTGGCCGCGACAGACTTTGTACAGTACTACTCAGACATACCCAAGTATGATCATCATAAATTAACATGGCCTAATTACGTTTTACCTGCCTGGTTCCATATGGTCCCCAATTCTGAGCAAAAATAATTAGGTGACTACATCCCAATTAAACAATTATCCAATGAAACCTCTGTAAAACAATTACCTGGTCACATCTGCACAATGATGTTACACTGCTTAGCGGTGTAATGTTCAGATCAATGCACAAGCTGTAAAGAAAGCTGTAAAATTTGATGGTACAAACAGGCTACTACTGCATTTTTGTCAAATAAATAATAATGACGCTCCTGTATTTCACGGACAGATCCTTCTGTGCTTCATGACGAGCATAACATCGACTGGAGCAGCTTTCATATTTGGAAAATGACATCATTGTAGGTGGAGAGCTTAAAGGCGTTGATGCTGATGCTGGAGGACAGCAGAGAGAGGGATGAAGGATAGTAAAGAGGGCACCTGCTGAGTTGTGATGGAGTGAAATCCTTGGGGACTAAAAATGAGATCATCCAAAAACTGTCAAGCGTCTTCACTGGAACAATAGTGACCCCTATTGACCAGTCTGGATTTAATGAACACATCATTGTCCCAATATACAATAAACTGCCCATTGTACAGTATGAAAACAAATTACCTGTCTGCCATCTCTGTTGTCTCCCCTTTGGTTTGCGGTGAAGTTGACCAGACTGTACGTATATGGCTGATTTAGGACAAACGGAGGCCTCCTATTATCTGCAAATAAACAGAAATTAAACCTTAAAAAAGAAAGTGCTGAGATTATCCGAATTGCTTTCAAGTGAAATGTGATGAGCAAGAAAAAAACAGTTGCCGTAAACATCACATGGATGTGTCTGGGTAACAACATATATGACACTATTCTTTTAATTTTATGCCACATTGCTCCGCTGTTACGTCTTTAACCCTTGTCTCGGTGACAAGGTTGGGGCATTAGTTTGGGGCAACAGGCCATGGATCCCTGAGGCCCAGCGGTGATCAGCACAACCTAGCAGATGGAGGGAGGTCTGCCTGCAGTGGTGGACAGTGCACCCCCCACAGAAAATGCAGTGGAGGGAGGGAGGGAAGGAGAGTAGGGGTTGTTTTATGGATGGCTGAATGCTGCAGCAAGGTTAAGGGAACCAATCTCTGACACTTCCACCCCAGCAGTCTCCCCTCTCCTAGCAGCCAAGCCCCCCTGCCTCTGCTACATGTACCTGCATCCTGCACCCTGCAGTGCACAACAGCTCCTCTTACATACAATTATGTCTAGCCAGAACACACACACACGTGCGCTCAATATTAATCCTTAGAGCACAGCAGGCAAAGACGTAAATGGGGTTTTCAATTAGCATATTGCTAATGAGCATTTGCAAATTTGGGGTCTTTAAAAAAAATTAAAAATAAATAAATAAACTGGTAGCACATTTTTCATTACAGCATTGGGCTCACACAGGTTTGTATTGGGTTTTAAATACATTTTCATGAAACGTACCCAGTTCTTCACACGACACGATAGCTGCTCCTGGAGTAGATAAGAGGTCACTACAAGTCTCAGTGCCCTGTTTCCACCAGCTGGCCACTTTGCAACACTTGGGCCAGGCTGAGTCACTTAGGACGCAGGGTTCATCTGTTTTTGATATGGATTGGGAGGAGCTGTCATCGGTGGTGTCACACGGAGCAGAGGTGGTTTTGATGTGTTTCAGAGAGGCGTCAGTGATCCTAGGATGGAAGGTGGAGCTGTGCACAGGGGAGAGGAGGGAGCTGTCCTGCTCACCTGTCCTTGGTGTAGGCACCTCTAAAACAAAACTCTGGTGCTGGTTGGTTTTAGACGGGGTACAGGGGAAGTGTCGACTGGAGCCTTCTAGTGGTTCTAGTGGCTGATCACATTCCCACTAAGCATATACAGAGCAAAACATTACACAGAAAGATCTGATATTCTATCAATCGAGATGTGCTGTTTGGTTCAGGACAGCTATTATAGGACATACCTGGTGAAATTCCCTTTCTTGGAACCAGTCAGGAACGGTTGCTGCCTCACTGCTACTAAGAGTATCTGATGGGATGCAGTCAGATCGGTCCTCTTTGTTGACTGACCTACAAGGCCTCCGCAGAGAAATGACATCTGGGGGTCCATGAACAATGTCCTCGGACACTCCTTTACTGCTACCCCTTATTTCTGCAGATAAGAGTCCATGTAATGAACGTTCAGTGGGGCCGCAATCCAGCCTGGTATTATTTTGTCACTCCAGCTGAATGTGCCTACACACCATAGTCAGGAGAGAGAAAATCTGGCACAGACTGGCTGTCGTTGCTGCTGTAAAACTGACACTGGAGATCCAACCTGTAAAAAATAAATAAAAAATCTGTAAGTTTTAAATTAGCTAGCGATTAGTGTGGTGAGAAGTATGATGAACTCTGACCTGGTGTCTAAGATAAGGTTTTCATCCATGAAAGAGTATCCTAAAAGAGTATCAGTGCTGAAAATATCCTCTGGTGAGAAAACATTTGCTTGAGCATCTTCTTCTTGCCCTTGTAAAAAGTAAGAGATTCTCTTATTGTAAGACAATATCTTAACAGACATGGTGTGTCAAGACAAGCCACCACACAGCTTACCCTTTGCACAAAGCATCAGCTCCAACAAACTGTCTTTGTTCAAGCCGCTGAGGGAAATAGGGTCTGTGGCGCCATCTGGTGTCAGCACCAGCTCGGGGCAGTCGGGCAAGGCATCGGTTGATGACGAGGTCCCGCTGGCTTCTTCTTCCTCTTCCCTGTTTTCTCCATCAGTGAGCAGAGAAGACATCCTCTGCAGAGTCAACGTGCTCTTGTACACATGAGGACGATCCCATTTCACCAGGGGCAGGGATGAAGCCGAGGTGAAGGATGATGCAGACACAGAGCTCAGACGCTCAGAGGAACAAATATGATCCTGTGCCTCAGGTTGCTGCGGAGACGACAAAGGCCAAGGGTCGTTATTTCTCAAAATCACACCCACTAAAGTCTAAACATTATGAATGCGGACAATATTTACATCATGGACATCCAGCTGCTTGTCTCCTGGTTCGTCTGTATGTGCTGTTTGCTCTGCTTCGTCTCCCAAGTCTATTGGGGAAGGGCTGGGCGTGAGATGACGCAGGGCTTGGGTGGACAGAAATATTTCTCTCCTGTTTGATTTTTTCTCTGCGTGCTCTGGCCACACCGCCTCACTGCAATAAAGAGCACAGCTATGAGATGATAAGTTTGCATAATTCCACTACTAGATTAATAACATCTCCAACCTCAGCACCTTTTCTTGGGATGTGGTTTTCTCACGTCCATACGAGCCTTTCGGACCATTTTGACCAGTTCCTCCGGAGACACTGCGCTCACCCTCTGAGCCTGATACAGCTTGGCAGACAGTGGACAGGGTGGTATGTCTGCTGAACAGTCTGGTAAATGGAAATCCCACAGATCAGCACAGAGCTAGCTCCAGTCTCCTCATCACTCGGCCTTTCCCAGGCTGTCACAATCACTTCATTTTCAGTTTCAGCATCACATTCTTTGAGCCAGTTAGTCCCTGTTCTTTACATTCATTGCAGTTCTGTCACTCTGCCTTCCTGAATGTCTGTTGTGCAGCCCTCCTCCTCCCCATGTCCACCTCATTCAGGTTTTCCTGGGAGTCTCAGCTCCATCACCAGAGTCTAGACTCCTGGGGGTCTTGTCCCTATCTAGCCTTTATCTGGGACACTGCTCTGTCATGTCGCTTCTCATCAGAGTCCAACCTCCAAAATATTTGTTCTCAAAAGCTCTTGGTATTCAGTTAATCTCAACTTCCAAATGATCTTTCCTTATTGAAAGGATATCATTGAAACGGTGTCTGTCTTACCTTTTCTCATCAGTGGAAACTCTGTGGTCTCAATTTCACTGCAGTTTTCTTTACCCTGATCAAGATTTTGGAGAAAAAAATCTGTAGTATTTAGTAAGTTTTCTGTCTATGCATTTCATGCTCTAGTCTTTGTATATAGACTAAAACTGGATCAAACCTGGACAGAGTGCATGACCATGTCTTCACTTCTTGTGTTGCCTCTCTTTAAAGTAGCCCAGGCGTCTGAAACACAGCTGGAGGTTGGGAACACACAGCGGTACAATCAGTCAGTAAACCCAGCGTGAGCAATATTATCATATGAAACTTCAATGCACCACAGCATACCTGCTTTGAAGGAGCACATCTGAATAGAGCCGGGCATCCTCAGCAGTCTCTATCGCAGGTCTGGTCCACTGGAGGTACTTCAATGCCACTCGTGGCTGCTTCCTCGTCAGGAGACAGCGGATGATGCAACGATGCTGCCAGGACAGCCAGGGAACAGTGGCCCTGGGGCTCAGTAATAAGTCCATTGAAGCCTGGGTTAGTGAGTAAGTAAGAAAGGTAAGAAAATGGCAAAGCTAATGAGAGTCACGGTGGAAAATTATTACATTAATCATATACACTACTCAAGTGGCCCATCAGTGTCACCTGCACACCATTACGACTGCTGGAACAAGGACATTAATGTGATCAATGTGGAGGTTAACTGACCCTTGCAGGTCACCACCAGCCAGCTTGCTCCTGCTCATTAAGATCTCTTAATCAATATTAGAACCATTAATTCTGGCCTTATTCACATGATCTTCTTAGTTTTTTTTTTTTTTGTTTGTTTTTTTGTGGTTCCATACTTTGATGTGTCCATGATCAAACATCCAGAAGGCTCTGACTTGTTGGGAAAAGCTGGAAGGAATTGTGAAGGCATGGCAGAAGGAGCGGAGGAGGTCGTCTTTGCACTGCAGGAAATTCGCCACGTCCAGGATGAAATACATTAACTGCGACATGTGGGTTAAGAAATATAGAATCATATGTATATTTCTGGAAATAAAAGGGTTTTCTTCATGTCATCTTTAGACGGATACAATGGCCTGGACTGACATATTGTCAATATGAGGCATCAGCACAAGCTTTAGCAGGGCCTGCAGATTGGGGGGAGGGTAGCACTGATCTGTGCAATCCTCAGAAGTCCAGATACATCCATACCGCTGGTCCAGCTGCATCACCATGCCCTGTATCAAGGATCTAAATCTAATGTAAGAAAATAAAATGCAGATTGTCCATTAAGGCAAAGGGAAAAAAATATTTAAATATCCTCAGCATCAAATGAAACCCTCACCCAGGCATAGCGAGACCGCCTCTCTTATGGCTTTGTTCCATTTCCTTCCACATTTGAGAGATACGCTTCACTTCCTGGGCGTCTGGCAGACAAAGAAGACAACAGAAAACATTTAGAGGTGTAATAACGTTCCTCTGTGCCAATATTTTTGGTGTCTGATGATATCTGTACCAGGTAATTTAGGCAGAAGGCCCATGATGCCCCACCACTGGACCAGCTGTCCAAGCCAGATATGTTGCTTTAGAGCCCTGTGCTCTTTGTTCCAGCAGCCTAGTCTGACGTCTGAGGACCCACATGTGTCTCTGCAGATTATGCATGGGACTCCAACACCTACATAAAAAATAAATGATAGAAACAGGTTAAATACAGATTATATATATCGTGTAGCTACCTAGTGTTGCGCCAGCTGTTTGTTTACCGTGCCAGAGGTGAGCCGAGCAGAGCTGCCGTCTTCCCCACTGGGCTAAGGTGAGCAGGTTCCTCAGTCTCTGGAGCAACATGTGCACTCTAGAGAAGGAGCTCCGGTCCAGGAACATCCACAGACCATGACAGCGGCTGAAGCCTGTGGGAACAAACAGGACACATGAGATATACAGTATAGGCCAGTGATGCCAGGGTTACGGCCCGCGGCCGTAATACATTTGATATACAATATACATTTGATTAAAAAAATATATATATATATATTTATTTTTTCTTTTATTATTATTATTATTTTAATTTTGATTTAACTTTCTGTGGAATCCATCACTTGGTTTGTTGATGCTGCCGCCTTAGCTACAGCAGCACCGGCCGTAAGCCTACTGTTGACGGATTCAAATGGAACTGATAGAGCTGCAGTGTTGCGCACGGTTGAAGGATAACTACGCATCTGTTGCAATGAATCATTTTATCAATCCTTGCCACCGCAGTACCCAAAGCTCACGGCCTTTGCAGGTAAAATACTTTGTATGTTTGGGAAAGTGTATTTATGTGAGCAGGCATTTTCCGCCATGAATATTAATAAATCGAAAGTGCGCAATCGCTTGACGTACGGACATCTGAACGATGTTATGAAAAGTGCCACTGCCCAGAAACTGTCAAGCTGGTGGAAAGTTAAAAGGTGTCTAGCGTCAACGAGTAATATGTAGCTGAATATGTAGCTGAAGTAGGCTGGTCTCCCTATTTATAATTCAGTGTGATATGGGTGGGAGAGAACAGGTTGGGGTTGACTGATAGCCTGTGTAGTGTGTGTGTGATTGGCAAAGTTAGTGTGCCTCATCTGTTGTTGAGCAAATGTAAGCTTAATGTTTTTAGATAGCTCATATTTGGCTATTTTTCTCAAGAACCTTTTTAAGAACCTTTTTATTTTACTAATTCATACTGGATCACATGGCACTTACTTTCTGTTACTCATTTAGACCTACTTGGCCTGGCCTTCTTTTAATTGGCCTAATTATGCATTGACGTGTTTTCATGTGCAAGCCTTCAATAAATATAAGAAAAGTAATTGACGGTTTACACTTGTGTTATTTATAGGACATGTGTTTTGTTGGCACCTAGTCTATTTTGTTGCATTTCTAATTTATAAATGTAGGCCACTTGCATGGATAGGGAAATGTTTTCAGAGGGTAACTGTCTCCTGCTTGAGGCTATGTAATTGTAGGCCTCATTGTGAGGCTATTTTTGATGTGTAGGACCATTTCAAATAGCCTACCTATCCATGTGTTGAGTCAGTGTTTGGCCTTTTCAGTCCAAAAGTATAATCCGGCCCCCTGAGGTCTCACTTGAAAAAAATCTGGCCCCCTGTCCAATTTCACCCTGGCATCCCTGGTATAGGCCCAACGTATTGTGATATCAACAAGTTCATCAAAGGGTGCATTTAAACTTCAAGTCTAAAAGAAATGGATATTTACCAGACAGGACTTTCTGATCTTTTTAAATCTGGCTCTACAGTAAGCTGTGCATCAACTATATAAAAGCAGTAAATAACTGATTTGCTCTCAGATGGAACGACAGAGTGACGTACTTACACAAGGTTAATAACTCCTTTTTAGCAAACTCTGATGTTCTCTGTACCCATCTGCTAAAGGTCGGTAGAATTTCCTCCACATCGGTGTCACCTTATGGGAAATACAATGATAAATGAATCAACAGATGATTTATAGACTAGTGGTTTTTCACAGATTTTTGTACCTGACCCTTTTGTACCTTCAGCTGTGAGCTTGTTTAGCCAGCGGATGATGGCTCTGATGTTGTTGCTGGCCAGCGCCTCAGACCAGTGACCCTCTGTGTTGAGCATGTTGCCTCAGCCCCTAACATCAGAGCATAAGGTTAACCATGAGTTTGCATACTGGGATCAAGGAAGCGTTATGGATTGATACGCTGATTGTTGGTGTCCATAGATCATAGAGCATGGGTATTCAAATAAACATGAATTTCATCGATTTACATTCAACCACATGTAATACTTTTAATGGGTCTCAATGAGGAGTTATACAACATACATACATACAACACACTTAAGCCCAGAAAACCTCTCTTTGACAAGTTTCTATAATAAGATTAATATATCCTTTGAAGAATCATTTAAAACAACTTTTGCAGGGGTTCAGTACTCACTCAGTGTGGTGACTGCGGCTTAGTCGTAGTGGCACAGTTAAACTTCACTCTTGGTCCGTACAGTGCTGTCTGCCTTGGGGATTTGCTGACTGGCCCCGTGGCTACGCTAACATACTCTTCTTACACAAGCTACTTTCGTACACGATAATCCACTAATCTCACTCTCAGTTAACATTTCATTGGCTGATTTGCAGCGTGGCTGTGAGAGCGCGCTTGTGTGTGTGTCTGTTTGTGTGTGTGTGTGTGTGTATGTGTGTGTTGGGGGTGAAGGCTGGAAACAGAAGAGGTGAGACCAGCGGGGATGAAATGATACCAGGAAATTAACTTCTTAAATGACAGGAAGAAAACCACCCTGGTCTGTGCAGCTTCAGCCTCTCAGGCATTTGGCTATGTTGCCACACCCTAGTCAGAGATGCCACAACAAGTTAATTTGGCCATTTGGCAAAAGAAAAATACCTGTTATAATGCCATCAGTGACGTACTAATCTTTTTTTTTTCTAAATAGTATGCCATTGATTTTGTTTGCTTTTTTGATGCTGTTTGCTTTTTTGTCATACATGTATTTTGTATATACATTATGTAATGTATATAAATTAAAATACATGGAGTTTTGGTCGTTGCTCAGACAAAACAGACATCAACAAAGTTTACTGACAAACCAAAAGAGCAAATGTCCGATTTATTTATTCATTCATTCATTCATCCTCTGTAAACGATTGTCCTGTCAGGGGTCACGGCTGGTCTGGAGCCTATCCAGCATATCATTGAACAGTGGTAGGAAGCCGGAGTACTCAGAGAGAACCCATGCAGACACAGGGAGAACATGCAAACTCCACACAGAAAGGCCCCAGTCGTCCCATGGATTCAAACCCAGAACCGTCTTGCTGTGAGACTACAGTGCTAAACACCACTTCACTATGCCGCCCTCTGTCTGATTTATTAATAAAACAAATTCAAGTTGCTGCAACTTGAAGCGTCCTCCAGTAGAGAGCAGTGCAGCAGCTTTTACCCCATAAGTGTGTCAGTGTGTATTTACACTTTATTTACCCCTTCTGACCTATTACTGCTCTAGATCATGTGTGCATGGTCTTCATAACAAGTACCAGTGTACAGATTAATGTATTATTTTAGTATGCCTTTGTGCACATGAAGTAAAGTAACTGCAGGCTGGATTAATTAAATAGTAAATAAAAAGTCTGTGTGATGCTGTGTATGTATCAGAGATTATATATATATATATAGGGTTGTACGTTTATGCTTGATTCAAATAATAATAATAAAAAATAATAATACACACACACATACACACACATACAGGTCATCAGCCATTACTTTCACAGTGCAGAGACAGTCAGATTTGCGTATGCGGCAGAAGGTGGGTCCAAATCCCTTGCGGGGCCCAGGGCTGATTAATGATTAAAGGGGATTAGGAGGAGGGTTAGGTCTTGGCTGCTAGTCTCACTCCGATGCTGCTGTGGCTGCCTTCGTGCTATTTGTGTTACTACAACAACTCGCCTCTCTCAGGACCAAATCTGAGGATGTCAGCGGGAAAACCGGCTGGAAATGAGAGGAGAGGGGTGGCAGATGTTCAAAGTGAAGGCTGACCGCTCTGTCAAGTGAGTAAAGGGAGATTCTTGGATATATAGTTGGAGCTATTTCTCCCGGTTTATTTTTGGGGACTTTATAATGGGGTTTTAAGATCACTGCAATAAAAGAAGAAATAAAAAGAAAAAGTTATGTTTAACCAAAATAAAACCGTATGTTGTAGATCCTTTCTTGTTTTGTCTTCCAGTTTCTGATTAAATACATCTGATCAAATGTAGTTTTGTCAATTCTTCATTCTTAAAATGTGTATTGTTATGTCAGCGTTTCTTCTTATACTCTCACTACTGTCGTCTCACAGAGCTCCTACAGCCCAACAATAATGCAGCGTCCACACGATATCACTCATAACTACCAAGCTAAGCTGCTTATGAAAGGACCTTCAGAGAACTGTACGACCAACCCCCCTCCCCTTGGTCCCCCACATCCCTTGGAGGATAACCTGTTCCTCTCCCCTGCTCTACCTGTGTCCCACCCTTAATCCCACCCTGGACTTAAGAACGTAAGAGAAAAACTCAGAGGAGATATATTTATAATGGCTGTCTTAAGAGTTAAATTCACCAAGACCAAGAGGGACAAGCTGGCCCAGGTGCTGTGGATCCTCAACTGGATCTCAGTGGTTACAGGGGCCATCCTGTTCAGCCTGGGCCTCTTCCTCAAAGTGGAGCTTAACAAGCGAGTGGAGCTGATGGCTGAGAGGGACATCCAGTACGTGCCCAACATGCTCATAGCCGTGGGTCTCATCGCATGTGCCATCAACTTCCTGGGTGGGAAGATCTGCTACGACTGCGTGGACACCACCAAGTTCTTGCGCTGGAAGCTGATCATGCTGCCCTACATTATATGCACCTTCTTCTTCACCTTCTGCGTGCTGGTGGGCGCTCTGATGTGTTACAGCATGCGTGGGGAGCTGGATGAGTCTCTGAACCTGGGGCTTACTGAGGCCATGAGGTTCTATAAGGACACGGACACGCCGGGCCGCTGCTTCCTCAAGCGCACCGTGGACATGCTGCAGATACAGTTCCAGTGCTGTGGGAACAATGGCTTTAAGGACTGGTTTCAAATCCAGTGGATTAGCAACCGCTACCTGGATATGGCCCAGAAAGATGTGGTGGAGTAAGTACAGTTTGCAGGATGAATTGTTGATACAATGTTAAAAGTGGTAGTTAGTAGTAAAGAGCCTAAAAGGAATCAAATGTGTTTCAGGTTTGGATTTCTAAGATTTCCTTGCATTGTTTACAGATGTTGCAGGAAACTGCTTTGAACATAAGGCACCCTATACACCACTTGTTCAGCGCTAAACAGCAGAAACAGTCAGATAAAGAGCCAAATATTACCTTCAGGAGGTAGTAGAGGCCAAAAGAGAGCTAAAATAGAGTGATGATTATTTCCCAACTGGGCAGATACAACTACAAATGAATAATAACGTTACAACAGCTTACTAAATAGTTTATCATATCATATTTAACAATTTATTAGTGATAATCTGTGTTCAGGACATGTTTCCGCAGCAGTCCAAGTGGCCTTAACAGCTAATCTAGTTGAAATTTATGGAAATTGTTTACAACAAAGGTCTTTAGAATCTTTTTAAATGAGGTGACAGTTCTTTTCAATGATATCCATAAAGATCCAGGTGTGATTCTCTTGACTAACTCTAGTGGACTGATGAAATTTTTTTTTGTCAGTTTAAACTTCCTATCCATGCCTAAAAGGTGAAACACTCCAGGGTCCAGGAGTAGACAGAGATAACTGTATGACAGGCAAGAGGGCTGTGGCTGGAATCAAACCATCCACACTGGTTGGGATTATGGATAAGTTTATGTTTGGTTGAAATCAGCCACAAACCATCATCATAATATCACACTGAAACACAAATCTCCTTGAGATTTCAAACTTTTTTGTCTTGCTTTGTAGCCGATTGAGGAGTAACGTGGAGGGGAAGTATCTGATCGACGGAGTCCCCTTCAGCTGCTGCAACACTAACTCACCCCGGCCCTGCATCCAGCAGCAGATCACCAACAACTCCGCCCACTTCAACTACGAGCACCAGACCGAGGAGCTGAACCTGTGGACCAAAGGGTGTCGCCAGGCCCTGCTGGAGTACTACACTCACATCATGCAGTCGATTGGCCTCACTGTTCTCATCACGTGGCTGTTTGAGGTGAGAAGACACGACCGGTTGAAGTTATTCCTAATAAGGTTAAAGGGGAACTATACTAAATTAGATGCAGCTGATTAGGTGTATTCTGCTGCGTTGGGAAATAAGTTATGTAAAGCTTTTGTGTATCCAGAAGTAGTTTTGTAAAAGGTCTCTCGCCCCTCCTCTAGACAGCGTACCATGCGAAAACTTCTATAATTTCTGTTATCATCTCATTTCAGCTGTCAGTGCTGACAGGGGTTCGTTACCTCCAGACCTCCTTAGAAAATGTGCTGAGACAGGGAGACCCCAACTCGGAGTCCGACGGCTGGCTGCTGGAGAACAGCTTCATGGAAACGGCTCGGACCAACTTGAACATCATCAAGAGCCTTGGCAAGAACAACCACATAGACACCGCCAACAACGGAGACCCCAACATTAATGTCCCCTCTACCTCCAAAGCGCACTATGGGCCAGACAATGTTCCACCAAAGCCAGTGACTGAAGGCAGTTGACCCTAGTCAGAAAAAAAATGACCTGGGTGAATAGCATCCTTGAAACCCAGAGAGGGCCTTCATCCAGACTACTTAATTAAAAGAGTTATTTATTTATTTAATAGAGTAATAATTAGAGGTTTTGTGTGAAAATGAAAGATATTGTGGGGATTTGTTTCCTTGAATGACAGGGAATTCTTAGATGACTTAATACTACAATCCACACGTTTCCATTAATTGTCCTTTTCAACTTAAACAACACACCAGAAATCACCGTATCAGTACATCTTCATGCATACATCTGTACTGTAACCCGTTGTTTACAACAGATATCTTGTTGCCTGTGTATCACGTGGTTTTGCAGCAAGTGACCTGCCACCGGGCAACACTGGAATCAAAATGAACTTGAAATACGTCATTGACTGATGAAGACAAATTAGTGATTTGTACAGATCATGTTAGAATAATAGCAAGAATTAGACACGCAAAGATATCTGATGACTAGCTTCTGGGTGTTTAGTACAAGTATTTCACAACCTGAACTATAAGACGTAGTAAATAGCATCATAAACACGGTATATTCATGCTGTCACAGAAGCAAGCCATCAAGCCATCACAACAATGACTCTCATGTGCCTCAGCAATGCCTCTGTGGTTTAATCACCTGATGAAAAGAAACCTTTCGCTGGGAAGAACTACCAAAGCTTGATAATAAAACTTCTTTTTAAACCCTTGGTCTGACATTATTTAATGCCTTCAGTATTTTACGGCGGGCGGTCTTATTTTTTAATATGAACTGAAGTCAAACGACTGCAAAAACTATTATAGAAGTAAATTGCAATATTATAAATAACAAGCATTAAAGTCCCCATTAAAACAGTCAGCTGAGGGCTATTTGCATATTGATAAGTTTTCTGTTTAAGTCGCAGTCGGCTCTGATTGTTCAGCTCCACTGGCCTAAGACGGCACAGCAGGTAAACGCCAGAAGAGAGCTGCAAGGGGAGGGAGGACCAGAAAATGCAAGGCATTTCAATGAATGGAAAATTCCTATATGCATCCCAGAGTGCAGGATGAGTCATCAACATTTCCAAATCATTTTCCAGTAAGTATGATACTCTCAACACCACTTCTAATTTTTTGTTGTTGTCAGGTGACATCTGAACACTGAATTTGATTTCAATGGGACTTAAAATTAACAATTATCAATATTAAGTATTGGGGAAAAAGCTTTAAAGGATAATAAATAACAAGTAACCTCCTTACATTAGTTTATTCAGTACCAGATTCTATTGCCCTTGTATTGATTAAGGGAAGTGGATCAGGCGTACTATAGACTTGCTTGTGTCTTTATTTCCACATCCTGGAAGTCATGTAATCAAACAACACAAAAATCTGCTTCTGCAAAGGAAAGTACATATTCACACAGTTTTTTTCCTAAAACGGCTGACACTTAATGACTGAAAAGATAAAACCCCTTTTTTTCCCCAATAAAATGTGCATTCCTTTCATAAACAGAATATTGCTATAAGTGAGTTAACACATGATAAGATGTGACAACCTGCATCACCGTGGTTCCTCCGGCAGGTTTTAGCTATTACAAGCATACAGTGAACATCTGATAATAGGTTTTGGCTTAATAAGAGTTTTTTCTAAAAGGGATCTTACAGTTTCATGTTGCACTGGAAATGTTTTTAGGTTGCTCGTTCAATAAGATCGGTGGAACTTATGGCTGATTTTCAGAAAAGTGGCGCCAAAAAGGCTGCCTATCATTACGTGCATCTACATCAGGAACACAGGGAGGCATAGTACTGTATACGTCTTAGAATACTGGATGCAAATTTGAAAATAATATTGTATTTATACCCCTTACATACGTGTCTATATTCGAGTAAAGGTGACAGCAGGTTATGGGTCCATTATCTGGATAACAGGGCGGCAGATAAAATATATGTGACCATGCCTAAACGTTTTCACATGAACATACCTTCCAAAACAGCAGAGCTGAACAATTATAACTTATAATCATAACGTCTAACACAAAAAGAGAATGCAGGACATTCACAGCATTACGCAGAGAAATCAAATACATAAACTGATAACAGAAACATGATGCTGTGTGTCTAATGTTTGTCTTTATTTGAATGAGCGCCTCTCAGCAAATAACATTACTCTAGGAGAAACTCATTCTAACTGCAGACAATCAAACTGAAACAAGGCGACTTGGGTATAATCGTCATCCACCACCGGTCATTATTTTTCCTCTTCTTCCTCCGTGACTGTCCCACCACTCTGGACCCAACAGAGGATTCATCTGGGAGGGACTGGGCCTCCTTTGATTATAGAAGGGTTTGATTTGATTATAGAAGGGTTTGAACTGTGTCTGTGTGTGTACGTGCATGTTTATGTGTGTGTATTCCTTGGGAGCACTGGATCCGATTGTACTGTATGGCTGTGCTCTTCTATTCCCGGTCACCACGTCTGCAGCAATCATCACAACATCTGCCACTCAAAGGCAAACATAACGTTGACCACCTCTAGGCTGCGGGCGATTTCTTCCAGGATGCAGTGCTGCTGCCACAGCTGGTTCAGTTTCCTGTAGCGTTCTGGGCAAAGGTGCAACGGATTGCCCCTTCTAGTGATGAAAAGACAAGAGGCCTTGATTAACTCAATGGGTTATCCAACCGACAAACACAATTAATATGATGTACCAAGTATTTCATGACCATAGCAACGCAAACCACGACTGTCTATTAATATTACAGCTATTAATAGATGATGACAGGATTAGAGGTTAGCTATACTTAAACTTTTAAATATAAATCCATGAATCCGTGTTACATTCAAGCCTCTGCTAAACAAGTTCACATGTTTATTAATGCAATCTATGTCAGATAATATTCTATACAGTGCAGTATACCAGTGTTTTAAATCTTTCATCTGTAGCAACGTTCCCCTACTAGCAAACAAGAAGCCGTTATCTTAACCAAAAATTATGGTTTGCCAAAAATGGAGTACGGTGGAGTCTGTGGTGGAGAAACATGCGGTATGAATATGAACTAAGGAATCCAACCGTCTTTGGCAGTCGGTGAGGAAAATAGACTGGGCCCAGTTTTCTGTGTTATGCTGTACACTTTGACTTGACCGATCCAGAACAAAGTGAGTCTTATAAATGAATTACTATTGTTACTATTTTCTATAGGTGACACAGATGTCATGTGTAGGTATGGTGTAACTAAGCTGAACTAATAGCTAAGCCTAAGCAATTACACCCTATTAAAATAGGGTTGACAACAGATGTAACATATGTTTGCGCTACAAATAAGCTCCATCCCCTCTACAAACACATACGCAGGAATTACAATACAACCAAGATGTGGAAAGAGAACAGATTCTTACCCAAGATGAGGATCAGTCTCCCCATAATCATCCAAATAAGGAGCTGGGTACGTGCTTCCTCGAGTCTTACTGGCCATCAGTACGATCTCACACTCTCTTATCCTGTTTACATTATGACAGACTTAATTTAAGGACAGCACATTTTATAAAAGAAGAAATAAATCCAAAAATCAACTGTTAATAAGAAGGTTGCAAAAGTATTCAGACAGACCTGAGGAACATGCCCACTCCAGCACCACAGGTAGCAGCATGCGCAGTGCAAGCTCCCACATCTTCCCCGTCGAGCTGGCTGAGACAGCAGGAGCTCTGAGAGCAAAGCATCGCCCCGCAGAACAGACACAGCGTCGGATGCATCCTTTCATCATCTGTAGATTTTGGACACCTGGGGACAAAGCGCTGAGAAGTCAGGAGGGCTGCACATACACAGCAGACCATAAGACAGTAAAGACTTCAGTTCTCCACTGACTGAAAATGGCAGGCTTGGTTGAGGAGGGCGCTGTAATCTTCAGGAAGATCAATCAACCGATTCCTTCTCCTGGGGTATCTGTGGGAAGAGGAGATTTATTTAACAGCTATTAGAAGATGTTTTATTTCAAATAACAGTAACAGTGAAGTGAGACAAGAGTCAAAGTCAACCTGACTATCTGGGTTTTGCCTTTCAGGGCTTTGGTAATAGCTGGGCTCCCACACCACCTAAGAAAGAAAAGAAAAAACATTCACAGTTACAAAACTGCTTAGCACTGCGGTGAATACTAGAATAAACTACGCATCACTATTTTCACATACCTCTGAATTAGTGGAGTAACAGTGTCTCTGTGCTCCTGGAAGAGCTGGAACAAATTGGAGGGTAGTGCCAAGTAACTGCATAGTGCCTCGATCTGTCCTTGAGAGTTAACTGCAGCAGAAATAAAACATCACACAAATGCTCACACACTGCATTTCATTATATGATGATTGTATACTAAGACTTGACCTACCAGAAGTACTAAAAAGCTCCTCTGGAGGCTGCACTCCTGAAAGGCAATTGAAAAAGAGAGACGCACAGCGCAGGAATGGTTCAATTCCCGTCCTCACTCTTTCTGCTACAGAGCTGCCGGACACATCTGGATTTAGCCTGCAGAGCAAATCACAGAATAATCTGTCACATATACTGAGGACAAAAGTATGAAGTAGGCTACTTAAAAATAATTGCTTCTATATCACACCATCTCTACCACAGATGTCTCATTACTTGTACTAATGAAAGGAAACCAGAAAGTACCCAAAAGTTACTGCTCCACCTACATTTGAATCTGCACCTACAGAGTAATTTCAATAAAAGCCTATAAAGAACCAAGCGAAAATTTTTTTTTTTTTTTTTTTACAGATAAATAGAAAGACAAAAATCATCTGTACCTTTCAGAGCATTGCGACACTGTAGCGTATAACTCTGCTGCTGTTCTCGCCTCCTCCGTCTCCTCCCCACCACCCACAGCTGGGAAATCTGCACAGAATTTAAGCCATTATTTAATCATCATAATCACATTCATTATTTCTCACTGTTTTTAGAGCTTTCCAACAAACTTCTTTAAATGGCAGGTATCATATTACCATTTTTATTTTTTTTATTGTTTGTACCTGTAGAAGACATGAGAATCTGCAGCATGTGAGCCACGGTGACCAGATGCAAGATGTGCAGGTGGTTGTAGGCGGAGCTGACAGCAGACGGCTGTAGGTCTACCGTTTCCTCCTGATACAGTGAGGGTATGGACAACACCAACCCAACCTGACAAAACACATATGCATCATCATAAGATTTTTACACACAGACTCAGTTCATCACGGTTTAAATCATCCAGAGAGCATGCAAACATGTACTTAATAACCTATAATAGTTATTGATTTGCTGAGAGATTAAGAAAAAAAAAGGATTAGTCTGTTAGTCCAATTTGAGCTGTCTCGTTTAGGAGAGACTCACCAGAAGATGGAAGAAGTCCACTTCCAGAAGACAAGGTGTATTCTTTCTGCTCACGGTGGGTAGTAAGACTGTGAATAAATCACAGGTTTGAACAGTCAGTCCAGCGCAGTCATAATATGGTGTGTACTGAAGATCGTTAGATGGACTACTCACCCCCCAACATGTCTGCAAAGTGCCTCTGGATGACTGCCTGAGAGCTCTTTAGTCTCTGCGATGCTGAAAACTGAACAATTGCCTTCAGACCTGCAAGCTAAAATGAAGGAACATCTCATTAAACTGGTTTTGAAGCAAACCATGTGCATTATCTAAGTTGTTAGTTAGTGATTATGTCCAACCTGTCTGTTTTGTAAGGACCCAAAGAGTGGCTTGTCCTCTTCTTGTAATATGTTTTCTGTGAAAATATGCAAACGTACTTTTAAGAATTACATTCATGTGTACATGAAAAGATGTTTAAAGTGTCATAAAGTAAGTCAGTCTCTACCTATGGCCTGAATAGTGAAGGCACATGTGTTCCAGGCCATAAGGGGCACACGGGGGCACAGCTCATTGGGGGGCGTCTTCAGTCCCACTCTGTGGACTGTGGTGGCGCAGACAACCAGCATCTCTGTGATGCTCTTCGAGAACTTTCTCCTAAGATCACCCAGCAGCAGAGAATTCAGATTGGTATATTATTAAAACCAAATATTCCTGAGTAATGAGGAGGAGTTGATGGTTTCACTTACGGTTCTTGAACTCCATAACTGAGAATAGACCTAAAGTCTGGCTGGCCCTCTCCACACAGTCCAGCGCTACCAGTGCCACTACTACTACCTTCTGTGTTGCAATCTGCAAGAGAAGGCAGTTATAGTTATCAATTATTCACAACATCACAAATAACAACAAACTAGACAGTAAGCCCTGGAAGAGAAGAAGGGACTGTACCACATGGAAAATTACAGAGATGACACCCTCAGAGGTTTTCTCCTAGGAAACCCGCGGGGAATTCTGAGTTTGCGTCATGTGACTCAACGGTATCAGTTGCTCTCACTCTTTGTTGGCTCAAAGTTCAGTTTAATTTTGGACATGCCCACTTCAAATCACAAAAGTTTTATTTGCCTTCCAGCATTACAACTCGTTCTACTTTATTATTTTTATTATTTTATTGTCTCATCAACACATTGCTGCTAGTCTCTTCCTGCACGTCAACATATCTGAATCTATCTAACATCCATCCAAAGTGGTGCCATAGCTGCATGCTCTGTATGTCTCCTTACCGTTATCCTGAGTGACTGACTTGAGTCCTTTAATCCTGGCAGAGATGATCTGGATCCAGCGAGGCAGTGTCAAATGCTGTCCGATTATCTCTGCATTTTCACTGCACACAGGATACAAATGTTTAAATAACTCCTTAACATCTGTACAAACGCCTGCACATTTTAAGATGCTCCAAGATAAATAGACTGGGCTTACTAATTAAATGTTAGTGGCTCCAACGGGATGAGAGGAACCACAGTATTGCACAAGGACTTGCACAAGGGACACAAGTACTCTCCATTCTCCAGGTCGATGATCAGCTCAGCATGGAGCCGATTCCTGGTCGTGTCTTGGATTGCCTCAAAATATCTGAAACAATATAGAGTGTGAATGACACCTGAATATTAAATAACCTGTCAAATGTACCTTATAGTGAACTACACTCACTTAATAACAGTATCACCAGAATGATATTTCATTTAATCTTAAAAAAATCGCCACAAAAAGTGACTCACTTTTGCCAGCATGTGGCATGCATGACGTGTCCACAGCTGCCTGTGTGGGTTCCCACGGCCAGCTCAGGAGGCATGAAGAGGGGATACAATGTCCCTGGGTCTTTGGGTGAGGAATACAATAAACATACAAAGCAATATTTAACCATAAAGCGGTGATTCTCATAGATTAAACGGTACTATCAGTGACTAGAGACTGACCATCTGCTCTGTTGGTTGGTATTTTCCCTCTGCACTGTGTCAGCACTGTGGACCTTTGGACACAGGCAGTCAGTACCATGGCTGGAGCCTGAGCCACCACTTCCTGCTCCTCTTGGCAAAGAATGCAAGTCAGCACCTCCCTCTCAGCTGGGGTGGACCCTCGGTGCGGCCCAACAGCTATACACAGCTCCCTCTGCTCCATGGCACAGCTGGAGAAACGAATACAAGCCAAACTGGTGTTATCAGAAACTATTTGATTTACAGTTTCACCTCAGGTCTTGGAATAGCACGGCTCACCTCTCTGTAGATGTAACAGGTTCTCCTTGCGTTCCGCTCTCAGGCATGTTCTCATAAAGCATCTTGTTTGACTCGATAAAATTCTTCTGCATTGCTGACATTTGGGCCATAATCTTCTGTCGGTGGAGTTTAGCAGCCTCTGCCTTCCTTTTGCGTTCGGCTTTCTCTTTGTCCTGAGCACTCTGGACCAAAATAAGTCAGAATGGTAAAGAAGCAGAAATAATCTGTTGTAACTACACTGGAAAGTACTGGATTAATTAAAAAAAAATAATAATTTTTGTTTTACCTCTTCTGGCTTAGTCGTTTCCATGTTCATGGACACAGCTGGACTGGAGTTCTCTCTAAGGCACTTAACAATCTCAAACATCTAGAAAAAAAACAACAATATAATATGAAATAACTCAGCCCAGAAAGCTAATAGTAAAAACTGATTAAGTGAACAGCGTACCTGCAGAATCCACTTGATCATGTCTTTTTGAGCTTCAAGGGAAGGCAAAGCCTTAACCTTGGACAACAAGAGGAACACTGACTTTCCCTGCTCTGCACCGATCACTGTAAGAGAAAAACAGACATTTAAAAATAATCACACCAGCTCCTACCTTTGAGGACAACGACAAACTGTCAATGACTTTAACTCACTGCGGGCCTTCAGGCTGAAATCAAATGTCACTTCCTCCACACTGCTGTCCTCCAACTGCGTTTTCTCTTCCAGCAATGCTTGACCAATCAGGTGCAGGGCCTGTGTGATGAAAATGGGAGCACTGATGTTACATTTGATCTGAGTAACGTAAAGATGTTCAAAGAAAGGTAGATCTAGTAAAGGGGAATTCGGTGTGTACCCTTTGGATCATGGCTTCTGTCCAGTGAGTCGGTCGGTCCTCTGCAGCTCTCTGCAGGACATGTCTCAGTATGTGGATAAAGATGTCACAGCAGAGGAGACGCACAATACTGGAGAAAGCAGGACAAAAGTGTGGGGGCACCGGAGGAGGAAGAGCTGAGTAGAGACACACAAAAAAAGGACAATGTTAGAGAAGCCGAGTGCAAAGAAAACAGTGACATCTTCTAGCTACACAGTGACCTGTCAGTTACCTTTATCATTGCCCTCCTGAACTCTCCTCTTCTTCTGAGACTCCTCTGCCTGCAACCAGCCCAAAAATAAGCAATTAACCGAGCGGCAGTCAACAGAAAATGTAAATTTAATAGAGCACACTGCACTACCTTGCTATGCTGGGATCTTGAATAATGGTAGAAGAAAGGGTTGAATTCTACTAGACACTCTTTTTTTACTTCATATAATCCATGTCCAGATACCCCTGGTTTTCTACAAACAGGAAAAGAAAACACAAATTAAACACAATGAAAATAAATGATCAACACAAAACTTTATTCCTGTTGTTACGTACTTGAAGGTGGCAACTTTGGTGATTACGGCCTCCAGGCCAGTTTCACGGCTTTCCTACAAAATAAATAAAAGTTACCATGTATGACATGCCACAGGATTTATTTTATGGTTTAGAAATGTGGCATCACGTAGCTTACGTTCTCTGGCAGGCTTTTGACCAGGCTACTATGAGCCATGGGCTCAATGCACAGCAGGTGGACGACCTCCCTCGTTGTCACGTCCTCTCTGGTCACATGACTGATTCCAGGGACGTAGCGCTCACCTGAACACACATCATGGTTCACATACTATGATATCATTCATACTCTTTAAAATCAATATCCACGGTCTGTTAGTAGAATCTGACACTGTACCGATGATGACGATGAGCAGGTACAGCATCTCCTCTGTCAAACGGTTCCACTGCATCAACTCATCCTGGAAATTCAGTTGCATTTCAGTCATTATTCACTAAAACATTTGGTGACACAACCTTTTTTTTTTAATGATTACATTACACATTACTAACCTGATCTTTACTTGAACAGCTTCCATTAAAATAATCGAAGAGCTCAAACCTCAACAAGATCAGCATGAGGAAGTGGTTGGCGTCCATTTTGGAAGCAGCTATCTGTAATCCACATAAAAAGAAATTATGTAGATAAAAAAGGAAATCACTGATTGATTAAATAAAAGGTAATAGAAGGTAATGTCTGACTGATACTAACCTGAAGCATGATGATATCCTTATCATACATCTCATCCCTGCATTTCACATCCTGATAGTAGTACACCTGTTTATGTGAAACAACAACCGATATATCAATATCTGAAAGAGAGGTGAGAGACATGACAGCAACGGTGTATGCACCCAGAGGATTTAGTTTACCTGGCTGACCAATGAAAGGCCATTTCTCCGCCACATTTCGGCCGAGACCTGCGCAGCAAGTACCACACAGCGAAGCGGATACTCTGCTAGGTGGGTGAAGTTATAACTCTCCTGCAACAGACAAAGTCGTTTACTTCCTACTTCAAGCTGCAGCACTCGTTGTTTCACTGACAGCCGCAGCTTACTTAACATTTCTAACAACTTACGGGATTGTCCAGACGTTCGATTGCCCCTGTTCCACACAGAAGCACGTACAGTCCTATAGATCACAAAGTGAAGAGTAGTAAGTTCATAGCTTACAAACAAAACATTATTGAAACACCGCAAGTCTCAATTTGACTTCTCCTACCAGCCAACAGCCTGGAAACTGGCAAATGTATGCTGACAGGCTCCTGAGAGACTTTATATGGATGAATGTGGAGGATGTGCTTGCACATGTAGTAGTCAGTGGGATTCCTACGGAAGGGCTGGTTAGTGCACTGCGTCAGGCATTTGTGGCACTCTTTAAATGCAAGCAGCAAGATCTCATCCTGAATGGGCAGAAATAAGAAAGAATTGTGTGAAGCAACTCCTCTTCTGTCTGAACCTCTGTTCATTTCAAGTGAACATTCAGTGTGAGGATACGACGGTAATGTCTCATGTACATTGGTCCAAACAGCATTGTCACAACCATAACAGAGCTGGAACCTGCTCCCATGAGGCATTTCACTCTTTGTAGTTTTGGGATAACACTTCAGTGTGTTGGCAAATTTGTCAGCAACTCACATCAGAGGAACACCAGTCTTGAAACATTGCAAGAATGTGGCGGAGCTGGATCTGCAGAGTAAAGCCGGCCTCCCATTCTGGTTCCACTGCAATGTGTTGCCCAAGCTGCCGCTTCACCTCCTCCATACCCTAATAAAGAAAGTGAAAAGGGTCAGATAACTCTCTCAAGGGTTAACAGGTGTAATAGTCCTGCTGTTGGGGTAACTTATACCTCCATGCACTTGAGAAGTCCAAGGAAGTCTTTGAATCCTTCTAGGAACTGTACACGCAGCTCTTCGGTCCATACTGAGGGTTTACTGATCAGAATATACCTGGGAGACACAAACAAGTTGGATTTTAGATAAAGACTAAAAACGTTGGCAACAAAGAATCAAAGAGTCCTTGTTCTGCAGCTTCTTTTAATAACCTGAGGTCGTGGAAGATGACCTGGATGCGTGAGAACTTGTCAGAGTTGTAGCCCAGGAAGAAAAAGCGATTTTTGTCATCCAGATGTTCACGCAGCAGTTCCATGACTGTACCAACTATCACCTTAATGACATTGCCTTCTTCGATCAGCTGTCTGGCCTGTGGGAGGAACAGGAATGAAAGAGATGAATGATAAGTTACAGAAAAAACACATGCTGCTTCATATTCCATTTACATTAATAATATTTAATTCTTACATTTTTTAACACATTTTCTATAGAAAATGTATATTTATTCTTTGGGATTATGTAGAATTATATGATTAAAATGTATCTTATAAAGTTATAACTCTGCACAAACAATCTATTTTAACTAATAATATATAAATCATTGAATGTTTGTTGTTTACACTCTTCAGGCATTCACGCTGGAGACTGGAAAAGGGTTAATGACATTAACAAAAGCTAATGAGAGTTAAGGATAAATAGAAAGGCAGTCCTGTCAACAAAACAAGATTGAATATGTGGGTTAGAAAAAGACACATTTTCAAGAAACACCTGTCCCACAAAAGAGAGAACTCGGAAGATTCATGATGAAGAACTGCTAATATGCACAAAAAATTCTACTCATCTACTTCACGGTTAGACAAAATGTCTATAAATAGAATAATTTCCAGAAATACTGCAGCCACTCTCCCTGGACGTGGAACCATGGATGGAGACATCAAAAGAGCAAAGCATGTTGCTCCATGAGGTCACCAACAATAACCCCAGTGTACAAGCTGAAGGCTTGAAAGAATAATTGATGCTGGTTAAAATCTCAGTCCACGTGTCTACCATTTACAAAAGCTACATGGTTGCCTGGCAACTCCTGCATGTTGCTGAAGAGCTCCTTGATGGTCCACAGCGCTATTGAGAGAATGCTTTGTGGACTGATTGTTTCAGGCTGTTTTGCTGCTTCTGGGCCTCCAATTGACCATCATCACGCAGAAAGTTAATATAATGGAGGTATCATACAGGATAATGGAAGAGTGGTGGTCCTCAGTAGGAGTTGGATGATACAGCAGAACAACAGCCCTAAACATTGGATTGCATCTACTACAAATTGACAAAAAAAATCTAGTGTTTTTAATCCCAAAGGCTTCAGGCTTTTTCTTGCCATTGTACACAAGGCACAAGAAGAAGTATGAAAACTCACTAATGTGGGAACAGTGAAGATCTGAACAGACAGAGCAGTGATGGATATACTCCTCTCATGGTCATCATTGATGAAGTCTTTCTGCAGCTGCTTGTAGTGCTGAAAAGTCAAGTGAAGAACATTTTTTAAGTGAGTTAAAAAAAAAAAACGGCCAAAAGCTGCGTTAAACATTTCAGTCTTTGTTGTACCTTTGTGAACTCAATCGCAAAAAGCCTCTTGAATTCTGTCTCCATTAAAATGGAACAGAAAATCAGCTCATGTACAATCTTGCGAGCTCCTTGAGGAAATAAGGAAAATAATTTTCTTCATGTTAGTCCACATGCAATCAGACTGATATTCAAGTATAAGACTGAAACTGGAGTCTAGTTACCTTTGTACATTTTGGCATCGTGCAGCATGAGCCTGCTAATGAGACATGGACGATCTATGTCCGCATTTGGTTCTAGTGCCACCTGGCAGAACGCCTGCCTGAAGCCCACTGCACGAGACACACAGGTAACAATCGCTTAATTACAAATTATCATTTAGGTGGAAATCTGGTGATTGATAAGATGTCAGATTATAAGTCTGAGTGATTGAGGTATGATGACAACGATGGCAGCACCTGAGTAACCGATGATCTTCTGAAACCAGGAGCCGAGGTGCAGCACGAACGTTTGATGAGCCATCACTGCAGCGTGGAGGATCTCCACACGCAGAGCCTGCAGGGAAATGTGCTCCGAGTTTGACTGCAAGACAGCAGAGAAAGAGATACAGCGTGTATTTATTTGAAAAATTGGAATTAACATGTGACAAGAGCCAGTGGATGGGGTTTACCCTGATGGCAGCTTTTGCTTGCTCGCAGGAATCATGGGTTCCTCTCTTCACTGCCCTCCGACCCTGTGCAAAAGTTTAAAACAATTACATGAAGTGATCATATGATATTTATATTGTGTAAATATAGAAACCAAAGTATGTGAATAGGTGCTGTATGTACATGGCAAAAACCAAAAAAAATTTGACTTGATAAAAATCTTAAAAATACCTCCTTGTCAATAAGTGCTGTGTGTGTCTGCGCCTCAGCCGGATCGCAGTTGACCGAGCGCTGCAGGGTGTAGATCACATGGTCGTACGAGTGGTGCTCATCATTGTACAGCACACAATAGTACGCATCGTCTTTTGTCCTGCACAGATGTAGATACACGTGTCAAAATCTACTGCTTTGCATAGGGATTGTATTTTGCATGTGAATAGACGGGCCCTACTGAGGCTGGAGTTCAGCCGGGAGATCAAAGTTCTCCTCCCACACCAAAAACTCTGTGGCGTACTGCAGCAGCACCCGGAACAGCCTCTCAGCACGGTCATATAACTCAGGCTCCAGCACACATTCATCCTGCACAAAATGAAAGAATAACACCAGAGTCACGTTCCTCTTACTTGAAACAGTATCACTGACTATATATTGTGTAGTCGGATTAATGCTGAACCTGAAATAGTTTAAAGAGAAACATAATTTAAAGTTGATACAAATACACCAGAGTTACTTTCCAGGATGAGAACAAAAAGCTTTCTCCAACACAAATATACAACAGCAGAGAAAAGTCATCTGTCATGGTTATAGAAATTGTTGTAATAACCTTTAATTCTCTACTTCCTGTATCACAAGCAACAAGCCAAAGACTGAGCTGGTTCTATGTTTTCTTAAGATGAGTACAATACACAGTTGGTCTGGTAACGTTAATATCAAATCCCCAGAGAGCAAACGTTCGACATAGCAGCATAGTATTTCATACAAACGTCTGACATTTAACACACAAACCCAACAGAACATTAACGTGAGTCTGCATATTTACTCCAAACTCAATGTCACAGCACTGTGTGAGAAAAGGCACAGTGATTTACCTCCATATAAACAACAAGAGGCCTGAAACAGCAGGATGTGTTTCCAGGTTTGAAGCGTACATGCTGTTGTGGCCATGTGATTGGTGAATGCTTGTTTAGCACAGATTCAGATCTGGCATACAAAACACAAAGCAGGCTGCCAGACTGAGGCGATGGAAGTCTCTGTTAAAAGAAGCACCTGGTGTTTACGGAAAAAGGCACCAAGCTGTTGAGCTATATGTCTGCTTACAGCCCCAGAGTGAGATCTTATAAGCCTTTCCACCGTGATCAGCAAAGAAAGGCCTGACAAACAACTGGCGAAAGCCAAACCAGCAGCTTTTATCGAGAGAAACTGTAAACTCAATACATCCCTGCACATCTCAGCAGGATTTAAGCAATCGTTGATAGGCTGCAGTCCAACACCCAAGCTCATTTGCACTCTTTCTCTCTCACAACCTAGAATCTTGTTGACTTTTATAGTGCGGGTCAACCAAGTGCACATCTTCAACATTTCCGGAACCGAAGCTACAGCCAAGAGAGCAGCATCCAGGGATAAGATGGGAAAATAAGCATTCTGGGGTTCACCGACACAGAATGGGACAAGTACGCCCCTCCCACGTCCCTCCTTCCGCTCTGTTATGTAACTCACCGTTACCATGGCAGTGGCTGCCCCTGGGTCGTGTTTGGAGCAACAGGGGCCGATCTTCCAGGCTTCTACATCTCCACAATCACAGAACCCCCCTCCTGATGACGCATGCATCTGGAAAAAATTCACATACTGCATTGTCACTGAGGGCAAGTAATGAGTAAACACAACAGTAATTAAGTTAGATGTATCCTTTAGCTGGAGTGGGAAAGCATTGATTTGAAACACTGAAATGCCAAATATAAAATCCTGTAATAATTTTGAAATCACTGGGACTTCAATGATAAGAGTAATTTTCCATAATTCCCATTTAATTTGTGGAAAGTGGAGTGTACACTGACAGGTACTGCCAATGTTTTCAAATAAAATGGTGTAACTGATCAGAAAGGTAAACCAACCTTGTAACGATGGCTCTTGTGAACGCTATCCTGGAAGCAGTCCATGCACAGCACACAAGTGGGATCTATTGCACAGTCCCTGCAGTGCGTTTAAGGAGATTTCATTTTACTTGACTGGATGAATGTCAACAAAAGTCTGAAGCTGCAGGCATGCCATTCTTGGTACAAACTGAACTGCATGCCAAGTTATCTCACTTTACCCAGACGTCCTCAGTGTAATGTAAACATCCATGGTGACACCTGACAATGTGCTTCTGCCTCATTATACTGCAGTCTAACTTGTTTTCAAAGTATCTCAAAGTATCTCAAAATACTTTAAATGATTTATTTAAGGAAATATACACAAGATATTCAAATCATTATTACATTTATTTTACTTTACTTTTACTTTAGAACAACTGCCTGATTATGCAAGGACACAATTAATTATATAATTACTAATGATGCTGACATAAAATGTACATGTTTCTAATGGTTTTGGGAAGGAAAGTGAGAAAGTCTATCACAAAAACTGATGGATAAATAGACGTACACATCTATGTGAGAGACACAGTATTTCACATCATTAAGGTGGACTCACAGACTGAACCATACTGACACCTGAGAAACTCTACTCATAAACTATTCATTTTTAACACTTAGCCTAAATACCCAGCTGTTGTAGTTGTAATTAGATCACTGTGGAACTAAAGCCTACTGAAGTCAAACCATTCTGTGGTGTATCCCTGTCTATTAAATATCCAAGAAAGGCAAATGATAATCTGCCATCAATTTACAATACAGTCCTAACTTCTGTCCCCAATAAGTTGAGACACACACTGAGACTGGAAACCCTGACTGATATATATCTATCTGTCAATGAGCACTAGTTGTGCCAGTTTCTGGTTAACAGAAACAAGTCAAGCGTGTTTCTAATGGGCAACGCCCACAGACGTTCCTACTTAAAATTCAACTTTCCAAGTCTTCTAAAAAATAAAAAAATAAAAAATAAAAAAAACCTCTACAAACCCAGTTGCCTATCTTAAATGTTTTTTGAATATACCATGACCTGAATGACCTTCATAGACATCGTGCCTCTTAACTCTGTGGCTTTATACCGCTTTTAGTAAACACAGAATCCACAGGGTCTGACTACTGTACAAAATGATTTGATACTTGTAATCAAAATTTGAGTAATATTCAAAACATTACTTTCTGGAGATCTTACAGTCCTTGGTGTTTATCGCATATCAATCAAAATAACCAATAAGGTGAGCAAAAATTTTGTATCGTACCAAAGCAACTAGCCATAATTATGAAATGGTGTAATAATTTCTTTATAACATAAGATTAGAAGATTTGTTCAGACCTGCAGGAGTAGACAGTCTCTCCCTCTTTGAATACACGCCCACACAACTGAGAAGAGTTGCTGCCATGCTTGAGCTTCTCCAGACCCTCCTGAGGATCCTCTCCGAACAGGAAGCACTCCAGAGGGTGGAGGAGATGGCTCTGCATGACCTGTTCTTCATAAGGGTTGGACTGGTCCTTCAGGCAGAAGATCTGCGGCACCTGTTCCTTCAGGTAGCGGAGCAGCTCCGCTCTGCTGTCTGCAGCCTCCAGCCATTCCTGCGGGAAAACGGAGTAAAGCTTATTTGATCTGCAATTGTCTCCACCTACTAACACAAAACTGCATGGATTAGCCAAAATTCTCATAGTAATGCGCAGATTAACATTTACTGGTGCATCATGTTTACTAAGCAGTTTAGACGTCAAATCTTGGATTAAGGGAATACATTAAAGTTATTTATGATGTGCTGAGTGCTGTGTGGTAGCATGCAACCAGACAAGCGTCATAGTAATGAATAAGTTGCACTGATTACTCTTGTAGTGACTGGTAGATAAATTAAAATCACTGTTTATTTATTTAGGGTAGTTTTAGCATCCGTATCAGTCATATATTTATATGACATGCACAAAAATGATTGGTACCATCTATAAAGGATATCATTTATGAGAAATATGAGATACATGGACACTTTTTTTTTTGCACCTTGTGGTGTAATACTATTGCACATATATCAGGTGTGTTCGTTGTGGAGCCTAGCAGCAGCAAGAAGGAAAAGTGAATGCTGGGAATGTGCAGTTAAACTATGTAAACATGTCTACAGCACACAAATTGCTGTCGATCATACTGCGGACCGCACATGGATGTTCAACTTGAACTAGACAACAAAAAGTTTGTATGTCATTGTCCAACTGTTAAAATTTTAACGTAATACAATCGATATAAACAAGAAGCCCGGTTTCGCTTTCACATTACGGTTTATGGCAAGACAAACGAGGCGAGAGTTGAGGACTTAAAATGGTCCGGCAACACGATGCTCTCAAAATATAGAAACTCAGAAAAATTCATGTTGAAGCGCTTTGGACAAAAGCGACCACCAAAACATATCACATGATGCAGCCCCTTTACGGGCAACACATCCCTGTTTTCTACGGCTGTAATATCTACTTTGACAAGTTCTGAATCGGACGCAATCTACAAACTATCACTGTGGGCAGCAATAAATTAATTGTAGCCTCCTTAGATTTGACGCTAGTTAGCTAGCACATAGCCTGCTGGGATGTTAGCTTGCTACGTATGATATCCTTAAACTGCGCGATTAACTAGAATTGTACAAAATAATTTACACGTTATACTTCAGTGTTTTGCTCCTTAGTGTCTGTGTCCACTGTCAGTCATATTAGCAAGCTGAAAATCGTACCTTGCTGAGCTCTAGTCCGTTAAGAGATTTCTCCCTCTCCGCCATATTCCATTTGCCGTAAAGGAGGAGGTGTCGCTAGGAGACTGTTTTCCTTGTGACCAAAAGCTTTTGGACGTTTGACTGTGGTGGTGGTGGAGGAGCAGGAACCCGTCCGCTGGAGGGCGCTCTTTGAGAATCTCCCCCTCTTCCTGCCTGTGATGAAGGCAGCGGGGCGGAGCTAGAGGTCAGAGTTGAATGTTTGACAGAAAGCTGAATATGGATTCCATATTTCATGAGAAAGTAAGTTAAAACATCTAACTTAAGATACTTACCCCAAAGTAATTCGTCGTCTTTACACGGAAAGCGTCGCGACTTACGGCGGCGGTTTGTTTCGCGGCATTATGTGGCCGTTGCTAAGGGATTTGTGGTGGTGTTTGGCAGTATTGTTGTCCAGGCAGCTAAAATGCTAATTCACTTGCTAATCAGAAATTGAGAAAAGTTTATTTTCAGGTCGGAGTAACAACGTAGACACGCTTCCTAATAGCTGCAGTCATGTTTTTGTCATATTAGCAAAGGCTGGCTTAACATAGCGTTAGGTTGTTATAGAAGAACTAGTTGTTTACGTAGTTAAGCTAGCTTCATGTAGCTCTAACTAGTGGTGAGTCTGTTATCGTCATGACAGATCAAATCCTAAAGTAATCGCTTATTTCACCACCGAGTGGTTAGTTAAGTTGAATCTTAATGTCACGTTTAAAGCCTCGTTAGGCTTGGGGCTTTTTAACAATATGAATCCTGCATTTGCAGCAAGAGGGCTCCCTCTGCGCCCAGCATTGTCTCAACAACCTTCTGCAGGGTGAGTATTTTACTCCCGTAGATCTGTCCTCGATTGCTCATCAGCTTGATGAAGAGGAGAGAATGAGGATGGCAGAGGGAGGAATGGCCAGTGAGGAATACAGGACTTTCTTACAGGTAAATACAGACCGAATAAACATGTTTGTTTTGGCTATTTGGAGATGTTAATTAACAGTTTCTACTTGTTTGTTTTTTTTGGAATTTGTTTAAAGCAACCATCTGGGAACATGGACGATAGTGGATTCTTTTCAATACAAGTGAGTTTAAGGAATCCATGTTTTATAATTACTAACAAAATCAGTAACTTTTCTAACTCAATAATACCAATTGTTTTCCTGTCACATGATCTTTCTAGGTAATTAGCAACGCTCTGCGAGTATGGGGCTTGGAGTTAATCCTCTTCAACAGTCGGGAGTACCAGAGCCTCATGATAAATCCAATGTAAAGTTGCTTTTTGTCAGCTTTACTGTGTAACATTGTTCACATTAACAGTTTAAACTGATGGTGATTGTTGTGTTTCAGAAATGAGAAAGCCTTTATTTGCAACTACAAGGAGCACTGGTTTACTATACGCAAACTTGGACAGCAGGTATGGCTGGCCCGTGTTTTCTTAAACTACATTAAAGCAGTTTGATTTACTAAAGATGCTCCATTTTCATTGCAGTGGTTTAACCTGAATTCACTATTGACTGGGCCAGAGCTGATATCAGACACCTATCTAGCCCTTTTCCTTGCACAGTTACAACAAGAAGGTATTGTGAAATTTGCCTTTTTTTTTAAATTCTGTGGTGCACTGAAGAAAATATTGTAAAAGTTGTATTTGCGCAGGTTATTCCATATTTGTGATCAGAGGAAACCTTCCTGAGTGTGAAGCAGAACAAATTCTTAGGATCATAAGGGTCCAGCAGCAGCAGCGGCCTAAGCTCATTGGAGAGGATGAGGCTCAGACAAGTTCAGGGTATGCATATGCTGTGTGTGTAAAATAAAGGACACAGAAAAGCTTCACAAAGTGATACTCTTTATATTTTTTTATATTGTTTAATATACATGTTTTAATTACTTGTGACGACTGATGAGTTCATTTCCTGTGAGCAGCAGGCCTGCAGCTCTGGGCCAGTCAGAGGCAATGGCCTTTGGTGTGGAAGATGAGGTCGTGGATGATGATGAAGAACTGAAGAAAGCGTTGGCTCTCAGCAGACAGGATATAGATGTGGAAGATGAAGAGGCTGATCTTCGCAGGGCCATACAACTTAGCATGCAAGGTAAAGGTTGAGCCATCCAAAGGTTTTAAAATTATATTTTCTTCATAATTGCAGTTCATAAAACTGTGCTGACCATGACTATAAATTCTGCCAGACCTTTGCACAGACGTATGAGCCAGTTAGAAGTCATGGCTCGGATACAGGAAGTCTCCCTGGTTACAGAAACACAGGCTGAGCTGATGTGGAATTGTGGAAATATCATCATTTTTTGACACATATTTGTTTTTATAATATTATAGGAGCAGTGATGAGCAACAAGTCTTCAGAGTCTGAAATGGCAAATGTAAAATCAGGCAGCCAGGCAGCAAGGACTACTGCAGGAGGACAAAGAGATGGACAGAACGAGACACTATCAGCTGAGGAACTGAGGAAGAGAAGACAAGCCTATTTTGATCGGTAGGTTTAGTTGACTACTGCAAAACATTAATAAACAATGTAATTCAATAGAGCCTTGCATAATGCAACAACAACAAAATGAATGGAATTTGATAAAAATCCTCTTTGTTGACTGTTTAGGCAGCAGCAACAAGCTCAGTCAAGCATTCCTCAACACCCAGACGCAAAGACAACAGGAGCCTCAGGTGAGCCTCATATTTGCATGAGCAAATATGATTTTTAACTTAGATATAATATTTGTCATATAATGTATTTACATAATATCTTATCCAATAATATTAGGAAATGTGTTAACCTAAGCCTATTTCCTTTTACTAGGATCAGTAAACGCTGGCTCCGAGGACGACCAACAACAAAAGCCCAGCCAGTGAATTTGCAAAAAGGCTTGTCTATGTTGTTTACCAGCTGCCTGGATCAGCAACCCCACACAGGGGTAGCTTTGCTCCCTCCTCTAACCTTTTGCACATGCGAACATAAGGACCGTCAGAAGGCTGACACGTTTCCCCTGGCTAGTTCGCTGACAGGCTATAGAGAAGAGAACAACGACAAAGAAAAGGCAGCACTTAGTCTAATATGACTGAGGGCTTCGCTTAGGCTGGGAAAAGGGTGACCACAGGACTCACGATGCAGTTAATCCAAGTTTGCAATTGCCTTTTTACCATGGCGCCTTCTATTTCTATTCTATACCTTTTTTTATTCTCGTTTTTTGGCTGGAAGACGTGGAAAGAAATGACATACAGAGGGTGTGCAAACATGCTGAAATGGGCTATGAAAGCCATAAGAGACCAATGTTTAGACAGTTAAAAGTCAAGTTCATAGTCAATGGCAGAGCCTCCTACCTTTATATTGAACTGGGGTTTTGAGAGCATAACATGCAATTGAAACACCAGAACATCATTGCAGTTTCAAAATAAGTTGTTGGAGTGATAACGGAAACATCTTTTAGCCAGCAACTACCAGGTGTGGTTTATTTATTCCTGACATCAGTCATTTCACATGAACATATATGATCTCTCGAGGTATTTAGACAGCAGCATATTTTTGATGTTGTGGCTTTGCTATTACCTTTAAGTGTGCAAGCAGGTATAATGACATTTCTAATTAGACAGCATACAAACACAGTTTAAGGTTGTTCGGTCCATTCTGGGTGAACCATGGTTAAAAAAATGTATAGTGTTAAATCTAAGATGCATTTAAGATTACATTTAATAGGGAACAAAAAAGCAATTTGTAAACACAGTAAAGCTGCAGCTGCATTGTTATTTTTTTTCCAGCACAGTATGGCCACTTAAATCCAGAAATGTCTGGGAAATCCAATCAGCCTTCTTAGTATTGAGTTCATCCACTATTTTTCTTGTCAGTATTTGTCTTGAATCTGTTGTTAAGACAATATTATTTAATAATAACTCCCCCACAGACACCCATTAGCAACAGTTTTACTCTTGCATGTTACAGCCACTGAAATGCTGAAATGTTTATTTGTACTGATTTGACTTATATTGTATTCCAATCGTGCTCAGAGCAGTGTTGTACACATTAGATGATGCAGTGGTGTCAATTAAGGTTGCAGTGGATTACAGGCATGCAGGTTGTTTGCTAATTGATCACCTCAAGAAAATGATTTAACGTCATCATTTGTACAACTTAAAATCCAAAGAGTTAAACAGAACATCAAAATTATTTTGTGCATTTTTAAAATCTCTGTCATTGTTCTCTTACAAGATTTTGTTACATCCTGAAACCCAGACTCACTTAATATTTGTTTACAGTTATTATCTTTTCTGAAACTAATTGATGTGGATATATTATTAGCTGTAATTCAGAGCTAATATGCTGGATGACTTAAAGAAAGATTTCATTGTTTTCTTTCCTTTGGATCTGCTATTTTTTGTCTGTTTGTATTATATTTCATATTCACTTGTGAAATAGTGTGAAATGTTGGTAGTTGGGTTTTAATCATTGATTTATTTTCATTCACTACGTTATTACAGTTCATTTTTTATTATATTTCATGTTAGCACAGCACATTCTTTCATTTAATATATTGGTTCATGTTTCAGGATTAAAGTGACATCCACACTCTTAATAAAAATGTGTTGTTTGCTGACAAGATTTGTGTGTTATAAACATCAGACACCATATTGTGTTGTTTTCTACACATAACTTGTTGTTTAATCTGGACGACTGGACACACAGCCATTGACCAGTCATATCGATATTTTCATTATCCGTTGGAAAACAAACCTGGGAATTTTGGATGTTTTCTGAGAGCCGGCTTTTTTGCTCCCAAAGAAGAGCTGACTCTTTCAGCTCCTGACGAGCTCTTTATTTAGTATCGTTATTGCCTAATATTTTAACCCAACACAAATACATATGTTTTGTGTGTTACACATTTGATGCATACATCATTTTGTGCAGTTATTCTGTTACAAAAGCGTACAAAAGTACTCGACATTTCATTAAAACCTTGATGAACAAGACACTGCAATAAAAAATGTACAAGCAAAAACGGAATCACACTCAATAAATTAAAGGTATGAATGTATCTGCCCTGATCACCGCTGTCTTAGCCACACAGTCTGTCAACCACTCTGCTTTCATGTTATAGTATGGTAATGGTAAGTCCTCACATGTGATTGGCGACATGGCCTGTCCATCTAAATAAAGTTCTGCCCCGGTTCTCAAACAGAAACGTAAGAGAAAATGAAAAGAGAAAAAAATAGCAAAGAGCTGGCTCTCACTCTTGGGAATCGGCTCTTCTGATTCACTACCAAGCATCGGTTCTTGGAAACGGCTCTTTTGCGCGTGACACATCATTAGTAGTGGCCACAACTCGGTGTCCTCAAAGCAGGAAACCAAAGGTATATGTGATTGCACTTTATTTGCTTTAGTGAAAATAAAAAGATAAATAATACTGGATTTGCATTTAAGGAAAGAAGCTTGAAGTGTGTCTAGATTAGGTATGCTATCATTGTTGCTAGCGTAGACTGACCTGGGGTCAGTGAGTGTCAAGTTTGGAGCTAGCTTCCTTATGCTAGGTGATGTATTGTTATCAGTTTGTTCCCCATCTAGTTCTATGTTTTAATGTGACTTATCAGGTCATTACGCAATACTTAATGGCGCATAGTGTGCCCGTTTTCCTGTTAGTTTGGTTGGTTTTAGTTTGCCTGGTTCATTTAATATGGTAACTTGATTAGCTCTTGTTTAACTATTTAAGCGAAAAACGTGCGTGAAAGCAAAACCTGGCTGTTTACCTCACAAACAAGTTGGTTATTTATTTTGTCATATGGTGTCATCGTGTTACATGTGGTGTTTATGTTATGCCTGTTTTGTGCTGATTTTATTTTATTTATTTTTGTTTAATCACCAAATTTAGCCAGATGTAGCTGGCGTAGGCGGCTAATGTAATGCTAAGTCAGCTACCGAGCCTTCCCGGCTAATTTGCTGTAGCCTGATTACCACCGAACCGGGATGAACGTATTTTAGAGAAGTGGACTGGAAAATTAGTATGATAAAATGTTGTTTCATTGAACAACATAGGGCCTTCTCATTCTCACACACAGCAAAGCTCTTTCTGCCACTCACGATGATTTATTGTCGGTATCATCTTTATAATATCGTTCTATAAACCATCGTTAAAGCTGCATACCGCCACCTACTGTACCGAAGTTTGTAATTTCATGATTTCATGAAGTTATGATGGGTCACCGGCCCTGTTATATTTAAATGTTAAAATTAAGCCTAAGCTGCATGTTTTTAAATTAATCAACAATTCAACTAGCTATTTATGGAATGAGTTGCCGTTTTAAGATATAAGTTCCTCATTTATTCATTGGTGGATGTCTGCCCTGAAATAGCGGCCCTAAATGGTCAAAAACCTCAGAAGACTCCTATTTGTATGTTGTGGTTAATGTATAACATTCAGAGCACACTTGCACTTTGTTTCCCCAAATAGTAGATGGGGTTTTCAGACACAGTCTTGCCTAAGCTGGAAGGTACGTATAACAGCTGAACTGTGTATTTTAACCTATCTAAATAGCATTTATTAATGTTTTGGGGTTGACATGTGTGTCACCACCAAAGAGTAGTTATTCAAAATGTGAAACCTTATAATTTCTCGTGAATTAATTAGTTACAGTGCTCAGTTGTGCTATTTTAACAGCGTCTTCATGTTTCAGGTTGTGCACATAAACCTTTCCAGATTGGAATTATGGTGGAACACAAAATGAAGATGACATTTATTGTCATCTTAACCTACTTGTGCCTCCTTGCTGCTGGCCAACCACAGCTCCCGAGAGCCACCATCTCGGATCTCTCTTTCAGTAATATGGACTTTGGCATGAACCTCTACAGAAAAATATCCAGTCACCACGACAAGAACATCTTTTTCTCACCCCTGAGCATCTCTACCAGTTTTGCAGCTCTCCTAATGGCTTCTGATGGTAGCACATACGAGGAAATCCTGAACGGACTCAAGCTGGAGGAGCTGGAGGGTGACCAGCCTGACCTTATCCCCAAGCTCTTTCAGCTTCTTAATGAGAACATCACGCGGAATGGTTCACTGGTATTGGACCAAGGCATGGCCCTCTTTATACGGCAGCATTATGCGGTAGAGAAGACATATGAAGACAATATGAATACGTTTTTTGGGGCAGACATCAAAACTGTAGATTTTGAGGACAAAGAAGGGAGTATCAATTTCATTAATGAGTACATCAAGTGCAAGACTGAAGGCAAAGTTACAGAGATGATTTCTACCCTGGATGAACAGATTCAACTCTTGTTAATCAACACGATTTTCTTCCAGGGTAAGGTCAATCAAACTTGTACGGTTTAGATCCTCACTTTAGGCTTCTATTTACAGTTTCTGCATACCTTTGGTCTAAAGCCATTTTAACCAAACTAACAGTATTATCCCCTCCACAGGAGCCTGGCAGATGCCCTTCGACTCCACTTTTACACATAACGCCCCCTTCTATATCAACAACTATAATATTGTGCAAGTACCGATGATGTTTAAAGAGGACAAGTTCTATACGATGGAAGACTTTACTCTAGGTGCCAGAGTGCTGAAGCTGCCATACGAGGAAGGTGTTTCCATGCTTATCCTGCTACCCAACAAAGATGTGGACTACACTGTGATTGATGATATGATCACTGCTGAGAGGTTCCAGAAGTGGATCAAAGGTCTGACAAAAACGTAAGTGCATAGAAAATCATTATTGTTTTAAGTCTATTGTTTGTATTCAGTTGTATTTTTGCTATTTTATGTGACAATAGTCCTAGAGCTTTGACATAAAACACAGTATATTGTACACAATATCCAATCCTTGAAGCAGATAGCGGTATATTCAGCATGTCAATTTATGTCTTGTTCATAGCAAACTGGAAATCAACATTCCCAAATTCAAGATGGAGCAGTCGTATTCCCTGCAAAACCTTCTTTCAGAAATGGGCATGACCAGTATCTTCACTACTTCAGCCAATCTGACTAAGCTCAGTAAGAACGAAACTCTCATCGTATCAGAGGTTAGTGTTCAATTTCATCGCATTGTGACCATACACAGTACATGCATATTCCCAAATGTGCCGCTGAAAATGTTAATATCGACTGCAAAATTGCAGGTGCTGCACAAGGCTGTGATTGAGGTGGATGAGACGGGGACAACTGCAGCAGCTGTCACAACAGTCAGCATTACTCCGTATTCCCTGCCGAGGACCTTCGTTGTCAACAAGCCATTCTTCTTCTTCATATACCATGAAGACACAAACAGTCTGTTGTTCATGGGCAGGGTGATTGACCCCACCAAAAACTAGCCGCCCCCACTCTGATGTTTGAGCTCTGAAGTGGCTTGCATGTGATATTGTTTACTCAGGCTTCTACGTGGCTAATTTGCTGTATTTTTTTAAATTCTCAGATTGGTTTGACAAGTTGTTGTGGTCTGCTCTGTAAAAGCCACCCTGTGAGTGATCAATATTAATAAAAACTTCGCATGAATGTTTCTTTTGGATTCAATCCTTAATCATACCAGTTATCAAATGTAGAGTGAGAAAAGCTCTAAAGAGAACAGAGTTGGACATATAAATGAGGCAACAATGGAGATGTGATTTTAATTAAAACATTCCTGTTGTAATTAAATCTGCCAACTTGAAACTTGCCACTTTCGAATAAAGGACAATTTACAGGGTTTACGTTGTAACAACGGACTTATAGTAATGGTTACAACATTATTTAATATTGATTTATTAACAGGAGGAACCTGCCAGGACTGTAAACAAATGTAAAAAAATAAAAGGTTGAAATGTACTTGTAAAGGTTGAAAAACATTACAAGTACATTTGTCACATTCGTGACTTATGACTATTTATATCTAACTCAAACATTGTTGGTAATTTTGTAAGTAGAAATAATAATACGCTTTCTAAACGTATAACTAGATAGATAATAATGAAAGATAATAATACACTTCCTTAAAACCTAAAACTTGATTGCGCTGTTCTGGTTGTTCGACAAATAAAGTTTTTACAAACCACGTGATCAACACTGTCATGGCTGCGCCCTCGTGTCATGTGTAGTTGTCATAGAGTATAATCACCTTTTCTTTTTCAGGAGCCCTCAGTAAGTCAAGGTAAGATTTTTGTTTTCATTTTATAGTGGTGTCTGATCTGCAAAACCACCCGGCTTTATCTTTTTGGAAGTAACATTTAATCATTAGCACCTAGTTGCTAGCTAACTTCTGCAAACGTGGAAGAGTAGGAGACACATGCGCCTTTAAAAAGACTCGGCATTGGGGAAATTCGCCATGTTTGCCCAACTTTGTTAATGTATACCCGTGTCAAATTGTAGGAAAATGAAGACAAAGAAGATGAAACCGAAAAACAAACGTATGTCCTCTGGACTGCTGAAACCAACCAAACGGAACATTGACTTGAAAGGCAAATGGAAAGCTGTAGAGCTGGATCCAAGTCTCTTCTCCGAGGAGGGCTTGGAGGGTCTGGTGTGTTTTGAAGAGCTGACGGATTACCGTATGATAGACAGCAAGAAGGCCGCAGCCAAAGCGGTAAAGGAAGACAAGAAAGAGAATAAGGAAAAGAAGAAAGGAAAGAAAAGAAAAGCGAGTGCAGAGGACGGAGAGAAGGGAGGTGTCGAGAGCAAAGAGGGAGAGGGCACAGCTGAACCAGTCAAGAAAAAAGCCAAAAAGAAGAAGAAGAAAAATAAGAAAGTGTCTGAAAAGGAATCAGTCCAGTCAGATAATACCTCCACAGAAGAAGTGTTGCAGGATAACAAAGCAGCCAATGGGGAAGGAGGACAGGATGAAGAAGCAAAAGATTCAGTCACCGTCCCTGATCATAAAGTATCAAAAAGGGAGAAGAAAAACAAGAAGAAGAAGAAATCAAAGCAGCAGTTAAAAAATGATGCAGCTACAGAGGAAGAGCCAAACGATGAATCGCTGTTAGATCATCCGTCTCTGGAAAAAGCTAAATCCAGTCAGGATAAAGCGGCGAAGCCCCCCAAAAAGCAGTCAAAGAACTGGACAAATGCAGGACTTTGCAGTTCTGATGACAAAGAGGCTGATGTGAGTGCATGGAAGGACCTGTTTGTTCCCTCACCTGTGCTAAAGGCACTGAGCAGCGTTGGATTTAGTTCACCCACACCGATTCAAGTCCTGACTTTGCCTCCCGCCATCAGAGATCGTATGGATATACTAGGGGCAGCTGAGACGGGTAAGATAAAAGGCTTCTCACTCTTTAACGTTTTTATCTCGTGACAGATTTAACCAGGTGAAGCTAATGTGTGTGTGCTGTATTTACAGGGAGTGGTAAAACGTTGGCTTTTGGCATTCCCATGATCCACGCCATCCTGAAGTGGAAGAATGGCCCAGAAGAAAGAGCTGATGGCAACGCTGAAGCAGCCACTGAGGTGGAGAGTTTGTATCTACCATCTGTAGACGAGTCCACTGAATCAGGAAACATGGCAGAGTCTGCAACAGAAGGGGACCAGGAGGACAGTGTGGAGCTTTCAGAAGAAGAGAATGAAGGCGAAGAAGATCAGATCGGAGGAGACTCAGACGAAGATCAGCATGATGTTGAAGAAGAAGAAGAAGCAGATGAGGATGAGCAGGTTGGACGTGTCCAAATAATGAAAACGTTTAATCAACAACCCACTGATAGTCAGAGTCCTCTTCTTGGTCTGGTTCTCACTCCTACCAGGGAGCTAGCTGTTCAGGTCAAACACCATATTGATGCTGTTGCAAAATTCACTGGTAAGTCATTAGTTATTTAAGTGTTATAATTGTAATTATCTCTAATAAATGTAAAGGTACTCAAGATGTTACCGTTTTGCAGATATCAAAACGGCCATAGTGGTGGGTGGAATGGCACAACAGAAACAAAGGAGGATGCTGAAACGCAGGCCAGAGATCATTATTGCTACTCCAGGGCGTTTGTGGGATTTAATCAAAGAAGGGCATCCGCATCTGCTCAACCTCAAACAGCTCAAGTAAGTCACTGTTCAAATCTCATTAATATAAGATTTTTTTATAACTTACTATAACCAATTGAATAAATCCTTCAGTATGATGATGATGATGATGTGATTGTGTGGGCTACACAACAGAAATGGCACTTTGTATAATGAAATACCCTTCAGTCATCATCCAGTTTGACTTTCTGGGATTATTTATTCATCAGATTTTAACAAACAACTGTTCAAATCATTTTATTCTGATCTTTTTACATCTACAGAATGAGACATAAGTACAGTTACAGAAGTGTTAATATATATATATATATATATACACTACCGTTCAAAAGTTTGGGGTCACATTGAAATGTCCTTATTTTTGAAGGAAAAGCACTGTACTTTTCAATGAAGATAACTTTAAACTAGTCTTAACTTTAAAGAAATACACTCTATACATTGCTAATGTGGTAAATGACTATTCTAGCTGCAAATGTCTGGTTTTTGGTGCAATATCTACATAGGTGTATAGAGGCCTAGTTCCAGCCACTATCACTCCAGTGTTCTAATGGTGAAATGTGTTTGCTCATTGGCTCAGAAGGCTAATTGATGATTAGAAAATCCTTGTGCAATCATGTTCACACATCTGAAAACAGTTTAGCTCTTTACAGAAGCTACAAAACTGATCTTCCTTTGAGCAGATTGAGTTTCTGGAGCATTACATTTGTGGGGTCAATTAAACGCTCAAAATGGCCAGAAAAAGAGAACTTTCATCTGAAACTCGAGAGTCTATTCTTGTTCTTCGAAATGAAGGCTATTCCATGCGAGAAATTGCTAAGAAATTGAAGATTTCCTACAACGGTGTGTACTACTCCCTTCAGAGGACAGCACAAACAGGCTCTAACCAGAGTAGAAAAAGAAGTGGGAGGCCGCGTAGCACAACTGTGCAAGAAGATAAGTTCATTAGAGTCTCTAGTTTGAGAAACAGACGCCTCGCAGGTCCCCAACTGGCATCTTCATTAAATAGTACCCGCAAAACACCAGTGTCAACATCTACAGTGAAGAGGCGGCTGCGGGATTCTGGGCTTCAGGGCAGAGTGGCAAAGAAAAAGCCATATCTGAGACTGGCCAATAAAAGAAAAAGATTAAGATGGGCAAAAGAACACAGACATTGGACAGAGGAAGACTGGAAAAAAGTGTTGTGGACGGACGAATCTAAGTTTGAGGTGTTTGGATCACAAAGAAGAATGTTTGTGAGACGCAGAACAAATGAAAAGATGCTGGAAGAATGCCTGACGCCATCTGTTAAGCATGGTGGAGGTAATGTGATGGTCTGGGGTTACTTTGGTGCTGGTAAGGTGGGAGATTTGTACAGGGTAAAAGGGATTCTGAATAAGGAAGGCTATCACTCCATTTTGCAACGCCATGCCATACCCAGTGGACAGCGCTTGATTGGAGCCAATTTCATCCTACGACAGGACAATGACCCTAAACACACCTCCAAATTGTGCAAGAACTATTTAGAGCAGAAGCAGGAAGCTCATATTCTATCGGTGATGGAGTGGCCAGCGCAGTCACCAGATCTGAACCCCATTGAGCTGTTGTGGGAGCAGCTTGACCGTATGGTACGCAAGAAGTGCCCATCCAACCAATCCAACTTGTGGGAGCTGCTTCTGGAAGCGTGGGGTGCAATTTCTCCAGATTACCTCAACAAATTAACAGCTAGAATGCCAAAGATCTGCAATGCTGTAATTGCTGCAAATGGAGGATTCTTTGACGAAAGCGAAGTTTGATGTAAAATCTTATTTCAAATACAAATCATCATTATTTCTAACCTTGTCAATGTCTTGACTCTATTTTCTATTCATTTCACAACGTATGGTGGTGAATAAGTGTGACTTTTCATGGAAAACACAAAATTGTTTGGGTGACCCCAAACTTTTGAACGGTAGTGTATATATAGCCGAACAGCCAAATTTAAAATGCATCTGACTGTTAAGGATGTCTTGGATGACTGATACACTGAGGGACATTGGGGACATTGAGAGGAAATAATTGTCTCCATGTCACTGATTCTCTTACATTTCAAGCCTTGAGGGTCTTACTGTAAGTGCAGCGTTAGCAGGTGAATGCTAAATAAAGAATAATTGACAGTTTGTACATTGCTTGTTTGCAAGAGATTCGCTATGCACCTATGTTTGCTAAAAACTCGATGTGTTTAGATCTGAATATGGACTTGTCTCTTTTAGCTTCTTGACTGAGCAGCCGTTAGATGTAAGTGCTTTCCATGTGGAATGAGATCAGTCCTTGTCTCCAACAGAAGGAAAGAGCCTTACCAAATAGGGCTGGATCAATGTCATTGATGGAAGAAACGTGTGATACAGATCTTGTCTGTTGCCTCTTTATTTTGTCTTCTGAACTACTCTTGGTTGTGTTTCATAATACAGGTGCCTGGTCATTGATGAAGCGGATCGTATGGTAGAAAGAGGACACTTTGCAGAGCTGGAGAGCCTGCTGGAGATGCTGAACACCACGCACTTTAATCCCACGAGGCAAACCTTTGTGTTCTCTGCCACTTTGACCATGGTTCACAGCCTGCCCAGCCGCGTCCTCCAGAAGAAGAAGAAGAGCGTGGACAAGAGGAGCAAGCTGGAGATTCTCATGGAGAAGGTGGGGATTAAGTCTAAACCCAAAGTCGTTGACCTCACCAGGAAGGAGGCAACTGTGGAGACACTGATTGAGACACAAATCCACTGTCAGAAGGATGAGAAGGACTTCTACCTCTACTACTTCCTGCTCCAGTATCCTGGACGCACCATGGTGTTTGCAAACAGCATTGACTGTATCAAGAGACTGAACTCTCTTCTAGTTATCCTGGACTATAATCCACTGCCTCTACATGCCAACATGCACCAGAAACAACGCCTTAAAAACCTGGAAAGGTTTGCTGAAAGAGAGAGGTGAGTCATGCATATTGACCTCAAGGGACGTTTGCTTCTGGTTTGGACTTTATCCAGTAACTATGACGAAATAGAAAAACCTCTTAACTGCAAATACAGACTTAAAGGGCCATGATATTAGACATTTAATAACTTTTTCTGCCTTTTTTCTGTCATCTATATGCTCATTTTAATACAAACGCACATTAACACACAAATGCTGTGCTTCACTGAATTGACTCTCAAATTAAACATTTTCATTCTCAGTTCTGTCCTCCTGACTACTGATGTGGCAGCCAGAGGCCTGGATATCCCCAACGTTCAGCATGTTATTCACTACCAGGTAAACACCTTGACAGCTGTTCAACTCATTTTATAGTCAGTGACAGCAAACTAGTTCCACACATCTTAAATTTGGTCACCTGTGTTGAAAGGGCATGAGAACAAGTCCGTCATCAAATCGAGATGTTATCAGCTAACCATAACACCAACCACCACACAACCCTCAGCCAAAGCGTGGGCAGCATTTTAGTTTTTATTTTATTTTTAACTCATCTATTCATCCACACAGCAGAATGTGCAATCAGAGCCCACTCCACGGGGCTGCCACGTGTACCGTGCCTAACCACTACGCCACAGCTCCACACGGTCGAGCTGAATTATAATGAACAACCTGTAATTATCTCACACCAGGTGCCAAGAACATCTGAGACTTACGTTCATCGTAGTGGTAGAACAGCCAGAGCCACTAAGGAGGGTCTCAGTCTGCTGCTTATAGGCCCCGACGACATGATGAACTTCAAAAAGATCTACAAGACTCTTGGGAAGAGCGACGAGCTTCCCATGTTCCCCATAGAGACCAAATGCTTTGAGGCGATCAAGGTGAGCTCTCGCCGCTTTAGATTGTGTCTTTATGTGACACTGAAGAGTCGGTTAATGCTGAATGTGCCCTCCCCATACAGGAGCGAGTAAACTTGGCCAGGAAGATAGAAAAAGTTGAGTATCACAACAGCAGGGAGAAGCAGCACAACTCCTGGTTCAGGCAAGCGGCAGATGCCCTGGAGGTTGACCTGGATGATGATCTTTTACTTGGTAAGACAAACATAACCATACAATATACATATAACACATTCGGTCTGTTGAAAAAGGTTTAAAAAAGGAGTAATCTTTGTTCTCAGGTGGAGCACAGGATGACGAGGCAGACAGAGAGCAGCAGAAGATGGTGAAGGGGATGAAAAAGCATCTGAAGCATTTGCTCTCGCAGCACGTATTCAAGAACGTGATAAAAACCAAGTACCCCACTCAAATGGGAAAGCTCTCCCTGCCCCACTTACCTATTGCAGGGAAGGAAAGTGCCCTGGTTTCAATAGAGAAATCACAGAAGCTTAAAAAATGTGTTCCGGCACAACAGAAAAAACAGAAGCAGAAGAAACAAAAGAAGAAGGAAAAGCAGCAATGATAGGCCACCTTTGACAGGATTTGTGTAATTATTAACTTTATGTTTAAAAAAAAAATCTAAATACAGGTTTTGCATTTTGTGATGTTCAATTGCTGTAATCTGCAAAGTTTTATTAAAACAGTTTTCATAAGTGGAGTTCCGTTTGGATTTATTCAACCAAAGTCAGTATTCCTGAGTTGAGGTGAGTCCTTTTGAGTCCCCTGTTGGTCAGAGTTGAGGTTGGGTGTAGAGAATGTTATAATGTGATGTTTGGTAGAGGAGATGCAGGGACGGTTCAGCACCCTCTGGAATGATGTGGTGGATGAGCTGCGGTTCGTCGCCCTCCATAGAGACGATGTGGATGCAAATGTCCAGGGCCTGCGACAGGGCCAAGATGTCCACATGGTCACACTCCATCGCCATGGTCTCTACCTCCTAAATGAAAAGAACCCTTTACTTTTCCCATATTCATCAAGGGCCACTTTAAAAGATCATCTACTGTTTTCTCACTAGATGGCAGCAGCACTTTGTCACTAACCTGGCGACAGTAGACCTGCAGATCAGGTGCCTCCACGAAGTTGCAGAAGAAGTCTGCATGGTTTTGCAGGTGCGCTGAAGTGAGCAGCCTAAGGTACTGAATCACGCCGTCGGACGTCACCTGCTCGTTGAAGAGCCTGAACAGCGTGTTTTCCTGCTCATCAGCCTGGCACTGATCCACGACATGCACAACCTTCATGAGAAGAGAAACAACTGGATGTCACCCAAGTTCAACTGGTTTTGACTTTTAATAACGAAGTCATTTCCTGGTGTGTTGCAATAAATCACACATGGTTATATTTTCAGCTAGTTATTTCTCATTACTTAGGATGTATAGGTATAATATAGTTGTGTACATTCATAATCAGTTTGTATTGACATGGCGTTGGGAAGGTAATTATTCAACTAAGATTATTTTGGAGGATGCAATAATAGAAGCATCAGAAAATGAAAACAGTTTAATCAACCGCTCTTTTTGTTATCTGAAACAAATGCAGAGTATCATAACCTCCATAAAGCTAATATTTAAACCTGTTATATTAGTATGCATTTGTTTTTGCCAATGCATCTAATGAAATGGTGGGTGTAGTTGTATAGGGCAAGGTTTTAGATTATGCAAAGATCACTTTGTTTTAATGAGACATTTCTGAATGATTTTATTAATGTTTTTAAGATATTTTTTATCATATATACTTCTGAATGTCTGACTGTACTGTCTGAGTGCGTTGTTTACTGTGTTCAGGTGGCGCTTGAAGGAACTCTCGTCGAATCCCGCAGACGCCAAAACTTTGCTGCTCTGGATAATCTTGTCCTTGAATCTGGGATTAAAATGGGTAAGACGGTTACATGTAAATCAGCATTGTTGACCATGTATATACAATATAAATACATACGAGGTGGGGGGTTGTAGGCGCCTGCTTAACCATGGACTAGACGGGATTCGAACCAGTGACATTATGATGAAACTAAGCCGCTTCTCTCGCCACTCCAAAGCTCCTTAATCCCCTCTTAACAACACTGTTCCCTTTTTAGGGTCTTTTATGACTTTTATGATTTTAGTAATAACTGACCTCTGTAAAGCCCTGGCATTATGGAGGACTGACTCCAAGTGTGCGAAGCAGAAGGCTCTGTAGAAGCAGTTCCCATCGCCGCGCACATTTCTCACGGCGGAAAACTGGCTCCTTAACTCCTGACAAAGGACAATAGGTCTGGTTATTATGCGGCGGAGCAGTCAAGAGAGGGGTGCCCGAGACCACCTGCAGTACATCTGCCCCCACCCCACCGGCTGAGTAGCCTACTTTGTGTTTGTCACTCGGCGTTTGCGCAGCGAACAGCGACGAGATGTCCTCTCTGCACAAAACGAGGCAGCCGTCCTCCATCTGTCGGGAAACAAACAGCTTTACTGCCTGCGAGAGCAAAATCGCAGCTCTGAGGGTTTTAGTGCAGGCCGCGCGACATACCTTCACATTTCAACAACATGGAAACTACGTCAGGAAACGTAAACACAGTGTGGCATGGCGTGCGTCAAATGGTGTGTGTCAAAATATGATTGCAATTTTGTTTCCACTTTGTGGAAACCGGATGTTTGCAGACACCACGTGCTTGTGTTAAAGGGCCAGTACACATTTTTCCCCAGTCTGGAGTCGTACCATACTGACATGTATAAAGTACTTGCGTTTTATCGACGACTATTTGACTACTTAAAATGTCGCAATTAAGTCCATATAATTATTTAGGAATTTAAAGTTAAATATATTTCCCTATTTCTCTGAAATGCATTGCCCTGGTTTTTCTCTTGACAGAGTGGTACAGTCCATGTAAGGGGGTCCTTCTTATTAAACGAGGTGCAGCTCTGACAAACCAAGTCAGCTGCCGTGGCAGAAGATACACACACTGATCTACTTCTTCCGTCTTCAATCAGACGTGAACCCAACACTGGACAACCCAGGTTATTAGCTAATCTTTAAGGAAACTAATTACCAACAATAGAATCCCCATAAATTTGTGACTTGACATGTTTTTCTACTTTAGCTACATTGCCAAGATAACTAGCCTTGCTACATAATCAGTAAACTTACAGAAAACCTGTATGGCAGTGTCTGATAACATAGAGTACACCATAATTAGCCATGACGGGGTCAAAGCTGCTCATCTGGCTGTCTTGAGGAACACAGACTTTGTAGTAAGTGCAGAAGAAATAATGTTAATTGAAAGAAACATTTTACAGCATTTTGCCTGTGCAATAAGCAGATACTGGACATCTCATATTTACTGTATTTACTGAAGACTACCACAAATAATCCCTTCTCATTTTTAAGAACTAAGCACGCATCTTTCTACCGTTGTATAATCTAACTATAAACTGCATACATACCATTGCATATTGAGTTTTGGTGAGCATGAATTCCTGTAGGAGCGCATCATTTCAGTGCGGCCATTTTTATTTCAAAACAAAACAATGTTTACATTCCAATGATTAACATTTCAAAAGTTCTGATGCCTTATTTTATGACTTTTTAAGTGCAAATTGTGGTGCTCATCTGAAAATCTCTCTTAAAACAAATCTATGAATGAATTTAAAAATATTTTAACACAAGGCTCACATACTAACTTTTTCTAGAGCTTTCAGTCACACGTCATGGTTTGTTGCCATGTCACGTTCTCAAGAAATTGTCAAACTTAATAAGGCATCAAGCAAATATTTCACTCTTTTTACTGACTTTACTTGAACTTTTGAGTGTTTTACTTCCGATGCTTTTCATTGATCCCCTCCCTCTTTTGTCTGTCATAGCTGTTGTACTTGTCATGGCAGATGCCGACTCCATTAGCCTCCGTGCCCTCCTCTCTGTGTCTGCCTTGTCCAGAATGAACTCCTGAAATAAATAGTCGAGCTAGTTAAACAGTGCAAATTCTATGAAGTTTAAGAACCACCCCTTTGCTAATGATTCTACCTTCACCATGTCCATCTTCGTCAACATGTTCATGTTCTCCAGAGGTCCATATGCCGGTAGATAACACTGCTCTGCAAGGTTGTTGATGGCCATAAGCAATCTTCCCACTTCCTCCAGCTGAAAGATAAGAGCACAAGTAGTAATATTTATATCCCAGACTCCCATGTCTAAATGATCTGTGGCCAATTTTAACTCATAATCTCAAAGGCTACCTTTTCTCTGGATAGTCCTTGCTCTATCTGCAATTTAACCTCTGTCTGCTTGTTCTTCTCTTTTAGGGCTTCTAACTCACGCTGGAGTTCAGACAGATCTTTGTTGGCCATCTGCAACCGATACATATATAAAGGCATCATTCCAGTGCTGTCAATTGAAGAAATGCTACTCTGAACATATATATATATATACGCAGGTGCATCTGACCAGCTTCTTCGTGCTGTGCTCCTGCTTCATGTTCAGCAGTTGTCGCTGGCCCTGTTCCACGTCCTCCTCCATGTGTCCCAAACGTTGCAGCAGCTCCTGGTGAGTGATGGACAGGGTCTCATGGCGTCGGATGATGGGCATAACCAAAGATTCAGACCCATTATCAGGGTAATCTTAAAAGCAAGCAGGTTTGTTCCATTTTACAGCCAAACTCGACAGGATAAAAAAAAAGGGTTCATGTTAAATGTAAATGTTCATGTTAATTCTTGAGGGAGGTAAAAAAACAAAAAAACATTTTGGACTTACTGCCGGGGAGATAATCTAGTGTTTTCATCAAGTAGTCCTCAAAGATTTTGTATTTTGACAATCTCTCCTTTAAAATGTGCTTTCTGTGAATTTGAGATACGGTAAATTTTTTTCATTTTTTTTTTAAAAGAAGTGATATCATAAGAAATAGCTTTGTGTTTCTGGATTTCAAGTCCTCACCTTACTCTTAGTTGTTTCAGCTGTTCTGTCAAATTTTCTATCTCCCTCTGTTTTAAAATGTTCTGCTCTCGTGTAGCTTCACAACTCTTTAGGGCTTTACGTCGCTTCGTTTCATTTTCAGCTACAAACTTCTCAAATTTCATAACCCTCTCTTTAGTCTACGGGAAAAGAGAAACACAGACCACAGTCTTATTAGGACAGTCTCATATACTCCCTAATCATTCGTGTAATTTTAGGAGGTCTAGACTCGCCTGCTGTTGCTTTATTTCGAGTTCAGACCTTCTCTGGGCTAGAGCATCTACACAGCTCTTAAACTCCTGCCGTTTGAGTGCGAGTCGCTTGACCACCTCTTCCAGCTCTGCCTCCTTCTTCAGAATCAGGGTCTTCTGTAAGGCGGTCACACCTGCTTCTAGGACTTTGCCTGAACTCTAAAAATAAACCACAACAACTCAAACATCAAAATGCTTCCAGTGTGATATACAAATATATGCACATATATTCTTTGTTCTTCTTTGTTAATGTTAACGGAAAGACGTCATAATGTGCTTTAACAAGAGCAAGAATACAAAGAAGATAATACACTGTGCATACTGTATACAGCACAATTACAGATCTGAAAATAAAAGATATAAAACCGTGTAAAAATCGTATGTATATGTAGCCTAATATAAACACAAAATAATAATGAAACAATCAAAACATCCTCCACAGACATGATATACATTTTTCTATATTTTGCAAAAATCCACAAGCTGACAACAAATCATTTTCTCGTGTTTCATGATGTTTACCTCTGTCACAACAGATATGTGGTTGACATTGTCTTCTTTTCCTTGTCTGAGAAGAAAATTATCAGTTTGAGTCTAAACTCTTCATAAATTGAATGTTAAAGAAAGCGTTATGTCTAATAAGTAACAACTACTATTAGGCCTACCTTATGGTGTCCTCCGACTGTGTTACAAAAATGTTTCTTACGGTTTTTTCTTTGACTTTCGGACGAGGATATAAGGGAGGAAGTGAAGAAGTCGCCATGTTTTATTTTTGTTATCGTATTTTTTTTATCATCCAGGAGTAGAGTGAACACCTTCTCCAATTGGTTCCACGTTCGGACGGTTTGAAAGACTACCAGAAGGACGACCAGGGGTCTTTTCCGGATGTTTTCTTGGATTTGTGTAGCCGTTGCCTGGTAACCGCGGGCCAGGCAACGGGGAATGCGACGGGGGATCGTTTCTCCGTTGTCATGGCAACTGTCGAGGAGGCGGTTCTGTTCTGTTGGACTGAATGAGAGGCGCATAGAAATGAGGTCGTCAGCGGTCCGAGAGCGGGAGAAAACGAAGAGGGCTCACTCGGGTGCATGATTCCGACTTTAGACCAGAGTCTCCAACTAAGAACTGAAGAATTTACCTGGTGAGATTGTGACTCACAATTAACCTGTAGCCCAGCCACGTCTTAAAACATAGCCAAGTAAAATGCTCACTATAGCATGTTAACTTTAAAGCCAGATTTGGATGGATGGATGGATGGATGGATGGATGGATGGATGGATGGATGGACGGACGGACGGACGGACGGATGGATGGATGGATGGACGGATGGATGGATGGATGGATAGGTGGATGGCTGGATAGATGGATAGATGGATAGATGGATAGCAGAAATTCTTGTTTGGCAGGGCTCCAGAGTCAGAACACGTAGTTAATGATTATTACAACACTCTCTCAGGTGCTACCTCATTCAAGACGGAGCGCACTTGTGGTTTCCCGTTTCTACATCATGCATGTGTAACTTATTTCCAGAAGTACGTCACACGATGCTCCCATGTGTGAAACTGAGGCTCGAAGCACAAGCCAAGCAATGCATACAGAGTAGTCTGCGTATTTTTGGGTAGTGATGAACACATTATTCAATTAATTCGACATTTCATGTCAATATAGATTTGATTAATAAAATGAATAACTGCTCTACTCTCAGGCCCCTGCCATACAGACAAGACTTGGTGGCTTTCTTAACTAAAACTGAGCTATGGCTGTTACTGGTGTAAATTACACTTGTTAATCCTGTTATTACAAGTCAAACGCAAAGGCGCATTCCAGGATTAACTGGTATAACACATGATAGTTCACTGGAATGACATGGTACACTTAAATGGAGGAGGGCCATTGTTTTTGGTATTAGCTCCTCCTGAACAGTTTCTGACAAGTCTGCGAGAAAGAAAGCCCCGTAATGTAAAACTGGTCATAAAATATGATGTGTTCTTGCGTTATTACGAACATTTAAGGCAAATGATTTATGCAGTGATAAAACACACCGGTGATGACATTCATCGATGGCAATGGGTGTTGTGTTGTATTCATTTAACTTATCTTCCAAACAAATATATCTTATTGTCATTAAGTTCTTGTGTCATAAAACTTTACAAGCATTTTGGCTCCTTCAAAGAGTGAAGAGGATGCTTTCATGTTAGACATTTAATCTGACGGTTGATAAAATCTGCATTTAGCTGCCATGAATGGACCTTGATTTTGTTTTTGTCTTTTCTTAATGGTTATTACAGTGACGGCTGGCAGTGTGCCTGCATCTCCTGTCACAAAGTATTATCTGGAATCAAGTGACGTTGCGGTTTCAGCAGCATAGTGTAGCTGAATAACTGAGCTCATCCTTGTTGAGCAAATATGTCGAGCTCCTCAAAAATTTGCCTTAAAGCTAGCCTAGGTAATCTAGCCGCTGTAAATAGATAAGCTGAAGGACTTGTTTGTTTCAGACGAAATCCAGAGGTGACTTCAAGTTTAGATGCAGGAAGCAGTTTTCACAAACACTTCCTCAGAAGTGATTGTGAAATGCAAATGTGCTATCATTGTTTTGTCATTGTCTTTTAAAAGGGGTTTCCCACCTCACCACGTCTCAGTAGGAGCTGATGCAGCACAAGAGAAGGATATTAGACAGTGTGTTGTGGAGCTACATGTTTATTGTTGGACCAGCTTCTGACGATGAGGATCAGTGTTGTGTGGTAAGTCACTGGAATGGGGTTTAAGCTTTAAAGAGGGTATTTCTAAAAGTGTTAGAATTTCTGTTTTGTATGTGTATCTCAAGTTTAAAAATTAGGTAAACACAATATTTTCCTAAGTCGTGTTCATGTGTAATTGTGATGGCACATTTCTGTTGCATTACTCCCTGTAACACTACACACATCAGCCGTGTCTCAGGAGCAGAAGAATCAAGTGAACCCAAACACAGCTGAACATGCCCTTAAAAGGCAGCCACCCTCATTGCCTGAGCCGCTGCTCTCTGTCTGCCAGTGCAGATTTCAGCTCTTTCCAATGCTCTCTAACAATTAATACAGTGTGTGCATATTATGCTGTGCAAGCTCTTATTAAATTGCTGATATAAATGCTCTGACATCAGTTTGTTTTCGTTTTTTTTTTTTTACTTTTCTTTTCCGGATCGTCATCACTCGTCTATGAGGAAGACAGCAGCACATTTTTGGATGCTCTGATCCTCACACACACACTTGTGATGATTGCAATCAGCAGACCCAGGTCTCTTTACCAGAGACTGCACCATGACATCAAAGAGAGGCTGGCTGTCTACTCCCTGACTCCCTACACCTCAGCCAACACAACAGCAAACCTTCTCAGGTGAGGAAATAGGATGTCACTTAGTGTAACTGTGAATCTTTTAAAGCTGTACTGCTGTTACATTAGGTTGTTTCTCTATAGAGAGTGTGTAGTCACCAAAATGCAGCTTCCTGATTTACCTGGAAAGTTTGTAATTATACTTGACAAGGAAATAATTTATTTAATTACATTTTAAAATCTGTTATACATTATAGCAGCTTGCTGAAATGTGGCCACTATTAGAGCAGTTAACTGGAGGTAAAAACTTTAAACTTAAAATCCTAAAAACACACATTTGAAGATAGCAGCTTTAAAAAATACCACCTGCAGGTGGCTTTACTATGAGTGTGCTGCACTTCCTGTCTTTTACTGTAAGAAGTTACACCTTAAATACATGAAATAAATGACATGAGCAGGTATAAACTACTGTCAATGCTGATGCCTTGGCATGGACGGTTCTGTATCACAAAACAACTCCCTCTTGTGGAGAAACTGCGGCTTGCTGAATAGTCACATGGTGAGTTACAAGGCGCTATGAGATGCTTTGCATCCCCCCAAAATGTAAATAAATGAAACTAATGAGCTGCTCAGAGGTCATGAACATGGATAATGGTGTCGCTGTGCCAATTCTGCTCATGGCAGACGAAAAACCCTGCATTAAAATGTCAGCAGGAGGTACGATTTAAATCATTTCAGGCGTTTAGCTGAAAATAGTGTATCACTGTGTGTATTTGATAAATAGCAGGGATTCTTAAATGGCTTACACAAACCGGAGGTCATGACTGTAGCTGTCACTAAAGACACATAGATCATATCGTTGGTATGTCATTCTTTAGAGAGTGATGAAAATATTGTGATTTTTTCATGGCTGGTCATAAAATATTTGCTGATAAAAATGAGACTAAACCTTTTAGCCTCCATGTCTTTAAACGTGTCTGTTTTGTGCATGCATTTGGGGAATAAATAACAGAAAAGAATAGACAAGTCTTTTTAGGTGGCCAGCGAAAACAACGAGATTCATTTCAGGAGGATGCATTGTTTAGCACAGGCCCACTTTGTCTTTCATTAGGGGGTGACTCATAATCTGTGGTGGGTCTGTGTTGTTTTATTTTCTGTCATGTGGGAGTCTGCTTCATTTGGAAGCCAGCCAGTAAAATAAAAGACACTAGAAAGCTCGGCCTATATCGCCTTATCTCCTGCGCCGTTTGCCTTATCTCCGCGTGTCCGAGTCTTTTGACATATATGGGTAAACCGTCACCCTGCCGCCTGACAATACGCTCCCAAAATAATCTGAGAGAGAGCACAGCTGAGCCTCGCTCGGCGCAGCACGCTGCTCCGCTGCCGCCGACGCACCGCGAGGGGAAACACTGGCTCTCGGAAAAGAGAAACGACTCTCCCATCAACAATGACGAAATTCAGCTATTCTGACTATTTATCTCAGTTCCGTAACGCCGGGCTCAAATGCAATAATGTTATGTCGCGACTGCGAGGAGATAGGAGGAGAGGAGACAATCAGAGCGACGGCGCGTCAGAGCCGGAGTGAGTCTTTTGTTGTGTTACGCCGAGGCTGCGTGTGTTATGCGTGTGTGTTTGTGTGTCTTTTGTGGGTCCTTGTGTGTGCGACTGAGGTCAAATTCTACATTATCAGCTATAACTGGTTAATTAAGTTTAAAGAAAAAAAACACATAGTAACCAAATATAAGTTAAATATGTTAAGAGCCATGGTTGAATCAAAACAACATACCACAAATGTTACTGATGCCTGACTAAAAATTTGCTTGATTGCATTGAAGAGTCTTTTAAAGTGATTTTGTCTCTCTTGTCTTTTCAAGGGATGTTGACCCCGTGGTCTTTGCCGTCAGGAGAGGCGATGTGGAGGCTGTTAATGATCTAGCAACATCCTCTTCTCACAGCCTGCTGAAGGAGAACAAAGATGGATGGATACCTTTGCATGACGCGGCCTACTGTGGGCAGACGGAGTGCTTGAAGACCCTACTGAGAGGTATGCCACTGAAAGCGTCCATGATCAGCACAAGTGTTGATTTTGTCTGCTGAAATTTAAACATTCTCAGTTAGATGTTTTTGGTGAACTGCTTCTTAAAACGCTTAAAGAGTCACCCAGCCTGTGCGTGCGATTGTTTATTTTCCAATGCAGCACATCCAGGTTCGGTGGACAAACGTACGTTGCAGGAGCAGACGGCATTGCTGCTTGCAGTGTCTTGTGAACACTTGGCGTGCGTGCGGTGCCTTCTGGAGGCTGGCGCTGACCCCGACATCTGCAGCCACAACAAAGAAACTCCTTTGTACAAAGGTACAGCTGTGAAATCAGAGCTAGTAAAGAACAATGCCGCCTTGAAATGACTGTTAAATAAATGTCTCATGTGCCTCTGCAGCATGTGAGTTGGAGAACGTGGACATGGTGAGCCTCATTCTCTCACACGGGGCCACTGTGAACCAGCGATGTGGTCAGGGCTGGACGGCCCTCCACGAGGCCGTATCCAGAAACAACACAGAGATCTGTGAGATGCTAATAAGAGCCGGGGCCGCAATCAATCCAGCCAACACCTACAGCGTCACACCGCTCATTGTTGCAGCTCAGCAAGGACAGATGAAAGCACTGTCTTATCTTATTGAGAAAGGTACTTTTCTGAGGAAAAAAAACAATCGTACTTTCATGTTTCTGAAGCCTGTTTTAGATGCAGTAAAGAAAGAATGTCATTTTTTTAGGAGCAGATGTGAATATGCAGACGTGTGATGGTGTTACAGCGCTGCATGAGGCTAGTAGACAAGGCCACAGGGAAGCTGTGGCCTTACTGTTGACCAAACATGCAGATGCTAACAAACCCACTAACTCAGGACTGCTGCCTCTGCACTTTGCTGCCCAGTATGGACACCATGAGTAAGTTAAGCTACTTCTCTTTCCCACGCTTTTAAAGATGACCTATAATGTGCAGCAGAGTGGATGTCGTCCTTTAGTTATAGAAACTTCTTTAACTTGTACCAACATGCTCCCTTTGTTTTCAGGATTGTGTCCATGCTTGTCTCTGTGACAAGTCGAACCAGGCTCCGACACAGTTGGATCAGCCCCCTCCACCTGGCAGCAGAGCACAACAGACACGCTGTGGCAGCTGTGCTCCTGAAGACAGGTGCAGATGTAAACGCCACTCTGGCCCACGCTCACTCCGTCCAGTACGCTGATCGACGCGCCACAGCCCTCTACTTCGCGATTGCCAACGGGAGCACCAAGACAGCTGAAGTGTTACTGAACGCTGGTGCAAGCCTAAGCCTGGATCCAGTCAGTCCCCTGCTGATGGCTGTACGTCAGGGCTGCCTCAGCACAGTGGCTTTGCTGCTGGAGAGAGGGGCCGACGTAAATGCTAGAATCCCATCCTATGCGATTACCTTCCCAGCTCTTATTGCACTTTGTATGAATAATCTGCCTCTACTCAAATGCCTTTTGGACAATGGCTGTGATGCCCACTCCTGTTTTACGTGTTCTTACGGCGGTGCCCCTCACCCAGCTTTGGAAGGATCCAATACAAGAACTAGCAGCAATGGATACATTGTACAGAATGACAATATGCTTCCTTTAAACTGCAACGAGCAACCAGAAAGGGCAACACAGGTCTATAAAACAAGCAAAATGTTGTCATAAATTCACTCAAACATGTGTATTCTTTGTAGGTAATTAGGATTTCTTCTGATTTCCCTCTTCAGTTCTGTGAATGGATCTCATCACCAGACATGTGTAAGTGGGCTGGGCCAATTATAGACTTGCTGCTGGAGCACGTTGGCCAAGTGCAGCTATGCAGCAAACTCACCGAACTTCTGGACAGCCGAGAGGAATGGCACGCTGTCAAAAGGAAGTCATGTAAGTACCAGATAAAATCTTAGCATTCGTACTTACAAGGAAACACGTGTCTTACACATTCCTCTTTCACTTCCTCACCCACGTATGGAGCGGTGTCATGTTAAAAATATACATGTGACAATCTTGTTCATCTTATCTACAGTGTCTCCGCGTCCACTGCTGCACCTTTGTAGACTAAGGATTCGGAGCCAGATGGGGAGACACAGACTGAGATCTATCACAAAGCTACCTCTGCCAAACAGACTGATCAGATACCTGAACCTGGCTGACTAACTTTAACATGAACTTCAAACGATACAGCCCTCAGAGACGTGACTAAATTTATCTGTCTGTGGATGTTTTTATAGATTGTAGATATCGGCCAATTCTCTATGTTGAAATGTCTATTTATAAAGTATGTGATGTGACGATAGGGCGCTTTAATCTGTCATTGTGAATGTGTTTTTTTGTTTTGTTTTTTTGCCTTCGGTGAAAGGTAAAAAAATATCTATTGCCCAAAGGAGTTCGTGAGGAAAGTTGAATCATTTATTTAAAAATAAAAGTCATTGTTTCAAATGTGCCTATCAAGCATCACTTTGACAAAGAAAGGCGATTCTCGTAGCTGAAAGAAGGAACTAAAACAGGATGTCTGGGTTCATTTACATGACTTTTTGAACTTAAAATAGAGCAGCCATTCTCTGTGGACAGCTAAAAGTAGAAACGCTTTGACTTACTGTCAATGTTCAGAGAGGTGGTATGAGACTGACATAAGAAGGGAAGCTGGTGAAATTATTCTGCAAGTGCAATTTAGTCCTTTAGGTTTAAACAATAACAACAAAAGTGGATGAAGCATTCCAATAAGTGCTTGAGGAAGTGTCTCGTTTTGCCAAAAGGAAAGGCGCAAAATGGAAAACATTAGTCATATTTACACAGTCTTGTGTTGGCGGTCTCATTAGTAGGCGAATTAAATGAATCCAAACACACTGAAGATTGGTGACTGAGCGGTGGGCTTGGTCGGTATGGGTTTGACCACGACGTGTGTGTGAATTTTCTGTCCATAAGGATGCTCAAATCTCTCTGTCTCAGTCCCCGCTGCTTTGCTCCACAGCCCCAGGGGCGGATGCGGGACAACAATGTGACTGTGGAGGACCTGGTGTCCATGGTACTGGAAGGGGCAGCAGCCGCACACGCTCACACAGTGGTGAGAGGACCGGTCCAGTTTCAGCGTCTCTCTGTCCACGGAGCCGCGCCGGGTGGACGCAGACACCGCGGCCTTTGCATCATCATCATAACTCCGTTTCCTCTTCTCATTTTCACTGCCCTCAGGTGTGACTATGAGGCTCCTTTTCAGTCCTAATTGCGAGTGCTCCCTCTTGGTTTGGGTCAGCTTGGGTTCTTCCCAAAACGAGGCTGGCAGCTGGCGTTTCCTCATGGGCACCTGCTCCACAGCGCTCCCCACTTTCTCCACGCCTTGCGCGTCAGATGTGGCCTTTTCTGAAACCGGCACACTCTGCTGTACAGTCCCCATTGGTTTGGCGCACCTGTACTCCGCAGACCTGTGCGTGTGGCATCTTGGGACTCTGGAGTACTTTTGAGAGAACCGCTTCAGTTGTTTCTGCAGATATTTCCTGTGGTCCACGGAGCGTCTGCAAGGAGCTGACTTATCCAGGGCTGCCTTGATGTCGCTGGATGCCAGGTTTACAAAATTCAGCAACGTTTTGACCTCACTGTCTGCATTTGCCATTTCTGCCAAGCCTTTAGTAAATCAGTCCATGTTAAAATGTGCAGTCCTCAAGATCTGAAGAGAAATCAGAAAATTAATTCAGGCTTTGCGTAATTGTGCGTTAAATTAATTATGGAGTAAAATAAAAAATCTGAGGAACGCGTCTTCATATTTTTTTTTATAAAAGATTAATAACCCTTTACTCACCACTGCTGGATAAATCCAGATTCCCTCGAAGTCTCAGTCCAAGTACAGACTTCTCTCCAGGCTGCAGTAGGAGCACTTCAACAAGTTGAATGAATATAAACTCCTTGTAGTTATGGTGCTTTTCTTGAACCAATCAGCGACCCCAGGCCCCTCACAATGCACCCCAATCAGCCTCCAAGCGCCCTGGTATCGAATTCTTCACCATTGCAAATTGTTGTCATGGTGATCAGGGGGGAAAAAGCCGCTGAGAGGATGCGATATTTCTCCTACTCGATGATTTCTGCGCGCTGGCCAAACAGTTCTCCAAATGCGCAGCATGCCTAAATAAAATTGCGTAAATTCTGCCGAAACATGCACGCATTTTAACTTCATAACAGCGCATTTAAAGTTGAGTTTTTAAACACAGATACCCATCGTGCCCTCCCCGAGAGTGATGTCAGCTGTAGGATTTGGTGAGGGGGGGATCTAAAGAGTGCATAACCATGGAAAGGGGCTTGAACGCTCAAGAATCTTGTCTTTCTGTTTGCCCCCTCAATCGAGCGACACAAAGGCTGAATTACTCATTCAAACCTCGCGGGACAAAGGAAAAGGAGCTGGATAGCACTCCTGCATTTGTAGTCAAACATTTAGAGACTTAAATCGAGTCGTCATGAAGGAGAAAGAGTCGGACAAAGCCCATAGAATTGCCATCAGCAAACATTTTCCTGTGTCATATTATGGGGTCTCCATGGCTCCCTCTGGCCCGCGGACAATAGCACAAGTTTGCACACTCGAATACTGTCACCCTGCCAACGGCAACAAGGGCCCAAAACAGGACAATCCCCGGAGAAAGCATGGGCTCCGCGGGGAAGGTTGCAATAGAGGAGGAAAATGGGACTTGTGAAATGCTAATTGAGCTTCATCCCCTTATTGAAGTGGAAAGGAGTACCTATCGTTCCACTGAACCGCGGCAGCAGTGGAATGAGATGTGAGGAAACTGTTTGTCTGGTAAGTAACACCTCATGCCTTACATCCTTAACCGGGCTGGCATCGAGAGCGACTTTTTAAAAAATGATCTGCAGTCCATATCAAGGCTGCAGGTCATTTATTCTGAGCGAACTGCTGGCTAACGTGATTGATTGCCTCATTCACTTAGTTTGGGGTTATGTGAGGAGAGCCCTGCAGGTCTATATGTGCTCAGGCTGGTCCATCTTTTTAAGCGGTGCATCCCTCTTGTCCTGGAGAGGCAATGGGACCCTATTGTCCTCATCTCTCCTCCTTCCCTACACCTCTCTGTTCAGCTGAAAAGGCCAATTAACAATGGGGCTCCCCCTCCCCTGGCCTGTCACCCTACTCCTGTGCTTTTGAAGTGAGGAAGAATGAGAAAGAGGAAGCATAGTGGCACCCATAGGCTACACAGTGTGTGCTGTGAAGAGACGTTTGTCGATCATTTTAGGCATTCGGTTGTTTTATTTTTTGGGGTTTCTGGAAAAAACACTGGACACTTTTCATCCACTTGTTTTAACCCACCTCAAGATGCCCAGTCCACCAGAGAAAGACTGAGACTAACAGGCCTTTAACTGCTGCATGTGCACTAAAGATATGAGGCTGATTTCTTTGCTGTGCATGCAAACTGCAACCAACAACAAAAAAGAAAGAAAGACTGCTGCCAGGAGATGTCTAATGATGTACAGAGATGCTGGAGCCATCATTCATTGTCTTGTTTGCTGAAATCCATTTAGCAGAACCCCATCCCGAGCTTTAATACATCTGAAACCTTCCTCTGTCCGTTCTGGCTCCTTGGCAGAAACCGTCCATGATGCATCCATCAGTGGAAGGCTCTGTGGTAAGCACACTTGCACTGCCTCTTCTCTCAGAGATAACTTGAATAAGGTGAGATGGCACTCTTTACATCCCCAGGGCAGAGGAGATTAGAGGATGATTAAAACACAACACCACAAATAAAATAAAATAAAAACAATGAAGGATGCTATGCACCACAAATCAAACTTATCAGAGCTTACACGATATTAGTGGCCTAATATCAAACTCAGTAGAGATTTGTCATTGTTATTGATGAAACACACAGAAATTCAGTAAATTAAAGAATTTGTTTGAACACTTCTTTCCTAAACACATTCTTATGAATAGGGCAGAAAAACTATATACAGATATAAGCCATAACCCATAGTCTAAGTGAAAAGAGGACTATGAAAGAACTATACAATAAGTACAAAAACAGTCTCAACTCTCACATCTGGTATTTGCTACTCAAATAACTATTTATTCTCATACAACTGCCTTGTTATTGGTGTTTTAGGTTTTTTTTGGCAGCTGCTTAATTTTTCTACTGGCTTATAAAGCTTTGTTAATACAGTGTATTTACTGAACATGGAGCACCTGACATCTTGTGTTACCAGAGTTTTCCACTAGGTGGCAATCCACCTCCACTGTGCCACAGCCCAGCCTCCATCCATACATGATCAGTAACACACACACTCTCTGATCCAATAAAGGACAAACACAGACAGCACAGATAAATGGAATTGAGCTGTTTTTATCTGAACATTTATATTCATTAAATGATAAAATGTTAAAGATATATATATCCTCTTGTTTTAGTATTTTTGGGCTCTGTTTGCTCTTACAGATGTAGATTAAGTGTCTTGGCAGGAATAATAACACTGAGAGACCTCAGTAATTATATTAAGAGGTTTTGTTATCTGACTTTAAAGGGGCCGTGATGTATGTTGTGGCAGATTGCTAGTTGTTGGAATGAGGAGAGGTAGCAGGAAGGAAACAGGAGGATGTAGTGCTTTTCTCTTGTCAGATAATCGATACCGGGACGGACTGTAGGAGAGGATGGAGGAGCTGAACCTCTGGGCAGACTACATGCCAAGCACCGGCTCACTGTGTCCTTCAAAAAAAACCTCCAAAAACAGCAAATAATCTCTGCATTGTACTGCATGTGCAAATCCAGTTCAACAGCAGCTATGGATTTTCCACTCTAAAAGTCATCCGCGGCCCTTTTGTATGAGCTCACCCCATTACTGCCTGTGAAGAGCTTTTTGATAGGCAAGACATGTGATAAACGCTCAGCCGCAACAAAAGGCTCAAGGGCTGGAAGCTGAATCCACTGATCTTAATCCAAAATTGCTTGAATAGTCAGCTTAGATGTTATTTGTGTTATGTCGGAATAAGCAGGCCGTGACACAATTGGCTGTCACTCCTGTTATTTAAGCTACGAGCCGTTCTTTCAGACAGAAGACGAGGCACATGGGGTAGAACAAATGATTGCAGATTCACAAGACATGAATAAGATATGGGGAGCAGATTTGTGCGTTGCAAAGTAGACGTCTCAGGTTCAAGCAGGACCCTTTATCAAGCACTTTTAGAAAGACAGAGGTGATGCTGGTGCTCCATCACAAAGAAACTATTAAGGGAAAGCATTGTAATCCTGCAGATTGTTTTGTCAAATAATGAGCTGATTGTTCGGTCTACGACATGTTGGAAAATTGGAAATCACAATGTCTGGAAAGCCCAAAGGAAGATAAAAAGCAGCAAATCCTCACAAGCAGTTGGGGCTTCCATGTTTGATTTGTGTCAACTAATCACTTAACAGTTTCAGCTCTGTAACTGCGATCAATCAAGTGAAACACTGCAAGCACTTCAGCACTAGTTGGTCAATCAATCAGTTAGCTGAGAAGCCCTGGAAATGGCTCTTCTGGATTAGCTCTGCATCCCCTGTTGCAATTATCGAGCCCAAGACGAGCACCAAGGTTTTATCCCCGCCGTCAATCAACTGTTTTAGCAACCGTGGATGTCACGTTGGCTCTCCACTACCATCTACATGACTGAGGGCTGTGGGGGGAATTTCATAACTGTGCCTTATACTGAAGACCACCAACAACATTACGCAACTCTGCCCTCAAAAACTACCCATTGTGTGGTCTTATTCTTTGCACTCTCGCCCCGGAGCATCACCTCTTCCCGCCAGTGCAGGGTTTAAGGTGACGTGGCGAGGGTAAGAAAGTGAGTTAGGGGTTAAAAACGCTCGCCTTATAAAAATGTTATCGTTGTCTTTGAGCATTAGCAGAAAATGTCAGGTTGCATCAGGATCAGCCTACTTTGGGACACTGGAGTGTTCTAGCAGGCGCACAGCGCATCAACATGGGCATGGCAGTGTTTTCAGTCGGTAGGCGTCTCTCTCTCTCTCTCTCTCTCTCTCTCTCTCTCTCTCTCTCTCTCTCTCCACTTGACTTTGCGCGTCATCCTTACGGACTCGCCTCCACGCATCGCGGGCTTTACTTTTTCTGCCTGGACCACACTAATATATAATACACAAATAAGTAAAAAAAAATAAAAAAAATAAGCACAAACAAGCAAACAAAGCAAAACAAACAAAGCCCTGGTGACATTAGCGACGCCTTCCCTCCTCTCCCCTCTCCCCCTTCTGGTTTTATTTATTTATTAATTTATTTCTTTTACGGGGGGGTGGGGGGACTTTTTGAGAAGCGGAGGGTGAATTTATTTGAGCACACGCTGTCAGGATGAGCTGATGTGAGCGCTGCATCAAGTGCGCGGCGGTGATGCTCCCGTATAAAACAGTCCGCTGTATTTTGGCACAGAGGGGGATGCATCACTTTAACCCTCGGCTCTGCCCTCCGGACTCGCCCATACCGTATTCAGCCTAGATAAGTTGGAGGGGATATGTGATGCTATTGCGAGGAATCCTAGCACCACACGATACTCCCGAGGATCTCTCACTGTTCGTTTTTTTTCTTCAACTTCGATGGCTTGAGTGGCCCATTTGCACTCATGCTTGCAGCCGAGGAGGGATGTAAGGTACGGGCCATCTACCGCCCTCACATTGCGCGGAGTAGCGGCGTGATTCAGGTCGCTATCTGAGTGCCAACAAGAAGACAAAAAAACTACTTTCGAGATGTGAATTATCGAGATTTGCTACTCATTCCACCGGCTCGCCTGTCCTATGCTATCGACAGCGGGATTTCAAGAGGAAAATGATTGTGGCATAAACTATTTCTGGAGACGCCTGTCACAGATTTCGCCGCTGAACTGGAGAGGGTGGATGGTTATTTCCCAAACACTTCAAGCCTATGTATACTGCATTCATTTGTTGGAAACGCTGCCTAGTATCTTCGAGAACAGCGCAAGAGGAATGCTGGTCCAAGATCTAATGCCATTTACTTTAAGTTTTTGGCCTTTTTTCTTCGGTCATTGCCTTCTCTCACTGTTTTTACTCTCATGCCAGGTAAGGATCACGCTCAGGCGCGCCACTTGTCAATTTACGCATGAGAAGAGCTTGCACTAATGTAACTTGAGTTTTATTTACTGATGCACTGAGGATAAGAGCTGAGGAGCTGGATGTCTTTTCCAACTAACTTGGGTGCACATTAAGCTGCTTTTATTTATTTATTTATTTTACTATACCGTGCTTGCACCAGATGTTGGGGTCACCACTCCAGGGCACACCTGTGTTTTTAGGAAACACTGGCAGGCATGCATGCATACTGAGTTTCCTGCAAAGCATGAGAGATACAGCTATGCGCGCAGACACTCAGCTCTGTTGTAGTGGGAACATAGAGTGGCCAACTGTGTTTTTATGATAACAACATTCAGTTATCCCACCAGGATCCCTGCAGCAGGCATATGTTAGTGATGAGTATTATAACCTCTGCCCCGCGCTGCTGCCTACAGATAGTGGTGAGCTGTTGTTCACACGGACGCAGTGTTGCCAGGGTTCATGTGTAATGTGATCTGCTTGAGTTTCCAAGTCCACCCACGCACACTCCTCGGGGCAGCCTGCTGCCCACTCTGTTGGTGGGTGGTTTCTTACACGGAGCTGGCTGCAGCCATCGACGTGATACTATTCTGCATGTACTACATCCACAGCAGCCCCAATGACAACAACACTGAAGCTGTGATAGGAAAAGAATGCTGAGGGGATATCCACAGTGCTGCTAGCAGAGAGGCTGCTGAGTGTTCAAGCATCTCCCATTTGTGCCGCAAATGTGTTGTGCTGATGGTACTTCTGAGTAATGCACTGAAGGACAGAACCTCAGCCGTTTCAATGTGTCTCTCTTCCTCTCTCCCTCACCATAAGGGAGAGCTCCAGAGGTCATGCTCACGGACTGTGGCGGAGAAAGTTAGTGAACAGTGCCAGTTGGCATGCCACTGTAGAAGATATCCTCCCCTTCCTCCACCACCGCCTCCACCGCCTCCACCACGGCTACTGGGCACCACAGGTAAGACTTCCAGCTCCCAGGTTTCACACCTGTCTCCCTCCAAGTCTGTCTGTCTCACTCTGTCTCCTCTCGCCCCACAGTTGGATCTCATTCCTAGCCAGACTCAGGTGTCACGCAACTGTCTAGTCCGAAGACACGTTTTTGACGTCAAGTGTTTCTATTTATGCACAGAGAAAAAAAAAATTACCATCAGCCTCCTGAAATTAGTGTGCGAGCGCCTGTTCATGGACGCTCAGTTTTGCACGTGTGCATCTGTGCGTGTGATAGAGCCAGCAGGATGTTGACAGCTGAACACAGGACTAATTTATGCCGGGTCTGACCTTGGGGAGTACCCAGCTGCTTGTGAAATCTATGCCTGCTGGGCTGCCAAGCTCAGTGGTTCAGTGGTAGGGTTTCCCCCGGAGGACCCCTGATTAAAACACAGACGAGTTAATTAAATTAGCTTTAATTTGATAGAGATAAGGGGCTAATGAACCGGCCCAGTAGTTCCAGCTTCGTTTTGAAGTTGAGCTGGCGGCAGTAGGTGTGCGTGTTAGTGCGTGCATGCAAACAAGCGTGTATACGTGTGTGAATTCACTGCATGTCGAGGCAGTTTTCCCTATTACGCTCCCTCTTTCGTCTCACTCTGAGATTGTAAATCCACTGACAGATAGCCGAACATATTTCAGCGGCCTGCCCGCTGAAAGTTGATACGATTTGTATGTCGTCTCAAGCACCTTAATGAACAGTGCACTGAAATATGGGACAGGCATTGCTGATGATGCAGCCATTCTGAGCTATTACTGTGACTCTTTAGAATCACTCACCCCGAGCCCTTAATATTATGAGTAGGAAGGAGTACTTAATCATGGAGCAGTGGAAAGGTTTTAATCAATCAGCTGCAAAGATTTTTTTCTGTCTGGTCAATGCAGATGGACTTCCTTGTTCTCCTGACTCACCCTGTGAGTTACCTATGAAACAAGAGTTATAGACCCTTCTGGGATTGTTGGCAAGGTCACTGCATGAATGCTGCCAGGACCATCTGACTGCAAGCTAAGGTGGGGGTTTTCACTGCCTGATTGCGGCCAATGCATGAGTGGACCTCTGAGCGCCGCATCCGCAAGGTTTGACGCCTCCATAAACAGCAGCGTGCCAGAATAAATATGATAAAATGGCCAATTTTTCTTCCTCTTTAACTTTACAGATAAGTGTTGGCAGGGGGCGGCGAGAGACCATGAATAATTCATTTAAAGGGAGAGGTTTTTTTTTTTTTTTTCATTTCCCAATTTAATCTATAGAGGCGCATAATTATCTTGATATTCCTTCAGCAGCCCAATTTGCGGAGCTCTTAACGCTGCAGTTTTGCTCTAAACTGTAGTCTTTAAAAATGCAATGAATATGCATGTCTAACATGAAAAACTGGGACGATAACTGAGACCATATCTATCTGCTAAAAGTCCCCCCAAAAATGAGGAAAATTGGCACTGTTAAGTAAGCGTCTGTGTGCTAAAAATGGCATCTGAGTTCCCTGCAAAGGAGAGTGCTTTATCACAATGAAGTAGATCCTTACAACTGACTGAATTAAGTCCTACAGTCGTTGACAAAACGCAGGATTAAAATGGAAGTTTGGCTGAGGGGAGCTTTTAAATCCATAGTGACTTATTATACGGTGCGCTCTACGAGGGAGAGCACTACCTTGTTATTTTGTTGGAAAATGTGCTGGGAAATTGTCGACAGCATTACCACGGAGTATTTGTTGCCGTGCTGTAAGCCCTTCGTGTCAAAACAAAATAGCCCTATAAGTGGGAGTATGTACAGGCCAGGGTGTTTTCTCAGGAGCAATAAACTGGAATACACCTGATTTCCACAGATAGATGCGCACACGGCTAAACTGATTTTTAAAGGTGGGAGGGCCTCAAATGCCGCAGGAAGAGGCGAGAGAAGTTCTGCATTACAGCCACGAAACTTGCTGATGCACATAATGTTGTACAACATTCCTGGTGAGTGGTCTTATCCACAGATCTAATGTGGAAAGAGCAGGAGGTTCTTGCAACAGTAATTGGTGTGGACAAGAGTGCTGGTGTAAGGAAGGCTGACGGGGCCTTAAATGATTCATGGTGTCGGGTTGGATATCTTTGAACGTTGAACCTAAGACCTACAGAACAGGCGAGGACACACTCAGAGAGGAGGGGGGAAAAAAATCACCTCCATGCTTCTCTGTTATTGTGTTGTATAAGAGCTGAGCCGATCACTACGGAGTAAAGACGCAAGTCAGCAGCGTGGCCTGAGTGTGATCACAGGAAATGTTTTTGTTCATCTTTCAATACATGCTCATTTTTACTACTCATTTATGTTTGTTCTAATACTCTGTATCTACACTTGTCTCCTCCTGCCCCCGTCTTCTCTCCTTTTCTAAGTGGCAGAGCCCATGGTGCCCTTGTTGAGGCCCTGGTGGATGGAGATGGACATTGTAGTGCTCGGAACGGTGGGCTGTGCCTCAGTTGTCTTCCTCCTCTCAGCCATCATCATCTGCTACAAGGCTATCAAGAGGTCAGCTGTCATTCTTCTCCTTTCTGTTCTTGTAGTGTTTCTTTTAGGTTATCGCGTAGCTCTAAAATGCTTGATAGCGATGATGAATAGAAGAAGAAGTCTGTCACAGACAGGCCACTCATCATATCAAATTTAATTTGACCCGCAGGGGGCTCTGCTAGCTCTATTTCCTTCATGTTAGAATTATGCAGGAGGCGACAATGACCCTGTCATCACCCTTATGGGTCACACTGAGGTCAGAGGTTAGATAATGGAATGGGTAGTAAATGTCACAAAGGAAGATCCAGTACACTGAGTCATGCAGAAACGTCCTATACCCTGAATTAATGAATTAAAGGGCTTGATGAGCTAACAATAATGTGTAGATTTTTAATTTACATAAGTGTCTAAAGCTTCCTCGACCGGCTGGCAGCTGGATTCATGAATGTGAGTGCAGGAGGCAAGCAGAGGAATCCCAAGACGCTGCTGTGGCAGCATTTCCCCCCATTTGGCTTATTAGAGAAAAGGCTGTGTGAGGGTTTTAGCCTGCAGCGCAACCAGACCCAATTCTCTTTGTGACATTCAGGCTGCACGGTGTCACACATGCACTCTGACATCCATGTAAATGTTCGCAGACGTTTAACAAACGCACACTCAAGTCCGCAATTGTGCAGCGCATGCGGAGGATGCTCGTGTGCGCCCATCCATAAACACACAGCATCTTTACATACATCCATGCGTCATCGTGGCATATTTACACACGCCATAAAATATGGCACACACAGTGAGTGTCACACGGCCGTATGAGAGCAGCCATGTGTGCTAAATTAAGGAGCGACTTCAGTGTTTTATTTATAACAGATTTAGTATCATACTTTGTTGTATTTATGGAACTATATTAAGCCGGCATGCCAGATACGGCTTTCCTTAGCAGAACTCTGTTTCTCCTTTCTTTAAACAACAAATAGGCAAAGTCAGGCTGCGGAAATAATGGGTGGTTGGCTCAGGAATTCATTATAGCAATTCTCCAGCCCCCTGTGTAGCCAAGGGGCACCTTTTTTTTAATGCAGCAGTGGTAGGAGAGTGTTGTTGCAATACGGGCTCTAGCCCCAAACCCAAGTCATTATTTATGAATTAATTTGCGCAGTCATTCAGTCGCAGGCCACATCTTTTATACATGCAAGCAGGTCGTGTCCTGAAGCTCTGTGGGCTCTAGACTGCAGACTTTGTGCCACGCAAAGCTGTCCTCCACTCCGAATGAGAAGGGAAAAATACACAGGTCCAGACTGGCCTCATTAGACATTCATTAGTCACCATCCAGTAGGAGTGCAGTCCAGGGATAAATGTGAGTCCGTTAGCATTTGTCATGGATGCTCTAATCATCATTCCTGTGAGGATGGCAGAGGAGACAACACAGCGAAAAGGACAGATAAAATGCTGTCTACCAAAGCAAGCGCTGGCAGTTATTGAGCAGCTTAGTCAATATCAATGTGAGAAAGGGTTTGTCAGTGAGAAAAACACAGCCAGTTATATATAGCCCTTCCAGCTCCTCAGTGCTCCGGGCTTTCCCAATGAAAATCAGCTGGCCGAGGGCCAAGGCCTGAGCACCAGCAGACACTGGAGGAGCTAGCTCTGCAGGTCCCAGCCCTCCTGGCCTTTTGTTATATTTTATAATCTTTGTCTGCCAGTCATCTGTCAGAAGCAAAGGGGACTGAAAAGGAAAAAACAAAAAAACAATTCCATACAATTCTATTCAGAGTCCACAGCACGAGGGAGGCTGGTGTGTGCAAGCATAGAGAAGAGGATTCAGACACATGCTGTGTTTCAGTGTTGCTGTGCCATCCAAAGCGAAGGACATGATGCTGCAGTCCAGGTTGTCAGCCGTCCAAGGAGCCAAAACAAATTAAACGCAACCGACTAATGAAGCTAGATGCTTTTCCCAATCACTTGCCGCTACGGGAGGCTCGTCGAAATTCAGATAACATGTCACAGTCCTCGTCCAAGAGTAGTAGTACAGAATGTACAACATCACGACTACAGACAATAAAAAGGAAATGGTTTAAAATCCGATGTTTCCTCCTACAATATTAATCTCTTTTGTATTACTGCTCAGCTAGCACCATCAAAACCGAGCGACAGATTTTTGCAGTCTGTTTTTTAATACACTTTCTTTGAACCATTGCATGTTACTCTAATTTCCAGATGGCAGGAGTAATTGTAAACAGCCCAACACATGTCCCAATTTCGCCATGATCCGTTCCCCAAACTTCAAACAGGGAATGTGCGCTGTGATTGCACAGCTTTGATATGAAATATTCATCTAACCTGTGAAGTGTTGTGTTGCCACCTGCCATGTGTCAACAGCATGGCATCTATTATTGACGGGCCCGGGCAGAGGTCGGTTTGAGGCTCCAGTACTCTGCCCTCTGTGGTGGCCCGAAGCGACATGGTCAGTCTGAGCGGAGATTACACCCCGGGAGAAATAAACAGCGCCGAAAGCACCTTCCAGCAGGCTGCAGATCACCGGCGCCAAACAGCCTTTTACGACGTAACAGATGACGGGCGCCTAAATGGCGGAACGGTTTTTAGACCTGTTGCCCTTTCTTTCCCAGCGATGAGAGCACCAGTTCTCCACAGGGCCACCGTTTGTTAAATTTTGTGTCAGATTTTATATAAAAATAAGTATATTATAGGACTTTATGATAATACATTACCTGTCAGCGTTGTACAGAAGCAAAATCAGGGTCATGGTACTATATTTAAAGACATTAGTCATTCCTTCATCCTGTTATATTAACTATATTAAAGTGGTGATTAAACTGGAAATACCTTCCAACATCAGGGCTTTGAAACCACAGATAAATTATAAATATCTCTGGAAAGTTATGTGACAGACAGTTGAATGTCAGCAGACTGGTGTTGGATGTTGTAACACAGCATCCTGACATATAATGGTAATCTCAGCTTCTCCAATAAAAATTTTGTTTGTCAAAGACTCCAGGAAAGTCACCGGAGTGAGTCAGCGTCAGCTCTTCAGCGTGTTTTTAGGACAGCCGAGGATGTTCTGCCTCATCTGGATCATCCTTTGTCCGTGGAGTTGTTTTCATCCGGGGTTTTCTATAGGTCTCCAGCCGCGAGGACTAAAACGACTAAATCTTCCTTTGTTGCCTGCAGGCCTATCAAAGTCTTGTTAGAAATTTCCTAAACTGGACTCTAGACGTAATACAGGCTTTTGGTGTTATAGAATCTGGGTCAGCTGGTCTGTGGGGAGAGTCCTCCTCTGTCCTCTGTCCTCCTCGGGCGAGGTATCCATTGTGTTTGTTAGCTTGTCTGTGCTTTACAGTGTATCCTGACTGTCTGTCACTGTTTTTGTTTTTCTCCAAACTTTCTCTTCGGGGACAAAAGAAACATCGATTAACAGATTGATTAATCGTGACCTGTCAAAAACGTAACATCGATCCATGACGTCAAACGCGCATTGAACACTGTCTTTCTATTCTAAGTAAAAGATCTCTCAGTCTGGCTGTAAACAATGCCGTCCCCGGGAGAAAACTTTGGTATATCCCAGATCCCCGAGGTGCAGCTGCATCACCACCCCCACAGCAGAGTGTGTTTCCACCCCGAGGCTGGATAGTTTCTTTTCTCAGGTTTTCCCCAGGTTTCCACGGGGACGCAGCAAGCAGCATCTGTCCTACATGGCTGGCGTGCGTCCCTGGCGTGCTTAGCCATATGACCACCTCCTAGCTGGCAGTGTCCCACTGGAAGTCTTAGTCATAGACTCATGTTTTATTTATAACTTTTTTCTCGAGGCATCAGACTTACATGACCTCCAGTAACCCCTAGAACCAAATGTAGAGCGTCCTTTAGTCACCTATAAGCTTATCATGGGTTTTGGGCAATAATTATTCCACAAGTAAGTATGACTCTTACTTGTGTTACTAATACTATAACAAAACTTCATGCATACTAGCAGCACTTTGAGGCTGTTCTTGAGAAAAAAGGGAAACATCAGCATGTTGATGTGCACATGCTCATCAAGCAACGTTAGCTGTTGACTTAATGATGGCACGAGAATACAAGTTACAGTATCCCTCCATGAATGCCACACATTTCACGGCAGTCCATCCAATGGTTGTTGAGATATTTCACCTAACTGCCCCCATCTTCTTCTCGATACATTAAAAAAAAAAAAAAAAAAAAGTCATCACCAAAGTTCATCCTCTTGGGACAATAAAATTCTGTCAAACAGACATGTATCATTGTTATTGTCATCATAGAGCCGTGCTTAATACACTCACTGACCAGTTCTTTAAGGAGTTCTATTGAAAACGATGAATCCTAATATAGGAGTCCTGCACCAAATATTGAGCCTCTTGAAGGTTATGGTATTCTGCATCTGTTTAATATAACCGAGAGATCTGTTGATTTAGTTGTGTTTTCATTTTGGAGGCTCTGGTTTGTAGTACATGCGAATGTTTCTGTTATTTTGACATTCAGTCAGGAGGCTAGGCTAAATAACAGAAACACTTCTGTGTTAAGTTCAGTAGAGATTAACAGCACCACAAACTACATCCACCAAAATGAGCAAACAGTTTAAATGGCGACATCATAACAGTGATGATTAGAATGCATCTGCTTGCACCGGTGTACCTAAAGCTTTGTCAAGCGGGTGTATGGTGTTATTTAGATCCGATCGTGATTTATCTTTCACCGAGCGCAAACCTTTTTAAGATCCTGAGGGTGACTTTGGCGGCAGAAAGTTTTTTCTTGCCCGCCTTCAACTGACAAGCTGCGTGGAGCCAAGCTGTGCAGGATTTCAGGGGAGCTCTGATGAGCGCAGGGGGTGGAGGTGTGGAGGCTGAGCGTCAGCCCTGAAATGACAGCCGAAAAACAGCCAAGACAGAAACGGTTTTAAAATCTGACAGCAACAAGATGTTGTTTAACAGGTGTGGCAAAATATGACTGGCTTAAGCGTCTGGGAGCAAACAAAAAAAAAAAAGGCTGCCGACGCACTGAGATGACACCTCTAGAATGATAAATAAATATGTATATAGTGAGCAGAAAAATGTCCCGGTGGAACATTTATCATTCTGACACACCTGTAATAAATATTTATAACTTTAGTAGACAGAATAAGAACTGATTCACTTGTACACGTTCCCTGAGACGAGCTGGAGATGCTGTTTAGTTTGATTAAACTGTCTCAGACTGATAAAGATTCAGCAAAGGTCTGTGTAAATACAAGACGGGTAAGACAAACACTTAATGCTTATGAAGAACATGTTATTTTTTTAATGACATCTTGTCAAAAGTAAGTCAGTGGTGGAGTTTTGAGTCCATGGACATAAAAACAGAAACACCGTCAATCTATAACTTGGTAATTTTAGTTACTTCTGTCTAAACATTAGCCATGATAACCCAACAAACAAAATCTGTGTAACATGGGAGAAATGCATACTTTCAAATGTACATAGTCACTTTAAAAAGTGACTACATGTATCCTCACTTCTCAAAAACAATTTGCAAACACTGGATGATCTCCTCGTAGCGTTGTTGTTTGGATTGCATTATGTCATGTTTGAGCTCGTTTCACCCTGCGAGGACTCCTCCTACTAAAAGATTTGTGCCGGGCTGGATTGAGAATGACTGTTCATCAAATTTGGAGCCTGGGCTTTTAGAGGAGAGAAGGGGCCACACTTGAACTAAGATGTCGCTCAAGGGTCCTCTCTGCCAGCGAAGGCACTGTACAGTGTTGAGTGGGACAATGACTGTACTAACTGTATTCAGATCTGTCTCCGAGTTACATAAGCTCGAGCAGGGGAGAGCAGCTGAGGGGGTCGGTGCAGAAGCCACAGTACACTGGACAAATATAATAACCGCAAAGGCATCAAGGAGCGCATGAAAAGGGGCTACAATGAACGATACTGCTCTTCACAGGCCCCTGGTAGCGGCGAGGGGAATCATGGGTTGTGGCTTTATTTTGCACCAGAACATACTCAGCCAGTGTTGAGAAGGAATTTCACAGGAGAATGCGTATTGATGTTATTCCCAAGTTGTTTTGACAGCCAAACATTCTCATTACTTAGGCGGAAGATTACATCTACCAGTCTGAGTAGGTAATTGCCTTATCCCCTGTGTTGTGATGCATCTTTCCCTCCTGTCTCCTTGCAAAATTGACCTTTGAACACTGAGCTTATTAGAAAGGATAGCTGAGAGCAGCATATCCACCCAGAGCAGCTGGAGAAATCAAATCAGCCTGAAGGTTAACAGCCTAGAAACTGTGTTTAATGACATGGCCTTTGGCTGAGGGCGAATTTCACGTCAAATCTGTCTCGTCATGGAATTCATCCTCACCATGTGAAAATGTCTATTCGCAGGAAACCACTACGGAAAGAAGAGAACGGGACGAGTCGCGGGGAGTACGCCATGAGCATCCGTAACAAGAAGGCCATGGGTACGAACAACACTGTGGTATAGACTCACGTCTCATGTCGCACAGGGAGTGACATCACCATAATCTCCCCACCTTATCCCGAATACAACAATCCCTTCTCACCCAGAATGCAACAGGGTTTTACCCGAGGTTTTCTAATAGGTAAACCTTCCCTCTTTGCTTGGCATGTTGCCCGGACTGAAGACACCATTCGGCTCAGGAGGAGCTCAAAAGATGGAAGGGAAAAAAAAATAAAAAAATCAAAGCAGGAAGGACGGAGAGAAAGATCCACAAACCCCCATGGTGTCGAAAGTGGCACAGCAGGCTGAACATTATGCTCCTAGTAACAGCAAGTGTTGCTGACAGGCTGGTTGGCTGCTGGCTGGAGAGGGACTGTCTGCCAGTCTGCCGCAGATCCAGACCTCACACACTGTTGACATCTGCAACGGAACAACGGACAATACAGCAGCCCTGCAGTCCCACGGGGGCGGGCCAGACAGGACAGCCGATCACACGCGACAAAATATCATGCATGCAGTTTTTACAGAGAATGCAACATTTTTTATATTCCAGTCCTCACGCTGTCCATCTTTTGTTCTCCATTTTTGAGACAGATGCTTTTGCGAGAGGCATGATGTCACTGCCGGTCCTGGCTCTGAGATGTGGATTCCTCTGACTATGCAATTTAAAGAAATCCATATTTAAAAAAAAAATAATTAATTAATTAAAAAAAAAAGAGGGAATGAGAGAGAGGGGGGAGCGGCGACATCAACATGGGACATTCTGGTTATTTTACCATGCCAAAAAAAAAAAAAAGCCAGCGAAGACTTGGGCTCAGTGTAATATATTTCAGTCATTCATGTATTTATTTGCTCTATTTATTTACTTATCTATCTTTGAATTTATTTTTCTACTTAAAAGAAAAAAAAGTCTCTCACATCTTTATAACATCTTGCCGAATTCATTTTATTTCTTAATAGCTCTGTTTTCTAAGTGAATAATTTATAAACCATATAATTCATTTGTGATGCTCCGATGCTTTAAGCCTGCTGTCAGTTTGTTGAGACACTGATGCAGAAAACACGCTTGCTCTGCGCAGAGTTTTTGGTATCAGTTCTTTTGTCTCTGGGTGTTTGATATGCTTTTCACTGTTTCCCTGAGACTTCAGCTAAAACGCCGGGGGTCTCTATGATGTGCTACGTGAATGTGCGTCTCCAAACATCATTTCTGTGCTGCTTCAGTCTCCATTTGGTAACTCGGTTCGAGCACCTCCACGAGCACTATCACCACTCATCTGGTTAGATCTTGTTCCAGAGTCCTGAGGCCAGCTAGATGCCTTCACCCGTGTTCTGTCTGGATTTGACAATCTTCATTTTTCTATCTGTCAAGAAGGGCTTAGCCCATCACTATAGAAACAAGGGACATGAGCCTAGGGCTGACCTTGTGACTGGTGAGAGATGGGGGATTTAGCCAATAGCCAGAGATCAGGTTGCGCGGAGGACGGCCTCAGCAGGGATGTGTGTGTGACTCAGTGCTGTCACTGGCATCCTCCACATCCCCGCTGGAAAAACACAACTGAGCTGAACTGGAGCATCACTCAACGCTGCTCTGTTTTCTTCTTCTTTTTTTTTTTTACATTAAATCTGCGTGTGTCTGTGCGTGCATGCACGAGTGTGTGCGTATGAGTGCGTGTCTGTCTGTGAGCGGGTGTGCATGCAGATGAGTGTACTACTCAGTGAGAGTGGGCTGTACTCTGTCTCAGTTAAGTATAGATATTGGCTAAACTGTGGAAATTTGGAGAAATAATAATAATAAAAAAAACACATGCTTGCATTTAAACATGCACAGGTATTAGCTAACAGTATACCCCACCATGTACCTATATGAGAGAAACGATGGATGCATGAATGTAAATATTGATATCTAAATATCTGCCTTCTGGACTGTTAATTCATGTACAGTGTAACAGATTTAAGCAAATGTGCTACCATTTAGAATAATGTCAATGTTGTCATGTTGATGGAGCAAGCCATTAATGTATATAATTATGGCAATCAATAGTACATACACAATTTATGCATTATACCAAACAGATGAAAAGATGTGCATAAGTTGATTTCATTGCTGAGTTTTTCAGTTGTAAATAAAACTGTACATAACAACAGACCCACAATCTATTGTGTTTAAAGAGATACGTGTGCAGATAGAGAAGCAGGAGGCGAACAAGCTGGCCTCCGATGCGATGAAGGTGATAAAAGTGAGGAGACTATATTTAGCCCGTGCCCATCTTGCCTGCACTGTGCCGCGTTGTGCCGTTCATGTCTTGGGCAGAGCTGTGCTGGCCCCGTCTCCTGGGCCCCCCCACGGAGGAGGACATGTTCTCAGTCTGTCTCACACAGTGCATCTTTAATGAACTGCGATTACCAAGCGTATTCCACTCCACGGGGCTTAATGACGCAAACGAGACAACTTATAAGAGGCATATTGCGCCGGCTCTGGGCTCAATCAACAATAATGTCACCAAAAGTGGAGGATTTTTATTTGTTTTTGTTTTTGTTTTTGCAGCCAAGGCAAGAACAAAAGTTGCTGTGGCGAATTTAAAAGGCAAATAAAAGAAGGCGATAGATTCAAAACGCCTCCAGAAGGCTATATTTTTTACATTTAGTCATATTGACAGGTTCCCATTCCTGTTTTAATTTGCACATTATACATTAACTCTAGCTAATGATGCGAAACAAACAAGGGAGCTAAACCTGTACTATAGAGGCTGATGCAGAAGAGCACTGAAGAGGAATGTCAATGAATTATAATGTGAATGAGGGACCATAAAGTGCTCTGCCTTCCCTGCTTTAGATGTGCCCACTTGACGGTAATGCCAATGGACACTCTGAGCAATTTAAACATTCATGCATTGTCCGGCCAGGGCGCTGTGGATTTCACTGTAATAAAAGCAATGTGACAGCACGAGGCAGGGGTACCAGGGATTGTCACTGCCTCAACAAGTTTTTACGAGGCTCTCGCAGAGCAAAAAGGCCACCGATACACAGATTATATGAAAAGTTGTTTCTGCACTAGTTTCCTCTGCTGCTGCCTGTGCGAGACTACCTCCGTCAAGCTGCTCTTTAATCAAGGGACGCATCAGTGCACACACCTGGTGATACATTGTGCTGGCGCACGAGTGTGTACGCGCATGAGAACTCGCACAGCCCTTTCAAAGCTGACCTTCACGGTCTCCGAGGACCCACTCACACCCTCTCTGCCTGAGAGGCCTTTGGTCAGTGTTAATTACCCTCAGTACCTCCAGCTGCCTGCTCATCAGGTCAGCACTCCCATATGGTCCTGCAGGAGGCAGCACGCAGTCAGGCAGGCAGGGGTGGGGAAAAGTGCTGGATACCTGTGGGACACTGATTACATAAGCTGCTGCTAATGAGAGAGGTTCTTTCCAAAAGGGCTGCGAGTTCAAACGATCACAACGGTGGCAGCGGCTGACAGATGCAACCCCAGAGCAAGGGGACTTGATTAAACACGCGCGCACACACACACCTGTGCACATGCGGTGACACATGCACGCACACACCTGCATCCAGCATCACTTTAACAAACACACACACACACACACACACACAGGGGCGCAGCAGGAGAGAGGCTCTTTGATGAGCCAAGACTAGAGGTTGATGAGAAGGGGCACTGCAGCCTGATTCAGCTAGCTTGAGGTCACAGGGGAGTGTGTGTGTGTGTGTGTGTGCGCCTGTGTCTGTGTGTGTTCATTAGTCACATTGTGTGATATCATACTAGTGCCTCGTTTGGCAGACACCTCTCTCAACGTGGGTCCTTTTAGACATGCAGTGACTAAAAAAGACGTATTTAAGAAAAAAATTATGCAAATCAAATTTGGTGTATTTCTGTCCAATAAACTAATTTCCCCTTGCAGAATACATTTATATCATCAGATCTAATTCAGCTTAAGGCTTGATAATGAAATCCTTGCAGCAGTGAAGATCAAAACAAAGATTAATGTGCTGTTCAGCTTTCTAGCCCTGCTGTCATGTCATCTGTTATTCTCAGACAAGAGCTTCGTGGTAATACAGTTAGACCTCACAACAATGCTTAATCACAACAAACCACATTAGGCCAAAGGTAATTGTGTTTGCTTGGTATATGCGTGGGCCAATCTGTTTCGCTGCTGCCAATGAAGAGAAGGATGGAGTAGGAGGGGGGGTGGCTCTCCACTTTGGGGCCGGGGAGGGGGAGGCTCAACCGAAATAGTCTTGTTTACCTCCAATGTCTGGCTCCACGTTATCGAGTTACAAAGCTGCTGCCGCAACTCAGATTGGCCTCTGATCGATCTGAGCACTGATGGCGAAAGGCAGCATGACTGACAGCCTGACAAGGATCTCAGACTGGAGCTGGGTAATGCATGTCATGTCATTTTCCCGAAGACACCTGAGGTTCGGTTTCTCGTCCGCAGGAGCCGGCAACAGATCGTATCGCTCTGCCATCTGCATTATGGTAAACTGGACATTTTCCACAACAGTGGGGACCTCAAAGGGCAGTAAATGTCACATTTGAATTTTGTAAAAGGACGGCTATTCATGTGAAATGACAAAGGGTCTCAATGTTTAGAAAAACTTGTACTTTTATTATCCAGCTTGCAACCAAGCAACTTAAAAAGTGATAGGATATGAATGTCACAGAGTGAATATATCTAAGATTCAACAAGCATTTTCGGACCCCTCGCTGTTACTAACATGGGTCAATAGAAATCCTCTTCAGTCATCTTCACATTTGTTGAAACAGCTGCTCCTGACACAGTTATCAAGCCTACCAAACCAGTTCCAGGGCTAGAACTTTAAAATAGCATAGATTTACTGTACATATACAGGTATTATATTAAAGGTGCTGAAAATGATTCAGTTCAAATGAACCCCGCACAGCATCAGTTTATGTAACAGTCCCTTTTTTTGTTTTGGTCACACGGTTCAACCAGAACACGCAGGTCTAAGGACCCAGACGATCCAGAGGTGACCACACACCAGTTCACATGGGGTAGAACTGAGAGGCAGCCTCGGACGACTGGATCTCCACCTGAGCCATCTTGAACTGGGTGCACTGCAGCCATTTGCGCAGGGCGAACGGAGGGGCTCCTGATGTCTGGCCCTGCAGACACTGATGATTCACCCTGTTCTGGATAGCCTGGAGGCGCAGCTGCAAACCCGCAGACAGATGCTGATGAAGGGAAGAGAAGACAGCAACGTTTTAGTTTGAAATCATCTAAAGAGACATGTAGTTAAAGCCATTTAATAAAAGCCTTACCTTAAGGTTTGACTGAATCATGGGTAGCCACATAGGAATTAACTAAAAGAAAGGATAAGGACAGATTTTAGCTTTATCGTGCATGTTAATGTGTCCATGTAGAGTAACACCAGAGTTAGAACAAACCTTGACAAAGATGGTTGAGTTGCATTCTTGCAGGGCTTCCATCAAACTAATGACATGAAGACACACCATCTCCACCATCTGCAGAGGAAAAATATAAATTAATCCTAAACCATAAACCTGTCTGATCTTATTTCTTGGCTATCTCAACTATATGTTTGCAAGGGCTAAGACAGAACACCTACCACTTTATTGTGGGCCATGAGCTGCAGGATGCTGGGTGTAACCCGACTCCAGAACTCCAGGCCCGTGAGGATGGCGCTGGAGGAAAACTCTGTCTGGTTCTGGTTCTGCAGGGATGGAGCAGCGGCGGCCTGCTCGCAGTAGATGGTCCACAACTGGGCGAACATGAAAGCATGGAACAGGGAGCACATGTGCAACACCGACGTCTGGGGACAGAGATCAAGACCGAAACTGAAAAGGCCACTCTGGCGGCTGCAGATCAAATGAGCGAAACCTGTGTCAAAGCGTTTGAAAGGATTCGTGTCTGCCAGACCTTTGACTGCTCCGGGAAACCAATGAGGATGACTATGAGATGGTCTGCGATGTGGGAGCCGGCGTCCAGGGGGATGGGCATGCAGGAGGTGGAGCCCTGGTGCAGAGCACAGTGCGTCAGGGAGCCCAAAAGAAGCCAGGACAGCTGACGTATGTGGGAAACGCACTCAATGAATTCTTTAGGCCTATGGGGGAAAATAAAGTTGAAATTCAGTCTAACAAATCAGCTCAAAATACACTCTCTTCATGTGGAATCTAGGGTTGAATGAAAACAAGAGTCTATTTTCTTCACTTAAATTAGTGGATTTTATAAGAACTATATTTTTGTAGTTAAAGCTGTTTATAGCAAGGTCTCTGGATTATTCAGAGAATGTGGAGGGCATTCATTTTTGAAACAAGGTGTAGCTATTTTTAAGTTTTCTTTCAATCCTGTAAACACCACAAACCAAATTCCATCAAATCAGATATCTCAAAGCTACTGCCTCGTCCTAGTTCTTACCCTTGTTGCATGGTGGATGGCGGATGATAAAGCCAGGGAAGGTAACGGACCACGGCTTTGTTATCACGATGATTGCCCTTGGTGATCTCCATGGCTGCGACTTGCGCCAGGCCCACTTTCAGGTTACCCCCGAAAGTGTCTTCGTGCAGCGGCTGGCAGCAAGCCTTCATATGGCTCTGAATCACAGATTTAGGTTTATTAAAAGACAGCGCACAACAAATACGACGTGACAGCATGCAAGTTTGTACGCGCACTCGCAAGACGACTCACTTTAAGTTTGGTTAGCGTGTGCATGTCTGCAATAAAGTCCAAGAGCTCGCTTATGTATTGCCTCATGCATTCCATCGCTGCTGTTGTGCACTGTTGAGAACAGAAACAGTTTATCCTTTAGGAGCAATCACAGTGGGGCCTATCTTTATTTCCTGCTGTTTTATGGGGCTGATTTTAATAAGATCGTAGCACACTGCGATTTAAGACTCACCCCCGGCAGCGTCGCGATCATGTGCTTTTGGATGATGGTGGATTCTGCTAGCCGCGTGCCAATATCTGCACAAACAAACTGGAAAAAGCCGCCGTACGTTATAGAGGGGGAAAGATGTGATTTAATCGTTCTTGTACAATGAGATGTATGAAAAAAGATTCCTTTTTACCTGGACCAGCAGTAACAAGTTTGTGTCAGGCAGAGGAGACTTGAACTTGAGAGCCTGCAGAAGCTCTAACACCACAATGCGGGACATGTAGAATTTATCTCTCTCCTGGATGCAAGGAGATGGAGAGTGGAGTAAATGTACTGATGCAGCAAGACTGCCGTTTTCTATTATCACTCTCCCTTACTCATGCTGCGAGAGGAGCATAAACTCTGTAGCTTGAATAGACGGGGAAGGACAGGCAGGGAGAGGGGAAGGGGAGGGAGGGGAGCAGGGGAGACGGAGAATAGTGGAGCTGAGGAGTAGATTTAGGCCAGTCCAGAGCTCTCTTCCCAGAGTCCCAGGCAGCTCAGATGAGGCTGTCAGGCTGCCTTCTCCCTCCCCGAGGACAGGCTGCTCTCTTTGTTCATCCCTTCCACACAAAGCACAGCTGCCTGTTTACAAACCACACTGTCATCTTCTGGCTTCCACTTTCCCTCTCTCTTTTTCTTTGCAGTCATGTTTGCTTATGTTCGGAGCAAGCACATGCTCTTCGGCTCATGCAGAATGCAGAACCGCTTCTGACATTTCTCACTGTGTGGCGTGTTAATGCGCATACCTGTACACGGCGCTCTCATAATTAAAAGTTAATGGAGCATGTCCTTTTGGTAAATAGCAAATCAAGGGGCTGTGCCTAAGCTAGATTGCCCAGTCGCGTACTGTATAGTGCAGTGCAGGCGTGACAAATGGTGCATGGTGTGGCAAACTTCAGTAGGTCTCCAGAGCCTGACTTTGTGTCCTTTAAAAAAAAAGTGACCTCCAAAGCTAAGTGAACCAGCGGAAAAATCCTCCCTGCACTTCCCGGAAAAAACTCTCCTCGCCACAAAACAATTGCACAGGAGAGGATCCAAAAGCAATCCCTCACAGCAACTCTGGGTTTTGAAATGCGGATATTATAAGGTGAGGAATTAAAGCGGGTGTAGAAAATCAATACTGCAGGAGACATAAAGCATACAGCGCTGACAGTGGTGGGGGACTGAGGATCCATCTGGCCAAATAGTGCAGACAGGCCTGGCTCCATCTCTGTCTGAGACAGCCACTGAGTAACGCACCATGCATCCTCAGCCCTAGCGCACCAACTAATCATGTTAATCAATACTGGCTGGTTGCCTACTTAATCATCCGTGACACGGGGCCACATTTCTGGCCGCCTGGAGAATCGAGGGAAGTAGGTGCAGCACAAAAAGAGTGATGAGCAAGAGGCCAGAAAACTGGACTCAACATATTTAACACTGTCGATTAGTTTAAAAGGTTTAACCCTTTCAAGGCTGCATGAATACGGCACACTCAGTGGGTTTTATGCAAAAATTTAAGAGCATGGCAAGCGTACCTTGTTGAAAGCTTTGTAACACAGTCCACACAGTTCTACAAGGTAGGAGAGACTGAACATGCCATACTGGATGACAAAGCTCAGCAGCTTGGAGAACGGCTCCAGGAGACTCTGTAGCACAGAGGAAGAAAAGTTTAGAAATTAAAGGCAAGAATTTGGACGTAGTGGATTTGTAAAATCCCTGCTTTGAACTCACCCGGGTTGCATTTGTGGTTGGGATTTTCAGCAGGCAAATGATGATCCTTAAACTGGAGTCCATAGGACACTAAGGAGACAAACGTTACGAATACAAGTTGAGCTATCTGAACTGGTCCAGAAGTTTAAAATGACTGCACGGTGCATATAGCCATGCTCATGGATTTGACGTTATAAATCTGTCTGCAGAGATAAACTGATTAGCGTACACACTAATTTGACCTCCAAGGTTAAAAGCGTCAGAGTCAAATCAATTACAGTTTTAAGACTCTGTTCTATTGAACCCGACAAGGGCACTGATAGACGCTTTCCCCTCGAGCCATAATCGCATTAAACCATATCAGACCATGACTAAGTGAGCGGAAGAGTTGATATCTACCTTCAGAGGAAGCACAGAGGGCAGTTTTGTGAGGAAGGTCTGGAACTGGTTGCAGATGGTCGTCCACAGGTTGCTAGGAGAGTCCATGGGGAGAGCCTCCATGAAGGTGGCAATGTTTTCCAGGCAGTGCAGCATTGTGCCCCCTGCTGGCAGACTCTTCTTGTTGTTCAAGCCCTAAGGGGGGGCACAGAGGCGTAAACCATAACAGGGTTATATAATGAAACTCTATAAGCGAAGATATTTCCATTTAACTGATCATTCAGTCCTGATCAATCACAGTGCTCATGATGAGAGCAGGGCATTTAGGACACCCAAGTGAAGATGACCACTTGGATGAGCTCATGCATCGACGGCTCCCTATATGTGTCATTTGTTTACTGAATAGCAACGAAGGGGCCCAGTGGTGCAGAGTAAGGCAGGTTTCTTGAAATGCCCACATGATTTGTTGTTTTAGATGGGCTTATGCTGAACATGTAGCTGGATGCACAAGAGCTTTTGCTTTGACGAGAGCTCCTCCTGCTGGCTGCAGAGCTCAGCACATCTACGCGTCACACGAAGAAAAAGCCCACCTCGAGCAGCATGTTGAGAGCAGCCACAGAGCTCAGTTCATTGAAATCTATCAGCGACGATGCAAGTGTTCGCAGAAAACTTCCATCTGTTAATAAAGAAAATGCATGATTTAAATAAGATAAACAAAGAAATACGATGTGCATTTATAATAGGTTATGTAACTATTAATAACAATGTCAAAATGTACACAAATGTGCAGCTACAACGTGCCACACGTCTCTGTAGAAAAGCGAGAGATTCTTGAGTTTTTCATCAGTGGCATGGTCAGACCTTTGATGTTGCTCTGGAAGAGTTGGGGCAAGATGCCATTAGGGGCCAGCTGGTGAAACATACAGCGCAGGAACTGCTTGGCTACACCTGCTACATTCCCCGGGATCAACATACTGCAGAACATCACAGGGAGAATATGCGAGTCGGACAGGCAGTCACACTTCACATCTATTATTAAACTCGTCTGTAAGCACAGTGAATATCTGAACGTGCTGCCTTTAATGTCTCATACCTCTCAGCTTGTCCAGAAAAATTGCCACTAGATGCCAACCTGAAAGAAGTCAAAGCAGCGGATTAGGCCTCTGTGGATGAATTATGCATGAGTGCTAAGAGTGAGTTATGAAACTTCATTTAACGTTGAAGTGTTGCGTGGATGGAGATTGCAGGCGCGGTTAGCGTGGAGCCTCTGTACCTGCCCACAGACTGCATGATGTCAAGGAGCATGGGAGCAGCCAGATCGGGGCTGAGGTGGATGAACATGGAGAGGACCACCACTGCAAGGCCCAGGGTCTCCTCGTCGTATTCCTCCAGCACGGCGGCACAGTCCCGACACCTGAGACCACACGTAGAAATACGCCGTACAGATCAAGCACTGAGAAGACTTATTTTAAGATATTTATAACCAATGGCGACTTTACTCACCGATCAGACATTGTGGTAGGCTGCTCATCAATGAACTCCTCAGGCGCCGGGACAAACATGCTGACTGTACTTGGTGCTGAGAGAAGACTGGTCTTTGTTGGACCTGTCAATGAAGACAATCGGTCATAAAATAACCATCCAGTATCTTTTTAATGCTTAGCCCTGAAACAAATACATTCATTTTAACCATAAAATAATGGTTCAAAGGAAGAGATGTTGAGACGAGAGACAATAGAAACAAAATAACCAGATGCTGTACGATATAATGAGTCCATGCAGTCTCTATTTTAAGATGGCAAACCAGTGTTCAGTGAATACTTTAATTCATTATTGACTATTTGACTTATTGACTGTATTAGTGAGGCCATATTATACCTTCCCCCCTTTTACCTTAGTTCATTTTCTTTGTATTATACAGATTTTTTGCAAATATTAAAATGTCTCAAAAGTTACATAGGCAACGAAAATACTACTTCAGATCTGCCTGAACTTGCCTAAACAGTTTGGCCCCACACACGCTTCAATTGGTTGATCATAAACACCATAGCAGATCAGCTGACCAATCAGAAACATTGCAGCAATGCATAGTGTCAGAAAAATAAAGTGATTTTTTTAAACATTAAAGCAGGTAAACCTATTGAGGTAGACTCAAAAATAAAATGATGAACACATCAATGGGAGTTATATGGACTCTTTAATAGTTATGATGTTAACGTGTTTCCTTAAGGGATCATAAGACGTAAAGAAAAGTCTAAAGAAGGGCTGTGAAATGAAGTGTGGAAAAAATTACATAAAAGTCACTGCTACACTTTGGTATTTTCTCTTTAAAATCTAGAATTTAAAATCCTCCTCCTTACATATAAGTCCTTTAAAGACCTAACTCCATCGTACCTTAAAGACAGGAGTACAATACTACATGTGAATCCTAGAATTTCAAAAAGTAGAATGGGCGGTAGAGTCTTCACCTATCAGGCTCCTCTCCTGTGGAACCGCAGCTCCCAGTTTGGATATGGGAGGCAGACACCCTCTCTATTTGTAAGGTTAGGCTTAAGACTAATTTATTTTCTTTGGCACCTGTCCTCTAATTTATTTTCTCTAGCACCAAGCTCCTGTCCTCTAATTTCTTATCTATTCTCTCTTACTACTCATATAATTCCTTGGTACTGCTGTATAGCATTTTAACTGCTGTCTCCCCTCCTCCCCTTCTTCTGCTATGGGGGTTCAGGCCAAGTTTCAGCCTGTATTTTGTAAAGCACCTTGAGCCAGTTTGTATTGTTATGTACTTGTACTTCTTTCACTGAAAGGGAAGAATTTGGAGCAGTTATTATTTATAGGTTTCTATGCCGTTATGTTAGTGGTCCAGCCGGCCTGAGATTGAATGTGTGTGTGGCCCCGGAGTTTGACACCGCTGGTATAAAGTGACTGACCTGTCTCCCAGGTGCAGATGTTGTGGGGCGCACTGGACTGATGCTCCAGCTGTCTCTTCATGAGTTGGCTCATGGTCAGAGCTCCCAGAGATCCTCGTTTCACCTGACGGTACTGAGCTGGAGGTCAGACACAGAAAACAACACCTCAGTTTAGGAATCAGTTCAATGGTTTCAGCTTTACCCACAGGAGACGTGTGTATGGTTACATGGAAGTGAAGAAGACACATGAAAAGAGATGATCAGTGTCATTTATACACTGCCTGGTCAAAGCAAATGTCGCCACCTGGATTTAACTAAGCAAATAGATATGAGCCTCCAACTGGATTATTACTGCATGGACAATGGTCTTTCAGGTGGCAAGAAGCTATTTAACCCCAACTGATGCAATGAGGAGCTTCTCATTTCTTAAACAACCATGTCTAAAGACACATCCTGTGGCCATGGAAAAGATGTTAGTCTGTTTGAGAAGCGTCAAATCAATGGCATGCACCACGTAGAGAAAACATATAAGAAAATTGCAGAAACTACTAAAACTGGGTTAAGAACTGTCCAATGCATTATTAAAAACTAGAAGGATAGTGTGGAACCATCATCTTTGAGGAATAAACGTAGTCGGACGAAAATCATGACTGATCATGACCAACAATTACTTTGACCTTTGATGAAATCACAATGTTTAATTGTGAAAGTAAGAGCATTTTTACACATACAATGTGAAGGGAACTCAAGGGATTGGGACTGAACAGCTGTGTAGTCTTAAGAAAACCACTAATCAGTGAGACTAACAGGAAAAGGCTTCAGTTTGCTGGGGAGCATAAAGATTGGACTCTGGAGCAATGGAAGAAGGTCATGTGGTCTGATGAGTCCAGATTTACCCTGTTCCAGAGTGATGGGGGCATCAGAGTAAGAAGAGAGGCAGATGAAGTGATGCACCCATCATGCCTAGTGTCTACTGTACAAGCCTGTGGGGGCAGTGCTATGATCTGGGGTTGCTGCAGTTGCTCAGGTCTAAGTTCAGCAACATTATGTGTTCAAAGAATGAGGTCAGCTGACTACCTGAATATACTGAATGACCAGGTTATTACATCAATAGATTTTTTTCTTCCCTGATGGCACGGGAATATTCTAAGATGACAATGCCAGGATTCATCGGGCTCAAATTGTGAAAGAGTGGTTCAAGGAGCATGAAACACCACAGGGTCCAGACCTTAACCCCATCGAGAATCTTTGGGATGTGCTGTTAGAAGGTTTTGTGCAGTGGTTAGACTCTCCCGTCATCAATACAAGATCTTGGTGAAAAATTAATGCAACACTGGATGGAAATAAATCTTGTGACACTGCAGAAACTTATCGAAACAATGCCACAGCAAATGTGTGTTGTAAGCAAAGATAAAGGTGGTCCAGTGGAGTATTAGAGTGTAGCCTTTTTTTTTTTTTTTTTTTTTTTGGTAGCGATTTTATTTTTTTTGGCCAGGCAGTGTATTATATCAAAAAGACAAAATTCAAACATTTTATTCCAGTCCTCTAAGGAACTAAATCATTTAAACAATGGTTTAGACGCAAGCTTTGTTTGAAATGAATTCATAAAACACTGATGTTATTCTGTGTTCTTTGAAATGTATATATTTTATATTTCAATATTTCCAGCTCTGATACACAGTAAAAAAGTCGCATTTACAGGAAGAAAAAACTACAGGCAACTAATACACCAATCTAGATCAAATCAAGGCCTTCCTTTTGACAACCACAAGCTCGTAAAGAGATTTTAATGTATTTGGATCCTACTTGATACTGAAGAGCGATGGCTTGTTTCAGGCATAGCAGCTTCGAGAGTTGGGGCTGAGGCAGATTCTCGTGGCTTTTCCAAGGTAGACATAACTTTGTGATCTGCAAGGCAATACGGATGAATGATGGGACTGGTGTCAAAATTATATGCCCATCCTGCGCCAATAGTTATCCACTGGTAATCCGCAAAAATTGAAAAAATACTGCAAAAATTAGCACTGAAAATTTTCAGCAGATTTAGTTACGAGGAGTTTAGTTCTTTGTTAAATAACCTCACTCTTGATGATCCAGATCACAAAATCGTGTAAAAGAGACAGTAAACAATAAAAATCGGCTCTACTAATCTGCCTTTAAATGAGTTTAAAATATAAACCTTTTCACCTCTGACACACTAATCACTGAAATGTTTGTTTCACAATGAACACATACACATAAAACACATAAAACACATAAAAATAGGACAATACAAGGCTTGAGTGGTTAGTGGGGTTAAGATCTTAGAGCTTTCTGATAATGATGTGATAATGTTGCCGATAATGATGTGATAATGTTGCTCCCATGATAAATCAGTACCGTCAGGTGAGACGCATACAGGAGGAAGCTGAAGGCCAAGCTCCAGCAGAACAACACCCAGGACGCGTGGAGAGGCATGAAGCTGATCACCGGTTTCAACATCAAAGCCAAGCCAGTCCACATGAACAGCAGACTGGACTGGGGGGACAGTGATGCTGTGTACAAGAAGGGTCTGAGTAGACTCTGCTCCTTCCTGAGGAAGCTCAGGTCTTTCAACATTTGGAGATAGTGGAGATTTTCTACCAGTCTGTTGTTGCGAGCTCCCTCTACTTTGCAGTGGTTTGTCGGGGGACATGAAAAAGGACACAAGTAGGACTGACAAAGTGGTCCTAAAGGCTGGTCATGTCATTGGCAGATAGTTGGAGATGTTGTCTCAGTGAGTGACAGGAGGACACTGGACAAACCGCTCTACATCATGGACAATCCATCTCATCCACCAGACAACAGAGGGGCAGTGGAGCTCATTCTCCAGCAGACTGATCCAGCTCTGCTCCCACAGTGAACGCTACAGGACTACTTTCATATCATTCTCAGTCCAGCTGTACAACAACTCACCTTTCTGTAACAGATAACTCCATGTTATTCACGTTAATGGACACCACTGCAGCTTACCACCATTCCTATGTATATAATATACATTCCTCTGTCTATATGTCCTGTGTATTTGTTCGTATGTTAATTCTGTAAATGTTTTTACTTATACTAGATTTTACTTTTATTTTATTTAATCTTTCTTTTACTTGTGGTTCTTAAGAGTGTGTTTTATGTGCAACTAAGCTACCACGACCAAGTAATTTCCCTTGAAAATCGTTAAAGTCCATCTAAGTCTAAGCAATAAGCAAACAATAAACGCAAAACTATATGGGACAACTGCTTCGAAATCTGACTGTGTTTGACCTAAATGCAGGATCGCTCCAGGAGAACTGCTGTGAGAGAGTTGGGCAGAACACAATGATGTGTGACTGCTCATCAGCATGGATTTTGTGACACATAAGCAGTAGCAAATGGGCTATGGCTCTCTTAGTTTAGTTAACCTTATTGCAGTTTAAGCTCTTAAACTGTGCACTTATGCCCATTGGTGCAAAAAGGTTTCATCATGAAAGTAACGCCCCTTAAATCCCATGTACAACATCACTAAATGAGCACAGTTTCATTTTTAAATTCCAGCACAGGGTGTTCACGCTGTCCTTATTTCTTACCTGTTTCTGTGGTCTGCTCACCGCCCAGCTTGTCGAACGTGTTGAACGAGATGTCCAGGTATTCCCTCTGGATGGCACTAACAGCTATCTTCCTCTGCTTGCGCTGTCGGGGAACTATCTGGATTTTAAACTCAGTCTCGTCGTTGTCATCTGCGTTGTCAGCTTTGGGGTCGCTGTCCACATCATCAGCCATGTCGTCGTCGTCCTCATCGTCTCCGTACTCTTCCTCGTCGTTGCTGTTACTCTTGCTCTTCTCCGGTGAGGACAGGGGCTCTGCTCTGTCTTCTGGGATGTCCAGGAAGATTGTCCTGCCGGAAGGACTTGCGCCCGGTCCGGTCCTCGCATCGTCGGCAGTTGTAAATGTGTCGTCCAGCGAGGTGTCAGGGACGTGTGGGGTCTTCCTCAGCAGGTCTCTCTTCTGCTTCAGGGTCATGGGGCTCTCATGGCAGATGTTCTCCTGTCGGTCGGGAAGATCTAGAGAGATGCTGTGAGTCACGCGTTCAGGCCTCTTCTCCACAAATGCTTTCTCGGAGCTCACCACTCCCACCAGACGGTCCGGGGTCTTTTTGTCACTGGAACAGTCCTCCACGCTCACCTGAACCACAGGAGACAGTCGCAAAGTGGTACTGCTTGCAGGGGAGGCAGAGACCTTTGGGCTGCTGTTGAGCTTGGAGCCTATGATGGTGTTAAGATCAAACTCCTCATCGCTCTCCACAATCCTCAGAGGAGGTAACGTTTCAAAAACCAATGAGTCGCTGTCGGACATGGAGAGCAGCGAGTGCTTTTCAGGAATTGAGGTACAGTCGGATGAAAGGTCAATGAGGTCTTGATCCTCTTTCCCCTGGACTGATCCCACCAAAGAGCTCTGATCCAGTTTGTCCTCAAAGGTCTCCATGCAGCTGAGGCGGACCTCTGGGATGACAGGCTTTGAGATGTCGGACTGGCCACCTCGAGAACCTCGTCGGTCCACTGGATTCATTCCCTCCACCCGCACTGAAGAGTCATCAGAGGATCCTTTACCGTGATGCCTGCCGTGAGATGTCGCAGAAGATGGAGGCAGGACCACAGGGAGAACCTGCATGTCACAGCGATCAATGCAGGACTTACGCCGATGTTCGTCCAGGCTAAAGAGGATGGAGTCCGTGTTGGAAATGTCCAGAGACTTCTGCTTGTGCATGGCCTGTAGCCGCTTCTTCCTGGTGCTTTCCTCCCTCACACAGTGCAGGATGCTGTCCTGAAGAGCGCTGGCTTCGCGGTACTCTGACAGCTCAATTTCACCTGACACACGGGAGAAGAGTGAAACCTTATTGCAGTGAAAGCAGCGAGCATCCTGCAATCACACAAATATTCAGCTGAAGAAGACTCCATCAATGTGCCGTAATACTACACTTGACAGTGAAAGCCTCTGCTTCTTACTCTTCTTGGCATTCAGCTCCACCGGCTGGTACTTCACAGACTTGCTCCCGCCGATCCTCTTCAGGCGGGCAAAGAAGGTCTGTGACTCCTTGTTAGCAGCACCAGTTGGCGTGTCATGGACGTCTGACTCATCAAATACACTGTCCTCTTCTAATAAGGAGAAAGATATGGGAAATCAGCAATGCATTCATGTGGCACTAGAGAGACGGGTGTCATTCCCATCTTATTAATATTATCTATGAGATATATTAATGAGACAGCAATTTGGTCTCTTTTCCAAATGCTGCTAAATTATAGCGCCTATCATGTGCTGCAACTTGGAATTTTCTCACCACCCGAGATGACTGTGCATGCAATCAACAGGAATTTTTATTTGTCGCACCCTCTGGATCAAAATGTAACCAATACAGAAGTTTGCAGTCAACATAAATAACGTTTGGTGTTTTGCCCCCGACCTTTTTCTTTCTCACTGTAGCGGCTCATGTTGGAGTTGTCGCTGTAGAGTGGCCCTGCCGTAGCGTGGGGACGGCAGCTGTGATACTGAGCGTTCAGCGTGTTGATGGTGATGTGGATCAGATGGAGGACGATTTTACTTCCCTCCATGTCTCTGTAAGGGTACTACGGAGCATAAAAACATAAACCTGTCACAGTTATTCCCTGTTTAGGCGATGCTGACACAAAGAAGGCTGAATGATCCATGCAATAAGACCCAGTACCTTATAAAGGATAACTAGCAGAGCTTTGAGCCACATCTGTCGGATATGTGGCTTTAGAGCCCACAGGGAGCATCGGGGCGGCTGCTGGAAATAGTGTCTCAACTGGGGACATGTGCAGTACTTCAACACCTGGACCACCAGGGGGAGCAGCTGCTTCCCCAAACCAATATTGTAATCCATCACCTGGAGTTACAAAACAGCTAGGTTCACAACCAGACATACCACACCATATACACCAGACAAAACAGATGTATGTCAGTTACCTGAGCAATGCCAGCGATGAAGGCATTGAAGCAGGTGGAGGTGCGCATCTTCTGAGGTGCGATCATGAAGCAGCCCTCCTGCTGGTCGTAGCCCAGCAGAACGTACAGGTGACGCTTGACCGTGTTGAACGCCTTGGCGCTGCCAATGTCGGCCTCAGCGCTGCTCTTGTCCTTGGCCATGAATTTCATGAGCACCATGATGAGCTGGTGAACCGTCTGGTGGTCGATGCCCGAGTCCTCAGGGAGCAGGTCTCTGATGATGGTGTCGTCCTCGGGAGAAGGGGTCTGGCCTGCAAGAGGGGCTGAAGCGTCAGGGTTAAAGTGCGGGAGGAAACGTGCTGCAGACAGGGGAGAAGATCGGGAGAGGGAAGGGTGCAGAAGCGAGAGGGTTGACAACACAGAGGTGGAGTGGTGTCAACACATCATGTCCACTTCTCTGTCAAGAGACGTGGAGACATCATAATGCAGAACAATGTGCTCATGGAATATGTACGTGGTGTAAACACAAAAATGACCTCCTAGCTGTGCTCAGCCTGAACGGAGGGTATTAAACAGTAACTGGCACCATAGAGCGAACATAGTTTTTTCATTTATTTATTTTTTAATCTCACATTGTTGGTTTTACTCAAAGTCAAACTCTATTGATTGATTATGAATGTTTCAGATCTGGATTGTTATTTACCTGGCAGGACTTTCTCTATCATATCTCCCAGTGTCGGGGCAGAGTGCTCTTGCCTCGTAAGCCTTAGAGCTAAAAACCACATATGAAGAACACATTTTAAGACAGTGTACAGGGGGAGGCGGCAGTGGGCACACGTCTGAGCTTCATGATCGTTCGACACGTGCACACAAACACATACAGTTCACATAAATACCCACAACAAGACTTCAAAAACAGACAACAACAGCTGAGTGTTGACGAGATTTAGGGCATTTGGACCGACTTCAAATATCCAAAATCCACATCATGTTTGAAGCCAACACAAGAAACATGTCCCAGAAACTCAGACCGCCTCCTGTGCAGATCCAAAGACAAGATGAATGACAACACGGGGAGTTTCGGCTTCTATAAACAAAGTAGTAGTTAGACGTTTGAGAGGCAAACAACGCTGGGAACAGAGAAATGAGGAGAAAGACATTAGGAGAATGGAAACAGACTTTGGTCAAATAGTCTTGCTTTTTTCAAAAATTCTTGGCAAACAGTATTTGACCGCAGACTGAATGAAAGCTTCAGATTGACAGATGGAAAGTGATAGACTGCTACTCACGAAGTCGGTTGCTCAGTGACTCGGGGAGTGAAAATGTCCGTTTAGACTCTCCCTTCACACTGTCACGGAGGGAACGCACGCTCTTCTGACGGTTCCTGGCAAACCGGGCCCGTCGTATCTTCCACATCGCCGCATCGCTGAGGTTGGCTACGTTGGTCCGCACGGCCGTAATAGCTGTCAAAAGAAAAAATGATCACACCGTCAGACTGTAACGCTCCTCTTCCAGGCGGTGTGAAAATCTGAATGTGGACAAAGCGGCTACACGCACTGGTGGGGAAAGGAAACTCCTTGTTGCAGTCCAGGTGCAGCTGAGCCTCCAGAGATAATGTTTCAAAGCGGTTGACGAAAAACTCCCAGCTGAGAGCGGGGATGTCTTTCTTCAGGAAGTGCAGCAGCAGGAGTTTGCTGAGAATGATGGGCCGATCCCTCACCACGGTGTCGAATTGGAAATCAAGACACAGGCACAAGCCCTGAGTAATGCAACACATAAATATACAACAGGATGTGAATTTATGAAGTACTTTTCCAATTAATGAAAGAAGCTTATTTTTTGCGGGTGTATATCATTAGAGTCACTTTGAAGTCTCATGGACAGACGCTCCTATTTTAAAAAGTATGAAATTAATCTGAATAAATTTCTGTTCTCTACTTGGGGAATTTCCAAACATACACTGATCAGCCACAACATTAAAACCACTGACAGGAGACATAACATTGACCATCTTGTGGCTATTCAAACTTCTGGACGTGGTATTTGTGAGGATGCTACTTAGACATGTACCACCCACCTAGACCAGACCAGACCAAATCTCTTTCTTAACAGTCTTAAACAATATTAAATTTCCCTCTCTGCGCTACACAACTGTGCGTCCAGGTCACCTGCAGGGCCGGCCGCTTGATGGTGTCCAGCAGCAGTCTGGCCCTGGTGGCCACGGCCGGGTTGACGTCCTCCACCGAGGTCAGGAAGCAGCAGAAGGCGTGGGCCAAGGCGTACTTCAGCAAGTGGTTCTTTGTCACTGCGCCGATGTCCAGGAAGCGACACAGCACCGCCACCTTCTCGACTGGGAGGATCATAAAGAGTCCAGATCAATCATCATCAGCAACACAGAGCACAAACAAGAAAGGACTAAGCTGCCAGATGTCCTGGCGTAATTATCATGATTTAATAAAGAGGACCAGCTACATGGTCACAGATGGAAATAATTAAGATAAGTTTGTGTGTTACTTAGCTACAATCCATGTCAACAAATTAGTCTTTGCATAATCTACTGGTTTAACGATATGTGTTTTCTTTGTTAAAACACAAAAATTCAGAAAAACGTCAATAAACTGTGATTCATTATAAATCATCTTTATAAATCAAAATGAAAAGATAAATAAATCTAATTCCTCTGTGCAACAGTGGTGGTTATGTGTTATTAAGCGACATACACACATTGTCACTGCGGACAGCACAGTGCCTCTCATCCTCTGTGCCAGTGCCATGATATAAATTATCTCTGAAGAGGAGATCCATCCAGTAATTGGTGGCTTTATTTATCCTGACTCAGATTAAGAATCTAAAAATAGACACTTAATTCTGAAATCCATAAACTGTCACCCACTCAGGGCAGATGAGCAGAGTCCAGCGTTGGCCACTAGGTGTCAGTGTGGCAGAGAGTGTGCGGTCAGAGCTACATTTAATTTAAGCTTTTATTTAACCCTAAATTATCATCTTTTTTGCTTGATTTAAGTTCACATACAGTAACACGGTATGTGTTATGCGTAGTACATGTGTTTCAGCTCTATTAGGTGTAATAATTATCTATGCACTCGCATTATGACATAGATCAACAGTCCTTTGAGTTCAATGGCTTAACTAGATGGAAAAGAGAGAATCAGTGAATTTATTTTAAGGGTTCCTGAGAGGATTTATACGCACGACGGGATCCTAAAACCCTCTGGAAAATATTGAATCACTGCTTTATTGTTTTCCTTTTATATCTGTGCACAGCGTCAGAGGGCCCATCCTCTGCCTCTGTCTCAAGGTCACACAGCTCCTCTCTGCCAATCACAAGGCAACGCCAACCTTATTAATCCCACAGTTCCCCTTTGCTGACTGTTTGAGCCACCCGGTAACCATGGCAACACATGGGGGAAATGTGGGCAAGCGGTGGCTCGGGAAGCATGTTGCATAAGTAGAGCGCTTCCTATAGCAGTGCACTAATTCTCAAGCATCACTTCAAAGATACTTTTAATTATAAAATGATAAAAGGCAAAAGAATTAGCTGTATATGTTGCTTCCATCAGATACACGTCATTGCTTTACTCACTCACCAGCTTCAAATCGTATTTTCCAGTCTTTGCTGTTGAAGTTTGTGTTGATGAGGTTCCAGAAGATGTCTGCGCCCTGAGACAGAGAGAGGGCGTGGAGAAGCTGCGGCACAGCCAGCGAAGCCAGCTGGCAGAACTCCGACTTCAGCATCGACCACAGGCTGAAACAGGAACGGACACAGATGGCAGTCAATGAATTTGCAGAATCATGGAATTTGTGCGTGACTACGTTCCCGTCTCCATTCGTCTTTCATGAGGGGTGTCGGCAGCGCTCACCTGGGGATGAGCATCTTCTCCTGGATGTGAGTCAGAAACTGGGGGTGATCCTTACGGGCGAGGTACAAACACTCTCCGTGGAGGCACAGGATCTTCAGACAGTTCAGCATGTTGAACAAGATGTCCGGCTCCTCAAACTTGGACATTTCCTAGCAGTGCGGAAGCATGAAATAAAAATAACTCTTTTGAAAGCTATTTGTGCCTCAGCTTTAATGTGCAGCTATTCAGAACAAGTACCTGCAGAATGGTGTATATAAGCTTCAGAGACACAGGGAGCTGCTGGTAGGAGAACTTCTTATCAGAGTTATTCTTCATGGCTGGAAGGAACAAAAATATAAGAAATAATCCTCTCAATTTACGAAGTACAAGGGCAGCAACAGCTACCTACCAGCACAACGATATCTAGTTAAAAAACAACAACTTCCCATTTGAAAGCAGCTCATGTAGCCGACTATTTCTAGGATAGGAACACCTCTAGGTGTCCTGGCACCACAGAAATAATATCATGTAGCTGTGAGAATAGTATTTCCAAACTATTTCTGTAAATAATGAAGCCAATACGAACAACTAGCAACTTGAGATCAGATTAATCCAACAAGAATATATCCCAAAAAGTCCATGTATGCCTTTGAGGATTGTTGGTATTTTTTCAGCAGGGAGAATTGAGAAGAATGTTTTATTTAAACGTCTTTGAGTGCAGAACTGATACACACATGCGTTATCGGGGGACTGGTTGCTGGGGTTGTCTGTGTTTGTGCCACTTGGGTTGTCTCCTTCCTCGCTTCCATTCTCCGTCCCGAGTGAGAAATCTGACAGAGGTGAGATCAGTGTTTCCTCCAAGCTGTCTGTGGGCTCCTGCAGAGGAAGGTGAACACGGTCAAAGTGTCGCCGTCGTTGATACAGCCCGGCTCGGTATTCACATTTTATTCTCGGTATTCACTCGGTATTTGTTCTGAGTTATCTCAACCTGACACACGGTGGTGTTTTTGTAGTGTAGTGAGACCACACGGCATTCATCTCAAAGCCGTTACCTGCTTAATGCATGGGCTCAATTTATGTATGGTGCATGAGAATGCCTGCTGCGTGTCTCACCACCAGGCGTATCTCTTCCCGGGGGGTCAGCCTCTCCAGGAGCTCACAGCCCAGCTGGTAGCACAGGATGCTGGATTGGCACAGGCTGCACTCTAGGGCCTTCTCATCCTTCTGGCAGGTGTGTGAACCCCCCCATGGGGCCTGGAAGACGTTGTTGACGATGCCCACGATATCTTTCCCCAGGCTGCTGTCTAGACCCAGCATCACACCGTCGTCCTGGAGCTCCATCTGGGACAGCCAGGGGAGATGACCATAAAAATAGAGGAACACAAAGTAGAGCACGACACACAAATCTCAAGATCCCACATGTGGGAACGGGATTTATTGCACTGTGTGTGTCACTTGTGTGTATGAAAATTGAGAAGAATTACTTTAAACTGTGGCACATATTTCATGAATATTGGTTTATGACAGCATTTGTAGTGAAACGTTGGGTCGCTGAAAAATATAGGACACGGACAGAGAAAAAATGTTGTCACCTGCTTTAAGATAAGGTCAAACATGAGGATGAAACAGCCAAGGTTCATGTCGTCATCGTCACAGTCAAGGTCCAAAGCACAGTGGCCGGTGGCGTGACCCAGGTTTTTAAACGGGCTGCAGTGCAGGGGGCTGCGGAACGGGCTCCTGAACGGGCTCGGGAACGGGCTGAGGGTGTTGTGTTGCCCACGGCGTCCAGGATCTGACACCACACTCACCTACGAGAAAAGAAGAGATCGTTGCATAAACTAAAAAGATTATTATTTTTTTTTTTTTACTTCAGATTAAAAGCAACTCATGTCTCAAGCAACAGTGTTTTAATCTCCAGCTGTTCCTGCCAGATAAAACGACACCAGAGAGGAGCTGGGAGGCTATTAATTTCGGTGATAAAGCTACATCATGGTCATGTTCGATCAGGGCCTTTATGAGAGCTATATTTAGCTATACGGTAGGCTGTTTCCATGGCAACATACAGTAAATCCCAATGAATAGTAGAAACTAGAAGCCAGGAAGAGGAGAAATGTACGCACCCTCGTCCTAAACAGGCTCGCTACTGACAAACAGTACACAACAGATACTGATATACTGTATTTTTGAGATGGGGGGCTATATTTTGGCTCCTTACCCTGCGAGCCCCGGTGTTGCCACTCAGATCTGAAGCACGCGCCTTTCTCTGATTGGCCAATTCCTTCAAAGAATTCACTCCATCGGAAAACATCCCGATCAGCAGCTGAAGAGGCACCACGATGTCCAGCTCTGACAGCACCTACAACCCAGCAGCACACAGAAAAATGTAAAGTTCATGATAAAAACTAAATGACTAGACTAAAACTCAACAGCTCTGTACTGTTAATTTCTATACCCTGGTTATTAGTTTTTCAGGAGTTCTTTTAAGAGAGACTTTTCTATAATTCTTTCCAAATTTGCAGGGGCCACAAACTCAGTTTCATTTACCATTGTTGACTTGGCTACCTAAATGGATGTGTTAAAATCTATGGCCAATAATATACTGTGACTAGATGAGATCAGCAGGGATATTGAAGTATATATGTATTTTGTGATTTGGCCAAGGCCTATATGGCATAAGGCACCACATGTTTAACCAGGCAGCATTTCTCTGTCTGATTTGAATTTGACCCATTTACTGCATGCAATCTCTTGATCACAGTTGTGTCATAAAACTTGAAATTGATCCATGTACACAGGGCAGCAAGCTGTGCGTGCATACGGGATGAAAGGCAAAACCCTTCCTATCTGTTTCGTTCTGTGACCCAGATCCATATTCACCAAGTCCCCTGCCCAGACTCTGACGCTCTGTGACAACCTGTTCAATTCACACTCGCTGTGGACAAAACCGCAGGACGAGATCTAGACACGGGGCAGTGTGTGTGTGTGTGTGTGTGTGTGTGTGTGTGTGTGTGTGTGTGTGTGTGCGTGTTTGTGTGCGTCTGTGCTTACGTGCAGCCACAGCAGAGCCTGCTCCTGCACCGACGCTGGGTAGCCAGAGAATCTGCAGCTGATGAAGCCAAACATTTCCTCCATGGAGAAAGGCAGGGGGCACAGCTCAATATCGAACATCTTGCTGCGGAGAGGCGACAGAAGAGAGAGAGAGAGAGAAAAAAGTTCCTGATAATGTGTTTATGCAGAGATCCATCCACTGCAGTGTCGTTTATTTTCAGTGTTATTTTGTGGGTTTTGCAATTTAACTGTCCTCAAGGTGGCTCTGCTCAATTTCTTCTTCAGTTGGTGGTCTCATTAACGCGTATATGTCCCAGAAGGATGCACAGATGGAAGACACAACAGCAATAGAGACGTGATAATGGCTTTCAAAATGCACACGTACAGTCTGTGGTTGATAACAGCAGCTCTATACCTGTCCTGTTATTCTATTTGTTTTTCCCATTTTGCAAAATGAACACTGAAAGGAGATGAATGTACCTGAGCACTTCCCGGAACTCTTTGAGCTGGTGGTCAGGCACCTCGGTACGGATGGCCTCCAGCCACTCCGGCATGAAACACTCCCACAGTGGTTGACTGATGACATTGTAAGGTATCAGACACAGGATCCTGTTCAGGCCCTCCTTCAGCTGTGTCACTGTGCTACAGGACTTGTCCCAGTAGCCTCCCACCTGGGGAAAAGTGTGCGTGGACTATCTTAGCTCGCATGGTAATTTATTCTCAAAAACACCTCCTAACATTGTCTTACAAATCTTAAATGACGCAGGGTTTTGATCTTACCCTTGCAAATTCTACAGGTTTGGGCAGCAGGCACATGACCATGACGTCAAAGCGCACATCACACACTGTTTTTAGCCACTTTGTGACAAACTGGGGCTTCAGCTTCTCCACCAGGCTCCCAACTTCATCGTCCATCATGTACGCGGTGGAGTGAAACCACTGGAAGACCATGCTGACCAGCCGAGCCAGACTCTCCGTGGGCGTGTTCTCGTTGGGGGTGCACAGGCTCACCTGCAGACGTGAGCAGAGCACATTCAGAGCCGCGATAATTGTCTGTACACATGCTTATCTCGACACCCCCCCCCCCCCCCTGTTATTGACAGACGAGGCAACGGCTTGTGATTACACACCAGGAACCAGATGCCAAACTGACTGAGGAGGCGCTGGTCGTGCTGGTCGTCCTCCTTGTTATCAAACTCAATGTTGTCCAGGGAGTGGTGGGAGGCAGACAGGCCCATCTGACGGCGCCTGTTCAGCTCAAACTCACGCTGCTCTGCATGAATTTCTGCCTCCTTGAGAAGGCTGGGAGAGGACGAGAGGGAGGAGAGAGGATACACAGAGACAGAGAGAGCGATATGATACAGACATGTTGAAGGGATAAAGGCAGGAGAGAAATGGAGGTACAGACAATGACGCCACATAAAGATTTAATCATAGGGCGATGTTGTCTTATATGCATTGTCATGATGTTACATTAAAAAACAGGCATATGCCATGTCAGTGTGGCCGTAATGAATCTACCTTATAACAGCTTCCACAGTGCACACTAGCTCCTCCGCTCCGCACTCGCGGGTGTTGATGGGAGGGGGCGAGGTCTGGTACAGATGGGTCTCCGCCGCAGCCCCCACCTCGCTGCTGTGGTGGTTGACATGGCAACGCTTGCAGTAGCGGACGGGCCGGTTGCCATGGCGCCCGCAGCAGCCGGCCGAGAAGCAGGTGACCACGGCCCTCCTCACATGAGAGCTACAGTTCTACAGCGCGGAGCCGAGATACAAGGGAAAGGAGGTGGAAGAGGAGGAGGAGGAGGAGGAGTGGGAGGTTTGTTTCTGTTCTTGGCAGCGGGCAACAAAATAATCAGCCAGTGATGCCTGATGACAAGCCTCTAAAAATAAAATCCACTAACTGCTCTGACAATATGCTACATCAGCCTCTCTGATATACGTTTGTTTGAGATGTAAGAAAGTAAGAAAGACAGAAGACTTTCATGCGTCCCCACAGTATCTCAGGTTTCTAAAAATAAAAAGCATGGCACTAGAGAAGCATCCTAATCTGATCAGCCTCTAATCTTGTCCCATTGGAGGGTTGCATTGCACCCTATCAAATTAACATTTCTGGCCTCTGACGGTGAGTTCTCTTATTTTCCCATTCAGCTTTCAACTGCAACAAAAAAAAACCTCTATTCTGGTCTTGTTGTTCTCACACCGTGTTCTATTCTGGGGCACCGTGGGGTATTTATAAGTAGCTATTCTCAGATGAAAAGCAACATCTCGTTTAATGAAGACAGAGATGGCGAACATCCAGGTAGGCACTTTAAAGAGATCTGTGGAATGAGTGGGATGACGCCTGAGCAGAAAGGGGCGGAGCGGGATTACAAACTGCCTCAATAACCGGGACGAAGGCCGGCTGCTACGTGGACAGAGCTGGGCGGCCGCTCTCGTCTGCCGGGAATACCTGAGATCATCACGGAGGCAGTTTTCCCTGCGTCTCCCTGGAAACCAGCAGGGAGCACTTGCGCCCTTGGCAGTGCATACAGCAACAGCAAACAAACATCACGCCCCAGCGGCTTCATTAGAAAGCATTTGGCCTTTACAGAGCAGCTTCAGTGAACGGACTCCTCGACGGAGAAAACAATCCAGGTTCATAAATAAAGTACTTCGATATGATCACAGCTAAAATGTTACTCATTAAAAACATAATCATCACAGGTTGTGAGTTATGTTTTTGGTTTTGGGGTGGTTTAAGGCAACTTTAAGGAGCTGATAAAAGATGAAAACCAATGACTGCAAAGGTTAACCTGTTCCAAATATACTACTGATGCTATAACCATTTGATGTTGATCTTACCTTCTTTTGGCAAATGGCAGATATCTCTGCTGCAAAGTAAAATGGACAGTAATGAAAAACAATCAGCAGAGAAGTGTTGCATCTTTTGAAAACGATAGTGCTTTGTCGTAAGAAACTTTATGCACAATATGCAATAGCTTTTGCAAAGTGGAGTACTCAAACCACTGTTGCACAAATCTGTCTTTTGTCGGCGTAGCTGCAACAATAATAAAACAATATGTACTCAGACAACTAAACCGTCATTATCAGCATAGGAATAAATACCTACACAACGCTCTGTAACGAATGTCTTTTTTGTGTCAGTACTTAATGCAACGTTTGTAAAATGTCTTTATTATGTCTGTCTCCTTGTTTATAAGGAGGACCTTTTTGGTTATGTGCGCTCACCTTGCGGCAGGAGTACATCCACAAGCCATTCAGCGTGATCTCTGGAAGGAGGTCAAAGAAACATTTAAACGATAACACACAACCAAACTGCAAATAGCTCCGTCAGAGCCTACGTACAATTTTACCTCCACAAAACATCTTCCCTCAGTATCAAAGAAAAACATCACACTTGCAGCGCGAAGCAATCATGATATTCTACATGCTGGAGAAAAGAGGAACGAGTGATGATGATCTCATTATTGGCGCGAGGGAATTACGTAACCATGGCGATGTATTTCCCCTGGGTTGAGGAGAGGGAATAATGAGGCAGGCGGTAGGTGATGTACGTTTGGATTGGCGACTCATTGAAAGGAGAGGGGGGAGGATTGACGGATGGTAGGAAAAAAAGGTGAAACAGATGCATACCCCGCTATCCTCTGGCTGCACTCCTCGCATATGTAAAGAGGAGGGGGCTTGTCTCCCAGGGCAACAGAGAGAGTAGGATCTATACACATCTGCAAAAGTAAGAGAGAGAGAGTGTGAAAATGCGGCTGCGGTGTTTCAGAAATGAACATTTGAGGTTTTGTTTTCATGCAGACACTGTCATTTCTGAAGCTAGCATTTATGTGCCCCTCTGTCCATCTGTTTAGGTATATTTTGGTCTTACCCAGACGTCACGTGACACCTTTACCTGTCTCCCCACGCCGCTGTGTGGATGGCTGCCTGCATATGCTCGACTCCATTCTCTTGCCACCTGTGCCTGGCCCTGCGCTAAACACCACTGCTCATGGCCTCGATGTTCAGATGGCGCGCTGTAATTTACTGTGCTCACTTGATGCCACCCTGTCCTCAAGGGCTGCACGGGGTCACCGCTTCCAATTAAGGCCCCCCCCCGCTCCTGGTAATTGAAATCCAGCCTCTGTCCATGCCCCTGTTCCTACTCTATTTGTCAGTTTTCAGCACAGTTGAGTAAAGGCAGGCGGGGCTGACAAAGCAGCCGCAGTGGATGCTGGTGTAAAGCTTCATAGGGAGCCGATATTATTACCCCCAGTCACACAGCAGCCCGGGGATGCACTGATTTATTTACAGGGGGGCTCAGAAAAACAAACAACACACATGGTTGATCCCGGCAAGGAAATCTAGCTCCATGCATTCCTGATGAACTTCTCAAAGGGAAGAAGCTGATCTGGTGCAGCTCTGTCATTCTGTAGTAACACAACAGTGGGATGTTGGCTTACTTAAAGCATTTCTTTAAGACTATAATCACCTTGACAGCTGGTTTGTTGATGGCATTGTGACACTCGATATGTTGACAGTGGATGGGATTCCACGCTGAGGAAGAGGAAAGGAGAAGAATGGTTGGCAAGTTAAACCTTTCATCACTTCCAGGAGAGACGAAGCAACGCATGTGGCAATAAGAGAATCAGACCTGTGTACTGCAGTCCTCTGTATTCGCTGATGGCTCCCGGAGGCTTCAGGTTGGGCCAGTAATGAAACAGCATCTGCACAGCTGGAGGTTTTACTTGAGACGGGCCGTAGGATATGACATAAAGCAGGTCCTGCATACGGCACAAACATCAAATGTACGTGAATTGCAATAATATTCATGGACATTCTGGTAAAAACTATTGTCAGTGTTGTAAATATGATGCTAGGTCTGGTTAGCTTTGCAAAGAAAAAAGATTTGAAGCGGGGGAAACAGCTTGTGTGATATGCAAAAATAAGAAAGTGTGGTTTTCGGGTAATTCTGTGCCAGAACTCATGTACACTAGACCATAAATTAGTCAGGGGTGCTGGTGGCTGCTGTCTCTATCTGCTTGCTGAGCTAAGCTAAAGGTCTATTACTTGCTAGAAGCACAAGGCAAGAGGTTTTATTTTCCAGCCAGCCAATGTTTATGTTTCACAGTTTTCCAGATAAAGATAATCTGGAATGAAACTCTTCAACTGTGCTTCAACGGGAAGGACCTTAGGGACCTTATGTGTAAATAGTGTCTGTAAGGGGGAAATACCTTCCACACTTCCTGTTTGTGCTTCATAAGACACTCCAGCAGTTGACAGTGATAAACTAGAGAGGAGAAGAGATCCGGTTAAGGACGGAGCAGTTGCTGCAGTTACATTTGAATGCATGCTCTGAAAGCAGCCGACGTGGCGGTTTACCTGGGTTTGAGGTGTACTGCATTGCAATCATGAGCATAGACGACGCAGACAGGTTGACGTAGGCCGGGACGCCCCCCTCCCTCCGAGTGGAGCCCACTACACACAAGCAAAGAAGAGAAATAATTATAACCACCACTTGAACCACCGCCTACTATTCATTGTGGAAGCAGCTGCAGGCCACAGAGGTTTCGTTTTACATTCACTACTTATTATTCTTAAACTGAGCAGGTAAGTGAACACATCTGAGCGTCCCGTGATACTCACATATAGCCATGGGGAGGAAAGAGGTGCTCAGGTACTCAATGATGTCTTTGTGAAGGAAAGGGGGAAATGTGGCTAAAGTGGAGATCATAGTATAGGGCAAAGTGCTGAGAATATCATCACTGAGAAAGGGCAGGAGGCAAGTTGTTGTGTAAAATATGGACTGTCCCAGATCTGAGGAGAAAGGGGAAAGGCAAAAAAAAAAAAAAAAGAGACAAAGAGAGATACACAGACACTCATTCAATCAACTGCACATACAGTATTCACATACTGTATGCAGCCACAGATGTCAAAGTTACATATAATTACAGGCATTTAACAGTATAACAGTGGAAAGAAACAAAAAAACATCTGGAATATGAGCTTATGCTGAGGGGGTAGTGAGCTTTCTTTAAAAGCCACTTAGGTAACGATTCCCCACAGGAAAAGTAGAGTAATCTAGTCAAGGGGATGGGTAGGTTCATGCTTTGGAGCTTTTTTTAACAATGGTCAAATATTCATGAAAAATAAGAGCAGTGGGTGTGATGCAGACTTGGGCTTGTGAAAAACAGTGTGAATTTAAGTCATTGATCTTAAACTATTTCAAATAAAATAAAACAAACGGTACATTCGACTATGTGTTCTTTAACTAATATATCTGGACATGAGCACATTGGTAAAACATTTCTCGCACTTTGCATAACAAACATGCAGTCAGGTATGATACACAGAAGAGAAGGCCTATGTCTGGTGTATCCAATGGCTTATGAGCGATTAAGTTGACGGGATCCAGCGTGCTCCCAATCACCCCATGCATCCCTCAAGATCCTCAGCAGGACTTCTCTCCTCCCGTTACAAAAGAGGCCAAAAAAGCAGCAGTGGCTTCATGCAAGCCAGACGGCTCGGGGATGATGATGACAAACAGTGGTGCACTGGGCCTTGACTCACCATGCTGACCGTGCTGCAGCAGGGGCACCAGGTCAAGCAGGGTCACGAGGGTCACATAGAGGCCCTGATAGTCCAGAGAGGGGTACTCTGAGAGCTGAGCGTCCCGACTCTGCTGCCCCTGCCCCCCGCGGTCTGACGGGGCATCGCGCAGAACGCTGTAAAGGAGGGAGCGAGTAACTGTAGGGTTGATGGAACTGACTTGTGGTCTTAGAGATGGGGTGAGTGGGAATGGCACAGGAAAAAGACACATGGTCATGGGCACGGCCAAATTGGAAGCTTCCTGGTTCTCCTTCCTGCCTGTGCGGGACAGAATGCTGCTCCGGGGCGGGAGGGGAGGGGAGGGAGGGTAGGAGAGGGGAACAAGGGAAAAAAAGAGACAACAAAGACACAAAAAAACAGCACATTACATTGAAATGGCACTACAGAGACAGCGTAAATAGAAAAAAACAAACCCAGATAAACCCCACATAGGATGCAGTGTCTCACTATTTGACTGTATCACTGAAGGCACGGGCAATTTTTCCCTGCTTTGTCTGTTCAGAGTGACTTGAATTCAATTCATCTCATTTCGTCTAGCTTTGCACTTGGAAAACAAAAACAAAAACATGAGCACAAACTGCAATGATCACTGCATCTCATGCGTATCTGGTGACAAGGAGCAAAAATATAAAAAATGGCATGTTTTCAGTGGCAACCCCATACTTCTCCAAAAAGGGACAGCGCAAATGGCTGTCCCTCGATGGCTGCCATCGTCCAATCAGCAAGGTCAGTGGCTACCATGCGAAAAAAGGCCAATGAGCCGTGGCACATGTTTTAAAATGGAATTTCCTTGCCTTTCGTGGGGCTGTCAAGGATGGGAGTGACACCAAATTGGTTAGGGGAAAATACAGAGGTGACACTTTTGAAACATGCTTCAGCCAGTAATAAACATGTGTGTGAGGTTAGATCAAGTGCTCCTAGGTCACAGCACATGTTTATTGCACCAGAGAAATAATGTCCGTATGCATACGTTATGATACTGTACCAGTATCATCAGGAGAAATAATGAGATCCAACAGGCATATGGATTCAGGTTTCTAAAATAAATGTAACAACTAATCTACAGTCGAGGAGAAACTATAATGACAAAGGAATAGGTTGTATCAGGGGGGAGATGACTGGTAGCATCATGTTCGTGAGCTAATGCAGGATGGACAATTGTGTTTGCTGTCCCCTGGGGAAGGTGGTGGACATATTCAATTTGGAGAGAGGGGAAAAAAAAGAAAAGAAAAAACTAGTTGGGGTTGAGTGTGGAGCGTCTAGGGTGGAGGAGGGAGGAGGGGGGGCCAGAGAGCATTGCTCTTTTTACTGCACATTATTAAAGAGCTAAGCTGTTCTATCAGGCAAATGATTGGGATTTATCATGAGAGCCCAGATTATAAATGCTGATGTATTGCTTTTTTGTTGGTTTTTTTTGTTATTATTTTAAAGGTCACTCAAAAACTTACAGCATTTGGAGCATCATGGCAAGTGAGAAAGGGGATTTTTTTTCAAAAAAGAAACATAATATTAGATGCATAATGTTGAGTTTATACGTCACTGTACCATTAAACGACAGATCCCCTCAAAGTTATACTCTGCAAGATTTTAGTCCGCGTCGATTTACTAGTAAAGCCACGTCATTGTACGTCATCGACTCAAGCGGGACTGGTGCGCAACAGCAGACCGTATCTCAGAGTATGACTTTTTCACCGCCCATCTCTCATATAGAAAAACATCATTGATTTGAACAATGAACATAGACGTAAACAGACACGCTCACACGCATACATTTAACGAGTACACGCAAAGACGCACACTTGTGTGCACACATACATACGTACGAACGACACAGAGAAACCACGGACGTACACGACACATAAAACACATGTAGAAATGCACTGGTACGGACACATGACATACATTTACTGTCAAACCCTGCGCTGTCATTACAGAATACTTGTGTGCATTATAAGTAATATAAAGGCTTCCTACGTCCATACGTTTACAGGTGTGTGAGGTAAAAACAGAGCTTCCTCTACCTGATCGCTGCTGTCTAAAGTCTTTCTTATGAGTGATACATTTTGGCAGGAAGACAGCGAGGCTCACTGAAGCAGAGAGCTCTGTGAGACAAAGCTGTGCCTCATAACAGCTGGTAAATAGACAAATGTAACCTCGCTTTTGTTTTATGTTCTGCACCTCACCTGTGCTCAACCTAACACTGGTGAATGAATCAGCAGCCGCCTCCTTTCTGGCCTTTTCAGCTTTTCTTGACACGCGCCTGCTCCACTTTTCAAGGCTCGCCACTAACTCATTCCCTCTCTCTCTTTTTCCTTTCGCTTTCATTCTTCTCTTCTCCTCCCCGGCTCCAGGAGGCACAGGTGTATGGATAATCCCAGGGTCCCAGCTGAGGAAACCAGACTGCTGTAATGGTGGGCAGAGTGATTTGCTCCGCATATCTGGGGCTAAGAGGCTGTGCTCTGGGAAAATATTGAGGAACAGTTAGCAGTGGCATCATGCTGAGTGATTCTTTTCTCACTCTGATGATACTGCCCCTCAGAGACTAAATCGTCACTTGAGTTAACGCAGATTCCCACAGTTTGCAGCCTCTGTCACACTCAATCTGTGCCATGACAGGCCATGTTCAAAACAAGCACAGAGACTGCTGCCGCTGGACATCCCTTCAGCAAACGCACAAAGCATCCAGCACACTCTGTGAGCTCCGCTCAGCGGAGGAATAATCCTTATGGGGCTGAGGAATAAAGTGTGGAATTGAGGCCAGATGCCAATTTCAAATAGGCGGCCCTAAGCAGATAACAATGATAAAAGTGAGGCACACAAGTTCAGCCTCCACTAATCCCACCCTTTTGGTAAATTAGCTAATAAGAAAGGATGGCGTTGCTATTTTCAGTGAAACCAGGGGGCAGTGGGACTAAATCAACCAGAAATGTCCAATCACTGCAACGTGATTCTGATACGGAGAGAGGCTGGAGAAAATAAACTGTCCAAAATGGCTGCCTACTTGACCTGTGCTGGAGGAGGAAATAACATGCTGTTCTGTCCTCAGGCTTTCACAGCACCCAAGAGAGCAGTCTGACCCTGCAACTGCAATAGCTGGAGGAACTGCCCTCCGTCAGGCCCCTCTGGGAAGGAGACAACAGGCCGCCCAAGGGAAGTGTTCATCCAGCAACTGACCACTGAATCAATAAACATCACTGAGCCGTCTATTTCCTCTGCTTCTACTTTAAAGACAACACCATAACACCAAAGGAAATCATCTTCTTTTTTCTATCTTTCAAAGCAGAACACTTCACTTCCCTAACTTCCTTTTGACATTTGATAGTGTCGCTGTCTTGCCTTTCAGAGAGTGTGTCAGAACATCCTGCTGAAATCAATCTGATCATGAAGGAAGCTACATGTCAAACACTCTACAGTCTTGTTACTTCACCTGACAGCTCCAGAGTAGGGTACTTACCTGAGCAGGGTCTGGGAAAAGTATTTCAGTGTGTTTGCAATGTCTGTCCCGGAGGGCACGGGGTAAATATTGTGTTGCACACGGTTGTGATACTCTTGCAAGTATCGTATCTTAGAGGCAACTGGACAAAATAAAGAGCAGAGCAACAAACAAATGAACACTGGTGAGATAAATATTGAACCAAAAGCAAAGTCACTGTTTTGTCTGATTAAAACACACTTGAGTTTAACTGTATGTTTCTGCTGTTTCTTGGCCGACATCCATGTGAGACGTTCGGCGGCACATATAGCACGGATGTTCCAATTATTAAGTTAAAGAAAGAGTTTGCGTTCCCATGGCTCTGTGGCCTTCGCCAGGTGACCTTTCTGGTGTAGCAGCGAGGTCACAGGATACCCCAGAGGAGGCAGTAACCTATTGCTTACAGAAACACGCTCGTGTACAAAAGGTTCCCAGATCAAGTCCCAAGACAAGCTGGGAAAATGCGCTCAGGGTGAACATGAGAGAGGGATTTACTCATCCTTTAACAAATGACACTGAGGGACACTTCAGCGACAAGCCCAGCTGGCTGCTCCCCGCTGAACCACACTCCCTGTAGCTTTAGATGCGATTGTGTCGTTCATTATTTTTTGCGAGTCCGAATAAGTTGGAGTGGCTGATCGCTGACCCACTTTCTGTGACTTTGGGCCGCGGTGTTTAGCTTCCTGTCTGACCTGTAAATGACTAAGCCCGAAATAAAAATAACAGCTGTGGGCTTTGGGCATGTGTGGTCAAAGTCTGCACTGAAAAACAGGCTGTAGCACACATGCTACTTTAATAAATTTAAACATTTTTATTAAAATTTTAAAGTTTTTGAGCATTTTGCATATTACCCATATACATTGAGATATCTTGTTTATATGTGGACGATAGATGTCTTTATATTGATCATTGTCTGTGCATGTTAGCATGATTGACGTCTTGGTAAACAATATGAGCAATTCCCAACTTTTACTCAATTGATATGGGCACTTCAAACATTACGCCTGGTCCCATATTTTATGTCTTTAGATTACTTCAAGACACAAATGATGTCTTAAATGTGTGTTGTTAGAGGGGATCAACAAGGGGATCTAATGATACTAGCTGGTTCCCACCTGTTCAAACGCAGTCGGATGATTGAAAGGGGGAGATCGAGATCAACAAGAGACTCCTATGCTGTGTGATCAAACCCACATGATTGATCAGCCTAATGCCACCATATTGTTCAATACACAATCCGTCAGGTCGACCTTGAGAGCCAGCGTTGCACCTCGCTTTCCGCACAGAACCTCACCCAGCCACGTCAATCAGAAAATAAATTACAACATCAAACAAATAAATAAACAGCATGTGCGATGCAGGCACGAAATTTGTGTTCTCCCCCAACATGCAGATGCCTAAATACACTGGCTCTCTGTGCAACTGAGACCTCCAGGCATCCTCTGCAGTGAGAGGACGTGTTGCAACCTGCCTTGGCAACCGCGGTTTCATCACCAAGGACAGCTCCCCTTATTCGTTTTCTTTGGTTGAAACAAAAAAAAAAAAATCATCTCCAGTTTCTAAACGCTCACGACCATAACAGGAAAAACACACACACACTCACGCACACACACGGGCGTACTTACACTGCTCTGCCTTCGTAGACATTTCGCAGACACTTGGGGAAACATAAAAGCCAGACTGTCAATTGTTTTAGTGGTTTCTTTTCCCCCTCCCCGGCGTTGTGTTTCCCTCAGTCGTGAAAAAGTGAATGTGCCCCCTCGCAGCCCAGGCTCGGCTTGATTGTACCACTCTGCGCGATGGATTTACACACTGTGGCTTTTTTTTTCCTCCTCTGTGCTGCGGTCGTTTTTAATGATCTTTAAACGGACCCTAAACGAGGACCTATTTTTGAGAGTCCGTTTTTCATTTTAGCATTTGCGTTTTCTCTTCCGAGGTGGATATACAGGTCGATTTGCGTCTGAGACGGCGCACCTTTCCAAATGGACTGATCCGCCTTTGACAAATTGTCATTCAAGAATTCAGCAACCCTATCAGCGCTCTTTGAGCTGATTATAGGAGGGAGATACTAGAGACCACCGCGTATTTGCCTCAGTAATTTTGCGCATGTCTACGTCTTTGTTGCATATAAAAGGCTTAACATGCAACAGATGGTTGACACACAGTCATTAATCATGCGTGTATCAGAGAAAACCACTTTTGTTTTCAACATTTAAGAAAAGGAATTTGTAATGGGTAATATTACCTATAAAATAGTACCTATAAAATGTTACAAGCAGAAAATACTACGAGTACTTCTTCATTAACACCTGAAATTAAAGGATTCATTATTTTAACATCTGCATTGTTTCCCCCAAACATTTTTATATTTGCTTCAAGAAGCGGAACACGTTTTAGGTTCTAATGCACTGAAAGACCTGTCACATCATGTATTGTGCCCAGTGGTGGGTTTAAGGGGGTCCCAAGAAAAGGGGGACCTAAGTGTGCTAACTTTAAATTTGCCAAAATTTGCTGTCAGAGGGTAGATAAAAATGGACCCCTGTTGTTGATGAACTACAGGGCATTTGTAGGGGTTTATGGATGTCGATGCAAAATATGGTGAAAGGTAGCTATGGGGGGTTGTTTTGGACATATTACTTAGGACATTGACTCAGCCTGCTCCTAATAGACCACAGACACACCAGAACCGAAATCACTTTTTTTTAATGTCCAATATTTTGCCAAGTTACAGTTATATTCAACAACATAGCCTGTGCAGTTAAATGCCCAGTACACTGTGCAACATCTGTATTTATCTGTAATTATTCCAGGGTGCAATAATGGGTGCAATATTAATACCAATACTACAGATATTCACAATGTGCAATAACATGTGCAATTTCAACCGAATTTTATGCTTGTTTACCAGTTGTCACTTATTCTCATCTTTCGTATTTATTTATTCACTTTTTACTGATCCTGTTCCTGCAAATTAACCACAGTGGGATCGATAAAGAATCTCATCGTATGTTATCTTAAGACCAACAAAATATGTCATTTTCATTAAACATTCCCTGTCTATAAACTCATATACATCGTCTTCATACACTGCAGGAACAGCTCCATAATTTTTCGTCTTGCATCATTCATTATAATTCACACATTGGAAAGGGCTTCAAACAATAAAAGCGCTTTGGTGTCTGTGTCCCTGCAGAGATCGTGTAGATGTCAGGGATGTGGAGGTGCCTGCTGCTGCCGGTATTCTGGGATGTGATGCATGATCCATCCAGCAGGGCCCAGGAGAGCCAACGCAAACATGCATATGGCAAAGACAGATTGCTGGAAGAAAGAAATCATGTTTGGGATATAATGAGATAACTATTTAGTCCACATTTTTAAGGCACGCTATTCTAGCCCCCAAACCTCTCTGGTCTTCAGCTACAGGTTGACTGGTGAGGATTGAACACCTGTGCCCACAGCAGAGGTTCCTGATCTCAGTGACTCATCGGGTGATATAAAACTGCACACCCCATTTATATCGTCCTGCCATGATATTCCCTTTGTCCCTCTCCACTCTGGTATTCCTAAGCTGAGGCGAGCTGCGTAAAAGCCCCCGTGCATGTCCCTGAGGACAGATCAGCAGATTTATGGTGGCATAAACACTGGCTGCTGTACTGCAGTTCCATCACAGGATCTCTTTACAGAGGCCAGAGCTTCACACTGACTTATGGATAACAAATGAATAAAACATCTCTCCCACTCTGCAGGCTGGGGAGTGCAGTTCGCTTGAATTCCTCGCATTAGGGGCAATAAAGTGAAGTATCAAAGATACGGACTTCCCAAGACTCAGTCACTTGTATTGTTTATATCTGTATGCCAGCATGGCTCTTAAAATTTGATCATTTCTAGTTATAGCATCCAGTTAGTAGATTTAAAAACACTGACGCAGTCGGTGCTACAGTTGCAGGATGTAATCATGCAACATTTAAATAGCCAGGGATGTTTGCCTGTTTATCTTCCCTTACAAGTACTAACAAATATAATCAAACCTACCCCAGGCCCGATCTTTTCCTTAGGAGGCTTGCTGTGGATGGTTGACCAGTGCGTTTGCTGAATGTCTCTCAGCAGCAGGAACCTGGTCAGTGAGGGACTCCTAAAGATAGAAGACATCCTTTTTGGTTGTTCTCACAAAGTTGCTCTCTTCTGTGTTGAAAGGAAATGTTCTTCTGGAAGTTTCACATCCTGTGAGATACTTACAGATAGTGTCTACTTTCATCTAATTCCCATCACTCTTCCTGGGAGGAGTTACTTCCATGCGCCAGAGACACTCGTGTAAACATTCAGCCTCAGTGTGGAATAGACAGACACAGACATTTGGTCTCCTCTGTGTGATATAAGACTAAAGTTAACTGGATAGGGCAAAACTTATAAAACTGTGACTCTTAGTTATAATAAACTTTTTGCTGTGTTTTTTTTTTTTTTGATTAGACACTGAATAGTCGTTAGTATAGACCACAATATGTTGGCAATGTTTCAACTGATTGTGAATGTTGTCCTAAGTAACACAGACAGGGTACATAATATGTGTTTTCAGTCATTAATCGTTGTTTTATCTGGTCTGCAAATACGTTTAGATCTTGGAAAATAAAAACATGACTGCAACATGAATTACTCAGCATGGCTGCAGGCATTTAAAGGGAAACATTAATATAAATACTTTTTAGGTAGTAACCACCACACATGATCACTAGCACAAACTGTTAAGATATAGATATAGCTGTAAGTGACCTTTATCACCTTATTTAAACAAACGTCCTTTGTTGTAAACAGAGTGACTCAGTTCTCTGACTCAATCATTAATAGTTCCCTTAGTGTGACAGCTTTGGGGGCAGGCGGTCAGAATAAACAAAAAACATTAGATTACTATTTAAGTGAATGCAAAAGAGACACTTTCCTTTCATTCGTCTTTCGTTGTTATTACAATAAATTAGTTTTTAATAAATTCAGGGATTTTGTTCACATTAGATGTATTATGTCGCCCTCAACAGGACGCCAGGTGAACTAGCTCAAGTTTAAGAATTACAATTTATTTATTTTACTGTTTAAAACACAAGTTAAAATGCTAGGTTGCATTAAAAATATATAACAAAGTAATTTAAACTGTATGGTGGGATCACAACTTACACAATTATTGCATTGGGTGCACAGATCCTGTCTAGAAGACTAAGATAAAAGTAAATAAATCATTATTTTGAAAATTGGGAATGCATGACTCTTTTTAATACATAAAACTATACTGATGTGCACATTGTGACTGGCTGTTTAGCCCTTTGTAGTATTAATAACAATCACATCGAATGAGAATTTTAGAGTAAATCTGTTAATAGGTATTTTGACACGTACATGGCACACATCATGTCCACTGCCTTTAATAAATCGCTAGAGGGAGCTCGTAAATGTAATATTGCACAATCTGCTCTTAGTACTGACGGGCCTCTTGACCAGTCGGAGTGCAGCATTGAGAAATCGTCAAGTTAACATAAACGCAGGAAAAGCTTGTTTTGCTTCCAATTGTTTCTAACGGCTCATTTTTATCCAGTGAAATATATTTGTTCCAATTATGTTTTCAAACAATAACGCCAAATATGCATTGTGAAATAATTTGACTGGACACGTGTGTTGCACTTGAAAGTAAATGTACATTCCCAGTAGTGAAAGGCTTTATTTTGAAAATCATAACCGGAAGCTCTCCTCGTTTTGGTGAGCTTGACAACGGCTATCGCTGGGATAGGCCATAACAACCACCCAACAAGGCGTTGTGCTACTATGGGGAAATACCGAACCGAACCGAGGATAAAAACGGCTTTGGTTTAGTTTTCAGTCGAGGTAAATGCTGCGAATTCGCCGGAAAGTCGCCGTATGTGGAAATGGCTGCATTTTAGGGATTAAATGTGGACGTTGACGTCGAGCCGTGCGTAATGAGCAGAGTTGGAAAAAGAAGGTGTTGAGCTGCAATTTTTTTTCTCCCTCTGCCAGAGACAAGTTGGATCCGAGTGCCTGCTTTAAACTACGAGGCGACACGAATAAGAAAAAAAATAATGCCCGCGAAGCTCTTCACTTTCTGGTAAATATCTTTTGAACGCTCGCTTTTCAACAGTTGCATCGCATCCTGCTTGAAGTACATTTCCGAGGAGGGGTAAAGTCAAAGCGACACAGCAGAGATAGCTTACCCTAGCCTCTCAGGATATGCTACTAATTACAGGGCTGTGGTGAATATGACTCCTTTCGCTGGGCTCTCGCGAAATATTCGGACATTACTTCCCATTTTTTATCGTCCGAGGGAAACGATTCACTTGATTTGTTTTCCCTTAGAAGCACTTTTAACCAGGGCTTCCTCTGAGCAGCGATAGCCCACCAGTCACCCTAAGAGCAACAATAGCTCCGCGATAACGGTAGGCTAACAAAGCATTTGCAATTTTATACACGGGTCATTAAAAACACTTCTTTATTTTTTTCTCTAAGGCTCGGTCGATAGAAAAAAACGATACTAATGCGAATTTATACTTTCCTGATCAATCTACATGTTGCTGGTTATTGCTCCTGTGTCAAACAGTTCTTTATGGTTTGTGCTATGGCAGCAATATAGACTGTAATTATTACCTGAAGATAAGAATTTATTGATGTGTCAAGGGCATATCATAGTTTCCCGTAATTTTAGTCATGATACATGTGCAGGATTTAAAAAAAAAAAAAAACTGATTTGCAGGTATTCTTTTACATTGTTTATTTATCTTGTATTGTTAACTACAATCCAAACAGTTTTATTTGATATTGCTATCCCAGAGGATTTCAGTTCACTCACTTCCCTGTTCATTATTTACACTAGTGTAAACGAACACACTCACAAGAGTCTTGCACTAAATCTTAGTATGTTCACGTTTGAGGATGTACTTTGTGGTGCTGTTATACAGTTTTGAATTGACCACAGAAATGTTTCTGTTATTTAAGCCTAAACCACTAGACTGAGACCACTAAACCAGCCTAAATCACAAGACTAAAATGAGGCTGTCAAAATAATAGGAACATGTGTTGATGTGTCACAATACAATTCAACAGTCTCCACAATGAAAGCACAGTTGGAGTTATTTTAAATGAATGCCAAATTTCACAGCCTTCATGAAGATGAGACTTAGTACAGGGCTGTTATATTTAGATGTATTCATTTTTGTTAGTGTACCCAATGAACTGTCTCTTGCATATAATGTCTGTGGGTTTCACCATCAAGTATTCAAGTGGTGATGGGCCATATGCAGACTGTGATAATCCTTTGGTAATCTCACTGAAATTGTGGATCGACTCAGCAGTAAGTTAACCCTCTTGCCTTCCTCTGAAAGGCAGCCTGCGAGTGTCTTTCTGTCTCATAATTTGGAAAAAGGTGCTTTCGGCTTGCTCTTTGGTGCTAAAGGTTTCTCATTTTACCAGGTTAAGTATTTGTGTCAGCACTCCAGGGCCTTTTAATGACATGTAATTATGGGAGTTACATGCTCAGAAGTCCATGAGTGGCGTGAAAGGCAGCGAGCTTGCAACTACTTGCCACAGAGTCACTGAATGGGCTGGCCTTTGGCCTGAATGGTGTTTACTCTGGCCAGTTGGATAGAGAACACAACAACGAGCATTGACATCCCACTTAAAATAGGCACTCATTGTTTCCTGAGTTGCCTTTCATTCTCTGAAGATCGACTACTGGGCTGTGTTTGGACAGTCATTAGCGTCTGTGCACTTAACAGTTCACTATTAAAACGGCGCCTTTCTTCAGTGTTGATTCGCGAAGCAGACCTACAGTGTGATATTTCACCCGAAGGTCTAAAATGAAACCCGTTAAGGCTGATGAAAAAATGCGGCCGTTATATTCACTGTTTTGTTTGGGTGTCGTGGCCTTCAGAGCAAAATGTAATCAGCTGACAACATACTCAGTAAAATGTCAAATACGCAGCACCACGGTTCATATTGTTGGTGGACACAGGCTAATCTAGAGGCTGCTCACTGTGAGTCATCATTGTGGAGACTTTTGTTTTCTGTATCTGTTTATGTCATTTTAGTGCGTTGTCTGTTTTCTAGCCTGTTCTGACTCTTTTAGCTTCTTGTGGCTCTGCTGGCAGAACCTGTAATCAGCTCAATGGCCTGATGTAATGTTAAACTGATTTAGCTGATTGGCAAAAACACTGCTGGAGGTAGGCAGTCTGCTGTTCCTCAGAATTTTGTCTCTGTTATCATTTCGGAAAAAATATGGCTATTATTTGAAAAGTAGCAATTTATTCTGTTTTCCGTCTACCCTATTCCACTTGCATATCTTGCTGTGGAATGTGTGCAGACACATCAATACCGTAGAGGTCACTCTGTTACAAAGTTCTGGTTTCTGCTCACTGCTGCATTGCTTTGATATGACCCTTTTAGGTCACCCCTGATTGTATCAAATTTCCAAAGAGTCAAATCGTCTATAATTACTGTCTGAAAGCAATATCTCTGCACAGCTTGGTTAGCAAAGCACCTAACACTCCGCTCAGGTCATTTATCAGATTTTGTGATTGCAAAACTTCTTTATTTGGTTTTATCCACCAAGGTCAGCATCTATTATTTTTGTTACACACAAGTCAGAAAGAAGACACTTCTGCCTCTGCCATCAGTGTGACAGCATTGGACTAATAAAACAAATTTAGTAACATTACATTGGATTGTGTGTGAGCTCTGACACTTAAAGTGCTGCTGTGTAATAGCAAACCACAAACTGTTTGGGGGAAGTATTTCTTTGTTTCTGCTGTCTCTGCCATTTTAGTCAGGCCAGACAGTGACATTTCTTCAAAGGTTTACGGCCTGTGCCGTTGAGTCCAGCAAAGATGTCCGTCAAAAGCTGGATATAATTAAATTCATAGGATTCGCATGTGGACAAATAGAGCCGTTTGATCATTGCAATTTTTGTCTTTGGTGTGATGGAATTGTTACCAGAAAAGGAAATGAATAAAAAATTCTCAGTCATCTGCTACATAGCCCAAGTAATTTCTTGCATCACTTTTGATTCTTGGAAGACTTGTCAATCCGTTCTGGCTTCATTACTGCTGCCAGTTTGACTTAAAATATTGGTCCTGTGTGTTCCAGTAGATTGTCTGTGGATTATGGGGGTAACTGGCTGCACTGAAAAAAAGAAATGTGCTGCTGATATTTGGGGCTGCATGCAGGAAAGGAGACCCTAGGTCTTTTCGTATGTGGAAAATCACATGAATGATTGATGAAGTGCCCTGACTGTCATTTGAATAATACATCGGTCTTGTTCTTGTGCCAAGCATTTGTGTGTGCTAATGTTTAGGCTGAGCTTTTGAGCACGTCCACAAATGGCTGATTTAAATCAAATAAAATGATGCAAATGACCGAGGCAAGGTGAACGGTTTGGAGGGGCTGCGTATGTCTGCGTGTGGATGTGTGTGTGTGCAGAGAGATACGTGGGGGCAGGGAGTGTCTCCTGTCACCTCTCATTAGGGACACATAGTCCAGCTCGGCCGACGTCTGCCTTCCCCGCCGTCTCTGGCACTGTCCTCCTCTGCTCCCAGCCCCTGCACAACAGAGCAGCGCACTGTTTCAGTCTAAACTGCGGAAAAGTGTCCTAATGTTTGGCTTCAGAGAGATTATGAGGCGAGATGCTTTTTATTGAACAGTGGGAGTCAGGTCTCAAGGAAATAGCTGTCCTAAATTATGCTTTTAGAATTCTGCACTGCAGCTGAAGTTAAATTTGGTTCACTCATTTGAATGAGTTAAAGCTGCCAAGCTGGGAAATCAGCGTATTGTTCAATTGATGTGTTCGTTGCCTTGTGTTTTTCTGCCTGTGCCGTGCTCCTTTGAGGACCACCACCACGGCTGCCTTTTGTAAACAAGGCAGTATGCATCTCAAGGGCTTCCTCCTCTCTCCTACATATTCAAATTCAACTTCTAATTTTGTCCAAATGAATTCCCTATGAAGACGGGTCTTATTTAAAGCATTCTAATGAAATAAAGATCAACCAACATTTTTATTGGGAGCATGACTGCTTGGTGACTTTGCGTGGCTGATAGGCTGTGGTTTTCCATTGAACCCTTGGGAGGCTGTGGAGTGCAGCTCTACAGGGGCAGACACAATGATTTATTAGTATGGTAGGCAGGGAAAAACTAGCAGGCTGAGATAAAACAGATCCCCCATCACTCCACTCCAGTTCTCAGCCTGGTCTCACATAGAAAATGTGTATTTATGACTGTTTTTATTTTTACTTATTTAAAGGTCCTCAATGAGGTTTCCATGTCTAAGATTTAAGTGGTATGTCGAGAAGCTGTCGCACTGCTTTGGAAACCAGGTCCAAATATTTGTGATGTTCAATCTACTTGCATGTAGAAATGACGCTTGAAATACTCAGTTTGCAATTATTAGCCTGATTACAGTATGACAGTATGCTTGGTTAATGAGGGGCCCTGTTCTCATTTAGATCATAGCCTGTGACAGTACAAAGAAAGAGGAGGAATAGTGTCGAGAACGCCTTGGCCTGAGCCATGGCTGACAATGCTAGGTTATGGTAATGACTGTATGGAGCTACATGAAGCTGCCCCTTTCTCTCTTGATCACAGTTAATGTCTTTTATTTATATTTTTGTCACCAGGTCATGTAAATTAACAACGACATAAATACACTAGGTAACCTGAAATGTGCGTAAAAGACAAAAGACTTGTAAGCATGAATAGGTTTGGTAAATTTAATGGTGATTATATTGGAAACTTACAAAGATTTCTAATTACATTGCAAGAATCGCAGTAAGTCATGACAATGTGGCGGTGATCCCAAATAAACAACAACACAACCCTGAAACTGAAGGAGCTGAATGAAATTCATCCATATTTAATTTTACTGTCCTGTGTGCAAAATGCCTAATGTTAGAAAATATTCTTGAAGAAAGTCTGTTCTTGGTTAATTCAAACAACCAATTATCCGATATCCCACAGTATCACATTTATGCAAAAGTAATTTAAAAATAATTGAGGAAAACTCACAATGCCCTAATAGAAATGGTAGAACCTTGTACTCACTAACTTATTGCAGCACAACCATTCCTTGACGTTAATACAATCTGCAATGCAAACACATCTGAATTCGGGCGCTTAAAATACTGAAACAGACGAGATATGTTGGGTTGTATCTCCCTCTGAAAATCCTACATCTGCATTAGATTTGTTCTTGACTTCTAGTCAGTTTCCTGAGGGGAGGAAGTGGAAGTCTCTGTTCACTGAAGGCACTGTTGAAGATTATAGATAGAAGCCTAAACACACAGTGTCCAGATGAAGACTTTGTTGGGGGAAAAAAAAAATCTACATAATGCTTAACATTTCAGGCCTTTCAAATAGCTAAGACACATGTGATTCATCATTGCACTGAAATCTATGTGGCTGATATATTTTGATAGATGGTAATACATGTCCCCTTGTTCAGCTTATTTAACACTGGTGCCTCTGGGCATCCATTATCTTTTTACAGAGTCCAAACTGTCCGAACTCATCATGTTGTAATCCCGCTGATATATTAGCCAGCAACATTTAAAACACAATCTCTCTTTAAATGTCTTTCATTTTGTTCTCTTTCATCTTTCTTCTTTCAGGCATGGTAGCCTGGGCTTGGGGCTATGAGGATGCTTCTGAGGATCCGTGCCTGACCCACGGCTGAGGACCGAGAGGAATACGTTGTCTGAGCAGAATGACTCAGCAAGAGGGGGGACCCCCAGATAGCAAGTGAAGAGACGTGAGGATGGGTGCCAATGGATCCAGCTATCCACACTCATGCTCCCCACGCATAGGGGCAAATGCACAGGCACAGCAGACTTTTATAGGTAGGTTAATAAAGTGTGTTATGATTCGTTGCACAGTGAAGTCAGCTCTGATGGAAGATTTTGTATTTTCAGCCAGCACGTGGTGAAATATCTCAGATAGACTACAGGTCAAAATCGTTCTCTTCAACACTATAGTTGTGAACCTTATTTAATATCCACCTCTGCTACAAACACATAACGGGGGTCAAGCATGGCCAAACTCTCACTTTAGATTAGATTAACCCGCTTCCATGGAAACTACTGGTGCAAGAGGGGAATATTTTTGTGCAAGAGAGCACTTGAACTGGGGCATTAACTCATGCAACCGACACAAATGCATTAAAAAGCTCAACATTTATTATTCTCTACCGTCTGAACTTTATGAAGTATAAAGTATAGTGAGTAATTTGAGTTTAACTTGCAGACTGGATGGGAGCTGATCTAGTGTCATGATTGGTTTGTCCCTGTGACCAGCTACTAGGTAGTTTGCTGGCTTGTCAATGCCCTGACAGCTGCAGCCTGAGACTTTAATATAAGCCTGAGACTTTAATATAAATGCTTTTGTTCCAATTTCAGCGCTGTTGATGTTTCTGTCAGAGAGCATGGGATATTTCTGTGATTTTGTCAGCTTGTACCGGCATCTGCAGAAAAACTGCCTGACATAGAGTGTAGGTTGTATTAGTTTGCGTGTCTGGTTGTTAGAAAGGGAGAGAATCTGGTTTATGACCCTTAAATCTTCCCCTGCCGGAGCCAGAGAGTTTTGGGAACTGCTTCAGAGATTAATTTAAATACGCCTTTCCTTAACAAAAAATGCTGATTTCAGTTTCAAAATGACTTGGGTCCGGGGTTTTTTGGGCTACAAAGGGAAAGTATTGTTAAAGGAGCCAAATTATCTCCGTAGCCCCCGAGACCTTTTGGGTTTTCTGTGAGCTCTGTAGCTGCTTGGTTGAGCTGGCCTGGGCCACAGATGATTCACAGTGTTAGAATGATTACTATTTGGGTCACACTGATGGATGCTGAGGGAACGGCAGAGAGAGAGAGAGAGAGAGAGAGAGAGAGAGAGAGAGAGAGGATCTCCTTGGCAGAGCTTCCTCTGACGTACAAGCCCCATCTCTCAAGCCAAACATAACTGCCATTTAGTGTAATTGATTGGGCCCAAATATGTGAATGGACTGAAGTTCACAGAGGAGCACAAAGTAGGACAAAATTATAATTGGTTCTTGGTGTGTGTTGAACCATGTTTTGGTCCAAAACAAAAGAAAATAAATTGATTCTGTCTATTTTTTCTGTTGTTGAACTAGATCCAGATTCTTTGTAGCTGGGTCAGAGGAGTGTGTGTTTGGCCTGATAGAGCTGGGCACACCACGGGGGTGTCAGAAACGGGTTGTGCTTCTGCAGTCTGGCCTACGATAGTTTGGTTTAGAAAACCTTTAAAATTGAACACATTTATATGCAAATGTAAAAAAAAGAGCATACTCTGATCAGCCATACTAATACTTTCCTAATATTGTGTAAGTCTCCCTTGTGCCTCCAAAGAAGTTGTGTCTCATCAGAGAACGGATATGAGCCATCTGAGGGTGTCCTGTGGTGTCTGGTAACAGAATGATGTTGTTAGTTTCCCAGCAGAACATTGAGTTGTCACAAGACAGTCAATGCTATTTTCTTCTCCTGTCAGTGGTTTTAATGTTGTGGTTGATCAGAGTACTTACATGCAGTTGTGTATTTTGTTATTTCATTACTACCAAGTACTACCCTTGCAGCAAACAAGCATGAAAACCAGTCTTCCTTTAAGTATTTCATCAACTGTCCAAAAGTTTAGGTACTCCTCTACTTCTATTTGTCGAGTCCAGTAAGCATTCATAGATTCATTGAGCAATGATGGCCCCCTTACTGAGGATCTCAAAATGAAACTGTCGCCTACAAAGCAGAGGAAAGCTAAAAAAAAAAAGGATATGAAAGGGCATTCAGCTTACAATATTCACTGTCCAGAATGCCATTAAGAAATAGCAGTAAAGAGGAACTCTGGAAGTCGAGACTAGAACTTTCAGATAAAACCGCATGTCTGCTGGGCAGGAAGACCACAAATGAAAATCCCCGTATGACTAAGAAAGAGCTGATGGAAGGTCTAGCTGACACAGGAGTGGTGGTGAAGAGTTGACGCACAAACATGATGTACATGGAACTATAATCAAAATGTGACTTCATCTTCTAAGTCAACAAAAAACATAAGCAGGTGATCTGAAGCAGATTCCTAAATCTGCCATGAACTATTTTAAGTAACAACATCATAAAAATCCAAGACTCTGGGATGAAAATATCCTGAACCTAAAGTGATCTACTTGAGCATCTAAAAATTCTTAAATCAGGAATATAAAGTCTATTGTCTAGTTGCAGAGATTTTTACGTTTCAATTCAAAGTTCAGCAAAATATGCAACTTACACAAACATTTTATCTAACCTTTTTTTTTTCTTTTTTTTCCAGGGACCTCATCCTACACTCACCAGGGATATGGCTGGGAGTCAAAGCTATATAGCCTGGAACACGGCCATGAGCGGCCCACAGACAGGAAGAAGAAGAGCCTTGGTCTGGCGACCCTCAAACGGAGGTTCATCAAAAGGAGGAAATCCAGTCGTTCAGCAGATCATGCGCGGCAGATGCGAGAGCTTTTATCAGGGTGGGATGTCCGTGACACAAATGCCTTGGTGGAGGAGTATGAGGGAACTGCAGCTCTCAAGGAGCTGAGCTTCCAGGCCAGCCTGGCTCGTGCAGAGGCTCCCAGCTTGCAGCGGGATCTGGCTGCGCTCTACCAGCACAAGTACTGCACTGATGTGGACCTCATCTTCCAAGGTACTTGCTTCCCAGCACACCGGGCCATCCTGGCTGCCCGCTGCCCCTTTTTCAAGACTTTGCTGTCCTCATCCCCTGGTTATGGAGCAGAGGTTCTTATGGACATTGAGACAGCTGGCATTGACGTGCCCATGTTCTCTGCCCTACTTCACTACTTGTACACTGGGGAGTTTGGTGTAGGTGGAGCAGAGGATAGCAGGCTGCAGAATGTGGACGTACTGGTGCAGCTAAGCGAAGAGTTTGGGACACCGAACTCCTTGGAGGCAGATATGAAGGGCTTGTTTGACTACATGTGCTACTACGACGCTCTGCTCAGCTTCTCTTCAGATTCTGAGATGATAGAGAGCTGCAATGAGAGAGGGGCTGTTGCTGCAGCACCAACAGCAGGCTCAGGAGGCAGCGGGGGCCCAGGGACCCCAGACGAGGACCTTAGGGCTCACAAGGCTATTCTCTCAGCACGTTCCCCTTTCTTTAGGAACCTTTTGCAGAGACGTATTCGCACAGGAGAGGAAATGACAGAACGCACATTGCAGACACCCACCCGCATAGTGTTAGATGAGTCCATCATCCCACGGAAGTATGTGCAGGTCATCCTCCACTGCATGTACACAGATGTAGTCGAGCTTGGGCTGGTGCTGCGAGGCAGCCCCTCAGCGGGCAGCCTTGGCGAAGTGCAAGCTCTTGTGTCCGGAGGACGTGGAGCCAGCACACGCACCGAGGAAGCCATGGAGCTGTACCACATCGCTCTGTTCTTGGAGTTCAGCATGCTGGCTCAAGGTAATTCATTATCACACACAAATGAACTACGAGACAAAGAAAAAACATTCATTTTGTTGGCTTCACACAATAGTGTGATTGCATCAGCTAAGTGTTGCTTATGAGTAATATAATTTGAATCAGATATAGATTTTATTACACTATTTTAATGTTTGTTGAAACACTTGTCATTTTCAAGACATGTGTTTGAACTTGTTATATATTTAAATGTAGACAAATCAAAATGACTTTTTTTTTATAAATGAGTTTTATATCTCACCTCTGCTTTTTGAGTCCATCTCACATTTTTTTTTAGTAGTTGAAACCAAACTGTTTGGTTTCATTCTTCAATGATTCCTTCCTTTCTGTCCACCGACTATATGAGCCTTTGAGTGCTGCCAAGGTCGCTACTACAAATTGCTTAAAACCTTCAACACCAGCTGTGATAATGTAGTTAAATAGCCTCGATAGTGAATTTCAAAGTCAATTTGCCTGTCCAGCCTGTCATAATTATAGTGTCTGTTTCTGTGGACTCAATAATATGAGCTGGATTTTGTCATAATTGGCTTGAATTTTTCTGTGAATTAATGCCTCACAAGACTCAAGCCTACTATAATCCCTCCCTCCATGCATTCATATAATTTGATATTCTCCCCTTCAAATGGCTGCGCAGTTCACACTGACTGTGATGGGGTGTTAGAGCTGCAGCTTGCAGGAACAGATTGATAAAGGCTGGAAGGTTTGTGTGTGTCTCCAGGGGCCAGTGGCTTTACAGCCTCATACAGGCGGTGCAACATAGCGTCTGTCAACACTTCATTACTGGTGGATCTCTACTCGGATTACAGTGTCTTTTTGACACTGTCACTGTTTCGAAGTGACCCCAGCAAAATGCTAAAGGTTAAAGCCATGCCTTGACATGAACCAGTGGCTTCATCACCTGCACCTCCTCGAAAGTGTTGTATCTGAGTGCTGTGCAGTTTTCAATACACCTAACAAAGCTCTTTAATCAAGATAACCTTAGCAGTATGCAGTACTTGAAACGGTCTATTTCAGATGCACACAAAAGTACTGCATTTGGCCTGTCATGACTATGAGCATCAACACATTTGTTTTTAAATTATAGTTTCTATTATCATAACCTGTTATCATCTTATCTTTCATTAAGCCATTATAATAGGAATTAGTTTGTCACATGCTGACATGGTGATAAGTGGTGTATTAACGGTATGGACATACAGTTTTACTGCCTCATGTGGCAATGAAACCAGTGTTATATCCTATTCAAACATTATATTCACCTCATTCAAAATGTACTAAAAAAATAAGTTTGTCATGAAACTAGACGCTTCACTGAAGGTATTTCACACTAAAAGCCCTCGAGTGTCGCATTGCTTGCACCTTGCTTTTATCTGATTCTCCATGGCTGAAAGGCTTTTGCTGTGAAGCAGCTGCAGACACAACATACTCAGAGGTGTTTAGCCTCTTTCTAGTCGATATTAAAAAAAGACTGACGTGTGCACCAGAATCCTCTACAAACATGTAGATTAATCAGGCTGTAGATACTGCAGCACTTCATATTTTTATGCAAATTCATGCTGCAGTCTTGGTACAAATTTAAGCTTGAAACCAGCCTTAAACCACATAATATTTTCCTCAAAGAGGAAGTTTTGAGAAGAGCCCAACACCCTTTTGAGATACGGGCTGTAATCATACACATATTTGTATAAAATCTTTTAAAAGCCAGGTTAGTCACGCGTAGCTGCTGAAATGATTATTGACTGAGGGGGTTGAGGACCAATCAGCACTTTTAAGACCTGCTCAGTGATCTGAATAGCACTGTACGCTAATAGCATACACACAGCTGGTTAGACACCACCTCCCTCCCCCTCTCAAGCTTAGGGTGTCACTATCAGGGTCACTCTTAAGCAAGCGAGCAGACAAATGGTGTCATCCTCACACACCATCACCTCCTCTTCAACTCCCTCCCACCCCCCCCTCTCAACAAGCCCCTACTCCAGGGTATTTTTATCCCCTCTGCTCCCTCTCCTTCTGTTCTGCACAGCTCTAATCACTTCACATGAAACCTCAATGCAGAATGTGGTGAGGTGGTTGAGGTAGACGTGGTGTCATTTTATCCCATATGTCTTTGTCTGCCCTGTAACCTCATATTTTCTTAATTTTAAATCTTGCCAGCTCCAAAGTGTCACGCCATCCTGGCAACTGTGGGTTAATTATGAGACTCGAAATTTGTCCGTCCCACAGATTCAGACCTCAGCGGGTGCCACGTCTCTTCAAGAGGCTTATGTCAGGAGTTTCATTTGGAGAGAGCCCTCTCATCTGTCATACCGTCTCTCCTCTTACTTGCTTCTCGGCTGCTTAACTCCTGCTTTATGAAATTTTGGCCTGTGTCCTTTTTTTTTGTAGAGCTCTCTGTCATTCTTCCTTATTAATTCTCAGGATGTGCATCCCTTTATGACTACATCTCGCTCAAATGGTAACCAGTATTAAAAGCCTCATTAATTTTTCAATTGCACGCACAGCTGAGTGCCAGTCGTTGTTATTTTGGTGTGTGCAGTGCAGCACCTCCTCTCCCTCCAGCCTCGCTGACTGACCAGTGCTTCTAGGGCCCTATCTTGTGTTTTCACCGTGTGGCCCTAAGATCCCAGTCCTTGAGTGAAAATCAGACAGATGATTTACATACACAGGCTTTGTTTACAGGCGTTTGAGTGCAGTTGATGTTCTAAGTGGTTTTGGAGACCGTGTGATCCATAAACATTTCCAAATAATAACAGCAAGACAAAATGCATACGTCCTCCAGAGTTAGTGTGGTGTAGAGCTGACTGTTGCCCTTCCCGCTGTTGTGTTGATATTCTTGTCAGTCGGCTAAGCTCCAGTGAATGTGGTGTACCACCCGTGGAGAAGGGGGGGGCGGGTTAGTATTAGATATAATGCTGATTCTAATCTCCACCTCATAATAAAAGTGCTGCGTTTTAAAAGACTGGCTGTCGCTGTGAATTCTAATGGGCTAACGCAGAGCAGAGCTGTTTGCTTTCCTGTGCCACTGGTCCCATGTGGGGAATTGCCTGCCTTTGTGGATGTGTGTCTGCTTTCAGGAAAGGGCAAAAATTCAAAGGTGAAAGACTGAATTGAATTGAAGCATTTTCTAGAAGACGAGCAGCAGAGCGACCTAGTGGCATACAAGGACACACAGATGTTGTGAATCCGTTCCCCTCTTTCACTCTGTTTATAGCAGAATTGAAAAAAAAAAAAAGTGCCGGGGATCACATTTCAACTTCATCTTTCTTATTAACGATGCAGGGTTTCCACCCTCTTTTGAAAACTCTCAGGGCGTCTGCTCCGTATTTCGCTAACTTTCTATTGCAAGTAAAGGCACCGAAAAGGGGAAGTTCACCCAAAGTGTTTGGGTTCTCATCTCGGAATTCAGATTCAAAAGCAAACGCTTTCAAGTCTGGTGTCCAATTTCCCAGAGTGTATATTCAAAGTGGTTATTCTGGGCCGGAAGGGCAACTTAGATTTTCTCGTTGAAGATAAGATTTTCCCAGAGGTGCAATGCTGCTGGCCCAACCATGAGCTGATGGACAGAACGGCATGGGATGAGGAAGTTGGCAAGCTTGTATTTGGGTTCAGAGCAGCTCTAACTGGACATCAGTAAATCTGACTTTATCTCTACAGATGTTTATTTGGTATCAGACATTACTGATCAGAGAAGGACTCTGACTATGAGCCACAGAAGCTGTGTCTTTTTGGGAGACTGGAATAGATAGCTTGACCAATCCTGTTAGGTTAATCTCTGGTGGATGTTAGGTGTTTTTAATTCTGCCTAATGGATCCCACTTAGATGAAGTGTGAGTTTAAGTGCCAATGTAAGCGGAATTTGCAAAACTCGGTTTAGTTTTTTAAATGCCTGTAGCAGCAGGTACATAATTCCCTAAGCCTCCTGCGGCTTTTTAATGCATTTTTGATTCATGCACACAAGTGTGTACACATTTGCAGAGTATGCGTGTGCTCGTGCACCAGCAGCACATTTCCTCAGGCTGCTGTGTTTACTTATCACGGTTAAGAAAAGGCAGCTTGAGACTGAAACACATCAAGGTATCAAAGGCATTTCTGTGGGTTGGTGTGTTACAGAGTAAAGCCACTGCCTGCTGTTCTGGTATGTGCTCTGATTTAGGAAACGCAGCATGGAGGATGTGGGGGCTACTAGAGCGAGACTCCCTGGGTCAGTGAATACGAGTCAAAACTACTGATGTCTTGGCAGTGAATTCGGAATGACTCCGTGTATTCTAGTAATTGTTGGGTTGAATCATTTTCTGTTGTAATAATAATAATAATAATGATGATTATACATTATATGTTGTCACCTTTCAAACAACCAAGGTCACCTTACACAAAACAACAATACATAAGACATAAAATTGCAACTAATTTACTGCTTTCTTTCCATTAATTTAGTATTCTTGAGCTTGAATAGATGATACATTTATGTCCATTAAGGGTGTTTGACTATAGAGGTGTAAACTGCTCATCTGTCTCATTGGCTCTCCCAGGCTGCGAAGACATTGTCGTGGAAAGCTTGTCTCTGGACTCACTTGTCCCCATTCTGAAGTGGAGCTCCCAGCCATATGGCTCCAAGTGGGTCCACAGGCAGGCCATGCACTTCCTCTGCGAGGAGTTCAGTCAGGTTGTCACCTCGGATGTTCTCTATGAGCTCAGCAAAGAACACCTTCTCAACGCAATTCAGTCTGACTACCTACAGGTAAGTAAACATCACCTGTCGGTCTGTTGCTATTCTCTGTGACACCCCACAATGGGGAAAATACAACATTTCAAGTGCTTGGCTTGTTAGCAGTAATTGCTTGGAGGAAATGCAGCATACGCAGACACACACACACACACACGCATGCACTGACACAGCCTCTGTCCCAGTCTGACACTGTACACGTACAACACACACTCATTCTCTAGAGTTTCCAACGTTACGAAACAAAGTTCCTTGGAGGGAAATGCCTTCAAACCAAGAATCTAATCAAAGCTGAGCTGTCATCCACGCTGCCAAACGACTCGGGCATTACACCAGATGGTTGAGGTGAAGTGCTGTAATCCAACTATACAAACAAACCAGCCAGCAGTGTGCTTTGCTACGACGCTCCCTGAACATATTGCATTTTCACCTTATGCTAATTTAACAGCGTCCAACTTCTGTTCTCAACAGTATCTAACCTTGTCCTAATAACACTTCTGTGTCTTTCCTTCTCCCTGTCCTATATCCCTCCCTCTCTGTCTGTCTCTTTCTCTGTACCTTGGTCTCATTCACAGGCGAGTGAACAGGACATTCTCAAGTATGTTGTTAAGTGGGGCGAGCAGCAGCTTATTAAGAGGATGGCAGACAGGGGTAAGATAATACACTCTGTAATTAGCCTCTGAGCAACCCCCCCTAATTGCTCTGAGGAAATTACCCACTTACCAGAGTCTCCAAAACACACTTAAAAGCAAAAAGGAGACAAACTTTATTCTAGAAATGAATGTCAATGAAGTCAACAGGAAGTGGCATGGTTCTTGACAGTAATATATTGTGTTCTCTGGCTTAGTAGTAAGTAATAATGTTCTATAAGGCGCATGGTCATGGTTATAAGCCATCAGTCATCGTAAGCGCTAGCATCCTGCTACATGTTAAAGCGACACTTAAAAGCGTTTAAAATATAATCAGTTCCATAAATTAGCACAGTTTCTATGCATTATATTGAATAGCTGCCAATGGCCGTTCCTGTTCTTGTTTATCCAGAACCCAACCTGCTCAGTGGCACAGCCCACAGCGTAAACAAGAGGGGAGTGAAACGGAGAGACCTGGATGTGGAGGAGCTGAAGGAGATTCTGTCTCCCCTCTTGCCCTTCATCCGAACTGAGCACATCTTGCCTCCCAACAGTGATGTCCTCGCTGATGCGGTCAGTACACTCCCTGTCTACCTCTCCTCCGCTGCTTTGTGTATTGAGTCATCGTGACCTTCATAGACTGAGTAGACTGAGCATTGATCCACATTCTTCACACTGTTCACAGCTTAAAAGGGGTTTGATAAGTACCCCCCCTTCAGACATGCTGCCCACAGCTGAGGGGGGGAAAGCCAATGCCTGGTTACGTCAGAAGAACGCGGGTATCTATGTGCGTCCTCGACTCTTCTCTCCTTATGTGGAGGAGGCCAAGGTAAGACGCAGTCTCTTATGATTAATGATGCTTACAGACAGTGCAGGAAGCAGTAGAGGTTCAGTGAGGAAGTAACTATTAAGAGTTATAGGAAAATGTGTGGACCCATTTATAGCCCAGACGTGCTAAAACTAACCATGCCCAATGGTTGCTATGCATACTCGTCAATTAAATTCAAGAGTGGCCTCCATCATCTGGAATGAAATTTTCTGTATGTCCATTTTTCAAATTTTCCTTCTTATTCATGGGCCTTAACAGGGCCATGAATATTTATTAACATATCCATAGACCAGAGAGAGTCATTATTAGATGAGGTGTCAATCAAGTGGAACTAATTTGCAAAATGTTCTCTGTGTCCTTGATTTGCCCACACATCTTTTTTTTTCTTTTTTCTTTTTCCCCCCTTCTCTTTTACATGTCCTCAGTCTGTGCTTGATGAAATGATGGTGGAGCAGACAGACCTGGTGCGTTTGCGACTAGTTCGCATGTCCAACGTCCCAGACACACTCTATATGGTCAACAACGCTGTGCCTCAGTGCTGTCACATGATTAACCACCAGCAAATCGCAAGCAACTCACAACCCACAGCTCCATCGGTTGTAGCAAACGAAATCCCAGGTAGGACCATTGTTAAGGGAAGCCACGTGGTTAAAGATATCCTCGAACATAATGCTGTTCAGGAGCTTCTCTGAGCAATGTTTGGATCTGAAACAATCATGTTTAAAATTGCTTTTTGAAAAGTAAATTAATCTATGTGTTGAAATTCTTTGCACCTTTCAGTGCCCCAGCTGCCTGTGGTGAAGGAGATGGTCCGCAGGCTGCATGAACTGAGACACACAGAGCAGGTCCAGAGAGCATATGCCCTCAACTGTGGTGAGGGAGCCACTGTCAGCTATGAGCTGCAGCTGCGGGTGCTGAGGGAGTTTGGTCTGGCAGACGGAGCCACTGAACTACTGCAGGTTAGCGGAAAGCACAAACTTTGTCCCCTGGGGTTAGAAGTGCAGTAGAGGGCTAATTCTGGTAAACCAATAGAGTGGCAAGGCAGGAGACACAGACAGACTACAATAATCATGCACCATACAGTTCAGACCATAACAACACAGCAGATACAGTCTAAACAGAGATAAGAAAAACATTTAAATAGTATTTGCATTATCAGCACCACAACTATCATGGACTTCTGTAGCTTATGCCTTGTTTTGTTTTTGTTTTTCAGAATCCGTACAAGTTCTTTCCTGACGAACGGTTTGGAGATGAGAGTCCAATTCTGGCCCTGCGCCAAGTGGGCCGTTGTCGGGTAAACAGCAGCCCAGCCATGGATAGCATGTTCACAGAGCTGGAAGGAGTTGCAGGCTTCCACCCTCCCTTACCTCCCCCGCCTCCCCCATACCACCCCCCTACCACACCCAGTCATGCCCAGCTCAAGGGTGCCTGGCGACCTCGCGTGCCCTTGCCGACCCCTACCCGTTCCTTCTCCTACCCCTGCAACCGCACCCTGATCCAGCGCCATGCAGGCACCAAGCATGGCAGCTCAGACTACTCGTCTGCGCCCAGGCCCCAGCCCCCAGATTGCACCAACCCGCAGGCCATGGGCCGAGCTTTGCTTTCAGACCAGCAAGCGGTGAGTCTTGCAGGACTCCTTGTGCCACATTTTGTTTAGCTGATGTAACCTAAAGGTTTATGCTTAGGCTCATGCATATCTCGACCGTCTGGCATTTCACCAATTTGTATCTCTTTTCTAACGCAGATGAACCTGGAGCCTGTTAGGAGGGAGTTCATGCCTGATATAGCGTTGGGTGTCTCAGTCATGTCTCTGAGGGAGCAGCACATGACAGAGATGGACAGGGAAGGTCCTCACAGCCCCATGGGCCCCTCAGGCCACCATCTGCCACATGGGCCCTGCCATTCAGTACGCCTCAGCCACGGCCATGGTCCTGGACATGGCCACTCCTGCAAGAGACACGCTCCTGAACCCAAACTGGAGGCTCAAGCCGAGTTCCCTGACCTCTATGACTTCTCCTGTCGACCCGCAACCCCGACCTCCACTCACCCTCTGCCCTCCTTTGCAGGACCAGACCTGTACAGCCACAGCTGCACGCCCTCCAGCTCCTATCCTCCCCCTTATGGTTCTGACACTCAGTCCCAGGGCCACACGCAGGGACGGACTGCCACAGACCCGCTACGGCTGGATGTCCTCAGTATAACCTCACAGAGGCACGATGGAGTCCTTGCCAGTCCGTCTGGGGCCCATGCAAGGATGGGACATATCCCAAAGGGGCGATCAAATGAGACAGACTTGACTCATGGCTTAGGCCATTTACGGTCCCCCAGTGGAAACATGGACAGCTATGAGGAGAGGCACATTGGACCTAGAGACGGCCCAGAGGACATGGTTCTAGCCGGAGATTCATCAGGCCCGGGGCCCCTCCAACAGCCTCACAGAAACAGTGTTGGTGAGGAGATTGTCAGAGACCGCAGGTCACCCAGCAAGCCTGACTACCCTTATAAGAAATCTGCACTTTAACCCCACTTCAGGACCAGGGGTTGAGTTAAGAAAAGGGAAAAAGTGATGAGTGGCTGTCCGTCATTGTGGATGGCAAAGCACTAAAAGTGTGCCTGCGTGTATGTGTGTGTGATTGAGAGGAGCAGGGGAAAGGGGTGGTCAATGGTCGCTATTTATAGAATCTGTCCTTTTGTCCTACCTCTATCGCACTGTGCTATCCATCACACAGTAAGAGTATTGAAAAGAGTAAGAGCTGTAGGTTAGCCGTTAATGCAAGTCCACCTGTTCCTGTTAGAGGATTACTTCTGGGATGATGATCTGGTCTTTCGAGTTTTATTGTTAAGCAGAGGTTAGCTCTTTGCTCTATGAATGCTGTGTGAGGAAGTGACAATACTAGATGAAGCTGAACTGAACAAAGATTATGTTGGTTTGCTCTGTCTCTGGCACAGAATGGGCAGATCATAGGATAAGGATCTCAGTTTACACAAGTGAACAATGGCACAATGTCTGGGACAGAGTATTGTGATAACATCATATGTAAATATGTCTAGCTGTATTCTTTTCCCCCCATGACTTGCATTTCCATTTCTTCCTATAGCATGCCTTCAGTAACCCACCTGACTGCTTTTCCCCTCCTGGCCCTTTTTCTGCTCTGCTGATGAGTAATGGGCCAAGGCTTGGTCACACAAAGCAGGAATCGGATCTGACAGGAAGTAGGTCATCAGAGCTCATCATTCTCAAGTAACCGAGTCCGATAATTGTGGCAGGCGTTAACCGTCACAGCCTCCCTGTCTAGCTTAGAGGTTTTCCGACAGGGTGGCACATGGGCAGGAGGATCGCAGGTGGGTTCATTACTGAGATACAGTGGAAAATACGGGGGTGCCATGGCAACTGACATACAGTGATCAAATGGAGGGTTGGGGGTCGGTTGGTTTTGCAGCTGGAGCAGGTGTGTGTGCGTGAGTCTGTGCGCAAGGATAACTTTGGTACACGCAGGTGTTTAGACAATCTCAGTACTGTACACACCCATCTTTGGTCAGGTCTGTTTGTACATATCAGAGTGGGAGGGGATTATTCAGTCTCTGGCACACGGTCAGTGTGTTTGAGGTTCCTCTCATTCTGTTCAGCATTAAGTAATCAAATCTAAAGCCTTAACAAGTGCTTTGAATATTCAATTGTAGCTATTCAATTAAGTATGATGTCATTATATTGCAACCCCTGCTTATTTGACTGTTCTCTCCACTACAGACACATATACTGCATTTATTCTCGCGGTAGAGGTGGATTTCACCATACCCAAATGCTAAAAACCATGTATATACATCCGGCCTCCACCACGCCACCTCATGGGAGTTTGCGGATGTGCATCGCCGGTGTTGATACTGTTAAATATACTGTTAAAGAGCCGCAGCAGCTGTAGCTCCACGACCCTGCAAAGTACACGCATAAAAAGTCTGTTACAGCCAGCAGCTGGCATGCAACCTCACATACGAGTATCATTGCACTGTAGGAGCCATCTGTGTGTTAGCAGAAGGGAAAAAAAGAAAAGAACAAATGAATCTCGAACAAAAGGAATCTTATATTGAAGAGAAGTTGGCGATTGCTGGCTCATATCTCCAATGGAAATTGTATATAATGAATTGAGTTCCACACGTTCTGATGAATTTTTAATGGTTTCTATCACATTTTAGTGGTTGTTGAAGGTCCGTGTTTTTACTGTAGTGGACAACACTGTGTACTTGTCTTCGTCATGAAATCTCACTAAGAATGTGTGGTATAAAACTTAAAAGATTGTGTCTCGGAATCTATTTTGTTCTTAAATGTTTCGCATTTAGGGCAGTTTGTTCAATATTGTAGGTGGCGTGAATAACCATGTTTGTTGAGATGTTTTCCCCCCCTTTTCTCCCCTTTACTTTAAAAGTAACAGGAATATGTAGAGCTTTGAAGATACTAGCTCTCTGCTTAGCTGTGATGGAGATGCCAAGCAGAAAAATCATTTTTCCGTCTTGGTTGCTTCATGGGGAAAAAATGCAAAACTCCAGATTCTTCCCCATGTTCATGTTGGGTAGTTGTTTTATTTTCCAGGACAATGTTCCATTGAGTAAAAGTCCTTGTTTTGCTCTTTGCTGTAGAGAAGTCAGTGCCTTCCCCTGCCTGCGGCTGGGCTTTTATTGGAGAAGTGACTTTGATGTCTATGCAAGCTCTTTTCTACCAGCTTACCAGCCTGCATCAAATAGGTCTTTAAAATCTCATGTAGCTTGTTTTGTGTACATAGTGTTATTTAGCACCTTTTGAAATTCAACCATCTGAAATGTGTGATTGCTTGTGTTGAATTGTAACAGGTACATTGTACTTGTATGGTATCATAGAAACCATGTTTGTAGATTGATATTAAGTTGCATTTAGTTTCACTGAATCTATTTTTCTACTGTCACCTCAGAAGGTGCGTAACAGTGGTTCAACTCGGGCATCCTCAAAATAAATTGGTTTGATATTATGAATATCAATGTCGGCTCGACTCTTTGTTCATTGGCAATGTGTTTTATTCGGAGCATTAATCCACATTCACGTCACTGTCACAGATAAGTTTGTCCTAACTGGTCGCCACCAGAAAGTCTCAATGTAAACACGTTGTCATAGAATTCAAACAAAATGAGACATGTTGGCAAGAAGTTGCATGGTAGTACCATGATCACGTACAATACTAAACTAGTTGAAGCAAGTAGCAAAACACAATATTTGTCAACGAAAAATCTATTGGTGTGCAGCATCTGAGTGTTTCAAGTAACAAATTTTCATTCAAAGTTAAGGCATCATCATAAATCAATAAAAGAAATGTACATAAAACTCTAACCTCACAGTCCTTCAACCAAAAAAATCACTTTACAGCAATATTCAGTACTCTTTCCAGTACTTTTTTTTTTTTCAAGCTTAGAGGATCTCACTGGTTGAAGCGAAAAAAAGACTTTATTTAAGAGAGGAAAAAGGTCACATTCATCCAAAGCACCATATGAACCCAGCATATGATGGTAGCAGCGTAGACTCCTCGTTACTGATATCCTGCATTAGTTCTGCGTCGTTTTCTGGCCCGCAGCTCTTCAAAGAATTGATGTACAGCTTCAACTGTGACTGTCTGGTGTAAACATGGAAGGAAGGGGTTAGATTTGGGACTGAGAGGAAAGGGAGGGCGAAAAAAAAAAAAACATTACAAACATCAACAACAAGGCCGTCTATTTCTCACCTTTCCTTCAGAAGCACACTGGCTCAAAAATGCACTGATCGAAGTCGTCAGCTCGTTGAAACCTGAGGGAAGAACACGTGATGGATGAGTCCATGTCAGGTCTCAAACAATTGCCTCTCCCTTATACAGAATTTCACTTTACACAATTACGTCCTAGGAAGTAAACTGATCCCCATGCTCACCGTAAATGACCTCCAGCTGCTGTACGCGGTCCATCGAGCTCGTCAGTGCCATCAGCGGGTGCAGCCCAAACGGTTCATCCAAGCCCCTCTTCTCGTAGGCCAGAATGGTGTCGGACTGATCCATTAAAAACTGCACCTCGGCAGCCACGTAGGCCCTCTGGTGCACCCATGCAACACACAAGGGACGAATGTTAATTAAAAATATTGCTTGTGTACGTCACAGGCAGTGAAGTCTGCATTATAATCTTGGAGCTGGCGCTTGTGCAGCCTACCTTACAGCTTGTGCAAGTGCAGAGCTCGGCGCGCCAGCTGTAAGGCCAGAACACCGCTCCCTGACGCAGCGTCTCCGGCCCCCGGCCTTCCAGCTCCTTCAGCTTGCACTCCACAGTTTTGGTTGCGGCCGTCCCAGGGCTGCCGGTCATTTCCTCGTGGGTGCGTTTGCACGGGGAACTCCTGTTAGCCGCTTCCTGGTACAGAGATAATAAAGATGGAGTGAGTAGCTGTGATGTGCTGGCAGGAGAAACGCATGACAACACCTGGGCTTTGTTAAACACCGCCACATTCACAGCATAACCGAAGGCGACCGCCGCGATGACATGGCTGGCTGATGAAAATCACCAGTTTACAGTAAGCTGTCCTGTGAAGCCTGGCCAAAGCCGTCTACGGAGCAGGGGAAGCAGTGCCTCAATGGGTCATTTCTCCTGTAATTACCCAGAGGAGGGGAAGGCACGATAACAGGAGCTGGAGCCTGCTCTCTGGGTACAATCCGCTCATTTACCCACCAGCCCCACCTAGTGGCAGAATTGTACTCCAACACTAACCCTCATACGCCACATAAAGTCATAAAGCTGTAGAGGTTTTCCATGTTATAAAGGAGGATACACAAACCGGCATCAAGGATAAGGAAGCAAGACTTTTATCTGTACATGCAAAACATTCCCCAAAATAATTAAGCTGTACCATGCGCAAGATATTTTATAACTTATTTGATGACCCTCCACATCTCATCTCACCTCTTGCTTTGTGTCATCATGACTGGTGGATGGCTCCTCGTCCCTACTTCGACAGGGCTCGCAGTCCTCATCCTCAACATTGACCTCTACGTCCTCCTCAGAATGACCGATGCTAATCACAGGTGGTACTGAAGGAAGAACGACACATCCATTAGTCTCAGTTCTGGAGTTAAAGCCTGTGACAAGCGGGCAGCCGAGCAGACGGTCACCTGCAAAGTGAGCGGCGTACGTCCACAGGAAGGGAGCCTTGTTCATGCAGGCCTCGCACACCATCTCCTGCAGCTCCTCGGGTTCGGCCATAGCGCAGCCTAAGTGCTGTTTAAGGCAAACAAGGAGGGGAGAACATTAAAGGGAGTGAGCAAATGTTAATCAGGCTGAAAGAAGAGCCCAGGAAGCATCTCATCTCTTACCCTGCTGTGAAACCAGTCCTCACAGATCACACACTGAATCATCTCATCGTTGTCCTATAAATAAAAAAATAAATAAAACAATTTTAATGTAGTACCAGAAAACACCGAAATAAATCATCTGAATTACACGAGAGGCAAAACAAATACCTGATCATCTGTGTCTGGGTACGGACGGTCACATGTGCAGTAGCAGCCACTGAAGTTGTGATTATACTGATTGCTAATGTTTTCCTCATCTTTGGCCTGTGAATACAGGGATATAAACATTTCAAAATTCAGAGTGTGGACAGCAGGGAAACACAGAGACAGAGATTCAAAAGTCTCACAGGATTTAGCTGGCACTGGAAATCACCAAACTTGCTATTTCCACAATCACAGCGAAAGTTTCTAGGAGAGAAATAGAAAACATTTGTGAAATTATTTAAATGATAAAGGAAACGTGTAAAGTTAGTTTACCGGCAGTAACACACAGATTTCATTCTTTTTTTTTTTTCTTACCTTTTGGTGTACAGTTCAAATATATCATGTCCATCGTGACATTTGTTGGCACAGGCCAGACAAACCCCAGCAGGCTCTGCAGCATTGGGAGTGCAAGTGTTGCAGGCAAACACTGCCTGTCTCTTCACATAACCCTGCACCAAAATAGGAGATGTAAATATACAGCAGCAGCATGGACATCGTTGAAGCCAGGACCCCTGGACCCCTAACTGTGGTAGTAAGACTTTATTTTTACTAGAAGACTATTCTTAAAAGCCAACATGCAAAACTATAATGTGAAAAAAAAAATCACAGTTAAAACAGACTGCTGTGATCTAAACTCGCGATAGTATGCGCAGACAGTAGAGCGCCGCAGGGGATGCGGTGCAGGAAGCTTTCTTACCCGGGAATAAGAGCAGTTTTCTGGGTCGCTTCCAGCCAGCACACAAAGAGCCTGCTCGATCTCCTCCTCGGTGACAAGAGCACCGTCGACATCTGTGTCTCCGTCATTTGCAGCCATTCTGAGATCAGTGGGAACACAAGCAAGCACACAATCAAACACCAAGAGGTCTGTGCACAACAACACTGTTGATAAATGAGAGTTCCGGGCGGGAGTTTGGGCCGAGACCACGTGGAGGAAGTGACGAAACGTGCTGCTTCACGAGCGACAAAAGGCAACTAGTGTGTAAAAATAAAAGTACTGTTGTTTTTTAGTGGTGTCAACAATAATCGATGCGGCTATGTATCCCGATGCGGGGCATGGACGATCCGATTCGATGCGGGCAACAAGCCGAATCGATCCAGCGCATTTTAAAATATAAGTACCCATACAACAAATTACGTCGGGCCGACGTCGGGGCGAGGGTTCCTGCCCGACATAAAGTGCATCGGCGATCGTCTTATGGAGAGACGGCGTAAACCAAATGATCGCCGACCGTGAGCCGACGAAAACCCGACGTAATTATGACCTATGCAGCACGATCCCACTAGAGCGGGAAACCATTAGTCACCTCGCTCTCACTGATTTAACACTGGAACAGCTGATTTTCGGCTGCATCGCTGGAAACGCCACTGCATGCTTGAAAACCAGCCCTTCCAAAGTTAAGTCAAAGGGAGCGAAGCGTCTGAATGGTTTTCGCCGATCCCACCGTTATATCTCCCACCGTTCTATATCTCCGCTTGCTTGCGAGACCCAGTGGCTGCGCAGTCTGCAGCCGCTTCCTTATTTTTGAGTTGCCAGGTTTTATTACAAAAAAAGTTTAAAATAAAAGTAAGTGATTGTTTATGTGTAGAGTCTATTTCATACACAATCTGACAACCTGGGAAATGTCAGTCTAACATGGTCTTGCAAATTAGGCTACAGGAGATTTCTAGGAGAAATTACAAAACAGGAGGGCGCTGACAGATGACAGTGAACATTTATTTTTACATCGTCTTGCAAAAGTAGTATCAAACAACACATTCACACATGTGGGGATGGCGCTCGATTTTTTATTTTTTTATTTTTTGGTTATTTTAATAAGCAGATGACACATTTCTGAGCGTGACTTATCTAAATCAATGTCAAAACATCCTTGAGGTTAAGAGTGGAAGAAAGAGAGAAAGAGTGGTGCTTGTGTTTTTTGTTTTAATATGGATGCCTTCACGCGATTCGGTTTATTTATTATGTTAAATATATATAATATATATATACCATACACTTTAATTAATTGTTACTGGGTTATTAATTATTTACAGATGAGTTGTAACATACGCTATTTTGTAATATGAACTGCAAAATAATATTACAAGCAGCTGCTTACAACAAAATCAGTTTGTTTTATTAACAACGTTTATAGCAACGTGCGATACAAAAACGTCAACTAGCAACCGCCAAACTATTATTATGAATGGATCACAGCGGCTTAGGAATTTGTTCATGCTTTGACATAAATTACACATTAGTTACAAGTTTTCACGCTTGATAAACGGTGCCGTGTTTGAAATGGTTTCTGTGTAGTTTACTAGCATTATTAGGAGTTAGAGAGTGAAGAAATAGGGAATGTCATTCAAAATGGTTGGTAACCGTTCAATATAGATATTGCGTCTTCTCAGAAGTGAAAGTTAGATTAAAAAATAAACATACAAATCTTGTCAATTTAAAAAGTACATACCCTTTGCAGTGGTGAATAGTAGTCTGGAGAAAGAATTCAAACCTGTGGTGTGTCCTCTATCGGTCCAGTCGAGCAGCGTCTGTGCTGTTGTGTACTTTTAAAGCATGTTTGGTTTTGTTTTTCAGAGCCGCGTGGCAGTGGAAAACTTTAGGAATATTCTAAAACTAGCGCCTTTGAAAAAAAACACTGGGATTTTTCCAAATCAAGTCCTATTTCTTTTCTGTTATTTATGTATTTACCTATGATGTGTCTTTATCACACATATCACACATTTTTAAATTTAAAAACAGATCAGTATCAAAATGAAAGCAGGATAATTTGACAATACGATGCCCATCAAATAATACATTAAAATAATATGTAGCTTTGTTTTGTTTTATTTAGCGATAGTGGTCTTATTTATTTTGGTTATGAGTGCATGCTGCAGTGGTTGTCCAGTGGATGGCGCCACTGCGACATGTTTGTCTGCTTTGTAGAAACCACGTACCCGACGTTAGATAGAAGGAACAGACTGAACTTCTCCGACCGCAACAAGGTTTTTCATAGGCAGTGGGGAAATACTACCATGAGTAAACCAAAGAGGTGATTAACGTGTAAAGAAGCAAACAATGATTATTTTTTAATCTCTTAGCAGAAAATAGTCTTAATCATTAGGATTTTAAGCGAAATTGCGAAATATTTACGTAATGCACCGTACACTTGCAGCTTGTCTGCGTTTTGTATCTTAAATAAATAAATGTGGGGTTTGGACTGTTACGCAATCGTATTAGAATCAGTGTAAATGTTTTCTGAAGGACGTTTTTCATTGGTAATTTCTAACATTTATGTACAGACCTATTAATCAGTCATTGTTATGGTAAAATGACGTGAAAGTTAATCGTTAACTAAACTAGTCACGCAGTGATTCAACGGTCGGGGGCGGTATTTTCCGAGGTGCTCCTGAAGGCAACATCAGTCTCCTGGATCCTGGGTGTGTGCAGTCAGTCAGTCCAGCTCAGAGCCAGAGAGAGAAAACACCAGGAACATCTCAACGTGAGTCCGGCTGTGCCTGTCATCTGTCACCGTGTTCGCTGCTCCTTCTCCCGCGGACGGACCGAGAATGGGAAACTACCCGAGCTAGTTTCTGAAGAGGACGCGCATTCGGAGGGGGAACTGTGCTAAAACTACCAGGTTAGTTAGCTCACCATAGCCTGTCGCTGCCAGCTTTATTCGCAACTAGTTTAGTCAGTTGCTTCGCGTTTTCTTTTGCTAGCCAGCGGTTGCTAGCACCATTAGTCAACTCATTTCACAAGAGGAGGTTTTGTGAATCTGTTCAGCCGTTTAACGCTTGTCAGCGTTGTTAGCAAGCTAGCTGTCCTAATTGAATGCATTCGGTTAGCTATGCAGCTATATACACAGTTAGCCAGCTACCGTTAGCAGTTGAGGTTATCAAAAAAAGGGGGTCAGCGTGTGAGGTTCGCTGATGCGGAACCACGCTCATTGTTAAATCATGTTTGGTCAACAAGACCAGGCTAACCACAGGTAGAGGTGCATGCGAAGAGAAGGCGCCACTTCTGGTTTGTTAGTTGAACGTATCAGAAATCGAGTCGTGAACTTGACTATTCCCCTCATTGCCCTGGTTGGCTGCTTTGTGACTATATAAAGTGGTTTCCTGTTGTCGTCCACACAGGTTGAGGACTTCAGTCGCACCGTTTGCCTCCAGAGCAGGAACAGGCGCACAGTGGACATGCAGACTTTCCTGAAAGGCCGGAGAGTGGGCTACTGGCTCAGCGAGAAGAAGATGAAGAAGCTGAATTTCCAGGCCTTTGCTGATTTGTGCAGGTATGTGGCCGTGACACCCATATCTTGCATCCATGTGCTTGTGCCTAACAAAAACGTCTTGCATTCCCACTGTGGGCCTGCATCATTAACAATTTATGTCACAGTGAATTAAGAGCTGCTTTCACACACACACGCAGTGAACTTCCTCTTAAGAAGTGAGTGACAAAAGGAACCCCGTGAGCACCTATTCTCCTCTTACAGGGAATAGCCCTTTTGAATTTTTTATTTGAACTTTCGCTTCCATTCCTAAACCACCGCTAACTTCCCTGGCTGTTCATGACTGTTGAGCATTCGTGGTTACAGACAGGGCCTGTGGCTGCACTGCTTGTTTGATTGCTCCAGTTCCTGAAATGTTTTGTTTAGTACCTCGAAGGAAATATGCCACCATTAGGTCTAGTTTGTTATGAAGTATTCAGTGCTTGTTGAGACATGATGCATGAAGGGATAGAGTGTGGAAAGGACGCCTCGTAGTGGTCTTAGTTGTGTGTATTACAGGCTTAAAGGCTATTTCTGAAACATAGTACGTGCTCTTAACCTGTCCTCACAACAGTATTGTATATCACTTGTAGTTAACGTGACCAGTCGTGGAATTTTACCTCACGTTGTGGTGTTGACATTGTTTTTTTCTAACATTAATTCATTCAAGTATGCATATCTGATTGAACACATATCTGATCTCTCAGCCTTGAGGCAGCTATTTGAGCACTGTATGTGCATTATCTTGTTGTAGCTTCTCCATGACCAGCAGACCAAGTTGTTATATAAGTTGTAATCAAAAGGGCTTGTGTTTTTGTTGCAGGCGTGAATCTGAACTCTCCCTCACGGATTCCCGATAGCTTGTTTAGAGTATATTGGACTAGGGAAGGGCAGTAGCCTTATCGTTGTTTTACCATCGCCTTGGTGCCTGTGCTCTTGCAATTACAATGTAATCATTTGACTGCAATATTGTTTTAACTCACCTATATAAAAACAGCTGTTTGAAACTAACCTAAATGTCATATTGTCATATAGTTTAATGTCACTTAACTTCTAATACAGCTCAGCTTCATATTTATCAATTTAGGCCAAAACCACAGCATGTATGGAAAAAGGAGATCTCAACAATGTGGAGAAATTTATCAGAAGGCAGATATTGGTCAAATGCTAACACCACAAATCTAAAACTCCTCTACACCTCGACCACTACCCACACTACCACACTACCCAGTTCACTAAACTCGCAAGACATCCCACAGCAGCAGTGGAAGCGAGTGTAAATGTGTCCGCATCAGACGGTAACACGGTACGTAGCCAAAGGAGTGCAGCCGTTTGTTACATTCAGAAAAACAAGGAGCACAGGTTAGACAAAGACCCTTAAATCATTAATCACAATTAATTGTATGACCATTAATCATCCATTTAAGTTTCATAATCATGACAACCTTGTTTAGGGGAGTCATCCTGAAAACTCAGATGTTAAAATGAATCCAGCTACGTTTGAGAGAGAGTGTAGAAGACATTTTAAAGGTCCCGGTTGTTTGATTCTGCTAGAATAGGTCACATATGTTGACAGTGCGCTTTGAAGGATTTTCACCTTTTCCAACAGGGTTGTTGCTTCACAGAGCAACCTGACTGAGCCAGCCCAGATTACCACGCAGTAATCCACAAAACATTTTTAATCTCTTCATAAACCTCCTAGCTACCCTACCCCTTCTATCGCTCTGCTGATGAACTGTGGCCTGTTTAACGTGAAGGGCTGTGGTCAGTTTTGTTAGGGTTAGGAGATGTTTGAGAAAGAACAAGTCGCTTCACCAGCCTTTAAGAACAAAGGCAAATAGCTGCACATTTAAATGAAAATGACCCACAGTGAATGTGGGTGTGATCATGACTTTGTTTTCCAAGTCTTTCACTGAAACTTGTCTTTAAGTTCTCCTTTTCGTGTCAAGTTTCTCTGTCATACAGCTTGTTAGAAAACAAAAAGTCATGTTCAGGAGGAAGGAAATGATAGTTTTAAGATAATCTTCTGAAGTTTACACTTTTTTTAAAGGCCTTCATAGTCAATCCTAAACTTTCTCAGGGCCTGCTGTTCTGTATCAGTGATGATTTTTACTCCACAGATAGGTATGTTTATTTTATTTAAACAGTGACTGATCAGATTCTTTCCCCTGTCATCATGTGGCATGCAGCTGACATTGCTAAGTGCTTCACGTCTGTCCTGTCGCATACAGCTGGACCTAAGAGATTCATGCTGGTCAGACCCACTTGGGTTTTATATCCGTCTCGTGTAAGCTTGCACGGTGATTTAAAGGCCTCTCACCGTTTCACATGTACGTGATTGGAAATACGGTGATGCCCCTGAGAACAGCCAGGCCACTGAATAATATGAAAATATTGTTCGGCGAAACCAAAGCGATGGATTCAAAGTCAACAAGCCTAATGAGATTACATTAATTTACACCTACTGTTGTACACTGCTTGTATTTATCACTGATGAGGAGACTGATTATTTAAAGTCTTGTGATGAGACTCACTCTAAAAGCTATTAACATGTGAATCTGTGAAACATGTGAAACAGATGACTCTTGCTCATCTTGCACAGTTTACTTTATCATTCTTACATCTAGATTTAACACAAAACCTGCATTAATTATAATGCGCCTTAATATTATCATTAGCTACACCCGTCGCTGATGTAATTCCACTGTTATCGGTCTGTCATTACAATCTCAAACGCACCCTGTTATTAACTTTGCACCGACTAGTTGCGCAGTTACATACTGTATATAGTGTACCATAAAAACCAAACTTGACAGCTGGAGTTCATAAATGATACTGCACATTAGTAATAAAGCTCTTGTGTTTCTGTACACGTCTGTACACTTGAGTGTTAAAAAGTTCTGGCACCAGCTTGCTTCTCTGTCCTTCGTCCCTTTCTTTCTGCCTGCTGTGTAACAATATCAGACAGCACAGTGATCTCCATATCTGAGATGGGCCGAAACCAAAGGCCCCATTCACTTCACATGAAACGCTCCAGCTGCGGTATTAAATATCCACATTGTTGTGGAGCAGTGAATGGCTGCACTGCTGTTACCATGGGGCTGTATCCTCAAAAACAACTGGTTTGGACTGGCTGGGTTAGTGGTAGTCCGGGACTTGTTTGTTGTCATTACAAACCCCCACCCCCACTCCCCACCCACCGAACTAGGACGTTGTTGTATTTGCTATTCATGTCTGACCCACAGAAGACTCTTGACAAGCAAGCTTAACCAGGTTTGCGCAAATGCGCCTTGGATATTTGTTATGTGGCTCAGTGGAGAGGTCGGACCAGTATGGTTTAAACATGCAAGAGGCATTATCCAGGTCTTTGAAAGATTTGTTAAAAACAACTCAAAGTCATCTCATGGTCAGATTTATGCACAAATGATTCCTTAATTCTGCTGTTTAGATAAGGAGAAGCGGTCGGCCACAACACCAGGTTTCTGTGCCGTTTCTGGAAAGTAGAACATTTTTCCATGGAGATTTTGTTTTTCAGACATAATAATCCTACTGCCATTAAACAATGCAGATTATCTATTTAAGAGCTTCTGTTGAATCCTTATTTTGGAGTGTAACTATGTTGATATATATTAACAAAAAGCTCTCGATGAGTTTAAAAGGAACCTTCATATTCTAAAGGAGAAACGTTCAGATGATAGAAAGCATGTTAAACACAGAAACAAAATAGTAATAAAGGTATATGTAAAACATGTGTTGACTTCTCCTCTTCTGAATGTCTGAGCCTCTATCTATTTCAGATATTGTTTCTGGACACTGAAAGACATCCTCACCTACAGTATCTAATGTACAATTTATATCTTATATCAATTTATATTTATATCTTTTTTGTCTTTTCAGGAAAAGGGGAATAGAAGTTGTTCAGGTAAGTGAAACACATGTTTTTTAAGTTACAGTATGTTTCCTATTGAGAGACCATTTTGTCAGATTTGATGTCTGGAACCAAACCAGGGCTGTCAGAATGAATAAGTTAATTATACGTTAATGCAAACTCCTTTTAATGCTACAAACTAGAAAAGTATAATTTTCAGGTACATTTAAAACAGATTAATTAAAAGGGCAATTGATTTGGCCATGACTATGGAAATCCTGCGATAAACCGCGATGCATAATTTAATCTAATGACAACCCTAAACCAAACCCTTTAGCACACTCACGTTTCACAGACTTTTACTGTAAACTCTGTAACCTCCTACGTACATGATGCACGCACTGAACAGTCATCTGTCATCAGTCACAGCATAGCAAAGGATGGTCTGTCTAGTAATTATTTAACCCTAGTCAAGGGTGCTGAGTAACGTTCCAGTAAATACAGGCCCCAGGGAAGTAAGGGCTACCTTCATTAATGGATATAAGTAAACGCAGCACATACAGCAGCATAGTAACAATTGTCACTAAGTCCTGGGAGCTCAGTGCAGAAAAGGATCTGTCAGTTTAAGTGCTCTCTGCAATTGAGGAGAAAATTATCTGGCCTTTTTTCTCCGTTTCTTTTCTTCCTGGGGGCAGGGGGTTATTTTTTTCCCCCCTCGCGTTGAGGTTACTTTTTTCCTCTCTCTGTGCTGACGATATCAGCACACCCAGAAAGAGTCCTTCTATTCCCTTGTCCTGGGAATAGTCCCAAAGTAAGCAGGGCTTTGTTTCCCACTGCGCATTCAGTCCCTCCTGGGAGACGGCAGATCCTCACAGACCCTAGAAGTACCCAGAGGCTTGGAACAGCACTGCGGCCTTCCCCGTTTCTCTTTTTCCAGGACTACCTGTTGTCAGTGGAATTTCTGTCCACCTCAAATCAGGTTGACGTTTTTATTTTTAGCTTGGATGTCACAGCCAATTTAGAGAGGTCACTTTACTCACAAGCCTAGAGGTGTTTTTGAGTACACACCAGTGATTCAATTGCCCGAGATGCACCCAATGCCAGTCACTGCCTGTAGTGTTGCGGCTACATCAGAAACCAAGATGAGGGTAGCCATTGTCATGCATTATACAAACATGTCTTCTCCAGTTGCTCTACTTAATTCTCAGCCCAGAGGCCCATACATTGTTATTTTACAATCAATGACATAATCATTTAAAGCTAGACTAAAGCTGCATTGTGTTTGAATTACTGTTGTTGGTGTATTTGAAGCTAAAACATGCTGCAGCTAATAGAATCAATCGTAACACAAAGTGTGAAATTAGGTTTGAGACAGTGAGATAACACGACTGATGGAAAGATAAACAGACAATGTTAGAAAGGAAAGGGTTCAGGAAGTGATACATTATATGCAAAATATTTGGTTTCGGATAGAGCGTTCACTTGCTTTGTCTATGTTTTATTAATCTGTTGTTTTTTTGAGCTTTGAGGAAGGGTGGGAGTTGAGTTATGTGGATTTTAAGGCCGTTTAACCTTCTCTACAAGGCTAGAGTAGAATATGGCTACCGATTTATCTCTTACAGCCTGCTTAATCACCTAACCTTGTCCCAGTGGTCTGACAGACGAGCTGACCCTGGTGATAACAACTCAACCTTGGCTAACCAAGAATAAATGGGTCCTTCTGGCAAATAAACCATTAGATCAAATTGTTCTCAACTTTGTATCAAGGTAATTTGCTCATTTGTTAACCAACAGGCTTGACTGGTTTGTCAATCAACTGATAATTAGCCCATGGCTATGTTATGCATATTATGACATAGAGCCATGCTAAAAATTCTCTTTCGCTTCTCTAATGACCCAATTTCCCTGCTCTTATAAAATACTCAGCTCTGTATCTGAACCCATTGGACAATAAAACAAAACAACCTGATTATTAGACATGTTATTGACAGAATAAGTCAGTGATTTAACTAGAAAACGGTTTAAGTGTTAATACAAGTACTTGTTAGTTGCAGACACACATTCTGCTTAATCAAGAAAAAACAAAAGAGGCATGCATATAATTATCAGTGCCGTTCCACCTTGCTATATATGTGGTATGTGATTATGCAGGGGGTTTGGCCGGCGTCATGATGTTACCCTGTGTGAACTGATCTTTGCTAAATCTGGCAGCCCTAGGGAGTTAATTTTATATTTCCATCTCCAGTGTGGGAAAGCCATCCACATGTATACCCCTCATGCCTCTTTTGTTTGACTTTTACCATTTCGTCGTAAAGCACTAGAGACTCACCACCCCCAGCTCTTTACAAGCGAATCATTACGCTCATCTCGTCTCTATTTCTCACCCCTCCATCTTCCCTTTGCCTCATCTGTGTAATTTTTCAGCTCATCAATACTGACCTCTTAGCCCTGAGCTCATGAGAGCCATCCTTCCAGTGCTCCGTACATTAGCCTGTCTGTATTTCAGAGCTGATGAGATTAACTCACCAGGCCTGGTTTCAGGGAAGCCAGTATTTGCTCTCAGAGAAAGAACTCGTCACAGCAAATGGTCATTGTTTGAGTGGGCTGTCAAAGGGAAGTTATTGAGTTACTGTTTTTATTATATGCTAAGTGCTTAGAAATTTAAAGTTTCCGGCATACCACTGTATCCCACCAGCACATTGAATTTGTGGACGCTGACAAAGAAAAGATTGTCTGCCGAATGTATGTATTGATCTTCCAGTGTACTATGATCCAAACATGGCCAGTTTGTGGCCATTATTGGGAATTAGCACATAGCGACTTTAAGACGGTGAATATAGTTAGAAATGCACTTAAAGCTTCATCACAGTGGTCATTACAACAAATCAAAACTATATGTGTTTACATATAAAATATATTTTCGTACCGATATTGATGTGTCAGTCTTGAGCTAGTTAAAAAAAAAAGTTACAGTTTCAAATGGGGAAGATAATGAATGACATAATCAACAGTCTGACCAAGGTGAGCTGTACAGCCCTTCTCAATAGGCTTGGTTGAGTTATGGAGCTTCTTTCATTGCTGGTATTAGTTTTCATCCTATGTAATTTGCAAACGTGTTCTCTAAATGTTAGAGTACCTGCAGAGCCACTTCTGTCACTCTTGTGAAGACATGCTTAACCTTTACCGAACAAAGTGTTTGTGTTAATGTCAAGCTGAAAGGCAGTTGCTTCGTCAGCTTTCATTGCTCAACATGGCAGAGACAAAACTCTTGCTACTCTGTGGGATGTTCAGAAGCTTGTGATTCTGCTGGTGGTTCACCTTCACGTTGTTTTAGTCTTATTCCTCACGTGAGATGTGACCAACAGCCACAGTTCGTCTCAGACACGTATGTTTCTCTTACACACGAGAGTGTCAATTGCCGGTACGCAAAATAAATCATTTATCACATGTTTGTCTGCACTCTCCAAACAGTCTTCTGGGATCGACTTACAACAAACCAAAGCCAGGTGAGATTAGATTCAGCTGAGTGCAGCTAGAAAAAGACATCCGAAGCAGCGGCATTAACAAGTTACTGATCCAAACACTTCTTCATACAGGTCACTGTACTTGTTGAAAAGTCAAGCTCTGTCCTCGCTGGTTGCACAAAATTACAGTCATTTGTTTCTCTTCGGGTAGAGCTTGGCCCCACGGTGAAGCTACATCAAAGCTGAAAATATACTGGCCCTGACCTACCCTCTCCCACCAGGATCCAGCATGTTTTCTGGGCTGTCCGTCACCACCATAGCCCGCTGCTAGCTCTCTGTCCCAGAGGGATTTACAAATACGTCAGCTGACATTTCTGCTTTTAGCATTTAGCAGGACATCAATGCCTTTACTGCTGGGTTCTGGGATGAGCTCTAAAGCAGGGTCACTGTGTGCGCACGGGGAGATGGAGAGCTTCATCCTCTGCGATGTGTCTTTGCCCGTGGGTGTTGACCCCTACCATGTCAAGTCCTGTTTTTGTGGAGGGGCCAGAATGTGGATGGACCCTCTGCGTTGTGTAAGCAGGAGATTAAAAGCTGTATCTCTTTTTCTCGTCCAGCAGGCCCTGTCAAACTGACACTGTTAGCTAGTCAGAAAAGTATCTCTCGCCACTGCTGCAGACCTGTCACCACCGCTGGTTGTGTTAAACACACAGTAATACTTTATCCAGATCGTGACGGCAACACATTTTATGAGTATAGCGTATGCTAACATTGCTGTCAAGGTCCTGTTTAGTGTTTAGTGTGTTTGTCACATGCTTGCAGAGCTGTGCCTGTGCGTCTCTCAACTCATGCGTTTCCTGATAAACCTGCTGCGTGGCGGAGATGCTCAATCAGCCAGGCATTGTTTCTTCTGTCTGAGTGATGGATTGTAACAAAAAGTCATAAATAGTTTGAATTCCTGAAGCAGATTATTTCTAAATATCTCATTTCAGGTTTGCATCTTAAGTGATTTCGATCAACAGTGCTGTAGTGTGTAGCTGCTGTGTTTTGTGCTAGCTTCTTATGCTAATGAAACAACATTTTGTTGAAATTTGAAGGTTTGAAGATTTTGGCGATATCTCTCTCTTAGGTGATATGATGAGATATATTGCATCATAATCTAAACACGAGGTTGTGACGTTAAATGTGTGCTGATATTCACAGCAGCTTCATCCATCATGTGTTCGACCAGTGGCTTCTAGACACCAAAAGTTGCCTAGCAGCATTCTTTTCATGTGCTGCTGTCACCTGTCAACCTGTTACCATTTGAATACCATACATTTAGTCTACACATGTCATCCAGCCACAAGTTCACAAGTTCCTTTTTAAGGCAGGACAAATATATTTCACATTATCGTACTGAAAGATCTAGCTGTGTCAAAACCAGAACCACTCTGGTTGTTTCTAAAACATTTCTATCATAAAAAATAAGTTTGAATAGTTACATTTAATTGCATCACTTAAGATTTTAGCTACACAGCCCGTCCTCCACGGCATGACAACGGTCATTTTGAATATGAACTTCATGACGCACTCTTGGCTCTGTATACATTTTTGCAGCTTGTGCCAGCATGTTGCTTTGACTTGAAGACGTGTTCCTACAGGCATGTGGAATGGAGTGGGCAGGAGAACGAGATCCAGCTCTGTGAAGATGGGCAGAGAAAGAAACGTTATAATGATGTAGCATAATGGGCTCTAGAGGGAATACGGCTTGACCCGTGTTTATTTCCAGTACATATTGGCATATTGTGTATAGCCTGCGTGTTGTGTACTATACTGTAGATTGCCTAATGAACATAAATGTTTTTCCACCCCAGTTCCATGTTAAGAGTGAGATGAGAACATTTATTTTATCTCTTCCAAAATGCCCTGCAAAGTCAAGAGCTAGACCAAGGGTGCTCTAATTAGTCATCTATCACCTCTTACAATCATTAACCAGATAATGCTGGCAGCGGCTGTGGCCAACCCTAAACCAACTTAAACTCTGTACAGTTTTACAGTTCTTGCATCGATCACCACCTGTGTGACTAAGGTGTACTGGCTCTTGGTTTGCGTACTGTCTGGACAGCACAAAGGACAGTGGTATCTTGGCTACCTCTGGCCTGTTTGCACAAGTTGCTGCTGAATTATCTTTTGTCTATAATGTTCAAGCGATCGCCATTTGATGATTAGCTAATGAGTTAATATACATCTCTGTGACACAATGTCAATATGTTTGCTCTCCTTTCCTTTGTTCAGGCTTAGACACATATGTTAATTTTACACATTAAAGCAGGGATCACGTGTAAAATGAATCACTGTGTTGATAAGATGAATTGAGACTGCCAGATTTATATTAATGCACACTTGGAGACTAAATATAGATTTCACAACACTAGTGTTTCTTAAGACCCACTATTTTTGCTCGATACACTGGAGTCCCATACTGATAGCTATTTTACCTGTCTCTTCCACTGCCAGTCTCAACACCAAACACTAACTTCTCTAAATTTAAAAGTTACTCATTTATCAGAGGCCTCGACATCGGTAAAACTACAGTCTCTCCTCTGTCTTGATTGCTTCGTTTGTGTGAGCACGTGCGCAGGCTTATGCTGTGCTACATCAGTCGTAACAAACTCAGGTCGCTGGTTTGACTACTCGGCGTTCTTTCGATTCTGTTAAACATCAAACAAATGCTAATTTGGGGTTTTCTCAGAGTCTGTCAAATATGCCCTGAGAGACTAGAGGTCTGGCCAGAGGGAGCGTGTGTGTGTAACTCATAGTAAAATAGATGACGGCAGAAATAAATCCCAAAGGTGGAATTCAAAACAAATGCAACTTAAACTCTGGCTGCACCAAAGATACTGCTGTAAATAAAGAGGAAGAAGATTATGTAGGATCAATCATAAATGTGTTTTATTACCAAAAAAAGTATGGTTGTTTCCTAAAGCACAATGTGAGATGGGAGGGTGAGATTACGGTCTTCTATACACGGATTGGGAGTATAAATGATGACGACAGTGGCAGATTCATGACTTACTAAAATTAGTTGCCCTTTTCTTAAAAATACTTCATCGGTTTGTTTAGAAAGCAAGTAGTGAAAACAAAATAAATTAAGAGAGAATAAGGCCATTTGAAGGTTTGCGTTAGAGTTTTGTGAATTATGCAGTTTATTCTGTGTACTGTACAGTTTTCGTCACTGCATATGGACCCACAATAACAGGGCATCCAAGTGCATCCATTATTCAGACTCATGCATATGGTAATTGCAGGTTTCTGAACGCCCTAGACTTCATTAGCAGTACCGCCTCCTACCAGAGCTGCCTGGTCACTGAACTGGTGCATGCATGAGCCCATCTATATTCAAGTGATAAACTTAACTGCTGCATTTTTTAGTGTGCAAATAAGATGAGAGATGTGAATAAACAGTGGCTTAGAAAGACATAATGTGTCCAAAGGTCACACGTAAAAAATAAGTGGCATAATAGTAAATATGTGGAAAAGTTAACCTGTGGCATGCAACAATGTGTTTTAGAGGAAAATAGGATATTGTGGGCTTGATCATGACTTGAGTATCAAATTGTGTGAATTTAATTAATGTTGACATACTGCATGTGAGAAAACGTGAATGTAACCGACCAGTGATTTGCGCTTTTGTGCAGCCATGATGATTCAGTGCAGTTTCTTTTAAGCTGTAAGTCTGTTTCAAATGTGGCCAATGAACACCTGACTGTAGGAAATCTCTGTTGCAAAAATAATCCTTGACCTGTGCCGTTCCTCTCTCCACAGCTGGACCTCAGCCAGCCTCTTGAGGACCAGGGTCCCCTGGACGTAATCATCCACAAACTGACTGATCTCATCCTGGAGGCTGACCAGAATGATTCACAGGCAGTGCTGCTGGTGCAGAGAGTACAGGTATGCATCTCTGTCTCCCACTCAAGTATTCGCTAATTAAAGCACAGAGATCTATCATAATGGATTTTCCTACCTCTGGAAAATCTTCAGGGTTGTGCACATGTTTGGGTAAATGTGAAAATGGTCAATTACTTTTGTTTTAAGTTCATACTCAACCTTGGCATCAGTACAAGTGCAAAGACTATTTATCTCTTGAGTTCAGCAGGCTATCACACTGGATGGATATTGAACCTCAGTAATTGTCTGGTACTGACTGACATGTGGCTGGTGACTGATAGAGATTAAATCAAGACTTGAGTATGTTTATACTTCAAAGACATATTACTGTGAAACAAATTTTCAAGAGATACCCAGCCCTTCTGTGGGCCTTGTTTCAGCTCTTTAGATATGGTAGAACAAAACGTAGATCTGTAGCACTCCTACAGCCAGTAAACGTTTATGGCCGATAGTTTTACATTTACAGTTGTAACTGCCCCAGTTCAAGGAATCAGATAGTGTAGTCAAGGAACTAAGGAGACCGATCACAGACACAGTCAAAGGTTTCTCGGTCAACTCAGCAAACCATAAAGCCAAAGTTCACTCAGAGTATTTCTCGTTCTTTGTTAAGTGAGAAACATGTCACATGAATAGCAGATCACACTTCAGAAAACTGGTGTTATTCTCTGTCTTGTGTATTAATTAATCTAGCAATGCTGCAGAAGGTGTGAAAATTTATTTTATTCCACCATCTTCCACCCTGGCAGTCTCTCCCTCTAGCTCTCCCTGTAGCTCCCTGTCTAAATGACTCAGAGGAGCTGTAATCGTGATCAGCGTCACGCGGTTCTGTCAACATGTTCCTGACTGCTCAATTAGGAAGGACAAACAGGATGTCAAAGTGGGGCAATCTCCTAAGCGGCAGAACCTGGTCAATATTAACAAATGGCTGCATTTGACACTTTTATGGAACACTAGCCATTTTGAAATAAGCGCACACGCCTTGTTTTTTTGTATGATAAAGAACGGCTTTAGATAAGCTAAAGACCTTTTATGGTGATCGTGAACAACGGGGGGAATTTTCCTTTTATGGAGGCAAAAATAGATTTTTGGTAGTTGGTTTCTAACAGGCAAGAAAGTGGTGAGTTTATTTATTAATCTTTTCAGTTGTCAGTCAGAAAAGCTAAATATTCAACTTTGCGTATTTGCTGCTATAGTTTGAGAGAATCTTGTTTTGGATATCTTTAGTTTTTAGTTTTAGTTATTTAATTCTTTCTTTTTTTAATCTAAAGTGGCTATGTACAGGCTATTGTGTTGCTAAAGGATAGCATTCTGTAAGAATTAATTATAGCTACTTAAGCCATCTGCAGATTTTAAATTTTTTTTTAGAGCATGGGAACTCTGCTTTTAGTTCTTTACGCTACCCAAAGGTTACCAGTGTGGGTGGTGGTTGAGTTGAATATCAGCTGGTAAACCAGCAGCTCAGTCTTGTGGCTCTGTCCTCTGTGACCTTCTTGTTCTGATTATTTACCTGAACACCACTGTCCTCTGTGATCACATTTCCGTTGGAAATATAAGCACTGATACATTTCTGATGTCACATTCTGATCGTAAATAACCTTGTGTGGTGGAGGGCGTGAGTCTTCCTCTCTAAAATAGGTCTTTACTTAAAACAAAATGTCATCCTGGGATGCGCTCTGGTGATTCACCAGCCTGATGTGTGAGCCATGTGCACAGAAGACATGGGTCATTAGCATGGTTTTTCTCTGGAGCTACATGATGCAACGATGATCCAGTTGGTTTAGTATTGTAGATCTCTATTTGTGTAGGACGACATGATTCAAGAAACTTAGTGTGTAGCAACAAAAACATTGCAAGCTACCTAATAATTATCATTAACTCCATACATTAGTATCTACGACATTATTAAAACTGCTGTTTTGATTAATTATTAGGAATAAGAGCACATATGGAGGTAGTATTTTCTCGTTCTACTGATGTGGCAGTTTAAGGCCTAATCAAATCAGTTTTCACTTCAGGTTTGACCTTGGCATTACAGACATGGCTTACAACGAGTGGAACAGACTGGATCCTCTACCGACCATATTTTCTGAGACCATTTAATCTCCAATGGAACCAGATCTGGTCTGAGGAATGAACAGAGAATGTGCAGCCCTCTCTTACGCCCACGCTGACATACGTCTGGCTCTCTTCCTCTCTAACACCTGCTAAAGAGCGTTCATCTCTTTCTCACCTCCTTCTCTTGTCTCTTTAACTGCAGTTCTTGTTCTGGGGTACAGGAATCAGGAAGTGGCCATCCTTATGAGCAGAGTATTCCTTAAACTCCTGGAAGATTAGTTTGGATTTATTTTATGGCGGCGGCATGTTTGACTTATATAACCGCTCAACTGGCTTTGATCAGCGCTGCCTGTTAGATCCTGGCAAATCCTACAGATGGGTCCCCCTGTCAAGCCAAAGGCATTTGTTTACATGCCAGTGCACAAATGTGGATTTTTTTTTTTTTCCATTGGACATGTGTGCTTGATGCATGACATTGCTGCATGTGTTTAATTTCATTCAAACTCGGACGGCAGTGGGGCGGTAGTGTTTTAAGGGACTGTGATGTGAGCTGGCAGGCTCTTAAATGCAATTGCTAAAGATTCCACGTAAGGAACGGTTGGCAGGAAGATCCATTGAAATGCGGAGAGAGCGGGAACGAGGTGGCGTGAGGTCGGAGCCCGAGGAGAGTCGACGAGGGGAGTTCAGTTATGTAAAATAGACAACCTCACGCTGACCTAACAGCCGGCCATGCAGAGACGCAGTGATGTAACCTACATAGGCCCGCTGGCATACATCTCCTGCTCTCACTAACTTGTACACACACGGGGGGGACATGTTGACCCTTCACCTCACTGTTTGTTCTTTGCATACTTAAATGGGTTTGTTTAACATTTCTAATCTGTATATTAGTGTGTGTCATGGCAAATGGTTGCCCTTTTAGCACATATTTGTTAATGTAACAACCCAGATATTTCCATTATTGATTAATCTGTGGGTTAATTTAGTCAGTTCGACAAATAAAATGTCCTCAGATCAATCTCATTGTCTGACCAGTGCTCACAAATGCTTTCTGTTGACTGATGAATAACTGAGTAATTGTTTTTTCCTAATGTTTTACTAAGTAGTTGTGAGTCATTTATTTTGTAAAGTAATGTGCAGACTGTATTTAGTGTGTCGTGAATGTCTGTTCAGACATGAACGATATAAAAACAGTAAGTGCATGAAATGATTGAAACACTTGTGTCTCTGTGTTTCAAGGACTACATTGATGCCCACCCTGAGACGATTGTCCTGGACCCACTTCCGGCCATCCGAACTCTGCTGGACCGCTGCAAATCCTACCAGCTCATCCGGAGATTAGAAACCTGTATGCAAGGTATCTTGTTTTGGGTGAACCTGGTGGCCAAGCTCCCTCTGACTGGCGTTCTTGGTTGTGGCGGAGAAATTCACACCTAATTGGTATCAAATCACCTGTCTGTGTAGGATTTAGTGGCATCTATCAGTGGGGCTATAGATTTCAACAAACTGGACACAGATCATGATATGATCGTCACATGTCCGCTCAATGTAACAACATAAAAACCTCGTAGGTTTCTATGTTTTAAGTGTACATACGAAGGGGACATTCTAAACTAACAACAAAAAGACAACCATTTGTAGATACATGTGGTTACACAGGAATGAAAACATAATTATTTCTGTTAATAGATCTCCCTAAATCCTACACACTGCTCTTTTACTTTAAGGATTGATTCTTGGGGGTAAATTGGATCTGATCTTCCATGTTGTGGTAAAAAATGGTGAAACTTTGTCTTGCAAATTCAAGTTCGTATTATCTGTGTTGCATCCTGCCGTTTTATATAACCCCGCTCTGTCCGAGTATAAACTGCGCTGTGAAAGAGATTCAGTTTGATTTTCACTCGACTGTGTGACAAGAGTGGATGGTAAACACCATTAGTCTCTGTTCCTTTTCCACTCCTCAGTATTATATAAAAGCAAAAGTTGTCCAAAATAATAAAGTAACTGTTGCTTCCTTAGACACAGCCTTCTGCCTTACTTAACATGTCTAGTATTATTGAGGGGATGGAGCAGAGTGGAGGTGACTCCAGGATCTCTGTCTTTCCTCTTCACTTCCAGAGGGGACACATTGGTAACATATGACACCACCAGCGCTTTTCTCCTGAATTATGTTACTTAATGCTTCCGAGCAGATGTTTAATTCTTGCCGGTCGAGCGCCTCCCTGATATCATAATTCCTCGCCTCCCTTTCACGCAACAAAACCACCTCTTCATTTCACCGTGCCTGAACTCGGCGTGAACTTGGCTCTGCGTGTCTCGCTGATGCTGCCTTCGCGTCGGTCCTGCAGCACCTCCCCACCCCCACCCCCCGTCGCTGAGCCCATAAACTAATCACCCGGCAGTGTCTTTTAGCCGGGGGCGATGACGACAGGGGTACATTCTCTATCGACAACACACTGTAAGCACACCTGTGACTCATCCACGCTTCCTTTTCTCCCATAAATGGCAGGGAACGTAAACCATTTAATTATTACTTCACCGAGCACCGAGTGTGTGAAGGGGCTGAGTGCGTGAAGGGCTTGCGCTCCAGTGACAGAGCAACGAATCAGAGAGGTTTCAGCGTGTCGGCCGTGTCAGTGATTTCTTAAAATAGAATCGCAAGAAGACGTCTTTTTATCCAAACGGACACGATGACTGTTATGTAACAACGAGTATAAGCTGCATCCTTCTGTGCAGTTGGTTTGAAGAGAGCGATGCCCCACTAGCTTAATTTATAAGAAGCTCTTTATTTTCCTTTAACTGCTCTTCTACCGTTACTGCATGTATTGCTTTCTGCCGACATTTAGGTCCGCATACCAAACCTGCCTGGCAATTGCAACCAGTTTAGACTCGAGTATGTTGTAAGCCATTATAATCCTCGTAGAACATACCACAGTGACTGTACCAAAAAAAAAACAACATCATGTGACTGAGGATAAATGTAATGTCTGTCAGCAACAATGACTGCCAGATCTGGGTTAAGAGTGTGAGAGTGTTTGAGTCTACCTTGCTTTCTTAGGCACAGACACTTCCTCCTCCTTATCAACCGAGGCCACAGAGTCCAGGAGCAGCTGCCAAGGCAACCCAGCACTAAAAGGCCATAGAGAGGCTGCCATGCTTCACAGCCTGCATGACTCAGAAATAGTCCCTCAATAGGAGGAAGCACTTGAGGTGTGCTTGCGCTTTCTCGTGAAAAGCGAACCCTGTTTTATCACTTGAGTGGCCTCTCGATGTTAAATGGCCTCAGTCATGGTACATTTATCTGTTCTGGTACAAACTGTTTAAAATAATATAAAAGAAAGTACAAGAATTTGATTATCGTAACGTTATGTTTAATAGAAAGCCGTCAGACAAGGGCCACATGAGCGCTAATGGATCGGTGTCGTTGATTCATGTCTGTGCTTATTGGAACTTTGGCGCTGCTCTGTTGTCTAACTTTGGTTTGTGTTTCATATGTGAGCCAGAGCAAGGTAACTGTTTATGTTCCTTAGTGGAATCCACTGGTTCCTGTGTATACACGAGTTTTGATATCTCAAGACTGTTTTTGTAGACAGAAACCGTCGTCAAGTCAACTCAATAAAACGAAAGCCTCGCAGATAAAAAGAATTCTCCTGAAAACACAGCGGATTCCTTCGAGCCAGGCTGAAACCTTACTCGGGTATTTGTATATTCGTCAGACTGGCTTGAGGTCTCTGCGTTGGCATCAGTTTACGCCTCAGCGAGGACCAACAGAACAAGTGTCCCGTTTATGCAAGTGATCAATAATTAATCACAGAAAGACAAACACAGGGAGATGGTTTAAGGCCCAAGCAGGCAGCCAAGTCCAATGAGCCAAGTGGTGGGTAAGATTGTCCAACTTGGGTTAAAGACTTCCTACCTGTCCGGTTGACCTGTGCTGCCTGCTTTTGCAAAATGATGAATATCTGGTCAAAGAATTCCTGGATTTACATTTCATCACAAAACAATCCTGTTGTGTCATTATTCAAATTGAAGCTAAAGCCTCTTATTGAGAAATGTAATACTCTTAGGGCACAGTCGTGTTCAGAGTTCAATTTAAAATATTGAAAATCCTGCTGCTTTGCCTCGGAGCGACGCACGGAGAGCAGCAAGAGAAGATGCTGGGGTTTCTAGGAAACAAGCTCTAAATAGCAACAAGAGAGCTCAGCCTTCCAACTAAACAGCACCACAGTTTATGAAGTGTAATGTAACTTGGCTTCCTGTTGTTTTCTGCACATAATGCCTCAAAGCAGATTGAAGAATCTGAAACCTAGGTGTTATAACAGGCCTGTTGAAGGAATTCCTCCTCCATTCACTCTTGGTTTCACTGCCTGCCAGTTTGTTCATTTGCTTGCATGAATGTGATGCAACGGGGTGAACAGAATTAGACGTGGCAGATGTCCTGATGAGATAAAAGGTGAAACAAAAAAACAACTGGATAATGACATTTAAAAAGCATCTCATTGTTGAGCCCTGTAAACGTCGTCCTCGGCTCCGCTGGGTCTGCTGCAAGCACGCAGTGTTTAGACAGAACCAGAGATTGATCCTCCCCTCCACCCCCTTATTCCTAAAGCGTCATCCGGAGCCAAGCATGCACGCTATTACAAACTTGGCCACACGCTCTTATCCACCATTACCCGGTCTCTTTATTATAAGTCCTCAACTTGGGGCTTGAAATGTTTTCCATTTGATGAGATTTAGGCATTTTGATGTTTTTTTGTTTGAAAAAAAAATGAACCGCCATCAGTCTTTGGGAACTCAGTGATGTAATGTGGATATTTTCCCCGTCGCACTGTTTTCTGAACGACATTACGCTGCTATTCTTGTCCTGGTAAAATAACATCAGTGTGAGGAGCACATTTGAAGGCAGTGCGGAGATGACTGATGGGTAACCCTCTGGGCTTCCTGCTCCCAGCGCTGCCTGGTTTCAGAGCCAGCGCTGGACTAGACCCAGCTTTACAGGGAAAGGTTACAGAGCACAAAACAAGTATCTGACTGTGAAAGAGAACAGGACTATTCTATACTTGTCTGCCACATAAAGGCAAAAAATAGGAACACTTCAACCATAAAATATCTATTTTGGCTTGCTTTAAAGAGGCAGAATCAAAGTCCTCCTATTAGGAAATTAGTTTTGTACATGGTGTGAAAGCACATGTCGAGTTGCAGCTGAGCTGGAGGGCATTTCATTTCTTGTTTACAGTCACATCACAAGGTGGATACTTAAAGGATTATTCAGGGTTATTAAGACTTACTTACTTAGAATTACTTTCATAGCTGTACCAATCATTTCTCTCACTTGTGGTAATGTTGTAATCACCAAAGTCACTGAGAAATTGAAACACGGCAACACAGTGAAGTCATAGGACTGGTATTAAATAACCAGATTATATAAACTGCTTCATTTGTTGTAACTGCTGCAATATATTAAATGGAAAAGCAGTTTTTTAAACTTCCATAACTATTGTTGGTCATTTGAATCCAGATATTGATCCTTAAACTCAATGTTTATTAGTAAAGTAGGATATAATTATGTTCCCTGTACTGTACATAGCAAAATAAATAGATTGTATAATATGTTTGCTTATTACGTACACTAGTTTAAATTAATGCATTGTGACATAACAATCCTGCACTTAAATCTTAGCTTTGTTATAATGTTCAGTTTATGTTGAAACGGCGTCAGAAAGGTGGTGATTCATGTTTTGGAGGATGTAGGTAGTGGTGACGTTCAGCTGGACTGAATTAAACACAAAAGTGTTTTTGTTACTTAACTAAATGCCGTTGTCAAAATACAACACAATACAATACAATACAATTCAATAAGTACTAGAAACCACAAACCTCTAAAATGAAAACACAGTTGAATCAACGGCTCTCTCAGTTATTTTAAACGAATGCTGAATACCATAACCTTCGTGAAGCTGAGAGTTATGCAGGACTGTTGTGTTAGAGTGTATTTGTTTACACATTCAGAAAACTTTAACTTTAAGGCACTTTTAATGTATCTCATAAAAAGCAGAAAACAACTAATACTTGTGAAACAGTTAAATTAATTAACTAAAGACTGCACCACAAAATGCAATGTGCCATTTACTGTGTTATAGATAATGGGGATTCCCTTACACATAAGTTTTTCAAGTCAGGTTTATCTAGAACTACGATCTCAGCACCCTTGCAGGAAAATGCAGAACAGTGCTTAATAAATTTCAATGCTGAGTCTTGAGTTTGCTGAAACATTTGTCCGACTATCAGCCCAAAACTGCAAATTTCCCCCAAATGAAAAGAGTTAGCAGTTGTGTTTGTTACAATAACAAAGAATCCTTAACTCATCAATTCATTTTCCCTGATTGTTATGGAACCGGATATGCAGCATCCGCACTAAAGTCGTTTATATGATCTCTTTTGGGCCACTTAACGTGGTGTTATGGTTATTATACGTCTGTGCCGTCCCGCTGTAGACGCCTGTGGGGCCCTGAGTACACCCAGAGCTCAGCACTGGAGTTAATGTAGGCAAATGAGATTCTCCTGACCTCAGCACTTGCGGGGAGCAGAGAGCCTGGTCACTGTTGAGGCCCACAGCACACAAAGACCGGCGTTTTTCCATTGTGCTTTTGACATTAGCAATTTGCCAGCTCTTGCTCTGCCCCCTTCACTGATTTCCTCTGGTGATATCTCTAGCCATCTGCCTTATCACCCAAGTGTACCTGCTGCAGAGGGGAAATTACAGAAGACAGAACATTAATATCAGTGCGTCCTGAGCTGTGATAGGGTGAGGTATGATGAAACTGCAGGGCGGTTTTATTATTATTATCATTTTCAGTCTTATCAGAAGGGACCGACCTGCTGTTACAGGATATAGTAGTAGATCATGAAGTAGAGATGAGTGAGAAAGAGGCCGGATGTTTGTGATTACTGCTTTGCACTCGTTTACGATGTAATAGAGCCTGTGGCGTTTTCTGTTGCAACCGGTGAAATGTCAGTCACGACTGTCAGCCTGTCAGGTGATGCATCAAATGACAACGTAATATACTCAGCTGGTTTGGCTTGTAGTTCCTCATGAAATACCACGGAGTGTCATGAAATGTCTTCTGGTGTTTCAGCATTTTCCAGTGTGTGTGTGTGTGTGTGTGTGTGTTTGAAGGCCCTGCAAGCTTTCTTCTTTATTTATTAAAACAGGAGTCACTTGTCCCCTGTGGGCCTTAAATGGCCTCTGTCGTGTTTGTTGTGTAAACCTGTCGCGAGGACGGGATATAAATGGCATAACATTTTGGCCCAATTGATTGAAGTAAGGTGTTTCTGCGTGTGTGTTGAGGTCTTAAACATCTGGGATAGCTGGGACAATGTGCAAATTAGTGTCGGCAACTGCATGCTAATGAAATGTTGCAAAAGTTTTGGGTGTTAAATCACCTTATTGAATCGTCTTTTTCTTTTTTATTAGATGAGAGGATTTGCTCTCCTCCGTTCATGGTCCTGAACACAGAGTGCAGCCTAGATGTGCTGGAGCAGATCAAGAGGCAGGGACTCACATTCCCCTTCAGTAAGTATCTCCGCCTCGGCTGTGTTCACACTACAGGCGACAGAAGCTGCAAACCCGGCAGCTAAGTTGTTGGCAAGTCACAGGTGAAGTGCTGCCCAAGGGCTTGTTGATGTTATGTTGTCATCTGTTGAGAAAAAAAAAATGAAGTGGTGGAAAAAAAACATGTGATTGGTTGACGCAACACAGCGAGCCTGCTAAACTCTGATTTGTAGTCCGTCACTTGCGTCCCACAGCGACAAATATCAGGTGTTAATCTGAAATCTTACTTTTTAGTTTGCGACCTATTATATACACCGATCAGCCACAACATTATGACAGGAGAAGTAAATAACACTGACCATCTTGTGATGATGCAATGTTCTGCTGGGAAACTTGTGGACCTGGAATTTGTGTGGCTGTTATTTAGACATGTACCACCCACCTAGACCAGACCACGCACCCCCACCCTATAGCAATGACACTCCATAGTCACCTCCAGCAGGATCCAGCCTGATACACGTGCAAATACGGTTTAGGAACAACTTGAAAAACATGAAAAACAGCACAAGGTTTTGACCTGGCCTCCAAAATTATCTCCTACATTAATGTTGTGCCTGATTGTGTAGGCTGATAATGATATGTTTCTTCGTTAACTGTTTCCAGTGTAACTAAAGCAGGAGAAGTATTTGAGTTAGTTCCTTTCAGTGGTTGTGAAACATTGCTTAAAAAAAAAAAAAAAAAACACTTATCGTCGCCTACATTTCTTCCACAGTTTGCAAAACACGAGTGGCTCATGGCACCAACTCTCATGAGGTAAGAGGCCCCTGAGGCTGCTCACACCCTCCATAGTTTGCTTTGTGTAACCAGTAACAGTCGTCGTGTCACCGGACTGTCATTTAACTCCAGTTCAAACAGCTAAATCAGATAAAGGGCTCTACCTCATGTTTCTTTGTGTGTCAGCTGAGATCAATACCCCTGTGAGGCGAGGCAAACAGCCTTCATTCCTCCGTGCTACGAGAATTGAGTTAGGCTTTAACTCCCATTGATGATCTCAATGTTTTTCTCTGCGACCTCTTTGTCATGTACCCTGCGTCCTCCCGTTCACAGATGGCCATTATTTTCAGTGAAGAGGACCTGAAGGATGTGAAGCCTCCGTGCGTGATCCAGAGCTTCATCAACCACAACGCTGTGCTCTACAAGGTGTTTGTGGTGGGAGACTCCTACACCGTGGTGGAGAGACCTTCCCTGAAGAACTTCCCAGCCGGACCTGCAGGTGAGAACGATGGACATTCAGAGAAGTCAGGTGGGGAAGTCCAAGGGCTGCTATCAGCCACACTGCTCAGGTTGTATAGTCTGCACAGCTTCTCCAAATTACTCAATAAAAGACCTCATAAAATGGCTTTTATAGTCCCTGGGATTGGACCTGTTCGTCCTTTTAAGGGGTGCAGCAGAGTGCAGTTGAGTTTTACCCTGCTGGTACACGCCGTTGAAAATAAACAAGACGAGTGGTGTTTCTCTCCATAAACATATCAGAAGTTTTACCCGTGGCGTGTTTTTGAATACAGGGTTGTCCCCTGATCCACCCGGCTCCCGGTATTTGCATGTGATACAGTAGAGGCCCTCATGCAAACCATTTTCACCATCAGCGTAGTAGTCGGCTTTGTGTAGCCGAGCAGAGAGAACAGATGCTTTCAGCCTGGAATGCTGAGTGGCACAACAGAAAAGCTCGGCCCTTTGCAAAACACATAAAGCAGCATACCACAGCGATGCGTCCGCACAGACTTTAGATTAGTGTCTGAATCTATACGTTGGGTGTCGCACCCAGAAAGCGGTGCGAAAAAGGCTGCACAAAAGAGAATGGAGACGGAGAGAGAGCCCAGCCTGGGACTGAATGAGCCGATCTGCCTCCACTGCACTTCATTACCACGACCCTCGATGAGCCGAGCAGCATATTTATTTGGACAGTGATGGAATTTACTTTTCCTCTCCGCTCTCCTCCCCTCTTCCTTCTCTCTGACTCTGAAGTTAATCATTACGACGAGAAGAAAAGAAAAGAACGGAAAAATAAATTTGCATTCCGTCCTGTCACATTCATCACTACTTCTAAGACAGTTCTCCACCTGAGGCAAACAGTTTATATACTCTTGAATATACTAACACTCAATATGGTTATGAGTGAGAGACTTGAGGACCGGGATGGCTTAGGTTTACTTTTCTTTCACTCCAGGTGTTGAAATCAGTAAACAGTGACATTCATTTTAAAGTTGCCTGAGTGCTTTGCATCTAGTTGAGCTTTGCTGCCACCTAGTGTCCACAATGAGACTCAAAATCCTGCTTCTCTTTCAGAAAGGAAAGCCATATTCTTCAACAGCCACAATGTTTCCAAACCAGAGTCGTCCTCAGACTTGACCTCGGTACGTCCTCAACGCCACCAAACATTATGTCATTTCCTCACCGCTGCGTTGGCTAACACGCGACTTTTAATATATTTTATCCGCCACAGAGAGAGAACGTCGAGGGAATGTCTCTGCCACCCAATGACGATGTCATCAGAGAGTTGTCCAGGTCACTGCGACAGGCGCTGGGAGTGTCCCTGTTCGGCATCGACGTGATCATCAACAACCAAACAGGCCAACATGCCGTCATCGACATTAATGCATTCCCTGGTGAGTGCAGCCTCCTGTTTCTTCAATATCTGAAGCTTCCCTGTTAGTATGGACTGCAGTCTACTGCTACCGGTGTCTGATTATAGTTTGTGGTATGTTAAGGCTTTTTGAGATGCAAAGGATCCTGAATTTAACCAAATTTTTGAAGAACACAAGAACTTACAGGCTACCTTTACTTAGCTTCCTAATGCCAGTAAGGTTTCCTGTGATGTGCTGTAATATCTGGCTTTATTAAAGAACAGATTAGGTCTAACGTTATATATTGGAGGTAAATCTTACTGTTCACTGCTTCTGAAGTTATCAAATAAGCTCCGATGTAAACAGGAAGTGAAGTCACTCCGTAATGAATCCATGAAAACACATTCTTTATTTACCAAATTATCTTCTATCCATTTTGTTTTTCTAAAACCACTCTCCGCTTGTCCTCCTGTGTTCCCAGGTTACGAGGGTGTCCCTGAGTTCTTCAACCACCTCCTAAACCACATCAGCAGCATGCTCCAGAGCCAAAACCCTGACTTTGCTCCTGGCAGCGAGCAGCCCAAAGGCCTGCCGGTGAGCGCCTCGGTACCCAGCGCCGCGCCGCCCGCCTCGGGCTGCTGCAGCATGCTGGGAAAAGAGCTGCAGAGACTGGGCTGCAACTCGGCCATGTCCCCCAACTTCCAGCAGCACTGTGTCTCCACGATAGCTACCAAGGCTTCCTCCCAGTGACGGATCCCCCGCCCCGTTTGATCCCCAAACAAACAAAAAAAAGAAAGGAAAAAAAAAAACTGATGACAGTGGTGACAATAATAATGAATAATAATCATAGTAATTATGATGTTAATGATGATAATATATCTAATCAGAAAAGTTTTCCTATATAGTTATTGAAAAATGATGGTGATTGGGTGTAAGCTTTCTTTTCTCTCTGCCTTTTGTATTTTTGGTTTTGTCTAACGAGACTTAACAGTACTGTAATGTGAACTTTTGGGAACTCTTGCCTAATAGCTGTTTTTATTTTTCTCTCTTGTGTGAAATCTCTGTAATGAAAGGGTCCAGATGAGGTAGCTAATGGGAATGGCCTAATCGGGACTGGAGAAAGACGTGCCACTAGACGTGCAATGTATGATCGCTTGTATTTTACACACACATTCACACACATTTACACACACACACAGGCACATTTACACTGCAACAAACCAGTGTTTTGTATCCTGGTCAATACCACTGACTCCTCTGTGCAAAGTCCCGGGGAGAAGACGTGGCTGGGCATTTGAACACTACTCCGCAGATCCCAGGCTGCTATGTGACTGTGGCCAACTGACGGCAGAGGACATCACGAGTCTGAATAGTTTTTTTGTTTTTTTTTGTCAGTTTCAACAAACACGTGAGCCGTTTATTTTTCTGAGTGCCATCAAATTTGTAGTAAGGTCGACCGCGGAAAAGACAAATGTTTAAAAAGGTTCTAATCTCCATGACCATGTGACCAATTCTTATTTTTTTTTTTAAATGTTGTTGCACCAGTTAGTACCAGTTTTTTTTTTCCTGTGTGTCAGATGCCGGATGTTTGGTGTTCAACAAACAAACCCAGTTTGAGTCGCTCCACTGCAGGAAGACGAGGATCACATTCCCTTATTTTGTGTGTTTCTGGATGTTTTCAGAGAAATTCCGTGATTTTTCAGAATTCCAGCGGGATCTTTGTGAGGGTTCTCACGTCCCTTCATGGGGTTTGTAGTCTCCTTAAACACTCTCCATGTGTCTTCAACGCTTGTGTCTGTAACGTGAGCAAAGTACTCTCCTGAGGCAAACTTGACTTAACAACACAACATTATTTTCGCTAAAATGAAGGTGAAATGCCTGAACGCCCGTGCAGACTGGGTGCTTGTTTTGCCACCGTTAAACGTCGAGCAGCACTTCTTACACTTAAGAAAAGCAACAGTCCAGTCGGTTCATCTGCTTAAATTCTCTGGCCTGTCTTCTGTTCCAGCTGCTGTATGTGTGTCACGTGTTAAAAATCAATCAGTGGTGGGAGAAGCTGTTGTACACAGTGTTCACTGTGAGATTTTTTTACTCCAATTTTGTTAATATCTTTGTCCTGACATCTACTAAGAGCAACTTTATTTTATTGAGATTTTATGGGGAAAATGTTTTATATAAATGAAATGAGAGAAGCGGTGTTTCTGAACAACATGTGGGATATTTACTAGAGGAATAGTAAAGTGCTGGGTCTAGCAGGTGGTGTGAAAGGGACAGATGAGGTGGTGGCTGACTGGCGCTGTTCCCTCTGGTATCTAGTGGGAACGAGCACTAACCTGCAGTGAATACAGATTATTGCATTCCTTTGAGCCTGCTGCTGCTTCTTCTTCTCTTGTCCCAGTGAGTTCCTCCTTGCTGTTTTATTTCCTCCATCAGTATCCAAGGACGGTCCTCCAGCTTCACCCGTGATTTGTGAATAATCACTGCAGCCATCTCACCAGCATCTCGCTGGGACAAAAGAACAGCAGCGACATTCTTTTTGAAGGAGGTTTTCACTCGATATCGAAGTCCGAGAATAGCATCCGGTTTTCCCCACAAGTTGAGAGTGCAGTGTAGTAACCATAAAGTATCACAGCAGGTTCAGGGCGCGTCCCTGTTAAGGTTGGAAAGGCTGACATCTGTGTACACAACTATACTGTGTCCTATCTCGTGTTCCTTATTGTGCTTCTAAATGGGAAATAAATGGTTAACCCTACTCTTCTGCAACCCGGACGGCGTCATCATGCTCCCAGCTTCCACCTGAATGTTTACTTCTTGGGTGTCTTGTACAGTACGTGTATATGCGCCTAGGCTTACATCCGTACAGTATGTCGTTTTGTATCAGTTCTGTAATTACAAATCCACAATTTTGTGACCTTTTTTTTTTTTTTAAATTAAAGGGCCGACAATTCTACAGGGCGAAATAAACATGTGAAACCTCGTCTGGCTGCATTTTTTATCCTCCTCTTTCTTAATTGATGCTTTGTCTCCATGAGTAACGGGTCGGGGTTTATAAATTGTGTATTACTGAAACCATAAAGTTAAGCTCTAAATACTTTAATTTCTTTTACAAACATTCCTTCATGAATATATCGAGTGCAAAGAGAAGACTGCAGAACAAAGTGCAGCGATTCTCAATCCAAGCCTCCAGGTGTTTATTGCTTCAGTCGCACATTTCATTGATTGGGAGACAGTGAAAAAAAGCACAAACATTTTCCACAGGGCCAATTCAGACATTTACAAAACACGTATTAAAATAAAAAATATATCTTTTCATAATCTTAGTTTTCTGTACATGTAAAAAAAAGAACACAGACAGATATATAGAAGATATATTTACAAGAACGCCAGAGAAATGAGGCTAAAAAGGTTGCTAATGCTACTTCCAGGTCTCTACGCTGCTGCACTAATGAGACTGTAGGTGATGTGACGATGGCGTCGCCAGCAGTCCCAGGATGGTTGACAAACAGTGCAGCTTTTCCTTAACGTGTTCTGGCAACTTCTCATTTTCCTTATACCTGCAGAGAAGACATAAATACATGTTTGAACAGTTGTCTCCCAGCTGACACTATCTTTATAAATACTGATGAACACACATGACTCAAACATGTTTCCTACCTGGTGATCCTTCCATCTGGAGACGTGTAGGTGATGCAGGAAACTCCAGCCTGAACCACCAGCTGAGACCCGTCGTTGAACTGCACCCACACCTCTCCACTTGTCAGCTGCAGATACAAAAGTCTTTTAATCACAAACAATTCCTTCGCCGTTCATGGAATATTTATTAACTAATTCATTCGTTAATCACCTGGGAGGCCCATCCAACATTGGGCACAAATATGGACTTGACCACCTTCCCTGCGCTCTGAACCAGGTCCTGTCGCACCGGGGAGCTTTTCTTAGTCAGGCTGGCCGTGGTGAAATCTGAGCCGTCGTAGGAAATCATCTGGAAATATGAGTTGAAGAGTCAAACACGAATCTCAGCGCAATCTAGAGCTTTTACAATTTATGACGTGTATCCATCCACACTGACTCTGAGGTTGATCTGCTGTTCATACGATTTGAACTTAACGATATCTGCAACACCCGATCTTAGCATTAAAAAAATTAAGCTTCAAAAACATGAAAAACACAAGGTCTAGTGTGAATGTGTAGGTACGGCGAAGGAGACAATCATGTATGCAAACTGAAAACTCATAAACACACAAGTTTTCAATGACCCCTGCATCGGTGGAGCCCTCTGGTTGGTGGTCAGGGGACCAACAAAGGGTTAATTGATGTGACAACCAAAAAGAATGCAAACCACCAAACACAGCGCCAGTGGACGGGGCTTAACGCTGTGAGACACTTACTGAAGGAGTGATTTGTGGAGGCTTCGGAGGAGAGGCTGTATCAGGAGGCGACGCATGGGAGGGCAGGGACGATGGGCACGGGGAGTCTGAGCTGGCAGGTCTCCTGAGAAGAACACATAAAACAAAGCTTTGGCACAAATAATGAGAAAAAAGAAAATAACTATTAGCATATGACTGAACTTTCCCTCTCACCTGCCAATAGTGATGGGGAAGAAAGGGACGTTCCTGGTGCCGCGCTGCTCCTCTGCTGCGATGGCCGCCTCCAGTGACAGACACATGTTGTGGCCCTCGTCAGAAAGCTCCACGTACAGCCGGCTCTCTGGGCTCAGGCCGCTCAGGCCGACCTCTCCCTTCACCGTGTACGACTTCCCGCTCTTCTCCACCACTCGCACCAGCTCCGATGTCTTGTGTGTCTTTGCTCCTGCATCATACAGTTGTTACATGTTCATTTACAGAGTCAGATCAGGTACTTCATGGTGTACTCCATGTTCAACAAACACATTTGACTCACCATCATAGAAGCAAACTTCCAGGTCTGCATTGGGAGAGTTCTCCATCAGCATGACTTTAGCATACTTGGTGTAGAGAGTCACTTTAGGCGTCTTGGATTTAACAAGCTGCACAAACTTGGAGGCGTACTGGTATTTCTTCCAGTATTTCTCTACAACAGAAATCATGTCCATTAAGATATCATGTCTAATCTTCCATCAATATATTTATATATTTTTATTTTTATTTTGGTGTGATTCATCCATCAGAATACCTGGAAGGTCCTCGTAGCTGCATATAAGAATATCCTCTGGAGGAGCAGGGGGACGGTCCAGCACAGGAAAACCTTTTCCACCATTAGGCTGGTATATCGTCACCTGCAACAGACGGTAACAGTCCATTTACTGCTACAAGGACAGGCTGCATGTGATATCATATACTACATTGCCCCATACATCAAATTAAATGAGCCACTGCTTGATAAATGTATCCGTACCATCAACCCATCGCTGGAAATCCGAAGGACTTCTTTAACTCTTTCTTGCCCACTCTGGCTTTTTAACAGCTCCATGCACACTTCACCTGTTTCCAGGACACTCACCTGCAGGAAAGAAGAGAAAAAGAGATTAGACGTCAACAAATGTCCTTACTTTTAAAGGTGAAACTAAAACTCTCAGCAGCGTCTTACAACAGCATTTTTGGTCTTCTGTCTGATGGGCTTCAGTCTGGATGCACACAAAGGCGGCACGATGTCTCTCAGTGTTTTCTTCTGCTTATCTGTGCTGGGTTTGGATGTGGGAGGCTTTGACTCTCTGCTGTGAGGAGACTGGAACTCTGCTCCAGGCATATTCTCCCTGTATGAGTCAGGGTTGGGGGGGAGAAGGTGGTGCGGGTGGTGCTGGTTGTGGTGAGGGTTGGCGCCTCGGCCCGTGGGCTTGTCTGTCCACGAGTTGTGAACCCCCAACGGTCCTCTGTTGCTGTGGAAGCTGCCGCTGCTGCTGTGAGCGCTGCCGTCTGTGGGCCTCTGACCAGAAACTGAGAAAGAAAATAAATATTTGGAGAATGTTGCTTTAGCTTAATGACCCAAATGTTTATATTTAAGCTTAAAAAAATCTATTACACACATAATCATCATTATAATGATTTTACCATCATTGTTGAGCCAATTTGAAACGCCCTCCATGTCCTGAAACTGCAAGTTTGGTGGAGGCGCGTTCTCTTTGGATAAATACCCAGAACTGAAACAGAAAGTGCAATTAATTAGTCTAGTTCAATTTGAAAAATAAAGGGAAGTTCATGAAGAGGTCGACTATTACTTTGCTGACTGTTTGACAGGAGGAGAGGGAAGCCTTCCATACTCTGAAAATGCGTGTTGAGTGGAGGACATGGGGAAGATCGGCCGTCCTACACCAGACAGACTCTCCTCTGAGTGGCATCTCCCCAGCTCAGCGTGGCCTGAACTCTGGCCTGGGGCAGAAGAACTGGAGCGGTCTGAAGAGTGAGCCCTCCTCAAATAGCGGGAATGAGGCTGCCCGCTTTCTTCGACGTGAACTGCCCTGCTCCTGCCCTCTCTGTGAAACCTGTCCGGAGGGTACTGTTGCTCCCACAGGTCTCCGTCCTCAAAACACGCGCTGTTGGGCTGACGTGAAAGACTTGGAATGGGCATCATGCGATTGGGTAGGGCGGAGCTAATCATGTGCCTGGTTCGCCTCTGGAGGCGGCTGCTGCTGCTGGCTGAGGTGGAGGAGGTGCAGGCTGTGGAGATGGTGGCAATGCCACTGTCCATGGAGCCTTCATCCCCCAGGCCCAGCTCTTTGGTCCTGACCAGCAGGCTCTTGGTCATGAATGGATGGTCCAATACTGCAGAGAGACTGGGCCGCTGGGTGGGGTCTTTCTGCAGCAGCTGATGTATCAGGTCCTGAGCCTCTAGAGAAACATGGGTAGGCATCTCATACTCTCCGAGCACCACTTTAGACAAAGTGTGCCTCACTGTGTCTGTGTCAAACGGAGGGCGACCCATCAGGAAGGCATAGAACATGCACCCCAGTGACCACACGTCCGATTCCAGGCCATGGGCACTGCGAGTGGCCACCTCTGGGGAGATGTAGTTGGGCGTCCCACACATGGTGAAGTGCTTTTCATTTGGGAGTTTGAGTTGAGTGGCCAGGCCAAAGTCTGCTATCTTAATGTTCATGTTGCTGGTCAGCAGAAGGTTGGACAAGGTCAGATCTCGGTGCAAGATGCCATGAGTGTGTAAATAGAGCATTCCTTTCACTATCTGATGCATGAAATGTCTTGCTGTGAGACACACAAAAAAAAAAACATCCTTTTAAAGGCAGGCAACTCACAAAACAGACAAATTATTTCCTGCAAGACAATTCACGATTATGTTTCAGAATGAAAACTTCAGCCTCACCTTCATCCTCGGAGAAAGTCATCTTTTGCTCCTTAAGATACCGACTCATCTCTCCATTGTGGCACATCTCCAACACCAAATACACATAGTTGCTGTCCTCAAAGTAGTTGTACAGCTTTGTAAAAAAGACACAAAATACAACACTTACAAAGTGTGAAGGCACAAAAAAAATATGAACGCAATAAAATCTAAAAAATGTCTTTAATCTAAAATAATTGTACTGCTGTGGTCCAGAAAAGCTGTATCAGCGTTAATAACCATGCTACTGAAGACCGATCCTAAAATTTAGTGAAGTGGAAATAACCAGTGGAGTCACAGCTCCACGCTACATAACCATGGCAACGAAACAGAAAGTTAATAAACACATTTAAAGACAACAGAAGTTAGTTCCTTGCCTGAGTGGTGTTAGTATAACACAAATAATCTAAAGGAGAATAAACACACAAATAATACATCAAACTTCATGCTGTGTATTAAGAGGGCTCCATCACGGGAAATCAGTTGCAGTCACTTACCTCGAGTATTGATGGATGTTTCAGTCGGCAGTGAATCTCCACCTCGTTTGTCACACGCTGGACCATGCCAGCTTTGTGCATTGCTTTTTTGTCGATCTGCAGATGGAACAACGGGGATAATTACACACCTGCCACTTTCAGGATCAACGTGTAACACGGTGCAACTCGGCAGTTTGGTCTGTTGACTAATAGTCAATCTGTCGCCCACAAAGACAGGGAATTACTAAAACCTCATTTGTGGGGAGTCAGGGGACCACAAGACGCCCATGGGACACACCTGAGCTCTTATAATCCAACACGCTTCAACGGTCGACTGATCGCAACAGCTTGTGTGTTAAGTGTCTACATTACAGGTACAGCATGTTATAATTAACACATAAAGGGTCTTACCGTTTTGATCGCAACCTCCAGGCCAGTCCTCACTGATTTTGCCCGGTAAACACATGCAAAGGAGCCTTTGCCAAGGAGGGTGAGGACCTTAAAGTCCTGCAAACATTGAAAAGAAAAGAAAACACTGAGTTCTGCAAGCGATGAATGAAAAATAAAAACATTATTACTCCCCTCTTATCATAACACAGACAAGATCTTTAAAAGCAGATACCTCAATCCTGAGCTCCTGAGCATAAGATAAACTTTTCCTCTCATCTCTGGGGGTGTCCGGAGAGAGGTTTTGAAAGAAATAGTGAATAACCTGATCAAACATCGCCCCGCTAGTCTGCGACATGCTGGACGTTCAGGTAAAAAACCGTCAATCCTGCAACCGAGGACTCACACACAGGAGAAATCCTCCCACAACAAACGTTAACTGTCAAACAAGCCACTAACACCTGACGCCGTCATATGGCCAACCACAACCTCTAATTATCCCGGCTCTCTTCCCGCTAACGAGGACCACTTGTAGCCGTTTCTAGGCAGCATCATGTTGGGGTTACCAAACTGAAGCACCGAGGAGAAACAACACTGTTTGTTCCGGGAGTTTGGGTAAGGTTACAAACACGGGTACCAAGACAACACTCACACAACATTCATAATAATAATAATAGTAAGTATTATTAGTATTATTACTATTAGAAATATAATAATATAACAATACAGTTGTAGGCTAACTGGTCACCATATTCAGACACAAAACAACAACACGACGACAACTGACAATTAGCTAATTACTTAAGTTTAGCAGCGTAGTATTAACTATAACTAAAACTTTGACCCATTTCCATTTAATGTATCTAACTGAATGCCGTTTTTAAACTTTTTTGCATTATTATGTAGCGATAAACAACTAACTGGCCAATTTAAGAAGCCTTTAAATAAACGCTACGCGACCCCGACGGCGTTAGCTTGTAGGCGTTAGCCTAACGAAGGAGCTCACCTCAATTTTATCGCCGATCGATACACTCATCGTGCCGGGTTTTGTCCTCGCAGATGCATGCAGGTGTGTAATAATGTCCCCCAGTCGTCAGAGTGCATCTATACTCGGTGCAGGTGTCCTCAGAGAGAGAATAAATGTCGCTGTCGCGTTACCCTCCAAAACTTTGCCATTTCTTCCATTTTGAAAATATGCGCCCGTTACTCCCTGGCCACGTCACACGCAACGTCACATGACAACAATCAAATTAGCCACGCCCCCTTATGAGTCCCACACACGCACGGCCACGGTGAATAGATAAAAGAAAGACTGCTCTAAATAAATTAATAAATTAATAAAAAATATATATTTTTTAACCTTGATCTTCATTTTGCAAACATGCAAGTTTGTATTTATAAATCTCGTCTGTACATTGTGCTTTTTATACAGGTCTATACTGACAGGTTTAATTTTGAAAAGCTGCACATTTCCTTTGCACATCTGAATGTACAGTATGGAAATTCAAGAATGCTAGAATAAACAAATTACTTAAAATATTAGAGAATTAATGATAACGGATAACATATTTAATGCAACTGTGAGGTAGACTATTCCACATTTGGAAATTTCTTCATCTACCTCTCATAAAATGCATCGAATCTGCTGTTTGCCTGTATTCACACACAACGAAAAGGCATCTTTAAATTTGAATGAGTCAAAAATATATCTGTAGAAGTCTGTAAGCATGAAAACGACAGGATAATATGTCTATGAAGGTTCTCAGCTCTCAGTCAGAAGCTGACTGGAGGAGTGGCAAAACATCTTCAAGAAAATATCTACAGTATATAGTCTATAATATAAATCTAGTTGGCCTTGTTTCAGCTTTTTTTTTTTTTTTTTTAATAATATATAATTTCATGATGCGCTGACTTTAAAATAGCCAGGATTCCTGACTTCTTAAAATTTCTTTTGTCCTCCACATACTTTAAAAGTAGGTGAATACACTGTCTTGTTTTTACTCTTAAACATTTATTTCATGTCACATTAGTTTTGAACACTTTAGGTTCCCATATTTATGAATTATTTTAATGACAATATTTTTTTCTGAAACAATAAAATACCCCATCTATAGGCATCCGTGTTCACAAACCTTCAGCTCCTCTCAGCAGATTTTAGTTCCAAACTTCAACGGTGTCCCTCTCATGTAGATTTAGACTGTAAACATGTAGAGTAAATGTGGCCAGTGTCTTTCAAGTTCTCCCTCTTAATAATGAAATAATTTCAGACTTAACAATTTCTGTCTTACAGACAAACATATTTATTTCTGCCATTTTTAAATCCCATAACTTAAATATGGAAAAAACTGCAAGAAACAAAAAAGGAAGTAAGTAACCAATCACTAGAGAAATTTGGTATATCAAGCATTTCCATTGTAACACTAGGAATGTGTTCGTAATGTTCATATCTATGCTGGCTGTTTTTCTTACTAAATATTATTTACAGTTTCTAAGACATCTCTCCAAAGTCATTAAATACAAATATATATAATTTGTATCATTGCATACAAACTAATAGTTCTGTTTATTTGGACAGATCTTTCTATTTCTGTTATGATTGATAGAATTTAGTGCTGATACCTGATGGGCAAGAGATACGTGGAATGCAAACACAAAGCGTAACTTCCTTTTTGGTGGACAGGAAACAGCTTTATGTCAGAATCAGAGTTTTATCTATTGCATCATTCCTTAATTTATCAACTATGTTAAACCTTTGAGAGAGAGTAAAGCACACTGTTGTCACACATAAGGATGAAAGAGTGAGAACAAAAACCTCAAAAGGTAAAGTCCGATGGGGGGACACCAAAAACAAACCCACTAAAGTGGCTGGTGAGGTTTGAGAAATGGTCCCGGGTATAGATGTTTCTACTGTCTAAATGGTGCATGATGGTTAACGCAGTGACGGCTGCAGGGTTTCCTTGTCAGACACGGATCTCAGTCCACTTCCATCTCTTTCGTGCCGGGTTTTGTTTGCTGGCTTCCCTTTGTGTCTCCCTTCCCTTCTGCTCCTTGCTTAGCTGTCGGACCATTATGAGCTCCACTGTTCTCATCGTTCACTTCAGGGGCCTCCTCCACAGTGGGCTTTGGCCTGTTGATTACTGGGTTACATACATCCTCCAGCTCCTGTTGACAAACAGGAACAAAATTAGCACATCTCATTCTGTCTAACAGAGCCACATCTTAAATAGTCGTTCACATACCTGGATTTTGGCAATGATGTCTGCTACTTTAACAACTGGGTCTTGAGTTATAGCAAGCTTGCTCTGAGCATTCATTCTGCTGTTCATCCAGCCCATGTTTTCATTCACACACTTCTCCACAGTGTTCATTTCTTCTGCATTCAAATGTAGGAATCGCTCATCCTGGGAAAGATATCAATAACCATGTCAGTTAACAAAACCAACATAATTTTAGGATGAAAAACATGTTTGAAAAATCACCTAAAACCATTGAAGAAAGTATGTATGCACCAAGCTGCTGATGCTCACAGGTATTTGTAAAGCAATGTATAAAATTGCTAATTTTACCACTTTGAAACACAATCCTCAATGCTTTCTGTTTACCTTTTGTTTGTAGGAATCTACAAACTTCATGTAGAGCTGCAGTTTCTTTCCCAACTCTTCAAAAGCCCTCGGCCTGTCCTCATGCTCTCTGTGCCGGTCCTGAATGGGCTGACCCAACCTCTGGAAAGCAACAGCTTACATGTTATATGTGGCTAATGGCTCTTCACAACCTGCAGTGTAAAACCTCTTAATTGTAAACTCCACTGGACTCTAATTGAAGTTTAAACACAAACCTTAAGTCCATCTAGCTTCTCCTCATAGACTTGTTTGGGTTGGTCCTCTCCGTCCTCGTACAACCAGTTCTCTGTGTCCTCCAGCATCAGCGTCAGCCGGCTACTGTCCTGTTGTTAAGCACAAACCAAAAAACTGATGTTAAGTAAATGCATTAGGTGCTATTCTTGGTATGTCCTCTAAGTTACAATGGCTTTTACTACATCAGGGTAAAGTGGCACGTACCTCCTCTGTGATATACCTTTCATAAATCCCACAGAGTTTGTCCCGCAGGTCATACACGTACTCCTCCACAGCATTTTTAGCATCATTCTGCTCTTTCACCAGTTTGTCCTGGATAATCATCTGGCGCTGTGAATAGAAAAGACAGATAATGTCACAGAAGATGCAAACAATCACAGAGCTCATAGAGAGATGATGTTAGTCTCATATAATCCTGGCACAGATCATTGCCAATCAGTAACCATTAACTAGAACTAGAAACTACCAGAATAGAACAATGAGATGCAAAAACACTGGTAGAAAACAGCTGCTAACTGGAGTAATAAAGCACATGTCAAGTGTTAATTCCGCTTTATCATTAAAGGCTTAGTTAATCGACATTTCAATCAGAGCATGACTCAGCTGTTACAAAGGCCAGCGTGGGACTCACCTCATACTCAACAAAGTTAGTAAGGACTTCACTGTCAAGGTGTCGAATGTTGTTGGCCATGATGGGAAGATCAATACTCTTCACCTTGACTTTGGGCTTGCTTCCACCTGCTGCCGGGTCCTGCTTTTCCCCAGCTGCCCCCTCCTGGATTTAGAAACCAGACATTGAAATGAAGCCTTTTTCAAACATAGCAGCACAAAACTTCTGTATATTTGTGTTTCTCTGTACTTTATCGCATCTGAAAAAGCCGTTGTGGATAATTAGTCTGAAGTTCTGCTGCAGTAAAGTCTAAAAAGCTTAATGTGTTTTGGAACTGCAAGACTGACATTAGTATTTGTATGTGCAAACTAAGACTGAAGCCTGACAAACCTTACTGTTGTCTTCGTTCTGCTGGTCCCCCTGGCTTTGGCCCTCCTGGTCCACCTGCATGTTGGTCTGGGGCACAATCCAAACAGTTATTTAAGATAAGATATGATAAGTGTAAAATACCATGTCCCTAATCCAGTATGTATCCCAGTTACACTAGTGAAAACTAATGCATCCTAATATAACAGATCTGTGTGTTTATTCTGCAGGCTGTGGTTGGTAGTACTATTGAAATGTGTAGTACCAACACATGTTACTAGTATTTCTGATTATCCATTGCACATCTTTTGACAGCCCATTTTAGTCAGTAGATTGGGCTAAATAACACAAACACCTAGTTTAACAGCACCACAGACTACATCCTTCACAATTATCATTTATTTTTACGTCCATTTATTCTTGTCCATTTATCTGAGGCAACAATCATCTCACCTGTTCCTCTGCTCTGCTTTCATTCTGCACCATTGGCTCCGAGTCAATCTGCATGTCCTCTCCTTCTCCTTTCTGCTTCTCAATCAGAGAAGCGCTGGACACGCTGAAGATGCCGTGGACGTTGACGCGCACTTTGACTTTGACTTTGGAGCTGTCTCCGTCCGGCTGCGGAACCACATTCTGCACTGAGAAGCAGCCTGGAAGCACATGGAAAATGAGTGGATTGTCAAGATGCTTCTGTGACACTATGTTGTTATAACACACCGGTGAAAGTTTAAACAAACTGATATGCAACCTAAGAGTACACGCCTACAAAACGCATGTACAGACAATGACGCTGTTTGGATGAGTCACTACAACCCATCTGCAGCAGAGTTGTTCTTAATTACCATCCAGGTTGTAGATCCCTACAGGCACTCAACTACAAATAGGCTGGCTACTAGGGTGAATGCATCAATGAATTGTCTGCTAAAAACTTGTGTAGCTGGTAAAAGGAGCACATGCATGCCTCTTTGTAGATCCGCTTCTATATTTACAACTAACCAATCGATAAGTTGTTGACTTTCACAGAACAGAATTAGTACCAGTACCTATCCTGTGGTCGGGGTAGGGGAGATCTTGAGGGCTGCTGTAGAAGGCTTCAAGGTCAAAGGGTTCCTTCTTGTGGAAGGTGATCACTTTAGAAAACGGAGCAGCATGATTCTTGCTGAACACCTCACACTCTCTGCAACACAAAATGCAGCAAAAGAAAAAGCAAAGTCAGGATGTGGAAAGTCAACACAGTCAGCACTTAATGTATCTCCAAGGTGGCTGACCTAGCTTGATTTATTCATAGAGGAATGGCTACAGATTCATCCTTAATAGTGTCACTGCTTAACATGGCTAATTACCCCAATCCATCCTCTGTTGGTGACTTCCAGCGCAGAGTAATGGGGAAGGGAACCACATCAGTGATGGAGAATTCACGAACCTTGAATGCTGGAGATAAAATTGCACACTACACCCAAAGAGTCACCACACAACAAAGAAAAAAACAACAACCATTTAATGCATTATATATTATAAACCAACTAAATATGTTAGATGTAAGTGTCAAAGAAGAACCCTACCTGAAGTGCACAGCCCCTTGCTACAGCTTCGTCTGCGTTGAGTGTGGTGCTGATGTCTTTGCCGAAAAACTTGGAGATCCTCTCTTTGATAGCTGGCATTCTTGTTGCTCCTCCAACTACCTCCACTGCATAGATATCGTCTCGGCTCAACTCTGCAACAAAACATGGACATTACTGAGTAGATTCTTCCTTTATTATAAAATAGCTTAGTACATTCAACTAAAGTTTCGGGACATACTTGATTGTTCAAGGGCTGCCTTCAGGGGCATCTCCACTCTCATGAGATATTGTGCACACATGTCTTCAAACTGCACCCTGCGGGTTGCAAGTAAGGAAGAAACAACATTTACAATGCTGGACTATCACACTAGAGATGCAGGATTAAAAGTAAAATGTGTACCTGTTCATCCTGCTGGAAACGTCGATGTCATTCATGAAGCACTCGATGTTCAGAGGCAGGTCGGAGGAGTTGGCGCTCATGAGCTTCTTCAGTTTCTCGCATTCCTGGTACAGCCGCAGCACAGCCCTCGGGTTGTCCCGCACATTGAGCTTGTACTTGCCCTTAAACTCCTCGCAGAAGTAATCTACCATCGTCTCATCAAAATTATGTCCTCCGAGATAAGGGTCAAACGCTGTGGAAAGAACCTGATGGACCAGATTGAAACTAAGTTTAAAAATACATGAGTAGGTGTGGTTGCAAGTGGAAAAAAAAGTGAAAGGCTGACCTTAAGTTTGCCTTTGTTGAAGGCAGTGATGGAGACCTGGAATGAGGAGTGCCCCATGTCCACAAATACCACATTTCTTGGTTTCTCTTCTGGAGTAGGAAGGTCTTGTTTGTAGATCCCATACGCCAACGCCACTGTTAACAAAAAGATATTTATTTACATCAATGTTCTGTTCTGTCAATTAACATGTACTCCACTTTAGTCCTATGCCTTTATGTCAGAAATCTGACTGTTCACTAAGAACACTGACCTGCAGTGGTGTCATTAATTAACCGTAAACAGTTCAACCCCGCAATCTGAGACGCATCAAACACAGACCGTCTTTCGGCATCTGTGAAAAAACTTGGGACCTGTGGATCAAAGCAGGAATCAATAAGTTTCCTGTACTTGTTGAATTGTGTAATAATGTGGCGTGTCCATCACTCACAGAGATGACACAGTCCACCACCGGCTTCTTCAGCGCGCTCTCTGATGTCTCCTTCAGCTTGGTGAGCAGCATCCCCGTGATCTGCTCCACTGTAAACACTTTATCCTCGTCCAAATAACGCACCTGCAAGCATGACATGGGAAACACTTTAGGCCTATGAAAGTCAGGATCAAAGAGAAAGCACTGGAAGAAGTTCAGCACCTCACCTTGATTCCAGTGTTTCCATTGGCCAGTTTATGTAAGCTGTAAGGTAATTTCAGCTTTTCCGCTTGGACGAATGGATCATCAAATGCTCTGCCGTGGAACTTTTTGAAGCCGTGGACTGTATTTTTGAAGTTTGTAATAACCTGAAAAAAAAGTAAAGTGATTCCAATATTTCAGCATGTAATGTTGCTTTTATTACATAAATAAGACAGTTTTCCTTACTTGACTCTTGGCTGCATTTCCAATCATGCGATTTTTGGACGCCAAAGACACACAAGCCCTTAACAGAGGACAAACATATCAGCAAATTAGCTCCAATCCTGTTAACAGATGGGGCAGATGAAGCAGAACTGTAATATACTGGCTGCTGCAATATATATATATAAATATTTACTAAGTGCTGCAATTTCACAAGGGAGTCTGTGGAAGAATCACAAATTAGGGCAGTGAGACAAATCGGTTCACCTTCAGAATTAATTGAAAAAAAAAAGAAAGCATTCATCTTTTAGCAGACTAACACCAAATATCACTGTGTTTACTAAAAAAAAAAAAAGAGATGAATGCTTCAGATTGTACAAGGTTTATAGGGATCCATTTCACATTGGCTGGCAGTGACAAGTCACTCCCTCGTTTCACCTTGCCACAAAAATATCCCCATTCATTTAAAGGTGCACACTTCCTTTCCAGCTGCACATCCCTGTTTGCAGGATGCTGCAGCGAACACAGCTTGCAGAAACCGAGGCCTGCATGGAAAACACTTGTCATTCCAAGTTAATTAACATCACCCTTAATGAATAAAACAGTGTCACTATTTATGATTCACCTTGTGATTTAATTCATTCTAATTTCCGGGCTGGTGCTTGTAAGGATGTAGCTATTTTTTATTTTTTATTTATTTTTTGACAGGCTATAACAGATCGCTGTGTCATGCTAGAAAGCTATTTATTTGACTTTAAAGCATATCGCATGCTAACATATTGATGTGCAAACTGCTTAACCGAGGCGACTTGGTCAGAGGTTGTTATTAGGAGACGTGTCAAATATTTTTTAAGGTTTTTAGCCACGCAGGCGACATTTTGACCTACAATAACCTGCTGTGACTGCGAATAAACCAACAGTTACAGGCCTCATCACTACCACCACCACCACCACCATCCCCGCTGCTGCCTCTGTATCACACCAGTGCGCCTCCGGTTGCAAACATTGCGTAACAAACTCACAGTCAGACTACACTACACGGTGATGATGATGTCTGTCAACATGTATACTTACGGTGTGCATCTGTCACTGTACTCATTGGCAACGGTTTCAATGCCGCCGCTCCTGGCCACAGCGACGTAACAGTTTTGGAAACCCACATCAATGCCTACCACTGACATAATGAGCGCTCTGTAATTCACTGAAGTTATCCTGCTTAGCGACCGCACTTACAACACCTATAAGGGGAAAATTTACAGGCTAATTTCAACAGCGGTCTACTCCAAAAAAATGTATTTTAATAAGTCCGCTCTTGAAATGTACGAGTCTACTAGCAGCAGGTGCCCTAACTGAATTACTCGCCGTTATGTAAGTCGAGCTGTTTATAGCAAACTCATTCAGCGTAATCCCAGGGAGCAGTGATGTCCAGAGCGGATTCTCCCACTCCTAGGCAGCCCTAACATCACCAAGCCGCTCCGGCTGACTGATGCTCCCCAAGCCCCGCCCACAGACCCCTGTGATTGGCTGCGTCGCTCCCGTTCTCTGTACGTGATTGGCGTGACAACCAATCGATAACAGAAACATCTAGAAGCCCCTGGAAAGGGGGCCGCGGTCTACGTCACATCGGTGAGAACGGTGAGAAAGGCAGTGGATCTAACGGACACTACGCCCCGAATTCAACCTACCAGGCACTGTTTCTTCGTTCATATACCACGTGACTCGAGATGTACGTTTTGGTCAGTTGTATAATTTATAAAGCTGACGTTTCTGTCGTTAATTTGATATTTTAAGTTTGCAAGAGGTTGAGCTCAATGAATGAAAGCCAGTGTTTCCTGAAAGTCTTTGCTGAGGGGATTAAATCCCCTATTACTGACACATGGTCTTGCGAATTTGCATGATAAACCATGCATCTGTACGTAGGCTAATTCTGTGAATGTAATTTTATTTTAATAATGCAGTTATTATTTTAATAATTATATAAGCATCCTGGGTTTGTGATTATGACAAATGAAAATGGGTGTTACTGAATATTTATAATGGTTTGATGATGACTTATGAGTTTTCTACTCACAGGTATTCCCAAGTCAAATGTGAGTCAGCCTAAAGAAAAGAAGATTAAAGGTGGTAAAGATGTTACAAGATAAAGAATAATCGCCAAGTTAATTAAGTATATTACATCCACACAAAATGCATAAAGTAAATCCACATGAACACATTGTTTATAACTGTAAACATAAAAAATACCCAAATATCTCTATATGAGAAAATGGAAACAGAGCTGTCATTTTTATATTTGCTTACACTGACGTATAAATAAAGTCCCATTGATCCTTTTATAGTAAAGCAACCATTCTGATGCTTTAGACACCCATGATTAGTGTTAGATGTACTGTAGAGAGAAACATTTCATTCACAGGATAAAAAGCTAAATAAATGGTCTGTGAAGGCAAAATGTAACAACAAAGCTAAGACTTTGGTTTATGCATCGTCAGTTGTACATGACCGGCATATTTTAACATGACAGCAAACTTTTTGAACGTTTTTTAAAAACAATTTCTCAATATAATTATAAAACATCCCACATGATGTGTTGGTAAAGTTGAATGTCGATGTATGTCAGTGTTGTAGTCTTACATTTTTGAAAGAGACAATTTGAGAGAACTTATTTTTCTATTTTGATTTTCAAATGTAGTTGGAGATTTCTTTGGTGTGTTGACTGGTAATATATGCATACATTATGACCAGAAAACATCTCGCGAGTTATTTTAACTTATTTGCGTGTCTCGTTCGATTTTACTTGAACACCTGTCTCACTTGTTTCCTTGCTGAGGACGGACTCTTCCTTCATGTTCGTACTCAGCCCGAGAGGCCTGGGCGAGAACAGGAAGTGCTGGATGAACGAGCTCAGCTAGCCAGCTAGTTATAGTCAGACGGGTTAGCTTGGCTTTTAACTCACCAGTTACAATGGGGCTGTTTGGCAGAACACCGGAGAAACCACCAAAAGATCTGGTGAGTACTGACTTCTAAAGACTTGGACTGTCTTTTAGAGTTTTGTCCGTAATGAGAGAGGAATTGTTGTGGCTTTAGCTAACCTTGCTAACGCTAGCTGTCAGCTGGGCTTGTCCTATCTGTTGATACTTCATGCTAACTGAATAGGTGACATCACTCTTTGTAAATGAAGCCGTCATTGCCACTAACGTAAACGTGTATTATTCCCACAACATTTAACATTACACGTTTGTTTATACACCTCAGTAACCTGTAAGTCAGTGTTTGTTTACTGAACTGGAGCGAGAGCTAGTTAGCATACAAGCTAACAGAAGTCTGCTGTCAGTCACTTCGGTGTAAACAAACCCTGATTGTGGTTATTTCAGTTGACGTCGTGATCTATTTTTATCTCTTATACACAGCGTTAGTCATATATTTATGTTAAAAATGGACATTATAAACATACTTTTAACTGTTAAGAGAAATTCGGTTTGTTATAACTTATTGTTTCTTTACAGATCAATGAGTGGTCTCAGAAAATTAGGAAGGAGATGAGGGTGATTGATAGACAGATTCGGGGTAAGTTATTGTCAGCTTTTGACAGTTATAACAAAGTGTCCTGTTTATACATCTGATTAATGAATGGAAAATTTCCTACAGTTAGTATATATATAAACAGAACAACAAAAGGAGGCTTTCTTAAGAAAATTCATGTAATGCATTAGCACTGTCTGAAAACTATCAATGAATCTATGTCTATGTGTCTCATTGTCTATGTTTGCCAGGAAAATGTGTAAGAATAATAGTCAAGTGTATAAGTGTAATTAAACTTAGAGACTCCTTTGTTAGAGGCAGTGGCTTGTTACAGTCATAAATCAGTCAAATAACTAATTCAATAAGTATATTGTTGGTATTGTTTTTAACGACATAGCCTTTTGTTTCAGATATCCAAAGAGAACAAGAAAAAGTTAAAAGATCCATCAAAGATGCTGCCAAAAAGGGCCAGAAAGACGTGTGTGTGATCCTCGCAAAGGAGATGATCCAGTCGAAACGGGCCATCACGAAACTTTACGCTTCCAAGGCCCAGATGAACTCTGTGCTGCTCAGCATGAAGAATCAGCTTGGTAAGTGCGGGAGGGTGGAAACTATGTCATCAGAAAACTGGATTGCTTTTCAGTCATCCGAGTTAAAGTTCTGCTGTACACAGTCAGTGAGGCAATGTGTTTGTGTGTTTCTAGCTGTGCTGCGTGTGGCCGGGGCCTTGCAGAAGAGCACGGAAGTCATGAAAGCCATGCAGAATCTAGTCAAAATCCCAGAAATCCAGGCCACCATGAGGGAGCTTTCGAAAGAAATGATGAAGGTCAGCAGCATCCAAATACTTGGAGTTAATTTTTTATTTTTTTTTCAAAGAAAAAGTTGCTTACCCACATATTCATCTTTCAGGCTGGCATCATTGAAGAAATGTTGGAAGACACGTTTGAGGGCATGGAAGACGGAGAGGAGATGGAGGAAGCAGCAGAGGAGGAAGTTGACAAGATCCTCTTTGAGATCACAGCTGGTAAAGAGATTTAATAAACTAACTCATAACATATTGTTACATTCATGTTTTGTAATAAGGCTTTGAGATCTAACTTTTTGAAGAATTTCAGCCCTAACCTCAGATTGACCCTTATCCCGTTCTGTTTTCCGTGCTAGGTGCCCTTGGCAAAGCGCCGAGCAAAGTCACAGACGACCTGCCCGAAATGGAGCCGGCTGGAGCCACCGCAGCTTCAGAGGATGAGTCAGAGGAGGACATTGAAGCGATGCAGTCAAGATTGGCAGCTCTGAGGAGCTAAGGTGAACTGCCACTCTTCTGTCAGTCAGAACACTCCACAAAGGACAGAGACAATTCTGGTGCAGGGTTTACAGTGCTGAGCATCCCCTTTGCTTCACAATATAATTTCACATAATCATTTTTCATTGTGCTATATAAGTTAAAACTTTTTTATATATATTATCTGGTCTACTCAGCCAGAAGAAAAAGTGGTTTTGCTTCTTGTCTTTAATTGTCAGGGGTAACCCTAGGTCAGTCTTTATCATCCAAAGTTAAACAGAAGGTTAAGAACGTGTATATAATGTAAGTATGAAAAGCCTGCGGTGCCTACAGTGCTTCGTCATATCCTTCTTCTGTCCTAAGTTGTGGACATGTTGTGGAGGTACTTGGGTGTTTTATGATCCAAACAAGTGATTGAATAACTGTTAATAAATCGCTTCCTAGCTCAGTAGTTTTGTGAGCAACGGCTGCTTGTTTACTAGTAATTATCCTTTATCTGGAACACTAGAGGTGGTGGGCGTATTTCACTTTTGATAGATATTCTCCTGTACAGTCAAGATGTATCTGTTCTGTATGTGTTCATACACGTTAAGTACACTCATCAGAAAAATGCACGCATACTACCTTAACCCATTTTTTTGCATTCAGCTTGTTTAACGTTTTACTTTGCATCACGATAAGTTCGTCCTCGACGGGAAGATGCGGAGGAAATAGAAAAGTTGTGCATTGTGGAAGTATTGTGTGTTTATTTTTTCTATGTGAACGGAGGAAAAAAAATGACGAATAAACTTTTAAGACCGAAGGTGAGACGTGTGTTTTGGCGCTCGTTTCTGCCGGCAGTATTGATCACACTGACTGACTGTGCGTTGTGTCCTGCTACATCACAATAAACATTGGGTCTGTTCTCATCAAAATAAGGGCAATGTCAACCTGCCGGCTAGCAACAGCCCACTCAGCAGGTTAGAAACTGTACTGCACGGACAATCCTGTTGACACCCATGTGGCAGATGGAACGGCTTGCTCAGCAGTCCTGGAAACGAACATTTTATGAAGAGCAAAGAGTTAAATGACTCACAGAAATTCCCAAGACTGTAATCTGTCAATAATTAAGTTGTAGAGATGTGACTCAGACGCTATGACGAAAGTATGTCTTTGTTTTTTCAACCTGTAACATGATGTAAGGGAAATTAGATCACGTAACATGTTGTTGATATCAATCTCTCTTTTTCAGGTTAGTGCAGTTTGGGTCCACCTTATTTCAAAGCCTTTCCCTTTGCTTTAAAATGGACAAAAGGATTAGATTTCTACCAGCCTCCCTCCCTCGCAGGTTTTGTTGTACTGTAACAAAACCTTGCCTCTGTTCTCTGGCTTCAGCTAGTGGGCCAAAGGCTGGACAAAGCCAATACTGTAGCTCTGATAATGTCAGTGCTCTCAGGTTAGTGAGCAGAACTCAAGGAGACTTTCAGGGCAAAAATCTCACGATTGGCCATTCAGATTCAGGATTCTGTACACGTCATCTAGTCTGTAGTTTACCCCGTACCTCGAGAAATACTGGAGGGTATAGTCACTTTAAAAAAAAAAAATTAAGAAGGCAAGTGATCATGCAAATGTAGTGGTATTAAAAACGTGATTGGTAGGAATTATAATACCCAGGGCTTTATTACAGATCTGTAGATGTAGAGCAAGCTTTTAAATTTCCATTTTGCAGTTTAATCCATGCAGGTCATGGGATATCTGAAGACATTTCACCACTTATCCGAGTGGCTTTGTCTGTTCTAAATGTTTACCACTTTTTCATCTGCTCGCTCTGGAATATTTTGCACGTACTTTCCCAGTCTCCAATGCCATAAAATATAATAATATAATATCCAGTGTCATAACTCATTAGAGAGACTCCAAGCTCAATTAAAGTGGGTCAAGCTTTATCAGCTCCGTCCTGCAGCAAGGCCTGTTATCTAGGTCAAGGCATGTCAAAAAACAAAGCCAAAACAAAGAATGAAGAAGCCACTTGGAGGAGCGGTGAAACGTTTTCAAGGAAACTCAAACCAGTCCATTTGCCTTAGTTTCAGCTTTGTTTATAGATGCAGTTGGTGACATCAAGGACTCTGTCTTATGTATAGAAAAGGTGACGTAAACTGATAAACAACTGATGACTACAATAATTCAACTTTTAAACAGAGAGAAAAAATTAACTTTTAGCTCCTGTAAGTCTCACTTGGGGTATACACATAAATTATATCATAATGACTCGTATAAAAAAATGGGGCAGAGTAGAATAAATTTAGTTTGAACATGTTTGGGCTTTAATTCGGCTGCTGTTCTGGCTATTTTCAGCTGAGTTTGCTTTACTTAAAGGTAATTCTGAGCCACATACTCCACACACTGTAAGTAAAACAGCGTATATGACTAACAACACCTGGACATATTTTTAAGGCAACTTTTAGCCAAAGATGAGGCAAGGGGGTTCGTCTTTACCCATCGGCATGCCGAGTATCTGTTGTCTGTGTAATGCAACACTGCCATCTATGGATACGGTTACGCTCCTCTCACTGTTTATCCCGCATCACGTTGCTGCCTGTGTGCGTCCGTACGCCGCCTGGACGCGCCTGTCATCTGGAGGAAACTCCTCCCCGCAGACAGCGCGTCCTGTCGCCTTTCCAGCGAAATGGTCTCCTGGCTCATCTCTAGACTTGTGGTGTAAGTCATTTTATTTATTCCATTCCGTACCATCTGTAACAGCTTTGTGTATTAATAAGCTCCTGGTTGTTGCAGGTTGCGTTATTTGCGTCGATACAAATGCAGGAGCGGCGCGCCTTGCAAGCTCCCGCAATTTTGTCTAATATTTAATCAGAATCAGACGTCTATGTGTAAAGAGAACTGGTCTGTGTCTGTTCAATTTTGACTGAAAACGGATCCTAAGCCACAGGACTGCAAATTGCCATTTCAGCAGTAATGCTGAGCCGGGCCTGTATAGACCTATTTCTGGCAGCGCTCAGCTGTCTAGCACTCTTTGTTTTTATCAAATTGATTTTTTTTATTTTTTATAACAGACAAAGACATGACGTGATTGACTGAATAATGTATTGTCATTCACGGGAGGATACAAATGAGTCAGAACCAGGAATCAGAGGCTTTTCTTTCACAGCCAGAAGCCCTAAATGTCACAAATGAGCGTGGAGGTGACTGAACAACAGGAGCGGTCTTTGAGTGGAGCACTGTTCAGTGTTGATGTCCCATATTGGGAAAAAAACAAAAGGGATGGGTCAGCCTTCTCCGGTTACAATGCAAGAGTTATTCAAGTCATTGAAGTGTATGCATATCTCTCCTTTAAGTAACAGTTAATAATGACAGGGTATTTTTACCTGCACAAAGTATGAATCAGCACCATCGCATACCCTGTGGAGAGGCCCACACCTTAAATATAGTGAGGCAATTAAATTTAGATTACCAGATCTTGTAACATGCATTGGACTTCCTCAGCTGTGGCTGTTAAGAACCTGGTTATGTGGGACGTTTTGGATCCAGTCTCCAAACAGAAAGGTTTAGCTGCGTCGCCCAGCGCTGGTATATTTTAAGTGTCCTTTCTAAAAGCCCTGTTAGAGCACAGTTAGCTGGCCAGGCCCGAGTGCTGCAACATGATGTGGGTCAGTAATTTGATCAGGTCGCACTCACAGCTGTTGCCTTCTTCGTACTTCAACAGGGTGCTGTCTCTGACCGGACACCCAGGGGCACAGGTGTCTACACACAAATATAAATTTAGAGATAAACACATGGGAGCTAATTTTGTCTCATACCTGGGTGTTTGTCGGCCAGATTAGGACTAAATGCTTAGTTGGTTTAATAGTTATTTAGCAGCTGTTTTACATGTTCTGATGCATCAAATCGGAGGCAAACATCTTATCTAGCTGAACTTAACTCATAGTATATTGTCCATAATCATTGCTTTTGTAATGATTTGATTTCTTTTGTAACTCACGCATGTTTTAAATCATTCTCTCTGACTGTAACTTGGCATTTTATTTTGTTTAGACTTGTGTTTGGTACACTGTATCCTGCATACTCATCATATAAAGCTGTGAAGTCAAAAGATGTGAGAGAATACGTGAGTATTTGTTCTGTCTTTTTTAGTTTCTCATGTGCATGATTATACAACGTAGTTTGTGTACCTATTAACTGCTTCCATTACATTGCAGGTAAAATGGATGATGTACTGGATAATATTTGCGCTATTCACTACGGTGGAAGCATTTACAGATATGTTTATATGCTGGTAAGTGAACGTAGATATGTGGACTATACTTTACAAAGGGAAAACTGGTTAGAAGCATTTTCAATACTATTCTATCTTCTTTGTAGGCTTCCTTTCTACTATGAACTGAAGATAGCCTTTGTGGTGTGGCTGCTGTCCCCTTACACCAAGGGCTCCAGTGTGCTGTACAGGAAATTTGTTCATCCCACGCTTTCCTCAAAAGAGAAGGTGAAATCCCTTTCCTTTGTTGTATCTGAGCAGTGAAAGGAAGGGCTTAGGTGAAAACCTTCAGTCTAGGTTGTAAGTCGGCCTGCATGGTTTTGCGACTAATAGAATATAAGCTTTGCGACGGTCTGGAGAACAAAAGCGCCTTTGTGCCAGTTTTTAGCCGTTAAGATGTGTTCTGCTGGACAGGAGACGTGTCACTTCTTCCATGCCTCTTTTCCCTTTTCCTCTGTGTGTGAGTCAGGAAGCAGATAAGTGACTTTTTAAAGATCAAAAGTCAGACACGAGGCAGTGTGAAATGAGTTACACAGTTACAGGCGTAATATGTTTATGTGGGGTTTTTATGTCTTCATCTCAGGACATTGATGACTACATCTGCCAGGCAAAGGACAAAAGCTATGACACCCTGGTGCATTTTGGGAGAAAAGGACTGAACGTTGCAGCCACAGCTGCAGTCATGGCTGCAACAAAGGTAATGCAGACTCTGGGCATTTGTTTTGCTCCAACCTGGGGTACAGTCGACCCTCGCTGCAGTTAAATAGACAGTTTTGTTTCCAGAAATGAAGCTAAAACCATTGAGGCTAAAACAAAGGGCAATGGACTTATTGAGTTTTCCTAAAGATATTTCATCACTCATCTAAGTGGCTTCTAAATCACTGGTGGAGCTTTTTTTAGAAACATCTGTGGGTGGTGCTGATTTAAAACTCACATGACTTGAGTCTGTTAACAACTAGATACTTTGTTTTTGTCCTCTCTCATTCCTCCAATGAGAAACTCCTCCAGTTCCAGGTGGATATCTTGTTTTCTAGACATTTAGAAGTGAAGAAGCCACTTAAATGAAGGCGAAACATCTCCAAGTACAGCTGCTTTTCTCTAAGCTTTGTTTTTGGACATACCATGACCTGGACTGAGAATCTTAACAGACAACCAACAGTATTGTTTATTTTATAGTTAGAGATAGATCAGTTTATTTGCAGTAGGCTTGCGAGAGCCTCTTACCCGTAGTCAGTGTATTACATACAATAGATGGTGGCTGGCATAACTCCAGCTTGGCGAAGCAGAGTTGAGTGCTGACATGGAAGCCAAGCAAAGAACTGCTGTGGATGGGGTCAGCCACATAAAACAAGGTCCACCTAAAACAGTCAATAGGGGTTTAAGAGTATGCTATATTTAGAATATTATCAGACACCCCTTATTGAAACTGTCACATCGCTCTCTTCAAAGCCACCAGACTCCACCGACAAAAACAGTCACTTTGTGTCACAGAACATAAAAGTTGCCGATCTGTTTCTTCAGACTGGGGTCATACCGGCCACGATCAACTGTAAGTAATGCAGTGTCTGTAGAAATGTGCCTCATATCACCCAGCTTCAAAGAAACTATCCATCTGAGGTATCAAGCCTGTTGTTTCGTGACCATTCTCATAATGAACTGTGTCTCTTGGACTATGTTCCTTATTTATTTATAGTAAAAGATCCCATAGCTGATCATAATAGATGCCCTAGGTGTCCTCTAAATGTCTGTCATTGCTGCCCGCATTAAAATGAAACCCTGACATTTCCTGGTTTAGGGCCAAGGAGTTCTCTCAGACAGGCTAAGGAGCTTCAGCATGCAGGACCTGTCTTCCTACCAGTCTGACGACGATACCACCGGCTCCGGCTCCGGCTCAGCGCAGCCTTCAGCAGCACAGCACCGGACCAGGAGTATGATGCGCAGCAAGTCGGAGAGCTACAACAAAGGTGAGGACACATCACTGGCACCCTGCCTCCTGACACCTACCACTGAAAACTAAAAGCCAAATAAGTATGTCTGTTTCATAACACAGCGTATTGATGAAATGGATGCAACTTCTCTGAGCACATTAGCTGTAATGGAGGCATTACGATGCAGCAGCGGGGCCTGTTAGGTTCGGGAAGGACAGATCATCACGTCGATAGCTGTCTTCCCGTTGGAGCTTGTTTAAGCCTCCAGATATTGTTTAGTACTTCTGGTTTCCTGAGTGGCCCCCTTAACGTCAGGCCTGTCTTCCTGTTTGGAGCAGGCCAGGCCTCGTAGGGCTGCCAGGCTCGCCATCCTGTGATAAAACTCACATGTACTGTAGCTAGGAGGGAGTTTTTTCCCGGTTTAACATCATGTGGAAACAGTTGTTGCTTGTTTTAATGTGCTCTCAGATTGTTCCGATAATAATTATTCCTTTGTAAAGAAAGTGAGATATACAGACACAGCTGTCGACACCGAAAAGAAATATTACTCCTTTGATTAAACGAGGTCTCCTGATGAAAGTCCTTCTGTTAATATTTGCTGAAAACATAGCTGCTGTATGCTTCTGACTACTCTCAGCTGACTTAAAGGATTCATCTGGTGTTATCTTGAGTTTGGTTATTGTCAACAAATCCCATTAAAACACCAAAACCAGCACTTTCTGACTTCCCCGCCTTGTCTGTGTGTTGCTAACGTAGCTTGATTTGTCTGAACGTCTAAATAATTCTCTGAAGTGTGCGTTTGTTGGTGACTTCTTGCATCTGTGGTTTAAAACACATTTGTTGAGCTGGTGAGTGTTTACAGCGAAATGGCGGTGTCCCCGTTTTCAGAATCGAGAAACATGTCACAGGGAGCTAAGATGTGGCTCATAGATCTGAAAATGCTCAGATAAAAACCAGACTTTGAATTCACCAACAGTTCTTGTTATTTGAATGAACGCATTGTTGGATTTGGTCTTTTCATGAGATCTTTGTTTCAGTTGACAATAATCACCAAGATTACAGTGTTTCCCAAATATATGTCTTGGCTTTTCCTTCTAGCTGCATTAAATTAAGCTTCGGTGGGCGTACTGTAATTCTGCAGATACTCAACAAAGACCCAGAAACTGTAACAAGAACAGCCTCGTTTTGCTCATGTGTGCTGCAAATTGGTTTTCATTCCATTCGCCTCCTGCTCTGTACGACAGCAGGATGATGATGATGATGATGCAAAGTGACTTCATCTCCCAAATGACCAAAATCGGTTGCAGCTCTACAGCAATTACCTAAAGTATTTGCCCTTTGATTTAATAGTCCAGGGGAATGATATAAATGTTGTTCATCCCTCCTACCGACCTTCTTCCACGGTACAGGACAGGAGTTTGACATGACTGAGTATGAGGTGTTGGGGCTGGACCAGTGGGACTCCAAGGGGTTTCAATCCCAGACCAGTACAGCTTCTGAGTCTGAGTCCACACCCGTTACGGCCTCCGTGACGCCCGAGCCCACCCCACCTTCCACCCCATCCACACCCTCCACACCCTCTCCACCCTCTCCACCCTCTCCACCTCCCGCTCCCACAGCTCCGGAGCCGCCCGAGGAGGTGGCGAAGGGGGTGCAGGCGGCTTCGAGCTCTCCACAGCTCAGGCTGAGTAAGAGGAAGGCTCCTGAGGTACACTGCCAGGTCAACGTGACTGCTCAGCTGCTGCCTGATTCTAACGGCCCCTTGAGAGTGGCAACTTACTCACTGATTCACTAATTCTTCCTGCCGCGTGGCTAAATGAATCATCACGCTTCAGTACCTGTGAAAAGAGCTGGGATACTAATGGGGTTTCTGCACCGATGCATTAACTAGTGAAATTATTATTTAGCTTAAATGGATATGTGATTGCAGTGAGTCTCCTGTTTGGAAATGTAGCATGGTGAATATCCAAACACGGTTGACAGATTTTTATGGATTTGCCTTCTGGTGTGTTTCCCACCTCAGAACAATTTTTTATTTTATTTTTAATGTTCGTGCAAATGTTTGTGTGAAATCCATCCCTGCAGTAAATTTCAATATCTGATATCAGTTTGTTTGGCATGACAGTGCAGTTTTCTAAAGGGTAAGTCTGGCAATATTGTTTTGTTTTTCCACTTGTCAGCAAACACCACGAAAAGTAGAAACCAGGAGTGAACTGTGAACAAGTCTGATAAAGCTTATTGCTTTGGGTCACATTGTTGCCCAGAAACACGTCAGTGAGCCACGCCCGCCACTGAGCGTCATGTTCTTTTATCACAATGAATTGATGCCGTAGGTTGTTTTTTTTGCAATTAGTTAATGCTAGATCAGTAGTAGATTGAGCGGAGTGTATTAATACACAGCTGAAATTTTGTAGTTTTTGTATTTTTGTATTTTAAATATAGTTCCTGTATTTATTTTATTTTATTCTATTTTATTTTGTTTTATGCGTACCAACACCAAGGCAAATTCCTTGTATGCACAAACATGCTTGGCAATAAAGTCCTTTCTGATTCTGAAGTATTCCCCAACGAATACACAGTTTTATCAACAGTGCACAATTCAACTTTTTTTTTTTTTTATTATTGACGCCATTAATTGACTTCTTCAGGAAGAGCAAATGACTTTTGGGGTCAACCTCAGGGTCAAGTTGCAAAGTAACGCAAGACGGATAAACCCATTGTTGGTCTTATCTTGTATTTTGCTGACAGTACTAAAAATACACAATAATGCCGGCTGTATCTTTTAAATACTCTGCAACACCTCGTGGCGGTTTGCTTAATAAACTCCATCTTCCTTCTGTGCTTCCCTTCCAGCCTCCTCTTAGAGTCTTAAGGCCTCTCACAAGATCCAGGAGTGCTCTTTCTTCAAACAATGAAGCCATGTGAAACTGTCCTCAAGACTCCTCCAGCTGCCTTTGCTGCAAGAATTAAATATACTCAATGGCCAAAAGCTACATGACTGAAGCAGCCTTGCTTTGGAATAAGGTATTACCAAAGTGACCTATGATGACCCCTCTATATAAAATATATATAGCTAGTGGCTCATAATTAAAAAAAAAAAAAATTAGGTTTGTGACACTAAGTTAAGACAAACGAGTGAATGGGCTCCATGCTGATAGACACTTTGAGCTTGTGGGTTATTGAACATGTGTTTATGTACAGTTTGTGCGTACTTCATCTTTATGATTTGTTTTTATAAGTCAGGGTCTGGGTAGGAAACTGCATGCGTGTCTTCCCGCTCGTTAGTCCGCTGTATATTGAACAGAATGTACTGTCACTGGAGACTACAGCTGGCACTGAGAGTGACACGCTCTCTTTGAGAGAATGTGATAAAAGCCAAGGATCAAAAGAAAAAAGCAAGGCTGTTTTTAACCCTATTCAATCTGTCCCGGGGACGCATTTCTGCACTACCCACGAAAACGCTTAACCATGAAACAGCCTATATTGGTAGTCGTGAAATGTCAGATAGCTGCGACAGACACTATTCTGTCATTTACCTCTCTCTGCAAGCCTTAAAGAAAGATATAGCAGAGGCACACATGTCTCTACTGGTGGTATTTTCAACAAAATGTTCACATTAAATAATCATTTTGCACTATATATAGAATATAAATGACTGCCCTCCATACTCTGAAACGGCCAAAAAATTAGATCATAACAAATAAATAGCCGAACATTACCATCAATCATTTTAGTATTATTGTGCATTTCTGCTGTGGATAAAAAAAAATACTTGTTTGACAAGTTATAGCTTCTCTATCACAGATGAAAATAATTTAAGTGGATCCGACTGTTTTGACAATCTACTGTTCAGTTTCTCAGCTTGTTTTGTCATTTATTTCACAAATTAACGATAGCTAATGATAACAGGAAGAAGTCACTTCCATCCGTAGCAGAAATACGATCCTACGCGAGTAAATGTTAATGTATAAACATGGTTCTTCTTTTCCATGTTTCAAATCACTGTGTAATGTTCTAACTGAGCAACAAGAAAACCCAGCGCTCCTACCTTTATTCGCTTCTGCTAGTTTTTTTTTAAGGAATTCCTGAGTGACTATATTGGTTTGCAGGTATACAAACTTACATTTAATGGTGCGTGGTGATGCATTGTATGTTTTCATCCTGTACTTTATTAACTCACTGAGCCTGAACCTTGGCAATGTTCTTACACTAAGTGTCACCTCGTGTTGGCTGGTAACGGGTGGATTTACAGCTTACAGTCAGTCTTCATCGCTGTGTCTGTGTCATTTACCGTGGGGGTGAAGTTTGAAACAAAAGCTTCTCAGGTACAACTGTTCTGTTTACACGTCATCCACTCTGATGTTGTAGATACACTTATTATGCACATGAAATGTCCTTTTGATGGATAAATGGTGAAAAAAAAAGAACAGAAAAATGTGTGTTTCAGCATTAGTAGTATCAGTGTTTGTGTTGGAGGTGATTTCCTTCAATTAGAATCCATGCAAAAGTAAAACTGAGAAAAAAAAATGTTGCTATACTTGTGCATAGATTGATAAACTCATCGCTGCATGACGTTTGTTGTTCATTTGTATGAAAATCTGATTTCTTAAGTGGTTTTGTGTGAAGCCGTCGGCCTCTTCAGATGCTCAGAGACAATGAATTCTTTTATTTTACTTTTCGGCTCCTCCACAGCGAAGAAATGTTGGAACCATCAGTTAGCACACAAATAACATGTCTTATTTACTGGTAAATTGATCACGTAAGGCTTCATTCATGATGACAAACCACTTAAATTACTAACTTATCCTAAGATTTTTTTCTGGCAGGCCAGAATGTCAAATCACTTCAGTTTCAACTTGTGAATTATACAACAAAAAAAGCAGTGATGTGATGCATTAATGGTTTATGACTATCAGTTTATTGTTCCGCTAGTTTAAATATTTCTGTTGGTTAAATCAATTTACAGCTATTAAATATGAAGCAAACCTTTGACTCCCTGTTTCAGTTCATTTTGTGAAGTTGTCTTAAAATGCAAAGAATCATGTAAGACAGAGACGTATTTATTAGATGTTTGTACAAGACTATTACATTATTTCAAGCAGAAGACCAGATTACATGAATCAGCAAATTATACTTTGAGGTTAACCCGATCGTGGTATTTCATGTATGGATCATTGAGATACCAGTTTCTCCTCTTCCAAAAAGAGGTTGTCATTTTATCGAATAGCTTGCTCTGCGTTTTGTTACAAAATACGATTTCCCTCAGGCGCTTCTTTCTGGCGGGCTTCTTCTTCCACAGTTTCTTCTTGTACCCAGCCTGTTTACGAACGAAGAGAAGAGGACAAGAAGTCAGGTTGTGATTTGAAGTAAATCCAGTGGTCTTTGCAGTCAACTGTAAAACAACTGTAAACACACCTTGCGTCTGATCCAAAGGCCACAGTGCAGCCTCATGAACCTTTCAGTGACTGATTTCACAGTCTTCCTCTTTGCCTTCTTCACGCTGTAGTACGTCAGAGTTCTGCTTGGCTGCTGAGTTAGACTGGGAGCAAGTGCAGACACCCTGGTATAATACAAAGAAGAAGAAGAACTATTATTGAAAGTTCTTAGTTATTAGTTCATCCTTTTAAGTCATAAACACACTGTCTCACCGAACCGTATCTACACAATTCAGATTCATTTGAAAATATTAGTTTCCAAAATACAGACTTTGCGACAAAGCATTTTCCCACAATGTTTAAAAAACACACCTTTGCTACCATTAGAAAATAATTAACCTTAATAAAACAAAACATGAACATTTAGTTGAAACTGCGGAGGCTGCACTCTCACTGCTAGTTATACTGTATATACAATACAGCACTACAATAAGTGTGGCTGTTTGGTTGTCAACATCTATAAAAAATGACCACACGACAACAAACTTGCGACTATTTCCTGGAGGTTAATGTACACCTCATCTTATTAGGGCTCAGGGTAAATCTTATTTGGATTATTAACCAAATTAAATAACGTATGAGAGTTATGTAGGACAATACATTGAAAGATTAGTTGTTGATAGTCACTGAATGGTGGTAAAACAGGGGGTTGACTCCAGGACGCTGGAATTCACCGTTAAGCCTTCATGAGGTGTCATGGGCCTAACTTAACAAAACATCGATGAAGGGAGGTGCCCACTTGAAAACCCCAATGACATGCTGCATACTGCTGTTGACTAGGCCTGGTATCTGATGTCTTCATGTTGGTCAGTAGTGATATTTCTTTGTCTGTTTAGCAGCTGAGCAGGCCATACAAGCCAGCAGCATTTGGTTAGCTTATATTTAACAAGGTTTGAGCTGTCTGCTGCTCTGTGGGTCATACAAGCCAGCAGCATTTACTTAGTTCACTTAGATAGTAGGTTTAATCGTCACATCTCATGACTGTAGTTTTGCTAGGGTTTCTCAGTTGAACAGGGCCTCTAAATGTATTTTGCCTGGGATCTTAGCACAATGGATTGTAACATCTAATCCTGTGTATTAACAAATGAGCTAGTCTTCATAGGACAATTATAGATAAATGTTTCTTTTCAAGGTGACAGTGATTTTACCATCCCCTGCAACATCCTTGACCTTGTCCTGACTCCCAATAAAGAGGGTCACTGGAACATGCCATGCCATCATTCATTTTTAGCTAAATAAAGCTAATAATACTAACGGTTTTAACTCTCCTATTGGTATAATATGATTCAATTTATCCATTGAGTCTTTGCCCATCATGTGTGCACTCTCTGGTCATTACCGTTGCAGGATGTTGTACCGGGGTGTCTGACAGACTACACCCCGAATAGGAGCCCGGACAGCGGCTGTAGCAGAGCTGCAGAGAGGCGTAGGTTTGATGAGGTGGGAGAACTGACAGATCTGTGGCGTCCTGGCACATGCGGCCACGGATAGTGGCCTCAGCAGCCCTGTCAGACACAAGGACAACACAAAAACACATGAACGGAGGAAAGAGAAAACATAGCTAGCTTAGCTAGTTAGCTAATGAGCAGACTCCAAACCACCAGTGGAGCTAGCAAGCAACTATAACAAAAACAGCAGCATATGGAAAAACATAATAAATATTTACAATATGATAACACTGAAATGAAACAGTATGAATGTCAAATTATAGTTACACACCGGACACCCTCCTTGCCAGGGAGGCCGCCATGTTTTCTGCTGAGTACTCGCGCAAGTACGGAGTCTCGTTTGGACCAAGTTTACGCTTGCGCGTTCATGTTACACAGAGCTTTACCGCCACCTAGCAACCGCTACTTGTGCCATGGTTACACACATGTTTACATATATTCTCACATTTTATTCTTCACAACGTTAGTTACCCTTAATTACACGAGTAAATATGACTTAGCATGTATGTAAATACTGATGGCCACTCAGCTATAGTTTTGAAGAACTTGTATTTGTATTTATTTAATTTTATTTATTACAACTAATAAAAGCACTTTTAAATTGATACGGTACAAATCCGTGAGTTGAATTTGTAACTGAGTATTCCCACATTATAACGTCAGTGTATTCATTTATTATTAATTGCCAACTGCTTGGTAAATAAAAAAAGAATATATAAAAAGTCTGTTTTTTAATAGTAAAGACTGATTGCTAGAGTATATAAAGTATTGACTACATAAGTATGTAAAGGCTATGGTGGAGGAGTGCGGTAATGTAATGTGTGTAGACATAGGTTAATGAGACTTTAATGTAATGCTGTAAATAAGTCTTATTTGTTTCAGTATGCAGCTTTTGTTGCGACAAAGTGAATATCCTAAAACCACTAGGTAGGCACATTTCATCCTCTAGAAATCTGTTATGTACTCCAGTATTCATTGTGTGTGTACAGAAAGTACGAGGTCCGCCCTTCTAGTTTGCAGCTTTCAGCTCTGTCTTCATGGCTGTCACACTCCGTAAACGCATTTATCTGATCGCGAGATGTGCCATTTGTCACAGTCTCCTGCTGGATGTTTACATAATGTGGAAAGAATGGTTCAGTGTTGTGGAACTTTCTATTTTCTGCAGTCTGGGTAAACCCTAAATGTTTAGTCATGGCAAAAAAATGTTCACTTGCAGGAGAAGAAAACAGTGCAACTAATAGCATTAACGATGACCCCTTTACCACTGAATGTGTTGGCTGATCTGGATCCAGGACACCTAATGAACGCAGTGATTGAAGTTATTAAAAACACATGTGCTTTTCCTGAGGTCACATGTACAGTGTCTTGTAATGCTGCCATAACATCCTGTCAAATAATATTCAGAACGTACTCTACAATACTGTAACAGGTTATGTCTAATCATTAATTATCTTTTTTTATTAGGTGTTGTAAACAGGGACAACCTGGATTATATTAGTGTTTGGTACATTGGTACAGTTCTACTGTGTCCTCTGTCTCTTCGTGTATTGCACACTGACTCCATGATTGTGAGATTATGGCACTGTGGGAGCCATACCATCTGTCGTAGGACTCCTTGTTCCTAGTACTTCCTTATGACAGTTTATTTTGGATTTTGGCCCGCTGCTGAATGAATTTTGGACTGAACAGATGTCTTGTGGATCATTCATTTAACTCGTCTGAGCAGTAGTGTATATCACAAAATCCCCAAATAAGAGTAAAATAAAAAACATTGTCTAACCTGATGACATACTGAACAGGAAATACTGTAAAAAATAATAGCTACGAGGGACTTTCACACACTCTTTACCATTTTACTTTTGATAAATGTTTGTAAGTAGCTGAGGCACATCATATAATCAGGCTCATTCATTCCACCTTCATCAAGAGCCTATGCGTGATTTGTCCATCAGTAGTCAAATGAATGTATTATTTTAAATTACTTGAGCATGTGAAGTGTTTAAACATCCTGAATCACCTCGTCTTTCTGCAAAACTAATATGAAAACCAGGTCATACCGCTTTGAGAGAATGAAAACAGCAGACCAATTAAAGCAGGACATGCTCCACATGTTTCACCCGCTGAAAGATCAGTTTCACAGTATTTACAGCAAACGATATGATACAAAATCTCAAATTAAAGTTCTGCTCTACTGACACACTTCACACTTACATAATAGGAATATTTTCTATGCTAAATAACCTTTCGAAAAGCCACATCCAGCACTGAAAGAGCAACAGATAAATGTTAAAGGTCCTTATGAGTTAAAAGTATAACTGTGGAGAAGCCTGGACTGAAATAAGCTGTAATTAAAAAGATGGGAAAAGAGGGATATGCCTTTGTGTTTTCCAGGTTTGACCCACAAATTTGATACGCGCAGTATTTCAATTTGCATGATTTGTTAACACTAGTTTGAAATATAGTTTATATTATTGTGAAAGAATTAGAAATCTGAATAATTTTTATTTATTTCCTGTTAAAACATACAAATATAACCTTTAAAAAAAGAAGAAAACCATTAAGCAAAGCGAGCGATGAAACTACAAACAACCAGACACAATAATCGAACGCATTAAAAAACACAGGGCTTCAGCCACAGTTCACACCTCCCTGTCACCGAGGAATGACACGAGTTAGTGGAGGCAAAGTAAATCAGTTACCTCGGTAAAAAAAAAAAAAAAAAGTGCTTTTCATAAGAGAAAAAGATTCCCACCAAGTCGACGTCTGTTTCACCGTTCCAGCATGCCTCTCGTAATCCAATAACCCAGCGTACAAAAGGAACATTTACCTCTGAGGGGAACAATTTTAACAATGTCAAACTATAAGAATTCATAAAAGAATCAACTTCTGTTTGTCAAGAATATATTCAAATGTACCACATTTATAAGCTGGTGGATTGTACACTTCAGGTACCGTTTCAGGATTTATTATTTTTTTAATCAGTCACTTCTTCTGTCTTAGTGGTTCACCAGCCGGCGTATACGGGCTCTGCATCGCAGGGCAGCCCATAGTACCGACCCTGAGGCCGCTCTTTGCGTAACAGTGGAGCCCGGGCCATTGTCAGCTCTCCGTCAGCGTCTCTCCGTCGACGTAGAACCATTAAAATGATGAAGAGTAAGGCCACTGGAAGACAGGAAAACGCCAGAGGATGTTACGGACATAAACAAAGAGTGCATTGATGCATGGGCATGATTCTCATTTCATCTGATTATGTCTTATTAATTTATTACGTGGTCTCAGTGCTGGGGTCAAAAAATGATCTGCTTCTGATGTACAGATAGTTCCAGTGGATACACAGTCTGTCTCATGTCTGCTTTTTTCCCATATATGAGAGAAAAAACTGTATAGAACATATGTTTCATGAAACATTAGTACATAAAACTGTAGCTAATCATATTAACCTTATGGAGTTTTTCATATATATACATATATATACAGTATAAATACCTTGGAGCTTGTTAAATTTTAAAGCAATCAGTTTGAAAAGCACAAAAGAAATTCCAAATTGTTTACCATGGGTCCGAAATCACAAATGATATGCATTAGGACAAAAACACTGGTCCACGCCACACAGTGCGTCATTGTTCTCCTTTTTCATACCTAGTTAGTCATTGCTACTCACCCCCTCCTCCAATAACTAACAGCGCTATCGTGACAGGAGCCAATTCACAAGTGTCTCCTGCTTTCCTGAAGAAAGTCTCCATGCAGTAGCCCGGGGCCAAGCTGCCCTCTGGACAGAAAGCGTCACTCGGGCACCGGATGGGGTTCACGTCAGGGCTCTGAGGATAACAACATGCTCTGTTACCAAACACTCAGAATATCCTTCCACTGGTCCTGGTCCGACAGTAGTGTGCAGGGGTCAGTACTCACTGGACAGTAGTGATTCTCTGGGCAGACATCACAGCTTTCCTGGCCCCAGTGGATCTGGAAGAAGCCACTGCTGCAGATTTGACACATGGTCTGATGGGGAGCCTTGTGCATGCCTGTACAAAGACAGATATCACTCATATGGACAGCAGCTCCTACACTTCTCTATTATGAGCTGCAGCACACTCTCGTACAGATGACAAATTGCGGGCCTGCAGCTTTACGTTTGCACCATGTGAATTACCTGGCCGACAAGGTGTGCAGTCTCTGGCGGCAGGCTGGAGAGCTTCTGTGCCTCCAGGACACATCTGGCACTGGCTGCAGCCAGACGAGCTGTCAGACAGAACGACACGTGATTATAACAATAAATGACTAATGACTATAGTTTTCGCGGCTGCTATGCTTAAAAAAATAAGTTGATTTGTTTGCAGCCTCTGTTTCACAGACACTTTGGGGACACTTAGCCACTGAAAAAAATGTTGTAATAGTTGTAAGGACGTACATTAAAGAATAAATGCACTGTCTAATATATCCCACAGCAATAATTTTAGCCTCTCCATTTGAGCTATGGAGCTGTGGCCTCTCATGGCAGCAGACCAAGAACCCGCTGGTGGACGCCGACAGTGGAGTAGGTTTCAGGCTTGGCAGACGAGCACTGACAGACCAGGACTATCGCTTTTATTACGCAGCAACCAAAGCTCAGTGAAAAGAGATTTTTGTGGTCTTGAGTGGTTCACAGACTGTCGTGGTAAAGATCTGTTTTTTCAAAGATATGTTTTTTCAGTCTACCACTGAAGACCCATACAATGATTGTCAGCTTGTAGTGACGTCAGTTTTCCTTGTCCATGCTAAATGCAGTTTCTCCAACAGGGTGCTTGGGCTTGGATATGTGGGAAGAGCTATTAACTGATGCTCCTTTACTTTACTTATTAGAGGTAGAGAACGTTGCAGAACAAGAACAACCTGGGCAGGAGCAGCTGGTCTGGGAACTGTCAGGAGTACCCTAGAGAAGCCCATAACCACATATCACACTCAGCTGGATCGATAATGCATCATGCGTTTGAAGCAGTAAACCATCTTACGTGACGTTTATCTTTTCATGCCTAGTGCTGATTACTCAGAGGGGACGACTGCATAATCAGTCTTGTGTGCGGGCGCATCTGTGCTGGCAGACAGAGCCATGGGATGATGAAGGCATGTGATGTTCAATTTGGTGGTTAGATACAGTAGGTCGCCTTTCAGACACAGAGAGAGTTAAGCTATGTTTTGTTTTGTTTTGTTTTGTTTTTTGGCTCCTGGTTACAGGATCTAACCCCTAACAGAAACAGAATCAGATGATAAACTCACTTGCAAAAACTTCCCAGCGCACACGGCGAGCAGGAAGTAGAACTCTGCTTTGATGCAAAGGAACCTGAAAGCAACAGAGAGAAAATAACTCAACCCGCCCGATCTATGTCAAGTGTCTTATTACAATACATGAAACTGTGTTCATTGCCTGAAAATAATGTAATAAATCATCTTAGCTAGATCTTAGCTATAGTACAGTTACAGCTATAATACACCAATGAGTTACAGCACAGTAAACATACCTGGTGGACAACTTGTGCAAGTTTCTCCCCCTGTGTTATTGTTGAAGGACCCAGCAGGACAGGGGTGACACAATGGGCTACCAGTGAAGCTGTAGAAGTATTAAAGAAATTCACCAGTAAAGTAAAGCAGACAGACTTATTTACTTTCTATAAAATTAAAATAGGAGCAATCTTTGTCCTTACTTGGTGTAGAAGCCCTGACTGCAGGGCACGCACTGCTGCTGTCCCGCTAGCGGTTGATAAAATCCCTTGCTGCATGGCAGACACGCTCCAGGAAATACACACAGACCGGGGTCAGGGCAGCACGTGCACAGCAGGGTGTCTGGGGGAGTATATGCTTGATTTTATTGTCTATTGTTTAACCACTATTGTAAGGAATTTTATCTTTTCAGAAAGTAAATACAGAGTGTCTAAAAATCAATCTTAAAACGTCAGGTCTAAGGTCTGAAGTCTATCTGTGACCCACAACCACACACAGTGACACAATTAAATGGAGGCTCTGCGTCAGGTGACACTCATTGACTCACTGTTGTCGAACTGGGATCCCGGTGCACAGGGCTCACAAGTAGAAACGTTGAAAGCGAAGCAGCCCGGGGTCGTGCTGCTGAAAATCACGGGTGTTGGGGTCAGACTGGTCACATTCTCAATGAGAGTGGTGTTCACCACAGCAGGGGCGAGTGTGGTCTGGCTCACCGCTATGCCTGCAAGACGAGGACACTGGATGATTCAAGTGTTTTTGACATCTGGGGGCAGCCGGATGCAGAGCTGCACAGGAAGCGCCACTGTTTCTGACCTGTGTCTGACCTGTGGCGTAGACCTGATATTCAGAATACGTAGTTTAATCTCTGATTATTAGTTCATTGGAAGAACAATAGCAAATTATTAGAGGGGATTAGCAGGGCCTAAGAGTTTTGGGGCTGTCAGCAAGTATTTTGTTTTGGGATCCCACGCCACTTCCTAAACTTGGATAATTAATCTATTTAAGTTACTTTCTATTTTCGATCCATTTATCAGTTGTGCAGTGGCTAAAAAAAGATAAATCTAAGAAGTAATAAGTGGTTGTCTCTCTGTTTCTGTGAGGAAACAGTTGAGTTGAGATGACTAAAGCAAGTTTATAGTCGATGTTCCTCCTTAGACATGTTCCAAAAATGGACATAAGAACGCAAAAGAAAAGCAAAACTAACCCTTTGCCAGAGGTCAGAGCATTTGCCTTGTTTAGCCATATCACACACCAGCCTGTAACTATCATTACAAGTGAGGAAAAACATCTTCATTAAACTACAGCTGAGTTTCAGAGCCATCTCAAATCACTCCACATAAAACCTACGTGTAACATTTACCCTGTCAGAGCAGAGGGGGCCAACAGGTATAAGCACATCAGCAAAAAACAGAGCCCACATTGTGGCCCGTAATCACATAAGCCATGTGCTTAAGTGCTTTCTTGAATACGAGCCATCCTCCTCATGAAATGAAATTATTCAGAGAGAGAGGGTCATGTGATAGCTCGGCTGTTTCAGTCTCCTCCGGGTTGGAAACATTTCTTCCGTATTTCCAAACTGTTAGAAAGAAATGCCGCCGCCCTGGTTTCTTAATAAGAGAGTTTGCAAGGACATAAAACCAGTTGTGATTGTGTTGATACAACAGTGAGGAAACCACAATTTAAAATAGCACTGCACATTACTAGCCTACAGAAACAGTGAGTCAGTTTATGAATGATATGGTGAGTTTTAATGAGGGGAAAGAGTGTTATGTTGGCTATGTTGGTTAGGTAAATGAATAAATCCCATTTTGTGGTAGAAATCTATGTATCTGAGTAAAAGTAGTTTCTAAAATTGGTTTATGAAGCTGCAAGCATTTATACAGAAGCAAAAAATAACTTGTGTTTGTGAAGGATTTTATTTTTTTCTGCATATGTTTTGTTTTTTAACCATTAAATTTCACAACAAACATCTGGAACAAATGGGACTATGCCTTATAGGCGTGAATGCTCCTGATTTCACAGTAACTGCTGCAGTAGTTGCATCAATGTTGGTTTAAAGCTCTTATTTTCGTTAATGCTTGAGGAATCTGGACTTACCCAAGAAACAAGCGGCGGCTATCGCAGACAAAACTCCCCGACCGTCCATCCTCCGGATTTCCGAGCACTACCACCGAGCAAAGTTCAGTCTACAGCATCTCATCCCTGACAAGTGGTCGAGCCGACTTTGTTTTCACGGAGGACGAGGCTCTCTCGCCGGGGAGTCGGTCCTCTCATCAGTGTCATATGACAAAATAGGCACCATGTGATTTCGCTTTAGAGGACAAAAAACTGAGCACAGCGGGTCGTTGTTGTTGCAGGGAGCCGCCAGCAGGGACACCCCGGCCCCTAAAATATCATTAGATGAAAAGAAAGTCCACTGGTAAACCATTATATTAAACAGATTGATTGTTTCAAACTATGATGAAATAGTAGTAATATAACTCTGTTAGGATTGTTTGACGCAAGTTTTAAGAAAAGCTTGTGAATCTCTTCAGTTTCCAGGCTTTGTGGAACTTAACAGTGACCCTCCGGTGACATTATAGTCCTGTTCACTGACTTGCCACTTCATTAGGTACACTAGTTAACACAAGTCTTGGCCTTGTGAAGGTTATAATGTTCAGTTTATGTTGATACAAGGCGGTAATACAAGTGTGTTGTCATTTCAGAGGATGTAGTTTGTTTTGCTGTTAAGCTGGATTAAATTAAAAATGAGTGTTGCTGTTATTTAGCCTAAAATGAGGTTGTCAAAATAATAGAAACACGTGTCAGTACAACACAACACAGTTCAATAGTACTACAAACCACATCCTCTGAAATGAAGACACAGTTCAGCTATCACGACATTCAAAACAAAATATTTAGTGCAGAACTTATATATTATATGTTTTAGTTTTCTTTTACTAAGGTATCTAATGAACTGAAAGGTGAGCATATGTTCTGTGCTCGTCCTTAAAGCACTTCTGTATATTTTAGTGGATTTCCCCGTCAGAGGTGCCTCTTCATGCTCTGAGCAGTGATGAGTAACATTAGTACAGTAACCTGTTACCAAAATACACACGCCCCATAAATAATAATGTTCTGAAGGGAAGGGAAAATTCCTCATGAATCATGAGTTCAAGGTCCGCTTCCTTTTACACGCCCTACAAGTGTGGGCAGAGAAGTGAAACCCCGATGGTATTTACTGGACGTACAGTAGGAGACATCAGAACAACAATTAAATAAATTCCTCCCACCATCCAAAGACATGCTGGTTAGGTTAACTGGTGATTCTAAATGGTCCGTATTGTAAGTGTGAGTATGAATGGTTGTCTGTCTCTCTGCCCTGCGATGGACTGGAGACCTGTCAAGGGTGCACCTCGCCTCTCTCCCAGTGACAGCTGGGATAGGCTCTGTTATGGCCCCTGCCTTAAGTTAATAAACTTAACTAAAAACCTTTTACCATCTGGGTTTAATGTTACTTCCACCACCCCTACCAGAGCCGGGTTGTAACAGGCTCCAGCAGACCCCGCGACCCTTAACAGGAACAAGGGGTTACAGAACATGGATGAATGAATGAATGAACTACAGTATGTTGTGGCTGTGATGTGAACCAAGCTGCATGTCAACATCTTCACTGTGCAGAGAGATCAGAAATGACCACGACAGGAGGACATTGTTGGACATTGTTGAAACAGTTTTAATGTCACATATGTCAAGTAAGTTTGTAACATTAGAAACATTTATTATTCTATTTTTTTCCCCCTAAATTTTAATAAAACTAAGCATATTATTGTTTTGCATCTAAGGAGCATCCTGAGTAAAGCGCATTAAGCTCTGCTCCATTTCCTCCCAGCTTTCCTCCTTTATCTGGTGAAACAAGACAGAGAAAAGAGTGTTATTTACTGCTACTACTATTAAAAATTAAAGTTCTTTAGATTTCATAATCACTTGGTTGTGTGTCCCTGCGTTGCTAACCGTGTGTGCTGATGTCTGCTTAGAGGCCTTGTTGCTTTCCATTTCCCTCAGCCTTTGGCGCACTTGTTTTTTTTCCTCAAGCTTCTTCCGCAGAGCCAAAATGGTCTCATCTTGCTCCACGGCCTGCTGAAGGAAATCCAGCTTGGCTTTCTTTTCCTCTTTCCTGCCACATGTCAAAAATATCATGAATGTGTCATATGTGCATGTTTGCTTTGGGCCGCATTTTCTCGCGGCCACAATGAAGTCGGAGCCAAGCGTTTTTCCTGACCTGATGGCGGCCGTCTGTGCCAGCACTCTGCTGTGGAGCTCGATGGTGTCCAGCCTCTCCTGCAGCAGCTGCTTCTTTTTCTGCTTCTCCTCCATGATGTGCCTCCGCTTCTCCTGCTGCTCTCTTCGCTCTGCCTCCTTCAGATAGGCCAGCCGCTCCTTCAGCTCGGCCAGGGACATCTCCCCCAGCAGCTCGTGGCCTGCAGTCTTACGTGGGACAGGTTAACCGTGACCCAGAAATCAATGAGAGAGCGTGAAATGAAAAATGACGCCCTCCCTTTCTTTCACTCACCTCCGTCTCGTCAAAATTCTTGCCTCTGATGTGAGGAAGAGATTCAATGCAGCGGATTTCGTGGATGATTTCAAATTTTCTGCTCAGCTCTGCCTGCGCTCTCTCCAGCGCTTGACGAAGGAGCTCCTGGCTTTGTTCTGAGACTTCTTTCACTGTGAAATTTGCATGAAATTGATGAGAATCCAAAGGACACCATACAAAATGCTCTTTGTACCACTTGGAAATGGGGAGGCGTACCTATGCTTTGCTTTAATTTCTGTATCTTCTCTTTAGCTGCTTTCGAATTCTTGTGGCCCTCTGCCACTTGTTGGACCAAGTCTCTCATTACTTTTTCCTCCTGGAGCCTTTTCTCTGCATATCTTTGCATCAGCATGGCTGTCTAGAAAAAACAAACGAAGCATTCATTAAAGACATTTTTGAGGCGAAAGCTTTTGTGCCTTCTTCAAAAAAACTTCTTCCGTCAGTTGCCTAATGTTTTTATTTACCCACCTCTTCTTTCTGCTGCTGGGCAGTCTTCTGGTTACGTTCCATCAGTCGCCTGCGAGCCAGAACCACCTCCTCATCGCTGATGCGTCCCTCCAGGTATCTGCGCTCGATCCTGTTCAGCTTCTCCTGGAGGTCCTTCTCAAGCATCTCCTTCTGCCACCGCAGGAAAGACGAGGGTTCGCGCTCACCTTGCACCAGTCGCTCTATTCTGCTCACACACACACACACACACAAATAAGGCACTGACTCATTTAACTAAGTCCACTGGAGCATTCCTTCATTCCTGTGGTGTCTCATGTGGATGCCGGCCATACCTCTGCAGCTCCTCCTCCACCTGCCGTTCATACAGCGCCTCTCTCCTCAGGATGGCTGCATTGTTGAGCTTGATGCTACAGCTCTTAGCCTGACGGAAACGGAGAAACAAACACATGCCAGCAGATGTTATACTCACATTAGCTGATACTTATAATGTTACCCTGAAGACTGATCCACTGAAGCACATGAAACTATTAGATCTCACCTTGTTAGTGGAAGGAGTTCCCGAGGAATGAACGGAATTAAATTTGAGCTTTGAGTCCAAGTCTTCCTCAATTTGGGAAATCGCTCTCTGCAAAACAAATGATGATTCAGCAGAAATGTGAACGGCTTTGACCTGTCTCTCTCAGTGCATGCTATCTAAATGATTACGCTGGAACTGACTAAATTAAACGTTCAGCTCATTTCTGTATTGTAAAATGACTAAAAATTATGACTCTTTAAAAAGAGCAAAAGTGGAGGACTCTCTCTTCTATGTTTTTCAGTATCAGTGATGTGGGCCTCCATGTAAATTAGCCCCTACCTTTGTGTGTTCAGACTTCTGTGGCCTTACACAGCTGAACTGTTTCACATTTGCCTCATACAGCAGTTCCTTGGGTGAAAAACAGACAAGAAGTCATTACAATATCATGCAATAGAGCTGGAAATTGATGGCGATGATTTGTTGGATATGCTGGTGCTTTGGTAAAGTTGAAAGCAGACGTCTAGTACCTCAGCCTTTTGATGGTTCTTTTGTTTGATCTCCTCTATTATCTGCATCTCCTTCGGAGGCTTGTAGGTGCTGTCTGGTACCTACAAAAACAACAGTGTGATGCACCAGCCTCTGCGCAGCAGAATGAACTACGTTGTCTTGGAGGACGTGTTGCTTTGGAAAGCACAATGCAGCACACATGGACTCCAATAAGAGAGTGAAAGACTGAATAAAACTCTGAGTTAGGCTGACCGGTTTGGTTTTTTCCTGCTGCGGGATGGGCTCTGGCTTGGGCAGAGGTCGAGGTTTAGGCCTGGTGAGGGAGAACTCCTGCGGCTCTGTGGTTTTGATAGGAGCTTTTTTGACCTGACTCCCTTGAGATATTTTGACAGAAAGCTGGTGTACGAGAATATCGATCTCAGGGCGCCACCTAAAGGAGGGACAGTGACATATTTTGGTTGTTTGACTTTGGAATAACTTGTTGCACAAAACATTTGTCTGCATGTTTGTTTTCTCACCGAAGCAGAGGGCCAATCCAGTGCTCCTCCACGAAGGCAGACTCATAGATGCAGTTCCACTCCGCTTGTATCCACGTGTCAAGGTTTGAAAAGAAGAAACTCAAGAACTAACAAAAAAACAAAACACACTTACACAGAGTTCTTCACAACAGAGCCACTTACATTGCATTTGTTTCCAGTGCATAAACCGTCATGTGTTCAGAAAAGGTGTTTCTTACAGAGTGCATCTTCTTGATGTCCAGAGATTTAACAATGTTACTAAACTGCTGAAACCCAAGGCTGTCAAATGCAAATGTGGCGAGGTAACAGACAACTGAGGAACGACAGAGAGTTATAAACATGTCAGTGGAAACCTTATTAAGACGACACATAACTAACCATCAGATTCAGATAATATTTTTTTACTTACTGACAAACTGGCTGCGATCACCTCTGGATAAGAATTTCCCATTCTGACCGTAGAAGGTATTAACAACTACATCCAGCACCTTTGTGTATTTGACACATCCAGACACGGCATCAAGGAGGAACTTCTTCTGCACAGGATCCATGCTCTGCAGCAAATGACAAAGGCGAGGTTCTTAAAAAACAAGTTGCAGCACAAGCCTCTCATGGATGCTGATCTGATTCTTCCTACTGTACCTGCAGATCCTTCGAAGCGTCTTCTATAAAGTCATCTAGACACTCTTTGCCAGCTCTGAACTTATCCAGCAGCACAATAGCTTCCTTTACAAGTGATTCATAGCTTGATTCCATTTTAAATCCACCAGAAAATCCAGCAATCAAAACTCACAGTGTAAAAATAACCTGAACTGACAGGAGTCGTTGCTATTAAACAACGCACAGATTTACAGAAAGTAACATTTCCACAAGAAAATCCGCGAGCACATTGTGTTTATCTCCAGTCATTGCCAGCCGTTGCTTAGCAACACTAAACAGACGTAAACAGAAACGCAACCCAGTTCTATGTGTTAATTTAATACTGTACAGAAACAAGAATCGTGGATTTCATTTGCACTGATGGGAGGTGTTTTATTATTGATCTGTTATGTTCAACATATACAAGCATTGCAGGTCTTAATCCGTGCAGATTAACAGTGTGGCATCCTGATCCTTTGTTGGCTGCCATAACAATAATTATGACGTAGCGTGATGTGACGTCTGTGCGAACCCTGTGGTGCCTTCAAGTGCTGTTGGAAATTTTATGAAAATTACAGGATAATCCAATTAACATGATCATTTTAACAAAAACTGTTAAATGCTTTAAAGATAGCAGCCATGTGTGTTTTTTTCAAATGTTTTTTTTCTACAAACAACTGAAGGAAATTCTTCAGACGGGAAACTGACTTGTTTAACATCTGGGTTTTGAGGCGGGTTATTGGGGAAAAAGCTGATTACGGCACAAATCACATGCAAACAGGGGTTTTAGAGTGGCCTCGCAATGCATCATCTGACTTCCTGCCTTAATCTGATTAACATAATCTGATTTTGTTTTTATGCGGATGCGTAAACAAAGTCATTGGTCTGGCATTGTGTTGTCACAAATGTACATTTTGAATGTTTTCTTCAAATAATCTTACAGATTTAATTATAGAAAAAATAATATGCAGTGGACTGAAAGTCAAAGAGTGCAAAAAAAAAAACAGATTATCAGAATAACTGCAGTCTTGTACTAGAGTAAACTCCATGATCCATCTTTATAAACACGTGTGTCTCAAGTTAGGAAAGTTTTACCAGTCCATGTTCATGTTGATGTCCTCGACTGTGCAGCATGATACACCTGTAAAGTCTGATGCTAGCAGGCCATTATTACATTCATTTGCTTTCTGACACATATACAGTAGTTCTGCTTAAAGGTGTATGCGACGCATGAATATTATTAAAACACCTGTAGATTTTAAATTATTGCTGTGTCTGCCGCACAAGAAATCTTACTTTCGCAACCCACAGACTACAATTTCTTGAATAAACAAATACACATATGTACAATATTTCTGTTTCACTTCCTTTAGTGGTTTCTCCTTGCCTACTTTCAGCTCTGAAAATAATAATAATAAAAAAGCACATGGTAGCTTAATAAATTTCACTGTAATTTTATTTTAATATTCAATCATTTTATTTTTGTAAATATTTTGTATATGTGTACTTCTCTATCTTTATAGATTATGTATGGTAAGTGCTTTTGTGTCCAATAACTAATATATATATATAGCCAAGACAATAATAATAATAATAATAATAATAATAATAATAATAATAATAATAATAATAATAATAATAATAATAATTCATATTGCTTATTATTATTTTTTCATGTTGGATGTACGGTGTTTGGGAGCAGCACGTGAATGCACCACTTCCTGGGAAAGTGGGAGGTGAATGTTGTCAACGTGACTGTCATCAAGCAACGTTAGAGGGGCAGAGAACAGCGGAGCCGTCGGTGTAGCTCCGGTTGTCTGTATCGTTGGGACTTGGGAAGTGACCGGGCGGTGGGCAGACTGGCGGCGAACCTCGGGATTCAGGGAAGATGGAAACGGGTCGCTGCTCTCCGGTATCCCCTTTGTAGGCGCTGAGAGCCGCGGTGTAACGTTCAGGACAAACTTACCGTACATTGTGTTTTGTACCATTTGGACACCACCAGCGCTAGCTAGCTTAGCAGCCGAGACTGTCAGACGCACAGGTACAGGAGAGGAGAGGAGGGGTCGGTGACAAAGGAAGGTGGCGAGGTAACGATGAACCGCTTTCGAAAGTGGCTGTACAAGCCCAAGGTAAGTTGCCGCGGATCCACGCCGTGTGTGTGTCAGCTCTGCAGTCTGTCATATTTTATGCATAGCTCTGGAGAAACAGGCGAGCCAGTGAGCTAGCCCGATCACTTCACCAGGCTGCCACACATCTGCTAACGCTAGCCTGTGTTCCTGATGTTACACTGTATTAACCAGCAGCTGTCCCTTTGTTGTTGTCTTTTGTTTTCCAGCCACAGTCAGAGCTGACGGTGTCACAGCCCGGCTATGTGCGCTGATTCACACTGATTTATTTACAGCTGCCTTTGGCTGACATTGCCACTGATTTTAGACATTTCTTTATGTGATTTTATTTTGGTATTTTGCAACGCATGGCATGGCCTTAATGCAAATGTGATTACTAATAACAGCATGATCAGAGACAAAGCAGAAAACATGAGAATAAAAATAGCAGTTGTGTTTGCAATGATAATATCGACATTTTAAATGTGTTTTTATAAGTAAATAAAAAGTTGTTGCATTTTAGGGCTTATCATCATCATAAACAGTTAACTGATTCATAATTTGGTATTTGGTAAAATCACAGAAAATAGAATTGTTTTTATAGAAGAATACAAATCTATATATTTACATTGTTTTGATCAGATATTAAATTTACAATCAGATAGAACAAGGATAGTTTAAGCATTTAAGCTTAAAATAAAGGCCTGAAAGTCATTATTGATTATCAGAATAGTTGCCTTTTATCTTTCTCTTCTTGTTTTAAATGACTCATTGTTAAGGCTTTGTGGGATTTCAGTCGGTCTGATTTGTTCGTTGGTGACGGAAATAATGAGAAAGTGTTTGGGAAGTAGTCCAAAGCTTACTGGAAAATACAAACTGTGAGCAGAAACATCACTTTTCTGAAGGGGGTGAGAGCCGTTAACAGACGTGCTGCTATTCCTTAAATCAAGCTCAGGGTGTGGAAACATGCCTGACACAGCAGAGGAAGTATTAAAGGCTTGGTTGCTTTGGTAAATGAACAGTTCAATATATGCCAACTGCAGCACCTTTAAGGATGAGTGAATGTGAAGGTTTCTCCAGGGTGAAAATCCTTGTTAACTTTTATGTTTAACCTCTTTTCTTTGGGTGTGTGGAACTTGCGTCCTCACATCCGCATTCATAACGAGTCCAGAGAGTGAGTTTTTAACGACTTCAATGCTTTGATTATATTGACTCAAAAGTTCCAAAATAGAAATGTTTGCATAACTGCTTTACATTTGTGACGTTTCTCAAAAGCAGAGTTGACTTTAGTGCAGTCACTGTTGTGTGCCTTGGCACATTTTATAGCTTTAAGGGTTCCGGCAACACATATTTGTAATTGTCGGCCTTCCTGGTCGTAGGAGACAGCTAAGATGCCGTCAAACAGAATTAATCATGTCAGACGAGGCTTAGATAAAAGGCCTCTGATTACATATTATCCACCTGCTCTTAGCCACATACACACCTGCGTCATTCCCCTTTTCTGTGTTAGACCAAGTTTGCTGTCGCAGCGTTTTTGTGGTCCATTGTTGGGGTTAGGCCAAAGTGTTTGGGGTTCACCGGAGTATTGTCGCGTTCGTAAATGACTACTGTCGCGAGAGTGCTGAGCTGTTGCATCAGGGCCTCTTTCTGCCAAATCACGGCCACGGTAGGTATTAACAGAATTACACATAAGTCTGTGGGATTCAAATGAGCAGTTATGTCTCAAAGGAGAGAAAAGAGACGCGCTAAAAGCCTCTGTAATTACGCCAATCAGCATGAAAAGACAACAGCAATGAAAGGAGGGTCAGCCGGCAGCGAAGCTGCTGTCGTTTTGGCTGTGAGAGAAAATATTTCTGTACCAATTTAAGTCTTGCCTCCAGCCCCCATATTATGGCATTTATTGTTGGACCGTTTCGTAGTATTGTCATTTAGAATCAACAGTAAACAGTTTATTACTGAACTATGTTCTCTTGGAGATAGAGAGGTGCTGAATCAGCATGTTGCCTTGACTGAAGCAGACATATTGATATTCCCAGTCCCCATAATAGTCCCTCTGAGAGGACTTTCTTTTGCCCCTGCTATGCAATCCCTTCTCAGTGTCTTGGAGGGTGCTGCGTGGTAAATAACGAAGCTGTCTTTCTGCCTGTGCCTGTCATCATTGTGCTAACTGCTGGAAAGAAGATGAATGTGTAATAAAGGATGGATGTCCTTGTCTTGTGTCAGGTTGTGGGGGGGAAAGGGTTTAGTAATCAACCCGAAGTAAGGTTGGATTCTTTTAGCTTCCTTCAAGGCATTTGAACTGGTTTAACCGGTTTTACATTATTAGTTGGCCCCTGTTTCCCTGTGTATCTACAAAGGATACTTTGTGCATGGGTTGACGTAGTGTAGGGTAGAGTTGCAGATGAGAAAATAATCTTTGGAGATGCTCAGCTCAGTAGAACATTCATAAAAATCTGCCCCATCGCACATCGCCGCACTTCCAAACAATGGCCCAGCTCCGGTTCCCAAGCAGCCAAAATGGCCAGAGTCTCCTCACCTCTCATTCGTCAGCACAAAGATGCAGAGTGACTGATGGCGAGAGAGAGGGGGAGAGAGATGTCGGCAAAACCTGTGCACTTCCTCTGTGGGACTGTGCTCCACTTCTCTGCATTCAGGAGCTGACCTTCAGATCCACGCCACCTCATCTGTCAGTGTGACGGGCTCAGAGCTCGCGCCGAGCCGGACGCACGCTCACCTCCGTCTGCAGGAAGCTGCTCATTTGCTTCGTTTTAATATGAGGACGGCTTCCGTTCTGCTCTCCTTCTTTTCTAAATGGAGTGAGTGATAACTTTAGTATAGAGGGCTGCTCTTATGCAGCTTTATTTTTGGTAACGAGTAAAACGTCTAACTCCACTTAACAAGGTTTCCTCTTGGAGCTGTGTTTATAATTACTGAAAAGTTGTATTTGATTTAACGAAACATATCATAAAAAGGCCCACTTCATTTATTCATCAGATCACAAGCCAAAGAAAGTCAGTTTAATATCAGAGAAGAGTAAAAAAAAACAATTGTTAATATTTTATAAGCTACAAGCAGCGTGCATTATTTAATAGCTAAAGGTCAAATCTCATGAAATGATCAGCACTGTGCGCACAACAATGCTGTGAAAATCACTAACATGCATGCTAACGAGACACGACAAGGCACGAAGTATTTACCGTGGCCGTAAATCATTGTCACACCGCCATAACAGATGCTTTATACATGTTTGTCTACACTGTCAGGAAGAAAAGCTGACACGCTGACAGCCGACGGTTCGACAAAGAAACACATTTTTACTCTTTGTTGCCAGCTGTGTGGGCCCTACTTAAAACGCCTCAGTCGAATCTTGACTTGAAAAGAAATCTCTTGAAGAGTTGGTGATGACACACAAACTTATGAACATCTGTTTGGAAAGTGGAGGCCCGGTCATTAGAGCTGCTGGGATGCTTTGTGATTTTCTGGTTGTACAAATTAGAGGTTGTACAAAAGGCCCAGTACAAATTATGATTCTCGTAAAGTCAGTTATTGATGATCATGTGACACGACCAGTAAAACCATTTATATAACAATATGGTTTGTAAAAAGGAGCTGTCACCTAGAAAAGAAACAATTACTTAGTAGACAAGTACAATTTTGATAATTTTATGAACAATAAATCAGTAAAAGTGATAAATAATTGTCATTTAAATGTGTTAATCTAACTTGTGAGTGTTGTGAGTGAGTATTGCAGCATTTTGGTCTGTTGTTCTGACCCGTTATGTCTTCGGAAGACTTCGTTTTGGGTTTTGTAATATTAGGATTTCTCTGCAGTGTAGTTTGTTCGCCAGATGATTAATCTAGAGACTAATTGTCTGCCATACTCTTCTTTATGTGGACACCTCTATAAATGAACCTCTGTTGGTCCTCTGATTGGTCCGCTGACCTCCAATCAGAGGGCTTTTACTCTTTGTCACATCCTGACTTCCCGACTGTTCAGTGATCAGTTAACAATCCAGGTTTTGGCCTCTCATCTGTGAGCATTAGCTCCCTTTCTTAATTTATACTATTGTAAACTGAACATCTGAAATCAAACAAACAAACAAATTAATGACATTAGCTTGGCCCTTTTAGACTTCAATATTTGTTTTTACATTTCTTAACTGGCTAATCGATACTATAATCACCAGATTAATTGATGACCATTTAGCTGCAGCCCTGATTGATCTGTTTTCTAAATCTGATCTAAATCTAAAATTATATGCTGTATACTTAGCGAATCATGGCAGGTAATGTAATTACAGCTCCATAAGCTGCAGAGTATGACAGGCCTTTCTGTGGTGTTGCAGCCATTGGGGGTTTGTTTCTGCAGTGTAGGTTCTGCACACTTGGCACAGAGTCGATGGGGCAGCAAACTGCTGAGCAGCGGCCACCGCAGCTTCATATTTAGCCCCGTTTCTGGACTTCTTTGTGGATGTCCCATTCTGCTTACCCATCAGCCGTGCCGTAATTGATTTGGTGTCAGCTGCTGGGATTTAGAGAGCTGACCCTAGTGCAGATTGAGACAGGCCGGGCGATTGAAAGCCTTTTTTCAAATTCACTGCGGGATTGGGGAATCACGGAGCCACCATCTTGAAGTGCGAGGACGCGATGATTGAAGGAAAGTAGAAGTGGATGAAGGCTGAGATTTAAGATTCACCACAGGGAATCAGTCCTGACCTCGAATGATAGGTTGCACTCACACCTGCCTACGTGTTGTCTTCATGGTAATTACTGGTACACTGGTCAAATACCTTTTTAAATTCCTCTTATCTTATCTAAGTTGGCCTTGGTTGCAGTTGGGAGGATGCCACTCATTATCAGCTCTAGTGTTTTTTTCTTTGTGGTTTCTAGGACTGGGACGGTAAGACAACTGGACTGGAATGACTTCCTTTAGGAACAAGTGCTGTGTTTTTAAAAGATCCCACAAATTGGTTTTGTTATCTTGAGCAAATAAATTGCACTGTGATGTTAGATTAGCAAGATAATGAAACTGTATTCCTTTAATTTCCCTAAAGATAATGAGGGAAAAATATCATTAACAACCTCAGGATCCTTCTATGTATAATAGAGCTAAAACTATTTTTGAAAGATTGATGAGGTTTACTTATTATTCTTTTTTTTTTTACTTTGCTACCGTGCAGTTGACATGTTTGTGTTGCAGTTTCAGCTGCAGTCCCAGTTGCACAGTTTACTGGCGTACGTGTGATCTCCACTGACTGCAATCAGAGATGTGTGTGTTTCCTCACACACACGTACCGCTGGCGTCCGTGGCTGTCATTGTCTGCAATTTGGGACAGTCTGAGCTGTGCCTACACTCTGTCACTGCCTATGACAATAAGTGGACAGAATTAGCCCGACTGTGAATCATGCGCTTCCTTCAAAACTGCAGGAAGGAACGCGTACGTAACGGGGTTTGTTTAACCGGTAAAATGTGAAAAAGTTGTGGATTTATGTGTCCAAAATTCACCTTCCCCTCTGTGGCTGCGATTGAACAGCCAATTCTGGATTGTGTAACCAGATTCTTTCTTGCATAACCCTAACTTCCCTGCTGTCATTGGGCAGAGGGGTGTCCCAATTTGTCACCACACTACCATCAGGGGATCCTGGACACGCCTTGCAGCCACCTAAATCCTCTGCGCCCACCCCTGTTTTACAAGCAGCCTGCTCCACCATGTGTCAGGCACATGCACAGCTCACTGCTGTAGTCCGAATGACAGATTAGGCCAGCCCTCAGAGAGGAGACAAGCACGCAGATTATGCCATCATCAGTCCAGATGGGCAGACCACTCTGAATATATTGAGTCAGGGAACTGATTTAAATCCGCAGTCTTCTGTGGCTCCAAATCAACTTGAGGCCGGTTAGTGCAGAAATTCTCCCCGACTGTTTGGTCGATTCAGTTGCACTTTTATGTAATCGGAGATCTCAGAGAAGATTTTATGGTTTAAAAGTCACCATCAATAACTCTGTAGCTGCAGTGGTAGGGAGGAAACTCCTCATGCAAGCTGAACACGAAAGAAATGACTCAACACAACTGTACTTGCTTCAGCATCACACTGCATTCTTAGAAAGATTGTATTATTTATTCTGCCAAGCCTAATGTAAATTATAGTCAAGGAGGCTTCCTTGTTTGTTACAGACACGATTGGCTCGCTCTTGGCATGGGTTTTATGCTGAGTCCTGAATAATAAATAAGGTGATGAACTGTTCCCGGCTGCTCTTTTGCCAGTCTGCCAGCTGACTGAATGAAGCAGAGTGAACTGGTTTCCCTCTACAGAATTTGCCTCTGATCCTTGGAAGGCAGCCAGAAGGCAGCAAATTGAGCCTGGAATAGAGTATGGAGGGCACAGGCAAGGCCTCTCAGAAGTCCCTTAAGTGGGCTCGGTGTGCATGCACCGATGCTATGGATGCTCATGAAGCATTAGCCTGACAGCCGTCATCATCTGCACGCTCTGAATGAAAATGAGGCCCAGAATCAGCAGCTCAAGGAGAGTGAGAGAGAGAGAGAGAGAGAGCTGGCCGGCACGACGAAAACGTTCAGCAGCGTGCGTCTTTCAGTGACACGTTTCAATAAGAGTCACGCTGTCGCCTCGTCGTTATTGATTTAAACAAAAGAGGCAGCAATTTTACTTAGTCACAGTGAAATGATGTGATTGAGGAGGATTAACAGTAATTGTCACTATGGGCGAACTTATGGATCTTAGCAGGCTGAAATGATGTGTTTGTGACCGCAGTGGGTAGAGAGTCATTCCAAGAGAGACAGGGCACCCGGGACAACAGACAGCGGGAGTATAGGAGGAGAGCGACCTGCACAAGGGGAGCTGAATCTGCTGATTCATTTCCTCACTTGCACAAGGTAGAGCTGTCATTGGTGGTGATGACACAACTCGCAAGTTCAGGAATCAGGCCACCAGATGTAACGGCCTCAATAGGAAGAAATGATTTCTCAACGTCTTAATCTGATTGTTACCTTTTAAGTTTGCTTTTTTGTCTGTGGGACTTTTTGTGTTTTTCACAGTCTAGATTTTTTTGTTGTTTCTATTTTATAGTTGTAAGCCAACTATAAAATAGACCCTACTCTGACCCTGTTAAGTAAATGACCCTGTTAAGTAAATGTCAAGGCCAGAGCTTTACTCTGAGCCAACGTATGTTATGTAAGCAGATAAAAACAGGCACTTGTTTCAACAGATAGCTCGCCTTTGTAGCGCAGCATCTAAAATCATCACTGACTCACAGCCCATGTAACAAGGTAAATATTACCACAGGAGGCTGTGAATCTCGCTTTGCAAAGGCGAAAGACTAATCTTTATTCCGTTACTCCAAAACGCCTCGTCTACCAGCCCAAGGAAGTTAGTTTAGCAGGGAGACGTCTCTTTTTCCTCTGCAAGAGACGCCAGTCAGCTATACTAACAGGATGTTGCAAATAAAGCTGTTGTAGGAGGGCAAACTGTGTATGAAAACTCATTATGAATGTAGGTGGTAGTTTAGTTCTAGTTTGATTTATGTATGCAGACATGCTACATGCTATTGCTAATGCTGCGTTTGCACCACGAATGCAGCTTCACATCACCAGGATTGACTGAGAATGAATTGAATCTGTTGCCACTAGTGTGGACGTAGCATAGTACGGTTTAGAATGACAGGAAGCAAGTAGCGGATGAGCTCTATGAACTAGTGTTGTGTGGTTTTGATCTCTGCTTGGTAAAAATACCTCTCAGCCACAGCATTAAAACACTGACAGGATACCTATAGGCCCCCACTAGCAACAATCTGGTACCAGATACAACAGGACACCCTCAGAAGTCCCATGTCTGTTCTCTGATGAATCACGACCATTTTGGTCATAATGTTATGCTTGATCAGTGTATATAATAAATAGGATATGTTTGAACAGCTGGTGCAGACACTTCTGTACTTTCACTTCTGATAAATGATTATTCCATACACAAAACCTGTAGACCAAACAACTCCAGCACTGCTGCCTGTGTAAAACTAAACCAGCAAGCTGTGAACATAGCCCGTCTTTGACTTTTCCCCCATGATGCAGTGCTGCAGGAATGTTCCCTTCTTGTGTGAGGAATGCAGCAGGAGGAGGATATACGATGGCATCTTGTCTCAAACACTGCGTTTCATCCTCCTCTGGCTTTGGCCTATATGCTTCAGCTGAATGCCATCCGTCCGTGGGCCGCGTTGTGCCCAGGCCGGGGGAAAAGAAAAAAAAAGGCCTTTCTCTGTCTCCCACTCCTGTTTCCTGTTTGGTCATCGTGACATTTGTATCATAGGCTCAGTCATTGACGAGCAGTTGACCTGATAAATCTGCCTCCTGACTGGTGATATTATTGCTTTTCTCTGTTCAGAGGTTACAGTTTGATAGACCTATCTCATGGTGGGTTTGGTTTCTTCACATGTAATAAAGAGTTACTTTGAGCTCACTTCCTCCAAGCCTGCGGTTGCAGACAAACAAACTTATTTGTTTCCGTTAAACAGTTGCCAAATGCAGTAAAGAATATGTTTTGCGTTTCAACAATCTACTATTCACCCTTGCTACAAGTTTATAGAGTTTATGACATTGTTAAGAAGTGCATGAAACACTTTATTTACCCAGAGTAACACAGGCTCAGAGTTGCCTGTGTTAGGTGCGGGTTAGATGACCTCTCTGCTCCACTTTTCCAGCTCATTCAGTAAACATGACATAGCAGAGACGTCTAAATTCACACACACACACGAGCAAAGATTAGCAGGAACTTTATTGATTTTCCTTCTGTGGGATTCAGTTTGACGAGCGAAACGCAGCGAGTTCTGAGTTTAGAAGCAAACTGGGTTTTATGTTGGACTGACAAGTGTCTGCCCTGCTGAAGGAGCCTTGGGCGAGAAGAGAAATGTCGATCCGCTCCTTTCCAGCGCTGCTGTTCTGTAACTCAACATATGTGATTGAACTGGCTACTTGTGACTGCCAGCTAATACACGTTTGACTTTGATAATAAAAAATACAGGTTGCAAAATGTTGTGTACAAGTCACCATGTGTTGATAAGGATTTTCGTGATATTAGTTCAACTAATAACCTTCTTAGCGATGTATATTCCCTGCATCTCCTCCCTTCTCTGATACAGTGCATCCTAGCCAAAGGATATATCTCTGTGTTTCCTCCTTTCTGTTTGTTTCATTATTAATGAGCTAGAGTGAGGGGAACAGAACCATGTATCATATTCAGAGAGGGAAGCGATGGTCCGCGGGGAGCGCATCACGCAACAGGAAACACTGCAAACTTAAGGGAAAAAGTCCTGCGAGAGGTTTCGGTAACTACCGCGTTCTGTGGATCTTCACTTCCAGACAGCGAGTGCGAGGCAGGCATATGAACCTGTTCACCGACTCCTCCCTGCTTCCAGGCTGCACAGTCATGCTGTCCTTTTTTTAAACTGTGCCGTCGCTGGGGGCATTGCTGGGATGATGCACGTCGGCATGTAGTTGCCATTTCCAGGACCATTAACCTTCTGGTTAACCCGGGCCCACCCCAGGATGTGTGTGTTTCTACGTGTGAAAAGTTTGTTGGTTTTGTGATTTATAAATTGGTGTCTTGATATTCTGTTCTGACAAGAAACAACATATGCACAGTTGTTGCGTTTGCTTTTTTTTTAGTGTAGTTTCCTGCTTGTGTCGTACTCCCCACACTGATGGGTCACCTGCTGGGAGATAAATCATCTTCTAGGACCAGGCTCTGTAGCCACTCATACGATTCTTTGGAGCTTTCACACTATACACCAATCAGGCATAACATTATGACCTAATAAGGTCTCCCTTGTCCTCCAAAACAGTTGTGACTCATCGGAGAATGGACATGGGCCTTTTGAGGGTGTCCTGTAGTGTCTGGCAAGTTGTTAGTGGGGGCCTTTAGGTCCTACGGTTTGAGGAGGGGTCCTCTGTGGATCAGGCTTGTTCCAGTGCATCCCACAGACACTTGATCAGTTTGGGATCTAGTGATTTTGGAGGCCAGGTCAACACCTTAAACTGTTTTTGATGTTTTTTTGAGTGAGCTTTTGTGTGTGTGCCTGTGTCAGGCTGCATCCTGCTGGGGATGGCTGCTGCCATCGAGGAGTGTCATTGTTATGGGGTGGCGGTGCCTGGTCTAGTCTAAGTAACATCCACATGAATGCCAGGTCCACATGTTTCCCAGCAGGACATTGTATTGTGGGTTTAATGCTGTGGCTGATCGGTTTATTAACCTTTGTTAACTTTCCTTGTCAGGGCTAATACTTTATTCCTCATATGTATTTTCCCCCATGCTCGTTGGAAATGTGGACGTGTATGAATGTGTATCTGTGTTGCTCTCATAAATGTTTTGCTCATAAATCACCAGAATACCTCAACAAATGTTGTTAAGCTGACCCGTGCGGTGCCCTACTTACCTGATTTTATTTTCGTCCCCACAGACCGGCATTATGTTGCTGTATTATATTCCCTCTCGTTTGTGCTCAATTGCCTTTGAATGCCTACTCCCTCTGCTCTTCCCTGTTGCTTTTTCTTGTCTGTTTATTTGCACAAGATCTGTTTTGTCTTTTCTTTTTTTTATCCTCAAAGAAAAAGACGAAGATGGCTTCCTTTAAAATACTCCACCTGTTTGCACTTCAGGGCTGTAGTAACTGTGTGTTATTGTAACTACGAGGCTTAATCCTTGCAATGACTTGCCTGCCTCACATAGAAAAGTACCAAGCTGGATATCTACAGACTCCAGCTGCTCATGTCTGACAATGTATTCTTTCTCCTGCAGAGCTAGAAACAAGTGCACCCCATAATTCCCTCAAGCATTACACATAGAAACAAGGGTAGTGACATTGAAGCACAGCATTCGGGTCTCCGGATTGATTGTTGCTCGGTGCTACCCCTCAGCAGAGCACGTCAGGAAACATTCTTCATTCTTTGTTGCTTTGTTTCGTCTTTGCGTGACATCTGTTACTAAATTTTGCAGCTAAAATTAATAATTGACTTACCCCATGAGCTCAACAAACAAGTTTATGACACCAGGGAGCTAAACCAGGGATGAGTTTAGGCAAACGAGTGCTGCTGGATGGAAGGGAGCCAAAGAGTAGGAGGAGATATTTAGTAGTAGTAATTTCAGACGCGTTTTCTACTTTTAAAAGTGTGGCGTTAACACAAGAGTGTGCATCTTGCATTGCTCTTCACAAAGATGTTTCTACAGACAGGCTCTGGAGAGGCACTCAGCTGGGAGTGGGCTCGCGCTGTAATGTCTTTGTTTGTAGGTAATGCTCATAGGGTCATCAAAAAGATAGCATATGATAAACATCCTGAACTGAGCGTAATACAATTAGGTCAGGCCTAACAAGGTTGCCGCTCAGATAAGCTCGTTTCACACATGAACCCCACACAATGCTCGGCGTATTGTCGCCAGCAGCTCCTTCGGTCGATGTCGATGTCCTGTACGCGCGTAAATCCAGAGAATTGCTCTTAAAATGAAAAGAAAACAGCACCTTTACAACACCGGAGGCGTTGCTTCACGTGTTGCCCACTGAGCCACGAAGCACGTAAAAATGTAGCAGCAGCCGTCTGACTTGCCACGACAGATTCACATCCTCTCTGCTGATAATGTTGCACAACGCAATGGAAGATAATGTAAGAAATAGTCTGGTTGTAGTTTAATAAAGTTGAGCTAGTGAACTGTGATAGCTCCATTGCTTGATGTAGGCTAAAGCGATCGTTTTAAGTTGTATAATGGAGAAAAGGAAAAAGTATGGACTAAAAATAAATGCCAGTTGAAAAGACTTGGTGCTGAAACGATGGAGAAATGACAAAGACCATCTGTACTTGTTGCATCGCACCCAAATATCAAGAATCTGCACAATTTGAATTGAATAGCCAGTCAATGTTCTGCATTACACCCCGTCTGCATGTGATTAAAATCATGTCAGTGTGGTAAAGATGAATAGATGACGAAAACAAGTTGAATTTAAAATAAAGTGATTCCCAGTTTAAAAGACCTACAACCTCATCTGGAGCGCCAGTTGAACATCTCACCTTTGGTACCAGACTGAAGTAGCCTATGTGATTTTACATGAGTCGCCTCCGACAACAAAATACATAAAGCATTATGTCTCTAAACCTTGTGGCTCGACAAATATTAAGCTGTTTTGAGATGTAAGGATAGGTCGGACGATTTCACAGCTGTGGGAGCTCCTAACTGTGTCATCCAACCTTTTTTGTGCAGCTGGCTTAGCTGTGACTTCATTTACATTAACAGAGGAGGTTGTGACATTCATCCACTACAGCTCTTATCAAGCATTCATGACGTCTATTAATATATTTCTAGTGATTTATAACCTTTAGTTGTTTTGAAAGGTCTTTGCACTGCCTTGATTATCTTGCTTCTCATCAGCAGCCGTACATAGTATTGAAAATGACCTCATTATGTTTTCTCCTTGTGTTTCTGCGCAGAGGACGGACCCTCAGCTCCTGGCCCAATTCTATTACGCTGATGAAGAGCTCAACCAGGTGGCCACCGAGCTGGACAGCCTCGACGGCAGGAAGGACCCTCAGAGATGCACCCTGCTGGTCAACCAGTTCCGATCCTGTCAGGTCAGCGCTGAGAGCAAACAAATGTCGTCATCGTCTTTTGCCTTTCGGCGAAAATAATCCACAAAAACATCCCTTTGAGAGGAGCAGTTTGAGGGAAATCAACCTTTGATTTCATTCATTTATTTTAGATTCCTTTCATTTGCTTAATCACCTGGCTGGACCTCGTTCGTGGCCCCAGAATGAAAAACACACAAAGCCTTTATTTATCTCTCTGTGGATACAGGTGTGGTGATATGACCATTGCCTTACAGAGCACTGCTTATGTGATGCAGTTTGCTGATAAGGTGAGATAAGTAGACTTTATTGGAATTGGCCAGTGAACACACTCATCTTTCCCCTGATAACGCCGGGTGTCATGTGCTATTAGTAAATGGTTACAAGAGTGACATCTTTAGAAAGAGGTGTTATACAAGCTCAGATTTAGAGTCGGTTCAACTAACTGTCACGCTTTGAATCATCCGACTAATAATCAGGTTGAATCTGAGCTACAGCCTGAAGCAGAGAAATCTTAAGGTACGCACCAATAGGGAGTTGGTGCATGTGGTGATGGCGGTATTTGTTTAAGGTCTGCACGAGGTCAGGGCTGAGAGGAGCTTAGGAGGTGAGGCTGTGCATGAGTGATGGCTGCCGTGCTGCATCGTGCTGAGAGATCTGGAGGTTGTGGAGGAGATTCTCATCTGGCCCGTTGTGCCTCAGCGCTCCCCCCCCCCACCAGCAGCAGGGCGCGCAGGGAGAACTAGAAGTTTCAGAGTCCTCCGTCCCTTCTCTGAGTTACAGGGGGTCTTGGTGTAGCAGTGCATTTCAATGCAACGGTTGTAAAGGGACACCAGAGCTCTTCGTAAAAAAACACACACAAAAAAACATCCAAATACCTCCATGATGCTCGTATGTAATGTCCGTCTTGTGCTGAAGCCCCAAATTGCGTAATTGTCCCGAAAAAAATTAAATAAGTCCACATTCCAAGCATGTTTGTAGCATTAGCTCCGAGTGTTGTTGTCCCGGCTCTTCCGCTGCCAGCGCGCATGCGCAAGGTTCGCACTGAGACTCGCTTCCTTGTTTACCCCGGCGAAGGACTAGAAGCAGCCCGTAATAGCCTGCCTCGACATCAAAATCTTCAGCCATGGCTAAAATTGCACGAAAAAGTGTTGTCCCGGTGCAAGGCAGGCTATTACGGGCTGCTTCTAGTCCTTCGCCGGGGTAAACAAGGAAGCGAGTCTCAGTGCGAACCTTGCGCATGCGCGCTGGTAATAAGGTCATCACTTGATCCCCGACTGTTCTGTCTCTTTCCCCTCTATCTTCCTCTCTGCCGAGCTGTCACCTTGTTTTTCATCTGTGTTTCATTCTCGGTCAGGCTGAGCTTTTGCCTGGAACTCAAATCAGGCAGATTTTCTCCCCGTGCAAGTTGAAAATGTTAAACAGCTAAGCACTTATAAGCCCAGGGAGGAGAGCCTTTTTAGAGTGGCATGCCTCCGAGGCATTTAAGGGTTTTGGACGAGGAGTTAAGCAGCATGATACCCCACAGCCCGAGGCCCCAAGAATAGACGGCAAGTACATTCAAGCCAAATTGTTGCGCTTGAACCTGCCCCTGCGACTATCAGCTCTTATTCATGGACCTCTGTGGGGGTCGCTGGCCTGCTGTTCATACTATGTTGGCACGGCTGTTCGTACGGCGTGGCCTGCTGGAGCAGCCGTGCTAGTTTGAGACAAAGAAGAGAAGGGTCAGAGACGTACAGGCCTTTTTTATCTTGATAAAATGATACAATAGGTAACGTCACGTACAAGTCAGTGCCCCGACACGCTCACAGATCGCGGTGACGCTCTCAGGCCAGGCCAAGACACATGTGCAGCACGCAGCCATAGAGGAATCAGTGGTTAAGCTCTCCCTCTCAAAGCTTTTTAATCTTTCTCCTCGGGGCGAGCAGAGAAAGACGCAGTGCTGTGCCTGACAAGATTACAGTGCACAGTGCAGCTGCGGTGGAGTGAAAGGCTCATTGTAAGTCATTGTTATGGCTGTTGTACATGCCAGCGGCACATAAGCTCTTGATTAGCTCTTGTTGTGTGTGACACTGCATTTTCACTGCTGGAATTATGGGCTTGAGTTCAGTGTTTTCATTAACGGGGAATGTAGCTGCGAGGGCCTTAATGCTCTCGTGTACTTGTCAAATTGTTTTCTTTCTCTTTCTAATCAATGGTCTTCAAGCACCGCAACGTAACGGCCTTCTTCTCGAAAGGGGGTGACAAACGATTAAGCGTGGATTATTGACCAACATTAGCCGCGGAAAATTCCTTTTTCAAAAACGCATTGCTCCTCGCTGTTGTTTACCCCCTCCAACTAGTTTGTTCAATTTTGTGCTCTGTCACTCTTGTGTTCATCTGTAGGACAATGTGTTGAACATTATCAGTCAGATCATGGATGAATGTATCCCCAACGACCGGGCCAACAGAGACTTCTGTGTCAAGTTCCCTGAGGAGATTCGTCATGACAACTTGGCAGGGCAGCTGTGGTTTGGGGCTGAGGTAGTGTATTCCCTACAGCATCACACTGGAAGAAAACAACCTTAGTCTTATATACACACACGAATAAAATACCATATTTCATTTCTACATTTGTTACTCGATGGTCAACTGTGCCATTATAAACACTGTTTTCACAACTGAATCCTCTGTACGAGGATGATTAATGAAGCACTTGTTCCTGTCCAGTGTTTGGCTGCAGGCTCCATCATCATGAACAGGGAGATAGAGAGTATAGCGATGAGACCCCTGGCTAAGGACCTCACTCGCAGCCTGGAGGAGGTACGCAACATCACCAGAGACCAGGCCCTGAGAGACCTCAACTTGTACACAGACCGCATGAGGGACGCACTGCGGCATTTTGACGGCCTTTTTGCTGAGTTTGAGCTCAGGTAAACGAGGGGACCAGACATTGCGATTTATTGTATCCACGAGATTAATCCACATTTATAATCCAGTGAAAGGATTTTACCAAAAAAAAAATTAAATCATTCAGCAAACAGCGGCGAAAGTCATTACATTCCACTCTTCTTTTCTTCCCTTGCCAGCTATGTGTCAGCCATGGTGCCTGTGAAGTCTCCCAAAGAATACTATGTACAGCAGGAGGTGATTGTGCTCTTCTGTGAGACGGTGGAGAGGTGAATTTACCGAGTGACAAACACACTTGAAAAATAACGAGCCGTAGAGCTGCTGACTTTAGTTGGAATTAATCTGAATCCAAACAAACACGTGGAGATGACGTGCTTCATTATTTTTATCGTCTTTTCCTCTTTCTGTTGTCTCAGGGCCTTAAAGCTGGGCTATCTCACACAGGATATGATCGATGACTACGAACCCGCGCTGATGTTTACAATTCCCAGACTAGCCATTGTGTGGTAAGCGTTGCCTGTGCTTCCACCAGCCTCTTTGTTTTCCACTCATTTCCACCCTCTTACAGTTTGCTAAACATATCTTCCAGTGGGCTGGTTGTGTATTCAGAGGGACCTCTCAACCTAGACCAAAAATCAGAGGACATGTCCGAGCTCTTCAGGCCTTTTCGCACTTTATTGAAGAAAATAAGGTACAGCCTGTGAATATCAAACACAGCAAAATGATATATTTCTTTCCTCCATCACGATGCTACAGCTAACTTATGGTGCTTTTTGCAGAGACCTGCTGCAGACCCTGACTGAGGAGGAGTTGATGACGCTGGAGAGGAACCTGTGTATTTCTCAGGATGGAGAGTTGTCCACAAGCCAGGTGCTGGATGCAAACGACGCTCCGGCATCAGCCCAAGAGAATCACTCATCATGCAGCCCTGCTAATGACACCTCCAAAGGGGAGAGTGAGGGGGAAGAGGAGCAGCTGGCTGTGTTTGTCTGTCCCAGTCAGGAGGAGGAGCTGGCGGAAGTGGAAAAGGGCTGGGAGGAGGTGGAAACTGAGAGGGGAGAGGAGGAGCAGGAGCAGGGCCTTCTCTGTGAGGAGGCAGAGGAGGCTGAGCTGGCCTGCTCCATGCAGTACGACGAGGAGGAACTGGAGCAGCTCAACATGATGGTGTACCGTGTGGGAGATGAGATGTCCACTCTGCTGTCTCCTCCCAGCCAGGGGCAGTCCCCGGCACACGGTCCAAACCGAGGAAGCTCCAGTGCGGCTTCCAGCACTGAGGCCTCACCACGCAGGATTATTGGGAGCCGGGGAAGGACAGGCATCTATGTGGAGGAGGAGGACAGGGTCTTCTTCATGGAGGACTTAGACGCAGCAGGAGATGGCATCACCAGCATTTCAAGAGAGGCTTGTAGTTGTGTCGTCTCCCCTCCCAAAGAGTCCGTCCGTCCTGTGCAGCACAAGCCTGGACCACGTCCAGACCCTGTTAGGAATGGCTGGTACTCTGAGACAACATCCGAGCAGCCTTGTCCACAGCCACACAGCCTGAACGCACACTGTCCTCCTCCAAAGCGGCCCCCGTGCACCTCTGCCCCCGGCTCTGAACCTCTGCCTTACACCAATGGGTGGGAGATGGGCTTAGAAGGCACAGCATCTGAAACAGCTGAGGTCATCGCCCATCGTATGGGAGGGATGAAACTGTCTGCCACGGTCATCTTCAACCCTCGCTCACCCAGCTTGACAGAGCTGGCTGTGGACAAGCTGCTGCTCCCTCGGCCCCCTCCGTCTGAGATTGAGCCCTGCGGCCCCCTGGTGGCCACTCACTGCCTGCTCAACTCCTGCGTCTGCTGTGGGAGCTGTGAGGATGGCCACGACGATGGCATCGCCACAGAGACCGCCGGACTCGGATTAGGCCTCGCTCTGGGACTGGACAAGCATCCTAAGACCCCGGCTCCTGGTGCCGTCATCCAGTCCTCTGCTTGTCGGCTGCCCCCACGCGCTCACGATCCTCACGGTAAGGGTGAGGTTGCCCAGTTAAGTCCCCCTTCTTCCCACTGCTCTGAGGAGCCGCCGGAAGAAGATTCGAGTTCCCAGCTCTGCGAGGAGTGCCTGGTGGCGGCTCCGGAGCCGGGGCATCACACTCAGGACTGTAGCTCTAGCAGAGGAGAGGAAGCCTCCCCGTGCAGCCACCAGCTGAGAACTGATAAGAAGCATGCCAGTGGAGGCCGACAGAGGGAGAAAGAGACGGATAAGGACAAGGCAGAAAATAAAGACGTGAAGAAGGACACCAAAGAGGACAGCAGGAGGAGCTCCAGGTGTGCAGGCATTTTTGGTTAATGTTGCGTTTCTTCTCTTATCATGTGTTGCATGTGGAGCAAGTTTGAGCTTCAGCCCATCTCAAATGAAAGTATCAGTTTGTTTTGGTTTGCATTATTTCATTATACATTTCATATTATTCTTTCATGAATCATCTTTTTATGTTCCCATAATTTAATCCCTTTTACGTTTGTTTAACCATTACATATTTATTTCTCCTTTCTTTTTTTATTTGGTTGTTTGTAGTTTTCAGAACTCTCCCCTCAGTTCTGTGTCAGGTAGTGACTGCGACAGCGTGTCGGTCACCACATGTAGTCTGTCAAGCAGTGCATATACTCCCAGGTAACTAATTGTTCTTCAAAGCGTGTGTCACTGTCTTATGTTTGCATTTTCTTCCTTCTCGCTTCAGCAGTAAGGAGAAGTTTTGTTATTCTTCGGCCTTTTGCCTCAGATTTGTCTATCGGCATTCATGAAGCTGAGGTTTAATCAGACAGATGTTGGAATATATGTGTGCTTCATGTATATTGGAGACTTACATTGTGGTTAAAAATATATATTGTCCTGCTTGTATACCTACAGCGTAGACAAAATATTGTGTATTTGTTTCCTTTTCAACCCCCTCCACTTATAGCTTTCATTCATCTTGTGAGGAAAAATGAGAAAAGAAATAATAACCTTTTCTGTTTCTCATCCTTCCCTGCAGCCCCGTCAGCAGCCTGACCCCCAGCTCGGGGACGTCGGAAGACCCGGACCACCAGGAGATGCAGGTGGCCCTGCACAATGCCAAGGTGGCGGCCAGGAACAAGATCCGATCCCGTTTCCACAGCAGCAGCGACCTCATCCACCGCCTCTTCGTTTGCATATCAGGTAAAGGCTTGGATTGATTCTCTTCGTCCCTGCATATCTTAGTCTCTCTTGGAATGACGTCCGTAATGGGTCCTTGTGTGACGCAGGTGTTGCCGATCAGCTGCAGACCAACTATGCTAGTGACCTTCGCGGCATCCTGAAGACTCTGTTTGAAGTCATGGCAACCAAGTGTGAGATGGGAGACAATGATAAGCAAAAGAAAGGTGAGGGAGTGTGAATGGTATTTGTATAACACAGGTAGAATTCAAAAGTGCCTTTTTTTAATTTAACAAAAGTGAAAGTGTGAGTTTTTATTGGAATCTAAGTGAATGTTGATGGGTGTGATGCCCCAAGTGGCCAAAACAATTAGAAATTAATCTAATTGCGTAAAACTGAACACTATCGAAGCCTCTCCCAACTGTTTTGAATCACTTCATGTCATGGCTGCTGTAAATCGCTTTCACCTGCCTCAGCTCTTCAACATTACGTCCTCCCTATAACTGAGCCTTGACTCTGCAACAGGGCTTTTAACATAAACAAAAATCAATCAAACTTTACCCTGGTTTTCTTCTTTCGTCGTATCCAGCAGGTCCTGTTCTGCGCAGTGCGGTTCTGGAGGACTGTGCTCTGTGTCAGGAGACCATTTCCTCATCGGAATTGGCAGCCAAGGCCCGGGAGGGCCAGTTCGAAGGTCAGCAAATTCACAGGCAGTCCCACACGGAGTTTAGTTGAAATGACAGCCTGTTACGTTTCCCCTTTCTCGGCCAACGTTCTGCCGGTGACAGGTCTGCTTTGTGTTTATTGTTTCTTGTAGACCCTCCTGACTGGGTCCCTGATGAAGCATGCAACTCCTGCATTGCCTGCAAGGCTCCTTTCACAGTCATCCGCAGGAAGCATCACTGTCGGAGCTGTGGAAAGGTTCGATTTTAGCCTTAAGATGCTCAGGGGGCAGAATTCTTGGACAATTAAATTGATCATTTATACAGTGTGTGACAGTATCATGTAAATGTTAACTAATATGTTACATATTGTGTAATTTCAGATCTTCTGCTCTCGCTGCTCTTCCCATTCTGCCCCGTTGCCTCGATACGGCCAGGTGAAGCCGGTCAGGGTTTGCACACACTGCTACATGTTTCATGTCACGCCCTTCTACAGCGACAAGGCGGGCATCTGACCTCAGATTATCACCGAAAGCACACAGTCTGCAACAACAAGAGCATATGCAACTGACAGATCCTCGGCCGTGTACAAAGCGAGTGCAACACTGCTCTAGTAAACCTTAATGGCTGTGATTGTACCTGCTCAGCATGGCTTCAGATTAAGGAGGACGAGAAGCCACAGAGGGACGATACGGTCTGTTTCTGAGAGATGCTGGGAATCAAAGTGTCTTTCAGTGCCCACCACAAATGATTCACAAATGCCTGTGTGTCTGCAGAGGTGCTGAAGGGGGATGGTATGAGCAGGCAATAACGGATTTTGAGGTGGCGTTGTGCAGCAGCCATCTATAGTATCACAAACTCAGAACAGGGCGCCTTGTTTGTTTCGTTGCTTTAGGTGTAAATGAAAGGACTTGTGACATATTTTGTACGCTTTAGCGAGCTTCCTAGATTTGTGGCCAAGCTCCCAATGAACTCGGATTACTTAAAAGAATGTAAGTCATGATCACCGTGTAAATAAGGATGATTCTGGTAATAACCACGCTCAATGCTATATTTGGGAACTGTAAACCAATCTTCACCAGGCCACCAGTCCCACTAAAGCAAAAACTGAAACGCAAACTCTTTTGTATGAGATTCCTTCATGCTTTCAATGGCAACGAATGTGTAATTCTGTATCACTTTGTGAGATGTGATGGAGATTCCAACAAGTGGTGATGGGCTGTGCCTGTTGCTTTTTACTGTTGCACCGTGGCGGCATGGCGAGTTTTCTCTGAGGACCCTGCTGCACGCTGAGATGGATAAAAGGGATCCCTTAGTCATCAGTGTCAGGTCTTGAAGTCCCCCTAGTGGAGAGTTGACCTCTCGTTGCTCACTTCTCCCAATAGCGCCGTGATTTGCGTAATTTGTTTTGAACCGGAGGCCTTCTCAGGTGCTGGCCTACAGGAATACAGGCCGACTATTGCCCACTGTTTTTCCTCTTCCTCATAAATGTTCTAGTGCAATATGGTGGCTACTAATTGCAATGGCCCTGCACAGTTAAAACAAAACCCTAAACTATTTAAATTGTCATTGCAGGCTGTTTGAAAGAGTGCGTTGATATGTGTTTACACTAAATTGTCTCCATCTTTGCCTCTGCTGGTACTTTCAGACAGGAGCGGATATTTTGTTCCCTTGTCTGATATGATTTTCTCCTGCCTTCCTTTCTGCTCATCAGGCTGCTTCCATTGCAGTGACAGTCTACAAAGTATCTTCCATACTTACAATATACCTGTTTGTTCATCTGAATGCTCTGAGGTTTCCAGTACGGACCTCTGAGCAGCAGTGACAAACGATCTCATTACAGTATACCCATCTGCTCTGACGTAAAGCAGTCTCTCAGGCATTACATATTTAGAATCACTCACTGCTCTTGGATCGATCTTAATATATTTTCATCAACAAACATATAAACTCACTTTGAAAAGGTATGCTTTTTCTTTTATAAAGAACATAAATAATGTATGAAGCTACAATTTCTTTTATGTAAAAAAACAAGTAATCATGCAGTAATTAAAGAGTGGAATATCTTATTATTATTATTGTTTCAGAGCTTGGTATTATTTTGTAAAACTCCAGTACATTTCCATGATAAGAGCTGTGTAAAATACTCAAGAAACAAATAATGTTATATAGTTTTAAATGCGATGTATATTGAAATAAATGACTTTTTCCTGTTTCAAGAAATCCGACCGAATACTTCTCGTCTTTACTTTTACTTTACGTCTTCACTTCTTGTACTGACTGACCCAACCATTCACATGCCATTTAATCTCCAAACGTCATGCTGTTACACGCAGACTATGAATCTGAATGAAATTCTCTTGTACGCAGCTAAGATAATGGGCAGCATTAGATGACAGCCCCATCCTCCAGTTAGCACACGCCTTGTTTTCTAAGAAGAGCCTGGAGTTAAGTGTATTTTTATTTGAATACTGTCAGACTGCATACTCTGTAAAGATGTTCATTTACTGCCTGGAACTCCTTTAGTTATGATGTGCCAGTTTTTCCTGGCACTTGAGTCAGCAGAGCGTGCCTACTCATGATGAGCAACACTCCGCTTAACAGAATCTAATGAGTCTTAAAGAGTTGGAGGCATTATTATCGGAGTTTCAGATATTTTTTTTCCATGTAGAGAGGCTTTACATCACCTCACATGGAAAGATGAGCTTACTGCTCATCAAGAAGAAATCAAGAAGGAAATTCTTCCTGACAGGAAGCTCTCTGTATGAGGGTATATACTGAAACCCTTGTTTAATGAACATACACTTCCTGGCCAAAAAAGAAGGTCACAAGCTCTAATGTGTTGTTGGATCTCATTTAGCTTTGATTACTGCACACATTCACTGTGTCGTTGTTTCAATAAGCTTCTGCATTGTCACCAGATTTATTTCCATCCAGTGTTGCATTCATTTTTTTTACCACAATGTCTTATGCTCTTTCATAATTTGAGACCCATGAATCCTGGCATTGTCATCTTGGAATATGCCCATGAACATCAGGGAAGAAAGAAGCCATTGATGTAATAACCTGGTCATTCAGTATATTCAGGTAGTCAGCTGACCTCATTCTTTGGACACATAATGTTGCTGAACCTAGACCTGAGCAACTGCAGCAACCCCAGATCATAGCACTGCCCCCACAGGCTTGTACAGTTGACACTAGACATGATGGGTGCATCACTTCATCTGCCTCTCTTCTTACCCTGATGCCCCCATCACTCTGGAACAGGGTAAACCTGGACTCATCAGACCACATGACCTTCTTCCATTGCTCCAGAGTCCAATCTTTATACTTGACTTTTTTTTTCCAGTTATCCTCACTGATTAGTGTTTTTTTTCACAGCTGTTCAGTCCCAATCTCTTTCACCTTTTTTTTTTTTTTAACTTTAACTTTGATGTTTTTGTTTGTATGGTAATCTGAACCAGGGGTTTTACAAGTTCAGTTTATTCTCTCTTGAACTGGAAGTCCCCCGCCTCAGTCTTCAGTGGTTTTCTGTTTTTCTTACCACCAACATTTTCCTAAACACCTATTTGACTCCAGAATTGGTAAACCTGATTTTTATTTTCCCAAATAATAAGAAACTTTCACCCTCAGAAGTGTCTCCATGTATTTCTTTATCTCCTGCCAATAAAGAGTGATGGACCAAGACATCCCTCGGAGACATGAAGCTGTTCTTCTTTATCTAAAGAAAAAAAATCTTACAGTAAGATGTTTTTCTGCCCGTGTTCTCTCCGTGATGGGAAGCAAGTTGTTTTAAAATGCTGCTCGTAAATCTCTGGCAGTTTGTCCCCTGATAACACAATATTGGCCTTCTCTTTTAAATATGATGTCTCATTTTCTTTTAATGCTTTCACCTCTGGGTATCATTTCGAAATCAAATTCCAAGCTGAATCCAAATTGTGTGTGGGACTAAACATGAGAACTCCTTCCCTTCAAAGCTCTTCTCCTCTCTTCGTCTGCCCTTGGTGATATCTCTGTTGCAGGTGTCTGTGTAGTCCTGCTCCAAGTTGTTCAGATTCATAAAAGAACTCCTGTTTTACTTTTACAGATGTGCGCATTTAAAGCAAAGCAACGTGGAGTGATTTTACACCTTGAGACAATTTCGTCAACAATTTCTGCATAAGATTGGTCTTAAGCTTTTCCAGTTTGTTGGGAAGCAGTCAGTTTTTTTTGTTTGTTTTTTGCAAAGGCAGTAAAAATTCAAAGAGAAATCCTTAAAACAAACAAACACAAAAAACATGGGTCACGCTACAGCACGCAGGAACCCATTTATTGTCAAAACCACTAAATAATCCCAAAATCTTTAAGACCCCTGAAACAGCCTCAGAGATGCTTGTTGTTAACTCAATCCATGTGAACGAGTCAGCAGTGAATTAGAGTCAAGAACAGCAGTATTGGACGCAGGAGCTGCAAATAAATCATGAATGAAACATCTCTGGAGGAGCTGATGTGATTCACACCGCACCCACTAGGTGGCAGCACACTGTCACGGTGCAAACGCTTGTACAGCGCTGAAGCAGCTAATGTTTGAGTTTAATTAATTAAATATCAAACCTGTTGTGTGTCAGTAAAGTTTAATAACATTATCAACTTCTAAACGTACTGTTTTAACAGTAATGTCGCGGTTTATGATGGCCAGCATCCTTAAAAATAACTTTTTTTGATCTCCTACAGAGGAGCATGGAGAATAGCAGTAATTAATCGGGAAATTGTAACCTAATGAGAGTTTAATGTTTGGTGTCTTTGTTGCCTGCTGTTACCTGATGTCTCATGCGTTAAGCTGGCAGCGGTGGGATGATGATGGCTCTGTGATGAAGAGGTCGGTGCGGATAAAGAGTTAAACGTGTCCGGCCTCTGCGGCCCGTGATTGGCCGGCAGCTGCAGCGCTGGGACGGACAACAAGTCTCCGCTGAGTGCGCGCACTGGAAAAGTCACTGGGTGGACGAAGCGGGCTAAAACGGACCGGACCGGAGACTTTAAACACTACCGCACTGGAGGTTTTACTGTAAATTGTGGAAGTGGCCGTTTTTGTTTGAGCCTTGAACGCGTGGTTTTGTCTCTTGTGCAGACTTGTGCTGGTCTTTCAGGGGTCGGCGGAAAGTCCGACCGCTGTCACTTTTGATTCATGGACTCAACACGGACTTTAGCTAAAAGCACTTCTGTCAAGAGGCTGAGACAAGCTTGACTTAACTCACAGAATATCAAGGTATGTTGTTATATTAAAACTACTTATATGCATGCCTTAACAAGCTACAACTGAGCAGCAGCGGTTGTCTTTTACTGTATTAAAGTTTTTTTGCTTTAAGACCTTTGTTAGCTATTTGAAAATTCAACTAATACGTTACAATTCGTTCTCAAGTCACAGATAAAGTCTCCGAAACTGGGTCTCTACCTGTTGTTAGACCCAAAGTGGAAACAGAATTTATTTATTAAGAATTTAAGTTGAATTATTATTAAATCTTTTTCATTTCAAGTTTATTTTAAGAGTTTTTATGGACCATTAAAGCTCCCAGTAGTCCAGTTTGGGAACCAGTGAGGTCAGCTAACAAAAAGTAATTTTCTAATAAAGCCACCTCCACATATATGAAGTAAAGTTACTGCATTTTTACACAAGCAAACAGTTCTTTTTAAATAATTATATGTCTAAAATGACTGAAAAAAAATGTTTAAGTCATCTAATGTTACTCTCATTTGATTGTCCTGCTGTGTCCATACATCCCGTGTTAATGTGCCTGTGTTTCTTTCAGATTTGGCCACTATGAATTTGTCTTTGGACAGCATGGACGTCCTGAAGATCGTGCTGCTCATCTTCGAGGCCGTTTTGCTGACCGACTGCGTAAGAGGTGAGAGACGCTCCATAAATTTCTCTTTCCTTTGCTACTGCTGCACCACACTCACAACTCTTTATGAACCCCTGGTGAATGACCGGTTTCCTGAGAGGATGAAGAAATTCTCAGTTGGGTCTTTAATGTCGTCGCACCGCGAAGTAAGAGACGGAAAACTTAAAAAATAAATAAATAAATAAAAAGAAAATCTCTAAACAGAGCCCAAAATCAACACGGGGCAGAGGAATGAGCGAGCCAGCCCCTGCCCCCAGTTCGTGTGTGTTTTAGTAATGGCTGTGTGTGTGTGTGTGTGTGTGCACATTCACTACAGCTAAACCAAACAAACATCATCCATCAGCTTCCCAGGGTGAAGGAACACCAGCTCTCCCGTGGCCCAGCCAAAGGACTGTCTCACATCAGCCGAAGCGCTGAGCGGAGAGCTGGCGAACTCATTCTGACCACAATTCTCTGCACTGTTTATTGTGCCAGCGTCAATACTAAGCTTCATAAAGACAACTTACAGCGAGCTTGTCAACGGCTCGTGAATGACCGCCGAGGCAAATTTCTATGATTTCATCCGCCATCACTGACTGCTGAACCGTGTCTGATGCAATCCAGTGGCATGAAGACAGACCCAAAACCTGGAACTACACTTCACCTATAATGAGAGAAATCTGAAAGCCAGAAACATTTCCACTGGAGATTACACTCCCTCTGCAAAAAAATAAAAGCCTTTCTTAATTGTGCTGCACGGCATTGGATGTGAATTCAAGAGGCGTCTGATAGGTACAATACCTGCATGTGGCTACCGTGGCTCAAGGTAGAGGAGGCAGGAGGGGGTTGGCTGCGGTTTAGAGGGGGGAGATTAGATCTGTGGGTCTGCAGACAATGCCTCATTCACAGCATGGCAGCCGTGCCTTCACGGCGCGACTAAACCAAAAGTAAACAAGACGTGAAGGCTAAATCAGATTAGACAGGCAATTTTGTATGTTTACAGATTAACATATGTCAGTGAAGGTGAAACCCAAAACTTGGAAGCCAGTGGGACGGTGGAGAGTGGAGGTCTGATGGGTCTAAACTGACTTAATGTCAGACAAAAGGGATAATTTACAGCCGGTTTTTCAAAGTTGCTCTGAAAGTGGTAGCAGATGCACGGACAGATGTAGACATCACAGATCGGTGTCTGGCCGGCAGTCTTGAGGGAGAAGATTTTGAATGATGCTTGACGATCTGTGAAGTGTAAATATCCCACAGTTCTCCCAGAAGAAGCGGCGATACAGTGAGTTCTGTGTTACAGTCCAAACGCAACAGCTTGACTCAGGCGTGCTGAGAAATACATTCGGGGGGCTTTGACTGGAAACCTGGGCTTTTATAGAGAAGCGAAGGCCAGCGAGGCAGTGAAACAGTCCCTGTTAAATTTAACAATGCATGATGACATCTTTGACAAATGTAAATTGAATCATGAAGGTCGGACCCCCTTTGACTTGTGTGTGAATCTGTAAAAACACATTTTAAGTGTTACTTTACTGCCGTTACGTAAACGTTTGAGGCGGCGCACCTGAGCAGACAGTAAGATTGGGTGAACGATTTTCAGCCTGTTGCTGTCAGTCATCAGGTGACATCTGACCCGGGACCCCCTGCCCTCGTGCCACAGAGAGCCCCAAACACACACACACACGCACACACACAGGGACATGGACCCTCCCTCTCTACACTGCTACGACTTTGCGACTGGCCAAGCAAGAATTATTTCTTAAGACCCCCTTGGAACCCCCTCACTTCCTCCATCCTAGCGCCTTCTGTCCTCCCCCTTCTGGTGCTCCGCCACCCCCAGCAGCTGGAGGAGGTGCTCACTGATGTGTCCCAGCAGAGCCTCTAATGTGGTGACAGGCCCGGGGACCACTGGGCTCCACTAACTGAGGAATGCAGCAGCCCGGACATATGGATCTGCCGAAATGCACCCTGGGAGAAACAGAGAGGCACCAGGTGTCTCTGTTATGCTCCAGGACTAGCTAACAATGAACACACACACACCGGACGCCGTTGTTTTGATGCATTTTAATTAGAAACAGTTGTCTTTTTTTCGTGTGCATGTACATGAATGTGCTTCCTTCACCTCTAGAGCTACCCGGTGAAGTTTAGAGCTCGCCTCTGCAACCCGGCTGGAAAATATACATTTTATAGAAGGGTTACATCATGGTTTCATAACAAGAAGGTACTATAAGATAAAGTGTATGCCAAGTGCTTTTAAAATCACAAGGCTGTTTGGCTCCCAGACAGTTTTCCATTTCCTTTAACCGTAATGAGGCTCGTTTCTCGGTAACAAAATGCCCCAAAGTCCTCTTATTTTTTAAATAGCTCCTGAATAGTAAGAAGGTGCAACAGTGGTGTTCTGGTTCGTGCGCCAAGCCGGTAAGATGGAGGGAGGGAGAAAAGGACAAAGAATTAAGCTGAAAAGCAGCCATGTTCCTGTGTAACATGTTTTCCCAACTTGCACTTCGATGCTCCGTTTAGAAATAAAATCAGTTTCACGTTACACCTTTCTTTCTCAGCCCGCACCCCGCCGCATAGGGCTCGAGGAACGTCAAACCTCTCTATCGCCTTCCGCTCTAATCAGTGTGACTTTTCCATACGGGCCATACGTCCAGCAGTGTCTGCCACCCCTTCTCACACATGTCCCCTTCTTTTCCCCGCTTCTCCCCACGTTTCCTCCCATTTATGACCAGCGTTAAGTTGAAGGAAGTGAGTTAAGTTAATGTGCTGTCGTTAAAACAAGGCATGAACTGACCTTTACTCCCACACAGCCTTTCTCAGCTCTCCATAGCCCCATATTTACTGAGTCTGGGTCCATTTGCGGAGAACAATGGATGGATTATTATGTGCGGCGGTCCCCCAGGTTGGACAGGGCAGCAGTAATTAATTTTAAACACTCCTCTTCCCTGTAGACTGTACTTACTCGCCGTCTATTAGAGCCCCACGGCGGACGGGGGACCCGCTTTACTGAGGTGGTGCGTGAGAAGAAGTTACGAGAGCGAACGAGTGCCGCTTTCGTGCGTCTGAATATATGCTTGTGTTTTATTAAGCAGGCTGAAATTACCCTGAGAAAAGTCATGATAATGAGACATCCAAGGAGCACGGGGCAATTTGGAAAACCTCAGAGGTACACCAACAACCATTCCCACTCCACCTCCTCCTCCTTCTCCTCCTCGAAACCAGGTGGAAATAATATTCCTCTTGCCACGATCCCCCGTTTCTATCACGGAAATAATGTTAACAGCGCTACTACAGTCCGTGTTCGCCATCTATCAGCGCACGCCGCTGACCCTGTCAGTTCAGGAGGAAACATTTGGAGGGAGGAATGTGTCAGACTTCACCCCTCTGAGGGGAAAGAAAGGAAAGGGCTGTAGCTGTGATAAGTAGTCATAATGGAGGTCAGTTGGTGTTTACTTTAGCGGGGTCATATAATCCCAGCGAGCAACACTCCCCTCATTGACTGACTTTATTTGGCTTCTTCAATTAACATTCATGTGGAATTTCAACGACGCTTTGTCTGCTCTCAGTATTTGTCGCTTTCAGCTGTATGCTAATGCTCAGATGCACGTTTGTTTTTTGTTTTTTCCCCCCTCTCTCTTTTTATGCTTAAAGAAAATCCCATGTCTGTGTGTACAATGCTCATTAGTTTGTTTGGGCAGTTGGCTCTGGGAGTGTTTTTTCAGACCACACACACTCTTCCTGCTGGCTGAATGGATTTGGGTTCAGTTAAATAGAATTCCTTTTTGCTCCTGTTAACCTTCACGAAACCCGCGGAGCTGCTTACAAAGTGCACACGGAGGCGTCGGGGTGTCACCATTGAAATGATAATCGACTTTTTGCGCTCTCCTGCGCTGACTTGCGCGTATGAGCGATAGATGTTTAATTGACAGCTGCTTGGTTTTAAAGCGGCGTCTGATGATACTGGATGCTGTTTAGACTCCAGGCTGCCGTGTTACACCCCGGGCCAAAAGAAAGAGAGAGGGCTGGAAGCAAGCCTGTAGGTGGGGGTGAGGGTCCGCCTCGCTGGAACCTTACAAGTGACCTTACAATAACATTTCAGCCCCACAGTGGGAAGTGTTTGTCTTGCGCAACCCCTCTTTCTGAGCCTCGTTCGCTTCTCCAGTCCCGCTCAGTTTTCTCTTTTCTTTTGAGGAGCCAAGTGGTGGAGACCCCCCCCCCATCTCCCATCTCCGCCTTCCTTACTGTTTTGTCCTCCACAGCTGTTCACCCAGTCCCTTCAGTAAGTGAAATTATGCCAGCGGTTTTTCCTGTAAATGCTAACTCCTAGAGTTATGATTCAGATCAGAGTCGGCATACCTGGGCAGGGGCTGCAGAAATTCTAACTTTCTTCTCCCTGTGGTTTTCTTCTACCATTGACTTCTTGTTGTATCTCCTGCCTTGTCCTCGCTGCTGCAGCCATCTGATGAAAAAAAAAAAAAAAAAAAGTCACGAAAACACAGGCTATTTACGCAATGATGGCCTTCAAAATGTTGTTTGGACTGAGCAGGTTTGGGCAAGTTCACGGGTTGCCATTGTGATGTCAGTGAATAAAAGGCTGATTTAAACTGCAGAAATTGTATCTGCCCCATCTCACCGTGTGTGCTCTGCTTGCCACAGCCTGCTAGACTCTGTTGTCTCCTACTGACTTATCAGAATACCAAATCTGGCGTCCAGGATGTACCTGTTGCGTTCAGTCTTAGTTTCCCTGTGTCACTGAGCGTCTTGTTTTCATTCCTTTTAAGATTTTGGGAAGCAGTTCATAATCTGATACCCGACACCGGCTTATAAAAGTTTTTTTCTTTTTTCCTGTTGCCCCCTCCTCTCTCTGGGGTTTCATTAGAAAATCACTTGTTAAACCTTCGCACATTCACACACACACACACACCGACACACAAACCAACCAACCCTGCCGTTCTGCAGTTAAAAGGTTGATTGAAAGTTATGGTGGTGGCAACAGGGATGGCTGGCTGGGCCTGAAGAAAGCCCAGCCAGGGGACGGCTGGGATAACGAGCTCTGAATAAGGCCTCCGCTGCCTTTTCGCACACCCCCGGACCCTCCTTCCAGTTTCCACCCCCCCTTCTTTCAGTTCACCTCCGATGAGCTTCACTGAGACCCCACATGGCTTTGTGGCTTTTTCACTTCCACTTTGTTTTTCATTAAGGATTCTTTTGAATGACCTCGGAAAGTCTTTGTGCATCGACCCTATTGATTGAGGTTATAAAGAGTCGGGGTCTGGGCGGCTGCTTGTCACAAAGCGTCAAAATAGGAGTTTTTTTTATTGCGAGAGTGTAAAGGCTGTCATGATGGAATTTGTTTGCACTCATTTCCATCAGCAGCAGTCTCTGTCTGCATTAGAAATGGAGGCTGAGAGGCCCTGATTTTTTTATTTAGGGGACCCATTGCTTCTCTAATGAATGGAAAAATATGTCCCCGCCTTGACATGAAGAGTGGAACGGGAGGAAAAATCATTTCAGGAGCAAAGAGTATAATCTGTCATATTTTATAGCCGGGCTACTGCTATCCCAGACTGGAATTCTGCACCATGCAGTGAAACTGATTTGATTTCCTCATGCACAGGGATGTGAGTTTGGGCCTTGGATCAGTCCCCAGGCTGGATGTACGTGCACTTTAAAGCCTGGCAGATGGTTTCAAAACTCCATTCATACTCTTTCAGTGTGTCTTGATTAGGTATTAGCTCAACAAAACTGTTTATTCCTTTTCACGCGAGCAGCACGCACGTATCAGTTGCCGCAAACAGAAGGTTTTTGGTTAAACTGCCGTGAAATTTTGCACATTTATGATCCCCAGAGGATGAATATCCCTGACTTTAGTGAAGTCCACCAATGTGGTTTAGATTCACATAACAACCACTGGATGGGTTTCTGTGAAATCTGCAGAAATCTTAGTTCCCTAGAAGATAAATTTAGTGACTTTTCTGATCCTCTGGGTTTCCCTCTAGCGCCAGCAGCAGGTTAAATACATCAGCGTATGCTGGATCTGTTAGCACCAGACTTTGTGCAGATGTTCATGGTTTCCAGATGATGTATTTTACTTTAGTAATTCTCTGACTTTACTCGAAGACCACCATGATTTTATTTTGAATATCATAACACCCTTTAGACAGATTTCCATGGATTTTTACAAATGTTCATGATCAGAGGATAAATTGTACTTGGGACTTTTTATCTTTCACCATCATCAGGTCAAAGTCCAAAACTTGTGACTGAATTAATGACATTCCCATCAGCCTGAACTGAATTTTTGTCTTCAGTGAAAACAACCGTTAGCGTGCTGCTGAGCTCAGTCCAAGAGAGCAGCTAGCAGGTCTGTAAAGGTAGTATTAAATTTGTGAATTCTGTGATGTAGCAGGAATCCTTGCACTAAACGCTCGCTCTGGTCGTCAGATGGCTGTCTCTGGCATGAAAGGGACTGTACATCTCCATGAAGACAATTGATGAACAATGAGAGAGACAGACAGACTGCAGACAGAGACAGATAGAGGTCAGTGACCTCAGTGCAGCCGAGCTGTAAGGTGAACTGGGAGAGCACTGAACAAATTGTCACTGTGAAAGGGCGAGTACCACATTGTAATGACAGGCTCAACAGCTCTATGATGACAGATTGATTTCAGACAATATTCCTGGATTGTCAAGAGGCCCTATTGCTGTCAGTGAGAGCTTTGCCAGTTCCTCCACCCCCTCCCTCTGTCTCGCCTTGCCTCTCACTCCCAGCACTGTCTCGTCTCTGTCTCACCCGCCTTTCTCTGTACCTCACCCACTCCGCTCTGAGCTTCTCCCTCCCTCCTGCCCCTGTCTGAATTGCTCCATTCTGCCCAAACACTCCAGCTACATCACAGTCTGTCATTGGCCCTCTCCTGAAAAGACCTTGTTGACAAAGGCGCTGGTGTAAAGCGCTTCCTAGTGTCACAGAGATTGGCTGATCCTCAGACTGTACGCTGGTGTAGGGTTCCTGTAGATGGAGAAATGAGGGACGCTCAGCACCAAGCTCAGCCGTCATCATGGTCATAATCACACAGATGTGACCACAACACAGAGAAAGACACACACTTGGGTTCGCCGGTGACAGAATGTCTGGCTCTAAACCTTCTTGTTTACAGCCTCTGTGCTTCTCTGCAACTCAGTTGCTGCACACAAAGAGCCAACCCAGTTTTTTCCCTCCCACCGTGGAACGCGGCAAGGTAGAAGGAGGAAGGGGGAGGAGGAGGGCGGCATGCTGGGAGTGGCAGGATGCACCTCGTTGATGACAGATGGAGGCCTTGAAAAACAAAAGCATGTCGAGGAGACGGTGTAACAAGGTTTATTATTCAGCGCTCATGCTGAGGAGCAGCGGTTCTCAGCTTCTTTCACGAGTTAAAATGGAGCGACATATGGAATATGAGAAATAAGATCAGTACAGATTGAAATGTGTTTGTAGAAGAGCGTCTCAAAACAAATAGAAAAGTACCGTTTTTATTTACCCATGCATTTCTGAAGTTTCTGATTTGAGTAAACTTCTTAAAGGTTTAAATCAGCTTGAGTATCATAATGGTACAAGTAACAACATAAGGAGTTTTTGCTTGTATTTGAGGCCTGAAAAGGTGAAATTTCTTGTTAAATCCAAAACAAAGCAAAACGTATAGTATGATTTCTATAACTAAGCTTATTATTTCTTTAATGAAAAAGTTCTAGTTTTGTTTTGAAAGAGTTCTTCATCCTTAAACGTAAACACGTCCAGTATTTAATATAATTCTTTACAAAATATAATTGTATCCCCTTTTGTGAATGTTACGCCTTGTAGTTATCTAAGAAATATGTGACATAGTATTCATCTAAAGTCATATCATCATATTTTAGATTATATCATACAGTAATAACATGCGGATCGCCTCTTGACCTTCACATGTGTGTGTGAGAGAGAATAAGAAACAATGCAGCGCCAGTCCAGAGCAGCCAGACGTGTTAGTGTTCACACAATGTCCCATTCAGAGTCAGGAGGTCGGCCAATCTCCGAACATATTAGAAAGACGGTAATAAACAGGTGCTCGCTGGTGCCCTGTTTTGTAATGGAGAGAGGGAGAGGGAGGTCTGTTTGACTGTGTCATGTGGCTGAGGCTGAGCCCAGGCCAGGGAGTGGGGTGTGAGATTGTTGGGATTCCTGGTTACTGCCGCCTGGGCCCACCTAATCCCCCTGCACTCCCCCACGCAGCCCTCCTCTCCTTATGGGCTGCGTGTTAAAGGAGGCCTCTTTGCCATCTTAGCCCCTGCTCCCTGCCACTCTCTACATCAACCCTCTTGTCCTTAACCCTCACGTTGCTTCTCTCTCCTTTTCTCTCCCTGCCTTGATTTTATTCCTCTCCCCTCCTCTGCGCCGTCTTTCCGCCTCTCTCGCTCCGTTCGACCTTTCTCTTTCTTCACAGCCTCCCTCCTGTTGCCTCTTCCCTGATAAGTGGCCCTAAGCACACTCAGCCCCTGTGTGTGCACCGGGCCTTAGCTTAATGGAGTGAGATAAAGCGACTAGAGTGCCACTCGCTGTGCGCTCATTATGGCAGAGTGAGGCCGCTGAATTAACAACGGAGTCACATTTGCATGGAAAGTTATGCCACTTAAAATATTTAAGAAACGGCTGATTTGTATTTCCATCAGTATTTTTTTGACAGTCTTATTTCTTTTAGGGAAGAGAGGAAGTTAAAAAAGTTTATATTATACTCCTGTATTCACCATTTCATCGCTCTTTGTTTAATAATATATTCAGAATTAAGAAAAGTTTGAGTACTCGGTCGCCTTCCTTTTCCCTAAATGATATTTATTCAAACTGAGGATTAATACGTATTTGTTGCACTAATGAGTTCGACAACAGTGTCTGTATGGGTCTGGGTTCATTGACTTAAGATTTTCACAAAGAAAACAACACGTATCAACAAAATTAGCAACCCCTGGCTCTTCTGTTACACCTCAGGACAGACAAATTAGTGAAACACACTTATTTTTAGCAGAAACCACTTTGAAGAGATGAGGCCTAGTTTCTTCAACAGGTCACACGCTGGAAAACCCAGGCTATGGACCGTTCCACTGCAACGCTTACTCACTGTCCAGTAATAAGACAAAAATGTCCGTCCCGAAAACATGATATGAAAGGCCTCCATTAACTTCAGGTTGAAAACTTTCCATACTTTTCCATACTTAAACATGCCTGGAAAAGTACAGAGTCCCTATGGAAAGTGCTTAACCTGAAGTGAAAGGAGCCTTTCACGTCACAAACGTATCAACGTTTCAAAAAGGTTTCTCCTTCAGTAAGAGGAAATTATTTGAGGAGGCATTAAGCCACCTGCACCTTGACACATCTTGTCTTGTGATCAATTAACTAAACTAAATGTTGACCTAAATAATAGGTACACTACTAAATTAATGTTCTGTTTCATAACACAGTCATTTATTAATGTTTGAGAGGAAGTGACTCACGTCTGCATAAATATTAAGAATAATATCAACGTCTATCTGGTTACTGACAAACACACTCTGATTTATTGTGGGTGGAGCTTTGGCATTGGTTACGCTGTGGCTACAGAAAACAGTAGGAGGTGTACACACTCGCACACATGCTCTTTTCTCCAGCAGAGGCAGCTGGGGCTGGGTGAAAGGCAGTCGAGTCTAATGAAATATAGCAGCTTAGAGTTCAAAGACTCCACAGTAGGGCCTGTAAAGGGCAGGCCGCGTGATGGAGATGTTTCCAGAAGCTTTATGACACTGGAGTAATTTCTCTCTGTTTCTTTCCTGCTCTTTTGATGAGGACTCGGCGGGAGCCTCTCGGTCTTTAGCGAAGGATGCAGATTCCCTGCACAGAGGCTCTGATTTTATTCCAGTGATTCTTCTTGAATCAGATAGATTGACTGGAGCATCTTATTCCCCTTTCTTTTTATTCCACCCCCTCCTGCTGTTTCTCTAGTCCCTCGTGTCACCCAATAGCTCCTCCTGTACCATTCCCACCACCGAAGCAGTTGCTATTCAGTCCACATCTGATGGTGCCGAAGAAAGAGCCATTGTCCTGGCCGGTCTTACTCCGCTCTTATCTATTGATTGGAAAGCCGAGAGGGGAAAATAACAGGTATTGATTACCACACTGGGTGAAGCTGCTGGGCAGGACGTCTGGAGGGGTAAGAAAAGACGGCATTCTTCACCCTCCGCTGCACCACTGCTGTCAGAACAGCCTCTGCTGCCACTCCACATATCCCATCCCCTTTCACCCTGTCACTGCCCCCTCCCCACCTCCCCCCTCCTCTCCCTCACCTCGCCTCCTTTCTTGAATTGCCAAGGTGGCTCTCCTCCCCTCTCGCGCTGTTTTATGCAGATTTTTATCTCCGCTTGTGAAATGTATAGCCAGGCGCAGCAGCAGCCTCTCAACAGAAGCTCTGGCCTTTCACACACTCCCCGAGCTGCGGTGTCCGCTTCACCTTTCGCCTTCGCCCAACCCCTCCGGTCTCAAGTGAAGTCTCCGTCTCTGGTTTTTCCAGCTTTCATGTATTTCTGGCGCATTTTTTTTGTTTTTTTGTTCCTCCATCTCTGCTTACTTTTTCCCCCCGAACCTCTTTTTCACTTGTAAAGTGCTCCAGAGTTTTTAAGCAATGCGTGATAGAGTATTTCCCCGGAAGCACAGGCTCCATTAAACTCCTTCCTCTGTTATGTTAGAGCTCTTGTACGGTCTGCTGAGCTAACACAGTGCTGCTGAGTAGGAGGAAAGATTCCCCAGCCTCTATCTGTCTCTGTGCCTCTTATCCTTTATGTAAATACTACATATTGAAGACACAGTCGCTCAGATCACTGTTTATCTTGGTAATGAATCACCACAGTCTGGCACTCTGCAAAAACCTTTTGATGCATTTGAAACTCTTGCAGTTGCCTGGAGATTAAGCACCAAGATCCTCTTTATTAGAAGATGTTTACAGTGTAGTTTGAATAACTGTATCCTGCATTCAGCAGACAGTGTTGCGTGCATTATCTTGCCGCTCTCATTGTGCTCGGTTATGTTCCAGGTGTTCTCTATTGGAGCGGCTGTCAGCAGCCAAGTCAGCGCTTTATTGACATGTTTGTAAGGCTTAGAAAGACCAAAGGACTCTGTGGTGAATGAACAACGCACACACATCATTACAAACCCACAGGTGTTTTGTACAAGAGAAAATAAACAAGAAAAGAGGTGCCAGCACATCTGAACATTGCTGTAAGGCTTTGTTATCTTTATTTTTTTTTCTGCTCTGTATTAATCTTTCTTTTTCATTTGACATTTCCTGACGTATTTCCCTCCACGGATGCCTGCACAACAGATCAACTGCTCATTAACCCGCTCACAGGGTTTCCTAAAGATGGCTATATTTAGTCCGAATCACAAGAATGCGTCTTATTGAATGTGCCCCTTTCTCTTAAAATAATCCATCACCAAATTCAGCAAAGAAAAACAGAGCTAATTCTGTGAGTCGCCAGGCCTCCTCCTCCTCTTCCTGCGCTATGAAAGATTCCATTCACACATGGGGCACGGCTATAATAAGGAGCGCTCTACCGACGCTGCAATATGGGGAAAGCCCATATGGTCATGTGTATCCTTTTCCATTTACTGAGCAACTAACAATCACAATGATTTGGGTAAACAGACTGAAGCGCTCAGCAGTTTGTCATCAGTTGTGCAGGTTTCCATTCATCACAGCGATTGTGGAGGTTTTCAACCTGGAGGGAGCCTCAGAAGACTGAAGCTAAACAGCAGAGAATAAATACAGCTACATTACATTTGACCTGTAACATGGTTTCATATTAAACTCACAGGTTAAACTGTGTAGCCAACAATTAAGCAGATAAGGCAGTAATTCCCCTTTTATCAGAACTGGAGGTTTCAAAGCTTTCAACTCCAAGGCTAAGAGAACCTGTCCTTGAGAGGGAGGAGGTGGACGAGGAGGGGGAGGATGAGGAAGAGGAGGAGGAGGAGGAGGAGGAGGAGGAGGAGGAGGAGGAGGAGAGCCCCCTCTGAAGAAAGGATGGTGGTCATGCACACAGTACAAATACTTATTAAGTTATTCACACGGTGTCCTTGATTTCAGCACTTGTCCATGCCTTGTTTTTCAAAAGGGACTTCAAAAGCTTTTTAGGAGCGGAGATGGAGGGAGGAAATCATTTGTTGCACATTCCTCGCGCTTGGAGCACCAGCCAAAGCTTTTTATTTTATTAAGCCAAAAAAGCTCAGGGGCTGCTCGATTTGCCCTTAATAATCCAAGTTCAAGATCACATAGACCTTTATCACAGTTAAAGGAATAATATTTTTGGAAATGCACTTCCTTGAGTTCTTTCTTCTAAACCCAAAGAATGAGCAAGACGAACTGATATCGCTGCTGTGTTTGCGTGGTAAATACAGAGCTAGTTAAGAGCTTGTAGGCAGTTCTTTCTTCCAGCACAGCCAGATCTCCTATTTCCTCTTGTTTCCTGTCTTTAAAATATATTGTTTTGCTCAGATACAAGAGGCGATTATTTAAAAATCCCCAAATACCCCAACTGGTAACACTAAAGTAGTTTGTTTAACCGCATCCAGATCTTACGTAGATTTGCATGTTATTTTGCACATACAAACAGTGCTGCAGTAGTTTCAAAGGCTGAAGTTGGACAGTGCTGCGCGTGTGACTGATTTAATGAGACATTTATATAGACAGGCTTCCTAATAAACTGTGTATTATAACATCTTTTATTGCTGCTGATTGGCAGAGCAGCCATCTTGGATTTTGAGGTTGGGGTTGGCGGGTTTCTTCCAACTTTCCGAGTTGAAATTTCGTGCCGGGAACTCAAAATTCTGATTTTAATTGAAAGCACCATTACATTTAGTGTATACAAGACTAGCACTGATTGTCTCTGAAGATTTTCTTTTTCTAAAAATGTCAAGTTATTCCTTCAAGTTTGACGTTTTTAGTATGAGAAAAAAAAGGAACATATAAAGGAAATAACAATAAAAGTCAAGAATGCCGAAGGTTCAGTTTGACCAAGGTCACTACCAACATGAAGCCATCAGACGTACAAAGAAATCTGTGATTCCAAAGTGAAACTTAGATGGGACTGTAAAAAGAATCAAGCAAGAATCCTCCCTGGAAGGTCAGAGGGAGCGTTGAATGCTGTGCAGACATTGCGGAGAAGTTGTCAACACACCCTTGCATATTTTTACTAATGGAAAAGAGCATTCTGATGTTCCCTTTTCATTTTCTTCTTACCCATACTCGCCTCTCAAGGAATGTATTTCCAGCTCCGACAGAAGCAGTGCCTTTGCAGGGTCACTGTGTTTTGACACTTCGCTTCAACTAAACCTTTGACATGAATCAGGCCTTGTTTTTGTAAGTCAGCTCTCTCCATTAATCCAGAAAGAACACATGGTTGAGTGGCTTGTGGGCCCATAAGTCAGGCGAGATAACTGAAGCCTATTTGTTCAAGATCTGGCAGAAATGTATTTATGTTTTCCCCAGGCGGTTCAGTCCTTTAGGATCAACTCGGTCCACATGAGCTCCAGCAGCCAATGCTCTGACCTGTTTGTGGTCATAAAGCAGAGTCTGCAGAGGATAAAACAGTGAGTGCCTCTGTTCTGATTTCCTGGTAACAGTGTAGTGAGATATGGGCCAGCTGACAACAGCCAAAAAGACTGCGGTTGCGTTTTTCTCCACAGACATAAACAATGACACTTCCAATTTCCTGTGCATGCTGTGGACCAGAAAGGCCATCCACAGAGAGGAAGGGAAACTTTCAGTTTGTGTATGCGCGTTCACGCATGGTTGAGAAAGTCATAGAAACAAAAAGGAGATATGGTTTTATGAGTTTTCTGCTCGCGTATTTATTTATTCTTTCCTGTAATTTAGATGCCACATTGTGTACGCCTTTCGTATTTTTTCGACTAGTCCGAATTTTCTAGCATCAGAGGTCCCCAGAACCACAGTCCAGATGTTGTACCTGCAGCTGAGACACATCTGTCGACAATGTGACGGATGAAACGGCCAGATGGAGTTACCTGTGTCAACTTCCCCCGCTGCAACCCCATCAGTATAATGAACTTCTTGTTTACCATATGTGTGAAATGCGCCGAAGGAATGTGACTCTGTGTGTATGTGTTGGGAGAGGCCATGTGTACTTACCCTCCCCATTGTTTTTACTGCTACCAGACTGGCCATTTGTTCTGAGGCACAGACTGTGCTCTGTGTACTTTTGAGGGCTGTTGCAGCTATAGCGTTTGGTTGCATTTCCTACCCCCTTTCTCACTCCCTCGAGCTCCTGTTTCTCCACTGCGTCTCGTCTGCTCAGTAGTTTTGTTTAGTTTTTGTGGCGGTGGCGGTGGGTGGTGGTGAGGCGAGGGGGTAGTTGAATGCCTGGTGCTGTGTGAGCAGCGGCGCAGGCCTCCTAACACCATCACAGGGTGTTTCGGCCCGCTCCACTTCACCAGATCTGAGGGAGCAGACCTGAGCCAATTAAGAGCGGGGAGAGCGGGCTGCTGTCCGTCTCACTGCGACCCCGCCCCCCTCATCGCTTTGATCTCTTGCACGCTACGCAAAACCAGAGCCAGGGTGCCTTACCCTCTCTGTGCAACGCAGTGAACGGCAGGCCTCGGCCAATTATTACAATCTGGTTTCAAGATTTCTGGGTAATCAGCAAAAAAAAGATGACAAATTACCCCCATCTTCTACCATCTGCCCACAACGACACTGTTTCATTGCTGAGTTTAGGCAGGAACCTCAAAAATGTTATTATCCTGATTCTCTTGTGTTGTTCAAAGAGGCTGATCTTGTCACGTAGTTGGTGAACTAAAATTAATGACTCGTATGTTTGATAATGATGGATTTGAAGAAGGAAATGCTGGAAGTTAATTCTTGACGTTGGAAACGGCACTTGGCAAAACAATCGCACCGCAATGTCCTCTCAGTATCTGTTCTGGATCTTAAATCAAATCAGGCAATCTTCTGCAAGTTTGTTCACACATTTTTCTCGTGAATTACTGTTTAAAAAAAAAAAAAACGGGTGGAAAAATCATTGTGTTTCAAGTGTTTACAACAGTAAGAGCCACAGTACGCAACCTGCAGCTGCATGGTTTTAAAGGGCTTTATGTGCAACAGGCTGTGAATCACTGGTCTAGATGATGTTTCAGGAAGAAATCACAGAATAATCTCTGTATACTTTCAATGTTTTAGGCAGAGACGTTGAGCTCCGTCTAAGAATTTCTCTCAGCCACAGAAACCTGTTTTCAGTGTCCTTACAAAAGTCTTTCAACAAAAACTGGTTTTAGAGAATTTCTGTTCTATGTGTGTCCTCAGGACCTCCGCGGGTTTGTGAGAAAGTTGCTCACAGACAGACGGCCCGGCTAGGCAGCGCCGTCAAGCTGCCGTGTCCAGTGGAGGGAGATCCTCCGCCCCTCATCATGTGGACCAAAGACGGACACAACATCCACAGCGGCTGGATTCGCTTCCGTATCCTCCGCATGGGCCTGAAGATCAAAGAGGTGGAGGCGGACGACGCGGGGACCTACATCTGCAAGGCGACCAACGGCTTTGGTAGCGTGAACATCAACTACACCCTCATTGTCATCGGTGAGTGCGGGCGCGGTTCAGTGCGTGTAACCTGTCTCTCAGCAGGTTCCTGAGATGAGATCATTGACTCTTGGCAAATGCGTCACCCTTGTTAAAAATTCAAGCTCAATTAAGCAACTATTAAACATAAAGTCACCTGTCTGGTAACTAAAACCAGAGACCGTGGCATTGAGTCAGTCTCTGATTTCTACGGTCAGGCCACATCGTCTTCCTCTGTTGTGTTTTGAGGCAGATTTGTAGCACGTCCCTGCAGTCCTAACTCTCAGCACAGTTCAGATGTTAAAGCACAACCTCACTCACTGAGGTCGAGGCCTAAAACACGTAGATTTATGGAGGTTTAGTGTCTGATCCTCTCATCTATTGTATGTGTTACAGCCCCTGCCTCTTTCTGCCCAAAGTCAACAGCGGCAAGGGATATTGTTTCATACTACTTCATCCTCCGTGACTCAATTGGATCTCCAGCTCTTCCTTTTCCTTAGGCTACACTCTGTGGAGGCAGGAGGTCTGCAGCTCCACAATAAGAAACACATTCAGCGTAAAAGCGATGGTTTTGTCTTCAGACTTTCGCACAGCTCTTGAATGGGGCCTGCAGGATTAAGCGCAGTCGGGCCGAGTGCGTTACTCGTTTGTGCGTGTGCATACAGTGCATTTCCTCTGCGCTAGAGCAGAGCATGATGAATGAGCGGAGTGGAGCGTGAAGGCTGTGTTTAGTCTAATTACTCTAAGATGCCTAATTTGGGCCAGAGTCTGTGCTCTTTCTGGCAGGAGGAGTTATAGCCTGGTCTTGTGACAGCCATGCTTCAGAAGAAGAGCCATAATCACGCAGAAGAAGAAAACGCAGATCACTTCAGAAAACAGTTCATGAGTGGGGAACAGACCAAAGTTTATTTTAGGGTCTCCCTCAATGTGAAGTTCCTAGGGAGTTCAAAGGGAGGGTGTCTGCTGATTGTGCTGAAATGAAAGGTTTGAGATTGAGGCGTAGAGCCAGCTTTAATGTCAAGGCTCATAATACAGTTATGTATATAGTATTAAAGTCAGACGTGGGTACGTCTCCGTCTGCGTTGCACTTAAAAGGCAATCCAAGTTTCTGAACTTTTTGAAGAGGAGCACATATAAAATCCATCATGTAATAGATAACCCGCCTTCATGTCTCAGGTCTCGATTAGATACTGTCTGAATACTGTACTTCCCATGTTTTGATGTGATACACTACGTCTACCTAGATTAATGTTTCTTATCGACATAAAAGACATTTTTGGAATTTGAATTCTAGTTGATTGATGAAACTGATAAAGGTCAACAAGTTGCAAAAGTAGACTTGAAGTGACAGTTAGAATTTCAGTTTTTTTTTTTTTTCTCTCATCCTCCCCCTACTCTTTATATATAGAGAAGGCAAAATAAAAGACAAATATGAAACATTGAACAATTACGCATGCTCAAGGTCCGGGGTTGATCAGTATATCCAAAAAACAAAATATCATACAGAGCACCTAGATTTTTTTGGGGTCAGATTGAGTTAGTCATTTGCTCTAGTGCATGTAGTTGTTGTACAATATTAACAAACGTATCTGTAGTGGGGGCATTTTTCTGGAGCCAACGTTTTGTGATGGCCTTTTTACTTGCAGCCAGCAAAGGTTACATTGTCTAAAGAAAAACTACGTGTGCTTGCTCCTGAGAATTCACAGTTGAAGCCTTGGAAATAGTTTTGTTGGAAGATGTTACAACACTCTCACTGAGTGCTGGAGGCCGTGTGGCACTAAAATGGCAAAGCATTTCCATATTTTCTGGGCTTGATCTTTAACATTTCCACGCTGGCAAGAAAGAAATGATTATAATTTTTGGAGCGGGGGTACACGGCTCTTTTGTCACATTATTATACCTGGGCAGGATCCCAGACAAGCCCGTGGCTCTGAGAGAATATCTGTTCAAGATACAGCAAAGGAGGACCATATTGGAGATGCAAGTGAAAAAGAACTTTTCTCGTCTTTAACATTCAACAAGTAGTTTGTACAGTAAAAAAACACAATTGAAATGATGGTCAAAATACATTTGTTCAGTCAAAGGTTAAAACTGAAGTGCTGAAAGTGTAACTCTAAAAGCGAGCACCGATTCACTCTAAGCAGAAGTCAGAGTGGTAAAAGAAGTTAAAGCACTAAAAGGAACTGTCTAAATGTAGGTTATAAATTGACCTGTAAGTGTAGGTGAGTAACTTTACCCAGTTTTACTAGTACTTCCACCATAAAAAACAGTAGAATCCGTTTCAGGTTGTGGCGTTCTTAGATGGCTCTCCAAGCTGAGGAAGAGCTTGAATAAACATATCCAGATACACCACAAAATATGAAAGAAATGCGGGTTTGCTCATTACTTGCGATGAAGTATTTATCCCTACAGTAGAGCGAAGATACTGTGATAACATATGGAATTTGTTTTAAAACTGATTTACAGTCGAGAGATAAGCAGTGATTACTTGACGCACAAACACACACACAGGAGACACGCGGAATGAGCCAGTAAATCTCTACGATAGATAACAACTTTCTCCCTGCGGTCCGTTGTGTGACAGGTAATTTATCTGGTTTGACTTCTGCTGCCGTGCGACCCAGTGTGAATAGAGACTTCAATGAAAACAGTTTAAGTCCGCTGTTGTGAAGCTGGCACGGATCGTGGCGAGATCCGTTCAGACTCACTGCACGGGTAGATCCCACGCCGCGAATATGTTAAGAAAAAATATGTTTGGAAGTTAAATCATAAGTCTTTCTTGAAAGCATATTTCCATGTGTGTGTTTTCGCCCGTCATGGAGTTACCTAGAGACTTTCTGGCCTGTCTCTTAATCCTAATCTGGTTTGTTCCATTTCCTTTTCCTCTGGTGGTGGTGAGTGCATGACAAATCGTCTGTAGACACTCAGCAGCCATTGTGCATCTCCTAAGAACACCCCCTCCCCTGTTTCTGCTTTCTTGTCCATCATCCCATTAGGCGCTGGCAGGCCATCGCCGCAGCGTTTGTTTTTATAGGTAATTGTTCCATCAGGGGTGCATTTCATTCTGGGAGCCTTTTTGCCGCAAAGATTAGAGGGCCCCATTGTCAAAATACTTCCAAGATTGAAGTCAGCCAAAAAGTCTGCAATTACCATGAGCAACACTTTCCATTAACGTTGAAATGGCTAATTGTGAAGCGTTTTTTATTTAGTTGCTTGTCGTTAACCTGCCTGAGAGGGGGGCTATTACGTTGCTCAAGAAGATCAGAGAAGAGAGTTTATTTATTAGAAATTCAGTAAATGAGGGGTAGCAGGCTCCCAGCACAGCTAAACATACACTGTCCATCACATATTACTGGATCCCAGAGTGAAGCTACTGCAGTCAGTTATAGTGCCGGACCAGTGTGGAGGGGTCGAGTAAATCCTGGCAGCTGTTCAAGTTCAAGGCCTAACGTGGAGAGCATAACTTTACAACATTGCAGAGGAGACCGCAGAGGAGCCAAACACAAGAAAGACGTTATGATAAAGAGACAGAGTGGAGCGAGACTGTAAGTTAGAGAGGGAGGGGGTTTGCAGGCTGATGTAAGGAGAAGGAGGAGGAGGAGGAGGAGGAAGGGGGTTCCACTGCGGCTGGAGAGAGATATCCCTCTTCCCATCTGCCAGCGGACAGTCTGTCCTCCCAAGAGCTATCTGAAGAATCTGGTCCGTCAGTGCAACATGGCGCCTCCTCAATCCCTCCAGCTGGCTGTTTGGGCCCTGTTTGGGGTGGTCTCTTGACAACTGGCCCCATCACCTCCCAGCACCCCCACCAGGATAGTCCGATGCACACAGCCATCTCTCAACCTCAGCTGCTCAGGCTGCAGCAGCTTACATATTAGCATTAATATGGGATTGTCATATTAACATTTACAGGATTGAATTTTAATGTTTATGTCTGCAGTGATACTGTATTACAAGGCTAATGCGGGGCTGGCAGCGCTCATTATTTCTCCAGGAAGATGTTGGCTCTCGTGGCACATTTTTCATTTCGCTCCTCTCTGGAGACGTTGTCAGGCCAACTGTTGTATAAACTGCCCCGTGTCTGACTGATCACATGTGGTAGCTGTTTGGAGATTTCCAGAGTGTGATGCAAGGCCAGTGTGCGTAACTTTTCCCTGGACATTACAATGTCCCCAACAACATCTGGAGCTCATTGTGACCCCAAATCATCAGGCCTTTTCCTGTGATTCAGCTGGCACAGGAGGCCAGCAGGGAGAGTGTGTAGTGACTTGTTTCCGGTGGCTGGATTTGTGAATGAAGTGGGAGGGGATGGTGTCAGACCCCAAACACTATAGCGAGACCATGAATGGATTCAAGTTGTATGGAAGAGGGTTTGTTTGTTAGCCTCAGTCTCAGCATGCATTTGACTTATTTCTGTTTGCTTAATGAACATTTGATGTCGCAAGTAATTCCACGATAAGTCGCGGCTTTACAGATTTGCCAGCGCACAAGAACAGAGTCCTTGTCAAGCACTCCTCGTCTGATTATTTGATTTTCAATCTTCCAAAAACAGCAATCATATGGCAGCCATGAGATGTCCTCTACCTCGCCCCTGTCTGTAGTTCAGTGAGCCAACATTGTGTAAAGACAATAGTGGCAAAGGAGAGCTTTAACGGCACGGATGTATAAAGGGTGCCATTGTTTCCTTGATTCGCCAAAAAGTAAAGAGGAAATAGATTCAAGTAAAAAAAAAAAAGCCAGAAAGAAAACCCCGGCAGTGTGGGACCATGTTCTGTTTGGATTGGGAGGTTCAGGAACCGGGAGGAATGTGGAGAGCCCAAGTGAGCAACAGAGAAATATTTCTTCCAGTGGAGGCTGTTTTTTAAAGGAATGGGTTATTATAGTTGGCCAGTTAAACCCCTTCAAATAGCCATGACATCATGGCTGGGCTTGGTGCTGCAGGGGACAAACAAAGGAGGGTTTGTACCCAGAGAACCCTAGAGAGCTTTGAGGGTTTCGGGGGGACTCGGAGGGAGGCAGAACGAGGGGGTTAGAAGTCACATCTGGTCTCTTTACCTGACCCAATCAAACCCTGCGAGGGAATCAAGTGTGCCAAACTGCATCTAGAAAAATCCAACACAAAGCTGCCCTGAACCAGAAACCGAAGGGAGTCACGGAAGGTAAAAATCTGGCCGGTAGTTTTTCCTTTTTGGTTTGTTATTTAAAAACATGCTGTTAACTGAGGACACGATTGTTGGAAATGCTGCCATTGCCTTCCAAATCTAATGTGAAATGACTCCTTGGGAGCGTAAGGAGCCGTTTGATAGGAGCCCTTGTTCAATAATCATCTGCCTAATGTCTCTGTCTGCACAGATTGGCAGATAAATGGCAAGGAACACGAGCTGCTCAGTTAATTCATCACTGCTTAACTCAAAAAGTCGATATGCATCACAAAGCGTCGATTAGGTTTCACTCATTATATTTTCTCTAAGCCCCGTCTTAACGCCGCTGCATGATGTCAGCCAGTGACATAAACTCCACAGCTGTCTCCTGGAACTGGGCTTATGAAAACTGATCATGTTACTTCCAAATGCTACAGAGTATGACCTGAGCATGCAGCCCTCTGCGAGGAGCCTGTCGATAAATGCTGAATTTACTCAGGGAGCCAAAAACACTTTCTGGGCTTGTTTGGTGTTGGAAGTCCGTTTTTAAATGCTGTCAGAAGTTGAGATTGGGATTGTAATGCTAAATTAAAACAGGCTTTAAAGTCTCTATGTGATGGCTACGTCAGTGCTATTTGTTTCCACTTATTCATATTATTCTTGTAAAAACTGCGCTAGGACGTCTGCCTCCAGAAAGTCCAGTATGCTCCTATTGGTTGGCTCTAAAGGATTTTAATTAGATGCAATATTAGCACACGCCCACTAGTGCAGGATAAACTTTTTTTTTTTTAATCGTTCTACAGAAAATGATGAACTCTAACTTTATGGATACCTTTCTGAATACGTCAGTGTTTTTGTTGACCAGATAGTGGTGTTTATGTGAGGGTTCCACAGTCGATCGATTGCTTTAAAAAGGGCCTAAAAACGTACCTTTTTAAAAAATCTTTTAATCTGTAACTGCTCGCTCGAAACAACTGTTTTTAACTCCTGTTTTAACCTATTTTCTTTCTTGGTTACTGTTGTAGCACTTTGAGATTTTTTAGTAAATATAAAGTGCGTTACAAATAAAATTTATTATTATTATTATTATTAGATATAGTGCAAACATAGAGTATCATCTTGTTTCTGACTGATTGTTGTCTTGTTGTGTTAACAGATGACTCTGCTAAACCTGGACCCAGGGAAGAGCCTAAAACGGGCGGTAAGAGCTAACCCTCCTGCCATGTCTATCAAATACTAGTGGTTTTGAGTGACGTATTATATTTACTACAAAGCATATCTGCTTTCACATCTATTAGCATGTTGTACTTTTAGCATTGGGCTCCTTTTATTCCTGTATGATACAAAAACTTAAGTTATTGTCTTTTCATGCCATTTACTTGCTGGTTGATGCAATGAGTGTTTTACTTTGCAATGAGTGAACTCAAGACATGAAGGGACTGAAGAGTGACTAAATTTGTCTTCTGATTTGCCCCAAAGTGCGTCCCCGCTTCACGCAACCCGCCAAGATGAGGAAAAGGGTGATAGCTCGTCCTGTGGGCAGTTCAGTACGTCTCAAATGCACGGCGAGTGGAAACCCTCGACCAGATATCGTGTGGCTGAAGGACGACAGGCTGCTGACGGGGGAGGAGGTTGGCGAGGGTCGTCAGAAGAAGTGGACCCTGAGTCTGAGGAACCTCATGCCGGAGCACAGCGGCAGATATACCTGCAGAGTCTCCAATCCGGCCGGAGAAATCAACGCCACGTACAAAGTTGAGGTCATACGTGAGTATCCCACAGAGAGGCTGAGCTGTACGCATACCAGACATGATCACCTGGAAATATTAGCGGTAACGGATGAGGTCAGGCAAATTAGTTTAAAGTGATTACTTCTGCTTGTATGGATCAACTTTGTGAGTGTATGTACACTGCTGCGGAAAATTAAAATAGTCTAATCACAGTAATAGTAGGGCTAATGTTGACAAAGGACAAACTGTAACTTTTGAAAAATCTTTTCTCTGATCTACCTACTCCCGATGTCTGATTGCGGACCGCAGGTCTCATACATATCCACGCTGCATGGATGAATGTGCTTGTGTAATCATGTATATGAGAAGCATATTGAGGAAGTAAGCTGGAGAGTGAGGGCTTGTGCCCTGGTGTTTGCACAAGGGGGAGGAAGAGAGAGAGGTTGTTCAACTCAAAGACCATCCACCCAATCTGGAGCTGATTAAAGCCCAGCTGTCTGCCAGACCCACTGCCCCCCCTCCACCCCTTCCCATGAGAAATGTGTGCTGTACAACCAGGAGCAAAGAAAGAGAGGAAACTAATCACACATACGTCTTGTGTTACATGTGGTATTCCTCCCTCTCTGTCAATTATGAGTTCTAAGCCTGAGGCTAATAACTGTACGGACAACTAAGACCTCTTCAGTCCGCAGAAGAGCTGACATGTCAGAAGTGTTTGTCTTGACCGCTTTTCTTTCTCTCCGCGTCTGTGCAGAGAGGACGAACTCCAAGCCCATCCTGACGGGCACTCACCCGGTCAACACGACGGTGGACTACGGAGGCACCACGTCCTTCCAGTGCAAAGTGAGGAGCGACGTTAAACCGGTCATCCAGTGGCTCAAACGCGTGGAGTATAACGAGGAGAGCCGCTACAACTCCACCATCGAGGTGGGGGACCACAGATTCGTGGTGCTGCCCACAGGGGAGGTGTGGTCGCGGCCCGACGGCTCCTACCTCAACAAGCTGCTCATTACCCGCGCCAAGGAGGAGGACGCTGGCATGTACATCTGCTTAGGCGCCAACACGATGGGCTACAGCTTCCGCAGTGCTTTCCTCACTGTGCTGCCAGGTGAGGCCGGAGGAGTTTGTGATTACACGGAGCGTCAAGTCAGCAGCTCCAACAAGGATTCACTCTGTCGGTGTAGTTATATACAGATGTTAAGAAAAGCCTAAGAGACAAGTAACAATTAAATAACTTGCATAGGGGAAAAAGAATCAAGGAAACGGGATGGAAAAATAGGAATAGAGAAAAGAAAAACAACACATTCCTTAAGGCAACAAACACAGACAGGATGACTGCTGCATAAAAACGGCCCTGACTGAGCCCTTTCTTCCAGTTTTAAAGCGCTCTTCATGAGCAAAGCAGGACTAGGTGCACTCAGTCGCCTACTGCAGCCTGACACACAAACCACTTATAAAACAATAGCTGCATCTCTCTTTGACTTGACGTTTAGGTTGAGCGTTATCCTTGATATGTCAGGATGTTTTTACCTCACAGAGAAATATGTAATTCAGACCCGACACTAGCCTGCATTAGGGGATATGTCACACAACTACTGGAGCAATGCAGTGTTATTGAGCAAATTATTTAATGTTATAGAACAGAAAGCTACAGACGTTTTTATTTTCATGGAGATGGAAAATAAAGTAATCTGACCTACAAGAGTAACACTTTTAAACAAAACCAACCTCTGAACATTTTTTTTTACAGTTTCTCTTTCTCTAAATGAAAATGGTAGTGTATGGTGCCCATATGTAGACGAAATGAGCTGCCAGAAGGAGGAGATCAAATAAATGAATCCCCTTTGAGAGAGATAACCACAAGAGATAATGCGTCTGAAGTTCTTAAAATCAAAACGCACCACATGTCATGAGTGTCGGTGAAGTCTTGAGCCAATCAGGGTGAAGTTCTATCATCACAGTAGAGGCTTCCAGTTTTAATGTCTTGTGACGTTCTACTGCGTCGGCGGAACGAAATTTCAAACCTGTTTTCAGTCCAGCACGCATCACCCGTCATATTAACCTGCTGATATATTTCATGCGGTGATTTATTTTTAACACAAATCACCAGAACTTCAAGGAATTTTCCGTCATAATTTTCGTGTTGAGGGAGTTTTTCCATGCATACCGCAACTAAATAGATTGAGAGCTCTGTCGAAGAAAAAAAAAATCAATTTATCACTTATTAAAGATGAATGTTAAACATTCATTGGTGCTTTTTCCCCCTTTTTTTAATCCTTATAAAGTAATCTTATGCCGTGATTGTTCTGAGCAGCTGGAGTCTGCTCAGTTGATCTACAGTAAATAAGGAATTTTGGCCACGTGAAAACATAAAATCATAGTTCATAGCCTGTGTTCAAAGATTCAAATGTTTATCTTTGGGGTTTTGGATTGTTGCTCTGACGTTTATTGATGAAGTGATGAATTGATAATAATGTGATGATGAAAATAACTGTTTGCAGGCCTGAACCGCTTATATTTAAAACAAAGCATGGGAACATTTATGAGTGTGTTTTGATTTCTCAATTTTTTTGGCCCTCTTCTCTCGCAGACACAAAGCCTCCCATCACACCTGTGTTCTCGCCAGCCTCCAGCTCCCTCCCCTGGCCCGTCATCATCGGCATCCCCGCTGGGATAGTGTTCATCTTTGGCACGGTGCTGCTGTGGTTCTGCCAAAACAGGAAACACTGTCCCCCTCCCAGCGCTCCGGCTGCGCAGGTACTGCAGAGCTCCCACCGGCCGTCGTATCGAGAGCGGGACAGGGGCTGCGCGGCTCCGTCGTCCAGCTCCTCCAGCCCAGACAAAGACTGCTTGAGCTCCATGAACTATGAGGAGTACCTGGCTCAGCAGCAGCTCCTCCTCAGCCAGGGAGGACCCACGATCAACCCTAAAATCTACCCCAAAATCTACACTGACATTCACACGCACACTCACTCCCATGTGGACGGGAAAGTACATCAGCATCAACACATTCATTTTCAGTGTTAGCCTCAGTGCCAAGTATTCCCCACAAACTGCTCCAGTATCAGAGACGGACACTGAGCTGCGGACTGAACAGCAGCTCCTGTGAGTGACACTCACCAGGCATTACTCTTCACAGCTGGACGTTGTTGGGAAAGTATGTGAAAAGAAACAATGGCCAGTGACACACACACACTCACACACTTTGTGTGATTTCATAAAAACTTCCACATTTGGTGCTTTGTTTTTTAAAAAAATCTCACACCACTAAAATCCATTAATCGTTGCTGTGCACTTAATACAAAAAAGGACCTTTTTTGAGTTTACTTGCAGCTATTCAGGCCAGCTGAATGCTCTTCCCTTGCAGCTGATTTTTGTTTTGTATTTGGAAGCTTGGTTTTACCTTTCACATAATCAGCTGTTGGAGCGCGGAGGTCTCTGGATGTTCTGCCAGGTAATGAAGATGAAAACGGTACTCAAGATTTCCTAAAGGGCTGTTTTTAATGCTCCTACTCAGGTCGCCCTTTTTTGTTTTGTTTGTTGAAGATGCTTTATGCTGGGAATGCTGACCACTATCCTTCATGTCACCATCCCTCGCTTCAGTTAAAAGTGAGTGAGTTGTTTTTACGTAGGTTCCCATCACTAGTCAGTAGCGTGTTGAGGTAAACCAGCAGTTTTTCTTTCCTTATCCAACCACAGTTTATGAAGCTGTAGTCGTTTATAATCAAATTGAGTCATGAATATTTAATTTATTTTGCTAAAAAAATGTATCAAAGTTTTATTTTTCAGAGTAAGTCATTTTACATATCTATGTAATGTTATTAAAGTATACTGTTTTTGTGTATAGTACATTTTGTCACCCAGTTTAATCACATTTACTTCATGCCAATATGTAGGTATCTCTGTATGTAATTGGTTATATTTGACAATCTTGTATGATGTACTCTGTTCAAGGCTAAAAAACAAAAACAAGTTTGAAGGTTTGATAGTTTGATTAAATTACCTGAAACAAAAGTTACTCTGTAAAGATGAATGCATTTGCAGATTTTTCTGGAGTCGGACCAATTATTCTTATTCTTCAAACTCTGCATATTAGCATAAGATATGACAGAGGCTGTAACCGGTCCTGAATCAGAGACCGGGCTCACAGAGGTCAGCTTTCTTTCCTTTGAGCTGGTTGAAGTGTCTGAGGGTGACACAGAGGGCAGCCAGTAGAGGGACAGAAGTTGCCCGGGATGAATGACTGAATAGATACCCAGCAGACACAAGAGCAGCCTCACAGTGGCTTTTTAGATGAGTGATGGGCCCTGCAAGACTACACCAAACAACCAGCATCTTTTCCCATTTAAGTGACCCTCTCCACTTCGCCCAACCCGCACCACCACCTCATTCAGCTCCAATCTAGGTAGGATTCCCTTTCACCATTTAGGAAGTGTATTGTCCTGGTCTGGGAGTGAAGTGACAGGAGCCTGTGATTGCTCAGGGAAGAAGGGGAGCATTGTATCAGGTGAGCTCTTGTTTTGTTGTAAGCGCTGCAGGATGGAGATGAGCTCTGGCTCCAGACAGTTGATAGGTGAGTACACTGAACAGTCTGTGTTTAAATGAAACACTTGGCATGAAAAAAAAAAAAAAAAAAAAAACTTACAGGGCTCAAAACCTTTCATATACACATGTAAAAATCACTTTGAATCAAAAACCTAGATGACAAGACTCAAGCGCTATGAAGGCAAACACTGCCCTCTAGTGGCTGCCAACCGTGTGACAAATGATCACAGACTAGTTAAACTTGTTAAGCATCTTTATTAGAGTGGTTACAGTACTAGCAGAACATTAACAAAGACAAACAACACACTGCACATGAAGATGATCAGGACACAAACGAAGAAAATCTGAATTAAAACATACAGTATTTACAAGTAAGCTCAGCCCTTCTGGACTTTTGTTATAAGTTCATCACAAAGTTTGGTGAGTTCTTCAGCCTCCTTCTCCTGTGAGAACAAAAATAAATCTATCAATACAATTGTACATAAACACCTCTGCAAATACCAGCCCGTTCTTCAACATGTTCACTCACCTTCTGGTCCAGGCTCTTCTCCAGTGACTGCACCTTCAGCTGCTCCCTGCGCAGCTGGGCTTGAAGTGCAGATGTCTCAGACTTGTTCTTTGATCGCACTTCAGCAATTTCTGAATTAGCTCTGACGGTGAGAAATAAAGCAGTCAGCGATATTCTCCCAAGACTAGCCAACACAAAATGTTTGTAGTGTCACTTACTGGCCAATTTTCTCCTCAGCGTGGGCTTTAAGAGTCAGGTAGCGCTGCTCCTCTTTCTTGATTCTTGCCAGGTAGTCCTGTGCACACGTCTTCAGAGTCTCTTCATTCTGGAGGGAGGACAGAGGAGAGTGAACCTTCAAGTCCCTTAAAATCAGTCAGATACACTGAGCATCTGTTGGCTTGTGTCCATGGACTCTAACCTTTTTGTAGCCTTCAATAACATCCTTGTACTTCTCAAGTCTCTTGAAAAGCTCAGAGAAAGATCTCTCTATGGTGTTCAGGTCGTTGGACACTTGCTCCTTCTCCTGCAGGGCCTCGGTGAGCTTGGCCTGGGCCACCTCCCTCTCCTTCTCTTGATCAGCTGACGCGTGCCAAAATTTAAGAACCATTTTTTAGACACTTCATTACACAAACTATCCTGATTAGTTTATGGTGTACACAATACTAACTTACCCATCATTTTTGCAATCACAAGCTCATATTCTGCAATTATTTTCCTGTGAGGGGAAAGAGATGTTGAGTATCTTGAAACACTAATACTGTGTAAAACTTAAAAACAAAAATACACAACTCACCTCATTTCTTGACCATCATCAATCAGCTTTTTGTTCTTTTTATGCAGCTCTTCTTTTTCTTTTCTTGCCTAATTGAGAAAATAAACGTATTATTTCAAAGAATAGTCATAAGGGCAATCAAACGTCAACTTCTAATTGTAGTCAATATTTCAAATAACAATAACCAACTTATTTCTGCTTTAGAAACAAGATTCTGCTGACCCAAAATGGCACTCCACGAAGGTTTGCTTAATTATAGATCTCTATTCGTACCTCTTCCTGCACTTTGGCGATGGCCGCATCCATGTCTTTCTGACTGTACTTCAGCATTTCAATGATGGCATCCTCTCTGTATGCTTGCTGGGGGAAAGGAGGGACGAGGCTTTTGAGGACTGGCTCCTAAATAACAGAGAGATATGGAGAAAGAAATCAAGTCAGGAGATGCAACTGTGACACACACTGTAGCCGACATCGGGTGATTGCGACTTACTGGTGCCGCAGCATCATCAAACAGTCTGAAAGCATCCTTTTGTGGTCCACCTGTTGCCTCTTTTTCAGCCGTCTGTGGAGTTTCAAGCCTGGAAAAAAAAAGAAACGTGTATGTGAAGTGATGACATTTTAGACCAATCCAATTTTTGTTTTGCAGAACGAATTCTGCTTCAGTGAGAGCAGTAATTAGAGTAAAGAAAAACAGAAGCGCATCATACCGAGAAGCGAAGTCAGCAGGGGGAGGGACGTGGACCTGAGCACCGGGGCCTGCTAACTTTTTGGGGCTCTCCCTCAGAAGGGGGTCAAATTTCAGGTACAAAGATTGTTTCCTCAGTGCAGACTCCTTGAACTGTCAAACATACATGACACGTAACATTTATATTATAGATCATGCACCAACCACAAAATAGTTACGTTTGACCAACAAAGTACTTACTCTGCTGGACCCAAACTGCTCAAGGTAGTCAATCTGTCCATCAAAGTCATTGGCCATGACTGGAGATGAAAATGATGGGTTTATATCAAAAAGGAATGTTTTACAAGTGCAGTTGTACTATACAGAATGAAGCCTTTCTTCAGATTTAACTAGGTTTAACTTCAGAGAGCGGACAGAACAATCATACATTTGTAAAACTAGACAAAATAGAGTTGAGGCCAAAATTAACTCACACATAGTTCCAGGAACAAACTCGTCATTGAAGTCTAGCAGCTGTGACTTCTGGTCGGCCTGAGATGGTTCGGAGAACTCGGGGAGACTCTGTACTTCTGCTTCAGGCTGAAGCCCCTTGTCTTGGTCAGAGGCAACCTCCTGATCAGCCGGCTGTCAATCACAATAACACAATATGTTAATGACAAACGAAAAGATAAACTCCATTAAGGTTTTTTATTTAATCAATCTGCATCGCTTTTCTTACCTCTTCAGGGTTGCTAGTTGGCGAACTCTCTTCAGCACTACAGAGAGCAAACAGAGAAAAAACAAAAATGTATGGTGAAATAAAACACCACTGTCAAATAACTGGTACATTTAGATAAATGGTCAACATACCTTGCTGGTGATATCGCTTCCTTTTCAGCAGGGTTGTCGGTTTGCTCTGGAATGACCATTTCTGTGAGCACAGGGCTGGACTTCTTGCTGCACATTGGGGAGTTGTTCATGCTGGATTTTGTGCCAAAAGGATTGAAGTTTGGATCGTCAAACTTGTCAAAGTCAAATGTGTAAGAACTTTTGGGAACATCATCTACATCAACAGCATCTGCCTTCACTGCAGCTTCCATTGGTGGCTTGACATCAGACACAGCCTTAGGCTTTAGACCAGGTGGCCTTTTCCCAAATTTCTTAGGTGGAGGTTTCTTTTTGACCTCAGTCCCATCACCGAAACTGAACTCAAGTTTGACTGGACCTTCTTTGACAGGGAGATCAGCCGGCTGGGATTCAGCAGCTGCAGGCTGGGCTGTATTGGCAGACATTGGGGCCACAGCAGCCATGGGCTTCACCTCAGGCTGAACAGGCAACTCTTGGGCCACCTCAGGTACGTCAACAACACTCGCAGGCTTGTTTTCCTCTGCAGGCGTATCCTCATTTGACACCTTTCTCCCAATGAAGGGTGAATTCTGAATTTTGGAGCCTCCTGTCTGGAACGGATTGATTGAGTCAAGGTTATCAAAATCAAAGTTATAAGAACCTTTCGCTGGAAGAGGAGCATCCTCCACAAAACTGCCTGATGAGTTGTCTTTCTCAGCGCTCAAAGACGTGTTAGCAGGTTGTTTTTCATCGGGTGTAGCAGTGTACGAATCTTGTTCCTCAACAGCTGGGCACTTCACCACTGTGACCACGCTGCTCTCTGTGGAGCTGATGTTAGTGGAGATGTCAGCTAGCGAGTTTTCAACAGATGGGACGAACGGAAGCGTCTCATCAAGCGCAGATTCTATTTTGGTCTGGTCCTCTGAGATATTCTCTGGTGTCATGGCTTGAGGCTCGACATGATCTACAGCAAGGGTTTCAGCAACTGGCTTTGCAGGAGAAAGAACCATCTTGTTAGAACCCTGAAATGGATCGACACCCTCAAGGTTGTCAAAATCCACCAGGTAGCCACCTTTGCTTTGTATTGGCATATTGTCGTCAGGATAAGACGACGGCTCTGTGGAAAGAATTCAAGACGGTTTGTGTTAGTTTCTCAGTAGAGAGGAAAAATAAATAATTGAAGGAAATAATTTGGGATAGATTACCTTGTTTTGGCTGCTCAGTGGTTTCCTGCAGCAAAGCGCTGTAAAATCAAACAGGCGTGGTTACTTGAGTGTAAGCAGCTATTTCTCTGGATGCATGCCAGAGTATTAAATGCGTTACTTACTTTGATTTATCCAAATTCAGGGACTCCATTGCTTTTGTACACTCATCCACAGATGACATCTTGACAGACTTGCTGGGAGATACAATTCTCTTGGTCACAGGATCTCTTCTTGGAGTTTGAAAACAAACCTATTCAGAAACATTTTAATCAGTAAATATAGTCAACAGAGCACAAACATTTCTATCAAAAAGAACGATGGACAAAAGAAATAAATTCAAATGTTCAGTCATTTCACTATATTTTAGGGTGCAGTGCAACATTTCTGAAAATATCTTTGTGTTCACACACGTCTAGTTAAAGGTGGGCCACTAATAGGCCGAGGTAAAACCTCATAAAGTCAATTAACATTCTTAAAATAAAGAATCTCAAGTTCACAAGTGCAAAAACTTATATCTTCTCATCAGCTACTCAATGTTTCCATGTCTTTGTAAATGTGCATCAAATGTGAAAAGAAATTGAGACGTAAGATATATTACAAAAAAAAAAAAAACATCCAAAGTAGCAGATTCTGTACCTTCACACCCTTTGGTACAGTCTTGCTGGGCAGATTCTCCATCTGACGCAGGATGGAGGGCCTCCCAGTTGGCTGATCCAGGGCAAATATGTTGTTACTCGAGCTGTTGTGCTTTCCTCCAGGGGTGACCACACAATTCTCGTCATTCACCTCAACCGAAGTCATCCTGTGAAAACGGAGCAACAAGCCGTTTAAGTTACAGGGCTGGGACGGACCAGCTGCAGCCTGAAGGAGGTGCCAGTCTGAAAGCTGCACGCAGTTGATAAGATAAGTTTGGTCAGAGTTTACCGATGCGTGTGAACAAAGAAAGAGGATACAAAGTTTAGAACTGAGGAGCGTATTGCCGAGCCAGTTTACTTCTCATTTAAATTTTTATTCTACTTTAAAATAAGAGAAAAATATGATGAGCTCAAACTTGTAAAGGTGGTTACCGAGCACTGAGCTGATCTTTCAGAAAATACATTTGACATGGTATAACAACTCCAAAATACTAAAAGTAGAAAATGAGCCGCTGTTTCACAGTTTGACCACCAGAGGGCATTGACAAGCCCCTTTTTATAATATTAAAATACCAAGTTCACTTATTAATTATTAACTTATCTTGGCAACAACAAACAGCAATGCGTTTCAATAAAATTCAAAATCAAATTTAACATTATGTACCAAGATATTTTGGTGGATAACATACAATATCATACGTCAGCTTATGAGCACAGAGGCATGTGATTTGTTACTGAGTGCAGAAAGTTGAAGCATAAATTTTCAAATAATTTTCTTAAACACTACTTTAGTTTACAGTCATCACATGAAGAAAACAGACTAGAACAATGGTTCTATAAATAATTCTATAATTAAAATTGAAGCTCATCAAATCAGTTGACAATTTGCTCATTTATTTGTTTCCATCTCAAATACATTCACGTTTGTACATCTCTCTCACTTCTATTATATTTTGTCCCACCATTGACGCCACTTTCCTGACAGTTTTGTGATATCAGTGATTAATGCCAGACAGGGAAATTAACAAAATATGCCTTTGTTTTGGTCATTTCACGTCAAGCACATTGTTACTGCTCAATTTTCATTTCATGAACTGTATCTAATGTTTTTCCATTGCCCATAACAAAAAGCAATAAAGTTTGTGCAACGCTTCAAATGAATTCAGAGCACATGAGACGAAATTCAGCTGACGTTCAGTTTTCATGAGGTGATTGATTTTAGGATTTGAGTATCAGTCGACGATCTGTCTACAGTGATTGAGTTTACTTGTATTTAAGATGCTTATAAATCCCAGTATATTAGATTTGCGTGTATAGCATTTTTACTAAACGATGATTGTGGCTGTCATAAAACCAATGTCGTCAACCGTTAGTTTTAGCTAAGTTAGCGTTCAACACTTCAGGCTATCAGAGCAAAATACTCAACGTGGACAGCTAATGCTAACATAGATTTCTCCAAGATTTCAAATAATAGCTGCTTATGTGAATTTGCTAACGATTAGCTATTGAACTTAAGCAATCTGCCCTAAACATCACGGTCGACACCCAAGTTAGCCTAGTTGTGACATGACTTGCGTTAATAATAAATCGACAACAACAGATTCGTTAGCCAACTGTTGACATGAGACCTAACTAAAGCTTACAGAAAAGCTTGGATCGTATTATAATACATTGCGAGAAGTAATGTACTTTAGTATCATCCTGTATTCAGCACCTACCTCAATATGCGAGATAATTACCTGCAGAACTTATAAAATACTTCGTCAAAGCATACGACTGTGCAGCAGCAAGTGCGAACAACTCTCTTTTGAAAACCCCTCGCCTTCTCTGGGCTACAGCCGTTTGGAATTTAAACGCCTTGGAACGCACCAATAAAAACGCCAGAAACACTCAAAGGAAACGCTCTTCCTGGTTGAGCAGCCAATCGCGTTAAAGAGCGGATGCGATCCATCCCTATATGGATCTAACCGACGGCCAGAACCAACTTAAAAATATAACGGGAAAATAAATGTCGTTGAACAGTTACAAAAAACACAAAAATAATTCGTATGCAAAAAAATGTGAATCATGATGTAAATTATTAAATAAATAAAATTTTCCCCTAAAAGAGTGCTCCTGCACGCTTAAATCCACCAGGTGGCGGTAAAGCTGTTGTATCCGTGAGCTAAATCGAAGAAGAAGAGGTGAGGTAGGAGGAGGAAGAAGAAGCAGCAGATCAGCCCGCCAATTTTGAAGGATGTAAACAACGTTGTCCTTCCTCGTCTGATGAAGAAATTAAATATCCCCATGTAACGGCGATTATTTCTTTGTCCACAATGACGTCCAGCGGAAAAGGTAGCGCGCTAAACACACATTTGTTCAGTTAGCAAGCTAATATGCCGTCAACCAGGCAAATTCGCTAATTTTGATAACTTTTGCAAGCTAGTTGACGACTCTGTAGCTATTTAGCCAGAACACACAGGTTAACCTAAACTGTATTGCACCTCGATAGCATGCATTTTAAGAGGCTAATCTGCTGAATAAACATTTAATGGTGGTATTCTTTGGTTTACAGGATCAGGCGATTCAACCCATCTTGCTGCCAGGTAACCAAATCTTAATTTACACCACACTGACGCTGTGCTTCAAACTAAACCGATAGTAACAGCTAAACTAAATTTTATTTATTTTTTACTCTTATTCCATATTTAAGCTAATGCTGATGCTGTGATTCTGTGGTTGTTGTTTAATTTCTTTTCTTATTTTGTGTTTTTTATGTTTGGTATGACATAGAAGGCTATAAAGTTACAGTTACATAGAAATATGGGCAACAATGCCTGTTCTCATGTGCTTTTTTATGCGATGTTGTACTTTCACCACCTACAAAGCACAAACCTTTTACATTATGAACTGTCTGGGTTTACAGTGGTGACAGCGATTGCATCAAAGTCTTTGTCCGAGTGCGACCTTTGACCCAGGGTACTGGGCTGACCACAGATGGAGATCAGAATTTGTGTCTCACAGTCACCTCACCCAACACCATCCGTCTGCTCTCAAAGCCAGAGCCACGAACCTTCACCTATGATCATGTTGCTGATATGGACACATCTCAGGTTTGTAGCATATGGCAATTATAAATGTACAATTAGTATGGCTACAAATAATACAAATAACTTAAAGTAGCTTGATTGATGTGCGATGTTGCCTAAATGACAGGTCATCTGATGTGTGTGTGAATGGGTCATTTTTCAACAGGACTCTGTATTCTCCAGTGTGGCCAAGAATATAGTGGAGTCTTGCATGAATGGATATAATGGTACCATATTTGCATAGTAAGTGGTGTTTCTATTGCTCATATACAATATAAAATGTGCTTGTAGCAACCTTTCAATTCCTTATTTAATTTTTCTTTAACTTCTTCAGTGGACAAACAGGCTCAGGAAAAACGTTCACCATGCTCGGTGAGACTTCCATATTACACTGTGTACGACAGGTTCTTTAAGCTCAAGCATAGAATGAGTTTACACATGTTTTTCTTTCTTCACCCAGGACCATCTGAGCTGGATAACTTCACAGATGAATTAAGGGGAGTCATTCCCAGAAGTTTTGAGTACTTGTTTTTTCTCATCAACAGAGAAGTGGAAAGGGTGAGCTGTGTAACATTCACTGTGCAGATGTGAATCAGTGTTTTGTGTTTGTTTTTTAATTAATTTTGCACTTTTTCTTTCTCTCCCAAAAGTCTTCTCAGTCCAAGAGTTTCCTTTGCAAATGTTCATTTATTGAGATATACAATGAACAAATTTATGACCTTTTGGACACAGCCTCAGCCAGCCTGTTTCTCAGGGAGAACATCAAGAAAGGCATGTTTGTGGAGGGGGCAGTGGAGAAGTTTGTGAACTCAGCTGCTGAAGCTTACCAGGTATACATTCCTACTTTCTTGAGACTCATTGAAGCCTGTGTGCTATTATAATATTTGGTATCACGCATGTCTGACCAGTTAGAGTGAATGAAACCACTGCACTCCTTTAAATGCTTTATCCAGTTTCATTCACATATTACAAAAAAATGATCTGATGCACTATAAATTGTGTTAAGCATTTTCAGACTATTTCAGAGTTGAAGTTAAATTAATTATATCAGTGTTTGGGCCATTGTAAGAAACACCTGTGGGGCTACAGAGTTTGTGTTTAATACCGCTTAGGTGCTATCTATGGGCTGGCGCAATCGACGTGTGGCCTCTACCTCCATGAACCGTGAATCTTCGAGATCTCATGCAGTATTCAGTATGACTCTGGAATCTAAAGAGACCATCAATGCGGTGGTGAACATCAGAACGTCTCAGCTGAACCTGGTTGATCTGGCAGGGTCCGAGAGACAAAAGGACACACACACAGAAGGCTCAAGACTCAAGGTAAGAGGAAGCTTTGTGCCTAAACGGTCTCCCTGTCTGGCACTACGTTTGTGATTTTTGTTCTCTATAACTGCTGTTGTCTCCTCTGATTTTCTTTTAGGAGGCCAGTAGTATCAATCGCTCACTCATGTGCCTTGGCCAGGTGATCATGGCACTGGTGGATGTGTCGAATGGGAAGAACCGTCACATCTGCTACAGGGATTCAAAACTCACCTTCTTGCTCAGGGTAATTACAAACTATACAAGGAAACTGTACAAGTCAACTCCGCTACAAACAATGCACTGATGTTGCCAGATGTTCAGAAACTTAATTTTATTGTTTTTTCAGGACTCTCTTGGTGGAAATGCAAAGACTTACATCATAGCCAACGTACACCCTGGTTCAAAGTGTTTTGGAGAAACATTGTCCACCTTGCAGTTTGCTCAGAGGGCAAAGCTGATCAAAAATAAGGTATTAATATGTCATCAAACACATCCATACACTGTATTAAAACAGACCAGATTGAACCTGTTACTGATGGAATTATTCTGTTTTACTAGGCTGTCATCAATGAAGACACACAGGGAAATGTGAGGCAGCTACAGGCTGAGGTGAAGAAACTGAAGGAGCAACTTGCTCAGGCACTGGTTTCTCAGGCAGTGGACTATGGGAGAGACATAGCACCAGGAGGACCTGAACTCCCCACAGGTAACAATATGCTGATCAAACATATGTTAACCATGTAACCTGCTGCTGCTGTTCAGTGTTAGAAACTGACCTAGAGTGAAGTCATAAATTATACATTTTAAAACAAATGTAATTTTGCTTTTTTTTTTCTTCTAATCTAGGCCCACACACTGAAAATCATCATGATGTCTCATATAAAGCAAAGTTTATGGCTGCCGTTCGTCTGTGGAAGAAGCAAGATGAGGAAAAGAGGGTATGAGGGTTTTTTTTATCCCCTTTCCAGTGTTGTGAGGATATTAGTCTGCTGATGCAAGTACATTTACACTTATGTTTGACTTCACTTAGGTGCTACTGAAGAAGGTGGCTCAACTTGAGGAGGCCTGGACTCAAAAAGACAAGTTTATTCATTCTAGCCGAATGATTATCAGGTTTCGAGAAGACCACATCTCTCGCCTTGAGACTAAACTGAAGACTGGACAAAGCTCACTGTCTGACAAAGAGTCTCAAGCTTTGATTGAAAAGCTGAAAGAAGAGATTAAGATCTTGAGGGATCAGGTAAGAAAAAAAACCTTTGAACACTGTCTCCGTTGCTAATTACTATGTCTGCATAGTGTATAGATATAAAATTCCCCTTAACGTACATTCTTCCGCCCTTCTAAGGTTGAACATCACCCAAAGATGACTCGATATGCAGCGGAGAACTACACCCTCAGGGAGGAGAACCGTCAACTACGCTCTCTTGAGTCAGTGGTGAAAGCTGGAGAGGTCATAGCCCAAGTTGCCGCTGATTTGGAAGAAGCCTTTCAGAAAGCTATGGAGTCAGAAAGACTCACAGAGAGTAAGACGACTATAATTTCCAAAATGAGGATAGTTTTGTAGATTTAAAATATATATACATACACACATATTAATATATACACAGATATATTAATAACTGCATGTTGCTCTACAGCCTCAGGAGTCTCTTCCACCTCTGCGGGCATAGATTCTGTCTCAGTGGCTACAATTGAGAAGTTGAACGCTCAAGTGCTTCAGAAGCAGTCGGATCTCGCTGCTGCACTTAACGCCTTTGAGGAGTATAAAGAGGTCACAGAGTAAGGAAGTTATTGAATGCATACAGCTGTTTTAAATGAGTTTTTTCTTGGTTGTCTGTCTCCACAGTGAAATAACTAAAATGGATACACTGTTGTCGGTTATAAACAGACAAACATAATCATTTCTGGATAACTGGAAAAGACTCTAGCTTCTCTATGGGTTGTGTTTTAGGAAACAGATGTCTCAGTTGGAGTCTGAGAAAAGATACCTCGACAAGTCCAACAGGCATTTGGAAAAAATTTTGGAAGCCACGAATGCACATAAAAACAAGGAGGTCTCAGAACTGAACAGAATCCACGTTGAAACCATAAAGGTCAGTCAGTGTTGAAACTGATATAACTGGCAACTTATCACGCATTTTCTTTGTCTAGTATTATTTAAAAAATGTATTCTGTTTCATTATTGATATGTCTCATACTAGATTCTCACCACGCCCACCAAAACATACAACATGCGGTCTCACCTCATGCATCTCTCCAGCCCGGACCACCTGAATGGGACAGGCAACAGCGGAGACATTTGGGCTGAGCAGCCTCCGTCAGATATGGGAGAGATGGCGTTGACAGAGGAACTACGTCAAGTGCAGGTAATACTGTGTGGATTTACACAAATAAATTAGTGTACAACAGACACATACAGGAGAGTCCTCTTATTGTCTTCTGCTTTTCCTAATTCCTCATCAGGAGCAGGCTAGTCGTGTCCAGGTGCAGCTTGATGAAGAGGAGCTGAAGAACAGAAAGTTGTTGCAGCAAATTGCAAAACTCGAGGAGCAGATTACTGTCATCTCACAAGAGTCTGATCGCAAGGATGAGGTACAATTTATTAACTTTACAGGTGGTGAAACCCAAAAATACTATTAATTAATAGTATTAATTTATCTGTTCTGTTTTTCTAATTGTTTAAACTCGATACAGCTACTTTCTACTGAGAGAAATAATAGGAAGAAAGATCAGCTCACCCTGCAAGAGACCATCAACAACTTGCAACAGAGCCTTCAGTCTGAACAACAAGCTGCAGAAGGTTAGACTGATGTTCCTCCTGATTGTTTGCCTGGTCTGCTGATGTTTCAAGTAATTTTTATTCAGAAATGTTGAAAATTGTGAGAGATGCAAATGTTTTCAAGCAGCTCTATATGAAAGTCTTTTCTCTCCTTTCAGTTCTGAGGACTGAGATCCGTGATTTGCGCTTGGTTCTGCAGTCATCCGATAAGGAGCTGGCCTCTGTGAAGAACGAGCTAAGAGACGCTCAGAGTGAGCAGCAGAGTGAGATGAGTCAGCTCTCCAGCAGTCTGATCAGCACACAGCTCCAACTTGACAAAGTCCAGTAAGCATGACTAATAGTGGTACGCTCTCTTCGGCCTAATGTGTTTACACGCTCACAACCACAATGTCTGTGTTCCAGACTGGAGTGGGAGCAGCTTCTGGAGCAGCATCGGACATTGCAGGATTCATTTGACCAGCTGCAAGCTGAGGCCAAGTTTGAGGCCGACCAGGCCAGGCAGCAGCTGCATGACAGGCTGCAGGAGATGGAGGATTTGAAGGCCAAGGTCATGGTTAGTGAATTTATAAACTCTAGCACCATTTTGGTCTTGAAATGTAGACTTTGATGGCTTAACTGTCTTTTCTATTTATTTGCCTTTTTCCTGAAGGGTTTAAATAATTCTCTGCAAACTGAGCAAGAACGCGCAAACACCCTGATCTCTCAGTTAAGAGAAAACAAAGAAAGTTCATCAAAGTGAGTTTTGAACACTAATTGTTGAAAGTTATTGTGTTTTATGCATTGGTTTCATTTAATATTACTCTTATATTTACACACACGGTGTTGGTTTATGCCTTCAGGGAACTCATTGAAACTATTGAGCAGAATACGCAGCTCAGAAAACAAGTGGCTGACCTGACGCTACAAAATCAACAACAGGTGAGCCCTAACAAGAACGCACAAATTATAATTTTGTGGCAAAGCTATAACTGTAGCTTTGTAGCTAAACCTGGTGGTCTTATTCTTTGTTTTAAAGGCATCCAGAAATGATGACCTTGAGCAAAATGTAACCTCTGCTAATGAAAGAATAAAACTCTTGGAGCAGAAGATCGAACAGAACAAAGTAAGCCTCAGCAAACCATAATCTTTTTGTAAATCACAATAAACATGCTTTCAGTATGCCAATGACCTGCTGAACACCTCTTGTATTGTTTGACAGGACGTTAATCTGGATCTAATGAACCAAACCAGAGACGTCCGCAGTGAACTCAGCCAGAAGGAACAGACCATTACCCACCTGTCTGAAGATATCAAAGACATCACGGTACTACTTCCGCCTATAATGCTCTTTATGTCTAAAATGAGTTCCCCATTTGTTTGATCTGGGTATGTTCCTAATAATAATGTCATCGCTTTTTCAGGCCAAATACAACACTGCCTGCCTTGAAAGGGAAGATATGAGAGAACAAAACTGTAAGATGCAGGCAGAAATCTGTGACCTGAAGGAAAGGTTAGACAGGAAAGTGGCTTCCAACGCAATCGAGGTAATGCATCTTTATGTGGAGCCTTGCAGATGTCAAGTGAATAATACTTTGACTCTTTACTTTTACTCACTATTATGTATATGTAGTTTGAGTTGTTGCAGGAGGATATTGTTTATGCCAGTGAAGAGGTTGAGAGACTCACCAAGGTCTTGGATGAGCAGAACAGCCTCCTCCAAGCATCTCGAGAACAAATAGCCCAGAAGGATGTCACGATACAGAATCTACAGCAGAAGGTGATTATTTTTTTTTTTTTGGTCATGTGTCAGCAACTGGTACTGTAAAAATGTTTAAAGGATAGGATCCAAATGACTCATTTTCAAACCTCTGCCTTTGTTCCAGGTGCAACAACAGCAAGATGCTGTTGAGAAAACTGTAAGAAATGGAAATTTCAACCCCTTTGCTGAGTTGACCGTCACACCTAAATCATCGCCTCGGGTAAATCTTCTTTATTGTTTAATTACGCTTTAAATCCTTCACAACTGGTGCATCCGTAACTTATTTTGTTATATATGTAAATGTATTTAATTTGTAATAACAAATTAAATATTTTATTATATTTCTCTCTTTTTTTGTTTCTTAAGACAACATGTGCTCCAGGAAGCTTCAACAGGGACCTGAGCCAGGTGTTAGAGATCCAGGAGCGGGAGCTGGAGAACAGGCGCTCCTCCATGATGACCATGGAGGTTCTTTTAGCAGAGCTGAACGCGGAGAGGGCGGCCAAAAATGAGGAGATTGATAGGCTTAAGGTACAGTATTTTTTTAATTATTATTATTTTATTTTTTCTGGATACCAAATTTAAATAAACCTAGAGCCATTTATTAAATATTCATATTCAGTATTCTCTGTCCTCAGACACAGCTGACTGAGAAAGAGAAGGTTCGAATGGAGATCCAGGATTTGCTTGACCATTTTTACACCAAGCAGAACCAGCTGACTATGAATGGAAACAATAATGGGTTGAGTTTCTTTATCATCCAGTTATTCTACCATCAGACCAGACAGGATTTAAGGATTAAATAACATGAATAATGTTGTCTGTGATTTTTCAGTCAGGAGTTGAATGATGCCATCAGACAGTCCATGCTTAAAGAGTTACAGGATGAGAGAGAAGAGAAGGTATGTATCTGTTTAGCAGATGTTTTCTTTCTTCTCATAAGGGAATCATTTATTCATCATGTTTTTTTTCTGTTCATTATCAGAGCAAAATAATGCAGAAGCTCTCTGACACTCAAAAAAAGTAAGTACAAAGTCATTTTATTAACTGAACCAGTGTATGTTGCTGGTTTCAAACTTTCATGGATGATGACAAGCAGATAACCATTCTTGTTTTACTCTGGGTTAGACTGCAGGTGCAGGAGTCCACGTTAGCTCAGTCTCAGGTCTGCATTCAAGAGCTGACCTCTGAGCTGAGGCTCCGCTGTCTAGAGATGAGAGAGCTGAGTGAGAGGATACAAGACGAGGAGAAGCTCCTCCAGGTGAGAGTTCGAGTTGATCTCAGTTTTTCATGTGCAACAAAACAGAATCTTTCTAACAATTAAATGAGAAAATGTTTAGGATCAAGTCCAAAATAACTGGGATCAATAACACATGCACGAGAGTTACCATTCAGCTGACTTCAGCAATATGTTTGCTCTCTCAAAGGAGAATGAGGTCCTTCGTAAGCAGAACATTAAGCTGTCGGAGGAGACTGGAAAACTTGCGGGACACCAGAACCACAAACAGAAGATTGAATATTTGGTTAAGCTGAAAAAGGACAACACCAAACTCCAAGAGGTATCGAACGTATCCTCTTTAATTTAAGGATGCTTTTCTTCATCCATGTGAATCCCTTCAAACACAACTTGTCAACCAATTTTGTGTATTTTGTTTATTTTCAAGGAGAATGAAAAGCTCAGAGCAGAGAATAACCAGATGCGAGAGAACTTTGGATGTCTGCCAATGGAGGTGTCACAAATCCTTGATTTGAAGTTGGTTGAACAGTGAACATCTTCCCTTGTCAATGACTCTTATTTTAAACTCTGTTTTTATTCTTATGTCGTTTCAAGTAGGAATACATTGTGATTTTATTTTAGTGAGCCAATATTTTACTGTGATGTGTGTTAAGGGATAATTTCAGTATTTCTAAGTCTGGGCCTTATATTCCCAAGTTTTTTGTGGTTTTTTTGGTTTGTTTTTTTGACTGAAAAAATGACTAAAACTACATGAGCACACTTCTGCAGCAAATCTACTGCCATGTTATTAAGTAGGGTATTTGTCCACTGTCCTCTACAAGTGCTTGTTTTTGTCACTGACAGACTCAGATTGGTTTTACTACTCTGCCATGCTGTGTGTACTGATGCCAGGGCAACAAAATAACATTACTTCCACTCTATCTGCAGCAGGTCTCTCTGCTCTTTAAACAGCACTTTTCATCAGAAAAACAAAGAAAGAAACGGGCTTTGGTGTGCGGTTTATTTTCCTTGTTTGTCAAAATGGTTATAGGACCCAGGTTTAAAAAAACTAAATTAACTTCATGTTCTCTCTGTGTGTCTGGGGATGTGATCGTGACTGAACATCTAAGCTGTGTCCAGTGTTTTTATCTTTTTGGTAAAGGAACTTTTTAATACTGTAATTAAAAATGTTTTCTATCTCTAGTAAGCTGGATGTCCTACATTTTTTTTGGTATTTCTCTCCTGATCCCTTGAAGGATTTTTTTTTTTTTTTTACGGCTACAAGGACAATGTCAAAACATTAAAAAAAAACACCTATTATCATTTCCAAGAGCAGGAGGTCTTCAAATGTTTTCAATTGTTTGATCAACAGCAGGAATCCCCAAAATATTTAGTTTACAATCATATAAAATAGAGAAATGTTCTTAAATTTGAGAAGGTCAGATAAGAAAATGTTGCTAGCTTTGCCTGAAAACTCAGTTACCAAAATAGCTGAAGAACAACTTTATGTTCATTTACTCATCTGTTGTTTCTACTTTAACGATACAAAAGCCAGATAAAGGGTGTATGGGTTGTCCAGCTCTTTAAGACTTACTTGACTTACACTTTGACTTACTAATAGTAGAAATTATGAGTTTTAATTTTCCCATATATCCCGCTGTCACATGTCTCAGCAGAAAATCGTGCTGTGCGAAATGTTTTCACTTGACTTGTGATTCTCAGTCAAGCCGCTAGTGGGAGACGTGAGACTCACTGCGTCATGCGCTTATAAATTTACTGACAATTGACAAGATAGAGGCAGTTTGTCATCGCCTGAAACATGAGGAAAGCCTTCACTTCAGAGCAAATATCCGACTGGTTCACCTCGGGGACCACGTTCGCCAACATTAAACTCACAGAAGAAGCTGCTGACAGAAAATCCGACGGTCCGTCGTCGAAAGAGTCCAGGTAAGGAAAACGCAAAGTAACGGTAAGCTAGCTGAAATTTGGCTAACGCCTTGCTACCTAGCTAGCATAGTTAGCGATCACTGAACTTGAACAAATTGTTAAAAAATAAACGAGGAGACTGGTAAAATTCTTTAAAAATTAGCATGAAAGTTTTTTTTTAAACCTTTCACCCACTTAACTCTCAAACTTAATATTTGTTAAGTTAATATTTTATATTAATACAACAAAAAAAGGTGTCAATTATAGTAACAAACGACAATCACAATTTTGGATGTGCATCATTAGCATCAATTTTAACAGTTTTGAAACTAAAAATAAATCTAGTTAAATATGTTTGGATGTTCTTTGGTATCCAGGAAAAAAAGGCTTTTGTGGATGGTTACAGTTTTTTAATAGGCCACATACTGCCAGTATAATAATGATATTATTACTTAAAGAGTGCCTTTTTTTTCCTCTGAAGTAAAATATTTTAATAGTCTGTTGTGTTTTATTTTGTCACATATTGACTAAAACAACACCAAAAATATTACTATGCAAGTTTTCTTTAATCTCTGATTTTTATTATAACTTTACCTTTTTAGGCCTCTAAAACCGCTCACATTAAACATGTATTCATATTTTCTGTGTGTCACACGTAACCTTAAAAGTCCATCTTGTGCTCTTAGTATCAAATCTCTAAAGCCACTGCACCCTGTGAAGAACCCACTCCACTGTACAAAATCTAACTGAGGTTTGCATAAAACAGTCAGTGAAGTAAAGATTATAAAGGGCAGGCACAAAATAGTTATTGCAATATAATATTTTTACCTCCTAGCCTAATGTTGTTTTCACATTTGGTCACAAGCTATGAAATTGTTTTTACAAACTAATACAAATAACGCCATTTGGTCTCCATGCATAGGAAGTAATAACTGTTTTTCCTTGTGTGAAACAACATCACAGATGTGGTAGGAGTGTGTCCTCTCACAGAGTAGTGCTGTATGCCCCTTTGGGTCTAAGAGGTACTGGATAGTAATATGGAAGGTCCCAGTCCCTGTTGGCTGTGAATGAACTGGAGTATCTCATGAGCCGGTCCACGTATCCAGACACTGTTGGGATCTCTTCCCTTTGGTGGTCTCCACAGCTGGGGACTGTGGGCGTCACAAAGCCCTGCTTCATTTTGTAACGACTCGTCCACGTCTCCATTGGTTGGAACCGTGCTACCTGCGCCGAGAGGTCGTTCTCCTCGTCGTAATCCCTTTGGTTCAGGAAGTCCCTCAGTACCTGCTTGAAGACAGATGCCAGCTCCCAGGGTCGTATGTTGTTAGTGGCAAGCACCTCACGAAACCTGTGGAAGTATTCAGCAATTTAGTACGTTTATGACCTATTGAAGAGAGACTATGTGTTTATTTGTTTTTTTAAATCAGCTTAGCTTAACACAATTTGTAGTTGTCATGAATCATTAAATGTAAAACCTTAATTTTTTTAGTTTACTTTAAATAATGACGTATCTGGGGCAATAGCGCTGACTTTTGGAAATGGTACAAACGTTAAACCATATACCACTGAATATGTTGTTCTTCAGTAATGTGGTTATGTAAGCACCCAGTAGTGACCTAGTAGTGAGTTTTATGTGAAGTAAGTAGGTCACAGCGCTCAGCTGTGTTTAACTGCTCCTCAGCCTTTGTCCCATAGTGGCTAACTGATGATGAGTTGAAACCCAGACAGTCTGGCTACTCTCAGCCTGCGTCCTTCACCTTCAGATGTTAACACCCTACATCGCCTGTGACCGTGACAATAACACATTATGGCTTTCTTGGCAGCTCGCCCTTCCTCCCTTTCCCTTTGGGTCTTTTCTGCTTTGCCTGCTGTCAGGCCTTGTGTTGATGCAGTTGCAGCTAGCTACTGCTGACAGCATACTAATGTGAGGATGGAGCAAAGTATGGCTGCGACCAAACACCTGGAGAGGACGGTGGCCGCATGAATAGGTGGGATCTGAGCACACAGGAACTCGAGCTGGCGTAGCTCCGATGAGGGGATGAGCGTCCGTAACCTCGGGTACTTCTGAAACCAGTGGAGACCCAATGCGCTGTGGGCTAGTTGATGCTCCCGCTCCAGTTCTCTTGCCAGCCGCTCGCGTTCTTCCACATGCCACAAGAGCTCTGTGATCAACATGCGGCTGGGTACAAGCCCAGAGCTTTTCAGACACTGCGTTTCATCCTTCGCCTGCGCTCTTGTCTCATGCGGCCATTTCATCCAACTGAACAGAGGCATGTCACTGACAGCACACAGCCCTTAAAACCTGAAGAAACAAGAATTACTGGGTATTATCTGTTACGAAGCCATCGCTTCTACAATACAACGCTGTTGTTTAAATGCATTTGAATATATGTGTGTGAATGCCGGTAGCGTCAAACATAAATTTGCATGTACCTGAATCTGAAATGTAAATGTTGTGTTGGAAAAGTGAAGAAAAAAAAAGAAACACAGCTGGTGACGATTTGAGATGTTTTGATATAAATCAAATCATAACATGAATTATAGGTGAATTTGGTTTCTCAAGCTGTTTAGCTGCCATTTTGCCCTTGAATGATTACATGTTTATGAATCACAGTGAAATCAGAGCACCCCATGACCAGTCTGACCTGTGGTCTCTACCTGATGGGTGCTCTGATTGCAATCACATCAAGTCAAACAAAAGAAAAAGGTCCCAGGTGTGTGTATTTGAACCCCTTTTCCAAGCCGATGGATCCAGCTCAGTTTCCACCTGGGATTCAGACAGATTACATGCCTGCAGGGTCAGAGGTCAGCCTCACTGAAAACAAACTTGATGTGTGTCTTTTGTGATGTTGTAATATTGTTACAAAAGAGAGCTCTTCCAGGAATATGCTTTTATTTTAGCTTTTAGAATTCGTATTTTTAAACTGAAAGTTTTTACCCTGTACAGGAATTATCACACTAACATGTCTTTGAAAATTGAAAGAAAATATCTTTACTTACAGTTGAAATCTGCACCACTGACACCTTCGTGTATCGGGTGAAGATGAGCTTTTCACAGCGTACAGCCTCCAGCTTCTTGTTTCCACGAATCAGTCTATGTAAAGTTAACTCCTCTTGCTGTTGACTACGTCCCTCGATGTCAGATATTGGCTGCAATCCTTTCCTGTCGTGGTTGTTGGAATTGTTTTCCTTTTTGTCTTGTAATATTGTCTTTTCCTCCCACTGCTCCTGTCATGCAGACTTTTTCCGGGATAGTTAGTCACACACTGCTTACTGACTAAGAGCCGTCACCTCTCCTCTCCTTTCACCCCACTCTCCTCTGTGCAGTGTGCTGCTTTGTTGTAAGGTCAGCTGCTTTGTAGCTTGCACAAAGTGTGTGCACTGGAGAGAAAGAGAGAGGACGAGAGTGCATGTGTGCACACAAGCCGTGGGTGTGTTGCATTTGAGCTCCTCTTGGTACTGTCAGGGTTTGTGTCTGCTGTTAAAATCCTTCCCTTACTAAGAGAATGAAAAGGCACACATAACTGGGAATAGTTCTCAGGCTGTAGTGCTGTGGGGGGTAGGGAAGGTGGAGAAGGAGCACGTAACTCTAAGGAAAGTTCAAAATGACTCCAATTAATGAATCAGACAGGGATGCTTTAATTTTCACACACTGAACCAATATTTGAAGTTTACTGTTAATAAGCTCAGGGCTGCCCTGCTTACAGTCTGGTCTCGTTTAAATGATTATAAAGACAAAGTAATTTCCCAGAATCCCAATAATTTTAGTCTGGCTTGTATATACATTCACTTCCAGTTCATTGGGCACATTAGTGTCGTTAATACACTCAAATATAACAGCCCTTCAATCCATGATGAAACAGTGTACGAAAGGTGGTAATTAAACTTTGTTAATTTTGGAGGATGTAATTTGTGGTGCTGTTAAACAGTATTAAACACCAATTGTGGTCACATATGAGTACAGTAAACTACATTATGTATGAGCTACAGTCAAAGTAAAAAAAAAAAAACAGTGCAGATTTGTTTAAATTGGTTTTTGGTTTCAAAAGATTTAGTGCATTTGTTAATAGTGTTTCAAAAACATCTTAACAAAATTCTTTATTACAGCGCAGCAAAAGTTCCTGATGAGAGCAGCTTGAAAAATAGGAGCTCAGATGGAAAAGCTCCAAAGCTCCAAAAGCCTCAGCCTGCAAGATGTGAGTATAACGTTACTGTAGTTCTGAATTCTTGTCTAATCATACTTTTGAACTAATTGTTTTAACATCGTTTCCTTTGCATTCATCTCTGCATCCTTAGGTACTGCTCATTCTCCTCTGCGCAGCTATGAGTATCCAAGCTTGCCCATAACCAAAAACAGACAGGAGGTAAGATGTAGTGCTCATATAATGCATCCGCCCAACCACCCAACCTGATGGGTTTATTGTCCCCTCTCATTCTGCTGTAGTTCTTTTTCTATTCGCCATTTTGGAGTTTTAGCGAAATTGTCATCGTGGCCTCAGGACATTGGAGCACTTTCGCTTTTACTGGTTGCTCAGGATGAGCACAAAGTTATTAGATGCTGCAGGGCAGTGTCTAACTTTAAATTCACCATCCGTTGACTAATGGAGAGTAGTGTGTGTATATTTTAGGAGCTCATACTGTGATTTAAGCTGCACTTCTTAATGGAGATTATAAAGTCTCGACTTGCTGTCATAAATCAGCTTAGCACATCCATCTGCTCCATATTTTAAATTTCTCTTTCACTTCGGTGATTTTCTACAATTACTGAATGGACTCTCCTTTTGTCTTTGTTTTTAACTGTGCACATGTATCTGCTTGCGTGTGCGTCCACATCCAGCTGATTTCCCTCATAGAAAACAACTCTGTAGTGATCATTCGAGGAGCCACAGGCAGTGGCAAGACCACCCAGCTGCCACAGTACATTCTGGACCATTACACTGAGAAAAATGCCTCGTGCAACATCGTGGTCACCCAGCCACGCAAAATCGGAGCCACCAGTATTGCTCGATGGGTTGCCACACAGCGGAAGTGTACCCTGGGCAGTCTGGTTGGATATCAGGTTGGTGCAGTATTTAGAACTAATTATGTTTACTTAAACTGTGCAGTGCTGGAAAATACTGCTCATACAGTAGTTTTTAGTTCTGTTCTTACTCTTCTTACCAAATGTTTTTGTTTTTATAATACACAACACACTTGACAAAACTTAAGTCACACAGCAGCTTTATGACTGTACTAATATTTATGTTGTAACAGAGTAAGAAGTAGTTTAACTTTATGCTGATTTTGGAGGCTGTAGGATGTAGCGCTGTTAAACTGTGTTAATTAGCCTCATCCACGGACTAACATGAGGTTGTCAAAATAATAGAAACACTTGTCAGTACAGCACAATTCAGTAGTAAATAGCAAACCACAGCTTCTAAAATGAAAACACTGTTGAATCAACTGCTCTCTCACTTATTTAAAACAAATTCAAAGCTAACGTTCACTGAGGGACCGTTATATTGATATGCACATGCATGGTTCTAGGGTCTAAGCATGCATTGTAGCAGTAGTTGACCTGTAATGATTCATGTATGACAAAAAGAACATTCATTACATCCCGTTCACAGTTTAAAAATGTTTTTATATGCTTATCTTAACAAGCTCTTCTGTTGCTAGGATGTCTGGCTGCATTGTGTAGAGCTCTGAAACAGTGTCTAATAATAACCGTTGTCTCCTCTGCTGGGTGCAGACCTATGGAGTTGTGGATTATGTCACTGTCAGTGGGAGCACAGCTAAACAGTCAGTGTTAGGAGGAGATAAAATTCTTAGATTATGCAACACAACCTGGACATTATGTTCTGATTTTTATTCTTACGAGGCACTTTTTAATGTGTGTTGTTACCCCAAGTGAAATATCTCAATCTGCTGGTTGGAGAGAATTCTTTACTTTCTCCACTTTCCTATTTTTTTGGTCTTGATTTGTGAAAGCCATTCAGTCAGAGAATTGAAATTTCTTTTGGACTCAGAATCGAGTTAGTGAAGCACAAAGTATTTCCCTGAGGTCAGATGCAGCTTATCAGCAGAGTTTTCTACAGGTCCACTAATATTTTTGCCAATTTCAACCAGAAATAGTTAATGTTGACATTGCAGACGTTAGTTTTTAAAATGGCTGAGTCCTAAAGCTACAACAAATGAAGTATGCTTCTTCTGTGGCCTGTCCGATTACTTCTGAGGCAGTAGCATATAACCTTATTGACATCTGCTGTATGCAGACAATATTTCTGTGTGTGTGTTTGTTTGAAATTGCAGGGGTTGATTGGATGGATTTATCAGAACTCCAAAAGTATTTCTGACCATGTAAAGGAAACTAAAACATAGATGGCAAGCAGTAGGCATCCCTGAGGTGGTGATAAAAACATTATCTGTGAGCTGATGTTTACAGAGTCTTGTTTACAGCAACAAGAAACAGGAACAAATGCACATCTTCCACAACTGTATTTGTATTTCAGGTTGGGTTGGAGAAGATGGCTACCGAGCATACCCGACTAATCTACATGACCACAGGAGTGCTTCTGCAAAAACTGGTCTCAGACAAGTGCCTCACAGAGTACTCCCACATTTTTGTAGATGAGGTAAATTTATATGTGAATTAAAAGAATGATGCTTAATTAAAGTTCATAACGTTTCATTCAGTGCTGTTTATTGTGTTTTCTCTGTAGTTTTTCAACTCTAGTGTAATGTATATTTTTTTTGCCACTGCATGGGAAAACTTTCAAGTTTGATTTAATCTCAGTACCTCTTCAGTAATGCATGACTTTTACGCTCCAAATCTTGTTTTCTCACAAGGTGCATGAGCGCACAGAGGAGATGGACTTTCTCCTGCTGGTTTTGAGAAAACTCCTTCATTGTAACTCTCGTTACGTCAAGGTAACTGTTCAGTTAAAGATAACATCTATTGTGTCTAACTCATTCATCACTTGAACTTTCATTCTCCAAAAACTTGAATTTTTCCAGATAATCCTCATGTCAGCCACCATTAACTGCAGACAGTTTGCTGAGTACTTTGGCAGCCCAATTTGTGGCAAAATGAACCCCGCCTATGTGTTTGAAGTGGAGGGGGCACCCTACGCTATTGAGGAGTTTTACCTGGATGACATCCACAACCTGTTACCACACAGGGTAAAGAGATGAGAGAGTATATGATGGTTGATGCTACTGTTGTCTGTGTTGAATCCAGTAAACAACTAAATAGTGAACTTTATGTTTGTTTTCACTAGATTGAGTCACCTCATCCAGATGACCCTAACATCTCAGCAGATATGTACAATCTTGCCATCAGTCTTATTCAGAGCTTTGACGAGATGGAGGGCAGAGATTTAAGGTAATGTATTTTTTTAGCACATTTGACTGCTCAGTCACACAAAGTTTCATCTGTGTGTCCACTAAATCTATATTCATGTATTTGTGAGTAGCAACGCAGAGAAAGTGGGTGACATGACTTTGTCAGAGAGAGGCAGTGTTTTGGTTTTCCTTCCTGGTTTACATGAGATAGTCTTCATGCAGGAGGCCTTGACCAGGCTGGTTCACAAAAGGTGAGCTATCAAATTTACCTTAGTTGAATGTTTATGCATCATGGCAGAACATTATTGTTTTATAGTGTACTAAGAGTTGGACACATTTAAGACCTTTTGCTCATGATGAATGCTGACATTTAACTTTATGCTGATCTGGTATTCAGATTACAGGTTTATCCTCTCCACTCCACTGTGACTCTGGAGGAACAGAATGGTGTGTTCCTGTCCCCCGTCCCTGGATACAGGAAGGTAAAAACAACTGTATTCTACCATGGGCTGTCAGCACATGCTTTATAATGATAATCATCATAATCTCCTTGCCTTTACAGGTGATCCTTTCCACCAACATTGCAGAGAGTTCTGTGACGGTTCCAGATATCAAATACGGTGCCTTTTCCCCTCAGTTTTTTATTTTAATTTATTTGACTGTTTTGTTATTTTTAAAAATCTAAATTGGTGGTGGAATTGTTTTTCCTATCACAGTGATTGACTTCTGTCTGGCCCGTCGCTTGGTCTGTGATGAAGAGACCAATTATCAGTCTCTGCGTCTCTCCTGGGCATCCAAAACCAACTGCAATCAGCGTAGAGGTACAACAACTGCTCATAGCAACAAACTGTAAATATCTATTCACTGCTGTGCTCTCACCCATGATATCTCTTCTATGTCAGGCAGAGCAGGCCGAGTGTCTAAAGGTTATTGTTACCGTCTTGTTACCAGAGAGTTCTGGAGGAAAGAAATCCCAGACTACATGATTCCTGAGATGCTGGTAAGAGAACGCACCAAAGACCAGACATCTTTCCATGTTTAATGAAGTTTAGACTCTTCTTTTGACAGTCAGTCTGTGCTGTGCTGTATTCCACCCCCTCAGCTGGCTCCCTTAGCCAACATCTTGTTGAAGGTGAAACTGTTGGACATGGGAGATCCCCGCTCCCTGCTCTCATCAGCACTGTCACCCCCCAACCTTGGTGACATAGTTAAGACTGTGCTCCAACTCAAAGAGGTCAGTAAAAAGACTGCAGATTGATGACTCTCCTCTGAGAGAGCCATTAATGTCAAACGTATTAGAAGGTGCGGCTGTAATGATGATTGTTATGTATTTGGGCGGGCAGCTGACCACCCAGCTCTGTCAGAGAGGATCAGACCTCTAGTTCCCTGACAGCTTTGCGTCAGCCAGTGTTGCCATTGCTGTAGCATTGGCAAGTTTGTTGGGAGAGAGCACAATAGGGCAGTGATGTGATGTAATGTGTTTGTGTGTCTGTGGCAAAGGGAAGGATGAAGATGTACATGTTGTGCAATCTCTCAGCAAGAAGCACAACGGCACAAAGTGTTTTACACTAGTCAAAATAAAAATGCTATCACAATATAAAGCTAAGCCGTTTTTCTTGTGATTGTTGAAGTTAATCAGTGACATTAATGGAGCTTGTTGTATTTACACTTATGAGATGTTTCACTCTGCAGATGGGTGTGCTGTCTGTGAAAAGGGGTGGTACTGATCAGAATGAAGATGGCGAGCTGACTTTCCTGGGTCGAGTGCTGGCCCACTTACCTGTGGACCTGTACCTGGGGAAGATGATTGTCCTGGGTCATGTCTTTGGCTGTCTGGATGAATGTCTCATCATAGGTCAGTCTGTCATTATGCTACTGGAATGGACTTGCGTCATATGCACGCGTTTACAGTTTACAGAGGTGAAGTTTGTGTGCGTATTTTGTCAGTGCCTCTTTGAACCCCAGCCTCTGTCGTCCTCAGCTGCCTCGCATTCTCTGAAGAGTTTTTTTGCCATACCATCCATGCAGCAGATTGCCGGCCACAGGTAAGTCTCATGCAGCAGCTGCAATGATTCACATGTGCTGGGGTTTATCACAAGATACACCGGAACATTATATGACTTGACTGAGTACATGTCTCTCTGGTGACCATATGCTTTACAACTATTTACAAGTATTACAAATTTCTATAGCCAGTGCAGTCACTACAGTTCAATGGCCACAAACTGTGACATATTTTCATCAAGAAACAGGTTTGGGTTCTGTGTGTTGTATGTTTTATGTTCATACATTGAGTCAGACTTGTCATTCCAGGAGCAAGCTGGCTTTTGCCAGTGGAACACCAAGCGATGCCATAGCTGTTGTCAACGCCTTCAAGGTGATGCATTAGCTTTCAATACAACAAGTACAACAGATTTACACAAATGGCGGTAGCATTTAAAACCCATTGCGTATTGTTTCTTTCTGTTAGGCATGGCACTCGTCAAAGAAGAAAGGACTGCTGAGACACCCAAAGGTAAACATCACATTCACAGCAATATCATAGCAAAAGTCTCAGACCACCCTAGAACGCTGTCGTCAAGTCTGTCTTGGAAATAACGAGAATGTTTAAGGCGTTTGAAAGATTATGCAAGTGAAGAAATATTTTTTATTGAAGCAGTGTTCAGACAAAAGTCAGATGGATTTGATTGAATTTGGTCGATTTGTAACATATATGGTTGTGTGTCCAGTTTGAAAACATGGCAGTTGTTTTCTGTGTGTTGAATCGTGGCAGTTTTCTTCAAAGCGAGGTGCAGGAGACCAAAAAATAGCCACCTCATCAGAAGATTGATAGACAGAGCTTTGTACAATGACGGATTAGAATATATTACCATATATATTTCCATTAGAGATGCCAAATTTGCAAAGAAACCAAGACTCCAGTCAAATCTAGTAGATCCAATTTGGTGACAAGAGACCACTGAATGTGACTGAATATATCAGTGAATTGTAGCAGTGATGGATGATGTGAAGTGTCATTACCAAGTTGAACTAATCTCAACTTTATTACAATAAGAAATAGGAGTGTCTCTCTTGGTTCATTGACTTATGATGCAGATCCAAATTCCAAAAAACCCAAAACCAAATTCACCGTGCTTGAAGCTTTGGGTAAACTCAGATAGAACGATAGCTTCATTAAAAGTATTTTCTACTCAAATAGAGGCCAGGCAAGAAGAACTACCTCCATTCATATTCTAAATATATTTTTGTGTTCAGCTGAAATAGAAAGTTTTAGTGTATTTGCTGCTTTTGCCTCTTAGGATGAGCTGGACTGGGGAAGAGAGAACTTCATTCAAATCAAGAGGATCAAGGAGGTACAGAGCTGATGCTGAGAGATCTCATGAAGTTATGGAAATACATTACAGGAGTATAAGTCACCTACCAAAAGGTGACACAGACTCCCACCTTCTTAATTTCACTGGAGGACATAGTTCAAATACTTTTTCCCCATCCAATATAGAGTTTTGATCAAGTATGGATTATGATTTTCTCTCCGCCCAGGTTGCAGACCTGTATGAGGACCTGAAGAAGCGTGTGTCCCAATTCAACATGCACATCCCGAAGGACACTGAATCCTCAGACTACACCAGTACACACAAGCAGAAGTTCATTCTCCAGGTCAGAGTGTTTGTTAAACTTTGTGGGATAGATAAGATCCTTCAGGTTCTAAATGTTACACCGCAGGATACACCTCAGATCCAGGCAGTGAATAAATGACTTTGTCACTGGTTATAACTTTCATCTCTCTCCGTCTCAGGTCGTCATTGCTGGTGCATACTACCCCAACTACTTTGTCCAGGCAGAAATAGCTGAAGACCTGTCTTCCAGAGAGCTGAGTGGATATAACCCCAGAACAACAGTGATGGTAATACGCATAGTGTCGGAGGACTTATTGTTTTGAATTGTTACAGCAGTTAATCGTCGCTTTTGATTTATATACTGTAGATTACAGTATATTGGTGCAAGCATGTTTACTATTAAGGATGATTTCAGTTGTAGACATATGAATGAAAACAAGATTATTAAGCATTGTAAACAATTTAATTTGAGCCTGAGATGTCTTAAATTACCATTAAACATTTGGAGAATATAATTTTCTTTTATATTAAATGTTTATCAATAACAAGATTACTTATTTCTTCTACTAGTATGATTCCATTGTGGTGTACTGTAATACAGCTGTTGCATAATAAACTGGTGTTTTGTAACTGTATCATGAGACCGTTGGTTGTTTTCAGGTGAGGAACCTCCCTCCGTACGGTTTCCTGTATTACAAGCAGCTGCAGTCCCTTTTCCGCCTGTGTGGACTGGTCAAGACCATTTACTTTGACAGCTCCAGGTACCTGGAGCCACATTAACAAATCAGACATGAACACTACTACTTTTTTCTGCCCTAACAGTTGTATACTTTTATCTCACTTTATGAGTGTTTATGTCTCACTCAGAGCATACGTGGAATTCTACAGGACGTCCAAGACCTCCGGGGTGCTGCCTGAAGTGTCTCTTGCTCTCCTCCTGGACCATCTGACCCCTCCAATGGAGCTCTCTGTCTACCCCATTGAACAAATAGAAAACTGTGCTGGGAACAGACACATCACTCACATGAGATATGCACGGTATGGCTCAGTTTACATTTTATGATAAACGACAATTGTAGTCCTCCCCCTGTTTGAAAAAATTTGCTTGGCCACCTTTGCTGCAAAGGTTTGATGGTGCGGGTCTTTTGAGGCCAGAGCCTGTTGTTTTGTAAAGTAAAACCCCTACAGTACATAACAGGCTGCATTGGTCAGTGCCCCTGCTCTGTGGCTTAATGGAATCTGACATCCTAGCACTCTGCATGACTCTTTCCTGCAGTCATTGGACCCAGGGAGGGGAGGTTTGAGGCAGAGACAGCACCACATTCTTCCTACTCCCCTCTGAGAGGTCAGAAATGGGATGACATGCCATATTTTTAGCTCTAACCATAATACAGTTCCTTGGCTGTTCTCACTGTTTATGTTCCCTTTAACAGTAATGTTTCTGCATGCTTAGACAATTCAGTTGTTTTTTTTAAATTCTAAAGCTGTATTTCCCAAAACGTGTTTCTCAGTTATGTCCAGACTGTGAATTTCAATTTTACAGACAATTGAAAGCAACGGTGTCACTGCTTTTGTCCCTTGCTCAGCATCTTCGGTTTAATTTTGACTTTGAATCTGAAACTTTACCTGCCTACTTGGAAGGAGTTGTTATTCCCCCCTGAAGTGACACATTTAGTTCACTGAGCTTGCTGAAGATTTCACAGGTGAACAGGTTTTGCTGCCAGCGTGACTTTTTCTCACACATGAGAATCTCTAAAATGGCTCTAAAACCCTGTCCAGTGAACTCCCCCTTGTGTTGAGGGAAGGTGCCGTACAAACAGATCATGCCAAGCTTCAGTGCTATTATCACTTTAACTATGATGTCACAACCCAGTTGCAAATGCTTTGCGTCCCTGTGTTAGTCCACAGCCCCGTAAGAGGCGTCCAGAGGTCTAAACTATTAATATGGGCAAAATGTTTGGATGTGATCCATTGTTATTAATAATTACTACGAAGAGTGGAGTAACGTTACAGATGATATAAAATGACACAGTACACTTGGCCAAATACTACACCACTCCAACAGTGAAGGAATGTGCAGATAAATATTCAAAGCACCGAAACCTTTATTACACAGAGAGAAGAAGTGAAACACCAATAAAAGGTCTCTTTGAAGGGATCATTTTCATAATGTGTTCAGGCACACCTATTATTCATTTAGACCCACAAAGGTGGGAAAATAGAGCTCGTGTTTAACTGCAATTATAATTTAAGCTCACTTCTTAGTCCAGGGGTGTCAAACATACGGTGCATGGGCCATACTTGGCTCACCAGAGGGTCCTATCTGACCACAGGATGAATTTACAAACAACTACATAAAAGACATTAACTGCAATTGCTCAACCAAATTGGCACCTGTTCCTGGTTTGTTTACTAGGCAACACACTGTTTTAGTCTGCTGGGCATAAAACTGAGACTCAGAACTACCAGCAGACTTTTCTTAAGAAATGTCATGTTCACAAAACGTTTTGTAAAAGGATAGTTCATCAAATGTAAACATTTTTGTAATGTACCTGTTCTTCTTTGCACTAATTCATAAGGAATTCGGGGTTGTCGTTATTTAAAGGTTATTATGCTTTATATTACTGGTTCAGCCCCCTGAAGATTATATAGGGCCGTATGTGGCCCTTGAACTAAAATGAGTTTGACACTTTTATGATTTGTATGCCTTTAAAATCATTCAGTATTGATCATTAGTAAATCCTAAGTTAGCCTCAGTTCTTGCTTGATGTTTGAAACTCTGATTTAGCTTCTGAACACTTTGAAGTCGGCTGTCTAGTTAAAATACTGAGAAGCCTCGACAGATGACATCCAAGCAGAAACAGACAGACATGCCACAATGTTGACAGTCAGTGCAATGAAAGTGAATGTATAAATATCATTAATGCCCAGATGTCTGTGATGTTTCCCACCAGGGTGAATGTAGACTTCCAGAGTCAGTCTGTCTGCCCAGTGGGAGTGGTGAGCAGCTCCATTGACCCAGACAAACTTCCCCCAAATCGCTTGTTCGTGGTGAACATCACAGAGGTTAGTCATCTGCATTTAACCTAGTCTGCTTTCTTAATATTCAGCGGATGCATATTTTCTTAGCTCCGTTCCTTGCTGCAGGTGGTGGAGGTGGGTCATTTCTGGGGGTTCCAAGCAGACGAAGCCAGCTTAAAAAAGCAGCGCCATCTGACAGCAGAGATTAACATGCGTACACTGCATCCTGTAACTGTGTCGCTCTACCCCAACCTGCTGTGCCTGGCTCCTTACTGTGAGGTCAATGCGGACAGCTTGTACTACCGTGCCAAGATCCTGCACATACGTGGTAATAGCGTGGAGGTGAATATTGCTCACACTCTGCTGTTCTCTCAGCAAATGTCGTGCCACATTTAGTTTTCTATCTCTTTCTGTCTCTCTTACTTTTGTCTCGTCTAATGTGTTCAGTGTTGCTTTTTAAGGAACTAATTTTAGGTTTTTAAAGTGACCATTTATGAAGATCCCTGTTTAGTTCTCTTTGGCGACACCTATGGTAACAAATGGCAATTGCAAGAACGATAACTGCTTCACTATGGATCACCTATAACTAACTGTGCACAGCATGTTAAACACAGACTTGGTTATTTTGTTTTTGTTTGGTTAGTTAAATTTATTTGATGGTGACGTTAATTACCACTCTGTATCCAGACATATATTTTGTTGACGTTGTGGTAAATCAGATTAGTAGTGATATTTAAACAGTTTTATTCTATGACTGTTATAATTTGCCAAATACATTGTTTATCATGCAGCGGTGAAGCACTGTAGAGGCCACTGTTCTGCATTTTAATGCTCGTAAAACACTAGAAATAAATGCAGATCAATGACCGTTTATCTCGTTTTTTGTTTTTTTAAAAAAAAACAAAATCTCAAATTCGTATCAAAGACTGAATTGATATTATCAAAACACACTAACCAAGGATTGTGGTCTCCAGGTGTTCAAGCTGCAACCTGAATACAGTTTCAACCTCTGAGGAATGACTGTATGTTACCTCTTATTCTGCAGGTGCTCTTTTTGGACTTTGGCAACACAGCAGTTGTTGCCTGCAACAGCCTCAGAGAGCTCCCACCTGATCTGCAGTCTCACCCTTTCCAGGTAGCAATACTATGAACTAGAAACAGTATGCTTCAGCACACTAGTAAATGCACAGTGAACAAATAGTAACACAAACTCTTGTTGTGGTGTCAGGCTCAGGAGTTCCAAGTCACCAGAATGCGTCCTTCAGCCCAGTCCATCATTCTGGGGAACCAGTGGAGCAGCCGTGCCCGTAACCGCTTCATCACTCTGGTGAAAGGTCAATCACTCATTGTGTCTCTGTACTCCATCCTCCACGGTGTCATGCGTGTGGACCTGCTCATCAACACTGAGACGACAAACACCAGTGTGGTAGACATTCTGGTGGAGGAGGGACATGCGGTGAAGGCCGAAGAGAGCTTTGATTCTAAGGTGATGCTTGTATCTGAGCCTGTCCCACATTAAAATGTATTAGTCAGTGTGGGAGTAAATGAGTCACAGGTAGCTTTGTGTGTGCTGAATCAACCCATATTATGAAGAAGGAAGAATGCATTTTCCACAACAGCTTTTCTGCATCTGGTCCATTTATGAAATGATTAGCTGTAATGACGTGTACTTTCTTCAGATGACACAAAGGATCTTTATGTGCCCTTGCAGCAAAACCATGAGTTACTGATGTCTCTGTACAAGGACCTGGAGAAAGGTACGTACACCCCCAACTCTGCCAGCAGCTCCTGGAACAACCGCAAGAAAGAGGAGAAGGAGCTCATAGACAGCCTGCTTGCACACTTTTCCAAGAAATGTCAAGCCAATTCCAGAACGAAGGTATGAGACGCTGCAGCCTACAGCACATTTAATATGATTAGTAAGAAAGAACACGATAATGACCTACACTTTATTAATTGTTTATTACATAGCGCTTTTCAGACAACGGAAGCAGGCATAATGAATAAGTAAAGCAACAAGGATTGAAAACAGAGTCAGTTAAAATAAAAGTTAATAGTGTGTTTGGAGGAAATGTTCAAAACAGGGACTTTGAATGTCCACGCTACTGATGCACCAGTGTGGAGTAGATGATGGCGTCACCTTTGTGCTGTCTGCTGCTGTCTGCTTGTCCAGTAGATGGAGCCATTTCTGTGGCTCAGTTCATGTGTTTGTGTTCATTGAGAGGCACGCCCATCCTGTCTGGTGACCAGAACAATGACTGTTTGTCTAATGCCTGATTTTGACTTCCCTCTGACACTACAGGCCGTTCGTCTGATTGGACCAAGAAGCCCTCATATGATAAGCGTCCACAGCTTGAGCCACAAGAATCACTACAAGTAAGCACTGCAGACACCAAGACCACATTAAGTTCAACCTCCCCTTTCCTATTGTGCATCAACACTGTGTCCTCCTGCAGGACTGTGGTCATAACGAGGTCCAGCATTAACTCTTTGTTCCTGAATGAAAACCCTCACTACAAGCATCAGAGGATGCTGGTGGCTGGGACTGTGTCAGTCAACCCCACAGGTACCACAGTAACACAATACCACCATATACTTACATGTATATTTATGAATGTTAAAAGGATCCAGGAGGTCATGAACACACAAACTGTTTTATATGTTGGCTGACAGTTATAAGTGTGTTTGTGTTGCAGGTACTAGTATCCTCCTGAGGGATACCTCCATGATGCCAGACATCCCTGGTCTGCCTGCACTGATCATAATGCTCTTCACTCCCATCATGGAGTTGCGGTTAGTAGATACACTGCACAGCTGCACCTACATTTTTTAACTGTCTGATGTTAATATTCTCCTCCCTTATGTGATTTAGTACAAATGAAGAGAGGACCAGCTACACCGGTGCCATCTGTGGCTTAGGCTGCAACATTCAAACACAGCTACCTATCCTACCTGAGCACGACATCGAACTGGCCTTCGACGTCAAGTTTGACGTGGAGGACATCACTGAGGTGACGTTACAGAGAAGGAGTGTGAGAACAGTAGATGTGTTGTGACCAAAGTGTAGGATAGTTTCTAGATTAAAAAAAACAAATAGTATTTTCACATACTGTACTTATATGAACTAAAACTGTAGTATAATAGCAGCCACAAAGCAGATCATTATGTTGGGCCTTGTGCCAGTTAGTCCTTCACTTCCAGTTTTACATAATGTTGTCAATCCCTCTTGTGTTTTCAGATAAATGCTTTGCGAGTGGCTGTTAACCGCCTGGTGTGTTCTGGGCCCAATGGCACCATGCATCTGGGACCGGACAAGACCAGCCACCTGCAAGAAGACTGTCGGGACCGCCTCATCAGGTCACACACTCATATACCCCCCAAATAAACGGTAATAGCGTAGAATTATGGGTGTAACTATTAACGTGTGCTTCATGTTGTTTAATACAGACTGTTCACAAAGTCTCCACCAAGGGAAGCTGTCACTCCAGTGTTCTATGAGAAACTGGAAAAGTGGAACCAGGTATGATGCACATCAACACTCCCTTCGCCACGTATTGGACTGGATCATTGGCAATATTGTAGCACACTATAGCTCTGTGTGCGTCTGTATTGGATCTACAGGTGGATCCTTCGCTGAGGATGGATATCGTGGAGCCTGGAGGTGGAAACTCTGGAGGTGTTCTCTTCCAGCTTCATCCTGTCATTCTCCTCAACAGTTAAAGGATAGTTGAAAGGGTTGAAATGGTTCTTATGTTGTACTCGACGCGGCCTTAAATTTAAGTTCATGTTCAAAAGTGCTTACATTGGTACAGAAGCTTTTATTTTGACAATAACCTCTCTGGAATAGCCCAGTGGCCGCTTGTGTTCATTGATAAAGTTCACTCTGTCTACTTTGTGTTTCAGCAGTGGGCCATAAAGAATATTTGTCTGCAACAGATGAGGCTTGTCAGTCTTCTTCAAATATAGTCTCTTTGTGACCTAAGAGTCAAGTTAAAGCAGTCACCCCACGTACAGATTAAACTTACTGTGAGAGGTGTGTCTGTGCCAGAATGCTTTGGCTTATATTTATAGCTCACCATTCCAAGGCTCTATCCAAACCCTCATCACCTCAAGCTTAGCTGTTGTGTCATACAGTAAACCTTTTACTGATCAGGGACTCTTCATTAAAGTGAGACATTATACATCAAGGTACATTTATTTTTCTTATTCCTGTTATTAATTAAATACATACTGTAAGTGCAAATAGTTAAAGAGTCCAGGGTCTAAAGAACTACAGAGTATAGTTGAACATAGTACAAAGTTGGACAGTTATTCAAACAAGCTAAATATCACCAGATACTCCTTGTCTTCATAGTAGTTGTACAACAGTACCTAAAACATGAGCGCGTGTGTTGTTCCTTATGGTTATACAAAAGCAAAAACCCTACAATTACCACATCTAAGACGCATATTAAATCATTTTGTGCTTGGAAACACCAAAAGGAAATTGTTTTTGATATTTATATATATTGACATATACTGAGAGAAGCCCCATCTGCTAACTCAGAAACATGAAGCAGTATTTAACATCGGCAGCAGAGCACGCCTGAGGGCATTCAGCCTTTTTGTGCCAAACCGTACAGTTTGTTGTAAGCACTGCAAAGCAAAGATGTAGCGTGACTTAAAAACTGCACAAAAGATATCAAATATTATTTACCCAAGGCTCAACTTCATGCACTTTATAATAAGCAACACAAAAAAAGTTTCTTTTTTTGTCTTTGAGTTGTGTACTTGTCTACCTAGAAACAGGATTATGTACGTACGTGTGACTGTGTGTGTTAGTGATTTAGACTGCTATAGACAGGGTGAAGGCTTCTCCAGTGGATGCTTTTAGAGAACACCAAGATGACATAGCACTACGCCCCACAGATGACGAGCAGGTACTTCAACGGTGATCCTGACTCTGAGCTGGACTGGACTCTCAGCTTCTCGGTCAGAGACCGGTCTACTCCTCCTTCCTCTTGGCTCCAGGGATCTTTGCCTGGATCCTGGACAAAGAAAACAGACATTAATACCATGTTTCTATTTACATTAGATTAAGTTGCGCTTGTTCAAATCCATTTTTAGGTGGAACCTCACTTGCTGTTAGCCTACTGTCTCTTTTTATGGGAGTCCATAAAACCAACAGGTCAGGTTTGACTAAAATGGACCAACTCACTGTAATCTGCACATATTAGAACTACTTTGAAACTTGGAGACTATCTTCTTTCGTGTTCTGTAGTCTTGATTTTAAATAGGCTTGTGAGTCAGTTTCCACACATAGATACAGGGAAGCTGCCCAGTACAACTACACCCTTATCTACTGGTTAAGTGCTTTCAGTTTCTTGTAACAGACACAAAATGGCAACCAGATATAATTCTGCATCATTGAAAAAGAAAAAAAACAATGAATGGAATCACTTACTTCCCCACCACAGAGTTGACGTGGGTCCGTATTAGTCCCACGTACTGATCAATCTGTGCCTGAAAGGAGAAGGAAAATGTTTAAATGCTTCTCTCCCTAACCTGGCTTGACTTGAGTCTTTGTGAAATCCAAAGCCCTACCTGATGTTTCTCATAGACCACAGGCATAGTGAACATGGAGACCACAGCTGCAGGGGTACAGAAACAGTCACGGTTAATATTTAAGTATTCTGACTTGAAGTGGGAATATGTTCAAACAAGAACACGTTTCTGTCAGCAGGGGCTTCTCTTATCTTGGGTACACTGGAAAAGTAAACAGATACTGTACCACAGTGTAGTAAGTATGACAAGTAAATACATTTGGCTCTGGTTTTAAGTTTTAAGGACATGCTCTACTCTGACTTAATGTCACATATGATTGAATTGTGTGTTTTCTGATTAGGAAGATTACTGGACTGCTGACTAAAGCTCAAAGGCAGGAGTGTGCCTGTGAGACAGCAGCAGTGCTTGTTGGACATTTGTTGCAGATCTCTGGAACAGTCTCATCTCACCTAGGATGAGCAGTGTCAGGCCGTTGAAGAGAGCGCCCACATAGGTCAGCAGCCACATCAGAACAGCAAACTGAAACACAGCGTGGTTGAGGTTTGAGACATATCTTGTCAAAGGTGCTAAAGGCAAAGAAAGATGGAATTTAAATAGGAGGCAAACCTTCAAAGAGTCGATCAGATCTTGTACGAGGAACAGCCTGCGGAGCTCCTTCATACAGGTGTTAGAGTAGAGCAGGATTTTGTCAGCATATTTACTAATCTGGTCCTGAGACAGAGCGATTTCCACCTCCAGGTAGGCTCTGGTGACAAACACAGAAAGAACTGTTGAACATGCACACCGTTCAGAAGATAAATGTCACAGACCTTATAACTAAATCCACTCTCTTATTCATTCCTTTTCTATTTGACTCACTTGAAAGGATGTCCCTCATCGGTCTTCTGCACGGCTTGCAGCACAGACTTGTAGATCCTGAAGCTGATGGTGGCGGAGAGGGCTGCCAGGGCTAAGTAGGCTCCGACGCTGACCACGCTGAACTGGGTCAGGGAGAAGAGGAGCAGAAGCACGCTGCTGAACACGGCCCCTGACTGCTTCACATTCCTCCAGTAGAGCAGGTCGATCGCTGAGGGGGGAGGACAGAACGAGGACAAACCAGGTTAGGGCTCATAACCAGCATGATTTGGGATCTGACTCTGAATCATGCTGGAGCATCCTTGGTCGTATCCCTTTCAAAGTGGATTAGGCTGCTGTGCTCTACACGCCACACATTTGGGTCAAATTACTGGAAGCTGTTCACAACCCAGAGTCCTCAGAGAGCTCCAGCTGTCACATGGTCCTGTTTTAACCCAGCTTCCTAACCTAGCTTTTCATTAGGTTAGAGCTAGCTGTGAAGGTGTCTTAGTGATGATTTGTCCCCTCATTTTGGTTACTCACATATGTATATACATATATAGAGAGAGAAAAGAGAGAGACCACTGCAGAATCTAACTTATGGAACATTCTGTGTTGCGACAGTATTTACATCTATCTCGTGCTTATCGTCAGGAGCACCTGGTGTGGTCCCATACGTATACAAACGTACATACAGACCGCCACGTTACACCAAAGCTACACCTGCAGTGCCCGCTCAGTGCAGAATTAATGATTGACCTGTGGCTCTCTGAAAGCAGCAGCAGAAATAGAAGCACTATCAGCAGTTCACAGATAATGGTTCAATGTGACCTGGCCGGACAAGCAAGTCCGCTCAATGCTGAAGGATGACGATGCATCAGTATCTCAATAATGCAGTGAAGCACCATGATTCCTCTGAAGAAACGTTAGGAATATACATCAGAGTCATGCACATACAGACAGGCATCCTGCTGCACTATTAGACTTTTTTTTTGGGTGGCGGGGCTTGTAATGGAAAGCCACTACCAAGTATGAAAGAGGAGTGATAACTAAGGATAAGCCCAGTGTACCATTACAGCTTCACTGGCTGACATGGTGCTCTGCTGGCAGTCGTCTGTGTCGACTGAAAACACAGGCCTGTTTCCATAAGAACTGTCGGCTGCTTGTTTCACCTCTGTTGAACCAGCTAACAGTACGACTAGGGTTTACCCTGCATCAGTTGGTACCAACGCCCGGAAATCCTTAATGTCGCATACAAGCAGTACTGGTATGTAATGTAAAGCTTTGAGCACAATGAAGACAAAGGAGAGAGAATTGTAAGTGAAGCCCCTTGGGTATCTTACTCTTCCTCTAAGCTGTCCGCCTGCCTGCCTGCTCTAATTTTAGCCGTGGAGCTGTGAGCAGCATAGTGATGACGGCCATCTTTACTCTCCACAAAAAGGCGTCTGTGGATGCCAAAAAGGCAGGCTAAACCTGGATGGTGAAAGAACAGTCATTGTGACTAAGTCAATCTCAGTCCCCCACACACTAACACTGTAAAACAGCATTTGCAATGTTGTGTCTTACCAGTAACCTACAGTGAGTTAAGGTACATTTCTGCCCACACTGCCGCTATCAAATCAGACTCAAATCAGTGTCGATAGGATCCATGTGCCACAGCTGCTGTGCATGCACCACTCCCCACAGAAGCCATTGTTGCTGGCAACACTGACAAACTCCATGTGACTGCTGATATGAATGGAGATGCTCTCACACACACACACAGAGACAGGCGCAGGTAGCACAGACAGGAGCTGTAACGACAGACGCATCGCCGACAGACAGGTCTCCTAGAGAGACAGGTGTTGACAGCGACCCTGTGATGTGCTGCACAGACTGAAAAGCTTTAGCTGCAGTAGAAGCGTGTACTGACCTGCGGCTCCCATGGCTGAACAGGGAAAGAGGCAGCTGCTTTATCCACGGACAAAAGGAGAGCACTGAAAGGGGAGTCCCCCTGCATGGGAGGGGAGGGGCCACAGACACGCCAGCGAATCAGCGTTCGCCTGAGCAAGGGGACTGATGGATGGGTGGAGGGAGGGGGGGGGACGTGTATGGGGTGCGGTTGCCAAAGAACCACATTGCAATCCGGCACACACACACACTAACGCAGACACACACACACACTCTCTCTTTCTTTTATGTTCAGGCTTTTAAGCGAAGCCCCGCTGACATGAAGCGCAGACTAAAATAACAGTCAGCATATCAGAATGAAAGCTTTCAACGTGTAAAGACGCCATCATATAACCTCTGTGTCTAAACATAACTGCTGTAACGCTGGACGTTAATAAACCGGGCTGACTGTGACCACTGCTCTATTAAAATGCTTTGGTGGCGAGGATCTGCTGAGCACCTGCCTGATGCAGTTACCATGGTTACCATGCTCCATTTTCTCCCCGCCACTCACTGAGAGATGGAGAGAAGGAGGAAAGGAGGGGCCGAGGAGAAAGGGAGGGGAAAGAGCGTTCCTTTGGGAACAGAGAGAGATTCATTTGCTCTGAATCTGGGCAATCAGGGGCGCATAGTGTGTCCTTACACCCCGACACATTAAGACAGCCACTCCCTTTATTGTGGAGCACAAAAGGACAATGGCAGGTTTAACAAGAGGTCTGTGTGTTGACAGGTCTGTGACAACAAATGTAGAAAAGGGCGTATAAAAGGCGTAACATTCACATTACAAGCACATTTCTAGATTCAGTCTGATCAAAAGTAGAAAAACTGTGCATTTTCTTATAGATGAGGATGTATATAAGCCTGTCTTTGTTTAGCCTAAGATTCGTGTTGCGTAACGCACTGAATGGAGAAAAAGCAAGGTACCAACCAAGGTTTAATCTCAACACTACAGGTGAGGCCTTTTACCAGAAGTTTGAAGTCCCACACACAACAGTGAACACAGGATGTAGAATCAAAGCACAAAGGAAGCAGAAGTGGTCCTGGCTGAGCCCAGTCCGTCCCAGGACTCTGATATTCAACACACACTGAGCAAAAAACCAGAGCAAAGTATTACATCAGTGACAATGATATGATTTCCCATCCCCCTTTTTGGTAGTGGAACTAGTTTAGCCTGACCTCATTAAATCACTGAAGACGTACTCATGGCCTCAAACAAGCTATCAGCCAGACTGAGACAACATGCTGCTGATAGTCCTTCACAGCTAGAGTCAGGATTTGGATCGTAGTGACTGCAAATTGGACTAATATCTAAAAAATATATGTTTTTTAGATTATGTTTACTTAATTGACAGTGATGTGTAGATATTTGTGATATCTCAGCAGCTAAACAAAATTAGACAAGTTACCAACAACAGTTCTACCATGTTTGGACCCCGCTCTCAGACGATATCAGTCAAAGTATTTGAAAAGCTGGATCAAAATCAACATTAATTTAGCAAATCACACAAGATCATTTAAAAGAATATTTAAGTTTGTGAATTATCCAAAAGTTTCACTGTCAAAGACGAGCTTCAGCCACGTAACGAGTGTCCCTGAAAAGTTATATACACGTCACAGCAGTGTTTAAGCTTCAGCATGATCATATATTTGAAAGATAGTATATAAAACATGTTTTTTCTGGCTCTATACATGATATGTAAGAATTATGTTTGTTCTGCCTGATGACAAGATGCCACAAGCTAGATGTATACAATGGCTAATATACAATTGGACCTACAACCTATTTGCTGATAAACTATAGCTGTTGTGAGTCACACTGAGTCCTGGAAGTGTGATGTCTTTTCAGTCGTGTATCCATGACTCAGTGTTGGATAAATCTGCATCATAGTTCGATCATTCCTGAGTCTGTAATGCAATGAGAATGACTAAACAAAAATGCCTGCAGCTTCCTGATGTACAGGAATTCAAGAGCAGAAAATAAATCAACTCAGTGTCATCTTTTGCTGTGCTGACTGGAATAATTTGATCTGTTCTATGAGCTTTAGACAGATCTCATCTGATCACATTGCACAGTCTGACAAAGTCTTTTAAGCCAGACCAAATGGATAATGACTCAGCAGAATAATGACAAATGTTTTTTGTTTTGTTTTGTTTTTTTGTTATAAAACTACGCAACAGAAATCAGATACTGTTATGGTGTCGGTCTCAACAGACGACGACATTTTCACTGCTTAGCCAAACCTAAAAACACGGCAGATGATGAATCTCAAACTGTGTGGAGGAAGGGACGCCATTTTCTCTCTTGTCCCCTTTTACAAGCCCTCCGTGAAAACAGACTGCCGGAGGATGCTCTTCTTCAGCCGAGTCTCTGCAAGGTGCCATGGCAGCTAAGGAGATATGGCTGATGTAATCGCTATGGGTGTGCCCTGGTTACCATAGAGACAGTCTGTCAGTGCTATCCGGATGCTCTGACTGCCTCGTTACACAAATGCAGAGAACCACAGCATATAAAAGCAGCTCCCTTGTACAGTTACAAAGTGGGGAGGGTGATAACAATGGCACGCCTTAGTCCGTAACTCTGGCATCTATATTAACATGCACCAAAACAGATGGCTCTCAGCATGCTGGAGTGTATACACTGATTTTCCAAAACACCCGCCAGCGTCTCTCACCCCCCTCACCTCATCGTTGTTTTTTTTTTATTTTTTTCAGATGCACACATGAAGCAGAAAGGAACCGTCACAAGGGCGTGCCCATGTGAAAAGAGGCCCTGCTAACATGCACTTTTTGTTTCCCCAACAAAGGCTACGATACGACAAAGATGCACATGCAAAGCGCTCTAGACTACACGCTCACAGTGTGGTGAATATTTAATCTACATGCAGACAGTCCATCTCTCACAGCCACAAAACACAGACAATTGATGAGTAAATCACAGTAAACACGTCAGTACCCTGGCCCTTCCAGCTGCTCCAGGAGCTTTCCTTCTTGGTCACGTCTGCAGTGGCCTGCATGCTGGTGATCAGTTATGTCCCTGTTCTCTCTCTCTCTTTCTCTTTATGGTCTCCGTTTTCTTCTTTGTCTCCCTCTTCGGTAGCACAGACTCACTCACTCATTCCAGAAAGGCATGAATGGTCGAAAAGGATGCGGGAGAAAGGCTGAGATGACAGAGAGGGAGGAAGGGAGGGAGGGAGGAAAGGTTTCCAAGGTGCTGCCGGCTCGCGGAGCACAAAGACTGATGCTGTGGAGCAGCGCTGACTAGAACAGAAGGAGCAGGGAAAGTGCGTATGTGTATGTCTGTGTGCTGGGGGAGGGAGGAGCGGGGGGGGCAGATTGTAAACACCACAGTTTCTGCAGTGGCAAACCATCCATGCAATGAGCCTTGGGTGAGGGTGGGTAACGATTGTCAGAGGCAAAGGTTTTTTCTTAAAAGGGAAGGTATGCTAGCTTTCACAATAAAAGCCCAGACAGAGCCTCAGACTAAGACTCAAAATACAGTTTGATGAAACATCTAAGCTGATGGATGTCATATTTTTTTAATGTAGCAACATATTTATTGATGTAATATGTGATGGACCAATAAATGTGGTCTCTACCACAAGCTGTACTATGTAGCCTTAAAAAGGACATTTCATAAGTCTGATGTCATGTTGCAAAACAGACAGGATACAGTAGTAATGTTTAAAATGGCTATTTCACCTATGGCTCACTGGTAATTAAAGAGCTTGGTCTGAATTATTCATACTGAGAGACACCGTACATTACAGTACAATGCTCCCTGTTTAGTACCTTCAGGATGTGTTTGTGCTTTATGATTTCCTCCTCTGAATGCATAAGTAATGCAAGTAGAGCTACAAGAGAAATAGGAGTGAAAAGGCAAGGCAGGATGTCTAGAGAGGCAAGAGAAACAGCACAGTCACTGTGGTGTCAGCACTGAGCAGGAAACAATTCCCTAGTTTGGGGATAATGTCTTTTTTTCAATCAATTCAAATCTATGAGCCCTGTCCCTTCTGCCCCCCCCAGAGACAGCCACACCTCACACCTTCTGCTCAATGCAGCCTCGAAAGCCCTCGATGCCAATACCTACCGAGGAAAAAAAAAATCTAATTTATCTGAACCAGGCTGAACATGCTCCCCCATCACTGTTGCTATGGCAACTGAGGAGGCAGAGCACTGACTGATGACAACAATATCTGCAGGTCTTCAACAGAGCTGCAATGACGAAGGTCCACTGCGCCCTCTAGTGGAGGGAAAAAAGTACACGTGACCTGCTTTTCAGCATTTCCAGAATCTTCTCAGTCTGAGTAAACAAAACAAGATCACTGTTTACAGATGGCATCCAGTGGTGTAAATTAACGATTCAGATATGTAACTGTTTACCTTATTTAAACCTTTGAGAAACCTTATCTTCAGAAGGCACAAAAATGACAATTCAGATGTGCGTTGTTTTGCACTAGAAATATGTGCAATTTAAGAGCGAGCCTTCAAAGCTCTTAGGCAGGAGTATGCCCCAGTTTTGACATAACAGGATTATGTAAACCCAGTGTTTACAGTGACAGAGAGATCAGACAATAGAAGTCAAAAATCCATGCCAACATCAAATGTGCCACTGAGAGGGCATTAACTGCGTCTGGCATGTCTGGCTTATCTATTCGCAGAATGTTGAAGACTGATGTAAGACGCTGGATGCTGTCAAGAAGTTCAACATTTACAATTTTAGAATTTGTGCCGTTTCTGCTGATAGAGTAATGTTTACAGGCAAGACAGTGTAGCTGCTGAGTTTCAGTCATCATGCAGTCACAATCAATGTGAGTGAATGTATCTTTTTTCTGCTTTTTTTCTCAAATACACCACCAGGGGGAAGCAGATGTGGGGAAAGCACAGCACAAGCACTCTCCACCCACTCCTGACACAGAGATACACGCTCATCAGTACAACGTCCCATCTCTTTCCCAGCAGTACCTTTTATTTCCCGGCCTTGTCAATAAAACAGCACAGAAGCACACCATGCAGGTGGCTTCCAGGAGGTAAACAATAACATGTAGTGCATGAGTGAATCAAAATTAACCCTCAAAGCACAGCACTATCTGAGCCACAAGCAGTTATTATTTCTGCAAAGCCTGTATTTCATAATAGTGACTGCATAAGCCAAGTACAAACAACTGCAACAGTGAAAGATTACAGTTTTGCGAAGTCTCCCACAAATAGATATGGTGCTACTTTCCTGAGTAAATGGAGACTTTGTGTTACTGAGACAAATCTGAACAGAAAATGGATAAATGAGAAAAAACAATAATTTTAGGACTAACCTTTTTCTTTATTAAAGCCCTCCATGAAGATTGGCACAGCAGGTTTCCCTAGGTCTCCTCTGCCCTCGTTGGTGAGCTTGTGCATGTCATCTTGGTGGGGCTTTTCTGATCGCACCTCTGGGGGCACAGCAGCAGTCGGGGGCTTGGGCTTGCTGGTGCGATCCTCTTCTGTTTTCACTGGGTTCTTGACCTTTTCTGTGATCAGAGGCTCAAACGGCACCGGCTCAGTGGTACTGCGGGCTGAGATGTTGCTGGGAACCAGGGGAGAGGGAGGCCTGACTCCGTGTGTGGGGCCACTGAAGCCCTGCTCTCTCTTAGGGCTTTCTTCAGATGCAGACTCAATGAAGAGATCACTGTCAAGCTCAGCCTCTCTCTCTTCTCTCAGTATGCTGTAGGCTGTGGGTGGAGCATGGCTGCCAGCAAGGCCAAAACCACCCTTGGCGACTGGGGGATTGTCAAAGGGGTTGTTAGGCTGGCTGAAAGTGCCCTTGCTTTTAGGCGGCTGGGCAAATGGGTTGCTACTGGCCTTGGGAGGCTCCTCAGACACCAACTCGATTTCTGAGTCTCCAGACTCTGCACTGCTGCCATCATGATCCCTGCTGCCGGCCTTTGTGCCTGGACTGCTTTTGGAAGCAGCAGGCTTCGCTGTTTCAGTCTTGAACATGTCACCAGAGGGGAATTCTTTTTCTGCTCACAAAGACATGCAGGAAAAAAGTGGGAATTAATGTCTTCATTCACATTACAAATCCACAGTGTGAGCACACATAACTTAAAGCTAGATTATATAACTTTTGAAAGAAGAAACAACACCATCTTTCTCTGGCAAATAAAATGTTGAATTCCTCAACAATAAATCGTGTACTTTTGCTCAATATTTTTTTCATTAAAGTAATGTTTAAGCTTTTAGCCACAGGGACAATTTTCATTACAGTTACATAGTCTCACTTACAACACATGAACTAATCGGACACAGTGATGGTGGCATATGATGATTAGTGGGTATTAGGCAGCTGTACCTTACTTGGCAATTCATTGTGCACAACAACATTAGTTAAAGGTTACATTTGTAAGGTATTTAATTGTCTTGATTACAGTTACAGTTATTACATGGTTAATTTATCTATGAACAGTTTCCTAAGAAAAAAATACTAAACTATGTGATACCATGGTAGAAATTCTTATCACTCAGGCCAATGTGATCGGTGTTTTTGTGCGTGTATGTGCTGTGCCTACGTGTTGGCGAAGCATTGGGAGTGGAAGCAGGGCTGTCGTCCTCCGGCTCCGATAGTGTCACCGTGGGAACCCCCTGTAAGCCCACACTGAGGACGCTTTCACGCTCGGACACGCTGACAGGAGTGGGTTGTTGCTGCGGCTCAGGCTTAGCATCCGGGGGCTGAGACTCAGTCAAGGTGATCTTCACTGGACTGGCCGTCTGTGGGGTGCCACCCAGGTTTCGGTAGGAACGGTAGTCTGTCAGCTCCTCATCAGATGGCTCCTCCACATATGGGAATGAGTGGGAACCCAGTGCTGGACCCAGATTTTCTTCTTCTTCTTCCTCTTCGTCATCCTCATATCTACCAGGGCTTTTATCTATGTAGCTGCCCAGTGAGTCATGCCCACTTGTGCCTTTATCATCCAAGCTGTGTAGAGCTCCTTGCTGCTGGTCATGGCGTTCATCCCCATGGCTGATATCCATGTAGTTGTAGGATTCTGTCTTCTCTGAGCCCAGCAGAGACTTTGGCATGTCATCAACTATGTTGGAAGTCATCTTGGTGCTGGAGCTGAAGCTGTAAGTCTCACTTGAGAATTGATCCAGGCCAGAAGAGTGATTGGAGGGCTTCAGGTCATCCGACAGGTAGGAGGATTCCCGGCCCGATGTGAAGCTCTGATTGGACAGCAGGGAAGTGTACACATCACCATCATCACTCAATGGCTTCCTAAACAGGCCAGACGTTGGATCATCTACAAAAGACAGAGACAAACATAGGTAAGAAATAATGACAGTAACCTCTGTATCTCACGGCTGAATCAAACCAGGCTGTGCCTGAGCAGTTTGATTAATGAAAACATCCCGTTAAACAAAGCTATGCTTCAGCTGGTGCTGCTGTCAAGAAGAGGGGCTGTGGCTGTGTGAGAGCAGCACAGTCAGACTGGGTGACTGGCTGTGTAGATCATTGAGGATGCAGTAACAGAGGGTACTTGTACCCGATTAGGGACAAAGGAGGATTGTTCAGACCCCCAAAAAAATACAAAGTCTCACAACCAATGTCTGTTCCAAATCATGAGACTAAAGGGCTGCATGTAGTCACATCTCTGCTCACTAACTCATCATCTCACCCAAATAAATATATACACACACACACATACAATCTGAACATAAACAGTATTTCCAATCCAGCAACTTAAAATTCAAAATGGACCAGGAGGGTTGGTGTTTATCTGTGTGAGACTGTGTGTACTCCACTATGAAATGTCACAGAATGTCTCACTAAATAATTTCTTGCAGTGCTACAAGGAAAAAACAGGAAGAGATTGACTTGTTATGGATGTTAGAATGTTAAAAGATAAGATCAAATCCAAAGTCAAGGTCAAGACAAATATTGTTGATTTTATGTCGAACCTCCGGTCTGAGTCATACAACTCCACCAGTAAACATGGATTGAGTCATGTTTATATTTAAAACAATAAACACCAGTACTCATAGCACCCACACGTAACCACTGACTACATGAAATATAATGTTTATATTTTTGTTGCATTGTGTACAAGTCAGAGTTTATACTTCAGCAGTCTGTGCTCATACTCCTGCTCTCCAACCCTGCTGCTCTCAGGGCAGCGGTGGTGCTATAAATAGGTCGTGTCCAGCTGCTGGGCTGGATGAGGGGGGAAGATTTAAAATAGCAGCCTTAGGGTTAACTCTGAAGGATGCAGACTGACTGACAGAAGATACAACAGGTCAGGACGTCCCGTTCCCTCCCTTCGCTTCCTCTAAAAAGCTTCACCACCCTTCCCTTCTGCTGTCCTTCGAATCGCTGCTTCCTCAGTCATTAACAATACATCATACTGCAGTACAGAGACATGAACCCAGCACACCCATGCTTGGATGCAACTGGAAGGTTGATGTGACACAGAATAAAAGCAAAGCACGGGGAGAATTTTTTCAGCTTCAGGTTAGTTTGTATTAAAATGTCTAAAATGTCTTGTAGAACAACATCTGAACTACCCATTCAGTGCAGTGACATGAATGCCCTTGATGCACTGCTAAAGTGACCCAAAGAATAATCCTCTTAGTTTACTACCATATAGGTCCGACCAGCCATCACCCTGGCAACACCATCATAATCTAACACTCACTGATTCACTGTACAAATAAATACTGTGCAGTGGGATGCACTCAAAGCCGGTGCAAACTGTGAAGAGAGGTGATCCCTGGACCTATGAACTGCTAGTAATCCAGATGACTGTAGGCAACAACCCCCTCTCTTTATCAAGGCCTTCTATTTAACAGCAATAGTTAAACATACCAGCAGTTGCAGAAGAGAGGCATATGCAACAATTAAAGAGACTAGATGCTTGTGTTTCACTGCTGCTTGACAAACTTGGTGGAGATCGAGGGCATTTTGAATCTGCTGATATGGCATAACACCCAGACACTGGAAAACCCCTCACGGCTGAAACAAGTGTTTTACTGCAGTCAGATGGGATTGGACATGACAACAGAGGAATTCACAGCTCATACTGTGGCCACACAACATAATCATGTCACTGAAGGGACGCTGTAGTTAAATAAATAAAAGTCCTGGTGGTTGTGCTGTGAAGGGGCAGTCCTTTTGTTGTCCTCTGTGCAGCCAGTGCAGCCCTGAAACTAATTCAGCCTGACAATCTGTGCTAAGCCAAGGCATGGGCTCCTAATTATCAGGCAAAAACATGTGAGCACAGACAATATCAAAAGGGCCGCAGTTGCAGAATGAATACATTAACGCTGAAAATGAAGGGTTTACTGAGCAGCGTTTTCCCCTATAAAGCATCTGACCCACTGCAGTTACTGCATGTGGAATAAAGCAAAGAATCAACATGAATGACAGAAATTGATGAAAAGAAAGATAAGTAACAACATAGTTTCTCCAAAACTGTGCTTTCAATTCTCAAAAACATTATGTTATCTCAATTCTTGCAGCCAGGAGGTCAGTAGAGAGACAGAAGAGATGCTGCTGCTTCTATAATCCAACACAACAACAAGCCAGACTAACGTTCAAAGGAACAATCTGTCAGTCTGCGCTATCCGAGCATACGCCATCATTAGTCCCGGACAGCTTTTCCTTTAAGCATCTGTGACGCTGCGGCCCTGTAACGATTCCATTACTCCATCCATGACCCTCTCAACTGTGGTGTTGCCTTTCAGGAGATCTCTTTCACAACATGACCTTGTGGAAACCAATCCATCGAGAAGTACTGTGCTCTTCTTTCAAAGACATCTGTGCCTTTCATAGTAAATAACATGCTTATTATAATAGATAGAAATTGTTCTTTTGAGTAGGAGCTGCACTATACCTTGTTAAACATGACAAAAACAAAGATATTACAAAACATTAAACTAGTCAGTTACTAAACCAAATTGCCATTATCAATAAATTGAATCAAAATTGAAAACAAAGTTAGGTATTTTTTTATTTCTAATCAGGACAACACAACTTGATTCACTTCAACTTTTAATGGCCCCTGCCCTTGAAAGCTTTGCTTGTGACGTTTATGCTTGTAATGTATTGATTACAATATCCTTGACTGAACAAATACATGAATACCAGTCACTAACTCTCCCACTTTAATGTTGGTATAAAAAAGAAGAAAATGGAGAGTACAAAGACGGCCTGTATTGAGAGCTGAGCTACAGCAAAACTACTAGCCAAGGTCGATATGAGAACAGCTGTGCCGAGGGATTCAAGTGCTCTGCTGCATTGATCCAAGACAATGAGGACATACAATTACCTTAAGAAACGTTTGCGTATCTAGCATTCTTAAAAAAAATCACTGAAGGCCATACAGACCAACTGTTATTGTTCCAGCAGCCTTTGTCAAAGACAAATCAATCTAGAGACAGTTTAAATAAAAGCTAATCTGTCCCTATTCAGATTGAAGAAGTCGTGGTATGTAGCGTACCTGTGTTCTACTGTATTGATCGTATTTTTCTTGCTTGGATCGAGCTCTATGGATGCATGGAGAGGATGTGGGAGGATCCAGACTGTAAACTGTCTGCTTCGGGTCAAGGCTGTCAATTTGGATTGACCTCAAACTGGTAACTCACTTTCACTGCACAGACAGAATTTGGCACTAAATAGTGCCGATGCGGGCAGGAAGGCAGGCAACGAAAGTCTACAGTAACCTCCACAAAAAATTTTGATGGACTTCCCTATTTGTAAGTGCCTCTGCTGAGCTCTAATCCCATGAGCAGTGTTGTTCTATTTGGCTCGGGGATTACTCTGTGCCCACATGCTAGAGAGCAGGACTGAGACAGCAGGATTGCAGACATGGCATAATGTTACACATGCTGGCTTTTAATTGTTTTCTGAGTGAACACACAGGATCAAAAGACACTAGAGTTGATGACTTATTGATATAGCAGTGTTATGTTAATATCCCCTGTAGCTTTTGGGCTTGGTTTGGTTTTATCTGTCCTTCTACACCTCAGCACCAGTGCATTTGCCACAGGAAGATGCTAATTTCAAGGAATCTTTAAAAGAGGGTGTGTTGTTCCAGTTTTTCCCAACAGTCTGGCCATTTGAACTATCGGCCTTCTGCTCACAGCTTTGCCTCCCGCTTCCTCCCCTGTGTTATCTTGCATCTTTATCATGTTGGCTGAAAAGACCTAGCACTGCTTGCCCCCCCCTGGGAACAGCTCTCACCAGCTAAAGGCACAAATGCACTGTGCTAGCTCATGCAGTCCAGCAGAGTCCACCAAGTGCTTTCTCTGTCTGAGAGATATAGAAAAAAGACCCAGGCTGACATTTGCTGTCTCATCCTTGTCTCTGATGATATGCTGAAACGGAGAAAGACTCGAGTCTAATCCACCTATCAAGCAGTGGATTGTGTGAGGTTTCTCATGACTGAAGCACTTTGTCAGGGCACGATAAAGCACCAAACAGCAGTTATAAGAGGGTTTGTTGGAAAAAAGGAAAGATGCCAAAATGCACTGCCACTGTTGTGTACAATATGCTACTTAATTGTTTTCTTCTAGAGAGCAGAGGACGGCTATTAAACGCACCATCTGCTAAAAACAAACTCGGCTGTGGTGTTTTCACAGCACATCAGAGCTGGTCATGATGCAGCAGTATCTTCCACAACATATTTTTTTCATGCCTCTCAAAACTGTCATTGGAGGGGAAACTTCTGAAGATGAAAGAGGCTATACTGTACTGTCCTGTCTGGGATCCAAGGATAAAGTTCTGTCCCAAGGTAATTTAATACAGCTGAAATCAGCACTATCAGGGCCTTGTGGGTAGATTACTGTTGTGAACAAGATTTAGGACAGACATGGATCGATTACTTAGAGAGGCAATTCTAGACATCTAGAGGGGATACAGTTCTGCAGTTCATTCTGGTCAGAGGCCAAGCTTTTTTTCTGGCCTCTTTGAAGAAAATAATCTTTAATTTTCCCAAACTTACAATAGAATATTGTCATTATCATCAACAAAGCAGAGAAGTAAAGTGTGAGTGAAGAGGGTGCTGCTGGGAGTAAATGACACATATCAGAGTAGACTATAATATGTCTTATGAAGAGGGCCCACACAGTCCTCCTAGATGTGATGAGACCCACACTGTTCCCACCATCACTGGTACGGATGCAGCTGAGTGGGAGCATAAACTGACAGCAACTCTTTAATCTTTTAGGAACCAAAATAAAATCTGTGTGTGCGTCTGTGTGCACCTACACACGTTGGTGCTTGTCTGGCACACTGTTATGAAAGCAGAGCATTTGCTTTCTTTACTTTTTCTAGAAAGGAAAGCCAAACACAGACAAGCCCATTCATAATTTCGGCTGTCTGCTTCAAGAAAAATAATTTAGATTGTTGTGTGTTGTGCACATTTTTGTCTAGCTTTTGTCCATTTAATATTTAGTTTTAAATGCTCAAGCTCTAATTTCATGACCAATTCTGTTCAAGTACAATTTATGTATTTGATAATCCTGTTATACATAAAAATATGACATTTTTTGTGTGCCTGATTTGCAGTTGGTGAAATGAGAAAAGGCCTGAGCAGTGGAGACAGAAAACTGGGCAGAGTTTTTTTAAAAGCATAATCTCATGAATTTTTCAGTGAATTCGTGAATAAAAGTGCACAGCTCTAGTTCTGCACGCCAAGCGAATAGTGAGCGAGTTACTTTTGGATTAAAAATAGCAGCATAAGCGAGCTGTGCTGGGGAGAGTGAAAGACTTAAAACTGAGGGCTGGAATAAAAACAAAACACACTTTTCCTTAGAATCTAAAATGGACAAACCGACATGGCTTTAGGGGATGTAGAGATGTAGGCTTGTTCATTATACGTTTCAGTTCAGGTTTAATGAAATGTTTTGGTGAACTCTGTCTCTGATGATAAAATTAAGGAAAAGACAGTCTGGATAGGAAAATGTCCACTCTGGCTTTTTTTCACCACAACAAAATGCAGGCATTATTTATTGAAGATAGCCAACGTGTGGGAGCCTGTGCAGTAGTAATGCTAGTGATTGCTCACAGGCCATTCAAAGTTCAACAGGCTATTTCATAATGTCTTCTGTATCCCATCTGAATCCTCCCTACAGACCCCAGTCTCAAAGGACCTGCGCAGGCAAACAGGAAAAGCACAATGATGTTTCATAACTATCAAAGGATAAAGCTAAACAGCCAACCGTGTTTGACTGCATTTTGCCTACCGCTATGTTGTCTAGCATCATTGTTGTGGCAGCTGATTTGCTATCACCCCGTGGAAGTTCCTTTGTTTTTGTGCTTTCAAGCCCAGAAGTTTTAACTCGGCTGACAGACAGTTAGGCCGTCTGTCGTAATGCTAAATCTGTGACAAATGAACTCGGCTGCGTCTACTCGGCGTATTTACACGCCAATACACACGCGTCGTGTTTTCCGTGTTTGCCTAAATCAAACCAAACGTCGCCGAAATGCTAAATATTGAGATTTAACTGAGATAAGTGCGGGCTTTACCTGTAGATGCAGTTTCCATAGCAACGGGAGGCCTTTTCCCGTCGTCCTGGAAAGGATGTAATTGTTGATCCAGGTCGCCCGCCGCGTCGCCGCCTCTCGGCTTAAATTCTTCACGCAGCTCGTCGAACCGGGTCGGTGTGTTCCCGAAGAGGCCGTTTCTCTCATAGTCGTCCCCAAACCACTTTCCCTCTGAGCCTAGCTCCTCACCGGGCTGAGCAGACATGCTTTTTCCTGTTGTCGGACAGAAGATATACAAGCTGCTAAGCTTCTTCTTCTTCTTCTTCTTCTTATCTACCTTGTATGCCGGGGCTGCACTGTAGAATTAGCCGTGGCGCTGGGATGGGCGACAGAGAAAAAAAACACCACAAAGCAGTTACTGGCCGGCGTCTGTCAACTGAGCGTGGGGTTTGTGGACGCCGTAGATGAAGCGGTGTAGTCGGTCGGGGAGCAGAGAGGAGTGAGCCTGATTGTTTTAGTTCACTGCTCCAGCGGTGACGTCATGATATCCGCGAGACGGACGGTTGGCACTTGTTTTGGGACAGAGTCAAACACGGAAACTGCATTTAGCTTCAAATATTAAAACAAGTGTTTGACATTAACAGGCCCAATGTCAGAAAGAAGAGCGACAATCGCTACAGTGATCCCCGGCACACACAAATAAAACCGGACGCATGACTCAAGTGAGCGTAATTAAATGGCGTCATTTTCGTGACTGAATGTTTTAAACAGTAGCTAGTAGTCCGAGTGTATTCTTGGGTAATGGCGTTCGTTTTAAAACGTGCATTCCTTGGTTTTGAGAGAAATTATCCTGCCGTGTGGCGCCCTCGACTGGCAGCTCGGTGCATGAGCACGGCCTCAAAAGTTTCAACCTCCCTCTCTCCTTAGCAACCAGACGCTTCTGCCTGGATACACACTGATGCCAAACATTGCTGAACTCAGATGGGCTGGAATCATGTCACTCGTATTAGGAAACAGTGTTAAATATATCAACTGTGTAAAACAAAATTTAACATATTAATTTTTGCCAATATTGGCATGTATGGCGCTTAAATATTTACACAGTCTGCATTAAGCTAACTAGGTATTTAATGGCATAACTTTAGATGCTAGCATAGTTAGCATCATTGTGTCGCGACATTTAGTGGATGTACCCTGCTGTCATCCGTTTGTACAGGTAGGTTTAGACACACTTAGCTTCTATGACGACTTTATATTTGTTTATATACACTTACACTATGAGAAAATAAACAGTTTTATTTTGTTGCAGTTATGTTACAGAGTGAGAAACAAAAGAACCGCAGTGAAGAGGAGGTGGTCAAAAAACTGGTGAGCATCAAACTCATTTTATTTACCTGGAAAAAACAACAACTGCCTGGGTAAACATTCAGTGCTAACTACTTTCGGCAAATTAATTCAGCACTGAATTGTGTTTTACTTTCAAGATATGATAATTAGGCCCTGTGGGGACTGTTTGTCTCAACAGTGCTTGGTCAATGGAGTGTCCTATGAGAAAATTGCACAAGAAGGGAGCAACATCAGGTCACTGGAGATCTTTTTCTCCGGTTTCCCCCGCATGGTTGGCCTCTCCTTCTTCCCAAGGCTCTGCCAGCTAACCATAGTGGACCAGAACATTAAACATATCGAAGGACTTGAGTGCTGTCCTCTGCTCCAGGAGCTCTGGATAGTGCAGTGCCATCTTACGGTAAGGTTGATTTGCTGTAAATACACTGAATTGTTACTGTTATGTTAGATACAGTTAGTCTTGTGAGCAAAAGCATTGTTTTAATGCAGGAGTCTTCTTTGTAGCATTTAAAAAAAATTAAAATCATGCATGCATGGGTCGTCACTCATGAATCACAATGCACATATTAAGTAAAATAGTGACCTCAATGAGTTGTACATACATTTAACAACAACTTGTGTCTTTATTTCAGGAAATATCTGGACTTCAGAATTGTCTGCAACTGGAGAAACTGTACCTTTATGATAATAAAATCTGCAAAATAAAGAACTTAGAGTTGCAGGTCAACTTAGAGGTTCTTTGGCTCAATAATAACTGTATAACTAAGATACAGGTAAGATCTATCTATATAACTATATTTTATACAATGCATCATATCATTTAATATTTTGTCATGTAGCACACTCCTGTTTATATTTGTTATTTTCCCTAAAGGGCTTATCCACACTTCAAAACCTTAAGGAGCTAAACCTTGCTGACAACATAATTGAAAAGATTGGTATGTTTTTAGGAGAGTCCATGTTTTCTGTGCCAGGTTTGATGGAGATTCACTGTGCTGTTTAAAAAAATAATAATAATGATAATCAAATAATTTGTAAATTCTTTTAAGGGCAAAGCCTTGATCCCAATGAGAGCCTTCAGAATCTCAATCTGTCCGGAAACAAGATCAGTTCTTTTAAGGTAAGATTAAAAAACCAAAATGTGCTTTTGAAATTCTTTCTGTAGAAAAGTTTTCTTGCTTATTTTGAAAAATCTTAAAGTCCTTGGTTTGACAAAAGGGCATTTCTAAATTCCTGGGTCTCGGCCAGTTCAGATTTTCAATCATTTCTACAATGGGCTGGCTGAACAAGACCTTCATTGAAGTATTGAGTAGGATATTTTCAGGTTTTGCCCTTACAAATTCAATAATATACATTCATAACTGAATCTATTTAAACGAAAAAGAATCTTATTCTTTTGCTGGTTTGTGTTAGTTATACATGTTAGACATATGCAGGAGCTGACGAGCTCATTCAGCACATTTACACTCATTGGGAGTCATTGTTTTGCTCAAGGTCATTCTGACAAGAAAACACAAAAAGTTTTGTGGCTTTAACTTTGATTGGATTAATACCTCAGATCTTATTCCTGAACTCCACCTTTTCTCCTAACCCAGCTTTGAAGAATTTAATTATTGTCATTCACTGCACGGTGTCCAGTACATTGCAATAAGTGTTGGATCAAAGAAGAAGTCTTTGCCCTCTTTGCCATGACATGTGACATTTCTCTTCAGTTGCTGTGCTGTGAATGTAGGTGCAGCGGGTTATTGTGGCATTCTTTCAAATGTTTAGACCTTTTCAGCGATGGGGTTTGCAGAGAGTTCCTTTAACATTATGTCCCCATATATTTTTTACTTTGTTGCATATTTTTTTATGCGGCATCTGTTCTGCTGCAGTATCTTTAATTAGTAATAATGAGACGGTTGATGGAAATTTAATTTGTTTTGTGAGAAGAAAATGAAGAAAATTTGAACATTTTGTGAAAAGTCTACATCTGCTGTAAAATATTGAAATATAGTAATACGTTATTTTTTTTTCTCTCTGTGTAAGGCACACCTACAGAAACATTTCTCCCTGTCTAGTCTTTGTGTTCTCTTGTAACAGGAATTGACCCTGCTCGCCCATTTACCCCATTTGAGAGAATTATCTTTGAAGGAGCCCACGTCCATCCCGAACCCAGTGTGCCTGCTGTGTAACTATGCCACACACGTTCTTTACCACATGCCAGGCCTCCAGCGACTTGACACCTATGACGTCTCCACCAAGCAAGTCAAGGAAGCAGCTGAGGTACTGTGCGTTCACCAGAGGCTCCGTTAGGCTGCTTAAATTCACAACAATGTTTAGCTTTAAATTTATTTAGGTTTCTTCAGAAAGCTAGAAAAAACATAGCTTTGCATGTGTGATGTTTTTGAGGAATTCTTGAGATGCTCGATGGCATTAGAATTAGGTAGATTTCAACAATGTGTCTCTTCCTTTATTATTTTATCTGTTAATCTGGAAGGTATTATGTATGTAAAGGAGGAGAAGGGGTTATGGGGAAAAATAAGTAAATAAAAAAATTTATTTCAACACATTCAAAAAGGATAAAGAAGGAACATTGTTAATTTGTGATGGGATAGTATAGTAATATGTGATTTAAATGGCATAATATGAAAGTTTCAGTTATTGTGGTAATAACCATAGTGAATGAATACAGGAAGGTAATTGATGAAGGTAATTGATGATTTGTGTGGTATGCACACATACACATATACAATAACGTGTCATTTAGTCATCAGTTGCAATAAAATTTTTTTGTTGTTTTTTTTCTTTTCTTTTTTAGTCTGCAGTAATGAAGAAAATGATGTACTACAACATGCGTGTACGGACTGCTCAGAGGAACCTGGCAGAGACACGGTTCAGTCTGATCGAGAGGAGGAAAACTTTATTACAGTTACCAGAAGAATGTATCCGGACCCTCAGTCATGCCCTCAAATGTGTAAGTACAATCTCTGCAAAACAGTCTGAAAAAGCATTGCAGCAGCTGTAACAAGAATACAGGTTAAGATACTAGCACTAATGCTGGTTTAGCCGTACATATTTGAAAGAGCTGCTTTCATTCATGTGCATTCCTAGCTTGAACGTGAGCTCACCGTGGGGCCGGTTAGCTGCAAGAAGCCTGCCTGCACAGTGGAGGAAGAACCAGGAGAACCACCGCACCTGGAGGAAGGTTTTACTGAAATACGTGACTCAGCTGCTGACATCAGTCGTGACCCTGCCGTGGATGACAAAATATTCCGAAAGATTGAAAGCCTGAGGGAAAGACTGCAAATATGGATGCGGAAACTGGATGAGTTAGTTTGCTTATTTGTCTGATATATACAAAGGATAGCTTTATGTATTTAATCCTATACAGCACAGTTCTCTACATAAAAGCATGTGAGGTGAGCCTCTAATGTTTGAAAATAACATTCCTTCTTTTATATTCAGGATCGAAGCACGGTATGAGCGGGATTTGGCCCAAGCCACAAACAGGATGGAATATACAGTGCAGTTTCTGTTGATGGAGCTAGAAAGTGTTGGAAATATCCGTTTGGAGGAAGGTTGCTCCACAGACCCCTGGTACTCACTTGGTATTTTTAACCGTCATGTTAATTCACAGTTACAGGGGGAAAATAAAAACTCCTTTTTATTTGATTTTTCTGATCAACAGGTTTACGTCCTGTTGCGACCTTGTGCTGTCCCGCTTTTCACCTTCAGACTATGAGCCTCATGGCATCACTGCTATTAAGATCGACAGAGTCATCCGCATCCACAACAGTGCTTTGCGGTTTCGGTTTGAAGACAAACTTCATAGCCTGCTAGCCAGCGAAGAGTCCATTATCTTCTCGCAGTAAGTAAAACCAGATTGTAATGTAAAGGATGAAATTTTTTTTTAGCAATACTTGTACATGTACATGTTAAGCCTTATTATTGTACAGTTGGTTAAAGGACCTTTCTTATTCAGGAATTACAGACGTCGATTAGAGTATTTATTCTACACACCTGACCCAGCAAACTGTGGGAAGGAAGAAACTCTGTGCATTTTAGAGGAAGGCTTCAAAACGGCAGAGGAACTAAAGGTGTGTACACTGCTAGAAAGTTTATCCACCCAGGCAACACTCACCTCCATCACACAGATTTTATTTATTGTTGCAACACAATGTTACAATCTTACTTTTATTGCTTTTATACAAATTCTAAATCATGCAAACTTTTCTCTCATTTGAATTAGGCCATGGGAAGAGAGGGTGCTATTCCTTTGTCAAACAGCTTAAGTGTGACAGAAAAGCCCAGAATAGAGTATGCACTGCACCATGCCAACCAAGGTGATCACAAGCAAATTTCAGATACAATCCCTTTCCGGCACGGTCAGTTAATCTTATTTGTATTATGCTCTTATTTTCTCATTAGCTTCGGCTTTTTTTTTCTTAATAGTTTAAACGCTAATGCTACTTTGTCTCTAGGCCAGATTATTGTTTCCAAGGCATTCATTGGGAACAGCACGCCCATCCGAGATGGACAACCGCTGGACAGAAGCAGCTATCCCACAGTCTACTCTGTGTATCGCAATCTGGACACTAAGCGGAGATCTGCAATGAGTGAAGGTAAAGTGAATTAAAAGTGACAATAAATAGTTTTTAGTTTGTCTGTATTATTCACTATTTTTTCATCTCTGTGTTTTGTTTTGTTTTTTATTTAGAGAGGCCACGCTCCACTAAAACACATTCTGAGTGCAGTCTTCGCCAAAGGCAGTGGTTTGTGTTTGACCATGAGCTCATCCTGCCCGAGTACATCATTTATTTTGAATATATCACTGGGGTAGTTAATACATTTATTTCCTCAGTATTGTTTGCTCAAATTGATACGTTGAACAAGTGCTTAACATTGACGATTTTTTAACATTCCTGTCTGTGTCACTTTGGTAATCAACTACCACACAGGGAGGACTGTCTCAGTTGTGCTGAGCTGTGATGTGATCAAAACAAAGCATGAACTTTAACCATAGCTCAGCAGCTGATTTTTACGTCTCTCTTGCAATTTTTTAATTTTTTTAGGCACCGCAAGTAAATAAGTGTCTGCCCACTGGCAATACAGTCTAAACATATTAATGTTCCATTTCTAGGAGAAAGAACAAGCAGCATTACCGAGCCATAGCAGAAGCACAGATACTATTCTTTCCAATGACATTGTTCTGGATAAAGAAGTCCTAAACATGGAACCTGTGCTGAAACCACAGCCCAAACTCTTGAGCTTGGATGATAAAATTCTGCTTAATGTTGCCAGAGCCAATGTCCTCAGTCAGATCACTGTAAGTCTTTTTAAATAAGAGTTTGATACTGAAGTTGTTTCGTATGCTTAGAGTGACCCACCAGTGATGTATTGACTCTCCAGGTGCTTAATCTTCATGGCAACAGCCTGAGCAAAGTGAAGGAGATTTCCAGCCTCACATCTCTGAGACATCTTACCATCAGCTTCAATGAATTCACGCGTCTTGATGACATTTCTCGCATGGTAAAAATGAAAATAGAAAATTCTATTTTTGAGCTTAAACTAACCGGTGAATTTAAAGTCACAATAAAGAAATATTTTAAGAGTACATTGACACTGTAATGCGTGGACTGGATGGCTAAGTAGCATAAAGTGGAAACCTTTAACATGTCTTCCCTCTTCTCCATATTTCAGCCCAACCTTGAGTTTTTGGATGCTAGCTTCAACCACCTAGTAACTCTAGAAGGCATGCGGGGATTGGGACAACTCAAACAGCTCGATGTCCGCTGGAACAAGCTGTCCAAGGCCAGAGAGGATACAGCTGTGCTGAGAAAACACACACCTGCTCTGCTGAAACTGGACACGCGATACAATCCCTGGAACAAGGTGAGTGTCAAAATTTAATGTAATTCAAAACATTAACAGGATGAACCTCAATAATAAAAGCTGCATTTTCAGCATATATATAGAGGACAAGTTACAATGTAAGTGGTATCGCATGTGGGAATGTGTTTTCCTCCTTCCAGCCAGAAGCTGTCAGAATGACCGTGCTAGGCCACCTCATGACTCTCACACACCTGGATGATGTGCTGGTAACAGAGGAGGAGGCTACTGAAGCTGTTCAGATGGCTTCCAGTTCCAAAATTGACCAGGTTAAGATTTTGTAAACATTTTTGCTTGTAAAATCTACTTTATATTTTTTATATCATGGAATTGCTTTGTGTGAAAACAATTTTTAGGTACACAAAATGTTAACTGATTAAAATAAATGGCTACATGAAGGAGATACGAATATCTATATTTCACAATGTGCTGTAATTTAATCAGACTTACTGACACCATTCGCAGGCGTCTCTTCTGGTGCACTCTCGTACCAATAGCGACCGTCCTCGCAGTCTCAGTCTGCTGTCAACAGCCCAGCTCCTGTGTCGTTTGAGCCCGGCACCCTGGGGCCTTGGTATAGAACTGGAGCCCGACTGGACTCAAAAGGTTAGCTGCAGTGTGTGGGGCTTCTCAGTAACGAAGATGCATTTGTAAAAAAATGTCAGAAAAATACCAAATGCTGATGAGGCTATATAATTTTGACACTGTGGCAGTTGTAATTTAAAGTGTTACATGTAATCTTTAAGTAATGTGTACATTCTTTAATGTGTTTGTGGCAATAACACTTTGAACAGATCACCACCCTGAACCTTGACAACCAGAAAATTTCAAAGCTGATCAATTTGAATAAGCTGGTGAACCTGCGCTGGGCTTCCTTTAACGATAACAACATTTCTAAAGTGGAGGGCCTTGACGGCTCCCCGAAGCTTGAAGAGCTTTCTCTTAACAACAACAACATCAGTACGCTCAATGGTCAGTCACACTCTTAACATGACCAGAGAGAATTACAATACCAATATACACCAAAAATATAATTGTTTTTCATAACCCTTATTATTATTTATGTGTTTTTCCTCCCTGTTTCTTCAGGCTTAACAAGACTGTATTGCCTAAATAAACTGAGTGTAGATGGGAATCAGCTGTCCAGTCTGGACGCCACAGCCCTAGATCAGCTGCCTAACTTGTCCTTTCTGTCAGCGGAGAACAATTGCATCACTTCCTTGCATGGCATCCAGAGGGTCCGCTCTCTCCTTGAACTCTACATTGGTAGCAACAAGATTTCTACATCGAGAGACATCTACTATCTGAAAGTGAGAATCTGATCAACGTGTTCCTGCACCAAAATAATGATAGCAGGATTCTATGATTGCCATTGTGTTCTCATACTGTATGTGCATTTTCAGGGACTGGCAAACCTCATCATTCTTGATCTCTATGGGAATCCATTAGTGGAGAAGCTGGAAAACTATCGGATATATGTGGTGTTCCATCTGCCCTCGCTTAAAGCTCTGGATGGAATTGCGGTGGTAAGCGGCAAAAAATAGCAACCAACTGAGCTTCTCTGACATTGCAGTGGTTGATCCAATGTTTTCTATTGTTTTCTTTCTAGGAATTGAGTGAGTGTGAGAGTGCAAAAAGTATGTTTAAAGGAAGGCTAACCACTGACACAGTGTCAGAGAAGCTGGGCCATTCGGAGTACTCAGAAATCACCTACCTGACCCTGCAATCCTGCTCCATTCGGTAATAATCTGTCTCCAAAAACAAATAAAGCATCACATTACAAAATTTAGCATTAGGCAGTGTTTTACAGACATGATAAACAGGGTGCTGGAAAAAAAAAAATCTTTTTCTTCCTACAGGATGGTTGACCTGTCTCCAGCAGACCTCTTCTGTAATCTGCGCAGTGTCAACTTAGACCACAACAACCTCACCTCCTTCTCGGGCCTTATCTACCTGCCCAACATCAAAGTACAAATCACTGTCACATGTCGTTAAGCTGGCTTTAAATATACCCGAGCCACGGACCGATCAATTATTTACACTGTCTTCTCTGCAGGCTCTGTGTCTGAACTACAACCACATTGAATCCATTCTGCCCAGGCAGAAGACTCATCAGACAAACAGGCAGATTCTGTACAGCAAAGTCCACTCCAGTGGCTATGGCCAGCAAAGTCATTCAAAAGCCAATAGGTAGGATTGTACAGTTTTATTTCACATAAAACGTTGCCATTTTGCACTGTTGCAAAGTAATTTTATAACCATTAGGGGGCAGCACTGACCAGCCAATGACGAGCTGCCTCTTAGTATTTACAGTCTGTTAAATCTTACAATGAGGTGGCTAAGAAACCGTAATGAATTTAGCTCTAAGCATATTTACAGGAAAATTATGTGATTTAAATTAAAATGGTCTGTATATATAATTTATATGATCACAAAAATACACAGAACATTTAAATGTTTCTGGATATCACAATATATTTCAAGGATAATAATGTAATTTTTTAATGACCTATTTCTTGGGTGAAACCAGAACAGAAGCCTGTGCTGTGACAGGCATCTTTTTCTTTGTCCGGCCTGTGATTGTCTTGAGGTGGTCCGCACCTGTGAGGTCTGACCAGTTAAATGTGTCAGCGGGAGGGAGAATGAGATGTTCGTTTAACCACACAGGCTTCAAACTGTCTTTCTGTGGCCGTGTTTAAGGGATACTGGGCCCACTGGCAGCCTGGAGCCACTGATGGGAAGCCTTGAGGTGCTTCATTTGAGTCACAATGGCATCTCCAATATGGCCAATCTGCAGCTCAGCAGGCTCACCAATCTTAAAGCACTCTTCCTGCAAGGTATGTATAGTTAGTGTACCACCCCGCCGATTGAAAGTGCAGTGTATAGAGCCTGTGAAAAGGCAAGCACCGAGAGAAAAGTCTCCCATAGACCTAAGGCCAGGTGGGTGATGAAACTTGAAGAAAAGAATGACTGACTTTCTTTCAAGAGCTTTTGATTGGGTTATGCTTTGTCAGGGCGATTCGTTCCAAAAAGCCAACCTCACTTTTCTTTCTTCCTCTGGCTTAGAAACCTCTGGAAGATGTCTGTAATTTCAGTGCTTGTTACACTGGGGGCAAATAAGAAATACCACACAAGTGTTTATATAGCCTTGAAAGGCTGCCTTTCATGCTGTTTAGGGTGTGCAATTTGCTCTTTATTTTGTTTACACAAAAATGTGGCCGTTGTTTGAGATGTGTGTCCATCATTTTTATAAGTTTTGTCTCCCTGCAGGCAATGAGATCAGTCACGTGGAGGGCTTGGAAGGTCTTCATCATCTTAGAGAGCTTGTTTTAGACAGAAACCGGATTAAAGTTCTGGCCAAGAACTCTTTTTCGGCCCAGACCGTTCTGCTAGAGCTTCACCTTGCAGAGAACCGAATCCGTGAACTGAGCCATCTCGACCCTCTGCCTGAGCTCCGCAAGCTCTTCCTCGGCATGAACAAGCTGCAGGTATTGTTCAGTGGCAGTAGTCTCCTCACATGATGGATTTTTTTATGTTTTTTTTCTTTTTTAAGCTTATATTCAGTTTTTTAATGAAACGGCATATTCAATTTAACTGCCTGAATGACTCACTGCACATTGATTTCCTGAGGTCATCACCGAGGTCACAGTCATCTTTTGTACAGTTTTTGATTTACCACCAACTTTTACTGATTGGTTCATATGTGTCAGATGTTTAAGAATGTATTTTATTCAGCGTGTGGCAGTATTACTTTTCCCTGCATTTGCAAAGTAAGACATGAAGTATAGTAATCATGAGCCATTACCACCCACTGTGGCATGCAAGGGGTAGCATTAAGGAGAATCAAGTTTGATTGAAGGTCAGGACCGTGTGTATGAAGAAAGAGGGGAACAATCAGGATAACGTGTAATCAGCTTCTCAGTCTGCATCTCCTCACCCAGGGCAAGTGATTTGCACTTTTGTTGCCGGTTCCTTCTTTCCCTGCACTTCCTTAATGTTTTCACGCATTCAATTAAGACATAAAATACAGCAATCATCCCAGAGCATCAGTCCTCACAGTGGGGGCGTCTTTGAATCACAGCCAAGACCGAGCATAAAGCTGGGAATGGGAGAAAACACCCCCGTGCCCTGTTGCGTGCCCAAACTCTCTCATGAGATTAATGAAAGCTCACACATGTAATCTCTCCATCAGCTGCTTCCATCCTCCCTACACCAAAATTATGAAAGGTTCAGCCCTGATGCATATGTCTCCATTATCAACACACAGCAGGCTACTACCAGTGGGAAGGAATAGTTAAATGAGGTGGGAATGAATGCAAAATAATTGAAAAAGATCTTTCTTTCTGTACTTTTTGTAGGACATTACAGAGCTTGACAAATTAGAAGTTCTTCCCTCGCTGATGGAGCTCTCTGTTGTTGGCAATCCTGTGAGTATTGCTCGGTTTCATAAGCACTTTGTCCAATAATCCAAAGTATGTGTTGTGAATAGGTCAAGAAAATTATCCATGTTTTGTACTTGTACATTTTTACAGTGATGTAAATCCACCGCTTTCTTCACAATTACCCATAACATCATGGCTCCTGTCAGCGGTGGATTCACGAAAAGTAAAATATATTTGGCAGCAAGTCTCATTTTGTGAGGCAGGGACGGGGCCAACAGACAAGCAACTGTAACTCAAACTGGTGACAAAGCTCATACTGGTTCTGAGAGAAAGGTGTAAGAACACGCATGGCATCACACTTTGTTGTTGCATATGAGGCTGTGTAGCCGCAGACCCATCTGACCCTTCCTCTGCCGAAAGTACCATATGAGCATCAGACCTGGAACCACAGAGCAGTGGAAGAAGGTGGCCTGGTCTGATGATTTGTGTTTTGTTTTTCCCCCTTCATGTGGATGGCTGGGGAACATATAGCACTAGGATGCACTATGGGAAGATGTCAAGCCAGCAGAGACACGTCTGATGTAGACAATGTACACCCTTTCATGAAAGTGGTGTTCCCTTACGGCAGTGGCCTCCTTCACTAAGATAATGCAGCCCTGTCCCAAAGCAAAAATTATTTGAGGAACATTTTGGTGACCTGGCCCCAAATCTTCTCGATCTCCATCTAATTGAGCATCTGTGGCATGAGTTGGACAGAGACGTTCGATCCATGGAGGCAACACTTCAAAGCTTGTAGAACTTTTACGATCTGCTGCTAACATCTTGGTGCCAGATGCCACATTTTCAGAAGTCTAGCTAAGCCCATGATTTGAAGGGTTCAGGGCAGTTTTTGTGGCAAAAGGAGTATGTGATATTATAGTCATAATGTTATGATTGATCGCAGAATTTACAAGCTGTCAGCCGAACACTTTGAGCTCTTTCTCTCGCAAACAAATGATCAAAAGCACGCTTTCAGGCTCATTTTCTCACCGTCACACTCCGAACCAACACCCCAGTGTAACTTTGTGCTTCCAAATTAAGTGATTACATGATGGGCCGTCTGCTGTGCTTCAAACTGGCTGGCATCGGACGCAAATTCGTTGACCAAATGGCAGGGTGCTATTGACCCTGTTACATCACCCATCTGGAGCTCATGGATCAGGCCTAAGCAGAGTCTGCAGCCCAGGGCCTCTCTAAAGTCCATAGGGTAATGCTCAGCTGTGGTAGCCTCTATTCTGCTCGACCCCATCCCCCTTCTCTTCCCATAGGGAGGGGATAATCCTGCCAAGGGGTAGAAGCCAACAGCCACCCAGGAGACAATACCTCCTGCTGTTGATGGCATGAGATAGCTCCTTCATCCATGTTCCCTAGCCAAAGTGTGTCTCCTCCTCTCCACTGGATGTCCATGGGCACGCACTCACAATTTAATCACAGCAGTAGTGTCCTGCAGGAACATGCAGTTATGTGACTGGACAGGCTTGGTTTATACCCTGGCCAGAGGATGCCCTCAGCTGGGAAGAGATGTATCTGCTGCTGTCAGCTGGGTCACTGGAATAGCTGCTGGGAACATGACAAGTACACTTGGACCCACATAGCATCATATTTATCCCAAATGTCTCAAGGCAGACTTCAGGCTCCAATGTTAAAATATTAGTTAGGGACAGGGTGGTTTATAACCAGAAAGTTTTATCAAACAGGTCCTACTTTGTCTTTTCAGGTAGCGAGAAATTCCCTCCACAGACCAGCTGTAGTCCTCCGCCTGTCCCAGTTGCAGGTCCTAGATGGAGTGATGGTCACTCTGGAGGAAAGGACGAGGGCTGAACTCCTGTGTGCTGATCCATCTGTGAGACCTGTACACATCATACATACTTAGACTCAAATATATTTGCAGAACACCCAGGGTCATAGCTATCACTTGAACAGTATTGCTTTTCAACTTGGAGGAGCAAGATCATTTTGATAATTTTTTAGACAGCAGCACATTCTTGACTTCTTTCAGACCATCAAAAAGAATAGAGGAAGCCTTCAGTACTTTCCTTTGTCTGAGAGTGATGAAGGATGGATTCGTTTTTGTTAAATCCTGACAGCACACACACAAATCAGGGGCTGAACGACTTCGAATTTTTAAAGTTGAGTAATGTGTGGTGAAAGAAGCTTGAACACAGGCTACTGTTGGCTTTAGCCCAGACAACACCAAAAACACTGACACTGACACTTCTAATATGTCCTCTTGCCTGGGATAAATAAATAAATAAAACTCGCTCTACAACCACAGTAACAATATCAACTAGTGAAACACAACATTACTGCACATAAACACATGAGCTTAAGGTCTAATAACTTTAGGCAAACTGATGATTGGCACCCTCCTTCACCTCTGTTACCGGACGTACCGGACGCAGGACGTTTAGTGAAGTTGTTAACTGACTGCTGTTGAGAGGATTTGGACCATTCCTCTGCTAGTATTAGCTGATGCCTTTTTAGATGAGTTTGTAATGCAGTAGCACATTTGTTGTATTTCCGAACTCAATTACATATTCTGCATGTCACGGTAGAATGGTTTAGTATTTTCTACACACTTGATGAACCGCTGCTAGTTTGCTGCAATGACCCACTGAGCTCCTCACATGTACACAGCAGTGCTGGCACAGCTGTAAAGGCAACTAGTCGACTAAAACAACTAAAACAAAAAAGGTTTTACGTGAGGTTAGTGTGCAGGAAAAAAAATAAATCTGCTGTCCTTGTGCTCTCTTACTACACGCACTCCTCCTGCATTTCAGTCATGACTTAATTGCAAATGAACAAAGACATTGTTTATACAAAATCTCATAATGGGCCTTATCATGTCAGATGTAGCCCAACTGAAAGAACCACAATGACAACAACCAAACCACAGCCACCAAAAGAAAAAAAAAAAAAGGGCAAAGCTGGGATCAAATTCTGTCAGTCCGACTGATTTAATGTTCATGTAATGAGAGACCAGGGCAGTAATTCTCCTGCAGCTCTGAATTAAAAGCAGTCTAAGCCTGCTGGCATCATCCTGCTGATTAGATGAAATGTGCCTGCCTGATAATGCACCAGTGGATTTACCCCCTATTAGCCAGGTCAATGCGACCCCCTCTGCTTGTTAATCGGCGATATGGAAATGACAGTGCTGAGATTCTGGGCTTTCTCATTAAAAACATAAACACTAACCTCCTCCCATCATAAATTCGATCTCAGCCATCCCCCTCACTCAAGAGGTCTGAATGATTTTGCATGAATTTGTACATTGTTATTGATGAGCAGTAATTACTGTTCCCCTATAAGATGCTTATGTATGTGGAACAACAAGCAATCTATTCAGCAATCCCCTGCCAAGTGAGTGGGTGGAGTGGACACATTAGCATTGACTGTAGTGGCTATAGAAATGCACAAAAAAAAAAAAAATCAGAGGTAGGATGGATATGTCAGTGAGGTCAGCAACATTAAGTTGACCCCAGAGGCACTTAAGAGATCATTTTTACACATTATGTGAACATTTGGTCTCGCCTTGGAAATTATGCCAATCTGTCTTAGAAACTGAATTTAATATTTTGTCTTTAAGTCATGTTCTCAGCATCCAGGAGGTTCCCATTCTACCACTGAAATTAATCTGCCTGGCCTGCTGCCCCTCATGCCCCACAACACAACTCTACGAGGAATGAGCATAGGCGGAGGACTGCAGAATATGCACGTGCACGATATGGGCATGATAAATAATGAGGACAAGGAGCACTACACATACAAATGTGAGTGTAACATACCGAATTTGTGTGATGAAAATTCTTTTGAGTGACCTTTACAGCTTGATATATAGTAAAGAATTGTGTTCCTGACCTTGTGCTAATCTTTAACTCAGACAAGAAGAATAAGCACAGTAATGTTGGGCAAAATGGCAGCCGAAGAATAGGAAGCAACCTGCCGACAACAGGTCTCCTGTCTGATGGGAACAGAGGCATCATTATGTATCCCAAACAGGAGCAAGACAACAGGTTGGTAAAATGTAATTAGATATAATTATGTAGCTTTCAAAAAATGCAAGTCTTTAACATGTGTGTACTTATTTTATTCCAGATTCTCAAATGGTGGTAGACCTCCACCCATGTAGCAGCCACAAGAGGTGGAGCATTCAGCCAACGCTGCACAAGGAGTACCCATGTGGCAGCCATGGAGGTGGTGTACTGACACTAATATGCAGTATATCCTAGTTGCCTTAATGCTGATCATCTGCTCATTTTAGTTTTTTTTTTTTTTTACATGAAAATAAGAATTTTTAAATCTATGCGGATGTAACAAATTACTACAAAAATATTGCTCTTGAATAAAGCAGCAAAACAGTAAATTAGGCTACTTGCAGAGGACATGTAGTTCATTCCTTTCAAATCATTTACTGTATAATAACTTCATTTTTGATCCGCATATGTGGATCACTAACCATGGTAATCTGTGGATGAGAGGTTTAGGTGTCATTTCGACTGCTATCCCGTCCTTTGCCCAAACCGAGTGAAAAAACACCCACAGATGTGAAGGCGTGTGAGGCTGGCATGCTCTCGTCCATCGGGTCAAATGCACCCCCAACAAGTGGATAATCCAGCTTTAGCACACCTCTCTGTGGACAATAATCTGCAGTCACTCAGATAAAGATGTAATCTTGAATAAGGTCCAAATGGATTTTAGAGATTGTCAGTTTCATCATGTTAGCCTCTTTTCAAAAAGCCCACGCTGCAGTTTCATCTCTAGCAGGCAACTCTGGTGTGTTGCAACTGGAAATGAACCTACTCCGCCTGATATTTATCATGTTAGTTCTGATGGACATTAAAATATAAGCCTTCCTGTTTTATGTTGGTTTAATCTAGCAGCCATGTGAAAAAAAACAACAACAACAAAAAAACAATCTGAATATAGATATGCTGTATATATTACGTGCTGAAACATAGACCTGTAAGCTGAAAATTGCAAAGTTAAAACATTTACTTGTCAAAAATATGCATGACAGGATGGCCATTATCGTATGACCATGAATATTTTGATGCTGAGAATCTAATTTCACGTTCACTGTGCAGACATCTGTTGTAGTTTACATTGTTTTCTTTTACTTTTTCGCATCTGTAGAAGATGCAACACAGAACTGAGTCTAGAGCCAGTTTGGAGAAAAGTGTGCTTCTTGTCCAAAACCGTTAATGAAACATTCACAGCATCAACGGCAAAGACTGCAGCCGTTCACCAAGGAATATCGCACAATATTAGCTGCAGTGTTTATGCACCTTTAAAATGACCACTAGGTGTCCTTACAGCTCCATTAACATCACTAATCAATCGTCTGAGTTTTCCTCTTGCCTTGTAGGTACTCATTTATCAGTTGAATAGGGGGCTATGTGTACACTACTTTTGTATCTCCTGCTTGTGTAGACTTTGCTGAACCTCAGAGGCAATAGCCAGCTCCACACAGCAAAAGTGAAAAGCTCAAACAAGCTCCTCTAATGCATGTACTTAACTTCACTTAATTTGTGTTAATTCCCAGCATTAAGCAGGGCTAATGACTGCGCAAGTGAGTGCACTGTCATTACCTTGCTCTGGCTGACATCAAATGGCAGCTGATGGACTCAGACTTATAAAAAAACACACACACACAGATTTGGAGGGCTCAGTGTGAGTGCTCTAATGCATTAGGTATTGCAGAGGATAATTACACCATTTATATTTGTGTACAGTATGTGCAGTATGGATGTTATAAATATTTTTAATTCAGCTGTATGGTGGGCAGGTTTGTAGTGAACATACCACTTCACACAGTATGGCTCAGATCTGCATATCTGTCAGTATTTCTAACATTAAAATGACATTAGCATAAAAATTGTGAATAATTCATCACTTCTGAGTGAACCCAGATGCACTGCTCTCCTCTCCCTCTCCCCGCTCCTCCATGTGAGCAGACCACATGGTTTGTTGCTGGTTTAATGGGATGGAATGTGACAGGTTATGTTTTCATCTGCCTGATATGGAGCCCGGCTTGGGAGGGAGGGCAAGAGAGAGAGAAGGAGAGGAAGGGAGAGAAAGGGAGACAGAGAGAGAAGAGAAAGACAGAGAGAGTTAAAAGAGGGGCAAGTGAGTTGGTCTCTAGTTGTAATCTGGATTCATAATGAGACATGTTTGTGCTTGTTGTGAATCAGTTATAGATGATGCCCCCCTCCCCCCGAATCCCCACCACACACACACACACAGACAGACACACACACACACATAGAAAAACACATGCTCTGTATGGGGCCATTACTGCTGGTCCACTAACTCTCTGTATTTGCTGTGTCTGTGCATTCAGAGCGCCATTAGTCCAAGACTCTGTGAATAATTGCTGAATGGAGCATGTTTTCACTGCCATCTACTCAGGTTCCAGTGAAGTTAGAGAGGTGACGACACTGATTGATGTTTGATGCCGAAGGTAACGCTGCATATTGTGCAATGCTTATCGAAGCATTATGCACTGCATGTGTAACGGATGAACAACATTACACTCCACATGCATTACACATTTACCAGCTTGTATTAACTTAAGAAGTGCCTCGATAGAGGCGACGATTTCATCAACATCATCACTTGAGGTGAAATTGCTGTTGTAAAAATGAACTGTTTGAACTGCAAGCCATCAACAAAATACAAATTACTTTGTTTTCAAAAGGTACATATTGCTCCCCAAGTTCATTTTTCATTCTCGCAAACACATCCTCTTTCATGCCATATTGCCTCTCTTGAAATCGGTCATTGAGTTATTGCTGTCACTTGTCATTTTCCTGTAATTTGTTTCCTGTGGAATAAAGAGTGAACACGGAGAGAGAGCGAGAAAGCACAGATAAAAGAATGGAGTGACAATTAGAATGGAAAGGAAAATGCTTTTATTTTGTGTGGACATTTTGAATGAGAGCACGCCTCGCAGAGGCATTAAATCTTAACTGCTATTCATTTCTGGACTTGCGTGTCATTCATCACATTATTGAACTTGTGTGTCATTTATCACATTATTTCAATCACACAAAGCGCACTGCTTGGTTGAAATGGCAAAAACAAGTTAAGAGAACAATCGAACAACAGACAAATACCCAATTTTCTTGTAAATATAACAGGAATCAATTTTCAGAGCTTCGTCTGATGGTCTGCTTTTGGGCAATTTGCTATCTGCTAGTTCATGGTATTTGCATTGTGCCTCTTCTTTAATGACTGAAGTCTTAATTCAAGTCGACAGTCTACACCAGGCGACCAGCGGTAACAATAATGGAGCAATGTTTTTGAATAAGTGGTGCAATGGGAGGATTACAGGGTGCAGTACATGTTGTTGTGAATGACAGGCTCTTCTGTTATGGTTTATTGAGTCCTATACAAAGTAGAAATTGCTTTTTCAAGATGACAAGGAAACACAACCTCCTGCCCACTCTTATCCCCTCAGCCCAAATGAACAACAACAATTTAATCTCCTTTGCCCCAGATTATTATGTTTCTTTGTGTTGATATTGTGGCCATTTAGTGATCCTCCTTTTGCCCTCCTTAAAACAACATTTTAGAGACACTTGCACACAATCACTTTCATTATATTGAAATAATAAAAAATGCCAGCAGGATTTGCTCTTTTTGTATTAAGAACATGATAACAAGGATTTAGAATGTAACATTAATATTCTTAATCCCATGTCAGGTTTTGGGTTGCACTAAGAGCATTAAAACCCGGATTTAAAGATACTGGCAAGTGCCAAGTTTAAAAATAATTTAAAATAAAGAAGATGAACAGGACCACAGAATGTAATTAAAATTGCAAAGATTAATGGTCTTTTCATTGTTGGGTGGAGACCCTTTGTTTATTTGCCCATCAAATAAACAAAGGGTCTGCAGTTTTCAGTAGACCCTTTCAGTGTTAGAGACAATGCTGTATCTAATACAGCTGGTCAGTGTGTTGTAGTTAGATGTGGTTTCCACTCACATAACAACTGATTTCATAATCTGTCAATGCACTTTGACTAACATACTAATCCAGTCATAATATGAGCCTCAAACCACCAGTCCTCATCAGATTCTAATAGTTCCTGTAGAGATGTTGCATTAAAGCTGTTGTGTTTAAACCCATTAAAATACTAAAAAGACACTAGAAGTAGCACAGAAATAAGCCATATCTGTAAAAGCTATGATACGCAAGACTGATTTTCCGTCAGGCATTATAATACCATAACACTTACCATAAATATGGACTTGTGTTGATCCTTTTGTGTTAATTGTGTCCAGTTGTTGAGTGGGCGGGGTTGTGCTGTGTAGAAGGCGGGGCTTGTAAGCTATAGACCAATCATAGAACGCGTTTTATTCCCCTCTTCACTCCCATTGGTTACAAACTGACTGTGTATCATGCCGATGTTGCTGGCTTTGTAGCGGTTAGCTAGCACCTAATGTTAATGCTGGCGATTTCCGCCCGTTTCCCCTTAATTTTCCCTAACTACACCGTCAAATATTACGCAGAGCGTGTCTGCAGTTGGCCCTTCCGCTGTTTGACGGTAAGTCTGCCTCATACGGTTGCCGCCTTTCTGTTATTTACCTATTGGTAATAGCAAGCTAACGGAAAGGCAAGCTGAAAAGACTTGGAGCCTTGGTTAGCTAATAGTAATTGAGCTAGCTAAAATAAAGGGGATGGTTACAAAAAGATACACAGAAAACATTGTTCTCGTCGTAAATAATCTGGTTTGATTATATAACATGAGAAATAGTCTCGTTACTACCCTGAACACGTTAGCCCACGTTAGCGCGTCTACAAGCCACTGTTGCTATGTTGTGTTTTCCTGGCAACTCAGTGGCTGTTGCTCCTGTCTCGTATCTCTTAGGTGTTTGTTACACATAAATAACGAAAGGGGATTCACGGCACTGTTTGTTATAAAAACACGGCCAAACTCATGGCCGTGTTTTACCAGGAATGTAAATAAATGGCAGAATAAATTATTTAGTTCATAATGTGAGACCTGTAAGATGAGACATTTCCTCGAGTAGGAGATATACAGGCAGCAAAATAATGGAAACTTATTGCTGTTAAAAAGAAGTTTTTTTTTTTTTTTACTGTTGGTGTAGCCGAGAGGCACAGACTGAGATTGAGGTTGTTTGACCCGGACAATGAGAGGTTGTAATAATGCATCTCGTGTAATAATTATTTTTCCATTGCCTAACTAATGTGTACTTCATTGCAGAGTGTTTGACCATGTCAGAGACGATGAATGGAAACCCTCCTTCAGCTGTGTGGAGATGACCTGCCACCCTTTCGGGAATGGTCAGGATGGGGCCAGACGTGCCCCTTCTTAATGAGTACAAGCAGGAGTTCTTCTGGAAGCGCTTCCCCCAAACAGTGTTGGGGGGTCCACGCTTCAAGTTGGGCTACTGTGCCCCGCCGTATGTATACGTCAACCAAGCTGTCTTGTTCTTGACGCCATGGCTTTTCGGGGGCATTGGTACTCTGCTCTGCCAGCTGCAGCTGCTGCAGGAGCTCCATGCCGCAGTGCTCTCTGGTATGCTTATGTTCGGGGCTGCAGCGGGTGTCCAGGCCCTGGCGCTGTATGCTGCTCGGAGGAGTGGCACGGTGGAGAGACTTGGTGCACCCAACATCCTGGTTGATGAAGAGGAAGTAGAATTTACCCACTGCGTCAGCCCAGAGACTGTTCGATTCATTGCTCCTGGGAAGCGGTTTGGGATGAACGTGGTATTGCATACAGTTCTTGCTGGGGTACTCTGTGGCTTTGGGACATGGTATGTGTTCCTTGGCAGACTGACGGCTCTCTATGGCAGCATCGGTGTATCCCTGGTAGTCTTTGTCCTGAGCTGGGTAACTTTATGCATAGCCGAGTATTCCCTCATTGTAAATACAGCTACAGAGACGGCCACTTTCCAGGCACAGGACACTTATGAGATCACCCCACTCACCCGACCCCTCTACATTTCTATCTTCATTGCCGTGGATTTGGCTGATCGGTGAGCAACACAACTATTGTCTGTTTAACTGAGAAATCGTCTTATCAACTGCTCACAGTGTTTGCTGTCATAATAATGCAAATATCTTGCTTTGATATAGGTTCTCAGACCCTGTCCCTGAACTCCAGCTGGCCAGCCAGGTTCTCCACGTTCTGTTTCTTTTCCTACCTCTGCTGTGGGCTCTGGGTGTACTGCCTCCCCTGGATGCCCTGCTCCTGTGGGGCATGGAGCAGGCTCTTGTGTTCGGTTTAGGAGGCTCGCCCATGTCTAGCAACCTCAGGTACATGTTTGCGAATGGTGCCAGTAGATTCTTCCTGTGCCTTGAGATAAAAATGGAGAATCTCCATTAATGTATCTAGTATTTACATAAACTCATGTGTCAAGCCAATAATAAGTCATACTTTTCTGCCTTCTTCTGTTACCTGTTGAAGTTGCTGGTTCTACAACAGCTGTAAATCTGTATAATACTTTTACCATGCATATTTAGATCTAATTTAAACCATTAAATGTTACGCTCTCATGTTCAAAGGTACATTCTCTAAAATGGGTCCACTCTATATATTCATTCTATAATTATTCTGTATTTAAGCCTTGATATTAAATTTAATAGCGGTATCTTCAGTATTTTCAAAGAGTAAAAAGAGTTGAGTTCATTTGTATCCTGGTTATATTCTGTGGTAAACCAGTCCTCGTCAGATTCTAATAGTTCCTCTGAACTGACAAGTGTGATGTTAGCCTGTATATCCTGAATTTGTGTGTGTGTGTGTGTGTATTCGCTGTCCTGCAGACTGCTGTTGATGTTTGGTGTATCCGCCGGCATCGCTGTGTGTAATTACTTTATCCCGTCAACGCTGGGTGTGGTTCTCCTCTCCATCTCTACGGGATTTCTGCTGAGCCTGGATCTCAGCCAGGTTGGCACACTCTGCAGAGCTTCCAGGGGAGCCTTCAGGGACCGGGGATTGCGCAGAGGGGGGTCGCCACCTCCTCCTCCCCGTTCCTTTGGCTGGAATCTGGGCTGCAGGGAGCTACTGCTATATTTGACCCTGCTACTGTTGGCGATGGCAGAGGCAGGGCTGTTGCAGCACTTCCTTGGTTTAGTTCAGTCCCAGAGCTTAGTCGCTGGGCCCCAGGCTCCTGTCAGCTACCTCCTCCTTGTACTCTTCTGCCTCTGCTGGGCTCTAGGAGAAATCCAGGGGGCCTACATATTTGGAGGGGTGTTCCTCAATCCCCTGTACCCTAAAGGCATGTCCAGTGTGCAAACTTTCAAGCAACGGAACAGAGGGTTATATATTGCTGCAGCAATCAGGAGAATCCTTCTTTATCTGGGTGAGCTCGATGTTATGTATACAAGTCACATCTTTCTCATGTGTGAAAACAACTGAGCTCTATAGTTCAATGTGGCTGACCTGTGTTTTATGTTTGTTTTACTCGACAGTGGCTCCATTTGCAATGATTGCATTCCTGTCCATGGACAAATCTCTGCAGCAGCTCCACCAGGTTTCCCTCAGTGTGGGATTCACACGAGCCTTTAGAGTGGTAAACTCACACTTGATCATTCTCAAAGACACAAATATACAAAAAATATATGTTCAGACATATTCTCTACACAAATCACAGACCTGAAAAAAGATCCTCTTCATATATCATCTTTAAAATGTCTTTCTTTAACCACAGGGTGCTCTTCTCTTGATTTTTGTGCCCATTATGTTCAGCATAGTGGTTTCTCTTTGTTGCTGTGCAGGTGTGGCAGAGCTCAGAGGACGCTCTGCTCCAGATGGTGGTGGTGATCTTGGTGCGGCTTGCAGCTGGAAGTAAAGCGCTGCCAGGTTGGGACGACTTGGGAACTGGAGTTCAGCTTCTTCTGGTGAGGTCAACAGTCATTTCCACCTCACATTAGATCCTTTTACACTAAACTATATGTCATGTCTGAATTTGCTTAAATCTCAACTTATATCTGCTGTGTTGCATCTAACATATCTTGACATCGCAGCCGTCGCCACAACAATTATCTGTGAACATTGTGTTCATGCAGCTATACATCCATTAACTATACCCACTTGTCTCTTTTGAAGGGTAACAAGGTTGGCTGGAGCATATCCCAACTGACATGTCGTGATAGTTTGCAACAATAAACCATTTAATTACAATAAACCTAATTTCTGAATCTAGGCAATATTTACACTTGGGGGTCCTCTACACTCCTCTTAATGTTTGCCTTTCTTTTGATCCAGGTGGGCCTCCTGATTGACAGACTGACACAGTTCCTGGCCAAGCTGAAGTTCACCCTAACCGTGTTGGTGACGTCTTGGACGGAGAAGAAGCAGCGCCGTCAGTCGGCTGGAACTCTGCTGGCTCTTAACGCCTCCCTGTGCCCACTGCTGCTAGCGGTAGTGACCCTCTCTGCCCTGCTCTCTGCCCCTCTGCTGCCCCTCTTCACTCTCCCCATCTTCCTTGTGGGGTTTCCCAGGCCTCAGCGAAGTTGGCCTGGACCCGTGGGCACAGCATGTCCCTGCCCTGACTCCATCTTCTACCAGCAAATGAGTGGAAGTCTGGCCTCTGCTCTAAGGACGGCCTTTGCAAGAGGGTCATTGGGTAAGTTGTTCTTATTTTTGTACATTTACATGTTGTGGAAAAAGAGCTAATTATTATTATTTTACTTCTAAATAGGACTGCCAATAATTAGTATTTTTATGAATGAGAATGATTATTAAAATATAAATAATATGGTTAAGTAGTAAAAGAAATGAGGTTGTGAGCTGCCTTTCTGGAGTACTATCCAGTTGAGCATCCCATGAGGTGACACACACAAAAAAGCCCTGATCTGTATTCATTATATCTCAATGCTTCCTCAACATTCACTTTGCAACACTCATAAATTAAACCGTGCTGATGCTAGGAGTTTATTCTCTGCTCTATCAGGAGGGGGTGAGAGATGAAAAATTATTCAAGTAGAGTGTCGTTACTCATGGGTCGACGATTTGATGATTCAAACCTTACAAAAACTGCTGAGGGATGTAATCACCGAGTCTTATTGTTTTTCGTGAGCTTGGGATGCTGTCGGTACAATGTATAATTCAGAATAGCTTCTTGTTTGGTTGGTGCTCTAGAGTCAAACGATGGCACTTTGTAGTGTCCTCCTGCCTGGCTCTCACTAGGGGCTGTAGAGCAGTGAGCAGGAAAGTAATCTGCTCAGTGTGTCACTTCACATCATGGGGTAGCGGCTGGGACTATTCTGAGATGTCGTTATGGGATATGACATTATCCTTGAGCCAAGCAAGCACTAGTCAACTTAAAACAAAGGCCTCCTTCACCTTGCCGTTCCCTTTCATCTCTGTTGATGACAAATCTACAAATGTCTTCTGATTGCAAAAAGGAAAAGACCTCATTGTATAAATGGAGTGGAATTTTAGAGAGTAATGAAAAGCTAAAGAAGAGGTTTAATATCTAGATCTCTGTGCAGTCACCCAGTTAAAGCAGCACCATGACCTTCTTGTTCCATTGTGATGGTACATGTCTCAAGTATCTCATCCAGTAGCCATGTTATTCACTAAGTCAGCAGAGGGAAGCAAAGCTGATACAGAATGAAAGGAGTGTGGGGTCAAGTCCCACATGCATGTTACATATTGTGTATGTTGTGTGCTTGCCTTTCTTGCTCTCAGTTTTTGTATAATGTCTGCTTACATGCTTCACTGATGACCGATGATTTTCTTTCCATTTGAAGGCTCTCTAGCCCCAGGCTCTCATTTCCTTGGCCGCTTTCAGGACCGTATGGTTTGGATAATGATCCTAGAGAGAGGATACGGCTATTGTACTGTCAACATTAAGGTACGGTATCTTTCTGTTTGTCTACTTGGACTCGGTGCAGTCACTTACGGCAATGTTACGTAACGTAGTTTGGTTTGTTACAGGGTCTGGAGCTGCAGGAGACTTCTTGCCACACAGTGGAGGCACGGAGGGTGGATGAGGTATTCGAGGCTGCTTTTGAGCGCCCAGAGCGGCTGGGCTTCACCCAGGGCTTTAACCTGCACTGGGGAAACGCCCTCACCCCTTGTGCTGCACTTGCAGTGCGAGTCTATTCTGACGCTCGAAATGTCCTATCTGGTATTATCGACTCTCACGACAACTTGAGGAAACTTCAGGATGACTTCATGAAATCACTGATATGGCTGCTCCTTCGATACTGTGTGCAGAAGCATAAAGGATTTCTGTGGAGTAGTGAAGAAGTGTCAGGGATTGGAGGGATGAAGTCCCAGTCTTCACAGTTAGCCCAGACTACTTGTAACCAACAACCTGAGGCTGTCTTTGTAGAATCCAATGTGTCTTCTCTCAGGTTCAGACAGGACAGCTCCAGTTTGACCTCCTTTGGAGATTGGTCAGATGAGGATGACCTATTTGGACCTCAACCAGCCAGACGGACAGTGGCTTTAGTCACTGCAGAGGCCCAACCTGGCCAAACCACACTCCAGACAGGGGCCTCTTTGCCGGGCTCTGTGGAGATGGACAGTCTTTTTGAAAACATGGCTCTCTCTGCCCTGCAGCCCTTGCAGCCCCTGGGACTAGGCATCGGGATGCCAGCAGTGGACAAAGGCCGCAACCCTGAGGTCTTCAGAGAAAGCCCTGGCTCTCTGCCTCAGTTGAACTTCAGCTGTCCTCAGTCGGAGTTATTTAACCTACCAACAGGGTGGAGGACAGCACCGTTATTACCATCCCGCTTGTTGTCGCTCAGGCCTTTATTTCCAGAGGAATGGTTTAGGTTTACGTTGGGCCGGTTTGGGCCTGCTGTGCAGGGTGAGACGTCAGAGGACATGACCAAAGCCCTGAAGGAGGATGAAGTCTTGAAAGAACTGCACGTCAGGTTGCACTTTCATGTCTCATCTCCCTGGGGGCAGAGTCTGTCTTCACCAGTCCAAGTTACGTCTACAGGCTCTATTGTGGAGATGTACCATGGACAGAAGGACTCGACTGGTTGTCCTCGAGTAAAGAACTTTACCAGCTTGCGCTACAGGCTTTCAGGTAAAATTGCCCGTTAGAATCTTTTGACACTGATAATTATGATCAGTAGAGATTATTTCTAAAATCTCTGCCTCTGTGTTTTTGTTTGCCCCTAGGTTCAGTTTCAAGCTGTTGTTTGATCAAGCAAGCCTGGGGCCAATGGAGTCCCCTGAGGAATTGTTCAGCACTTTGGAGGAATATGAAAGGGACTGGTACATCGGCCTGGTGACGGAGAAGGGCTGGCATGACAGTGTCCTTCAGGAGAAACCATTCCTATTCTCTCTAGGACATGATCTCACCATGGTAATTAAACACGCCTCTCCTTATTTCCAACCACAGAATATTAACGTACATAATGGTAATACCTGTTGCCTATTTATATTCACTGACTGACATAAAATTTAGGTGACTCTAAATTGGAACATTTGGACTGTATTTGTCCACAGGGTACCTACACAGGACGAGTCCTGTCCCTGCAGGAGCAGCTGGTACAGGTGGGCCGGCTGAATGGAGAAGGGGTTCGAGGGCAATGGGCAAACCTTTCCTGGGAACTCCTGTATGCTACTAATGACGACGAGGAGCGGTACAGCATCCAGGCTCATCCATTCATGCTGAGAAACTTAACTGTCCAGGCAGCTGATCCCCCTCTAGGATATCCCATTTACTCGTCTGCGCCCCTTCACTTCCCCAGCCTCTGACCTGTGGTCCCATCTGCCGTTTTTACATACTCTAGAGAGGGAAGCAGACGCTTTTCAGTCGGTACTCCTGCAGGAAAATGTCAATTTCTTTTGGTAATTTCAAAATACATGCGACAACTACAGCAAATTCAAGAGAAAACAGTTTTTACAAACTGTTGACTCTATGGGAAACCTACTTAGTTTGTCATATTAATTTGAATTTTATGTGCTTTATTTCCTGCACCATAGAGGAAGGAGCAGTGACATCACCACTGTGCTCTTGCAAAATCTAACCGTCAGTGTGGACTACTTCCTAGAAAAAGCACACTTGGAGAAATACTGAATGTGAACACTTAAGTTTCCAGTGAAGCACACAGGTTTGTTTAACATGTGTAGCTTAAACAAGAAGTGAATACATAAATTCAGCTCCCTTCTATGAGATACAGAATATTTTATTGTACTTGTTAGGTTTCACAATTAATGTAATGTCCCCTCCATGTCCAGAAAAAAAAAAAGGGACAAGAATTTTAATGTTTTGTTAAAGATATCAAGGATGTGCCTTGGGTAAGTCTTGCTGTACGTGTATGAATGGTGTTTAGTGCTATCGTTCTGTTTACATTTCACTTGTTTACAGTGTAGAATGAAGAGTTAAATGAATTTGTCCACAGTTTCTTGTACATATTGTTAATTTTTATATGTTTAAGTGTATATACTTATAATAAAACCGGTTTGTAAATGCTGTTTCATCATGTTTAATTTGACAAACAGGGAAGAAATGTTATTCAAACTCAATTTTATTAGGCATTCTTTGACAAGTCATTGCAAATCATTCTTTCGTGTAGTCTTGTGTTATACATTCACGAAGGTTATTTACCAGAAGTTGAATATTTATTATAAAGGATAAAACATTAACATTACATTTGTAATTGGAAGAGAATGTTGAGCTTTAAAAGCAGTCATGTCTTGAAAACTTTTTTTTTTCATAAAGCAGACTAATTCAAGGTCCAATGTTAGGAATGCAATAAACCCGTGTCCTGTTCAGATTGTGACTTTCAGGAGGTCTTTGGTTTAGTGAAGTATGCAGAGTCTGCGTCCTGCAAAAGAAAAGATTAGCTATAAGGACTATTTTGGACTTCATTTTTTGAGTTTTATTAAAGGATGAAAGTTGAAAATCTTAAGCAACTGTGTGGTGGTCAGGAGTGTGACCCAGACGTTGCTTTAACTGCAGAGACTTGACCGTGCTGTTTCGATATGTTAGCTTTTATAGGCTTTTTTTTTTTCCTTCAGAGCCACCTGAAGCAGAAGCATGTGACGCAACAATGGCAGGCCAGTTGGAACGTGACCTTTCCGGATGGCCCTCAGCTGTCACTGTCCAGCAGAGGCCACCAGACGCACTGGTCAGTCAGTCAGTCAGCCAGCCAGCACTGCGGGGAAATAGTCATGCTCACTGTCATAACCTAGCCACCCCCTCCTTCTTATTAGACTCAAGCAAGGTCAGTAGCAGCTGAGGCCTCCAAGCTGTTAAGAGGCAGCTTCGCAAAGTGCCTGCCACGTTCTGATTTATTCAAGTATTGTTCACATAGTGAGGATCCCCCGGTCTCAGTTCTAATGCAGCAAGGTCAGTCTCACAGCAGCACCAAGATTATAGAAGCAGCAAACTGGTCCGAACAAATGTGAGCACTTTCTAATGTGCTCACATTAAAGAAAGATGTTGAGCAGTCTTAGCTGTTTTGGCCTTTCTCTGATTCTTCTCTACACACGGCAGACATTTTCGACTTATCACAGTTGGGAAAGCACATGTGGAAAAAATCATGGTGGACTCTGGCCATCATCAATACACCCACGTTTCCTTTTACTGTGACAAAGTCAATGTCTGCTGGTCAAGAAAACTCCTTTTAATATGAGAGCACATAGTAATACCTGGACTATCAGCAGTTATACAGCAGTGTAACTAGCATATCTAAGCACAAGAATGTTTTTTGCCCAGGAAGACAACCCTGTAAACACAGATATCCCATAAGGCTGTACCTACCATACCAGCTTTGAAATTCTGCACCCTTTTTCTGCCCAACACATTTGTGATGTACCAGGCAAATGTGGGGGCATACTGCCAGAAGTAGTAAAACAGGAGGAATGGCTGCTGAGCGATCCACATTTCCTTGACACCGTTGGCAATTCCCACCAGCATTAAACGCACACAGCGACTTGTTGGCATTTTGTGTCCCTGGCTACCAGCTATGGCCACGGGCTTAGGTAATGAGAGAGAAACTGGTTACTGGAAACAAATCACTGAAACGACAACTGTTATGTTACACATATCGACACAAAAGTGAAATCCATCACCTTGCTCAGTTCCTCTGTGAACGCATTCTGGACAATCTGTGACTGCACCGGCCCTGGACACACAGTGCTAATGAGTATTTTTGGATAGTCAGTCAGCTCAGTTCGAAGGGAGTTAAAGAAACCCTGTGAACAGCACAGTAACAGCATCATTAAACCTGCTCAGGTGGGACAGACAATCACTTCTTACGAGATATATTTTACATAAAGAAACATCTAGATGCACCAGAAATCAAATCCTTGACAACCAGAGAGTTATAATATGAAATCTCCTCACCTGAAGAGCATGTTTGCTGGCTGAATATCCTGTTGCCAAGGGCGCCCCGGCAAGGCCAACTACGCTGCTGACAGTCACGACGCTCCCAGTGCCTCGCCTCGTCATGTGAGGCAGCACCTGCTTTGTTAGAGACACCGTACCTATAAAGTTGAGGTCCATCAAGGCCTGGTACACATCAACACCGGTCTCCAAGAACAGAGAACGCTGGCTGCGGCCACCGTTGTTTATAAGGATGTCAATCTGTGATGCCGTGGAAAAGTGGACAGCGACAGGATGGAAGAACGGCATGATATTTTCAAGCAGAAATATTGTTATTGTAATGAAACTGAGAACAGCTGCGGCGGCCTTACATGTCCAAAGTACTGAATTGCGGTTTTTGCTTTTTCCTCGTGCGATGTCCTTGCCAACAAATCAAGTGGAAGAACAAGAATATCCTTATCCTCAAGGTCGGAGTTCTCTTGAAGAATAAATGACAAAAAGAATTCAGCTGGTCACAACTGAGTAAGACTGAATGAAAATAAGACTAACTCATATAGAGACTATTTCTGCGTCTCACCTGAGCTGACTAAAGAGTTGAGGTGCTGGTGCAAAAAAAAAGCAGCACAAAAACGTATCTTACCCACGCAATGACGTTTGACTCTGTGCAGCTCATCCTCGCGGCGAGCAGACAAGATGAGCCGCGACCCACACTTTGCCAGCTGGTAGGCCAGCTCTTCTCCAATACCACCGGAGGCTCCAGTGACCCACACCACCTGCCCTTTCAGCTTGATCTCTGCTCGACACAAATTACACATTTACTGTTTGTAGAATAAATATCACTGTTGAACTGAGACCAGCTCAGCGTACTATCAATATCCCCTCAGTTAAGGCAAAAAGAGCAGGCCTTTTTCAGAGTACGCATTTTGACAACTCAAGGTAAAATGTTGGCCTGCTTCCATTTAGCTGCTTCATCTTCAGGGTTTTATAATGTAATATGCATGCTGGCTGACTGTCGCGCTTTGTCACGGCTCACTGGGACACACACAGAACAATCATTAATGTCAGGTCAAAACTGTGAGCTGTTAAAAAAAAAAAAAGGTCCAGTGAATCATCCCTGCATTTTAAAAGTGACTTAAGGACATTTCCTAAACTTTGCACTTTTACCACAAACGTTTCCATTAATTACTTATTAGATTTTACATTCAAAATGCAGAACAAAAAAACACAGCGCACAGTTACAGACAAAACTACCTTACAGAATATTAATTAGATTTAAAAGTGTTTTAATTGCTTTTGACTGGCAACAACAGGAAATAGCTCCTTCATTTATGAAATCTATATTCTACTTTGACTTTTAATATAATAAACTTGTTTATTAACTTGTAAATTATGTAGCTATATATATTTTTTTTATACTCTTTATACACAAGGATTCAACTTCTGGGTGTCTGCTGTCAATGATCTAGATGATTTTAGGTTAACTTCTATAACATACCACACGTGGAATTTGGCCTTTGAATACCTCAGAGGTGAATGTGAGTTACAACCTTTTTATGAACAGTCGGTGGTTATGACCTTGTCAAGTTACCTTTATGGCGGACTCACCGATCTTTAAGTAAGGTGAATTTTCTTCTTTATAACATTTAAAACACTTGGTTAACTCACCTGGCCTCTGTCCTAGCAGACATGCCCGCAGCAGGGTGAAGTCTGCATCCGCGAAGATGAAATATAGGAAGTGAATGAGTGATACAAGCGCTATGAAATAACACAGTGCAGATACAATGCAGCAGTCCATGTTTTAGTAACGCTTTACAACTCTCAGGCGGTATGAACTAAGTTGAATGAAATGCGACGAGGAGCAAAACAAAGATACGGCTGAAGGATAACTACGTCACTTCCTCTCGAATATTTTCAAAATTAAACTCGGAAGCTGCAGATGGACAGCTGAAACAGTGCCGAGAGAAACATGGTCTATCTATCTATCTATCTATCTATCTATCTATCTATCTATCTATCTATCTATCTATCTATCTATCTATCTATCTATCTATCTATCTATCTATCTATCTATCTGGCTGGCTGTCTGTCTATCTATCTTCTCAATATGGTGACTCAGCTTTGACTAACAGCCAATGAACCACAACCGCAACTCTTGCACAAGCAAAACTTGGTGGTTCTCTAAAAAGGTTATCACAGTTTCACAACAATGCTCTCTTCATGACTCAAGTGGAAGGTGGTGAAATTTGTGCTGTGTCATCTGATGTCGCAGTAAGCACAGGTCAAATGAGAAAAGATATAGTGTCAACGAGAAAGACTCCGGTGATTGTTTTCTTATTGTTGAAAGAGGAATTATATTTACACTTTGAATTTTTTTTCTGCAGTGTTACCAGTCAGTATGCAAGTGTTGCGCTGCACAGCTTCGCATAAGGCTACACTGCAAAGGCCTTTGTCAAGATGAAATGTATACAGCAATCGGTAATACATGTGCTAAAATAAATAAATCAATATGTCCTCTCCTACATTGTGTAGTGTGCATGTACTGTATTGTTTATTGTTATTATATTGGCATCTATGTGCATATGCACCATCATTGGTATCTGCACATAAAGGGGTATGCTTGACTGCCTGAGGACAGTTTTCTATTATTTGTGGATTTTTACACTACAGTAGGAAAAACAGTTATACTGATTCTAATATGATTAGCATTGATATACTTTATTTATCTGCACTGTGTAACATACCATGGTTAACAAATATAAACACTAATGATTATATCTATGGCAGGGTATTAATAGTGGTGCATATAAGAATACAATGTTGTACATGAATTATGTCACTGGATCAGTTGTGGAAGAATTTGGTGTACATGAAATATGCATAGTTAAAGATTTTATAACTTAAACCCGTATCATATATTATATTTATATTAAATATCGTTGAATTCTTCCCACAAGTCTTGAATCTATCCTGTGAAAACTGCCCAATCAAAAACATGTCATCCATTATATGGCAGAGACTCGTATGTACGCACATCACTGTTGATATACGATGTATTTTTGCTAGGCTAAATTCAGTCCAGATACAGATTTGTGACACGTTAAACAGGCAATAATTCATTTGCATTTTAGCATTTGTGAGCTGGTGTCGCTGAAAACGTGTTTTCTGGGCATGTTTCAGTGTAGCAGCCCAAGCAGCAACAACTCTTGAAGAATGATGTCATGTTTTCGAATACGCAACCTGTAACATCCGGGTCCTGTCGCTCTAGCTCTGTGCTTCTCAGAGGCTAACGTTAGCTAGCAAGCTGTCAAGCTGTCAAGTGGAGAGGCTGGGGCAGACGTTTCAGCTTCCCCCTGGCTTGGCCGCACAAAGCTCCGGGCCGTAAACAACACAAGAAAATCCGCTAGAATATTCTTTAGCTTGCCAGCTGAGATGATGTGATGCATCACGGGCGTACGCAAAGAGGGACCTCCGCACCTACACAATTTATATGCACTGAGTCTTGAGTGACGATTGCTCATTGCTAGCTAATCAGCTAGCTAGCTTAGCTAAACCGCCGCAAAGCCCTTCGTTTCGTCGGCGTACCCTCTCTTGTGTGAACTGCGGCCAGTTGGTCCTTGTCCTCGTAGCAGCTTCCGTTGCTGTCAACCAGTATTTTGGTTATTTGGTAAGTCATAAAATGTTTTCTCTTAATCCAACAACTGTTTAGGAACGTTGGGCAGTTAGCTAGCTTAGCTATGTTAGCATTAGCGATAGTACCTTAGCAAGGCCGAGGGCTTTGCCTGCCTCAACATTACGTTAGCAAACCGTAGAAGAGGGAGGCCTGTCAAAGTTAGCTGAGAGGGACAAGGGTCAAGGCCCACAAATAGGTAAGGCTGTTTGTTTATTTGAGTTGTGGTCTGGGTTTGCTACAGAGCTAACTTTCTCCGTAAATTCAGTAGCACAATTGATCCTAACTGAGCAGGTTCATGGTGTGACCTAGCGTAGTGCAGCGTTAGTGTTGTTTTTCACTGATGTTGTGGTTTGTAGTGGTTATCGAGTAACTGGTCAATCGGTTAGCTAACATTAGCCCTGCAAGCATGTAACGATAGCTGTAACTCACATTACCCCGTGTATGGTGAGGTGTTCTGCACTGCGAAGGTCAGAGGGTTTTGTAGTGTATGAGAATACCAATGAGTAACTTAATTCACTGTATCATACTTAGTGTTAAACGTGACCAATATGTGGCTTGAAATGTTTTCAATTAGATCCACACCAGCAGCGTTCCTAATATGTAGACATAATGTGAACAGAGGTCCACTATTTTTAGACTAGAGCAGGGGCCTGAACTGAGCTTCAAGATGCTAATGTTTTGCCACAAATGAATGGAAGATGTACTGTCTGTTTCAGTTCAGTTGTTGCAGTCATTAGTGCACCCCTCTGTTGAGCACTGCACTCACATTTTTTTTATTTTGATTAACTTGTTTTGATCTTTTCGAGTATACTTTTGCATAATAATATGGTTAGAATGTGAATATAGCCACACAGTTTAAAAAAAGTATTAGCTTATCATCTCAATTTCTTTTTCTGATTTGTGTTACAGGCTGTTTGGGACAAAATGGGTGCGTTTCTGGACAAACCAAAGATGGAAAAATATAATTCCCGTGGTGAGGGTAACAACCTAAAGTATGGGCTGAGCAGCATGCAAGGCTGGCGGGTTGAGATGGAAGATGCACACACAGCAGTAATTGGTCTGCCTCATGGTCTAGACCTCTGGTCATTCTTTGCTGTATATGATGGGCATGCTGGCTCTCAGGTGGCCAAGTACTGCTGTGAGCACCTGCTGTACCACATCACCAGCAACCCAGACTTCCAGAGTGCTTTGCAGGAGGACCCCTCTGTGGAAAGTGTGAAGACTGGAATCCGCACAGGATTCTTGCAGATTGATGAACACATGCGCACCATCTCTGAGAAGAAGCATGGTGTGGACCGCAGTGGTTCCACTGCAGTGGGGGTGATGATTTCTCCAAGCCATATCTACTTTATCAACTGTGGTGACTCACGGGGGCTCCTCAGCCGGGGTGGAGCCGTGCACTTCTTCACACAAGATCACAAACCCAGCAACCCACTAGAGAAAGAAAGGATCCAGAATGCTGGTGGTTCAGTCATGATACAGCGAGTTAATGGGTCCCTAGCTGTGTCTCGGGCTTTGGGAGACTTCGACTACAAGTGTGTTCTTGGTAAAGGCCCGACAGAGCAGCTGGTTTCTCCAGAGCCTGAAGTTTATGCAATAGAGAGATGTGAGGGTGAAGATGAGTTCATAGTACTAGCTTGTGACGGCATCTGGGATGTCATGGCCAATGAGGAACTGTGTGACTTTGTGAGGTCAAGACTAGAGGTCACAGATGATCTTGAAAAAGTCAGCAATGAAATTGTTGACACCTGCTTATACAAGGTATGGCATATCTCCAAAACCAATTCTGACATTTTGGTGCACTGTTTGGTATCACATTTATTTACCGATGTGTTTGTTTATTTTTCCACAGGGAAGCCGGGACAATATGAGTGTCGTGTTAATCTGCTTTCCTGGGGCCCCGAAGGTATCTCCAGAAGCAGTGAAACGGGAGGCTGAGCTGGACAAATATCTGGAGGGCAGAGTAGAAGGTATGTGTTTTCCACATTAAGTAACGCGTAGGTTTATGGGGAAAATATGAAGTTTGCAAAAGGTTATATGTCACACATGTCTGTAAAGACATAGGCAAAGGTTGGACTAATTCTATGAGTTCAGATGTTTTAATTTGTGTGTTAGTAGTTGTCTGGAAAGAAAGACGGTTTTGAATGTTTGATTAAAAGGAGTTTTCCTTAAACCTCTGTATATTAACATTTAAAGGCAGATTTCTAGTTCACAGTATTTATGTTTCAAGCTATACTCATGCTGGAGAGAGTGAGACATCGAAATACCAAGTGAAGGAGTTGACATTCCTTCTTTATAGTTAGAGGGCCACTGGCATAACATTGTCATTGGCATCCCATTTTTTCCATAACCTAATATTTACTCTTAATGCCTGGGAATCTAGTAATGACTCATACTGTTGAATGCACCCTCCAATGTCTTCGAAATTGTAATATTAGTGCAGAAGTAATGGTAAATGGTAAATGGCCTTGCTTTTATATAGCGCTTTTTACCTATTGGTACTCAAAGCGCTTTTACAGTCAGAGACACATCTACCCATTCACTCACACAAGCACGCACACATTCACACACCAGTGCCACGCACTGGGAGCAACTGGGGGTTCAGTGTCTTGCTCAAGGACACTTCGACATGTGGCACATTCCGGGGATCAAACCGCTAACCCTCTGGTTCGACAACCCGCTCTACCTACTGTGTTAATACCACTTTGATGTGTTAGTATATTGTAATAGAAAGAAGATGGACTAAGAATATTTTAAGTTACCATCAAGTATGTCTTTATTTGTGATGTTATTAAAAAACGAAGCAACATATATATTTAAACATTTTTCACACCCAGCCCTAAAAATCCTGTGTTTTCAGCGGCTCCAGTATTATTGAACACGAGTGTATTCTTTCTGAAGCTTTGCCAGGCCTCTAACACAGCTGTCTTCTGTTCTTGTTTGATCATGTTTATTCATCATGATCATTATATAACTAATCATGTTTTGGTAAACCACTAAATCACTTTTTTTTGTTCCATAAGTTTTGCATTTTAGTAGCCTACAGTGCTATATGTCTTTCTGTGATAAAATGCTGTTGACTTATGGCTTATTGCCAGAGCATTTGAATGTTAATTCATGTCATGTATACAGTTAACCAAGAAACGATAAGGACATTTACTGTTCAGAGTCTGTCTGCACCTGCTTCTCCCACCACACAGTGAAAAGTGTTGTGAACCTCAACTGTGTGTTTGCATCCATGCAATTACACAGTTGGCTTAATAGGTTTCCCAGCTCAGCTGCAGCAAAGCAGACAATGGGCTTACTGGGGCAAGGCGCAATACACAATTTTATTCAAGTTTCCTTGAGTGCTAAACAACTCAACCCAACTAAATTGTAAACCGGATAACATTGCTCTGTAATCAAGTTTCAAGTGCATTCATGCACACATTTCAATTGCACATATCTAATCTGATATATATCTGATTAGATATTAGATATAATCTGATATTTCTAGAGGGTATTTATGTTAAAATATCTAAAATCATGTTATTTTCTCTCCTGACAGAGATCATCAAAAAGCAGGGGGATGAAGGTGTCCCGGATTTGGTCCATGTGTTGCGGACGTTAGCAGCTGAGAGCATCCCTAACCTCCCCCCTGGAGGAGACCTGGCAAGCAAGTAAGTGAACTTTGTGGTGTGAATAGATGACAGCTTGCTTGTGACAATGTGGCATGTTTTTATTTGTGGTATAAACGTCATTATACTAATAATTTTATACATTTTCTTCCCTTCAGACGAAGTGTTATTGAAGCGGTGTACAACAAACTCAACCCCTACCGAAGCGATGACACAGTAAGTATCCAGCTGGTCTTTAACTCCTTGAAGGTATGCTTTGTTTAGCATATGCATGGTTTTGATGTGTGACCAGCAAATGAACTAATCTTATGCATGTCTTTAGCATTCAGCAAAATGATTTAAGAAAATTTATGAAAGTAACATTTTTCAATTAGAAAAAAAGAAAAGAAAAGTGGATTGACTCCGCAATGACATGTGACTTGATCACGGTGTTTCTCTACCTATGGCGGCAACAGAAAATGGTCAAACTGCTTGCATCAACAAGTCACATATTATGTAATCTAACTTTGAGAAGGACCACGATTACATTGCAGATTGTGTCTCAAAAAGCTTCAGTCTCAAACAGCGTGAGCTGATTTTGCTAATTAGTGCACATACAAACAAACCACAAAACTGTTGCCCTTGTCCTCTCAAATATTGTGCCTTTAAAATTTCTTATCACAGATAAGCTTACTGGGTCAGCTGCAGTTTAATTGCACACATCGTCTTGTCCTTGCGAGTACAAAATGACTTTTTGTTTTAGTATTTCACTCTGAGTAATGTTGGACTTTTTAAATTACATTCACACACTGAGTTCTTGGAGATGAAAGTGCCTTCAGAAAGCCATCAGGCCCTTTGACATGTCCGTATTATATTTTGCGTAGTGAGTGCAAAATGTGCTAAACTGGGGTGTTTTTGCCACCAGTGTGTGTAGAAAGTGAAATTAACTTTTCAAATTTTCATAAATGTTTTGAAAGCAGCTCATACAAACGTTACATCATGTATATTATCATATTCAGCCTTTTAAACGAGTAGTTGGCAGCATTGGCATTTTCATGGACAACATCTTATACTAAAAACTCGGTAAACCACTAAGTAAACGGTTCTCTGAAAATTATAAAAATAATTCTTAATGAAAATCAATTTTGAGTTTTGGCCTGGCCACCAGGACTTTAACTTGCTTGTTCTGAAGCCAGCCCAGTGTTACCGTGGTTTTGTTTGTAAGTTAGTGGTGTCATGGGATACTGTCAAGTATTTCACCGTTAATCAAATCAAATCATAAAGATATGAAATTAAGTTTTCATGTTATCTCATTAATTAGCTCTTTTTTCTTATTGGCGCTACTCCTTCATATACAGCAGCTAGTTTGCAATCCTTTTTACGACGTTACGACTGACAATCTTAAAAGAGGCGCTGTGTAATGTGTAGACTGTCTGCTCAACAAACTGCTTAACCAGTGTCCATAGTATTCACCTGTGATGTTCTGTGTGGGCCCGAGTTGTGCACATGTGCATATACTCAGTTTGCAACATAATTACAGTACTTCTGTGATCCTCCAATAAAAATGAAAGAAAATATACAGCAAAGCTGGCCAAATGGCCAAAATCACATCGTTGGATAGAAACAGAAGCGTATAATCTGATACAAGCATGTGTCACAAGTGCACAGATGAGCACATGTTACAATAACTACAACCTGAGTGAGGCCTAACTGTCCTCAAGACAGTTGTGTAAATTATTTCAGTCTCATAAAAAACACCGGTGTTGCCATCAGCAATACTGAAACTTGGAGTATTAGTGTCATCATTAAACACGGTAATGTAGTATCAAGTTATCCCAACACAATATGATTCAGACCCATGTATAAGAGCACATAGCTGAGGAGCTCTGCTGTCTGTCCATCAGACCAGACAGTTTCTCCTTTATGTCAGTGTCTTCACACATCTTCTTTTCAAACCGATATCCCGTCATACTGCCCTTTTGTTGTTTTTAATAGTTCTTTTCGTGACATCTCTCATTATAGCTCTCATCTCTTGCTTTGTCTGACTCATTCTTGTGGCCGTGGTCCAATCTGTTCATCTTGCCTCATTTCTCTGTTTGGACAGGCAACCCCCTTTCAGAAGTCTCTGCAGTTTATTTATTTTTTTAATGATTTATTTTTAGTAGTCAAGCCCTCTGTTCCTTTCAGCACAGTAGAAATTGTCTTCTAGCTCCATCTAGCTCACTCTGCATCTTAATATTTGATCAACCGAGTTGATTTGTGACAAGAAATCCTAATAGTCTATTACAAACTCTGTAACAGGAGAAAATAAAGAAACTAAAATCTTCAAGATGTTGAATAAGCCAGTGCATCAGCGTAATTAATCATATTATTCTGTGAAACGTATTAACCTCTGGAATTCTGACACAGGCTAAAATTGTGTTTAAAATCACACTAAATAAAATCTACAGGGAACGATGTCAGACATGATCCGTATCACAGTGACTGCATACAGTGTTAGGTGGCAGTAGGCCAACCCAGTTCTGTGGCGTTCTTCTGTTGCTTTGTTGTATAGCCTGTGGCTAACCTTGAAGACTCTATGGTAGCTATTTTATATTACCTCTGTAAAGATAATGACTGTGTCCGAACCAGAAATAATCACACACTACAACAACTGCTGGACCTATTACCTAGAATTCAGCAGTACACTGTTTGTTAGGTTGTAGTCCACAACAAAGAAGGGACAATAATGGTACAGAAGTTAAACCTCAGGCCTGGATCTTCTAAAAGGGAGCAATCATAATGAAATTTTAAAAAATGGAGGAGGAAAAAAAACTAGTTTGAGACATCTTTTAGTGCTTTTATGTCATTTGCGTGTTTTGTCAGATTATTCCAATTGCCTTATTAGTAATATTGATGAAAATAAAAATATTTTTTATATTTTTTTCTGTCGGTTAGTACACAAAAAGTTGAAATTGAAAGATGAAGAGATTGTAGCCCAAAATAAATAGTTTCATAAATTGCATTTCAAAACAAAAGAAAAAATCAAATTCTACTTTATGAAGTTAAAAAGCAAATGTTTGAATGCAAATTAAAGAGTAGTTTTAAAATCAGAGAAGCAAGGTTTAGTTTGTTGACACAACACAGTGTGGCTCAGCTGCATTTAGACCGTGCTATAACTATGCAGACCTTTACTAAAACTGAAGGGACACTGTGAAATGGTGATCTTCTGAAGCTAGTTTGTCTAGCAGCAGCCAGACTGTTTGCAGACAGCTCACTCACTGTTGCTAGGTAATGTCACAGCATGAGCAAACACTGGAGATGTCCCGATAAAGCTTGTTGCCCTTCATCCAAGTGCTTTTAACACTGGGTATCTACCAATGCAGATCTGAAAATTATATTTATCTAATTTACGCAGCCTCCCAGTACACACTTAAACTATAGCCTGGAATTAGATAATTGTACAGTGGAGCTTCCTCTCTTTGCAGTTTTAGTAGTGCTGATGCATTTGTTTATCTTGCCAGTGCGGGTGTTGTACCAGTGCTACTTGTGTCATATTTGAAAATGACACGACATATTTGAAAACTTCCAATATGTCGGTTATTTCCATATTTGTGATCGCTTCAACAGAACAGAATCATACACCTGTACACATATATCTTAAACAAAATAGTATGTGGCTTATTTGCAGATGTTAAACTGGATTTCTTTAATTTACTGCTACTTGTTTATAGTGTTATTTATCAATTTCTGTGCATCTGTGAAAATCATGGCGTACATTATAAATTACTTTGGGCTCTGTTTGGCTGAGAAGGCACTAATATTGTTGTTTTTACCAGGTATAACATCCAGCAACAAAACTACTAAAAACAACAACAATTTCAGTTTTGTATGTTTTCAAACAACCAAAATAGTTGTTATCTGTTAATTTTACTGTATTTTTTTGAGGAAAAAAAAAATCACTTGTTTGTAACAGAAGCTTTAAAAAATTCATGTTGACAATACAAAGACTTCATAGTTGGCCAGTGAGCAACAAGACGAATCAATGGCCATTGTGTGTTCATGAGTGAAGAGTTAGTCTGTATAGCAGCATCAAAGATGTTTGGGGGGAATTGCAGGATTCAAATACCTCTGTTCACACATGGGAGATTAAGATTCATTTTTCAGTTTGTCTCTCTCACGGATGCAGAGTCTGAAGGGTTTTTCCTTCCTCTCCTCTCTTATCAAGGACTCTGCGTCCACTGACGACATGTGGTAACACAACCTCCTACCACTAACACAGCATAGAGTTTACAAACCACCATCCTCTCAAGACCCACAGCAGCTCAGCTCAGCAGTCTGTCTCTCCGTCACTCTGAGCTTTTGGTTTCTAAGAAGGGAATTTCATGGGAGGAGGAGAAGGAGGCGAAGGAGGAGGAGGAGGAGGAAGAAGAGGAGTTGCATGCACACAAACCTGGAATAGTGCAGCACCAGTCCACTCTGGAGTTCAGGATCCCCACCGTCTTGTCTCCCCTTTATGTTCACCCACCTTAATATTCTCCTCTAAAGTAATCATAACAAGTGAGTCCACAAGGTTTTCTTTCTTTTTGTTAAATAATCGGCTTAAGTAGTAACATTTTTTTTTTTTTTTTTTTTTTTTTTTGCTGTAATTAATTTGATTCACATTTCCTTGTGTGTGTGTGTTTGTATATTTCTGTTTTTGTGAAGTGCAATTGTCCTGTACAAACAGCCTGTATTTAATGCAGCTTGATTTTAAGTTAAAAAATGAAAGAAATGGAAAAAGAGAAACTTTTATGCACTATCTGCCTTTTCCTGCTCTTCTGGAATTCTACCGTCTTTACCGCTTGTCCTCCTGGCAGTCTCTGCGCTTTTACTTTTTTTTTTTTTTTTTTTTTCCAGTTAGTCTATGCTCCTTAAAGAAACGGGTAAATTGTATAGTCGACAGCACAGTAAGCTCTATATATCAGACCATTTAAATCCTAATTATTTTTTTTCCCCTGTGCTTTTTCCCCCATTGTATTTTACTTTTGTAAGTGGTTTCCTGTACATGCTCAAATAATACTGGCAAGTTGTTTCTCAATTATTTTGAAAGTATGAAGTGGAAATATATATATATTTATATGTGTATATATATATATATATATGTATTTCTCATTTCTGCAGGGCTTGGTTATGAGTTCCATGTTAACACGTTTGTCTGTGCAAATAGATGCCTACAAGCGTGCGTGGGTGCTTGTGTGTACGTACATGCGCACGTGTGCTAGTGGAAAGGCAGATCTTAACGAGCAACTAATTTCAACTTGCTGATGTGGTTCAGACAACAAATCGGGCTGGAGCTTAAGGGAATTGCCCTCCTCATGCTAATCCATTGTCAGCTTCTTCTTTTTTTCTCTCTCTCTTCCTTTCTCGCTCTCGTAGGCCAGTGCTTCATATCAACCCCACATAGACTTTCACTACTTTAATTCCAAACTGCTTTGGATAACAGAGTTTACGTGCTGTTACTCCATTTGAACAACTTTTAGTGCTCTCTCTCTCTCTATATATATAACTGTAACCGTAACCTGAGATGACACAAGTAGCTCAATTTACCAGTGGTGTACAAAGATTTGCAGCTAGTCTTGTGTGGACTAGTTTACACACTTTTTGTGTCATATTTAAATATCAATTCCTAAACACACTTCCATACCAGTGACCACTGTGGGTGCCATATAATTTTTGATCATATTTTACAGCTTTATAACAGCCTATGCCAAGTTTTTTTTTCTTTCTTTCTTTCTCATGAGATTAAGTTCTTTTGTATGTGGTACAGATAGATTTTTTTTTTTAGCTTCTGCATTTAACATCTGATAATTAGACCTGTGTGAACAGTTTAAGCACTGAATATTTTTGACAATATCACACATTAGCAGTCGGAAAATAATTCTAAAACTTGCAAGACTATTTTTATTCAGGTTATTTGGACGTTCACACCAAGAACAAATCCGCAGTCTGCATTGAGTTCTTGTGGTTGTATAGCACCTTTTTATTCCCATTTGCTCTAATTAAAACCCTCCCCCATGGCACCACAAGCCACATCACAATACAGTTTGCTGCTATAGTGTATCACTTGTAGGTTAACCTTACTCCCCCTCCTCTGAAAAGATAGTCATTGACTAAATCTGTATTTAACACCCTCGGTAGATATATTTCTTGAAGAGAAATGGTTTTTATTTCAGATTTATTTTCTGCTTTTTTTTTTTTTTTTGTCTTGCATTGTTGGAAATTTCTGTATGTATATATTTTTGACTTAACTTTTCAAGGAATAAATCATGTCGCTTGAGTTTAGTTTGTTGCCATGGACAAAATGTGATTCTGGTTTGTCTTGAGATGGTTGGTTACATTTTGGGATTTTGGCAAAAAAGAAAAAGGAAAAATATCCTCATCACTTTGGTCATCAACACTGATGACTAGAACGCTTCGTTTTATGTAATAGAGCGTGATAATGTGCTAAAATCAAAATGACAATCCTAACTATTTCACAGGCTTTAGACTTAAACAGACTCTAACTTTGATTATAATCCTAAATAAAAAAATGCCAAAGTGTAGAAGTCCTAGCTGTTACACTGCAACGGTCCAAAAATATAAACCTACTAGTTATTAGATGATATTCTGTAGTTGGCTTTTAAAGGTACTCTGTGGAGTTTTGAACCCTTGGTGGTGGTTTAGAGAAATGTTCGCTTTAAAAGCGCCGCTCGAGGAACCCGCATGACATGCAATGCACTTCCGCTGACTGCAGGGGGCAGTAATGTGTATTATCAACAGGTGGTGTCATGGCAATGTGGTGCAAGTGTGCCTACCACCTACTAACATGTTACTGAAAATTTTGCTAGGCCTTATAGCAAAATGCATTTTGCTCAGAAATGTTGAATGTAACTTAATTTTGTATTTACACTGACGACTCCATAAAGTACCTTTGACTCGTCATCCTCCAAAAAAAAAACACAATATATCAACAGGTTTAATAAAGTGGTACAGTAGCTGACTCAAGACTCTAAACGTGTCAAATAGGAAAATGGTTTTCTTTGTGTTTGCATGAAAATATGGTTCCACTGAATATTCCTCCCCATTAAAAAAAAACAAACTAATTTCAGCAAATCAATGGCTAAATAGTAAAAATGAAACAATATTCTGTTTCTGCCAGAGTACTCACCTTAATACTTGTATATCTGCTGTACACACACATGTAAAACTCAAGTCAATTTATTCAGTGTGTTTGCAAAACATTTTTTTAGTATGTATATTAAAATGCTCTTTTTTTTTAATTTAGCTAAGCAGTTTATATTTAATCTATAAGCTATTTATTTTGCTCTGCATAGCTTGTATTTGTTAAGTGCACTAAATATCCCCCTTTATCTAACCTTTGTCTGCACCCTGCTGCTTGTTAATATTATAGTGACCCTGAAAGCAACATTTCATGCTATTTTTCTTTAAGCTTAAAGAGGAACAAACTTATTCTTTGTACGTTGAGGCAGTTGATAAACTCACGCCCCTGGACTGTCCATCTTGTCATAGATAATTGTAAATGAATGACCCTTAAAATGTTGGAATAGCCATTTCTGTAACGGGCTCATTCCTCAGGATGAGAATTGTAGAAATTGACTGTAATGTTCAAAATTGCTGCGGCTGGAATGTTTGCAGATACTGACAGTGGCTTGGTTATGATTTGTCCACGTGTATTATTCAATTTTTTCATAGCATCCCTGTTACTTCCCCAAAAACTGAACAAAAAAGGGTCCTAGGCGTATATAGTTTTAGTTTTTCATTAACTGAAATACCTCATAAACTTTATAGGAAATGTTTTTGTTTTTGGTTTGGCAATTTACTTTAACAAGGGTCATTTCCCAGTGTTTCATCCCTATTATTTTAACACTGATCAATTTGAATGGGATAAGGTTGTGCTCATGTACAGTGTTTGAATTGTGCTAATAACTAAACGAGAAATGATTCAAGAAGCTACTGTAAAAGACGACTTGTTTTAGTAACTAGGAACACTATTGGCCTTGTCCTGTTAGCTCCCCCTCCGCCCCCAACAACGCCCCTCAGACCCGTGTAACCTCACCTGCTTTGTCCCCTTGTGTGATGCTCACTTGGTTCAAATCTATAATTGTATCGAGAGTTCAGGGTTTTAGAAATGTGAGATGTGTGAGAAAACAAGTGACTAAATGACAATAGTCATATGCACTGATCATCTGTATAATCAGCTCTTTTTTTTCCAAAAAAAGAAAATTATTGTAGAAAAAAAAAAAGATTATAAAGCTATTTACCTTTGGTTGCCTGGAAAGCATCCTGTATATTCTTGTACGGAGGACTACCTGGCAGAAGTTGAAAGAGATTTTAAATGCTTGCGCCCTCTTGTACATAGCGATGTACCTCAGTTGTGGCGTGTACTGTGTGACCCTTAGCAGTGGTGGTTTATTTGTCCCCTCACAGGGGGACCTGAGCCTCACTTGGCTGACCTTTTTCAGCTCATAAATAAGCTCACCGATTTGCCTTACCCAATCTCATGTTGCCCCCTAAAGTACTTGTCCAACAAAACACTATTGAAGAGGAGTAATGCTGCTGACATTACACTCGTACAGATTAAAAACTTTGTCCATTTTAAGGTACTTAAGCTATCAGCAAAGTGACTTTGTCCCGGTTGTCACAAGGTACAACTATTTCAAACATCGCTGGTTTGTATTTTGATTTTTTATTTTTTTTTCCATGTTACCGTATTGGATCTCGGTCTTGAAAAAGCTTATTTAATTTTCACTGCGGATGATGTCATACTTTTAACAAATGCAAGTGTTTTAACATGGTAACCTCGTAAGCATTCAAAATGTGCGTACATACATTAATGTCTGCTCTATTTATGATTACATTCAAGAATAGCTTTAGAGTGCTGTAGTTAAGTATTGTCAATGTTGATTCAAATGCTTCTCAGAGGCCTCTGTGAGTGATTTTACAAAGTTCAATAACTGTATATTTTGTATTATGTTCTAGCTCCAAAGGAATGGCAGAAAAAAAAAAAGAAATGTTTAAAAAAGCTTTGTTCCCTGAACTAAATTGTACTATTTGTGTTGTCGATTGAACAAATTGCATTCCTTGCTTGTGAATAGACGCATTTTTCTCCCTGCTCCTTAAATTTTCTCCCCTTCTTTCCCTCCTTTCTTTCATTTTTTAGCCTTTGAAGTTTGAATAAAATTTCTAGTTTGCAGAATGTATTACTAAATAAATGGGTTGTCATCTTGTACCTCATCATTTCATCGCTTTTTATCTGTCGGGGCCTGTTGTCCAAGTGAAACTTTGTGTGACCGTAACAGGTAAAATACAGCTTTACTCAAAAACCTAGATTATAAAACTCGGGCGTGTAGTAGAAGGTCTGCCGTGAAAGCTGACTGGGAACCAACAACACACTAAATATCAGAAAGTGATCATCTTGATCTGCTGAAATACGAACTGCCTTCGCTCTGCCACTTCAGGGAAGATGGAAAAAAAGAGATAACACTGAGGTAATTCTTTTTCACTGTGCGCGGTGGTAGAATATTTTCTCATCCAGGTGTTACAAGACTATTTCATGGTTCTATAAATACATTCACAGCAGCTCTAATAACCCTGTGTGTTCCTCAAACAAAAAAAAAGTAATCTGATGCATCTAATACATCTTGGTGACTAACGATTCAACTTGCATATGATGATTAACAAGCTCCCTAATCGCTACGTGCTCTGAGCCCCACGAGCTCCCCGAAGCACGAGGGGTGTTGTTGACCGCTCCGAGTATCAGAGTCATGTTTGTCTCCCTGCTTTTCCTGTCAGTGTGTGGCGAGAGCATGCGAGGGGCTCGAGCTCCGAGGATGGGTCAGGGCAGTCCACGGCCACTGGGATTAAGAACCGTGGGAGGGATTACTTGAAATGTCAACATAATGTCATGAGCTGTGCTAGAAGGTCAAACGTTCAAATGGTGCTCAGTGGCGAGCAGTTAATAGATCAGGTACAATTTGGATTGTTGTGGTTCCCGTGATGCATTGACTAGCATGCTAAAACAAGCCATACATTATAGTTTTTTATTAAACACTCACAAGCACGGTTAGATGCGCAGCGAGGACTGTTTACTTTCTTGAAAAACTACCAGGTATTGATTAGAATTAATTTGCACTTCTTATGCATTGCGTTCTTTCTAAATGAGTGAGATTATGTATTTAAATGGAACGAGATTTCTACTGTTTTCCCATTCCGTGGAGTTGATTTTGTGCTCATTTTTCTGACGGATCAATGTAAAAACAAGTCCTAATCAGACAGCCGGCTAACCAGAGGGGGGCAGTGTTATTACCTAAGACTGATTAGAAAGTATTCTCACCATCACAAACAGTCCTCTGAAAAGTTAATGGATGCTGTGACAGCTTTAAATGCTTAAATTTAAAGTGTTACGTCACAGTGTCCTGTGAAATAATCAGAACGTATCAGCGGGGTTGTGACTGATTAATAATGTCAGCAGCAGCCATCATTGCTGAGCACACTGATGCTCTCAGATTTGTTATTTCATTAGATTAGATGGACAGCTGATACATCTTCACTAAAGTGAGAATAATAACTCATCTGAAACAGGCTTGTTTTTTTTTTTTTAGTGTGCACGCCGCTCTTTGAGCCATTTGCGCGTTAGGAACGGCACAAAATGTGACTCATTAGATCTCCGGCCACCTGTGCACCCATAATGAACCACGCTGCCCTTGTATTCCTCCACATCAAAAAAGAGGCCGCGTCGGCAGAGGCCATCATCAAATGGAGCTGGCTCGTCATCTGCCTGCCATTGTTGAGCGCATGTCATGCTCTGCTTCTCATGGCGGAAAAAAACCCATTTGAGCTTGACTAATGCGGCCATGCAGACGCAGCAGTAAGAGGTGGGGGTGGGAGGGCACGCCGCACACTCTGTGTGGATGGTCTCTGCGCTGAGGTCACTGAGCTCCACATTTGTTAATTTGCTTCCAAGTGCAGCAGGAGCCAGATTTTTTGGATTTTTTTCTTTGCTCGGACGCGAAGTATGTGGAGATACGTGGACATTTCCCTGTTAACATTTACTGTCTGTCCTCTAAAGCATCTCATTCTCCCCCACCCGCCATGCCCTCCTTCTCCATTTCCTCTTTCTGTGAGTGCTCTTGTTGCCCGAGGTCAGTTTGTCACAGAGAACACAAGCTTTTCTCACTTGGACGCAGCGATTCAATGATTGGTGTGTACAAACAATCATATCAAGCAGAGATGACATGTACCCACCTCCCCTCCCTCCCTCCCTCCCTCACGCCCTCCTCTCTCCTACAGACATGAAATATGTCCTTCCCGCTCTCTTCCGCTACTGTCTCTCACTCACTCTCGTTGGGAGTGAGTGTCCCCTGCATGAGATGGGTTACACAAGCTGCTGCCCTGGGAATCCCGGTCCAGCTCATTATCCTGCACCCCTGAGACACGGCTCATTGTAAATTAGGACATCAAATGGTGCGGCCTCGTTACAGAGCCACAGATACGCTCATTAGCATCAGCACCTTTCCTTGTTAGAGCCCGTATCGGCATTCGCTCCCACCACCCCGTTACATCCTGTCATCCCTCCTCGCTGACTGGAAGGTTTAGGATTAATGTCAGCTATAGCCAGTGGGTCATCGCTGTTGCGGTTCAGCTATGGGACTGATTGATCAGCGGTGGCGGGGAGCTGTTGACAGCTGCCCACTATACCCGCCACGGTTATCCATATTTCATTGTGTGGAGGGGGGGAAAAAAACCTGTCTCAGAATAACTCGTCTGGCAAGTGGCTGACTAGTTGTTTCTCACACCCACGGGGCATTGACAAAATAACAGAAACGTCTTTCATTACCGTATCATAGTCTCAACAGACAGTAGACACACAGTGTTTTTAATCTCGCTGCCTCTTTTTTCAAGTGATTAACTCGTCTCTTCGTTCGTTGCTTCATATTTCCCTGAAAACTAAGCAACAGTTATCATCAGACGGGCTCCGTAACCACTGTGGAGGTTTGTATTTATGTGGATCCTTGTTAAGTCCTGTATTGATTTGTGCACACACGAGGATGCACGTGCCCAGCCGCCAACATGCAGTTGGTGCACACCAACAAGAAGAGGACTGACCGCGATGAACACATTTGTCGATTCTTTTTAAATGTTGTCTTTAATAACTCCTGATGACGATTACAGTGCAGCTATAGGTCTTCTGTGTCTGGTGGACGGACTGTACAAAGATGTATATCGCACATGGTGACGCTATCGAGCGTCATACGACCCTGCGTTTTTAAGATTTGACCCGTACAGGGGCTTCAGTGGCTTTAACGGGACCACTTTGTTCTTTAAGAAGTGCAACACTGAATCATTATGATAATAATCCTATCAAAACTGTGTCTTAATGTTTTGCATGTGCGCTGTTGGTTCATTAGGTGCAAACGCAGCAACCTTATGGCTAGGTGGAGGTCCCAATATACATGTCGACACACGACAAACAAGATAAATGCGGTGGTCGCAAATGTGTGTCAGCACTGACTGAATCACTTTACGTTACATTTGCCACGAAGCGCGGCCTGGAAAGTGACCTCAGAGAGCTGAAAGCGTTTATCAGGACGCACAACGATTAAGTATGATTCGTTAAATGCAGAATCAGAAGGTTTTCTTCGCTGTTGGGCGCTACTGAAGCATTGTTCTGTGCCTTCACTGCTGTCTTCTCTCAATCCATATCAGTAACTACCTTCATTACTTCATTTGTCTAAGACCTTCTGTTGCCTTTTACTGAGTGAATATCGGTGCGACTCAAATTGTTTTCCTCTTTGTACCTGGGCAGTCTTCAGCACGCTGTGTTATTAGCTGCAGTGAGATAGAAGTGTTCAGCTGACCACGGGGTCCTGTCATCAGACTGTCCCAGCGGGCCCTCACCCACTAATTACTCTTATTAAATCGTAATGTTACAGGTTTCGTTTTACTGATCTCCTCTGCATGCTGTCTGACCTGTGGTAGCATGCAGCCAACGGTTGAATTTGAATCATTCCTCCTGCATGCCGTCACTTCACTCCATCTGTATCGATACACTTCGCCTCATCTTCATCTTGCTCTTCTCCTCCCCCCACCCCCAGGACCCAGACATCCTCTTCTTCCGTGGTTTCAGCTAAAACAAGAGCTAATCAGACGATGTCAAGCCAAGTGTCGCTTCCCTCGTGTTTGTCCGTCACCGCAATTAGGAATCCATCCCTCAATTCATCACTTACATAATGTGGTTTTATCTGATATGCCCAAGTTGTGACTGAACATTTCATTTTAGTTTTACTCCTTTTAGGATGAACGTATCAGACACCCGTCTTGGCTGTTACGTCATTCCTAACGGTTGCTTATGTACACATTTAAATACATATTCAGTAATGACAGTCCACCTATCATGTGTTAATATTAACGTAAGTAGGGTAGGAATAAAGAAGAGCTGTGTCAAGTCTCCTGTTTAAAGTCAGTAACTAGCTTTAACCAGCTCATTTTTGGTCATCAGAATAATTCATGCAGGGCAGACATTAGAGTTATTAAAGATTGTGTTGCTGGATGAGAGATGAGAGGGGACGTTTCCGAGGCCTCAGGCTCAAACAGAGGCAGTTAAGATGCATGAACCTGTGAAATCCATTTTCACAGGGAATTATAGGAGACGGCGTCATCACAGCCACACAAAGAAGGGGAAACAACACCTGCACGGGCTTCATTTTATCTCATTTCTTTGCTAGAAAACATTGCACTACATGAACGTAGAGTGAACATCTGTGTCGTCTTTCATATGCTGCACAGTTTCTAGAAAGGTGGGACACTGTAAAATTGAAGTAAAAACAATGCTATCATTTTCAGAGGAACTAAATGCTACTGAAAACGGTGCTTTTTGAAAAATACATGCTAATTTTGAATTTACTGCCAGTGTCACATTTTAAAAAGCACAAACATGTTTACCAACCAGGACTACAGTTTTAACATGTGCAGTAAAACCTGTATTTATCATCCTGCATTATTGATACCTTCACAGATGTGCGAGTTACTCATGCCAAGGGCACTAATGATCCCCCATACCATCACAGGTACTGGCATTTGAACCCAGCGCTAACAACAAACAGGATGCTCCCACTTCTTCTTAGCCTCAGGACCCAGCCTACGGGATTTCCAAAAATAATTTCAATTCAATTTCAATTTTATTTTGTCAGACCAAAGGGCAAAGTCAATCGATCTTGAGTGAGCTCAAACCCAGAGAAGGTGGTTACACCTCTTTGTCTTCTCTGTAAATGTATTTTTAACGTTTCATTCATGGCCACTGTGACAAACTGTGTCCACTGACAGTGATCGCCAGGTGTCTCTGAGCCCATGCAGTGATTTCTACTGCAGAATCACAGCCATTTCTACCATCTAAAGATCACGGCCATCCACTATTCCTTTTTGGCCTTGTCCCCTGCGCAGGGATTTCTCTGAAACTTCTGAATCTTTCAATTACGTGCTGTACGTGAAGAAATTCACAAATTCTTGGCAATTTTACATTAAGAAGTGCTTTTGAACTGTGGAACTATTTGCCCATGTGGTATCCCCCCCATCTTTACTCCTCAAAGACTCTTGTCCTTTTCATACCCGGACATGATCCTGACCTGTTGCCACTCAACTCAGTTGTTACAAAAAATGTAGCGGAAGATGTCCCACCAGGCATATTTTAGAGTACACTACTTTCCCATTCTTATGCTTCCTCTGTCCCAAAATTTACAAAGTTTCTCTGTAGTATTAAATTAAATATGAGGGTTCAAAGATTAAAAGATTTGCACAGTGTCCCAACTTTTCAGGACAAAAAAAAACCAAAAAAAAAAAACCGCTGAATTTATTTAAATGCCCTTCCCGTGTATGCAGGTGCTCAGGTCAGATTTTTATTTGACAGTTTTTCTGAAAGCTTGCTGCTTCAATTCAGAAACCACCTCTCACTTTCTCAAATGTATCTACCAGTGGGCATTCATACGCTTTCAGTCTCAGACTTTGCTGCTAAAAGCGTTATTATCTATTGTTGGTGCATTTTTTTTTTATATATATTTATTTTTATTTTTTGCATTTCCCCACAAGTTTTGCTGGTTACAGTCAGGAAGAATGATTTTGCTTTTCTCCTTCATGTCATTAAGAAGCAGTAAATCAACATTTTAAAGGAGTCAAACCAGTAAATACAGTTATAGTCATAATATTTGCTGCTGTGTTTGCATGGACTCAAAAGCACGACGAACCTTGGATTCCATTTTAAATGCACTGTAAATTAAATTGGCTAAGTTATTTATTCTTTATGTGTGGAATCTGGTCACAATTTTAAAAGACGAAGAAGAAGTTTTGTCCCAAACTTTTTTGGCAATACTTTTGACATTCATTTATTCATTCAGCGGTGAACGAGACGGACCGACGTTTTCGATGGTGCTGCCTAAAACAATTCCGGTTGTCTCGCTACCGCCATGTTTCTCTTCACGTCACCTGATGCTTACGCCACAGAAACAGTGTAATTATTCCAAACGGGGAAAAACTGTCAGATCGAACCTATTATGTGCTAGTATTCCCCTATTGAACTGATCATGAATGGTTAACACCACCCCAGCGTCTGTGTAACTCCATGCAACTCTTTCCCCCCTGAGTATATGTAACTTTGAAACCATAATTTTTTAAATTTTAAGAGGCACCGAGCAACTGTTTAAGCATGCTTTTGCTAAAGTTCTTCATCCGTGCTGCCAAATATGTCCGACTCAAAAGGGAATCAAGTGAGTTTTTCTTGGCCCATCACACGACTCAGGTGTTTTGTTATTTACAGACCTCACTGTGTGACCTTTAACTTAACGTGTGATGAACAATGGTGCTGAGCTAAGTCGCTGGTTTTAAGGCTGAATCTTTCCCAGGTCAAGGTGTGCGTGTTCCTGCCATGTGAGCACAGATCATTGAACCAACTCAGCCTGTGGGTCAGCGCTCTAGTCCAAATGTTAACCCTGATCTGTACAGTACTGTATATCTCCAGGCCCTGTTCATGCCCTGACGGATTGATAAGAACAGTTTAGCTTCTCTGACTGGGTCTGACTACATAACTTGGTTCTGTGTGAAATTTGTTTCCATGAATAAAATCATGAACTCTCACCCTATTGTGTGCTGTGCTCTGTGAAACTGTAAGCATTCATAGCTGTATGTTTTAGGTCAGCGGTAAATTATGTTGTGTGGTGAAGTGCCTTCAGTCTTCCTGTCCCTGTCATTAACCCCGCCTATCTCTCTCATGACCTTTCATAAATACAATCATTCTTGATTAACGCATTCCAGTTTGCTGAAACTAAATTAAGCAGAACAGCAATGAAAGAGGTCAGGAACAGAGCAGCCTGGCTGACACTTCACTTCTCTGAATAAATATACGCGCATGCTTTTATTGTGTCCAAGTACTGAGTGAAGAATATGTGACACTAAATGTCAGCCTTAGAGAATTTTCACTGCATGTCAATGAGCAGAACTGTTGCAAATTCATTTAGTTTCTGATTGATATACTGTACACCCCACATTATATCACCACACGTTATGTAAACCATTATAGCAGCTTTAGTATTTAGTCAAATGTAGGCTGCTTTGTCAAAAAAAAACTCTAAAAACTCATGTCCTGATACCTCAGTTTTTAAATGCATGTTTATCATCATAAAAAAGCTATTTAATTCATACCAATCTTTTGATACCAGAAAGTGAAAAAAAAAGTTTTATTTATTGATCTTAATTAGCTTCATATTTTTAGAAGAGAACAAAAACTGAGGCACACGCTGAAAAGGAAACTGCTGAAGAATGTGATTTCTGAATTTAAGGTCACCGCACGGCTCTAGTCTCGTACTGTACGTGTTTTTCAACCTTGTAAGGAAGTCATTGGAATTATCAACGGTATCCTTTAGAGAAGGACTCTATTACCGATATTCATTTATGAGAAAACTCCACCGCTAGTTCCTTTTCTTTAGCCATTCATCCTATATGTTGTGTCCTCATTATTCAAAGACATTAAAGTTTGATACTGCAGAAGAAAATGCTTCTGAACAAGAAGTTTGGTAAGTTTCTCAGATTCTCTTTACTTTTACTCAGAAGAAAAGTTATGACCTTGTGAACACGTTTTTATCTTGTAATCTCCTTCACTTGTGTGTGTATTGTACATCCACTACTTTATATGTTGCTTTTTAAAAAAAAAAAGAAAAAAAAAAGACGTGCGTCTGGAAACAACCCAAAAATGTGAATTGAGGAGTTTGAGTACAGGAATTAGTAACAGTTTAGAAAACCGTATTTACGCTGCATGACTTCCTATGTTGTTCCTTTGTACAATGAAACAGCATGGGCTGGAGGGGGGCAGCCCATGTTGGCAAGAAATTCACCACCATTCAACCACCAGCCACAAAGCACAAACAGCCCTTTTTCCCGTCTGCAGCAGAAGCAGCACTCATTAAGGCATCTTATGACTTTCCTGCCCAAACTGGGAATTATTTTCTGTTTGTCAGCGACGATTACTCTAATTTGCCCACAAGCCTCTTTGCTGTTTTTGTCAAAAGGGTTTCCCTATTCACCGCGATCCATGTGAGGAAACTGCTATTTTGTGTTGCATAAAGACATGTGTTATTGCCCTGTCTGAGCCTTACACACAAACACAATTCATCAACAGGTGCGGGAGGAAATATATTTTTTCTCTCTCTCTCTGCAGGAGGATGCTGCGTTTGGAGTGTGTAGGGTAAGTGTGAGAGAACAAAAGTTGCTGGCAAGGGGCATTCAGCCTGCAGGAGGATTTCCTTGCTCAGCAGAGGAAAGAAGGAAGGGAAGCCTTGATACAGCTGGCTGTGTAGAAGCATTTACACAGAGGAATTAACTTGCTCTTGATCAGTAAAGCTCAACGTCAGACATTACAGTAGAATGAATTAAAGTTAATTATAGTTATGAAGCTTTTTAATCAGAAACCTAAAGATGAAGGATAATATCAGCTGGCTGCTTTTTAAACCAACATTATGCCATGTGTAGTAAGCTACCCCTTAAAGAATATTTCTTTTAAGATGATCAGCGGCGACAACAGCAGAAAAAAAACTGCATATCCCCTGACTACCGATGCATCATTTATGAAGAATCTTAAAATGTACTTTGAGGAAAAGATCAAAGTTGCTGCTTTGGCTTGCTAGGGTGACTTAAATTAGGGTGGCAAGATAATAGAAGAGATGCAGGCGTATTTGCGGTGTGCTGATTTGTAATGGTTTTTCTTTAATCTCCTGACACCTTTCATTTGAGAGTTGGGATGCTTGGCCTTGCCATCAGCAATATTTTATATATTTTTTTTCCTCCTCCCAACACCATGCTTTAATCCCCTCGAAGGATGTTTTATGTAAAACATGCTTTTTGTGCCCTAGAAAGATATTTAATCAAGATTAACCTTGGTATTTTAGTAGCCAATGGTCTAGCTTTGTGAGGTTTCATAATGGAAGACAATTATGGCACTACTTTCACTGCTGAAGATCTGCTCTTGTGGAGGAAAGGGAAAAAAAAACATTTATTTATAGTAAGAATTTTTGGTGAATTTTTAGAAGGACATGCAAAGAGTGTATCACAAATCCTGGTGTAATTTGACTTTTCTGACTAAATTAAAGTCCAATAACGTCTCTTTAGTATTAGAAGAAAGGCTCATCAGACAGCCTAAAGGGATATATATATATATATATTTATTTTTTTCAGAGCAGCATGGATTCTTATTGATCCAAAACTGGGTGATTAATAGTCAACTAGATATTTAATTTTTCGACTATAAATGTAGCTTCAAATGCTTGTTTCAGCTTCATACCACACATGCGGGGAAAAAAATACAAGGAGCCTCACTTCATCCAACAAAATGATCAGTTTTTGTCCAGAATACTTAACCTTTTCTTCTTCATCTTCTTCTTCTTTAATACTTTAATCAGTCATTGGTCTGCTGGAAATGTGGCAGCAGGGGAGCACTGCTCTTGTAAATGTCCATTCAAGGCTCTTGGAGCATGGCAGGCTCGAGTGTCCTCACATTGTGTGCAAAGAAAGTGCAGAGAAAATAGTTTTCCTGGGTGGTCCGACTCATTAATACACTCTGCACTTCTTGATTTACGGCTCACAGTTCAACTGCTGCTAATTAACATGAAAACACGCAACAACATGGACAAAAAAAAAAAAAAAAAGGAAAATACAGAGAGGAAGGAGGAGGAGGAGGAGGCCGGGGGTCCTGCTGTTGTCCTACTGAGTCAGGATGAACCTGTCCTTCGTGTCAAGGTAGGACATCGGAAACTGTTTTAAACTTCCAGAGTAGGCCCGAAAATTATATTACCCAGCTACAGACTTAGCATGTTGCTACTGGAGCTGTGGGTTAATGTAATGCTAATGCTTTAGCTGCTGCTAGCATCTTCCAAATGCTCTAATTAAATTACAAGAAAATTACTTTCTCACGCACTTTATTCTTCGATAACGACGCTATTTATTTATTTATTTATTTATTAGTTTATTTTCTCTGTTAGTTATTAGATAAAGGAATTAGAGAATAAGCCATAAACACGTAGCTACAGACTACCTTTCATACTTTCAGGAAAATGTCTCGGCATTAGATGCTGAAGAATAAAAAATAAGAGTTTAAAAAATCCTTCACCATGGCTTCATATTTACTTTAATTTAATTAAAAAAAATAATCATTGTGTGTGTATTAATGTGCTACTTTTTTATGTCATCTCAAAATATCCACACAAGAGGTTTTTATTACGGTTATAGCCCACTTCTTAAAAAAACTGAAAAAAGGTAAATATAACTGATAAACATGGTTGAGGAAGAACATGGAAATTAATATGTAAAGAAAATAGTTTACTGTAAGTAGCCATATATTATTAGTTCATTATTTTTTTTAACATTAGCAGTAGTTCTTATCCCCACTGTTGGATATACAGGATTATATCTCTTATCTTAGCTCTTAGCTATGTCCTTTCTACTTCATGTGCTGCATATCCAGGCTCTCATCAAACCTTTTGTATAAACGATTTCACCAAAAACGCACACAAAAAAACTAGAAGTCATTTGAGTTTTCATTTTTGCACCAAAGCAGATTGGAAACTAAACTATTTTTTAATAATTCTGCGCAAGGACCTTCAAAAATAATTAAAAATGAAAACACACTAATATAAAGACATAAAACTAATCATATTGCCATACTTCTTATGTGACCTATGAAACCATTTGATATGCTGCAGTTTTATGAATTCATTATTGATTGGTACATCTCACCTCTTTTGCCATCTCAGGTAATCTATTATTATTGCCACTGAGTGTGAACATTGATCTCCCTAAGCACTGACCGCTGTGTGTCTCCGTCTCTTTAACGCCTTTATTTTCTTTTTCTTTGCTTTCATGCCTGGAAAAGCAGCAGCACCCTGTTGAGGTCATGCACTGTTGCACGGTAACCCGTGACCTTGTCTAAAGCAATCGCCATGGTCACACACACACACTCACTCACGACTATAGTTCTCCTCTCATGTTAAGATGTAATCTCTTTAATTGGTGTCAAAGTTGGGGTCCTTATGGTGAAAGTCCCACGCAGACAGGCAGGCTCACTTGTTGACACTTAGGAGAAACAAACAAACCAAGCAGGGCCTCGCCAATGTGGTGCTGAGACTTGTTAATCTTTAGTGTGAGGGGTGTTACCGCAGACCCTCTAGCCACTCCAGTCTGACAGGAGATCCTTCGACTTAAGTCAGCCCCATCTGACCCCTCGGACTATTCAGTCTTTACACCTGCTCAGTCCCAACGTCGCAACACAAGTTAGGGAGATTTTATCATCTCTTTCTTTTGGTCCTAATTAGGGTTAGGGGGGTATCATTATCTACCAATTCATGAATTCGGTTTACTTTTATAGTATGTCAAATCGGATGAGACGTCCCAGTTCAGATTTCCCATATTCCCTCAGGTGGCTTATTTTATCTTACTAAAAGTCTGCAGCTCAAGGTTATGCACCTGCAATGATGTAAAACACAGGAAAAAAAGACAATACTAACAGTGGGGGATAATATTTGCCATTTTTGTAGGAAAAATTACAAAGATTAAAATGATCGCACTTGTTGCGTATTAATTTCCTGTAAGACTCCAGATGGATTTCTCCTCTAATTCTTTCAGCTTGAGTGATAGGACTCAGATCAGGCATTCGTTTTTATACTGAGGAAGTAAACTGCTCACTGAGCAGGATTGTTTTATGGTAAGATTAGATTTGCTGGATTTTTGCATGAATAATATGAAGCACTTTAATTTATAGGGGAGGTCATTCACTGGAAAAGGTAGTAAAACTTTCTGCTTTTTGTGTAATTGTAATACCTTATTATAAAAAGATTCAGTCTAATACGACTAAACTCAACCAGCATCTTTGTGCTTATTATTCTTGCAATCTAATATCAAATAAATGACGACAGGAGACTTTAACCATGACCTCAAGCCTTGAGTTCAGATATTCAGTCAGTAGAGCAGTGAAAGGCGTGTTGGAGGATGTTCTCATAACCCACATGATTCTATAAATTCTATTAATACCGTGAGATTTAATAACATGAGTCGGGATCATGAATGACAGATGTTGCACCTGCTGAATGAAAAAGGTGTCGAGGTTCGTTGCCGAGGCCACAGTTCGCCGTTGGCGGCTCGCGAGCTGACCTTTCACCCAGGCCTCCCGAACAGAAACCCGCAGCATACGCTTGAATATCAGTGAGCGAAGGTCAGACCCGTCTCTTCTTACCTGTGGCCTCTAGGACACGCGCTTTATCAAGGGGTTTTCTGGGGATGACTGCAAATACGAGGCCCCAACTTAAACCAATTAAATCACTGAATAGACACCCATAGGGAGGCTGAATGGCAACCTTGAGGGATTCAAAGACACATCAGTTTTTGACATAAATCATATGTCTGAAAAATGATCACAGAAAGGTACTAGTAGGCTATTTTTTATTGGATACAAAAATATGGTCCGGTGTAGCCTTCTCATAGGGCAATTAAACCAAAGGATGGTTCAGATTACCTCCATTCTGGGCCTAGACATTCACCTGAATGCTCCTCACCTTTGCCACCGAAGAGCAGTGAGCAGAAAAAGAGGAAAGCAGGATGAATGTGGAAAACACACATTAATAAAGCAGGAAATTGGGGGCTAAAAAGTGCAAATAATCACTGGATGTGAATGTGTTCATTGAAGCACTCTTTTGGGTGCTAGCCCGATGCTCCCACTAATGGTCTGTTTCACTGAAGTAGGACCAGGAATGCTAACCTTCTCAGCGCTTCACAACTCAGGACAGGCATGGCCGCGCTCCCATTTGTGTACGTGTGTGCGTGTACGCCTCGCTGTCATTATCCTTTCTCTGGAGGAAAAAAAAAAAAAAAAAAAAGAAAGGAAAAGAACTCATTCTAGCGTACTCTCCCATCCTGTAATGAACAGAGCCTACATATTTATGTTTTTACCTGAGAACACTTGAAACACAAGAGGGGTTAAAGTAAAAAGTGGGAAGGTCTTTGGACCATTTTCAATATTTCCCCGCTCTGTGCCCCATAGGGCAAGTGAGGGGTTGGTTCTTTACAATAATCAGGTGACCAGAGGAAAATAGTGTGGCCTTAACAAGCCCAAATTAAAAAAGAACATCATTTTCATTATGCAGTCAAACACAATTACAAGCAAATGTTTTCTCTGTGGAGCTGCCCCTGCTTTCAGGGTCTTTGTCCCTCACTCCTTAGTGTGTGCAGAGAAAGGCCCCGGTGGTCAATGGGCAGCTGAGTGGCGTGTTCAGCGGAGGCCCACATCCTTAGCCCCCAGCGCAGAATACGTTTTGTTAGAGGAGCAGCCATACATTCTGAGCAGATTTGTTGAATTAGAGAGCGCAGCGGGAGACGGGGAAGCGGGGGGTAAGTGATGGGGAGGACTTGTTGCTAGGTGACTGACATACAACTGCAGCATGCCAGTTTTCAGAGCCTGGCACTCCTTGTCTGTTTTCTGTTTTCCTTTTTGTTTTGTTTTCTTCCTTATCACCCCCTCAGCACCCAACTCCCCGCCTGCCTCCCTTCCTCCCTGCCTCCCTCCCTGCTCCACCCTCCCATCAATTCACTTGTCTAGCCCTCCTCATTGCTGAAGTGTAGATAATAAAATGAAGAGAAAATAGACAAAACAGGATGAATCACAGAGGATTCTGCACTACACCTCTAGCACCTAATAAGAAGCCAGTCATCAGCTTTTCAACTGCGTCGATACTTAAAAACCTTACTGCAGCTAAGTGTTGAAGCAAAGGAAAAATGCTTTTATGGCAAAAGTAAAGGTGGATCTCCTCTTTCTAATGTGCCAGTTAGTATAGAATCTGACATAAAGCATTAACCTCATGGAGACACTTTGCGCTATCAGCAAAAAAAAAAAAAGTGTCTTTTCCTGTGGCTTGTAAGTGACACACAAGGACATGCAGGGTTTCTCTGAGCCCCCACCTCCCTATGGGCATCACTGCTTGGGAGGTTTGCCATTTGAAACATTGATATTTCCAAACATAATCTGAATTGGGCTATATTTATGTTGAAATTATCATCTCCCCTGTATCAATTTATGATTTCATTCAGTAATTAAAGTCCCCGACTCACCCTTTTTTTTTTCTTTTTCTTTTTTTTAACAGACTCATTGAATTTTCCTGAGCAAACACTTCCTTCAGCTCCACTCCTGGCTCGACGAGCGTCTTGTCTTTCTCCTGACTGCCTGACTTAGCAGCCTGGCCACTTACCTTGTCAACCCCCTTCACCACGTGTCAAGCGTCTCAGCCCCACGCAGCCACACCGAGCCTCTCAGGCCGTCTTGCAGTCTAAAAATGATGGACATGGAGATGAGTTTAAAGTCCAAAACAGTTTGTGCCAGCTCTGTGTCTAGACAGCAGGCAGCTTTACTCTTAAAGACGTCAGTGCTGAATCGCAGACACATGCACGTTAGGCACAAATCGTATATATTTTTATTGTCATTTATAGGCATATGTTTGCAGCACTTCTGTGTTCAAGGGTATGAATGCATAAAAAGAAGTGAATGTGGCTGCTGGTGCTGCCGACTGTGGAGAGGCCTTACCCGCACGCTTTGTCTCTCTGTTTGTCTGTAAATGCATTACACTTTTTTTTTTTTTCCTTTTTCTCCCAGTCGTCTTTGAACATAATCATTCCCAGCCAGCGTAGGGTGTAGAGATTTCGGGTCATCTGGATTTTTGATTTCCCCCTCGGTGTCGCATTTATTTGAAGCTCCGTCTGAAGGTCAAAACCAAATACATCCAAACGAAGAAGCCATTGTTGATCTGTTCCTCCACCTTGTGCCTCCCCATTCCTTTTCACTAAGAAAGCATCTTTCTTTCTTTGTGCTGCCGGAGGCTTATGAGACTATCAGAGCACACCTGTGCCCTGAGGAAAATTCCCTTGCTCTCTCTAAAGCTGTATTATTCAGCACAAGGCCATGACAGTCAGTGTTTCTAAAAGCATTTGGAACATTGTAAATGGTGATGCTAAAAACTGTCAGGAACCCACCAAGGTAAAAAAAATATAAAATAAAAAAAAAAGGAGAAAGATACTGTATACAATGTCATCCCTTTATATGTGAGAGCTTGTAAAATTGTCAGGAAAAAGATATGGATGCATTGCATAGTAAAATAAGCCTTGATGTAGCCTTCATGCGCTAAAGAAGCTTATATATGTAGATTTGTATATAATGAGTGAAGCTGCTTCTCACATTACTGCCCACATACAGTTTCTTCTCTAGACTACAGATCAAAAATTGTAATATTAAGTGACTAAAGCCATCAGCTATTTCTAATATTTGTTATTAACATGTAAAATATTTAATTAAACCAACAGAAAAATGCACCAGAATTACAAATATTCAAAGAAATATTCAATTCCTAGTGTGTTGAACAATTTATGCCTCAGAGTGATTTTAAAAATAAATGAAGAAATACATAAATTGACTTTATAATTTTATATAATTTACCCATTTTAATGTAATTACCATGTACATAAAATGTAGATTTTTATGTCTAGGATCTCTTTTATTTGTTAAAAGTTTTTACCAGTGTACGTGTGTTAATTGTAAGCTCGTGTGAGAGTGTGTCGAGCAGACAGAGAGCTGCTGTCATTGATCAGCTCAGACCAGATCTTATTTGGACTTGTGTTCTGGCTGACTGGATTAGCGGGCACGTCTCCTTGGCCGGGCTCCACACAACTTCCAAGATAAAATGGCGTTAACACTGTCTCGAGTTTTACTGGCTCAGCCTCCTCGCTGCTGTCGGTGCTGATGTGCTGCAGTGTGCCAAGCAGTTTAGTGAGAGGCTTGTATCACGTTCTTTTACAGTTCAAGGACTTGGTGTAACTGTGATGTTTTATTTTTTCTTGAACTGACTGGAAATATAATGTAAATAGCATTAAACTTGGCTGGGCTCGTTTAAATGAACGCTGCCTTATCTATGACCTGGCCATGTGCAGGTTGACAGTCAGGCCTTTTATTGATCATATCCGCTTTTACTTACTGTGATATTATTATTTTTGCCTTGTTAGAAAATCTGCTGCTGACTTTGTGTCTCATAGCTTGCTCATTTACATTGACCCGAATCCCCAGTATGTCTGTTAAGTAGAGTGATTTAATCTTCCCTGGCAGGAGCACCCAGAGCACCCCTCTGCTTACCCTCCCAACATGCATTTTTAATCAGTATATTAAGATGTCATATAACAGTCTGAGCTCATCAGCGATGCCGCTGGCCATAGCAAAGATGGATTCAGCTGTTTAGAGTAGTATTAGAGACCCAGGCTGCTGGCTATTAGAGATTAATCACTGAATGATGATGATGTGTAAAATGCATGTTTACTGAATGAGAATATCACCCGAAGTGACAATTCATATGCTAATAAAATGTCTTCTTTGTGTTTTCTTGTTTTTTTTCAAGGTATCGGAGGATGTTATAGTTACTGTGCTGCAGAGAAAAGCGAGGACCAGTGAGGAAATCATTTGACTCATCTTCTCAAGGTCTCTGAAGACTCCACAGGGCCTTGTCCTTGTAGCACAAGACTGCTGATGCCACGCGGTGCACTGAGAGGGCTGCGCATGGATAAATATTTGAGTATGTGTGAGTGGCGAAAGCGAGATGACTCTCAGCCTGTCAGTTGTGTTTGGGGTCCTGGCATCAAGCAGGGACCTGCTCAGTGACACCGGGTAACTCAAGCAATGACATCAACACATACACATATACTTCCTTTCTGAGCACGGCTGCCCTCCCTCAACCTCCTCTTTGTATCGCACACACACACACACACACACACACACACACACACACACACACACACACACACACACACACACACACACGCACGCAGCCCTGTCAGCTAACTCCTGTCAGAGGCATCACCCTCTAGGTAGAGTGGTGAGCTTGGTGCACACAGTGATCGGGCAGCTCACCAGCTCTGCCTTCTCCTGCCTCTACCTAGACAATTCCCTTCATCCTAATGAGCTCTGTCAGGATGGCATTTGACATAAGCCATCAATAAAGCACAGCTGACAGACATTAAAACTCTGGAAATCCAGGATACCCCCTTTCCGCTCGTGCGGAAGACAACTCCAAGATCTTTTGCAGTTAGAAGGCATCTTATTTCGATCTCATCTCGACCTAATTCATATCCATGACATGCCCTCAATTAGGTTTGCCAAAAATACAATTTCCCACAAACATACGACGCTGTATCCACCCCAGTGAATTTATTTTCTGCAGATTTTGCAGCAGAGAACATATTTTTAGTGATCGCTGGGTGTCATTGTTAATTTTTCTTTCAAAACATATTAAATAGACAAAAATGTATATGCTCCTTGATTGGAAAATAACAACCGTAGCCAATGAAAACGTCTCAGTTTTCAATAGACGCTGAGTGTAATTGTGCTGCCTTGTATGCAGAGGCTCTTGTCTGGAGTGAGCCACGCTGCAGCTCGCAGATTGCTGCTCATCTGCGGTCGGGCACTAATAAACGCTAGCTCAAAGGAACAATCCCGTTTTAAGGAAGCTAATCAACTTAAAGAAGTCCCAGTCGTAAATCATTATCATATAGGAGGGCGCCGCGTGGGATGAGTGTACCATTTACAATAAAGTAATTCTTCGTTCAGTGTGAAGCCACTGCAGTGTGAATCGTTCCCTTGAGCTAATGTGACAATTTTTTTCTCTTGTCGTATTTCTTGAATGTACACATAAATATTTAAAATGAGATGATCCAACAAGCTGTGTGCATACAATGAAGAAGTGTTTGCAGCTTTTCATACGGTCTTCTTTTCTACAACACATTAAATCACACACATCCTAAAGAGATATGTGTAAAGGTCACTGCTGAAAAAGCTGTGATAGTGCAGACAAAAGAGCAAAGTATGCTGCTAGAAGAGACATTTATTGACAGTCGTGTGTGTGTGTGTGTGTGTGTGTGTGTGTTTTGACTTGAAGGAGCCAAGGCTCATAGACAATGTGAAGTGGAGGTGAGGCCCAGGCGGCATAGCTGCGGCGTTGTGACCTGTGCCCTGACTCACGCATCATGTAGCTCTCCGGCGCCAGAGGACCTCCTGACCGTGATGAGTTTTGACTCCTGTCACCTTTGGGTGTCGTCAAGATCCTATGACATGGACAGTAATTTATTTTTTATTTTTTATCTTCTTCTTTTTGAGAGAGGGTGACCATCATCCCCGCAAGTGAAGAAAGGAGAGAGGGGACTTTGGGAAGACTTTCCAGGCAGAATCAACACAACCGAAAACAAGACAAAGGTTTGCTAAATATTTGAGCTATTCTCTTTTAGATACTTCCTCTAATACTAGAAATATCTTCTTGACAGTCACTGTCAGAACCCTTTGATATACTTGGGTAACAATAACTTTTAAAAAATCGACTAAAATTTCATCATTGAGGTGTCATAAAAACAGAGTGGCCATTATTTTCTATTGGAAGCCCGATGCATTGTACAGTGAATAAAAAGAGGGGGAGACAGAGATGGTGTGTGGGAGGCTGCAGAGGAAGGTCTAAAGACCAAGCATTCAATCAACCCACCTGTTTTGACAGTTTGTCCGTAGCTTTGTCAATACAAGACATTCAATGAAAAGGTCTTATTTGTAAAATATTTTCTCAGGCTTAACAACTGCACCCTCGTGTTGCACCTTAGAGAAAACAACACTTTGTAAAGGCTTGATTTCGTTCGCCAGCACACGTGACGGTTGTGGTTCAGTGTGACTGACAACAAGAGAGTGATTGAAAAGGAAAGCACACCACTGGACGGCAATTTCATTTTTGGAGCGTTTTGTACATGGCCATGCGTAAACAATGTATTTACTGTTCATAAGTACCTCATACACACAGTCACTTTGTTGTGCAAGTGCTATAGGTGATGCATGGGTTTGATCATTTGCAATTTCTGCTCTCTATCCCTCTGCCGCTTACACAAACACTCACAAACACAGGTTATATAAAGCGCCACGGCATGCACCATGCACTCTCCCTAGTTTCATTTAGCCTTTTATCTGGCCAGAAATTGACTGCATTCAAGAGTGGAATGGATGTAATAATTGCATGCACTCTATAACATGCTCCACAAATGTGTTTCTGGAAAAAAAAGGGCAGGTTTCAAGGTATTCCTAATGGCTTTCTGCCAAGGATTTGAGGTTCGCTCTCACTGTATTGTTTGTTTGCACGAGCCAAATGTAGTCCCCCTCGCTTCGCAACCTGCAGGGAAGAAGAACATACTGAGATTCTCGAAAAAAACCTTCGATATAGGATCTCACTTTTATGCTGCGCGTCAATAGCGTGATTCAGTGAAGTTACGTTTACAGTCCACAGATGGTCGGTAAAACCTTTTGTAATGTGTAGGAGCGCTGCAGAGATTCACACAAAGGAAAATCTCTTTGACCAAGGCGTGATGCTTTTGTGCGGCCTCACCGTGTGCATGATTCGTGGTTCTGTTGGTAAAAAGACTCTTTTCATGGTAGCATTGAGAATGTATGCACTCCAGTTTGAATATTTAATGCTGCTGGCACGTCTCAGCTCTGACATAAATTTTATGGAATATATTATGTGTGAACGGGCTTAGTGGTTATAAGGTCAAATATCATGTGCAGTGATTTCAATAACCTGAACTGCGTTGTAGATGCCCTGTGAAACAAAAGCTTGGGGGAATAGTATGTGTGTCAGGACAGCGTTTTTGCACCCCCACGGTGACTGCTGCAGCATTCTGGCGCTCCTCTATCCGTGTCAGCAGGGCTGTGTGACTGAAAGGCACTGGATTACGTACACTGGGGGCCAATGGGTCAGTGGATAAGAAGTCTTCTCTGTTACCACAAATCCACAGATTAAACGCAGCGTCGAGAGCTAGTGCTGCCCCGGGGGCAAATGGGTCTAAAAACACAGCTCTGTGAGAGCTTGGGCTTAACCCTTCTGTCACCACCGAAGCCACGAGGCACCATATGAGCGAAGTGACTTCCCTTTAAGTCGTGCTGCATGAGGCAGACCTTTTAAATACATCCGGGTCATCCAGGGGTTATTGGTAGTGTTGCTGACATGATATCTTAATTGGAAAGTTAATCCTGTGCTGGAACAGCTGACTCTGAGTTAAAACAGACTGTGGTGCAGAGAGAATTCAGCAAAACGCTTAAGTCGAGCAGGCAGTGAACACTCACACAGTAATGTTTACATCTTCCATCTTTGCAAGCAGAAGTGCCTGCCCGCCCCAGGCAATTAACACTATACATTAGCATCATGTGGCTCTAGTTTAATTCACTGCCAGCTTTCTCTTCATGCTGTGTAAGTGCTTTAAAAAGGTGTCTTCTCACACAGAGCAAAGGAAATTTACAGTAACAAAGCCTGTCAACTATTAGATGATATTATAGGTTTCAGAGTCAGATTGGCATGTACTGTAGATGTTAAGCAAGCTCTTTGGGGTGCCTGTTTGCATGTTTACATACATCTCAGTAGGCTTAATGGATAAGAAGAGCACCACTGATGTGGGGGGAGAGCAGATGGAGAGGGAAAGGTACTGTAGCTCTGTATGGGATAGTGGCAGGATGGCTGTTGGTGACAGGCTCTTGTAGCGTCTCGTCTGCTCCAGTGATCCTAGGGAATCTGGGTCATTTCCAGCCTGTTCACATGTAGTTATTCCCCACTCCTTCCCTCCCGCAGCCCAGGGCAAGCTACGACCCAGCTACATGCTAATGATGACACAAAGTAAATTTACTCGTCTCTTATCGTAAACTGAGAGGAAACTGGTCTGTGGCAGGGCACGCCGCTTCACCTCCCTTCGCCTCCCTACGCCTCGGACTCTTATTTATGTTTGTCACTGAGCTGCAGCCCACGTTGAGGAAGCTCTTTCTCTTTTCCAATGATATTCTCAGATCATTTAATGCAGCAACTCAGTATCTTTTGGCGTAACAGCTCCCGTAGCTATCTGACGCTATTTTACCAAGGCTTCAGTATTCTTCGCTGTGTTAGAAATACTGTTGCAGAGCAGGTTTGTTGAAATGATAGACAATAATGTAACATTATTTAACTTTAATGTGAAGGTAGTTAATAATACAATATAACCTTGGTATCAGCGGCTGACAAAACACTCTCAATTACTAAAGTCAACTAAATATTTCCCTTTTAATGAATTCTTTAAAGTCTTCTTATAGTTGTTATTATGCTTTTAATTCATTTAAAAAAACAAAAACATTATGCTCCTTTCTGACAGATGCAAAATGGAAATGAGTGCAGCAAACCCACAAAACATCAACAACAACAAAAATGGAAAGTCGCTGCTGCAACTATGTCCAAAAAGTGGAGAAATTAAATTTCTATTAACAGTTTGAGCTAGGATAGATTAGTCTGTGTTATTTTATTCTGCGTGATTCTGGAACTTTTTCACTGGATTTCTAGTCAAAGGAATTTCAATAAGAAGGTGCCTAACTACTACTAATGTATACTCATAGTCTGTATGAAGCTACAACTTAAGTATCTGTGCACTAAAATAAACTCCTGGTTTGAATTAATACAGTGTGAAATGATAAAGTGCTAAGATCTAGTGTGTCTGACTGCGGGGATGGGAGTCATTCATGAAACAAGTGGACAAGAAAAAGAAAAAATGTGTTTGAATGAGGTCCACTGTGTTGCTGTGCTGAATGTGCGGAGATATTGGTGTCAGGAGGCCTATCTCCTGACACAGTGACATAGGCCTGGACCCACTGAGACACAGTAGATCTTAGGCTACGTTGTTTTTTGTTTGTTTGTTTTTTGCATATCCAATGGAAAAGGTTGGGAATTAAATAGCCTATCCACACACACCGAAAGCATCGGATAAGACTGTGTATGCGAGCAATTAAAAAAAAGACTAAAGGAATGCAAAGAGTCGAGGCTGTTGGCGCGCAAGATTAATAGGCTACGCGTGGATATGGCGCAGAAATAGTAAAGCATAAATTCACTGAGGAAAAAAATAATACAACAAAACGTGCCCAGACCTTTTTCCTTTCCTGTTATAAATGTTTAAACCGTGCCATAAGCCAGACGTGTTGCTTACACAGCATGGTCTACGATTGTTATTTTCAGCCCTCAGTTTAGGAGATCCAAAGCTCGCTTATATTTAATTGATGCCAGCTTCCACGGGAAAAGGAAAAAGAAAGAAAGAAAGAAAGAAAGAAAGAAAGAAAGAAAGTCCTCGTATTGGAGTCCTCGTAAATTTAGGGTCGGGACGGGAATCCTGCAAAAATGAAATATTTACATGCAGTTAAATTTTTCAGACCAGCACCTTGTCAGTCGTCCTCACAGTTTACTTCCACTGCTTCATCTGATGGAGCTCTTATTCTTTATTTACTTACTCGTCTGGTGTTATAATATCTGCGTGACTGGTGACCCTGATAGAGAGAAGTCAAATCGTCCTAATCTGTACATCGCTCCTGCGTCGTAGACATATGCGCTATAGGATTGGACGTAAAGACGACGCGGCCTGTTGGTTTGTCATCTTGCGTTAAGGTGCCATGTTTCACACACATACATTTATATTATAAGTATAGCCTATGTATCCTCCCATCAGTATTATGTGATGATATTCTTGATTATTACGGTTTTATTTTTTAATGTGCACTCCAGTAAACCAGCAAGAGAATGAACAGCTTCCTGTGCAGAAGGCATTTCATAACCCCGCATCAAGAGTCTATAATTCATGCAAAAAGATCCCGAAGGCGATTCATCTCTAGTGTGTGGTGCGTGCACATGTGCGCGTGCGTGCACGAGAGAGGGAGATGGAGCGAGAGAGAGAGAGAGAGAGAGAGAGGGTATCTGTGAAAATAATATCAGGCTTTTCCGTCAGAATGAACTTTACTACTGTATCCAGCCATGAAATAATCTGACCCGACACTTCAAACCATCTGCGCTATCTATCCGCCCTCTTATTTACTAAATCAGCCTGTGCACAAAACGGAGTGTGTCTGATACTCCAACCGAGTAGCCTGGCGGGGCCATGATAATCCTATATACACAAATATTTTCCTCCCCTGCTTGTTTTTCTTTTTTTTTTTTTTTTTCTCCTTCTCTACACAGTCATCGGAAACTGGACACAACCGCACCGCGCGGACGCTCCCGGCAACTGTAACATGACTGTAAATAGAAATAACAATACATTTATTAAAAGAAAAAAAAAATCATCATACTACACAACTGCCAGGCCGTGTTTTGAAAAAAAAGAGCATTTATTCATGCCCCACATAAAAGAGCATGCATCATCGCGATTTTAGCGATGATATAATTTATTAGGATTAATGGCCTAAATGAAGATTTTGTGAGGTTGGAAAGAAAATAAATAAATTGGGAAGCCTTGACTAAGTGTTCAAGGTTGCAAATTCACGGTCCTGTTAAAATGTTCCAATAAAGGACATATTCACCCGTGTTTTTTAATAATTTCCATAATTCATAATGGACATAATGACTAACGATTATAATTTATAAGGATCATAAAGCAAGTTTTCACATTTTATAAAACTCCACATGAGACTATTAATTCAAACCTATTGCTATACAAACTGAAATGAAATTCAACGCTTTAAATATGATAATGTATAATATTATCCAGTGATGTGTACCTCGGGCAGCCCATAGTGAGCGGGGATGTGTCACTTTGCCGTGTAAAGCCTGTTTCAATGGCTCTAAGAGGAGACTGGGCTCAGCGTGTTTGTCTGCTTAGGTACTTCACAATATAGACTGAAGAGTCTTTCTTTAACACCGCCCGCCGCACAAAGGCAGAGTGTGTTTTGGAAGCACGGTGGGCGGCCAAACGATTGAAAACGCGAAGCAAAAAGGTCAAAATGTTTATATTATTTTTGAAAAGGGAGGTGCTGAGATCTCCTTTCCGCCTGATTGGCCGAACTTGACAGTGATTGACGTGCATCCATGGCAACCGGGCAACCAATCTGCCAAGTCCAATAGGAAATCATCGGAGGGGGCTTGACTGTCTTTTTCTCCCCCCTTAAAAATACATCTCGGCTCCGGCTTTAATTCTTTCCTACACTCAATCCCAGCCTACCTTGAAAAATACATCGCCGCTCCGGCATTTTTTTTTTTTATTTTTCCTGCACCTTCAGCCCTTTGCCTGCCAAGTTTGCCAACCCCGAGGATGCGGTAGCCGGCCCCCACGCATCATCGTCCCTCCTCCGCGGCGTTTGGTGTCTGCGTTTTCCACGGCTGGTCAGACGATTGGTTCGGTAACTTTGGAATTGCCTTGTTTTTTGGGTGTCTTGGATTGCCTTGGCGCACGGAGAGAAGACGCGAGGAGGACCCGACGCGGAGGAGAGAGAGAGAGAGGAGAAAGGAGGGGGAGAGGGAAACACAGGAGAAGCCTCCATGTTTCAGCTGCCCATCTTGAATTTCAGCCCCCAGCAGGTCGCCGGGGTCTGCGAGACTCTGGAGGAGAGCGGGGACGTCGAGCGCCTGGGCCGCTTCCTCTGGTCGCTGCCCGTCGCGCCAGCGGCCTGCGAGGTCCTCAACAAGAACGAGTCGGTGCTGAGGGCCAGGGCCGTCGTCGCTTTCCACACGGGAAATTTCCGCGAACTCTACCACATCCTGGAGAACCACAAGTTCACCAAAGAGTCGCACACGAAGCTGCAGGCGCTGTGGCTCGAAGCGCACTACCAGGAGGCTGAAAAGCTGCGGGGGCGCCCGCTGGGGCCAGTGGACAAATACAGGGTGCGGAAGAAGTTTCCCCTACCCAGAACCATTTGGGATGGAGAGCAGAAAACCCACTGCTTCAAGGAGAGAACCAGGCACTTGTTAAGAGAATGGTACTTGCAGGATCCCTACCCAAATCCCAGTAAAAAGAGGGAGCTTGCTCAAGCCACTGGACTTACACCCACACAAGTAGGAAACTGGTTCAAAAACCGCAGACAAAGAGACAGAGCCGCGGCTGCGAAGAACAGGTGAGCGTCCTTTACATGGTTTCTGATCTTCATATCTTTTAAATTATTTGAAAAAAAAAAAAAAAGTAGAGCAAACGGAGATCCAGACTCTGTCATGTGCTGGACGTTCAGTTTAACAGGCCTGCCGAGAGCCGTGCAGTTGTGGCTTCATTTCTGTGGATATTAAATTCAGATTCATCCTTTAATCCTAAAATCTGTATACTATTGGGATAAATGCTGCTCCCAGTGTCTGTAATGACATTATTTAGAGGGGGTTAAAATGCAGAAAATGGTCAGGCAGCAGCAGTGGCACAGCAACAACTAAAAATGCACTGATTCTTTACAGTTTGTATTTATTTGTTTTATTGTGACTTTTTGGGATAATTGTTTTAAAGAACGGTTTAAGAACGATTTTAATAATATAATAATATGGTATGCTCGTTTATACATCAGTAAAAACAACAATAATGGAATATTAGAGCTGTAGTTTAATGTATGTTATTGTTGGTTTCCAAATACATAGCTAGTTGTATCTGTGTTATTTGGCAGGTCAGGATCCCTCTATTGTTGTTTATTTAAACTAAATGGTGTACATTTATTACTGGAAATATATCATTTGTAATTTTCCTATTATAAATATTTTATGGTGTAATTGAGGCTTGCACAATGTCTAAAATGCTAAAATGCAGATGTTTTAATGAAGGATATTTTCAACCATGCACAGTGCAAAATAATCCACTTTTACTTAATTCAATTTTCTATGCCTTGTTTTGTAAAACTGACAAGAAAATGAGATACTTGGTTAAGATGTTTTTTTTTCTGTTTATATTTGTTTCAGTTAAGACTGAAAATATATATGTATACTTTCTGTTATGTGTTGTGGTAGAAAGGATAAAATCCCTGTAATAATATAGTTTTATTGACATTTGTTTCGTCTCTCTGTCCCTTTGCGCAGGCTCCAGCAGCAGGTCCTCTCCGGCGGCTCGGTTCGCTCCCTGGCGGACGAGGACGGCACCGTGGACCGCCTGGGGAACTCGTCCAGTCCGGAGGCCAGTCTGTCCAGCAAAGCAGCCGCCTCGGCCATCTCCATCACCTCCAGCGACAGTGAATGTGACATCTGACGGGCAGATCGAGGGTGTTAATGAATTAAGGGGATACGAGTGAAAGACAATCTAATAAAACAAGTCATAGTGCCTGCGTTGAGTTAAAAAAAAAAAAAAAAAAAATCACACACAAACTGATATTTGACGGCTGACAAAACATGAGGGGATCTGTGATCTGCGGCGGACTGCACGTCCTTATCCTTTTAGGCCTACTTTTGTTTGCGTTTTACCCACGTGTGGATAACTGAACTTAATACGGACGAAACACAGTTCACGGACTAATAAACCAACGCTACCAGATGAAAAAATACATATATAAAAAAAAAAGGAAAAAAAAAAAAGGAAAAGGGATGAGGGCATCCAGACGCGCCTAACCTGCTGTTCTCTGTGGGTATTTCATGTTGAAAAGAACTGTGATATTTTTACTTTACTTTCAAAGTTTTATAAATAATGTTTATTTGCCTATTTAAAACGATCTGCTCTGTCTCTTCGAATTTCATATTCATTTGCTTGGTGTTTTTAATACTTACCTTGTACACAGGTAAACCTGTTGAGCATGCGCGCTTTAGTGAAAATGTGTTTCAGTAAAAGAAAAAAAAAGGTAAAGATAACTTAATAAAATAATTGTTGATGAAGAGAGTTTAAAGTTTAGTCTTATTTTTTTTGTTCGTGCGGAGATAAAAAAAAATGCACATGAATAAAAATGGTAAAATATCGGCATTATTACGCTTCTGTAGACTCCTCTCGGCTGTTTACGCGAAGAGAAAGATTTTCGTGATTATAATGCCACGATGCTGTATTCCCTGACACGTTTTAGAGCCAGGCCTAATTGGCCAACATGCTCTGCGTCCTGTAATGCAGGGTGACAGCGAGAGGTCACAGCGAGGCCGGCTCAGTAACCCGGATGATCTGCGAGAGGGATCATACAGATCAAAACAGCAGATTGTCGACCTGAGCTTTACGCAGCGCATGGAGGAGGACAGACAATGTAGAGACAGGCTTCTTGGGTCGTGCAAGTGTCCATTTTCCCAAGATCTCAGTAAACACACCGCGCATGTTCCAAATGCATCTTTTAATTAACACAAAGAGCCACGGTAGATTTGTTACGGGCCGTCCTTTATAATTATTTTGCAGAAAATGTGTTGCACTCATGCACACGTGTATTATCTAAAAATAGACATTTTGTTGTACAGATCCTTGTGGTTATTTATTTTCCTCTGGCATTGTTCGTGCGCTTTTCTTTCTTTTTTTTTTTGCTGACATGTATTTGCATTCTTAAACCTAAATCTGGGACAAAAATATTCCTGTCTAAAACTCTTTCAGCATGATAGACTCTTAATCCAAACCAACTGTAACAAGGCAACAATAAATATAAGGGCAAGAGCAGTCTTAACCAGAGTTTAAAGTTTAGCTTTTCCAGTTGATGGTGCAACCACCTGGTTTCCTCCAATTTGCAGTTAATTAGGCTACAGTAACTTATGAAACACACAAAAGCCTTTCAGCTTTAGAGAGGAAACAAGTGAAGGGAAATAAATGGGGTTTGGGGTGCCTTTTTTTTTTACTTTCTCCTGCTCCTCTTTCAAACTATACGGGGGACAAAATAGCTAAATATTTCCGTTTCTATTGAGAGTAAGGACAGGCCGGGGGACTCGCTGAAAAAGTCTTTCTCGCAGTCAATAAGGTTGTCAAACTGGTCAGCGGTAATCAGTGCTAATGATGGGTCTGGGGTCCCGGCTCGAACAAAAGGGGCCCCGCCGCTGTTTTGTGAAGAGAAGCGACCGCGGGTCCCTCTCCAAAGAAAAGACTCCTGTGAGGGTAGTCTGGGGCGCGGAAATCGCAACTTCTCCAGTGGGTGTGTGTCTGTGTGTGCGCTCTCTTACTGCGTGAGCTCATGGCCCGGACTGTTAAAAAGGATTTAATCACCAGGTGTTTGTTTTCTGACTTGCTGTAGTAGCCAGCTCACAGACACATAAATTACTCAACATAGTTTGTCGGCAGCTGTGGAAAAAAGAAATAAAATCCTTAACTCGTTCTGGATGTTGTAATGGGCAAGTTGTGGTTGTCTGAGCAGAATTTTTGCCAGGCAATATTTTTGACAAGTTAAGATCTGCGGAGACTCTTTCAGTTGTAGCAGTGACGAGATGAAGGGCAGGACGCAGCCTTGGCTATACGTCTCTGTTGAGCGTCCTTCAGCGTGCAGACACTACGGAGCACAGTTTTCTGTATTATCTGCACAGCTCTCTGTAGATAGCAGCCATGTCTTCTTGCATTTGATTGAATTGGATCCTGGGATTATGATTAAAAAAAAACATAACAACAACACAATAGTTTAAAAGAAATTACTTTAAATCATAAATTATATTAATTGAGCAAAACCAGCGCGTTGAAGATACACAACTCTTCGCGTGCTCGCCGGTCACCCATCTTTAATGTGCTGCCCATAACGAGCTGATCAATAGTCCTGGTCTGGATAGTCTGTGTGTAATATGGATATAACCCTTAGACTGAGGGCCTTTTACCACGGTCCGTTTCTCCTGTGTGCCTCTGAAGTATAACACGTGACGGGGGGAAACGAAATAGCAACCGCTGTTGAATAATTATTTTGAAACCAATGAACTAAATCAAACCACAGATTGGTGTCGTGCGCCTTTGGGAGTTTCAGGACGAATCGGCGTTAAAACGCGTTCAGCTACCCGTGAATCTTTTGCCACTCAAACGCCACCACCATAGAGGCAGATCTCTCTGTATTGGCAGCACAGCGTTGTTCCTGTGTGTGGATTGTGTGCATACAGTGATTTATTAGCAAACTACTGGAAACATGCGCGTAGTCTGCAGACACCTTAGCTGATCTGATCTGGGTCCTGCTGCCTCCAGGCAGTCGTTAGCATCTTAAACGCAATCAGTGAATGCGAACATCATCTTGGTTTTATTTTTTGCTGATATATACATATATATTTATTGTTACAGTACAGGAAATAGAGAAGATAGTCGTCATCCTCAGGAGTATGTTTGTTTCTATAGTGATGATGCTCGCTGATTGTGCCGGTGGTGTATTTATTCCAATTCTCTACAATTTCCACTTCTAATCTCTACTTGATGCTACCGTACTCCGAGTCCACTACATTATATCCTACTGCATATACCTGCCTATTTCAGTTTTCAGTGCGGGCTTAGAATAATATTTAAAATATTATATGCTTTATGGCCGGTTTATTATGTAGCCCGATGCCATCCAGTGTGTAATACCATTTCTGTCTTTAGGATTCCCTTAATTTCCTGTTTTTATTGGCACTAGGATTGGAGTCATATTGCGCCGGTGTTGTAGGTGTTACATATGCTATAAATGCAATCACATTTAGCCGTGAGCGTAGCAGCAAACAAGAAACTGAATTTACGCGCACACGCACACAAAACATGAACATCGTGGCCTTCATGAAGACGAGCCTCAGTGGAGGAAAGAACTCGGTTAAATTGTGCACTTATATCCATCGAGTTCACAAGACACGGATGACAAAGAATCCCAGAGCTGTCCGGCAGTATATCATGTAGACAAGATCACATTAGATGACTTAACAGCTGCAAAACATCGCTCACAAAAAATGGAACAATATTTATAACTTAATGATATAGCATTTAAAATGGGCATTTCTGTATGAAGCGTATTTTTGGTTGAGTTTTATACTTTTAAATAAATGTTTGGATGACTTACCATAAGTAACCTATAATTTGTGTTTTTCTGGAATACAGTATAATATTTCTTGTTTCACTAGAAGTGAATACGATCTGTAATGGTAATAATAATAATAATGATAATAGGCTAATAATAATTTAATCGTAGCTATATATACGTTTACCCTCCACACGCCTCTCGAAGTGGTCGAGGTCACTCAGCCGGAGAAACGTGATCCTTTCACCGGGTCTTTTGTCCTCCGACCTCTTCAACCAAAGGTCTGTCCATCTTGTCCGCCATGCAACAACTTTCTTTCTTTTTCTTTTTTTAACCCCCACAGATTGTTGTTTACAAGGTTAGACCAGATTTCATTGTGATCTTTTGAAATTGTATTCGGATGAGAGAGAGAGAAAAAACGCGTTTTTTTTTGTGCCCCTACTGTCATCCCATTGTATAAAGGCCATGATTTATATCAAAATAATTAATTAAAAAAAAAAAAAAATGCTCCTTTCCCCCCTCAGTGCTCTCCAGCCTTGGACGTACAACTATTTTTGAGGTATTTGTGTGTGTGCTTCGTCAGATGCCTTTCTTCCCATCTGAGAGGTTTATCTTTCCAAACAATGAGAAACAATGTCATGTGAAGTGTGCAGATGCTTCACGTTGTGAAGGCTTCACGGCACAATCGCCGGTCGTGAGGAGAGGATATATGGGAACTGCGTGCCAGTGGCGCCCCCTGGTGGCGGCGGTGGCACCTTACTGGGCTCTATGTGAGTGTAGCTAGAAAAGCAAATTAATCCAGGAACCAGGTTCAGTGAAATTACGCATTGGATGAAGGTTTCATATTCTATTCAAGAGGGTAATTGAGTTCACTGGCCTATTTCTTTCCAATTAAACGAGATAAAACCAAGCAGAGCAAAGTTAAACTAATACTGATTCACTTTTCTTTTCTCGTTGTGTCAAATAGATGGTAGTAATAATAATAGTACAAAGCAAATAGATACAAAGCCATCTGAAACCAAAAAGCTACAAAACCACCTATATCTATTTCACTTATATTATTAACTTATATTTTCAAATTCGACCTCCTCATTAGCTATCAAACTCAAGTCACTACATCCATTCATTTTTATTTTGTCTCAGTTAGAAAAATATACTGTATTTCCTCAAAAGAATAGAAGAATTATACTCTGTACTGATAATGTTTGTGTGTGATTGTAAAATGTAGATTCTTTAGTATTTCCAGTGTCCATTCAATAGCAGCTGTCTAGATTTAAAGTTTGATGCTGGTCTTGGATTTAGTCAGATGCATTGAGTTTAATTTGATACAAATAAATTGCTGTCAAATATATCTATCTACCTATGATACCTTTGGCATTTTGGGAGGATGCCCATTACTGGGGCATGACTCCAAATATAATAGAGTCACCAAACGAAGAAAACCAAAAAAGAAAAAAACACCAGACATGACCATACAATGAATGTAGCTCCTTTAAAGGTCTGGGCTTCTGGGATATTGTGCTATTTATTGGTGGGTAATTCTCGTCCACAGGCTTTAAGAGACTTTCAGCACCACGGACAGAGTCCCATACTCTGCTTTTCAGTCATGTTGACTAATCGGACCAGACTGGACCAGTTTTTTATCTTTTAACTTTGTGCAACAAATCCTTTAAAAAACACTTTGGATGGTGGTCAACTCTTTGGTCCACTCATTCATCCTTTTCGACCAGGTTATAGATTCAGCAGAGCTCTGCTAGTTTAGAAGGCATCGATTGGCCTCTTTTAGTTCTGCTTCAAATCATCTGTTCAGGCTCCGAGTCGTGCTCGGATCAATCGCTCAATCCACGCGCCGCTCCAACCTTGGCTCGGTGTGTTTGTCAGCAGACACTCAGACAATGTGAGGCAATTATGAGAGCGCTGCGTTCGGATGATCAGGCTGCTCTGTTTGCACGGAGAGCACTACAGTGAGGTTATTACAGCTGTGACTGGCTTTTGTTTTCTACAGACACTGGTAACAAACATGAGATGAATATGTGAGTTGGAAAAACAGTTGTGGTGCATTGTGGGGTTAAGATGAAGGCGTTGCTGCTGGAGGTCGGTGCGTCTGCATGTGGTTCTCAACGAGGATTGAGTTTTAAAGCACAGAGATGTAATGAATAGTCCTTGATAGACTGTTTTGTGTGCCCGAGAGACCTCATAGTGCCCTGTTAAGAAATCATGTAATCGCAATTATTATGAAATAGTTTGTTTTAGTGCTGCAGTAACCTATTAAATGACTGATGGCTTGCTCTGGGGGTTTCAGGCCGGGTCTTGAGACGATTTGTATTGTTATTGACGCTATATAAATAAAACTGAATTGAATTGAATTGATATAAACAGACATACACATTTGGGAGCATGCTCTGTCTAAAACAAACAAAAACAAAACAAACAAAAAAAAACAAAAAAAAACACCACGGCTTCATGAACAGGACACAAGTATTATTAAGGTTTTGATTCTCAATTTCCAAAGCTTACCTAAGGTCTCACAATTTCACTTCACACAGGGCATTTTTGGTGCACATATACAAACAGATAAGCAAATAATCAAACTGCCAAAAGTGCAAATCACCAAACAATGCACATAGCTTGAGTATAGGATGAGTACCAAGGTCATTTTCTGCTTTTACCACTGGGTTATCAGTTTACATTCACCTGCCCCCAAACCATACACTACTTGTCGGATTCAGGTTTAGTCGTGCATGAGCTCATGCTTTCTATGTTGCATCCATAGTTTCTACTATCAGATAAATGCAGCTGAGTAAGAGAAGATCTATAAAATGTTTATTGTTACTACCATAAATCATAAGACTTCCAGGAATGGATGACATGTCTTTGGTCATTCCGTACAGTACACTTTGTGACCACTAGATGGAGGCAGTGACCAGAGAAAGATACCGAGAATTTAACTCGACGTGAACTCAAATCTGGCATTTTTTGCATTTTTCTTTATTTCATTGCTACTCAAGCCAACTCCCCTGAATGAATGAAAACACAGTGCCTGCATATGGAAGTCCCCTGAGAATTCCCAACAAAAACGGACGACCACTACATTAAACTCAGGGGCCTCACAGATTATTCCAACCATCTGAAAGCTTTCTAATGAGAGGTATAATGATAGGTTGTGTTAGTGTCTCAGACAAAATTTTTTAATTTCAACCATTTCCGTAGAGCTTTGGAAATCCCAAACTTTTTAAAATATATTATTTTTTATCGAGCACAACTTTTATTAGAGTTAAAATACAGATCTCTAAAACATACTTAAGTTTAGTTCACATAAAGGGGAAAAAATAATCTATTATGATTGGAGAATTGTACTGTAGTTGTAGTACCGCCTTTTGGCCAAAAGATGGTGTACAAGAGCCATGGCAAAGAGAAAAAGACTGAGACACAGCTGCTACTTTTGTAGACATCTGTCCTGTTTCACTGCATTAGTACATAATAAACCTTGTAAAAGCCTCAAAGAGATTTTTTTATGACTGTTTTTGTTTAAAGAAAGAGAAAGAAAAAGTTCAGTTCAATAGCTTGAGGCAACATTATATAGCACATTTGTTTTTAGTTCTTTTTTTACTTTAAATGTCATCTTCTTTCAGTTTTCCAGTTAGATCATAATCCCAGCAGGATGCTCAAACCTGACAAAGAATAAGTAAAGAATACTATATATAACGACTACTGTGTACAAATAAACAAACACACTACAGGTTCAGGGGTTTCGCCCCAAGTGTAAATGAGCGTACAGCATTGCTGTGGAGGGTGTGAATGTACATGTGTAAGAAAGCGTTGAGGCAGAGTAAGGGCACCAGTTGGGGTTTTTAAGGGTCTATATTTAAACTATCTGGTCTCCAGTTTCTGCAGCTGTCGCCAAGTTTAAGTTCAGCACCTTGAGCGATTCTCAGTCATGCTCTCGGGTCGTAGTTATAAACCTGCCAAACTCAGAGACAGAGGGAGTGAAGCAGAGACCTCAGTCTGCCCTTTGCTTCACGCGTCTTAAAGCTCAAGAAAGTTGAAGACTGTTCTGAATGTGTAGCTAACTATAGATTAATGCACAGTGAAATTACCTGAACTCAGTCACTCTCTGGGTTAAACTGTCCCGTTTCTGTGAATCTGTGCATTAAAAGTTCCACTGAACTAAAATGCTGCAATTTCTATTAGTTGGCAAGAAACAACTGTCTTTTATTACAGAACTAAAAATTTATTTTTGAACAATCCTCAGGTTGCTCAAACACATCTCATTATTTGTATTTTGTTTTATGTGACATAAAGACAGAATAGGTTAATTAATGATAAATCTGTCTCACTCAAGACATCCTGGTGAAAGCTGCTATCGGTCGTAAAGTGACCAGCTGGTTTCAGAGTTCAGTGATTTAACTGACTAGATGCAATTTGTCAGGTCTGGTAAAGTTGTTTCTTATCATGTTATTCTTGAAAAGGAGTTCCCCAAGGATCTGTTTTGGGGCCTCTTCTCTTTTTATTATATGTCATTAACGTCTGTGACGAGGTGAAGTTCTCAGGGCACCATATGTATGCTGCCTTGTATACCACCTCGAATATGCAATTTGATTTTAACTCAATGCAGCACACTCTTATTGAGTCAAAACTGCTTCAAAATGCTAACAAAACTAATGTTATCATACTACAGCTTCTTAACTGTGTATTAACACCCTTAAAATACAATTATCTGGTTTAAACATAGTGAAACTCTAATAAACCCAAATATTACTTCTATATTAAGGATGAGTGGACTGTGTGCTTCTTTGTTTTAGGGTTTGTTCTATATTTAACATACATGTATGCTAACGTTGCTGCATTATTTCAGACCAATGTTTCAAAAAAGATTTTTTTCATCACAAATGTTTTCCCGTTAAGGTAAATGTTAAAAATGCTAAAAGGACCATTTTGGAAACAGTAAGCATGGTAGAGCTCCACGAGCAGATCAGAACGGAGGGTGTTTGTTGTGTTTTCTGGTGAAGCATGAGTTTGATAATATCAGCAGCAGTAGGAGATTCTATATCCTAAATAATCGTTATCGTAATCGTTATTATAATAGTCTTTCTATTTCTCTTATAAAATCTATATGTTATTTATATCTATATGTTTAAAAGCATCACAGATCACACAGAGCACATGCCGTAAGCAAATGAGCAATAGATTTTGGAGAACAGTGACTTTCATTTGACTCGAGAAACTAAATTTGTTAGATTTAAATATTACTAAATATTACTATATATAAGTTTAGAAACCTAACTGAAGTCCTGACTGTAGCTTTTAAATCTTCAGGGCAGGTTTCAAAGGTGATCCCTCAGAATTATTTGATTTACTGATATCTAACGTCTCTGTCTTTTACAGGCACTGATTGGAGACGCAGGCTGAAGGATGATGAGAGGGATTCTCCTTTAATTGTAAGTGACACAAAAATGTTTCAAACCGTTCCAAATGCAGCCTTTGTTTAGACCTCTCAGTCGTTCTGGTGGAGTGTCATAATTATAGCTGCCATACGTAATAAACATGTTTCCCACATGTGTGACAAAGATCCTACTAATTTAACACTCCAGCCTGTATTTTGTGAGTAGTAAAACAATCAGTGATTACGCAGAGAGAGAGCAGATAGATGGAGAGACTGACTCTGCTGAAGTAGCGCCTACTGTCCAGTGGCAGCTCTGAGCCTAATAACAGAGCTTAGCTGGCATACCAGAGCCGGTGGCACGTTGGTGTAGTGGTAACTCAGAGAGAGCCTGGTAATTACCACCGGCCGCTGACACCATGCTGCAAATGCACCAGTCAGCAGTGAGAGGAGCAGCGGAGCATTTCCCCTTCCCTCTGCTGCCAGGATGCCCTGGTGTTCTGCCATGGCTCACCAGTGTTTAGACGGAAGAATAGGAAAGAATCTCACTTTCTTTACCGACTGTTTTCCCCTGTAATTCACCACAAGGACAAATCTCCCCACTTTGTTGTCGCCGAACATCAAAAGTTTTCTCTCTGCCCTCATCGTGGACGCAGTCGGCCGGACCGTAAGCACTGAATGAGGAGTCATAAAAGCTTTCTCTCAGGAGAGGCCCTCTAGAAAACATACTGCAGGGCCGGAATGGGAAGTTTATTTTTCTTGGTGCATGCATATCTGTGGGATGTGGGGCTCTGCGCTCAGTGGGCTGCAGGAGCACTCCGGTTTCTTCACAGAGGAGTTCATCACTGCAGCACCCTCCTCCTTTCCTCCCTCTTTAAATGACTCAAGAAATAATTTTTAGTTCGTACCCAGCGCATCCTTCTAATTTCCAGATCATCCTAATTTTACATTGTCTCTTTTCTTCTTTCCGTCTGTGCTTCCCACCACCATCTTCCCTCTCCTTCTATCATCTGTATGCTCAAATAGGCCCGGCAGCTTTACTCTGGGCCTTTTGTCCCTGCTCAGGGAGACGTTTGGCACACAGAGGATCGTGTTACAACTTTCATTTCCTGAATGTTTTTCTTTTTTTCCCCCCTTTTTCCCCCGCGTGGAACCAAGAAAGGTATTTTATCCCGCTCTGCAGCATGAAGATGAAGGGGCGAGGGGTGCAAGATGGCAGCTCAGATTCAGGCTGCTGTCACTCCAGCGTCGGCAAACAAATAAAGTACAAACTGCGTATGGCTGCAGGGCCCTGGCGGAGGGTAGCTACGGTGCGGTTCGGGCACCGCGGGGGTGTGGATCATGTGTGTGAAGTCGGGGCGACCGGTTACTTGAGCTATTTGTGAGCCCCAGGATAGGTGAGGTGATGCCCCTTGAGAGTGTGAGGTAGATTTCATTATCCCATATCCCATACCACTTCCTCTTGTTGTGTCTGCCACCGCTGCCCCTCCCCAAAAGCCCCTTGAGCCTGGAGTGTGTTTAGAGCCGTGGATCTTTCTTGGCTTGGCATAAAGGCAGAAAAACGAGCAGTAGAGGTTAACAGCCTGCAGGATGATCAATTATTTATTGTGAAATAATTCCTACGATACGATACCAGTCATTACGGCTCTAGTTATGTCTGGCTTCTGTAAAGATGCCACCAAGGCCAAATTTACGCCTCTCAACACTCTGGATACAAAAGATCCCCAAAAATAAATGAAAGAATAATTAAAGTTAAGGTTGTTGAAGTTGATAATAATTTCCGTTCTTTTTGTGAAAAGAAAAAATCCCCCAAAAGACTCAAACAAGCAACGTCCACGTTTATTGTTGTTATTAATAAAAAATGCTTATTAGTGTTTATTGGAGGCGGTGGCTCTAAACTATCAGACATTAGTAAGATAAATTCATTCATTCATTCTAGGTCTTATTACGGGACGTGCTGACAAATAAAAATAAATGTAGAATGATCACTAGACCTAATCTCCGTGCTATTTTTACTGGCCCACGTCAACTGCAAGTTCAAATTTCAACACTTTACTGTTAGCTTCAACAAAAGAAGGCGAGCAGTCAGCCAGTCAGTCATCCAGCAAATAATTTTGCATTTTTGAAATACATCCTTAAAGTCCTTTAAATAGACAAACATAAAGTTCTAAATCCCTGATTCACAGTTTGAACATATTTTAAATATACTTTTTACAGATTTTCCTCAAACTGTACACTACAATATTCCTACTGATGCATTTATTGTCCTCTGCCTTAACGTTTAAATGCTGAAGGACTACGTTTTTTTCTCATTGTTAGTAAATGAAAAGACAAATCACAATCATACAAACTGTTTATGGCTGCGTAAATGAATCGGACCCGTCACACTGACATGTTTCTTCATCAGGATGTTTGGTTTCTGTAGTTTATTTTTACTCATCACACACACACACACACACACAACCTCCAGTCTTGCTGTTGTAAACATCTGATTAATTATCAGCCTTTGTGTTAATATGTTGTCATTTACTGCTGTTTGAGTAACATTTGTAGAAAAAACACTCCAAGCAGCCTCTTTAGAATAATGAAACTATATATTTGTGTTTAACATTAACAGCTAGCAGAGTAAGAGCACCAAGAAGCATTTCTTTGGGCGTTTTCATTACATTAATTCATAGAATAACAACTATTGATCTTTTATTTGAGCATAACTTACGATACCACTTCCTTTTTATTTTTCAAGGAAAGCTATACTCATCAAAATAAACATTAACCTTTTGCTTTTGTTCAGAACTGCCTCTGCCTCATGCTCTAAGGTGTTTCCCGCTCACTTACAGTTTTCTTCATGAAACGCCCATTTATAACGTCCTCCAGACTGAAGTCACTTTCCCGATCAAACATATGAGACTAATGCCACTATCAGCTTTCTCTCCCAGCTCCGAAAATATAGATATCTGATTCGCGGCAACCAGAGCCGGGTTTTGTCTCAGGAAGGGTTCGTTATGTGAGCCTGTGCCTTCTGGCCATATTTCTTTTTACACAAGACAATTCACGCACGTCTTATCTTGTCTTGTGTTTTTTGTTTTGTTTTTTTTGCCTCCTTGTAATGCATTAGAAAACCCCCCGCCTCTTTCATCAAGTAATGTATATGACGCTGTCCTTCATTTGACATACAACATGCTATTTAACACCCTAATAGTCAGGGATCGTCCACAGAGTCTCCTCCTCCTCCTCCTCCTCATCCTCGTGTCTGAACCCCGGGTCATGCATCACTCAGACGACTGGGAGAAAGAGATAAATATTTCTTTCAGCTCCGTCACATAGAAGCTTCCTGAATGGCTTCCTACTCTTGTGAGTGGAAGCTGTCTTTGGCTCGGAGCCCTCGCATCAGTGTAATTAACATTTTTTCAGGCAGAGTAGTGTAATTTCTACGGTCTCCTAGAAATACAGCAGACCCCTATAGCCATCTAGATACGGTGTGAGTTTTACTTTAATCACTTTTATTTTCATTTTCCCAGATACACACACTCCTAGACCTGTACACGTGAGTATGCACAAGCAAACACACACACACACACACTCACAGCCTGTATCTGCCTCTGGGTTCAGCCAGGCAGGAACATTGTCAGATCCATGCATCATTGGTAAGAAAATCTCCCTGCCTCCCCCCACCCTCCCGCACCACCACCTCCGCCCCTCTGAGGCAGACCTGAAAAGATCCTTTTGTCCCTCATCACCCGCCTAACCCCCACTCTCTCCCCCTCGCCTCCCCCCCCCCCTCCTCCTCTGACACACACCCCTCATACAGCCTGTGGTTATGGATACCTGGGACGGTCTCACACCCGGCTCCCATGTGCAGTAAAGCTACCTGCAGGCACCAGACCGTGCAGAGGCAATTCAACCAAAACTTTCTCAGCTTTTCGATTCAGTCCTCATATGAGAGATGCCTGTCGGTGCCAGAGAAAACACAAGCCCAGCTGAGGCGGACTGCGCAGGCCCATGCGGGCTACTCTCCATGTTTATTTGCACACGTCAGGGCCCTTCCTGCTGTTGATTTAGAGCCACTGCCACTTACGCCTATGACAAATGAAATACCCTTTTGATGACTCCGACTCTGTTTGCCATCAGCAGCTGCTGCTCCTGGCACCAGGCTGCTTCAAGGCTGACGTTACCTCCGGCTTTTGTCATCTAGTCTATAGTCTGGGGCAGGCCTTCCACTTGCACTTGTTGCTGATGAGAGGAAAACAAGGCCTCTGATGCGGCAGATAGATTTATGAATGCAGACTCTGTCCCTCCTGATTCGGGAGCTAGGGATTCGAGCGTGATTAAAAGCACTGTCGGCGTTTCCGTGTCGGATTGATTTTAGTCTCTTGCACATCCTGAAGGTGACTCTGAGAGCCTCTCCCTGTCATGTGGCACAGAGCCTGTTTAATCCTTGCTGTGTCTGTACTCTCCCGGACATGCTGTCGTTAGATTAACAGGTATGAGGAGTCTCTTCGGTGGCTTTGTGATCACCTGTTTGTTAATTTGTGAATATTTATCCACGCCATGTGCCAATAGGGAAGGACACGTGCTGTTTTCAGACTTATACATTGATCTGCAGGACCTGCGCTCTCTGCTGACCTCTGCTGAGTGATGCATATGGGCAATACTATGGGCTACTTTTAGTTGTATATTTTTTGAATGCGATTGCACACAAGTTAAACCATTTTTAACATGTTTGTATTTGCGATAAATCTAATTGTCCTGGACTCAAATAGGCTGCAACACTAAATTCTCCATTGGAAATTCAATTTGTGATGCTTTTAATTTGATTTTATAAATTGTTAGCACTCTGCATCTAAAAGAGATGTAAAAGTATAAATAATTTTCATGTTTTCTACTGACATTTTTAAGCTGCAGTCTCAGTTTTTGTATTCACACTATTTGTTAAATGTGCAGTAACTAGGGAAAGTCACCGACGTGCTGCACGTAAATACTCTCCCTCAGCTTTTCACCACGAGAAAAGGCCTTTTGATGAACTCCGTATTTACGTCTTTTCTGCAATTTCTGCTTATTTAGTCAGAAAAGTTCCACATCAAGCCAACATACTTTAAGCTGTGATATGTTTACACTTTACTTTTCCAATTTTGTTGCTGTTTGCCGCCTTATTCCACTCCAGTGCTGGGGGGGAAGTATTGTGGACTAATGTTTACATACAAATCATATGATTTCTTATTAAACTATGACGCATTTCAGTATATAAAGTGGGTGATATTAGCTTCAGACAACATTAACGCACTGCTCACAAGTCAATAAACCACAATCAGTGACCATTCCTCATAAAAAGCTCCTTTTTTACTACTTTGACTTAATCCAAATAACAGAATATCTTCCAGCAAATTAGATTAAATGAACCACTGACCAAAACCCTGTTGATGTGAAGGTCTGCTGAGGACAGCCAGACACATCAGTCACTCACAGCCATATGGAAAACTGTGTGTGATATGGGGGCTGCAGTTGAGGTGGAGGGTGAGAGGGGGGCAGGCGTGGTGTTTGAGTAGAAATGATATGCTGAGAGAGTGAGAGTGAGGCCTCTGGGATGCAGAATACCTCTCAAGGTCCCTCCACTGAAGCAGGGCGCTGCAGCCCCTGCAGCCCCTGCAATCTTCGCAATCAGGCAGTAATGCAAGCAGCGACTGTTTCAGATTATGCTCAGGAAATCCTCGGTGCTCTCTGCTCAAAACAATTTACCCTGACATGAGCCCAAAAGAGTGCGTTTTGGGGGGCGGGGGACAAGAGAGCTGTCCTCACCGGAGACCAGATTCTGTCCCACAAAAAAGTATTATTATTATTATTGTTATTATTATTATATTATTATTATTATTATGGTGTCTATAAGGGAGTGTCTACAAATGCTGGTATCTGATTGTTCAGTTGTAGCTATTAGTCTTTTATTAAACCCTGCTTATTTTGTTTTGTTTTGTTTAAATTCTGTATATATATCATCAGCCAGTAATATCAGCCATATATTTTTTTGTGGAAATCCAGAGCTGGTAAAGGCTGAGTGGTGACTCTTCCCCATGGCCCGGAACCGACAGAACAAACTCTCGGAGAGAGCAAAGAAAACACGGCAACAAAAAGCCAATGATCCTCAGCACTCGGGCTAAAAATGACGAGAAAAAAAAAAAAAAAAAGAAAGAAAGAAAGAAAGAAAAAAACTCTTTCCATTGGCCAAACATTGTATTATGGAGCAGAGACGATTTTCAAAGCTCCCAGAGCTGGTTCGTGTGTACACAACATCCTCCTGACGGGCAGCTGCTGATGTTGACTCACATTTGTATTAAATTGAATTTCCCTTTATGACTCTTGGTTTATTGTTTAAAAACCAAAGAACCCGTGGAACTGGATTTAATCTTTCCTGCAAAATGACTCAGAATATTTCCCGAGTCGCATCCCACCAACGTAGATTTGTTTAGGCTGTATCCGTGAAGCATAATTTCCAACTTTTTAAATCACATACTTTTAAAAGTCTGCGCGTTTAAAAACGAAGACGAAAAAAGGGTACTTCAATTCGCAACTAATTAAAAGTAAAATTTCACTCATCCCTCTTTGCGTTTAAATGATTTGAACAAATTTGGGGCGTATAATCTACATTAATGACTATTTTTTTTCCCTTAAAAACACAAATAACACAGAGACAAATGTATTACTTTTGTTTTATTGGAAACTAATTACCATAAGTCTAATGAAAACGTTACCTCTTAGTTTCCATCGCAGGAAGTTGCCATTATCTTTCGTAATCTTAACAAAATATCATAAATTAAGCAAATGGGCAGTCCAGTTAAGTGTCCCGTTGAGTTAAGAGTTTCAGAAAGGTCCTGTTTGTGTGTTTTCGTGTGCAGGAGACGAGAAAACCTCCTGTCAGTGGGGATATATAGGTTAAGCGCATTAAGGAGTTTTGATCTAACCAAATTTAACGACAGACAAGTCAGTCTATATTATAAGGTAGGCTACTATAGTGTTATTTCATACATGTGTTCAGTCCGATACACTTATCAGTCTTCTTCGTGTTCTGTCTTCTTTTTTTGTTGTTGTAAAATATAATAATCTGGCGGCCTCTTTAAGAGCCCAAATCCACAAGACTGGAGGTTAGAGGTCCCAACAAGGAGTCCTGCAGTTGGTGTGGGTGTCCGTGCATGCCGTGCACCGGCTGTGGGCCCCCCAGCCCGGACATGGAGTACGCGGAGGCCCCGGGGTGACCCATGTTGCCCTGGAGCAAAAGCGCTGAGTTCTGGTCGGGGCTCTGAGGTGGAGAAAACTCGTCCTCCGAGCTGGACATGAGAGACTTTCCTCCGTCCAGAGGGGACAGCTGGTTCTGTTTGTTGCCGCCTGCGTTGCTGTTTTCACTGTTCTCTCTAGAAATGAGGAAGAAGAAGGAGAAGAAGAAGGGAAAATCAGAGGGCGTACTCAAAATTTAAAAGATGGCATTAGATGAGTGAGGTAAAACAAACATTTTAAGAAGCTGACATGGGCCTAAATATTGTGTACAAACCAAAAGTAATTATTTTGCTTTCGAAACAGAAAATGGGCCTTGGAGAAAAACTCTGAGACTCTAAGAAAACATAAAATTGATGTTTAAATTCACTTCATGATGAATTGTTATTTAGTGATTCTGTTAAAACTAGTGTGCTGTGTGCGTTTTGATTCCGCTTTAATCTAATTTAACCTTTAACACGTAGCTTAACTCAACGCAGTATCCAAAAATGTGACCACATTCCCTTTTTTAAACATTTAACAAATATTTCACAGTATTATTTGCAATTCCGAATTCCTGTATTTTATTTTATATCATTTTATTTAATGTGGATTAGGCCACAATTCCGATTGAGACGAGTGGATCATTTCAGAGGAGAGTCCATCATTTGATAACAACACGCTACTGTTTACCCACCTCCACTGTTATCACGACATGTCTATTTGGAAACGTGTCCAAAATTAATTAGGCCTAACACACACGCCTCTCTTAGAAATATTTCTTTCTTTGCTCCGTCCTCTCTTTCTCTTGCTTTACTGGTACTGTCAGAGCAGGGTGTGTTTTATTTCTCATATATTTTCTTGCTCGTAGCCGCAGTTTGGAAATACGTCTGCCAGGCTATGACAAACTTTAATTTGTTCTTGAAACATGCTGAACATTGAAATGTTTTCCATGGAGGGCTAAGAGCAGCGCCGAGGCTGTGACAGATCAACGTACCTCTCCTTCGCCTCTGCAGCTCTGTCTCTCTGCCGTCTGTTTTTGAACCAGTTGCTGACCTGCGTGGTGGTCAGTCCTGTGGCCTCGGCCAGCTCTCTCTTTTCCCGCGGGGACGGATAGGGGTTATGCGTGTACCACTCTCTCAGCACTCCCCTGGACTTCTCCTTAAAGCAGTAGCTGGTCTCTTCGCCGTCCCATATCGTGCGGGGCAGCGGGAATTTCCTCCGCACCCGGTACTTCCCTACAGCTCCGAGCGGCCGGCCGCGCAGCTTCTCCGCCTCCACGTAGTGCGCCTTCAGCCAGAGCTGCTGCAGCTTCGGGTGATTGTGCGGTGAAAACTGGTGGCTCTCCAGGATCTTATAAAGCTCCCTGAAGTTTCCCCGATGAAAGGCGACCACCGCCTTGGCTTTGAGGACGCTCTCGTTCTTGTGGAGGTGATCGCAAGCGGGTAGAGACCACAGGAAGCGACCGAGCCTCTCCAGGTTTCCTCCCTGCTGCAAGACCTCGCAAACGCACGCCACTTGCTCCTGCGTAAACCCGAAGGACGGTAATATAGACATGATGTCCGAGCTCACTCCTCCGCCCGAAACGCCGATATCCAAAGCGATAGCTGTCGTTTATTTTGATTATAGTAGTATAGTCTTAATGCAATCCAGCGCAAGCCGTCCGCGCAGCACAGGCCTATAGGCTATCCACTCCACTCCGGCCCCTGATGCGCGCAGAAGATTGGGATGTTGATTGTTGGGACAATTTGTTCCTGTTGGAGATATGTCAGGCTTAAAGGGAGCCTGTGCGTTTCGGTGATTGGCTCTCCCTCTGCCCTGCACCCTGTACAGCAGAGCAGGACTGAGTTTGCAGCTCCGTTTCCTCCCCAGAGGCAGTGCGTCAGGGGCTGAAATAGGAGCGCTCCCACCTCCCGCCCCCACAGTCCCTCTCCCGCTTCAGCTGAGGGAGCAGAGCAGCACCTAAACACTAATCAATTATTACAGGCCTCTTAAAAAGCCGTATTAACATGTTCTGAATATACATCTTCTTTAAACGGCGACCATATAGACTCCCCACGTTGGACAAGCCACACAGGGCTTCTCCACGCGTTATCAGTAACCACAGTCAGTGGAGTGTGAACCCACAAATACACAAAGCTTTTGATTCGTGAAAGGCATAGTTTACACTAAGCTAAAGAGTGACAAGTCTATTACGAACACACTTTAAATCTCTAAATGAAGCAAGCATTTTATAAAAACTAACACATGAAAATGTGATTTCTTAATTGTTTTTTCTTTTCTTTTTCTTTTCTACTCTTTTGATTTACCATCACTGCATGTTGTGGTGGACGCCCACCACTAATTACATGCAGACTGAACATTTTGTTGTATCCCCACCTTTGATGGTTTATTAATTACCGAAGGCGTTTATTTTATGGGGTGATATAATTTAATAAGTTCCTATGATAGTTTGGGTCCATTTCGTGCCATTACGCACGCCTTTTATATGAGGAACCTATAGTACCTGCCAGACGTGTTATGGGCCATAGACCACCAGTAGGAAACCAGCCACTTAAGTGTGTGTGTGTGTGTGTGTGTGTGTGTGTGTGTGCGTGTGTGTGTGTGTGTGTGTGTGTGTGAGAGAGAGAGAGAGAGAGAGAGAGTTGTGTGTGTGTGTGTGTGGGGGGGGGGGGGGGGGGGCTGATATGAAATACCACATGGTCTTAGCTTGCAAGACAATTTGCCAAACATCTTTAGCACTGGAAACAACAAACACCAAGTACAAATTCAGCAGCACACACAACACGCATCCTTCAATACAGTAGCACATTGGATTTGACATTTAACTAAATAAACCTCGATGCATTTTATTTATCCAGATCTAAATCCGGATAAATCAAGGACGCTCCTCTCTCCATTTATTTGCTGTTTATTTGTTCTCATTTCTGCCTCAGGACGCGTTTTTTTTTAAGAGGTCTTTCTAGACTGCACATTTATATTTCAGGGATTAGACGGGCACCGCACTGGCTCCAGTGTTTTCTGTGGGGTGAAACACTAAACCAATCCATTAGTAAATGAGTTCTCTGCGACACTGGTTCTTGGTGGTGCAGTTGTTGGTTTGAGCCATATAGATCACGTTTCTTTATCTGCACCAGAGTCTGTAACTAAACCCCCTTTCAATATGTCACATGGAAGACGACTCGGCCTCGAAAATAATATTTAACTTTAAACAATTTCACACACAACCACTTAGGAGTTCTCGCCAAAGGATATTTATTATTGGAATAAAATGCTTTGTGCTTTTTTTGTTTGTTTGTTTATTAGTAGCTGTCGATCAGCTGGAAAAAAAATAGAGAATACAGATCTACAGTTTCACAGTGGACTTGTAGTTTATATTTTACGATTTTGTGGACGAATAAGTTTGAAAATCAAAACAATAAAATATCAAATAATGTGAATGGGAAAGCCTTGAGCTGCTAAAAATAAAGACATTTTAATCCACGTCTCTTTGATACAGCTCCTGTCAGACCATATTTATTTCACTATTGGCTGTGTAAAATAATAGTAAAAAATTATACTAATAATTTATCATATTTATCCTGTCTTAAGCAGCCCATTCGTTCAGATAAATAAGGCAGACATCCTCCTCTTTGAGTAGCAGGTCTCTCGCCGTGCTGAAATTAAACTTCAGCCGCAGGAAATGTCACATTATTGGCTGAAACACACCTGAAAATCCTCTTATTTCATTTAGATTGTTTTCACTTTTCAAACCTCTAACCCAGGCTGTGGCAGAAAAGCCCTGTCTCTTTAATGTGAGAAATAAAACGGCTGCTATATGACGTTAAATGTTAATAAACTTAATTTTCATGTTTTCAATGAAAGAAAAAAAAAACATTGCCGAGAAGGACTGAACTGAAAGCCCCTGATTCAAATCCTGAGCTAGGTGGACACAGGCTGGGGTCTATGGCTGCACTCAGCCTGTGTAAAACCTCAGTGCTTCAGTAAATGAGCTGTCTGATGAGCGGCTCTCGGGTTTCTCTAATATCTCTACCACATTGCGCCGCGCCTCCTCCTTTAACCCGAGCAGCCCGGGGGGCGAGATTATTTCAAGATGTGGACTCTCCGCCTCTGCTCGGCCAGCGCCGGGCTCCTCGTACCCGGACAAGTAATGCAATACTCTGCTATCACTCGTTACTCGTTTCAGAAAGACGCTGCAGGGATTCCTTATTCTTGTTACAGATTTTTCTCTCGCGCGCCAAACTCACGTGTCTTTTAGCTTTGAAAAACACAATTTTCCCAACTTTAAAAAATCTATCTTTACTTTTCTGTAAAACCTAAAACGAGTCGTTGCATCTTGAGGAACATTTTGGCCTTTTTTAAAACTGATTTAATCAGCTACAGGGCTAGAAATTGGTTCGCGCTGGTGTCTGCATTAGAAATTATTCCACTTCAGGATAGTGGCTTATTAATCAGCCCCACTACTAGTACCTACCACACTAACTTGACTTTCATATTTTTTTGGGGGGAAAAAATACATGTAAAGTAGCGATGGCACCGCTACACAAACCGAGGGAACAAGAGCAAGAAAACTCAAAAGACTAGAAAACACTTCATAAAAATGTCATCATCAAAAACGACCCTGTTTCCTATTGGAGGGCTCCTTTTCCTTTTTCTTTTTTTTTTTCTTTTTGAAACTGTGGAGGAAAACTGAAACGGCCACTGGCTCAGTGAACAGATGGTTTTCACTCTATCTGAATTCAAAGTGCTATTTCAGCTGTATCGACTGGAACAAAGCTGATACTGTTTAAATTAAGTGAAAAATGTGAGATTTCCTCCGGCATTTTTTTTTTTTTTTTTTTTTTTTGAAGGCCGGACGTTTGTGTCATTCAATGGAAACTTCTCACTACATAAAATAATATGTAATTGTAGTATTCATTCATTTAAACCCAAATAACAACGACTTTTGTGAATTAATTTTCGCTCTTATAGCCAAACCTGACCAAAGTAATGATATGCATCACAAAAATTTGCAGCAGGAACATTTTTTGTGTGCTGTGTTTGACTCACCGCATTCAGATAAATGAATATAATCAGTGTTTTGTCATCAGCTCAGAGTTTCTGGTAAATTCAAGATGTCCTGAATGTGTCTTTAATTAAAACCTGAAGCGGTTTATTAGCTGAGGTGAGCGGCAGTAGGAAAAAAGGCAGCTCCTACTCTCAAAACAAAGCACAACTGTTGACATGAGTGAGTTAAATGAAATTGGAGCTGCAATTATCAGCTTAACAGAGTTTCCTGTCATGTTGGAAAATTAGACCTGGTACAAGTGCACTGGGGTTAGCCCCCCCATCAAAATCATTACGCATTTCCTCAGAGGACCACCTCCGCAAATATGCAATTACGGCTTTGGCTTTTTACTGCGCTCTGCTCGGTAAACACACCCCGGGCATACGTAGATGAGCGCATTTGTTTTTGGAGAAACTCTTCTTCTCTCTTTGCTGCGGGTCTTGGGTAAATAAACAGACGAGACGGGCAGACAAACTGGTAAACAAAGCGAAGGGAACGATTTAAAAACCGTGAGGCGCGGCTACCATGTGTGCGCGCTGGCAGGGAGGGGGCGCCATGACAATGCGAGCACGGCGGTCAAAATGTAACTCCTGGGAGGATGACTTTCTTACTCGCGATTTAGGAGTCACGCGGTTGTGCAGCAGGTGTGTGTGCGGTTTGTGTCCACGATCTTCACTGGCCATTTCCGTCCCCACGCGCTCTGCTCCTGTTACAAAGTGGTGTTTTTCACTTTGGGAAATACCTTTGACCACAGTGGTGTGGACATGTCGCTGCCTCCCAGCTGCTGTCTCTCTCTCTCTTCCTCACTCTCTCTCTCTTTCTGTGTGTGTGTGTGAGATAGAGACAAAGACTCACAAACTCACACGTACAAACTTAAAACTGCCCATATGAGTTATGTTTTCTGCTCTGGTCCAGAACAAACCGGTGAATCATGCTGGCAGCATCTTCCTCTTGCCACACTCGATGATGCAGCAGGCATGTGCACATACCTCCTCCTCTGCCAAGTGACAACTAAGGAAGAAAAAGTAAACCCTCCAAGGGCATTTATTTCCTTTCCATAGTTTATATAAACACTACTACCTACTCTCCACATCCCACTCAGAGCCAGTGGATTCTGTTTCTGCCAGGGCTTAGCTTGGCCGGTATGGTGGGTCTGTATGTGCAGGCTGGTACCCGCTGACCCCTGCCCTCTCATTAGTGGGACGTGGAGCAGTGGAGTACCGTGCTCCCCAGGTCATGTTACATATGGCTTGCAGTCTGCTGCGCCGCATTAAATGTCAGCTTTGAAACCATCTGAAAGATCAGAGGTCAGTGTTTTTAATAAGGCCAGAGTTCTGGGGGAGTTCCTTCTCCTCTTTTTTTTTTTTTTCATTTTTACTGCTGAATGTTTTACGTTCAGCTTTTGAAATTGTGGACAAAATGCTGCTACTTGAATACGGGGATGTTCCCTGGTTTTCACGCAGTAAAATCTAAAATAATTTCATGGCGTGAAAGTCCTCGTGAAAAATGTACGACACGACATCTTTGTGGCGGCAATTGTGCTCCTTTTCAGTCTAATTCATAGGTACAATACACAAAGGTGGATTTGGAGTTCTCTGTGCCCCCCCTCCCCGTGAGACCCACAGAGCATGGGCTCCTGCAGCAAATGGGATATTGTTCTGGGCTCCAACAAAGCTGTTTTCACCCTCTTCAATATTACAGGAGGAGTCACCTGATACCTAACAATCAGCTAATCCACTGCCCATGGCGACGAGGTCACCTGTGCACAGGTAACCTTATCCCGCTTGCCTGCCTCTCCCTCCCTTTCCCGATAGTCTCTGCCATTTTTTCTTCTCTCCCTCTCGGTGCCTCAACAGTGAGCACAGACAAACAGCCTCTGTTTATTTAGGTCATCAGTTAGATCATATATAACTCCTGTAGCCAGGATCCGTTGAGACGACAACTCCTATAATCCACCGCAGACTCGCTGTGAATCAAATAAAATCCCCCGCTGTTCATCCATTTGTCAAACCTTGTCTCCATCTTATCTCTCCAGGCTGGTTTGGTCAGATGCCCACTGAGTGAAACAAGTATTGGGTGGATTTTGTGAATTTCCAGAGAATCGCCTGAAGCCATATGAGGAGCTGAGGCTCTTTTCTGGATAGAGACCGAGTGTCTGTGAGTGACAGCGCCTAAGATTCATTCTTCCACATGTTGTAGTTGGGAGTGGGGGCTTTTTGGCCTCTGCTCAGGGAAAAGGCCATTGGATTGGACCGAGCTGCGTGGAGCTCCAGACCCCCCACCCAAAAGGAGCTTTACCTCTGGAAATCTCATTGCTGTTTATTTGAATTACAGGGGCTGAGATGAGAAAAGGAGGCCTAATGAACTCCAGGTTGCCAGGCATGTGCAAACGATCACCGCAGGTTTGCAGAGAGCTGCACAAGGGTTGCTGGATTACAGCATATGCCAGTTTCTCTACCCCAATCCTCACAGTTTGGCTACGCAGGACTTTTAAACGTTGGACATGTGTTTTTCGGTCTGTCATAAACTTACATTTCATCACAGATATGTCGTGTCACTAAAATCTTGAGGGAGCGATCAATCTAAAATGTTACCAGACGTCTCAAACCTAAATTTCCAATGCGTAATAATAATAATAATAAAATAATAATAATTAAAAAAAAACAGCTTATATGTTTTTATAAATATAAACTTTTATTGCAGTATGGAGATTTAGAAAAATACATTCACATAATTTCAGATAACAAACATATAATTCAAACTAAGATTTTAAAAAACAAAACAACAAAAAAAAAGGACCATCAATTTTGACTATTTGCCCACAACTTATCTTTTTTGGTGTATGACATTAAAGCACTGAGGATACTTTCACTGAAATGTCCACTCAGCTCCGTGCCATAAAATCCTGACAAAGAAAAAGTGTTACACGTCCACTAGCATGACGGCATGAGATTCACTGGTAAATGTGTACGGTTGCGCGTTGGCCGTGAGGTTGAAATGTGCTATTATGGTCATGTGTGACAGCAAGAACTTGAGGCTCCTGTTGTGAAAAGCGCACTTGACAAATGGGCTCCACGCTCACACTCAACTGACACCCAACAAATGTGCCAGCGATGGCGGCGGTGGTAAATCTCCGAAGCTGCTATATTTTACTGCCCGTGTGCGCCGACGCAAAAGCTTCAGCTGAGCCTACTTTTAGTGTTATTCACAAAACAAAAGTAAAAAGGCACTAGTGTCCAAAACGTTGTGATTACAATCTCTCTCTTTTATTTTAAAAGGTGGGACTATAAAAAACAAAACATAAAAGGATTTGTAACTTCCGTACTTTTGTTCCTTTTTGCAAAAGCATACACACTTGACGCTGTTTGCCTCTGGCTTCGTAGAAAAATATCACAATCACCGACATTTGGGAGAGACACACTTAAAAATGAAACGTGATATAGTACAGCTTCGTCACATCTAGTTAACATACTATGAGTTGCAGCATTATAAACAACATGTGATGAAACAAGATGTTTACCGGCAGCGCGACCTTTGGATCATCATTCATATCTTCGTCTCACTGGCTGATGATGAGGCTTGAAATAGGAGTCATTGCTGAGATAGTGTGCATTTGTTGAGGTGTGTCACGTGCGACATACCCTCGAAAACAAAGCCCGTTTGATTATGGTAGTGCAAACGCCAAGACAGAGCAACGCCGTGGTGTGTCTTACGTAGCAGAAAGGCACATTCGTCTTAAACTCCCTTCCCATATTCAAAAACTCCTTAGTCATTTGGTATGGTTTAAAGCACAGAAGCAGGGTTTTGCAGTGATTTGAGAGGCATTTAGAGAATTTAAAGTGCTTACTGAAGGACACTTATTCCTAAATCAGCAGCTTCATGTGTTTATTGACCTATTCTCTGTACGTGTTCAGTCCTTCAGTGAGGCTGTTGCTGTTTGACTGACCATTTTCACAGAGGCACTCTCCCCTTTCTCTCTCTCTCTCTCTCTCCCCCCGCTTCCAGAATGACCTTTTTGGTTTGACCCAGATGACGCATTTAGTTTGGAGGAACATCCCGGTCACATGACCCGAGGAATTCCAGCACCTGCTCCTGCAGATCAAATCCACTCAACAGGAAGTAGCAGGTGTTGTCTATAAAAATGCACATTTAAACATGGCTCAAATACGAACAGCAACTTCTTCTGTTAGCACATAACAGTCATAATGTTTCGTCTTATGAACGGGGCTTTTAAAACATGTCACAGGCTTCTTTTATTTTTATGATAAACTGATAAAGCCCACCCACACGGCTTCTCCTCTGACGAGAGTGCATTGTAAAAGTCAAAATGAACAAAAAATAATTTAACATTTAAAGGAAATGAATGGTTTAAAAAAAACACACACGCACACAAACACACACACACACACACACACGAAAGTATAAAGATTCACCATATCTCTGCTTGGGCGGACATGAGTGCTTCTGTGAGAAGAGAGGTTTGAGGTTAAAGGTCAGCCATGTCCTCGTCCATCTGCACTGTCTGTAGTTTGGCTAGCTCCTTCCCCTCCGCTGCCTCCATCTCCCCACACATTGCCCGCACCATTTCGTTCATGCCTCCCGAACCCGAACCGTCCACCTTGTTTTCTGAAAGGTTCATGTAGTTGCTGTTCATGCCGGGGCCCATCAGATGTGAGGGCGCGCCCCCCCGGACCTCGTGGCCACCGAGGTACTCTGTGGGTTGTAGGTGGTGGTTGCTGGGGTCCGTCTGAGCCATCAGGGGCGTGCTGACGGTGAGGGTGGTGTAGACCTCCGGCTCGTGGCTGGACGAGCTCACGGCGGTGACCTCAGTGGTCGAGGTTGGACCTTGGCTGGAGGAAATCTCCTCTGAACTGGGGGTGGTGTAGCTGATCTGGCCGCTGGGGTCCAGGTGGAGGCCGTGGTGGTACGAGGAGTAAACACCTCCCTCCAGAGGCTCCTTTTTGATGGACGGCTGACCAGCACTGTTCATGCTGTAGAGGACTGTACTGTGATGCAGAGATGTCATGGTCAGCTTGTCCTGCTGCTGGAATGAGTCGTCACTGGAAGAGCTCACTGCTACATTATTCAAAGGCATGGTACCTGTGGTGAGACAACAATAGATCAATACATATAGTATACCTCCAGTTTGACTACAGTAGATCCCATTCCCACTGCTGGATCCCCTTCTCACTTCCAGCTGCAGGCCTGCGCCCCGAAACTGCTGTTGTGTGTCTCACACACTCTGTGCTCTTTAAGCTCAACCCCACAGTGCCCCAGAGGACACATGCAATGGCCTGCCATGACTCAACAGCAAGCTGCGATTTTCAGCTTTTTCCTTATTATTCGTGCTGGTGCAGAATCTCTGTTTCATGTCAAAGTAAGTGCTGTAATGGCTTATCCCCTGTTGGTGCATTTCATGGCCTCTGATTGTCTGAAACATATTTCCCCTCCCTGCTTTGGAGATCAAGAGTGTAATGACGATGAGTGATGGTGACTTTGGAACTTGTTTTTAATCATCTCTGGGGTTTTGAAAGGACCACCACCTCTATGTATATATATATATGTGTGTGTCCATTCCCCTGTTCCTTCTGCTCTGTGTTATGTGGACTATCAGGCCCTTGGGCTATGGCCCAAACACAGACAAGCCAGCAAAGCAGCTAAGATATATTGGGTGGGCAAAGTGGAGCTGTTGACAAATCACCAGAGACGTGTAGCACTGCACTTAAACATTTAAGGAGGGCAAAGGGCAGCACTGACCTCTTATCAAGGGAGCAGGTAAAAGGCTGATATAAGACTACATCAGATTAAATTAGATCTTGTTTATTCTAATACAGTCCCATATCTTGTATGTTTGGTATACTTTAAGTATATTTATTCATTGGACTGTGTTATTGTTGCTAGTTCCACATCAGTAGGTTTCACATATTTCTAAAGTACAAAATGCAACAGAGTCACTTATTTCCTGAACCCACCTTGTTGTGTAATTGTTGAGGAAGAAGAGGCAGAGGAGAGCTGCAGGGGAGGAAGACCTACGTCGTTGTTGAGTAATGAGCTGCCATCGCTGTCAGAGACTCCACTTGGTACTTGGACCAAACTATAGCCACCCAGCTGCAGAGCACCTGATGGGGAGCTGAATGTCAGCACGGACGAGCCTCCATTCTGGGCAGCTATGGTGTGAACCCCCTCCAGCTTCACCTCTGCTCCATTCACACAGCCAGGGTAGGAGGCATACTGCAGGTTGGATTCCTCAGCATTGCCCAGTCCTTTCTCCTGTTCTGTCTGCATCTGCATGTCCACTCCAGAGCCCCCCAGCAGCACCCCTCCAGACGGCCTCAGTGGGTTGAAAGCCAAGGGCTGGATCCCCAAATTGAGCCCATTGAAGAGGATGTTTCCAGGTGAGTGGAGGTAAGACGAGCCACCGTTGTGGAACACGGTGGACGGTGTGTTACTGGTCACCAGGCTGCCGTTGTAAAGGCCACCGCTGCTGGAGCAAGGAGGCATCTTGATGTCCCCGATCTGTTGGATGACCACGCCACTGTCCAGAGGTCCCGTCTGAATGGGAAGAGCCCCATGGGTTATCACTCCGTCTGAAGAATTGGAGAGAGGACGAGGAGACAGCTCCTCCTGGCCTTTACTGGACTCATCCTCTGTGCTGTGGTTGCCGTCAGATTCACTGTGGAAAAAGGCAGGAAATGGCAAGTGTCACAAAACAAAAGAAAACCAAGGTGTTTATGTGAGTTTCAAGTGTGCAAATCCCTACTTGGATAAAAGACAACTCAACAAGCCCTGTTAGCTTTGTTTTAGATTTTAGATAAAACCATGACCCATGAATTTATGTAATTAATTATTGTTAGAAAGTGAACAAGACAGTATTTGCTTAAAATGAGCATTTTACTTAGTACTTTCTTCCCATTATGTATATTTCTGGGCAAAGACACACACTAAACACCGTTGCAATTAGAGAGTAAACGTGTGTGTTTCGCTCTATTTCCACCCGCATCTTGTCTACAGCCCAGGGCAGGCACATTTGTTGCTGTGTTATTACACAGCTTTGAAGAGCTGGCTGTGTTTGTGAATGTGTGGACCTCTTACCTCATGGAGAGCGGCACTGACAACAACCAATCAACGTCAACAACCGTGCCACCATTTGGCGCAATAAATTCTGGCGTGACAAAATGCCAGCACCGGTGGCGTGACGGAACAAATGGTTCAGAGCAGTTATTTGTTTCTCCCCCACAATTTAAAACGTTGAATTAAAATCCGTATTTCCTTCAGACTTCAAGCAGGAAGAGACTTTAAAAACAACGTGGATGTATTTTTATTCCTCCTTTTAAAAGACTGATTAAAACAGCTGCACTTCTTCACCCCCCCTGAACTCCCCCCAACACACGCACAAACACGTAAACCCACCACTACCAGGGAAATATATAAAGACAAGTTAAGACGGCAGTCTTTGTTTTAGAAAGCCGTGTTATAAACAGGTTTAAACCATGTTTAAGAATACTTTTACTGGCGATTCAAAACGGATTTATAATGGAGTGTGTGTCCTGTGAGTGTGTGCGTGCGTGTTCGAGACAGAGACAGAGGGGTCACCTCCACCAGGTGTGCGTCATCTTTGTTCACACAGAGGGAAACATGAAAGAACAGCCTTCACATTTCACTTCTGTTTGTGCTGAGGATTATGAAATGAAGCGCAGGAGCTGATGGAAGCTTTGAGATCCCTTTTTGGTCCGAGAGGGGAAAAAAAGTAATCATGAAAATGATTTATGTGCTGGTCTGGGACACACGTAGCGTCAGTGTGTTCATAGACACACACACACACATATACGCTACAAATGGATGAGAAGAAATGAACCATATAAGTTCTCGATTGAATTGTTTCATCTAAGTTACCCACTCTGGCAGTCACTGGAGTGTGTAAGTTGCTGGCTATATTGTTGCTTAAGGTTTCCATGCCCCTTAGCACCAACACACTTGAAACCGGATCTCAATGGCAACAGCCTCATATTTCAAAACATTAAAAGCGTGCTCCAAACGCTTTTGCAAATACTTTTTCTTAATTATTAGCTCTCGGTGATTCCCGTCACAAATTCACCCGACGGGAGATCACAAATAGACAGACTATTGTTAGTCACTGAATCGAGTGGGAATAGTACAGGCGCTCCTCCATTAAAAACTTTGTTTCTACGAGGAGTTATTTTAACGCGTATTTTACGCACAAACCAGCTGTGATATTTTTACAATTTGGTCGACAAAAGATCTGTGAAAGAAAAAATCAGAGGTGTGTTTCTTTTTTTTTCTTGCCTCACCTTTTGGATTGTGCTTCCGACGGGTTTCTGTCTCTCTGTCTCCTGTTTTTGAACCAGTTGCTGACCTGGGTCAAGGAGAGTCCTGTTATCTTGGCGAGATTTCTTTTCTCGGCCGGAGACGGGTACCTATTCTGATTATACAGATCCTTCAGCGCGTTTCGCGACCTTTCCTTAAAACAATAAACAGTCTCCTCGCCGTCCCAGATAGTCCTGGGGAGAGGGTACTTTCTCCGGATCCGGTACTTGTCCACGGCACCCAGAGGTCTCCCCCGCGCCTTCTCCGCCTCGGTGTACCGGGCCTTGTACCATAGATCTTGCAGAAAGGTGTGGTTGGACGGACTGAAACTGTGGTTCTCCAAAATACTGTACAGCTCCTGATATCGAGCCTGGTGGAAAGCAACCAGGGCTTGGGCTTTCAGGATGCTTTCGTTGCCGCGGAGCAGGTCACTTTGTGGCAGGGACCACAAGAACCTGGCCAGCCGGTCCACATTGCCTCCCTGCTGCAATGCCTCACAGACACACGCCACTTGCTCCGGGGAGAAAGCCAGAGAGGAAGCGGCGCTCACCAACAGCTCCGTGCGCACCGCGTCAGTGTTGGGAGTCGTGCGCTCCATGGACAACTCCACCGCGTCCAGCGCCACAAGCTTGATGCACTCCCGCGTATCCACCTCCTTCACATTTTCCCTCTTGATGTCATTTGCTGTTGTGACTTCTCCGGCAGAAGAAGAAGACATTTTTTTTGTTCAAGCCTTCCCTGGTAAAGTCACTCCTCCCAGCTCGATCAGGTTACCTCCTCGCCATGCGAATGCGATCGGATATCTGACAGCAGCTGTAAGTAGATATCTCTCTCCCCTTTTCCTTCCAACGTGACTTTTACTCTGCGGGGACTGGAGCCGGAGGGAGACACACTGGGGTCTATCTGCAAGAGAGCCACGCTATTGGCCGCCGAGGGCCCCATTAGGGAGGAGCGAGCGGGATTCAGACACGAATGTTTGGTTTCCAGCTGTCAGTCAAATAACTTCCAGTAGGCTAAACTCCCGTAGCTCACCTGTGCAAGGTGAGTTCTTTTGGGATCGTGGGAACGGGATATCCTTGTTGTCTGTATTGTCAGCAGCTGCTTTGACTGTAGGTATGCACATAAAAGCATTTTTATTCCCATATCTAAGAGGAAAATAATCCTGGGAGTATTGTCAGTCATTGTCTCTGTCTGAAGAGATTTGGGCCACTTAAATCGACTAAGAAAATATATGAGTGCGACTAGTTTTGTTAGTTACTTTACTTAATGATATTTTAAATGCTAAACTCGGTATACTGAGGTTTTACCGTTTTAAATCTATGTTGGCTCATTAAAAGCAGTCATTTTACAAAAGGGGAAAATGTTAAAGGTTTCAGCACAGATGTGAATGTTCTGAGTGTAGATTCTGGCACTCACACATTATAAAAACACCACAATGTCACGTTAGATAAAATAAGAATATCCCAGAACAACTGAACAAACCAGCATCTCCACATTTATGCTGACACACAGCATCTCATCCACATGCCTTGCCATGCATTTACTCTGCTCAGCTGTAGTTTTATTTCTCCTCCTAAAAATTATAATTTTGATATGAATAATATAGTTTTAGGTAACACCTAAGATACTTTTAGGCACATTGTGTGGCTGTCCACTGCTCCAAGTGTGCTTTGTATGTGTATACATTCTTGGTCAATAGAGCTTTTTTTTTGTGTGTGTGTGTGTGTGGTTTTTTTTTTTTTTTTTTTAGAAATGTACTCCAGCATTTTCCTGCCAGTTGCTGGTATTGTACATTTACATTGTCAATAAATCAATACAACCTAAGCCTGGGTATAGCTGTGATGAAATAACAGAGCATCTACTGTTTGAGCTATAGCTTTTGAGAAGACACACACATTATTATTTTATCATTATTCACTGAGTATTTCCTGCCTCTATACATTTATAGCACAGGATAATACACACTCCTGCCCATAACGTTGGAATATATACTTTTTCTTTTGCAACAGTGTGATTTATTCTTATAGATGAAGTAAATATCTTCTCAAAACTTTATTGATCAGTCTATACCAAACATATAACTGACCTGTATAAATAGGAATACAAAGATGAATGTCTCTGAAAACAAAATTATTCCAACTTTATGGGCAACAGTGTATTACATAGAGTCATAAATTCAGAATGAATATTTTCCCCAAACTTCACCAGAAACTATATGATGTCAGAAGCCCCGGGGATCTAGGCTGAATTTTGGTTTTAATTATGTTTTAGTTCAGGCTTCCTTTACATCATGGAATATATAGGAGTTCAGTGAAACCTATAATCAAAAGCAGCAATTTTATAATTCTCTGTAAATTCTGTTTTTCCTCAGATATCCTGGGACTTCCCATTGACCCTTGTATGTTGCTGTAACGCAGCATGACCACCGCTGCTGTGGAGGGGGGTTATCATTAAATAGGAACGAATCTTACTAGCGGCGTTTCCCGTCGGACCGCACTGGGTGAAACGCAGCGGTTCGCCGCTAAGGAAGTGACTGGAGAGCTGCTGTTTGTTGACATTTGTTGTGTTTACTTTTATATATTTTTGTGGCTGTGACAGAAATGGACGACCAGGGGTGTCCGAGATGCAAAACAACCAAGTACAGGAATCCGTCGCTGAAACTGATGGTGAACGTCTGCGGTCACACGCTGTGAGTATTTACATTAGACATGTACGAGAGAGAGAGAGAGAGAGAGGAGAGGAAAAACACACATTTGGTTATCAAAAGGCACGCAAGAAACTTCAAAAGCAGCCGCTAAGTTTAATTTCAGCGCCATATGCACGCGTGTTCATCTTTATATGTGGAGTATTACAGGTTTGACGTTGAATCGTTTTAGCCAACAGCTAACGGTTTGATGTGCTCTGTCATTAAAGGAGGAAAATGTCTGCCCCCACATTATTCTAGCTAATAGTTATCATATAGGTGATAAATCATTTTAATAAGCTAAACAGTGACTGTCATTCAAAGAACATAAAATAAGCTTTAAATAATACCCCACAGGTTTCTGCCCTCACTTGACCTCCCCACCTAACTGCACCCCCTGTTTTCATTAGACTAATGAAGTTCCTTGGAAATATGACTTTTAATGGAAAGTACAAAAAATCCTAGATGGCAGGGAGATGCGAGTCTAATAATGTGGAGTATAAACTCATAGTTTTAACCACACCACAAGTTAAAGCTTATCCAGAGGAGTTTAAAAAGGCCGTCCTTCAAATAAAGTCTGATCTAAACCAGAGCTGTGCCTCTATATTGTGATCAGAATAGCTAACCGTTTGTCTGTCTCTACCAGAGTTACAAGTAGAAACAGAAGTCCCTTCCAGGTACACATACCCAAACTGAGTCCAGTATATTCATTCAACCAAAACGTGACCTTTTCTGTGTTTGTGTCGTAATGCAACCATGTAAATTCTTACACATAAACAAACCATTTTCATTTACTGGCTAAACCTCTGTGGTGGGTCTGGTTTGATCAGTCTGTCACATCAACTCTGGCTTTATCCTGGGTGGGCTTTTCACAAAGCAGAAGATACTAATTTTACTTATTCTTCAAGTAATATCTTAATATTATATTTTTTGAAACTGTAACTTGCAGATATATGATATTTTTTTGATCACCTGCTTTATCACAGTTTTATGCAATGTCTTTGGTTATTCCACCATGGCGATGCATCATCCTCATGCCAGTGCTCGGTACAACTTGTTTGTTTAGCAGTATTTAACCTTGTCATCTGTTTAAAAATCCCCGACATTTGAATGAAGAGGGGAGAACTTGTTCTCCGCGAGCATTATGCAGTGACGGCAGTTGCCCGATGAGTGCATCTTTTTTCGACCCTGTCCGTTTATTGACCGCACCATCAGGAAGTGGTCGTGCTTTGTCATCAGGTCAGAGAGCTCATAACTCACTGCCTCTGTCTGGATGCGGGACTACACGCAGAAAATTAAAATGATTCTGCAATGAAGCAATTTGTGGAGCGATGTCCTTGCTCGGGTCACCTTGGATTTTTTTTATTTATGCAGCACTCAGAAACTGCTGCACTCTCAAACTGTATTAGTATTTTTGTCACTGGTGTCATTTGGCTTTTTGTTTGTGTCATGTCTCATTGGAGATACGAAGGCCTATACCGTAGCTTCAGAGTGTGTTTCAATTTCACACTTGCTGATTTCCCCTTTGGTCTAATCAGCAACTCTGTGTCAAAAAAACGTTCTAAGAAAGAAGCAGGAAATATGAAAGAAAATCGCAGAAAGCAAAATGCATGTACACGAACAAAGCATACATATACTGTGTATTTAATTAAACTCACAAACAAGCACATCAACAGTTACAGAAGTCCAAAGCTTGTTGTGGTGCAAGCCAGATCAACTCTATTAAGTAAGCGTTACAGTAGCAACTCAGTCTAGGCTAGCTTTGCGAACATTTTCTTTAAATGTTAAATGACATTTCCTTTAAAAGTTCGCAAATATTTGAGATAATGATCATCACAAGACAATCATTTCACCCAGTTTCTTTTCTGCTTTTCTCTGTCTTAAAATGTGAAGTGGATATTTACCCACCTGTTAGGTGGACAAAAAGCAATATGTGCAATACGCTTTATGAATATGGGTAAAATGAAACATTAGCTGAGCCTAGTTGGACTCTGCACTGGCTCATCCATTTAAATAACTGTAAACATCTCTTTGGCCCGCTTGAGTGGCCATTCCAGTCTGGGTTGACCAACCTTCAGCGGTGCATTGCGCTATTAAGCCTCTCTGTGCATCTAAATTTAAACCCCACCACAGCACATTCTGCATCCCTGTCACTGGGGGCATTTTGATGTGTGTTATTTATTGCCTTTGCACAATGACACCAGGCCACACTCGTCCTTTGGCATTTGACACTGGGCACAGGCAGGCAAAAACAATTGTAGCTTAAGCATACGGTGGCGATTAGTGGGTGAACATAGTGAGCCTGACGGGACAGACACACCTCATTAAGTTGAAACTAGATTCCTTCAAATGATAGCTGTATTTTCCAGGTTGACGTACAGTGGTAAAGTGGGAGATTTTTTTTTTGCCTAGGGTTCCAATATATATATAATGTTTGTTTATCCTTCTGGTCTAACCAAGACTACAGCATATTAAAATAGTATCTAAAAAGACTACACAAGATTATTATTGTTTTTGATGAACACACAAGTGACTAATCAAGTGAATCCCAGCTTTCCAGTCACATGTTGTACACATATGGGGATATATGGGAGCATCTGCATCTTCTTCTTTTCCTCTTGGCTTCAGAAACCCTCCTTACTTCAGCGGTCTTGGCACCATTTGCCTTCATGGTTTTCCATGACGCAGAGATTGCTTAAAGGAGTCGCATCACATCTCTTGACCTACTCTGTTAATTTTTGACATGAATATTAGATTAGACTGTGTTTCCACAAATCTGAAATGAAAAATATTGCCTGAAAAACAGTTATTTAGCTGAAGTGAAATAGACAAGTTCCATCGGCTTATGGTTTTCACTGTATTTTAGAGTATTATGAAATCTGATTACTGATTACTGAGGTTATCATTTAAAGAAAGCATTCAACTTAACCTCTTAAGACTGCTTTAAGACTTTTAAAAGTTAATATTTTTTTAGATCTCACACAGTAAGGTTTGGTGTCAGCATTTTTTGGCTGTGATGCTGCAGGTATCATAAGTCTCTGACAGGACAGAGCATCAAAGCAGGTTTAGATTACATACGAAGCCCGCTTGGTTTTGTCTGAACGCAGCCAGTCGGTGTAGATCGTCAGCGTCATGACGGAAACGTACAGACAGCACACCATAAAATAAACTCCTGTCTGTAATGCGGTGTCGTGCTTGCCCTTTCTTGCCAAGGTGCAGGCATCGTCACAAAAGGTGTGGTGGTGGCGGCGGAGTCTCTTTGCTGAGCCAGGACCCTGTTTACTTTCCTCTTACCACCCCCTTCCCTGACCTGCTGACAGCTGCAGATGGGAGAGATAGGAGCCTGGAGCTCCGAGCAGGACAGGTGAGAGAGGGAGGAGTTGGGAGCACTCAGTCAACGATAACAGCCTTGGGACACACAGAGATGGAGAGGGCTTCTAGAGATATAACTGCCCTGTGTCCTGAGTAATGAAGCGTAGCATGGGTGAGAATATTCTGGGTCTGCCTTTGATTACAAATCGCACACAGTCTGAAAGCTGTCACTAAGAGGAGGCACACTTCAGAAGAAAGATGGCAAATTGACTCTAAAAATCTCCTCCCTCTCCTTTCGAGGGTCACCCCTTTGCTCTAGAGTTACACAGGATTTCCCCTTTGGAGGGTTCTGTTGTGTGGTCCATTTATGGGGCAGGGGGCAAGCTACGCCCCACTCCTCGCCCCGTGTTGATGAATGGGCTCTTTGTGGGCCTGTGGAAACAAGCTGAATCCCTCCATCTACCTCCATATGGCCAGGCCTATAGATCTCCTGTAGCCCGAGGCCACGGCGAACATCTGCCTCTTCCAGGGTGCACTTGAGCAGGGGCTCCTCGTACTCTGAATCACCAACTGGACGACGCAGATGTTTCTGTCCGACGTTTGGCTTTCATTTTTTATATTGCTGCTTTATCTAAGCCAAGCTGAAGTGACATGCTTGTAAGATCTATTTGCTGTATAGCCGCTAAAGCTTGCTGTCATACTTGGCAGGTTGTGCTTGTTTGACCCTTATCTGAGACGCTAGGTGTAAACAGTCAAACTCCATGGCTCTGCAGTTTTATTTAACTGTTTTTCTTCTGCTCTGAATCCTGCTGATGAAGGGAAATGTCTTGCTGGATGACTCTGTCTAATAGGCTCCATCCTGATGAGAACCTTTAACTTGGCACCGTTGTCTCTAGTCCTTGACTTTTGGGAAGAAATGACTCAACCATACCATCGGTGACGAAAGGTGAAAAAATCTGCCTTTTTCCACTCAGCCTTGCTATATATTTTTAATCAAATCTGTCAGTACTCAAAAGCAGACGGTGCCATTTGGAAACCAGATGTCCATTTTTGTGAAGGTGGTCACAAGCAGGAAGGTGGATTCCTGTGGAAATAAAGCTCCACAGAGACTTAATTAAGAGCGTGTACTGTGCAAACGTTTATCCAGGCTCTCCGCCCCATCAGGGGAGATAAAGCAACATTCCCATTGTCTTCGGTGTCCACTCCTCACTTGAGTGTGACTGATGGGTAAACGCCTACCTGCATAACGGTGTGATTGATGGCTAAGCTGAGGATTGTGCCCTCAGGTAGGCCCGCTGATTGGTTGCCATGGAGGTTGTCGTGATGGTGCATGAAGTAAGCCTTCCTGTTTGAACCTGGGCTTCACCTGAAAGTCCTCATCATTATCCGAAAAGCGTTTCTGGCTTTTTGTTGAGAGCTGGTTACAGGGGAGAGGTATGCCCTTTACTGCAGGGAGTTGTGATTCATGGTTATATGAGGAACTAAAGGCCACCTGAAAAACTCATCATGACTGTGCTGTATTGCTACGTCTTTTTTTGTCTTGGAAAGTAATCACATCCATTAAACAGATTTATAGCAAATGCTTTGATCAGTTACTGCCTGGATTTCCACGGTATTTTAAAATGTGGCTTAAACCTCTCCATAATACAGCTTTGTTTCATTTGGGGACCATGTCAGGAATAATAATAACATTTCCTGCCAGAAAAGTTGGAAAAGTTCAAGTTAAATGTTCAAATAAATAATGTCAACCTAACTTAAGTTTACTAATAAAGTGCGGAATATGTAAAACACTGCAGTTGTCTTTTCCCGATGCCTTTCCCAAATTACGTAAGGCTCAGCCCATTCATATAATGACAGACTACACAGTGAATTACTGAGCTGGATTTGATCATATTATGCAACGCGGCAGAATGACTGAGGTCTGTTGAAAAAACAATAAAGCAAATGTTTTTCCACTGCAGACAGACACTCCACTGATGGGGTGTCAGACTAATTTCCTCTTGTCTGAGAGTGGGAAGCAGCCTAATCGACATTCCTATCATAATCCCAGCCATCTTTGAGCACTCAGAGGAAATAATCATATGCCCCATTATCACTTATTGTGCCTGATGATTGCTTACAGACATTAAAAAAGAAATATAACGACACAAATTTGCTTCACTCGGAGGAAAGTTGTCCTTCGGCCGCCGCATACGCCCACGCCGCCTCAATTCCTGTTTTGCCGTCTTCCCCCGCACAGATGCGAGAACTGCGTGGAGATGCTGTTTGTGCGCGGCTCGGGCAACTGCGTGCAATGCGACACGCCCCTGAGGAAGAGCAACTTCCGTGTGCAGCTCTTCGAAGACCCCACGGTGGACAAGGAGGTGGAGATTCGCAAGAAGGTGCTGAAGATGTGAGTGAGGGGGACCGTGAGGGTGAGGGGTGCGGTTCGGTGTGTTTATGTGTCATCCCGTGCCTCCTCCCACTCCTTAAGCTGCCTTTGTCTTTCTCATTACACTGTTTGTTTTGTAGACAATGAGTCTCCCCAGGGTGGGCTCAAACGGGAAGGCTCTTTCTCTGCCAGATTTTAACTTCTCTGCCCCTCCCTGCCTTCTCTCTCCCTCGCTTATCTGTTCTTTAATAGCCCCTTAATTGACATCTAATGTGTGTCTATTAGGCAGTATGCAGACATGGTATTATAAAATGGTTGATTTAATGGAGGCTATTAATGCCAGAGCGTGTTTGCTCTCATCAGGTCTTACTATTTGAATCTCTTCTTCCTCTCCTCTGCAGTTACAACAAGAGAGATTTTGACTTCCCCAGCCTGAGAGAATATAACGATTATCTGGAGCAAGTGGAGGACATAGGTAGGAGCACCAGTTTGGGAGCATCATGTAATGATTTCTCCTTGACTCTGGCTTTCACAAGGGGATGTTTTACAGGCATTAATGCCCGCCAGGGGCTCGGATTAGGAAAGTGCTCTGCCAATGTTAACATGTCTTGACTGGCAGCCCTTCATGGATGTATTACGAGAGCTGGATATGGTGTGGCCAGTCATCCTTACTACTTACTTGTACCAGCAGCCACCTGTTCTACTGCTGCACCAAATCATGCCCAGAAGCAGCAACTGCTATATTTGAAGTTAAACCTTGAATGCCTCAAGTTTGCAAATGTTCCTGTCAAGAGCTTATAAAGAGGTCATTTATTGTTAAACCCCTTTAACATTTAAATGTATTTTTATAATGGACCTTAAGCAGCCTTGAATTTAGACATTTTCCAAAGCTTGAATAGCACTAGGTTGCTGAAAATCTGTCACTTAACCCCATAACCCTCAGTGACTCAAAATACTCGTATTTTAAAAAGGCATCAGCCCATTCTGAATTAAATTAGGACAAAGCACCAGGTTCATGTCAGATTCAGAAAACTTTATTTATCCCCGGGAGCAGCATGACATAAAAAAAGCTTTTTTGTAAAACATAATGTTGAAACGATGGATCTGTTTGGTTGAACTGATCTGATTTATCCCCTCTCCACGTAGTGTATAACCTCACAAACAACATTGATGTGGAGAACACCAAACTGCGGATGGAGCAGTACCAGAGAGACAACAGAGATCTCATCCAGAGGAATAAGGCTAAGCTTGTATGTACCTTTGAGTGTATTTTCCTATCCATGCACGACATCTTCACTAATGATGATAAATGTGCTTTTTTTGCATGAGAAGTCAGACTGCGGGGTCAAATGCGGGGTGGAATTGCCACAGATTGTTTGGATTCAGCCTTGTGGTCAATCTTGTGACATTCTTTGCCACATACTGTTTTCTCTCTCCTCCAAAGACTCGAGAGCAGGAAGAGCTGGAGGAGTTGCTGCTGCTGGAGCAACAGGGCAATGAGCAGCGGAGACTGGAGGTGCTGCAGGAGGAGCAGAGGCAGCTACAGACGAAGAAGAAGAACAAACAGGCTCTGCTGGATGAACTGGTGAGATGCACACATATTGCATGTACATGGGGGGAATGATTCAGAAAGACCAGGAAAGAACAAATCACATTATGACAGATGTTCGGTGTTTGACACACATACTTCAACAGACACACACACGCACTCACTCAGCCTGAGGGTTCATGGCTGTGGGATCATTAAGAGCTTATTAACAGTCATTGTACTGCAGGCTGCATTGTTCTCTTTCTGTGATTCCAAAGCCTATTGGCTCCATTGTGTTGAGCTGCAGGCTTTGGAAGTTATTGTTCCTGCAGAGCGGGCTGCTGAAGGACCATCACAGATAGCTGGCTAAGCTGTGTGTTTGTTTGTTTAAGGCACAGGGCCTGTTGACTATAGGCAGATGAGATCAGCCCTCACCCCCCCTGGGGGAACCCTCCTGAGCATTGACATCTGTACGTCCCCGTTGCCAGAGAGCTGGTCATTCTTGCACGTGTGTGAGCACATACATCAGCACAGCAGTGGTTTCTTTTCTAACAAAAAATTAAAATGATACACTCAGGATTCACGTTGTTTGTTTCGAGCATTGATCCCCAAGCTCTTTGTTAAACGAAAAACATGCAAACTATGTGTTGTCATTCAAGTAAAGCAAGTACAGTGCCTATCCAAAACCGGTGTGTGTTAAATGTTTCAACTGAGACCTGAAGTTCAGGGAGCCTTCAAATCATTTTTGTTATATTATTAAATGCTAAAAGAAACTCTCAAGACTGCCCAACCGCTGCTGTCCACCCCTTCAAAACGTCCTACCTCTTCAGTGAATAATTTGTCCAAGCGTGTGTTCTTAGACCTCTGTGCTTGGCAACACTCCACTGAAGAAATTGAAACGTCCGACCTTGCATTTAATGGAGGTGAAGTCGGTGCCGTGCACTTGAAGCAGCGTCCCCTGCAGTGCCACAGTTTTGTTAATATGGCTTGCTTCAGTAATATGGCAGCTAGCCTGACAGCGCTGTGTGCTGATGGTTATACAGCTGCACGGAGATGCCTGGGTGACGCGCTTTCTTGCACGTATCACGCACGTGGGTTAACGTTCTCCTAAAATCGCTTTTGTCTTTCTAGGAGCAGTCGCGGCTTCCTGCCACCATCTTACTTGCTCAACACAAGGTTCGTGCTGCACAGCTGGAGACGCAGATAGAGCAGCAGAAACAGGCAGTGAAGCCCACCAGCCTGTTTTCAACTGGAATCCATATGGTAAGTTTAATACTCTTGGTATATTAGCTCTCAGACGTCCTTTTTATGATAAAAGTGTTGAGTTATGATTGACTTAAAGATCTGGAAAACTTATGGTGGTGGGTATTCATAAGAGCCTGTCACCATTGATGGGCTTTTTGTGCGTACCTCTTCCATAAGGCTCCTTTTTTAATACATTTATCAGACTGGCCTTTGTGGTTTCATATGAAAGCAGTATGAGCAAATAGCTTGAAGAAACCATATATACTGTACAGCACAATAAGCTGTTTACAGTAATTTCTTGCAGGTCATATACTTGTTTACCTCTGGCCATTAGTGGTGAGGTGTATCTGCTAATTTAAACTTTACGTGGAGTGCTTGTTGACACTGGCGTAGTGATATCAATCAAGACCTTCAAACAGAGGATGTTCCTGCGTCTGGTGCTTCTTCAGTGTGAGAACAGGCTCGCACCCCTTCCGTCATGTCATCACATTCCTCCGGGCCATCGGTGGGTCTCACAGAGCGAGCATGTGGGCTCGGGGCTTTTGACGCTCTGAGTTTGCAGCTTTGAGCACACCGTGTCTTGAGAGACCTTCCATTTGGCTCGCGTTCAGGTTTTCAGTCGTTTATTTTCATTTTACTGTGATGAGATAGGCTGTGTCATCATCCCCCACCCCCCCTCCACAGCAACCCTCATGAGGTATGGTTGTCTTCCCACAGTTCAGTGGTGCGTGGGAGAGATATCTGCTCTGTGCTCACCTAAACTCAAGCTAGGTTTCACGTTTTGATTTACTCAGGTATAACAAACACGTCTCTGTTTTAAGAAATGGCTGCCTCGTACACTGCCATTCAAAAAGCATCGGTTTGATCTAGGTGAATAACACAGTGCTCTAACTTTCTCCCTCTTGATATACAGTGTGAAGTCAAACTTGCTGATGGAGAAAGAAACGACACAATTATGTTGCTCTTGGCTTCTCCTGTGGCTGTTTTTCCTTGCTTTTTTCCCCCCACTTCTCTTCATCTTCCCATCCCCACGCTCCTGTTGCTGGATCAGACCTCTCACCATGCATCTGCGCCGTCAGGCTGAGAGACTCGGCTCAGGGGAACGTGTGGGTTTGGATTTCCCTTCGCCTCAAGAGTCCATAAGAATGACTTCTGTTTGACTTGGTGGGCTTTCAGCACAGAGCGGTAGATTCCTGCAGATTGCTGGAATTCATTTATCCGCTTGGTTGTGGTCTCTTGCTCCAAGCAGGGTTTCAGTTTTTCTTCAGCAGAAATTAGGGGAGGCAAATGTAAAAACACATTTTTAAAACTGGCCCGTATTTGTGAGATATTTCTTTATATCTTAACTAATTTCTGCCAATCCAATATAATATGATATTTCTATAATCGTTAGTCATTTGTGTACCCAAGCCAAATTGAACTATTGACATTTTTGCCATTACAAACAGAATATTTTTTAGCTAATGTATTTTGGTCCAACAAGCCGTGAAAACATTGTGTTGAGTGTCTTAAAGCCCCGGTATCTCTTGTGAAGTGTTTTCATAAATAGGAAACCGTTTGATTGTAACAGTGATGGATGGACTTGAGGCTGATATTTGACCTCTTGTTTTTCATCTGGATGTTTTTGGTTATGCTTAAGTTCACCAGTCACAGCAGCAAAAATATGTGGTGCCCCTCAACATCCCTCCCCACACCACCCCCTCCTGCTACTTCCACCACTTGCGTCACTGCATTTCAGCCAGCTGCTTCACCCTGGGCCAAGGTGAGCCGCCACTGGTGGCATGGCATTTCTGCATGTCTCCGAACAGTCCAATACATGGAATTTGTGGATGCCAGCTCTTCCTCAGCTTCCCGGCCATTCCAGACTTCATTTGAAGAGTGATCTAATGTTGTATCTAGTTGTGATATGTTTCTGCCGGCAACATGTAAGGGGACATCTCAGCCATCCTGGCACTGCTCTTTGCCAGGGCGAGCTTGTAAAGGGGACTCCAGGCCTGACCCTTCTATTTCTAGTTGTATGCTAACATTGCTGTTGTACTGATGCTTGAGGAAGTTAACCAATCCCTAGGGAAAGTAGTCTTAGTCCAGGTGTGATGTGGGGTGGGATGGGCCTGGTCTTGCCTCAGGAATGGTCTGGAATCACTCATTAATCCCTCACTTTGTAGGCTCTCTATTGAACGGACGACACGCATATCCGTGTGCGGGTGCGTGCACATAACACATAAATACCCCCTCCCCCCGTACCCAGTCTGAGTAAACATCCTTTGAAGAATAAAGTGTCTTTTAAAATAGATGTGCGCTAATATCAAAAGAGACAGTCTGCGTGGGAGGGAGGCGACTATTCACTGTTTAAACAGGTTGCTTGTTGTTGTCTGACACATAAGACTAGTGTCAGTGCCAAGCATGATGACAAGTCGCCATGCTTGGCACCTGCTCTGAGCAAAACACCAACATGGGGTGATTATATAAATGATGTCTGGTTTAAGCACATGCGTATCAAGGTCATTTTTTAATCTGTTTAAACATGTTTGCTTTGTTCATCTTGGTAAAGTTATTATATTTTCTGATTTAAGACTGCGTGTGTGCGGTTGGGAATTGTCCTCAGCTGCAGTGTCCCGTTTGAAAGCAGTTGACCGATGGGGAATCTCTTCACCTTGGGACAGCTTTCAGCGCCATCTTAAATGAAAGGTCCCAGCTTCCAGCGCTGCTGGGCCCAGTCCACTCCTCGCAGGCAGCAGAGCAGCTGACATACCTGACGAGGCCAGCATGGGCACCTAATGAAAGCAGAAGGCAAACACACACATAAACAAAGAGCAACTCACATTCACAATCAGCCAAATGTGGGTGGAAAGTTTATCCCTAAACATAGATGTGTAGCTGTCTGAAATATCCTCGGGTTCTCTCTGGCTTTAGTCCATTCTGCACTTAGGCGGTGGAATTTGACTACCACAGAAAACACAAGTACATACACACACAGACGCACACAAACAGACATGCTGTGAGCTTGTTTGCTCAGGCCTGTTTTACTTGGTAAAGTTGTCCTCTGCGGTGACCTCTGTTCAGTAGACATACTCGTCAACTCAGGACAAGCTTTGCTTTACTTTAATCTGGCAGACTGGCCTAACCTGTTTTGCCTGAGAGTTTTTTGCTTTATACTCACCACAACCCCCACTCACTCTTCTTCAGTGCTCCCTTCATATGCATAATTTACACTGTTGAGACATATAGTAGCAGACACCAGTGGATGTTACGTTGTTTATACTCACTTTTACCGTTTAAAGCATTTAAAAAAGCAAAACACGTTTGATGTGGGAGAGTGCATAACCCTCGACCTTTGGCTTCTTGCTTTTTATTGGCATGCAGCTTGATAGATGCAAGCGGCTTGGGGAGAGGAGGGGGGGTCACCTCAGGGGGTAAAGAGTGGCCTGAGGGCTGATTGGCACCGACACATGTGGGCATTCACACCTCTGCCCCTGCCCCTGGTTTGGCCCTGTTTTGGTTGGCCTCAACAACCCTTGCCCACGGGCAAGCCGGCCCAGCCCAGCGGAAAAAGGAGTTGTCAGCTTTAGGGGCTTTGCGCTGGGGCAGCTGCCGCTGGTCAGGCAGTTATATTTAAACTTGTAAGGCAAGGGGAGGCAATGTGTGGCAAGCAGTTTTTACACTTGCTACTTGCAACTCAGTGAGCCAGTGAGCAGCCCAAAGCTCTTTATCCATACAGAAGCACTGGCAGTGCCAGGGCGGAAGGTGGAAGTGAGGGCTGAGGATGGGTTGGGGCTTGACTGGCCCCTAACTGGGCGTATTAGTTTTATCCCCTATACAATGCTGACCACTGTTCCCCTTTCCATTGGTCTCATTATCACTTTATGCATTAGTGAAGAGGGTCTCGCTGACTCCCTAAACTTTCGGGAACCAAGTGACTGTTCTGTATGTGGTTTGTTTGTCTTCGTGAAGTTGCTGATGGAGAGGTTAGTCTCTGCAACCTTGATGTGTCCTGCAGAGCTGCTAAGTCAGGGGAGCGATGGGGTGGGGGGGTGGGGGTCTGCAGAGTGCTGATGATTGTGTTGTGCTTTGTGCGTGTATATGTGTAACATGTTTTTCCTTTGGCTGCCGTTAACCAGTTTTGACTAACACTATGAACACTGGATGAGACATTCTCCGTGGCCGACTGATGTAAACTCACCTATAAGCATTTAAAAGATCAACAGATTTGCAATTTCTATTTTAAATCATTAAAAAAAAAGTAGTACAATTTTACAAGAACCAACAGATGAAAAGTCATCGGCAGGTAATAAAAAATACATATAGATATGTGAATTGATGTATCGCGTGAAGGAAATTGGTATAAACCCTAGGAGCCCTTATGGCACAGACCCAGCCATCTCTTGTTTTTAATGTAGATTTGGCACATACCTTAGGGACAGACCTCTCAAACCTCCAAAGTAATGTGACTTTTATGAGACTCCTGTCCCATAAAACCTACATTAATGTCCGCCGTGTCACTCTGTCAGATGTGCTTTTCCCCGATGGTACTGTTTAAGATGGAGTAATGTCATGGTACATCACAAGCTGAATTAACCCCAAGAGGCGTAGAGCTGTTTGCCGAGCCAGCACAGCTGTCTCATCCACCAACTGGAGCATAGGTACCTGTGACAACTTAACTTGACCAGGTCAAGATTACCAGGTCACGATTAGTCTATCTGGACCTGAGGTACAGGCACAAATGAAGTAGGAATACTCCCACTGGCGCGATGGTGATTTCCTCAAATCATCCTCCCCTGCGGTTTTATTAAGATTGATGGCCCCCAGAGTTTCATTTTAGTGCCACGGGGGTATTAAAATAGTCTTAAATACTGGTTACACACACAAACTGGTAATGCACACAATGTATAGGTGGTAGAACAGGCCTTCATGATGATAAAAGCAGATGTTTGTACTGGCTCTTTGAGCAGTGTTGTTCCAATGGCCCCTGGTCCCTCAGCCATTTCTGCTCTGCTGGGCCTGGCTGGGGGTCTTCTCCCTCTCTCTCTCTCTCCCTCTCTCCCCTTCTGTTGCTTTCTTTCACTGGAGTATTTGGAAAACAACATTCATGTGCTGTAATTCACACAATCTTTTAATAGGACGTGATGAGTCCATGATTGAAAGTTTCAGTAGTATTATTAGGTGTGGTGGAGTTCTGAGAAGGCACAGCTCTGACAGCTTGTCGTGTAGTTTAGGTGTATCTACAGATAATTAATTTACATGTTTATGTAGATATATTCGGAAGCACAAAGCCTGTTTTTCGCTTATACGGGCTTTAAGCCGTGTTTGTTCGTGCTGATGTATCCATGCCAGTTTTGAAGGTGCCCTTGCAGAGGAATGCAACAGAAATGTCTCCAGACTAGAGGCCGGGTCTGTTCTGTCTGTCAGTTAAAAATCTGATTTACTGCACTTCAGCCATCTGCAACTCCCAATTTGCCTCTCTCTTTCTCTACCACTCTCTCTACCATTGTGGACTTCTGCATCCACACATTCGTCCCAGGGCATCTCCTTGACTGGCGCAGTAGGGAAGTTAAACGGTGCCGAAAGTCTCAAAAGAAGATGGATGAAGAGACTGGAGGAGTGGGAAAGTGAGGGAGAACGACTGGGACTGGGTTTGTTCGTCTGGGTTTCATTAGCCGGCGGTGGGGCTCCTCTGTGTTGGGTGACGGGATGGGACAGGATAACGGATCACTGGCACCTTAGGGTTAAAGGTTGAGTGGAAACCATAGAGAAGTGTACAGTATGTCTAGTGTTTTGTGCTTTAAAAGAAACACCCAACAATCCACTTGTAAGTGATGAAAATATGTTTAAAAATGTGAACGTAGATACGGGAAATGGGTTAAAATAAACAACATTTGGTACAAATGGTCATAAAATGTGCACACATGACGAAACTTATTGTCCCTTACTGTCTGTGTATGTGTGTGGCTGTGTAATTGTCGTCTTGAGCTTGTGCAGCCAAGAGACATGTTGTGTTTTGACATTCAACTTTCATTATTTGCTCAGTGGAAAAACCCACTCTGTTGCTGCTAATGTGCTGCCACTGTCGCTTGGCCTGCTGCTACCCCCACCTGCATGCATAAACCACTGTTGAATGCAACAGGTTTAGACTTGTTCCGTTAAGATAGCTGAAAGAAGTCCTTCTTGGAAATAGAATTGGGTGATATGGACAAAACTTGTAATGGAAAAATGTCCCAACAGAAAAAATACTGTGGGGACATTTACCTGACAATCATGAAATAATTGTAAAAATAATCTAAAATACTGCCATTGATCTACAGCATCAATGGTTTTGACCTAATATGCACATAATCTCTGAGGATAGACATTTTTATATATTTTCCTAATTAGAAGGAATAGACACTTACATATCATCAGTATTTAATGCTAAGTGTCATAGAATATATTTTGTAAGTGTGTAACTATGTTTTTATTTCTTTCTGTGTGTGTCGCTGACCTGGCAGTGACAACAACATAATGTTGTGTTTGGCTGAGAAACTCCGCATCGATTGCCATCTCAGTGTGCATCTCTTTAGTGCTATTGTAACTTCGAGCTCAGATTTAATTCCCCGTGTGCGCGCTTGCATCGGCCAAAGCATGTGTGAGGGCGGGCAGTCTGAGGCCGCGGGGCACATGTTACTCGTTTAGTTTGGTTTTCATCAGCTCCCCTCTGTGTTCTGTTGTTTATTCTCCCCCACTACTTTTCTGTCTTTGCTTTCTCTCTTATCTTTTCATCTTCTCTTTGTCTCCCAGTTCCTCTGCTACTCTCTAAATTAGCCAGTGTTTGTTTAAGCATCTTCTTTTTAATACTGGGTTTGTTTCATGACTCGAGCTCGTCTTCTGAGTCTCAGTACTTTTAATGCCGGAGAAAACATAGCGGTCTAACACTGTGTGGAAATTCCCCTTTGAAGGCAGAGGCCCAAATCGAACAATTCTACAGTGTCCTCAAGACGTCTCATGTTTCTCCCACGACCAACATGGTCAAGAGCATTAGGAACTGGAGTAGCCTGACTGAAATCTCAGCTTTGAGTAATTATTGACTGGATGTTTTATAGAGCAGCTAGACTGCAGCTTTCAGTGCTTGACATTGCAGCTTTTATGACTGCAGGAGCCTCGTCACCATAACAGTCAGAAGTTTAACAATCCCGAGTATTTGTCAGGGACATTCAGATTCATGCAAATTGGACAAACAATGTTGCGGTGAAACTGTGGAAGGAATATGCAAGCAGCAAGTAATCACAGCTAAATCAAAAAATAAAGCACTTCATTCACACTACATTTATACATAAGCAGCTGATTTGTCTTTGGTGGTTTCATGGGGAAAATACCAATAACCAGTTTTGATCCAAAGTACACTTCCTTTATTCTGCTTCAGATTTCCATAAAGAATAGCTGCTTAGTTTCCAGCAGTATGTTAGTCTGACCACGAGAAAAATGCTCGGTCATTGTCCTCTTTAAGTTTGTCCTCCAGACCAGCAGTGCATGAGGAAAATGAGCGTGTTGTTAGACCAAAACTCCCATTTCCAAACCAGTCTATCAAGAACTGGCGGTTGTTAATGCCGCAGTTTGATTGACATTAAGCCCATTCTGAGATCGTTTTTTTACGTTTGTGTCACAGCCGCAGTTTCCAATGTGACACGGCAGTGGAACAATGGCGATTGTTGTCCTTTGTTGATTGTTCTGTCTCTTGTGTTTTTCCTTTTAGCGTCAGAATGTGTCTCTGCAGCCCGTTCCCAAGATAGAAGAAGTTCTCTACCGATACAAACCCCTTCAAGTGGAAACCTACGGACCCCCAGTGCCTGAACTGGAGCAGCTTGGGAGACTCGGGTACAAATTTATTTACTCAGCATTGTTTACACATAGCTGTTGCCAGAGACTGGGTCATTTTAACTTCCTTCAAGACGTACAGTTACTATAAACTACTATGAACTATTTATTACTCAGCTAGTTGAATGAAGGAAGAATGACACCCTACCAGTTCATTGTTACGTATAAATTCTGTTTATTTAGTTTAATGGGAATAAATATCCACTTTCAGGCAGCAGGGATTTACATACAGGTATGTTCTGTGATGATCAAAATCAGATTCATAAAATTCATTTGATTTCCAGTAGAACTTCCCTGACAGGACCTAAGTAAATATTAAGTAAACATTTTAGCTGTAATAGTGTAAATGAATAATTTAAAAACTATATTCACTGAATACTGATGAAACTTCTTATAACTGCTATCACAGTAAGAAGAAGAAGAAAAAGGTTAGGGTAACTAAAGGACAGTAAAATAAAGTAATTATAATGAATTTATTTATATTGTTGAATTCAGAAAGGGCATGTTGTAGGTGAAGTGTTAGGGTGTTGCTGCAAATGTGGTCTGCTTGCGAAGCCTGATTCATTTCACTTGCCCCACCTCTGATTAACTGGGAGAGTGAAAGCTAAATGAGGGGGAGGGGGTCTAGGATAGAGAGAGGGAGTAACAACCATCACCCTGCCACAAGCCGCCACAGTGCATCTGCAGGAGCGTCCATTAACACACACAGGAAGTGCTTTCCCGACGGCCCCTTTGGGCCAATCAATCCACGACGCCATTGGTCCAGTCCTCACCGAATGTAATCTATCCATCAGACAACCCAGCGCCCGGCCGTCTGCACTGCAGCGGGCTGGCACTAAAGCCTGCCCACACGCTGAGAGCGGCCTGCTTTTATTGGGTGACAGAGGCAGGACGGGGTCATATTGTTTTCGGGGGAGCTGATTAACTTTAAGCACTGCTTCACGCTGACAGTAACCTTCATTTGGCTGAGATGTGCATATTTGAACAGAATGTCAGCATGTTTGAGAAAAGAGATTTCTAGCTTTATTGTTCTTTATTCTTCAGATAAAAGTTGCTATTGACTTTTGTCGCGCAATCACATTTACCTAATTACCTGGAAAAGCCCCGACTTAAGGTGAAACATTTCAGGAGAGTTTAAGCTGAATAACTGGTGCTTATTTACATTATGTATTCAGTGAAGTGCTGAGCTCCTGCTTCTTTTGGCCAGGCTAATCAATATGTAGATGAAACACATCTCACAATTTCTGCCGCATGCTGGAGCTCAGAGGAGGGAGGAAGAGGGGGGCCCCCCAGTGTCAGCAGTTCAGGGGTCCAGGAGGACCGATGCTGGAGAGGAAGGACTCTGCCACAGAGATAAATGAGGCTCTGTTCAGTCAGGAACACCAATCCCTTTGGTGCAGGCTGAAAGCAGCGACACAGACTGGCCCGTTCAGACAAACCACAACTCCCAAGATGCAATGTGCTGTTAAGTAAAAGAAGGGAGTAGTGCTGACACTTCTGCACAGTTGGCAGTTTTTGATTTAGCTAAGTTTGAGTTTTCTTTGATATACATAGACAATCAAGCTTCCTTATACACATGCACACACGGTGTCCTTTAAATGTGCTGTATATTTCATGTCATACACACTCACAGCCACCCTTGGTATTGCAGCCCAAGCATTTTGGACGCAATGGAAGTTGTGTGATGTGGTAAATATTCACAAGTGTATGTGTGCAGAGGAGAGGGAATGCAGGCAGTGTTGAGAGAGTGAAAAGTGAGTCCCCTGTGTGGACCGTTGGACTATAGCTCCAGTCCTATGACCTGTGAAGGGAATATAGTTGAATGTGTGAGGAGATATGGATGTGCCTGAGTGTGGATGAGGTGGAAAGGCCTGTGAGGGGGCAGGCACTTATTTTAAAACATGGCTGTTTGTCTTGGTCAAGGCCCACGGTGACAGCAGCACCACTGGTGATTTGTCTTAGACACCAGCCATCAAGTGAGACTGGAGAGCCGAGCTCACACACCCCCTCCCTGGTGGCTGCCAGGCCTCCTGGGCTTGCCTCTTGCACAGGATGTCCAGTCAACACAGGACTGACTGGAGCCATGCTTTTCACGTCAACTTGCTCTTTTCTTCTGCACCACTCTCGCTCTCTCCCAGTCACAGAGTCTGTGTCTTTTTCGCCTTGTCCCTTTGCCCCCCAAAAAACCGCAGGAGTGCTGTACAGCTGCCAGGAAAAAGAAAGGCCACACCTCTTTCACTGTCTCTCCCTCTCTGTCAGCTGTACCTGAATAAATAAGGGCTGAGCTGAAGTCCTATATTAAATACAGATGCCCTAATACCGGCTCACAGTAAAGGCTGCATGTTCAGGGGGCCTCCAAAAGTGTCCATTCAGCTTCCACCTCAGCAACTATCACCACACACACACACATATCCAAAGGCTCCTCCTCTGATGTGCATAGGTGCGTATGACTTGCCACAGAGGATGTGACCCCGACTGTGTGAGGTTTCTATAATGGCCGTATAGTGCTGTCCATCTCATTGATTGGCACATACCCAGACCTGTGCGTGAGCCGTAAGAATTATGAGGGAGACGATGAATGTAACACTGCAGCCTGTGCACTGCCATGGCTTTTTGCTTTTATGTTGAACAGTAAAAGCCTTTAATAAACAAAATCAAAGCAGAAGTAAATACTGCTTTCGAGACACAAACAGAAACATATGATGTTTACGTTGACGTGGCTGCGATATGAATCCCAGCGCACCGCACACAGAGACTGAAGCAGTAGCTGTGAAACTCCTCCCACCTCACGCTGACCGTCGCCAGCTGATGGACATAACCTGAAAAGAAGTACATTTATCAAAATACGCCACACTTCAAAGCCAGTTCCTATACCCTTCACAAGCTTATAGAGACAAATGCTCATGTACTATAAGAAAAAAAAGTGCTCTATTTTTGTATGTAGATGAGCATCTGGATCTGAGTTTGTTCTCTACCAGAACACTTTTAAGCTCTGACTGTGTAGGCGATGAAAGACTGACTGGGAACTTGGACAGGGACAAATCATATGGGGGGAAAAATAGGGGAAAGAGAAATTGGCTGCGGAGCGTTGAAAAATTCAACTCAAACCTCAAGTGCTGACAATGAAAGCTCGCCAGAACAGTTGTTTGTGTTGGCACACGTTGCCCTGAAATTAGCCCATCTCTCTCTGACAGAGGTTGCTCAATGCGCTTCGCCAAATGCCAGTGTGTATAATATTTTGAAGTTTTGCCTCCTCCCCCGCTCGGCATGGCTTTCTATAATTGGTGGAAAAAGTGAGGTTTTCTGTTGAGAGTGCTTGTCAGGCATCCGTCTCTTGCCGGTGGGGTGAAGGGGAGCAGCTGAATGAACAGAGTGTTTAGTCTGGAGCTCCTCTCCTGGGGATGCACTTCTCTGCACAAGGATGTAGTCCTTGGAGCATTTTGTCTCACAACAACTAGTCGCTATCTGAAGGGCTGAACAGTCGGTGGTAGTTTACGGTGACCTTCATTCATAAATACAACCAACCATTGACCCCATGACTTCATTTGGAGTGAATCAATGTTTTCATCAACATTTATACACGGACACAGAGAAGCAGTACATAAATCACTTGTGCACACACACACATACGCTAGCTATGTTTAACATGTACTTAAAGGACGCCTGCTCACTGTTCTGGTTGGGAGCCAGAGGTTAATGGGTCTCTGAGTGATGCTCTCCTCCTGCTTTAGCTTTCCACGCTTCCCATGGCGTGTTTATTTGAATGGTGCGCGCATTTGATTGTTTGTTTGTTTGTGTGTTGGCTTATACTGCATGTTAAGTGCTTTGGTGGGAGGGAAACGTCCTGGATAGTCAGTGGTGCCATCACATCCCTCAGTTCCTGGCAGAGAGCTTCGCTAGCCTCTCCCTGCTTGGTTGGCCCGACTCCAGATCTGAACTCTCCATCTTTCCAACTCTAGCCTCGCTGTCCAAGAGCACTGCCAGTGATCCTGGATTTGGCTCTGGGAGTTAACAGGACCACTAAACATGGTCCATAGAGTACTCTTGAATCCATTTCTGCCATCGCTAAATTAGAGCATATGAGGTTTAAATGGCATACAAATCATTCTTTCCTTCCCCTGCTTTCCCCTTTCACTCTGTGATGAGAATGCAAGTCAGCCATGATATTCCTCTTTTTCTCACATTATGCAAAAGACAGCTAGTCCAGAGGAATCTGTAGAACCCCGCCGTGAATAGCTTTTCCATGTAGCCCAGGTTCTCTGATGCCTGCAAGGCGCATGCACATCTGATGGCCCTGATGTGCCTGGAAGGGCCGGGGGGTTGGGTCAGAGGTCACTGACTGCAGGGGACCTGAGGTGCAGCACCAGGACATTGGAGTGCAGAGACTGACAGGAGCAGAGTGATGGCACCTTGGAGAGACGGGTCTCGTATTCTGGACCACAAATAGCCGTGCACTCGTGCGCTCTCACACACACGCGGCTTTGATGCTTAAGTTATGAGCTGAAGAATGAGGCGCCGGTTAGCGTGACCTTAGATGAACTCATTCTGGAGCCGTTGTCTTTGATCTTCTTTTACTACTGTTAGATAATGTCTCAAGCCACACACTTTTCTCTCATCCAGCCTATTAAAATATTCAGTAACATTGCCGGGTAGTATGATTTATAAAAGTGGTTTATTTGCAACTTGCATAACAATAGGATTTTCCCTCAAATACTTTGGGGCTGCCACCATAACCAAGACCTAAAGCTGAACTTGGTTTCTCAGATAACTGATATCCTCCATTCTTCCACACTACACACTCACTGCACGTGCCACTGTCTTGTGTTACTAGATCCAGCATAGCAAGTAACTATAGACTTCAGTGCTGTGCTTCACTGACCATTTAAGTGCTTCCATAGCTGAGATGTGAAAGCTTGACTGGGGCACGCAGATTGAACATTTGCATAGCCAAAAGAGAGCGCAAATGTGTGGAGGCTTGAGGCTAGCTATTTGACTTGCAAACATGTCTGTGTCAACAGGATTCCCTCTTTATTCACAGCATATAGCCACCACTTTACTTTGATAGTTTCTTGCTCCGCAGATGCCCGCTCTATCGTTCCTAACTATATCAGAAACAGAGTGAAGAATGGCCGCCGTCTGATTCCGCACCGGCCAACACCCAGACCATTATCCCGTCTGTCTCAGTAAACAGACCATTAACAGACAGAGCTGGTGGAGGCCGGATCACTATTGTTTCCCCTCCCATAGATCTGTGCAAATATTGATCTTCTCTTGAAGTATGAGTCAAAATAAGCACGCGCTGTAGTTGACTAGAAGCTTTTTACTTGAGGGTGAGTCATTTCTGACCCAAAGAGAGGGCGGAAACGGAGGGAGCAGTCCAGAATGACAGAGTGGGAGGTACGTTTGCCTTGTGTGTATTCTGCTTTTAGTGTTATTGTTTTCCCTCTCTGGACTGCGTGCCAGACAGACCACCAGTCTCCTCCTGAGATGAGCTCAGGCCGGGCCAAACCAGGCTGCTGCCAGCGAAGGAGACACCAGTGGGAAGGGAACTCCAAGGATAACAGCCCCTCTTGCTTCCAGATTTATTTGTATCACGGCCTAGAGGCGGCAGGGTCAACACCCAGTGGAGGGTGAGGTGATGTCTCCCGACTATTTTAACACACACTGGTGTGTGTAGAGGTTTGCAGCTGCACACTGTCTAGGGTTGCATGCTTTGATTTTGAGCCTGATGGCGCTCATAATTATGCATACACACAAAATGAGTGTGTGCGTTTCACACAAACATCTACAGACTGGAACTATGTGCTTCTCCTCTGCTCCTCGCCCCTGGGGCAAAGGGCCCAGCAATCTACAGGGGGATTAGCTGCCTCATTTTCCCCTCTTAAGAGCTAGAGAAACAAAACAAACTCCCGTCATGAGGGACTTGGCCGTGGGGACTTGCCACGCACAACCCAGGGTAGGAGGTACTTCTCTACTATGATGTATGAATTATGACCTTCCCTCTGCCGTACCTTCCCTGCCTTTTGTCCCCCCCACCCCCCTCCACCTCACCCCCTCCTTCCTCATATCCCATTTTTCTGCCTAATTGAAATCCTCTTTTGCTTTGCTCTGTGCGTGAGGTGCTCCTGTAACTGATACCTGTGGAGGCAAATCCCTCCTGGGAAAACTCTATTCTTCCTCTGCGTATCAGGGATCTATTCCCTCAGTGTTGCATCTAACTGTCAAAGCTCCTTTGCTCCGTGTGTGTGTGTATGTGTGTGTGCATGGGTGTGCCTTGTGCTTGCAGCCATTCACTGGTCAGCATATGTCTTTCCATTGTGTACAGCCCCCATTTGGTTAACGATGACACTGATGTCATGTCATTATCCTCCCTCCTCTGGTGCAGTTAGCCTCCCTCCTCCTCCTTCTCCTCCTCCTAAGCTTTCCAGGGGGCAAAGTTATCAAGTGGCGGCTCAGGAGACGAAAGAAAGATGCTCTGTGTGTCAGATGGCTAGAGGGGTGTGTTATGCCTGTCCATGTCTCTCCTGTGCTGTGAATAGGTGTGTAGCCAGTGAGCCAGCCTCTACTGCCCCCATCAGGTTAGACAAGAGAGGTGCAGGGCAAAGACTCCAAAGCCATGGATGAGCAGTGACAGGTGATGCACGGAGCAGGAAGTGACATTAAATTTGGGCACAGGTTGCACAATACGTCTTTATTGTAGGCACCTCCTCAGACAGTGTTGTCTCCTGTTCAGAAAACCGCCTCCTCGTTATCACTGACAGCTTAAATGTCATCAGTCACTCCAAATGAGAATGTATTTCTATAAGCGTCAATGTCAAGTGTCACCCAAAGCTTCTGTTAACACTCTAAACATGCTCTCCTCTTAAGTAAGTGTTAGCGATACTCGCCTCCCTCTGCTCCTCTCTTTTGGGATACAGAGGAGCAGACTCAGCAAGTCAGGGGTGATGATAAGACGCATGATAATGGATAAAGGGTTTGTAGACTAGTCAGCATATGATGTAAGCACACTGGACCCCCCCTTCAAACCGAATACAACGTGAGATAATCTGGTGGACAGTGGGTAGGCTAATGGCAGAGGATCTGTCTCACACACTCTCATGTCCCAGAGGAAGCAGCATTCAGTGGAAAAGAAGTGTGACCTATGACCCGTAGTGATGAAAGACTGCTGTTGACAGATATAGTATACCTGTGAGAGTTCTCTGTGTTTGGCTTGTCTGCGGGGGGTTTTGTTTCTGGACTCCAGCCTGGACCAGTTGACGCGTTCTCCTCTGGTAAAACTCTGCTTCGTCGGTTCGCCTTTGGTATCGATGCGAGCAGCTCTGCCCTTAGATAAACATGTATTCACACACATGCGAATTGTGTGGACAAACAGATGGGGGCATAAGCACACATCGCACATCCACACAATGCGCTCAGTGTGCTGTGTCTCTCACAGGGGTACATTTTCTCTCAGGGTAGAGTGTAGGAAGGAGGGGCAGATGGAGCAGCAGCGCTGTGAGTGAAACTGGAGCTGCCTGTGGAATGCAGGGGGTGTTTTGGGAGGACTGGAGTGGAGTTTAGTGGGTGAAGGGGGGCTGACTTGAGGGGGTAGGATGGGTGATTAGGGGGTGACAGCTGAGTGCTGACCCCTCTATAATGACAAATCATCTGGCAGGTGTGTGGCTCTGTACCCCCTCCAGCTCCCATCATTCCCAGGGAAGGAATCCTCAATTGCGGCTGGAGCAGAGCGCTAAAGGAAGACTTCCGGGCATTCACACTGTCATCCTGCAGGCTTGTGACTGTCCTTTTAGGAGTATGGGGCAGCCTCTGTTCAGATATAGCTTTCCTTGTACTTGCCCGCTGCCCTCTTTGTGCATTCAACACACCAGACTAAGCTCCTTCGCTTTATTAAACATAGCTAATGAGGCTTCAGTCCTTGGAGCAGGAGAGGGTAGAGTTTATTGATTTATCTGTAGACGTCATTTTTTTTTCCTTCCAGCGTTGTTCAACTGAATACAGAGTTTCTCTCCCGAACAGTCTGAAAGTCATTGTACCCTGTGTGTGTCGTGAATCACGCTGACGACAGGCTGAATCCAAAAAGCCTCTGATCCTTTGTGCTGTGAAAACAATTGCTGACCCTGGATCAGCGAGGGTGCTGTGAAAGCAGACAGGTGCCAAGCTGAGGTCTCGTCTCAGGTTAGTGCTGAGACTGAAAGAAGCTGCTGGACTTGTAGACTTTGTGGATTCTCACAAGATAAAAAAAACAAAAACAATGTTTTTTGTTCCTCGCAAAGAACCAGTTTAGCTTCTTTTAAAATAGTTGCATGGTGAATAAGAATGCAAAACTTTCATGTACAAAAGCAGCCAAACCACATAAAGTAATTCTACAGTGAGCATTGTTTAAGACTGATTCAGATTGCTCCACTGTCCTGTGCGTCTGCCCTGTGGTTTGTATGTTGATTAAGTGTCTGCTTTGCTCAAATAGCTATTGTAGCATTACAGGCCTCTTTTCTTTTCCACCAAGCTTGGGCTTCCTCAGACCTTCTTTAATCCTATTCTATCCAACACATGCAGTCTAGACAGGAGGCCCAACGCAGCCTGCGCCTCCGTCTGGTATCTACCGTTTTCCCTCCGGAGACCCAACCTCGAAGCGATTTCCCTGAAGCACCCATTCGGCAGCTACATCGCCGATCCAAACACACGAGAGAAGCCGCACATTCTCAGCTGGAAATCACGCAGAACCCGCCGGAACATTTCGCCACTTATCTTTTCACTTTGAATTAGCGACGGAGGCCGTGCGGCGTTTTCCAGGCGGCAGAAGCAGGGAATACTTTCGGGGTCCCGTCAGGAAAATCTTTGACCATTATTAGCATTAGCAGGAGACACTGGCCAGGTATGCAGAGTCCCAGACTCCAGTGGAAAAACCCTGTTAGCTCTCAGCAGTTTTGATCCAAATGCCCACGGCCTTTTGAAAGTAAAGGGTAATAGCAGATGGTAGCACTAAGAAGGTTCAAGCTGCTTCTATCAGATTCGATTTGTGCTGCTGGTGAGTCCAGCACTACAGTATGGTTTATTTCAAGAGAGGAGATGCTCATGTGAGAAAATAACATTTATCACCCCATTGAGTTGATGCTAAACCGTCAGTCGTATTCCCTCGTGGCGATGGCAGTCTGACACGCACACTGTCATACCGTGTTGTTCAGTCGTCTTCATCACCTGCACTCGTCTTTTCCTGCTCCCCCTAAGCGACATAATGGGCTGGTCCAAAGTGACCCATATTTACCCAATAATACAAAGCTTTGAAAAGACCCGTATCGAGTTGCAGCTAATGCTCCAGTGGGGCCCGGAGAGTGAAAGATGTTACCGGCCGAAACGGCTTGGGTTTCAGTGCCCTGCGAACAAAAGGCAGTCCAGTCCTCTGAGAGAAAGAGGGGACGGGGGGCTGCAGGGGTGGGAGAGTGTTAGTGCACACATTGAAACAGTAGTGTCAGAGGGGACTGAAGCGTCTGTTTCTGAGGAGTGTAGCCTGTGTGTGTTTTTTTTATGTCGTTTTATGACGGAGTCTGTTTTTATAGCTTAGTGTGCAGAACATATTAATGCACTTCTTGTTGTTGCACGTCTCAAGTGCTGTCAGCCTTTTTTTTTTTTTTGAATCTGTCGGCATCGTCAAGTACAGTCATGTGAAAAGAGTTTGTGTTTCAGCTCCGCAAACATCAGCCGGTGCACATGCGGCCGGCGTTTGTGGGAAGATGCGGATACAGCCGCTGAGTTAATGGAGCAGAACTGAACTAACCTCGGGTGTTAGGGGTGAGCGGAGGGCAGACAGGGTTGGTTTAAGAGAAGAGGGTTTGTGACGATGATACCCAAAGGTGATTTCACCTCACATCCTCCCTCCTCTCTCTTTGCCTCCCAACCCCCCCACCGCTCACCCCTCTCTCCCTTCTCCTTCATGTTCTCTTTTTGCTCTCTCTCTCTCTTTCTCTCTTTCCCTCCTTAGGGGCAGGCAGGTATAAAGTTACACAGAGCTCTCAGCTTTCTTGGAAGGAATGACCACATGAGTAGCTTGGGGATTAGATTAGCAGGAAGAGCAGACTTAGCCAGGCTGTAAATAGCCCACTTTTTTCACCATTAAAAAGGCCCAGTACAATATAATCAATAGATAGCACTCATCAGATGCAGGAAGCCATACGAGAAGACGTCCCTCAAGTGCTCTGAAGGACAGGGCTACAGCAGCTTGTGCCTAATGAAGTTATTATTAATCACTGGGCCTCCTGTTTTGAACTTGTGCGTTGTTTCTCTAGTGGTTGATGAGTGGTCTTCATGCGCGCAAGACCTGATTGACATTCTTCTCCCTTTCCGTCGAGCCACATTCACGAATGTTTGACTTTACGTGCTGATGTGACAGACACGCTAGCAAGCATGTTTCAGCTTTTATTTTCAGCGAGCGTTTTATTGGGTTACAAGGAAACCAGCGGAGCGCCTCGTAGAATCATAAAACACCAAAGCAAAACATGATCTACTCAGCGTGTTGTCTCGCCGACACCTTTTTTCCTCGCCTATCCATCTTTCATTCACGTACACCTCGACTCCGTCAGTCTCACCGAGCCTCCCCACAGGTGTTGGGTTACTCTGTAAAGCAGCTTGAATGGGCATAGAAATCACAGAGTGCTGTCTGTGCTCTTGAATCCCGTTTCACTTTGAAGTTTCCCCAGCTCACAGGAACAAGGGCCACAAAGCCAGACTCGTGTGAGGGCTTTAGACTTCTCTGCCAGGGCTCTGGAGGAGACGGAGGAAGGGGGGAGGGGGGTATCGATGGCCAAGGCTACGTGTTGTCTCGGCCGCTGGAGGAATTTGCTTTTTTAACTCTCCAGTAATAAACGACAAGAAAGCAGAACAGGCCACTTTTTTAATGCGCGAAAACACTGAAGAAAGGATTAGAGTGGTAGGGGACACAGGTCAACCCTCCCTATACACACACAGCGCATAAGTGGAGGGGCAGCTATCACTGTGGACAAGATGTGGAGACTATATTAACAGCTCCACTGCTTTTCTGTCTGTGAACGAATGTGAAAATAAACAATGGCTTTGGCAGGATACATCTGTTAGCACTTGAAAAATAAAAGACACCTATAATACTTTAATAGAGGCGTGTTGGAGAGGCTTCTTAGGCACAAGGTGTTCCACTGTTTGTGTATGGGTACGCCTGTCTTTGTTGATCCCATCAAAGGGCCAAAAGGTCCCAGTGAGCCAGAAAAAATTACTTCAAGTGTGGATTTAATGAAGAATAAACTTACACTCAAGTTACACTCAAAGGAAAACCAGCTCTCGGGCTGCCAGTCAGGCAAATTATTTACAAAATATCTCACCGAGCAGCGCTCTCTCTCTCTCTGTGCGTTCTCAGGTATCTGAACCACGTGCGGGCCGCTTTGCCTCAGGACACGGCCGGAGGATACAGCTCGGCTCTGGCGTGCTATCGAGCCATCGAGGATGCTTTCAGCGGGCTGTTCCCTTTAAAAGGCTGAACCCCTCAGGAGCTCTTCCAGTTAGAAATGTGACCGAATGGACTATAATGACAGCACTGCTGCCACGACGCCGATGTGGCGGGTGATGCTGTGGCTACTTTTTCGTCGAGGTGTATGTGAGTTTTATATTTTTATTTTTAAATAAAACACGGTAAACACTGAGGTCTGTCCATCTTTCATTACACAGATTTATTTAAAAATGAAACAACTCGGCATGTAAGACGTACAGCTCAGGCTCAAAAAATGTTGGTACACAAGGAGTCATTTGATTGAACTGAGCCATAATGTCATTTGATGCGACGTGACAACATCTGCAATAAGCAAAAAGAAAATTAAAACAACTAAAATGATTCCTGGTGTTCCAGGTCGACATCGTCACTACGTTGAATTTGTAGTTTCCTCACACTTCTGTCTCTTTGGGACTGGCTCCTCTGACGGCTCTGTGGACACGCAGAAATAACAGTTGTAAATTTTACTGTCCACCAATTTTTGCAGACAATTTGGTAAAAGTTAATACAATGATCAAAAAATGTCTGAAATCATATAGGTTTTTAAGAATTGCATGGATTTTATGCAACTTAAAAGTACATGAATAATAAGGGACTGATTTATAATGAAGAACAAACATTTCTATATTTGTGCCTCGTCTGTGCAGCTGTCATGATGAAGCTAAAGTAGATCTTTGTGTTTGACAAAGAAAAGGCAGAAGTTTTGAACATTTCTAAATTACAATCTGAGACTTCTCCTCTAAAAACTATTCCTTTTTATCTTTACATGTTTGGCTGCGGTATACTTCAGATTATTTCTCACCTGTGTTCTCATCATCACCGCAGAAGAGAACTTCTTTAGGGAGTGCGAATCTTACACACATCATATCTTTGTTGGGAGCTACGTTACGCACAAAATGCACAGAGCATCGGTCCTTCAGAGGGAATCCGAGGCTGCGGGAAGCCCTGGCCACCACGTCTGTGTCAGGGTCGTCGTCTTTAGAAAAGCCGTAGCAGTACACGGTGGGCAGGTTCTCATCACATGGAGGTTCCTGGTGCAGGAGGCCTCTAAATGCGTCCAGGAACTCCAGAGCCAAGGCAGGCAGGTTCATCACCACATGGATGCTGGCTTTTCCCTTCATCAGCGCATGCAGCTCCTGCTTCAAAGGTCCCTGGATGAACGCCCTGCCGTCCAGATTAAAGGTTCTGACTTTGCTCTCCACCTTGTTGAGTTTGCAGTTGTGCTGCAGCCATCGGTACGACTCCGGGTTGAGATCGTTGGCTATTACGTTGGCGCCCAAGCGGGCGGCTGGGATGGCGAAGGGTCCAACGCCAGCAAAGACATCGAACACTGTGTCACCACGTTTGGTGAGCTGCACCACCCGCTGGTGCTCCGTGCTCAGCCGAGGGTTCCAGTATACACGAGAAAAATCAAACTCGTATGTCACCCCGTTTTCTTTAACCTACAACAACATCACATGATAACCATTATATACATAATGTTATGAGATTAAAGCCTTTTTATAAATACCTGATATGTTGTGGACAACAAACACATGCATGTATCATTAACGGTGAAATAAATGGACGTACTTTGGCGACCATGTTCTCCTCTCCAGCCAGGACCTCCATCTTGAAGTTGCGGTAAGTCGAGTCGATTATATTTGTTTTATTGACCACACAGGTGACACCAGGATTTTTGTCCATGATCACCTGACCTGCAGTGGAAGCAGCAGAGAAGCAGTGGCATCAAAGACGTCCTACATTGATTCAGGCTCCCAGCTGTTTGTATAACTCATAAAAAATAAATTCAGAACCAATGGCGGGGTTTAATCAACAGCTCTCGTGTCTTCATATATTTTTAGATACGGTCTTATCATTCCAGTGGATACGCTGCTTTAGAGCTGCCTATCCCAGAACACATCGACCAAGACAGAACAAATACGGGCGCATTCCTGACAATTCAGAGTCCTGAGATGGTCGCTCAGCAGGCATGGCTGGCAATCCAGCCTGACATAATTCAATTTTCTTTATATAGCGTCAATAACAATCCAAATTGTCTGAAGACATTTTACAAAACCCGACCTTAAACCCCCAGAGCAAGTCTGAAGGTGATGGTGGCACGGAAAAACTCCCCTTTGAGCAGAAACCAGCTCGTATAGAGGGACCTGTCTGCCTAAGGCCGGCCGAGTAAAGACAGAAAAGTCTAAATATTACTTACAAATGTCACTATGCCGTCATCAAGAGGGATCTCTCATAAATATTCAGTAAAAGTAACATCTGTGTTTAATAATATTATAAAGGGGAAGCCTACAGACCCAACACAAACATATCAAGTTCAAGGGAGTGAGCACAGAACTGCTTTAACCCTGCAAGGTTGCATGTAGCTGTACTTGCTAAACAGCCAACTGTGTATTTTCTTATCTTAGTAATAATTGAATGGTTCAGTTTGTAGCATTCTGTTGTTGTATATAAGATTTGCTAATTCTGAGGTAATAAAATCACAACTGTACGTAGTCAGTAGTGAATAAACGCCAGTGAAAACAGAATTTTGATGCTTGCTAAATCCTACACACTGGCAATTTATAAATATTTCTGACTAATACGAATCCTACTTAATCATTCCTGCATTGTGTATAAAACTGATCTGATTCACTCAGTTGATGTGTGGAAAATTTTAGGGGCAATTTCACCTTCATCAAAATATCAGATTAAGAAAGACTGAAGCTATAAACAACAATCTGTTGAAATCTTTTTGTGTCTGCCTCTCACCTATGAGGCTTTTATACGGGAGCTGGTGGTCCCTCAGATTCATGTGTGCGATGTGTCCCACCCGGCTGAATGCGGAGGTCACATCCTGGCCCTGCGGGAGCACAGCCTCCAGCACTTCTTCGCTCTTCAGGTTGTCGTAGGTCAGCTTCAGCTGGTGGTAGTGCAGATCCTCAGCGACCTCGAATGACCTCAGGGCCTCGGCTTCAGCCTCGCTGAAGGAGCTTGGCGAGGACACTTTGTGAGGGTCCAACAGGACTAAACGATAGTCACTGCTTTCCTCTTTGTCTTGAACAACTCTGGGCACATTTGGGCGCTGGATGGTTGACTTTTTCAGGCTCTTCACTACTTTGTTTAATACCCGAGTGGGTACCCGCAGAGCTGGGACTGTAATGGCCTGCGTGAAGGCCTCTTTGTCCAGAGAGGTCATACCCCGGACTGCTGGAGGAGGCTGGTACAGCTTAGGCTCCATTATGGGCTTCACAGCAAAGCTAGGAGAGGTTGCACAGCAGAGGCTCTGGTAGACGGCAGCAGATTTTAGGTTTCTATGAGTTTGAACAGAGGCATAAATTCTGTTGAGGAGCCTGTAAAAGCAAAAGCGCAGATTTTACCACACAGAAAAGTGAACACGCACATATTAACTTTAAAGAAGTGTTAAAGTTGACGTAAACGTATCAACATGGAGCTATAAAAGCAGTAAATGAGTTTTCAGTGAGGAGAAACTCAGCGCTCACCTCAACATCCTTCGTTCACAGGCATGCTGGAGCTGCGTCTGCGTCATCGGTAGGGGACCAGAGCGGACTGGTGATTGGTCGAACACGCGGAGACTCGAATCTCGATTGGCTGGTGTTCTTTCTGACGTATCAAATGCGACGGAAACGGGAGGCACATGACGTAGGCTATCAACAACAACAGTCAGCTGTTGAGAAGTTTGATAAGAGGGGAGTTTAAAAGCGATTTTAAATGAACATGGTGTCATAATTCGTCCGCTTTTTGACCGACAGCCAAACCGGAGTGCCTGAGGCGAGCTCTGAGCCGGAGCAGTTCGTTATTTGAAGTTTGTGAGCTGAGTTTTTTGACCATGAGCGTTAATGCAGACGCAAACTCAGACAGTGAATACACTGAAGGCGACGTGACTGCACCTTTGATTGGAAATGTAAGTAGGTTCTCTCGCAGTGTCATTCATTTCTCAGCTAAGAGGAGATAAACTCCAAATAAATAGTTTTATTTATATAATTATTTTTTGTAAACTGGCAAAGTTACCGGTAAATGAAACTGTCTGACTTGTCATAATTTTCGTTATGACAGACATCACATGCTTTTCAACTTCCTCAGTGTTTTCTGCCTATGTCAGCACTCACAATGAAAGTCAGCCCTAAAACATACATTACATTATAACGTTTAAATAATTATACTACAGATTTGACACGTCATGATCTTTCCAAAGTCTGAAAGTTAACGTGCCTTTATTCAAGTTTAAATGTTTTATTCGAAAGCAGTCACCATTAAATGTGGTGTCTCTAAATGCTCATCCTTGGATGTGTAGTTTGTCTTGTAGGAAGAAAACTGCTGATTTGTTAAAATAACTAAACAGCAGCCGTAAGCATAGTGTCTTCAGGAGGTAGTTAAATACATGTACCTACTCTATAATCACTGACTTTAATTCTTTTTGGAGCGGGTATAGGAAAACTGCATACAGACATATGAGTGATTCTGTGATCAAATAAGTATTCTGTATTATAATGAAGGGGCCGAGGGCACTGACACGATGAACTGTTTCAATCGTCTGACAAAATAATTTTGAGTGGGTTTGATGAGTCTTCATTTGAATCCTTTTGAATAACCGTCTTTTAAGATTCATCAGTAATAATGGGCGTTCTAACATAGACGGTGATCTAACATAGTGTCGGTGGACACTGGTGATCTCTGTGTACTTACTCTTTTATGTAAAAGACAGTCAGTGACTGTAGAACCATTGGTTTGCTTTATTTAATGAGCTACTGTCATATCACGGTTTTAATTAACATCCACAACATATTCTTGATTAATTGTCGGTCAATAATCTCACACTTATCACAAGTGTGATGAGCAGCAATTTATCTGATCTGCTGATTTTCTGGTTTGGAGACCACCCATGCTGGGATATACTGTATCTTCACATGACCCTGAACATGGAAAAGCTGGTTAAAAATAAGCGTCATTTATTTATGGCATATCCCAGTGTCACTGTCAAAGTATTTTCAAATCCAGGTAATTGAATTTGCATTGCACGCTGCAGCCAGTCTGTATTTTCATCCATCTAATGTTAAAGTTTACATCCTGTCTTTCATTACTGTAACGGGGTGAATCGGATTCAGTGGCCTTGCAGGTCAATCCGAGCTTGTTGTGACACTGACACCAGAGTTGCCACTCGTTCTGTCCAGGATATCCCCCATTAGAGAGGTCAAGCAGTTTGGGCAGCTCCCCTTATCCTGAGCTCAGGCAGCTGTCCCACAGCCAGCAGCTCAAATCCCACCCCATCCATTCCCATTTCCATCCCTGATCCTACATGCCACTGCAGTGTTGTTTCATGACATCCATCATCAGGGCCGGCCAGTTGTTCCTAATACCGTTGTCATCTATTCTCCTAAGGCTTTTATAAAAATAACCAGATTTCTTCTGCATTCTGCTGCTCATCTGTCTTCATACTCACAGTGTTACTTCTGTATATTTTATCTATGTGTTATTTGTGCTGTGTATGCAGGGAGCAGTGCCAACCAGAGCCAGAGGAGCCTCCTTCGCCTCCTCTGTGTTTAACCTGATGAATGCAATTATGGGCAGTGGAATACTGGGTCTGGCTTATGCTATGGCTGGCACTGGCATAATTGGTTTCTGGTAAGAATGCATTAAATGCACAAACATTTGTTTAAGTAAGTCAGACAGAGATACAACTACAAGTATACTAATTTATCCTTCCTCTCCCGTTCCTCTGTAGCATCCTGTTAATACTTGTCTCCAGTCTGGCAGCGTACTCTATACATCTCCTTCTGAAGCTGTGTGACCAAACAGGTGAGACACTTTTGATAACACATACCTGTGGGTTTATCCGTGGCTTCGCTTCCTGCACTCCTGATTGAATCAGCGTGCGTCTTTATTTATTGAATCGTATCTGTGAGTGAATCAGGTGATATTTAAATGATGTTTAAAAGAGGAGCAAATGGGCCAAGAGTGGAGATAAAGAAGCGATGACAGTTGGATGTGGGCTATTGATTCCCAAACAGTTCCTGTTGTGTTCTGTGACGCTATCTATCTATCTAAGAGCCGTCCTGCCGTTTCCACATCTGATTATTTTTTAACTCTAGGTATCAATTCATATGAAGACCTCGGAGGGAAAGCCTTGCAAAAACCAGGAAAAGTAAGTGCCTCTACACGTTCGGATTGCAGAGTTTTCCCTGCCACTTATGCTGCCACTTATATTTTCAACATGACCAGGAAATGTATTCACACTAACAGCCTTTCCAAAATTCCTTTTAGGTTCTGGTTGGAATTGCTATTCTTATTCAAAATATTGGCGGTAAGTCAGCCTCCATCTCACTGCGCAGTTACTTACATTATTTCTGACATGTTGAATATAAACCGATTTTGTGGTTTTTAGAGAAGCGGAGAGGCGAAGAGGGTGAGGAGTGCTGCAGGGTCAGACTGTGGCCAGTTTAGTTTTGAGGCAGATAGTGCCTCCTGCTGGTGATCGAAGGGCTTTGTGCTGAGGTTTGCTCCCTCCCTCCCGTAGGGCTATTATCTGGATTCCCTGATAACCTCTGACTCTTTAGCCGCTGTCCTCTCGGCCCCCTCCTCTGGGCCTGAAACATGACTTCTCCTCTAATTGATCGCTGATGGTAAACCCACTCCCACCCTCTCTGTGTGTTGAGTAACCTAATGGACCCCCTCCCTTTATGTCCCCCCACCCCTCTCTCCCTCTCTGTCTCTCTCCTACTGCCATCTCCACTTGTTCCACAGCCACAAACGGTGCTTCTCAGACAGCCGAGAGCTGAGGTGATAGCTCCTCTGCAGTCATTAGTGGCACAGCTGAGTGGATTATTGCCGTGCCCTCTGGTATGTTTGTGGTTTTCCCAGCATGGGGCAGTATGTGTGAGAGTGTGAGAGCCAGCACTCCAGTGTGCATCTGTCTATACCCCGGGCCCCTTTTATAAGAGTGCAATTAGCCTCACTCTGGGTAAACATTCATCTGCGCTGCCAAAGGCTGATGGGCCAATTGACCTTAATTACTGACCAGCCCACGGCTCTCACAGCCCGCCTCTCCCCGTGCTCTTAATGAAATGAAAGTGGCTCTGTCTTATGTTGAGCACAATCTCCTACTATTTGCTGACCACACACGGGAGGTTTACCTCAGTTGTCCTTGAACTTTCCATACATGGGTGTTATTAGCAGTTGTTTTCTTACCACTTGGCCAATAACAATTCTTTTTCTTCACTCAAGGGCCTTTTTTTTTTTTTTGTTTAGAGACGTAAGTATTATCTTTCCAGGAATTCAAGTAGAAGTGCTGCTTACAGTAACCAAGTGCATGAGACTAAACCATTGCATCATGCCTGCTGTGTGATCCCTGTCAGTGTGCCTTTATTCGTTTGTGTGGATGAAAACAAAGTGTTTTTTGTGGTTTGCTTAAATTGACAGATGGACTTTTTACAAGGAAAGTTTTTGGCTAATACAATAAAGCAGCCGCTGCCTCAGAATAACCTCTTATTGACAGATCTTTAAGGAGTTTTTTTTTTTTTTTTTTTTTATTCTCAGAGGGAGAGAGAATGTCCTTGTGTCTGTGTGGGCTGGTGGGGTTATTGGAGGAATTTTCTTTTATAAACAAATACAGGATCCGAGGGATTATGGCTAGGCTTATTTAACGGCGAGTGCAAGACCTGCCCCGGGGCAATAAGGTCCCAGCTAACTCTGGCTATGCCTGGCTCGACAAATCTAAACGTCTTAACATTATCTCCCCTTCATGACTGACCACACACTGTATATGAATCCCTTTTCCGTCCCCTTCTCTAAGTGTTCCCGTTCCCGTTGTCTTCCTGGAGATTTTGGGGCTCGCAGGAAGTGACCCCGGTCCCTGCTCCGATTGGCCGTCTGAGTGAATGGGGAAGTATCTTGTTTCCCAGTGAGGTGGAGAAGGGGGAGAAGTACCTGGATTAGCGTCAGAGATCATTATTGTTAGCATTCCTCCCCCCCCCCCCTCGCACTTCTTCTTCCTGGCTGCTCCAGCAGTTGGAAGACCTGCATAATGTCTGCTCCTCCGCATGCAGGGCTTTGCTGGTGATCCCTTTGAGCTGCCTTCCCTATTCGTTTGCATTAACGCAGAGCAGTGGTGCCCATTTCCTCACGCTGGAAAACGCACATCATCCTCACACAGCAATTTAGAATTGCTTGTGGCAACATACGGTCATCTCTTCTGTGTTTGTGATTTACGGCTTCAGTGTGTTTGTTGGCTTTTATTTTTTATTATTTACACATTTTCTGAATCTGTTTTTCTCCCCTCAGCCATGTCGTCCTATTTGTTCATCTTGAAGTCGGAGCTTCCTGCAGCCATCAGCAGCGTCTTGAGCCAAGACAACACGGGGTGGGTATATACGCAACACTGTGAGCTCCCTGCACTCGCCAAAAAGGAAATTTAGTTTAAAATCTGTCACAGCTGTGGCTAAAACCAAGACATTTTTTAAATTAGCCGCCGTAAGATAAAGAATGAGTCATGCCTGTTCCCATGATGGTGTACATTATACGTTCGGCCTCCAAATACGTCAAGTTTGACACATCTGCACCACAAAACTACACAAACTGGAATTAGTTGAGCAAGGAGAAATGAGTGACTAATACGGTGGAAGAGGATCTCTCAGCGAAACACTGTACGCTACTAATAATTTCTCCATGAGCGATTGGGGGGAAAGCAGTTGGATAGCGTGAAACATGCCCAGAGGAAGTGTATTCATGGTGGAGAGCCATCCATCTCCTATCAGCAGCGGCTGTGTCTTTCATTGGCCTACGTGGATGAGCCTGCAGCTCCTCCTTGGCCAACAATGTAACTTCTATTGCATTATTATTGGCCACACCGGTTTAAGCAAGAGTTGTAGCTGCTCTCGGCCCTATCCGTCAACATCTGAATCTTCCACACGCAGCTGCTTTTTATTAGCGCGCTCCTTTCACCCCCAAATCTCTCACACATGTTCCCAGAATCAGACTGATACAAGGCGATATCAGTTTTGCCATTCTAATTACAGCTCGCTGCTGAGGGAAACAAAACATTTCTGTTAATGAGCGGCTTTGGGATGTTAACAGACGCTCAATTCCATCAAAGCCTAAATAAACGAGTCGCTTTATATTGAAGCGCATTACTTTTTTCCTGGCTCGTTTGTAATGAGATTACGGCAGAGCGAAAACAAAATTGCAGCCTGTATGTCCTGTTTCTCTCATCGTTTAAGTTCAGTAACAAGGCCAAAGACGTGAACAGCTGTGGATTGAGGACTGCGCTGCGTTGGCCGGATTTATGTTGATCTTTAGCACTGTTAGGAGATTGACTCATTGGCAGCCATACGCCTGCCTTAACTGAGAGCTATCCTGCGTCTTGTTATAGCGTGAAATTTTCCACATTTCATGGGTCTTCGAGGTATCCTGCGTCTTTACATTAAGCCTGGAGCCTCCTGAGAATCGATGCTAATGGGGATTTTTTTACATCCGTGAGTCTGTATGAGTGCAGAAGGGGCTTAATTAAGCTGCGGGCGAGGGCTTTGTCTAAACTTAGGTTAGGGTAGAAGTGATTGGACAAGAGGGAGTCGGGGTCAGAGCGGAGGTCTCCCTGACATCCAGTTACAGGGCAGAAACAGTGGAGACGCAGAGACAAATCCATCAGCGCCTACGGTAACGCCACAGCTGTGAAACTGCCAAACGGGGGTCAGTGGGTGTTGATGTGGTCGGAGCAGGTGCTGCTCACTCTGGGAGCCCCATAAAGAGTGGTGGAGCCAGTCCCTCATGGCCCCACGCTGCGCTCCAGCATACAGCAGCGCCAGGCAGCACCCTTCCCAGCCCGACCTCGACCCCGTCGGAGCCGGCATGCCTTCTACATGTGTCATCCAGAAAGACCACCCTCCCTCCTCCTCCTCCTCTTCCTCTTCCAGCTCCCCAATCCCGAATAAACCGCCAAGGCTATCCCTCAGCAAAGGAAAATATTATTCCCCCTCTCTGTGAAATGCGGTCACATCTGATGGAGCGACACAACGTTTGCATGTGAATTACATAATTGTTATGGTTTGCAAGAGCTAAAACCCTTAATTCATACCACATGATGAATCTGTCGCTCCGTGTTTGAGCACGAAATGGAGACAAATTTCCAGAGCCGGTCCATCTTAAAGGCGCGCTGCGTTACTCTCTGCCGTCCCTGACATTTCAGGGGATCATGATCAGAAGTGTGGCTTAATTTGACGTTGACCTTTTAATACTTCCTGTCCTCGCTGGGTTTTTCCAGACATGCCTGGTATGAAGATGGCAGGTTGCTTCTGATCCTCGCCACGCTCGTTATTGTTCTACCTCTGTCGATGTTGCCTAAAATAGGTAAGTCAGGAGATCTAGTAGCAGCTTCTTTATTTCCCACTCTGACTGGTTTAATGTGCTGCATCTTATGAGATGTTTCTCTCACCCTTACAGGCTTCCTGGGTTACACCAGCAGCATCGCCTTCTTCTTCATGCTGTACTTTGCTGTTGTGGTAAGCCCTCGCATATACCTCCACAAGTTTGTTAGGTTTCTCCCGTTGTTGACTTTGTCTTGTCTCCAGGTCGTGGTCAAAAAATGGTCCATCCCCTGCCCGCTGCCTCTTAATGTGACCACCCTGTCAGGTGACTTCCAGGTAGCAACACACGGCGTTTCTTTTAACTGCTACACACATTCACGTATAAGACAGCCTAGGTATGAGTTGTGCAGTCTGGACCAAACGGTCATGGCCATAGGATTAGGAGGAAAACCCATGAGGCTGAGTTTACTTCCCGTGTCAGCTCTGTCTGATGAGGACCAGAGAAGGCTGCAGAGCGCTGTGCATGAATGAACTTAGCCCTAAAAGGAAGGAAGTTAAACTGACCTTGTCTGATCCCGGAAGTGAACTCTGACCTTTAGCTATTATAAAGACCACACTATAACTTTGACCCTGGCATGGGCTAACTTCAGCGAATTTTGTTTTACATTTTAACTCTGAAGCCAGGCAGCAGTTTCTCTTTTCTATTATCAGCAGCCACTGCAGACGTCATCTCCTCTCAGAAATAACACGCCTCGCTCTTCTCCCCTCATTTCTCCAGATATCAAATTCCTCTGACTCAGAATGCACACCCAAACTCTTCGTCATCTCCAGTAAGGTACGGATTTGAAACCACAGTTTTTGCTTTCCACTGCACACACAGAGCCTCGGAGGCAGCGGCGGGGCGACAAACTGTTGAACGTCCGCCCGTCCGCTGCAGTTGTTTGACTCTGGTGACAGGTCACACTCTCACCAATGAAGGATTGGTTTGTATACGTGGAACTCGAGAATGGCGTGCGGCTGTCGTCCACATTTGTGTTACATGTAAAGTTCATACGTACACGTGACACAGAATTACTGTACACTAAACACGTGTAACAAAAAAACAAAAAGACGCTGTTACCACACAAGATTCCTAAATAATCACATTAATGAATAATGAATTAATGTGCAAAATTTGCGCATTAATTCTGCGTTATCACTCAGCAGTCTGGACTGTAATTTCTTCCTCTACACACCATACCTTCACCCACCTGCCCCTCACTGTTGTGTAACTCTGTGAGCTGATAATTTGTTAATGGCAGCCGTGCTCTGACCTGTGTGTGTTGCAGAGCGCCTACGCCATCCCCACCATGGCCTTCTCCTTTCTCTGCCACACGGCCATCCTGCCAATCTACTGCGAGCTGGAGCGGTCAGTTTCTCAGCTTGTACCTCAGCTTCCACTTTAAGTCGCACAACCAACCGGTCACATGTTATCGTTGCGCTCGGTGAATCTTTCTTCATTTGTTTCAGACCCACCAAGGCCAGGATGCAGAACGTTGCAAACATCAGTATCGGCCTCAGCTTCCTGCTTTATCTCATTTCCGCACTGTTTGGTTACCTCACCTTCTATGGTGAGACTGCAGGGACACTCGGCATAGAGTTAAAATAATTCACTTCAGTTTTTATACTTCCAGGCAGCTTATCTGATTGTTATATAGATTAAAAATATATTATACTGTCTGTAGCACAAACCTTAAAGGGGAGCTGCTGTTTTTTTACGACCTGGACTTTATTTCTGGCATAAAATATGATCATTTACCCATATAACCTTTGTGCCATTTGTAGTCAATCTGGAGATATTTACATCCTTGTATATCTATATAGTGGCAGTGAATGGGGCACCGGATCGCAGCCTCTAAATAACGCATCTGGGGTCTGTAGGTCAATCTCCTGACCCTGAATGATGATATCCGGTAACTCCGGACTCAACGGGGAATAGCACTAGCATACAATGACAAAATATTGCTGAAATGAACGAGTTTCGTGGCAGATAATACGTTATTTAGAGGCTGCGTCTCGGTGCCCCAGTCACTCCCACTGTACAGACTAATGACACCAAAGTTATATGGGTGAGTAAACGATCGTATTTTAGGCCAGAAATAAGGTCCAGGTTGTAAAAAAACAGTAGTTCCCCTTCAAAGCAGAACTCTTGGTAAAACATTTCAGACAGGCTTCTTTCCTTTCTACACATTTAGTGTGTTTTCACATTTTATATTGAGATTGGCAAAGCAGCACAATATGGAAAACTAATCCACCAGAGTCCTATCCACAACGATTTAACAAGAGCTAGAAAAATAAATGCGTTTGTCTGTTACCAATAGTCCTGGTCACATATTTGTAACTGAATGCCACCTTCTGGCATTCAGTTTTAAAATCAGTAATAATTAGTACATTGAGCTACAAATAATCTTCACCCCATTTAAAAATAAAACAAAAAACAAAAAGAACATCAAATACTCAACTGCCTCGATTTTGCCGACTCCACAAAAATGTTTTTGCTTCATTTGTATATAAAATATTTAATAAGAGCGAGAGGCCGCAGCCTTTCGAGGCTATCGTTTTCATTCCATTCATTGAGCTTTTTCACTTAAAACCCCCAGCCTGTTATTTTAAGATCAAGAGTAAAATCGGTAATTAATTTATCCACTAAATTATTTTGTGTGCCGTTAAAAGCAGATGAGTGGTGCTTGTGTCTGTGACCTTTCAAGGGCTTCAGTTAAATGTTTAATGAGGTTGCTGTGGCACCAGTGATACCTCGTTTTGTTTTACAGGCAAACTGGAAAGGGCCTCAAAAGATTTGAGTTTTAGACGACGATTCCTCATTGATCGTTTTCTCAAAAACCTGTATTAGATTTGAATGCCTAATAAACAGGTTTGTCCATGTTCGTGGTTTGCTCAGACAGTTTAGGCCCTCTCTCACCAAACAGGACTCCGTTGTTTTGCACAGACTTTAAGTAAATACCCTCCTATATTATACAGGCTGTGGCTTTTTCCTCAAATAAAGCATTTGCTCCAGCTGCTTCATCAGAGAAGCTTCTACTTCCCTCACTCTGCTTGTTTCCTGGTTGTAGCTCATGTGAACTCTGAGCTGCTGCTCGGTTACGATGCCTACATGCCGCGAGACATCATGGTGATGACGGTGCGGCTGGCCATCCTCCTCTCTGTGCTGCTGACTGTGCCGCTCATACACTTCCCTGTGAGTAGACCACAGTCTCCTTTTTAACATATGGTGGTTTCTTTATTTATGAACTATTAAGCTGATTTATTTATTGCTTGTATTTCTGCTCTTGAGCATTTACTTTTGGTTTCAACTGTTAATGGTGCTCACTAGTGAAGAGTTCCATATGTTGCGCAGTTTCTGTCTCCCTGCTACCATCATTGTCTTCTTCCCAGTCAGAACAACACCCATTTGTTTTTATTCTTCAGTCACAATCACGTAATACGAGTGCTTCTGGCCTGAATGAACTGTGCTTGTGTTTTTATCCTGCAGGCTCGTAAGGCTGCGATTCTGCTGCTGCGTGGAAGTCGTCCCTTCTCCTGGCCGATCCACATCATCGTGACTCTAATCATCCTGGGCTTGGTGCTGATACTGGCCATCTTTGTGCCTGATATCAGAAATGTGTTCGGTGTAGTAGGTATGTGACTCGTTTGAAATATAGTAAAACAAATGTTAGTTAAATATTGTAGCTGTTAGAATTCAGCTGTAACCGTTTAAATATTTGCACCAGTTTTCGACCAATACAGACATTAAGAGCCGCCATTATGTCAGCATGCTACAGTTATTGATCGGGGTGGCTAAAAACACAGTATCTGCTCATACATAATTAATGGAGCAGGCCCGCTCCAGCAGTTTATCAAGCTCCTGTTATCATACATGCAGTGCAATTCAAGTGCCTTTCCTGTGTGCTCCTCAGGATCAACAACGTCCAGCTGTTTGTTGTTTGTGTTCCCGGGCATCTTCTACCTCAAGATCAGCAGCCAGCCGCTCAGATCCGGTGACTCCATTGGGGTAAATACATCATGTTCAGTATATATACATCTAAAGCTCAAGCTTCAAAGAGGTCTGTGCCCACATTCATAAAACTGTCTCCTTTGTGTAATTTGTATGTAATTATTGTCTCTAGGCTGCAGTTCTTGTGGTCCTTGGCTTGATTATGGGCGTCATCAGCTTCACTGTCATTGTCATCACATGGGTGCAGAGCTCCTAATGCATTCTGGACCCAAATTGAGAACAGAAGAAGGGAAAATGCACTAAAGAAACTGAATGCTGCAAAAATAAAGGGAACAGATGAAAGCTATTACTGCACCTCAGGTACATTATTTATGGTAAAGGCATTCTTAACACTACGTTAGTGTTTTTCTGTACTTTATTGCTAATATATTCCAAACTTGGTGCATTTTCTAGGTGCTAATCTTTACCAAAGTGTACCAAAGTCAGACCAAACTTTGCCTTTTTTTAATCTGTCTGGAACAGAAGATGGCTGAGGTTTATTTTATCAGAACATTATGAGAAAAATCACCTTTTTTTAATTTCACCTATATCTTCTGTTGGTGGAGCATATGTAAACGATCAGCCTTGGTTGCATGTCATTATTGATAAGGTCTGATGAATTATACCCAATAACTGATAGCCAAGTGTTTTTTTTTTTTTTTTAAATGTACTGTCAATCATCTTGTTTTTATCCTTTAATCTGTTTATTAATTCGCCACTCACCGGCCAAACTTGGGATGTGATTGTTTCTCCTTTCCAAATCACCGGCGTTTAATAAAATTATTTATGTAACGACATGTCAGTCTGCTCATTTAACTGCGTGCGCGTCTTTATCGGCGCTGTGGAAAACTCATCAGTCAGATTCCTTGCCAGTTTGACTGGCAGGCGCAGTATTGATACTGAGCCACGCTCCTCTGTGTTGTACTGTGGGTTCAGCTTGTGGCTAATGAAAGCCACATGGCCTGTACGTTTCCAATCATGAAGCTGTTTAGGTTGTCTGCCTCTGGAACCTGCGGCCACCCGACTGCTGCTTTTAATCTGAGGAATTAGGAAGGTCGGCCCGTCGGCCCTGCAGAAGGCAGTGGCTCCCCTGTTTTCACGCCTGCCCTAAAGGGAGGTTCTCCAGTGAGAGGAAATATCTCCGGCTTCCATCCACGGCTCTGGACGACACTCCCATAAAGAACTACTGCTCAGATGTTTGACTTCAGTAGTAGTATTACCACAATATAAAAAAGGAATCCATCCCGAGGCATTCACTTTTTGTCATAATACTGGATAATTTAACCAGTTTAAAGCTTAAAACCTCTCTTTGTCGCTGTTTGTTTTACTGTTAAAGTATGAAAATCACTATAGCCGATTAAAAAATAAAGTGGAAACGTGGTAAAAGCGATGTGTAGTAGTAGCATAAAATTCAAATACACTCCTTTGTATGGGTTCATATGGACTTCTGCCAACAGACGGCACAAGACTGCCACCTAGTGTCAGACTGTGTTCACACCAGGACAGCTCATCTCCCTTCCATGAATCTTCCTCTCATGCTGTATGAAAACTTAACTAGGGAGAGATAACCAGATGCTCCAGTTTTTCTCAAGGCTTTATTACGTGTTGGAAACGTGCATTTTAACACAGACCAGAGCTGTTTTTATGGAGGCCTGACTGGGGCATGAGCCCTCACCCGCGGGGTGGGAGTGTTTTTGTTTAGTTAAACTCACTCACACCCTGGGCCCATGTCCAGCAGTATGACAACACCATCTCCCAGGGTTAAAGGATGGAATGAGGCGGAGGAACGATGGTGGGCTGAAATTAAGCCCCTGCTGGCAGTCTCCGCTTTTCTGTTGTTTCAAGAGGTGTCGGCTGTGTTCTTTGAAAATCATTTTCTGTTGTTGGAAATCTAGATAGCGGCTGGCTCTGATCCCACTCTCCTTACGTTGATCTTTGACATACTTTAGCATCGTATTGTTTAATTGTGCTGCCTTTGCTGAGAAGGAAACAAAAAAAAAAATAAGTCAGGAATAACTGGATCTGCAGAAAACGCTGCGTGCCTTCCCCGTGTCTCTGTGTGATTGGAACCTGTTAGACATTAGTATTGGCGTAAAGCAGAGCCAATGCAGCCTTCCATTTCCTCTTCCTGTTTGTGTTTCAACAGCAACAGCAGTCCAACGTGCCTTCACAGGTAGTGGATGTCAGAAACTGCGGCGGAGCTGGAAACATGAACAACATCTGCTTTCTGTTTACCCGCATAATCTTGTTCAACAGGCATTCCTGGCTGAAAGGTGCTTCAAGGGTCTTTTCACATAAGCTTTTTAATGCCGGTTGGCATGATGAGTGGTTTCCCTTGTTAGTCACGGTTGGGACTGCAACTCAGCAAATGTCATCGATATGGAAGTGTCATCACTGATGAAGTGCTCTCCGTTTAATTTTTTATTTTTTTTAACTCTCCTCCCATACTCTCCCTTTTCTCGGTCTAACTTCGCTCCATGCTGCTTTTCTGCTTTTAATTGATTTCCACGGTCTATCAGTAAACATGCTCTTTGTGTCACAGTAAAAGCATTCCTCGCTCTGAGGACTCTTTTTAAGACAGCAGATGCTTTGGTCATAGAAATATTTACCTTATTTACACTGAAATTTCTTCACGCTCTTTATTAAATCTTAGCGGAAGAAGGGCCAGAAATGGGGAGCGTTTATATTTCCTATTAGAACACTATCAGCCAACAAAAGATGTGGACAAATGTGTAACAGCAAAGAAGGTCCATTATCATCAGCTATACAGGCTGCACTTATCCGCTTATATGTACCATTGTGCCATTTGACATTGTCATCTGCTTCTGCTTTCTTTTTGTGTCTCAGACAATCCAGGCTGCATACGTTTGTCCTTCACCTTCCATGTATTGTGGCCATGAGAGCACCACAGGCCGCACAAAGCTGCCTTTTACCAAAAACGCTGCAAACTCCAGTGCTTAACCATTGTGTGCAGCAAACATGTTGACGGACACAATGGATACTCTTGAAACTCGGGGGGGAACTGACTGACAGCCTCATCACCTGTCACCGCCACACTCAGGACCGCACAATGACAGCAACACAATGAAACAGCACAAAGCATTGAGACTGCTAGATCGCGGTCCCCATAGTCACGCAAACATAGCACATCTCAGGGAGAGAATGAGAGATTTTATGTGGTCAGGGCCAAAATCAAGGTCAAGAGTGAAAGAAGCCTTCTGTAAACAAACAAGAGGAGGCTTACACTGTTTTAAGAAGTATCGCTGTGTTTAGTTATTTTGGCAGATGATGAGCAGGGGTTGAGAGGCTGTAAGGTTATTGATGGAGGCTCGGTGGTCAGCGGCGCAGTATGGGACTCGATGTTTTTCAGTGCTGAGTGGGAGTGAGCTTGTGTCTCTGCGATCCCATCAGCCCAGGGCTGAGCTCTTAATGCGGTCCTGACGCCTTTCTGGCGCAGGGGCCACGCTGCCTCACATCTGGAGCCAATTACCCTGGAGGGGCTGTGACAGAGTCCTCCCCACCACCACCACCACCACCACCCTCCTCTGTCCAAAGCAGCTCTGACCACTCTCGCAGTTACATTCCTCCAGTTTTCACAACAACACTCTTTATTTGGAAGAGAACCACATCCTCCACACTGAGCAGAAATTTAGTTTTCTTGCCTTTTAATCAGCTGATAAGGAATATCAGTGACTGTTAATGCGGCCACAATCTCAGTGTCCCCTTTTTAAATGCAGCTGGGAGCTTTGTTGCATACATTTACCCCTTTTATCTCTTTACTTACTCCTACACAGGCAAATAAAATTCAGTTGAGTTTCTTGGTCATTTTTGGCACAATATCTGCAGAAGAGTGTCAACTTAAGTCTTGTTTCCTGCGGTGGAGGACTGGCAGTAAACACGTTTTGTGAATAAAGCACATTAGGCACCAAATCAGCTTTTGCAGGTGTGATTTATGGCGTGCCTCTGCTTCCACACAGGGGAGCCCCAGGGATACTTATATGTGTGTTCAGCATGTAGGTTTCGACACAGCCTTACCTGAGGGGGAAAGTTGGGCTTTTGTGACCGGTCTGTAAGATGGGGGTTAGTCCTGGTGCTCGGACCCAATGACTGATGGATGTAATTGAGTTTGCGGCGGTGCAGGAGGTGTGGTGGGGGTGTATACTGGCCCCGGGAGGATTTCTCTCACCGAGGTCAAAGGAACGAGGAATGGGCTTCACCATATCTGGGCCATACTCTCCCTAGTCCCTACTCCCCTGTTTGGCACCAATGCTATGGTTCATTAGCTGCAGCTATAGGGTGTACCTGGGCACGGAGCCAGAGGATTGAGCTATCCTGGGTTACACAGACATAAATTGGAGCATAGCCTGTGAAACAAATGTGGAAACTCTACAGGTGGCTGAAATTACACAGAATAAAGAGAATCAGTCTGCTCTGAAATATGGGGAGCTTTTGGTAGCTGGACCTGTACTAGTGTGCAATAAAACTTTGGCATCTTGAGGAGATACATCAGAAGTATGCATTCATGTCTGTGTGTGTGTGTGTACGTTTAGGGCATGCACACGTCTGTGTGTACATGTACACGTCTAGCTCACAAGTCTGTGCTCTGAGTTGCAGACTTCTCCCGTGGGTGCATAAATTCAAGATTTGACCATGACAACCACTTACAGTGAAAGTTAGACTGGAATGAGGAGGAAGAGGTGCAGGGCAAAGAGCCACAGAGTTGCCAGACAGAGAAAAAAAAAAAGGAGGGGAACCAGTGGCAGAACAAAGAAACAAAATAAATCACCCCGGACTGTAAAAATGCCAGGTCTGGCTCCGTGGCAAAGACAGAGTGGAAGTGAAATATATAGATTTTTTGTAAGTGGCTCCATCATAAGAGAGATTTAAGCAGAGAATAGGAGGAGGGTGGAAGGCGAGGAGAAAATAAAATGAATTTCATAGTCTAGTTCTGCCCTCTGCTGGACAGTTAAATAAAATAACTCCATGTGGAAGCAGCTTTAGAGAAAGGAGGAACACTCTCATGACCTTTCTAGGCACAGAAAACATCAATATACCCTTACTCAAAGGAGTTGGAAAACAAATAACGTACAAGCATGTTTGCTCTTGTTGGTCAAGGTGATCTGAAGCATAAATTTCGGGTGAAATATGTTTTATTTTAATCCACCAGCTCGGACAGATAGCTTTGCTGCTGTTAGCTGTGAGTGCACTGACACTCCTGCACCAGGGCGATCCGTACGCTTGCCTGCTTTCTCATTACGACCTTCCCTACTCAGAAAGGTCATGTCTGAGAGGTTGTTTACAAGACAGTCTGGATCCGAGGGATGTGCAAGCTCTGGGACCCCGGCCCTTTATTTATAACAGCTGGAGCAGAGAGATGTGGAGCACTGACATTTGGCAGAGTGGGGTGAGAGGTCAAGTCTAACACCAATAAAGTGGAGACTTTGATCATGGCATTTATGGATGGAGCAGGCACAGCACCCTCAAAGACTACGAGAGAACTGGAGAGAGTGGCATTTAAAGAAGAAAGGAAAAAGGGATGGAAAGGAATTAAGTGGCTGAGCTTATACTTTCACTTTAGGGTTTATTTTTAATGGCGTTCCCTCTTGCTAATTTATTTGCCTCAAATATGAAAACAAATGTTTGACGAGACAGTGCCATAAAGTCTAGATTATTTTTCTCCATAATTATTTATTTTTATCTTTTTTTTTTTTTTGATCTTTTGGTCAAGAAACATTAACATAAAACAGACACAAACAGTAAATCATCTTGCTCAGTAGACCATTCATTCATTCTCCGAACATTTCTCATTTAATTTAAGTGACTAACAATCGTAATCATCACGGCTTGCTCCAAATTTGCAATCAATTAGTCTGTCCATCTGGGTTTTAATCAGCTGAAACAAATTGCTAAATGCTTTGCAGCAGTTTTGGTTTTGCTCTTGCATTAATGAGTTTGATTGCTGATTAAGCAATGTTGTGATCCCGTTTCTTTTTATTATTATCATTATTATTATTATATGTGCCAATGCAATGGCAACATGATCACATTTGTTGGAACGACTTTGTTTTAATGTGAACGTATCTGTGTCTCACGTGTTTCTCCAGCGTGTACCGTCCCTGCTGAAGAGGGAGAGGAGAGACCCAGCTCTCCTGGAGGCATCAGGCACACATGCTGTAAATCACGATCAGTAAACACACAAGATATTATGCAAACAAATACATTACATCTTTAGATTCTTTTGTTTCTGTCTTAGATGAGCAGACATGCTGCATAATGTGTGCAGCCTTACGGCCTCCAGGATCTGGACCGCCCATTACAGACTGGGTGAGTTGCTGTAACGCAGCAGTTACAAAATGATTACAAGTGTAATAGTACAGCTGGAAAATGGACTGAAATGAACGTGTAACAACATTAGTGTCCAACAGAAATGCAAAACAAATACATGAATAAATTATTAAACAGTTTTTTCCCTCAACGGGTCCAGTGTGATAACTGTGGCAAGTGGTTTCACACCCACTGTGTGTCAACGGACAGCATACGAGACGGCCAAGAAAGGCAAATGGAAATGTTCCACCTGTGGTTAAGCTGATATAAGACTATCTATACCTATATATATATATATATATATATATATATATGGAAATACCACAGCCGTGCTACATATAAATATATATGAAAAATGAAGAATCTGTTGCATCTAATAAAAGTATGTGTCTCTTTGTCCAGTGTAGTAGCACAATTCAGCATACGTTTGGACTCAGTTAGTCACATGATGTGGAAGCTACTGAGAAATGGATAAAGTGTTAATATGAAATAGATGAAGACCTTGATTCCATTATAAAGAGACATGTCCTATTTGTCCACCGTAATAGCACCAGTGTATATGTATATACCCTCTCAAGCATTTCTCATTGGATCATAAACCTGTAACCCTGATATGTTAGTAGGACATATTGAAACAGAATAAAACTCATTTTCAGAGCAATTTTTTATGTAAGGACATGGGACATCTCATTCCTGTCAAGCTGGTTGTTATAATGTACCCATGCCGTTAACAGATTAGTCACATCTTGTAGATGCAGAGCAAACTACACGTAAAAAAATGTGTTTTTTATATATATATAAACATGATGTGTGATGATAAAAATGTCAATAGAGGATTTGTGTTTTTCTGCAGTTCTGTCTTGTAGTTCACACTTATATCCACCAGATGGCGGATTTCCACTCAGCTCAGTCCAGGTGAGCCACCACAGTACCTTCAGCGAGCAGAGTGATGCATTCTGGTCAGTGTAGTACCACGCTCCTTTTTCTCAACCAGAACTACAAAGCCAACCATGTGACACAGCAAACCGACAGTGACAGGTTGAGAGGCTCTGTGTTTTGTGTGTGTGCGCTTCGTGACAAGTTATGCGGAACTTGTGCCTCCTCCTCGGCGTGTTGGTGTTGCTGCTTCCTATTTACTGAAACTTCTTGAAACAGGTTCACACCGAGAGCGCACAGCGTCCTGAGTGCCGAGAGTAGATATCAGTGCTGGAAGGCGGGAGGTCAGCAGATCCAAGTTTAAGTCAAGATGACTCAAGCTGTGCGCAAAAGATGACACCGGCAGACAAGGCTATGAATTTATCTCAGTTTAGTTTTGATCGGCGTTGAAATGAAGTGATCGGGGACGCTTTTTTAATCACACAACTTTTGGTTTTAATATTTATTTTTTTCGCGTCTTTCGTGCTCTTTCTTTTTTACATACATATGAATTAACTTTAATTTAAGAAAATGAAGTTTAATGGTTATCTGAAGCTGCGGATCGGCGAGGCGCTGAACCTGAAACCCACCTCCTTCTCCCTCCGCCACTCTGTCATCTTCAACAAGGCCCCCTCGACCCTGGACCCCTACATCGTGGTGAAGGTGGACGACTACAAAATCGGACAGACTCACACCAAACAGAAAACCAACATGCCCACGTACAACGAGGAGTTCTGCCTCAACGTGAACGACGGGAAACAGATCGAGCTTGCAGTCTTCCACGACACTCCGATAGGATACGATGACTTTGTGGCCAACTGCACCATCCAGTTTGGGGACCTCATCGAAACCTCCAACACGGGGGAGACCTTTGAGCGATGGGTGAGTGCACGCTTTACACACACGTCTGGCAGTCATAAACTGAAAACGGATTTGTAAATGTTTCTTCAACTTTTATAAACGTGACATTATAAACATTGACAGATGGCTGGGTGCCATCCCATATCATCCATCCCCCACCTGAAAGAAGGAGTGGAAATACCACAGCCGTGCTTGTACTGATACTGTTTATTGTTATTATGCAGCGGAGCTCAGTGGAACATGATTTATGAGGTGTTTTTATGACAGCTCATTCATTAAAATAAAATGTTAATCCAGGCCTGCCCCCAAGATGCCCGAGATTAACCCACACTGAAGCCATATGTTGTTTAAAACGTGTCAGTATCAATCCCAATATCAGGCATTGATCAGCCAACACCTGCCAGTGCATCACCCAGTACTACTCTTCTATAACACTAATACTTTGGCCTAGTGTACCAAATAATAAATGCTCAAAGCTTTACCAAAGAGTATGTGAATGCAGGTGATGCACGCCACTTTTTTTTAGCACACGTCATCTCTATTAGATTAATAACAATGCAAAACCTGTCTTAGCTGGTAGTTCATAGGTGCAGATTCTCAAATTTGTGCATAGCCTGCCAGGTTTATTTGCAATGAACCCGGGATTTATGGAGGCCTGCGTGTGTCAGGCCATGATGCAGATCCAGATTTTAACCAATTGCCGTAATCCAAGGACTGGTTTAAGGACTAAGAGGGCGCCTTTAAACAAAAGTGCTTGGAATTGTGTTTCTAGTTGGAAAGCCAAGCAGTTCAGTCAAAGTGTTTTCACATTTATCCGTCAATACCAGATCTAATAAGATATCTAGGAGCGAGAAGGCTTTTAGGAGACTACAAATCACTTGCTGAACAGTGATTCGGCGTCGGTTCAGGACACCTAGCATACTGTTAAGATCAGGCAGATGTTAAATAAACATCTCACTTAGAGTAACTTTGCCTGTTTTTCTACCTGCAAACCCGAGCACCGTCTTGTCGACACCAAGCTCACCCCTGCTGCTCGTCGAGGGCAAACCTATCCAGTTTAAGAGACGGGGTTCATGAAGGGCTACAGCGTCTTCACGTCTTATATGGCTTGCAAGTTTTCACTGATCAACTGTTAACGTGGTCTGAAACCACTCACGCCACTGCAGCTTGAAGGTGTTAATTCTGCTCATCAAGACCTTTTAACCCACAAGGCAAGGCGCACAAACAAACTCAGTGCTGCACAGCACTCTGCCTGGCTGTAAGACAAATTTCTCACTTCTCCTTCTAGAGGTTTTCAGGGTTTCAAAGCCAACCATACTTGGTTGAACAGTACACATAAAGAAACTCATTTTAAATGGTCACACTGTAACACTGTTAATGTACAGTGAAAACTTGGCCCCACCCAAGCTTGGAGTAGACACCCTGAGTGTCAGAGTGGTGTCACTCTCTTCTAGACAAAATCATTTAGTGCTCTATTCAAATCTGAGTTTCTCCCGTCTCACTTGCTTTCATCCCTCGAGGACTAAAAGCCGCTGCAGGTGTCACTGAACGTAACCTGAACCTGTCCAGACCTGGCGCAGCACGAGCAGCGGCTACGTACCACACTCTTTCTAGACATGTTTTCCTCTTCCACCACGTTGCCCGTTATAAAGAAACCCTTCAGAATCATAAATTTAATTATTAACACCACAGCTCACAGCACTTCTCACTTCACACACACTCGACTGTACTTAAAATGCAGTGGCATTGAGCGGCGTTTGAGTGTTTTTCACCTTGAAGAAACTCTCTTTACTACAGCTGTTAACCACAACTTCTTCAAAGTATTAATAGTGGTGCTGATTAATTGCATCCAGAGATGAGCAATGCATTTACTTACTTTGAAAAATTTTAGGAAACCAACACTTTGAAAAAAAGAAATTTCACAGTTGCCCTGCGCACACATGTTCACCAAGACCCCACGCTCTGAGGGGAAGTGGTGTGAAAGTGGAGCTTGGTTGGCAGTTTTAAAAGAACTGACTGGTACTGTAGTTGCCGTTCTCACTTCGAGATACAAACTCTCCAAGCTGTTATCCGCTCGATCTGAACCGTGAAGGGTTTTTGTGTGCTGTTGCGCAGTAGAAGTGCTGGGCTGGTTTGTTTCACATGAGAGGCGCAGGCCTCCACACGCCCACAACGCTGTTTATCACAGTGTTCCCACCTTCTGATCAGTGCTAAAGGGCTTCGCTGCTGTAGTACACGTTCCGCACTCAAACTCTTCTTTTTTTGTGTTCATCCCACTTGCATGCATACTGATCGGGGGAACTCTTCCTGCCTTATTCACGTCTTTGCAACGGTTTGTCGGACTGCAACTTTAACTTCAGCAGAATTACTCAGAAAGTTGCTCAACTCTCTAATTTAACTTAAAATAGAGTTATTCACAGGACTGACATCATCACCTTTATGCAACATGACATTTAGAGACGCAGGACTAGTTTCCTTTTCCACCCACCTGTTGACATTACATGTCACTACTTTCTGACGTCATTTTCTTGTTATTGACACTTTTTATTGTCTTTTATTTTCACTTTAATTAAACTTAGGTGTAATTGGACCTGTCTTGGTGCAGCGGTTTCTCAGACCTGTGTGAGACTCAGTGATGAAACCGAAACTGGGCTAAATATGTCCCCTCAACATTTTCCACCAGAGCTTAATGTACTGCATGTTTGGCTGAAAATGGCCCCATCACAGAGAGGGAAACTTCCTCCTCTGTGATGCAGCATTAGCTGTTCTGCTTTTTAAACTACAGCATCATGCTGCCTTTGCATCTCTTTTTATATCAGATCTGCTCCAACGGAAGTCCACGTTGAATAACACTAAAATAGTAAGAAATGTAAAGTAATCCATAATCCATAAATCTTGTGTGAGTGTGGACAAGAGTATTCTTTGGGACTCTGTGGCTGTTTCACCAGTGGTAAGAAATGTTTCAGAGGGCTCCTAAGGCATCGGAGGGTTTTAGTTCTTTCAAGGCTTCAAGAGTGAAAACACCACACGTAACATGCACAAAGAGGAAGTCTTCACTCAGTGGACAAGTCAGTCCTGCTGTCTAGACTGAGACTTGAGACTGAGACTCGACTAGACTGAGATGTGTGCAGGTGCCTGAAAACAAAAGTGGAGATCTTTGAAATGAAGTGAAATGAGTGTTTGACTTTGCACCAGGCAGAGCATGACACTGTCATTTTGGCCGTCACTATTTTCCAGGAAGCATTTAAGAACATAAATAGATCCTTGTTAAAGTGTGTAGCGACCTAAGTTTCCACTCAGTGGTTGCTGCAGGAAATATCTGCCTTGCTTGCCTGTCGCTGTCCACCCCATGAAAAAAACAAACATCTTCTGTGACGAGAACTCGCAGCTGAAGCGAGAGGTCACTGCAGCTGCTGCAACCTGCCCAACCTGCCAGGCCTGATCTGTGGTCCTTGTGTCACCATGTCTAGATTCTTTCGACATTGTGTACACACAGAAGAATGCAAAGTATGCAGACTTTATATTATGTGACCTCAGAGGAGTACGCCCTTTGTGACCTGATGGCTCTTTCTAAGCTGCAAATCAAATCCATATCAAGTACATGTCTTTCTGCTTTGCTATTTGAGTATAGAGAAATAACTGTGCATCGCATTTATGTGTCTGCAGGTGGACTTGGAGCCAGAGGGCAAGGTCTACGTCCTTATTACACTCACTGGATCCTTCACTGACGGTAAGGCTGCTGATACACTGGATAAAACTTCAGCACAATGTGTTCCTCCTTATGTTGGCATAGCACAGCAACCATTTCTTCCTCTTCTTCTTATCAGATATTGATGTCCATTCAATTAGTTAGTCAATTCTGGTGACACTGCTTAGAGTTCTGTTCTGAAGAGCCACCTATGAGTCATTAAATATCCATGTCTCCCTAAAATGTAATAACAGAGGCTGTGAAAATAGGCGCGCACGCGGATGCTTGTGACTTCTCAATAGCCTGGTATGCACAAGGACTTCTCTGTCCAGTAAAATAATTGCTTTCTCGAGAAGTCAACATTGGAGAACTAACATATGACTTGTAATCAATAAGATGAAGTTGAAGGGGACATGACTGTGCAGCCTTGTCAAAGGAGAAGTTTTTTTTTACTGTACTCACGAGCTCAGGCTACACGCTACGTGCCTCTGATCATTTTACCCCTTAAACAGTTGGCCCCCTCCCCACACCCCCTCATGTTTTATTCTATTAGCGAAGGTGGAACTGTTCCACTTGAATGTGGGTGTGAACTATATCAGATAAGTTATTAGCCTCGTGGTCAACCTAAAGGAGGATGTCGGGGCCTCCAAACAGCTGCAAGAACCACAGCAATAGAAATCACTAGATCATACTATGATAAGACTGGATAGTGTGGTTAAAGTAATTATGATGCTTTTGATATGTATCTTCACGAAGGAAAGGGATGAAGCATCACCTCAAGTGATGAAACCAGAGAGCCTGTGAGCTGGATTTATCGGGATTTACTGTCAGAAAAGGATTATAGGATTCAAACTTGAAACTACAGATGTATTTGCATTAGCTTACAATGAGACATTTTTAGATGCTGGTACCGTTCCATGTTTCTGTGTCATGTTTTTAGGTCGTAGTGGCGGCCGGTGTGGGTTCACCTACGGGCTTGGAAAGAGAGAGGTGTAACTTGAAAGACATTTATTTAGAAAGTAACTTAAAGTTAATGAAGAGTACACAGTTTGTGCCCTCTCCTATAATATTTCTAGGAAATGTGTTTGGACAAAAAAAAGAAAAAGACAGAAAGAAAACAAGAAACTACTGCTCACAGAGACAAAGTGGTTGTGCAATATAGATTCTATAATACCATAGTGGTCTCACAGTATATAAAAACTCTTTGTCAGAATTGAACGCCCCCCTTTTCACACCACTACCACAGTACTATCTGTAGTCTGCAGGGGCACGGCGTGGGCTCGGCGCACAGGTTTCCGTAACGCATGTGTGGTTTTCGTTTCACAAATAGCTTCACAACGCATCTGAGCTAAGGCGCACTAAGCTCCACGACATGATGTCTTAAGAGCTTCTGCTCATCATTTTCAAGTCCATGTCTTTTAATTGAAACCCTCTCATTCGTCTGGTGTGACTTCTAGTGAACTGAGATTAATTTGTTTATTCAGCATCGTGAGAAACATGAAATATGACTGAAACTGCAGTCGTTGTTGTAATTGTGTATTAAGCAAAAATAAAAAACAAAAATCTTGTTCTATTCTCTAAAATTTGAAAGTTAGCTCCTTTTCAGTGATTGATATAATTTTAAATCGGATATATTTAGTTTGATGGACAAGGGAAGCGATTAAAATACATAAATATGCACTAACTGCTTTATCACAGAAATAACTGGCAGATTAACCGATTATCCAAACTACATACAAGCATTAGTTGCAGCCCTGCAATAGACTCAATTACTTAACTGCACATCCAGAAAAATGTTATCTGAGCCTAAACTGAGAGCTCTGCATATTATATTCTGGCAAGTACTCTATCTCTGTAGCCGCTAAATGCTAAATGCTCCACTTTCAGCGGCTTTGTCTGTCTTACCCTTGGTGCAGAGTACGTTGTGTACAATAGACATTCAGTCAAAAACAGATCCACGGCCACAAATGAACCCTTTAAAGCGGTCAAGATCTGGGTCATAAAACCATGAAGTGGTATCGCCATAAAGCCATAATAAGCAGAGCTGCCATGTTGGATAGTTTATTTTCTGACCTTCATTTCGCCACAATATGAAAAACGTGGTTGGTTGAGTTAGTTTGTGGCTCTTGGACCCACTATCACTTCTTCTCTGTTGTGTGATCATAAAACCTTTGCTCTCATCTTGCCGTCAGAGGATGCAGTCGTGACCGAGAAGCCCCGCAAGCAGTTCACAAGGAAGCGTAACGGAGCCGTGAGACGGCGGATACACCAGGTCAACGGCCACAAGTTCATGTCCACTTTCCTCCGTCAGCCCACCTTCTGCTTTCACTGCCGAGAGTTCATCTGGTGAGGAAGTCGAACAAGGGCGAATCACAGCCGCCTGCATGCATCTGTGTGTTCTGTAAACGGCATCTGATTGTGTCTCCGTCTCTTGTTATAGGGGTGTTTTTGGAAAGCAGGGCTACCAGTGTCAATGTGAGCGGACCTAACTTCTTTTTGTGCATTTTGCCACGTTTGCTCTGAATGAACGTCCAGGCATGAGTTATGAGCTGCGCGCTTACTTTTTTTTCTCTCTCTCAGTGTGCACCTGTGTAGTTCACAAGCGATGCCACCAGCACGTCGTTACCGTGTGTCCACATATGAAGAAGCCAGCGAAAGAGCAGGTAACAGTCAGCTTACAGTACTTGAATCAACAGATTCTCCAGCTGCGTCTCTTAATCGTGGTGTCCAAATGTTTCACGCATGTTTCCACTGTAGCTTTTTTGTAATACCGGATGTGCAAAAAATATCCACCCCCTCCCACACAAACCTCTGATTAACACCTGCAGTGATCAGCAGACTGCGCAGGTTCCTGTTTCTGTGCTCTCTCAGAGGCGGTCACTGAGCTAGAACGCCATGCTTTTCCAGGCGTTTTTATGTTTCTCTAAATACATCAAGGCTTTTTCTTTTTTAGAAGCCAAACAGATTAGCTCAGTTTTACTATGTTCCGCTGAACATCACAAGTTTCTCTTCCTAGGGGAAATTCTGAAGGAAGCAAATTCAGCAATAAACAGAAACTAAGTACGGCTCTGACAGAAATGGGAACTAAAACATGTTTCTTAATGCACTACGTGTGGCGGTTTATGGTTAGTATAGTGACATGCATGATTGAACATGCTGTTGCAATGGCTCGTTTACCATACGTGTTTTCTTTCTGCAGCCCATAAACCCAGGTTTCAGCATCAACGTTCCCCATAAGTTCAGTACCCACAATTACAAGTCGCCCACCTTCTGTGACCACTGCGGCTCGCTGCTGTGGGGAATAGTCAGACAGGGGCTGCAATGTAAAAGTAAGAGCCACGACGTAATTTGTGTTTCAAAGTCATGACCTCACATTTCACCTTTATCGAGTGTTTTTCTGTCCGTGCGGTTTGTCTGTCCAGTTTGCAAAATGAACGTTCACATCCGCTGCAAAGACAACGTCGCTCCAAACTGTGGGGTCAACAACGTGGAACTGGCCAAAAAGCTCGCGGAGATGGGTCTGCAGGCCGGAGGACTGCCCAAACGAAACTCAATTGTACGAAGTTGTCCAGGATGAGTCTATCTTCAATATAATTCAGTTCTATAAATAGAACTGTGAATAATTACATTTTGTGTGCACTGACAGGTTAACAGTGGAGACCAGATGAGAGTGCCCTCTGAACGGCGCCAGAGTACGGACGAACTGCAGGCCCCACGGCTGGGGATTTCAGACTTCACGTTCCTTCAAGTGCTTGGCAAGGGAAGCTTTGGCAAGGTGGGAATGACGAGAGGATAATGTTTGTGTAAGGATGTCTGACGTGCAGCTTAATTCTAAAATATTTGATATCTGTGTTCAAACCTTTTATTTTTTTTGTGGCAAGAAAAAATAAAACTCCGCAAAACCTCTGCATTTATGATCAGCATAATGTAGTTTAACCAACAACACATAAACCATAACGTTGTTTTCCATGATTCAGTGTAAGTTAGAAGACGTGTTTGAAGCCCAAGGCTGAGCACATGGGAGAACACTGTAGGTTTAAAGGAACCATAGGAATCCACCATTCGCTAAAATCATCAGTGTATGCCTGAACTGTGTCACAGACCACACTGAATGTGTTTCTGCCTGAGGAAGGTGAAATATAAATATGTCATTTTGTTTTGCTGTCTGAACACCTTTTTACTGAAGTGTAGTGACAGTTTCTTGCAGCAGCAACATGTTTAACAAAAATGGGAGATCCTTTAGTTAATGAGACCACACACTGACTGTGTGTGATGTAAGAAGGACACTTTATTCCTACGTGAAAACGCCGTCACAAAAGATGATGTGCAGTTGAGAGAAAACCATGTTTGGGTCTGGTTATGTTACCGTCCTTGTTTATCGAGGTGTCTAACAAAATAATATCTGATTGGATGTCCACCAGCTCTGTTGAAGCTGTGTGATTAAGCTATTAAGAAAATCCACAGAAAATTAACCTTATGTAAATACTGTGGAATAAACACAAGATATGTGTTGGCACAGACATTGCAAGGATGTAGTTCAGCTGAAGCAGCTCTGTGAGAATTAATGGTCCACAATTCCTCCCAGAGGTTGCCAGGTCTGGTCTGTAGCTAATGGAAACTCACTGTAGCTGCAGAAGGAGGTTTGGCAGCTATTAAATCCAAGTGTTGCTTTGCTTTTTCCATTAGCGTTTTGAGTTAGTCGCGTTCGTGAAGGAGTGCATTCAGTAAAGCACAAATGATGATGATTGTACTGACATTTTACCCTCTTTCCTCTTTCCTCCTCCTGCGTGTCATGTCTGCAGGTGATGCTGGCGAAACTAAATGGCAAAGATCGGGTTTTCGCTGTCAAGGTGTTGAAGAAGGACATCATTTTGCAGGATGACGATGTTGAGTGCACCATGACGGAAAAGAGGGTGCTGTCCCTTGCCCGTTGTCACCCGTACCTCACGCAGCTGTACTGCTGTTTCCAGACACCGGTCAGTATACACACATTTAAATTTAAATAATTTGTGTAAGTGGGGCATTTTATTTCCCTTCACTTTTAGAAGGAGTGCAAACAAAGGAACAATAATTTCCCAAGGAATAAATTAATACTTCACACATTCATTAAAGTTAGATGTTTTCCTCTCACTGTTTCATGTTGCGTTACATCACTTGGTCAGCAGGTGGCAGCACTGTCTCATATCTTAGCTCGTGAGCTTCTGTAAGGGAGTGATTGATGCAAAGCTGGCAGAGCTTTCTTCTGGCTCAGACGGGACACTCCTAATCTGCTTTAGCTGGTTGAACTGCCACCGACCTACTTCAACTCAGATCAAAATCTTGTAGGTTGCAAGTTCCAGTAACAGCAGATTTGACTCAATGGCACAGCCCCCCCCCCCCCCGGCAATTCAATCCACCCATGACCACAGAATGGCGTATGTTTCACTCGCCCGCCTCATTTTGTTTTTCTGTCTCGTCAACATTTACTTGAAGTTTTGTGACATTTACTTGTTAAATCAACAAATGTATGTATGTTTGATGTAAGATGTTTGATGGCAATGGAAAGGGGTGTAGAGAAAATCAGACGGAGGTTTGTGGTGGAAGCAGCCCTTTTTTTTGTTGTTGTTGTTGATTCGTTGCCAAATGACCTTTAACACAGATATTTTTCATCAGTTGCTCATCTTAATCGTATCAAGTTTTTGCAAGTCTGGAGAAAGCTGACCCAGGAAATCTCTGATTACTTTTATGTCTGACTACAAAACAAGAGAAAACGAATTTTGTAATCTAAAAGAGCACACCACTTTTTTTTTTTTTAATATCGATCTTGCATCTCTGGACTTAAAAGTGGTTCAAAGACAGGAAAACCAATGAACTGGAATCTGTTTAAAGATTCACTCAGCTGTGTTTTAGGACCACACACAGACCTAATTTGCCTGTGCAGCACATCATTATTTTATAGACATTATGCACGTAATTACTGGGTAAAGAAAAAAAACAGACCACTCTACCACAGACTAGTTAAACAGAGTTAGCTATGTCTGAGCGTCTCGATCAGTTCAGGAGGCAGATCTGTAAATCACGTCCTCCTGCAGAGCTTTTTCCCCAGGCACCCATTTTCTAGATCACCTATTGACCATAGCGTGTAATGAGAAAAGAAAGATTTATGGGTTTGATTAGTTTTTTCCCCCCTTTTAGACTGTGGTTGGTTGCACAGCAATCCATTAAAGAGACATCTGTAATTTATGAGAAGCAGAAATGTAACATCCTTGAATCCTTGAAGCAGCCCGTGTACGTCCGTCAGTCATCGTCTCTTGGGCCGTGTAATGACGCGGCAGCTCCTGTGAGGCTGCTGTGGTTTGTGTGTGCACATGCATGAATGTCATCTCTCAATTCACGTGGCAGGACCGTCTCTTCTTCGTGATGGAGTTTGTGAACGGCGGCGATCTCATGTTCCACATCCAGAAGTCCAGGAAGTTTGAGGAGGCCCGAGCGCGTTTCTACACAGCAGAGATCACCTCGGCTCTCATGTTCCTGCACGGCAAAGGCATCATTTACAGGTGTGAAGCTGACACGCACACAGTAGTCACACCTGAAGCTCCACAAACAATAGAACATGCTGCACTGTATATGTGCACAGATACATTACCAAAGCATTATTAAGGTTGTAATATTCTTAATTATGCAGCGATGTTGCTGATCATGTACCTTCTGAAATAAGTCTTTAAACATAACATCGTCACTTTGGAATAAACAATATATCAGGTTTGAGAAGTTTAGTACTGATATTATCAACAGTGGTTATCTGGTCTTTCACTGGGAGGCTGCAGATTTCTAACTGAGTCTGTTTATCCTGTATTTCAAGCTCGTCCATCAGCACTCTTCCTTTTGGTTCTCATGGCCCTCAGACTTTATCATAAATAATTATCTTACACATTCATAAATTTAGTGTATTAATCAAGTTGCTCCATCATCTATGAAAAACAAGCTTCAGACAGTCCACAGTTTCAACCTCCCTCAACCTGGGAAACAGCAGCAGATTGACTTAAGAGGATCATTTAACTGTTGTCAAAATATCAGAGCTTTTCAACTAAAAAACTTGGCAGGTACAAGTCCCCGCTACAAACTGGGGAGTGTGATTTGGATAGTTCAGGGAAAATAAGCTTCAAGACTTATGGAAACGGTAGGATTCAGCATTTTCAGTGATTGATTCATACCAGAGAATAAAAATCAGGATGTCGCAGACTTTCCTGTTTTTGTCTCATGCCAATCCTTCACAATATTTTAGAAGTTAAGTCCAAAATTGCTATCTCAGGAGCTGTTATTGAGCTGACAGCACACTCTCCAGAACTAAGAAGTATTATATAAATAAAATTCTTATTATTTATAGATCAAAAATCAAAAACAGCTTTGTCTGTTTTTTTGGCTCCTATCCCAGCCTCATGTGATTGAGGGTATTGTCAGGACCCGGCTTGGGAGGGAGTTGCGTGGCAGAGCAGTGGGCTCCTTTGGCAGTGCGTGATGATAAGGAAGGGGGACATCATGTGAGCCAACAGTAAATCCTGGGTTATATTTAGTAGTCCGTGTGTCCTGTGTCAGCCCGCACCACATAGCATGACTGTTCGCTCAAGAGGATGCACACAGTGTTCACGCTACATCTAGAATAACGACCCAGAATAGAGGCTTTTGCATCAGGCCAGAAGAACAAAGCTGCCTCCTTGAACTGAAACTGTAGCCCCAGTCACTTTGTCGCGTTACATGCACGTCTTCTCGTGACTTGGCTAGTTTGCTCCGTTTGGCCTGTTTTAACTTCATATCCCCAAGACTTTGATGTCACACTAAGTCCACGTTTCCTGCTGCAGCTTCGGCCGTTTGAAGATGGTTTTGTTGTGAGGCTTTTCAGTTTTGAGGGTTTCTCAATCTTAACCCACGCTGGCTCACTTTAACGATTTAGAAGTTAGTGGAGGAGAGCCAATGAAGCACAAGTCTACAGAGGGTAAACAGAAACAGCTGCTGCTCAGTGTCATGTAGTCCAGAAACAAAAAGCCCTGTATTAAACACAAGACAGTTTGTTAAACTGTCTTGAAGCTGTGACAGAACAATGTTATGTTGTGGTCGTTTGTTCCCCTCTCCATCATGACCAAATCACGTGAGCCAAAAAATGCATATTTAAAAAAATGTAATGACTCAATTCCAAATGTATTATTTATTTGTTGATTCTTTAACCAAAGCCAGGCACTGCTACACAGTGACATGTGTGATAGATAGTGATATAGCCTTAACTTGATACTGTAGGTTTCAGAAGAGTGTGTCCAGATGTGCGTACACTCTAACCACAGTGAAAAGAAAAAAAGAACTGCCTCTGCGTCACAGCCTTTGTCAGCACTTCCTCTTTTCTTCCTTGGAAATTCTAGTGTTAGTGCAACAGAGACAGTTGCTCAGTGCTTTAGTTGTTTACTGATCACTCTGCGTCCGACCGACTGACCTCCTTTATAGAGAGGTTCAAAAGTTGTGATCACACTTCTTTCTGGTTTGGTGGTGTTGGTGGAGTAAGTACAGGATCATTAGTGCAGTGGTTAATTTGTGGTTCTCTGTAGCTCAGCGATAGGAGTGTGGTAATAAAACTGCAAGGCCTGAGGATACCGTTCCTATTTAAACATTAATACTAAAAATGATACTGGAAATGGCTGCAGAGCATAAAATCATGTGTCAGATAGCAGAACTGGTCCGTTCTGTCGAGTAGAAAATCACCCACTTAAACATTAATGCTGGCTTCCATTACATTGTTTTTCCCTTTTTTATTGTTCTTCGTTGAATTAAGCTCTTTCATGCTTTAATCTGCCGACTCCATGGCTGTGAGAGCATCAGAGCTGCTCTCTTTTTGCCCATTCATGAGATTGTGAGACTCGCGCGCCGTGAGTCAGTGTTGCGCAATCGCGTCACGGTGGAGAGGAGCAGACCAGATTCATACCACCAAACCGGGTCTTGACTGGAAGTCAGTTTCTTTTGTAGTCACTGTTTCTGTTTTTTCTGTATTTGTCATACTGTTCCATGGAAGTCACTAAAACTGCTTTTATTTAAAACGTGTTTCCTAGACATTGTATCGTCTCTGCTGCACCAGCCTGGTTACATCTTCTGGTTAGCCTCAGGCCATCTCTGTGAAACGACCTTGGTCTGAAGTCGGGTCACCTGATCACAGATTGGAGCTTAACTCCAGAGCCACCACTCAGCAAGCCTTAGCTTTCTGTCAGATGGCAAAGCACCAGCTGACATTCAAACACAAAGCCAAAGGTTTTTCCTAGTGTTTGGCTACAGAGGCATCCGCATGCAAAAACGATTTCTGTGGAGAACTAGAGATACACTATATTACCAAAAGTATTCGCTCACCCATTCAAATGATCAGAATCAGGTGTTCTAATCACTTGGCCTGGCCCCAGGTGTATAAATTCAAGCACTCAGGCATGCAGACTGTGAAACAAGACATTTGTGAAAGAATGGGCCGCTCTCAGGAGCTCAGTGAATTCCAGCGTGGAACTGTCATAGGATGCCACTTGTGCAACAAATCCAGTCGTGAAATTTCCTCGCTCCTAAATATTCCACAGTCAACTGTCAGCTCTATTATAACAAAATGGAAGCGTTTGGGAACAACAGCAACTCAGCCACGAAGTGGTAGGCCACGTAAAGTGACGGAGAGGGGTCAGCGGATGCTGAAGCGCATAGTGCAAAGAGGTCGCCGACTTTCTGCACAGTCAATTGCTACAGAGCTACAAACTTCATGTGACCTTCAGATTAGCCCAAGTACAGTACGCAGAGAGCTTCATGGAATGGGTTTCCATGGCCGAGCAGCTGCAGCCAAGCCACACATCACCAAGTGCAATGCAAGGCGTCGGATGCAGTGGTGTAAAGCACGCCGCCACTGGCCTCTAGAGCAGTGGAGACGCGTTCTCTGGAGTGATGAATCACGCTTTTCCATCTGGCAATCTGATGGACGAGTCTGGGTTTGGAGGTTGCCAGGAGAACGGTACATTTCAGATTGCATTGTGCCAACTGTGAAATTTGGTGGAGGAGGAATTATGGTATGGGGTTGTTTTTCAGGAGCTGGGCTTGGCCCCTTAGTTCCAGTGAAAGGAACATTGAATGCTTCAGGATACCAAAACATTTTGGACAATTCCATGCTCCCAACCTTGTGGGAACAGTTTGGAGCGGGCCCCTTCCTCTTCCAACATGACTGTGCACCAGTGCACAAAGCAAGGTCCATAAAGACGTGGATGACAGAGTCTGGTGTGGATGAACTTGACTGGCCTGCACAGAGTCCTGACCTGAACCCGATAGAACACCTTTGGGATGAATTAGAGCGGAGACTGAGAGCCAGGCCTTCTCGACCAACATCAGTGTGTGACCTCACCAATGCGCTTTTGGAAGAATGGTCAAAAATTCCTATAAACACTCTCCTCAACCTTGTGGACAGTCTTCCCAGAAGAGTTGAAGCTGTAATAGCTGCAAAAGGTGGACCGACATCATATTGAATTCTATGAGTTAGGAATGGGATGGCACTTCAGTTCATAGAATGAGTAAAGGCAGGTGAGCGAATACTTTTGGTAATATAGTGTAGATGATCCTTATATGTAGAATCACTCACTGAATTGGCATTAAAACGGCTCCATTTTAATTCACTAGAATTAAAATACGATTCCCGACGATGATGTATTGCTTTTGGAACCATTGAGACTGATAACCACCCACATTTTGTTCCGAACTGCACATTTATTTAACAAGATACCTCATCTGTTTTTATTTTATTTGACTGCACCCCCAGGGGAAGAGAAATGGAAAATGGAAATGCATTTCTTTGAAGCAGAATAAATATTGACACCGGTGCAGTTTTTCCTTCTCGCCTGCCTGAGTGGTCATCTGAATGTTTCAGACCTGTTTCTGGCTGCCACTTCTTGGTCAGGAAGTTGTCCGTCTCCCCTCTGCGACAAATGTTTCGCTGTCCCCAGAGGATGTTTTCTTATTGCCTCACCACAGATTCCTACCTGCATCAAATATAATTAGAAGCAACACCAACAGAGTGCGACTGGAGGCGGCTAATTCTAGCCTTTGCTATTATCCATTTACATCTGCTGGATTTACAGTGTCTCAGTCCAAATGTCTCATCTTTTGTTTCTTTTGTGGCTTTCAGGGATCTAAAACTGGACAATGTTCTTCTTGACAAGGACGGTCACTGTAAGCTGGCAGATTTTGGGATGTGCAAGGAGGGGATATTTGAAGGTGTGGCCACGGGGACTTTCTGCGGGACGCCAGATTACATCGCCCCTGAGGTCAGTTTCCACCCTTACACTGAACAAGAGAACAGCAAGCACAGAGTTGGCAATAAAAATAAAGCACACACCATTTGGCATCCCATACGACATATTTAAATACTTTGGTGCAAATCTTAAAAATGGAAATATAAAAACGGCACCAAATAATAAATTCAGCTATATTTAGCTTCCCTCAGACCAGGTTCTCCAGGTTCATATGATGCATTTACCAGTCCCATCCTCTCTCCATCGCACCACCTCGCCAAGAACAAACACTGTGGTCACTGCCTGTCAATTCCCTCTTGACTAACTGGAAGGCAGCGCACCTGTGAGGTCAGCTTGTGAACGGCCCTGTTGACCGGTTCGGCCCTGATCCCCTCGTCGGAATGTGCTTTAGAGCCGTGCTTGTTTTTCGTAATGAGGGATTAAGATGGTGTATGTCCTCGTGTGTGAAAGATTTTGCTCCGACCAACAGTGCGTGTTTAGATTCATGAAAGGCTTCTTTGCCGAGAGCAACACTCCCTCTTCAGTGTAGCAACACATCCACTACACAGACTCTCTAATGGCCGTCACACTGTAATGGTTTACTTTATGCGTACATGTTTCCACAGATCCTGCAAGAGATGCTGTACGGCCCTTCTGTTGATTGGTGGGCGCTCGGGGTGCTGCTGTACGAGATGCTGTCGGGACACGCCCCCTTCGAGGCAGAAAACGAAGATGACCTCTTTGAATCCATCCTCAATGAAGAGATTGTTTACGCGTCTTGGCTCAGCACAGAGGCCGTTAATATACTCAAAGCTGTGAGTCCGCATGCATTAAGTTTGTCTTCACAGTTTGTCGTTCATCCCCTGCAATACTTCCGTGATGAATGAAGCCCCATGACAGCCAGGTCTTGCTGTAAAATTTGGCAAGCGCTGACTCCCCTCGGATCAACTCTGCCGGACTTTGTTCACGTTATACAATTTCAGGAAATGTCTGCGAGGCTTTTTTTAAAACTCAAGTAATGACAGAGGAAATCAATTTGTCTGTGGCTTTGTGAGCCTCATTGACGAGAAAACTGAGAAGCTGTAAACATTTACCAGTTCCCTACATTCCAGGACAGTGTATCAGGATCCTGCAGCACGTTGTATTTAGATATCAAACAGTGGAGGCTGACTAACTGACTGACTGACAATCTCTGACACCAGAGTGACTGGCAGACCTTTGGAGTCTGCCAGCCAGCTGTTTGGCCCGAGCCTTTTACATAACTATATTAAGGCATGGTCCACTGCCCGGCCACAGCACATGAGCTATAAATACAATGGTACGTCCTCCCTCCATTCCTCCTTCCTATCCACACTGTTCACCTTCTATCCTTGGTGTAATTCCACCATGCTCGAGGAACCTCCGAAACGGTCTCCCCTGCAGATTTGTCATTGCCCCGGTGTCACACATGTGGAAGTGTGAGTGGCTTTGAACGGCGCTGCTCTATTTTTGCTGAAGGTTGATCCGTTGCAAGGTTCTCCTTGTGCTTGTCAGCAATTTAAAGGAGCTCAGCTGTCAGGAAATTTAGAGCTTTATGAGGACTGCAGATTTACGCTAATAATCAAATGACACCGTTAAATAGTGCAAAAAAATCTGTTCTATTTCTTTCTGATCTTTTCTGCTAGTGTGGCATAGAAAGGCTTTTTCATTTCTGAACGCTGACATGGCAGGTGCGGTTCTGAGGATGGCACCATCTGACGTGCAGCCATGGAAAAATGGCGTCAGCCTCGGTGGAATAGTTCTTCTGTGGTTTTCTCCTGCACTGAACACTTCAAGGACCACACTGGTCAATTATGTGGATTTTTCATTTTTTTAAACTTTTTTTTTAGTCCACTCACTGCAACTCACGTCTTTAAAAAACGTTCTTATGACTGAAAATCCCTGCATGCAGCTCCGTTACCATTGCACTGCGATGCTTAGCTTCTCTATTCCTCTCTAAAAAAAACTATTTACGATGAAGAGAATAATAGGAACGACATTGCTGGATATAACATTTGATCAAAAGCTGTAATGAAATCAATCACATCTTGCTTCTTAAAAATTTAGATCCGTCTCTATGTTGTTTTCTCCATGACCCATATAAAACAAAGACACCCAGCTCACTGTGATCGATCTGGTTACAAGTGTTATACACAGCAGACAATGTGAGCCATGCAGACCACAGCAGGCCTGCACACATACTTCAGGTTCCAGATTTAATCTGGCATTTCATTATTTTCGGTTTGTTTTAACTCGTTGTTTCTCAACTACACAACAATCTCAGGTCATACGGGGACAGCAGAGCCCTCTCTGGCTTCCCTGTGATTGAAATTCGCCCTGTGTGAATTTCATGCAGCGTTGTTTAGTCCAACTCTCTGGTAGTTAATAGTGTTTGGAGCTGATGTAGCAAGACAAATTAATCTTTCCGATGACTACAGGTTAATCTGGCAGCTGTCACAGTGGAGACGGAGGCTCATTAGTCTTGTTGTAGCCTAGTCTGAATGTCAGCACTTGCCCTGAGGTGACTTCTCAGTCAAGACATTTTTATTTTTTTTTTTCAAAACACATTGCTTTTCAGTTTTCTCCCGGTGGCAAGTTAAAATAAACTTTCTCATTTTTTAGTCTTTCCTTGTTTGGCCTCTCCTCCCTAAGGCCTCTGCCTCTTACCATACCTTGGTAACAGAGAAACAGTGTGCAGGTGACTCTTTAGTTTTGCCATGTACACCACCAGGAAGTTGAGACATGCTCAGTTGCACTTTACTGAACTAAGCTGAACTCTGTTCAACTGAAGCAGTGTGGGAGGTGTCAGACACAACCCGGGGCATGTTTTTCTATCTTTTTTTTTTTTTTGGAGGCGGGGATTGACTGGATGAACACCTGGCTGGCATCCAACTTGGCTTTCCTCCAAAACTATTTAGTCTGATCTGGTCTAAGCTGGCAAAATGGCACATTTTCTCTTTCTGCCAATTATAAACCATCAGATGAAATACACTGAACACTTCATATTATGTCCTACATGCATTCTTGATGATTTACTGATGTTTTGACTCCTTATCGAGTGCTTTGTGAACTCATCTATATTTTGACTTTCACAGTTCTTGACCAAAAACCCAGCACGGCGCCTGGGCTGTGTGTCCTCAGAGGGAGGAGAGACCGCTGTTATCAGCCACCCCTTCTTCACTGGAATCGATTGGGAGAAACTGAATCGTAGGGAAATAGAACCGCCTTTCAAGCCAAGGATCGTAAGTCAAATTAATGCCTTTATTGATGGCATTATACTGCGTATGAATAATAATGAACGTTCTAATCAGGCAGTACGCAGTGTTTGGCTTTGACATTGTCTTCGTTTATAGTTCTTTGTTTTTTCCCCTCCAGAAAACGCCAGAGGACGTCAACAACTTTGACCCAGATTTTACGCAGGAAGAGCCCACCCTCACGCCCATCGATGACCCTATGATCCCTTCCATTAACCAGGAGGAGTTTCGAAACTTTTCCTTCACGTCACCTGAGCTACTGGAGAGCTAAGGCTCTCCTCGCTCACATGCAAGCCATCATCTGCCTCACTTTCCTCAGTATCCACGGCTTTGCCTAGGACAATTCCCCGTGGTATATGGTACGATGCTGTTACTTTCCCCAGAGATATGAGTGTGCAAACTGCCAAGGAGTCAGCCAATTAGAAGCCCAACAAGGACGTGGGGCTGCGTCTGAACTCTTGGGTGTAAAGTGTAATTCCAGTTGAAGTGGGGCGAGGCCAGCTTTTGAATTACATTTATTTTTTTACCGTCATATGGCACACATTCGTGCAGGTTTCTTTTTTGACAAGGTGTATTTGATATGTTGTTGTGTTGTAATGAGTTTGCTTCCATTTACTTCAAATGAAAAAAAAAAAAACACTTTCTAAAGCACAATGCCGTGGTCTGTGTTTGAATTTTTGCTCCCCAAGACTCAGTTTTAACCAAGACTGCTAGAGATTCCCAGAAAAGTCAGAGTGCCAGTTAAATCCTGGAAGGACTGAGTGAGCAGATGAAATACTTTCTCAGTGATGTGACCCTCGTCTGGAAAAATACACATGGGCCCACAGACACTGGGTAAATGAGAGAAGCGTCTGTGCACTTTCAAAATAAAAGCATAAAGCTTAAAGGGTTCAACTTTAATTAAATTCTAATGTTACTGGGTTCAGTTTGAAATAATAGATGATCTGTGTGACTTATTGATGCGACACACCCTGTTACAACAACTTGGCATCCATCTCGGTGACTGCATGTAAAATGATCGGCTAGGCATGCTGAGAATGATGCAACATTTCATCTGAGCTGAAAACTATGGTGATTCATGGTGACTGTGAAAGGTCTGAAAGTTTGTAGATTTCACCACACAATTACCTGAACAGAAGAGCAATCATAGTAGGGTGTTTGGCTATTGCCAGAATCAGATAAGTCTTGGGCCATCTTTAAATTTCTCATGAGTAACAGTAATCACTCAGTCGTCTCCTCTCTTCTCGCGCACTCTCTCTTTTCTCTCAGCAAACACAGAGCCTTTGAAAGCTTCCAGGTCCGTGGGCAGACTGCCTGGGTTATGAGAACTCACATGGGGCTGTTTGCAAACATGTAAATCCAAGAAAATGATCCAATATTTTCACAACTGAACACTTAAACCACTCTCGCTGTGAGAACATGAAGCAGAGGGAAGCTGAAGGGGAGCAGACTTTAAACTTTAACCCTGCACTACTGTAATATTGGCCAGTCCTCTAGCGGTGCATTTTGTCTTTGCTAACCAGCAGAGAATAAACAGGAAACCACACGGCGTCATTACTGTCGCCTCTGATCGAAACAGGAAGAAGCAAGAGAGAGAAGACGCGTACTGTTTTTTCCACATTTTGTGAAGCGTTTAAACTGCACCGCGTGCTGTTGTCAGTATAAATTGAAACTGTTAAAACAATAACATAGGAAACAAAAACTCGCATTGAGCTGAATCTTGCACAGAAATTATCAAGGCCAGCCTTCCAGGATATGGATTCTTCCTGTAAGTTTGAAGGAGGAAGTCTTCAGGCTCCACATCTGTTTATCTCCACAGGCCGGTGTCCTGTGGAGGACCCCTCCTCTGAATACTGTAAATTAGCAGCTTGGGATTCAAAAAATCCCTCTGTACTTTCTGAAATTGAAACCGCCCGTGCTCTCCATCACAATCCAAACAATCCAGCTTTTGTCCTAATGCAAAGTTATTTTTACATACAAAAACTAAATTTGTTGAAGTAGTGTGCTGGCAGTGACACAAATCTCTTCCTTTGTGGTTTAATCCCTGTTAAGTCTCTAATTCAACTTAAACGTAATTCTAACACAGTATTTAGACATGCATTGATCTCAGGGATGACTAATCTACTTTAAGCTTTCCCTCACAGCAACGGCCGCTGTGTGCTTTGCAAAGAATTGGACATTGGATTAAAAGACGTGAGTGTTTGTTTACCCATTATTGTGTCACTCTTTGGCAGCTTACCGCAGGTAACAATCTATGTGAAAAAAGATTTAAGAGCCCTGTCCGTGCTTTTGTTACTAAAGTTACCGATGGCCACCAGCAGTGTCTCTCCACTGCTTGATTGAATCATCAATTTGATTGATGACCCCCAAAAGCAGCAACAGATAATGAAAAGACTCTCTACAAAGACATCACCTAAGCCTGTCACTGCAGAAATCCATATCTGTATTTTTTTCATTTCTTGGACATTTTGTGCATCAATAGACAATACACTTGCTACTCCAGCCTAGTTGTTACATAAGCTCTTTATATTTCACCCTCACCCTCAAGTAATTGATTTAGGACATTCATTCGGAAAGCATATCACAATCAGACAGTGCCCACTATTACTATACTGCAATCTTTCTTGTGAATTTCGGCATTTCTGCTTCAAAGCCGTGTTCATGGCACTATCAGATCTCTTCCCTGCCACTGTGGCAGCTCTAAGACTTACGAACCGGTTGCATCACAAAAGAAACTAGCAGGTGTTCTCTCTTTTGCACACAACATACATGTTACTTATCTTGCACTGTTTGCTCTTACAGAGATGACAGGGTTTGTGAATGAGGTTGTGCCATGGAGAGACTGGTTCAGGAAAAGGAGTGGCTATCACCCAAGTCAATTCCCAGACATCTTTAACTTAGTCAGACCGACTAAATAAACAAACATCATTTATAACAGCCAAAATAGCTTTATGATTTCTCGTAAGTTAAATTTTCAATACAGACACAACGAGGAAATTAACCTATAAGATCAGTTAACACTGAGATAGCACAGACCATAACAGAATTATCACTGTGGAATATACTGCCAATGAAACTAGTATTAGATTATAATTCGAGTTGCTTCAGGGTTCAATAAGGTAAGAACAGATCACCTTTTTGCCTCAAGTTTGGATAAAGTTGGTTTCAGAAGTAGACACAAGTGTAACATGTCTCCAAGAAAACAAATACATGTGAAGTATTAAGTCTAAGTTCAGTTAAGCCATTCACACTGATGTGCTGTGCCACTCAACGGTTCTGGGAGGTGAGAACCAAGGCTCTGCTTAATTGTCATGGCAATATGTAACAACCAACGTGTACTCAGTAAGCATTAAGAGGCAATATGGGCCAAAAGTGAATTGGGAGTGAACTCTCCTGTGATTTGAGGGGCCAAGAAACGAATTATTCTTTTGCAAAGCAAGAGCTGAGTCACAGACTCACATACGACATGGAGAACTGCCTAATGAAATCCGCAGTGGTGAGGGAGGAGGGGCCTAACTGGACAGCGTTCTCCAAACCAGTACAGGAAATTTACCAAAACCATCTCAGAGCCAAAGACTCCGACTTGGAAATCCTCATATGTCCTCACAGTTTTCGTGCTGCAAACTGGAGGAATAGGTTTAACTTCTTTACGTCTCTTTTCCCGACGTCAATTATATTTAAACACACGTGTACAACTTGAAGTTTCCCTATCAGCATGTATGATCACGATATAAATTGCTCTAGCACGCCCATACATGTCAATAATGTGCCATATTTGTCATCACTACATTTACTAAATTCTCATTCATTCGTCCGTCTGTACGCCACCAGATGAGATATAGCTATTACTAAACAATGAACACTTGCTTATTGCAGTACATTATAAACATTAGTTAAATGTTTATTCACTGCCCATAAAAACTAAATAAACCTGCTACTAAATTTACACAGAAAAATGCTGGCAGCCATGCAGAGCCACATAGCAGCCCAGAACGTCTCCTTCTTATGTCCAAGATGTAAACTATATGTGGACTCACATTTGCCTAAGCCTGTAGCAATACAACTTTTGAATATATATAAATAAAAAGGATGTGCATTCATAGAGGATACAGACCAGGAAACCAAGAATTAAGGAAGGGTTTATTTGTGAGATGGTGTACTGGAAGGAAGGCACAGTCACCATAAAGGGGAAAAGAGGGTGTAAATGAGTCATACTATTGTTTTTTTCTGGTAAAATAATGTTCTATCTGCTTTCAGAAGTTCACACACAGATTAAAGGGATAGCAGTTTCCTGGCCTCAAACACTTTTAGAAAAGATAATTATCATTAGAACACACAGTACCAATCTAAATGTACTGCATGCATGCACAACAGAGTATTCTGAAAGGATGTGTAAAGCCATATTTAGTATACCATGTCATATTTTCATACAATGTCTGTTTTGTTCTTTTACAATCATTTTACTGGCTGGTGTCTCGAGTTTCCTGTGCGCGCCCACGATGGAAAAAAAGCATGTGACTGCGCGTCGCCGCGGAGGCAGCGGGAGGAGTCAGTGATCCTTCACGGTGCAACATTGTCTCTCAGCGAGTAACCTCTCTCTCCAGCGTGGCACACATTTTAAAGAAGAGTGGGCGAGTGGTCCGCCTTTATCGGTCGAGAGTTTGATTTCTTTGACGAAATATACACCGCGAGAACTCATATGCACCTCACCCGAGGATTTACGGATTAATATCAGCGAAAATCGTGGGATTTTGGTATATTTCTCGACGGGCCCGGATACAGCTCGATACCCATAGAGAGACTCAACTCAGGTCCTCTTCGTCCTGACATGGACACAGGAATTGTACCCGAAAAGAAAAGGTAATGTCAGTGTTAGCTAATGTTACGTAGTAGGCTACCGCGTTGTTTAAGAGACAATTGTCCAACTTTAGTCTTCTGTTCTGGTTTGAGTACAGTTACTTGTTTGGTATTATTGCGTTTGTTTCAAGGTTAACTGCTAGTTTGACGTGTTTGTTCGACAATTGTGTTTGCTAGCTGCGCTGTTATCGTTAGCAAGCGGCTAACGGAGCTAGCTAGCAGACGTTTAACAACAAACCGAAAGCGGTGGTTGTTAAATAGTTTATTTAGCATTGTGCTAACGTCAGATAATTTATTTTAATCTGTTTGACTTGGTTGAAGCGCCGTTGAAATTAGTTTTATGACGCCAACTACTACGTTTTTTGTGTGTGTGTGGTCGTGCTGAGACTTCCTAGATGTAACATGGCCGTTATTTACATTTGTTTTGAATGTGACACTGGGCTAGTTAAATATCCTGCTAATGGTGTATCAGCGGTGGTGTACTGTTTAGAGTTGATGTGCCAGCAGTGACAGTGTTCAGTGAGAAGCTGCCAGCGCCCATGTGTGGAGTATGGTGTACGGTTTCTTTTAAAATATTCAGGGTTAAGTGAGGCTGTCCTTGTAACTGTTTATGATTAAGTTTGATTGGAGGAGTTGTAGTGATCATATTGTTTGATATTTCTTGGAAGTTTTTATGGTCCATTCAATTTGTTGCAATTAAACGACTTTAACAGTTAAACAAAACGTAATTTCATCATGAACTCAGAAAAATGTCTGGGTAGTGGCTGCAGGGATTTGTCTGTGCCAAAGGGCAGAATAGTAAACGAACATAAACTGCAGGTCAGGATACCCAAAAATAAGTGAAAGTGTTTTGGTGAAAGAGTGATACAACATACCACAAGTGGCAGGAACACGCTTGGTTTCTTCACCTGCGAAGAGAGAGATTTCAGAGGTGCAATGTAACAAGTCAGATAAATGTTGCTAGCATCTAAAATAATGTTCATAATTACCTCTATCATCTCTCCTTTTAGTTTGTAGAATCTGTATAAAAGTGCAGATAGATGCATTAAGTGCAAACTGGTGTCCAAGAATTATGTACTTATTGTAATATATAATATGCATACAACCTTTTCGTGTTTAAATGATAGCAACAATATCTGAATAATATTGTGAAATATTTTGAAATCTACAGAGACTAGATGTTGTTAAATGAAACTACTAGGCTAAGAAAGCTTGACATCTTGCATCAAAATTGCCATTAGTACTGACTGCCGAATAGGATAACTGTCTTGCTCCTGTTCTGACTACACCAAGGAGATTACTGTTCTGGGCCTTTCTGTCATTGTTGCGCTAAATATGGTGACAGTTGATGAGCTTATACCTGTGTGCAAAGCTCAGATTTCTCTGCACACCAGTCCTAGTTCCAGTTTGAATGTACAACTACAATACAGCTTCATGTGGAAGGTAAAGCTGATCATAGGTGGTAAAAGAGTCAAAACCAGAAGGTCATTTGATAAACAAAGTCAGTCTGGAGACAAACAAAAGAGAGGGTCATAAAAGTGAATGTAGTCGTAAAAGTGGAGTGGACTGGAGATGTTGGGATTCTTGTGTGACCGGGGGTAAAATAACAAGAATTAAATTATTTTATGAGGGACAATTGGACACTTCACTCTCTAGTATACTGCCAATGAATTCCTAGTATAAAGTAGTGTGTTAAATAGAATTTTTTCTGTGTGTGTGTATCGGGTAGGTCTCCTGGTGTAAATGGAGAATAAGATATTGCAACTACTGGCACCATGGGAGAAAATAGTTTTTAACTTAATCCTACATGCTAAAATCCCACAGAGTTTTCAATGAGGTTTTAGTAAGACTGTGTCCTCCACTGGAATGATTCAGTGGTGTTTGGTGAACTATAGCTGACCAGCAATTACTGTCTTTTTAGATTCATGCAATTGGACTGTGATGTTGTAGAGGGTGTAATTATCTCAGGGGCTTCAGCTTGTGTACCATTTTAATTTTGCATTTCCTTCAAGTCTACGGATGACCAAATTTGAACTAATATGCTTTCATCTTTATCTCAGAATGAATCCAATGTTGCAGTCTGGTTTGATGCAGTTTTCGCTGGTCTCTGAGGTGCTTTGGTGTTACTTTTGTCTCATCTCTTAATCACTAGAGCTTGACGTCAATGGGAGTGGCCAAGTGTTGGTAGCGATTCACTGGATGGCAATTTCCAGGTTGGCCTGAGGCATTCAAGTAGCAGGCCAGTTAGAACTGGAAACAGAAATTTGGTTAGTCGCTGCTATGGAGCATAGGTATGTATTGTTTGTTTTGCATTTCGCGATTAGCAGCTGACACAAATGAAATGTGTGTGTAAGGCTAATTTTTATCCAGCACATAAATCACAGTTTTTTTGTTTTGTTTTGTTTAGTTTTTTGTAGTTAGATCAAATCAATATGAAATGCAAAAGACTTTAGCTAGTGAGGTATGTAGTGCCAAAAAAACAATTTAGTCCTCCTGAGCCTTAATTATAGGTACCGACTGATCCTGCAGCACAAATACTCTTTAGAAGAAACTACTTCAAAGGACACCCTACGAGGACACCCACATATATAATACAACCTTTCTATGCTTGTATTATATATGTGTATTGCACTGCCACTATTTTCTCCATTTAGAAACGCAGACTTGATTCTTAAATATAGCACAGACTTAATGGGTTTTACATAGTGTTTCATAAACAATGCAAGGAAGGAAACATGACAATAGCACCTTCACGTCAACGTCTGTAACTGCCTTTAATATTGTGTATTTGTAAGAGTCTTCGTGAATATATTTTCCACTTCACACATGTTTCAAATAGCACATGTCAGCAGAGTAATGTGTTAAAGTTAAGAAGAAAAGAAGAATTCATCAGCAGCTATCTGCAAAATATAGCTGAGTTTCTGTAATGCCCCTTTTACCACTGAACACTTGTCAAAGATGAGGCTTTTTTATAGGCAACATGTGGCAAACGGAAAGCATATTATTATTGAAAAGTTTTATTATGACATGATTATTATGGATGTTCGTGGGCCAATTGTAATCAGTTGAACAGTCTCTCAGCAGTGAAAGAGGAGGAGGTAATTTCAGGGAATGGATTTGCCAAAATTTTATCAGGCAGCAGTTTGTTTGCACAAGTGTGACTAAACAATTGACTAGCTTTTCATAGCTCTTTAATACCTGTAACTCAAAATGTAGTAAATATCTCCGTGACTTAGTGATATCTTCAAAAACTGAAATTTTGGGGAAGCCCCTGTTATTTTCAAAGTAGTCACTACATGGCACTCGTTGTTACATCAGAGGTATTTGACTGTAAAAGGGGCCTTGGTTTCCCCCTTACATTGGACAGTGTAGTGCTGTTTCTCTGAACTGTGTTACATAATACTGTTTACAGTCACACTAAACAGAACCGACAGATAGTGAGGACATAACGCTAATAAAATAGGTCAGACTCTAGTAACAAAACACACAAGCAGGTTAGTAATCTCTGTGGATGGGATTGTTTTTCTGTTAATGTCAGGTTCACTTGGTCAAATCTCTCAAAATTACAGATACAATTTGTTTACATAATAGCACTCATTCACAAAGCGAGTCTAATTAAAGTGAGTACAACTGCAAATGTGACTGTTGGCCGTGAAGCAGAGGGGCGGCTGAGCATGCAAGGCCATGTGCATTAATAGTGTTACGTAAGGCTGGCCTCTCTGGTCGCCTTTGTTTCAACATCAAGTGAGCTGCTGTGTTTTCATTGTATCTTCCTTGTGAAGCATAAAAGCTGTTCTGTTTTCTCTTTCTTACATTTTGACAATGGCAGCGGGTCATGACATTGCAGCAGTTTAACTTTTTGTAACAAAAAAAATCACATGTGACTAAGACAGAAGAGTACAAAAGCATGGTTGTATTAGCAGTTGTCACAGGATTATGTTTTATACTGAATTGTGAAACTTTCAGTGCCATCTGTTGTACTGTCTGATGTTAAATTTTAGTAAAGTTTAGATTACTGCATGTTGTGGGCGCATATAGAGCCTTGATAGTACAGTAATACATTGCGGTTTGGACAGTGTAGTGTCGACATGTTGAATGTAATCCTTGGCTAAACACAGTGGCTTCATGTGAACGGGATTTGCACGAAGACGTGCGATACAGCGGAGGACAGTCAATACGGAGGGAAACTGTTCGTACGCCAGAGTAATGCAATCAATCAACTAATCAATAGTCAGTGAAACCTAGTGGGAAACACATTTATAAGAGTGTGTGGAGTTTAACTGTCATTAGCTCATTAAATACTTTATTAGAGGGCCTGTTTACAATGGCTTGTTATTCATTTGTGATAATTTGATGTACAGACGATTTGAATATTTATTTGAGTGTCAGTCAGAGCCAAAACTCAGATTGGAGTCTTTATAGGAAAGTCACACCACTCCAGCTTGGTAGGTCCTGATGGCAGCTATTTTAAGTCGCCAAGACCAGGCCTATCTAAATTATTGGCGAGGGAGTCCAAGTTGTAATTTCAATGGTTACTGGGACATAATAACTGCATGTGCAAATCACCAGTCAACTCCCGTATAAACCACTTCAGATGTTTTGTGACTTGTGACAAGATAAAGTTTAAAATGTGTCTAGCATTTGCCAGTTCAGACATTTTCCCATAGATTTTTATTCAGGATTCTTGAAGTGGTTTGTCTCTCCCTTATAATATCTTCCACTGAAAGACATAATGATGTCCAGATATTCTGGCAATGTCCCATGGGGTTAGCACAAGAGTTTGTAAATATTTGTCAGAGAGTGGAAACTGTGAATGTGCTTTTGCTTGTGGCTGAAACACTCTGGCTCCCTAGAAGTGGGGTTATGTTACAGCACATATCTTTCATAGGAGGAGTGTTGTGCACCATCAAAAATCTCAGTTACACATAGTTTGTGTCCACAAATATCTTTCGTCAAATGCGATTAGATGAACAAGGAAAGAGAGCCCATAGACTCGTGGTTGGGCCATGATCCAATGTGAATATGGTGTGTTGGATTATTATTATTTATTTATTTTTTTAATTCCTTGGCTGGAAAAGTGGTTTGTGTGTTTAGTTTGTTTTACGCAAATATGTAGAGCGCACAACATCCTCATGTTTTTACAGACTGTTTTTCCTACTCTTTATTGAGCACCAGGTATATTACTTCAGAGAAAAAAGGACCCCCTTATGTGTAAATGAATCCCTTTACTCCAGAGAACTAATTTTGTTGACAGTGTAGTATTTTGCATATCATGTGTGTTTGATGGAAAGTTTTGATCTAAAACTAAAAATGTCCTGCAACCCTACCAGGGGATTTGATATACAGTAGGCTAATTTTAGTTAGCTGGTCCATTTTCTTGTTGGGAGAGCCTCAAATAACAATACGGCCTTGGTCACTGCTGTAAGTGCACAACAGATCAATTTCAATTAGGTGTGTGTTTCATAGCCAAGGCTTTTGAACTGTCATCCATTTTGTTGTGAAGCTGCTCCAGTGTCGTCTCTGTGAGGTAGAGTTCATGAGAAGGAGGCTGGTATAAATTCAGCAGCAGGTCTGACTGACTGACAATCATATAAGATCATATGAGCCTGGCTATTTGTGTTTGTGGTCATGTAGACTTCACACTTGCTAACCAATACAAATAAAATATGTAATTTGTGCGTATTTTAAAAACACAAGTGTTTTTCTAGTCAGTTGAAATCAGTAAACAGTCTTGCACCCTTCAGAGTTTCCTTTAAAGGACATTTGTCATTTTAAAATACTTAAGATCTTGTTTACACTCTGGCAAGGGTCCATTAGCCTGACCTTGGATAACTGCCTGGATGAATGCATCATCACAAGTGGAGCTAGTATGAGCAGTAAGCAGTTGCACTAGTTGCTAATGTAAAACAACAGAAACTGTGACTGGTTTGTTTGTGCCGGTAGTTGAAGGTGTCATCCACTCTGTCTGTGTTTACTCTGTCTCTTAGTGCAGGTATTATCATCTTTGGTCCCTGTAGGTTTTTTGAACCAGGCTCATAAATGTCAAGATGAGTGGTGTCACACTGTTACTTGGCTGTGCACCAAGAGACAGACAGGAGAAGCTATGCCCATCCTCTCGGCCAATCGCTTTGAGTGGGTGGACTCCATTTCTTTTGGTGAGCAGCCAATAAGATGCTTGCAGATAGCCATGTGTGTAAACGAGTCTGATGGGGGGCGCAGACGGTGGCTTGGCCGTGAGGTTGCTTGTTGCGGACTCCAGCTGCTGCAGCCTTCTCCAGTGACAGACCAGAGGCTGACCAGACGCTGTAAACGCACTCAAGACAGGATGTCTGCTCTTGTAGTGTACTCAGAAAGCCCAGTGTGTGACCAAGCTGTGGCTGACCCACCACCTCTCTCCTGCAGGGTTAGTTCGGAGCGGAGGAAGGAGAAATCAAGGGATGCAGCACGATGCCGGCGTGGGAAGGAGTCGGAGGTGTTCTACGAGCTGGCCCAGCAGCTGCCACTGGCCCACAGCGTTAGCTCCAGTCTGGACAAGGCCTCCATCATGAGGCTCACCATCAGTTACCTGCGCATGAGGAAACTGCTCTGCACTGGTCAGTATCTGTTGTTTTTCCACTGATGATAGACAGTTTAGCTCGCGGCACTTCTCGCAATTGGTAATTGAATTGTGCAATCATTGGTGTTTTGCGCCAGCTTCAGAACAAGTTGGTGCAGACTATAAATATGAATATGATACTTGTATTACAAATCCATAATGAATAGAAAGGACCAGCTGTAGAGGAAAACTGAAAACAAGTCTAAAAAAATAATGACTCCAATAGATGCAGCTGCTTTTACAGATACACTTGTCTCCACAGTTTGCCTGTGACAGTGTTCTCTTCTGAAAGCCTCTTTTAGACACAATTTTATTTGATGTTCTGTTATCTCACGTCCCCATGCTCCCCTTCCCAGATGACCCAATGGCAGACGAGGAAACAGAGCTTGATATCCAGCTAAACAGCTCCTACCTAAAAGCTCTGGATGGCTTTCTCATGGTGCTGTCTGAAGACGGAGATATGATCTATCTCTCAGAGAATGTCAACAAGTGCCTTGGGCTGGCACAGGTTAGTCTGATATGACCTGTTTTGTGTCTGAAACTGGAAAATTAGGTCATATGCTTGATTGGGCAAGGAGTTAGAAGCTGTTTTGTAAATACGATTCATTTTGTAGTTATGGTGTAAAAACAGCAAACACAGCATGCAAAAAGGGAAACGTGCTCTGCTGTTAACCATTAATATGTAAATGTGAATATCAGCTTAACCCCTGCATGTACATGGATAGAGCTCATTCTGTCATTTCTCTGTATGCTGCAGTTTGACCTGACTGGACACAGTGTGTTTGACTTCACACATCCCTGTGACCAGGAGGAGCTGAGGGAGATGCTGATCCACAGAACAGGTGAGCAGTGGCACATTTTAAGGTATTAAATGGAGAGAAGACACACAAGAACAAGTTATCATTGTCCCAATCTAGTCCTGGGGTTAAAGTCTGTGTCAGTGTGGCAGTGTGTAGCATCTGCCTACATTTGTGTACTAGTTTCTATTCTATTTTGCTAAAACATCTCGGTGCTTTCATATTGTAATTCAGAGAGATTAATTTGAGGACTCATTTGCAATTCTGCTTGACGTACTTGACACTTATTGATATTATCTCAGCAATAACGGCTACTAACTCAACTTCCTTTATTTGTAGCTTACCACAGAGCAGAAGGTTTACAACTTCATGTCGCCTCTTTATGTAAATGTGAACTGTTGGCAGTTGGCATAATATTGCAATAAAACTGAAAAACATACAATGGAGGTCCACTATGTAGTGGATATGGTCACCATTGAAATGACAACACAAGAGGATTGTTTCCCTTTTTAAACCGTGGCTCTGTACCTGCTTTTGTGATTTCAGGCGCCAAGAAAGTCAAGGAAACAAGTACAGAGCGCAGCTTCTTTCTCAGAATGAAATGCACTCTCACAAGCAGGGGCCGCACTGTCAATGTCAAGTCAGCTACATGGAAGGTAGGCTGCAGTGTGGAAAGGCATCAAAACAATACTGTTATATTATTCTAAGAAGTGATTCCACCATGTGTACGGTTGCTTGTCAGCACAACATCTGCTGGCCAGGTCGATTAAATTACACTGAGCAACAATATAATAATGCCCGAGCTGAAAATGGCAGTTGTATTATCCGTTTAATTATTCTATTAACCTTTTAAAACTGCATGTTTGGTCTTCTATCAACCTGTAGGGCTTGTTATAGCTCAGTATAACCATTGGTGGCAATAATGAAACCACCTCATCACTCCTTACTGTTTCTTCAAATGAAGTAAGCATGTTGGCAAATACACAATACATTTAATATTAAATATTCATAATTTATTGGTTCTTCACTACAACCTCAGAGATCTTCTCTTAACTCTAGCAATGTGTTTTGTGATATTTCCAAATAAAAACAAAAAGTGTGTTTTCTACAGCCTCTTAACTATTGTGACCTCTTTCTGTAGGTGCTTCACTGCTCAGGTCATGTGCGTGTACATGACAACCAACCTGAGCAGACTACCAACGGGCACAAGGAGCCACCTGTTCCTTACCTGGTTTTGATCTGTGACCCCATCCAACACCCCTCCAACATTGAGGTCCCTCTGGATACCAAAACCTTTCTGAGCCGCCACACAATGGACATGAAATTCACATATTGTGACGAGAGGTTAGTTTGCCATAAGAGTTTACGGGAGCTCAAATGCCTGATCAGCCATCACGAGCAAAGCTTTTGCTTACTGTTCACATAGCGACATCTAGTGCTCAGTGTAGGTATTATATCAGCTTCTCAATCTCTCGTTTGTCCAGGATCACTGAGCTCATGGGCTACGATCCAGAGGATCTGTTGAATCGCTCTGTCTACGAGTACTATCACGCTCTGGACTCAGACCATCTTACCAAGACTCACCACAACCGTAAGCATAAACTAATAAAAAGAAACATGTTTCTGAAATCTAACTTCTGCTGTTATTTGGGCCCAACTTGTAACTATCCTTGTGTTTTTTCCTCTTTCTCTTAGTCTTTGCAAAAGGCCAGGTCAGCACAGGCCAGTACCGTATGTTGGCCAAAAGAGGAGGCTTCGTGTGGGTGGAAACACAGGCCACTGTCATCTACAACAGCAAGAACTCACAGCCACAGTGTGTTGTTTGTGTCAACTTTGTGCTCAGGTATTATGAGGGTTCTTTGAATATTTACTATTTTTACAAAAGACACATGGTTTCACCTAATTTCTTCAGTGAGACAGTTGAGGAACTGTACAAAAAAAGTTTTTTTAAGTCTTGGCAACAGTGGAAATAATAATTTAACAGCTGCATAACGTGTCTTTACTTTCCTACAGTGGCATCCAGGAGGAGAAACTCATCTTGTCTCTAGAACAGACTGAAGATGCGATTCCAGCGAAGAAGGAACAGCTGGAGGTGGACAAGCCTGAAGTTAAGAGCAGCCAGCCTGACCCGACAGAGGACGAGGACGAGGACGTGGAGGAGGAAGAGGACAAGAGTGCAGAGCTGGATGTGATCAAACTCTTTACCCAGGTGTTAAAGAAACAGCCGGATAGCCTGTATGACCAGCTGAAGGCAGAGCCCGAGGCCCTCACACTGCTGGCCCCGGCTGCTGGAGACGCAATCATCTCCCTGGACTTGAGCAGCCCTGGTTAGTGGCCTCACAAACATATGTACACTTTTGCATAGCACAAACCACAGTTCAATTAATAATAGACATTCCTCCCCGCTGTGTTACAGATACAGAGATCCCGCTGTTGAAAGAAGTCCCTCTCTACAATGACGTGATGCTGCCCTCTTCAAGTGACAAGCTGATGCTGCCTCTTTCTCCTCTGCCTCCCAGCGAGCCTCTCCACGTCACCAACACCAACTCTGAGGATGTAAAATCTGAGCGCTTTACTCCAGCCCCATCCGCTTCACCGAGCAGCAACAGCCCCTCTGAGGTAAGATGACCTTATCTTTTCAGTATGGTCACTTTTCAATATAAATAACGTCCTTATCTTCACTAAAACTGTAAATTACCTTTGATGTCTCTTCACCTTAGGCTCAGTTGGACTTCTGCTTCCCCATGGATTCAGATATGAGTTCAGATTTCAAACTAGACTTGGTGGAGAAGCTGTTTGCCATTGATACAGAACCCAAAACCCCTTTCAACACACAGGTAAGAATACCAGGACATACTGCACTCGCTCATCATGAATCTTTTATACCGGTGAGAGCTCTCTGTTTCATTAAACCATTCTTGTTCCCTTAAGGCGATGGAGGACTTGGATCTGGAGATGTTGGCCCCCTACATCCCTATGGATGATGATTTCCAGCTGCGCAGTTTGTCCCCAGATGAGCCTCTGTCTTGTGGACCAGTCAAATCCATTGAAAGTTCTCCAGTTCACGTCACACAGGACGTTCACAGCTATCCCAGCTCCCCCTTCAGTGCACCAGGCAGCCGCACAGCTTCCCCGGCGCCACCTGAACCTGTCAGTGCCCCTCTTCTTGCCACAATCATTGCAAAGAGGTAAAGCTCCTAAATTCAAAATCAGATCAAATCAGATACTAAGACTTCTTTTTAAGGTGGGTTAAGCTAACTGTTTTTATTGCTGTGCTGCAGGAACACACAGTTGGACAAAGACGTCTCACTCAGGACGCTGGCAGCTCAGAACGCACAGCGCAAAAGAAAATTGGGGGAACTAAAGGAGATCATGGAACAGGTAAGTCCTCAGCATCCAAATACTCTTTGTTGGTGTTAACTGTCACAGAGAGTTTGATTGTCTGTATTTGATGGTTTCTCCAGGGAGCATCACCCCAAGAGCAGCTTGAGAAAAAGCTGAAGGCGTCAGAGTCGGGAAAATCAAAGATACTTCTGCTGCCTTCAGGTGACTAAACTAAATAGTTCAACAAAGTCAGTGCAGATTGAAACCAATCCTCACCAGAGTCATAACTCTGTACCTTCTTCTGTCGTAGATTTGGCGAGTCGTCTGATTGGCAGCACTTCAGAGGGCACCAGTTCCCCCTTCACCCTGCCGCAGCTCACCCGCTACGACTGCGAGGTGAACGCCCCCTTACAGGGTCGTCAGTACTTGCTGCAGGGCGAGGAGCTGCTGCGTGCTCTGGACCATGTCAACTGAGTCAATGCTTAGCCTGCTCACTGCTGGACTAGACTGGACACTACAATTTGTCCCTCACATTGTCACTCCCTTTCCAAGACGCCCCAGGCCCCACCCCACTCCCCCTTATTTATGTATCTGTATGAGTCTGATTATAGTTTGGCTGCTGTTTGTGCACATCATGTGATTTTTGCAGCATTCCACCGTGACAAACACCATAGCAGCATCTGAGTTTTGGTGCAAGGGATTCAGACATCATGAGATGTCAAGTTGTTGTTTTTTTGTCTGTTTCTCTCTCTCTCTTTCTCTTTCTCTCTCTTTCGGGGAGTTTCTCAGCACACAGCGCCTCGACAGATGACCCTTTTCCAGCCGGTCACCACAGAACCTGGCGCTACTGCCAGCAGTGTATTGTAAGCTTCAGTCGCACAATTTATATTTTCTTAAAGAAAAATATTACCAGCAATATATATTAAGCCTTTTTAAAGTAGTTTTAATGGGATTTGAACAATTTTATTTTTTCCTCCCATACTTGTATGTTGTAGTACTCGTACCTAACAAGATGTCTTTAGTCCAGAAGTATGAACATATTGTTTAAACCTGAAATGGTTTGAATGTTATCTCAATTTAATAGGTATCGGTCTTTGAGGTAAATACATTTAATTGTGTAGCAGTGCAGTACATGTCACTTTATTACTTTACTGTAAGTGTGTGTGTTACTGTACATATACCAGGGAAATTTTAATTTACTCAGTGTGGCTTCATAGCTCTCAGCGGAATTTGAGAGTATCCTTTTTTTTGTTTACTCGTCGTCATGCAGATTTTTCTCTTACATGAAGTGAGTTCATGTTTTTGGTCTTTACTGTACACAACATACTCGAAGAGTCAGTTTAAATAAGTGGGATGTCATCGAATCATATTTTACTTGTGTAATCATTGTCAGAGTAACATTTGTGACTTGTCAAACTTCTTTGCTCACTTAATGGTAGTCAGTTTAATACCATTGATCCTTGCCATAGTGTTGGGTCTGTCATGCTTCTTTTTGCTGTCTTGACATTAAAAGGCTTTAACAAAGTGTACTGTTTCAACTCGCATTATCTTTTATTTTACAATGTTTGGCTGTTGAACAACAACTCAGTCTATGAAAGAGTTCCTACCGTCCTTCAGTGAGTAATAAAACATTCTGTAGAGGTAGAAATCAGAGAAATCCAGGAATAAATACTGCTTATCCATGTCAGTAGGTATGTACTGGTAGATTTGAGAAATGACATGACTTAGAAGTCAATAGCCATCATCACAGTCACAGTTATGTATCAGATTCTTCTTGTGTACATCAAGTAACCATGTTGTCTGTCCATCAGGCCAACATAAAGTTAGGACATAGTGATGTCAGTGTTACTCTGTGTACTCGGGAGTCACTTGCAGTTGAATCAAGTCGTGTCCTCTCTGCACCAACATGTTGACTTTGTCGCTGCTGTGGACAGCCTGGTAGATCTCTTCCGAGGAGTTCACCGTGACCCCATTTATCTCCAGCACAACGTCTCCTGGTTGCATGCCAGCTCTGGAAAAAAAGTGCGACGACGATTCATGAAGGTGGAATGTTCTCTTAACTTAACTAACAACAATGTCTGTGCCATGGAAAAGGCAACTGTGGTGTCTGGCAACAGAGTATTTTTAGTGGGGGCCTTTGGGTCCTATATGGGTGGAGGGGAGGGGCCTCTGTGGATCAGGCTTGTTCCAGTGCATCCCACAGATACTTGATCAGTTTGGGATCTAGTGAATTTGGAGGCCAGGTCAACACCTTGTGCTGTTTTTCATCATTTTTGTTTAGTTGTTCCTAAAGCGTGTTTGTGTGTGTGTAACCCTGTGTCCTGCTGCCATCATGGAGTGTGTGGATCAAAACATTCCCCAGCAGAACATTAGATTGTCAGGAGATGGTCACACTACACCTCTATTCTATAAAACTTACTCGGCTAAAAGAGCAAAAAGCATCTTTCACCTCTACAAAACACTGTCAGCAGCTTAGGTGCTTACCGTTTGGCTGGAGAGCCTGGGATGACTCTGTGAATCAGGACGCCGTGTGTCACATCGGGAAACGACACGTCCCTCAACTTCAACTGAGCAATGATGCTGAAGGGACAAAACAGAAAAACATGATGTTTTAGACACAGCCGTGCACCGCTGCTAGTGTTCACCTACAGCAGGTCTTTCTAATTGTGAAGAACTTACCTGGGTGTCAGCGTCAGCATCATGACGCCAATGTATCGCCGCTTGGCCCCTGAGTCAAACCAGGAACCTTAGAGAAATCGCAGACGTGTGAGACACTTTTAATAAGGGGCTTGGTCTGTAAAGTGTCTGCAGGTAATAGCTACACAAAGGGTGCAGCTTTTGATTCTTAGCTTGTTCTTACTCTTTTTTTTAGTTGCTTGATCCAGAAAAACTCTCACACGATCGGACGGAATAGCAAAGGAGATCCCTGCGGTGACCTTCATGGTGTTTATACCGATGACTTCACCATCCTGATGAAAGAGGAGTTCAGGAGTTCCAAGAATGAAAAAAGGTTCACGTATGAAATTTGATCACACAGTATGTCTGTCCTGAAACGTTATCACCAAAGAATATTTTGCATGTTTGAAACAACTACACTGTACTGTACCATTGTGTTATATTGTTATACTTCTCCCCACACCTCAACAGATTGTGTTGACATTTCTCTCAAGTTTATAATTAAGGATTCACACAGAAATATACAATTTACAGTAGCAAAAAATATGGAGTTCATTTACTAGAGAAGAACTTAGGAACCCAGGGTCTGTGTCTCGTTTAATCTGTTGCATAAATCTATTTAGTTACTGTATATTCGGATTAATCTACTGGTAATTCTTTGCGAATAGGGACTTCAGATAACATTTCAGTTTTGCGTACGTGTAGAAAATCTTCGTCCATCTCCTGTTCTTTAATACTGTACACCAGCACTAATGAATGCGATAAACATTTAAACATGCGACTCACCAGATTAATGAGGGGCCCTCCAGAATTTCCAAACTGCAAACAACAGTCAGGTGTGACGTCAATAGACATGATACAAGACATTTCTGAGTCACAGGAAATCTACTTTGGTGAATAGTGAAACGTCTTCTAGGAAACTCAAACAAGTCTAGCTTGCTTTGTTTTTAGATGTCTTTCAGAGATACGGTATTACATTTATGTCTATTCTTGGTTGTTTCAGAGAGTAATTTGTGCACTGATAAGGGTAAAGTGGCCGCACAAAAAGAGCTGCTGCAAAATACATACGTCAATGGTTGCATCTGTCTGTATGTACTCCATGTTGGAGTTGGACAGCCCCAGCTCCTTGCTGCCTCTCTGTACCGAGCTGACAATCCCCGATGTGATTGTATTTTTTAAAGCATACGGGCTCCCCATGGCAACCACGAACTCCCCTTGGCGAACATCAGACGACTGACCGAGGTTGAGCGTGGGTAAGGGTTTCTGTCAGGGTTAAAGGAAAGGGAGAGAAGAGAACTTCAGTACAAAGATAGAGCTGCTTATTTAATCTGTGGCTTACTTTTCTGGATGCAAGTCCAGCCTATAGCTCTTCCACACCAATACCAGTTTTAAATGATGAAAACACAAGGCTGTCTGTGAACTTTGGTACAGTGCTCTTCCAGTAGACTGTATGAATGAGTATGAATCACAGTCTCGGTGTTCACATTAAGAAATCTTGGGAGATACAGTCATTAGTTAGCTCTGTGAGAGTAATATGCCCTGCAGAGCACAGGAGATGTCACTGTCTTCTGTTTGTTTGTGCTATTGTGTGCGTTTGACACTTTGACCTCGCTGTGTTTTTATGTAAGCTGGGATCCATATTAACATGTAACACCTGTCTCACAGCATTGTAAAACAGGTGACAATATTCAATTATATTAATATACAGTAAACTTAAACTGATATTCATTTGTTTTAGGTGGGTAGAATATGTTTTGTTTTACAGTTCATTTGGCTTGGCTTCTGTGCTGGTACTCCTCATAGCTTCTTCAACCTGTTTGTGTGTCGACCACCATCTACTGGCGATAATACACTGACTGTGTAGAAGTACCTCCTACAAACAGCCTTCAAAGATAAACTATCCCTTCATCTGATGACACAAAAGAAGTTCAATGCTGCCTGCCAGAGGACACACAGAGTAAAATTCTAAGATGTCTCATTTAAATCCACTTTTTAAGCACATTTAGGATTTTCTGGGACACGCCATCATCATTCCTCCTGAAGTTATCATACATTTTGTCCTGTTGTGCAAATAAGCCACTTCTGTTATTTCTGTTTCCTTCTGCTACAGTAATAGTCTGAATCTCTATGCGTCCTGCACTGTGATGGAAGCAGATTTGATGGAGATCATTATATTTTTGTTTGTCGCTCACCTTAGGAGTGATTTTGATGGTGGCAATGTCTGCAACGGGATCAACGTCCTGCACAGTGGCGTTGTACATGTCTCCGTTGGTGAGTTTGACCCGGACCCCTCTCTTGTTGGCCACGACGTGAGCATTGGTGACGATGAGGCCGTCGCTGCTGATAATGAAACCGGAGCCGTTTGACACTGGGATTTCTCTCCCTGAAAACGGGTGTCTGTGAAACAGGCAAAGCAGCTGATGTTATTCACCCTGGAAGCTACATGCATCACAAGAGACGAACACAGACAGATTATTTTGACAGCAGGCGACTTTTGAAAGATCCCACTGGAATAACTAGGTCATAACGTTGTAGAAATGTATTCTCATTACAATACTCAGACTATGGAGTTACAAAAAATACAAGCATCACACCTTCACAAATAACAACCCCTTACTAAGATGCTTTGGACTTATAAGTAAGTCCTGTTAGAAAAAATAGTGACCTGTGTAATTTGATGGGCATTTGTCATCTGTAGTTATTTAGTAAATGGTTAAATTAAACTGATAAGTTACAGTCCTACCAGACAGATGTCTTTATGTCTTATTATCATAGGACGTATTTAAATGATTAAATAGATATTAAAACGGTAACTTTACAAATCTAAAAAAGTGTGAACCACCATTAACCAAGTATGACAGTGCAACTCACCTGCCAATGATTTCAATGTACACCACAGCTGGAGTGGATCTTTCCACCACATCTGCAATGAAGTTGTATTTATAGCGGGGGCTGTCGGGCTTAAATGGAGAAGCGCACTGAGCCGAGGGCAAAAAGAGTTCAAGAAACCGTCCAGAAATAGGGACTCTTTTATCCCTCTCGTCCTTTTCACTGTCCAGAAGCACCGCACCACAGAGCCCCAAACCCACCGACAGTGACTTGAGCAGAGGAGGGCTGCTGTGTTTGTCCCGCTGTCCACTTCTTCTGTCCCAAGCAGGAGCTGTCCTGTCCAGGCTTTCGTTATCATCGTGTCCTTTGTCTCTACATGTCACCACAGAGGACACCCGGCTGACTGTCCTCTCAGCCAAAGAGTTAATTCCACGGCTCTGACACCGAGCATGTGTCCTTAATGCTGACAGAAAACACCTATTGACAGCAGTTGCTGCCATGTTGCATCACTTCAGTCAGAGTGGTTCAGGAGTTTGTCGACAGCCAAACAACAACTTTATATTCAAATAAATGTCAAGCAGAAAAATGGCTTCTTGATAAATGTAATGTTGATCATATAAATAAAGACAATAAAATATAAATACTCCCTGTAAAACTGACTGTTACCCACACCAAAAAAGGAAGGCAGAGACAGACAAGAACAACCTTAGTCCGGAAGCTTAACTTTCTTGCGCATGCGCATCTTCTGCTTCTTGTATGTTTTTTCGGTAGTTTAAAAGCCACTGCACGTATCAGTGCCCCCTACTGAGCAACAAGTGAAACACTTCACAGTTATTGTGCATTTTTTATTTTATAGATTTTTTTAGTATTATATTATAGAATATATTCTAAATTTAATATAATATAGAATAGATTATATAATCTTCTGCAATACTACAATGTAAAAATACCTTTTCAATAGCTTGTTAGCATAAATGATAACATAGGCCCACAATCACTGACAGGGCCAAACATCATGGAATAAATTTAGCTTGGTGTAACCTTGAGCAACAGAAGATAGAAATTTTCAGTGAACAGTATTATTATCATTATCAGTCTTTACATCCACCAATGCCAATATACTAAATTGGCAATTTTGCAGTGTTGCAGCTGCAAACAATGTTAAGGCCAATTCACACAAGATATAGAAAATGAAATAAATACAAATAACTGAAAATGAAATTGTTGTAGTTCCACAGATGCTACAATTATTTGTTATAAGAAGAAGAAAAAGAAGAAAAAGGAAAAGAAGAAGAAGAAGAAGAAGAAAGCGGTAGTGACGTGTTTATTGTGGAAGTACGTCACTGGATTCGAGCCACAGGCGGCAGCGATGAGAAATTCAAAAGTTGCGGGCTAGAGAGCTAGCTGCTAGCATACAGTACGGATTACTATTTTTTTTTTTTCTGTTAAAATTTACCCGGATACCATGGCTTCTTATCATCAGTTATTACAACACAAAAAGCCACGGTTCGACTCCCCCGCTAAGGTCTTCGCTAAGCTAAAGGCTAAAGTGCTGTCAGAGTCGATGTCCGTCAACGAGGGGGTTTTAACCAGCAATGATCCGCTGTGTAACGCGAGGGAGGAACACCGATCTGTTTTTAACTCGCCCAGAAAGAAAGCAGGGGGCGTCTCGATAACCGACATGCCCAAGGAAAATCAGAAGAAGTTTGGCTCTCATCACAATGAAGTACAGGCTTTGACTCTTTCGCCTATTGCGAGTCCCAGAAAGCACGGCGACTATTCAGAAATGAGCCCTTTGGAGGAAATGGGACGTGGACACACACGAGGAGAGAGGTCCTTCCTGCAGTCAACAGCTATGTCTCACGTTTTGATCGACAGAGGACAGATCCACAAGGGACCACCTCCGATCAGAGATGATTTCAAAGTTCCCAGTGGGACTCTCATAAAGAAACAGCCCGGCGGAAGGAGCGTGTTTGAAGAGGACTGTGCTCCTCTCAACACACCTCTGTGTCCCACCAGTACGTTTTCCCCCATGAAGAAGAGGCTGAGGAAGAGAAAGTGGGAGCAACGGGACATCATTCGGCCACAAGAAAGGGAAACCCCTGCTTTGAGTGAGAATAGACCTCACAACAACACCAAGGATTTGGGTGTTGTTAAAGGATATTCAGGTGATCGATCAGAGATGACTCCTGAACCAACTTTACCAACAATAAAATCCACGACAGAAAAACGTGAGATATACATAACTGCATTTTCTTTTCTAATGTTGTCTTTTAGAAGTAGAAATTCACTGACACCGCTGTGTGTTTGTGGTTTGTTTTTACAGGTTACAATGACATTGTAGAAAGATTTCCTCCTATGTCCCCAGCCAAGATTTTTGCTTACATGAAGGGGAGAGAGAGCAAAAAAGAGCTGCAGAAAGACCATACTGTCAATAGACGCACAAGAGTCCCCTTTGATGGAGGTGAGTGCATTATAGAGTGAAAATGTTTGGTTTAGCTGGGACCTTACATAACCATACTTTATTTAATTTCTATATCTTGTTGCACAACATAGCTTCGTTTACAGCATTATTTCTCTTCTGTAGGTACTTCCCATCAGCACAGAGAGACTCCCCTGCCCACAGCTCACATTATGGAAGAGACGGGAGACATTAACTCAACAAATTCTCCAGAAAGTGTTGTTGCTGTAAACAAGCACAGAGTCGACTCAACTGACAGCCAGTCAGACACCGATCTCGCCGAGGATGTCCCCATCACTGCTGTGCCAGTGGTTTTGCACGAAGACCCTCTCGTGCTCAAGTCTCCTCAGATCTCCATACCGAAGAAACACGATGAGTCTGTGTTCAAGCGCAACCAGTGTTCCAGGCCTGCAAAATTTGCAAGGGTGAGAAGAAACAAAAATAATAGAAGATATCATTCTAACTATTGGGGGCCTTGTGTTTTGGGTTTGCAGACATATTTATGAAGACAGCTATAGTTTGTCCTTAAGCATACTTGTCTTGTTCCTTATTGTGGTTGTGTTTTCCCCTTTGGCAGGACAATGTGATTTATCTGAGTAAATGGTACCTGAGGAAGAGCACTGATGGCCTGTTTGTTAATGGAATTCACAGGTAAGTATTTTCTAAGACACAACTCAATGAAAGGCTCTTAGAACCATCTTTGAGATTTTGTCTAATTCAATGTTGGGCAGCAACAAAATATTATTATTTCAATTAATGAATCAACTATTTTCTGAGTAATCGATTAATCTTTTGCTAACTACTATAACATAACAAATCTTTTCCTAATAACCGTTATTTAAACATGATGATGACATATTTCAACAGAATATCTGTGAATGAGGAACCCATTTTCAAACTTGAAGTTTTACCAAATGATACTATTCAACAAAAGTTCAGATTTATTTGGGTAATTAATAAATAATAAGTAATTTCTACCTTACGTTGTCATTAATTCACATACACTGGGTATGATGTAACTTCAGTAACTTGTGCTAATCGTAGTTGCTAATGCGCACAGCAGACGTGCCTCAACGTATTCTAAGCTAATTCACGTCTTAATGTAGTGAATGACTTGTTGCAGCCCTGATTTAACGTCAACACTTGGATCTTTTTACTTGTTTCTTTTTCCAACCAGAGAAACAAACATACCATGGAAGAGCAACATCGTTGTAGGCAGGGTTTCTGATTCCGTGCTGAAGACCGTCACCGGCAGGGTTTACATCTTAGTTGGGAAAATGAAGGTTGATCTCGAATCTGGTAAGCCTGTTCGGCGCTCAACGCTACTCTGTTTCTCCTCAGAGAACGCTTCACTTTGGCAAAGGGAAGTTGTAAAAGAAGCATAAACGTAAAGCTGCATGTAAGATAAGATAAGAGATAAGATAAGGACTTATCATGTAATGATCTCTGTTTTTTCTCTTCAGGCTTTCCCAACTGGTTTTTGAAAAAGTTTGCTAAAGGTTTTCCTGCAAACTGGCACGTGCTATATGAGAAGTTTCTGTTGGAGTCAAAAAAGTAAGAATATCAGTTTCATATTCAGGTGCCTGCTGACAAAAGTCATTTTATTTTTCATTTTTTTGCTGTGGGATGTTGTATTCTTCAGTCATGAGTTTACATTAAACTTTGTTTTGCTATAGCGACCAAAGCAAAGCTCCAGTGAGGAAAGGTGAAGGGAGAAGTGTCTCAGCTAAAACACAGTCTGAGACCTCCTCCATTGACCGTTCTGTGAAGCGCCACAGGACAACCTCCCTGAGGACGCGTGAGTGAAACACCCGAAAATGAATAGCTTAATAATAGATTAGTGATATTTTCACATCACTGTGGGATGTTGATTAGCTTCCGTATTTGAATCTAGGCCCGCTACCTTCAAGTCATTTTTGCTCACTTGTATTTACTTTCTCCTCTTGTCCAGCTGACTCCTGTCCTTCCAACACCTCTTTGTCTTGTACAAGAGTGTCTCGAAGTGGTCGGGTGATCAAGCCACCTCTGGAGTACTGGAAAGGAGGGAGAGTCATTCTAGATGGACACATGAATGTAAAGGTCCTTCACTGCTACGACACCTCCATCATCAACCATGTAAGCACCGAAACCTGAAATCAGACGATACAGAATTATTTGACTACGAGCAAACAAGTGATATTTCTATATCACATAGGAAGTCACTACAACAGTGTCAGCGAGGTCGTCGCAGAAACCTGTCCGTGTCTTCCTGCCTCGCAGTGAAGGTAAAGATACCAGAGAAGTTTTTTTATTGTTTTTTTAACACCACACAATGTATTAAGAGAACTGTGCTCTGTGTTTCCAGGCTGGAAGCCACGTGAGTCAGCCTGCGACAAAGAGGTGTCAGTATCCCTGAGGAGGGTCAAGCTTCCGCAACACAAACCCAACAGAACCAAGGTTAATGCTGAAGAAAAGCCCAAACCTCCTGAGGAGACCCTTGGTAGCCCTGGAGAGCAGTCTGGCAGAAGAAGATCCAGCCGAAGGCTTTCTGATAAAGTGGACACCGCCGCTACAAAGGAAAGTGAACCTGAAAAGTCTAAAACGCAAAGGTCAAAAAAACGAACGCAGGACACCAACAAACCTCCAGTGAGAGCGGCAAGCCGCAAAAAGACTGCCACAAACATCACAGAATCTTCTGATGGTGATAAAACATTACAGCACACATCATCTGACGATACAGGCTCAGTTAAGAGCAAAAAGCGAGCACACAAAGTAAAAAAACAAAAAAAAGGTGGAAAGCTTCATAACAAGTCAAAACTAAAGCCAGAGTCCCCGTCCAACCAGCCGTCAGAGTCCTCTGCGGACAGCGAGGAGAGCGTCAGAGCCACGAAAAAAAGGGACAAGGCGCAAAGAAAACATAAACGGAGTAAATCCATCGAAGCGTCACCACCCAAAATGCCTCCGCCAAAAGCGACACAATCCAAAAGGAAACACAAGAAGTCACTTGTTTCACAAGAGCAAGATGACGACAAGTGGACCACAGAAGAGGTCAAGAAGCTCAAAGAGTAAGTGTTGGATTCTCACTGGAAATAGCAACATGCTTCTGCATCGTGACATCAGGGGTCACAGATGTTCATGTTTAATCTGTGTTTCTCTGTCTTCCAGGGCGGTGTCCTACTATCCTAAGCACATGGAAGGATACTGGGCGGAGGTGGCAAAGGTGGTAGGAACACGTTCTGCAGAAGAATGCCACAAGCAGCACACATCCCAGGGCGCATCACAGACTCCTGCTATAAAACCCAAGACAACCAAAAAGAAAAAGGAGGAAGCAGCCAAAGGTCCAGGTAGAGGAAACATTGTTGTTGGCAAATTTGAGCTAATTTATGGCTAATGTTGAAGTTTTTGATCTATTCATATAATACTGAGGGATTTTTTTTATATATACCAATATTTACATTTATTTAGGTTTCATAGACCTGAAATTAACCTTGGCATCCTATGAATCTATGTGTATTTACAGATAATCCTGTGATATCTGCCCGGGTGGGAACCTTGAAGAGAAAGCAGCAGGTGCGTGAGTTCCTGGAGGCCATGCCCAAAGAGGATGTTGATGATGTTTTCAGCTCGGCATTCATGAAGAACAGACGCTTTGAGGTTTGTCTCCTTCTGCTTTTGTGAACGTTTTATGAGGGCTCTCTATCTGTTATGACACTTCACAAGATACGTGCGTAACACATTCTGTCTTGATGTGCAGATGCCCAGCTTGCTGCCAGGTGATGATCACGACCTCCGTGTGTCAGACCAGGTCCCCACAACCCCAAGCTCGTCGTTTTTCCCCGAAGTGAAGACACCTCAGTGTCTGCACATCACTCCAGGAATGATGGGCTCTCCAGACAGGTAAATAAGAGTTAGTTTGAAGTTCTAACTTGTAACAGCTGACTGCAGAAAACTAACTTTTCTTATTTGCAAAGGAACAATGACGATAAGTACGTCTATCAGCTGCAGAAGAGGATGAAGAAAAGTCAGTTTAATGTCTGCAAGCGTCCAACAGCTTCAAAGGTACTGACTACTTAAGAAACTTTCTTTACAGTTTTTCATTTAGTTTACAGCTATATAATCTTATTTTTAATATTGGAACACCTTTTTGTTTTTTTCAGAGCTTCACACCTACACCATCCGTTAAACGGTCGATGAGAAGATGCGGTGACGCAGGTAGGAACGTGCAGGTCATGGTTTTACACCCGTCTAATGCAAGTTTATCTGTAGGGGATGGACAGAATAATGGATACGCTTGATAATTATACCACGTCTCATTCCTTTTTCTCCAGAAAACTCAAGCTTTGTCATTTGGGAGATGTTCTCAGGAAACGAGGAAGATCAGAGCGGAGAGGAAAAAGACTTCTACTTCTCAGATGATGACAACTGATTGAAACATCATATCATTAAAAAAAAATAAAAATCAGCAGAGGAGAGATGTGACTTGTCAAATGTGAACAATAAAATTAATTTTCACACACATACAGAAGTGAAACCCTTTTGCCATAGTAATGAATATGATCAAGAAATCTGTAATAATATGTATAGAAAGTAAACACACTTGTTTTGAACTGGCCTGCTGTATATTAGACACAAACATACAAATTTTTAATTTAAATAGCTAATTATATAGCTGTACTATCCATCTAGTATGTTCCTGTAAATATAGCTTTTCTTTTAACTCCTGATTCGAGGAGTCGGTTGTAATTTTTTTTTATTTTAAATAAACCCTTCTTCAATCAAATGGTTTATTTTTTGTCCAGTATACAGTAAGAGAGAACAGTACAGAGGTATTTCTGGCTTCAGACCTCAAAATAAAGTGGTTGTTTCTTGTTAGAAATGACTGCATAGTTCCCCTTATTATTAAAAACGTCTCTTGTTTTGTGGTGGCATGAGATAAGCTGGGAGTAAGATGTGTTTTCTTTATTTTAGACCACATTTCCCTCTTTTAGTAAGTAGTATTATCTCTGAAAGCACAATTGTCCTGTTTTCAAGGACACCAGGATAAATCTCAAAGTCACAATGACACACTGTGCCGTTTGCTTGCGCTGAAAAATGAGACATAAATAAAACAATTAACAGGTGGTGGAAAACATGACACGACAAATCCTCGAGGTCAGAGAGCAAAAAACAAAAAAACAACAAAAAAAATAAAAAAAACACGACGCTGCTGATCACGTGAAAACGCGTCACGTGACTGCAGCGTCTATAACAGCCAGCCGTCCAAACACACAGGAGCTGAGTTTAGAAACAGCCGAGGACACCATGAACAGACTGTGAGTACTGCCTATAACTTCACAGATATTTATTTTCAAAGAGACATAATAAATCGTTAATTGTTTTAGCGTGACACTTGTTATCACACACGTTTTATTTTTGTTCATTTGACCTAGATAGTGATAGATAGCCGCTGCTAACGTAGCCGGTTAAAGTGTTTATGTGTCGTTAAAGCTGCTGTAAATAACGTTTTGTTTTTCCGTAATATGTCTGTATTCAGTCAGAGATTATATGTGCATTTGCACACATAGTTATGCATGTACTTTTCATTTAACCTTCTCGGCTAAGTCACATTGAGACTCACAATGAGAGCTACAGTGCGTGACCCTGAAATAGCTGCTTTAAAGTTGTTTTGTTGGTACTTCCGGGTTTACTTCACGTTCAAATTCACCTCTACAAGTGTACTTTTCAAACCATATATGTCTGTTCTTTCTCTCCTACAGACTGGGCTTCTCCATCCCTTTGTTATTCAGCTCGTTGGTCTGGTGTGGATATCTGGAGTATGACCAAGATGTCTTGTGAGCAAACTTAAAGTTGTCTTTAAATAATCCACTGCTCTTATGTTGAAACGTTTGTCTCACATTATGTAGGACAAGACTTGATTGTTTTCAATAAATATCTGTAATGAAAGTTAAATCCTAGCAATTGTATGGGTGCATTGTATGAGGCATGCTCCCTTTCTCCATTTAAAACTTTAAGCCTTTTGTTGTGTATGGCCCGTTGTTTATCTGTAAAGCTAGGTTAAAAAGTCATCCGTGTATTTTATCATGGTTATCAGACTTTCTCTCTATCCCAGTTAATTTCTGCCATTAATTTGCTGCTGTTTAGCACTTTCTAAAAACCAAAATCAGGAAGAACACAGATTTCACTTCAATGATCGTCTGTTTCGGGTTTGGTTAACTAATATATTGCAATGTCATGGCATGTTGTTCCTCTTTCCTCAGGGCGCCACAGGACTGGACTCACGTTGGTCGGGTGGATCCTACAGAGGAGTTGGAGCTGACCTTTGCCTTAAAGCAGCAGAACATTCAACGGCTGGAGGAAACGCTTAGGCTTGTGTCTGACCCTGACTCACCTCAGTATGGTAAGGCTCTGCTGGCTGCAAGATGCTGAACAGGATTTCTACTTTTGTCTTTCAGACTGTGCACCTTATCACAGTAGATACACACTAAAATGTTCTGGCTCAACTCTCTCTAAACGATAAGACAGTGCAAAATCCCTTTTCTCAACTTTCACCTCTTCCCGTGTGCTTTGACCTCCACAGGTAAACATCTCAGCCTGGAGGAAGTGGCGTCTCTTGTGCGTCCATCTGAGCTGACCCAGAAGGTGGTGCGTCACTGGCTGCAGAGTCATGGGATTACAAACTGCCTGACCGTTCGCACTCAGGACTTTTTACAGTGCACAATGACTGCAGAGTAAGCATATCATTTTTGGCAACACTGATTCTGCTTACTCTGTGTGTTTGCTCTTGACACAGTTAAGCCACAAAGTTACTTTTTCAGCTTGAGTTCAGTGAAGATGTAAATCTTGCAGTGAGGAAATACTCACATCTTATGATATAGTTCCTCTTTCTGTGGTCACTGGTTAAAAAATGAAAAATAGTGAGCTGCAGACTATTAAAATTCACAAATCCAGGTGAGTGTTGATAGAATCTACTTAAATTACCTTAAATACCCTAAACTCACACATTGATAACGGTTTTATTTATTTATTTCAATGTATTTGTTGAAAACATGCCCACTCTGAGGTAAATCTGTTTGTATGTAAATGATGTGAGAGTGGATTTGCAGACATGCATCTTGTGGTTGTTCTTTGTGTATTAAGTGTTGCAGAGACACTTCTTCCAGGAAGCAGGTTTCACCGTTACATGAGGGACGGCCATTCTCTAGTGAGGTCTTCAGCTCCTTACTCCGTTCATGATGATGTTCATCAACACCTGGACTTTGGTGAGCACCATTTCCTCAACTTTAAAATGTTTGGCATCTATAGTTGCTGTGTGTTTAAGTTAGGATCTCTGTGAACTCTGTTGGATGTGTGTTTCCACAGTTGGAGGTCTTCATCGTCTCCCGCCTAAAGGGCAGGATTTCAGGAAGAAGCAACAGACCTCGGAGGCAGGTGTGCACCTCGGAGTGACTCCGTCCATCCTGAGGACTCGCTATAATCTGACCGCAACTGACGTGGGGTCAGCTCAAAACAACAGCCAGGCTGTAGCTCAGGTATGATCCACTCACGTGATCAGCTTGCAATATAACACTAAAAGTTGTGTTATATAGACACAAACACTAGCTACAATCTGATCATAACTTGGTGTACGTTTTCACTCTAGCTAGCTGTTTTCTCTTCTAGTTCTTAGAGCAGTATTACCACCCTGCAGACTTGGCTGAGTTCATGAGCATGTTTGGTGGGAGCTTCCAGCATCGGTCTCAGGTGGATCGAGTCGTGGGCACCCAGGGAGGGGGAAAGGCCGGTCTGGAGGCCAGTCTGGATGTAGAGTACATCATGAGCACCGGGGCAAACATCTCCACGTGGGTCTTTACCAATCCAGGTGTGCATGCATGACTAATAAGAAGAATATTCTGTGTCTTCTTGACAAAAGCATTAAAACAGTTGGTTACCATACAGAACATAGTAGTTAAAATACAAGAAATACAAAATCATTACTTTAAGTAATACAGAAAAAGGTGAATGTTAAGCTAAAAGTAAAAAAAGACAATGTAATTAAACCTATAAACTATTTTTCCTTATTCAGTCATATTCTAACCTTCCTCCTGTCTTTAGACAAGCTCTCACACTCACACACACACTGGCGAACAAACATCTTTCTGCTTGCCTCCAGGTCGTCATGAGTCCCAGGAGCCTTTCCTCCAGTGGATGGTTTTGCTCAGCAACATGTCCGATCTGCCGTGGGTTCACACCATCAGCTACGGAGACGACGAGGACAGCCTGTCGACCGCCTACATGATGCGCATCAACACCGAGTTCATGAAGGCCGGCGTCAGAGGCCTCTCTCTGCTATTTGCTTCTGGTCAGTAAAAGTGGAAGTGTGCAGAAATCATCAAACTGATTTACATTTGTAACACAGAAAACATTTCCATCTGTCTCATCTGTATCATCAGTAAAATATGCCCATCAGTCATTTCCTGTGTATGGGTCAGCTTCAGACTCTTATCTTTGATGATTTGATTGTGTTTTCGGAGTAAAGGTCACATCGTTGTGACTCATGTAGCACATGATCACTGCGACCTTTTGTTTCTGCTTTAGTAACTGATCAGGTCAGCTAAATACAACAGACAGTACCTTTCAAATGGGGAACTGTGAGGTGTAATTTTATTAATGGTGTTTAGAGATGACCAAAATTAAACGGCCTTGGTCTCCTTGGTAACATGTCACCTGACTGTGACTTAACTCCACTCTTATTGTTAGATTATTATCTCACATGTAACACGAATACACCACCATTGTTTTAAATGAAGCACCCATGACGCCACAGTTAGCCTTGGAAAAACGTGTTTGCACGACACCCTTTGTCCTGCAGCTTTTTCCACATCTTGATTACTTGAAAAGATGCCAGGTATTGGTAAGAAATTCTGCGTGACTCATGGGATTATAGGATCTCAATAAACTTGTGTCATGTTCAGGTGACAGTGGTGCTGGCTGCAGACATCTGGGAAAAGAAAACTCCTTCAGGCCCAGCTTTCCTGCCTCAAGGTAAAACACCAACTCTAGGGTTGCTCATTCAATTGCTGATGTGTTCATCTATGTATAAAGTCGTGGTGTATGTTAAAAGTTTGAGATATAGGAAGTGGGTAAAAAGAGTTTCATACAGTGCTTTTTGTTCCCAGCCCATATGTGACCACAGTAGGAGGAACATCGTTCAAGAATCCATTTAAGGTCACGTATGAAGTCACAGATTACATCAGTGGAGGAGGCTTCAGCAATGTCTTTAAGATGCCTGACTACCAGGTAATATCATCAGACTTCAATTACCCAGAGTTAGGGCATTCATTTATGACCTGTGTGTTTATTTTAAACCGTGTCAGTAGAGACTGTGCAATTAATGCTGCGTATTTGTGTTCCCACAGACCAGTGCAGTGAATGGGTATCTGAAGAATGTTGCAGCATCTCTCCCTCCTCAGTCGTACTTTAATACCAGCGGCAGAGCCTACCCGGACATGGCCGCCCTGTCTGATAATTACTGGGTGGTCACCAACAGGATGCCAATCCCCTGGGTGTCTGGGACCTCGGTAAGATATACTAACACACGATTTCTCTATTGTGACCAAAGGATTCTGTAATAGATGGAAACCATCCTGCTTTAAACCGCAATTCACAGCTGGTTCAGAAGTCTATAGGTCATAGCAGGTGGAATATTGTAACACAGGAGTCACTGCTGTTAGGTCGGCAAACATGCTAAAGTAATTTTTGGCACAGGCGAAGCCACATTCAGCACTTTTACAATGTTTGAGCATCGGCAACAGTACGTAGTTGTTGCTTATCAGTTGTTCCTAATGCAATTCAGTTTCTTTGAAGTGAGGTTTATGAGATGAATTTCCATCTTCTGTGTATCACCTACGGCAGATGATGTCAGTACGCTGCTAGTTCAGAGAAACGTTTTAGACCAAGCCAAACAATGAAGTGCTGTGGACGGGGTTACTGGTGAAACATATTTCAGCCACATAAAAGATCCACCAAAAGGCTTCTACATACATGTATGTAGAATGTAGGACACTAAATCACTGTGTACAGACACCAGACTTTTTTAGGTTAGGTTCTCTTAACTTTCTGTGTGCTGGACACAATTTACTGTCCACTTCTACTCATTCCTCGAGCCTTATCACATATCCTTTATTGCTTCCTTCAGGCATCAACCCCCGTTGTCGGAGGCATGCTTTCTCTCATCAACGATCAACGTTTGCGGAAGGGACTGCCTTCTTTGGGCTTCCTCAACCCCCGCCTCTATAAACTCAAAGGACAGGCCTTGTTTGATGTAAGTCACGGTGCTGCTGCAGTGAAGTATTCACTTTCTCTGCTCAATTTGGAAATCAAACATTTTAGGTCACCTTTCAGCTCGATTTATTCTGTTCTCTAATGCTTACACAATTGTAAATCACCATCACATGAGTAATATAGAAGTGAAGATTGCACAATGTAAACCCAAGGAAAACTTCCGTTCTATTTTGAGGAACCAAATTCTAATAACTGTTATTAAACGCAAACTCTAGTTTTTGGTCATTTTGCTGTTGTTAAAGGAGGAAACTCCCTAAACGCCATGCATTCTTGTCTCCAGGTGACTGAAGGCTGTCACCTGGGCTGTTTGGACGAGCAGGTCCAAGGGAAGGGTTTCTGTGCTGCACCATCGTGGGACCCTGTTACAGGCTGGGGGACACCAGACTACCCTGCGCTGCTGTCTGCCCTCCTGAGTTAATAGCTGCAATTCATTAAAGCTAAGCCACCAGTGTCTGCACTGCCAGCAAGCACCATACACACATCCAAACTGAGGCCAAAGGCAGGTCAGTGGAAGTGCTATGCTCTAGATTAGTTTGATTCAGATAAACGTTTCTCAAGGAATATCACTCATCAACACTTTTATCAATTTATCGGCTCTACCATTTTTAAGGCTTAACACTGTTTCAATATTTTTAGGTCAGGGATAGTGGTAGTTAGATCTCTCTAATGCTACACTGCGGTAGCCCATTTCTGCTGAACGCTGCATTTTAACTGACCCAGATTTCTCTATGCATCAGTCTGCAGACACATGGGCAAGAACAGGAATTTTATGCTTTAAATTCATGCCTCTAAGACATACAGCAGTGGAAAGTGTGTATGCACCGATCGCTTTGCATCAACTTAATGTGCAAAATTGCTGAAATACATACTTCAATCACCTCTTAGATGCACACTAATATTTTTTAAATGAGTGAAAGGTCAATCCCAACTGTAAATTTAGCATGTTAGGGTGAAGATTTGGTTCACATTAAGTCTATTCTGCTTAACTACTCGGCAGGGATGAGCTATGGTACAGGTCATTGTTTTATTTGAAGTCTGCATGTAGTTTTAAAATCAAACCCCTGTATTTGTAATAAAATGGGAACATTCAACAGGACCTTTTTAAAAACTTGATTTTACTTTGGTTTGTTGCCGTTTGCTCTGCGGCTGTGAACTAACAAAATGCACTGTAATGCGTGGGTTCAAAATGATTCAGCAATTCTACCCACTAGCGGCGATGCACATATTTTTATCTTTTGATTTAAATCCCCAAATCGGATGTATTTAATGTGAGCAAAACTGCCTGTTTTTTTTGTGCGTGAACCGATTAAAGCCAGATTTGTACTTTGAAATGGCGACTGATTGTTTAGCGTTATCATGAATGTGTGAACAAGCTGAAGTGTTGTGTATTAGAAGAAGCCATGGAGAAAGTAAACTGGAAAATTTGACTTTAAGTATGTGTCATTTTTATTAAAAGCAAAACTGCCAAATCTTTCCCAGTTCCTATGTCAGTGTTGTAAAGATTTTCATGTTTTTTTTGCTTGAGAAGAAAGTATCTTTGGACTGTTTGCAATTTAGAAACATTTCCTTTTCTATACTTCAAACTGGCCAAAGTATTATCTGATGCCATAAAATTATACCTAGATTATTACAAAAGACAAGTGTGTGAACACCAGGCTGCAGACTTAAGTCTGCTATGTAACTATAAATAGACAGCATCAGAATGAAACTGTTCATTCTCAATGCAAATTTTCACTTTCCAATCTTTGGTTTGTCTTTGGTGTCTCATGTCACACAAACTCAATACACAAATTCCTTGTTACATACCAGCTGAAAGCTGTCGCCTTCACCTTTGAAACACCAGTTTTACCAGATCCAATTAAACCCATGCTCAAATTTTACATTTACATGTGAATACAAAGCACTTCTGCAACAGATCACTACAATAACCATAGGTGCTATATTTTGAGGACAAATGACACGTTTTGTATTGGTAGTGCAAGGGGGAAAACATTTTAATCAGTGATCACTATTGAAAATCACATTGCTATTATCTACACGATTTGGATATTGCGTTGTAGAAAATGAAAATATGCAAAGACCGCCCAAATCTCTCTCTTGTGTGAAGGAGAAAGAGGAGGTATAATAAACTGAAACCCTCTTCCAAGAAGAGCTACAGGGACAATTTTTACTACAAATGTTACCACAGAGCTTATGTCAAACAGTGTACAATATGCACACTTGGGGGGGGGAGTACAAAATTGAAAAGGTGTCATTGCTGAGGATCAATGCAAATTTGACAGGTATTGCAAAAACTTGAACTGGTTATGTTATATAAATACATTTTTTTAGGTGCAGATCCATGATTAACATCTTCACAAGAAGAAACCGTAAATTGTTCCATCTGGGTAGAGCCAAAGTAGCGTGGGAGGCCTGAAGGGGTCGGGGTGCTCACAAGTTCCTCCATATAGCAAAAAGTTCATGAAGAGGACGTTTCTCTGTTGAAACTCTTCATCTAGAGGCAATACAGGAGGGACGACTTCTCTCATAAGAAAGCAGGCCACAGAAGATTAGTTCATCACGGAGCAGAGATACAGGTGAAATCCTCCAGTGTATGCTAACGTCTTGTCGCTAGCCTGGTTCTCAGCCGATTCACTGGTTGTTTTTGGCTTTGGCATGTGTGAGGATGTGAGACTTGAGGTTGGTTGACTGGGCAAACTTTTTGTTGCACCCGTCGAAGGGGCACACATATGGGCGGTCTCCAGTGTGAATACGCACGTGTGTGCGCAAGTTAAAGTCCAAAGAGAACCGCTTTCCACAGCCCTCAAATGTGCACTGAGAACAAGAGACGTTGAGTTAGTGATGTATGCATGTATAAACTTGACTCACAGTGTAAGATAAAATTTCTCTGGTAAGAATTTGAGAGAATGCATGGCAAGTTTGCATAAGGTGCACATTTCTGTGGGAAGTAAAAGCTGCTGCCTTTTCCAGTAGAAAGAATATATGTGTGAACACACTCACCTGGAAAGGTTTCTCTCCTGTGTGTACAAGTTGATGCCTCTTCAGCTTGGAACTTTCCACAAACGCTTTGCCACACTCCGCACAGACGTGCACGCGGGGCCCGTGGGTATGCAAGTGTTTTCTCATTGCCGAGTTGTCCCTGAACATCTTGGTGCATCCCTATTAGGGAAGGAAAAGAATATGAAGCAAATCAGTCGGGACATTTAAAGGACAAGATTTTAGAATCATACTGCATTTCTCCTCATACCGATGTAACAAAAACCTGCCTGCTCTTAGGAAAGCAATATCAGCAATAAAACACACACAACTCAGCAAACTGCTGTCTGTGTATTTAACCCTAATATTTTCAACAGCACTGTTTACACTGCTATGAACAAGACAGCACACTCACTTTATGAGGGCAGGCTATTGTTCTGGGCGCGTCGTCTTCTTTTACTTTCCTTGGTTTCATTCTGCAAAACAGATTAAAGTGGCCACATTGTGAATTGTTGCTTAACGATATATAAATTGCATTATAGATTTCGGTTTCACCTGTGTAAATATCAACAACACTTACCGTGCAAACTCTGCCAGCTGTTTGGGGTCTGACAGGTCGATGCCTGGGATGCCGCCGGGTGGAAGCTTCTTCCCGGTCATGTATTCAGAATAATCTGGAGGAGAGTTTTCTCCTGTGATTTGCTCCTCATGGTCTATGTCCTTCTTGTCATCTGAATGAGAGGGGGACAGTTTTTGAGACTTGTCAATAAGGACAGCAGTAACATAACATGTGGAAATAAGTGATTAAATTACTACAACGTTATCACATGCAGTCATCTGACAGGAAGTCCTGTTTGTTCATAAATATGTTTTATGAGGTAACTCTCAAAGTTTAAAGTTACACAGTGCAGCTCTATAAACTAGTAGTTCAAAACTGTTGGCATTTTAAAACTCAAAATTATCTGTTTAATTTCCACCGTGGCTTTTAACATAAACATGGGGAAAACAAATGATTTGTTGTTGTAACAAAGTGAGTTGAATTTCTTTGCAAACATTTAAAAGTTACATGGCTGCATGTTTGTAAACATCACAGTGTTTACATGCACGTCTTCCATTCGTCAAATACATAAATTTATATTTGCAGAAAACTAATGAGTTGACCTTTCGTCATTTTCGTTCTTACGTTTAAATAAACGTAAAATACTCCCACTGATAATTAAATTAGATATATTTTGCTAAGTAAATAGCGCTTATTGTGACTGAGGTACAGCACTAACAAACGCAATAACTCAATATGAACGCAGAATCCACTTCCCTTGTACTTATTACACTATATGAGCCAATAGCTGTGCCTAAAGCGTAAGAAGCGTGAAGTCGGGGGGTTCCTGAAAGCACCACCTCCTCCACAGTTAGCGCTTAACTGAACTGCGCCACAGCGGCCTAGCGGAGCTAGCTGCACTCGCTCCCACTCTCGCCGCCATCTTCGTCGGCCAAATAAACGCCATTTTTTCGGGCCGCCATACTTTCTAGACCGGGGAAATATGGCGGCGCCCATCGACACATAAAACATGGCTTCCCATAAAAACAAAAACATTTCAAATGGAGTTTAAGTTTCTCGGAGGTGGGAAAAGGTTCCTACTTTCGCGGAGGACAAGGCCCCAACTGGGCCCCGTCACACCACACACACGCTGAGAACAAAGCGAGGGGGCAGCTTGCAGGAATTCACTCAGGACTCTGAACTTACCCGATGCCCACATAGTGACTGAAAATTCTCCCTCCAGTGTCTTTATCTGGACCTGCTTCTGTTCCCATTTTCTGCCCATCTCTCCCCCGCTCAGGTAGCTCTTTTTGCCCGCTTTCTTTCCGCTTCCACTCTTCTTCATCCGGCCTGTTGACGAGCTTTTCCCGGCCACCGTTACCAGAGTCTGTTCGATGTAGTCCTCCTCCACGGCGGGCACTGGGATTAAAATTTGGTCCTCGAAACCGTCATCTGTGTGCAGTTCAGAGTCATCCTCGCCCACCACCTCTTCTCTCGTTTGCACCAGTATCACCTCCTGGTGCGGGTGAATCGAGTTTGGATCATCCGAGTCAAGAGGCTGTAAGGCGATCATAGGCTGGTGTTCACCGTCCTCTCCAACAACTGTTGTCTCGATTGTCTCTACTTCGATTTCGTGCAGTTCAACTATTTCGGCTGGCATTTCTGACCCATCCGCTTCTATGTACAGGGTGTCCCCCGACGCCATGATTAATTCTGTATTTCCTCCTACTTATAAGCTATTTTTTGCACACTCTTGCCTTCCCTCCTGTCTACTCTCAGCCTTCCTCCTCCCTCTTCGACAACAACTCTCTACGCTGGTGTACTCTCGTCGCCACAGTGCTCTAGTTATGAAGTCTCGCGTGATTTGGACCACAACCGACTGTAGAGCTGAAACTTCACCTGAAGCGTCTTATTTCTTTATTTTGAGATATTTATTCGGAATATATGAATTGCTTGATTCAATTACGTTGAAATAAATGTACATATATGTTTGTGTGTTCTTAGTTTTTTTAAGTTATTCGCTATATTAATCTCTGTGTGTTGTACAACTCCAACTAATGTAAATAAGCTTCTTGACTTGGATTATGCAACTGCAAAGTAGGGTGGCATTGAGAAAAGTTATTATATTTATTTATTGTCACTAAAATATCCAAAACTAGTGACATAATTGCTGGTGTTGTCTGATCAACTGTCTAAGGCCCAACGTACAACCTATTACATTTACAATGATGAAGAATTATAACAATTTACAAACCACTGAAAGTGTGATTAATAAATGGGTTTAAAAAATAAAAATTAATAGTGGGGATTTTAAACATTTTACAGAAAAAAGGGCAAATAATCAAACATATGGTAGGAAAACTGGTAGGGGTGGAGCTGGTATTCTACAAATTCCACTCACAGTTATCAAAATTACTTTTTTACACATTTGCAAACATCGATGCTGATCAGTCTTTAAACCAAACTATCACTATAGTCAATAAACACTGGAAACAAAAGTTTGTCTGTGGTTCATTTGAAGTCAATATTCATTGTATCTTTTTCGATATAATTATTGTTTTCTTAGTATTTTTCCAGTGAAACACCTCGCTGGTTACATATAGCCCATTTCTGCAGGTGCGCAGTCATCTCCCTGTCCCTCCCACTGCTTAGTGGGGAGGGGTTTGAATCACACCTTACACCTTCGGCCTGTAAAGCTGTGCGAGTGGGTGTGCCCCGATACTGGTGCTGGTGCAGGTTTGATGACACACACAACGCCACAGAGCCAGTTGACTCAGACGCAGAGAGGATAGCCATGGGGAAGACAGGTGGAAGAGGCGACTTTGAATGGGTCTACAATGACCAGCCGCACACTTCAAGAAGAAAGGAAATTCTGGGTGAGACATTTTACCAATTAAACATCTGTCGCATGCTTAAATTATTAGTTGAGCTGGGTGAAAAGTTAAAGAAGGAGTTTTGGCCTCTGACTTTTCACAATTATAAAACCGTAGCCGGTTAAACCTGTTCACAAGCTGTTGCTTAACGAGCTATCAGCCCACAATGGATGTAGGGGAAACGTAGAAACTGATACCACCTACGTTAAAGACACTGTTCACAATTATTAGATTTTTCGCAAAAAAAACTTCAAATACAATTAAAAGTATAATTTATATGTATTATATTCGTTGGAAAGGCTTTCAATCATTAATTGATTTTATAATATACTATGTCACACAGTGGATGGAGAAGTATGGTACAATTTCAGCTAAATTTAGACTTAGACTTTCCAGTCTTGTGACATTCCAGCCTTTTTCCTGCTTCTCACTTTACAGTTGATACAGATGTTGATGCATGAATGTTTTCATGAGCAGAAATCGCCTTTTCTTGGAAAGATTGAACATGGTCATCAGCAGTAAAGCCAGCAAACACACTCTAGCCTGGGAGACATTCTTCTTTTGTCAGGGAAAAAAAAAAAAATAAATTGTGTTAAGGTGTAGATACTCAGGTATGAGGGGAATGACAGGTTTTCAAACTGTTAAACAAGCAAAAGATGGAATTCATCTTGGCTAAAAATCTCCATAATGATTTTTTTGTTGGTGAACTGGTCTGCCTCAGCGTCTTTACTAGTGAGACAATAACATCACGTTGATAGCTGGTGTAGATGACAATGCCTTTGAGCTCGCTAGGTAACAAGACACATTTGATGCTTGTGGCAAACACAGACACAATGCTGCTCATGAAGTGAGAAGAAAGGCTTTGTTCAAGTTCAGAAATCAGAGAGGTTCACAGGAAAATAATTTCAGACTGATCTGCCAATGAGACTGGTTATTCATCTTCCATTAATGAGAGAATCTCATCAAAAACCGTCTCCTTTCTTTATCTGATTCGTCATGTAAATTCATTTAAAACTGTTTAGCTTGATGAGATACAAACCTGCTGATGTATATTTGATCGTGGCTTTGTCCAGAGGTCGCATGGTTGCTCTGGTGTGAAAGAAGCACGCATAAGGGGCAGGGGGGGGGGTTTGACACCACCGAGTCATAAAATATTAAAGCATTTTGTCTTAATTATCCTGAGGGATGAGGCAGAAAAGTGAGAATGTTAGAGGCTGTTGTGCTTCTGTGTCCAGTTACTTTGTGGTGTGGGATAGTTTGATTGACAGGTGTTTTTTATCTATTCAATGGCTTCTTGTTTAGGGTGTCTGCACAGTGGAGGTTAGACACACAGGCCATAAAGTTTATATTACCTTGCTGGTTCCAAGGTCGTGAATACCTCCCATTTAGGCAGCCTGTGAGGTGCGTGAGAACCGTGGCGGCGCTTGAAACTCAAACTATTTCAGCTGTTTAAAATTGACATTGGTAATAAATTTTACATTTAAAACTTGACTCTAAACTATAATAATAACCTGAAGCTAAACAATAATAATCTGAAAATTGGATTAATGTGTCTCTAAAACGGTGAAGCTGAAATCCGTTAATGGCGGCACAGATGCATTAGGCAGTTTAAAGCATTTTTATGATACCTAGTTATTGATTCAACTTTATTCCCCATGAGTGGGCTGCGCCACCACCTGGAGATGTGTAGTCCACAAATACTAGATTGATAATAAAATTAGCGACTGTAGGGAAGAGAATTCCCTTTTGCTAAAGTTTAACTGGATAAGTCATTGAAGGGGAGACCTATAAACTCCAGTGAAGTCACTGTAACCAGGCCCTGGAGTCTTTAACCCTTTAGGTAAATGGAACACAATTTGCATAGAGCATTACACAAGCAAGCTGAAAACAAAGGACCAGATTTGCATGTCACATCCCCCGCTGATGTGTGCCAGTCTGCATTCTAATGTACTCGGTTGCGTGTTGCGATGAGCTGCTCCGCCATAATCCTGTATTTTTTTGTGGTTGGATCCCCTGGCACAGCCTCTCCTGACTTACCATAAGGTGTGGTTAACGTAACAAATCTGAACTTGTATGTCATATTAGCGGTTTATGTTATAAAAGCGTTGGGAACCAAACCCACAGCTCATATTGTTGCTGTGTTTTGGAGCCGCTCCCCTCTAGGTCTCAGTGTTTCAGTTCCCTCAGCAAAACAACACCTCTGCCAATTAAAACAGATTTTTGTTAGCAGGGTCATCCCAAGAGAAGTGTGGGTGTCATATGCAGCGTGCTTGATGTGTTCTTTGGTGTTGTGTCACTGTGACACAGCAATAAATTGCGACCTACATTTTGTTAATGACGGTGAATTCATCCTTGTCAGTGACAGATAACTTTCTTTTACATTTCTTTCTACAGTCTAAACATCTCTTGACTTTTTCTTCTCCATTCATCTTTCCATCTGCTTCTCCCCTCAGCTAAATATCCAGAGATCAAGTCTCTGATGGGTCCAGATCCCCAGCTGAAGTGGGTGGTGACAGGCATGGTCCTAACTCAGCTCCTCGCCTGCTACCTGGTCCATGACCTCTCCTGGAAGTGGATCTTTTTCTGGGCCTACGCCTTCGGAGGCTGCATCAACCACTCCCTGACTCTGGCTATCCACGACATCTCTCACAACGTGGCCTTTGGCAACAAGCATGCAAAGTGGAACCGCTGGTTTGCCATGTGGGCCAACCTGCCCATCGGGCTTCCCTACTCCGCCTCCTTCAAGAAGTATCACATCGACCACCACCGGTACCTGGGGGGTGACCAGCTGGATGTGGACATCCCTACAGACTTTGAGGGATGGTTCTTCTGCACCCCGGCCAGAAAGATCGTCTGGCTCTTCCTCCAGCCGCTTTTCTACGCCCTGCGCCCATTGGTGGTCAACCCGAAGCCAGTGGGTGCTCTAGAAATCCAGAATGCAGTAGTTCAGCTCACAGCAGATGTCATCATCTACTATTTATGGGGGCTAAAGCCCATCATTTACCTCATTGCTGGATCTATTTTGTGCATGGGCCTGCATCCTATCTCTGGGCATTTCATAGCTGAGCATTACATGTTCCTGAAGGGACATGAGACATATTCCTACTATGGACCACTGAATCTGATCACCTTCAATGTTGGTTATCACATGGAGCACCATGACTTCCCCAGCATACCTGGCAGTAAACTACCTCAGGTAAGGCTGTGTCCGCAGATAACCTCTGGACTTGAGTCATTTTTTCTCTGAGAATATCATGACCTGGGCGGTAGAGAATGAGCACAGGTACACTTACAGCCCAGGCAGGTGTGGAGAGATAAGATGGGCCTCTCCTGTCTTTCAGAATCAAACAAACCAGATATCGGCAAATAGCACCTTTCAGGTTTTTTCAACCAACTGCAAATATTTATCTGATGAATGGACAGGCTTTGTAAGTGATTAACTGGAGCCTCTGTAGTGTGAAGAGAGTGGGAGAGTGGGAAGAGATTTAATGAGATATCTGCCCGAAAATGACTGTAATTAACCGAGTAAATTTATGACATATTAAGTTATTAATAGAGACTCGGCGATGACCTGTGCACTTCTGTCAGCGTTTCTGTCCACATCTGATTATCCTAGTTAAGTAACGTTACACGTAGAAGTCAAGCCCAGTCTGACTCAGAGTACACTTTACAACTGCAATTTAGTTTTAATCAATTTATGATTCATGTTGTTTATATATCCTTCCAACCTCACCTCATTGTTTTCTTTGTGTTTATTTTTTTTATTGTTGACAGGTTAAGCAAATCGCAGCAGAGTATTACGACTCCTTGCCCCAACACACTTCCTGGACCCGGGTATTATGGGACTTTGTATTCGATGACAGCATCGGGCCTTATGCCAGGATCAAACGGGAGTACAAGTTGAGCAAGCAGGAGTAGATCTTTGACTGATTATATTTTCCATTAGCAGGAATGTGAACTTCAGTTGTTAAACATTCACAGACCACAATAAAATGTGTTAATATTAGTTGAAATGTACGATGTTGTCACTGTATGTAAATTTAACCCTCGTGCTACCCTCCTGCATGCGCTCTATCTGTCTGTCCATTCACCTGGGGTCCCAGAGACCCCAAAGGTAGCACGAGGGTTAATAACATGTTCAGCATGCGTCCAATTAGCCCTGTACTCAATAAGGCAAATGAATGTGCACATTTTAGTTGCATATAGTCCATGAGACTGGCATTTCAAGCGTGTGTCGCTGAATGCCGTGTTATTTATGTGTGGATTCCTGCTTTAAACACACGGCCCATTGTTAGTAGAACCTGTGAGTGGAGACAACACACAGTAACAAATACATTTTATAATTTTTTATAAAGGTCACTTGCATTCTCATGAGGTTTTACAGAAATGTCACTACCTCCCGTTTCTTTTTTTTCCTGCTTGTTAGCTTTCCTCTGGCTTCTTAAGAGATTCTGAACGTGTGAATCAAGCAAAAGGTGTATCATATCGCCTAATACAAATTCACATCCATCATGCAAAACGGTGCTGAAGTGGAACAAGTGCATTGAAACTTACAGTTCAGTAAGAGGAGCCTTTTCTTCGGTGACGCCCCGTTCTGTTTGTTTGCGGCTCTTTCGTGATGTAAACTGACGGAGTGGACAAAATAACAGAAACTGTGCAGGAGGAAGTAAAAAGTGGTTCTTTAAGTCTGTGTTATTTATCACTGCTTATGTATATGTCGACAGCGGAGGCAGCATCTCGTAATTGCACATTAAGCTACAGCAAGTGTTAAGCTAAGTGCCAGTTTTATGCTATTGAGAAAACCTACTACAGCGGTGAAAACAGGCCTTACTCCCTGATCTGATGGTGCATCCAGCATAAATTCTAAAATATAGCAGGAAAAGGCCCAAAAGATTAGAAGCCACCCCAAACAGCAAGTCTGCACTTCTGAATTAAAATCTGACAAGCTTTACCAAATGAGTATTTACTGCAGCGCTTCTATACAGTAGTGTTTCTGTTATTTTGTCCACCCACTCTATGTGCAACTTAATGTATGTGTTGATTTATAAGCATGATAGTTTCTATTTAAATGACTGTATGTAAAAAGTCTTTATAAGAAGAAACTTCTATACATATATATATAAAAAAAGAAAAAAATACAAATATTCATGACGCGTCGGTTTGTCTTGTTTTATTTAAACATAATCCAGGAGATCCTTTGCTCGAGACACACACAGCAGCAGGATATCAGATGGCCGACACGTGTGTTGTTTTTGTTCGAATGAATTCACTTCCAGTTGCTTTTTGAGTCAGAACGTAGTTGAGAGCGGAAAGAGTGGGAAGAATGCAACGACTGATATTCGATCAAATCCTTCCTGCAAAGACACACTTAGCTACCATCGTCAAGTAGGCATACCATTCACGTTCTGCACATTCTTGTCTAGATTTGCATATTGCCAGACCAACCCCCTTTTTATTTATCCCTCCCGCCCCCCCCCACACACACATTGCTACCATTATCAGCTTCAACATCTCATATATAGGAAGGGGATTCTTCATAGAAACAAACCACTATAATAAATGTACCACCGTTCATTTATATATATATTTTTTTAAGAAACAAAACAAATAAAAACTAATTCATAGAGACGAGGGTTTCATGCATACTTGGGAAGTTCACAAAGCATAGGATGACTGATAGATAACACTACATTGTTTTATATCTAGGTAAAAGCAGGTGGCACATTTACAGTTACAGGCCTGTTTAGTGAATGATCCCCGAGTTTCAATGATCTCACACATATCCGGAAAGAGAGACAGACTGGAGTTGTAGAACAGACTTTCTGATTCACTTGGAGTGAAAGTGTTGTTACGCCTTGGATATGGGAGTAAGAGGTAATTGGATTGGTTAATTGTGGTTCAAATATGAATGTGTTTTTCGTTATCTCCGGAGAGACACACAACACCAGTATGAGCAAGGTCAAAAAAAAGTTCTTTTTTCTTTTTTCTTTTTTTTCAATACGTCAGCTGAGGGCAGGTGAGTCTGCGGCACCGTTGCGCCCGTGTTGTGCTTGTTGTCGTCAAATAGTTAGGGATGAACTAAACAGAAATACAAAATATAAAAGGCTGACATAAATGGTGTGCAAGATTCCTTCATCCTTCTGTAATATCAATAAAATACTCATTGTCATCAACAGCATCATCATCATTATCACCACAGGTTTTTTTTTTTTTTTAAATAATAAAACAGTAAAAACTTAGAAAACAAAAATATTTTCTCCTTAAGACCGAACAGAGAACAAAGAGTTGCAACACTGGGCTGACTGAGTCGAGGTGCACAGAGAGGACCACAACACCAAACTCAGCACAAATGTCCGTCCATTCCTCACTTCATCTTTTAGTCCGTTCTGTTTGAGTTCATCAGTCCGTCAGCCTTCCTTCCTTCCTTCGTCCGTCCTTCTCCTCTTGCTCATTAACCGCCGCTCTCTTATCTGTTTCTCTCTCCCTTTGTTATTTTTGCTGTCCAGCAGACTTAAATGTTGGCACAACATCTCTGCAACTTGCATCAATGCATGGCGAGGTCACAGAAACATTGAGAGAACATTCCCCCGGTCCTCGTGTCTGTGCATCTGCGTGTCCATCCTCCTCCAGCTCCTCCCGTCGCTCCCCTCCATCTGTACACTCAGATGAGATTAGGATGTACTGATTCTGCCGATTTCGTGTCTGATGGCTGCAAGACGAGGAGAACGCAGTATTTAAGAAGAGAAAGCTTCACACATCCTCAGGCAGGAGTCGTACTGTTCATGCTGCCTTCAAGTTTTCTAGTGCAAGAATGCCTTGAGTTGTAAAAACTATTGTGTGGTAAAGATTAATCATTTTACATGCTGCACTACCGTTTATTGCGATGCATTTTACAAACACAGCACTTCTTACCATTTATGATTTCATCTTTCACTTTGTGCAACTCCCGAACAACTTCGTCCAAAATTTCCTGCAGAGCAACAAACAAGCACCAACAACTGCTTACGAGTTTCTTTTCAACTAAACAATGTGCAAAAAGTCATTAAAGTCAATGAAGCATAAAACCCAAGAAAATCTTTAGTGTAATAAATCCCAGTGGAGAATTACACCAACCTGTTTCATCCTGTCAAATTCTGTGTCTGATTCACTAGTGCTGCCGATGGGTCTCACTCTGAAATACAAAAGGGTAACTTAAATAAAAACGTCCCTTTTATGTGGAATACAACAGACTACATGTTTTAACGGAGGTAGCAATGTTAAAAGATCTTGGTATCTATTCCACACTCCCTCTACTCCTCCTCTTATGTTCAGACCTGGACACCAGTGAGGACTTCTCTGCAGAGTTGGATCGTTCCCATGGCTTCTTCAAAGCATCTAGAGAGAAAAAATGACAGACAACAACTTGGCTTAGCAGACACAGAATAGATTTTATAAAAAAAACAAAAAAAAACAAAAAACACATTGTTTTTTGCTGTGTTATACAATTGTTGTGCACCTGTTGAGTTCTGCTGACCTGGTCCCCGACCGCTAGAGTCATCCTTCAGGAGAAACAGAAAGTCATTTTGATTAATAACAGTCAGTCAACTGTGAGGTACGTTTAGATTAAATTGAAAAAGGCGTCTTAAAATATTCAAGAAAATACTATGTCCACTTTGTGGCTTTGACCAAGAGTTTACAGAGACAATACCACGACTAACCACTAGGCGGTGGCACAAATAAAATCTAACCCGATAAAAACTTCTCTCATGAAGTAACAGTCAATTATTGTTAAACAAACTATTCAACAAATGTTTTTCCACAAGTCATGTCAGTCATGTCTTGATTGGAGTCATTTGCACACCCCTTGCTCCTCCCTAGCTCTTCCCTCTCATCTAAATATGGTCAGTTGTAGCTCAAAAAAAACACACATGATGGTGATGGTCTACTGCTAAATTTAAACCTTAAAAACGATAGTCATTGTGGGTCTGTTCTGCCATCTGTTAGCTGTTTTCCCACTGGAAACAGGGGAAAGCTCTGTCAGTGGCAACAAAATCCCATTAAAATTCATTAAACAGTGGACACATCGCAACCTCTTGGTTTAGTTTGTACAAAAAGCAGAAATGTAGGAACCATAAAAGAAAATAAATTAAGTTTATGGCGCCTTCCACCTTATCTCATTTATTTAATCTTTCCCCTTTTTTCTCTATCTCTTCTCTTAATAGAGTTTAATATTTAACAGACTGTCATGAGAGTGGGGTAGACCTTTTAATTTAACAATAAAGCATAAATAGTGCATTATAGGGAACAACACTTACTTCATCAGGTTTCTCAGAAGCTTTTCGTCTAAGAGAGGAGGGAACGAGAACGAGAAAATGTCCACAAATGAGATCGTGAGGACATTTTTGTAATTGCATTGGTGAAAAAAAGTGCAGGGTGTTTTTGTGTAGCTGTGGCACCTGCGAGCTAGTAAGGCATTCATCTCCTGCATCAGTCCCTCCCCGCCACCACCACTGCCACCACTAGACCGATTGGAGTCACTTTTGCCACTAGACCCAGGTGGGCTGCTCTCATCCTGAAGAACACATTATAAAATGGGTTTCTCCTTAAGACACACAAACAATCTGTCTTCTGCGAGTAATCAGCATCTCCAGAGATTCAGCCGGGGAGGCTCACCCTATGTACTTTACGTAGCTTGGCTCCAGCCAGTGCTGCAGCCAGTCCTGAGGGTTGGTTTTGGAATCCGGGCGGGCCCCCTGGAGGCCCTCCGCCAGTGGGAAGTGGAGGGGGCATGGGAGGGGGCACCGCCATTGGGGGTGGCGGACCCGGTGGCGGAGGAGGCGCTGGAGGACCAGCCATGGGTGGAACTGCAGCTGGAGGAGGCGCCACAGAAAGCATAGATGGGTGACCTGCAGAGACAGGGGGGCCTGGGAGGGGCAAAATTAGAGCCCGGTCAATGTATGGGCTGATTTACATGTTTAACCCCTTGGAAGGTTTTATGAAGACCGTCTGAGAAACAGTGTCAAACACACTCTCACTATATAACCAACACCTTACTGCTGCTAAGTATAAAACTGCTGGCTACGTAAAAGATGCAGTCTTCCTACAGTCACTTGGCTTAAATAATTTCCGTAGAGGAACTAAATTTGTTTGCAAAACTTTTATAATACTTCAGTTACTGCCTGGCATGAATCAAGTCTTAGATGTGAAACTCCTGCTAAACTGGACTAACTTCAGGTAACTGACAGCTCAGGCTGAGAACATACATAACACCTGTTTGCCAGTGTTTTTACAATCACTGGCATTTCTGCTGAGGACACATTGACACGCATATAAATCACAATGAACAATGTGCTATTGTGAAAGCCGGCAGTGATCGCCTCGCTGTCATAACTCACAGGGAAACATAAACAAAATAGAGCTATCGTTGCCATTATTAGTGACACCTGTACTTTTCCGACAACTGTCCTGCTGCACTGAGCAAAAACAGGAGAATTACGTGTGTGGAGTTTGTATTCAGTCCTACGCAGTTTAAACAATCGGCCATGTGTTTTCAAGTCCGTGCACACCTTCACGGGTTCACAGGTTTTCTGGCTGATTAGACATCTATGTCAACAGGGCAACTTTCTTAAAAAGTTTATAATTTTTTTTTTTCTACAACCATCCCAAACATATAGCCAGAGACACAGAGGACTATCCTTAGTGTCAAAACAGAACAAGAAGTCCTGCAACAGATTGTATGACTCAATAGATTGAGCAACTCAGACGGACTGATTCCTCGGAGGAACTGTGGCAACTCTCCGAGGTGGATGTCAGCCAAATACTATGCGCGAGTACAGCAAGAAGAACTGGTTTTGCAGACAAACGGTTTTCTACACTTTGTTGTGAGTTTAACCGATGGTTAAAAACTATTCAGTGCAGTATTTTTTGAAAGCATTCTCACATTTTTTTTTCTTGCGCCACAAGTGATTGCACAGCAACTGCCCTGTGTGCTCACGCCCAAACAGTCCTGAGAAGAGGTCTAATCAGACACAACAGAACGGTGTGGGTAGACTATGGGTGTGGAGGGGCTTAAAGTGTTGATGTGTCGTGTACATTTAACCCCTATTTTTTTGCGTGTTCTTGCCAACCATATGGGTGTGTTGCATTCAATAGATTAGAAGTCCCTCGCATGCATGGCCCATCCTAAACACACTCATTCACACACACTCTGTACATGTAAGATCCCTCTGCTGAGAGACCGGCTCCTCCTCTCCTCCTCATACTTACTGCTGCTGGCCATGTGGGCCGGCTGGGGGACAGGGGAGGGGGTCTTCTTGGGCGAGCCCCCGTCAGATATGGCAGTGTAAGAGGGGGGCGAGGAAGAGGAGGAGGAGGAGGAAGTGGTGGTGTGGGGCTGGGCCTGCTGGTGGTACACCTGGTGCTGCTGTTGCTGCTGTTGCTGCTGCTGAAGCTGCTGTGGGTGGAAGGTAGAGGGGTACTGGGGCTGGTGGCTGGGGGCGGGGGCGGGGCCGGGGCCGGGGCCAGGGCCGGGGGCTGTCAGAGGAGGCAGGGGGACGGGCTCGCAGTACTGTGGTGTGTGAGGAAGATGCTGAGAATGAGGAGAGTAGGAATCGTCTGGATGGCCATTGGAGTGAGGGTGGTGGGGCTGGTGCTGGGGGTACTGGTGAGGGCCCGTCACAGCGCTAGGATCAAGAGGTGGCGGCTTCATTCTACTGCTTACTGGCGGGAGGGGGTGAGCCACCGGGAGGGCTGGCTGTGGGGGCAAAACCTGCCTCACGGGCATGGCCATCATTACCGGAGGGGACGCGGACTGGGGAAACTGAGCGTACATTTGATGCAAGTGGGAGGCTGACCAGGTGCCGTGTTTAGGGGGGAGCATGATGTCTTGATGCTGCTGCTGTTGCTGGAGGTGTAGGTGACGGGCTGCTGTGGGAGGAGACAGAGGGATCTGACGGACCTGTCGGCCCTGGGTGGTGACTCCTGCCTGGACTGGGGAAAAGGCCGAGGCGAGAGAGGTGGAGAGCTGAGAGGAGAGCTGGGCCTTGTCCCTAGCAGCCCCCGCCTCTTTCTCCTGACAGGGGGAGATGGAGGCGGAGGAGGGAGGAGAGGAGGAGGAGGCCACACGGACGTAGGAGGGTGGCAGTGTGCTAGCCCTGTACTGTCTGTACTCGGGAGGAGTGTCTGGGTGGATGGGAGGGGTGGAGACTTTATATTGGAGGGTGGAAACGACTGTGACGGGCAGAGAGACAGAGAGAGAGACAGAGAGACAGGAGGAGGAGATGCAGATGAAGAGGAGGACGAAGGAGGGCAACAAACAAAGGAAAACAGAAAAGAGAAAAACGTGAGAAGAATGAAAAGCAACCAACTGATTAACCAAGCCAAGTAAAGATGAGAAAATCAGGAGCAATCCAAAAAACTGAAGCCAATAGCAAATAAGAAAGAATCAAAAATATCATAAAAAGAACAAGCAGCAGAATGCAACATGACTGAGCCATGATCAGAAAAAGCATATGGCATTTCCCCCCAACAGAGATGGCGGTAGAGCATGTTGCAGGGACAGGGGGGTACTGATATCGCCGGTGACACCAGGGACAAAGGGGGATGTTTAAGTCTGTATGTGCATTTAAAGGGCAGACTTGAACATTTACACGTGTGCATGGATGCAAAAGCATAAGGGGCGCACAGACTGGGGAGCCGTGGTAGAAACTAAGGCGGGAAAACACTAACACAAACCACACTGGGGAAGCCTATTCACGTCTAGGAACCTGCTGTATCAGGGCATGAAAGCTCGGTTATTTATTAATCGTGACGTCACCTGTTTGCCTTCAGGACTCTATCATGTGCTTCGCCTGACCTGATAACGTCCCTCCTCATTAAAAAACAACAAAGCGGAGCAAATATCCATGTTCTTCAGGACGAGGCTGTTTATTGACAGTCAGAGTGGACCGGTTGCTCTAAAATGTTTGTGCAGCTAGGAGCGAACAAAATGCAGCCTTCAATGCATTTTCCAGGGCAGCTTTGTGTGTGTGTGTGTGTGTGCGTGTGTGTGTAAGAGGAAGAGAGCGTTGGGGAAAGTGTATGTTTACACAACTGGGTGTGTGCGTGTTGATTTAAACCTCACCTGATCCTGATGTTCGTCGCTCCCTCTCCTTGTGCGCCTGCATCTGATGTTGCTCCATCATCCTATCAAGTGTTAAGGATGTCACTGTAGATTTTGCGTTTTGAATCAAGCCCAGCGTGATCGGCGGCAGATAATAATATTAAAGGTGGCTACTTGACATTTACATATTCAGTAGGAACACAGCAGTGCAGTCAGTCAGGTTTTCAGAGATGCGTTAAATGCCTTGTTCTGCTTACTTGGGATGTTTACATTTGAAGCTATATACTTCTCTTTCAGTGTGTATGCTCTCGTTATAAACTGTACCTCCTCTGCGCTTCGCTTTCTTCCGAGGACGGCCCATTTTGGCGCTGAACGACTGGACCTGAAAAACACAAAGGGACAAGAAGCTCAACCTTTTGCACACAGAAAAATACGAAGCCAAACCGATAAACTGCGGCCGTCGCGTGCAGTTATGACAAATTCTATTTGTACCAGCTTATGGAGAGGAAACTGTTGGAAACCGTGAATGAATGCACCACAGAGGTAGAAATGAGGGAACATTATGTACATATGTGTCAACCATGTGTGAGATTTAAAAGATCCACATGGAGGCCTAAAAATGACAATATTCTTATTTAAACAGCAGAAAGTGCAGGGATTGCAGATGAACAAACACTCTGCAAGCACCATGGGAAGACCCGTGACTTTGCCCTGGAGGGCCTTCAAGCTGTTTAATCATTTATCCTGTTCACTAAATTTAGCTGTAATGAAGTTACCTCAGCACACACTACATGTTGGCAGCTGGTGTTTAATTGTTGAATAACCAACATGATGATCTTGGTTTAGCACTTGTGGTGTTGACCAACTAGAGATAGAGACTCACGTCCTCCCGCCAGCCGTGTGACAGAGTCAGAGCCTCATTCTGGAGCAGCTATTAACGGGGGGGGAGCGTCAGGCAGAGCGCTTATCACATATCACCAGAATACCAGTCATTAAACTTCAACGCCCGCCGTGACATCAAGAACACCCACGGGTGATATTTCCGTTTCGCTGTGTCTGGAGCATGGGGGCGGCGGGCGGGGCGATGGGGGCAGTCAACAGGAGGCAGAGACACAGGGCTGGATCACAGCGAGGACAAAAATGATTGTGATTCCAACGTCATGTGATTTATTCAAAACTGTTTGTCCTTTACATTTTTAACCATCACTTTACAACTTTCTGCCACGGCACCTGTCACACAGTTAAAAATAAGTCACTATTAATATGTGAGCACAACATTTATAGACCGATGCACATAAAAATAATATGGAATGTATTTATTTACGTCACATATCATATTTTTCTAGTGTGATCAGACTGCAAAACACTTAGAGCAAAGAATAAAAATAACTTTTGCACCAAGCCCTCAACGTGCATGTGGTGATTCATCAAGAGAGTGAATAAGCATCTTATATGGAGGATTCCCTAGACGATAACCTCAATTTACTCTGCAACAGCTGACCAGGTTGGTGTTTTTCTTGTTTCTCTTGCGTCACTAGAACAAGAAGCACGCCATAAAGAAGGAACGCCTTGAAGATGTCTTGTTCCTCTCGATCCCTGACGCTCCACTGAACCCTGCTCGTTAGCCCGTGGTAATTATCCGCTACACCGGCAAAGATGCACATCTAATTGAGAAAACATTCGGGGGCTCAAAAGCGCAGACACGCGCTCTCTGCCTCTGAAATACTAACAAAGCGTTTCCTTTGATCAGGCCTTAATTCTGCAGTGCTGATAATGAGGTTTCAGATCAGACTGAATGTGACGCTGAGAAGGAGATGGGTTGATGGGAGACAGAGGCGTCGCAGCTCCTCAGCTTCACCAACAGAGGATGTTTGTTGCAGGAGTAAATATCTCCAAGAAAAGATTCAAGGACATCAAGATAAGAATGTAAACACACAGAAACATGTGAAGTATGTGCTTTTTTTTTATGAGACTTTAGGGATTCGGTCTTTACCACAATCCAGTTAACACAACATTAACACTTCACAACTTATCTGAAGATGTTAATGAGGTAGACATAAAAGACACATTTATCACCCTGTGTTGTGCTGCGATGCATGTGTAAGTGTGTGTGCATGTGTCACATAGCCGGCGGTTGCCATGGTGAAGGTCAGGGAAAAGAACAGGAAGCCCAGGGGACGAGAGGGCATGATTGGACTTGCAAGCACGCTACCGGAGCTCAAGAGACAAAGGTGTGTGTGTGTCCGTTTGCAGGTTCGTCTAATGTGATTACAGAAAAAACAAATTCAATTATCCCTTCCACGTCCCCTCTGTGATTCTCTGTTTAAACAAGCACGGGGGTAAATGATTAAAAGATGCCGAATCAGTGACAACAGCCACCTCAGGCAAAAACGGACACAGTTTGTCTCATTGTCGTCTCTGACTATGTTTCTGGTTTGTGTCAGTTCAGTATCTCAGCAACCGAAACCACTGTTAGTCCATCATATAATCTCTCTGATCGTTGTGACAGTTTGACAGCAGTCCAAATATTTGGTTTTGTGACCAGCCGCTGACTTTGCATACATAATAATAAAAGTAGATTTTTTGGCGTGCTGTGAATACAACAGAGTTATTACAGCTTATGCTCAGGAACAAGACCACGCCTCAGGCAATTTTATGTCCCATACAAACCTATAATATCTAAACCCTCTCTGTCTGTATCTGTCTCAGTTACACATCCCAGTCTTATTTGCTTCCTCTTCAATCTTTCATTACAGTGGGACAAAGAACCAAAGCATCAGTTAAGGTGTGGTCTTTGATACTGAATCGACTTGTGTGATTGCTGGGAAAGAGTTCCAGTGAGAAACAACCTGTCTTCACTCACAGACTATTTTTACAGTGGAGTGGAGTTCAGCAAAACCATGGCGGGAGGAACAGTTGGCCCACATGTCCTTGTTGTCATCCGGGGACGCAGCAAGCATAGAACGTGGACCCCTATTAAAGATGTCTGTGAAATTCTGTCATAATTAGTGTTTGAGCTCTTGAGTTACAGCCAAAAAGGTGTTCGATAAGGTGACAGTGACCACCACATTCAAATGGAGACGGCGAGCACAGATGCTAAAAAATACTTCACTATAACTAAACGTCCTGCAGTCACACCCAAAATACAGTTACTGCTTTAAACTTGATTCCTCACTTCATTAGGTCAGTCTAGGTGCCTGTCACCCGTTAGCCTGCTAGAAATAAATCAAGTCTTCTGTATTATTTGCATTTTAGGTGAAATACTGGATGAACCTGAGAGCCTCAGTAAGTTGCTGCAACTATTTAACACATCTCAAATGTAAACACTGCTTATTAAATAAGGCACGAAACCTTAAATCTCTAAAGGATTAATCTTTAACACTTCATTGTATTTAATAACCTTATCATGTATTGTTATAAGTATTTTCAGCGTGAGAGGTACCCTGTAAAAGGTAAATATTTGATATGAAATAAGGTGGAGAAGTAAAAAAAAGAAAAAGAATCACTCTAGAAACTTAGCAGTCATTTCTGCTACTGTAAGGAACACAATGCACAATAACCTACACAGCCAAATGGCTAATGTTCAACTCCCGTCCACCTGCCGATCAGCCCGTTGCCATGGAACGCATGCATGACTGGTGGGCCTATTTCTACACAGCACTTACTGAGGATGATGATAGCTGAAGAAACCCGCCTGAGGACGCCAGGTGAAACCTCTGGGGTCAGCATGACGGGAAACAGCCTCCTAACGATCGGCCCTATACGACGCTAGAGCATCAGCGCAGCTTCTTTCAACAACACATGCTACAAGGTTGAGTAAGTAAGTGAGGACGCGTTGAGTGACGAGACCCAAGATCCCCCATCCAAACACACCCAAAAAAAGGAGAGGTGCCATGTGAGCATGATAGGTACGACATTAAGGCTCCGTGTGAGATATTTTAGCCGCCACCAGTAGGAGGGTCACAAGGATGGGATGGGATGACACCGCAGTTAAACACAGATATTCTCTCTCAGTATCTTATGCACACACACACACACACACACATGCACACAGCTTATAAGTAGCTTGTAACCCGAGATGGTAAGAGGCTATTTAGTAAACCAAGAGTAGGCTTGAGTTTAGCTTCAAACACAGCTCAGAAGAAATATTCAGCGCCTCCGTAAAAAACACCTCAGATCCACTAAATTAACCACATGCTGATTCTCTGCTATGCAAACTTGTCTTGTTTTTTTTTTTTTTTACTTTTCCACTAAAAATAATCCACTTGAATAAAATGACTAAATAATTAAAGATAATCTTCAAATATAGGGCACATTTCAGCCAGCAGTGAAGCGTCCATTGTCGTTGTTATTGTTTGGTCTGGTGTTGAGACTGAAGCTGCAGTACATGACTTTAACCAGCAGGGTGTAGTAGAGCTTAGTTACAGCGCTGCCAAATGTGGGAATATAATCACATTATTCACTTATTCATTCATTCACTCATCTTCTGTAACCGCTTGCCCTGAGAGGGGTCGCAGGGGGGTCTGGAGCCTCTCCCAGCTGTCGGACAGCCAAACTATATCACATTGTTTAGATTTTAATGCTTTCATCGTGTTTATGATCCATAAATAAATGATCCATTGTCATTGTGCAACATTTTTAACTATGCTATGATGAATAAGAGTCTGATGAGATCATTCAAATCGATGCTGCTACCAAACAATCTTCAGAGACAAAAAAAAAAAAATCTTTAAACTGATTGCAGATGACAACTGATTGTAATTTGACCTGAAATCCATGAGAAGAACCCAATGAAAAACATTAGCAGGTCTTCTTCATGAGCCAGCAAAGCAGAAACATTGAAAAGATGCCTGAAAATAATTGTCCCCTGACGGGAAGTCAAACATAAGCCGGGATATCATTGCTTGGACGGGAAAACCTGGGATCAAAAGCGGGCATTACAATAACAGCAGACCCTTACCTCCGCTGTCAGGTGAGCTGAGGACGTTGAGGGCGAACAGCATGGCGTTGGAGAAGGTGGTGGCCTCCTCCTTACTGGCAAAGTTCAGCCCATAGACCTGCCGAGCGTCACGCCACTGATGGAAGGTCGGGGTGGCCTGGTTGTACTTCAGGCCCTTCACTATGGAGTAGTTGATCACCACCTTTAGCAGAGGAAGAAGCGTTGAGATTGAATTAAATCTGACGGACTACAAGAAAGAGTGTTTCCAAAATATATGTGTTGCAGAAGCTGCAGTCTGTGACGCTACAACACTAAAGAACTGTGAACACAGGAAGTCGATAAAGCGAAGCAATAAATCACTTGCTATAACATACAATTCATTTAAGAAAATTTGATCAGCTGGACTGCCCTCACCGGTTCTGCCTCCCCTGCGTCTCTCACCTGCTGGTCCTGCAGCTTGACGCCCACCACTCTGAAGGTGTTGTTGGCAGTGTTGTGGTAGATGTTGATGCGGCTGAAGCCCTGCTGCCCCGGCTTGATGGGCACCCACTTCTTGCTGGCGTCGTCGTAGACCATGACAGAGGCCCGCGCCTGGCAGATACTCTGTTCACTGAGAGAGGAGGTGGAGAAGACAAGAAGTCCGCGTAAGTATTATGACTTATGTAGTTTTTGTCGACTGTGGAGTGGAATATACGATTCACAGTTTCACCATGTGGGTGGTTCCTTTTTAGGGACAATAGAAATCTATATACAGTAGACAAAGATATACAGCACTGTTTTCCTTTTTGTTTCAGTTTCTGAAAAATAATTATGAGTGAAGCCACGACTAGAAGAAACCAAGATGAGATTTGAACTCTAATGGAGCAGAAAATCACTGGAAAGCGGGAAACATTTTGGTTGCTCAAAGGCAAGAGAATATTAAATTATAGAGATGCTTCGCTACACTCTTTATTCTGGCAGGGTTGAGTTATGTAACCATGATGGCGTGCAATAAAATAAAACCAATAAAACAGTTAGTGTGTAATTTTCTGGTGAGCTGAGGGGTCACTAGGGAGGCCCCACCTTTTTCCTCCAGTCACCGCTACAAGTTCCCACTTCAGGAATAACACACTGCCACTGTAAGAATCTGACAACTTGCATGCACAGAGTTGCCGTTTTTAAAATCTATAAACATGACCTCAAAATAAAACCGAGCCCTGGAAAATTCCCCTTTCCCTCGTGGTCTTTTCCTGTGGCATGTCAAGAAATGTTCAGAGGCATCGGTGCAGGAGGGTGTGCGCGATGTGTCGGGTAATGATACGCTGCGTTAAAAACTCAAGCGTTTCATCAGCGAGCACGTCGCCAGCTGGAGACTCGTTTGGTAAAAAGCTAATGAAAAGTCGAGCAGCTACCAGGAAGCATTAAATAACCGTGTTCGCAACCGCAGAGCTGAAAGGGACCAGCTTCTGGAGCTTGAGTTTCTAAAAATTCAGCCATATGTTTAATGTGTGACTGCTGTTGTGGCGTCAGCACCATGAGCGTCTAAACGTGTTAGAACTGCCTGCGTAAGAATAAGTGCTTTGGACACGGAGAGGTGAGGTGATCTTGCTGAACCTGTGAAGCGACTAAATGCTTCTGCAATTTTCACTTTCAACACCTCAGGGGCCGACTCTCTTGCAGACGTACTAACAGTAGCAGTCTGAAGGTGTAAGGACCGAGAAAGTCTCCGGTGACTGTTGAGCTATACTTCTCTGCAATACTTGGATACTAGGACTAAGATCACACAAAACAAAAGATGAAATTGGTCACTGCTGCAGCATCCCGTTTCACACAGTTTACTGCAACAGACAATTATTTTTGATTAACGTTGATTATGTTCTGCTTTACCAATTTATTGTTTAGTATATGAAAGGCCGAAAAGTTGTACGACATAGAGGGTGGATCATCAATCCTAGAAGAGCGACTTCCATCCCATTCTGTTCTCATCACGGAATACAATCAAGCTTTTTATTTTAATTAAAACTAAAACCTTTTGTTATTATTGTCCCATGCCAGAGACCAGACACTGACTCCCATCCAAATTCATTCATCTTCTGTGCCCTGTGAAGGGCCGCAGGAGGTCTGGAACCTATCCCAGCTGTCATCAGGACAGGTCGCCAGCCTATTGCAGGGTATAACACAGAGAGACACATACGGCCAATTTTCGAATATGAACCAATGAACCTAACAAGCATGTCTTTGGACAGTGCGAGGAAGAGAACCCACGCGGACACAGGGGGAACATGCAAACTCCACACAAAAGGAATCAGTCGACCCCTGGATTCACCATCACAGCACTGACCAATCCAAATTCAGAAAAAATCTAAAGCTGATTCAATATGAAAACAGATTTTTTTTTTTGTCTTATTTCTGATTGTTTCAGCCTGTTCCCCGTTACCCTTATCTGTGTACTCTGCGTCTCCCCTCGTCCTGTCGTGCCGTTTATCCAAGTCGGTGTCTCAAGCCACAGCTAAGTCTGATCACGATCGGTCTAACTCAGACTCTTTTTGCCTCCTCGTGAGTGAGTTTCTGTTTGTGTGTTTTGTTACCTAGTTTTTGAACCGAAGCTAACGTTAATTTCCACAGCCGTTTTTGTTTGCCTCCTTCAGGAGTGATTCTGATTTCTCTAAATTTCTGTCGCCTGGTTATTTTCTCTCTTCGTTGAGGGGCTCATTTTGGTCTTGTTCATTTATTCGGCATCTGGCGCTAATCGTTCTCTGCGTCTGAGTCACGGCCTGACACCTTTTATTAATCAAGAAATAACACAATGCAATGAAAGCAGAACGGTCAAAATACGTAAACGTTAATACTTCACCACTGAAAATGAACCTGAAGTAAATAAGTATAATTACACCCCTAACACGTTATATCATTTCAAATACAAATGGCAGATAACTAATGAGATACGTCTGTCATAAGAGCTGACAGCACCCTAAAGACTTCAGTGACACTGAAATGCCAACGTGCGACTTCCTACTCCGACGACCTTTCGTTCAATGTGCCGCTCCGCAGGAGGAAGACAGTGTGATACCTGAGAGACCCCCCCTGGATCTCACTAACACATGGTTCAGCTTCCTCTTTCTTTCCTGCCATCATCTGCTCTCCGGTTCCCTCACGGCCGTCTGAAGAGCCTCAAATAACTCAGCAGTGATGAGGCAGTGGAGCTCCTACTGGCTTCAATCACAAGCTGCATCTCCACATTATTCTTTAAAATGTCTCCTACGCCAGAGGAGATTTAGGAGGTGATGCAGACCGGTAATGATGTCGCACAGTAGAGAAATAAGGAAGGGAATTTGAATTTTCTAAAGGGCAGAAAATAACCTAATATTTTACCCTTCCACGTCTCATTATAAGAATTTTAAAGTAAAAGAATCAGTTCGACACATAGCAGCTGCAGACAGATGATTATCCCTGTGCTTAAATATTAGAAAGAAACCGAACTGCATGCACTTCCTAAGGGAGAAGCTTTAAAAGCTTGCATGACAGATGGATTTTAGCAACAACTCCCACAATCGCAACCAACCTCCCTCTGTCAGGCATCCATCACTCTCCACTGCGCAACTGTTGTCAAGTTAACCAGCAGCCATGTCACCATGTGACACGCCTGGATGTCGCAAGATGGTAACAGAAAGACAATAGTGAGTCTACATGTAGATGCTGATGGTAGGAAACGGTTACAACATCTATCTAGGGAACAAACAGGATCTCCAGAGTCAAACAGGAAATTCATTCAAGCAGAGGTGAATAAGAAGTTCCTCAGAGATAATAGGCAGCAAAGTGCTCCAGATCAAATCCAAAATGGATAGAAATGCATCTTCTGCGCGGGGAAATAATAACGCTTACAGTTTAAAGCCGTAAGCTCGAGAAGCTCCTATTCTAAATGCAAAACGACGAGGGCTAACATCATGTTTCCTGTCTCTAAATAAGTTAAACAAAGTCTCTAATCACAGAACAGACACTTCTCTCCACTTCAGAGACCTGACAGACCACCAGAGTCTCACTGGGAAAAGGAAGGGAGGGTAGGAGGGAGGTGGCTGCATCTCTCTGATGGATCTTCTTACAAAAACAGGCCCTATTTCTGGAGCAGTTTGGGCCAGAGGGATGAAGTGCCACCAGCCCGATGCTGACGGTTTCAGTTCTCAATGAAGTCTGAAATAAAGTCTCTTTACATTGAGTAAGTTGCTCAGTCAGCACATCATGAGACAGAGAGTGAGGAAAAAAAGAGGAAGAGGGGCACGATCAGGGTTAGAAAGTGTTATTCAAGACTTCTCATCACCCCTGACTGAATGAAAAGTGCTGCTGTGTGTGAATTAGCGTCTGAGGGTGGTGAACTCTGGGTCACATGAAGAAGAGGAGACAAGGCACAACAGAGCGCATGATAGCTGCCGCAAATCAACAGCTGCTCCTACCCAGCAAGAACAAGAATAAAAAAAAAAAAAATCTACGTGATGAAGTAGAAACAGACTGATGAGTGGAGAGATGACACAGAGGAGAGGAAAGAACACGGAGTGACTGTGTGTGATGAACGGAGAGGAGGCATAATATGAGAAAGGTCAGCTGCTGCTGAAAATCACAATCACGATGAATCAAACTGATGTTCAGCAAAGAAAACCGAAGGTCAACTAAGGCAATACTTAACATTATTTTAGAATACACCTATCAGCCACAACATTAAAACCACTCACTGGGAAATTAAATAACACCGATCTTGTGACAATTCAATGCTCTGCTGGTAAACCTTTGGACCTGACATTTGTGGGGATGTTACTTAGACATGTAGCACCCACCTGGACCAGACCAGACAAGACACCCCACCCCCACCCCACAGCAATGACACTCCCTGATGGCAGCAGCCATCCCCAACAGAATGCAGCCTCACATAGGGACACACACAAAAACAGTTTAGAAACAAACCCAAACTGATCAATTATCTGTGGGATGATCCATAGACGCCCCTCCCCTCAACTCGTAGGACCACAGGACATCTCCGAAGGTCCATGTCCACTCTCTCATAAGTCAGAACTGTTTAGGACGCACAAGGGAGAAACTGCACAATATTAGGCCGGTGGTCCTAATGTTATGCCTGATCAGTAGTTACAAGGAAGAAACAGCTTGGACTAGCTTATGTGTTTCTTTTGTCTCTCTATTGATCTCTACCAGCTCCCTGTTTACCAGCTAGCTAGTTGCTAATTCAGTTTTGCTTTGGGCGAGTAGCGCACTGTGGCATTCCTGCACAACTGTGGAGTGAAATGACCATTTAATCTTAGTGGTAATAGAATTTCTGGAAGTGTTTACACACTAAAAGCAGTGAGATGTCTGTCTTTGGTATTTATAAAAAAAAATCTGCTTCTAAATTTTATTCTGCATCACAGTCAGATTATGACGATTTGGGCAGACCTATAAAGGCCATTACCTCATATGTACCTTATAATGAATGCAAGGAGTAACAAGGTCCTTTATATACATATAATGCTACAGATGTTTCATTTGATAATAAATGTTCAAACTGTAATCTGAAAGTAGGCACATTTCTGCATGACTTTATCCTAATGTTACTGGAAATATGCACAAAGAGTGTCTCTAAATGACTAATGTAAATAAATTCATCGTTCATGTCACCGCGGTTTGTCAAAGCACAGCTTGTAATTGCAGGTTAATGCATCCAAAGTCCATCTCAGGTTTCGTTGTAGCAGCCAGGCTTATTTTGAGTAGAAGAGCCCTAAATTTACAACTACTGGAAAAGCTTAAAGTGAATTGCCAAGATAAATAAAGCAGTTTGCTCTGAATCTGGCTGAGTTTTCCGACCTACAATAAAGGTACAGCATCTCAGAGACAGTGAAGTGCACGCGTTAACGGAATATAAAACAATGCTGGTGATACAGTACTTTCATTCATTTTACTACATCACATATGAATTTTAGTTTTGTATGATGTTAAAAAAGCAGACATGTCTGACTTGGTGCTGTAAAGCTTCATAAAGCTGAGATTCAGGAGATGTTTTTGCTATAAGTGACCCCTTTCACATACGTCAATGTCAGAATATTGATTACGGAGGCTGTAAGCAGGAAGCATATATAAACTGTAGCTGATTTATTTATATGGACAGTTTAAGACTCCAGTCCTCTGAATGCTTTAACCTGCTGGTATTTACTTTTCCTCCAGTGTTTTCTATAGACTACATCTTTAAAAATGCATAACCACTTCCCCACTACCTGCTCATGAATAAAAAAAGAATTACTGCATGTGTCCCATACACTGACAGGCTAACGAGATAAGCACATTTAGTGCTCAAGTTAGTTACTTCAGTATATTTGTATCGGTGCACAGAAACCTTCTCCTTCTTAATTTAAAGCCTGCTCCTGGAAAAAGAATCAACGGTTGCTCGGCAGATCGCATCCCAGCGTTTCATTTTGTTTTTGCTGGAACGAGCCGATTTCTCAGCGGAGGCTGAATAATATTCACCTCAAAAGGAGCCAGAGGAAGGGTGAGAAGGAAAAGGAAAACAAGGAGAGAAGAAGGAATGAGTGGAGAGAAAAAACTAGAGCAGAGAGGATATGAAGGCTTCTGCCACACTGAGCGCTTCCTCATGTCAAATAAGCCGAGCCGACGAAAACGAGGCCGCGTTCCCAGGCTTTTGAACTAAGCAAAGCACTTCCCTGCACACATGGTTAGACATATGTGCCCCCTCTTACCCCGCCTTCCTACAAACAAATCCTATACATGCACTAATTTCTCTGCCAGATCAGTCCATTAGCAGAAATATCAGTGCCGGAAGAAATGATGCGTGCCCAGAAAATATCGAGTCTATACATAATGGTAGTAGTTTCAGGTTTCTGTAAGATTTGAGCAGCTTCATAATTAGATCACTGGATTTATTCAGGCTGGGAGAGCGTTTCCTTGGCAAGGAAGCCACTGAGTTGGGTCGGTGGGATGCATGAGGCGTCCTCTCTGGGTAGCACCCGCGGGTAGGGCTTCTGTTATCATGGCAATTAGCTTTTGTTGCTGGGGTAATTGTTTCATCCTGCTGGTTCACAGTGGAAGGCACCCGAACAGACCCGAACAAACGATGAGTCATTCAGCAGAGCGCTGCACACCCGCCTCACGACAAGCAGTTCAGATTTGTTAGGCCTTTGTCTCTGGGATGGAAACTGAACGTCAAAAACACAAACATGCACGACACTGAAGATCTATTCACTGCGAAACCACAAATACAAACACAGTGTAGCCCTGTATTTAATGCACACAAAGCTACGCAATTATACGTCTATTTTAGGAGAATTGAGCTAAACAACAGGACATTTATGCATCTCCACTCAAACGTAATTAAACGCTTCTCTGAAGATGGATAGTTTCTCTAATAAACTACATACTATGGGCATGCATGGCTTTGTTTACTGTGGAAAGATGACGGGCAGCGAGGGAACAGAATATGAGAAACAGGCAACATATGTCTCTAACTGGGTACGTTAGCAGCCTGCAGCTTTAAGGTGCCCTGCCATTTAATCTTTCTCTGTTCTCTGCAGGTTAATAGGAGGATAATTCAACGGTTAAGAAGCCAGGATCTAATTTAATCAGGCAGGACAATGTAAAAATCTTCCTTTAACATGAACCAAAAGCTGCAAATTTTTCAATTTAAAGGATACAGATGCATCATCTGTATAAAAATCCATAAATATAAGGAGTTTGTCATGACAAAGTAAATCTAAATGAATATTTTTGTTGTTGTCTGCCACACCTTACAGTTGTTTTGTGCAGTGACAACTTAATTTACTTCATGCTAATTAACTATCTTGGAAAAAATAAACCTCATAACCTGCCACACGAAGAAACCCAGCTGAGAGAGGCAAAAGCTTCCGGGGAGGCTTCCTGTGCAGCAGGAGTGATAATTGCCCGGTTTTATTCATCCCTGGTTGGCGCTCTAGCTAATAGAGACATTCAATCTGTGTCAGGGAGGATTTAAAATCCAGGAGAGGTTTGGTAAATAAACGGTTGGCGTCCTCGGGGAGGGACAGCGCTCATCGCTGCGGAGGAATTTTCCGTCAAACACCGACGGCTCAGACGGCAAAATTACCGCGTTCTAATTTCTAAATCTAATTTGGTTTAATCCTGGACATTAGAGGAGGTGTAACTAGATAACTACCGCAAACTACTGTGAAATTCAAAGCACAAACAGAAACTCAAAGTGCTGCTTCACATTTTAATGTTTTCTCGTTGGGACTGAGGCAGCCCGCCCCGTGTTGTGATGTGCTGCCACTCTTTTTCCCCAAACAGGAACAGAAATACATAATTATGCACCCACACACAGTATATTATAGTACCATTACTGTAGATACACCCAAAATAACTGAAGCAGATATTCTAAGTGAAAGGCCAGTATGAGGCAACAGAAACACACACACAGGTCGGTTACGACGTATGGATCCAGTTAACTGTCTGCTGTTATTATGTTCATCATGAGGATTATAGCTTACAGGGTTGTCTAGGGGCAAGGCAAAGCCACCGCCTTTGTATGGTATGGGTGGGGGTGTATGCATGTACAGTATGGCTGGGTGGGAGCAGGGGTCCAGCTGACAGAAGGAAGAGGTCTGTCTTACTGGCTGGATTAGAGACGGAGCCAGGCAGGCAGATCATTACCTCACTGCAGTCTTAAATCTAAATTAACCAGGACTTAACTCTCGCACAAGACCTCTAATCTGCTCCGTGGGGGAAAGTAGTACTGTTCACAGACACAAGTAGGGAAGGAGGCCCCGGGAACTAAAAAAAGCACAAGCCAGCTTCATGGCTAAGGCACAGTGTGAAGCCTGGTCATTTGTAAATGAACAAACACAGCACAGTAGGCTTGTTTAAAAGAAACGGCAAGATATGCGATAGATCCTCGAACAGCAGAGGTTGGAATAACATTGTTGCATGTACTGCAACACATTTAGCTACCTTGAGGCTACCAAGGACTGTGATTAATTATAAAGCTACAACATGAAACGGTTGTCTTCCCCTCCTGACCGTGAGAGTAATTACACAAAGACTGTTGACACGTGCCCATGGCCATGGATGTGCGTACACATCTAACGGGGAATAAAAACTCTAAAGCTAATTAGAAACTGTGTTGGATGCTTCCTTGGCTCTATTTAATTCCTCTTGACCACCAGAGATGTTGCTCATAAAACCTGGGTCACATTAGTAACTTTGCTCCTAGTTGCTACCTCATGCTCTGTCTCTGTTACTACCGTTGCTCCTCCAGCTCCATCAAGCTCTGGCAAACCATCATCACTGGTCGATATATGACACAGTGCTACCAGCGAGCCAGTGCAGGAATATCACAGCACACACCAGATTTAAAACTCTGCTTTATTGTGAAATAACGATAGGAAGGAACTACAGCTTTGACATTTATTCAATTGTAATGCACAGTTTTGTGAAATATAACACTATAACACGGAGCCTTGACAGCCAGGTATACTACTGACGTCCCTAGAAGGACATGCTTTCTTTTCACCCTGAAGCCAGAAAACAACAGTCTCTGTGTGCAGTAAACACTACAGATTACATTACTGATGTTCACTGACACGCATCCGTGTCTGTTTCTAGGTAAGTGTTCAGTAAATATCGCTGTCCAAATCAAAGGTGGATACATCCCTTACACCTGCATTTACACTCCTCTACACCTCACATACAGAGATAAATACCTGTACTTATGTTTCTAGTGCGATTACTTGACTTTATGTGGAGGACATTACAGCTGAATACAGAATACGCCTTCATATTCACGACCATTCAAGACCAGAATAATAGCGATTTAAAAGGCGTGTGGACGTTTACTTCCACTAATGCATCACAGACCATCTAACGACCAGGAAGAGACTAACAGCAGATTCACTTAATCTATGGGCTACTGTGCCACCAGCGTCTTAACATCAATGATCCATCATGTTGTCCAGATTGCGGCCACTTTATTACACTACAGTGTTTATCTAACCCATGCCCCACTGATATATAGAGTAGTGTAATACCGCAGAATGGACCAAAATTAAGCCCCAAATGAGAGAAAGAAAGAAACAGAGAGAGAGAGAGAGCAGAGTGCCGCGACCTTAATGGCATTAATGCAAACCGCATTAATGTGCTTATGTTCTTAGCTAAATGTCCCAGTTGTTGTGTGCAAAAAGCTTGGTCCCATGCCATCATGTATCAGAGCGCAGTGCCGTCACTTTTACGTACGACGTATTGACCACATAACCTACATTCTGCATTTCAGTGACTGCGTGAATATGCTGCACTTCAAACCAGTAGCATTACACTTGGCATCTATCTACAGTCGTATTAAAATGCTGTCAACCTGTTCCTACGTACACTATTCATATATTTTTTAGAAATCTACTGAAAAAATAAGAGCTTTCTGGATAAAATGAAGACAGCCGTTTATATTTTTGCAACTTGAACCCAGAAACGTTCACATACGTGCACATAAAATTTCATTGTCCTTCATTTTTTAAAACAACAACCCCTACTCTTCCCTTCTTCCTCTCCCTCATGATAATAAGACAGCCAACAGAACTGTTTGATCCTTCAGCTGTCATCTGGGACGGCAGCAGCAGCCACCAAACCTCCCTCCCCTCTCCCTCTCCCATCTCTCGCCTCTATCTTCCGTCCTCCCTGCAGAAAACAGAGAGGAGAGGAGAAGGGCACTGGCCCGAAAGGCTGCCGTTTTAGCCGGAAGCCTTGCCGTCTTTAATACGCGTGTGAATTAAACATGTATGGAGCCCTCGCAGAGCCGTGCTATTCAGGGATGCTGTATGTGAAGCTGTGGAGTGTTTAGAATAAAGAAGATGCTCGGTGTAGTGGTAAAAAACAACAACAGGCTGAATCTCTCTGGCAGCATCTCTGGCTTTGATTGAAAAGCCACGGCAACTAGACAAAAAAAAAGGGAGGAAAACTTCTGACACTTTACTTTTACGCGAAGATAATTAGAAATTGCTGCAGTTTCGTGGTAGAATCAGATGATCCGTGCACACAATAACTAATCCGAAATAACCTCAATTCTGTCTGCTGATGCCAGATTAAGATTGGAGATTAGTATTTTAGCTCTGATTAAAAATACAGCAGGGGGAAGATCTGTCAAACTGTGCTGTGTGAATATCACCACACTTTCTTTTCACGCAGGAATCAAATGCATTCCAGCAAAACAATCAAGCGCACATACTTTCTAAAAAAGAAAATTCCTGTTTCAGTCCATCCAAAAATGCAGCTTCACTCTTCACTGACATGCACCCGGAGTAAAGATGATTAAATACACGCTCACACACTTTCAGACAAAGTGTCAGTACGAACCTGGCGGCGATGTGACTGTAAAACAATCCTGAGTCACTGACACTCTGAGGGAGGCAGTAGCGCAGCACTTGGATCCGATGTATGTCCATTTTGGTTAAAAACAGGAAAAAACGGCAACGGCTACAGCGGCAGGTCTACGAAAAAAACTCCCTCTTGTGCTGCTCCATTCTCTTAAAACTATAACTCATTAAAAGCAGTTTAATCCTCCGCCCGAAAGCCTGCGACACAGAAGATGAACGAGAGCGACGGCTCCACAAATCACTACAAACATCCACTTAACAATGTAAAAAAAAAGGATTTAAAAACGTCTCACTGATATGAATTCTCAAACGGCTGCATTCACAATGAGGCCGATGGCCCATCCATCCAGCAACAAAGAGGTGACTGACTGACAGACAGACTGGCAGAGATGAAGTCATTGACCGGCCAGTTGTCTGACCGCATAATAGATGAGCATGTGTGTGTGCCATTGAACCTCTGCGCTATTGTCATACTGTTAACCCAAGGGAGATTACCTCATATCCGTCTTTGCCAGCCCCTCTACCCCCTCCTTCTCAATCCACACAGTTTAGGGGGGGTGTCAGTGGCGAGGGGGGGTGTTGTTGGGGTAGCTGTGCTGTTATCTCCTCACCCCTCCTCTCCACTTTAGCCTGCTGTTGCCATAGCCACCCAGTATTAAGCCTGAATTAACAACAGGCAGTCCATACTGTGGTGAGCTACTATTGATTGGGATGCCCTCTACCTCAGAGGACAGATGTAGCGGGTGAATGTACACCGACGTGTACATAAAACATGTTAGCTGGAGGAGGTGTGCGTGCTCAATGTCCATTAACGTCCACTAAGTGGCTGGCGCTCAATCTGAATTGGATGCACTGGGGAGGGAGCGATGGGAGATGGGGGCATTTTGGAACTAATCAGCTTTATCGATGAGTGGAGGGACTTTGTTCGGGGTGTGATCCAGATTTAATAACACTAGAGTAAGATCAATGGAGCTGGCAGGTCAGCAGACAGTGGCTGCAAATATAACGGCCAATATTCATGTAACTGTCTGGAAGAACTTTTGATTCATGACATCTGATAGGCTGCACTTTGTATTTTGTTGTAATTAGTGAGTTTATCATGCTAACTTTTGCTAACAGCCTACCTGTTAAACATCAGCGTGTTAGCATTAGTCAGCATTAATCTGTGCTCTCTGCATTTAAACCCATCCATTCACACTCTGGATGTTGTTGCTGAGGCGAAAGCACTGCTTATTCTTTCCAGCCGTACACAGCAGTGTTAGCACTGATCTCAGAGCAGTGTCTAAATAGCATCACAGAGTTGCTAGTGTAACTGTAGAATTTTAGTTTCGCTTATGTGTCAAGATCTTTTGGCTACACTTCTTTATTTACAGAGTGCGCAAAAGCTGGATTTTAAAATGTACAGGCCACAGTTGTCCACAGTTTTACGTGCATGTCATGTCAATTTCTCAGCACCTCCTCTGTTGGCCGTCCAATTAAAGCAAAAAAGAAAATCAGATAACTTATCATCGTCAGGTTTTTAAATCTATCAAATTTGAAGTAATAAAATCAAACCACCTCTCTTAAAGGACCAGCGTGTAGGCTTTAGTGGCATCTAGTGGTGAGGTTGTAGACTGCAATGAGAGTGCCTGCTAAAAAAACACAAAGTACCTCTTTGGAAAACGAGCTCTGTGGCAGAATATCTGATGATTGGATGTACTGGAACAAGCCTGATCCACTGATGCCCTTCCCCTCAACGCATAGGACCCAAAGACCCTCCACTAACAATATTCTTCTGACACCCTCAGAAGGCCCGTGTCCATTCTCTGATGATTCACATCTGTTTTGGAGGAACGAGGGAGACCTACACAGTATAGGAAGGTGGTCATAATGTTTTGATCAGTACATATTCCAGTTCTGTCTGCAGATCTTTGTTAAAACACTGGCCCTTTAAGCGCAAACACCACTACCACTGACATGACAGAATATTACTCTTTGACCTCTGACCTCTCTGGTTCCCACAAACAGCTGACCTCATGTACGGCGCCAACAACAAACAACACAAACGAGTCACACCGTCCGGCTCTGAAAGCTGCCACTTGTGATTGGTTAAATGAGAGTCACAGTCAACAGGGATTTGATGTTTCGAGGCTCGCAGTAACGCCTGTGCCAAGCAGAATTACTGCTTGCTCGTCTGCGGCTCAGAGTGCCCAGCTGGACTGCAGGACATTTCTGTGACAGGCCGGGCAAATGTTAACAAGCTCGATCTGTGACAGACGAGGTTCTCTTGTGCCCCCGAGGAGGAGACACTGCCTGCTCTCTAACATTTTAAAAATGGTAACAGCTACTCCGCTCCAGGGCAAGTGATCATATGGAGAATCAAATATGACGGTACCTATTGTAAAACTGCTGCCTACATTGCTGCTTATGGTTGAGACATAGCATGATAATCACTTAGGTGAGAAGTAGTAAAGATCTCAGCAATGACCCGAAGCCATACCACTAGACTTTTTTGTGTTCTCAGACAGTTTCAGATGTTGAAACTTGATGTTTTCAAGCTGAACTAATCTCAACTTTGAGGTGCCGACCAATGGGAAAGTCTGATACAGTTGACTGACATACGACGCTTACAACACAGTCTTCTCCTAGCAATTACTGCAAGGAAACGCCATCCGTGACGGTGGTTCCTATCACCAAATTCACCCTGCTGATAGCACTGAGTGAACCCAGATGGAGAGGCAGCAGCACTGAGGGCATTTTCTTGTCAAATAGAGTGATGAGAGCAGGAAGAGCCAGTTGTGTCCATACGGACATCAGCCAAGTTACAGAGAAGCTCACTGTGAATGTACCCTTACCCGGCCGTCTTCTATCTGATCCTTTTCGCACACACTGGGTTTTATGATGAGCACGCATCATGTGTCCTGAGGCTTCATGGAGGTCAAACAGGCCATATCAGGTGACCCAACCATATACTGCAAAAAGCACTGGCAGCTCAGCGAGGCCATTTCTCAAACATTTGGGGCAGGAAATATACAAGTGACCAATGGATGATGAGAAAACAGATTTCTATAGGTACAGGGCTTGTTAGCCCTACCCTGAGTCTTTTTTTCAGCTACTGGGAGGCCAGTGATATCTAAGGTGTATCTATAGTCTGTATAAAAGATGACTAATGGTTTCTAATGGACAGCAGGAGACAACTCAGTATGCTGTAAATATAACCCCACTTGATTTATTGCCTCATTTTCCTGATGAGTTTGCTGTCTCTGAGGCTACTCTCCTTCAAAGCAGCCTCATGTTTATTTTGTATATTCTGGTCACATTTAAAGTAGAATAGACAATAACTCTATATGAGCATGCATAGCGTCCCCTCGCTCCTCTACAGCTCAACCCTCTCATCGAATGTTTTCAACTCTGGCTCCAAAAGAAACAAGATGGTGACGGCCAAGATGACAAACTCAACGAACCAACAGATGATTAAATCAGCATTATATTATTAAAATATTTAATGTAAAGCTAAGGGGGGGCTAGGAAAAAATAATAATTTAGTATATTTTGTAGTAGTACAGTAACTTGAGTGCAATTCTGATATTTATAATAATTATTTAATTATAGAAATACTTATAGTATTCTTTGATGAGAGGTTGAGTCCTTGCGTTCATATAAGGGGATTTGGCAGATCTAAAATCAGCACACTGACCCCCATAATGACATCACTTATTCATTACACAGCTCAAGCTCCTCAGATGCCAGTTGGGCCCCAGGCTAACAGTCATGGATGCATACAGTACAATATGGAGAGCAACCCCCACATCCATAGTTCCCCTCCCCCAACACTCCTCCTCCTCCTCCTCACTCCACCTTCTACAGCACTATCTGGTCCTCATCGTGTCGCTAATCCTGATCCTTAAAGGGAACCGTTGATTCCGTCTGGAGGAAATGATCCAGTGCAGACAGAGAAGAATACATATAGCCCTGAAAACGTAGGATTTTGCTTTGTGTCTGGCCTCATTAATGATAAAGCCGGTCGTTTCTACACATTTCCAAAGATAATTTAACATTTTTGTGTTGTGCAACACGATAATCTAAATGAAACCATGCTATACGTAATGGACAAAATGCAAGAGCTGCAGATGGGTTGTAGTTTGCAGTAGATTACTAGAGCGCATGTGGTCAAGTGTAAACCGTGGACGTTATCTCGTCTGCCCCGCTCTACTCCACATCTGCAATTGAGCTTCAGCAAATCACCATGACCGGCTGTAATCTGCCTTGGCCACATTACCCCGAGACCACTATATCCGTGCATCATCTGGCTTTTTCAGAGTCCCACTCATTCGGCCACTCAGAGATTAGCGCTCTGTTTCCTTTTCTTCCCTTCTAACACATGCAACGAGCGAGAGCAGCTGAGAGGACGCACTGAGAGACAAGAAACTCATTCCTTCTTCCCAGGGAAAGAAAAAAAAAAAAACAAGACTGAACCAATGAAAGTTTGCTAAGGGGCAACCAATCAGACTCGTCTGCAAACAGCTGGCTGCAAAGAAAACACAGACAGGGGTGGAAAGAAGGAGACAGATGAGGGAAAGTAAAGTCAGCAACTCCTCCAGGAGATTTTCCTCTCCTGTTTTTTTTTTTCCTCGCATTCTCTCAGGCCAGTTGCACTCAACAGCTTCACAGCCAGAGATAAAGGCGCACACATGAAGAGAAAAGTTCTCCCTCACGCAAACAATCCCACAAATGCTATTCCAAGAACCAAACAGATTATGCGGTCTGAAAGCCGAGCCTGGCTTTAAAGAGGGCGAAGGAGGAGCACCATCATTGCCACTCACTCCAAAGCCAATCTCGCTTTCGCTGGAAACAACAAGAAAACTGAAAGAGACACGCGGGAGAGAGGTGATGATGGTGAGGAGGAGTCTTGCTGCCTTACCCGAAGTCGTCCAGGGAATACATGTCGCTGAAGGAGACAGCCCAGTCTTCAGGCAGTGGATGAAAGGAGGTATAAAGGGGGAGATTATGGAGGAGAGGGGGAAGTGTCAGCCTGAGAAGAGAGAGCACTCCACATGCTGCCCAACGCCGCTGCAGAAAAACTCAACGCCCCCCCCTTCACATCCTCCCAAAGAGTTTTTAAAAAATCCACAACGCCAGCAAAGACACAGAGAGAGTAGGAGGGAAGAAGTGAGCAACAGAGATGAGGAGTGTTGCAACAGAGTAAGGGAATGCAAGAGAGAGAGAGAGAGGGAGAGAGGGAGAGAACATGTGACCAGCGCAGACCAGTCACCTCCCTCAGCTTCAAGGATTGGATTGCCGTCTTTCAACCTCCAAGGAATCATTTCCACTGGATGGAAATTACATGTTAGCCTACATAGGAAACGGGGGATCCTTTACAATCTTCTTTCTATACCATCGAAAATTCACGAAGGACCCAAGGCGACGCTTTAAATAGATTCTGCAGTGTTTACATGTCAGCCATAACCCTTAATCACCAATTAACTCCGGAGGAGGGAAATAACAGCAACACAGCGGCTCATTCATTCAGCTCGGCTTTCATAAAGGACGCGGCATTCCAGCTCCCTGCAGGAACAGATGCAGCGATTAGTTTTATATTCCAGCCACAAAGGTTTCATTGACCCCGCGTAACATTTGCGGTTTTCCTTGCGGCTTTATCAGAAGTCTGCCCCTCAACCGGTGGTCCCATCTGGCTGACGCAAACTTAGACTATTAAGCTTCTTTGTGACAGTGAGCCGAGGTGTGGGGAAACAAACAAAGAGCAATCTAGTCCAGTGGAAGATTAGGAGGCTTTGAGGGTTTAGAAAATGGCAAGAAACGTGCAACAGATCCTGGGACTAGAGGAGAGCAATAAAGATCAGAGAAATATAGGGTACTATCACCTTCTGCAGAAACTGATTCTGCAGAAGGTAATATCCAAAATGCGGTTAAATGCGTGGAAGCTGCCTTAAAAAACCTGGCTGAGAGATAAAATGTCTCGCTGAGCTGCAAATGCATTTCACAGTATGCGGTGGGGTCACCTGATACGGCTTGTTTGACCTCCATGATGCCAAAGGATACATGATGCGGGCTCATCATAAAGCCTAGAAGGATCAGACAGAAAATAACCAGGTAAATGTTTCTCCGTGACTCAGGTTGCATGGACAAAATGATCCAATAAGACATATGCGTTGAGATGCCCCAGAACACTCTCTGGAGTTTCTGTTTTTGACATGTGCAAAGTGGCATTGAATTTTTTGGATATATAAGAAAAAGAAGAGCCCCCCGCCCCCAAATAGCTGCTCAAACACTGAATTCATTCAGTAAAATAATATGGCCTGAAACCTTTCTGCCATTGAGGCATTCAGTAATCAACTCTGTTATGGTTTCTGCCATGCTTCTTGTTGCAAACTCGTGACGTCACCGAAACAAACATGGGAAATTAACCAATCAAGTGTTAAAACTGCAATTAATTTACTATTGAATTATTGACTATTAAAAGGTTTACACCATCCGTTTCCATCTAATTCCTTCCGTAAATGTGTTCTGACTTTGCCTGTTCTCCCTGAAATCCAGGTTTAATAATTCTGTTGTCTGTGTCGCTGGAAGGCTGGATTGTGTGGCTGCGGTGATGCTGGCTCACGTGGAGCTGCTCTCGGATCAGCTAAGAGCAGCAGCAGCAGCAGCAGCATCAGCCTGCAGTAAGACACATAACTCAGCGTTTTACCTTCCAGTGGCTGCACTCGCTCATTCTACCATCCCTACAATGAGTCACCACAACAGTCGCTCCACAAATCATCCTGCATTAACAGGAGTAGGAGTACAGCACAGGCGCCTTCGCTGTTTCCACCCCACAATGCCTTTCTCTCTCTCTCTCATGCACACACACACACATGCTCCCAAATGACAGAGAAGAAGCATTAACAAACTAAAAATAACATGTGCACACTTGTGCTCCACGGACATGGTCATGCACATACATAAATGCATGTGCACCCTTACATAAATCCTGCAATGGAGGCAGCGAGGCCGAACAAATGATCTCGGTGAATTAAATACTCTGCAAAAGAAGAGCCAGGTCACCTCGCTGTTGCTTTGTGGAGATTTAAGACTTCCCTTTTGGGCTTGAGTCAAAGAACAGATCTGCCTCTGGCGAAAGTAAACACACAGGATGGGACACAAGCAGCAGCAGTAGCTTTATAGAAAAAAAAAAAAAGTGGAAGATATGAATCTTACATGTTTACTGTCTGAGAGGAGTTGAGCTCCTGGCTTTGATCTGGGTGGCGGTACAGGAAAGGGGTTAATTATTTGGATCCGTTTTTTTTTTTTTGTGGGTATATCACACAAGGTATGCAGATGTGGCAGCATGTCTAGCTTTATTAGCTTTACCTTCTGAGGCCCAGACACACACACCGACACACACTGCTACGGTAGCTACAGGGAAAGCAGAGCGAGGGAGAGTGCACTCTCTCTGGAGCTGTCAGAGTAAATCTGAAGCCATAAAACAGAACGATGCAGGCTGCAGCTACGGAGACATGGAGGAGTCAAACTACAGGCGGCAGGGAGAAACATAGAAGGACTGTTGCATAAATAGACCAGAATACAGACAGTGCTGCTGCTGCTGCTGCTGCTGCTGCTGGAGAAGATCTGGGCCTCAGTGCATTCTGCATACCGACACAACAAGGAAAGAGCTTAAAATACCACCTCAGATATAGAACAAGGATTTTAACATGAGACACATTTTCAGCAGGCTGAATGTGTGAATGTATGGATCCATCATGGGGTATGTAGTGTAGGGGTGTGTGTGTGTGTGTGTGGAAGAAGGGGGGGTGGGGGTTTGGTAACCTGCCTGGCAACCACCAGAATAAACACCCCCCTCCTCCCCCTGGGATGGTTATAAGACCCCTCACTTATCCTATTTCCCCCCCTGCGGACACTCGCACCGCTCATCGGTCATATTTAGAGAAAGCAGCGTTTTATTTCTCCAGCTGAGGAGAAGTGCGTGATGCTGTCGTTTCCATGACAACGTTAACCTGGCCTGAATCCTCCTTTCAACACCCTGGGCGGGTCCGGCGGTGACAATAGACGGAGGGGAGAGAGAGAAAGGGCAGAAATGATTGAAATGTCTCGCCTCATGCGTTATGGCTAAGAGGCCAAGAGCTGTAAAGGACGCCTATGTGCAGCCGTGGCCGGGTGGATGGGTGGGCCTCCGGACGGTCATAATAGCGTTCGTGCAAGGTGAAAATGAACCGTGACATGACGAACACAACAGCTCAACAAATGCTCGCTCTTATCTTATTAGATATACGGGTGAATGCAGATGCAGCGTGGAGGCAGAGAGGTGCGAGTGTCGGTGCGCATCCCTCATGACGCGTCAAACGGAGCGCATGGTGCTTACCTCATTTTCCCCTCTTTTATTCAGCCAGAGATGATGGCACCGATGAGGCTGATCAATAAGTCCGCGATTATCTCGGTGTGTACCGTGTGGGGAGGCTGGGATCAGCCCGACAGCCTCCACCTTGTGTCCCTTGCGCGCGTCTGTAGAGGTATAAAAGGCTGAGGATGTTTTCAGAAACGCTAAGCGACACAACGAGCGTTTTCTCCCATCCGCTTTGTGCTCCGTTGTCTCTGCTCTCCACGCGCGCCGCTGCGTCTCCTTGGGTCCATGTTCAGCTCGGGGTCGCGATACGTAGAAGACGGTGAAGGGTGGTCGTCAGCCGCCGCCTCCTTCATGCCATAGTGTCTTCCCATTCGGAGTGTTTTGGTGAGGTGGAGAGATTTGGGGGAAAAATGCAAATACGCCGTGCGGAGGAATAAGGGGGGGAGAGCTGGAAGGCTCAATGCTGCCCACCTGCGGCCAAGACGCACACATGCAGCCCCCCCTTCCCTCCCCCCTTCATGCACCCTCCCAACCCCACCCGTCTGCTTCGGCCTGCAAGTATTATGTATCCTGCAGTATTGTTTGTGGATGGGAGGCCTGTGATCACAGTTCCCCGTAAAATTAATTAACACACAAGTGATTAAGTGGACAAATATAAAACACATCCTCGTATGCATTTCACGTTTCATTTACTGCCAGACAGATGTCAAATGTTCAGCGGTATTCTGCAGCCCAAAGTGTTAAATGATGAGACAAGTCATGTTACATTCACCCTGCACAGTGTAACTGCTGTGTTCCTGATAAAACAACCAAATATCAGCTTACAGAAGTCAGATCTACTCGTGCATGCGTGTGTACGCTCCGGCTCTCTGTTCACCAGGAGACGAGGAGGGTGGCGCGTCGTACCGTGGGTGTGAACCAGCTTGAAAAGGACATCGGTTTATGAAAAGTGCTCAACGGTAATTAGCTTAATAGACCTGCTGTATGTTTATCAGGCGGAAGCAGTGCATCATAGAAAAAAATAAAATAAAACCCACACACCTTAAAAGGGTTCAGTTCAGTTAAATATCTCGCCAGTGGCTGATGAAGCACATCAGACAGTTACAGTGTAATGGTCTCGGCCTCCATAAACTCCTTGGTGCAATCAAATGTAGAAAGACACAGATTTAAAAGGGCGTCACGTCGCTGAGAAAATAAGATTCTCTTTGCGCTGGAGGCAAAGGAAACATAAAACTCTCCTGAAAATCACAATTCAAATAGTTTATATACCATACTTTTCTCCCTCGGATTTGCTCCAAATCTCTCGGTACACTTACTGGGACTACACTAGGGTTTGTTTTCAGGACAAAAACAAAAGGAAATGAAAATGGCAGTGAGGGATTTGACTTGTGATTAATAAATAAATAGGACAGGCATCTTTTTTAAGAGCAGAAAGCAGGAAACACTTGTTTGGATCCTTTTTGTTTTCTTCTGGGCTACAAACCTCGGATCGACTGTATTCTCCTTACTGTATCAATTTATTATTACGGCAAATTCAGGAACTTGAACTGTGGGTTCTAATATTAACCGTGGTCTCTGAATATTTTAGTGGGATGTTTCCAGGGCTGCTGGAGGCTCTCTCTGTGATATGTCAGTGTTAATAACAGGGAAGGGTCTTGCTTCACTAGCGCTTTCCTGAGTTGTTAAATACAAAACAAAAGAAAATTTAACAATTAGAAAATCACAATGTACTTCCTTTCCCGTACACAGTTTTTGTTGCATTGCTCTTGGATCTCTGATTTCGATGATGTTCGTTCCTTAAACGGCTCCGACGGGCAGCGAAACAAAACCCCATGAGTCCATTATCTGTGGCAGGAGCGTGCACGATACAAGAACAGTGGAAGCCAAACTGTACAAATGCGGTCATAAAGTCAGAGCCTTTGGTTCTGGTCAGCTGGATTTGATCTGTTTGAGTCGTTTTGTCTCGTGCTGTTGGTGACAAGGCTACAGTACGCGTGGGGGATTTTTATTTTTACATGTAGTGTGGAGGAAGAAAAAGGAGGAGGAGGAGGAGGAGGAGGAGGATTTTTGTGTTTCAAGCAGCTGCGCTTTCCACCTCCATCAGTTCATCTCGTTTGGAATCTGTGAGCAGATCAGGAAGGAAACGAAAGTTTCTCTTCTGTCAAATCACATCAGTTCATTCAGATCCAACCTCTTTTTTTTTTTAAGTTTGGTTCGGTTTACTTTAGTGCAGTTCAGTTTTCTTCAGCTGCTCCCCCCCCACAGCGGTAATAAGCTGACAGTATGTGTCTGTCTACTCAGACTATCCTCCACTGCATCACGCTCATGTCCTTCCCGCCGGTCGACACCAGGTAGCTGTCGTCATACAGGAAGGTCACGTTGGTCACGTGACTGCTGTGGCCGCCGTAAACATGACTGGGTGCCTGGAAAAAACATTGTTACCATTAGACATGGCAAAGACATAGTTTTATCAGAGTAACAGGGATAAAACATCCAAATTACACATTCAGTGTTCTGTCTGTGAGATATTTATCTAAATAGATCTATATCGTAACAACTGTTTTAAGTTTTATGAAGTGCAAAACAAGAGGTAAAGACGGAACAAAACGAATAGATGGACGGATGAATCTGAATTTTCATGGTGATATACAACATATTCAGCCGAGTCATCTCACCCTGAACTGTGAGCAGGGGTATGAGAGGAGGTGGACCTTCCCAAAGTCGTCTCCAGTAACCAGAAGGCTCTTATCGTTGGACCTGCACACGGCGTTGATGTCGGTGCCGTCTGAGCCGTCGGGCCACAAGCCTGAGAAGCAGAGGGCGGAGGAGACGTCAGTTTTAGTGGAAGTCAAGACAGAAAGACGTTAAAGAAAAAAAAAAGAGGGAGAGGAATGGAGCCTTCACTTACCAAACACCTGGAAGCCCAGAGTGCAGGTGTGGGTGGCCCACTCGATGTCTCTGGTGGTCTCCACGCTGACCACCTGTTTACACACTGATGGGATCCCTGAGAAGGCAAGCAAAATAAAATAAAATAAAAATACACAACAGGTCAAAGTATAAATGAATATCAGGAGTACAGTAACAGAAAAGACTCTAAAAACTCATTTTAACTGGTACACCACCACATTTAAATCAGCTAGAAGAGCAAAGAAAACACAGCTCAAATATAGAAATATCAAACTGTTTCAACTTTCAGAGAAAATAGTGCCTTTATGCAGCGTCTAATTACTCACACTGAGCTCACTTTGACAAGGTTTTAATGGGTTTTCAACACATGCTCGAGTTAAGACGCGTCAACTACAAATACCCACTGATCTGTATCATGGAATACTTCTTGTGGAGAACTAAACTGGCATCAATCACACATCAGCCACTTTACTACCTGCTGTTTGATTTCACACATAGCTGAAACACAGTGATCGAGAAATCAGATGAACAAATCGTCTCCATTTTCTGTCTGCACACGTTGCAGGATCTGTTATGATTCACAGATTTGAATTCATCTGCATAACAAAGGCAGCGAAAGGACAATGAGGACATCACGGTACTCACAGTACAGTATCTCATAGTCGCCTGAATTTGAAACGAGATACTGAGAGTCCACGGACCAGTCCAGGTGGGTAATGAAGCTGGAGTGACCCTGAGATAAGACAGGAAGTGACAAAAGTTAGTGAATTTGTTCTATTTCCAGAGAGAAGGCTGCAAGCCTTTTCAAGAACCAGAAATAATCCTAGATATGTTGATGCGCAGACGCTGCAGTGCATGACTCAGCGAGCTGTCGCTTAGTGTTTTACAGCTTCTCTACAAACACACAGTGAGACCAAAATATAAAGCTTGGGGCGGAGAAGAACTTTAAATGTATGTAGTGTATGCAGGTGCTCACCGAGCATTTCCCCACTCGACTGTACTTCCTCCCATTCTCAGCCACGGCGTAGATATAGATGTAGTTGTCATGGGAACCGATGGCCAGAAAGTTACCATCTGAATATGAGACACAAGAACAGGACGATTATTGGCAATAAAATAAAATGCTTCCAGATGTTGAATTATTAACTAGGTTGTACTGACTGGATACACAGCACATATCTGATATGAGTGAGTCGTAGAATATTTATTTTAAATACAGTCTCATACAGAGAGTAAGAAAGTACTACTACTACTTTTCTTTCTTTCTCTTTGGTATAGGATTTAGTTTAAATGACGTAAACTATCAATTAAATCCTCAACACGCTGATCTTTTATGGGAGGTGTGGTGGAAAGTAAAAGAGATGAGAAAAAAAGAATGCGAGACCAAAACACTCTGACGGGGTGGGGACATACCTGGCCCATAGCGCATAACGGACAGCTGTTCATTCCCATCTGTGTGCACTGTGACTAAATCCTTAGAGTCAGTGTCCAGCACCAGCCACCTGCAGGACCAAACACAGGCTGTTCAACAATCTGGCTTTTTAGTATCAATATCAGTTTACAATTAATCTTTGTTTACTAACTTTATATCAGACAATTTTTTTTGTTAGGTGATTTGTACCTGCCAGTCTGCGTTCCTATGGCAACCACAGCTCCAGAGGGGTGGAAGCCTGCTGATTGGGCGGTATCCTGTCAGAAACATATACAGTCACTCGTGGCCTACCTCATTAATAAATGTGTTGTTATTTCACTTAAATGTTTGGCCTCATAACCAGTCATGGTCCAGTAGACAGCTTACACAAATTTAATGTTGCAAATTGAAGCCTACAGCAAATAAACTTCTTGAATGAAGTGCTGCACACATTTGTGGATTGCGTTAATAGATTTTTTTTTTTTTTTTAACTATGTAATACAAATGTCTTTTAAAATTTACAAATTATTGTTTAAACTAGAGTATGCTGTAGTAATGTCTGGAGTGAATCTTTAACATCAGTCAATAACCAGTGTTATATCACAATGAGACGATGATGACTCATGTTACTCTCATTGTTTCAGTGTGAATACAGCTACAGTTCATATTGTTTCCCACTGAAGGACATCAAAACTGATTATCTGTTCTTTTCTTTTTTTTTAAAGTGGCCAATTGTTGTGTTTTGTGTAATTCCCATGACAGACCCCAGAGGGCAGTGTTGACTAATCTTACTTCCATGGTCTTGGTCCAGATGAGCTGATGGGAGCTCGAGTCCCACAGGCAGACCTGCCGGTCATAACCGCACGTCAGGAACTGAGACTTCCAGGGATGGACAGCCAGACCCCACAGCTCATCAGTGTGACCCTGGAGAGGAAGGAAAACGTTTTCATTTACATTTACAGTTTTTTTATTCATTCTTCACCTGCTAGAATCACAGATTCCATGCAGTTATATCTGCATCAATTAGTGGACTCCTTGCTTAGAAAATTAACAAGTGACTATTTTGTAAATTGGTTTTATGCATAAATGCTGGTGTTTATTATTTGCAAACAGAATATGTTTGGATAGTTGGACAGATCAAAGATAATCTCATTTAACTAAGGTGGACAATTTTATACTAAGACTTAACTAGTTCATGTAGGAATCATTCAATAATACAAACAGTAATTAGTTGCCAGAATTATGATAATTGTTTTTGTTTGGCCACAATGAGCAGTTTTGCTGTTGATGACGGGAAAAGAAAGTAAGAAAAAGAAACTGAATAAGGACTGTATGTACCTGTGTGATCGGGATGAATTCTCCATCCAAACTTCCTTGTAAAACAAAGTTCTTGGTGGTCCCGATGAGCACCGTCTCCCCTCTGCCCTCTGCTATGGTCCGAATGGGACCAAACGACTCAGGCACCTGCAGAGAATAAGCAGTCGTCGTGTAAACAAGCTCTTCAACTGGATTTCAAAATTTGACACTGTAAACATCAGCTTATCTTCTCCTGTGTTCTCCTCTGAGAAATAAGACATGAATGAGCTATAAATATCCATGAATCTAATCGAGAGCGCAAATGTAATATTTATGATATGGTGCTGTATCCTGAATACAAAGTTTGCCGCCTCAGGCAGGAGTGCAATTTCTGCGAAACAAACCAGACTAAGACCTACTTTAAAATAAGCTGGATATGCAGCTTAACGTTTTATTAATACATATTAACTGAGTTTGCTTCTAGCAGATCATTAGGATGCAGTGGTGCTCTATGGCTCGACATTAAAACCCCACACATTCTGTCAAATGATGTTAAACAGCACGAGCGAAAAATCTCAGCCTTTGAATTACGCGCAATTCATCAACTTCATTTGCATTTTTCAAGAAAGCAGCCTTGGAGTGTTCCTCACCTCCACCGTTTGTATCTGCTGGTAGCCGCCGTCCCAGGAGATGAGCCTGCGGTCTTTCCCTCCAGACACCAGCGTGCCATTCCTCAGCATGCACACAGCAAAGATGCTGCCCTCGTGAGCTCCTTGGATGACATGGCTGATGCGATTAGTGCCTGCCCGACAGAGATGGGAGGAGATGGGGGTAAAGTGTCAGTCAGGGAGAGACGGTAGGAAGGTCAAGATGCACCATGGCAGCAGGGGAAATCGCACGAGAAATAAAGAGAGAGATATAAAGGTCAAATGTTTCAAAAGGGCGGATTAACTAAAGATGACGAGGTCGACAAATGAAACACAGACAAAGAGAGGTGCTGTTTCTGAAGACAGAGAAGTTTTTCCATTAAATGTTTGCTCTAAAAACCCAGCTCAGTCCAAACCTCTGTGTGACCCTGCTTTGAACCCTGGTCTTCTGACTACTCCACCACAGTGAGACATCTTTGAGCTCATAAACAAGAACATATTTATAGACAGACTCACACTCACATACTCCAGCTTTTATTTATGTCTCTGTCTCACGCAATGAGCGTGAGTCAGGTGAAAGCGTATTTGTTTTTGCATATTTTGTCTTCTTCTGCACATCTTTCACTGTATCTTGCTGACAGACACATCACTGTGGTCATCTACCTTAATGAACGAGCGAACATTTCCACATGGGCCAAACGACTCAGTGAGGAACAGGACGTACCTTTCCCCCACACCAGGATGTTCCCGCTCGAGTCTCCAGTGATTGCATCTCCGTTTTCTGCAAAGGTCACGCACAGCACAAACTTGGGCTTCTCTTGTTTCTGTAACAGGCACAGGAACACAAATGTGTTGTTTCAGTTTGCCTGCAAGAGCTGCAGAACTCATATCACGTCAACTATTGTCATGATCGCATTTGTGCTACTGTGTCAAACTTAACAGCCTCATGGTATCAAAATAATATATGATGGTGTTTTAGATAAAAGATTCAAATCATGTGTTTATTGTTGCTTCCACAGTATGTTAAAAAAGTGTGAGATATTGTTTCATTTAAGTCATTACAACTACTACCACACAACTTTCACTACTCTAATTACAATATATTATGACACAAGATATACATAATCAAATACAAGTGGACTCTACAAGTGGAAACACAGAGAAAGTTACTTCATTTTTACCTCAAACAGTCCTTGTTTCTTGACCAGCGTGCCTTTCTCCAGATTCCAGAAACAGAGATGGGATTTGCCGCAAGTCACAACGATGTTGCTGTCTGTCGGGTGAAAGTCTGCAGCAAACACTGACTCGTTGGAGCACTGCATCAGAGCACGTAAAACAAAAAAAAAATATGTTCAGTTAAGCACGAGGAAAAGGTTGAAACTACACCAGCAACTGAGAACAAACACAACAACACAAGATATGGACATATACATACCTTGACCTCAGCCAGTCTGTCCTCTCTCTGCCAGTCCCAGACAGAGAGGACGTGGTCATTGGAGTCGTCCACAACGCAGAGAGTGTTTCCTCCATTCTAGCATACGAGAACAGAAGGTTTGTGTTTATTTACAGACGAAAAGATTAACATATCAACAGAGTGAAAACCAGGTAAAGTCAGAAACGGCTTTCAAGCGCGCCACTAATGTTTCCTTACCGACTTGGAGAAAGAAAGACAGACCAACGCTCGGTCAAAGAAACCCACGCCCAGGACGTGGAGGGTGTTGAGGCTGACAGAGTCCCACACACGAACGTGAGGAGCCAGCTGCTGCCGGAAAAAAAGATACACACCAACACCAGGACAGGTATATCATCAGTGTCTCATGTCGACTGAAGAAAATCAGTATATGCGAGAAAATATCAACACGAGACTTACTTTCCCATCCGAAGAGGTTCCCGCTACCTGCCCGGTTGCTATGGTTATTTTATCAGGGTGGACAGCCAGGCTGATGGAGAGAAAGACGCCATAAACGCGTATGAAAACAGTTAAAGGGCCCTTTGACATCAAAAGGACCACTTGAATAAAGATGAGCAACAGGACATGAAAGGCTGCGTTTGGTGAGTGAGCTTTTTAAAGCTATGAATACGAGATTCACTGTAGCCGCCGCCGCCGCGCGCCGCCTGTGCTAATGTGTCATGAAACATTAAAGATAATTTCATCCTCTTTTGGGTATGAGATACGTAAAGACTTCAAAGAATCAGTCTGCGATCACTTTGATAGCAGATTGTTGATTCATCGCTTGAACTTACATTAACCTCAAACAGTAATAATATATTTACGGGGATGACTGTTCAAGGACGCAGTCATTGAACTACACACATTTCTTTACACCTTATTTTACTGGAGTCGCATGCAAACGACAGAAAAGAAGTGAAAGGTAAGTGAAAGCCGCTGCTTGTGTCTTGTACCATTTGATGTCGTCCGTGTGTCCGGTGTAGTGTCTCTGCAGCTGCTCGTCCACGTTGAACAGGACGACCACCGAGGCGATGAAATACACCGTTTCTCCAGTGGGGAGCAAGTAAAGGTTGGAGCGGCAGTCTCGGCCGCGGTAACCGTAGCTGAGGAGTAAAAAGGTCAAGGAACGAAACAGCTGCAATCTTTTCTTTCTTCTGTTTTCTAATGTTTTATAGACAAGTACAACTACAGCTCTGATTCCCAGAGGCTGAGATAAACGTCCATTTCTGTAAAATAAAAGTCGGGGATCACAAATTGCAAACCAACAAAAATGAGATCATATGGTGTGCATGCAGATAGTTAATCCATCTGTAATCTCATTTATTATGGCTTCAGCGTGTGCAAAATGTGCACACATATCCATCTTTGTGTATTTGTGTGCTTTCGTCCTCCGATTTTATCTCTTGGCCTTTTTGCCTCGGGTATCTCCTCGACTGAACAACGCGCCACATTCAACCTTCATCGGAAATCGAAAGGGGGAAGGAAAAAAAAAAGCCACAAATTAAACAAAAATAAAAATAAAACAGCACAAGAGGAGCTGCTGACTGGCTGTGCCTCTGCCTGCCAGCTTCGAGCAGGTTATTAGTGACTCCAGCCTGCAGAGCAACGAGCCCGGCTCAGACAGCGGCAGCACAACACGGTGGAAATGACCATCTGAACTGACAGGGAAAGACACATTTGTAGCTTCCTCTCTTAACTCTCAGCACAACATCACAATCTGGATTTTTTTCCGTCACGGGGCTATTTTTCAAAACGTTCATAGTTAAACACAGGATTGCATCTGAAGTTTTTATTTCTTATAAATCTCTTAGGATTTAAGAAAGGATACACCCAGTCCAGTTTGAGTTTGTTGCTGGGCAGCTCGGCTCTGGCCTCCAGGCAGTAGCTGTCCACCTGGTCTTTGGGCATGTACATGGTGATGGGGCGACCCTTCAAATACATTTTCACATAACCTTCCTCTAGAAAAGGCAACGGAAATAGTCAGTGGGAGAAAACGCCAACACACGAACACAGATATGAATCATGGGGACGTCAGATTGATGCTGTCACATCTATTAATATACACGAAGAATCAAACACCACATGTAAACAAGATACTATCATGATGTGGATGTCGGGAGCGATAATTCAGAATGTGTGACATGACAAGTGGGATGATCTGATGAGTTATTATTCACCGTGACCAAAAAAAAAAAAACTAAAATCAAAGACGGAAAACGACAGAACTTACGAACACAAATGAAGCTTTTTAACCGACTTTTATTAGTCAATTCAAACACATCTTGCTTTTTTTTTGTTTGTGATAGCAAAGAGCACAAAGTAAACTGCAGACACGTAATTAAAAACTTCAACAACTCATAAATATTCAGCTCACAGCAGACATTAACCAACATAAAATGCAGACAAAAGCAGAGCCATGGATATGTTGTTAAAAAAAAAAAGAAAAAAGAAGAAATGGGATAATAAAGCGAAATCCTGCTCAATTTAAAACATGCTAACACTGAAGAATAAACCATGCAGAAAACAAACAGATTAAACACTGATGACAACAAATGCTAATTGGAATGGGAACAATTAAGTTAATTTAGGGATTTATATGCGAGGTTGGACCTTACTTCTTTGTATGAGGTGATGCTGCTATTTATCTTTAACCTTCTTTGCTATGATGTGACATGTGGTAGTGACAGGAGACCTCCTTGTTGTTTATAATGGTACAGATCTGATAAAGTTTGGCTCAGCTTGACGAGTGAGTGCTACGCTTGCTGTACTGCTTGCTTATTTTTAATAAGCTAGTAACAAATCTGGAAGTACTGGCTGGGCGATTTAATGGGGCTGCAGTAGCTGGGTGTATCAAGGGGAGCGTACGACGACAGGCTCCCCGACTTCCTCAGCTGGAGGCTAAAATTTGGGGCCTTTCTGACTGTCGACACCTTGGCACCACCGCCCTTTTTGGCGGGGACGCTGGCCTTGCAGCTTTCTGAGGTGTGTTGGGGGTTGGCAGCCGAACGCGCCGACACAGCTGAAGCCGCAGGGCTGCTTTTGCTCCCCGTCGGTTTGGTAGAGCGGCTGAGGTAAATCTGTACCGTGACTATAATGTAAAGATGGGGGGGGGGGGGGAGCAGAGGAGCCGTTGGAGATGGAGAAGGGGCGGCGGTGGGGGTTGTCGGGGTCAGATGGATGCAGGGGGACAAAAGAGGGACAATCGCAAAGGGTGGAGGAGATTGGTAGACGTTAGACACATGTAATGATTTATTTACTGTGTGACATTACGTAAAAGTAAGACACAAACTATCAAAGGAAACTAGGGAAACTGATTCCTACCATACCACCAGTAGGTTACTCATTACCATTAAACACTGGGATACTATAAGAAGTAATTAAATAAAATGTACCACCGATTTTTTTAATATCCTGCCTCAAGAGGTCAAGTCAAAAAATGGTCAAAAAATATGTAATGAGGCAGGAGAGAAGAAAATTGAGGCAGGACTCTATTGGTAGGTTTCTAATTAATTAAACTATGTCCACAGGTAGCATCCACTTTGAATTAATTTCCTTTTGAGTGGAGCCTTTCTTTCAAGAAAACATGCATGGTAAAGCAGACATGTAAAATGAAGCAGTACACATATTCTCTTGATGTTTCTCTGATCTTTCTCATTGATATTTTTATTTCTCAAGCCTGCAACAGTTATTGACACGGAATAATAAGTGAGGTTTTGCAGACAACGCTTCATTTTAAGAAGTCACCAGCCTCAAACAATATGCAAATTCAATTCCGCCTTAACAAGCTTGGGGAATCAGCAGTATATAGTGTACGTGGAGAAATGAGCTTGGCTTCAACTCCAGGCTTTACAAAAAATCTTGGCAGCTCTGCGCATACTTCGCCGAGGGGAACTACACACAAACAGTCGACACTTCAGGCGGTGTGAGAAAGCTACAAGCCGAAAAATCAAACAGACTTCAATAGGAACTACCAAAAGAAAGAAGAGACTGAATGTGTTTGTAATGCAAATACTCATTTCGAAGATAATAAGAGCAGCAGCGAATCTAGTGGCTCTGAACTGAAGCGAGGAATCTCAGAACAGAGGATTTGAGAGAGTTCGCAGGAAAAACTCAAAGCGTCTGCGAGGCAGCAAGTGTCCGAAATCTTTGTGCCGTTACTATGGTGACAGTGACTAAATGCCTACGAGCGAGAGTGAGGCTGTGAGCAAACGCGCAAGTCTGGTGAAGCAGCGGCTTCATTCGCAGTCGAACAACAAGTGAACTGCAAACACTGCACTCAGTGGAGGTTAGCCGGGATGTATGTTAATTAATCCAGTCTCAATTAAAGGGAAGGCAACGTTCACACACACTTCATCAACCCACTCTTGCCCCTGTCTGGACAGCTCTCTGTTCATTGCGTGGGAAAATTTAAGAAGCCACCAAAATGTTAAGATGGATAAATACCAATAGTCCATTCGTTCTCCTTTGTTTTTAACCAGAGCGTAAAGAAGAAGTGATACGTTTGACACAAATCATCTGCAGTGTCCAGAGAGCCGTGGAAGCTGGGGGGGCATTAGGGGAAGGTGGTGGGGGGTGTGGCCTACCTTTGCAGTGGGTCACTCGTCGCGTCCCTTGTAAAGGTCACAAAGAGACACACAAGCACCAGGTGAGGGGTGGCATGGCTTCCTCAGTTCCTGGTTTGTCCTAATATGAGTGCACTTCCTGTTCCCTGGTGTTAATGAACAGCAGCTTCTGTCCTTAATGGTTGCTTTCTTTAATGGTCTTAATGAATCAATACTCATATCCTGCCTGTTTCCATCCCACCCTTTGCTGTAAGAAGTGAAGTGATTACATTTATCTATTGGCTCTTCTACTTATGCCCCTCCCCCTTTTTTATATAAAACTATTAAATTGAATATAATGTAAAAGTAAACATTTTTATTTAAATTTCTGATTAACAATTTATGCACACATGTAATTATTGCATGGGTGCGCAATAATTACAGAAGTTACCACTGCAGTTATCATTCTTATTGGTTAATTGTCACACAGTTGTAGTTTATGTCTTTGGCACTGTCCTGATTGTGCTGCCTGTGCTAAGATTATTGACTTGTAATTAATTCACATGTCCAATAACTGGTGTACAGTAGTAATAATTATTCCTAAGGCACATGTTCAGCATCCTGTCACATGGTAGCACGTGTTTCATTTCTACCTCGTAATGTCAGATGGTTACAGTCTGCAGAAATACACGCTGAAAAATACTAACGGTACTTTGAAAGGGAGCAGGTCGGTAAGTCATAGGCTGTAACCATTTGAAGGTGCCTACAGAAGTCTGAGAGAGTCTGCTGGTGAAGCCTTGTTTTATTCTGCAGCCTAAACCGGAGAAATTTGGAGCCAGGTGTTCATCAAATTAGAACCAGCAGTTCAATTTGGACAAAAATCAATAAAGAGCAGGAGATGGAAATTCTGATCAATACTAATCTAATTTCATATTCAGTCCCATCGTCTTCTTACAATGCCTTTCTTTCTTTTTGTTGAAAGCATAAACTGCGTAGGAGTGGTCTCACATGGGTAAGGTCATGGAAACAGCATAAATAGACACAGAATCTTAAAGGAAAGCAAATCTTGTGTTTTTTTAAAATCGTTTTGCATCTTCTGCTTTAAAAATACTTTTTACTTTACATTTATACTTTTTAGAATCTGTGTGAAACATTGGAGACATCTGGGCCAGCTTGGCTATACGCAGGTGATGTTATAAGGGAAATTTCAGTATTTCAACATCTTCTGTTATTGGAATAATAAGACTACTCTATCGGTCATGTTAACGTTACACTTGTCATCTCTGCTGTAGAGACTCACAGGCACAAACTTAAAATAAATTCAAATTTTATTCAATTAAATTTCACATCATGTTGAAATTAGCTACAGTAGCTAACCTAAAGGTGTACATTATGTATTCATTTTCAGTATGGCTCAAAGACAAACACTCAAAATGATTTATGGAAGTTTATTAGGAAAAGCCTCAGGAGGTTCCTGCTGCTTCCCACGACATACTGAATGTATGCATCTCAAATCTATTTAGCACAAGTGGTGGTGGAGGTTGGGGGGGGTTTATCTCCTCTATGAAAATATTAGAACTGGCCTTAAACTAAATGAAAATTAATTATACTAAGCAGCAAAAGATTCAATTTAAAAAATGCAGGATAAATGTAGGACAAATGGAGAATTAATGTAAGGATGTAGTGATGAATGAGGCTTGTGAGAGAACTGATGATGGGAAGAATGGATGTTTAAGACAGGACATCACGTAGAATAACCCTCAGTGGTCCTCTGGATACAGACAACAGACCAAAGCATTGACTCAATTTATGTCTTCTTACTGAATGGGAATAAAGAATAAGCCAATAGGTAATGCCTTATTTTGACCTCCATCTGACACAGAGGACCACTGAGCATGTTTGTGTAGTGGCTCTTATGGGTTGTACCACAGCCTGAAAACATATAGCTATCAGGCCACACGGTCATAAAGGAGCCTCTTCTTACCTGCATTGAACACCGGATCCCTTTGTTTGCTGCAAGGTAAACAAGTAAACACACAGCCGTCAATTACCGTCCCAACTACAGATAAACCATGTAGTATCAGTGTGTGGAACCGAAACAGGAAAAACTGATGCTTACCTGTCGCTTCTTTTGCCGCTGGAGTTGCTGCCGGTGGATCCGGCGCGGGTTCGGTTGTTCTTGGAGTCGCCCGAATCTTTCCGTGTGAGAGTTCCCACGTGTTCGTTTGAGTTGGCCCTCCTCACAGTGCTGTGATGAACAGGAAGTTGGGCAGAAGCAGACAGAGGGAGGGGAAAAATAGGTTACAAAAGCCCCAAGTAAAGTTTTCATCCAGGAAGATATATATATCGTTATGTTGCCTCTAGAAGCAACAGGCCAGTTGGGGAAAATAGGACAAAGCTCCAATGACAGGCATCAAAAGAAAAAAAAAATTCAATTGTATTATAGTTTGCTGACTGCTTGTGGGCCTGCTACAGTTTGACTGGCTCCTTGCTAAATACTGTCTCATGTCTGCTGAACTGCAAGCTCCATGAACAAAGACGATTTTTTATGCCATTTTCCCCCAAACCTTCAGATTAAACACTTCAAAGCTTACCTAACAGGAAGTATTAAGATAAACTGCTGGCAAAAAAACACAGCTACACGTAGACAGGTACTCCTGGATAAATTGTCTAACCCGCTACCTTGTTAGAGACAGCACTATCACCCATTTCGAGCTTGTTATTGGTAAGAGACAGCACCAGGTCAAGTCACACCATACAGGACCCTAAGCCGCTTTTTGTGAGGATTATTAAACATGAAAACAGCAGGGGTTTTCAAGACGACATGATAAATTGGCCTCGTTTAGCAGAGCAAACACAGCTTCCCAAACTGACAGCTCATATAAACATTGGGAACTGAGCAGCGTTATAGCAAAGCTGAAGAGAACAGCTATCTGCTTGTAACTGTGTTCATATGACTGTTATTGTGAATTACTACAAAACCAAAAAAAAAGAAAAAAAAGAGCGGTTTCTGATCTCTTTTATTCTGTTTACTCTGCTCCAGTGATAATACAGTAACCCCAGCATCAGTGCAGATCTGCATATTGGCGGTGCAGACAGCCTGCCCTATTCACAACAATGAAAAGGCTCCATCAGCAATCCAATGGCCAGTAGGCCGAGTCACCTAATCCACCCTATGGGAGAAAACTCTATTCAAATTCTAAAACTGGCCGCCGGCTGTTATCCCTTCTGGAGAGCCGCTGTGTGTTTGTCCGGTAAAAAAGAGAAACTGACAGAAAATAATAAAAAGAGAGAGAGAGAGAGAAACTGTTGTTTGCTGTGTTATTCCAGGAGGAATCACAGTAATTGGGCCACAGGGCATTGACGGCTGTTGTGTGTATGCCAGCTCTAAAGGGATTGTGACCAATCTGTAGTTTGGACTAATCCCTGGCACAGACGGCAAACAGTACACACTGCTCCAAAGAGTTAAACAAAAAAAAACTGAAACAAACGGTGTAAGGAAAATAAAAAAATAAAAAAACGTGACAAAAGCTATATTATTTAGTGACTGTTTTAATAACTGAAGATGAAGTTTAGCATGCGTTAGATCAGCGGTGCAGAGGCGGTGTTATACAGTTAACATTAACATAGTGAGGCTTGGCGATACCCTCACCTGAGAGGCAGATAGAGAATTCTGGTGGAACGAGACAGAGGGGACAAACTGGACAGACTGGAAGGACATCACATTGCAGGTGGACAAGACACAAACAGGATACATCAACGTCACAGTCGGAAAGGAAGCGTTATCAGAGAAAGACAATGTGAGAGAGCGGACACGCAAGGCAGGAAAGATGGGACACAACACGGTACATGAAGATAAATAGAAGAGACAAGCAGTGACTAAGGCCTTGTCACTTTTACTCTATGTACCTGAGTCCTTTGTACTGAATACCGTATAAAAATAAGCAGGCTTAAGGGGAGCTCAGGCTACAGGAGTTTGGGCAGACTTCACCTTAAATTCACTTCTCTTGACAGTCAGGCGAAGTCTGGTCCAGACTATTACATTTTTGACAATACCCTCTTTTCCAAGCAGAAAAAAAAATTATAAAGGTAGATAAATCATATAAATAAGAAGTAGAAACAGTCTCTTAGTTTGAATGCATTCAGAGAAACTACAAGGAAATGAAGTCTCACTTCCACGTATCTAGTCTTGAGGGTTTTTCCTCCGAGCAGCCCCCCTTCATACAGGTTACTTTTCATCCTGCAGAACAATTCGTCTGCTGTTCACCTCATTAAACCTCGAGGTGAGAGCCGCAGAGTGTACAGGAAAGCATCCCCGAAGCACTAATAAAAGCACACACGGAAGAAGTAACAATGCCACAGGGGAGTTAACATCTGTTTGGACCGGAGAAGGTCCCCGGTGTCTGCCGAGCTTCATCTGATTATGGTAATATCCTCCAGAGATGAGGAAAAGGTTTATTGTTCCCTTGGCAGAGAAGATTGATAACCTGTGCTCCGTGTGCACGTACAAACTCACGCACACAACAGAGATAAAGAGACGGTGAAAATGCTGTATCAGCCCTGGTAAATGTCAGGGGGGTTTGGCCGATAACGAGACAGAAATGTGACAGTTTATGACAGAAATGATCTGAGTTGGTGCAGACAGACAGGACTGAAGAAAGGTCTTAGGACGAAAGAGATGTCTGGAGAGAAAAAAAACAAGAAATACAGGATCTCACAACTTAAGTATCCTATATGAAACTTGTGTGGACCTATACAACACTAACGAGGCCCAAGGGCTCAGTAAACCAACGCCACATAATCTGTTGACTTTGTCAGTGCACACCTTCAAGTTGCTTTGAAACAAGGCAAAAGTCAGTAACCTCCATAGAAGACAGTAATCTGTAAGCGTAGAAGTCTCATTACATTGTGTTTCCTCACCTTTTGTTGGCTGATGTGCTGGTGTCCTTTCTGGATCCGGATCCAGATGGCGAGGGCAACGTGCCACTGCCTTTCTTTGGTAGGATGGTCCCGTTGTTTACAGTGGGCCGTAACGGCAGCGTGGCAATCATTGGCCTGGCTAGAAGAAAAAAGGACAACAGAAGGACGTGTTGAGAAAAAACTAAAAGCTTGATACAGGACTAGAATAGATAGCTGCTGTAGAGGACTCAGAGAGGGAGTTGTTATATATTTCAGTGAGTAGTTACTGACTATATAATAACTAATGTCAATTTGTGGATTTTTTTTTTTTTTAGAAAATCAACAAAGACAATTATTTTTGTTAATTTGTGTTGCCGTTTTAGATAAATGAGTACGTCCTTATAAAGGTAGGCCCAGTCCTTTTAAGTGTGATTATACTGACCCAGATAAAAACAAATAAAGGGTTGTAACATACAGGAAGAGACTGGCAAATAATGTATGTGGCAACAAGGGACCGTGTAATGTTTGGCAAGCCGTCGCTGCAGGAGAAAAAAACCTCTGGCAACATAAAATGGGCTGATATCAAGTTAGACTAATCTCAAATTTGAGGTGAAGCAACTGAGACAACAACAAAATGGAGTGTCTTATACATATACTCCACACACAAGGAAGAACTGACCACGACTTTGTCTCCTACCACCACATTCACCCTGATGGGCTTGGAGAATTGGGTGAACTCAGACGGAACGGCACCTTTGTTGAAAGTATTTTTCTCCTCAAATAGAAAGCAGTAATGGCAAGAAGAGATAGTTCTTTTCATACAGTAGCAATCTCTTTTTTTTCCTGTTTGCTTTACTCATAAACATTTGAGCTATCAAATATACAAGAGGATTACTTCGGCAACGGGAGCCTAGAACGTCCACTAGCAACCGACTGTCATCTACAAAGGAGATGTGTGATAAACGCAGTGTTTTATATGTGGACAGGACTTTAATGCTTGTGTATATTGTGCTCGCGCTGTTGTGCATTTACACCACACTCTCTCCAGTGAGGGTTCAAAGAATAACTACATAGTGTAACCATGGGGATAAAATTAGATGGCGCTACATACAAATCTGTGTTAACTCAACTTAATGTTCCTTTTACTGACAAATTTTGCATTTGTTTAATCAGCTCTCCATGCCGACTCTATATAATTACAAGTGATTCAAACATAAAAACACACACGCTCATATGCACACAGCACACATGACAGTCTGGCAAGAACAGACTAACAATTCCAAGCTGCAGCTTCATCTGCAGTGATAAATATTTAATAGACACCGTTTCATCCAGCAGAGACACACATTCACTCAGGCACACACACACACACACATGCATACACACCCAATCCTGTGTACACACTTTCTCTGTTATCGTTCATGTAGTAATTACGCAGCAGGGCCAAACTGAGGTTTGTAATTTTGTTAGCATGTTAAAGAAGATGAATGTGTGCGTTTCCGTGTGTGTGTCCACGATTGTCCGCATGCAGTCTGCGTAGCTGTTAAGCTTCCTGAAGCAGATCATTGCACTTCAGTAGAGGGAGGCAGGCTGCTGGCTGCTCCCCGCAGCTAAAAGTGGAGAACAATAAGGGAAAAGAGCAGCTCTGAGTCTGAGTCGTCCTCCTCCAGCTCCCAAAGCAAAACCAAACTCCATGCTTTCACGGTCGCTCCTGAGACTGAAACCGGCAGCCGCTCAGAATCATAATCTGCTTCTGCTTCATCACTTAAATGCATATTTGAGGATACGAAACGCATACATTGCGGCTGGTTTTACATGCAGCCTTCATCGATCCAAGGGGTGAGGATACAGTTTGAGAGACAGATTTTATCAAACACATCTCAGCTGAAAATCAACACATGCAAACACTACGACAATGGAAAAGCTTAAACAATCTCTCAGTGCTTTCCTAATAGGATGTAGGTAGTAGGCTGGTAGGTTAGTGACTGGACAAAGTGCATTTAGCTGTGTGATATCATGTATAGAGGAACAATAAAGTGAGGTTTTACAAGTTTATGAGTTTAAAAATTGTGCTTTTTATTTGTTTAGCCTAAAGAAATAAGTCACTAATACTTCTTTACGACCTTGAAGGACAAAGAATAAATGCTAGCCCGCCTCTTAACTTGCTCTGATACAAATTCATAATACATCTATCTGTATCCATGTCTTGCAACTCAGATCACAGATCACACAGTGTGCAGTACTAAACATACTGTAGCTGTGCATACTGTGAAATGCATGTACAAATTACAAAATGCTAGCAGGTGCAGGCAGTGACTAAAAGGTGGGGAATGTGCACATGTACACACCAGGCCAGGTTAGTGCAGACAGACTACACAGTCAGCCTACCTGGCTTCCCAACATTGCTGTCTGCTGAGGGAGATTTTCTCATCATAGCGGGGTCTATGCACGTAACGTACAACACGTTTAACAACACAACACAGTCCAGGAGAAGGGAGGACACAGGGGAGAAGAGATGGGGAAAAGGAGGATTTGAAAGATACATCATGAGGAAAGAGAGATCAAAGTGGAAAAGGAGAAAGAGATATAGAGTCTTTGAGATACACTGTATGTGCGCAGGACACAGTGTGTGTTAATGGAAACAAGAAAACCTGCTGAGCATGGGGCTTAAGACACTAGACACTTTGATAGATGCCGAGCTTATGGTTAGCATGATACCTTTGGTGGGCCCCCTGCGTGACCCCATGGCCTGCTGCTCCTCAGACAGGTTGAGTCTGCGGACCACGTCGGCTAGAGCGGACTTGAGCAGCTGAATCTCATCCTCCTGCATCTGGACCCTCTGCTCCAGGGAGGCGATGCGGTCCGTCACCTCCATACTGCTGGCTGCTGACGCACTGTCATCTGAGGGAAGAGCCAGGGACACGGGGAGAGTCAGAGAAGATGATGGGTTAGCTATGGAGTGGCTTGTCACATAATATCAAGCATGAGTCAGTGGATGATGCACAACGTTGAGTCATAGCAGGTAATTTGATGATGAGTTGCTGATACACACATTTTGGAACATTAGGAAAAAGTGCTTATTCACTTTCTTGCAGAATGTAAGATAAGAGGCTCTTAAATATATTAAAGTCTGACGGGAAGTTGATATTGTCAGCAGGTTCGTTAGATATTACTGTGTTTGCAGATACACAAATAGAAATTTGTAGGCACAATCGTCAGGTTTTTTCTAAACTCCAGCTTATATTTATGTATCATTACATGCATTTGTGGGAAAAACAACAATAGCCTAAATGAACTAAGTTGACTTTGGTAAGTTTACTTTTCAGCGTTTCAGAAAAGTGTCTTTGTCAATGATTAAATCATAGGGACTACTGCTGAAAAATCCTAAAACAATAACAACAACGACAACAAAAGAAACCTCAGGGCTGAGACACAAGCAGCAAACCCATTCTCTTTTATAAACCCAAACTCTTTGGCTGCAAAAGCTTTTTCCTTTATTTGATTCAAAGGCTGCTTTCCTATTAAAAGCTTTATTCATGAGCCTGTTTTCAACGACTGCCTGGTCTCTTATCTTAAACTAACTTAACACATTATTATCACCTTTCCACCTGACACCCAGATACAGGCCAAGCACCGGCCACTGGGGTCCACTTCATTAACGATAACACACACACACACATTTGTGCAGAGTCTCCTCCATTAAGACTTTGATGTCACAGCGGTTTGATGAAATATTAATGTAAATCACCGCCGTGTTTTCCCAGCAGACTTGTAATAAAAGCCTGATGCATTATGCATTAGAGGGAAGACATGTGGTGATTAGGCACATACACAGTTTGGGTTTCTGCTGAGAATTTGCGTTAGACCCCGACCGCCTGGTAACGTAATGGGAATCTGAAAAAGCTCCTGACATTTCTAAATAACATTCTCAAACAATCAAGTACAACAGTGTGTCACACGCTGAAATTCACATCGCAGACAGTCTGGTGAAAGCAAAGCGTCGTGATGAGATTCAGGACACCCCTGACCCTAAGCCTATCCCCAAATATTTGCTCATTGATAAATAGCTGTCTGGAGGTTTATTGAATTTAATCCTTCTATTGAATCATCCTTGGCGTAACACACATTTGCAACCGAAGCTGTGACATAGATGCAATTGCCTGAATAATACGGACGGATTTTCAAAATGGAGAACAAAGCCATTGTATGGTGAAATTGTGCGTCGCTGCTCTTGAGACTAAAATCAAATAACTCACTCAATGCTGGCTGCAATAAACACCTTAAACTACTTTATGTGTTCACAATTATTGAAACGAAACGACGACTTCCAAACCCATTTTATTGTACTTTTTATGCATCTTTTTTTTATAAACATACTGTATAATTCCATTAGGTACAATGAAGCCACAATAACTTAATTGGCGGAAAGCTGCTGGAAAAGCAATTTCACAGTTTTGTTTACGAGTGGACAAATTCCATTAGTGTGCAAAATACGCTGCCTGTTGGCCGCATATTTTGTTTAATTGTGTGTTTTTATCATGTATTTTGTGAATAGCTTTATTCAGGAAGACCCCTGATCAGACGGTGAACCGGTGGATTAATCAGACTCATGATGCTTGTAGCCGAAAATAGAAGCATGAATACATACAGAACAGACTGCATTACTGTTCACACACACGCACGCACGCACCGGAAGACTTTGAGTTTCAGAAGATGTGATGAGTTTTTTACAATAACAAAACCTCTAACTCGATAGAGATATTACTTCTATACACTGTGTAATATTCTCACCTGCCCTACAAGTGAAAATCCCATAATAAAACCCCTGATCTGGAGAAATGGCATCAAATGAAAACTGCTGGGTGCACAATCTAATGTATTACAGCGACAGCTGCAGCTTTATAAGAACAATGAGAAATCTGTCTGCCTTGGTTTATACGCCCGTACGCTCACTTAAGATTTCTTCTCGAAGGAGCTGCTTTCATGTTTTATAACGTACAACGCCCGTCTCACTTCTTTATCTCAACACCCACTTTTCCACAGATAAAACTGGATCCTTAACTATCTGCTTACCTGAGACACTTTCTTTCAAGCAATCCTTGCTCATTTTCACATGCAGGGGTGAATATCCAGAGATAAAGCTTCTATTATGTGCCCAGCATCTGTTCTGGGTCTGCTCCCAACACTGAGACAATGACAGCGTGATACCATCGGCCGTTGAAGTACAATGACTGGCTGTCACGGCTAACATCCTCCCTCTGTCCCCCTGCTCCTTGGTTAAAACATCTGAGGCGAGTTAACGCCCAGTAACATGTTCACAGCTACGTCCACGCTCAGAGGAGATCAGAGGCCAGAAGGTCAGAGATGTCTGCTGAGAGTGTGACACAGATGTGACCGAGGCGTAGTCTCACACGCACACGGTGTGGATTTGGCTAAATTTGCTCCTGATGTGACAGCGCTCTCTGGGGCTCACAAGCTTTCAGCCCTGAGAGTCAGTATCAGTAACATGTCAATCTTCATTTAACAATAAATCTATCACCACACGGGGCCTTAGATGCCAGCATCCCTCTTTTATCCTCACAGAAGTGAATCAGAGCACCCCCACCGATCTGCAGTGTGGCATTCACACCTGTCATCTGTCTGCTTAAATCACTTCATTCGTGACTGCCGTCTCCAGCTTCGCCCTGATTTTCTTTTTCTGTCCCCGTTTCATTATCTGGTCAATATGTGGCTGGGTCAAAAATCCGAGACTGATCTCTGAGCCTATCTATCTGCTCACTCTGATGCATCATGACACACTGCTCCCTATTACCTTCCTCCGCAAGGCGATGTCATTCTGGGGGGACCACCTACCTGCTTGAGTGGTTGTCCATCACCACAGCCACAGGGATTCAATGAAGGGCAAATAGAAAACTCTCTTTAGTTCTTCTGCTCTGAACTAACCAAACCACCCCCTGCTTCCATCTCCACCTTATTTCAGAGCCATTTACTGACCTCGCCATCATCAATAATGAACATCGGAGGGTGCACACATGCCCTGACCCCTCTCCCCCCTCTTCTGCACTCTCATCTGCCACAACGATCGATAGGCTAAAGACTAAAAATGTCCTGGGGAAATTCTTTTGATCAATGCTGAGGGAGCAGTCTCAACATTCTGAGCAATGCACGGGGACCTCATGTATAAAATATCTTCTGCGGCAGCCCTGTGCTGATCTGAGCTGTATGGTTTTTTAGCTGACTCACTCCTCCACCTCCTAGAATATGTGAGGATAGGAACACATTCACACTTGGGGGGAAAAAAAGCATGACATTCAGGACATTGCCTTGGAGAAAATACCGTGATAGCTGCTGTCTTACTTCGTGCTCGAGTGCTCGTGCACACTTTGACAATAACACACGGCAAGCAGAGTGATTGATGTCTGTTTTCCTTTCACTCAGCGGCGCAGAGAAGCCAAACAATAAAGCTAAATTGACATGATGGAAAGTTCAGCTGCCAGGTTAAGCTGAGCTCCAATGGGAGGTTTTGAAAAGCCGCAACCAGTGTTTGCAGAAAACCCACAGATCAAAGAACCAAACACTGCAGGAAACAGCCTGTCACAATATTATGACAACTATTCCCGTTTTTCAGACAGAAAGGCAGCGCTGATATCACCACCACTGTCACGTCTATCTGCTATAGCTGGAGCAGCACCAACTGGTTTTAATTTCATAACACGAATGCACACGTCCAGATAGTATGCGACCCAACCATGGTGTCAGTTCAGCTGCTGCAGACTGTGCCTTCAGGAAAGCCATTTCTCCCAAGACCAATGAGTCACACTTATTAAACAACCGGACTTCAGTCTGCTCAGGGCCTCACTAATAGAAGTCTGAACCTAATCATACTCAAGTGGCATGAAGGAATTAAAGGAGAAAAGGAGGTGGTGATTTAAAGACAGACAGAGAAACGTAGAGGAGGATAGAGGCAAAGCAGAATGAGAGTTAATGAAGATGTGCTTGAGAATAGCCCAAATAATAACACAAAAAGACACAGTGACGCCCCGCTGATTCATCCATTAGTACACTTCCATATAATACCCTGTGTAAACTGCTGACTTGGTAGCGCCTGATTTTTTGACAGGGTGGAACAACAATAGCATTTGGCTGCCTGATCTACTGAGCTAATGCTACATGCTGCATTTAAGGAACTGAATTATTACAGACAACTGAATAAATCTGACAAATGTCCAAGTGACTTTTATCTATCTAACCTCACATTTGTATGGTGCCATGTTCCCTTTTCCAACTGCAATCACTGCAGCTTCCTCTGCAAACATTTTCCACATTTAGAAAATTGGTGGGCGATCCCTTCCCTTCTGTATCTGGCTGTGGCTGGCAACCATCGAGGATGAGAAGAATGCAGTGTTCCACACCACCTATTAACCAACCAGTACACCAAAACATGTGCATGCACTCATGCAAAATGATTTGAGGTATGGTTTTACAGCCACACTCGCAGCTAAATGCTAATCTAAGAATGCTAACATACCAGGTATGGTAGCAGGTCCATTATTTTGTAGCAAATTAACATGCTAGCATTCGCTGAGAAGGACAGGGATGGTATTACGTTACTTTAAGACATTTGGGCAAATTTTGGACAAATTCAAATCTCACAGTGGTACAAGAGACCAAGCTAAAGGGCCACTGAATTAATACGTTTCCTCTGGGAGTCAAGAATATCTGCATAGTAAATCATGACATGAATAGGTCTAATAGTTGCTACAGTCTGGACCAAAATAGCATGTCAGCAAAATGCTGATTACTTCCATAGATCAATGTCACTCGCAAGACTAAAAAGAATAAAAATATGAATATGAATGAGTGCTTTTCTTTGTGCATTATGGAAATCTGTTTTTTATGCTATGCCCAGTACATGCAAGAAGAAACGTCATGCATGTATAAAATCACAGTCTACCTTCCTGTCATCAGTATGAAAAATTGCAAAACCAACTGAGAGAGATATTGGAGAGAAAACTGACGAAAGAGCGAAACGGAGGAGAGAGAGTTACTTAAAGTGTTTCGCCAGTTCTGTTTGTCAGCAATTGTGAGCAGCTGACGGTCTGACGTGGTGTTCTAGCTAATCAACTGCTCAGATTAGGGAGACAGACGCCTGGTTTACAAGCTCCCTCTGATGTCTCCTGCTTGACCGGGGCTTAGACGCTATAAATAGTCCGAGGTGGATCAGGCAAAGGGAAGCCCTCACACACAACCTGAAGCGGGCATAAAGAGGAGAAAACACACAGTGAAGAGAGAGCGAGAAACAAGGAGGGGAGTTCTTTTTATGTCAAAACAACAGGACGGATAATCCCAAATAGACCCACAGGAACAAAGGAATGAAATATAGAGCCGTGTGTCTGAGTGTGCAGAGGTCACAAAGAGTGTGTCTGGGTCAAAGAGGAACATGAGGAGAGGCCTAACGACCCCCGCGAGAGAGCCCACTGTCCTTGTATGAACATGTTAAACCTTCCTCCCATTAGGTACATCCTTCCTGAGGTCAGGCTCAGGCCAAATGCAGGCAGCTCCTCTCAATGCGGAGCTTACTGAACAGAAACGCCGGAGCTAAAAGTAGAAGCCGTTAAGTGCTGCTTGTTTTCTTCCAGCGGAGGGCTGAGTGATCCGATAATGCAAGAACACCATCAATATTTTTGTCTGCCCACGAAGGGACTGTACATCAATTATTAGAGGGGGAGGGGGAAAGAAAGAGCGTTGAGACTCATGATCTTTCTGTTATATTTAAGCATGACTATATTGGACGTTTTTTTTAAGTGTGACCATGACCTCAACAAATATGTGTGTATACCAGCTAAGACATGTTTCACATCATATTATAATTTAATCCAGAGCCCTAATTGGATTAACCATATATTTGAAAACTGATGTTTTCAGGTTTAGGGTCCAAATTAAATATATTATCAAATTTGTTAGATTTGGAATTTATAAAATGTAATGCCAGCTTCCCAAACCATGTCATTTTCATACAGTGCTTAAAGCCTTCCTTTGAGAAAAATCAAAATGAAACAGGGGTAACTAAATCCAAAAGGAGTTAATGGGCAAAAAGTATGCGGCCCATTGACGCAGAATAACTCCTTCTTAACTCTGGCACATACACTCGAACATTATCCCGAACACCCTGCTTACAAAACACACACACAGCCCGACACACACACTCCTCTGTCAAAGAGGAAGTGTTCGCGGCGTGGCGGAGGGATTATGCTGGATATGTGGAGCAGATCTTGCTCAACGCTAGTGATCCTTAGACCCAGGGGGCTTCGAGCTTAGCAGCAGTCTGGATTTGTATTCCCCCCCTCTCTCTTTCTGTCTCTAACTTCTTTCACCCTGGTTTCTATTTGTCTGCCCTCCTCTGCTTTTTGGCACAAAACACACATGTGCAGACGAAGGCGTGGAAACGGCATTCGTTTTGGAGGCATCTGGCCCTAAATCTACACGTTGGAGGAAAAATTGGGGTCAGGACAGTTGTCGGGTTTCCTCCTCTGAGGATCATGAATGGCCATGCTGTTGTGATATTATATATTATATTATATTTCTGAATATGAGTTTTGAACGGGATGGAATGTCATTTTAGCTCAAACACACAGGCTTCACTTCAGACTTGGTCTATTGTTGAATCATAGTGTTACAGAGACACAGTTTATGCTTTAATCTCTCTCCCTGCATTCAAAACAAGGAGGTCAAATTGCTTTTATTCAACTGTAGTCAGACAGGTGCAGAAAGGGTTTAGAAAACATTACTGTTGCACATTACTCAGGTGCTCTCTGTGCAAAGTACCTTCCCTCTGATGACAAAAACATATCACACATATCAAACCCAGCACGACAGGAAGCCACCAGCTTCTGTCTGAGTACTGCAAAGTGCAACTGCAAAATGAAGACAACAACATGCTAAGCTTTATATTGCATGTCTGAATTAACAAAGAAAAGTAATAAACAGCTGAAGAAAGACATCTTTTATTACTACTGTGACTTTTAAAAAGACCACAGAAGCACTAAGTCACGCTTGGCAGCGGCTCCAGGCTCTGACACAAGCCTCTTTCTCAGTCTCAACCTTTCTCCACATAAACCAGGGCTTTGTCCCCCGGTAACAAACAACCAGGAAGGAACAGGAGGCGGGATACTTGTTCCATCCAGCGAGAGAGAGAGTATGTGTGTGTGTTTGTGTGCGTGCACTGGTGTTGCTCCATCAAGTGACAGTGTTGTTATGGGAAACCAGATTTCCGTGGTGCGAAAATGGTCTCACACACACAGAGAGACGGTGCAACAGGACCCGTGTGCCAGATACTGTCACCACAATGAACATCGGCCAATCGTACATATCTGCCATCTGGAGGGGTGAGAACATACAGTGGCACTGCTGGTAGCAGAGGAGATCATTACACAACAAATATTACAAATTTCATTATTGGCGTGGTCCCATATTTGAATTCTACCCCTCAACACTCTGCTACATGTCTGTGATGTTAATTATTATGCATTCAAGAAATGGATAATAATTCACTATTCTCTCCTCTGGCTTTCCACTTGACCAGTCACAGTCTTTTTTTTCCATCAGTTTTGACATCAACAAGTAACTCGAGCCGGCCCAGCTGTGTTTAGCTTGAGTGAGCAATGAGCCTAACAAGGCCACATTATTACTTTTTTCTTTTTTCTCACTGCGGTCATGATGGACAGTCGCTTTGGACTGGGGCTGGGCTTTTGGATGAATTAATCAGATGCCTGTTTTTTGGGTGCCTCCTTGGATGCCTCTTGAGAAAAAAACTCCTTATAAATAATTAAGTTGCAATATGAAATACAAAGCAAGCACTAATAGGAACTGTCAGTTGGAGTTGAGCCATGTCATGCATGTTCTTGTAGCACTGATTTGTGCCTTTCACAAAGCAAGGCAGTGAGTAAATGACTACTGAAAAGCGCGATGGACAGGTAACATATCTCACAGTTCCTATGTTTCTCACTTTTGCTCATTTAGCGGCTGAAAGCAGACGCAGCTCACATCTGAAGCCGTCAGTGTCAGACAGGGGTTCTTATCTGTACCAGGGATGTTAAGGTCATTTCTTTCATCTTAATTGAGACTGCAGATGTCAGTGGATAGATGAAGACTTTTTTTTTTAAACAGAATTAATTCTTGGTCCACAAAATAACACAGCCAGTTCTAATGTATGCTAATACTAGCACAGAGCAGAATAAAGAATAGTTAGGCAGTTTTAGCAATGCTTAAGTATGTCTTTAAGCATGCCACACACGCGCCTCTGCAAATATATTCAACAATCAAAGGTTATTGTAATTTTTTTTTTCTTTTTTACATATTTCTAGCACACTAAACAAGTGTCTTGACAAGTACATGTTTGTCAAGATCTTTCGTGACTGTTGCAAGAAACTGCAAAGACTTCCAAATAAATCAGACCACAGAAGGAGAAGCAGTCCTAGAAGTTTTCTGAATTTCAGTCATGGTTGGTTAAACACTTCTGGGAAGCTTCAGAAGTCCACAAGTCTACAAGATCCTTTCAATTCTTTTCATAGCTTGTTGACTGGACCAATTAGCTCTGCTCCATCACTCTGTCAGTGGTCTGGATTTAAATCACAGCTCAGCCTGAAGATGTTAGACTTAGAGTTGTTCAATAGTCATAGCAAAGACGTTACTCATAACATACCACCTTACATTCAGGTTTGCTGATGATTACTCAGTGGAGAGATTATTGAATAATTTCAAACTAGAAAAAGAGACAGACATTGCTGTTTCACGTGTTTAAGTCTTTCAGAAATCAAATTGCAAAGTAGTGGTGCCACAGCCATATCTAAAAAGCATACGATAACGTTTGGAGAAAAACAAACTGCCATCAACAACAAAATGAACTGTCAATAGAGGGAAAATCAAACTGAATAACATCGTATACTCCTCCCATCTCTGCACCTGTGTTCTTGATGAATTTATTTTTAATGGAATATCTAATGGGATTCGCCTTTCTTTCCCCTGTCCATCTGCTACAGACAGGCTGAACACATGCAATTGTGGATACACCCTCACACACGGAGCCGGGGCTTTCCCCTCGGTTCTTCCATTAACAGCAGATGTAAGAGACCAATTAGGGTGCTGAGCCGCCTCTGGGAGCTGCACCACGGGCACCGAGAGGTTAATTATATCTGTTCACATCTCAACTGGCCAGGGTTTAGAAGCAAAGCGCGGTCAAATCAATGGGCCGTGATTTCAGCCTCGCTGGAAACAATATGCTGATGGAGACGATTACCATAAACATTCACCTCGTCACAGTTACTGAATTTATCTTTAATTAATCTTAAAAGGTTTGGTGACGCGCTGCAGGATTAACATGTGGGGTTTACGCACAGACATGCATATGTGCACATGAATGCATATGCACATAGCAGGGTGTACACAGATGATCGGTGCTGGAAATCATTTTCATACTAATTTAAATGTTCATACCTGCATGGCTCTGCGTCATATTCACATTTAGAAATTTATAATTGAGCCCCCATTTCTTGTCTTGTGTCTCTCCGATTGGAATGAATAGCTTTAGTGACACTTTAAGCATTAAGCAGAGATTAAAAAATAATGGCATCTCTTTGGGATTCTGCTGACTTGTGTGATTTATTGCTTGCCGCCCTCCCCCACAGGTAGAATCCAATGCTCTGGTGAGCACGTTTGGTGTTACAGAGCAGAGAAGAGGCAATTCTGGCTCTTCTGTGGTATTTTTACACATCCATGACATACTGTTCAAGGACTCATGCGGGCTTCATATCTCCTCTTCTGACCTTGCGGTGGTATGCACGCACACACACACACACACGCGCGCAAACACACAGTGAACTTGAAGATAGGCGCAAACACACACTCATATGCACTCACATAACCAGAGAGCACTACTCTCCTTCACTGCCAGAAGCATTAGTTACACACACACACGCAAATTCAGTGTATATATTTAGCACAGAAACTAGCTCCTGCTTTACATGCCTGATTGTTTTACTAGGTCACGAGATGAGGCTGCGGGAATGTGTGTCAGTGGAAGAGAAGATAAAGAGAAGATGGAGAGGGGAAATACTCTGTTCAACAAAAAAAATGATATCTACTGACTGGAGGCTCACGAAGAGGCCGTCTCCCTGACTCAACCATCTGTCACAGGACAATAATACCAAGCACAACAAATCTTGACAAACTGAAGAGCAACAATTCCCCGGAATAGAAAAAAATACAACGCGGGAAAAAAAAACAACATATTTATTTGTCCCTGGACTGTGAAGAGATTTCAGGATAATCTGTCTTCACAAGGCAACAGGGATTATTGTAATACTTGACTGAAGCAAACATTGCACCATTATCTGCTAATACACATAAAGGCCAACTGTTTAAAAACTGGTACAATAACTTAGGCGACTGAAATTGCAGTTGCCATTCAGACGTGGGCCAAGAAGGGAAGCGTGAGTGGAGATGAAGCATGTAGGTGAGGCTAGCAATCTGAGACCATGTTATCTTAATTATGCACAATTTTAGGACTTGATATAATTTAAAGGGATCAGTAATATAAACATAACCCTTGGGGCAGTCGACATGAATAGGAAAATTAGCTGTAGAGACCAAAGCCGCTTTTTGTACTGGACTGTAAACATGTTTATTTCTGTTTGAGCATTTTAACATGAGGATTGACTTGCTTTTGCAGCACGCCTCTGGTGGCCGTTTAAGGAAGTGCAGCTTCAGACACTCCCTTGTTGACTTAATTTTTCAGCCCTGGAGGTTACTACTATAAATAATCTTTCCAAGTGTGCATGATGCAGACTATGAAGATAAACAGTGCAAAACGTTACTCAATTCCCTTCTTTTCCCTTCGTTTTAGTTTAGCTACCACCCTTTTGATTTCTGAGGCTGAATTGGCCATAGCAATATCTATTCCTTGACCTCTCTGCATGCATGCAGATACACAACAGATGTCAGTAATATACTTAATAACTTAGGGTGGGGACCAAAATAGCTCAGTGCGATTCGTGGCCTAATCTTTCCCTTCCATGCAGATTTTATACAACACACTGCACCATGCAGATAAATCCTCCTCTACGGTGTGTATCTATGTCCAGTGTTTACTGCAGATGATTCATGAAGAGACCCAGATACCTGTGTCAAGGCTGACAATGCATAAACACAAGTAAATTTTTTGCATGCATAAGTGGGATATTTTCTCAGTAGGACACAAGGCCAGTCACAGACCTGCTGGTTCCAGCAGATCACAAAAGCAGCTTTTGTAGTCTGATATTCAGACGCAATAAAGCTATAGCATGTACACATTTAACACTGTCACTGGGTGTGACTATTAGCAGTTAATGGCTTACTATTCTGCTGCACGAAAGAGAAAGTGCCGGGCAAACCTTATCAGGAGAAAAGCGAGATAAGGGGGGGGGGGGTCAGCATGACTCGTGACTACAGACGCTTATGTTGCCCCGCTCAATATCTGACTGTCTGGTTTAAAAACAGAAAAGCCCTCTGAGCTCCACTTGGGGCACAAGATCAAACAAAGAGCATGAGAGAGTCTGACGCAGGGACGAGGGCGATGGGAAAGAGCTTGAGAACGAGGGAGAGAAAAGTGAAGTGAAGGACGGAGGAGTTTTAAAAGTGGAAGGACTACACCCACATTGACTTGGAGACTGGAGGGAGATGAAAAAGAAACGGGGAGTGCTGTGTGCTCTCACTGACACAGCTATGGGAAATCAATGTCAGCCTTTAAATGAATCAGCAGTAGTGGATGAGTTACCCCATTAGGGTCGATATTTATTAGACTGCTGCTCTGATACACGTACAGCTGTTACAGATGAGTGATGGCACAGAGACGCATCATTTACTAATACTCCCTTCTCCTGTCATTTATCCATTGATGTTTAAGTGCAGTTTTATCTGAATGTAGATAAATGCCAGAGTGCGGGTCATCTTGGCAGCGGGCCAAGCTTGGGCTTTGATGGATAATGAGAAATAATAAGGGGGAAAGACAAACTTACTGCTTTAAGTAACAGGTACATTCCTAAAAGTAATGAGTTTCTATGCATCTTCTAAGTTGAGGAAAACAAACATAAATGGCATACAAACCACACCAACTCAAACACCTCCCTGCCATCCTTGGCTACTGCGGCTGGTAACGTGAGCGAGGCTTTAATCCTAATCCCTCTCCACGTGCCGTGACCAATCAGGGTTTGGTTCGGAGATACTTAAAAAGATGCACCACCAAGAAGAGGAGGAAACGGCGACGAAGACGCGTCACCTCCACTGTGTATCAAAACACCTCCAACAAACATCAAAGCAGCCTTCCTCTTTATTCATTTCCCTCTTCACCCTCCGCGTCTGTTCCATCCATCTGCACACTTACTAATTCAAACTTCCGTCCCTTTTTTCTTCACAAGCTCAGTTCAGTGCTCACCCCCCGGACCCTGCTGTCAAGCTGGGGTGTTAAGATGTCATCATGGTTCTCTGCCACTGCTGGTAAGGTGAGGGATGTGCCAGTCTGCCTGTGGGTGCATGTCGTGAGTGTGGACATAAAAAGACGCTTGGTTCAAATCTGAGCAGAAAACGTTTGACTCAAAAGATGAAAAGAACGGGGGATTTGTTAGGATGGAGAATTTGGAGATGAACCTGAGTGATCATTAGTATTAAACTAATATTAAGAATTAAAGTGAGCCGGATTTACTTATTAACACTTCGGGAGCATTTGGCACATCAGCTGCCAGTGAACGACAAGAATCGCATTAACTTATTTAGCCTCTCAACCACACATTACATCTACTTAACACTGATGCAAAACAACGTCCAAAGCCTAGGCTTTCCAAAATGTTAGGGGTGCACATTAAAGGCTGCACTAATTGTTTGACATGGTACACACTTCCTGTCTCAGAGCTGTCTGAAGTGTCACGAATATCATCACTAGAGTTTCAGCCAATTTGATTTGTTTGCAACCTGGTCCTGGAAGAGTCTCAAGTGAAAACTTCAACGTACCGGTAACTAACATTAGGCAGATATTTCAGATGCTTAAGAACTGGGATACTACTTGTCCATGTCAATATAATGCAACTGTAAATATTTAATGTTTAGACTTGCAGCTAGTCTTTATCAGTACACTCTAACCAGGTCTCCCAGGACTGTGCTGCTGAGACATGAGCAGGTTTGAACCGTCTGAAAATGGCATTTTAGTGTCAGAATATACTGAAGATAAATACCTTGTGACTATAAGGCAAAAGAATTTGCCAAGAGCTAAACTCAAGTTAGATTACGTGCCAAAATCCCTGTGACGCAAATACAGGTTGTGTAAGTGCACTTGTCAGTGTCTTGTTTCTCAGCTGTTCAGTTTAGCCACAGGTTTCCATACATTTCTTTCTGCTGGGAAGCTCAACAGATACTGAAAGGATCAGTTAGTCAAAATAGATCATGTCCACTGGTTCCATATGACATCCAACTCAAAATTTATGACTCTGGTAAATGATTGGTGGATAAACAAAACATTAAACCACAGGAATGGGCCTTGAAAGCAATAACGCCAATTGTTATCTTTCCTCCTTTTATAATGGACAAGAATCCCGACAAAGTGATATCAGGAAATTGGTAAATTCTACAAAAACAACAGCAATCTCATTACAAGCCACGCAACGCAGACTAATTCGATCAGCACTGATGTCTTCTCCAGAACCAGCATGTTCCTAATGTGATTTAACGGAGAAAAAGCCTCTTTCAAGGATCCACTCCCTTCATCAGCTGTAATCATAGTGTGTATCTGCGGGTGTAATGGGGCTAATGTTCATTTAGCCTGAGCTAGCCCTGACCTCCTGAGAACAAAGCATGCAGCCTGCACGCGTTTCTGCAGTTTAGCTGACCTAGTCTCCAAACATTAGTCTGGTTGGATGATCCACAACACACGGGCCGAGGGAAAGGGAGAGAAAGAGGGGAATGAATGACATCATTGACTTTTGCTTTGAGTGGATCTGGGTTCAGCTGGGCGACGCCAGCAGAGCAGTATGATGTCACTTTGGCCTACAGGCCAGACACACGCTCCATTTATACACTACAATTTGGAGCCCCCAAAAACTTGTTTTAACTAAGGAACAACTTACAAGGAGCTGAGAGAGAGAGAGAAACAGAGAAAGCAGGAGAGTGGAGGTTGGAAAATCCCTGGCAAATCCCTGAACAGCATTGACGTTCTCCCAGATAGGAAGCCTGACATTGTCAATGATTACAAACAATTACAGGCTCTCCCTCTGCTCACATTCATGGCATGGCAATAAATAGTACACTCTCCAGATCTTTAGTTAAAGGGGAGGGTTATAGTTCTCTTCCGTGCTTGACTGATCCGACACTTTCTCACTTGCCACCCAAACCCCCGAGCCTCGATTGCGACACGTACCACAAAGCCGTACCTGCCACTGTAAACTGTAATTTGTAGGAGATTTAAAGGTCAGCCATTCCAGAGGAAGCAGGTGCAGCCTATGTTGCCGTACACGCTGCATTTTCACTGCTACACCTGTTTTTCAGGTCAATCCAACCAACACCTGGCACTTCGCTCATCACATAGGAATACATCACGGGACTAGAAAGAGTGGATTCACGCAACACTACTTCCTCTGTTACCTCAGCTTATCAAATCATTGCTCCATTTTCATTTCATCCATCATAATACAGCAGGTGTACTTTTTCAATTAGACATTTATAGACTTGATCTACAAAGGGAAACTGTCTAGGTCCAGGAAAATAGTTATCATTAAAATAGTTTCCATTTTCCATAATCTATATTTTAATTATGAGCTTCACTAACATCTCTACCTTTGTGACCGCTACACATTTAATGGAGGAAATCCATAAATCTTTTAACTAGTTTCACTTCATTAGTGATGCATGAACGGACAAAAGTAGGAAGACACCGCCACATCTATGATCTGCTCAGTTAGACGGTAGTGTTCCCTTCCTCTCAGCTGCTAGCACTTTACATGGTTTTCATTATCCACTAATAGTAATGATGTTACTCACCAACAACAGATTACACAGATTAACAGCTACTGCCGAATACATGTTGGAATATGTTAGATGTACAATAACAAAAAAAAAGAGGTGAGATGCCACATTAACAGGGATTAAATGTTAATTTCTGTGGCAACCTGAATATGATAAACACTGAATTTTAGATTTAATTCATGGGCTGAGTTATCCTGACAATCTGGATCATAGTTCCTCTGGTAAAGTAGTTTATTTTAGAGGTTATTGTGTTGGGGATAATCCCCTTTGTGTGTGTCGGGAATCACCAACTATAGCTAGTCGGTATGACAGCAGGGACGTTGTCAACAAACTGTGCAGTAGCGTCAGAATGCATCAGTTCAGGAATACCATCAATAAAGGACCCCTCCTTTTGAGCATAGTTGTATGTTTGTGCTAAATCTTACTCAGATGGTTTATTTTGAGCAGGAACTAAAGCTTCATGGATATTAATCCAAAACTGATGTCATAGTGATGTGTCATGCTGCTTCCTCTTTCCTGAGTCACCCTCTCCCTCCCATAACATTAGCAGCCAGAAGTATGGGTTCTCCCCAGGCCAGCAAATAAATCACATTAGAGCCGCGGGCAAAAATTTCAGCAATCGTGTCCTGCTCTATCATTCCTGTTTTGTCTCACTCAGCTCTCTGATTGCAATCAGCCACCAAGGGGGAAATACATTCATAGCATGCCCTTCACCACACCAAGCAGAACCAGGGCAACGCTGTAAGCAGAAGGCTGTTTCTCATCCTCAGTTCGTCTTTGTTTATTAGCTGTCCTGATGGCCACTGGCTCACATAGACTGTTGACATTACCCTGGCCTTGATTCCAGAGACTTCCTGTTACATCTGCACTGTGTTTTTCTGCAATACTCTAATCTGATGGTCTCTAGTTCTACACCTCTTCTACAGGGCATCGTTGACAATAAAGTCATACAAGAGCAGCCTGAGCTCCTTTTCCAACAAATACTAAAAATGGCTCTCGTATGCAAAACAAACACCTCTGCCTGGTGTCAAGTTTAGCCTGTCAGCTGGTGACATGTCAAGCCCACAGAAACATGCGGGTGAGGGAGTGCAGAGGGATGGGAGAGGAATGGTTAGTAAGTTTTACCGTTGCAGAACTGTAGCAGTGATGAGGTGTCATACAAGCTGCTGTAGCTGGAAAACCCGTCCTCCATTCTCAACCTCTGCTCAGCTCCTCTGTGTTCCCTCTGCTATCCACCACTCCCCCGCTCTCCTCTCCTTCTCTCTCGCTCTCTCTCTCTCTCTCTCCGGTGACTCCCCTCCGTTAGTTTATCGTTCACTTGGTGTCCAAGGCGCTCCCTCCATTCACTCTGCACGGGTCAGGCTCCCTGTGTGAGTCACTATGGCAACCCATTCACTCCGATTATGTCATGTGAACTCCAGCCCTTCTTCTTCTTCTCCTCCTCTTCTTCTTCTTCTTCTTCTTCTACCCCCCTCACACACACACAAAAAAAAAGTAGAAGAAAACACTCCCTGCAGAAGAATGACTGCACTGGACCGGACACAGAAGTTAAGAGGCTGCTGGTGGTTTTGTTTTCCCCTGTGCTCGTCCTCTCCTCCCTTCTCCTCCTGCTCCTCCTCTTTCCTCCTCCCTCTGTTCTCCTCTTGTCCTCCTTCTGCGCTCAGCAGAGACAGCTGTGTGTCGTTAGCTCGCACTGATCTCCAGCCGAAAAACAGCTTTAAGAGGGCTTGAGCTGACAGCGCAGGCAAAGCTCTGGCACAGGCAGTTACTGCGTGTGTGTGTGTTTGTGTGTGTCAGAAGCTGTGTGAGTGTTCAGATAATGGTTGGGACAGCCCAGCCTTCCCCTGTCACACAGTGTGGACGAGTCAGAGCGCAGGGGGCTGGGCCACTCCAGTAGATCCTCCTCCTTTTGCTTAGTTGGAGAGGAGAGACAGGTTAAAGTAGGGTAGGAGACTTTAAAAAAAAAAAAAAGGTGAGAAAGGGACAAGGTCGTAGGAAAGGAAATGACCAAGATGAAATAATAAAGGAATAAAGAAGAGAAATACAGAGAGGAGACGAGGAAGTAGGAGAAAATAGGAGGCAAGTGTAAAATAAAGAAAGAATGAGAGAGGTAGGACAAAAGAGTAAGAGGACAGGAAAAGAGGACAAGGTAGGGTACAGAATTAGATGAAAAGATAATAAAAGACTAAGTCACCTCAGCAAATATATATATAAAGAGCCTGTGTGTGTACTTATAGAGTCAACACATCCCGTATATCACAGTACGGAGTCACATGGGGGCACATCACAACACACCAACGTCACGTCTTCCCTGCAGCCGCCACCAAACATCCGAGTTGAACATTGCCGGGGGAACTATGTCGTAGCTAAACACGATTATCATTCTGTCCTCTGTCTGTCTTATCTGCCCCGCTGCAGACAGCACAGAGAGCGAGGGATCCTTAAAACAAGGACGAGAAGGGGGAGAGAATGAAAGGGAGACTATGGGGGATTGAGGAAAGAGAGGAAATAAATGGGATAGAGGGGGAGGGTGGCGGAGGAGGAAAGAGCAGAGTGCTTGAGGAGGGTGCAGGGTATAAAGAGAGGAGGACCAAATTAAAAAGTGAGCAGGGTGGGAGTTTAGTGGGGAATAAAGGGGGGATACCCTATAGAAAACGGGGGGAAATTTGGTTCTTTTTAATTCTAACTCAGGGGTTTTGTATGTGCATGAGAGGGGGATCTCCTTGCATTATTTATAATTCAAGCTGGAAGGGGAAAATAATAAGCCTAAAGAAAACGGAGTGGCTGGCCTATATTCAACACTTCCCCCTTTCTTCTGAGATCACAAGACGGAGCCGACAAAATCATACAAAGGCAGGGACGCTCTGAAATCAGCACCGGGAGAGAGACCATGAAAGGCTAGGTTTGTTTCTGGCATTGTTTTCATTAAAGCTCAGATATTATCTGGCAGCTCTGTCTTCGCGGGTATCTGTGCAACATCTTAAATCCCGAGTGGTTCAGAGGTGACCCGGCAAGGCTCAACCTTAACAAAGCGGATGAAAGGGATGCAGTGAAGCTCCATGTAACGGCCGATGATTTTATGGTTCAGGGCCCTCCATGTAGTTGACCTGAGAGCTGCAGCCCTCTCACTCCCCCAGGAAAACACTGCTCTCTGCTTCACTTATTACACAATAACATCAAGCCACCGACAGACTTACTAAGCTCGGCAGCAGCCAGGATTATGCAAGAAAACAAGGTGCTCTTTGTAGACCAGCACTGCGTCTGCATACTGCAGCGCTTGTTTTGTGTAATCACAAGAATATTACAATTTCAAAACAATCACAGAGGCAGCTTGAGTGTTGACCTTTACACCACATGCATCGCGTCGTCAGTTAATGTTTATATTGACACCTAAAGTGCATTATAAATTATTATTTGCGCTGATGTTTTTTAACTGCAAACAGGTGAAAACATCCAGTGTTTTGATTCAGATACAAAAAGGAATTTCACGCAGCAACACACATCAAACATCCTTCTTTGTGTTTTGTTCTTAAGATTGTTGAGTCCCTGTGGTGTTTTGTCTGAAAGGGTTCAGATTATTGTAAATCTCACTATAGGTCTGATTTGGGAGATAGATTAGGGACAGGTCTGGTGTTTGTTTATGTCTGTATCTGTGCATATGCTCACGTGAGAGGCAGCACAAACTGGGGTACATACCCTTCAAAGTGCCCCCCCGTGGGGCGCTTAACCCCACCCACAACCCAGCGGGTGGCAGGTGGTGTAGCTGATCCTGCTGCTCCATCCCTTTTCTGGTCCACACCCCCTCCCATTGTTCACACTACACTGAACATCAACTTTAAAATAAACAGGATGGCGCTGCGCAGACAGACAAACTAAATAAACAAAATATATTGAGCCCAATATATTGTTCAACCCGTGTCAGCCACGATAACAACATTAAGAGGTAAAGAGGCGGTGACATAGTTAGCATGCTAGTAGAATTAGCACCGTGTTCCGAGGTGCAAACAACCGTTGTCAAGCAAAACGCAGAAGCTAGCTACAGTTAGCTGCTAGCAGCTAAAGAGCCATTTTCCCTCGGGAGCTGGTAGAGACCAAAGTGTGAGACAAAATCGTGAATACTGGACTTACGTTCGTCACATGGTCAGTAACACGACTCCAATGAATGCAAAAACGCACTGCTTTCCATCTGCAGCGTGTATAAATAAAATAACATTTACTAATAAGTTAGCCATAGCGACTTTAAACGGTAATGGTTCCGCAATGTTGTGTTCACGTGTTTCCGCTGCCCCCTTGTGGCCACAAAAATAAACGCCTCTAAAAACATTTTTTTTTTTTTCTTCTAATGTTTCGTCACGACATTAAAATGAGCTATTTCTGGAAGCCTCGTGTTGGGTGACTGCTTTTTGTAAATGTAAAGAAACAAAAGAGGAAATTTAGGTTTAAATGGCATTACAGTCACACCGTTTCATACATACATCTTGCATGGCCAAAGTATCGAGGCAGCATCAGACAGTGGTTCAGTGTTTTTGAAGTACAACATGGCTTGAAGCCCTCCATTGCTTTCTCACAGGCCTTGCTGACTATTTTTATAGCCTTTGTTCTCATGGGGCACTTGAAGGTCACATTAAACATCAGCAGACTGTTCACTTTTTTTCTCCCCAAACAGAAGAAAGAAACTGCTGACATTTATTTTATCAACAGATGATCAGTCAGTCTGTCAGTGGGCCAGGATTATGCACAATCAAATCCAGAGCTGCAGAGGAAACAAGGTCAATCCTCTGTATGATCCAGCCTCCATCTGGGTGCCTGTCCTGGTTATTGGGCTGCTTTGTGTTTTACACCGTGAATTAATCCAACCTGGGCTTTTACTTCATATAAACACAGATTTTAAACAAAGCCTGGAGACACATGTAGGATCAGGGTTCACAACGTTTTTTTTTTACAGTCAAGCCGGGGGAGCTAAAAACAGTGCATGCAGCTTAACAACTGTACTTTTGGCAGAAACTTGCAGGTTTGTTTTAACTAGTTAAACATTAAATTGTGCCAATGACACCAGGCCAGTTACCAGCATGAACGACTCGACTAAGTTTTTATACTGATTTGAAAAAAATGGAAATGTAGCAGCAGGTAGAAAAAGTCGCACCATATGAGCTTGTTCCAAGTAATGTGAAGAAAGCGTGGGCATAAAACTCTCACCATGAAACAAGTGTTATTCATTTATTTCCCCAGCGATAATATTTACATGAATTCCAGTGTCTGGTCGTTGCTCTAGCTCGCCATCTTAAAGCACAAGTAACAGCAGCAAGTGTTACAGGCGCAATTTTAGATGCAAAAAGTGTAAGGAAGCTGTGAAGTTTTGCTCAGACACTCTTGGTCCCCAGAGGATGAATCTTCATGCTGATCTCTTGATTCCACCTTCCAATTTGAAGCTATTGCAAACCAACCCTCAGATTGAATCATTTCTCAACCCTTAACCAGTTCTCTAGCAGCATCATTTAGCTCGGCATTTGCATTTATACAGTACTTGGAGGTTTTAAAATGCTTTCTAAACAAAAAAAATATTCCCATCAGCCTCTGCTGGACTTGCTAATTAGCAAACGTTGCTGTGCTCTCACTGAATGTTAAACTGCCAAACTGAATATTAGCATTTAGCTCAAGCACACACGTACAGAGAAACAAACCCAGTATTTAATGCTTCCTCTATTGTTTTATCAGCAGTCATGCAGTCATTTTTTTCTTCCCAGTGATAACACCAACATAAATCCTCAAGCCCTGTCAGCGCGATAGCTCATAAAAGTAGCTGAACCATTGTTGTACCTAGATGGTGAGCAGAGGATCTAATACAGTACTACTGCCTGTGACTGACAGGTTAACTCTTTTTAATAACTGTCCTGGCAGGAGAGCAGAGATAGAGGCAGAGAGACTGAATGTGAGAGGGCACAGTAACTCAGCTGAGTTTGAAATCCATCATTCCCACCTGCTTGGGGAAAATAACCTGTCATTTCTAATACATGCTTATCAAAAGAGGCGTGGAGTCCAGATTAGAACATATTTTATGACACTGAATGATGAAGTCTGGTACCTTTGTGTCGCACATTGTTAGCTTCAAGAACTGCCTGCACGGTGCTGTGTATGTGCAAGAGATTTCTGCTGATGTCCTATTTATCAAGGTCCAGTCCACCACTAATTAATTAGGAGAAAACTGACACGTCCACAGTCTGCTGAAAAGCCACCGTCCCCTCTTTGTGTGAAAGAAAGACTAATAGTTTAGCGTAACCCTGCAAGATCAACGACAGTCCATATGGATGAGCCACTTTTTGTGAACATGAATTATGTGGTGACCTAGTTTCAGTGGAGGAGAATCCAACAGTGTAATAACAGATCTGTCTGAGAAACCAGAAGCGACTGAATCACACAGAATACAAATGGCTGCAACACAATGCTGGATTCAACCTCACAGCACGACACATGCTCAGTCCTATCAAATCATCAGCTTCTTCCATGCCATATAGTAATTATATCATGTCTGAATTAAGCAAAACAGGCCCAGTCTGCAGACATGTTGGAGCATCTGCAATGCTGCTTGCTCAGTGGATAACATCTTAATGCATGTAAGTGATATCCTACCACTACTACATTAATGCTCAATTTGCTGCATTAAACTCCGCATCTACAATGGAGTATTTCATCCAAGGGCCCACTTAAACTAGCAAATATTGCACAGCATATTTCTGAGACAAAAAGGGGCTACAAGATCAAAGCTAATGGCGGCTCTACACTCTGCAGCGCTCTCGCCACACAAGCAGCTGCAACGCCAAATGATGATGTTACGAATTGGGAAAAGTGGGTCACCACTTGTGTTTTAATGCAGTCTTTTGGTCGCGGACTCGTAACAGCTTTATGTATTTAAATCCACTGCCAGGCTGTGTGATATCTAGAGAGACGCAGGCTCACACTGAGGAATTTTGAAAGACAGCGGAAGTTGTGAAATTAATAAAGAACACATATTTTGATTCATAGCCTGTGATTCTGTGCATTAATTCTTGAATATGAAGTCAGTTCAAGCCCTGATGTTGTGCTGCAGCCACAGCTATAAACATGCCTGTTGGACTCAAGGTAAATGATCTGCTGTTAAGAATCTCCTGTTAAGTCTGTACAGAGGCCGTGTCAAGACAGACTCCTGAGAAGGCACGTGAGTGAAGAAGAGGAGAATCTGCTTTTGATCTGGAAATAGCTCCTAATCCTGAGTCCGGCTCCTCCTTTTCCTGGCACAATATACACAGTATATGTACACCGATCAGCCATGACATTATGACCGCAGACAGGTGAAGTGAATAATACTGATTATCTCGTGGCACCTGTCAGTGGGCAGCATATGAACAATTTGTCTTCAAAGCTGATCTGTTAGAAGCAGGATAAATTGACAAGTCGAAGGATTTGATTGAATTTTGGCAAGGGCCATATTGTGATCTACATGACTGGGTCACAGCATCACTTAGTCACCATTTATACCATCACAGTTTAACATAACATAACAAATACTCACCTTAGTACCATCTGAGCTTTGAGGTTTATAACAGTATTCATAGTCTGCAGCTGTAAAAACAGAAAGCCAGCAGCAGCTCAGCTTAACTCAGCAGACTGGCAAAGTTTCATTTCCCACTGGGTTCTTGACTTTTGCAAAAGGCAACTTCTGAGTTTCGTTGCGTGATATAAAGGATTCCTCTTAATATCGCTACAGTGAATGTTAAGGGTGTTCTTTATGGCATATTACAGGCTGTCTAATGTTATTTCCCAACATCATCTGACTGTCACCAGCTATCTGTGTGTTATGGCGGCCTAGCGAGAATACACTGACTGTAAAAAAGCAAAGACCCGGTCTTAATTCTGTGCCATTTGAAGTGTGCGTGTAAAATTCAGTGGTGGGAGATGCGTTCAGATCCAGGTCACTTAGATAACTTCAGGTTTAGAGGTTGAGATGTAGATAATCCAGTTCCCACTTTGAATTCAGCTGATTGTTACTTCAGTCTACTTCATTTTCTGTTTATTTCTGAGTATTTTACTAGAATACTGCTACTGGATTCTCAGTATCAGTAGCATAGTATTGGTTAGTTGTATACTGTCACATATATTAATGACAGTTGTATATATATGTGTATACACTGATCAGGCATAACATTATGACAGTAGATGGGAGATGTAAATAAGAATCTTGTGACAATACAACGTTCAGCTGGAAAACATTTTGACCTGGCATTCATAGACCAGATCAGGAACCCTCACCCCATAGCTATGACACTCCTTGACGGCAGCAGCCATCCCCAGCAGGATGCTGCCTGACACAGCCACGCACACAAACATGGTTTAGGAATAACTCAAAAAAACATGAAAGACCACACAAGGTGTTGACCTGACCTCCAAATTCACTGTTTTTCCAAACTGATCAAGAATCTGCGGGGACGCACTGGAACAAGGCAGATCCACAGAGGCCCCTCCCTCATACTGTAGCACGCAAGTGCCCCCACTAACTATTCTGTTCGCAGACACCAGAGGACACTCTCAGGAAGCTCATGTCCATTCTCTGATAAGTCAACTATTCTGGAGGCACAAGGGAGACCTAGTCAATATTAGGAAGGTGGTCATAATATTATGCCTGACAAATGTACAAGGATGGGAGTGGATGGCCAACATACAATAGCTATTCCGCCTTGAATACAGAACGATATTTTCAAGAAGGACAGACGTGAACAAATATTCTGGCAGGTGAGAAAAAAAAAGAGTGAAGAATGTGAGAATAAAGGGGACCTGCTGTATTATTCAGCACAAAAGTGTGACATCCATAACACTGTGACACCATTTCAAATCATACTGTGGCTGTTACTCGATCCTTCATTGCTTCTGTGTCAACCTTTGTTACCTCTCTCTGCATGACCCCTTCACAGTAATGATGCCATAGATGTGGGGGAGAGGGGTTATAAACCGCGGTGACTTCCCTACATCTAATCTATATGTTAATGAGGCATAACTTGGACACAGACGTAGAACAGGGTTGGTATAATTCAACGGACTGAAGTCCATGGGAATGTACACACCCACTGCTGCGTAAGTCCATTTAAAAGCCAGAAAGCAGGTCCATGCAGGTCAGTGGCAATTTCAAACTCATCAGGCTTTTACTGCTGTGAAAATGATCCATTCATCCAAAGGACAGCAATAAAAATCCACCTCATCACTGCCACGAAACTCCAGCAGCGCTACAGTGTGCGTAATATGGACACACGCCGTGCATCCCAGAATGTGCAGGGCTGTGTGTTCTCTCAAGCAACGACAACATTAATCACATCTGACTTGGCTGCTGAAACATCCCATGTACACCCTTCCCCCATTTCCTGAACAACCAAGAACTCTGCTCCACTATTTCTCCCTGTACAAGCCGTCACACACGCCGTGTAGTGTGGATGCAAACAGTTTGAGCAGCCCTCCTTATACCTGTTCTTTCCATTAGATGTTACATTTTCATTTTTAAAAATATCCAGCGATTTCTTTTCCTTTCCTGCACTTGCTGCCCTCTCCTCCCCTGTTCCTTTCAAAGTCAGAGCATCTCAGTTCCTCAATCGATACAGCCTTAAATAAACTCTGCTGAAGATAGCATCTGCTGCTGCCTCACACTATAGTGCATATATATATATATATATATCGTGGAGGTGATGCTCATACTTGTACACGCCATTAAACACACACGCACAAAGCAGCGCGTGACTGCTCTGAAACCTGCATGACAAGCGAACCATTTCGTGAGGAACAGGTTTAACATCAGCAAAGCTCCTTGGCCTCATATTCAGGGCACAGATGGAGGGGGGTGACGTCAGCAGGCCATGACGCCATCATCATGTGCATTTCTGAACACACACACACACACACACCCCGACACACAAACACATACAAATCTCCACACATAGGACCTGTACTGCAGTCTGCAACTGAATTCTGATGTTTTTCTGTCACATGAAGACTTGTCAGCTGCCACTGACGCCCCCACAATTCTCAGCTACACGACACACAGCAGCCAGAGCCGCTTTTCATTTCTCACCAAACTAATCTCCGTGGAGACACCTCATCCCTTCATTTCCATGCCCTCATTCTCTCCCTCCTATCTTGCTTCTCTTTAATTTCCCACTCAATTCGCCTCTTCTGGATCGTCTCCCTTTGTCTCCCCAACCCCCTTTTCATCCCTTTTCCCTCCTGAACTTCCCACTTTTCAACACACAGTGTTTTCCTTTCACTCCATTATCATGGTCAACGGTCCTAAAACGCGCTAACACTGCCACCTGCAGGACTGCTAGTGAACTACAGCACACTTTTTTTTGTGCCCCAAGTTTGGGATTAGCCCCAGCGCCCCTGGTGGGGGCAGCTGCACATACAGGTGATCCCCAAATACATATCAAAAGAGACAATTTAGAGAGTTGACCTGAACAGGATAAAAGCCTCTTCACCTTATTAGTAACCATTTTGGTAGAGATGATGTTGCTGTGTCCTATCTTCATTTACTCTGACTCAAACCTCACAACTCAGTAGTCAAGCGTTACATTTATTAGGAGACAAAAATGAGACAAATAAGTCCAGCAGTTGCTCAAATATGCACAATTTATTTTGGGGGCTGTCTGCAAGAGTCTAAGAAAGAAAGAGACCTTGAGTTTTTATTATGACACAATTCAGATCTGCAATAACAGTGTTCTGAAAGGCTGAAATCTAAAAAACTTAGTTTTGCAAGACTAAGATGTTTTGAAGCACTGCATAATGTTTTGAAGGTCTAAAATCATTTTATATGTTCCTTCTTCACAAGCCAAGTTTTTTTTTCCCCCTTTGAAACTCTTCAGATCCTTCTTTTACAGCTGCGCAGCAGTTATTTGCAGTGCTTCACCAACACATTTCTCCCTGTGTATTATTTGGTTTTCCGGGTTTGAAACCTTGCAAACGCATCTGGAAAGTGCTGCTGATATGGTTTGAACTAATGTGCCAGGAGAACAATGAACAGTTTGAGACTCTGCAATGTGTAAAAAGAGTGCTGCAGTTGCAAAGAAGGAAATCTCAAGTATAGAATATTTACAGTGACTTGTATTTTTTCAGACTCAAAACATTGTGCAAGCGTTAACAAAAAACTTTTCAGAGTTGCACACTTTCTATTAATTTAGATTTCAAGCTTGCTTTCAAACACACATGTTCCAACAAAACATTTTTATGCGCTTGGCTTTAGGGTTTTCAGTTGCAGCATGATATTAATCCCAGATGGAAGAAAACAAAGAAAGCTCCTTTTGTAACTAAACTCCAACTCTGACTATCAGCACCTAACTATATCCTTAAAATATAACATTTTCACTGAAGACACGTGGCCAGAAACAAAAGCACACGTGTACTCCGGCTTGCTATCATTACATACTGATTATTAATGAAATGGCCCATTAAGATACAGAAAAATTAATTTTTAATAATGGGCCATAATTTTAATACAAGGAAAAAACATTTGCAGCTGCTGCAGGCGGGGCTAAATTACTGCTGACACACTTGGTGCAAAACCGCTTTGTGTGTTTACTGAAAATGAACAGGAAACCTTCCCCGTATGTGACTCTCTAGCTAGGCTACTGCCCTCAACAGTTTATTTCTACAAGTGCTGTTTCCTTTAAACAGTTTCCTGCAGATAACATCTTCATTCCCACATTTGGTGCGGTATTAAGCTGCCATCTGTGCAGTTCAGTCAGTTCTTAAAATTGGACAATCTAGTTAAAGCTATACAAGGTACTGATTGTGACCATTTTAGATATAAGATCCAAAGGTTTCAAAAGAGTTGCCTAAATAAAAGGTGAACGTGCACTAATATCTTTACAGTGATGCTTGGTAATGTGTTACTTGATATAAGGGCACAAATAAAAGAAGCAGGAGTGAGTTTAACCCTCGTGCTGCCTTTGGGGTCTCTGGGACCCCAAGCGAATGGACAGACAGACAGAGATCATGCAAGAGGGTAACACAAGGGCTAAGAGGATTCGTTGTCAGTGGAAGAATCCCAGTGACTTTGCTTATCGAGTCTGATGCCATTTCCTGGCAAATGCATCAGGGGAAGATGAGGAAACGATATAATACGATATGGAGGTGTGGTCGGATGTAAGGGAAGACTTCAGAGAGTTCTCGTGCTGCTGAGTCAGGCTTAATTATAGCGAAGCAGGAATCAGGCATGGATGACAGAGAGGCAGAGAGGGCAGGAAACAGGGAGATAAAAGTGAGTGAGTGAGTGTGTGAGTGAGTGAGTGAGTGAGAGAGAGAAAGTGGAAGTTTACTATTTGCAGTAGATAGTTTCATTTGGTCCGATCAGGCCTAATCTCTTCTCTCAGCTTGGCTGCACTTGTAGGAAATGACCCTTCACTCAGTGCTTTGCTGTGGTGCACCGATAATCACACATCTCTATGCCACTTGTGCCCATAACCCTGAAAAAGTAAAGTCTCTGTTTTATACACGTACGTATCATTCTTGCAAGGAACAATGTGAGAACCCAACCTGATGTTCAGCTTGTTATGACTTTCCTACCTTTGTCCTCTCTCTCTCTCTCTCTCTCTCTCTCTCTCTCTCACTCTCTCGCCTCTTTTCGTTCCCACTTATCTCTTGTTAAAACCTACACAGAGTCATCCTCCACTATTTTGATGAAACCAGACTGAATCCCCTCCAAGCTTCCATATAAGGCCTCAGACTCCTCGCTGCAGCCGAATATTTGCTGGGTGAGCTGTCCCGGTGGAGGCCTTTAGACTAAAACAGGATGGGCCAAGACAGACCCCCACCCCTCCCTCAAACATACACACTGGGACAAAAAAAAAAGAGAAAATGCACACAATGCATATACACAAATCCAAACCATTTAAAGACATGCAGGCCCAAAAGTGCAACTCATACATCTCACTTGAGATATATCAGTTACACGCACACACAAGCTTGACTTGACCGCCATGCATAGACTCTGTTCTTTCTCTTACCAGTAGCTAGTCCCTCACAGTCAGACATGGCCGCAGGCAGAGAGGAGGATCAGGACAGTGTCTTCTCTTGACAGCTTGTCGCTTCTTTAAAATCTACGTCTGTTCAATCTCTTTTCCCAGAGTGTGTCTTAGCTGACAGAGTCTTGCCGGTGAACTTTCTAAGTTTACTTTCTATCCACTTGTCCTGCGTTCGCTCCCTCGCTCAACAATCTGACCAGTGGCCAGTGGATATGCCAGTCAAGCATCACTCAGTGTGCTATTGGATACTAAATTTATAACCAACAGCCCTCTTTTGGGATACTGTTTCTGTTAGATGTGGGAGACCTCACTGGATGTGATTTCATGGGGCTTTTCACTTCAAAACATAAAATACTTTTTTGACACAGATATATAAAGAAAAAGAAGGCCAAAACGTTTTCCTTTGAAACTCACCGTGAAATAGTCAGAGCCACAGTGGTAGTCTGGTCTACTTTTCTTCTTGTCCCTTTAAGCCTGTAACAGAAAACTCATAGTAAACTTAATATCCCATGAGACACAGGTTGGTTCAAAACTAGTCTTGCTCCCGAGCAATTATACCAGCAGTGTCTTTTATTTCCTATGGGGGGCGATAGTGTCTCATTTAGCATTAGCTCCTTCACATCAGCAGAAATCTTTTGTTGATCCCAAGTAGCCTGGATACCAAACACATGCCCCGGTCAAGTAACTCAAGACAGCCAACTTAATATAATCTGTTTAGATTCTCATGAAAAGGACAGAGGCTGTGTTTATCAGAAGTTCCAGTTGCTGCCAATTTTTAAACACACGGTTGCACACATAAAGTTCTCCCTTCAGCAGAGAGATGAGAAGTTAGCTTAAAAAAGAAGGGGTAAAAAGCAGGGGGAATGGAGGCACGCTCTCGGCTTTGCCTCTCGGTTTAAATCCCCTCATAATGGAGGAGACAATGAAAAGTGCTTGCCAGGCGGTTCACAATGCTGCGCAGATTACTGGTCTACTTGAGCGCACAAAAGTTCCCCAGAACATGCTTAAAGCGGCACAACCTTTGATTAAGCTCGTCGCCAACACACTCTTTCCTGAATTACTTCTCAGCTTACTCAGCTGACCCTTTGTCACTTGACTGAGAGGATTATCATGAGGGAACGGTTCAGCATGTGACTAAGTGGGGTCAGATGGTAGACGTGTCCAGCAACTCCAGTGTCACAGAGGTTAGGATTTAGAGCCGGGGTGGGGGGGCAGAGGTTATCTTGAGAATTTTTTTTCTTTTCTTTTTTTTTGGAGAAAACACAGGGGCCGAGATGTTGGAGAGTTTCCTGCTCTGCTATCTGTCCTGCAGACCTGTCAGTAACCCCTCCACCCTCCTACCCTACCACAGCACAACCCCAGCCTTCACACCAGTGCCAGCTTTGATGTTTGATCTCCGACTCTTGTTTGCAGAAGAGCTTGAAGGCCCCTTCTGCAAACACAACCCAAACCTTCACCCCATAAAGACCTCTCGACCCCATGCACTCTGGCAAACAGAAAGTGGACCGGCCTCCACTGTGACTGTTTTCTGCGCTCTGCAATCATATGCAATTACTCAGGGTGAGGTAATGCCCTCCACAGTGTCCAGAATACCCAGATTATGTTTAATTGGATTGTAAAGTCGTGTAATACAAGTTTTAGGTATAAACATTACATCAGAAACTGGGTTACCGTGATTCATAACAACTGTGATATCCAGGTAAATCTAAAACCTACATTCACTGACAATTCAGGATCTGATAATTACAGAAACAAGAATGATTGATGTTGCAACACCTGGTGTAAACACACTCATTGCCAGCAAGTGATACCAATCAAACACAGTGCTTTTACCTTTATTTGAATCCAGGAGAACATAACTATGGCAAGCCTTCATTTTCTAAAGAAAGAAGCACAACAAAAAAGTAAGTTACATGAAGCAATGACATTGAAACTAAAACTGCTGCATATCCCCATCGATGCAGGTTATCACTTTGAGCCTAACAACATTTAAGTAGTTCAATAGCTTTAACATTTGAACTTCTAATGCATCACAGTGCTACGAAGGAAACTTGTGAAGAATGGATTCATGCACAAAAATATAATTACATGCACAAATGCCACATTTTATCACACAAAATATACAATTATTGAATTTATTAATCACCTGAGGTTATACATATTAAGTCCTTTGTCTGGAATGGATGATTAATAAATGATAAACAAGTGTAATGTTTATTATCATGGCAGTTTTATTTTATTAATTGATTAAAATAAAATAGATATGATGTGCAAAATACTGAATATAGCAAATATGTTGTCTGCTTGTCACCGTAATTTAACATTTCGATACAAGAACGTACCTTTACCATTATTTAACTTCAGTTTAAGACAGTAGTGTGTCATCAGCATATAAAGTCATCAATCAGCCTATTTCTATGGATGAAACACACAGAGAAACTTTCAATTCCCAACTTGTATCTGCTCCGCTGACATGGCCGCGGCAAGAAGGTTTTCCTTTCTCCAGTTCCTCTCTCCTCATCAGTCTCTGCGTTCACTCAGTATCAGACGACCTCCGGTTAAACCACTCTCCCTTTCTACCTTAATGTTTTTCTTTCTCTCCCTTCCTCTGTGTCTGTCACTTTGTCTGCATCTGTCTGCTTCACTCTCTCTGCACTTTCTTTCCGCAAGTCACCGCCACCGTTTTCAGCTCACATTCACTCAGCTCTCAAGTCTCTATGCCCCCATACACAGGCTATATATATATATATGTACACATGCAGTACATGTACAGTATATTTAGCATGAGTTTAGTCATTAGACGTGGTGACATTGTGTGATTCCAACGTATGGATTAAACATTAATAAATCTTGATTTGCATATACATATAATTATTTTTGTCACTTTAATTGTTTAATTTGATATATTATTACTAGAAGCATTATTTCTTCTGTCTTTTATTTGTGGCTGTTGGACACAATGGTGTATTACTGAACGTCATTTAATTTGTCATGGTTTTAAAATAGTTAGAAATAAAGAAATATGAATTAATAATTAAATTAATATAATCAATAATTTAAAGGTTAATACTCAATTCGGTTTTCGTAGATGTTGTGAAATTCAAATGTACTTAACTGTTTTTGACACTTATATTAATCATTGACACCTTGTTAAAACATTTAATCTCATCTCATCTTGACACCAATCTGTGAATAGTTTAGCAGCAGCTTCAACTTTAGGGCCTGCACCGCGAGTTTACCCATGGGTTATTGATGTGTGATTTATAATTCAAATTATAAATTACGCTGATCTTACAATGCAAAAGTATAGTGCATGTGTATTTTCAACCATTACGGGTGATAGCCAAAAGGGATTAATTTAATTGGTTCAAAAAAAAAAAAAAAAAACCCTCCAGCCTGCTTTAATGGGTCTATGTTAATGATTCTACAATAGCAGGAGCAGTTGTGTGTGCAGGTACTAATGAACTCTTAATAGTGTTAAATCTAACGGCCTCCGAATGATTCCCCTAACTGTTTTATGGCCGTGTGGGCAGAACCCTAATTGGGGACTTGTGGCAAAGAGCTTCAGTTCACAGCTTTCTACAGGTTTAACAACCTGTACGCTGAAAGCTGAACTGCATTGTTCCAAAGAGACAGAATGGAAACATCAATTGTCGGTACAGTTAATTACCTCTATTTCTAATTGCAATACTTATATCTCATTTATCTAATTCACGACTTATTTCTGTTCTATTTTTACATACTGTTTTTGTGTTGGTTTTATACATTTGTACGTCTGTGATGGTTGAAGTTTACAGAAAACAGGACAAATATAACCAGATTAACTGTTAATAATAAATGAGTTGTTGTTGTTTATGTGCATAAAAGGGCTGATCTTGTTTGTGGCTTTCGAACAAAAATTCCTGGATGCACTAATTCATTTAATTTATGTTTCACTGTGTAACTCGGAGGGTGGTGGTGGCGGTGGTTGGGGGCAGGGGGTTGTCTGCTGTGTATTTGTGGTAGAAGATTAACTGTAAAGGAGGAAGTCTTCCTCTGGGTGGGGGCAGTAGTCCCCCCGCTGAGAAGCAGCCGAGGTGTGACGGAGGGGATTCCAGAGCACGCAACAAAAGGCAGGCACTTTGATTTGAACTGCAGTGGTAGTCAGAAGCACACACTCACACACAGTTCCTCATCCTTAGCAGTCCTGCCCTCAGGTCTCAGCCGGTTGAAAGATGGGGGAAACTCCAGATGCTTTACAGCAGTCGTGGGCTGCGACTTGGAAGAAGAAGGGAGCTGTTGAAGACTGGCAGGAGGAGGACGCTGATGGAGGGTTGAAGTGGAACAATGTACAGCAGCAGAGGCCTAAATTAATAGCAAAGCCGTGGAGGTTTTGCCCTGAAGGGGAGTTTCAAACAGAGAGGGAGGGCAGCGGCAGCAACAGGGGAGGACGGGTGGGGTGAGAGGAGGTTCCACAGACTCTGTATGATGGATGGAGTGGTGAGGAAGGGAGGAGGAGGGTGAGAGGGGGAGGCTTCAAAAGAAAAATGACCCAGACTGCTGCTGTGATGTAGTGGGAGGGAACGCAGGCCAGAGAAACATGTGGGGATCTCATAACCAAAAATGGTTTCACAATACAGTGCTGCAGCAAAACAAAAGCATTCAGAGAGACGGCACCAGCAAAACACAAATACGACATGAAATAAATATGTCAGAGTTTTGTTTAAAGCGGGCTCTGAGATTTTTTTTTACTCTTTGAAAAGATTTAAAGAAACCGCAACACAGCAGCAATTAGTTTTGCCAGTCATCTGAAAACTGTGCACTGGATCCATGGAGATGACACTAGATACGACACTGAGCTATTAGACCTTTCAAGATGCCTCTGTGGCTTTAGTGGTAGGCATAAACCTTTTGACTGGGGTTAACTTCGGGGCTTTTAAAACATGATCCAGCCACACCCCCCCACCAAAGCAGACAGGCAGAAATGAAAACCTCCCCTCACACACACACACACACACCTACTTACCCTCTCCTTCAGGGCCTGCTAAAGCCATTATGGCTCTAAAAGAGACTGCATCGGCTCCGGGCAGACAGACAAATAGTTAGTTGGACAGTCAGATATGCCTGCTAACTAAGACGCCTCTGTGCGTGGGACAGGCCGACTAAATGTCTGGCTACTCTTCAGAGGCTCTCAGGTGTGACCGGCCGGTCTCCTGTGTACCGTAGCCAAGACGGCAGACAGAAACAGAGGTGTTTCTGTGAGCCTGGAGTCGAGTGAATATCTGCTCTATCTCCCCCGTCACAGGCTACATACGCTCCTACGAGCAACTCAAACACAAGCCAGATCTTCTTTCCTGCAGAACTATGTAGGCTTTCACTGAGTTAATGCATATTTTTAGTCTGAGCCAAGGTCAAACTTTTTGCCAAAGACCTGCCTGACACATAATTTCTCCCAGGCAGCATCTGCGGTTTCCAACATTTGATGACTAACTTCACATTTGAATCAAAGGCTTTACCCGGACCACAAATGCACTGAACCCAGATTTTAAGAGAGGATGACGGAGGCTTTGGTTCTTAGTTTAGTCATACATGTCCCAACTGCACTAACACTGTTGCAATCTAAGGAGACTGAACCCTGCAGAAGAAGCCCTAACGTCGCCCTCCCTGCACATGCACGCACACACAAGTCTTCCCTAAAATTGCTGATGGCTTGTTTTCATGAACTTATATTATTTCCAGATGGAGGTCATGAATAAAACCTGACGGAAACAAGTCGGGTGAAACTGGAAACTTAAAAAAACAGAAATGGAGGGGTATGGAGCTGAGTAAAAAAAACAATCATTCTCCTCCCCCATTCATTCCCTGAGCCTTTCAGAAAAAGCAGCTTGTCAATTACACGGTTAAAAAACAGAGGAACAGTGCGCCACACATGAACACAAGGACAGGAATGCCATGTTCTAAATGTTTCACCGCAGAGCAAATACGAAAACATCCCTATACAAAAAAACAACTGTCAAGAGTAAAACAAACTAACAACAAAAGCTTAGAGAAGCTCAACCTTCAGCCCTCCACAAATAAAGCTGAGGAAAGCAAGGGAATACTTTCAGACTGAGAACACAAAAACCATGCTATGATAGTTCTTCTGGAACAGCCGCAGAACATGGTGCTGATTCACCAGCCCTGCAGGCTCTCCGACGAAACTCACAGTGAAAAAATATTAAGTGACGACCTGCGGATGTACGCTATCCAACTGAACGACCTAATGAATCTCTTAACTTTCTGCATTTCAAAACATCTGAGCACAAAACAAAATGTGCAAGCTTTGTACGAAGCCAAGACATCCATTAGCTCTGTCAAAATGACTGCCAAGACAAACCAGTCCGACGCCAGACATTTTCTTCTCCGTGCTGATGTGGGGAGGGATGGACCACAGCTGTAAGTTTCAATAAATTACAGCCTATCAGTGGAAAAAACTGGATGGTTTATTCTCAGGATTATCATTACTTTATCTGAGATTATATGCTGCGACAAACTGACTGAGTCAGCCGTCAGTCAAAGCCCTCAAATTCATAACCCAGTTAGCTTAGCATTAGAAAGAAGCAACATTAATCAACATTCTTGGTGTGGAGGCCTACTGGTAGCTTTTTTTTGTCAACACAGTGCTGGTTTTGGACAGAGCTAGGCTAACTATTTTGAGGCTGTATGCTAGGCTAGCATAACTGTCTGGTATCTACAGCCAAACAAATACAGAAAAGTAAGTATTTTTCCTCAAACTATACCTTAACAGTGTAATTAGCTTAACTGAACTAAACCACCTAGCACAGTTCTGGAGATGAGCTAAGCTAAGCTATGTGGCTACATGTGGTATGTTCATCTTTACACACAGATCTCAGGTTTCTTCCATTGTACTCACATGGGCCTGTGTTTACTGTGGTCATGAGAAAAGTCCATTTGAACCACCCTTTCTTGTGGTATTACAAACTCGTGGAAAAAGTGTAAATTTACGGTACAGTGAAAAGTTCACAGGTCATGTATGACTTGTTTACTGATGTTTTCCGAAATGCCAGCAGTGCATGGTAAGGTGTACATTGTAGTTTAGTTTTATACGGTTTTCTTGGTAATTTTACGTCTGTGGAAAATTTTCCAGACCACCTCATCCTTTCATTATGCATTTCCTACATTCTGTTACCCGGTTGTTAGCTTGCTAAACTGTTAGCATCTGTGGCTTCGACACAGCAACAGTTTCCTAGCAGCGGTGTTCTCATGACTTAGGGCTTACCACTTCAACCAACTTCCCATGTCGTAACCACAAACTTGAAGGCGGCCTTTTGTCAGTCTTGATGCACAGGTTTTTGTGGCTATTTAACACGGTTAAAACATTATCTGGTGGGTGAGTTTTTTTTTTCCTTCCACTTTGCAACCAGTCCTTCTCGTTAGTCCGGCTGTGTTGATCCAGTGAGTCGGTCTGGTCTTATCTAATCTGACTCAGACTTCTTATCTGTACAATCAGGACTCTAATCAGCCAACTTTGTCCAGACAACAAGGGGCCAACATAAGGCGAAGAGGACCCCAAGGCCTCCCTGCTGTCTCTGCCGTAAAAGTGTAATTTGTAGACAGGGACATGCCCTTTCAAGTCAGTGGTAGTGGTATGGATGAATGGTAAAGGACTCACCATGAAGATATCTGGAATTCACTGTATTCATTCTTGGTTTTCATTCTGCTGTGAAAATGGAAGTTGAGCATAAAAAATGAGCTTCTTGAGAATTGAAACATATTTCAACATTTTTTTTTTTTTTAAGGTGTGAATCAAGAAGAATGTTTTTTTTTTTTAACAGCAACGAGAAATGGGTGGATGAGATCAGGTCTCTGCTCTCCTTATTTTATTTTACTATAAACTGAAGAGGGTGAAGATGAATGCAACAAGTCCTGATGTTACAGATCCTCCAGCCTGCCACCCTGCGGGCCAGCCCTTATCTCAACCTCACCGGGTTCCTCCTGGCAGGCACAGATGGCGGCCCATTCGTGTGCAAACCACAGATTGAACTCCGATTGTCCTGATATCTCCCTTTGTCTTAAAGTAATGCCCCCTCTCTCACCATGAGAAAGGCCCGGTAAGTAAGCTGATTTACATGTATTAATTAAGGCTCATAATGAGCTCAGCATGACGGGGCATTTGAATGCATTCCTCTGGTATTGTGCAAACTCTGCGGAGCTCTGTAGGTTTCGCAGCCTCAGCCATTCAGATGGGCTACAGATTGTAGGTGTGGGGGCATGTGAGCAGATAAAGGACTAAAACACACATAGAAAAGCAGGTCAGCATACACATGCAAGCTTCCCTCCCCCCGCTGAAACACACACGAAGGTGCTAATGAGAAATAAACAGGCTGTTACTTGTAGTTACACTTAATACAATAAAAAATGCAAATGACCACAACAGCAAATAGTAAAAACAATACATTTATATAAGTATGCAGTGTCAAACTGTACAGTTACAAGTTAAGTATAAAAAACACTGTAGTGAATAATTTTTCATTGAAAATAAAAGTTTCACCCACAAGGTGCACATAAGCCGTGATGCACAGACATGTAAGAACAATTACATTTCACTTGATCATATAAATATTTATGAGCTAAACACTTGAACTAAGTTTACGAAAGCATGTAAAAACTGCTGTGGAATGGTTTTAATCTTTGCTCACTGTTGACGTGTAAATGCTTACATGGTTGTTGCCATCACATACCACAGCGCAGCTAAGCCAGGGAACCATGAAAAAACGGCCGCAACCTCAGCGCATTAACATCAAAGTGTATTTGAATAAGAGCTTGTTTTCTTTTCTCGTCCTCCGGCTTCAAACGCTGATCTGCAGCCGGTGTTCTTATTACCTCTTTGGTTTAAAAATCTGACTGCGGGGACCCGGCCTCACAACGAAAGCCAACACACATGGCAAATAAAGGCAAGGTAGGGGGAAAAAAAAGCATGTCGAGGGCACAAGGCTCTCCCTCCTTAATTGTACCTGAAGGGAAATCCCTTTAAATAGTAGCTGGCAGAGGCAGTGAGCTGGCAGCCAGATCAAACAGTCACCGAGCAGAAGGCCTATAAATACATCACATTCACTTGCTCACTTCAAACGCCCCAACCTTCACGCTGCTTCTGCAAACCCGCAGAGCCGAGCAGCGTTTGTCGTGATCACGAGGAGGACATAGTTCACTTCTGTTCATTTTGCTTCACTGCAAATCAAATGGCTACCCATCTTCTCTCAACCCAGCTCGACTGATTGTTCCTTTCCCTCTATATGTCACGCAGCAGAAGTCTCCGGAGATTTGGTTTTCTTCACATACACGTCTGACATGGCATCAGGCACCAGGTGACTGAAGCTGCTCCTGAAAGAGACCAGGAGGCGGCCTGCACAGCACAGACAAAAGACAGGAAAAGAGCCACGTTAAACACATCTGCAACATCAATGAAGAGACATGTCCTGACTTGACATCCTTAACGACTGTGTGTATTTCATCAAAAGATGAGCATGTTTGCTTAGCAGACTTAGTCATGAGGCCGGTGTCATTCTTTGACAAATTATATACGTTACTGTGCTGCATTCAAAGGCCTCATGCATGAACACATAGTTTTATTCAGACTGAAGTGAGGCAGGGAAGTATATACAAAGCAAATAAACATTTCAGATTAGAGTGTAGTGGCTTTACTAACCCGTCCACGTCTTCTGTCCCGTCAGAGTGAAGCTGTTGCACTGAGAATGGGAGTTACAGATGAGCGCCGCTTCCCTGGCGCTGTGGACGGACAGCACGCAGCCCTGCTGGCTGTAGGACGGCCAGCAGCGGTACTCCACGCTCCCGGAGGTGACCATTCCTCGCATCACGGTGTAATCTAACCACACAAGGAGAGATGCCACTTCAATACATGAGGCTACTGAAAGACTTTAAAGCATTCCCAGAGGTTAATATGAAAGTGGAACCATCCCTGTGGGGAACAATAATACATCACAGTACAAAAAAAGAAAGCCAACGTGGTTAAAGAGGATTTCAGATTGGTTATAGTTTTTAGTGGCGACAGGAGAATTCAGTTTTGCAGTGAACATACTGTGTATTTAACAAAAAAACCTTCTTATCATGACAAAAATAACTGGATTTTATTATTTTGGGCCATTTTACAACAGTGAAGTGTTTTTAAATTAAGCTAAATTGCTTTCTGCTGATTAAATATTTTCTGCACGAATATATTCACATGGTGCAAAAAAAACATTTCCTTAATCTGAACATTGAGTTTTAGCTTTTAATGTTAATTTTCTAATTTAATGAGTCATTTATCAGAAGTAGTTTAAAAACTAAAAACTGCAGAGCCACGGAGAATCCTGAATCAGGCTTTTCACTGTTGCTCAACTGACCTCACAGCGAATTGTTTCAGCAACAGTTTTGTTAATATGAAACCTGAACATTCTGCGCCTATAACGGTGTATAATTATGTCAGTGTTTCCATAAAACACCAGGTTTTCTCTGACAAACTGCAGCTCCACACTTCACTTCACCTTCCTGCTTCCAAACATTTGCGTTACATTCATCATCATAATTCTTTCAGTCAGACATCTTGTGGATCGGGCCTTAAATCATCTGCTACACATTAGCAGGAGCCATGAGAGAAAAGCACGCACACATACGCCTGCACGCACACGCGCACTCCAGAAACGGACAAAAGCCTCGTCTGTGAGCCCGAACGGAGGAGGCACACACACAGTTACAAACTGTTAACCTTCCTAAATGGCAGGAGGCGGTGTGTGTGTGTGTGTGGAAGAGAAGGGTATTGTTGAGGGGAACAAGACACGAGGATCTGCCTTCTGGGTCTCAGAGAAGGGAACAAGGAGCAGGAGTGTTTAGAGGATCCTTCTCAGGGGAGGAAAAAAATGAGGCCTGCTAGGGAGCTGAAGGGCGGCAGACCTCAGCTGTCGAGAAGACACATGAATCCGTGTGTAAGACGGAAAGACCGGAGATTTCCTGCTCGTACGAACACACACAATATCAAATAAATATTTTTGTTAGGCCCTCAATGAATTTACACTTTTCTTTTTGCTTTTCCACAACGTCATCACGTCTCAGATGATCTCAGCTGTGGAAAAATTGCCTCTGCGTTGCCGATGAATCTCCATCTGTCAGCAATTTCAAATTAAGGCTCGAGACGTGATGAGTGTCTTTCTCACTCGCGCACCAACTTCTTCGAGCTGATTTGCATTTTGGCTGCCGTTATGAAGCTCGGCAAGCGCTTATTTTTTTGTTGGCTGCGACATAGTTATTTTCATTTTTTTTTTTGAGGGTAGACATCTTAATGAGTTCCTGCGGTTTGAATCTAAAATTGCGCAATCACCGATTTATTTTCTTCCAGTTGTGACGGCTCTACATTTTTTGAGGGGGAAACGCTCATTTGTTGAGATGAGAATATCCAGTTTGGTGTCTTTCTACAAACGAGCAAATTAGTCTGGAACGTCTGAACTTGCAAATGGAATCAACACCGGGCGCAGACCAAGCTTCGTCTGGACTCAATCTGATACGCACACAACCAATCAGAGCAAACGAAAACATGTGATGTAGTGATCGGCGACGGAAAAATGTGAACAAAGGCACGCGGAGATGAGCATTTATAAGTCTGAGAAGGTTAATTTAGTCAGTATATTAAAGTAATTTGACAATAAAAGGGAAAAAGGCCAGCATTAAAAACGGTCAACTAGGCGATCTAGTGTGCCTCTGTACGGTCAGCGTGATTGGCCCGGCTCGGGGAAGGCCGAGTGGAAATCTGTTTGAACGGGATCAGGGCCAGACGCATTCTGCCAGAGCAGATGAAACATGAGCTCTCAGATTCGTCTGGTTCCCCTGACGCTGGAGAACACCGCTCTCCTGTTAGTACAGTATGTATGTAGCTAACCAGACGCTGCTTTGGGTTAGCTCAGCAAATGAAATCAGGGGAAAACTCTAACACCTCCACAGCTCACTAATGAAATCCCCTCTATTTAATCGGTTTAAGATCCAAAGTGTAAAAAACAACCAGGAGAGTCTGCAAGTTTCTTCCACTAAAATGCTAAATAGTGATCTTTAGAGGTGGTAATATTCTCACCCAACCACGTGCGGTATTTCCCAAAATCAAACTGGGGTTAATGAAACTAAAAACAACACCCAAAGAATAACCTCGGCTTCAGCTGAACCCACAATATGGTTAAACAGCACACACACACACACACACATTTTTCTAAGTCTTATCACACACACACACACATTTTTCTAAGTCTTATCACACACACACACACACACACACACACACACACACACACACACACACACACACACACACACACACACTCAGCGGCAGCGGCAGCAGCTGACTCCTGGCACCTCCTTGTTAAGCTGAAGCGTTCCCTCCCTGCGTCAGGCTCGGCACTCAGGCCTCTTTACCCAGAATCTGTGATTAAATTCACAAAGCGCTGCTACATAAACAGTCCGGCATCTGGGGGACGGAAAATCTCGCCACAGGAACGCAGCCAGTTCATTCTGTTATTAATATTTCATACGGCTGAGAGAGGCGGCGGCGGAGGGAGGGGTAGCAGGCGGAGGCGAGTTGGGGGGGAGGGGGGTGAAAGAGTTTACACTAAGAGGATTCAAGAGTGAGAGAAGAAGTTTGTGAATTGAGTTTTCATGGCTAAAAAAAAAGCTGCTGTAAGGCTATGTTAAATACTTTTAGAAGACATAGAAGCTTAAGAATAACTTTCCGTGCAACAATCCCAAAACTTAATCTTTTTTTTTTTTTTTTAATGAGAGCCAACTGTGCTTTCTGAGCCATGAGACATGCAGAATTAATCCCACTTTGTTGATCTTGTCCTTCTCATTCCAGCTGCCTAATAAACCTGTCAAAACAGCCTGAGCAGCAGAAACAACCCCCCAAATTTTCAAGATACAAAATGAAAACAGAGGTGTAGACTGTCTGACTTTTTCTTAAAGTGAATCAAAGAGGCCGAGCTAGTCTTTCCAAGAGGAAAAAGCAGGAGAAAAAAAAATCTACAAGAGAGCTCACTGTACTTTATAAGAAGCAGCTTTCATTCCATAAGCTCTTACCTCTGATTATTGATGGAGGCAGGTTGTCCAGGTGTAGGCCAGACCTGTAGAGGTGCAGGATGTGTTCAAAGGCCTCCAGAGTCTGATTGATATCAGCTTTCAGCTCCCCTGGACACACATAATGCATTCAGTGTGGTACAAAGATCTGAACGAGGATAAAGTCAGCCGACGTGGATGATTTGCTTATTTTCCTCGCACTGTGCTGTCTAATCCCCGTCTCGTGATCCGAACAGATAACAGCTCGTGTTCATTACGGCGTTACACGTCGCGAAGCATCTCACCGAGCTCATTAAATGAAGCACTTAGACGGAGGCATGTCATTACACGACTGCCGTAATGGAATGATTCGCTTTCTGATCTCCTACAGCTAGCGTCCCGTCGTGTCGAGACGACTCTCGTCCTCACCTGTGGAGTTCATGATGTGGTCTACCAGGTGTGTGAGGCCGGGCGGGGCCTGGTGAGGCAGCAGGTAGGTGAAGAAATACCTGGGGCCAAGCAGAGACAACTCATTCAAACAGACAGAAAGACAGACAAGCCCCATCACATAGTTCCCACAGAACATGACTTGTCTCACCCGGGTGTTAAAACAAACAACGGTCCATAAAGCTGTCAAAAATCTGAACGCTTTTTAAAAACTCCTTTTTTTTTCGCCCCACTGAAAATGTATTCAACACACATCCCCCATCAAAGTGAACATTTCCAGCTGTATGTTTTTACTATCAACATTTTAGGTGTCAGCTTGGTCTGTGTTTAAGTAGTTATCCATGTAGCTGCTGCTCCATCCATCCATCACACGTCTATCACGCAGTAAAACCGACACTTTTTTTTTGATTTTCTTTTTTTTACCTGTAGGCATTGTAAATGTTCCTCTTCTCATTCAACCCCTCGCACACCCCCCTGGCCGAGCAGGGCAGGGTGAAATTTCTGTGCGGAAACTGGAGGGTGCAGTCTGCGTCCGCCTGGCAGGCCGTCTCCTCCGCGCTGGCGTCATCCAGGTCCGTGAGCTTCAGTTCGCCGGACACGGTGACGAACTGCCGGGGCTGGAAGTCCAGCAGGGCCACGGAGCCCAGAGGAGACTGGGAGAGGAAGTGGAGGAGCCTGACAAGGTCCAGACACACCTGGGGATCAGACATGTCGAAACCTGATCAGCTGGACCCATGGCTGAGAGGTGTAGAGTACGGTCCTTCTGAAAATATTCTAACTTGAGGGCTGATCAGATAGTCACGGTGATACATGCTGAGTATTTAAACAACTAAATGAATGAATTTTTTTGAGTGTACATCATTTTTAAAGTTGAATATTTTGATCCGATGTTCAAATTTAAACATAATTATTAATTCGGATGTTGTTGTTTTTTTCATCTTTACGGACGCTGCACATATTAAATTTATGTTGAACCAAATGATGTTTTCATCAGGGGTTAATCAAATCACTCATTTAATCATATGGCCCATAAAATAAATGAAATAACAATCATGATCTTCAAAAGTCCCAAAACTGACATAATATATTCTGCTTGACTTGTAATAACTGACGCACAACATCCAAAACAATATTGAATTAACAATAACAGAGGACAAAGAAAATAGGCACCAATAAAAAAAAGACAAAAAAAAACTCTGAAAATCTTTTCCCTTCATTTTTAGAAAATTGCTTTTAAGGTGCATTCAATTACACAAATTGTTGCCAATCTCTTTTCAGACAGTTATTTCAGTCTCAGATGAACTATTTACTAAAAGAAAAATCAATTAAGAAACCTCACCCCTCACTACAGCTGCACAGTTTGGCTCAGCTTTTGTGTTAGCTATTAAAAACTTTACTTAAATGTCGGCATAAGCCCGCCAAAAACTCCTCTAAAGGCAGCACGTGCCACTGTGTAATGGAATTCTATTATAAAGCTGAAAACGTCTAAAAATAAAATCCTCCAGCCTGACGAAAATATCTGATTTTAAGACGTTTCACCGACCGCATTTGCAAGCCATTTCCTGAGACTGCTTTTATAGCGCTCTATAAATCCTATCATAAAAACAGAAAGGGAAAATAAGTAGGCTACTAAAGGCAAAAAATAAAGGCATTAGCCACGCGCTGACAGAGCATGAAATGATTCTGTCACACTACAAACATAGCTGCAGCGTTGGGTAATGCTGCGGGTCTCTTGGACGTCACTTGGTTGGGATAGGAGCACTGTAAAAACAGCGCCGGGTGAAACCGAACACCCCTGGATTACTGTAGCCTGCGCAGATGCAACGTAGCTGAAAGGGGCCGAGCAGCTCGAGGGGGGTATTATGAACGGCTATTTGGGCGACGCAGCAAAGCGAGGCTTACATTGTTACTTTTGCTATTTTTTTTCCCATCCCGCCCGTTGTCTTTTTATTTTTCAGACGTATCCGTGCTCGCGGACACACACATTTGGATCTCTGGAGTTTAAATTCAGCCTCTGCTCACTCCCACTGTGAGCATACCTGGGATGGGGGTTGTGTGTGTGTGTGTTAGGGATGAGATGACATTCCCAGCCCGCAGTGGATTAACTCCAGGGCCCATCTCCATTCCAGCCATGGCCTGATCAAATACTCTGAGGGACAGATGTCAGACCTCCAGGGGTTTCAAATGTCCGCCTCACTCATCTTTCAACCTCTTTCTCGTCTGGCAACAACAGCGAGGGTTTGCACATGCTTGGACGTACGATGCACGGCCTGGAGAGGCTCGGTGCAGGAGATAAACGACAGAGCATGTGTATCGACAGCTGAAGAGCAGAAGCTTACCCTGAATCTGTCTTCCCAGGGGCTCTGGAGCAGCTGGATCATCTGGAGAGGATTCCCCTGCTCCAGAATGACCGTGACTCTTCCTCCTTCCCCTCCTTTTCCTCCTTGGCCTCCTGCACAGTGACCCTTGAGCTGTGGAGTGGGGAAAGCGGTTAAAAGATCACTTGGCTGCATTTTAATTCTGCAGAAATCCGAGAAAGCAACAGGTTAAAGCGTGCAAAAGTTTACGGAGCAGACTGAGACAAAACCGGGGCACTGTAATCTGTTCACTTGTGAAATGAATCCACTGAGCGGTCACCGGATTTTATAAGCGAACCCATCGGTTTAGTTGAAACTACCTCTAAATTGGGCTGTAATGGTTTGAGTGAATAAGCGCAGGGGGTTTCAGATGCAACCCAGGGATAGTGGAGAGGACAGAGGCACATTGTCTGCTCTGCTCCAAACTGGACACAGAGGTCAGAAAGGGGTCAGCGAATTTAATTTAATTACATGGGAAGGCCCCGAGGAGCCAATGAAACCTTTCATCCAGTTCACTCTGTGTGAAACAAAGGAAAATGTGAGCAGCGGATTATGGAAAATCTTAAGAACATCCAGCAGTGCTTCCAGCGCTCAGACGAAACAATACATTTCTTAACTTATATGTGCTTTACTGATTTTGGACTGACAACTTAGATAAATGAAAAGGTTTTTAACAACTTTGAATGACTTTAAATGTAGACACATTCAAGATAAAGAAAGAAAAGTTCACCTTTATGACGTTTGGATGCTGCAGCCTTTGTAACAGGACTATTTCCTTCTTCAGCTTGTAAGAAACCAGCTCTCGGCAGCCTTGGGGATCCTTGAAATCCTCCACACACTTGCCCATGTCTATGCCCTGCTCGTTGACGAGTTTCAACGCCACGGGCTGACCTCCGGCGAGGTTCACTTTGACAACCAGTTTGGTGTACCCGGACCCGAGCACCTCCACCGCCCGCATGTCCACCAGAGACTCGCAACCCATTTCATCCAGATGCGCTTTCCTGGAGCCAAGTGTGATCTCATTCCACAGACTGTAATCCAGAGTCGAGTCCTGGTCGAGCTTCGGGTAACTTTCCTCCGATGCTTTGTTTTTCTCATGCTCGTCAGGTGAAAGCAGGGGAAGGATTTCTTTTCGCCTCTCGTTGAGTTGGTAGACCAGAGCCCCGCGGAGCGACGCTAACTCCTCCTCATCACCAGAAACGGTGGCGTTGAAAAAGTGCGATGTTCTCGCTCCAAACTGCTGCACGCTGCTGATTAGAAGTGACACCAGAATGGAAAGAACCACGAAAGCCAGAAGGGCAGCCGCGCGTAGAGAGTTGCCCATGCCGGGCATTTTTCCACTCGTGGCACGGCTACTGCTGCTGCTGCTACTGCTGCTGCTGCTGGAAAGACGCACAGCCGCGGGCCCGAGGTGACCGCTCTCTCGCTCTCTCTCTGTGAGTGAAAGGGCTCCTGGCTTTCTGCAGGAGAAAACGATCAGCTCCTTCTTTCCACCTCCCCGGGAACTCCCTCTAGAGGTGTGTCCTGTCCGCTCGTAACTTTACACCCGCTGGACAACTTTGCAGGAGAGCTCGACCTCATGTTGTCACTCAATCCGCGTGTTAAAGCGCTCTCCACAGCTGAATTTACAACTGCGTGCCTGTCTTTAACTGGAAGTAATGACCTGGACTGATGCAACTGAATGATTTACTGAACAGACGGACAAAAATAAATAATAATCAAAATATAATCAAATGTAACATATAAGTTAATGATACTTTAATCAGATGTTTTCTTTGCAAAGCCTCTACAAGCTTAGAGGCTTTTATTTATTTATTTATTTACAATAAAAAGAGATTGAAGTAGAAGGCTGCTGCCACCTACACAATCTGTCCAACAGGTGGCAGCAAAACACCTTTTCCTTTCCACTAACACAAAGTACGTTCTGATAAACTGAATCTGCATCAGATCTATAAAAGTGTGCAAAACACATTATTTTTACCTCTTTGCCTCAGCAGAGAGTCTTTAATGGCACGGCTCTATTTGCATCTTTGTTTATCCAGCTGTTCCACAGATCTGGAGACAGCGCTGAAGCTTTAATGAAGCGTTTTCCCCTCCGCATCACCATTCACAAGCAGAAATCTGCCACAGGAAATTACCATGGCTGTCACCGTCTGCACCAGGCCACAAGCCCAAACCCCCCCTCTCCAGCTTCTCATTACACGTGCGTGCACGTAAGTGTGTCTGGTATCCAGTACGTGCCTGCTAGGCCGCGGGTATGTGTGTGTTTGCATGCGTTTTGTGTGTGTGAGTGTAAGTTAATCAGTGTCTGGAGTCAACAAGGCGTTAGCCGTGTCAGCTGCCACACAGGCTGTTCAGAAAGCTCCATGCCAACCACCGGTGCAGCGAGCTTTTGCAGAATTCAAGCACGATATTTCACGAAAACATATAGGTGAAGTTAAGAAATGAATCAGCTGCAGCTTTGAGTGACTCACTCTCTCATGTTCTGCTTTGAATCAGCCATTTTATCTGTTCCCTCGGCCTATTTCTCCATGTGTAAACCAGTGTTGAACATTATTACTCACTGACGCACTAATAGATAGAAATTACTGCAGACATTTGCAACAATGATAATCCCCAACACACTGACATCTCTGCTTCTTATTAAAAACCATGAAACAAGACTTTGATCTCTCCTTCAGAACTTTCTCACACCCTGATTTTCCTGATCTTTGCCTTTCTTCTAATAAATCATTTCCTTTTCTCTCCCCCCCGCCCCTCAGTGGTGGCCCTCAGAGACGAGGGCCCAGCGCCATGATTCATATTTATAACCAGAGCCAGACCAGCGGCCGCCTCATTAGCAGCGAGTCTCACAGGTCTGCTGTGTCACAGTTTTCTGCTTTATTCTGAGCCCGGTCGGGTTTAGCTGACTCTCACTTCTTAATAAGTATGCATTGCCCAAAGCCTCTCTTCTCTTCTCTTCTCTTCTCTTCTCTTCTCTTCTCTTCTCTTCTCTTCTCTTCTCTTCTCTTCTCTTCTCTTCTCTTCTCTTCTCTTTCCAGGTCAAAGTCTAAAACTTATTTTTCTGAGCCAGACGAGGGTAAAACAGTACATATACAGTATTAATAAAGCCTTTGACAAACTAATTCCCCTGTGACCTTCTTTGTAATTGTTATCAAAGGAAAAATACAGACGGTTGAGAAATGAAAGGAAAAGCCACAATCCTTGACCCTAAGGTTGGCATGGTCTTCAGTCCAATTATCCCTTTAGAGGTAAAGGTCAAGGCAAATCAACACAAAGTTGCTGTGAGTGATCACCTTTATTCTATTATGAAAGATTTCTGTCACGACGGGAATGACCTCTTCCAGGACGACAAAGACTCTTTAGTTCAATTCAGTTTTATTTTTACACCGATCAGCCCAAACACTGGCTAAGAGCTCTAAGCGAATAACACGGATAATCTTGTTATCGTGCCACCTGTTAGTGGGTGAGATACATTCGACAGTGAACATTTTTTCTTCAAAGTCGATGTGTAGGAAGCAGGACAAATGGACAAGCTGAGGGATTTGAGCAACTTTGACCTGGGCAATGGGGTGATGGCCACAAGAAACAGAAGTGGTAAATGTGCTTTAGGGTCATGGACGTCCAAGGCTCTCTGATACATGTGGGGAGCTAAGGCTGGATCTTGTCTCAACCGAAAGACGTGTTACCAATAATAGCTAATGGATCCCTGTCCTTTGTAGAAAAGTCTCTGCACTGGGCACATGGGTATCAGAACTGGACCACAGAGCAATGAAAGAAGGTCTGATGAATCATGTTTTCTTTTTACAGATGTGTGTGCATCATCTGTGGGATGTGCTGAACTTACAGCAGAAGTGTGATCCACAGAGGCAGCACCTTGTAAAATGCAGAACATAAAGTATCTGTGAGTAGTGTCAATAACAGTCCAAACAGTCTCAAAATGCTTTAAAGAACCCAGAGCCTAAAAGTGAGCAAGCACTAAAGTGAATCAACGAAAAACTCCCTTTTAACGCAAAGAAACCTTGAGGAGAACTCATGTGCTTGAGGCCGGCCGGGTAGAGAGACCAAAGAGAAGTGAGCAGAGAGACACGCAGAACTGATGACATGGCAAAGAGTAGCAGCATAAGAATAACGGGAGAGTGAGAGATGGTAAAATAGAGGTGAGTCCTCCAGCAGTCAATTACTATAGCAGCGTAACTAAATGATTGTCCAGGGTCACATGAGCCAGCCCCAACTATTAGCTTCATGAAAACGGAAGGTTTATAGCGTGTGGTTAAAAGAAGATAGGGTGTCTGACTCCAATACCCACAGAGTGCAAAGGTGTAACTGAACGGTTTGATAAAATGATGCGAATGATAAACTGAACAGATCTCAGCCTAGTGAAAACCAATGGAAGATTCTGAGCCAGCACCATCATCAAAACACCAAATGAAGGAAAAGGTTCTGGAAGAGAGATGAGATTTGTGTAATCAAAACATAATTATTAATGTTTTAGTTATTCATTTAATTTTTCACTCATTTGTACTCCACGTGTCCCACTTCACTACCTCTAGTCCTCCCACCGTCCAAAGACAGGTTAATGTACCCCGCCTCTCGCCCGATGACAGCTGGGACAAGCGACCCTTCACAGGACAAGAGGTTACAGAAGATGAATGACTGAATGAATGTTGAGTTACTGAATACTCATAGCTACTGCACCATTTCTACTTAATAATAGAATAATACCCCCCTCAAGTGACCTTAACTCTACATAAAGTAATTCCAATAAGTCAGCATTCATTAAATTCCTTTACTATTGATTTATTGACCAGTTATAAGATATTAATAAGAAAGTCGATCCATTTTTGGCTGCGTTTAGTTTCTTACTCTGATAATAATGCAGTGACAGAATAATATAGAGCTGGCAATCCACATCTCACATTCTCATAGATCTGCATTTACATCATTAGTTAAGATTATTTAAATCCATCCTCACGTTTACAGTTGTTAATAAATGGTTTATGAGCCATGTAAGGGTATTCATAAACTGGCAACCCATTTTAAATTATATTTCTTATTCATTGCCGTACTGAATTATTCATATTAACAAATCACTACAACTTGTAAATCCAACTTAATTTGTGAATGAGATGTCCATAATATTTAGATGATTGTGTTGCAAGCTTATTATTATTATTTTGAAAATGGAATATTTCTTGAACCCTAGCTCAATTTAACGACTAATACTATAACTGTTTCAGCCTCCTCTTCATTAACTGCAGCTTTAAGCCACACTTTATTGTTATTATCGTTAATATAAGTGACCGCAGCATCCCTCTCTGTGCACCTTCGTCAAACAGCAGCTGTAGCCCCCCCTGTCCTTTCCAGTTAAGCAGGCACCGATGCTTGCCATCCGTCACTCGGTGCTCCAGCCCCGCGGCCGGTTGGACAGCGACCGCGCAGCGTCCTCGCCATCACCGCGGCTCCGCCAATCAGAGCGCGGCTCGGGGCAGATTAACCCAAACAGCCCTGGTGCTGCTCCGTAGTAGCAGCCCCAGAAACAAGCCCGTACGCCTCATCCTCGTGGACTCAGTCTAGGCAGATGGGAAGCTCTTAACTGTTTAGTCAGCCCGATCCAAAAAAGGAAAAGAAAAGAAAAGATGACAGGGAAGATTTATAATTACCTTTAGAGGAAAAGACGCGCCAGGAGGAGGAGGAGGAGGAGGAGGAGGAGGATGGAGGCTTGCTCGATGATAGGAGAAAGCACGGATGCGATTGTGATGGATGATTCTCCCGTAGATGAAAGGGAAATTCAGGAGGCTTGCCAGAGGTGGGTTGTTGTTTTTTCTTCTCGCCTGTTTACTGTGTAACTCGATCACAGGGGGAAATAAATAAAAGACGGTAGTAATAGTAGACGTGATGTGTTTTTACCCTCCTGACCGCAGAGAGTATCGCCCACTCAGTCCAGCTGTTACGCTGTATATAATAGGATTCTGCACATATATAAAGATTTATGCTGCATTACAATATTTTTGTATGTAATTTCAAATTCCTGCAACTAAAATGCATAATGTGCCTTTTAGGAGGATTGTCAGGTTTATTATCATTACTTACTACACTGGATCACCCTGCATATCCCTGCTTTAGGGAGGCAATACTTAGAGCCAGTGCCTTCATTCATTTCTCATAATATAAACAGACTGTTCCCTTGCCTTTGACTGACATACTCTACGCAGCATAAATCAGGACAGCACGCAGACAGCTGACTCGATCTGCTCAGTGTCACCCTCATGCTTTGGTCAAACCAGCTCTCTGGGTCACTGGTGTCACCATGCCACTCACTTTGTTCTCCACTATAGCAGCCCAGCACATATAAAGAAGAGGAAGAAAAAAAAATCAAATGGCTCAGAGGCTTCGAACATGAAAGCAGGGCTGGAAACAGCTGAGACCTGTCACCCCACCCTGTCAACAGGCCACTTTTTCTTTTTTCCCTTTTTGTCTCTAAAAGAAGAAGCCTCCGTTGGCCTCTCTTCTATAACTTGAAGGCAGAGCTTCAAGTCTTTTGCTTTTCAGAAAGGTTAACGCCGGGGCTCCGGCATACAGAGTGAGCTTTCGCGCTCCTCCTCGGCGTGCGATTGTCAGGTTAGGAAATGTTGAAAGACGTGACATTGACTGGCATCCAGAGATGCAAGAGACATGGGCGGAAAGACAGAGACCTGAAGGCAGGGAGAGGAGACAGTATGCTGACAGTCTTTAGTATCAGACAAATGTGGACTCCTTGCTGAGTCTTTTGAACACAGTAAGGTGACTTTAGACACTCAACATTAAAACATTGTTCCTCACATCTTGTGTGTTCCTCAGAGAAATGACGCATAAGCATGAAATCATGATTCATCACCAGATCATCTTCCATTATTCTATGGTCCAGTTTTGATGTGTCCATTGTAGGAGCTTTCAGCAGTGGAGAGAGGTTTTGACCTTGGTCTGAGCCAGTAGTGTCCAAAACAAACTTTAATGCAGTGTGTGCTCTGACACCTTTCTATCAATAGTTCTTGAGCAATTTGACCGCGTCTGTTAGACAGGACCACACCATCAGCCTTCACTCATCACGTGCATGCCTGTGATAGGTGCACCCCAAAGGAGCTGCAGTTTGGGAGATGCTCTGACCCAGTCATCTAGCCATCGCAGCTTGGCCGATCAAAGCTGCTCACATCCTTCCAGTTTCGCATACCACTATCACACTGACTTTGAGGACAAAATATTTCCTTATTGATTAATATGTGCCACCCACTGACAGGTGCCACAATACTAAAGTAATTAGTGTTGTTCACTTGATCGGTGATTATGACCATCATAATGGTCATAATGTTATGGCTGACTGGTTGTACACTTTGCAGCGGTAGGTAAGTAGCAGTCTGACGGAGGTAGCCAGACTCAACATGAACACTAGGATTTCATTATGGGGCTGTTTCGTCTAATACAGAGAAAAATAACCTCTGCATGCAACTGGACAAGACATCAGAGAATTCATTGATTCATTGATTCATTGATTCATTCATTCATTCATTCATTCCTTTTCTGTAACTGCTTTTCCTCTGGAGGGTCACGAGGGGCTGGAGCCTGTCCCAGCTGTCACTGGGTGAGATGCAGGGTACAGCCCGGACACGTCGCCAGTCTAGGTAACAGAGAGACAGACAACCATTTACACTCACACCTACGGGCCAATTTATAATGACCAGTTAACCTAACAAGCATTTCTTGGTCCATGGATTCGAACACAGAACCTTCTTGCTGTGAAGCATCAGTGCTAAACACCACATCACTGTGTCGCCCCAATCAGAACCTTTTTTTTTTGGAAAACTCAATGTGTCTACTTCTCTCCATCAGTACATAAAGCTCGACCAAACACTTTGACTGGTCTGGTAGATCTTAGATCTTCCATACCATATACATATTTTTACTCAACTTCATTTGTGTCACAGGTGGTCAATCAATACGCACATTTAATTTATTTCTAATAACAGCCCTGCAATCCAAGCCACTGCCCATAAGACTATAATGTTCTCTCTCTGCTGCATTTCTTGTTATTTAGGCTGTGTTGTTATAACGAGCATTTTCAGTCTATTATGATTTATATTTAATAGCTTTTATATGAGGCCACTTTATTTTATATAGTTTATCTAATAAACTGGCAACAGATTCCAGTAAAACACGCGTGAGTAGACGTGTGAGGCCATCCTGAAGGCGCTGCCAGTGTCCTTCCTGATCCTGGGTGTCAGCAGCAGCTCTGTGACACCTTCCTGGATGTATTTTTGTATTCACCCACTGAAATATTGATGAGTTCCACAAATTGCTCCCCTCGTGTGTGCGTTTGCCGATGTGTTAGAGCCCCGTGGTCAGGAGGCAGATGTTACATATCTGCGAAATATTATAATTTAGCAACTGGATCTTAAAGCTGCGCGGAGCACGGGATCGATGGAGATTATTATGTTAGAGCAGCAGAAATGATCTTAAATTAGTCGGCCGGGTTGATTTGAGGACACATTTTGTGTTTACACTCTCATCTGTGCAGCTAAATACACTGGTTTACAATCACTAACGCTGCTGTGCACATTGAGGCCTATTTATTATTTAGATCATATTATAGTTTTTCAGTAAAATGTGAGCTCCAGTTCTTCACTGAGCTCCATAATCCCCCCCTGGATAATGTATACCACCAATTCAGCAGACTGCTCATCATCTGTGTGCCTTATTATGGGATGCAAATAAAACTGCGCCAGGTCAATTAGGTTCTGTTGACTTACTCTGTCGCCATGGTGACAAGACAGGAAGTGTGGCCGCATCCAGTCTACTGTGGAAAAACAAGCATGCGGTAGAATACTCAGGCCGCTGTGCTGAGATACAGCCTGAGTGTTATGCAGTTGTTCAGTTAGGTCTGTTTATTTATTTTAGTCTAGTTTCAGATTAGTAAGTGGACAACGTTAAATACAACTAAAATAAACTGTCCTTCATGTCCTATCAGATTTAACACCACATATAGTTTTGGTTTAAGGTTGAAAATAGTTTCATATCTTGCAGATCTTTATGCAAACAAATTCACAGAAATTCCTGTTGAAAACAATGAGCTCTCTATTAGATATCAGGGAATTTATAATTCATTTCTGTAGGTTTAAACAATGCACAAATACCCGGCACAGATTTGTAGTGGCAAGTGCATTTTGCACAGCGTTTTTACACGACACAAAGGGACTAGAATATGAATAGAGCATACACCCACGCTAGTGTCCTTTGCTAAATTGCCACTTTCAAACAGCCTGTGACAGTGCTTACATGCTCATGTTTTGCAGGTGTATTCACCATGTTCACAGTCTCAGTTTAGCACATAACTTACATCGGCCAGTTAGCACAGAATTCATATTGGCAGGGAGTTTATTTAGCTATAAACCGATGTATGGCATATATACATACTGATCTGATACTGATGCTGTATAACAAGTCACTTATTAATCTGAGATAATCTTTATGATAAAAAGTCTGAATATGAATGCAGACTTTCCACAAGAAGAGTTTTGAAGCTCAATGTCGGTACCAACGACTGTGGCCATCTTGGCTCCGCCTGATTCAGCTTAACTAAGGGTTAATTCAAAAACTGTCAAAGAGTTGAGCTGATCAGAGACTGCACAAACCTTCCACTCAAAGCAGCCAGATACTGTGCATTTTAACCCTACAGGTTCGACCTGCCAATGGGTTCCCTGACTGATTCTAAGATGAAACAAACTCACTGACTCACTCATCTTCTGTAACTGCTTGTCCTGTGAAGGGTCACAGGGAGGCTGGAGCCTATCCCAGCTGTCACTGGGCGAGAGGCGGGGTACACTCTGGACAGGTCGCCAGTCTATCGCAGGGCCAGATGAAACAAACATTTTATAATTTATGGCAATCCATCGAATTGTTTCTGAACCTCAATGTGATGCTAGTGGCAAAAAAGTCAGCAGGGTTTATCTTCTGGGAACCACGAACACCTGCATACTTAGGTACTGCATATCCAGGAGCCATCCATATAGAAACATGTCTAAAAATAGACATTTGTTTGCCAACTTTTCAGGAGAGCTTGCAGCATATATTGTAGGAATGTGAAATAAATATGTTGCAAACTGAATAGGGAAAGACATATCATTTCATGCACCTCTCCAGGGTTCTCTTGACTGCTGCCTTCACCTGTGAGTCATCCCTCAGCGTCATGTTATCGGTCCTGGACAGGCACCTACACATCTATCCGCGATGACATGGTGGCATGATGTGAAAAATATCCTCTCACACTCTCTCCCCTTTTGCCTCCCTTTCACAGCCTCCCCCCTCCTGTTTCAATCGGCCCTCCTTACTTCCAGCAGCCACAGCGTGTTACCCAGAAATCCATTCTTCAGCTCATTAGTTCTGCTGGGCTGCTCAATTCACCACTGAATATGAGACGAAGCCGAGCCAAGGAGTAGAGTGGAGAGACCGCGATGTCAGTCACTGTTTACAGACGGAACTTTTGCATTTCCATCTTAAAAAGAACTTTGCCGCGTCTCTCACTGTTGCTTCGGTGCCAAACATTTATTCCCTCCTGTTTTAATGTTTTCATATTTTCTCTCTTCTCTCGTCTTCAGTGAGATCCCGGCGGTTTCTCTGTGCCCTCCTGACAGCTCTGCCGAGGCCCAGTTGACAGTCATCCAGTCTGAAAGGGAGCTATGTGACAGCTGTAGCAGCCTTGGAAGACCCTCTTCCTCCTTCCAGCTTTATCACCAAGTATGCCCGAGCACTGAATGTACTCTGTGCTGCTCAGCAAAGATGTGCACCAGAATTTAAATAGGTGCTGGATTTGAGATTCAGTGGGAAGTCATTGTGTCACACCAAAAACTCAAGCACAAGAATCCTCTGTGTATGCACGCTAATGTAATCTCTCTCTGTTTACTATATGGCTCATATAAAACGTATTTTACCTTCTTTCTTTTCCTGCAGGTTCCCCAGAGTCCTCAACCTGGGGCCTTCGATTCACTGCAGTCCCGAAAATGTCCCCTCTGCAGCCGTCACGGACCGAATGCCTGTCGCACCTGTCACTCAGACGTCACTGGTTCCCATGCAGAAGGAGGTGCAATGGTTCCAGTTGGACACAGCTGTGGTTCCGGCCATCATGCATCACGCCACGGGGCGGTGAGATGTCACTGGCTGCACGGGTCAAATGAAAGCGGCACGCAGAAACCAAAGCAGCGACACGTGGTGACCGTGGGGTGAGTCTCAGAGAATGCACTTCCTTTGTTTTCTTACTGGAAGTGAATATCAGAGAATATCAACGTCTGTGTAGTAAAAGTGGAGCTGCAGAGGACAGCTAGTTAGCGTAGCATGCAAAAGAGGCTGAGGGAATGCCCACCATCTGTAAACCTTAAACTAAACTAATTATTAAACCACATCTTCTTTGTTTAATCTATTTACAAACCAAAGTGTAAAACTGAAATTAAACAAACAAGAAGTCTCTGTTTAGTTGTGCCTTGCTAAGCTAAGCTAAGCTAATTGCTTGTCTGATATAACCTTGCATTGATGTGGCAAAAATAGTTTCATCTGAAAATGAGCAAGAAAGTCAGTATGTTTTGAAGGACACTTGCCGTGGTTTCTTTTTTAAATTTGCATTGACTCATAATAAAGATACTAGTTTTCTACTAGAGATAACAGTTTTTCTTTCATTAACAGGAATGGAGGACTCTACTGCATCCTTAGAAAGTAAGTACTAAATCCCATTTTCATGTTAACAGTCCAAAAGCACTCCCAAACTCTCCTATTTTGTTAATAATGCATTTTATACAAACACAAACCGTTTCTTCTTCTGTGGTTTTGTATTTGGTAGCTATTCCCAGGTGATAGTGGACTATCCGCTGGCAGTCTTGATTGGTTGTGCCGTGCTCCTTCTGGGATGCTCATTGGCCGGACTCTTCATCGGTCCGCTGCCAGACTTCTCTGACCCACTGCTGGTGAACACACACATTCACACACACATACAAAAGCATCCATTTTAATCCTAACATTTCACTTGCTGCAGTGCCCTGTGTCAAATCTACAACACAAAGCTCCCTCACCACCTCAGGCTGAATGTTAATTACTGTTTCCCTAATGAGTCATGATCTCAACCATATCCAGTTACTTCGGTCTCATCTCCGATTCAGTGAGCCGCGCTGAATTAGATCGCACTCGCTGTCATCTTAATTAAATACATCTTCTCACCTTTGAGATGCATGCTTATGGGATAAACACTTATTAAGAAACGATTCTGAAAACGCAACATGTGAATGACTAATCCCAGCAGATTTACATAAGAATAGAAAATGATAATGACAGTATAGAGTTCTGCTTTTATACAGCAGGTCTCGTTAAACAAATGTTAATTAATCCAGTAAGCTCCTGCAGTGTGTTCACTGGCTTCAGTGTCCACACGATGTCTCTAGCTTTGAGGTCTGTTTGTGTGTGAATGTGCGTGTGTGCTCTCTTTCTTCAGGGCTTTGAGCCACGGGGAACATACATTGGAGTTCGGCAGTCCAGCTTGTCCGAGCTGCAGGAGAACACTGGCCCGGGGAAAACGCTATCTCCTTTGCCACAGCAGCTCAGTAAAAGGTCAGCAAGTAGTTTTTGTAAAAAATAGGATTATTATCCAGGGATGCTGCAACACTGTGACGCACACGAGCTATGCTAAAAAATAAAAACTTACTTCGAGATCACTTCCTGTGTTGGCCTAGATTCTCCTTCTTCTCTTTTTTTCAGGACACATAAATAAAAACTAATGCAAAGGATTGATTGCAGCTGTGCTTCGCTGTTTACTATGAATGTAGCGCAGTTTATGTGTATGACATTTTATGGTTACATATCTTTTCTGACTAGTGTCATATCCTGGTAGGTATCTACTGTACCATTTGCATTTTCCACCTAGACCTTCAGTGCCCTCCAACCTCATTCAGAACACGTCTTAATACGATTGTTACGCTATAGGAGCCATCAACACCACACGGATACACAATAAAATAGTACGTTGCATCGTTGACAGGTATCTCATATAGCGAGATGAATGGCATTACAAGAAACTCATTTTGAACAATTCAGAAAGTCTTCTATCACTAGCTGTGCACCAGCACCTCATATGTCAAATCCAGCAAAAACATCAATGACGCAGTAAAATGGCATAAATTATGTGAATAGAATTCATTTTACTCACCATACGTTAAGAAAATATTTAGTTCAGTCATAGTTGCTGCCCTGAAAGCTCTGGGGTTGGGCCTTTCCTGCTTCGTCCACCGTGAAAATGTCTTTCTAAGAAGATCTGAAACCAAATCGATAGGCTCCTCTCCTTCCGCCATTGAGGCTGTTGGGAATAATTTAATAAGATTAATGGAAAAATATTAAAGTCCTACAAATTGCAGATATCTTACACTCTGTAGGCACCTCAAGTGAAAGAAGAAAGTTTTTTTGTACAAACATAGATCTGATAAACCAACTGTGTACTTACCCAGCATCAAACAACCGATAACTGATGTTTGCTAACTGATGAGCTAGTGACTAGTTAGTTACTCCTTTCTTAGTAGCAGGAAATTAAGATTCGAAATAGAAGGAAGCTGAATACTGTGCAATGCAAGGTGAATGTAAACTGCGCGGCGAGCCAGCTGAATGTTTGACTAAGCAATTGTTTGCTTACTTACAGCTCTTCAGTTATAAAAGGACATAAACTGAAAAGCTGCCAGAGTTGTGTTTACAGGTTTTTGTGCTACTCCCAAGTGTCGAAAAAAGCAATTACCAGAAGTTTAGAAATGCTTAAATAGAGAGATTTCTTGGCTTGTTTTGAACAAAATAAAGCAGCTTAAATATGGCATCTGTGCGCTTCTGTTTGTGTTAGATACGGCGGGGGTGCTGTCAGCAGAGACGTTAGTGGCAGTCAAGACGCCTCCAGAGTGCGAATGAAAAGGATGCTGGCTAGAGACTCCTCTCTAGACACCTTCCTCTGTGATGCACCAGGTGAGTGTGTCCTGATGGCCGAGTCTTTCAGTAAAGAAAAATAACCCATGTTCATTACAGAAACAATAAAGTGAAGAAGGTTTCAAAATTAACAATTCTAATGATCAAAATTTGCATTATAAATTTAGTTACAAAGGTTGAAATGAATATGTAAACAGAGTGTTAAGAACTTATCGGTGCTACCTGGAAACTCAAGAGAAAAGGTGTCAGCTTATTATTTAAATATGAGTTACAAAGAATAGTGAGATAATAATGAGTTTGGAGTTATAGTTAGGTGAGTTAATAATAGTTGTGAAAGCTGTGAATCATAGTTTTTAGTTCAAAGCAAGCAGTTTGTGGAGTGCTGTTTCTTGGAACGGTTGCCCGTGAGTTTCTTGTAGCTCTTTGAAATCGTCGGCTGTTAGATCAAAGACCAAACTTCGGTTTTCCTTTTAAAATTCTGAAAGCTGTTTAAATGGATTTATTAGCAATTCTGTGCCTTGAGGTTTGCATTTCATTGGAGTTGCCTAATTTTTATTTAACGCTGATGCCAGGAAATAATGCAAATGAAATGTGCTGTTCGACTGCTTTCACCTTATATTTCAAAACCCCAGACAGAGTCTTAAACTGCTCTGAACATTTCTTACCACCACAGACTGATGAATCACTGCTGGTCACCTCGTTCCTCTGTGTTGAATCCATCTGTCTCTCACCATGCAGGCGAGCGTTTGGCCCAGCTGGTGTTTCGATCAGAAAACTCAGCCAGCCTCTGGAGCCTGAAGGCGATCCATGCCATGTGTGAGATGGAGCAATCCAGGGTTCGCTCTGACTACTCACTCCTTCATCTCACCTTTGCTTTGGCCTTTAGTCATCTGTTTAGTCATCATCTTTTTTCAGTCTCACACATTTAATTTTTAATCCAATAAAAAATACATTAAAATTAACTCTGTGAATTTGTTTTTAAAGCTGGGCATGTGTTCAAAACAAAAAACCTTTCCCTCCTGACAGATTCGCTCCCAGGCAAAGTTCCAGGACCTGTGCCAGCAGCATGTGAGGGTGGAAGTTGAGGGAACGTCCAGAAGCGGCTGTTGTCCGAGCTGGTCTCTGGGGAATTACTTGGCAGTCCTTAGCAATGCCTCCTGCTGCCTCAGCCTCACTTCACAGCAAGTACTGTGGCTTTCTTCTCATTTTAAACATTAAAGATAATTACCAGATGTGATATAAACACAAGTTTAGCCCATTTTGTTATTTAAGAAATTAACTAATATTTTTGAGGAAAGAAATTCATATTGGACCTTGGAAATAGTAGAGCTTTTAGCTGCACCTCACAGACTTCATTAAGCAAACATCTAATAAGTGATCCTTGATTTTAGGTTATTTTAAAGGGTTTACAACCTGGACCTTATATCCGCCACGTATATCCATATAGTGGGAGTGACTGGGGCACTGAAACACAGCCTCTAAATAACGCATTATCTGCTGTTTATAGCCAGAGTATATGGATGAGGAACTTGTTGAAAGGGGGTTGTGGAGATGGAGAGAAGAACAGCTGGCCAAAGAACAAACTGCTGCACGTCCATGAATAGATAACAGGTAACTCCGGACTCAACAGGGAATAGCACTAGCATATCATACAAAAAATTGGTGAAAGAAAGTTTCGTGGCAGATACTGCATTATTTGGAGGCTGCTTTTCGGTGCCCTAGTCACTCCCACTATTTGAATATACGTGGTGCTACGCTGGATCTAGACATCTTCATATTGACTGCAAATGACATCAAAGTTATATGGGTGAGTAAACGATTGTATTTTATGCCAGAAATAAGGTCCGGGTTGTAAAAAAACACTAATTCCCCTTTAGAGCACCTTTAAGTTTCTGCGAATCTTGTCCGTAGCTGAAATGAATGTTTAATTAAGTTGATAATGCAACTACAGTTTAAAGTTGCTAATATAATTTCCGTTTTTTTACTTTACTATTTAAAAGAAGGCTTTAAAGCATCTATAGGCCTAGATGAGAAGACCAATACCACTTTTCATGTGTGTTAAATATAGAGCTGCTACCACCAGCGGCAGCTTGATCTCACACTCAAAATAAGGGTAAATCATTCTCAAGAGGCTCTTTCCAAAGCTACAAAATTACACATACCCAAACATCTGAAGTTAAACTGTTGACACTATAATCCATAAAACTGTTAGAACAATGTGCTGGACTATTTTCTTTCTTGTAAAGTAGAAAATTGAGAAGCAGAAATGAAAGACTTGTTCTGCCAGAAAGCCAATTTTGGAAAGGGTTAAGGGAATGTAGGCAATCTAAGTAAGACCCTCATTATAACTCAGCTCTGTTGTAGTGTCTAGAGGTTTATTTTCCATTCTCTTTACTTAACACCAGGTTTCTCAGTCTCTGAACCTCCTTCGGAAATGCGCTCTGGACTACCATAAAGGACATCTAGTGGAAGCCTGTGTCGAGAGACCCAAACATGGCAGCTGTTCCTATGTTCCCTCCTACTGCAAACAATCCCGGGTGGTGTTCCAAATCCTGCACTTCCTAGTTGACAAAGACTTCCTTGGCCCACAGACTGTTGAATACCAAATCCCGACGCTGAGGTACAGCCTTCTGTTCCTACCCGTCGACAAAGGAGAACACATGATGGAGATGTACATGAACAGTCTTGAAGGCAGCGATCTGACCTACAACAATACGACAATTACTGGCATAGACTTTGGCATCAAGCAGACCCTGTTCAAGTATTACCTGGCGAGAGATTCGGTATACCCGGTCCTAGCTGTTGCATCTCTTCTTTTCACCATGGCTTTGTATCTCCACTCTCTTTTTATAGTTGCATTATCTGTAATAGCAATCACCGGCTCCCTCTTAACCTCTTATTTCTTCTACAAAGTAGCATTTCGTCTGACTTTCTTTCCCATGGTCAACCTCTCTGCAGGTCTTATTCTCTTAGGAAGTTGCTCCAATCATGTTTTCATCTTTGCTGATTTCTGGAAATTGCAGCTATCTCAGAACCCCTCAGCCTCCCTAGAGAAGAGAGTGAACAGAGCTTTGCAGGAAGTTGGCTATTTGATTTTAGCATCAGGGTTGACCTCCAGCGCAGCATTTTTCTCTGGTTATTTCAGCAGCATCACAGCAATCAGATGCTTCTCTGTTTACCTCGGAACGGCCTCTTTCATCAGCTCACTCTTGGCGCTGGTGTGGCTGCCATGCTCTTTCATTCTATGTGAGCGCTACACAAAGATGTCCTCTGCATCTGCAGCAGTGCAAGGATGGAAACCCTGCTGCTCCAAAAACCCTGGCGGCTTCTGGGATACAAGCTCACGCAAGAGATGTCTCTTTAGTCTTGGTCAGAAGCTGAGAGAATTAAAACGAGGTCTGGCCGACACCTCCAGTTTATTGTTCCTAAAAATCCTCCCTTGTGCGGTGGTCAAGTTTAGGTACATCTGGGTGTGCTGGTTTGCAGTGCTTGCTGCTGGGGGAACGTACATGTCCTGCATCGAACCAGGCATGAAGCTGCCGACTCTTGACAGCACGGTCACCCAGCTTTTCCGTTCCAGTCACCCATTTGAAAGATACGATGCAGAGTACCGTCATATGTTTATGTTTGAGAGACAGAGAAATGGAGAGGATAAGCCTGTTACGTTAATGCTAGTCTGGGGCGTCAAACCAACTGATAACGGGGATCACTTTAACCCAACAAGCAATGGCTCTTTAGTTCTCGACCCAGGATTTAACATGAGCCAACCTGACGCTCAGGTTTGGTTGAGGGATCTCTGCGGACGTGTTCAGAACCAGAGCTTTTATTCTCCTCCATCACCTGAGGATAAAGAGGTTATATCTGACAATATCTGTCTAGTGGAGCAGCTAACTCAGTGGGTATCTGTCAGAAGGTGCTCTGAGAGTGATGACGCCTTTCATTTCTGCTGTAATGACATCCCTTTTCCCTATCCTCCCAGCGTTTTTGAGAACTGCCTTAGCATGATGCTGGCAGAGAGGTATGCCGAGGGCCATCTGGCTCACAGCGGAGGCCTGTACTTCCAGCCAGATGGCCGGGTTGCTGCCCTTGTGTTGGTGTTCAAAACCACATACCTCTACAGCTTCAACTTCAGCAGAACTAGTGTTTTTTACAAAGAAATCCAAACATGGTTTAACAGAGAGATATCAGGAGCACCACATGGGCTGGAGAACGGCTGGTTCATCAGTCAGCTGTCTCTTTTTGATCTACAGCTGTCTTTAAGCTCCGAGACTCTGGCAGTAGCTGGTTTCTCAGTAGCTCTCACATTTGTTTTGCTTATCTTAACCACCTGGAATATTCCACTGAGCATATATGGGACTGTTGCTGTAGGAGGCAGTGTGTTCGTTACTGTCGGCCTCCTTGTTCTTCTTGAATGGCAGCTCAGTGGCATTGAGGCTCTGTTTATATCATCAGCGGCGGGGTTGTCTGTTGACTTCATTGCCAATTACTGCATATCGTACAGCTTAGCTCCTCATTCGGACAAAATTGGGAAAGTAGCACACTCCACAAAAAGGATGGGATGTCCCGTAGCAATAGTTTCAGGTGCATTTTTCTTCATGGGGATAATAATGTTGCCAGCCACAGCCTTGATTTTCAGAAAGCTTGGGATTTTCTTGTTTTTGGTGAAATGTGTAGCATGCGGATTTGCAACTTTCTTTTTCCAGTCACTATGCTGTTTTTTTGGACCCCAGAAAAATTGTGGCCTGATCACCCTGCCGTGTTTTTCCGAGCAGACAGAGGGCGTGCTGCCGTCTTGTTCCGAGCCCAGTTCCTCGTCAGCCTCAGCTGCTAACGGAGCCTTTGGCAGATCAAGAGTGAGGAGGAGCTATGACAAAGAAACAGGTGGTTATCTCTACCCCAACCACCAACGTCAGCATAGACAGAAGCAAGCAGGAGATGGTAGTGGCAACAGAGGGCCGGAGCAGTATGAGCTGCAGCCATTGGCTTATCGGTTGAGTGACAGCTTTGAAAACAGCACCTGCACCAGTAAATTGTCCAACCGGCCCTCGGTGCTCTCTGATGAGATCGAGTACAGTGGGAGAGACATGGGCATGGATAGGGAGAGTGAAGAGCTTTGCAGTCATCAACATAAGATCTGCCAACCACCACCAGCCCTACAGACCTCTTCTCCTTACAAAGAAAACACCCTCCGTCCAATAGGCCGGACCCAAGAAGATGTAGCCAAGGACAAGCTGCTGTGTAAAACCTGCAGGGGTCCGTCTGTTGGGGTAAGGCACTGGAGCAACACATCCTTTTCTTCATGTTCAAGCATAGAGGAGACCATCATCAGCCACACAATGGAGACCACTGACCAGCCATCACTCTGCAAAGACCAAAATACCAGAGAAGAGAGTCACCGTCACCCTAAAGGGCACCTCTCCTCCCAGTCTCAGAGCTCCTGCGAGTGTCTGGAGGACTCCTGTGAAACATGCCTCAGTGATATAGAGCCAGGGCCTTCAAACATACAGCAACAAGAAGGGGAGGAGGCAGAGGTTCAGTTGCAACCAGGACACCTCAACGGGAAGAGAGACACGCTTCGTCTGTCATTGAAAGAAACAGTTTATGAGACTTGTGGTAAGGGCCGCACCAGCCAAAGTGAAGAAGTGGTCATTTTGCCAAACAGTAAGCCCGACTTACCAGATGTCTGGATAAAGAGAGATGGACAGCGGGAGGACACATGCTGAGCAAAGTTGGAGGAATTCTTCTCAAACACTGTGCATTCACTGATCTTAATTTCTTTTTTTTTCTTTTTTTTTTTTAAAAAAAGGATTGCTGTAACTTGCAGAAGCAAACGGAAATAACAAAAGGAGCTTATATTTGGACAATACTGAAAAAGGAAATATAAGCCAAGTGCAATAGTAACATGTGGCAGCATGTTTGTCTAATGTTGCTGTTAGGGTTGTTTCAGTGTCCGTTACAAATGAGACCTGAGCACCAAGAAGGTCAAATCAAAGCATGACTAGTTCAACTAAGCATTTTCAAACAGAAGGCAGTGAAAGTCAATGCTTTCTCTTCAGCCACAATGTTGCACCAATATCACAACCGAAACCAAAATGTTGTCAATTCAAAAAAAAAAAAAAAAAAAAAAAAAAACATCCATTACTGCACCTTCTGCCTGCAGAATTTACTTTGTGCCTGACACTTTTTGGACGTCTACTCTCTACACAGAGTGGGTTTTAACAAACACAGCGACAACGGTGTGCAGCCGCTGGCCTCTCTCCATGCTGACACCAATGAGCCATACACATTCATGGACCGGTGAAGTTTACAGAGATAGAGCTACACTGTGCATAACCCGTGTGCTGTAATACATACAGTTTATCCGCATGAACCAATCACACCTGGAGTATCAAACAACTAACACTTAAACGCAGTGAGTTGCTTTCGTACTCTGTGGTGATAACAATGTACAATGTGTTATTTGTGACCATGACGTAGAAAAGCAGAGAACCTACAGTTAGCAGTGTCATTTGTGGTGTCAGGGCTTGCTTTTAGTGTTTCACTGTCAATTTAAACATGCTGTTTATACTAGTGTCAGTGCCAAGAAATGTTATGTTTACTTATGTACTGATTTTTAAGGAGACCTATTATGCTTTTCTAGTCTGGAAGCCTGCCCAAAAAATGTTAGGGGGGTAATTTGAGTCAGGAGTGCTCCATTGGGAACAGATTACGCCCGGCAAAGATGTGCCGGGCATAATTACAATTATATAATAATAATAATAATAAAGCCAAAGAGCATTATTCTTGGACAATTTAATTAACTCCAGTATAAAAACAACCACTATTATGCCACACTACTGCAGATCAGATTCAGACTTAAACAGTAGGTTTAGGTTTACATTTTGCTTTAAGAAACTCCAAACAACTGAAGAGGCAGCACTCTCAAGGCTTCTGCAAAGCATACTAATCAGAAAAAAGAGGGCTTTTCAGGCAAAGGCGGCATAAAAGGCAGGAGGATGTCAAAACTCTACTTATTCTCTACTTTACTCTGGCAGAGACCAGAAACCAGAGCCAAAGATGAGATAATAGGTCCCCTTAAGAGGTTAAAAGGTTCCTTATACAGATACAGCGCTATCTGTGAGATTATACACTGTTTGCAAATTAAGGTGCATACTGTTCCTGGATCCATGGATGTCAGCATACACGCCTTAGCCTTTGTGGAGAAGCAGGGGCTTTGACTTCTGTTTCAAACACAGTAATTGTACTGTCACGAGTCACCGAAGGAACAGCTAATTATTTGCAGACCGTACTGCACTGTTAAGAGAAACCCCTAAAAGTCAATATCTATAGAGGACAGCCTTTAATTTATCCACACCTCATCCCACAGCTGCCACAACAGTCGGTTCCTTATATTGCAATATCATTCAAATGACGGGATTTATGACGTGAACAGCATGTGCCAAATTTCTTTCAATAAGTTGTTTCATAGATTGAAATGGCTGGAATTATGTGTGTGTTTGTGCAAAGGACGTGTAAAAGTAAAATAAGATGCATTTATGGTCCTTAATATGGTGTTAACTATAAAACAACTAAGGTGTTGAAGGTGTGATGACGGTGGTTCAGCTCCAAGACCTTGACAGGATTTGTATGAAACGTGCCGGGTTCCTTTCAAGCTTTGTCATTGTAAGAAGTGTTTGCGTTTGACATCTTGACTGTATAATCACAAACCTTCAATGAGGCTTCACTTAAAATCACTCTCAAGAACACCCTGCCTTACAGAAGAATGACATCAAACATGGACTTTCTATGAACAGAGAAAGGTCACCACCATTATTGTTTGAAGCTGTTGATGTTGTTGATTTTTCACAATGAAACAAAATAAAACTTTTATTTTCCTGCACGCTGGCTTTTTTGTTTATTTCAACTTTGTGGCTGTCCCAGACAGATTACAGGCCTCAAGGATCAAATTAAAACAGTAGCGGCATTAAAACTGTCCTTAAAGTAAAATCCATTTATATATATAAATCTGAAAACTATTATTTTGGCATTGGTACTGTACACCGATCTCAAAATAAAGCCTCAAAATAAAATATTTTTAAGGATTCCCGCTCAGTTCTATTTTGCTTCGATCCAGTCCTCTTTAGCCCAGTCGGGCAAGCGTGTGGAATATTCAAAGTCAGGTCCTTTGTAGCGTAAAGCGTGGAGATACATCACGAGCTCCTTCTCTGTTGGGTCTGGACGTACCAGTAAACATTCAGAGCACAGGTGGTCTCGAGTCCCTGGAGGAGTTTTCTGAGCGGACTCATTTGACTCTGTTTGATTTCCATTTGACGTGGTTGGTAGAGCGTTCTCAGATTCTTTGGGTGAAATGTTAGTGTTTACCGTCTCAGTGCCATTCAGGCTGTTGTCACCAGCACAAGCGTCAGCATGTGTCTCGCCGCTTTCTCCACTCTTGTCAGGTTCAGAGGTGTCCTCTGATTTGTCCGTTTTCTCTGACGTCTTGTTTTTCTTTGCCTCCTGTATCACCCCAATGCAGTCATCTGCAATGTCCAGCAGGTTCAGATTTTCCTGAGAGCGATGTTCTTCTACCAGGGCCTGAACTAGCTCCACATCACTCTTCTCTAAAAGTCCCCCCTTCCCTCTGTGAGCCCCCCAGGCTGAAGACCCGTAGATGGGATCATTGAGGATAGGAAAGCCCAAGTACTGAAGGTGAACTCTGATCTGGTGTGTGCGCCCAGTGAGGGGTAAACACCGGACCACGCTCGTTTTTCCGTTAAAGCTAAGCCTCTGGAAGACGGTACGACACTCCTTTCCCTTTGGGTCAACACGGCAAAGGCCGATTTTAAAGGAAACAACCAGGATGGGCTCCTCACAGATCAGCTCACCCTCTGGAAACTCCCCATCCACTCGGCACACATACTCCTTTTCAACCTGGAAAAAAAAAGACAAAAGAAGAAGTTTTTGGAGAACTTTTAAATCCCCGCTGATGTACGTAATACAAGTCCAACCTGCCCTGAACGTACCTGTCTGTCTCTCACCAGCTGGTCCAGTTTCTGGGACGTCTCCAGCGTTCTGGCAAACAGCAGGACCCCAGAGGTGAGCCTGTCCAGCCTGTGGACCGTGTGAAGCTCAGAAATGCCGTGCTCTTTTCCCAGAATAAAGATCACAGTGTTGTGGCGAAAACGGCCACAGGGGTGCACAGGGATTGAGGCGGGCTTGTCGACCACAAGCACCTCCCCGTCGTCAACCAGGACCTCCAGGGGCTTGCCGACCACGGGTGGCTCATGGCGGTGCACGGTGTTCCTCATGTGGTCATTGTTCTGTGTGCATGAGTACGTGCGAGGGAGAGATTAAACTTTTACGGCCTCAGTCAAGGATGACACCAGGTGGAACAGAAATTTTGGGGATTTGACTCAGTTATCCCTTTCTAAATAGAAATGGATCATGAAAGCTTTGGATATTTAATTCTAATATCTATGGATAAAGTAGCATTCAAATATGAGAGGCATAACCCAAGTTTGTCTTTTGCGTGCAAGGAACAGATGAAACTAATGGTAAAGGGTATTTAGTAACTGATTAAACACATGAATTCACAGACAGGAAACAGATGACACTCACCCTGAGCACCACAGACAAGTCCTCCACCGGTGTCTCGTTGAGCCGTATCCGGCCCTCCTTGGCTGCCCTCTGATAATACTCTATGGACTCGACTCTGAACTCACTCTTAAACACGTCCATGAGGCTCTTCCCAATCCACCGACCTTTGCAGTAGGTTTTGAAGTCATAGTAATACGGATAGACCTTACGAAGGCCACCCTCGAAGTAGTAGGACGTCTCGTCGAAGTGCTCTTGGCTGAAGCTGACGCCGGGGTTGCGTTTCTGCGGCGGGGGGATGTATCTCTCGCCCCGGCGGAGCTTTTTCCCTCCCGCACCTCTCCGCCTCTTACCTCGGCCGCTCGTCTCCGGTTCCTCCGGCTCGTTGTTTTTGCGTTTGCCGGTTTCTGTCGCCTCCGTCGCCGTGCTTTCCTCCACTGGCACCGCGGTGTTTACGTCCGCCGGAGTTGCTGGCGCCGCATGCTCCATCGCCGAGTTGCTGTGTAGATAAGTCAAATGGCAACGTGGAAAGTTTTTTCCCTTATAAGACGAAATGAAGAGGGCCACGCGCCTGTTAACTTTAGTTTTATCTAAGAAAGGTAGCAAAATTCTGAATGACACATTCACGTGCATCAGTCTGAAGCTAAGGGACCTTTTTGCTAGCTGGCGCACAGTGATGACGTTAATATGTAGTGCAACGGGTCCATGTGTAGGTCACACCTCCAATACTTTCTTCTTTTACTTTCAACAGAAATCTAAGGTGGACAAGAGCAAATTAAGTATCTAAACTAAATTATCTACATTTTTCTTTTGTTAACTACTTATTCTCCTTGTACTTAGACTTAGATAAACTTTATTCATCCACAAGGGAAATTTCTTGGTCACAGTAGCTTAGTTGCACAAACACTCTTAAGAACCACAGATGAAAGATTAAATAAAATAAAATAAAAAATAAGCAAAATAAAAGTAAAAATAGTATAAGCAAAAATGTACAAGAAATAGAGACCATACCAACACCTTGCATTTAATGTCAAATTTCATCTTGGTGTACTGCTTTTGTTTCTTCGGTATTTTTGCATTTTTCATTCCCGTAGCTTCACATTATCATGGTTCCATTTCCACCCAGGAAAAAGAAGTCCTGTCACTTATCAGAAAAGAACGACAACAATCAGTTTACATTTAATTTTAGTAGGTTTTATTAATAACTCTGATGTTCATACATAATTACACTATTTGTACAGTTTAAAAATGCCCCAGTTAATTGTGTTTTGTTTTTTTGGCACACATTCTTAACATATGGAACATATTCTTCATACAGTATAAGTACAGAGTAAGAAACTTTCTTTAACACTATATATATATATATATATATATATATATATATTACTTTACCAATTGTTTCTTCAAATTCCTTGGCTTGTTCTTGCACATTTTATGTTCATTGCATTCAAAACCAAATCATTAATTTAAGATTACACACATAGTTAGTATGTATGTGAATTCCGCACCAGCATCCATAACAACATGCGTCGCTTTTATCATAGCAAACATATCGTTGCAAAACTTCACAAGTTTTCTCATTCTCCATGTTCACGTCACTGACTTCAAGGATCCTGGGAACGGGGTAATCAGTAGAGCGGTAGCCACTTATTCAGTCACTCTGTGGTTTAGCTCCCTAGGAAGACTATCTGGTCAAGCAAACACAGCAAGATCCCCCTTGTATGTTGCTAGGTGACAACCCAGTAGAGCAGGATGTAGTTAAAACAGGAGCTAAGTGGAACTGTGAGGAGTGCTACGGGGCTCCAGAGACGCAGCACCAACGCCACCTCCTGCAGGGGCAACCACACTGCAATCAGAGCTCACCTCTGGGGGGAGAGAAGAAGTATATAGCAGCTGGGAGTGAGTGGTGTTTTTTGGTTTAAGATTTAAAAGGGAAAGGTGTTTTCTTACCCCGGCCACTGGCGCCTCTTGTCAGTTAGGGGGACATAGACCACTCCCATCAAAGCTTTCTTGAGGAAGGTGCCGTCGCTCTGCCGATCGTACTGTTCTAGCACCTGACTGCCACCATCAGGGCCCACTGGGAGAACCAGCCGCCCACCGGGCTTCAGCTGCTCCAAGAGCTACCATTAGTGGAAAAACAAAAACAAGGCTTTTAATGTGTGTTGATCATCCAGGTTAAGGCATGAATTCAGTCTGTTCGTTGGAAGTTTAAAACACTTGGTACAGTTCTTTCAGAGACCCAGTTATTGTTTAAACTGCAACTCATTTTAACCATAACTTGTAGACTTAAAAAATAAAGTCTAAGAGAGCTGAGAGTAACAGCCAACAGGCACAAGAGTAAAAGCCAAAACATCCTTACAGCCTTGGGAACATTAGCTGCAGCAGCACCAACATGAATAGCATCATACGGTGCTCCATCTGGGTAGCCAAGTCGTCCATCTCCCACTGAGGACAGAAGTAGGTATGACTTTAACTGTACTGTCTAGCTATGCGGTTTAAACATTAACAACGGAAAGAGGACTTTCATGTTTCCTGACTCACCTACAAGTTTAATGCGTCCAGAGGACAACAGTTCTGGGTCATCACCTTGCACGTTTTTCACTGACATTTGAACCAGTTCGTCGATGTGTTCAATACCAACCACTCTGCCACTGGGTCCTGTCTATAAAGAACAGAAAAATCAATCAGCTGTTGCACTTTGTTGTATATAACTAAGTAGGTGAACAAATGAAATGACATGGTTAAACTTGAACTTACCATTCTTGCAAAGCAGGCAGTGAGATATCCACTTCCTGAACCTACATCCAGTGCAGATGCCCCTTCAGTTAGTTTGTCGCTTAACAGCTCCAATGCATGTGCATGCTGTCAACAAGGAAACCTTTGCTAAATTGAGCGTATGCATACTTGTAAATTAGTTAGTCCTACCAACTGTATTGGTAACTGTATTTGTACTCACCATGTGTGGTGCACTGATGGTCGCTTGGAAGCCTGTTAGAAAAATACCATAACACACATCAAACATGCTTACTTATGAAACAGCTATTATTCTAAAAGATAGCGTGTTGACAGGAGTACCTGATACCACATTACTAGGTAGATGTGTTAGTGTGACTGGCCTGAGTACCTATGGACTGAGGAGAGTCTGCGTATGGGTAGTCTCTAGAGTAGAGACCTCTGTCAGTAGCCAGCATGGCATTGAACACTCTGTCACTGCGAATCACGCCATGATCTGGAGGAGAAAAGGAGAGGAAAGGGCACTGATGTAAATGGACGAATGCAACCCTACGTCTAAAACCTGTCTATGGTGGTCAGTGAAGGTATATGGGAAACAGTATTTGGAGGGGAAAGACTCAAGCCCCTGATATCAGCCTATTACCCCTCAGCCTGCTGATGAGCTCTGGATGTGTTTTGCCGCTGGACATCCACGCCATAGTCCGGGACAGCAGCACACCCATAGGGACAGCCACTACTGCCAGGCGCAACACTGCTCGCATCTCCCACACTGGATCTCCCTGCAGTGACATGACCAGACCCCAGAGTACGTGACACACAGATAATGACTGTAATATGCATGAAACTGCCCGGTTGTATCCTCTCCGTGCTCATTTGGGTAATTAGTTACAGGTCTATTAATCATCCCAAGCAAACTGAGCTGAATGTGGCAGTGCAAATTATTTACAAATTAAACTGGACTTGACAGTTAGCCAGCGAGCAGATGCACTCCTGTTTAGAGCAATAATAGCGAGATAATGTTATACTATGAACACATAATACCACTATATAGTTGTTAATGATGAGTTCACAGCTTTAAATCGAAAAATACTCACAAATACAACAATTCAAAAGAGGTCAGCAGTGCTTGTTTACCTTAGTAATTCGCCACCGTTCCTTCTAACAGAGACTCACTTCCTGGTCCCCTCCTCTGTCAGCAACACCACTTGGCCAATAAGATGCCGTCCTTTGCGAATGAAAACAAAGCCATCCAATCACAGCTCGAAGCAGCTTGATGGGTGGGCACCTTACCCAATCACGTGCCAGCTAATAGGAAGTAGGCAGTCAGTCGTTAAAGATTGTGGGTCATGGATACAGATAGCTAGTGAGGCTAAACTTTAATCTTTTATTCATATATCAGCCGAAATAGCAGAGATTTTTCACACCGGTAAGACATGTTTGTTATTCGTTAAGGTGGTAATTTGAAAAACAGTTGAAATGCACAGCACTGTCCCAGAAAGACACCAGTTTGCTGTTTATGTAAACAGAAATCAGTTCGTTTTTCCTTTGTATTTAAAAACCAAATGTCGCTTGTTTTATGAATATACACGTTTCAACGGAGCGGAAAGACTAACGCCGCTGTCAGAAACAGGCTAACAGTATATGGTTTTATAAATTGATGTTGACGTCTGTTTCACTCAGTGACTGACCCAGAATGATCGACGACTTCGAGAACCAGGAGATCCGGTCCAGTGGGGAGCTGTGGTCCGAAATCTGCTCCAGTCTGCCGGACGTGCAAGCAGAGGCATCGCCAGAGACAAACACGGAGTTCAAAGACTCCTTCCATCCTGCAGCACAAGTCGGAGTGCGGGTCAATGGACAAGCAAATGGGACAAACATCACTTCCTCCGGTGCCAAATGGGAACCTATGGAGGACTCTGAGATATACATAGCCAGTTTAGGTATTTCCTGCTTTCAGCCTCCATTTATCCCTCAAGTCCCTAGTCTCTGCAACATGCTTTATACTGCAAATTTATCCATCTTGGTTTTAAACTTCTGTTCATCTGAGCACAACCAGAAATACTACAGAATTACAATCTGTGTGGACAGAATAGTTTGTACAAAATACAATATACATAGCATACGTGATTAATGCATTGCTGTATGTTTGCGACCATGTTATATGCTTGTTATGTGCCAGGTAAACCCATTTCTTTTAAGAGAGATACAGGTGTACATTGGTTTTGCTTTTTGCAAGTTGTGCTGCACTACTGGTACCGGTTGGGCCCCTGCTGGCGACTTTTCAGTCGATTGAGCATTTTGAATCGACGGTGAGACTCTCATCAGAGAGAGAGACTGCTTTTATCGGCTGTTCATCTTAGTGAACCAGTGCACAAGAATTGAAACGTTTCCTCTTTTGAATGACAGCTACAGACCAGCTTCTGGGTTGGAGACTTGTGTCCTTTCATGCTGGCGCAGAGAGCAGTTGTGTGTAGTCTGTTGTGGCGTGTTCTGGTGCTGCTTTTCTGCCTAGACCAGGACAACATGAGGCGACCCCACAGCTGGTTATTGCAGCTACTTGGTTGATGTCGGCGTCTGGGTCATGAGAATCTACATTTTCCTGTTGTTGGAGGAATTAAAACAATACACAACTGTCCACCTTTACTGTCATTCCACTTACGCAGCTTATTTGTGCTGAATGAATTTACTCTCATCTTATACTTAGGCTGATTTGTGAGTCGCATGACTAATTGGAGAACTAAAGCCATATTGAGAAGTCTCGCATTTTCTAGTTGACCTCCATGTGACGCTATTTCACTGAACTCTACCATGAATTACAGATATGACATTTGACCCAGCAAGTCAACAGAGTCGTTTGTTGTAAAAGTGTTTAGCTGTGAAGCTGTGCAGATGCGTAACACACATTCATGGAGCTATTTATATACGATCAAAAAACTATTTGTGTCTGGCCATTGACCAAGTCTATGGTTGTACACGCTGAAACTAGTCTACATCTTGTCCCTTCACTTAAATTTCAAACTCAACTTTGATGCGACACATAAAATACAGTATTTACTCTTTGCTGCAGAGAACCGCCTGAAAAAGATAAAGGGCCAGTCCAGTGACGTGACCTCCAGGGACATGCTGCGCTCCTTGTCTCAAGCTAAGAAAGAATGCTGGGATAGATTCCTGCATGATGCTCAGACCTCAGAGCTCTTCCAAGGTGGCGACATGGACGAAAGGTAGGACGTCAACAAGCATTATCTTACTGTAGTTGTTTGTCTGCACATTTTAATTATACTTGCATGAATTGTACATTGTAATTTAGTCTTTTATCGTCCACAGTTTCCAGTAACACATGACTCCCAGGCAGCACTCAGTTTCAGAGACTCATCCTAACACCCTTAACTTTTTGTGTACCTCACTTCCCAGTGCTCTCGAACACTTCAAGAGGTGGCTGATCCCTGAAAAAGTGGCCATCAGCGCAGAGGAGCTGGAGTATCTGCTGAGGCCGTCTCAGAATAAGGAACCAGCAGCATCGAATCAAACACTAAACGGAGAGGACACAGAGGCAGAGACACACAACCCAGAAGACGACGACACTCACAACCCAGAAAAATAAGTGGTTCAAAATAGAAACCCTGAAAGAAGAACTAATTTGTCATGTATTCAGATAGGTGACTTATTACCCTGACTCTCATTTGGAGCGGCGTTATGTCATTGCAGTGTTTCGACCAAAGCTTTTGTTCACAGCGGTCAAAAAAGCAATTACAGTCTGTCATCATCCTCTGTATCCCCAGCAACTGAGTGTTAAGTACTTATTCAATCACACGTGTTTTCTCCGCGCCATTCATCCCTTTAAAATATATAATAAAGCATTTGAAATTAGACTTGTTTGTCCTGTAGCGGCAAAATTAGCATCTATGTTGTGTGTATCCTGGCTCTCTACTTTACATACGTATTGCAGATGTTAATGAAGGACCACATGCAGTGTCACGTCACAAATCAGAGCCACAAAGACGTCAGCAGGTCATTATCCAGCGGAGACATAATTTCTCTGTTTTTTTTTAATGAATTGTGACTTCCAGACTATGTGAAGAATGTGATCATATACCAGATAATATTGTAGCTCTGTACCGTATAACATTTTTATTTCCGTCATGTTCCTTTTACATATAAAGTTTTACCTGTGTTTCATTACAAATCATAGAACCGAGTCTGCTTGTTCGTTAATTTGTCTCCTTGTAAGCTTGAAGAAGGACAGTTATGTTTAGCGTTATGTCTGAAATTAAGCATGTGTGCCTTTGTGTCTGTTTAAGGACCAATTTGAGATTATTTCTGGGAGTGAGGACACCGGCTGGTCCTCATAATAGTCTCGCTGTTAGATGGCTAGGCAGAGGACGACAGGGGTGGGGGTTTAGCTTTGTCAGTTAAGAGCAACGTCGTGGGGAGTGAATTGTGTGAATGGAGGTATTCACAAATATAAATGCAGTGTGAGGGAAGCTGCTCCCCGGCAACCTGCCTCCTGATTGCAGTATCTTTAGATGGCAGCAAAGAACCAAATTCAGATGCTGTTTTATAAGCCACAGGTAGTAGACCGCAGCCTGTGAGTTTTAAAATATTGCTTGTGGTTGTGAAGGACCTGTGTGGGAGATCTTCAGACAAATACCATCTGCCTAGAATGGACCAGTCATCTATGTCTAAAATGATTTGTTCAACATGTTATGTTTTTATTTGTTGCAGCTGAGAGGTAGTGTATGCTGCAGCTCTGACCATTACCCTTTCTTAAATGTGTCTAACTTTAAGGAAGTCTGTAGATCACATAATCATTACAGAATATCAGAGTCCTGGACACCGTGTGAAGGGGTTTCCAGGCTGTCTATGGAGGCAGCTCTCAGGAAAGGATGGATAATTTGGTCAATCATTTTCAGAATGAGTTCTAGCCACTGAAAGGAAAGGTTTGGGCAAACTACAGGGCTCAGCAGCACCGTGAACTAAAACCTTCCAAGTGACTACAAATGAATAACCACAAAACCAGAATATCACGAGCCCCTTAAAGGTAAGATGCATAACCGATGCTAGATTGCAGCAATCACCTGAATGTTTAAATTGTAATCTGACATTTAATCAACCTGGGATGATCATCTCAAATCGTGTTCATTTAAATAACTACGGCTAAGGCTCCTTCCTCTAATGTGAGTCAATTGGGGTCCTTGACAAGAAATCCTTAGCAAACCCCTTGATCAGGCCCCTGTCTATCTCCTAGGACACAAAGGAGCGATTGAGCGAAATCAGTCCAGTGCGGCACCAACAAAACAATCTTTGTCCTCATATCTCTTTCAAGTGGGGCACATATTCTGCCTCTTACCTCAATATCATAAAGTGGACTTTATTTTGCTTGTTATTTGCATACTTCCTCACTATTCTTTACGAACAGTCAGTGACAAACCATCAAGGTCTATAATTGTATGAAGCCCCAAGTGGCAGAAAATTAAAACGTGATTACACCCATCCTTGATTAAAATGCAATTTCCCACCCTGCAAGGTGTTAAGAAACCCAGCTGTGATGGCCACTGGGAAAATGAGCATCAACAATAATTTAAGATAGCTTTAATGTCATTCCTTGAAGAAAACACTGTAAACAATTACATAAAGTATGAAAGGGGAATTACGTATTTTTTATAACCTGAACCTTATTTTTGGAATAAAATACAATCGTTTACTCAACCATATAACTTTTGTGTCATTTGGAGTTGTTTGGACGATATTTAGATCCAGCGGAGCACTGCGTATATCCATATAGTTGGAGTGATTGGGGCACCGAAAGCCTCTAAATAACACATTATAACCAATTATAACCTATTTAACCATTATTTTCTTAAGATACACTAGTGCTATCCTCTGTTCACAAAATATTGGTGAAATGAGCGGGTTTCGTGGCATTTAACCCAGAATATCTTGCAATAAACTATTTATTTTTTATTTTTTTATCTATTCTTTTATATTTTCCAAAATATTACAAAGGCATAAATACTGTATATAAAAAATACTTTGAAATGAGAGCACTAGGACTCATTTCCTTGCCACAAGGTTAGAAACCGTGTAGTACTGTGAGTCACTGCATATCATTCACAGTGTGCCCCCTCCTCCTCAACCTCCGCACGCAGCGGAAGCTCTGGTAGCTGCCTCACACCTGTCCAAGACCATAAGTGACCCTGCAAGTCTCCACACACACAACACAATCTACACTCAGATCTACAGGTGCAGTCACCAACCTAAAAGAAATTCCACCCAGAAAAGAAGACTAAATCCCAACAGCAGCAGCAGCAGCAGCAGCAGCAGCTTAAGCTTCAGCCTATGCGCTGTTGATGGGTTCCTGCAGAATGTGGCCACAGGAAACAGGAAATGATGACGGAAAAACATCTCTGGGGCTGATCTCACTCACATTTGCGAACATTCAGCTTCTGTGCAGATTTTTGTGATGGGAGACAGTAACAGTGGTCACACAGTTCAGTTCAGTAAATAAAGAAAGACGTCTTTTCTTCCAGGAACTACACCAGCTCATGAATCAGTAATGTCCCCTTGGATATCTGGGAAGTGGATGCAATGTCTTGGTCGACAACAGCCGAGGGCGTTTTAGCCGTGAACTTTAGGGCAAGTGAAATCTGTCAAGGGCGATAGGAATAACCGCCCTCACCCTGCGTTCAATGCAACAACATAAAAAAAAAAAAAAAAACGTGGCTCCATCAGGTGGACGTTTAACGAGCCACTTGTGCCTGATAAGTGGATGGACACATGTGAGTGTGACTGCTCTGCATGTGTCTCTGGTGGCACGGTGAAAAAGAAGTCTGTGCCCGTCATGTGCCACACACTTTGGTTGGAGTGCAATAAACACCGCGGAGGTTCTGACTCATCAGACCACCAGATCCAGCACTACAGTGACCACTACAAGACCCCGAGTTGGTAGCATTTTCATTACTTAGTTGATATTGTAGCGACAAAAGAAATTAGATTCTCTACACGAAATAAAGTATGAAAGAAAGAAAGAACAGCCCACCTGGCCTCCTCTGAGGAACTCACAGCTCAGCAGTCCAGTGGTTCCACCAAAATGGGCTCCCATCGACCACAGTCTTCCTCAGTGTCCGGATGAATCCCGAGGAACAAAGCAGCGTATGGAAGGAGAAACTGTGTGCTCTGCATTAACACCAGATTCTGTGTTATTTTGGATGCAAACTGTTTTGATGAGTCACAAGCAAAAATCACACCCAGAAAGTGGCGTGTGAGGTCAAACGTAAGAACAGTTAGGTTTAAAAAACAGAAAGAAAGTTTTACTTTTCTCTGACTTTTTTATTCTTTTACTTCACTTGGCCAACAAATATAAAGCCAGAGGGTGAACTACCCAGTCTGTTCTTTGGTCTTGTACCTATGTCATGTTTTGTCACTAGTCAGATAGATCACAGTTATGTACTGGCACCTTATAGTTTTGAATTATACTTTTTTTTTTTTTTGTATTAAGAGAATGAAGGCAGCATTTATAAGAAAAATGGCCAGGAAACCCAGAAACATGCTTTAGCTGATGGGACAAAACAAAAAAGAAGGGGTGGTTGGGATTTTTATGTAAATAGCAACAGTGATAAATAATATCCTGAACAACTAATACCTTCAAGAATAATTGGATTACATTCAAATTCAACCCAAAGCTGTTAATAATGACCTTGTAAGCAGTGAGCATTCTGCGCACACAATCTCATCACAATTACCAGCAAATCCGTCCAAACCGAGTGCCACACTTTAACTTCTCGAATTTGACCAGAACAATTAATGTGCACAAAATCAAGGTACGATAATTATGATCTTTATGGACATCCTCATTAGCTTCACAATCTGCCTTCTCGCTCCCTCAAGTAGTGCTGTGCTGATGAATTTTGTCTTGGGCTACCCTCTGCTGATACTCACGCTGGTTTTGTGTGGCACCAAGACTAGCAATTTTTAAATTACTTCTAGTATTGTGAATATTTGATGTGCGAGGCGCCTGAGAAAGATCATGGCTTGTTTCTTAATTGTTCAATTTGTATTCCATTTCCCTGACGCCGGTTTCTTGCTGTGTTAGTCTAGGAAGTGGCTGCGCTGTGAAGGAGCTCGGAGATGGAAATATGAAATCCTTCATTCAGAATGAGCCGGGGCAGGTGGGGGAGCCGCAGATTAATCAAGATTGTCCTTCTTATTGGCATTTTTATTGATAAAGTGTATCAGGTTAAATTTAACATAACATGAGCGATATTATCAGAGGAATAATATCATAAAATGTGTCAGTGTCACTATAAATTAACTGTATAAAACCCCAGATATATTAGAAGCCCCTTTAGACACATTATAGTGATTCCATGGAAGATAACACACCATAAAAACAGAGCAAGGTCATTATAAAGTTCTTATTTATTAGCAGAACTGGTTTGCAGTTCCCAAGAGGAATATTAAAGGAGATTTTAATGATTTTAGAAGGCATCTTTTTTTTTCTTCTTTCCAACGAGAGGTGACTCACGCACATGAATGCATACTGTATCCTCTGTAAGAGAGAGAGAGAGAGGGAAAGAGCACAACCCTTTATTCTGAAGCAGAGCGGGCTGCAGGGAAGAAGTGAGGCTGCACAATAGTGGGGACCCTTGCGGAGAGAGGACGCAAACAGGTGCTTGGACTCGTATCTCTAAGAGGTATTTTACTTTTTGAATTTTTTGGGAATTGTGAATTGCTTTGCTTTAAGAGCATAAATAGTGTTAAGTTTAAAATGTATCATGTGGTGTGGGTTAAGTTGTAGTTATGTGGATTATTATTCATGAAGTCAGAGTTTTTAAGAAAAGGATCTGATTTAACCAGCTTTATATGGGGATTACAAATACTATGACATTATGCCAAATGCTTTGGTCAGGATGTCTTGCTCAGCCTGAGTAGGTCATTAATACGCACCTATCCATCCTTTTCATTATGATGAAAATCTAATGAGGCTGCTGCCACCTTTATTTAGAACCTGCTCAGAATTTAGCCAATCTGACAGGATTAATTCTGTGATGCTTTTTTTTTACGAATGAAACTGGTAAATAAAAACAAACGTGTGTGTGACCGCAGGCGTTATTATGTAAAAGCTATTCTAGTACTCATTTAAAAAAACTAAAAATAATTGTGGAGACCAAATCTTGACACCATCGCGGCCGGATCTCTGATTCTGCTGTCACAGGATGTGGGCATTCATGCCCAATCACAGTCACATAACATAACGTGTGATTGTGTAGCGCCCTGTGTAGATTATGTGCGCAGATGTTTCCGCAGATGTTCAGGTTAAAGCGAGCCAAAGACAAGCTCGCATGGATCGGACTGGTGCGTTCTGGCTGGATGTGAAACCCATTGCAGCAAAGAGGGGACGGAAAATATTTAGAGAGGAAATGAGAAATAAAAGGTCAGAATAAACTGTGTCACTGTTGTTGGAAAGAGCGTAGAAGCTTTTTGGTGAGATCGATTGGCTGAGAGATTTGAAGATGGTCACTAATGAGGCTTTGCAAAATTTGTAATTTCTACAGATTTTCTGTCTCAGTAAGAACCCACTCTGTTTACAGTAAAAATGATGTTTAATAAGGTATACAGATATGTCAGAGGAGTCAAATCTTAAGCAAAATATGTGTTGGTAATTTGAAATAAATTTCTTATTATTCATCCTGCTTCTGTAGCTATGGACTTGGAGAAGTCACTGAATCAATCCAGGGGGAACTCTTCAGCTCCAGCCTCGTCTTCATCTCTATTCTCGCCTGACTCTTCCTTCTCATCCTCCTCCTCTCCCTCCTGCTGCAACTCCTCTCAGCCCATCTACTCCACCTCCCCGTTATCAGCTCCTTCCTTCTCCGGTCTCGACCTCCTGTTCAATCTGAAGCTTCTCTTCATCCCTCTCTACTCTGCCGTGGTCCTGATTGCGTGCGCCGGCAACCTCCTCCTTCTATTTCTCATCTGGCACAACAAAAAAAGACACAACACTACGAATTTCCTCATCAGCAACTTGGCACTCGTTGACCTGGTAATGTGCATCTTCTGTGTCCCTTTGACGGCATCCTACGCTTTTGACAAACGCGGATGGGTGTTTGGATACCACATGTGCCATTTTGTCACTGTCATGCAATCTGCAGCTGTCTATGCAGCAGTCTTATCTCTCATGGCCATTGCGGTGGATCGTTATGTTGTTGTAGCTTACCCCATCCGCAGAAGAGCAGGATGCCAGTTCTGCTGGGGTCTCGTGGTCATGATTTGGCTGTCCTCTCTGGCTTTGTCCACACCTACTGCGCTGCACACAGTCTACCTGGACCTGCGGGCTGCAGGCCTGCAGATGGCGGTTTGTGAGGAGTTCTGGGACGGCCAGGAGCGAGGACGCCTCATTTACTCCTGTTTCATCCTCTTCTTCTCCTACTTTGTCCCCCTGGCTGCTGTGTCCATATCCTACTGCGCTATATCCTATCGACTGAAGCAGAGGACCACGTCGAGTTTGACAGCATGCCCAGAGCTGAGATCTGCACGGGGTGTCTGGGGTAGAAGGAGGAAGAAGACCTTCTGCCTGCTGCTGGTGTCGGTTCTCTGTTTCGCCTTCTCCTGGCTCCCGTTACAGGTACAGATGGATAAATGGAACATAAATAAATTCTTTATGGCTTGGTTCCATATTGTGAGAAATGCCTCTGGCAACTTTACAGACAGTTAGAAAGATAAATGTCAATTTTATGCCCTTGGGTGAAGATAGTAGTATTAGCATCCATAGCAGGTTAGCTAGACGGTCTAGCTCTGTCAAAAGGTAAAAGAAAATTCAACTTACCAGCAAGCGGCTGGAAAATAAAGCTAAAAACCACAGCAACTCAAATGGCCATAGCTCCAAAAGCGAGTCAATCGCATTGATGTCCATGTTAAATGTTAGCAGCAACATTCCTGCAAGGAGTGAGATTATACGACTCAACCGTTTTAAATTACATAAAGGCTTAGAATGATGCATAATTAAGACCACCCTATAGGTTCCAGCACAAATTCTTGAATTTCCCCTGAGATTAATAAAGTATCTATCTATCTATCTATCTATCTATCTATCTATCTATCTATCTTCATGGTGGTTTCGTCCATCTTTATGTAAATGCTTCCCAGTACTAGCAGCTAACTAAGACATTATATGTATGTTAAGCTAACCTAATTTTATCTTAGCAAATCTCCAACTCCTAACAAGAAAACAAAAATGTTTAACAAAAGTATAACTGTTTCTTTCTCAGAGCCAGTACCTATTTGTTCTTTAAATTAATGCTATAATAACATTTCCTTTAAAGGTGGTGAACCTGATTCGTGACCTGGACACAGACTTCTCCATCTTGGGGAAGAATTACGTGAACGTCATCCAGGTATCCAGTCACCTGTTCGCCATGAGCTCTGCCTGCTACAACCCCTTTATTTACGCTTCACTGCACAACAAGTTCCTGTCCTACTTGTGCCACAACTTCATGTCCCGGAGCAGGGGGAAAGGCAAGGACAGGGCTCGAGGCTCGAGCATCCTGACAATGTCTCACAGAGTGCCGCGCGTTCACACTTCCACCGTTGTAGCAGATTTGCCAGGTGCTGTTATAAGCAACATGGTTCCGCATGAAAACTACATTTAAGCAGTTTTTTTTTTCTCATAAAAGGGGCAGGAATTTTATCCATGCGTGTTTTCTGCAGCTCAGCTGGATGAAACCTGCTGTGCGATGTCGCTGAAATCAGATCCGATGCAGTTTATTTTCTTCTCTTCAGATTTAACCTTTGAAGAAAGCTTCATGGTGACAGACAAATGGAGCGAAAAGAAAATGAGTTTGCAATGGTTTCCGGCAACAATATGTACAGCTTATTATGGTCACAAACAAACACAAGTGTAAAAATATCACCCTGCTATGATTGAAAGGATTTCTCTGTGATATGATGTATATTTCTGAAAAATGTGAATGCTCTGAAATTGTACAGAAAAATACGCTATTGTTAGATTAGAAATCCAGATAAGTGACTTTGTAATATTCCCATCTTATTGCTGTATTGTATTCTTCCATAGTTCACCATTATTTGCCATGTTTGTCCACCTTAACAGATAATGTATTGGGTTGTCTTTACGTATGGTACATGTGTAATATAAAGTCCGTTTTGTCCAGTTTTGCTCAATAAACAAGTTTATGTAAATTGTCTTCCCTGTTTCATTCATTTCAAGCTGGTTAAATTAGGCACATGCAGAGCTTCTGTGATAATGAATAAATAATGCACTTCTGTCATTCAGCTCAACCTTGAGTCGCTGAGCGCTTTTCACACTTTCAGCTGTGACATTTGGGGAACACAACGTGTGCACAGAGTCTGCTGTGCGTTGAAATGTCAACTTTGAGAGGACGAGAGAAAAAAAGATTACTGTCCATTGCACTATATATATACAGTATGTATATAGAGAGAGATAGATTTAAGATTAAATAAATGATATGTACAAAGTTTATGATTCACTGGACTTACTGTTCTAAGTAAATTCAAAAGATGACACATAAGTTGGATGTATCTGAATGCAGACTATAAAACTAAGCCAACAGCTAAAGCTGATTACTTGCTGACTACAGATTCTCTAACGCTGTCAAAACCAGAGGTGCAGAACAGTTACCCAAAATCGAGCAGTGAAACGAGCTGTCTGGTGAGTAAATGCATCGTTGCAGAGTTTCCCAGCAACTCCAGAACTCATTTATGAGTCTTGGATGTGTCGTGACCCCAGACATTTCAGAGCTGGCACTCTGTAACAAGCGGCAGTGTGAACGTGATGATGGCATTTTTTCTGTATGTTCTCCATTACAAGAGTACGAATGGACTGCTATATTTAAATCAACCTTAGAGACAATCTACCACATCAAGCAAGCCCAAGTATAGTTGTATACTGCAAACATCAGTATAACTCATCATCCAAGTTATGATAATGATGTGTCTCTAGTGAAAGCAACCAAAAAAAAGATTAGATAGAGACAAACTGAAAATGCTTATATATATAATAACAAAGATGCAAAACTAATGCTTCTGACAGTTGAGAACCATCATTAATGTTTATGAGTGTGTCCTATGACCAGACCCATCCACCTCAGAAGAGCCCAGGGATGCAGGAGCAAAGGCTGCACCATTGCGCCGTCCTTTCCTGTTTCCAAAAAAGGAAAGGACAGACAAAGGTGTCAACATGAATATTTTACCAGATTCTTAGTCAGTGGGGGAAAAAAATCAGGAGAAGCTGGGTCATGTACTCTAAAAAGGATGATAGCTTGCACTGCTTCTGCCGCGAAATGTTTTCAAAAAGAGGTTCCAAATTGAATAGGGATGGACTAAAGGACTGGAAAAATGCAAACCACTTGCTCAAGGTCCATGAGGATAGCCAGGAGCACAATGCCAACATGGCAACATGGAAAGACATGGAGGTCCGTTCAGCAAAAGGGCTGACAGAAGATAGACAAGAGATGGCACTTTTTGAGGCTGAAAGAAAAAGGTGAGGTTTTACATCGATTGACTTTAAGAGATTAAAACAAACCAGACTCCTAGAAGGTCGTCTCCGAGAAGAGGTGGAGCTCATGGCTAAATTTGATCTGGTGATGAAGCAGCATGTCAGTAGGGTGGAAAGTGGAGCTGGCAGTCATTTCCATTATCTGGGCAAAAATATACAAAATGAATTGATAGACTCCATCAGTTCAAAAATACTGGAAGCCATTGTGAAAGAGATCAAGACATCCGAATATTTCTCCATCATTTTAGACTGGGCGCCTGATCTGAATCATAAGGAACAGCTCCCTGTCATAGTCAGGATAGTCATCATGTCAAGCATGTCAAGATCAACCAGATGGGATAGTGGGATAAAAAGTATTGAGGGAGTAAGATATCAGGCTAGGCAAGTCAGAGAAAGGCTCTTCTTAAGGTGAGGGAAACAACTGCAGGCTCTGTGGTAAGAGCTGAGGTCCAGTCTTTGGCTGAGGAGATTGGATCTTATCGCTTTTGCATTTGTACAGCTACTCAGCAAGAAGTCCTCAGCAAGATCCACTATGTGAGTGAACATTCACCCTGCATGCAGCTAGATGAGGCAGTAGACTTGCTGAAGAAAGCCAAAGACGCCCCCATGTCCTCCAGAAACGCTGGCTTTTCTGACGCACAGATGCAAACAACAATTGCAAAGGAAATGTGTAATGAAATTAATACAGAGGCTGAGCTAAAACAAACTTCGGCTATGAGTCCCCAAGTGAGGATGCACTGCAAAAAATGGATCTGTTAACTTTGCAACTCTAGCTGGCACAATTGCAATTTACAGATAAATCAAGAGGAGCGCGGGGGTGGGGGACGGGGGGCGAGGAGAAGCTCCCGGGCCGCATCCTGTCTGGCTGCTGCTGAAAGAAGCTTTTCTAAGCTTAAACTCATTAAAACGTACCTTAGGTCACCGTGATGCAAACCCGTCTCCAATGAGTTGCCATATGATGATGTCATAGATGACTTAATTGTTTAATCTAGGAAAGTACAACTGTACCAGGAGAGGTGAGGTTGAGTAGGTAGTGGTTAATCACTCTCGTGGATGCAGTAATAAAAATCACCACTAGAGGCCTGTAAAATGCCTTTTTTTTGTACATAGTTTTGCATATAGTTGTACTATAGAAGTATTTTACATAGTTAGAGTAGAGTTATTGTGTGGTTATTTAAGTTGTTTGGTGTTGTTGATTGTTGTATTAAATTGCTATAATCTATTTCTATCATATTATTATTTATTTGTTTACAGGATTTTTATGTTGTCATATAAAATCTCGCCAAGGACGTCGCATTAGGTAGGGCCGGCTCTGCTGTTGACTAAAGCAATTACATCAGAAAACAGCACAGGCAACCATTCAGACTGGTGTCCACAAAACCAACAGTCAATCAAACACAGCTCCTTTATTTGTCTGCACAATTATTTTTTTTTTTTTACATTATTTTGGATCTTAAAGCAGAAAGCCATCCAATGCATATAATTTAAAACTTTAGAATTCACAGATTTTCCTGCCCGTTTACATTAATGTGACAAAACAGGACAATTTAAAAAAAATCAAGTCAGTGTTTTAGTGACTGATGACTGAGGCAAATCCCACCCACGGTTTGACAGCCAAAGTGGGGGCTGCTTGTTGAATATTATATTATAGAAGCTCAACAGTCTGCTAATGAAACTGACCTCGTTCACTCTTATACGCAGATCATGCTTCCACTTAAACTTAAGTCTGATTGTGTCTTGAACACATCATATAAATGCAAATGTGTATTAACAGGGTCTTCTCATGCAAATATTAATGATCTCGACGTACTAAAGTGTGTGCTCGATGTATGAATGCAGGACCGATGAGGGTACTCTAACATGCAAAGGCTGTTAAGGTTGTTTCCCTGAACTCTATGCATTTGTAATGCTCAGAAGAAAAACTAAGCTGCAGCACACCAAGGAAATGACATGATAGAAAAAAAAAAGTTCTTAAAAGGCTTTGGACTACGGCTCTGATGTCTACTCTAAGTGTCTGAAGATAAAACGGCAAGCAACAAACAAGACAAGTCTGGGGTAACCTTTCAGGGCGGTTGTAAAAGGAGAAAACGATTTACAGACTTTCACTTGCCATTGTGTACTTTACTCTCTCTAGACTCACAGGAGTGTCAGATTTTTATTTTTACAAATGGCTTACATGATGTCACAGTCATGTGGAGGATGAAGCGCAGAGAGAGGTTTGTTAAAAAAAACACAATAGTTATTAAGGAATTTGATAGAATATAAAATTCCACTTCACTTTATAAGTTATGTCTTCTTTCTCCTGCTTATGAGGAGGAACTGGAACCAACCCTTTCTGAATTAAATCAGAAATCTTTTAAGCAGAACACCGTAACAAGCATAAAGTGTAGCACCATACTTGATTTCCTTTATAATTTAGCAAGAATAACAAGAAATTTCCTGAAGACAGTGTCTGTGATTCAAAACATTACAGTGTGTCCAGTCGTATGAAAGAGCAGAAAGACACAAGAGACAAGAGAGCAGTGCAAAATTGGAATGAGTCAGTCTGAGGAGAGCCTTGCAGGTGTGTAATTTAAACACCTCAGGACCTCCATGAAATACACTTTCTTTCTGCACAATTCCTGTGGCAACCTGAAGGTACAGTAAGGAAATCCCATTTGATGTGATTTCCTTACCTCCTCTGACAGTTCTGACACATGGGTAAGTCATTTGTTGGAAGGGCTTCAGGGGCAGAGGCAGTTTTTCCTCTTAAATATATTGCATTTTATCTTATTTGGCAAATGGCTATTGATTTAATAGGGCTCAGTTTGTCCTCCCTGCTATAAGGGGAAGTAAAACTAAAATCTGTGGTTCACATCCCATCTGTATCTGTTTGACCATAAGTGTTGCATTCCTGCCAGCTTTCACTGATTTCAATCCATCATTCATTATTTCTGAGTTGTATGTAGGCTACATGGTATAGTCAGTCAGTCATCTTCTATACCCATTTAGTCCTGTTAGGGGTCACGGGGGTCTGCTGGAGCCTATCCCAGCTGTCATCGTGTGAGAGGCAGGGGTACACCCTGGACAGGTCGCCAGTCCGTCGCAGACTACATGGTATAATATATATATATAAAGTGAGCACCACCCAGAGATGTTCTTAAACAAAAACTATAGCCTACTTCCCCAACAGCTGATAAACTGAAAAAGCTTCTTGGATGAGTGGTTGCCTTTGTCCTTGATTTGTGCTGTGTATATGTCACCAAGATGTCAGCAGCAAATCCTTTCAGTCCTGTAAGTTATTGAGGTGATACCTTCATACATCTCACTTGTTTGTCCAGCACATCTCAAAGATGATTGTTTGGACTGCAATCTGAGGAATTTGGAGGCCAAGTCAATACTGCTAACTTGTTGTTTTGCTCCCCATATCATTCCTGAACCATTTTTCCTTTAAGGCAGGGCACGTTATCCTGCTGAAAGAGAGGCGACGGCCATCAGAGAATTAGTATTTCCATGAAAGGGTATACATGCTCTGCAACAATGCTTTAGGTAGGTGGTAGATCTTCTGCATAAGTGACAGGACCAAGGGTTTCCCAGCAGAACATTACCCAAACATTACCTGTCACTTGCTGCCTCCACTGGCTTGCCTTCTTCCCATAGTGCATTCTGGTGCCAGGTGTTCCCCAGGCAAGTGACGCAAGTCACTGACGTGATGTAAAAGAAAATGACATTCATCAGACAAGGCTGCTTTCTTCCATCGCTCCATGGTCCAGTTTTAATGCTCACATGCCCATTGTTGGTGCTTTCTTCGATGGACAGTGGTCAGCATGGGCCCCGACTGGTCTGCAGCTATTCAGCCCCACATGCAACCAACTGTGATCCCCTGTGTATCCTGACGCATTTCTGTCAGAACCAGCATCGACTTCTTCAGCAATCTGGGCTCCAGGAGCTCATCTGTTGAATTGGACGACACGGGCCAGCCTTGGTTTCCCACGTGCATCAATGAGCCTGTCTCTTGCTCACCACTGTTCCTTCCTTGGACCACTTCTGATAGACAGTGACCAGCACAGACTGTGAAAACCACACAGGAGCTGCAGTTTTGGAGGTGCTGACCCAGTTGTCCAGTCGTCACAATTTGGTCCTTGTCAAACTCGCTCAAATACTTACACTTGTCCATTTTACCAGCTTCTAACACATCAACTTTGAGGACCGAAAAGCATAATCAGCGTTATTAACTTCACCTTTCAGTGGTTATAATGTTAAGCCTGATCGGTGCGCATCCACTGCTAACATGAGCTTCCTTCCTGACAACTGCAGTATTCCTTGGTGTGCTCCCTGTTTGGGAACCATGTATTCTGTACTGGCAATGGTACTATCACTGACTTTTGAAGCCCGTTTGAGGATGATGCACACAGACATGCAATCACACTAAATAAGCTGTGAATAGAGGCAGCTGAGCTTTCTGACTCTTATAACACACATGCTCGCTGTTACAGATGCAAATGATTTACCTGCTCGTGGGATTCAGGTCCTCAGAAGCTGATTGAGTGGTGCCAGAGGCGTCATAAATATTCATAAGGCGCCTGATTATTGAAGTTAGATGATTTACTGTATATCTACCCCGTGCCTGCTTTTGAGATGCTCCCAACTCATGTCTTTCTCGCCACAATCTGCAGGTAAATGGGGCCCGTAAGCCGCTCGGGTGGTGAGAAGTGAATGAATTTGCAAAAGGTGAACAAAAAGTGAAAGGGCTGAGGCGATTAAAGTAAAGCAAACAGGGATTTATGTGAGGAAAATGTTTTTTGTGTTTTCCGAACGCAATAAATGCTGAGGAAAGAAAAATTGACAGGTGAATGATCAGATGCGGGCTAGGTGCATGAAGAATGGATTGGTGTTTGGCAATCATTGTTCATGTTACACATTAATATCAAGATTAATATTTGAAACCGTTTACAGTCCTTTGATCATTTGATAAAAGATATAATAAAGATAAAAATGTATTGTCCGAGTGAGCCACCATGTGGACAACAACTGTTACTACATCTATCAGTTTTTTAAATAAATGAATACGAAAAGAAAAAAAATCTCTCACAACTGTGTTCAAACTCATATATTATTTATTACAATTAAATATTTTTCTTATATTACAGAGGTCCATTTGAAACCATACAAATAATCTGTGCTGTGATTAATATTTCCAAAAAAGCCATGCAAAGAATATGAACATAAACTCACAAAAGAAGAAGCAAAGTTCAGGTTTTTGGACACCTGGGAATGAAACTAAATTCATTTTTCAACACCCTCCTTCCCTCTCTGTCGCTCTTTTTGGTGCAAATGTTTCTTTGTGGTGATTAAAGATCAGACCTCATCTGACAAAAATGAAAGGCATTCGGAAGGTACGAAAAAAAAAAAAGGAACTACGTCTCATTGCGGAGAACTCTTGGAATAAATACCGGTTAATGGGAACAGGCACGGAGGACCAATTAAGACATAAGTATCACACACCTTGATTAAACATAATTAGTTTGCTGAGTGATTCCTAAGGGCATGATATGTATTGTGTGCACATTTCCATGTCTGATCCAGAGGGCGGACTTTAAACTGCAAATCAAGCTGAATCTGCTTTGTATTATTTTCCTGCAGCATGGTGGATTTACTGCATGTACGCCATCCATAAATACTCAAGGAAATATTTCAGTCAGTTAATAGATGTCGCCACCTTTTAGATAAAGACCTTTGCCTTACAGAAATGTTTTGGTTTTTTTTCTTTTTAGATTACAGAACTGAATTGACCAGCATGAAACTCTGGTGAGGCTTGTTTCAAAGTCAAATATTCATTAATCAAACTACATTTTCTGAATTAAAACACAAAATGAATTGCCTTCACTCTGGGGAGTAAAGCAGAAGTAGGCCGGATGTGGGCATTTTTAAGCGATGCCACACCCCAAATCTATCTTTTGACTATCAAATACTTCTCCCCTGTGCTCGTGGGTGGGTGTAAATAGTATGTAGTTTCCGCCTTCATATAAAACAGCGGCTGTGGTCAGCTGATGACATTTCAGTGGTATTTAAACACCTACACTGTATGTCGTTCTGTAATCAAGTTTCATCCGTCAGAATTTCTCCCCATAGTCCCAGACTCCTTCCCTTCGTGTTATGCAATGATTAGCAAGGAGCTGGGTCTTTATCTGTATGTTGTCTGGAACATAATGAACATTCAGCTGAGAGCTGGATTATGATTAAGTGGTTCACAAAAGTTTCCGTTTACATTTTGGGGAAACTAGTTGCGAGGCAAATTCATTGCAACAGACATAAATTAAAATAACTGCAGTTTCTGTAATTCCAGACGGATAAAACAACAAACTAAAAGGAAATGACTGACATTTTGGGAATGCGTCTGCCTTTAAATAGCGTTGTGTTTACCGTGTTAATGAGAAAAGGCCATATGAACAACCCACTCTTGATGTATTCACAATCTCATAAGTGGAAATTTGTGGGTCACTTCATTTCTTTACGCGTCTATGCATTTCCTTAAGTTACCACGTAGTTAGCTTGCTAAGCTAAACAAAGGCTTGGTGGCTTGTACATGCTAACATTAGCCTAGCAGTGTGCTCACAAACTATGGCTGAATTATTTGAACATGACTTTCCATGTTTGAAGGCAGTGTAAACCTTTTCTTTCTGGAGAATTACATGAGGGGATGTTCCATATTTGTGTGTCAAATATGAAGCTACGAGCTTAGCTTATCTTCAAGCTAACATACACTTTTACAGATTAAACAATAAACTATACTTACAAGAACACAATTATTATAGGTGGATTTCCTTCCCCTTTCCTATTTCATACTGCTTCAAGTTTTATGCAAAGCTAAGCTAAGAAGCAGTTGTTCTGTATTTAGCGTATTGATATCAGATCAGTATCAATTATCCTCTCATGTAACGTTCTGCAAAAGAAACGGCGTGACACAAAATGCCAAACTGTTCTTTTAACTGTCATCTAGTCTTCACTTGTTGTATGTTTTGATAATTAAACCCTCTTAGAATATGACTCAAACCCGTCAAAGTTAAAGTGTTGATCGAGATTCAGGTCATATAAGATCACACTGAAATGCATCTCAAGCATTTAGGAATCAAGATCAGCTCACTTACAAGCTTCACAACCCCAGACTCGGATCAGTACACATTTCTAAATGAAAGGCTGGGAATGTTCTATAAGGCAGCAAGATCAAGGGCACAGGCTAATGGTAAGGTACGGTAATCATCGAAGCATTCGGCATTTAAAGGTGAAGAGGCAAAGCTTTATCGTCTGAGGAGAAGTGAAAGGAGAATGACGGGAAGCTGGGAGAGGCCAAGGTACATTTTGGTCCTGCAGGTTAAGCATTTCTGATCACATCTTAAAGCACACGTCCTTCAAAATGTATCTAAGATCCTTCCAAATACTCCATATGTGTCCTCCAATCTGCTTAATTCAACGTCTCAACACGACATTTAATAGGCTTGTACTGGGTAAGCAAACTCAAACACAGAAATACTATCGCAAATGACTCACACACTTTTCATCTTAGACAGCGCGGCTAAGAGGGAGAGGCTGGTTCAGCCTCCTTTCTAATCAGGAATGAAAGCCACTCATCTAAATCTCTATTCTTTAAAATTAGCATTTGAAAATAAATTAGATTTTCTCGGTACAGAAATAAATACATATCTTTTCTCAAACGTAGGAACGAATCATCATCACAGATCTAAATGCTACACTGAATACATTACTCACCAGCTCATCAGTGAAGAAACAAGAATATAGGTGACTAACTGATGCCATCTGCCATAAGCAGACACTCACCCAGATATTTAAATGCAAATATACAGTTAGCTGAGAACAGAGTCAAATCACACCTCTGACAAACAGCTTTGACAAAGTAAAATATTCCTCAGAATTGGCATAACAAAAATCCCCTCAACGCTCGGCTCGCTGGACATCTTCACACTGCGAAACCAAACAGACTAAACTGTGCTTTCTTTGTAGAGTGCAGGTCTGTCCTACAGTGTGATGATCATCACTGAATATAGATGATTTCTCAGAAAATTCATGAGAAATGTAGCCAGCAACTTCCCCAATTTCAGTGTTTGCCGCGATTGTACTTGATCAGAAGTCTCTAATTGAATTTAAATCAAACCTGGTGATCAAGAACTTTCCTCACAGCTACTGTATGCTTGGGGTCTACCACGGATATCTTCAGACCAGCCACAACTACATGGATTACATGAATGTAATGGAAAAGGTGAATATTTTGGGAAATGTGCTTGCTGATAGACGAGAACATTGATACCACTTCATTGTCTGTAAGTATATGAACTGGGAACCCACTGACTAATGTCTAAAAACTTAGCATCTGGAAGCAACAACAAGTGTTTCAGGGCTTTTTATGTAGCAACCTAACGTCCGGAAAACAATAGATATCTGGGCCAAGACAACCTCAGAGATGAGAACAGACTTAAGAGAACATAGTTAAGAGACGATGTCTACGACTAGAAAGTTTTCATTCAGTTAACAGTTTAGTTGAGTGCATTTGGTTTGTTTCCTTGCCACAGCGTATGACGGGGCGTTGTGCTTTACCCGCTTGCTCAACCGCCACCACGACAGAAACTACAGGTTGTTGTCCATGCTGGCCTACATATTGGGTGTATACATATGCAAATATCTGTTTATATAGACTGGGAAGAATATTGTGTCGGCAGTTAGCTTAGCTTAGCACGAAGTTATGTTGACGGGCTAGTGGTAGCTAGGTAACTGTACAGACGTGAGAGTGTTTATCTCATCATTCAATGCTCTGCACATAAAGAACCAAGCACATTTCCCAAAACGTCTAACTGCTCTAACAGTGCCCGAACACGGTTGCGTGTTCCAGAGGTTTTCAGTAAAACTTCTGCATGTCCTGCTCTTAGAAGGACACCAAGCAACTGCAAACTACAGTAACAAAAAATAAATGTCCTCAGCCACTAACAAATTTCTTTGTTTCTCATCTCTCCACAAGGATCGGTGTGGCACAATATGCCTCACATTTTCATTGTCCTATCAGTGTATCTGATATCTGCCAGGCAGATTGTAGAATCACATACGTCGGCTTCTCTGCATAACTATCAAATGTCACATTTCTAAGAGCTACAGTAGCATTTTCTACAGCAGAGTACGTTCCAGGTTCTTCACATAGCTGCTACGACGCCAGAGAGCCACGTATGATAAAGACCGTTTACCATTACATTTACTTAATAAATGTATGGCATTTGAGTATGAACAACAGATTTCAAAACAAAATAAGGTCTCAATCCTTCACCCTAAACTCCATGTCCTCTCTCTCAGAGGTGGCGGGAAGCTAATCAATATTCCTGGATGATGAATCCAGGATAACATATCTCACATCCTGTAGCATAATAATGTGTCACGGCCTGTCAGATACTACTGCAGGTTTTTGAGGAGGCGTCCGTAGCGGAAGTCGTAGACGTGTCGACAGAAAAACACCAGCTCCGGGTCGACGTCTTCGGGCACACAGTGGTGGGTGGGCATGGCGTTGCCAACAATAGGTGGCACCACAAGGGAGGCGGCGCTGTCGCTTACGCCCTCCCTACGGCGTTTTACCAAGGCACAAAATCTGGACGGAGCACAAACAGAGGACATCAAACTCAATCACTCAGAAAAGCTGTAACAGTGTTTCTCAGCGGCTTTAAGCTGAGAAGACAGGAATCCTGCATGCGTTTTAAGTTAAACATTATGCATTTTTTCCGTTAATCCAGTGAGGGGCTTGAAAGGAAAAAAATATCACTAAGGACCAGCAATGCAGAATTTCCTCACAAGTAATCTTTTAACGGGCGTATGTTTAAAGCAAAAGAAAACTCAACAGAAATACACTTTCTTGCTTACCGACAATACTGTGCCAGTGTTAGGACATAGCATTTGTCTTCAATACAGGCCACACTGTTCACATCCTGGTGACGAGATGCAAAGATCTCATTCTGGAAAAAAAATAAAAAAAATAACACTCTCAGGTTAGCGCCGAACAGAAAATATCACTCAACCGCCGCTATAATCTGCAGCAGCAGGACCTCAAAAGCCCTCTCAGCTACACTGTACACAAAAAAAGCCTACCTCAACCTCACTTCCAGATATAAAGCCAGAGTCAGAGGAGAAAGATGTTTCACTTCCTCCTCCGAGCAGAAACCCCTGTTACTGCTCTCACACTGCTGCTCTGATGTGTTTGTTAGTTCAGCCGAGAAATGACAGACTTCATGCGGTTTATTGTTTCTAGACATGGAATTGAACTCGTTCCTCTGGGAGGTTACTGACAACAGGAAGCAAACACAGCCGAAGCTGTTCCTCAACGTGTGAATGTTTTCGTGTGCTGTCATCCCTTTGATGCAGCAGCCACGAGCTGGATTATCTCTTTTTATTTGGACACTTTGGACTGCAACACAGTCCCGAGAGCTTAAACCTGGGACACTTAAAAGGGAGGCGGCGCTCGAGTATTTTCTTAGTGTCACCATATCCCATGATAAGTTAATGTGGTCGCTAGTGGAAACCTTTAAAACTGCTCACAAATACATATCTTTAATTTAAATAAAGGTCACATAATTTCCTAAATCAGCAGTTTTTTAAAAGTAAATATCACAATAATTGGGGAATTTCTGCAGAAGTGAATTAACAACTTATTTGGCGAATTAGTGAGTATTTGCATCGGCAAGAAAGTGTAATTAAGACAAAGTAAACTACACTGGGCGGCACAGTTCCTTGGTGGTTAGCACTATTGCCTCACACAAGTCATCTGATTGGTCAGTGATGGGTTTCTAAATGGAGCTCTATGACATAATTTGGATTCCTACTTGGGTTTTACATGGTAAGTCATAAAATCCTTAAATAGTAATAATCAGCCATCAATCGATGAGTCTGCTGGTTTAGTCACTTTAGTTATAAGCTAATGACACCATGCATGCATCATTGAGGTAATACAGCTAACACAGATGACCAGAGCTATACTTTAGGTGTCCAGGTTTACAAATACACCCGAGGGTAATAAGATAGGGGTGGAAAGGACTTCAAAGACACATGCCAACTTCTTACCTCACAATGTGTGCTGTGGTTGTGGCGTCCCTGTGTGTGTTCTGGACGGTAGTACCAAAACAAACTCATCATCAGCTCTCCTGCAGAAGAAAACAACACTTCAGTCCTCAAGCCAGTTATTACCGCATCAGTTCGGCATCTCTTGCGGTTGGAAGTAAACACAGTGTACAGTTAAGTGTCCTACCTGTCTCTGGCTCTTCCCACAGCGCTGAGACCTTGGCCACGTAAGGCAGAGACTTTTTTCTAGGTCCAGACTTCAGCAGAACAGTGTCCCTGACCCGAATCAGCTCCCCGTCCCTGTGGACTCCCTCAAAACACTTCCTCAGCACCAGAGCTTCCTCTCCCTGGAAACACAGGCAGCAGGAAACACTGACTCCACTAGCAGCGAGAAACTGATAAGCTTTGAGAGGCCGTGGAGTAAAAAGCTGCAGGATGTGATTTGTATTGAATGACTGCTGTGGAAAAATTGGCGAATAAGCCCTGATGTGACAATGGAGCAGGTGTTATAAATCATCCTAAATTCTCTCAGGACAGCCGAGTTAAATTACAGCACATTTAATTACAAGTGGCACCATCACGACTAAAAGCACCAGCATGACTTTCTCTACGTACCACAGAGAAAACCTCCTTCTCAAAGGGCAGGCCAACTGGCCTCCAGCCGTTGGTGGATTTTTGGCGGCCATTTTTCGGCTGCTTGGCAACCGTTTGCCCTCCGATGCTGGCGGAGCAGAGCTTCTGTTTCTTGTCCCTGCTGAGAGGGCAGACAGCCGAGCTGATGCCGGTGCCGCGTGCGCCAGACCTTGACCCGCTGGGCGGCTTGGCACTCTGTGGACACTCCTTCGCCACCTGCAGCAGAGGCTGTGGTTGGCTGGGGTCGGACAGCGGAGTCTGGATGTGGGGCACCGATTGGCCGGCCGGAGGCACATTGGGAACGGGGCAGCCAGTGATGATTCTGGGGCTGGGACAAATGGGGATGGAGGAGGGACTGTGGTGGTCGTTGAGGGTTGATGGGTAGTCATCTGAAAAAGAACACAAAAGATAAGAGTGTGCTTTTGGACCAAACCATTCTGGGAACTTTCTAGGGGTGACTACCAATAGGGAGCTACCTTACATATCCTCCAGATATTGGGTTAGCAATGTCACTGACAACATTTACCAACACATAAAAGCCTGATAAGGCGTGGAAATCACTGCTCTGGGTTTTGTTTCATGGTTAAGAGCTGCACAAATCCATGTGTTTGACCAATTAACGTACATCCTCTTGTGCTGGAACAGTAGGAACTAGAACACCTACAGAACTACAAACATTTTCAGATTCAATGGGGGGGGGGTTACATTCACCAACAGTTATATGAAGAATGAGGAACTTCCTGTGGTCTCAAAGTACCTAATGAAGTAAAGTGACAGAGTGAAATGGAGCAGCCACGGTGATCAACAACCTTTAACAAGGTTACATAATAGAGACATGACAAGACACTGAGTTGTTATTAGTTCCGCTGAAGCAGCAGGAAAAACAAACAGAGCCTCAATTAAGGTCAATTATAGCCTTTAACAGAGCAGCCACACACACACACACACACACTCTCACACCACCCCTGAAACTGACACTGAAAAACACCAGCACTCTCCTGTGTGAGAGATAACAAGAACAAGTTGTGCGTTCTCCCTCGACACAGCTGCAGTGATGACATTAATGTGAATTAATGCTCAATTTATTTCTCAGCTCTCTGGATCCCCAACTTCATCAGCACTTTTATTTACTCCACTGAGAATACATTGAAATGAGGTTTTGTTAGGTTACATTACTTAACACTTCTATTCCATTATATTCTGGAGACAGAAATTGTGCTTTTTATCTCCCTTGTTGATTTGCCAGTTTTGGAGGATTTTTAGTACACAGCCTGTTATAAATGTTTTAAAATGTGCTACACATTCAAATGTTTTTTACTATAAAGTGTCGCAAAAATAATAAACATTATTGCTATTTAGGTGTCGAGTTCTAAATGTAGGAATTTATGAAGCGTTTTCAGACTGCATTTCTACTTGTGATTCAAGATGCAAACTTTATCAGCACCTCCCACTGAGACTACATATTGCAATTACTGTATAGTTGCAAATGCTACGATATATAACGACAGCAGAAAATGTGCTCAGAGCAGACTAAGTAAAATCAGCAGTATTATTTGTGTGAATTCAAGTTTTTTTTAAATGTTTGTAAAACGCACCAAGTGCCATTTCCTACTCTTCTATGAGTCATTACACTAATATGCAAGAGAAAAACCAAAACCAAACCCTCATTACTCATGAACCACTAGAAGTGTGGCAGTGTATTTATCTGCAGAGACTGTCTGTATTTTCTTATGTTTGGGACGTACACACAAATCAGCCCCAACATTAAAACCACTGACAGGAGAAGTAAATAACTTTGACCATCTCGTGACAATACTTGAAGGATGTGCTGGGAAACTTTTAGACCTGGCATTCGTGTGGATGCTACTTAGACATGTACCACCCACCTAGATCAAACCAGGCACCCCCACCCCATAGCAATGACACTCCTTGATGGCAGCAGCCATCCCCAGCAGGATGCAACCTGATACAGGCACACACACAAAAACTGTTTAGGAACAACTAAAAAAAACACATGAAAAACAGCACAAGGTGTTGACCTGGCCTCCAAATGAACTAGATGCCAAACTGATCAAGTGTGGGATGATCCACTGAGGCCACTCCCCTCAACCAAAAGAACCCAAAGGCCCCCACTAACAACATTCGGTTGCCAGACACCAGAGGACACCCTCAGACGGCCCATGTCCATTCTCAGAACTGTTTCAAAGGCACTAGGGAGACCTACACAATATTAGGCAGGTGGTCATAATGTTATACAGCGTAACTGAACTGCAGCCTTTATGCAATCTGCAGCCGAGCCAATAACAGGATGCACAGCAGGCAAGGTGTAAGGTTTTGATTCAATAATAATGCAGCGACCAAGTGACCGGTTGCCGTCTCCGTCTTTCTCTGCTTTCATTCCGTCATGGATGTACAGTATAAAGAAGAGCAGGTCTGTGTGTCTTTTCGACTGAGGGAGGGGCTACAGGCACATGCAGCGTAGGGTAACAAAGGAAAATAAAAACGAGTAGTAGAATTATATTTCCGATTCAGTGTTTTCCTCTCACCAATGCCGTTCCCTCTATTCGTTCAGTTTCTGGTTCCTCCTCCTAGTCTCTTTCACTTGTTGAGTTGTGGTTGAACCTCACGAAGGTGCTTTCACTTATACTGGCCACTTAGCCCTCTGTTAGGATGGATGGAACCTTGCTGGGCGTTACGTTTGGTCACCGAAGTGCATGAACTAAGAAATAAAAGCGCTCTGCCAATTTATCCTTACACCTGTCCTCACTCCTCCATTGTCCATCCGTGGGCTGGAAAATGTTCTCCCTCCACAATCATTGGGGGTGTTCCAACTCATGAAATGCACCAACTCCTTCAGGATCTTTCAGCTAGTAAATGCAGGTAAATCCCATATCAGTATTTTATAGCGATTAGCAACAACCTTCACTGATCTGATGGGACAGTAAACAGAGCAGATTGTTGTCTGGTAAACAAATTACAAGCACAAACGGGAATTAGGGTACCAGCAGCAGATGCAAAAATACACATTTTTTTTTGCAGCTTCATTATTTTTCTTGTTAAGCCGCATGTCATTGGTTTTCCATTCTAATACAGCCACACAGTCATTACTCTTATTACTCAGCCTGAGGACGTCATACTGACGTCTAGGCTAGAGATTATTCTGAATGTTTATCCCTTCCCTTGTGTCTTTTCTGTCCTATCACCAACAATCAATGTGTCTGTCTGCGTCGGCTCTAGGAGTCAATTCTAAGATGCCATCACTTTGAATATCGAACAGGTTAACAGGCATTAGAGAAACACGCTGCATACGACAACTGAGAGGCCTTGGGTTTCTACATCCAACGTAATGCTGGAAGAAACGAACAGTTTGCTAAATACACTTCCTCCATCCTTGAATTTCTTCCCAGCTTCCCTTCCTGCTGGGAAGAGCTAAAACGACACCATGTGTACTCTCTCCTCTGTCTTCTTGCCTGTTGCCTGGAAATCTATGTCAGCGCAATATCTAGAGGGATGTCTCAATTCCTAAAATGTATCTGGAGAGGAGAGGAGGCTTGTAGGAGGCGTAGAAGCAGCCTGACACACAGCTGGGATATTACGTCTGGCTGTGAATTGAATTAAAAACAACAGATAAGTCGTGGCGAACACCATTATTCTCCTCTGACAGAGAGAGAAGACGGCGGACAGATGATGCAGCTGTGCAACACGTCTCGTGTAATGACATCATTTTAAATGACGGCGCCGAAGCAGGCGTTTATTTTGTTAAATGCCTGTTGCCTCGCTCCCCTTCCCTCCCCTTCCCCTCCACTTGCGTCTCGGGAAAACGTGAGGAGAGGAGGATGATCGAGGATGTACAAGAGGCAAGAGATGCAGGTGAGGGAAGCGAGAAGCCACATTACACAAATACAATGCAACGCAAGTTGTGCACACCTCCAGAGGTGCCACAAAATGAGCCGGTGAGGGAGGAGGACGTCAATCAAACAGGATTTGTACGCACCCAAACACTAATGAGAAGAAATCTGCTCAGGGAGGAAAGTGGCAACACCTGTGTGGGTGGACCGTGGGCCTTTTTCTCAGCAGAGTTGTCATAATAGGAAAAACCACAGGTATTACTAATGACATTAACAATAGGTTTGCGCTATTTACGAGTCCAAGTACGCCATGACAATGTGACAGTAAGCCAGCACGGCAAGGAGAAGCAGCTAAATTAAATTCAGACATCATTGCATCTGTTCTTTAACTTGTGAAACGACTTCTGTGGAAGCGATTTCTTTGCACAAATGTAAAGCTTTCCAGGTGGTTCTCTGGTAGATAAGAGCGTCAGCCCCCAGAGCGTGGCCTGGTTAAGGCTGCTGAGGACCACAGAAAGTGACTGTGTGCGTTCGTGTGAAATTAGTGTTGTTATTTTGAGGCTGCGTTCAGGTGTTTTTAACCATACGCCCACACATCCAGGCATGAATATACAGACCTCCACACACGCGCACAGTTTGTTTGTTATACTGCAGACTTCACAAAGGGTTTTCCTGTTCTGGTTCGCATCGCTGCCTCGCACACAGTAACTAACCGGTGACACTTGAGCTCATTAGGTTTCAGCTGCACAGGCCTCGTATTCACCGGCCAGCAGCTTGTATTCAAACCGAGACAAAGGAGGTCTTGCCCTTTATCTGATATTTTTTTTTTGTAACGTCCCACTCAAGTGACATTCCAAAACGGGAGAATATAACTGCCTTGATATAATAGCTATTCTCAGCACATTGTTCTGCTCTGGCAGCTGGATTAGCGGGGCACTGCACACAAAATAATCTCGCTGCTACACTGTGCCCACGGACATCTAATACTAGAACAAGCCCGTACTCAAAGAGGACACAGATTATACATGAGCTTGAGTGAAAGCAAATATCTTTAATATCTTCTGTTGCTCTGGAAGAGAGAGATTTTATGTTCTTGTAAGTCTTATGATTAAATAACCATGTCATTATGGTCATCTCAGCTTGGATTTGGAAATTTATAGCAGAAAGCTGCTGAAGAGTTTGTTATATTGAAACTTTTTGAGAGACTAAAACTGAGGATATCTCAGCCTCATCTTAGCTGCATGGACCACTGCCACCATTTTTTCTTATTCGTTTAAACTGAAAGCATTTTTTTTTCAAGAGCTAATCACAGAGTCTATGTGAAAGGTGGACGTAGCCACAGAGACATCACCCAGTGGTTTGCGGACTACTGTTTTGAAGTATGGTTTTCTGGACAAGAGGGAGGAGCGATGGGTGGATCGCTCCAGTCCAAACATGTCAATCAAGCCAGGCACACCTCCACCCAAACTTCCCCCTTTCTGAGGCCTCATGATTCAGCTACTCAGAGTTATTTTGAAACTCCAGCACACTGATTAGAAGAAGTGAATTCAGCTACATCATAATGAAAATGATTGACTTAATATGTCATGAAAGGACATGGAAGTCTGTTGGAGACAGCGCCTAGTGGCCACCAGTGGTGTTGCACGCCAAGTCAAGTTACTTCTGTATTGGCTTCAATTTCCAGACCCCATGGCTATGTCCATCTGTCATACAGGCTAACGTACAAGCAACTACTACACCACATATTTCTCTCTCTGGTGGGCATTTTGACAACATGCACCAATCAGGCATAACATTATGACTGGAGAAATCTATCTTGTAACAATTGTTACAACAATCCAACAACATTCGGGTCGATGTTACTATGACATCCATGTAGACCAGACCAGTCAGCCCCCACCTCATAGCAATGACACTCCTTGATGGCGGCAGTCATCCCCTGCAGGATGCAGTCTGACACAGACACACTCAGAAAAACAGTTTAGGAACAACTCAAACAAAAGGGGAAAACAGCACAAGGTGTTGAAATTCACTAGATGCCAAGCTGATCAAGTATCCGCAAGATGAGCAAACCTGATGCACGGAGGCCTGAAGGCCCCCACTAACAACAATGTGTTGCCAGACATCACAGGACTTAATGTTATGCCTGATCGGTGTATATGGCAGCTGGCAGAAAGGAAGGGAAATAACAGTTAATAAAAGTAAAAGAAGAAATGAACTGAATCGAAAAACACAAGACGTTTGATCATTCTTGTCAACCTTCAAAATCTTCAACTACAAAGTCACAGAGATGCTCCAAACTTTTCCTTTGAGTAGCTGTTTAACTTTAAAGTGAGCGTCTGTTAAGTGAGCGTCAGCGTTAACGATAAAGGAAGACATAATGGACGCATACCTTCTAAAACAACTCTAACTCAGTGTTGGGTATGCCTACAAAAATGTGAAATCCACTCACCTCTTTTGATGCTATGATTACATTTGGTGCAGTCCGTGGGGCAGAAGGAGCACCCCCCTCTAGTGATGGCTGGAATCACACTGGTATAAGCCGAGTAGCCATTGATCCTGCAGGGCTCCCCGTAGCACGCTTCCACTGAGGTGCAGCAGTACACCGGATGGCTAATCCCTGAGGGTTGTGGGCCTGTGCTGGGGAGAAGTTTGGGCCTCTTGCCACTCCTTGGGCATAAAGTGAGGGGTGGTATGGGTGCGGTGGAGTTGTCTGGGTGGCTGAAGTGGACGTAGTAGCCTGGGAAACAGGTGTATGTGTGTGGACTGATGGTTATGGCTGCTGGGTGGGCTACAGAATGGGGTGACTGAAGATGGTGGTGGTGATGGTGGTGATGGTGATGGTGGTGGTGGTGGAACACCTCGGACAGCGAGTCGTCCTCTGGTTCCTTGAAGGTCTTGTCCTCTAGGAAGAGGGCCAGTCTGTGACAGTACTCCACACATCTCTCCTGGGAGCAGCAGTAGCAGGAGGACACTTCCATCTCCACTGGCTCCTCTTTGATTGATTTTAAGGAGAATCCCAGAGAAGAGCCACAATGGAGGGAATGTTTGAGACACTCCTGCCCCGCTGTGGCACCTTTCCACTCTGGGTCTAAAGCCTCTGACTTACACAGACTGCAGCAGCCCTGGACAGTGGAGCTCAGCTGGGAATGGACAGGATCTTCTGCGCCCTGTTGTCTGTGCTTTAGTTGCTCCTCGTGTTTAGGTTGTGTTCTTCTTTTGGTCTGAGGTGATCCTCCACACAAAGGCTTATCGCTAGAGCCCTCCTGAGTCACACCTGCTGCTTCTCCTCCACTCTCACGCTGGGGCTCGGTCTTCTTTTGCCTTTTAGTTCCATACGGAGCGCTGGTGAGCTTGAGCAGGGTCGCAGCAGTGAGGCCAGCCTGACGCCGAGGTGTTGGCGCAAACAAACTCAACCAGTCAATGCTCTCCGCCTGAGCTGCCGACCGCTTCTGCTTTTTCTGTCTTTCTTTTGGGGCTGCATTCTCTCCTGCAGAGACCTTTTTGGTTTTGTGACCTCTGTGCTCAGTCTTGGTGAGATCTTTAGCTGGATCTTCACAGGAAGGCTGCCCTTTCTTTGTGACATTCGTCGTGAGGGAATCCGCTTTGTAGAGTAGCAAGCTGTTGACAGCCTCAGCGTTGAGAGAGGCCATCCTCCTCCTGCGGGGCTCAAAGACAGATGTGGGCAACATCAGTAAGGTGTCAGATTGGTTGGTTTTTGGTTCCAGTGCTTGCTGAGTGACTGTGGAAGTTTTCTTAAGTCCGGATTTGGTCCTTTTTTGAACGGAGCACAGCTTCTTTTTCACTTTAACTTTGTTTAGCTTCCCAGCCTTCACTGCACTCTTTTCTTTACCAACAACTCCTTTCTCTTCCAGACGGGTGAGCAGGACGCAGCAGTCCAGCGCCTCTCCGTCGCCCATTGCTAGTGTCTTCTTTCTGTGTCGATGCAAGTCTTTCTTGACTCTCTTTTTCTTTCCTCTCAACTCATTCTTTCCGCCTTTCCTCTTCTTCAATCCATCTCCCTTTCCCTTGCTTCTCTCCTCCTTTTGGATCTTCCCACATTTTACCGGCTGGCTCCGCTGAGCTTTCACCATGGTCTCAGTGTCCCCGAGCAGATCCACCAAAGCGTCTTCACCCACAGGGTCCTACAGCAGTGGGTTTCAGCTCAGACAGGGCTTTTAGTGAGCATCCTCATGGGTCATCACTCGGGTCCGTGCACTCTCTGAGGAGACAAAGATCTGACATTAACGATGTAGCTTAACCAGTACACTGTTATAGCACAGCAAAGTGACTTAATGTAACAGGCAGGATCTTCTGATGCATTATTTAGCGACCGGGTTTACTTAGTTCGCTGTCAATTTCCAGCCCCCCAGAGAATACGACCGCTAAAACAACCCTTCTCCTTAAAATGCAAATAGACTTCACACACAGGAAGGGAGGTGAAACTGAGAACAAGACCGCATTATGTTAAGGTCAGTTAAAGATCTGTTTTAGTTTATAATCTGCTCCTATTACAAGACCTTGATTACAATTTGTCAAGTAATTGTGCTGCATCTGCTGCACGCTGGTTTTGTTAACTCATTCCACCTTATCCTTTGTATCAATAATGATAATTTTCCGCCACTGGATGCAGATTAATTGCTCAAACAATCCTTCAAGAGCACACGCTGACTGCTGAAAGCCAGAAACAAAGAGCAGAAACAGGTCAGGCATTTAGAGGATGTATTAAATATTTGATATGCCCGGTGCTTTAGAAGGGATTCGGATATTTAATTCGCAATGTCAAACTGCCTTCAGTTTGGCCACAGAAGTACACGGTCAAAGGGACTGCAAAACTCCTCAAATCACTGTAACATAAGGAAAAAGATCTTGGAGACACTTGGAGACCGAAAAACAAACAGCACTACAATGAAATGACTCACGAATTGATCCGTGTTCCACGAAAAACCAGTGGCAGAAAAACTTGTCACACAACAGCCTCTTCAGTTTCCATGTCAACAGGCTGCTACTGAGTACATCAAAACCATCTCCAGCAACTTCAGAGTAACAAGCTGTGCAATCCGCTGTAATTCACACGCATTCCTGCTGTCTCTACATACACACACACAAAAAAAATCCCCACCTCACTTAGGGGAGGCCTTTAGAGTTCCCAAGGATTCAACCGCCGGTGACCTTTATGCAATGACACTCGTGCGTGCAGCAGAAAGAGATGGATCATCCTCCCTGGTGCAGCTCTGAAATACAATTACGCTACTTGACCTCAAGGAACTAAGTAAACACGGGTCGTTTTTATATTAAGTGAGTCTTGAGAGGTTTTCCAATCACGCGCACTTTTCAGAAACGACTTCTCCGGTTTGGCCTCCATTAATACCCGACACGTATGATCAATTAGGACGTTTTAACATGTTTACGACATAAATTTCAGTCCTTAAAATGAAGCATATATATCCGGAATCTTCTTACAACTTTAAGCTGATATATTTAAAAGTCCAACAAATAGTGAGTTTACAGTGATAGAAAACAGGAAATTTAAGTTGTAGTTAATATGACAGAGGCAGTCGGGATTTTCTCTGGTCTCAGACACGGACTTGGGATCACTGCGAGGAGACCGCATGGAAAACAATGGCTACGTTTACACACACACATTAACATTCTGCTCCTAATCGGAGTCAGAACATCCCAGCCTATTTTAGACATCTCAGTCGGAAAAACAGACTTGCTCGCTCAGTGGGAAATTCCAGATTAAACTTAGAGGAGGGGTGTACGTTGTGATAATCTGTTCAAATGGGAATTATTAGCAAGTAAACATGTGGTTAAATCGTTTTTCTCTAGGTGGAATATTCACATTCTGCTTGCACTCGTTTGCTCCACATGGTATCAGGGTGACGTGACGAATTTCAGGGAGGGATATAAACCTGGCGATAGGAAATGTAGGTCGCCTTGATCATATTCATTTGAATTCAGTGTTATCAATAAAGTTGGGAAAATTTCAAACCTGTTTGAAACTCCTAAGTGGGCAGGACCATTTTGCGCATGCCCAAAAGAGTTGTATGCTGATTAACAGAGCGTGTAAACGCATTTATATCTTACCAAATTATTTCATTTGGCACGCATGTAAACAGCCAATATGTACCATGATAGTGAACCTCACATATGTCCAAATAATGTCCAAAGTAATGTCCAAAGAAATCATCAACCCAGACGATTCCGTGCAAGATATGTATAGTCCGACTTTGACACAAATGACGTTCATGTCTGTACTGAGGTCTGCTTTCTATGAATCAAAGAGCATCACATCATGCTGTAATCTAATTTTTGTTGTCCTGTTTTTCAAGTGAACCACTTACAATTGCAACTAGGCTGTGACTGTGCAGGGGCAGTCAAGGGGAGTGTGCATCTGTGTTATGAAAAACACAGCAAGAATCTCATGAACGCTAATAGCCGTCTTTCTGGCTCAGAAAACATTCTGGATGTGAAACTTAATTCATTTCATATCTCCTTTAGCCGGTGTGCAATTTATTTCCTCAGTCCTCAGTTACATTCAACATAAGAACTTAAATCTTTCACCATTTGCAGCCGAGCAGCATCTGTCAAAAGCAGAGTGATGTCGGGTTTATGACTCGGAAACGGGTTTTGCACTGCATAATAATAGCAGATTCATTTAACAGCTTGCTTACGCGCTCTTGTATTTACACAACTTCGTCTTATCACCAAGTGCGCAACAAATTGCCATTTTTCGCTGTGACAGCCTGCGATCATAAATAAATACTCGTTCAAAAGATGCAGTGGCCGGGGCTGAGGAAGCAAACGGCGGAGCGGACAAAACTCGGGCTGGACGTTTTCAAACCAAGCGTCTCGCCGCTCGGTCTCATGGCCCTTACTGCCGAATGAGTCCGTGAACCGTGAAATGCAATCCATGAGGGAGAAATTTAATTTCCACATAACAAGCGGACAGAAGGAGCCTCACATTGAGTTTCTGTCTGCGGATATCAAATCAAGTTGCATCATTTGAATAACACAAGCGCGCACGGTTGAAGGACAGGAGCTCGTTGAAGAGCGACGTCGTCGTCCTGGACAGACCGTCACCGCAATGACGGCACAACAAGCGACAAACCAGGTTTTTGGGGGGTAAAAGTAAACGCCAGGGTCATAAATTTACTCAGTTTTTCATGCTGTGAAGAAAATCAAGCTGCAGTGATACCAATAGCTGCAAAATCCCACCCACACAGTTTCTAGAAAATACTACTACTAGGACACTTTGAGGGAACGTTAGATATAATTGCAGTTTCTTGCGTCCCTTTGGACTATCCACTACATGGTTCCCCTTGAGGAAGAAAACTGCAGATGTTTTTGCTCTCACTAAATACTTTAATGATTAAATACCTCCTTTTCCTCACTGCTTTTACACATATAACTATGTTTTCTTCAAGTGTGTTAAAGAAATAGTACAAATTAGAAAAGTCAGGATCTGGGAGATAACTCTGAGGGATGGAAACATGATTACCTGGACAGGTGGGATGGTATTTTTCCAAGCAACGTTTCCTAAAGAGGATGACTAATGTAAGCCGTGTGTCATGAGATAGCATGAGTAAATTTCCAAGTCACGTCATGTGTTACAACTACGCATTTCTTTTTTTAGTGTGTCAGACACCACTTACCCCCGTCATTAGCTGCAGCCCCCTCACGGGTCATTTGGGTCCGTGAACTGACAAACAACAAGGTGAAACGGTGTTGATACGACAGGGGGAAGCGCGCTATGCAGATGCAATTCCTTGATATCATGTTAGACCTATGTTTCCTGTTTTAGTTTTCAAACCACTTAAAAGTATTTAAGAGAAACAGTCAGAGGCAGAATTCGCTTTTGTTTAGACTGGTTACCACTCACACCGCGGACAGTGCCTTGTTTTAAGGAGGCACATGTTAAAAACAACAGACTCCTTTAAATCTGGGACTCTTAATCACAGGTTACAGCCTCAGTGTGAACATGAGGAAGTTAATTTGGAGGATTTTTTTTAGTGGTATGAAAAGCTAGGAATCTGCAGGAAAACCAAAAACATTTTAACATTTCATGTGCGTTCATTACATGTAAAGTACAGAGAGCGGCCACAACATTAAAACCACTGACAGGAGAAGTAAAGTGACTATGCTCTGCTGCGAACTTTTGGACCTGGCATTCATTCATGTGGATATGTACCACCCAAACAGACCAGACCAGACCAGACCAGGCGCCCCCACCCCATAGCAATGAAACTCCTTGATGGCAGCAGCCATCCCCAGCAGGATGCAGCCTGACACAGATACACAAACAAAAACGCTTTAGGAACAACTCAAAAAACAAGAAAAACAGCACAAGGTGTTGACCTGGCCTCCAAATTCACTAGATCTGAAACTGATCAAGTATCTGTGGGATGCACTGGAACAAGCCTGATCCAGAGAGGGCCCTCCCTTCAACCCACAGGACCACAGGACACCCTCAGAAGGCCCATGCCCATTCCCTGATGAGTCACAACTGTTTTGGAGGCACAAGGGAGACCTACACAATGGTCATAATGTTATGCAAGTATAGAAAGTAGTCAAATATACAGTAGTATCAAGCATCAGGTAACGAATGCATTATGTTGAACTGTCTCTTTCATATTGTTCATTATTAAACTATGTATAGTGTTTAACTGTCAGCGACAGAAAAAGTATTCAGCATTTGTGAAATGGAACTTTCTAGAATGAAGCAGATCTTTGAAGTGAAGACACTTCAAACCAGGACACTGTTTTTCCATGCAGAGGTCAATTTAAATATAAGTCTATTTTGATTACATAACATCTCCTTTCAGACCAGCGAAAGGAAATTACACATTTAGGCTGTTTATTAAACCTTTGCCAACTGATCTTTGATTGACCCTAGCACATATTTAATGAGATGAAGTCTAATATACAGACTTACATATACATAAACAACTGGAGGAAGTCTGGGGATACCTATAAGTTACAAGTTTAAACCGCAAACACTGTGCGGAATTTCAGAAATCTCCACTTGATCAGCAAAAGCAAACTCCAAGCGTTCCAGTGCCGTCCCTGTCAATGTGGTAAAGCATTTCACATAAGGTTTTGTTGATGTGTCATTCACAGTCGGTGATTTATTTTTTTCCGGCAATTGAGCGTAATTAGGAGTAATTTCAGATTTACCCAACGATAAAAAACAATCTCTGCACAAGCCTAACATAGCAACCAAAGGAAACAAGAATGCTGTTTGCACAATGTTTGACCAAATCTCCACATTTAAACATAAAAGTTCCTAAAACCTGTAATACCCGGTGCAGCTGCAGCGTCTCCTCTTATTATTTACTTTTGGGTAGTTTAATCGGTAGGAGCGTAAATTGCACAGGAACCAGCAACCAAACAAATGCACTCGAGTCAAATATTTACACAAGAATAGACTAATTGGTAGAGTTCTTGTAAATGCACACATCTTTTTTTTTCTCCCTTCTTCTCAGAAGCGTGTCACTATGGTTTCCAGCGGCACCGCATGGGCTGTCATTTTCAAATTAAAAGGTGCAAAAGTTAATGTTTTCCTGCTCCAAAAAGGCGCGGACCGTGTGCAGACTTTTCATATTCGCTGTAAGAAAAGGCAAATTCTTTAACACGCTGGGAGATCAAATGGAAAAGACATTTCCATTTAATACGGAGCAAATGGAGCATAACTGACACATAAACCCTACTTGCAGATAATTTTGGATTTAAATCTCTCACTCCTGCTGAGGGCAGATTAACTGACTTTGTGTGCATCAGAAGTCAGACAGAGCAGTAGGAGAAGCAGTAGGAGAAGCAGGAGAAGAAGGAGGAGGAGGCTGAGCTGGCTGCATGGCTGTCACACAGACTCATTGGGAAGAAGGACATGGTGTAGAGCTGTCATCGCCAGAGGAAAGAAAACCCCGAGGCAGGAGCTCTAAGCTGGTGTGCTGTGCTTCAGATAGTGCATATCACCAAGTCCACTTTCCTGGAGCAAATCAGCAGTTCAACAGTCCTACACCACCACCACCAGCACCACCACCACCAAACACCAACCATCCTCCACCGACCAACCTCTCCCACACGCAGGTTGAGCCACCAGCAGTTCCAAACACACCCACCATCATGGATCGGGATTATATTAAGCTGTAAATGCAATTAGGGGCAGCGTTATGTATTGTAACGAGGCTGTGCAGAAGCAAGACTCGCCTACTGGATCTTGTGCTGGTGTTAATCTGACAGCATGCCGTAGCAGGAGTGCAGGCTGTGATATCAGAAGTAAGGAGGGAAAAAAAGAAAAAGGGAAGAGCTCCTCCGCGGGGAAACGAGTGTAAAACATCCGAACACCCTCGATCAATCGCGCTTTTTGGAGCCGCTACTTAATATCAATATCATTAGGAGCTCGCGTTACGAGCCGAGTTGTTGGGAGCGAGGCTGCCTGCACCGACACTATCATCTCCAACTGAATCATACACACAGCCGCGATTCACCATTACCTTGCGCGTCCCGTTGGAAATAAAGATCGCCCCCCAAAAATAAATAAATAAATAAATAAAAAACCAGCACAACAACAAGAAAAGAATCTCCCACCCCGTGCGTCCTGGATCTGACGGTCAGTTTCTGCTCGGCGGGGCTGTGGACATCGGGAGCGATCCGCGGACCAAACAGCCCACAGTAGCTGGAGACATGGTGAACAAATCGGTGAGCGGTGACCTACTTCCGAAGTGGCATGCTGGAGATAATATTCATGCGCTGCCTGCATTCACATTCGCCGTTGCACCGGGACATCCCTCTGTAACGCGAAATCACGCTCACTGTAATGTTCCTGCAGGGACTAAACCGGAGATATTCTCCCACTTCAAGTGGATTTTTTAATCCCACGTGCAACGGTGCAACAAATAGGCACTTTATGCGGTATCTTCTATATATATATAACATATATTTCTAAAACTAAACCTGCGGTCTCAAGTGGAAAAAAAACACCCACTGAAAATTACCAAACCTCCCCCAGAAAGTGATCTTCTAAGCAAGATTACTAAGAAAGTTGCTCCTGATTGGCCCTGAAGTAACATTAAAGCGCAAGAAAGTAGAGAGGACTAGAAGAAATAGGTCCTGGTGGAGCATTAGACACACACTGGACTTAGACCTCAACATTTAACAAGTCAAAATGGAAATATTACAGAAATGAAGGCTGTAAAATGTAGTTTTGTTATCACAGATCATTACTGCAATCTTCCTATACAGTGTACTAGAAACATAAAGACTATTAAGATCAATACACTTTGAATCCATCCCATAGAGTACTGTATCATGCTTGTTTTAATTACAATAGGACTCACTTTCCAGTTCATGAGGTACACTATAGTGTAAATGAATCAATTCTAACATAAGAGTCTGGGTCTCATGTTCTCAAAGGTTATGGTATTCAGCATTTGCTTAAAAGAGAGCTGCTGATTTAACTGTGTTTTCATTTTGGAGGTTGTATTGTACCGACAAATGTTTCTATTATTATCAACCCCGCTGTAGTCAAGGTGTTGGGCTAAATAACAGAAACACTTAACAGCGCCACAAACGACATCCGTGACCGCATAAATGTTAAATCACCACCGTTAATGACCCCGTTTCAACTTAAACTTAACATTTTAACAGTCACCAAGGTATGATTTACTGCAGGACTGTGTTATTATGAAGCATTGGTTTTCACCAGTACACCTACGGAACTAGCAAGTGAGTGTATATCCTCCTTACTAGGCTCGGGTACTTTAATTTCTTCTCCTAACTGTGGTAAATATGGGAGAATAATCAGTAAACTACGATAAATAATAAATACAGCATAACGCCACTTTAAATCGTACTCAGGGAGAGCTCGGCCTCGCAGGAATACGCAGCAACAGTAAAGCACTATTAAAATACAGCTTTTTGTTTTTAACAAGGCCCTAATTAAATATTCTAGAGAAAAAAAACATTAAAAATGCACGAGATCTTTTGGAAACTCGCTGTGAATAAAACACACAATGTCCCAGAAAATAAGCCATATTAACAAAAACTCTCTAATGCGCACTGTGCCCATGATTTACACCCACAGATAAGAAAAAAAATAAGGACACACTGGAAAAAGTAATCAATCAATGCTGATTAATAACACACAAGCCTGACAACAAATGTCACACACAAGAAAAACTGCAAGTTACACCAACTTTAAGAATACGCGTATGAATAAAAATGTTGAAATGATTGGTAAACTTGGGTTTTTGTCAACCGTCCTTAAAATCCTGTATTAGTTTAAGCACAAACTACAAAATCTGGTCCTAATGGATAATAAATTGTACATTCGACCGCTCTGAGGACTTGGGATGAGCATGTTGTACCATAGTATTGTAATGAGTAATGAAAATAGCCATAAGTTTGAGGCCCAGATGCAAACATCAAAGTATTATCCTTATCATGGGTTGTCTATAGCACACTACAGCGAGTCCCTACACAGTACAACAGCAACATAATTGTCATTAAGATCACTGTCAACTCACTAATGAGTAATACATCCATAACATTAATCCCTGGAGGATCATCCCAGTAATTTATTCCATGTATTAGTGACAGCAGAAAATAGAAGCACGCATCCCTCTTAATTAGGCTCGTTTACTGTATCCTCTGCTCTCAACAATACATTCAGTCTAATAATGAGTGATCTGCCGCGGCTCGTCATTTATCACCTCCATCACTTCTTGACTAAACACAGACCAGCTCTGATACACGCTCTCAATATGGACTCACACAGCGGGGCGTTCAAGTTAAAGGAAATCTTCAACATCAGCTGTGAGATCGTTCTTTTTTTTTATTAACAAGAAACCACTTAGAAAACCGCCGCGCTATCAAGTTAGCATGTGGTCAGGATCGAGCTTAATTGGGATAAATGCTGATTGTCCTCGTCAATACCAGCTTTACAGTGTGTAATTAACAGCTGTAAAGAAGCCCGAGTGTGCGGAGTTAATGAGACGTGAGCACCAGTGGAAGCTGAGGGAGTACAGGCTGCTGAGAACTGACCTGCACTGCAATAAACACGCTGCAACACACTGCAGAGAGGTGCACGGCGCCAACCTCGAGCACTAAATGCTTCCTACATGCAGGATGCACTCACTTACTCAGTCAGTCATTCACTCAGTGCTGGTGTTAATGCAGACTTAAAGAGATCTATAGCATTTCCAAAGAGTCTGCAGGAAGAGATCTGAAGAATAGCCCATGTTTTTTTTCCCCTCTTTGGAGAGTACTTTTCTTTTTTTACTTTTGAGTACTCATATGGCAAAGTAGGCCAAGAAAATGTATGTTGTATGTGTACCTTTATGTACATTCACCCACTCAGCAAGATATTTATCCTTCATCCAGCAGATTTTTTATTTTTTTCTGGATGGAGGAAACAGCTGTTTAAAGACACAAACAAAGCATGGACATCAGATTTACAAGTCATATGGCTAACTTGTTAGCAAAATGCTAATTATACACCCAACAGCCTCGTTCTTCATTTAGACTTTTCTCAATTTTAGCTCCGTTTTTGGTCTCCACCAACTCCTGGGAGAAACATTCGACCTCTACATTAGCCAGAAACGTAAAAAGAAAAACCGCTAACTTTGCCCCTCAGCTGCCCGCTAAGAAGCAAGTGGCATACTCAAGCTCTTCTCTAATTCAATTGAGTACTCGAGTGGTAAATGAGTAACCCTTACCCAAACATGATCTGAACTTTCCATCAGCCAACGAAAACTAAAGAAGCAGCTCAGACGACCGGTGAACTGTCTTAAAGAAAACTCAAACAAGTTCATTTGCCTCCGTTCAAGCTTTGTTTAACGCGGCGTACACAATTTTTTTTTTAGTGCTTTTTGACTGAAGACAGCTGGCGACTGCAGCCAAACATTCTGCACCAGAGCGGGCGAGAATGAACCAAGACAGCGAAAATTGCATTTTTAATGACAAGTGTACTGATTACAGCTGTGCTAAATCGTTGCATTCAGGCATGGCATGTTTGTTGAGATAGACAAAACACGGGTTATTGAAATGTCCTTATTTAAAGATCAAAAAGTCAGGGTGTCTGGTTGCGTTAAATAAAATAAAACAACTGCAATCAGAACAGTTTGTGTCTTTTAAATCGCAGGCAGATAAGCGATTATTCTTTTGCCCATAATGAGGCCAAGTGAAACACAAATTCACACACAAAGCTCAAGGTGTTCAATGGAATTAAAGGTTTTCAAGATAGAGACTGACCTTTGTGTCAGTGGACGTACACCTACCAGTGTCGTGTACTATTTCTCGGTCGTTATGTTGTGTTCCTGACCTTTTTCCTCTCAGAGACTGTATCTCCAAACTATCTACATTCGGCCATGTGCTCGATAAGATCTTGCCCCAGAAACTCTCACCTCAAGAGATATTTACTGATGAGGATGATTTTCTTTTTCCTTGTGAGGGGTTGGCTTTGGAGAGGGTGAAACAACACTGTAATACTTTATTGATCTCTTTCTCCGCTTGCTGGCTGCCTGAAAAGCCAGCGCACAGATTATGCTAGAGATCAGCCACCTTCGAACTTCAGGAAGTTGGCAGCATATATCTAATCATGCTCTCTGACTTTTTATATACAAATGACAGCTCGATGCTCCTGTACAGAGTTGGCTGAGTGGCTCCTATGCATGTGCTACAGTTACACTACATTTTGGCCTTTAGCTACCAGCAACACAAATGTCTCTGCTCAGCAAATACGGCACATATTATCTTTCACATACAGTTGCCCCCATAAACATAACCTTTTGGCACTCCAGCTGAAATCCCATCTTTCTGCACACATCACCCATGAAGCGATATTTTCTACTCGTCACACAATATCAAAGGGGTCGTTCCAAGTGATGAACCTACAGAGATACATCACCTGAACCCGAAGCATCCCCTCGGGTTTACGGAAACCAACAGCAAACACGCGCTTCAAAGCAGACAAGACATTGTTGGAGTCCAGATGGTGAACACAGTGAAGCGTTTAGAAAATTTAAGACCCAGATACTGGCCCCAGGAGCTGGTAGAGACGAAAACAGAGCAGAGAGACTGAACTGAACTTTGGACTTAAACTGGTTAAATTGCCAAACTCAGAAGTGCTGAATGGGTAATAAAGAACGGTTCTCCATGTTCATTTTATCATCTTAAAAAGTGATGACATGCCAGTGATGCACTCACAGCTTGAATCACCTGCTCAGACATGACCAAGGCAGCAACCTGGGCCATGGTTTTCTTGGGTGTGTCATTCATAACGCTCAGCTTTTCAATCTGCCAACGATCTTTGAGCTCGTGAGTTCAGGAGAAGCAGCCCATTGTGGATGATGTGACTGTGTAGTTGTTTTTTTTTAGCATAGTTTTTTTTTTTTAATGGGTTTTGGCCTTTTGTCCAAGTGCAAAAGCAAAGCTAAGCCACAGATTATGCACCTTTCAGGAACTCCATCCACCGGAGAGGTATTCTGTTTGTACTGTTTGTCTGATGATGTCAGAGCGTGCAACGCTATCTCATTTGTTTACATGAGGCAATTTTGTGCAATGCCAGACGTGGTCAAAACAGGGCAGGTGCTAGCCTGGCAAACAGGACTTTTTACATGCTTTTAACATATTGTAAATGGACAGTCACTCCTCCTCTACTGTTGAGGATCGCAGGCTGGTGGGAGAGTGGGAGGCCACGGGTAAATAATCCAACATTCCCGCCATTGTTGCTAGCCTGACGGAAACGATAATAGCTCATTTCGGGCTTCTGATTGGTCAACATGGCTTTAGGGGTCACCAGTCATTTTGGCAGCACTTCTGTTGTTTTGGCCACTCCTAAACAAAATTAAAGCACAACCCAAGTGCTCCCACACAATCGTCCCTCCTTTGAAGCAGTCTGTCCCATCTGCTGCTCTAAGAATAAGTAACTTGTAAACAAATATTATTTGTATTTTCTATAGACTTACATAAGTGAATAGTATTAAAATAAATAAGCAACTCTAGCGCACATTAAATGTAGATTAGAAATTGCACACCACCTGTAAATTATAGATAACCACCATGTAGTTAATTTTCATCAGCTGTATCAGACCCACTCAAACCAACTTTCAAATAGAAAATACTATTTATACTACAGCATGGCTGAATACTTCATGATTATTATTTACTGAGAGGTATGCATCTGTATTGCCAAGCATGCCCGGATAATCAACATTTTAAATTAAGGTCAGTTCACTGCTTTCCGTGTCGCGTTCATCCGCGATGGAAAGCACCGGTTGTAACTTAAACCTAGACCGAGAGACTAGATAAGCGCCGTCTCAAAATGATGTGCACCAGGGCCATAGACTGCCTGGACTTTAATACTCCCCATGCAAAGTGGCTTTCTTTTCAGGGCTGCAGATTAAAAAAGCAGTTGCTCGTCGGTGCCAAACACAATAAGTTGTCGTGGAGACAGTCGCGGGACACGCCTCTGGATGCAGTCGCGAGCAAGACGAGGACAGACGCAGGGACGCACTGCCCAGCCGGGCCAGGGAGCAACGTGACTTAACGTTACAAGTTATTTGCCGAAACTTGTAGGAGAGAAAAGGTTTATCTGATTGCTGTCCCTACAGTTCGCTCTCATGGTGTATTTTTATCTCTTTTTCCTGAACAGAAGGACACATTCATCCTCTGTCGAAGTTGTAAACACTGACATTGTGTAATCGGTGGAGCCCCACGCTACTGGACTTTTTTTTTTTCTTTTAAAAAGAAACAGTGGCTGCAGGGAGGAAGAAGCCTCTTTTAAGAATTAAGCATGGATTAGTCAAATAAAGAAAAAATAGGACCAAACCCACGCGTGCAAATGGTCTATTTAACCACATCTGTCGAGAGAGGTGCGTGTGAGCGGAGGGACAAATCTATTTCAGAAAACAGTAGGAGAGGAAGTGTAGCGTTCGGCCATCTTTATGTCGTTAAAGATAAATATGTTTTGAGCGGGATGAATCATCCGGTGCACACGTAATCCGATGAGGTCATTTAGGAGGCCTTAGCTCTTCAAATCACTTCACCAACCTGTTTGACTGGACCTTGAGTTTAATAAGGGTTTTTCTAAAGAGTGCGTGAGAAAGAGAGAGAGATGTATTTATGTCGTGCATGGCTGGTATAGCAAAAAAAATGGGGCACATGGCTGGTTTGTTTGCGGGAAAACAGCTTATTCATGCAAGATAGTGTTTATACGGGTCACAGTGTGAGGCTAAATGTGACCACACAAATATGTAGCAAATAATCTGGAAGTCGGAAACAGATCATAGGCTACACGGTGACCATGATAGGACATAATGAGGAGAAAGGCAATAGTGCCTGTAGACCATAATTACAGGAAATCAGCTTAATTGCACATATGATCACAACTTCAAAAGAATTTTTCTTAAACAGCACAAAAGCAAATGAAGCTACAGAGCATCCGAACAGGTAGCGAGCCGTAATTCGCCGCGTAGCCTACAGATGTAACGATGACGGTTCAGCACTACGGAGCAGAAACAGGACAGGAAGTGTAATTATCTGCTCCTACTGTTCCCCTTCAAAGACACGGGGCAAGACGCCAGACAGCCTGACGAGCAAAGAGGAGAAAAAGATAGAGAGATAGTGATGAAGGCTGAATTCGGAGAGATCGAAGCAAAGCACCAGAGAGGAGAGGGCAAGTGGAGAGGGAATCTCACACCTCACATCTCGTCGAGCAGGAGAAAAGTCAAACTCAGGAGAAATCAGAAGAGATTATTTTTATTTATTTTTTTGTTCCTCATTCATTTCTTTTTCTTTCTTTTTTTTCCCTCTTTCGCTTGACAGCTTCTCAGTGATACAAACGTTTGACACGGACTTTGTGAGAGAGCCGCCGAAAAAGAAACGAGGGGGAAGAAAAATTAAGAGAACGCGGGAGAGACAGCGACGAAGGGGGGCAGGCAAAAGACAAGAGAGTGATGGATTGAGATAGCACGGTGAATGGAGACAGTGAGAGATTGTCATCATCATCATGAACAATGACTCTCTGATAGAGGAGGCCTGTCGCTGGATTTCCAGCCCAGCTGAGGAACGAGCGAGGAGGGGCGGCCGCCTGCCCGCCTGCCCACCTGCCAGCCCCTCAGTCATGCTTTTAGCATCTGCCAAACTGAAGGACGCTCGGTGCCATGTGCTTTTCACTGAAGGAGCCTGACGTTTGTCAGTCACAGTGAGAGCTTCTGTTCTGTTTGGCCGTAGCCAAGCAGGGTTTAATGCGCCCCCCCCAAACACACACCCATACACACACACACACACACAACACACACACACTCCCCCACCCCAAGTAAACAATCCCAGTGTGTGTGAGAAGTGAGTGAGACCCCGGCTCTGAATGCTCCACATCCACTGCAGCTGTGGACCAGCGGACAGCTGACGCCAGTCTATGGGTCTCTGCTCTCCTTCTCCTTCCTTCCACGCCGGCCCGGCCTCCTCTTCTTCTATGTTTCCATGAAACAGACCTGTAATTTTCACAGCTGTGTCTTGGCCAGGGTGAGTCAGGGAAAGAGAGAAGGAGAGAGAGGGAGCGAGAGGGCCCGGCTAATGGCTTTTAGAGGACTAGAAGCTGCACAGCTTTGCTAATCCTGAGACGCAAGGCTCAATCAGACCAGAGAAATATTCATGCATCTGAACAGGATTAAGAACTGAACAAAACTCATTAGCATTGTAAAACACCAACGCACAAAGTTCTGTGCATTGCGTGATCGCCCTTAAAAAAACTCATGGATTCTTCCTGTTGTCAGGGTTAGGGTTAGGGTTAGGGCTGAAATCTGGTTAAACTTGCAAAGTCAAATACTATTAATTGATTATTAAGCGCATGAAGAACTGCTGTATATGTGAAGGTAAAAAACAGAAAGATAGCAATCATTAACTACTTTTCTGCACCATATATTTTCCATAAGGAAATAACTGCAATAATGGTTGTCTGTCTCTCTGTGTTAGCCCGGCTATAGTCTGGCGACCTGTCCAGGGCGTACCCCGCCTCTCCCCCGACGACAGCTGGGAGAGGCTCCATCCCCCCCGCGACCCTTCACATGGAAGATAAATGAATGAATGAACTACAATAAAAACAACATTTCTGAGGCCCTTTACTCCACTTCTGTGGTGATTTCAGAACAGTGCATTTTAAGGAACTTTTAATTCTAAATAATAATCTTATATTGGAACTGAAAGGTGGAAAAGGCACTAAAATATTCTAAATGAATGGACTGTCAGCTGCTGTTAACAAAAACTCAACTGAGATATATACAGAGAATTTGGCAGACACTCTTTAACAAGTAATATACTGCCACTCCAGCTTTTCAGTGGTTAAGACCTTGATAAGAAATAAGAGCAGCAATTACCGGCTCATTCGGGTTAAAACCACAATGTTCCCACAACGTAGCTGTGGAGGGAAACCCTCCAAATTCACTCAGACCTTCGGGAGGGAATTATGCATCTGACAGGAAAAACGCCTGTTAACCTGAAGCAAAACTTCCACTCTGTCAGTGCGTAAGTGTACAGCATGTGGGTGAGCTGGAGCTGCCCGAGACCCGCCTCCACACTGACACTTTGACACAGACAGCCGAGGAGAGGACAGACGCAGCGTGACCAGAAATGACAGCGAAACGTGTCTCAGCATATTATTTTTTCCTCAGCGGTTCGCTCGGGCTTGGTGACCCAACGCTCGCAGTGGCAATGGGACAACTGCGACCAGTAGAAATGATCACGGTCAAGTCCAAATAAGGGGAACTTGTTAGCTGTATCATTTTCCTTTCTTTTTTTAACAATTCCACCTTATTTCCAGATCTCAGCTAAGGTTTTCACGTCAAGAGACAAAACTATCTGGGCTCTGGGTTAAAGCTGCCGACTGACCGGGTGTCAGCTGGTCGTAGGGATTTAAGGTCTTTGTGCGTAGTTGCCAGCTTCATTCAGCATGTTGAATCGGCAGAGGTACATGTCTGACTGTTCATCTCAGGAAACCAGCGCACATGAGAAATGGAAGTGATGAAAGCAAACCAAACTTTCATTTCACATCATCTTTACATTTTCATATCAGCAGATATTTGTTGCAATCTTTGTGGCGTGTTCAAGTGAAACTTTTTGACCCGGACACAGGAGACGTGAGTGAGCCTTCATTGCTGTAGTTCTTTGATGACAGCTCGGGGCGTCTCTACCTTAAAGGGTCTGAAGAACCCGATCTTGAAAGGTCTTCGCTGTGCCTACGTCTAGTTTCACAAACTTTAATAAAACTATCTGGCTTTCAGGAGTGAGAAGAGGAGGTGAAATGAAATAATACATGATCATTATGAATGAACTCTTCTCTCATCTGGATCATGCAGCACTGAACTCACAAGAACAAAGAGCATGGCGAGGTTGTAATCACCCTGGATTATACTTTCAAATCTGATTGGCAACTACGACCTTACAGCGTGCTACTCTTACTAATGTAGAGTCAGACTGGATTTCTGAGATTCCCTGTATTTAAAATACACAAGCCTTCCAAGCCACTTCTGGGAACCAGCAGCCACACGGCCGTGCAAAGTCATTACTGGGCCTGCCTTGCAGCTGAAGCTACAGAAAAGTATCATCAAACAATTGTCTAAAAAGCTATTTGGTTTAAAAGACAAACATAAAGCCGCAACGAGACGTCAGTTTCTGTTAGACAATATTTAACATCGCTCTGCGGGGGACGACGCTCTGATGATGTTTTGGAAAAATGGGACGTGTCAGTGTACTTTTCCGTTGTAGCTGTGGGTGGAAGGCTGTTTTCGCTTTCAGATCTACTGAAGTATTTTGTTATTTGATTAGCAAAATGATAACGACGAGCTTTGCTTTTTTTTAGTTAAATCCATTCAACACGTATTCCATTAAAGTCAATCCTGCTCTTGCTGTCGGTGCCTCTGACCACAAGTATCTTGTATCCGAGCTGGAAGCATTTGCCTCCTCTGAGACATCCGGGGTTGGCCGGCGCGTTCCTCCCTCTGCTCCCTGCGCGGCCACAACAGAACAGTTCTTCAAAAATAATGGGATTACATGCACGATTGATATCCAGCTTTGTAGCTCACGTGTGGTCGGCGTACCGCTATGACAGGCTTGTCAAGGTAGGCTGCGGAGAACCGACTGGACGCAAATCTACCACGACCTCCAAAACTGGAGCTCTATTGTCAGGCTCCTCTGTTCACAAGAGGCTTTACAAACACCATTATACCGAGGAACTCACCAGGCGACTTGTCACGCCAAAGCCTGGGGTTTCCAGCTCACTGTTACAGCAGGAGATGACACTTTTTCACACATTATGGTCTTTTATCTCCTCCATTCACAGATTGTTATCCTGGTGCAACTTTTATCCTCCTGGGTCAAAAATGACCTGGACTGTTTGACTGTTTATAAAAACCTAAAATGTAATGTAGCCCCTAATCCCGTCTTCCACGCTTTCCAGCCAACTTCTTTTCAACTAATTGCTATATACTGTACACTTCTTTTCACGGGCAGTAGACCGCATTCATATGAAACTATGCGATATAAAAACATTCGAAGACGGGTCAAACAGGATGGTTAAGGCTACAAAATGTTAGAAAGACAACATTAAGCCTTCAAATTGCTTGTTTGTGTCAAACCGACAGCAGTAGAAGAAGTTTTCTGATCCTTGTTTAGTAGGACTGCCAATACCACAAAATAATAATACAGAAGTACTACCTGGAAAATTCATTTCAAGAGTCAAAATAATGTTTTTTTTTATATATATAAGAATGGCTTGTTCCATGAAGAAGCCTTTTAAGTATCTATTTTTTATATGTTTGAGTTATTAATGGAAATTAATACTTTAGAAGAGTAAAAACTACATTATTATACTCAGAACTGCACTAACACTGTCCAAAAACGCAACTGAAGTTCAATTTACTGGCACAAAACCCAGCAAATATTCACACCAGAGACGTGGACTTGGTGGATTTTTACATTTTTTCTTTCTTATAAAAAAAGAAAAAAAGGAAAACCCCACATTTCTTTTCTCTTGACTCGGCTTTTAATTTAAACTGTAAACTTCCAGCAGGGATCTCAGCGGGTCTCGACGTTTCCTCGCCATCTTTTGTCGTGCAGCCCTCGTTTTCCCCTGGTCCCCATCAAGCAGTAGTCTAAAGCAACAAACAAACAAACGCAAACTCCACGGCCGGGTCGAGCCTCAAACTCCAACAGAAGCTGCCTGTGTGACATTTTCTGCGATCACGAGCTGGAGACTCAGCCGAGCTGGAGGCTCTGCCCACCGTCCAGGCGATTAAAAAAAACAACAACACACAAACAAAACCCGACTCCACCACCTGCACAAGTGACAGCAGACACGACAGAGGTCTCCAAAAGTTATCTTTGAGCTCTACTGATCGCCTTCTGGAAAGAAAGATCCGTTTATCTGTCTACGGCTGACACATTATTCCAACCCGAGCTGGCTCATCGCTCGATCCTGTCCTGCCTGACACTTTCAGTTTTGCCCGAGAGGCGATAAGAGTTAAAAGCTTTTAATTTGCGTCTTACCGCTTCGTAGACTGGAAAATAAGCCAAGGTGAGACGGTGGGGTTTGTTTAAAAATAAAAAAGAGAGATGTAGATCAGTTCCACAGGGCGAGAGAGAGATGCGTCAGGTGTACGCTTCCCGCAAGTGAAGGAGGAAAACAGTGTGGAGGGCGACTCATGTTGAGTTGATCGGCTGAAGCCTCTGTTTTCTCCTCGCTCCAAACTGCGCCGCTCCGTGCGCTACGCGTAAAAATCGCCCCTCTGTCCGCTTCAAACTACCACGGGTGAATTAGAAGAAGGAGAGGCGTGCTAACAGCCCATCCGTGCTCCTGCAAACTACGGCTCACTTCGGCGTGTTTTTACATAACAGCATCATCCGCTTTTTGTGTTGACGCATCATAGAGAAAACATGGAGTTTCTTAAAGGGCCACGGACGTGCGCGGTCCACATGTCCCCGTCCCCAGCAGCCCCGCTGTGGCTGACAGATGGCTTTCACCTAGTTAATGTCTTTAAGCTCTGTTCTTTTGACACTTGAATTAACCCTGGCAGCGGTGACAGGGGGAGCTGGGCTCTGCTGCTCCCGACTGAATGAAGGGATCTGTTGCTTGTCACCTCTGGATCACGACCAGCCCTGACATGTGACTGCACGGTGCCTCCCCGAGCTCTCATGAAGAGGAGTTTTTGTCTCTTTGCATGAGGTTTTGGAATCGAATTTAAGATGTAAATGTGGGAAGCGTTGTAATGGTTTTGCATGTGTGTGGGTTTTGCACGACCTTAAAGGCATTCTGCAGAGAAGTGGTCCTCAGACGTGGGATGTCATGATTCCATTTTCTTGCGTTTCCTGGATTTCCCTTAAAATGAAGTTCCCAAAACTGAGATAAAAATAAAGCAAATGAACAATAGAAGCATTTGCATTTCATAAGGGAAACTTAATCTAATCAGCACTGTGGATTGTCAGTTAATTGACTGATGTCTCTGTGTGTGTGTGAACTAGAGTCCACTGCGACATAAATAGAAGTTACATGACTGAAAGCCACACTAATCTCAAAGGTTGATAGGTTATACCACACGTCTGATGCGTTTAACATTTAGTTTCCGGGCACTGTCCTCCTGAAAACCTACACAACACCTTCTCCCAGTAACACCTCCTAATAACACAATCTTCAGACTGTGTCTTAAGTTGAAACTAAATATTTGACCAGCGTTAATCAGAGTCCTTTGTATGTTGTGATAATGCTGCCATGAATGAATGGATGCCATTTAATTCATTCATCAGGTCCATTGTTGGTAAAGTTAAACGAGTTGTCGAATCAAACACATCTCTTTTTAATAGCTTGTTTGTAAAATGTTGAGTTGTACTGATAAAAGATGTCTTGTTAAAGATGAAGCTAAGTCCTACATGAAAACAAGAACCTATGAGCCGTCTTCTGTCAGAGCAGCATAACTTTACCTTCAGCTTGTTCTGTGCGTTTGTGAAAGCGGGCCACAGAGTATCCAGCAGACATTTGCTAATGCCTCCCTTCCATCGACTCCAGACTTGTTTGTGAAGGAAGCTGCTGTGTTCACTCTGTCAGCACTGTACGCTTTGTCTTTTCAGCTGCACGGCTCTCTATTAAGCAGGAAGTGCTCCTCCCTTCAATGGAGAGGTGCAAACTGAATGCCTTATTGTCAAGTGGTCTTTTTCAACATGGACTCACAGCTTGGAATCCCAGAAGCGGTGTTTTGCATTTTAGACACACACTTTAGATTTTTGGGCATGAACCGACTGGTTAATCAGTCAGGAAGCAGCTTCATTTATTTCTATACGAAGTGAGTTTTTAAACCTTTTTTTGGAAACATTTAGGCATAGACTAAATGTGGTGTTATAATGTTTTCATATGAGAGCTTAAAAAAACAAAAAAACCTAAACTATATAAACTCACTGCTGTGGGCCACAGATACATGAGTAGCTCTGAACTCAACTACCATCCTCCCTCTTGCAAGACATTGTGCTTTTGAATGAATGAGGCAGCTGCTCTTTTAGCACGGGAAACTAAAGCCCTCATGAAATCAAATCAATCATCAATCAAATTCAACATGCACTATATAGCATGTGTATATATATATATATATATATATATATGAATTTGATTTATGATTGATTTGATTTCATGAGGGCTTTAGTTTCCTGAGCTAAATGCTATATATATATATATATAGACACACACACAGCACTCACCATTCAGGCACAACCCCATTATGACCCCTTACGGGAGAAATAAATAACATTGATCATCTTGTCATGCAATGTTCTGCTGGGAAACTTTTAGGACAGGCATTCGATATGTACCACCCGCCTAGACCGGACCTGGCACCCCCGCCCAATAGCAATGATACTCCTTGATGGCGGTAGACATCCCCAGCAGAATGCAGCCTGACACACACACAAAAAACAGCAAAAAACAGCACAAGGTGTTGACCTGGCCTCCAAATTCACTAGATCCCAAACTGATCAAGTATCTGTGAGATGCACTGGAACAAGCTTGATCCACAGAGGCCCCTCCCCTCAACTCATAGGACCCAGAGGCCCCCACTAACAACACTGTGTTACCAGACACCACAGGACACCCATGTCCATTCTCTGGTGAGTCAGAACTGTTTTGGAGGCACAAGGGAGACCTACACAATATTACGATGGTGGTCATAATGTTAAGCCAGATCAATGTACATGCGAACGAAGAGCACTCTGCTGGCTGTTTCTTGGGGACTAAGAGTGAGACTGATTTTCCTTGGAATGTCATTGAGGAGGAATTCAGGAGCGTAAACAAATAAATTCTGTATTCTGCCTGAGGTCAGTCTCCAAAGAGAGAGGAGATGCATATTTAATAGAGGTGAACTAATGTAACTAATGAAATAAATGACCTGTTTGTCGCTTCATTGCTGGGATACTGCAGTTAAGAACCATTAAACGAGTCAGTGGACATCGCACCTCCTGATTTTGACCAGACAGCCCCACGCCGTCCTCAGTATCTCCACCTCACCTGCACAGCTGTTTAACCCAAACATTGCTTCCCGAAAGAATAAACGCGCGAGGTCCAGCTGAAGGTTTCAGCCACATATTATGGTGGAGTTTGCACAGTAGTCATGGAGATCACTTGGCATCACAAGATAGCATGCTGAAGATGAAATCTGGAGTGGTGTGCGGCTGTACCAACTTAGTAAATTTCTCTGGCTGAGGAAGAACATGATATGAAGTTAAAAGGTCCGGAAGAAAATGAGTCAAGCGCCGCGCAGCTCTTCAGGAAGTTTATGATGATTTTACAAGGTCTCTCTGATCCCATTAGCAATGATTAAAGGCTTCTTCTTCTTAATGTTAATGTTTATACTCAGACATATTAAGAAATACTCAGGTAGGTGAGTGGACTGGCACTAAAATGAGTTTTTAAGGTTGGATTTTAAAGAGGATACGCTCCCATTAGATTTAGATGCTATAATTTCATTGCATTCCAGTAAACCCACAGTGTTAGAGATAATGATGTTTGAACTTATTTCCTGTAAGGGGAAAATCCTCACAGAAACATGACTGTATTATTCAAATGTACTGGTATAGTTCAATCATTGAACTACAAGGAGCTCTGTGTTCCCGGGATACAGAGGAACTACAGAAACACGTATGTTTAGTTGACTTATTCCTCTGGTTTTCTTTTTAAATTACAGGATACATCTGAAGCACAGAGGCTTCTGCACATCAGAACAAACGCGTCGTCAGATCCCCGCCGCCCCTCTCTCATCTCCGCTGGAGGGTTAAGAAACGAAGCAACAAACTGCGGACAGGCTTAATCCTTCAGCAGTGTTTTCATGGCAGAGAGAGCCGAGCAGCGACGCGCTGGCCGGTATCAAAGTCCAACCAGACAATCTTCTGCACATCAGTCACAGCAATGACAGAGATCAAATGACAGTGGATGGCTCGGAGACAGTAATCAGATGGTACACGGACAGAGAAGCTTCAGCAGAGAGAGGGATTAGAGAGCTGCAGGACTGACCGAAGCTGATTCAAGTTTGAGAAAGATGAATGAACAAATAAATCATTTTGACGTATACCTTTCACTTGATTACTTCCTCTGTGAGCTACTTTGCATTTTTCAATTACATTTCAGAGGTTACACTTTTTATTCCACTCCATTTGCCCAGTGGCAATACATAAAAAAGAGTGAGTAAGTAATGTAAAAGTAGTGTAGAGTATGAACAAAGGGACAAATTAGATAGAAAGATAGAAATAGAAAGTGTCTATTTGCAGGTGATAAGTTGACCTACAAACATGTGATCTGTTAAAAACCTTAATTGAGGTACACCTCAGATTTTAACGTAGACATAACAGACCTCAGTACATTTACTTTTATGAATTCATGCATTTTATTATACCTTTTTTACATGACAGCTTCTTTCACATAAATAAATAATCAGAATATTTTTTTTGGAAACACTGCATATTTATCTCAGTTATTTTTATAAACATCCTCTAACACTGAGACACTTAGAAGTGTTGTACATAAAAAAAGAAAGAAAGAAAAATAACTGGATGTATTTTTGGCTTTTCACTTTGGAATATCTAATATAATAAAAACACAGATTCTAAAAATAAAAGGGAAGTGATACTGTTAGGGCACAGAAACACATTCAGGGCATTTTAGTTCCTTGAAGTCTTGATGAGGTTGTACACATTTTCTTTAGGTATGAATTTCTGTAGCTGACATTCAGTAACATTTTTATTTATTTTAATTCTCTGCTTAACACAATCAGTATTAGTTTTTATGTTTACACCACAGAGTAGGACACACCTTAAAGCAGGAAGACTCATTAGTCAGAATGAAAGCAGTCTGATTTCTAACCTCTAACCCTTTACTATAGCTTTGACAATAGTGAATCCTACATATCCCATGATGCAGTGAGTGGTAAAAACTCACACAAAGTACTGAGTACAATATCAGTCTGCTGGTATTAGATGTTTTCCTAGTCAGAGATCAGAAAATCCAAGTTCCCAGCTGCCATTTAAAGCAGCACTGGATTATATCTGTCCACCTATTAATCACAAACCACAGTAGCTTAAAGTTGCTGATATTATTGCTTAAATCCTTATTTAAATCACTATATAATGTATGTAGAAAAGTGTTTGTGCAGCGCGGTGACCTTTCACCCAGAGCAAAACAATGGACGGACGTAAAAGAATGTTTTGATTTTTTTTTTTTATTGCAAACAAAACCATATTCCATTCATTTGCATACTGTACATCTACACATCAACAAGGATTTCTCCAGTCGGACTGATTTTAACAGTTTACAGCTGTGACGTTGGTTCCCCAAAGACAAACTAATATTTGTTCTAATGCTACCAACTGAACAATCACAGACCTCTGATGTTTCTCTCCGTTGATGATTCCACTTTATAGTGAAATCATGAGAAGGGGTTTATGAGGATTTGGACTACAGTTACGATATTTACAAAAAGTCACCACGACAGGAAAAAAAAACACACATTCATAGATGATGACAAGAGTAAAATCATGAAGGTTTTTTCTGTTAGATGTAGCTGTGATGACAAAGGCAGAACTGAGCCCCTTCTTCAAAGATTAACCAAGTTAGAGAATAACTGGTTTGGAGTGTTTATGACGCCAACAAATATTATTTATTGCATTATTGGCATTTTATTGGTGATCAACTAACTGTAAGTGACACTACATAGTTAAATCAAGGCCACTTAATGCAGTAAATCAACTTTAACCTGTCTTGCATGGTGTCAGTCAGGTTGCGACTGATCACTGATTTCCTGTACGTTACATATGAATTCAAATCCCAGTTGAAACGCATGAAAACCTCTTCCTAACGGCAGCTCATACAGTAAGGCCCTGGGTGTGAGTAACTGTGCTCGACCACGACAAACCACTCAGTCAGTGCTGACCTCCTCTCAGCTGGGTCTATTTGAACATGGAGTTGAAGGCTCGCCCGATGATGAGCCTGCGGACTTCACTAGTGCCGGCGCCGATTTCATAGAGCTTAGCGTCCCGTAAGTATCTCCCCATTGGGTAGTCGTTGATGTAGCCATTGCCACCTGTTGACAAGCGAGACACAGATTAATGTACCGTAACGGCGCAGTAAAAGATTATGGGAGCTCTTTCTCCCGGCATTTTAATGTGTAATGGAGTAGGCCGATAAAAGATGACAACGGCTCTGGTTTTTATGAATAAAAGCCATTTCAAGATATCAGATTGTGTGTCCTTGTGTGGCTTCGAAGAATTTAAATATGTTAAGCACCTGAGCAAATAAGCTCTTGGTGTCTTTTGTTCTGTCACTGTAGGATGGTTTGATAACTCAACCAATGTGTATTTTACAACTGAAGGATCATTTTATTAACAAATCGTGCTTAAGCCAGCCCCTAATTCACCTACATGTACGGCACGGTTTCTGTTGGGACTCCCCTTTTCTTGCTGGGGTGGTACACAATCATTTATTTTATTAGTAACAGCCTGTTATGTGAATGTAATAAATATATCGTACCTAAGTTAATGAAACAATGAAAACAACCTCATTACACACAGGACATATGGAAACATGTGTAACATGTACAATCTAGACCTACATGATGGAGCTCTGCACCCTTCTAGTTTACTCCTACAGTCTGTTTACATTCTCCATGGACATTTTGGAGAGTTAAAACATTTATGGCACGGTGACTTGTATATACTTTGTATTTGTTTTATTCTTGTTTTTTATAGCATGTTATACTGCTCACTTGTGCCTTAAACTGCCCACCAGGGACAAATAAAGTTTTCTGAATCTGAATCTTAACACAGGCTGCCTATTGGTTTTCGTGTGACAAGTTCCTGGGAGGGATAGAAACATGGCGGGAGCAAGAACAACTACTTGTTCACACAAGTTGGCAAAGATGAAAGAAGTTGGACTCGATGTGGACAGTTCTGTTGAATATGTGGGTCCATGTCTGATCTTACCAGATCATTTTGTTTAGCATCGGTTATAACTAGGGAAGGGGTTGTAACACATCAATTATGATGGATGAATTACAAAAAAAGGAACGCATATGATCACAGTTCGAATTCCAAACAATGTGGAACTTTTGTCAGTGCACAATTTCCTGGTACACTTATTACACTGATGTACACGTCAGAGCTCGGCTAACAGCTACCAAAATGGAGGAATCGAATGAAGGTGCGTTGTTCTGACTGAGGAAGACATATTAAAATAAATAAATAAATAAAAATGCCTGATAGAAACACTGATAAAAGTGGGGTTTTATGCAAATTGTGCAACAACAACAACAACAACAAAAAAGAGTTTGCATACCCCTGAAGCACTTCAACTCTACAGTGCCATCTAAATGCAAAGCATGTTGCAGTGAGCACAGAAACCGCCAGAGCTGTACAGTTTGAGTACGGACAGACAAATGTTTTTTTTATAAACCATTTAAAGTCAGTACTGTTCTGAAAAGTACTTAAAGTGACACTCTTTAGGTCTGTTCAGTTTTGGCCAGGGATTAATCGAGATTAATTAATTACAAAGCCTCTGATTAATTAGATAGATTTTTTTTTAATGGAGTCCCACCCCTAGTTATAACAGAAACTTCTGAATCACCAATAAGAGTAATTTCAACATAGTACCATGTAAACCACTCATTCATACCAAAGAAACAGTCCACCCAGAAACAGAGTAATGGCAAGGCAGAGGGCTGTAACATTGACTAGTTGCACTGTAAAACGCCAAGGCTGAATTTATGCCTTCAGTTTAAGATCGGAGCTTCAACTGAAACACTGATTCTTGGCTCTTACCCAAACACTGAATGCCATCCAAAGCAACCTGAGTGGCATTCTCAGCACAATACAGGATCACTCCAGCACAATCCTGCAACACCAACACAAACCATCAGTCACTGTGTGCAGGTGCAAAAATACAAAGAACAACAGAAATAGGAAGCTGACTTAGGGAAATGACAAAGAAGAAAACATAATGTATAGACTATACAGTAAGTTAAATGAGCTTATATACACACACACAGATCATATATGTTTTTTACAACAATATAAAGTAAAAAATATCTCAACCCTAACCACTGAATTACAGCTTGTAACATTTAGTGATCTGATAAGGATTTGTGGTGTTTTAGCATGAAAAATGGTTGGTGGTGAAATAATGGAGGGGTTTTTCATTACCGAAGTAAAACCTGTAGCCAGATGCAAGTCATGGTTGCAGGAGTGGATGAGTGATTAAATAAATCTCACCTTTGCACTGAAGTGTCCTCTGTCACAAGCTCGGGCAACGTTGTACAAATACTGCCGGCAGGAGCTCAGTCTCGTGTACATGTCGGCCATCTTGCCTTGCATCAGCTGTCAAATATTAGGGAAGTTTAACTGGAGGTAAACTTTAATTTATTACAAATTCTTTCAAAAACTTGAAGTGTAATCACAGATGAAAGACAAACCTGAAAGTGTCCGATCTTCTGTCCGAAGGCTTCTCTGATGTGTAGGTAGGGGATAGCAGCGTCTAAAACAGCCTGCATGATTCTGGAGAAAAAAGAAAAAAGAAATAAAATTATGAACATGTTAAAGACAATCAAAAACACATTAATTCTGTTTCTGAACCTGCCTTTCTGTCACTAATATTAGACATACAGATTACATGTGTCACCAGGCCCTTAGGATGTGGCAGATATTAAGTACGACTTGATATGATAACCAATGAATATGTTTCCTGGATTCAAGTGACAGTAGCTACATGTATGAAATACAGTGCTACCTACCTACCACTAACACGAGAATTAGCCTCAATGTCACACAAACTTTATGGCTCAGCATTGGTAGTAGAATCAAGGTTGTTTTTGGTATTGAAAATTAAAAAGTGTGAACATAAAATATTTTGAGACGTTTAATAAAAGGCCTGTTAAATACAACATACTCATACTTAAATGAATATATAAAGGTGCAGTTCCAGCATTAGAGGTGCAAAGCTTTAGGCCTGGTAGCCAGACCAACTTAACCGGCCGTAAATGTTATGTGTCAGAAAGCTGGTCTGGAACCACTCCCTTGGGAACCGATCATGCTCCAGCAAAGATCTGCTGGGCCAATCAAAATGCTGGGTGAGCTTACATGGGGACGGACAAAAGGTTAACAGCAACATAGTCATAAATATCATGGCTGCTGCCTGAGAACCAGGCTGTTTAGAGTCTGCTATCACGTATGGATAAATATTACCAGTGATGGTGACATTTATTGAGAATGTCTTGTAGGTACGTCCTTTCACTTGCATGCAAAACCTTTTTTTCCCTCTGTATTGGATGAAACTCACCCCGTAATGAAGTGTTTCCAGACTCACATTCTGACAATAAAGGAGCGAGGCTACATCAGGTTAGCAAAACTATCTCGTTATCATCTCTTATTAAATTGTCACTGTAGGGCTTCCTGTAGGGCAGGTCTAATAACTGGTACAGTGAGAGTGTTTCTGGCTAAAGGAGGGCCCATTAAAATCATTGTGTGTGTTAAATAAAATATCACACAATGTCTGCCCAGATCAAAGTCAAGGATCAAAGCAGATGTGTAAGTGAGCAAGTTCAGACGGCAAGGTGAATTAAGCTGAGGAAATCTCATCCTAAATGCACCATTACACATTTTATATATTATTTTCACAATTCAGTGCTTACTTCTCATTAACGAGTGGTTCTCTACATATGGAAACAGTCTAATTAAATATAACGTGCACTAAAAGTAAACCTCACCCAACAGGTCCGGATGCGAGTACCAGTCTCTCCAGATCTAAGCCACTCATCATCACATATACACCTTTGTTCAGTGGACCCAGAATGTTCTCCGCTACAACAAACAGGAGGAAAACGAGTTAAGGACCACGTGGCACACATGCAAAGATATGAGCTGAGGTGTGCTCTTGAACACACACCTGGGACTTTGCAGTCTTCAAAGATCAGCTCGCAGGTGTTGGATCCTCTCATGCCGAGTTTGTCGAGCTTCTGTGCGGTGGAGAACCCTGGCATCCCCTAGAGGAAGCACATGTGTTAACTGTTGACTGCTCTTTCCTTTCTTTCATATTAATTAACTGTGATCCACAGAACACAGTTAAACATGAAAACACGTCACATCCACTCAGCCACAAAGCAAATCACAAGATGGAGGAGACTATGTTTTCACGTTAGAGGATTTACCTTTTCAACTATGAAAGCCGTGATTCCTTTTTGATGCGCCTCAGGATTTGTCTTGGCGTAGACGATGAGGACATCCGCATCTGGGCCGTTTGTAATCCAGAACTTGTTGCCATTCAGGACATAGTAGTCACCTGCAAAACAGTAGAAACAGGGAACGAATTAAAACATAAAGAGAGTTAAAGGGACACGAATGAGGATCTCTTACACCAGAGCGCTGCATGAGAACATATCTAAAAATATGATTCTGAGGTCAAATGAGAGAAGGTGTCATTGTGGCTACTGATTAGTTACCTTCTCATAAAAAATGTAGCGCTTCACAGTGAATACACTCATCCAGGAAACACCAGGTCTCCCAGTTTAAACCCGCACTGATCAAAACACACACCACCGCTGCATCATTCACTACGATCAACAACAGATATAAAACCTGTATTTACAAAGCATGAAATGAGGTGCAGCTACCAAGAGATCTTCCACTGTAGAAACTACACCAAACATAAACTACAAGCACAAACAGTTTCAGTAAATATCTGAATGAGATGGAGATAAGAATGTTTCCCTCTCTCCCTGGACCCTGCACCAGACTGCAAAAATGAATAGCTTAAATAGTTCTCTTATCAGGACACATAGCTTGTCAGTGACATGACGTAGTAAGACACGAGATGGTGTTAACTTAAATACACAATGCAGTCTTTAGTTATGTGGTCCTAAACCACACACAAACCGCTGGGTTTGTTTCAGTTTTGCATGAAAAACACGACATTACTCAAAACGCTGCTCGTGCCGACCAGGCAGGGCACATTGCTGACTCAACGTACTTGTTGTATTCAGTGTGATAAGCGCTAGTGTTGTCATACAGAGTCAATACAGCCCTCAAGAATTGATTAATCCTTATCAGCAACACAGTAAGCAGAGAATATGCTGCAACATTTACTGTTAGGTAATAGATTTCAGAAGACATTCCCATATACAGTTGTTTGGGGACAATTTAACCATTTGTTGAATGTTGAAAAAAAATAAAATAATAGACATTAAATGGGATCTACTGTTTTTCACAACTTGGACCTTATTTCTAGGTGGTGTTATCATCACCCGGGGTCTTGTTTGCCTGTAATTTGCTACTGCTATGGTTTGTCCACAACCTCAGAATGGGGAAAAATACTCAGCCATGTTGCTAAACAGTAGCAGTAGCAAACTACAGGTAAACAAGCCGACCTTCGCGGGTGTGTGGGCCGCTTAGAGATGACATCGTCCAGGTCAGAAGACATGATCAGGAGTTTGTAGGTCAATCTACAGACCCCGGATGATGATAACAGCTAACTCTGGACTCAGCGGTGAGTAGCTCTAGTGTACAATAACAAAATATTGGCGAAATGAAAGAGTTTCGCGGCAGATAATGCGTTATTTAGAGGCTGCGTCTTGGTACCCTGATCACTCCCGCTAAATGGATATACACTGATCTAATTATCTCCTGAAGAAGTGCAAATAACACAAAAGTTATATGAGTGAGTCAACAATGGTATATTATGCTAGAAATAGGGTTGCAGAAGAAAAGACGTAATTCTCTGATAACAAGTGTTCTCCTCAGCAGAAAGGGAAACCCTATGCCACTGCGAAAGGAACGACGAGGAGGTTTGGCCGTCACAGGACGTTTGCCGCACTGTTCTACTGTGCAGTGTTGATGCACAAACATGGAAGCGTCATCAGAAGGAAATCTGCGACCTCATTACACAGTCAACGTTGAGAGTATACAAAAACTCATTGAGAGACAGTTATTCAGAAGCCAAGTGTAGTAGACAGATGTACGTGTGGTGTCCCCAGCCACCGGTCTGCAGTGAAAACAACACTGGAGGTGTCTTAACTAGGGCTGTCAATCTTCCCCTCAAATCATATTCGAATTTCTAATGCTTCTTATGTTGAATATTCGAATAATATTCGAATATTTTAATGTTTTTTTTAATTATATCATTATATACACCGATACCATCTTATTATTAGGCCTACGTCCCGCGTCCACTAGAGGGCGCTTCAACCAAATAACCAAAAAAACAAGTTTTACCAAATCAATACAAAACTTATATAAAATAGGTAAGATATAACGCCAGAAATATTCAAGCAATGATGTTTAATGAAGAAGCTGATGTTAAATCATTCAAATACACACACACTCGATGGAAATCCAAAATTTTTCCACACGGCGCTTTTTAAGTTTTCAGGAGTTATGCTTTCCAGCTCTGTGTCTGCTGGCGCGCTGCTCCCCGCCATCTTGAAAGCATACAATGCCGAACGTCACGACGCACGACGTTGACTTTGATTTGCGTCGTTGCTAGGCAAAAGTTAAATGTAATTCTTGACTTGTCAATAAAATTTGCTAAAAAAAAAAAAGTTCGAACGTTAGTTTCCGCACTCGAATGTTCTCCTTTTTTTTAAAATTCGAATTGTATTCGAATAGCGAAGTTCGTTTTGACAGCCCTAGTCTTAACACATACGACTGTAGGAGGCTGGAACAAAGACGAGATGCACCTCAACCAGGTGTTTATTCCTCTATACCCACAGTGAACACACAGCAAGACATGTTAATTAAACATAACACTGCAGACCACAGGTGGCATGAAGTCCTCGCATCACAGTTACTGTATATACCCTGCTACTCACTGTCACTCAAATGAAGCCTGATCTTTAGAATGCATCTAACACAAACAAGCACGTTATTCACATTAGCATGTTTCTATATAAATTGATAAACTTGTTGAAAACCTATTCACACGTCTCAGTCAAGTATCTTGACATTAAATTGGAATACAAGCCTTCCTTGGTACCTCCAGTGACCCTTAAAGTATGAACTTATATAAGTAACTTATCAGATATTACACTGATATCATTATTGCACTAATCTGTATCTAAACTGTATCTATATCATCTATCTTCCACTTAAACACATTATTATGTTATTTTCTGTTGGCGTACCCAGAAATGACAAACAAAAGTGTCTTTCTTTGACAAAAAAAGTTCCATTTATATTTGTAACCTTTACAATTACTAGAAATGAATATAGATCTCTCACGTGTTTCACTTAGCCATGTAGGTAACAAAATGAACCATATGTTGAGATGAAAATGACACCCTGTAAACTCTTAAGAAGACAGGCAGAAATATTCTGCTTTGCTTGAGTAATAATCTGCCGTTACTCAAGGTGGGGGACTGACAAAACTGACACAACAGAGTGAGAAATAAAATCTTTGTAAATGTCTGCCCCAGAGTTGCCTGGACATATGCTGTATGTACAAATGAGATAATTTCAGAAATTTCCCAGTCTGGGATTAATAAAGAAAATCTAATCTAAATCTAACGAACAAACAGGACCTACCTGTCTTCTTGGCTTTGAGTCTCATGGACACAACATCAGAGCCGGCATTGGGCTCACTCATGGCCAGCGCTCCGACATGCTCTCCTGTAATTAACTGAAAAGAGGAAACACAAAGACCAACTGGACAATCAGTTCAATCTTCTTCTTTTCTTTAGGCATTTTCAAACAGTTTGTAACAGAGAAGTGTCTGGTCCTGACCTTGGGCATGTACTTCTCTTTCTGTTTCTCGTTGGCGTGGCGTACCATCTGGTTGACACAAAGGTTAGAGTGTGCGCCATAACTTAGAGCGATGGCCCCCGACACTCGCGACATTTCCTCCATCACGATGACATGATCGAGGTAGCCCAAACCTGTGCCTCCACAATCCACTGAAAGGAATACATATAGTGTTGGTTTTAGTATTCATACACTAAAAACCCACAATGCAAGGAGGAACTTCCTTGTTCCTTCATTCATACCTGGAGCAGTGATTCCAAGAAGTCCCATATCCCCCATTTCTTTCCAAAACTCCTGATGAAGAGACCGTGCAAAAAGTTACCACAACAGAAATCCTACTCCAGTTTACATGTGGCTGGACCATATTCATTTAACCTTTTTTTAAGCATGTTAGTCAATGAGGAAACTACAGGTTACACCTTTAATGAAGTCTTTCCACTCACCCGCATTCCTGGGAACTCATTGTTCTTGTCGATCTCATCAGCATAAGGTGCAAGTTTTTCTGCAAGGAATTTACGAACACTCTGTCTTAGCTGTGAAATAAAAAGCAGAAAACAAGAATTTATTTTACCATTAATAAGGTGGAACATTACTAAAAGAAAGCTGAAAGTGGCACGCAATATATCAGAGTAGTGTCTTCTAGTGTCTTCCTTCATTTGATTTCCAGGCGGACTGAGACGCTCAGGAGCTTTTTCGTATGTGCGAGTGGAGACAAGTGTACAGTTTGAATTACAGGTAGATGTTCTCAAGTATTTCACAAGCACACAAAGATGTCTTAACTGAGGTATACACCAGTCAGCCATAACATTATGTTATGACATGATGAATAAGTAGGTTCCCCTTTTGCTGCAAAAACTACCCTGAATCTAGACCCTGAAGGTGCGTCGTGAAAGGATGCTCAATTGGACTGAGATCTGGGGAATCTGGAGGCCTAGTCCACACATTGTTGAGTACCTCAAACCATTTCTGAATCATTTTTGCTTTGAATTGAGGAGGGATATCCTGCAAAAAGAAGCCACAGCCTTCAGGGAAAACTGCTTCCAAGATAGAGTGAATATAATGTGCGACAATGCTTAGGGCGGTGTTACATTTTAAAGCCGCAGTTTTGGAGATAACCTAAACCAGCTGACAAGTCATTCAAACTCTTCCACTTGTCAATTTTTCCAGTTTCTAGCATGCCAACTTTAAGAATAAAATGTTCACTTGCTGCCCAATATATATCCCACCCACTGACTGAGATCATTCACTTTATCTGTCACTGTTCGTACTGTTATGGCTGATCGGTTTATACACTCACAGCACCGTTCATTAGATACACCAGAGAAAACAGATGCAATCAGATTTAACACATGTGAGGTAAACAGTAGCTTCTTAAAGGTTATAGTATGGTGCAATCCAATCTTAGTCAGAAGGCTAGACTGCCGCAGTTGTATCACCACCTTTCTTACTCTGCTTCAACATAATCTTAACATTTTAACAGCCATGAAGCTAAGCTTTAATGCGGGACTGTTGTATCAGAATGGTTTATATATGTATAAAAAAGGTCCAGCATCAGAGGACAACCTCTCTCATCCAATCAGATCCTTTGTATGAACCCCACCCCCTGTTTCAGTCTCCTTCACTTTGTTCCAAAAGACCACTGACCTGCTGTCCCTTTAACTTAATAAAACTGATATAAAAACATGTCTGGATTAACTATGAACTCAAAACAGCTATGATTATGTAGCTTACGTTATAGATATCTGAGCAAATAGTTTAACATTGTAGTAAACATTGGTCTTTAGAGAACATATAAGAATATTTTGCTTTAGTAGTACAATTAAAGGTTATGGAACATTAATTAAGACTCAAAGTGTGCAGCTATTATAACAAATACAAATACTCATGGTGAGCTAGCTCTGTCGGCTAATATCAAGGTCTTTTTAACTGTTAGCTAACGTTATGTCGTAACGTCATGACGTTACATAATTTTTTTCCCTCTGTTATCCCAATAAACTGCAGTACACTTTCTTTATAACGTCACCCCGAGAAGGTTTTATCAGCAGCTGCTTATCTGCACAGCCAGGTGAAGTTTGTTTTGAAGCACTAGCTAGCCTCTGTTAGCTAACCTGTATCTGGTCGTCGGTGAGTCCGTTCACCACGTCGTCCACCGGGATGGCAGCTCCGGCACATCCTCTCCTCGCCACCGCAGGGATGGACAGCCTGGAGCCGAGGCGGAGAACGTTTCTAACTGCAAACATGGTGAAGCCTGGTGTGGTAAAACGTGAGAAACAAACCAAAACACAAATATATATCAGACCCTGGGCTGGCTGCCCTTTAGCAAAGAGAAAGTAAGAGGTCTCACTCTGCTACTACTTCCCAGGACCACAGACATCAACTACACTTGTTCTTCTTCTACTAATGGATTTGCGGCAGGCTGTACAATGCAAAGGACAATGCTGCCCTCTACAGACAAGGGTTTGCTGTTGATCATTTGAGTGAAGACATTTTAAGTTACAAAAAATAGAAAGAGAAAGATGGAAGACACAGAGTTGACAACTAAATTTGACAAAATACGTCTTCTCAATAAACCCTACTCAATGGTTTTGTAAAACAAAGAGGTCATTAATAAACTGCGTCAAACTGTGAGAAACTCATTGATAAACTGTGTTATTCTATAATTTTGTTTTTGTTGGTGTATAATCATTTGTAACAACAACTTGTTTGTTTTTGTCAGCTTATAATGAACTCTTTATGTCAACACAGGGAGCAGGTCCTCACCATGTTGCCATGTTTCTACAATATCCCAGAAGGAACAAACTAAACACTGTCTATAGAGAGGAAGTTATGGTGTGTTCCCACAAGAGCTGCTTTCTTTTTGCTAACTGTGCACTAAATATAAAGTGCAGAGTTAAACATCACTGAGAACTGGCGAACAGCAAGTTCCTCTTTTCAGAGAGAGCAGAACGGTTGCTGTGTATAAATAGAAAGAAGCAATACAATTTTGGGAGTTAGAACACAAGAGGAACTCGTTAAAGAAACACAGACGCCAGTCAGACACCACTTTGTGGCCTCATCTCAATGGCTTTGATTGAAGATGACTCTTTGCTTTTTCAAAAGTTGTCACCATTAGCATCTCCTGCATACATCCTTCCCTCAAAGGGAGGGTGAGGGAGAGCCATTCAATTGGTTGCAGTCTGCAGCCTCACCACTAGATGCCACTAAATCCTACCCATTTAAACTTTAACAGATGGAAAGCTTCCCCCACTTTTTGTGTAACAGAAGTGCTCAGTTTTTCCTTGTAACTACTGAAGCATTGAGGTTTTCCCAACAGAACCGTCAGATCAGCAGAGATTCCTATCATAAATTTAATTTCCATCAACCTCTGAATGCCCAGGCATCCACAAAATGCTTACAGAACTCTGTGTATCTGTATTTTATCTGTGCAGAGAAGCATAGATTAATGATAAATACCATCATCAGACTACTTCCGACATATTTCCATAGACGTAGCAAGAAATAAAAGTCACAGGAACTAAGTCACAGGGATTTGATAAATGTGCTTTTACTAGTGAGTAAAGCAGTGAGTGTCGGACCTGTATAATTCATCTATGTGTACGTTGCAGTGGTATCTCTACTTGTAAAAAGTGACATGTTTTTAATAGGAGAAGTGAAAAGTAAAAGAAAAGAATAGAAACTGAAGAAGTTTCCACATTATGTATAAAAGGTTACAGAAATGAAGTACACAAGAGAGCAGACCACGAGATTTATTACTAACATTTTAACAGTTAAGATTGTACTCAGGATGTTCACTGTCTACTTCACTGGAGTAAAGACAGACTTACTTTGACTTTTTCTACTGTAGATTTGTTTTAATGAATAATGGGTCATCCCTTGGACCATATGCTTAGTGTGCTGCGCACCGGTCTACAAGATTCTCCAAGGCCTCGTATCAAGCTGATGGTAGATAGTCATATGATGTGAACTCAAAGTTTCTGTCACGCATACTGTAGCCCTGTAAGATAAATATCTAAAAAAAAAATCAAACATTTACAGTAAAATCTTCCTCTGACTTCTGATAACAGCCAACAGTTTAGAAAGAGAAAATGAAAAGAAATGGTCTGACATCACTTTAAACTCACTTCAACATTTCACTTGTGAAGAAATGAGAACATACTAAAAACACCTCCTAATGTCATACAGTTAAACTATCTGAATGAATATTTTCTTACGAATCTTTGACCACTAGTCGTGCTACGGAGCAGCGTTCTGATGAGCAGTGTCCTATTGTGTTTGCGTCACATACTGTGCTCACACATGTACTGGACATGCATGGACATGCTGGAGCATGAATGTATTTCCCTTGAAGGTATTTCCCTTCTACGTATGCCACCTGAAGTCAGCATTTGCTCTTGTTTCAAAGAAACTTGGCAAGGAGACTTTCAATTTCTGTTCTGTCTTTAAATATTTGCATTTACCTGTTTCCATATCAAAGGCATAACCTCTATGGTTATTTTATCTCTCAAACTACACCCAATAAACACCATGGTCCACAGCCAAAGTCAACATGGTTTAATTACAAACTTGGCAACGTTGGGAAGCTGTCCTGGGTTTTCCTCACAAAACGTTTGTTACCCTCTGTTCTCTTTGTTGGTAAAAGGGATGGTGAGGTTTTTGTATGTTTTGGCAAGTTCCACAGATCAGTTTTCGTCCGTGTGGTTTTTGCAGTTCAAATGTCTTTGAAGTATTTTTGCAATTACAGTTAAAAAAGAAAACATTATTTGCTGCACATTGTTGTGGACAGAATATCTGATGTTGCTGCAGCACAGCTTGTACAAAACCATGGCTGAAGTAAAAGATTCAGCCCATGGTGAGTAGAGTAATACTGGAGATAGACCGCCATGGTAACGAGCTGCCATGCCTGCAACCCTCCTCTTGTCTCTTATCGCCGGTCACCTCTCTTTGACAATGTATCACACGCCTCAGACAAACCTCAACGTCCAAGCTTTATAAATCCTTTCAACAATGAGCTCTCAGGGCTTGAAATGACTTGCTTCTAACCACACCTTCAGTCCAGCTGAAGGACTGAAAAATGATGTGATACAGGATTTGCCACCTTTCTGAATATAATGGCCTGTAACACACATGCCATTTTGTCAGAGTACTTTTTAGGCCGCCTTTGTTTTCAAGCTTGAGGAGCTGATTTTCTCCTGGCATGAACGATTTGAAGGTTGGGTTTGAAGAACCAGCTAATGATGGGATTGTTCTCAAATATGTTCCTCTACATGCAGATCCCCACAGTTCCAATTTGGCGCTTTACCTGCCGAGTTGTTATTTTCCCCTGAAGTGGTGTAGTGAGTTCACTGAGCATAAGAATAATCATGCTTTGCTATCCACTTTCTCACAGTTTGCGGCTAGTTGCGACTTTTTCTCTGAAAGAAATCTTTGTAGGGTTTCAAGAATTCTGTCAATCAGCCCGCCGGCAAGAGATGGTGCAGCACGCAAAGGTCATTGCCAAGTTTAGTGTAATTACTTTTGGGCTTTTCCCAAGTCAGTCCTGTCCCAGGGACACATTTCCTCTTAGACATACCTTTGTGTACCACCAATAACATCAATAACAACACATGCTGAATGTTAAGCAGCGTACCCATCAACAAAATGTCCTGAGAGAGTACTATTCCACTATCGGTAGCATCTCTTCAACCACATTGCCCACTAGAAAAACCAAGTGACTGCAAAGACAGAGGCAGGAAGACAAACAGATACAGATAGAGAGAGATTTCCACTGTGTTCGCTTTTGAAATAGGTTAAGTCGGCTTAGCATTGGCGTGGTCCAGTAAAATAAAACAAAACTGATCAGTCCTGTCTGATCTGAACTGCCGGTTTTCCTGGTCGACTTTTTTTATGTGCAGGCCATGATGGCGATTTATGAATATCGATGAGTTCAGAGGCGGATAAACTAGATAAACAGCATATACAATACAGCTGCAGTATAACGCCAGTGTACGTTCTACACATGTAGGTCAAAGGTCAGTGGTTGGGGTTCAGCAAGCGTGTCGTTGTGATCTTGATCTTACATTATTAAACATTCCTCACAAAAAGTTGAACTGCAGCATGTTTTTTTTGGCTTCTGGACAAGCGTTTACTTCACAGTGCATTACAGTAAGGGCAAGTTAGTGCATCCTGAAAACGTTGTTTCATGAGGGAAATGATATGATAACCTTGTTTTCTAAGTACACATTCAGTATTCAGTGCAGTGAAGAAAGTTTGATGTGACATGAGAATGTCAGGAGAATAAATGCACTAAAAGCAATTTCGATGGAAAAGCAATTTGTTGTTACAAACAGCAAAACTCACACACGTGCTGTCAGAGGTATTTGGGGTCCCAACATCACCTGAAGACCAACATTAACAGTAGGACACACACAGCAATGCTCCTTTCTTCCAGTTTAATCAAACAAGCCAATGAAATTGAATCTGAAGATTTTAATTTGTGGTTATAGAAAGTCACACAAAAGTGTTAAACGTGAAATAAATGGTTCGCCCTCGTGCTGTGCTGATGTGTGTGTTTAAGCAGAAATATTTCTCTGCAGAAACTAGGTTACAACAAAATATTATCTTTTTTCCGCTGGTGCAGCGGACGGATAAAGTCCATCTTGATTTATAGGTTTTCGTCTAGTTTGGGCTCCGGTTGAAGAAAAAACCTGCAAAAACATAACGTGTCAGCTGCTTTATTATTTTTTTTCTTTCAGCCAGGAAGCGACTGAGCCAATGCGGAAGATAATTTACAGCGAGTCTTACGGTTGTGTGAGTGATTGCGCGGGCGCGGGCGCGTGTGTAAACCGCGTAGAAGCGCGAGCCACGCCACCGCCAGAGAGGGGTTCCCCTAACCGACGGTACGCACGGAGCACAGAGGCAGGCGGAGGCTGTTTGTGCGTTAAACCTCGAACAACAAACAACAAGGAAGTGCTGCAGATGACCGACTGTATACCGAAAGCCAGCCCGGGCTGCGCTTCAACTTTCTGAAAGTGAAATGACCAGATTTGAAGGTTGACGTGAAGCGGTTTCGCGCGTCTCGTCGTGCGCCCTCAGGACGGATTAACCTTTCCAAATGCCAAAAGAGTGCAGGAGAAAACCCTCCAAGGACTTCGGGCTACCTGGAATAAGCGAGAGCTCTCGCTTGGAGCGAAGAGCAGCTGGGAGGTCCTCCCAGATTTGCGATGAGCTCCTTCAGAAAGCCTCTCAGATCGCCCCGTCGTCCGGAGTGCCGAGTGTGATGGATGCGCCCCGGGTACCGCAGGTCACCATCACCCCGGAGGGAGGCGGCTGCTCCCGGGAGATGCAGCAGGAGGACTGGGATGATGCGGTAGACGGTACCCTGCGCAGGAAACTGTCCAACTCCTCCATCTCGTCTACGGGGTCCTCAGCTGTGGAGTCCGAAGATGACTTACTCAGCGACAACGAGAGCAAAAGCAAAGGCATCATCACTCTGGAGCATCTGGCAGACACTGGAGAAGTGAGTAAAACGCTGAAAACATAATGATCCAGTTATGACTGTAAAGGGCATTTAAAGCTCTCCCTATTAGATTCATCTTTCACGGCTCAGTGGCAGTTTCTCACAACATGTTATGATTTTTGTGTCAGGTACAGGATGTGTATAATTCTCTCTGTGGCCTCACTGTATATATTTGTTACATAATGCAAGAGGTGATCAACAACAGGAAAAAAACATGTGGCTTTCATACATACTAAACCGTTTTCACATATGTCTCTTGTTTTTATTTGTAAACCTGCTACACAACTGCAGTTGTGTGGTAGCAAGATGGAGCACGTATATTGCAAACTACTTCCTAGCAGAAGACCACCAGGGTCTGTGTGACTGCAGAGAAGAGAGAAAACAGCACTTTCCTAAGTTTGTTTAGCTCATCTCCAAGTGCAACAAACATTTTGTGGAAGTGAGCCCTACAGAAGAGTTTCCCCGTGGGAAATTACTCCTATTTCAGAAGTTATTCTGTGTCTCATGGATGTGAGTTCTGGGTATTTTCATGTACTTGTCAGAGGGGTACTTTTCTCACACTTTTCTCTTGATGTTGAAGCTAACAATGCCAGCAAAATAGCAATTTGAAGAGTGTTGGCAGAGAGTTCAGGACAGTTTTCAGGAAATGTGGTTGTCACGTTTGAAACGCTGCCATGCGTCCTTATGTGTGATGGGTTATGGAAGCCTGTCTCATCCCCTTAATGATCCCATGCAGCGTATGAACTGAAAACAGCATAAAGAAGCTGCTGAAAGCTAGATAATCTTTGCCGTCTGGCGAGTGCTGAACTAGTATCATCTTGTTTATGTGTTCAAGGCCGCGGTTTGATGAGAAAAACACGTTCCCTTAGCAACACCTTTTGTGTAAAAAAAAATAAAAAAAAATCATTTTGAGTATTTTTTGCACAGCAGATAACTCCTGCACAAAACGGACCTGCTGCTCCTCGAATGAGACATCGGCGAGGCGTTGAATGTGATGTTTTTGGAACTGTAAGTTCTGACCTTAACCGCGTGCGTCCCGCCTTCAGCACACAGATTAATGTTGAAGGACAGGCCTTTAGTTCAATACACGATGAGGGTGGAATTTGTTTGCCTTTGGCATTCTTGGCCGGTAAATCTCCACTTGAGGCTCTGTCATACTGAACATTAAAGCGTTAAAGCACACACGAGGATATTCTTCATTTGTGTTTGAACAGAACAAGTCTTTGTTGTGAGTGTGTGTGCGGCCGTGGAGCTCGATTATTGTCTCTTCATGTGAGTTGTAGGGAAGTTGAATGTGATCACAGTGAGTCACCTCTGGGTTTCTGCACTCTACTTAACAGCATAATCTGCTTTTTGTCTAGACTATCACCACATTAGCCTTTCACTGGGAGTGCGCGTGTGTGTTTTTTACGGTCCAACCACTTCTCTTTGCCATACAGGGCCTGGAGCTGTCACTTTCTTTTAAACAGACTGAATACACATTGCCCATTGAGCCTGTGTGTTCAAGTGTGTGAAAAAAAGTGTTGCTGAGTGTCACCGAGGCTCTGCATGAAGAATTCCCTGCCTCTTCTTCTTCTTCTGTATTTATTTATTTATTTTTCGCTCGTTATTGGCTGATGAAGAGACGATAATTTAAAATGGAAATATGTTGGTCGCGCCACCTCTGAGAACAGCCACTGTTGTGCTCCTACCACTTCAGCCCACACAAAAACACCCACACACAAGCAAACACTCACACAGAGCGTACGTTACACAGCCATCATGGCATTGTGTAATAATGTTTTTGTGGTCAGCATCCAATTATAGCCATGGCCTTTGACATTTAACAAAGAACAACTTCAGGAAGTGAGAACACTCACTCATCAGTACTTAGCTTTTGCCACTTCTCGCTGCAGAAGAGGGATGAGCTGCTAGAAGCACGGTAAAGACATTTTAAATGCAGATTGAGATCATACGGGCATGTGGAGGAACAGGCTCTACAACTCATCAGGACTAATTTGCCGCGAATGGCTTACACTCAGTTACGTCGGCTTTGCGTGGAATGATCGGACAGCAGAACCTGGCTGACTCACGCAGAGCTTGATTTCAGATGTCTGTGTTTTGTGCCTCCGGACTACTCTGTTCAGAATCAGCTTGATCTGAGTCAGTATTTCACACGAACAACGGGGCCTGGTGTCAGAAGTGAAGGTGCATCCTGAACAGCAGAAAAACAAACATGCAGGCCCAGAAAACAAACACTAAAGCTTTGTCCTTGGATTAGTTTGCCTCTTATAAACTTTATCTCGTATCTCTGTTGATACAAGATATTACATACAAGTAATGTTCATGAGTACAATTAACTTTGAAATATGTATTCTTCCTCATTTAATTCTACTAAACTACATTTCAGGGAGAAATATGGCACCTTTTACGCTCCTATATTTACAACTACTCTTACTAATTACTGTCAAAATTAAGAGTGTAACATTAAAACAAAACCAGCTAATAAAATGCACCATATTCTTAATGTTTAAACCAGTGTTTCCCAGCCTTTCTGACTTGTGATCAACCTTAGATCTATGAGCTGCCAGAAATTCAATGCCTAAAACAGCAAGACTGTTGTTTTAGTATTTTTTGTCACCATTAGTCTTTTAATTTGTGTCTCCGCATATGTGGAGGCACAGTCTATGTACTTGAGCCTGCATGCATCAGTATCAATAATAAAAGTAGATACAAGAATGCCACAGAGGTCAGTTTACCACAGATCTGGTACTTTAATATCGCTGCTTTATTTGAATTTTATTCATAATGCTTCCATCCTCAATAGAGATTTGATTGTATAGCATAGCTGTATTTATTTGCAAAGGCCCGAGTACGTCTTCCCCCTCCAGTGTTAAGACAATGGCTTTTGATGGTCCGTGCTTTTCTGAGCTTACAGCAATCAGACCAGTTATTTCACGTTTTGACATGAGAGCAAAACCAGCAATATTCCGAGGGTTATCTTTGGAAACCGTCGTCATCAAGGCCAGCGCAGTGTGGACGGAATAACATCAAGTTTTAAAGTCGGGCTGCGTGTTTTAAATAAACATTGGCCCGAAAGCTGAGACCATAGTTCAGATCTGTGGACAGAGCAACTATATTATACTGTTATTATATTACAGTCAGGTTATCGGCCTGTAACATCACAATATCATCCGCCTAAAAATGAACTGGTAGCTGTGAAAACTTGCATCAGTAAAGCAAATGTTATGGTTTCTGCACGTTTAACGCCTGCTCAGTGCATTATTAATAGTAAACAAGTGGCGCTGCAGCAAGTGAAGCATATCACCTGACATTTAAGAGAGCCCCCGCTGGCTGCTGCCGAGTTCTGCTATTAGTGAGGACGGCGAGCTGTGAGACACTGAAGCATGAGAATGTTGCACTGACGAGAGAGTCAGTGTCTCATTTCCTGTTTCAATCAGAGCACAAGAAAATGACCTCCCCTTGGCCTAAATGTGGGACCCAAGAAGATACAGTAGTTGTCCTTCTGAACACACATTGATTACTTTATTTCTTTTCATTTTATTTATGATTGCACTTTAGGCAAGCGTCAAAATATTATAATCTTGAGTGTTTCATGTGAGATTTGCTCATGTTTTTGTGAGGAAATAAAACAGGGACAGCGACTGTGAAGCGCTACCCTGTCTGTGAAATACGCAAGCTGTTGCAGTGTTTTCGTTCTGTGTGTGTGCGGCGAGAGACAGAGAAAGGAGGAGAAGGAGAGGGCGATGGGACACCAACCATAAAAACTACACATCACTGCCAAGAGAAGATAACTCCCTCCTCGGTCGTATCTTGTTTGAGATTTGGTGACTTGCTTGCTGAGGAAAACCTCCCCGCTAACTAGTGAGGGGGAGCCGAAACAAGACAAGTGTCAGCCTGGATTTGTTTTGCTGTCAAAATTGTTTTTCTCCTACATTGCTGCTGCGTTTTGACCGGTGGTGACACATCATGTGTGTTTCATGCAGTGGGAAATTCTACTCGAGTTTAAAAAAAAACAAAAAAAAACCTTCGTTATCACAAAAGAAATTTAGGTGTTATCTTCTATTCCTGCTTATTTAACAATAGAAGTTTTTTTCTCTCTCTCTCGTTGTCTGTGATTCAGAGCCCATCATCACCACAGCACCACCCTCAAGATGCTGAATAGAGATCCTGAATGTAGATATGAGTTTCCACAGAAATGGCATTTAACTGACCTAGATCGGAGGCTTCAAGCAGGGGAAAACTAAAAGCCTGGCATTAGACTTACAACCGAAATACCTGTGTGATCACGTTCCTGCTCAGATAGTATAGACTGGGCCAGTTTACAGCACGTCTTCCTGACAAATCGCTTGCACTTAGCTTTGCTGTAAATGATTATGCTGTATATCAGTTTCACCTCCATGTCTTCCCCCAGAGCAAACCGTGGTGGAAGATAAAGACAATCGTCCACTGGTCCTTCAGTGCTACCCAGAGGAGGAGGCTAAACTGGGTTCAGCTCGCCGGGCATAAAGGTGTGACCCGCTCAGATCATATCGCACACTGTCCGACAAATCACGTTCTGTTTGTGTGGGAGCATTGAGAAAGAGGTAGGATCAGATGTACAATCAAAGCACTGGCAGGGATTAAAAACACTTAAACAAGGGAGATGCTTGCTGTCACGGATGGTCGAAGTCAGGCCTGTTTTATCCTGCAGCAGACACAAACAATCAATTTGAAACGTTTATCTCGACCCAACTAGATTTCACCGGAATTGACAGTCATTTCCAGCTTAAAGAGACACTCCCTGCTTTCACAGAGCACCACTTATTCCTAGATACGTGTGCAGTATTCGACAGTATTGACAAATCTGGGGCCTGACATCAGTCTTCATCTCATCTCAGGCAACTTCAAGGCGGCAGATGAGGGCACCATTCTGAAGAAGTTCTCAGAGAATGAGATGCAGTGTTTTGAGAAGCTGAGGGATGATGCGCTGCTCCCGTTCGTGCCCGGTTACCACGGCGTTGTGGAAAAAGACGGGGAGTCTTTCCTCCATATGACTGACCTGCTTTCAAAATTTGACCTTCCTAATGTAATGGACTGCAAGATGGGTGTGAGGTAAGGAAGGAAGCTCACATCTCATGTATCTGGTAGTAAACAATATAAATAAATAGCTTTTGGTTCATTTTGGCAATTCCACATTACCAGTTTAAATATCAGAGTATTTCCTTGTTTGTTTTTGTGTGTGACGTTTGTGTTAAAGATTAATGCTGGATTTAATGAGAAACATGCAGACAAGCTACAGTACATGGAGCCTACCTCACGTTTGCTCTACAAGGGAACACCTGTTGTAACTGCAGGCTGTATGCTTGGCTTCCTGCCACAGCGGGTGGGGGTGCCTCACTGTATCAAGTGCACTAGTATACACACACATGCAAACACAGGCGTGTACGCTTGAATGCACACGTGAACGTATAGCATGGACGGCCATTTCTGCGCATGCACGAGCATGCAGGTACCGACACCCCGCCCTCCACGAGCTTTAATTCCGGTTCGCCGATCAACACGCATACACACACACATGCACACCCACGCGCACACACACAGACTAAACGTGCAGAAACACATGAACAAAGTGTCGACTTTGTCTGCTCAGTTTGTGTGTGTGCCTACGCTATATTACAGAGTCTAATCACACACACACACTAGTTCACTCAGGGTGTCCCTGGAGACTCCCCTTTGTCAAAAACACTCAACCACAAAGTTGCAAAACCGCTAACATGCACAAACACACAGTCAGACTTTCACACAGTTAAACGCTGCACACTGGAGTCTCCTCTCAGCTTCCCTTTGCAGCACAGAGGAAGTGTGGCTCACAAACTGAAACTGAAATTCACATCTGTTTGCACAAAACTGACTGGTATGAACAACGATAAGCGGGTTGTTCACTGACAGATTTAGTTAAGAGTCGTTCTCTATGTTGTGCGCTCTTCTGTTTTACATGGCAGAACTCTGAAAGAGAGTAGCAGATGCCTTTAAGTGCAGCAAAAATAACTATGTAAAGGGAAACATGGGTTTTATATAAAGAACAGTATGTTTCCAGCACCTGAAAGCACACAACCATTACTATGCACATGCAGAGAAATAAAAATGGCAGTAGCACATTTCCTGCAGCTGTAAATTAATTGTTCCTCCTGCTGGTAAAGGACGTACTTGGAGGAGGAGCTTGTGCGAGCGAGGGAGCGACCCAAGCCGAGAGAGGACCTGTACAAAAAAATGGTGGAGGTGGACAGCGAGGGGCCCACTCAACAGGAGCATTCCCAACGGGGCGTCACCAAACCACGCTACATGCAGTGGAGGGAGACCATGAGCTCCTCACACAACCTGGGCTTCAGGATAGAAGGGACCAAGGTAGCCATGTGCTATATGAACGCAAGTCATGTGTATACTGTGAAATCTTACAGTTGCGTTACATTTATGGTAAACTATGTTGCAGGAGCATGTGTAGTATGTCTGTAACACCGGGTCAAATGACTGAAGCTACTATGAGAAGATTTTATACACAGGCACACAGAGAATTAGCTCCAACCTGCAGTTGTCAGTTCGATAGAGGAGTTTAGCTACTTTAAGCTCATCGTTTTGCTTTGATTTACCGTTACCTCTCTCACCAGACATTTTTGGCCACCTCAAAAAAAGCTTTGACATGGCCCAGCAGATAAAAACAGAAGTTGCGACTAGCTGGTTAACGACACAGTGAAAGCGACAAACATTTCCCAGAGGAGTTGGTGGAGACCAAAACAGAGCAATGAAGTGCGACCGATGAACCTAACACATGTCCAAATGAATGGTAGTGTTGATCTTAAACTTCAGGACGAGACCCCATATCGTTTTATAATGATGATAGTGGCCACAAAATGTTTTTTGAAACCGGGTTGTGCCTAAGGTTGTGCCTAAACACTCGTGGCGTTGCAGAATACATGATAAAATGCATATGGTGAGAAAATAAATGCCTGCTCACATCTCAAGTGCATAAAACTTAAGTAATTTTGCTGTGTAATACCTCCGTCTTCTCTGTAGAAATGTGACGGTACATGTCGGACTGACTTCAAGAAAACCAGATCGAAGCAGGATGTCATCAATGTGTTCAAGGACTTTGTCGGAGGGGACGTCAGCATCACAGTACGTGTCTGTCGGTTTGCTTCTGCACACACACATGTTAACGGCGTTCATGAAAGGACAAACATTTTACCGTGCATAGACACGAAGCAGTGTCACAGGGATTACATGCAGGACTTCACCAGCTGCAAACACACCAGCTGAGTAAGCTCTCGCATCCGTGTTCAGTCGACCCTTACGTGTGGAAAAGGGTTGGGGCGAGTTTTAATCACAAAAGAAAACAGCCTCAAAGTGTTTGAACTGTCACAACTGAAACACTTAGAAGCTCCAGTCTCGAGGAACAAAGTAAATTTTCACACTCTAATGCTGGCTGAGTTTCTTTTCACTGTGGACAATGTTCCCGTACATACGCTTTGTTGTGTTCCAGCTGTTAAATATATAAATGTAGAATACATTTACATTGAGCCCTTCATTGATTTTCTTTCTCTTGCATTACAGAAAACATACTTGAGCAGACTGACGGAGATCCGGCAAGCCCTGAAGAATTCAGAGTTCTTCAAGCGACACGAGGTGATGACAGATCTGCTGTAGAGATGAGTGACAAACTAAAGGAAAACAAACAAAGCGTCTAAGTAAAGCATGGCACCTGGAGCTACGCCTGAAACTTGACTCTGTTTGGATGATGTGGTGGAGAACGATGAAAACCTGAAGCTAATATTTATTCCTCCTTGTTTTCTTTTTTCCTCAGGTCATTGGCAGCTCTCTCCTCTTCATCCACGACCACACGGGCAATGCACAAGTCTGGATTATTGACTTTGGCAAGACCACAGCGCTACCAGAGGGCCAGATGTTAAACCATGACGTGCCCTGGGAGGAGGGCAACAGGGAGGATGGTTACCTGTGGGGGCTGGAAAACCTAATCCACACACTGGAGTGTGTAGCCAACGAAGAGACAGGCGAAGGAACCTGCTGCTCGGTTACCAAAGAAAACAACCAAAAAGCAGAAACCTACGACCTGTGACGTTTGATTTATAAAAGGGTATGAGGAACTATTTTAATGGACATCATAAAGAGACCCATTGGGTGGTTTTATATTTGGTGATTTGCTTTGGGTGATCTGTTTCTGAGCACAAAAAATGCTACATCAGAATATGTGAAGCAACGATGCCCCAAGGCTCTTGCTTTCACAATCCAAGTGACCATATTTAGTACTGACACTGACAGAAAAGACACAGTGGACGCTTGACAAGAGAGAAGCAGGGGACTGGCCACTAGTTACTGAATGATTGAGCAAATGCACTGACACTAATCCAACTTCCTGCTAAATGAACAGAAGTGAAAGTGTAGGGATTCAGCATTTCAGTTGCGGGGACAGGGCGTAACATGGAAACGCTCACGAAATCCAAACGAAAAGCATGGAGATGTTGAGAAAGTTGAGGTCTTTACACCATCCGCTCCAACCATCAGCCTTGAGTGAGAGGAATTCTGCACGTAACTACACAACCTTACAACACGTTCCCAGTTATATCACTGCATACTGATTTGACTGTATTTTGTGAATCACTGTTCTGCCAAACTGTCTTATATTGTACATCAACGTATATCTCTCTAAAAGAGTTTATTCTTTTAATCAAACTTGTAATTATTACATTTTCTTGTGCTGCAACAAGACTTGACGCCACACTGTTATCATTATTGTACTGTTATTGTAGCACATTTTACGGCGTGGCTCATTATCACATATGCAAATGAAATGAATGAAGACGTAATTAAAATGGGGACATAATGTTAATAGCGTGTCGTTTTTCTTTTCCGCTCCCTTTTCGTGTCACGAAACCGATCAAACACACAAACGAGATCAGTATATGTGGATTTATTCGGGGCACGGTTAAGTTAGATGAACGAGTCAAAGACAGTATATTGCATAGGATGTCTTTGCACTTCTGTTTGAGGAATCCTCGGCTACAAAACAATTTTAAGTGAGTGTGAAATTGGCTGCAACAAGACTTGAGGAATACACACTGAGAACACGTTTCTCCTCTGTAAAAAATATTCCACAGTATTTCTAAGTGGGACAGATTTTTAGAAAACTATGTGAGCCTTTTGGTAAGTCACCTTTTCTCAAAGATATAATTCGAGCAACTAAGATATAAAGACACTAATATCAGCAAGCCTGAACATACAGTAAGCTTAAAGCACTCAGATAAAAGGTAATCATTCAAGATATTAAAAAATATACTATCGGCGTCAGCTACCACTACTAAACTGATTAAATAAGAGTAACCATAAAAAATAAAAACATAAATAGATTTTAAATATTTGACTTGAGATACCTGCAGCAGCTTGTTTGGCATTTCAAAGCTGAACACCTCCCCCTGCTGAGTAAACACAGGTACTGCGAGCACAGCACCCAGTGGATGCGGCGCAGCAGTGTCTAATGGCAGTGATCGACTACAAGTGCAGATTCATGATTAACGTAAATGAATATAAAATGTCAAAAACAACAAAACACCAAAAACGGCAACAACTGCAATGAGTTAGTCCAGTGTAAGGAAGTGATTCCAAAAATAGCAAATATCTTCCAAGCGGCAAAGATCATCTTCAAACTATATATACGTTTAGACATTATTAAGACAGGCCAAGTAAATATTGGTACGAGGGGGAAGAGAAATATAAAGAGAGAGAGAGAAAAAAAAGATTGATGCAGTTTGGCAAAACATTATCACCGCAACCTCCTTTTATCCAGTAAATCCAGCTAAATATTCAGCATCTTAACGGGACGGCTCATCATTATTGGTGATATCTGCTTTCTATCACGTGAAGCTACGGTCAGCAGCCGGTTATTGCAGTCGTTTGGGAGGTCACGTTTTCACATTGTGCGGGGTGAAAGCAAAACAGGATCACATCATATTACCAGTGAGAACTACAAGCATGGATATAAATATAATTATAACAGAAACACCTACTAGCATCAACAGAAGCTGCACTGACATTTTGGCGTTTCTCTTCCCAATGTATCAATATTTTTGGCCTTTTACGGTCACACTGAGCACTGCATTTTACAAATATACTACTGCCAAAGCTTTCATCAAACATACGGCAAAAGAGTAGGTTAAAAACAAACAAACAAAAAAAAAGGAGTCCAACTACAGCAGTTATTTGTGGCAGCCATCACTGAAAGTGAGGGTACTGAGAAAGAGCAGGGCTACAGGACGCCCAGTATTTTTAGCGTCAGTGTTCAGCTACTAGGGCTCTGAGTCCAGCGCTGGCTGTCTATATCACAGTGCAGAGGAAGTGTAGTGTGTGTGAATGTGAGTGTGTTTTCCAGCATACCAGGAGCTGTAATAATTTGATTTTGTGGCATTTGTGTGAACATGAAGGAGCCCTCACGCTTTTGGTTAAAGAAATCTCCCAGTTTGTGAGACTGCAGACGTCTTAGATAGGGGTCACACTGAGGTCTTCAGACAGAGAAAAGCCAGAGTCTCGGTCGCGCGTGGGTTTCTCGGCTTTGGTGTGTCTCCTCACGTCCTCGTGTCCGTAGCTTGCGTGGCGCTTCAGGAGCAGTTTGGGCATACATGAGGAGGTATGGAGGCCTAATGCGAGTCCCAGGCTGCTCCCCGAGGAGACACTCAGGGGGGAGCTGGTGTTTGTTACAGCTTCTGGAGCTTTGGGCATAACCAATGGTAAGCTCTCTGCCTCGTAGCTCTGCTCATCATAGGCATAGTTGACGTTGCCACATGGGAAACTCTGGAGCTTCGCCAGATCCATTCCAGCCTTTGAGCCGCCACTTGCTGGGGTCTTATGGGAGGACATGCTCGGGGCAGCTTGAGCCTGGCAGGACGGAGATGGAGTTGATGAAGTGGAAGGGCTGAGGTAACTGTTGCTGGTGCTGTCACAGCCAGCCTCGTTGCTCTCCGACGTTGGGCTGCAGGTCTGTGAGTTGGAGGTGGAGCCTGAGAGCGGCATGGACTGAGTGTGAGCCAGGGTTTTCTTCCCCCTGAAGTTGTCCAAGACCCAGGAGCCATATGTCGGGTTCCATAGGTTCTTGGTCTTGTTCTTCAGCCTCTGGCTCCCCGAGGAGGAGCTGTTTCTGGAGCAAGGTCGGTGATGAGGAGGCTCGGGGTGGAGCCAGCTGCCTCCTGACGACAAACCAGGGGCAGGAACTGGCTCGGCCCAGGACGGCTCCAGCACCTCGCGACACGATGTCACTTCGTGGTGGACGGGCTGGGTTCTCTGCAGGAGCAGACGGGGTTTAGTGGGCTGTGGAGGAAGAGGAGCGGGACCCAGACCCATGGGGGACAGACTAAGTTGGGAGGGTGAATCCTGGGAAATGGGACGTGTAACCAGGAGTGGAGTGAGGCTGGTCGAGGTGGGGTCAGTGGGACGGATTACTGTCCCTCCATCGTCCTCTGTGTTGGGGCTGTATTCTACTGGTAGAGGTGTGTTGATCACATCTGGATCCTGATGAAGTGATGGTTTAGAGACAGGAACGTAATTTAATAAAACAGGAAAATGATGAGTGAAAATTAAGAAAGGAGTAAGAGCAGTAAAAAATAAATTTGATTGAATAATAGTTATAATGGTTGTTTCTTACTAATAAAGTATACCTGAGTACAGTAGTTAATTCTCTCCAGAATCGTTGAGAAGTTGGGCCGGTGCTCGGGACAATGCTGCCAACACTGGGTCATGATCCGATAGCTGAATAGTGACAGACACAAACTGATAAATGTATGGCTACTGGAAATTCTGATCGTATCCTTACTACAACTGCATCTCTCTTAAGAGAGAAAAGAAGCAGAGAAAGCTTTTACGTCCTTCATCAAAAGCAGAGAAGAGAAAGAAAATTCTGTGCAATTATCTTTAAAGATTTTTGTGAAACAAAAAGTCGTATATTGTATTTGACAAGCTTTTATTCTAAGCTAAGCAACAACCCCCCCAAGAGAATAGCTTTGCACAAAGAAAAACAATCTTTTGCAAACACTGCATTAATAACTATAATTAGGCCATCATTTAAATCCGTAAAAGCTCAAACTACATCAGCGCTGCCCGTCTGGTTTAGGCTCGTCCTCTTTGTTTGAACAGCACTCACACAGGCCCTGGGCAGCCTTTGGGAGGGTCCATCCTGCCTCCGCTGGTGACAAACTCCAGCACCTCCTGGTTAGTCTTACAAGGATACGGCATGTATCCCAGAGAGAGGATCTCCCAGAGTAGTACTCCAAACGACCTGCAGGGGGAGACAGAGATCAACAACTAAATGGATTGTGTTGTTTTTGCATGGCAAACTTTTCCTGCACTAATTTTCCTCAGACAGCAACATTTAGAGTAGTTTTGTTCCTGTCAACAACATAAATGTTTTATTGGCGTCCAACATCTAGCACCTATCAGGAATTAAAGTGGTATTTTTTAGTTAAATGCAAAAACTCTCTGGATTCATGTAGATTTTTATTACATTTTTCATTCCTTGTTGTTTCAGTCCTCCGTTAGAGTAAACAGTGTCATCTTGAATTCACTCTTTACCCATTTTCCCACAGCTGTCACTGGCGGGGAGTGACAACCCTGATGGAAACTGTCTCCCCTTCAAACATCTTTAACCATGAAGGAACGCTGTATTTCCTCAGACTTGAGTCGTGTTGCTCTGCGGTCGAGCTCTAGCTGATTCCAAGCACGTTTCCACCAAGACGATTTGAGAAGTGTAAACAAACATTTCTTTCAGTCAATAAAAGTGACATTTTAAAGTTGTCTGACTCGTACAAAGCATTCAACTTTGTTTTGCCAATGGAGTGGTGGTTTGGGCTCCTCTCACATTAGAGCCTCTGTCTGCCAGTTATCTTCTTAGTGCGCGTTCTTTGGCTCAGCGTCCCGAGTACAGATGAGGTTCTGTCTTACAAAGATGTCCGTTTGACGTATCGCTCTTTACATGCCGAGACCTCCAAATGTCTAGGAGTGAGATTAGCTTGTGAAAATATATTCAAACTACGTTGCATTGACCACAGAAAGGCTTTTTGAATTAGCTGCAATTTTGTGCTGGGATACGTCAGAGACAACCACTTGGCATTTTATAACACTGCTGCACTCGAAAAATATTTTTCAGTCCAAGTCGGTTTTCAAATCAGAGATGCAACATCTGGCATTAGTTGTTTATTGTCCAGAAAATATGTTGTAAGCTATAAGCACGAACACAGATATTGAGCAAGACTTACAAATCTGTGTCACTCCTAAATAAGGTAAAGGTTAATAAGCTGTCTCAAAGTGAAACAAAAGAAAACTGCATCCAGTTCAAGTCTTCTGCATATATCCAGAGGTTTGTCAGTTCCCTGTGAATTTCCATCGACAGGCACCATCAGCATCAGCATCAGGTCACAGGTATCATTTTGTGAGTCCATCATCGACTTTCTCTCTCTAGTCCGATGTTCTAATCATGTCCGATAAGGTCACGTCTTTCACGTCATGTCTTCCGTAGGTTAAAAAGTAACAAGCCTGTTTTTCAAATGTAACGAGTAGAAAGTACAGATATTTGTGTACAAATGTAGGGAGTAAAAGTGAAAAGTCGCCAGAAAAATAAATACTCAAGTTAAGTACAGATACCTGAAAAATCTACTTAAATAAAGTAACTACATATTTGTACTTCGTTACTTCCCACCTCTGCATGTATCAAGTGTTTTGTATTCGTACCAGGTATCAGTCTTGCAGGTGAAGATTCCCTCCATGAAGGCCTCCGGTGGCATCCATTTGACTGGCAGCATGGCACGGCCACCTTTCCTGTAATAGCTGGCTCTGGGAAATCATAGGAGACAGCGTTATCAGACACGCGTCAGTGCTGCACCCAAGAAGCATTTCGCCAACTGTTATCATACGTGCTCCTCTGCGTGGCTAGCGTTCCACGGCAGATCTAGCCCACAAACCTGTAAATGTCTCGCGCCATGCCAAAGTCTCCGATCTTAGCCACTCTGTCGGGTCCAGGGCACGTGAGCAGGCAATTTCTGGCAGCAATGTCCCTGAAAAACACAAGATGTGGCTTCGCATTGACTCTTAACTCTCAAACCCACGAAATTCCTTCACTTTACAGTCAGTGACACTTAGTTGTGTGTTGTTTTGTCAAAATCTAGCCTGAGAATTTGACTTTCCAGATGCATGAAGGTAACAAAAAACAAAACAGTTCTAACAAGAGCTATTAAGATTAATTGTGCAAATGAGTTTGTCCCAATGTACGCTGTAATTACAAAAATGTTGCTTCAGCTAGTCACAAATTTCCCAATATTAAAAAATGAAAATAAATAAATAAATAAAGACTCCTAGGGATCTGATATGAGTTGTGTTTTTGTTTTAGTATAAATGGCCTACAATCACAGCAGGAAAATATTATCTCAGTGATCCACAGTGTTGGATGAACCCTTTTTACGTGCAGCCCTCTCTCCCAACCCCTGTCCTCTATCCGTATTTGATTCGAGTTCTCAGCGGTAATGACTGGATGTGCATGTGAACCTGTGTATGAAATGGTTCTCCTCCAGGTAGCGACAGCCGCAGGCGATGTCTCTGGCCATTCGCAGCAGCTCCCGCATGGTAAGTGATGAGGTCTGACCCTGGAAACAGCACAGCTCAATTTAAAAAAACAAACAAAGCGAAAGCAGACCTCAGACACGCACACACAAATTTGTAGCGCAGACGTACCGCTCGTGGTCTGTTCTGTCTCAGAAAGCTCTTCATGTCTCCTCCGGTCATGAGCTCCAGCAGGATGAAGCGCGGCAGGATGTTCAGGCTGACTCCGATGCAGCGCACGATGTTTTCGTGGCTGAATTTGCTGCGTGGGGTAAACAGTGAATGACATTGGGCTTTTATGTAGTTTTGTGTTGCTGTAACCATGCCTCAAAGCTGATTCTACAGCCATTAAAAGCAGATGAAACCTTAACCATCATGTCATGGGAGAGCGAGCACAATGACTGACCGCCTCATTTATAAAGTGCACTAATTAGAAGGGACAGACTGGAGTCAAGAACAATTGAACCAAACGGAGCTGTGGCTACATGAGCTACTGTGACGCCCTTTAAAGTTTCTCAGTCACAGCATTGTTAGATATTATCATACATATTCACGTCATTAGCATGACAATTAAATGTCAACGCTTTTACTGACAGAGCTAATCATGGACATGAAGACCTTTTTACTCTGAGTAAATATCCATCCATCAATAATCTTTAACTACAGGGGGCTAGACAAAGGAGGCGGGACACAACCTGGACAGGTCACCAGTCCACTACAGGTTTAACTGTAACATGGAGAGAGACGATTCACACTCATATGCACACCAGCGGCCTATTTATCATCTTTGAGTGGAATATATTTTTGCCTTTAAGCAGCTTCCACACTGCATAGCGTCTATACTGCGTCTCAGTGAGGGATTTCAGCTCTCTTATTTAGACCTGTGCCCTTCTGACTGGATCAAGCATAGCAACACAGGATTCTGATGTAAATTAGGACAGTTCTGTGATCCACATTAACCCATGTCTTTCTCTAAACATTACTCTAATAAGACTAAATTACCCAATGGATGGAAGCTAATTTCTGGTACAAACCAATTAACACGACTGAGTTCACAAACTCTGATTAAATTAACTGAATTATAGTTTATTTTCCAAAGATCAAAAGCCCCGCAGACTTGATTCATTATTTGGATATAATTAACTGAAAGAATCAGCTACTGTGATTATACCAGAGGACAACATGTGCACCAAATTGTATTTAGATTTCTAATGAGTCATCTCATTATCTAATCCTTCCACATCTGGCTGCGGCTCTAAGTCAGATGTTTCATGTTGTGCGCCGGCTGCCACGCGTCATGTGTGATGCAAGATGGATGCATTAAGTGACTCAGTGTGCCAATAAAATTACATAGCGGCCAGCACTGGGTGTGTGTAATGCACATAGGAAGTACCTCATGATCAGAGCCTCCATCAGGAAATCCATTTCATCTTGCTCAGAGCAGATTTCTGGAAGAGTCTGTGGAGCGGAAAGAATTGAAGAAACAGTCTGTGTTTGCCATTGCAAGGAGGAAATATATCAATAGACCAAATCACTGGTCATCTGAAAAGCAGGCAAAGCCAGTTTTCTATTTCTTTTAAGTCAAGTGGGAGCACAGATTGAACATACTATAATTTTTTTCGCAGTCATTTCTCGTTTTGTGCTGACATATGATTTTCCAAAGGATTACATTTTTGTGTTAAGTAGCAAAATCAGCATTGTTCAAATAGATGCAGTGTTTTTCTTCAAATCCTACACGAGGGTGTGACATTTAGATGTGAAAGGTGGAGAGGATTATACACTGATCATGTTCTTCTGGGAAACATTTTGACCTGGAATTTGTGTAGATTTTACTTAGACGTGTACCTTCCACCTAGACCAGACCAGGCACCCCTACCCCATCTCAATAACACTCCTTGATCCCCAGCAGGATGCAGCCTGACACAGGCACACACACAAAAACCCAGGGAGACCTACACAATCTTAGGAAGGTAGTCATAATGTTATGCCTGGTCTGTGAATGTCATAAACATAACCCTGGCGAGGAACCATCCACCGGCATTTAAGTACAACTTGTCCTCATGTGCCTTGCAGAGTGTGAGCTGACCTTAATAGCCACCTGCATGGGACCGCCATCACCACTCATCCCCAGAATTTGTCCTTCATAAACTTCACCAAATGCACCATGGCCGAGAGCCCTGGGGAGAACAAAGTAGTAAATACCACAGTCAAAATAAAAACAGTGGTAAATGGATAGTGCGTTATTTGAGACAGCACAAAAAGTCGGAACAACCTCAAACTGTCGCTTTGACCTCATGTCCTCGTGTGCCATAGTGTACCTGAGAAGCGTAATGTTCTTGCGTGGTACTTCCTTCAGTTCACTGAGGGAGGCGGCCTTGCCGGCGAAGCAGTAGTTTGGGTTGTAGTCTGTCATGATGGTGGAGGAGCGGATCTTGCTCAGCTTGTAGTCTGGACTCTGCAGACGCCCCCTCACCGCGTCCAGGTCATTCTTCCTACGGTACCACACTGAAAACAAGGACAAGGCAAAGGGCAACACGAGATCATTTCACTCAGGGGTCTAAGAATCATTTATATAAAAACAATCATAACCCTGAATGTAGCCAGGACCCTACGCTTGCATTTCAGAGGCAGAATCGACATCCTGAGTGTAGGAGCAGTAACGCAAGGAGGGATCAAGCTGCATCTTCGTCTCAAAACTATTTTCTATAAAGGCTCCTGCACCGTTGGTGGACTCACAAGGAAAAGTTTTAAAAAAGAGATGAAAAGCAGTTCAGTGGACCCTGGCTTTTCAAAAGTATGTGCATCCACGTACTCATGATTCCCATGATTTAGTCGATGATCAGAAGCAACTAAAGCAGCCTCAAGCTGCTAGCCTCAAGCAGAAGCGAGGAGGCTCCAGCCTTGTAAGCTCGCTTCTCTTTAAATCCACATGTAGCCTTTTGGTCTGACTGACTGACTGAGAATCTGCTGTACACAACTCCCTGTGGAGCCACATAAGAAATCACACTTCTTTTTTCTGCACTCCCCATGATTGGTCAACAAACTTGGGGAACGTGGAAAGTGGGTGGAGCAACGTTTTGATGGATGCATGCAGGACCTCCTTGGTTACTGCTCCTACACCATCTGTGCCAGTGAGTTTGGACTCACCCGCCATGGAGGCAGCCCACGTCCCCGATGCAGGTTGGTAGTCTGCCAGGGAGGGGGGGCGTTGCGTGCAGGTAAGAGGTGCCGTCGAGCCATCGCCCGGTGCAGATGCTAGGGATTTGGGGGTATGGGTTGGGTTGTGGGGAGCGTTGAGGATATAGGAGGAGGAAGAGGAGGAGGGGATGGAGGAGATGGGACGCCCAGGGAACAGACTACCTCCCTGCATGGGGGAGATCTCAGGTGAAGAGACACCATTAACCTGAAGGATGTGTGCGTGTGTGTGTTGCTGCCTTTTTAACAGGCATTCACCTTCATAGGTATGAACAGAAAAGTTAATGTAATTGCACAAATGCAGTCATCCTTTGTTTAGTAATTAATTTATTTAAATGGAAGTGTACACATTTACACACAATGCAGTTAGTGAAGAAGTCACACCCAGTAAAAAGAGTCTTTCCCTCGTATGTCCACTTAGTCCGGTAATTACTGGTAATTGCAATCAACATCCTGTTTACTGTCTTTCATACTTATCCGCAGAAACACAGAACGGTGTCTTTAATTGAAATCCATTTATCTGCTGACCACCCTGTCCTTTCCACTTTGAGTCATTACGTGTTTTTAAAATGAAAATATGACAAAGCACCAGTGTTGCCCATTTCACCAAATTTCTCATCTGCCACCAGGAGACAGCACTGTAATACAGTTTTGCATCTGCAAGAAGAACTGATTTATTAGGCTTTGTCATCATCTATGTCCTTCTATAATGTATACAAGAATTCAAGAGGGTTTTTTTTTTGTCTCCCGTGTTAATTTAATACAGAGATTAGCAACCATGACCAATATCAATAACCTGTTCTATAATGGTTTGCCATTTGCTGTGGACTAATATCAAGTTTAAAATCAATGGATGAGTGGATTTTGGCTATACAAAGTGGGTGTATAGACATATTTGTTACATATAAATTGAGCATGCTCAGAAAATCTGGATTTCATCATATTATGAGATATCATAAGGCACAAGCATAGAGCTCCTCTGGGGAATACCAATGCTAAACGTCTGACTATTTTGTACAGTTACATTTAAATCCAACAAAATTAGATCATCATAATGATAAGGAATCGTCCTCTAGGGTTCATAAATAACAGTGCAATAAATCTGTATTTAATTCCCATAAAGAGACTCTGCGTGAAGCTTGGCTGGAAAACTGACACCGCCTTGCTCAAGACGTCACTGCCAAGAGATAAAATGTCCATATTGCTCTCTAATCTGTCAGATTTACTTCCCGTCACTTATCTCACAGGAGGCCTGCAATCACTATTCCATTTCACTTCCGTTTTTTTTTTCTTCTCATGCCCGGTGTTCATGACTCTGTTCGAGACCAGAGAGCTGAATGTGAGAGCTGTATTTCACAGGGAGCTGGTGCTCCGCAGATTCCTCCAGAGGCCCTGGCATAAAGTTTAGCTTCACCATAACTTACTGTGGAAAGGAAAGCGAGCGTCTTTGCTTTAAATTCTGCACTTTCAGGGAGGTTGTGAAAAGGACAGCAGAGAGAGAGAGAGAGTGAGAGTGAGAGAGCCGACTAGATTTGCACCTTAACACCTTACAAAGCACTTGTTAGAGGATTAGTGTGTCAGCCGCAAACGTCAGGATTCCCTTCTCAACTTACTGCACGCAGTTGTTCAAAATTGTGACAAAGGTGCAAAAACGTTTTATTATCTGTATTAAGCTGTATAATCCCTCACAGTCCTATATTACTGCAAAATGACTGCACATGTTAAAACTGCATACCAGTTGTATTTATATATAGATATACTGTATATATATATATAAAGTGTCTGCAGTTAATAAAAACAAGATTAATACAAAAGTTTAACAGCATAGCAGCTTTTCACACCAAGTTAAATACAAATTCATTCATTGTCAGATTGTCGTAGCTCTTGTTCCTCTGTATTCTTTCGAGTGTTATTGCCACAGAATATTAAAATTAAAGCTATGCATAATGGTTAAATATTAATTCCCTAATTGTTCCTATTTTAAAGCGTATACTTGCTCAAGAAGAAAAGCGTGCTGCAACGCGTCTTGCTGTCCAACATTCTCAGATTCAACCTGCAGCCAACAGAGGAAATTCACTTATTTCTTCATTCAGACACAGGCAGCCACCCTCTTTAAATACACTACATCACAGTGCTTTGTGTAAACAGCGTTTAGCTGTATCACAGCAGACCTGTTTCTCCTATGCTCTAATTAATACTCTTGTAACAGAGAGTCAATGCCCATGGATTCAGAGAAACATGTGATTGTGAAAAGCTGATCTATTGTCACAGTTCTTCATTTTCTCATATTTTAGAGAAGCTTCCTCGTTAAATGTCTTTCTGCTTCTTGTAGTCAGTGATGTTTTTGTCAAATTAAACTCATGCAATGAGATGCTTACAGTACATCTCGACTAATTCATGCTTCCGTGAGAGCAATCGTTCTGCTGCAAGCACTAAAATACAGCATATAAACAAAAAGGCACTTAACAGTCACCTCCATTAAAACATTTACAATATAATCTTGCTTCACAGTCTTTATCCGCGCTGCATGTGCACACAGCCAGAGAGACGAGAGCATCACCTGAAACAAGTTCATGTAAGGAAAGTTGTTCACGTTTTCCTCATCCTACAGTATAAATCAGAATCTTTCCCACCGCTCCTTTAATGGGCCAGCGCACAGCCAGCGAGGGTTATTTAAACCAAAATTGCTCCTGCTTCTGTTGTTAGTAACATCTGGAAGCATGTGCGTGTCCAGCTGTGCTCACAGCCGGTGGAAGGTGGAGGGCACAGACTGGGCACAGAACTGGAGGATTCTCTTACTGAGGATGACGCCGGCGCAGACCAGCGCGATGCCGCTCGCGACGGTGGAGACGACGACAGCCAGGATCAGCGTTGTCGACATCTGGCCCTGTGGAGCCAGGCCCTGAGGAGCTGCTGGAAGAGAGAGCAGAGAAGATCGATTAACAGACTTGAATAAAAAAAAAAAATGTTTAGTTTGGAAAGAGTTTCGACAGTCGAACAAAAAGAAAAAGTAAGAGTCTGCCATGGGTAAATACATACCTACTGTACCTATACATGTAACGTTGTCACTGGCCAGGACTTCATCTTCGTCGCAGAGGCAGAGGATAAGGTGGGTATCTTCTTCTCGCTTGCAGCTCTGTGTCTGACAGTGGCTGCAGTTCAGCTGCACCTTGATGTCACACTCGCCATGACCCTCCATGGCTGGAGTTAACAGCATAAATGAAGTAAAACCATTAGTTAGAGAGAGATTTCAATATGTAAAACACTTACGTATGTACTTATAGTTTATTTGTCTTTGTGTCATCAAGTCTCTCTGCAAATTAAGCACATTCCTCTGCGCCACACACATTAAAACACATCAGTGGGCAGCACAGCTGCACTGCCAACATGTTGATTTTGATGAACACAGACGCTATAAATTATTCCGAGTACAACATGCACCCTGCTCCTAGCTGAAAGTACACCCCAGCAAATGCACCAAATATTCATATTATTTATTTCTTCTTTTAAAAAATGACAGCGCACAGCTGCGCACAAATGATTTAGACCTTTAGCATAGCCCAGTAGTATAAACACCAGCCACTTTTAAAGATTTATGCCTTGAGCAGGAACAAGTGGGCCAGGGGCTGACAGACATGCTGTTTATTTTGGCCCCCGTGTCATTTGAATTTCACCAGCTCTGTCCTTGAATTTCCGAACACATCGAATGATCTGCACATGTAGATCTGGTTCAATACTTATTTTTGTATTTGTGTAAAACACATTATGTGCTTGAAATGAAATGGTTTTATAATACAGTACCATTACCATTAATGGTTCAGTACATAGACAGAAATGTGCTTTAAGTATTAATTCCATAATAAAATTTGGAACTAAACAGAGCTCCATTGTTTCTTTCTCTTGTTTTTTTTAAAGGAGGAAAAGTAAGCTCGTGCCATGTGTGTTATAGGTTAATCTTGAGCAGAAGATGAAGGACCATTTAACCACGTTACTGAAAAAAACGTAATTATTATGATAATATCTCTTCATTTCAGATCATGCTACGAAAGCGTTTCATGCTGCAAATCCAGCCATTGTGTTTGGAAGCGATGACTGGCAGCACACACGGCAGCGGCAACAACAACGTCTTTCACATGAGAATGACAGTCTGTCTGGTGGCGCCGAAGGCAACAGGCTGCATGAGGCTGTGAATTAACCGCCTTCCTGTTCCGCCTGCTGAATAATGAGAATCAGATGGCCGGTAGTTTCACCAAAAATGAAAAAACAAAACACAAAAACAACAACAACAAACTGAACCAAAACACTCCGTATATTCCTGCACATGCTCGTAAGCCTTAATGTTCGGATAGCTCAGCACAAACAGCTGCGGGCGCAGACCGTGAAAGCCCAGACACACGCACAGTTGTGTATTTCAGAGGACATTCGCTCACTGGGATCATGACTAACCCTAAACTTAAAACATGTATTCATGCTAAAATTTTATGCAGAACTTGATGTTTGTCCATGTAAGGAAAACACTTTATGTGAGGTCTCTGCAACACACGAAATACTAGACATCACACACGCACAGATAAACCCTGAGGCGCCGACTGGATCAATTACTTGAAGACCAAGCAGTGCACAGCAGTGCAAAGGGGCTCTGGGAGATGTTCTCTGTGCTTCAGAGAAATGGTGCAACTATATAAATTAAAAAAATTACTCAACCCGATAAAACAGAGTGGGCATCTTGGGTTAGATCTAGTCATCGAGTAACATTTGATAATGTTATATTACACACTAGTCATACAGACTCCACTCCATCTCTTTGTTGGATACCTTTTGAAGAAAAGTCTTGCGTGTCATTATTTTGACACCGTTTTTACTTGTTCTCCATCCTCCTCATTTTATTAATTTCAATTGTCCCTGCTGACGTGCACAGGTTTACACATGCAAAAGTCTCTGATTTATCTCCCACTGCTGCTCTTTACCGGACCTTTCAACTGCATCAGTAGTGTTTGTTCATGGATGGAGTTTCCTCTGTTCGGTTCAATTCTATTCTAAGAAAATAATCTCCCTCCAGTGCCCTTTAGTTTGCGCTTTCTGTGGCTGCTGACCCTGCCGCCAGATGGAATTTGTTCCCTTTGTCTTTCTGTTCTACTCAGTGATTTTATTGTACTTCAGTATAGTTTGAACAAAAATCAAATCTCAGCTTCATGCACATTTCATAGATTTGTCTAGGGCTGTTTAACAAAACAACCTAGTGTCCAGTGATTACATTTTATCAACGCTTTCAGCTGCATTTCATGGAATTTGTAGGGTTTGCCGTCTATTCTTTTCGGTTCTACTCTATTCTATTTTATTGTAGTTTGACCAGAAAATCTTAACTCAAGGCTTGCATTAAACTTTTTTTTTTCTCTCCCCCAAAGTTTGCATCTCTCATTCTTCATTGGCCGGATATGGCCTTCTATTCCACTATTCCACTTTAAAACATGTCTTCTCTGATCTACTCTTTTTTATTCTGTTCCATAATATTTCTAATCTAAGTTCTTCATAAAATTTTAAAATTCAAATTTTTGTTAGTTGACAATTTAGCCTGTTACTGGCTGCTCCACTTTGATTTGTCACTAATCAGGAAGGGTCGGGCGTCAGTTTGCAACTTCATATCTTTGGCTTTCCTTGAAAAGCTTGATGTCTACTTATTAGATTTAAAAGAGATTTTTAAGATTAGATTTTTCAGCAGCACCTCGCGGTCTTCATCAAGAGATAATTTTCGAGCTCTCTGCTCTCTCTAAATACATTTATTAATTATTACGCAGAGAGTGTCGGGTTGCGTCTCACCGGCCAGAGGCAGCAGGAAAATCTCTCCCATTGGATGGATGAATGAAATTCCATTCTGACCGTCAGCTGTGATCTCATCCGTCAGCGCAGCGTCACCTCCTGTCAAACAAATGAATGAAATGACAAAAGTGTGACAAATCTTTCTGATCCAGTTATGACAGTTTGTGCTTGTCAGTCGGTGTGGTACTGCAGGACGCAGTAGTTTACTGAAAAACAAACAACCCAACCCTTATGTTAGATTTTTACTTTGGTGACAAAAAGAAGAAAGTAACAAATCTGTGATTAGGCTGTAGGGTTCTTAAAATAACAACCTGCTCTAGCCGTCTGTTTCTGGCAGACTCCATAAACAAAAAGAAAATGACTAAATGTGCGACTACAAACTAACAACCATCCAGCTACACTGAGATGCTTTGTGTAAATTGTACATGAATGTGACAATTATTCTTTTTTTGTTTGCCGAAACTGTGTAGTGTCTAATTTTTATGTTTAAGTGTAAGAAAAAGATATGTTTCAGTCTGAAGCAAACATTTCACAAAGACAGAGATGTCACTATAATAAAGAATATTTTAATATAAGTTAAGTCTTGGTTGACAAGCGAGACCATGGAAGAAATAACGTATTTTAGTGCAGGTATCGTCACCTTTGTATCCTCCTCCACCACCTCCAGCTGTGCAGGCTCCACCACCACCTCCAAATCCCCCAAAGGTTGACCAGTTGAGCTTAGACAGGGCCAGGGGACATGAAAACCCACCCTCTGCACCTTCCACCAGAGACTTGCCAGCACTCCGGTGAGGACTTGGACCGTCATTCCAGCCGCCACCTCCACCTTTGGAAAACAGACACGGGCTCCAAATGATTCACTGTTACCTGTATTACTGAGAGGCATTTAGGAAGATTAAAAATGGTGTTTGGTAACAGCAGGAAGGAGGCGAGGTGAATGAGAAACGGGCAAGCTTGTACCATAGCTGCAAGGTGAGTGACAGGCAGTGATGGTAAAGGATTATTCGAGAGATTAAGAAAATGGGGAGAAATTATCAAAATCAATCCAGTCAGGGGACAAAGCACCCCACATTTTAGCTCCTGGTACGGCTCAAGTTACATGTCTTGCGGTCATAAATTGGTAGCTGCCGAGCCTAATCCAAAATGTTTGGGTAAGGTCATCTGAGCATTTTCCACAGATGTGACAAAGGTCTCTGGAGACCCCTCAGCTTTTTTCACGGGCGTATAAGGCACTTCACAACTTCATCTTGATGTCAAGAGTTTTCCTTTCATCTTATATTGACATTCTTTGCATTCTGGGCACCAGTAACAACAGTGACTGGGTCACACCTATAAGAGTCAGGCTGTTTTTGAGTATCTCTGGTGTTGTAGTGTTTGCTTTGCTCTGTTAGTCTACTGGCACTAGTTGAATCAGCAATCAGTGAGAGGGAACTGGCTGGCTCAACGGCCAGCCAGGAAATCAGACTGCGCTCAGTGCGTTTGGGCCTATTGACAAGTCTCAAAAAGGGCAAGACTTTCAGAGACGCTCAGATGATTGATAAGGGGAGAGTACATCCAGCTGGAGTTTCAGTGCAGCAAACAGACACACACACACACACACACACACACACACTGCAGCGAAAGTAAGAGGGAAATGCCAGCGCAGACTTGATTTGTCCACCGCTTTCTGTTTTGCCGTTTGCTCGTAAGCGGCTGGTGGGCGGACACGACGGGGTCAACAGCAGCGCTTCAGCAATTCAGTCCTCCACAAAATGTTAAACAAAAGGCCAAAAGCTTTTTTTCCACATTCACCGAGACGCTCGTGTCACAGAGAAGCCCCAGTGACGTTACACTGTTGTTTTGTATTTATGTAAAATGTTTGGATTTCATTTCTGACTTTATCACAGTGAACCGGTGAGGACAGAGGGAAACATTAAAGACGAATACTGAATTATAAAGAGTCAACAAGCTCGATCACGTGATCAAAGCGTATAATCTACGCTGAAGGGCAGATTAAAGCAGGTAAATGAAGAGCACATGTGCAGCAGGAGTTCCTAAGCCTTGGCATGTTTAGCAGAATCTTAATACACCGTTTACGTAATTCAGGTGTATTTTCATGTGATAGCAGTGTCACCACATCCTACAACGGCAGGAAAATCCACACTTGCAAACTCACAGCTCACACACAAATAGGGTAAAACCCACCACGGACGTCTGCTGCTCAGAACTCAGATCTCAGAGCTACATACTCTGAGATCTCTATCTAAACAGTCCCGCAGAGGGTTCAATAAGATGAGCAGATAGATGGTCTGTGTTGAGTTTCTATTGGTCGCGGGGATTAACGGAGAATGTTCCAGCTGGCAGTTTCAGGAGCATAGAGAGACCTCTCTGCCATATATGTCCTGCTTCAAAGGTCAGGACCTGTCTGGAAACTAAAAATATGATCCAGATACACCGCATTATCCACAGACCAAACACATTTAGCTGTGGGACAGCATACACGCCTGCCAAACGGTAGAGCCCGGAGAGTGCGTGAACACAGAAACAAATCCTCTTATGTCTTTTAACCAGCATGTTCCTATGTCCCGGGTTCAACTCCACTGCACCTTTTAGAGGAATGAAATGTGTGTTTTCAAAATTGTACAATGCTGCGGGTTCACTAAAGGGGAAGCTAATCTCGTCATCGTAAACATCTTTTTAAAAATAATAAAGTATAGATAGGGAGACGGAAGCACTAATAATAATGACAAAAATACTTTTTTGTACTTTTTAAGCAATAATGATATTTCATGTATTGTTGTGTAATGTTTTGTTAGGTTCCTTTTTTGTGTTACCCCTATTCTATAAAGTAAAACATAAAGTCCATATAGAATTAAATTGTATGTTATTTTATGACATATCTTGCACTATTTAGGTCAGTCTTAAAGGAGTTTGCAATTTCCCACAACACAACTGAAGCTACTGATGCCTCATCCTGCACTTGTGGGCATATACTTGTTTTGCATCTAATTTAAAACAAATGTCTGCCCATATTCCCCTCCCGTGCTGTCCCTCCTTAACCAGGAGCAACAACTTATGGCTGGCGCAGATGATTAGAAGTGGACAATTGCAGCAGACCGGCTGTTTTAGGAGGGGAACAGTCTCCAACGGTCATTTCTTACACAAATATGGGGAAGCAGATATCACACATACGTCATAGATCATGAAAGAACAAATAACTTCTCATGATGAAAAAATTAAACTTTTGTTTCACCACACTCTGGTTTCAGATGTTGCTTTCATCAACTCACAATCATGGTCTAAAAGGAGCTGTAAAAATGTCTACAAATATCAGATCACAGTTCAATTACAAACATGCAGAGTTTTCCACTGCAGCCCATTAAAGATCTGAGCTGAACTGAAATTTATTTATTGTCTAGTAATGATCTGGCATGTTTTGAACACAGATTTTGGAGGAAAATGTTCATTTTTGAAGCAAATATTTTAATAATAAAAGCATCAAATCCAATATTTTATGTTCCTAATGTTATTCCAGGGTAAAAGTCACGCATCTTGAAACCTCGTTTGTGTTTGGGTGAACAAAGCATGGCTTAACACAAACAGCACAGTGTTTGGATAGCTTGTTTTATCTACCTGCAGCGCCAGTTTGACCGCTGGTACTGGGAGCTGTGGTGCTGTTCACATACTGTTCCAGTGGTATCTGTTTCAGACTGGAATCTGGGTCCTCCAGGTAGGCATTTCCTCCTCCACCAGCTGCGATCAGCAAAGGAACCAGCTCGCCACTGTCCATCTGACAAGAACACGCCAGAGTAAATCTCACTCTGTTTCATCTGTGCACACTAAGTGGTGCATATGCATTCATTTGCATCTCAGTCTTTTACTGCAAACGGAAAGGGATTAGAGTTTTGACAAATTGTCAGCCTAGGCATTAAAGCAAACTGAACATGAGCCAGGAAATCCCGATGTCACTCTAGATGAAAGCAATCATAATAATTATTTTGTGCCAAATTGCCTTCTATGACAGAGTATATGACCAACCCCGTGGATTAGAGTGTGATAGGCTGCAGAATCATTTCAATATGCAGACACATATTCTTGATTTGCACATGGCGCACTCACAAACCCACAGGAAAGACAAAGACACATTTCAAACACCGGAAAGTATCTTCTGTCACCTTAAAGATGTAAGTTGCTCCCCCTCCTCCACCTCCTCCCCCAGCCCACTCGGCACCACCCTCCACCCTGAGGTTGTCTTCAATCACAGATGACTCTCCAAGGCAGATCTTCTGGGTGTGGGGGTTTCTCTACACCATAGGGAGGAAGGAGAGTCAAGCTACAGTAGAGGAATAAATGACTTCACAGAAACATGAATCCAGCAGGCAAGAAAACTGTATCTAGGTCACTCTCTTGTCACTCCGCTCACTGGCAGAAGATATCCCACAGAGACATGGAGCATGTCAACAAATCCTTTGAGCCTGCCCTCTTGCTCACCCTACTCACCCCCGGGCACGCGTCCTCTCCCTGGTGGCCCACCAAGATGTAAAGTATTTCTCCTTTCTCCAGAGGAAATATGGCTGATATAAATACGCCGTGGTTGCGTTTGTTGTGGTTTTTGGCTCCTTTTCCTCCCGCAGCACCGTAAGCAGAGATCCTGAGGGAGAAGATTGCAGCACAGAGGGATTCAATTCTGTGACTCAAAGTGATTGCTTCTTAGCTCGGACTCTGCACTATATGCCATACCAGACAGATGGACTACGATACACGCATTCACCAGCAGTCTCATAAATTATTTCCTCTTAGAAAGGCTCTGCGTTAATATGGATTAGAAGTACAAGTGTGTGTAATTTAGTCTGATTAATTTAACATCTTGTAATTCCTTTGATTATTCCTGCCACGTCTGTGTTGCCTCATCTTATGTCATAAGTGCGATAATGAGGTCCCCTGGCTGGCTCTGCAAAGACACTTGAAATGCTTGAATTCTCACACTGAGCACGGCCACAACAATTTGGACCCAGAACACCAAACACCTCTTAACTGTCACAAAAAATGCGTGTAGATAAAATCTCCTTGTTGACTAAGCTCTTAAAACGTGACAGACGACATCTGGAATAACGGAAAAGGGATTATAGTGGAATTTTTATAGGACGACACTGACACTATTTTATGATTTTTGTTATTGCCAGTAAATATTATGAAAGACCAACATACTTTCTGAGCTCAGTTCATTGCCTCCGGCTCTAAATCTCCCACAAGCGTGTAAATCTTTACAAACAACCTATAAGTATATAGTTAAAAGGGCAGGAAGATTTTCCCCGAAACACATGATCACTGTAGGTTTTAGCATAATATAACACAAACAGAATAACTGAAAGATTTGTTGGACCGGATGCCAGATGCTAGATGAGCATGACAAACATCTCCTCAGTCACTTACAAGTATCTGTTAGTAGCAGGCACCTTCCACATTTGGACTCCTTTCAGAGGCCCCTCCTTCCCCACGGCAACGCTGACATTTTTGTTCCTGTAGGTGTTGTCACACTGGGCTTGGGTCGGGCCGTGGGGTCCGCTGGCGCCGCATGAGTTAAACCACCATGTCATCAGAGAAACGTCTGCGCAAAGGGGGAGCAAAGAAAAGAAAAACGCAGACGAGAGCGGTGAAGACATTTTAGAACTGTTAAGTGAGCTCCTTCATTTTAAAACTTTGGAAGAAAGAGGCAAAAGAAATAAATAAACAAGCTACGAAAGTACAGGACCACACACAGACGTCTTTGGAAAGTGCATTAGCCACCTGGTGTGTGAATGTATGCGAAATGGATTAAAGGCATCTGGTCAGCTGATATGATATGATAGATAAACCTTCAAGGTATCAAGAGGAATTGCAAGTGAACAATCCACCACATGGTATGCAAAATCTCCATGCAGAGTGGATTAAAAATGACATGAAGGCTGGAAATGATTCTTCAGAAACTCTCAAGGTATCCGAGGTCACTGCTGGAGCTTCACTCTACCTGATGCAGATGGCTCTGGAAGAGGGCTTAGGAAATCACCGAAGTCAATCATGGGCAGGAGAGAGTTGAGATCTGAGGAGAGGCAGGGAATGAGGGTAAATAACAGAAAAACAGAGAGAAAATGAGTCATAGTCATTAGTCACCCATCTGCTATTCACTCGATTATAAATTATATTCAGAAAGAAAGCAACACGGATCAAAGGAAATTAGAACAATTCAAGGCCGGGCACTACAGAGGAACAGGAGATGTTTTCTGAGTCTAATCCCCGAGCAGGAAGACATTACAAATACGTTGCCTCCTTCTTCCTCTATTTGCACACAGACAGAGACATTTTTGTCCCATTTATCGGCGGAAAAGTTGATGCACTTCCATTTGTCAAATCATTCCTTAAAACCAAATCTGGTATCTTTAATTCTGATTAACAAAGAAGAGCATTTGCGGTCCGAACATCACAAGCCTTAAAAAGCGCAACACGTTCCAAACAAGGCCATAAATGTGATAGGGGGAAACATTACTTTAAGTTATGGCATGTGAAAATTCGTCAGGAATCCTCATCTAACCTCCGATATCAGTTAGAATTGCTCCAGGCTTTCCCAGCTGGGACTGAGCAGCGACTGACGCATACCACTGTCTGTGAAGATTTTCAGTCCCCCAGGTCAAACACAAAGATGGAACAAGGGCAACTGGACTTGCAGGGCTTCTTGAAGTCGTTTCGGCACTTATCCAAGTAGCTTCTTAAGATTAAAAAGACTGGCAGGGAGTTGGGGTTTAAAAAGGAACATCTGTGCGTGTTGTCCACCTGGAAAGCGCATGACTAGGGGAAGGGTGACAGGATCAAAACAGATTCATTCAATTAAAGTTAAGCAGCTGGTTTCTAACAGACCCTAGTCATGCAAGTTCTAGGTGGACAACACAGATGTTCCCATTTAAACTCCAACTACCCACCAGTCTTTTAGAAGTGAAGCTACTTGGATGAATGGTGAGACATCTTCAAGAAACCCCACTAGTCCAGTTGGCCTCGTTTCATCTTGGTTTTTGGTTAGCACACATACCACTGTGTCTCCCTGGGGATTTTAAATCTTTCTTCCCTTGAATCACACACAAACAAAAACAGACCTTTCGCATCAGGGCATTAGCTCCAGTACCAAAAGAGTCTTGTTAAAAAGTCCGCTCATGTGACTTGTAAGTATTAAAACCCTAAGTGCAACAACACACATACAGGAATGTTGGCACGCACTAGCGCATTTTCAGCAAATCCCACATGTCACTACAAATTATTGGAAGGTGGCATCAAGCAAACGACTGAAGACCAATGGATCTGTGAGTGAAAGACCGCATTCAAGGACTCTTGTACTTCTTTGCTTTCCATTTCATTCAGCAATAAACTTTATTTCATAAAATGAATGCGAGATATGTGGCAAAACAAGTCAGATGGTAACATTTTACTGTACTGACTTTGCATAATCGTTGCACTGCGTGACGGGTGACCGCATACCTGTGTTGAAGCAGGCTGCGGCGATTGCAATGTTGTCAAGAGCTACATCAGCAGTGGAGCCTTGTCCCCACACGGCCGTCACTTTAACGTGGAACCTGCAGCAAAGAAAATCTCTATCAGAGAATTATGGCATTTGCTTTTATGTGTAAGTAACGCAAGTTCAATACAAATAACTTAATTAAACTCCTCGCAGTAAATCATATTAGTGTAAGCAGTAAATATGGTTCATCTTCAACAATTTTCCTCTTCTTATCGACAATACTGTCAGTGCACTCATACTCGACCTTCAGAAATAAAAGACTTAGGAATATTACAGAGATTTGAGGCGAAAAAGAGGAGAGTAAAGTTAATTATGACTTCCTTTTAATGTAGCGTCCCACAGTTACGGATAATATTTCACGTTACGTACCCATGATGAAAGTCAGTCAGCTGCAGGCTAAAAGATTGCCAGTCATCTGTCCACTGACCATCTCTCTTCCAGACCACTGGTGCAGTGCTGGTCCCATTTTCTTCTACAGTCACCAGCAATGAGCCGTTAAAGTCTCCATACAGGTACAGAGAGAAATGCATCTACACAAACAGAGGGGCAGATCATTAAGGATGGATTTAACATGATGATGTTGTTTAAAGAATTGTCCCACAAGAAAAGAACGATGATAACGCTTAGACAAATACTGTATTGTATATTAGTTAAGTCATTCAGTTTAAGTAACTGACCTGGCAAGCAGCAGTAGGGACTGGACGAGGGAAAGAAGAGCTCAGAATAAAAGCTTGTTGAAGGGAATGACTGTCCCTTACCTGCAAAAACAAGAAGTGCCCTGGGGAAACAAAACAGAAGGTGACTGAAGAACGTTTGTCAGACCACATTATTTACAGTCTGTTAGTTTGGATATTTAATCTACTAAATCATAAGTTTTCTAATCATATATTTAATTTCTTGACATGAACCAGCAGTCTGTATACAATAACTCAGAAGAATGATATTTTGAGTTCTACAAATATGTTGCGCAGCTGGACTTAAATGATCCATATGAACATTTCATGGTCATGTGGTGCACTATAACGTCATATGGTAGTAATCTGTGGAGGCATTCCTATTGTAAGCAGGGGACGTGAAGAAAAATAAATGAAAATCATGTCCGAGACAAAAGAAACCAGACGAGTTTAAACACTCAAAATGGGAGTGAAATTCGTTTCAGAAAGAGATACGGATCTTTCCACCAGAATAACAGTAATAAAACACTAGTTTAAACAATTCACACACAGAGCCAAAACTAAAACACGTGCCAACCTGGTGTCTGCTGCAGAGTGACACCCTGCATGTCTTCTTTCTCCAGAAGCTCATCTCCAGCGACCCTCCTCCAGCCTGAGAGCTGACTGGACGCAGACCAACCACATGAATCCCGTTCAAACGAACAGTATGAGCCAAAGGGAAGAGCATCTGGGAAGAAAACAAATTGCGATCACATTTCACCAAGACAGAGGTCACAGCTGTTGAAGAGTCTTATCTTCTACACCCGATTTCTCTTCTTCCTCCAAAGCAAGCCAAAGTAATATATTTTGAGATGTTTTCTTGATATAAAAATGTCTGTCATTGTCTGTGTGCCTTTGTCCTTTACTCTAAATGCATTGTACCATATGATAACATTCCTGCAGTACCTATGCAAGTCACAGTGTCCTGAATAATCCCAGATTTTGCAGGGAATATGCTTAAGATTGGGGCCTCACAGTTACAGAGAATAGCAATTTTATATCTTAGCATTTAACACAAAAATCCGTCATTTTTTGTCTAGAAAAAAAGGGACAGTAAACCTAAGCCAGCTTTGAAATGACTGATAAATGTCTTACAATTATTTCAAAACATGAGGATAATTATTTAAGATACCTTTTGAATTTCAAACTACTGCAGCTAGCTTTAGCGAGAACTAACGTTCACATTAGCTAACTAACTGTGCTTTGTTGTGACTTAAGTTAAATTTTCTTCTTACATACATGTGAATGAAACAGTTTATTTTTAACAACAGGCTATGTATATTTACATTCAAAAACACGATGCTTGACAGTGACCTTAGCGCATTTAGCATGCATGGAGTAAAGAGGTATGCAAGCTGTTTAGCATATTTAAGGATACAGCTAAACAGCTAGCCGACCTTACATGGCTTCATCAAGTACAAAAAACACATATCTCCATATCTGACTGTATGGCTTAAAAGAGTTTAACCATTTTATATTAAATAGTTACCTAAAGCAAAGTCAAAAGACATATTTCTGAGCTTAATTCAGTGACTTAACTGTTTTCTGCTGCTAGCTGTTTTGATGCTATGCTAGCTTCCCCGACTTGACCTCTGACTGGCTCACTCTGAGAAACATGAATAAGCATGTTTCCCCAAATGAACTTTCCGCCTATCACTAATCGTACATGATAATGAGAATGTTACAAACCCAAGCCGGTTCTTTTGGTTTCCAATCTTTGTGCTAAAATAAGTTACACTAAAGATGTCAAGCATATCTCCACTGGACAATCTTATGGGCAAGATGACAAAAGACCATTTATAAAATGTCGGGGCGCGTCTTTATAACATCACAAAGACAGCATTTTTTTACGAGCACTCACACGAGATAGATTTTACTCGTGGGTCCATTGAAAAAATTAAGCCACCACTGTGACCTAGCTCTTGTCCCCAGGGGATCCACCACTCAAGGACTCTGAATAGCCCCGACTATGTTGATTTCAGTACTAAGTGAAGCAAGGCCTTTTGATACTCAGTGTGATGAAGTGTTTTTCTTTGCCAGAATGATTGATGTTTTCAAAGAGAAGGAGAAGGCCTGTTCTATTTCAGACTGTGAAGTGGGAGGAAATGAAAGCTGCTGATTGACTCTCTCAAAACACACATTTCCTGCAACATATTTTCTTACGTGTAGGCTATTCATTTTGAATGGCCTGATTTTCAGTAATTCTGAGCAATACAAATAATTTCAATATAATGGAATAAAAAAATAAAAATAAAAGAAGCTACAGTCAGGCACAGTTTACATATCAATAGAATTATTCTCTGCACTTCAAATGTACTGTGTGGAGGCCCTTGGCATAGAATAATCCAGTGCTCCTGATCAAAAGATTAGCAATTTATCATGGATTTAAATTTATGGCAGACGTGATGCAAATGTGTTGCAGCCTGCCAGTAGCCCAGCTTTCTACTTTAAGACTGCTGCAATGTACTGTGTGCCAGCTACAAATAACTCTCCACCCACAGTCACACTAAAACTTAACACACATATACTTCTTTCGCTGCCTCTCTCCAAAACGGCCTGGTGCTGCAGATCGGACCAAGTTAAAATCATTCACAAAACTTATTCTCAATCCTGTGATTTTACTGAGAAGAAACAAGACCTCACCACAGGTTGCGCCCTCGTCCTCTCCAAAGGGACAGTCTGTGTGGAAGTCACACACTTGGCTCTGGTTGATGCAGCCTCCATAGTGCTCACAGTGGAACGACTCCTCACACTGCGAATCCATCTCGTCAAACTGGTGTTCTGCGTCCCAGCAACCACATGACAATTGTATGAGTACAATACTGGAATCATATATAGTCTAGTGAAGTCAATTTATCCCAAATTCTATCTGACCCCTTGGTAAAAAGCGAATTTTCTTGTCACAAGTTCTCAGAGTAATTTGAATCATTTCAAGATTTCCTTCTGTCAAGATCACAGGGATAACCTAAAAGTAATTCAAACCTGATGGTCCTGAAACTTAGGCTGGAATCACTCATCTGCATCATAGAGAGAGGAAGCAAATAAACATTTTAACTGAAAGCAACTAAGCTAATCTACTGTATGCTGACATTAACTTGCAAAACGATTGCATGGGTTCATTTAAAGCAAAGGTTTAATTAAGCTATGCCCCAGTAAAAATTACACAGACACTGAGCACACAAATAACCACAGTGTAGTCTCAATAAACAGCGGCTAATTTGGAGCGGAAACCTTGGCGGTACAGATCTCTGTACAGACAAACCTCTTCCGTCCTCTTTTTCAAGCTGATGTGGAAACTTGTGAATAAACATCAGGTTTCAATTTCAAACAAAGTCCACAGCTGGGGTGCTTATCGGAGGAAACCACCACTACAGCATCTGGTTTAAATGGAAACCTCTAATCAGAGCTCTAAAACTCACCTGATACACAGTCTATGAACTCCAGTGAGTCCAGAGCCACAGTGGCTCTATCTGCTCCCACACAGGAAGTGTAGACCAGGGTCACCTGAAAGGGCTCGTCAATCTGGCCAATCACAGTCTCAAGAACCTCCCACTCAGCCCTGCATTGACCAATCAGAAAGAAATGTCTCTTAAAGTGATCAGGTATCCACAGGTTCCTGGTTTTTTTTGTTTTGTTTTGTTTTTATCAGGGTTAATTATGATTTGAGTGCATTCACTGAATGATGCTTCACTAAAAATGTTTGTGCATTTAGTACATCTTGAAACATACTGTGTAATGCAGCATTGTCACTAACACATCTTGCAGTAGAAGCCTAAACTGTGATATACAGCCAGCATCCATTTGCAGTCTCTGAGCAACAGCCCTCTTCTGTCTTCATAATTAATCCTCACACAGCCTGAAAACAACTTTGTAATGTAAACAAAATGAAGTTAATATCTAAACACGACAGCTGCACTGGTTCTCTGAACAAACTGGAGCCTGTACAGGTGGCAGGTGACAAGCACAGCACTGCATTAAACGATGTGCTATGTCGGACGGTAACTGTGCTTTAAACGAAGAGTGCGTCTGGAAGTTACATCTACGGGGTTTGTGTGGGAAGAGCAGCGAAGTTAATAAATGAAACCTCTGTCTGCGTGTGTGCCTCATAATAGAATTGCGCAGTCCATTACTGCACAGGCACCAGCAACGGCAATGCACAAACTTATTGCATATGCCCATCCATCCCTCCTCTGTCCTGACCAATTACATATAAATGCATTTCCAGACTGCATCTAGAGACAAAAATGCTTTTAGCTGTTCTAAAGATGGCTGCACTTGAGCATTCGATCAATAGGAAATACCTGTCCGCTTTTCCCAAACAATACTCAGGGGATCACTGTCCCCTCAGGGGCACAATTGTACAGTTTGTCTCACATGGCAGGTAAGAAATTTAACTTAGTACTACAGAAGTAAAATGCATTAGTTTCCATGCCCTTGCTCTGTCTGAAGGCCTGTGCGACCTTTCATTGAATCTTAGGTATATTTTACAAGGTAGACCTCAACTTGACAAGCTCTTTAAGCGGCCGAAATGCAAGGTTTGGACTTTTGACACTACTCGAACGGACATGCTGTGCTGAATGAATACAAATAGGGGCGGCAGTATATAAAATAAATAACTATTCTGCCCAACCAGCATCATTAAAGCATTGTGAAGCTGCGATGAGTGTGTTTGTTGACCTGCGGTTGTTTCCTCTTCCGTGGTTGAGAACCTCTGAGTGAACAGCTGAAGTCGAGTCAACCGGCTGGATCAGGAGCATTAGGTTTCCTGCAGCTGGACCGGCCTCATACAGAGCCAGCTGCAACATGCACTGCCTGCTGCTGTGTGGCAAGACTGGGCTGGTTAAGTGGTATTCACATCTCCCAGAGGCCTCAGCTGCAGGTGAGGGGCTTAGGAGAAGGAAGTGCCCTGAAATAATAGAAAGAAGTAGACATTTGCTTCCATAAATCCTTTGACAAATGACTTAACTGTGCACTAGGATAAATCAAAAGCAAAGTAAATGTCAAGTGAGAGGACTCTCTCGTTCACTCGCTTAGTGTTCCTTCTGCAAATCGATGCACCCTTACCATCAGAGCTTCCTGTTGAGTGGTCAGTCGCAGGCATCGCCCCTGCCTTTGTGCTTTCTGATTGCTGTGGTGACACCACTGACCATGCATTTTGCGTGGTGTTATCTGATGAAGTCCACACGCAAAGCGACTCGAAATCACAGGAGCTAACTGCAACACAAAAAATATTTTTCTCAAAAAACACAAGTCATGATAATGTTGTTTGTCCTTTAGCCACATGACAGAGGAAATGTACTGACAAAGACTAATTTTACCAAATCTGCCTGCTGTATTGATTCCTGTGCAAAAACTTTTTTCCCCACATGTTAGGACAACTTTGCAGAGAATAAACAGCATCTGTGAATAACAAAACTGAACAAAAGCTAGTGGGGATGAAAGGATTACAACGGAACTCTCACAAAATCCTGCCGAGAAAAATAATAGATATAACGAATGAACAACATGAACAACTTTTCATTCAATTAAATGCACAAGTTCATGAAAAACTGCAGTATTTCAAAAGTATTCTATGTCACTGTTAAATAGCGGTTTCAAAATGTCTAGAAGTAAACTTGGATCATGATCTGCACCGCAGACTAATCAGTCCTTTGGCTCACGGCCCTAAATTTCCACTAAATTTAATTTAAATCCAAAATCTGTTTAACTGCCAAACAGGCAGACCCTTTGTAAATTTTGAGTGATTGTGTGTCTGTCTGTGTTGGCGGGTTGACAAACAGGATGGGAATGGAGGAGGCGTTCAAGACATCATGTGATGGCCAGAGAGGAAACTGCTACTACAGCTAATATGGCAAACAGCCATAGGAATCCCTCTGGGGATGAAGCCCAGAAATATGAAGTGCGTTATTAAATTCTTATTTAATTGAAACCCACTTTAATGTCTTTAAATCTGCTAAAAATATCCCGTCTTTGATCACGAGTGATGTAAAAATGCTGCCTTTTCACTGGCAAAATGTTTCTGTGGTGTCAGCATACTGCTTGAGTGCTACTTTGTTCTCTCACTTTCTTAATCTAACAGAGTTGAGCTGTAACACCTCAAGTCAAATGTGAATTGCAAATTCATACTTGGTAGTTTTTTTTGTAGAAGTGGTAATTTTTTTAACCTTTAAACAAACGTCTTTCCTTTTCGATGTTATGGAAAACACAAATGTTCTGCGTGTCTTACTCTGGCTGTCATCTTCCTGGTGAGGAGGAATCAACAGCTCGGGAAAGTTGTCTTCAGCAAATCTGCCGACAACAGCGTGGCAGGTACAGCTCACTGAGGAGAGAGACAAACACACAGACAGGATCATTACTACGAGATGGCTGCAGCTCATTCACACAGCATTTCAAGCATTTCCTCAATTGCCCTGTTGAACCGTAATTGCAGAGCCGAGTATACTCTGACAATGATACTTGGTGGTGAATCTCATCTTTCCCTTCCTGTTTTGATGGCTAGAAATAATAATATGCTTCAAAGTGGCAGGGGGAAAAAAAACACACACACACAATGTAATGGTGGATAGAAATGGCTATTTGTCTACAGACGACGTTTACAGCTGCATGGTTAGCTGGGCCGAAAGGGCAGAAATGTGGACAAACACAGTGTGTCGATGCGTGAAAATGAATATACAGTATATTTAAATGAAAATGGGCAAACATCCCAGCAGTCCTGTGAAGCTAATATGTCAAAATTCTAAAAATAAAGTAGTATGACAAGTTTCACAACAGTGTAGAAGTGTAATTATTACACAGTATTCCCCAGAATCAGCCCTAAAGCTAGTTTATATCTGCCTGCTGTGAGCATTTCTACTTGAGCGCTCATGTGTCTGCATCCTTCTGTAATTAAGCCTCTAAAACCTGATTTGCTGTTGAGTTTTTTTTTCCCCAAACGCTGGCATTTTGAACTGAGCGGCTGGTGTTGGTGTCGACGAGAATAACTGTTGAACTGTAATTAGTTTGACAGAAATCACTGCAACAAGAAAAGGAGAGAAGACGTCTGAGTGGACGGTGTGAGGGAGCCAGAAGGAGTGAGGATTTTCTGTCCTTGTCCGGCTGCTGAGAGACGTGGAGGAGGTAATGAATTTCAGGCCAGTCCCGGTTATTGAGGTCTGCATAAGCCACAATGTGAAGTTACATTTCTGGGGAGGCGCACGTCAGACTGCGGCATACAGCATATGAATCTAGATTTACAGCAAACCTCGTACATTTTCTTATACTGTGATGCACTCCATGGTACAGGTCCAGTAGAGCTCCACAATTTTAAAACTATACATTCTGAAATAATAATATTCAAGTATGAAATGTTAACATTTGCATTGGCATGCAAGTCAAGGGCCGATTATTTTTACATCTTTACAAATGAGACAAGTCGTTGCAGTTTGTCACTATTATTTTAGCTGTGGTTCATCTTTCACAAATTTAAAGCCTTTGAGCTATTAGTGAGCTCCACTAAGAGGGATGGAGTTGCAGTTTAATAAAAGCTTCTAATATAACCCACCTTCTGTGCCTTCAATACACAGAACTTGATTCATTAGGCTTCACTTTCAACAATCACAATCTTCAAAAGCCACCACACGCATTTCTGTTACTCAGTATGATTGAAATTCTTCCGGCACGTGGCACACAGGGAGCTCATTTGTGCGCCCAGCCTCTCTCCGTGCATTAGCAGCAGTACGAGGCAGTGAGAAGGCAATTAACCACGTCTGCACTGTGACCCATTTGATGCCATTCCTTATAAAAGCCTTCATCTTACCTTGTGGCTTTTTTTAAACGAAATATTCCCGAGGATGTATTATAATTTATTATTCACAAAGATCAAGATCAGGCTTTGGTGTTTAGCCGCTTAGAAAACCACTTCCCTCTCCTCTGTGTCTGGATAAACAGATATACAGCTATATATAGATATAGGCCGTTGCTTCATCACAAACAACTGACAGAGACGGTCTTATTTTAGAAAAAGTCGCTGGATATGGCTGTCAACTAAATGCTGAAGGACTGGCAAGGGGACACTCTCCACGTGACGAGACATTCAACATGCTAACCAGCATGACCAGTAGACTATGAGAGGGTTGATCGTATCTCGGCGGGTCATTGCAACTTAAACCCCTGAACAGTGGCGTTATTGTTTTCCGATGCCTGTAAGGCAGAGCCGAACGAGCCGAGCAGGACAAATTGAATTATTTAAAAGAATGTTTATTAAAAGCAGTTAGCAGTGCTAATGACGACGAGGTGAGGGGTCGTGTAGCTGAGCGGCGGCTGAGCTATTCATTGATAATTATGGAATAAAAGCTGCTATGGATAGACTCCTGAATACGGAAACCGGAAAACTGAAACTGTATGAGAAAACACAAAAGAGGGGGAATTCAGCCAACGGAAAAAAACATTAACAGGCTGTTAACACATGTACACACACAGACACACATATATATACATTGTGTGTGTGTGTGTGTGTATATATATAGATTGATAGATATATAAATATATACATTATGGGAAATCCCGTTAGAATTCAAACTTTCTTTCTTTCCATTTTCTTCCCTTCTTTTCCTTTTCCAGTTTGGGTTTAAAGAACAAAATCAGAAAAAAAAAACAGTAAGATATTCTCTTTTATGAATAGAAAAGAGGAAATCAAAAAAATAAATAAATTATCGGCCTCATCAACAGCCAGCAGAGCAGCTGGTTTCTTTGATGGCAATCCTGGATGCCGGCTGCACAGTTAGCGCACCGCAGGCTTTTGAACAGTGCGCTGTCAGTTCTTTTGAAGGCAAAGAGGCTGTCTGTGGTTAGTTTCTCAGGACAAAGGCCTGATGAAGTTAGGCAGTGTGGTAGAGGCTGAAAGCTGCGGCTGGTTGCAGTTTAGTTAAGTTCAAGGCAAGGACCTATTAGTGGGAGCTGCAGCTCGGGAGAGTCTTCTCACAAAACACAAACACAAAGGGCAGCAACTACCCGGGGCCCGTTCACTGCTGATTGATCTGACCATCTCCAATCTCCTCTAAATTTCCTCTCCGTCTCACCCTGTCTAACCTTTCACTGTCCCCGCAGAGGACTCAGTTTGAGAAATGTGTGATAACAAAGACCCCTGCGCCTGTTTACAGAGCCGTTTTGGAAAACTGTGAACACTGGCTGCTTGTCAGGTCAAATAACAATAAAACCGCAGCATGAGAAGGTCTCTGAGCAATATTCGATGATGGCAGTGCACTGACATTTACGACACGTAGGGCCGTGTGTATTGGGTGCAGGCTGCATCCGTTTCAGCAAATTAAAAGAAACGATCCCATTCGCTTCATGTGGTCATCAAAGTGGCATCCTGAGGTAGGGCACTGAGGAAATTAAGCATACAGAAAGTTTAACGAGTTCAGTCATACACTATTTATCTCCCTGTCGTCTGTCTGTCATGAGGTTGTCTGGAGCTGCACTGGCTGTATTTATTACACCGGAGCGGGTGCAGCAAAGGATTGTTTGACACATCACAGCGCCAGTGGAATGAAAAAGTTGAAGCCAAAACTATTTCTTTCTTTGCTGCTGTCAGCTGCCATTTGAGTGTCAGATCGATTCACCAGTGTCCACATGTCCTGCTCCATATCAAACCCATTGCCTAGAATCACAACAGCCTTAAAATAATGACTCGAAACCAGCCTCCATTTGTCTTCACCTTTTTCTCACTGTGCATGCAACCAGTCTTTTCTGACTGAAATGCCGCCATCAGTGTGCTAACAATGAAAAGTTTGTGTTAGTGAGAATATGAGCAGTCCCTCTGGGGAGGAACAGCTGAGACTTGTGCAATTTGCTGAGTGAAGGTCACAGAGGGCAATAGGAGTTTAAGTACCGAGCCTGTAAACAATTATCAAACCTTCCAGTAGATATTTCTTATTTAGCTGTGGAAAAGATTGAGCAACCAATGGACTGTCACTGTCAATCATAAAGTCGTGCTACTGCCATTACCGAGTCTAATGTTTAATTAACACCCAATAAAGCTGATTCATGCTCCCTTATTAACGGCAACGTGACGCAGAGCACTGCATCGATTTTGGCCCCCGGTGAACACGAAGAAATGAAACTGCAAAGCTGCATAGAAAACAACATTTCTCACAAATATCAAGATGGAACTGAGAAGCACGAAGTTCAACTCCGTGTTCTTTGAGCTGAGCTTTCATCTGCCGAGAGTAAAGCTTCATCAACAAAACTCCAGTCCCCTCAGATCTCTCATTCTTTATCAGGTCTAATCCCTTATTCCCACCGGGAAGACGTGTGACATCAGAACTGACTAAGGAAAAATCTAAAACATCCAGCGACATCTTCATTTTATAAAGAGCAAACACGGGTGGCAGCTTTGAGGACTCATTGACGTTTGTTCTGAAATAAATATACACACACACACATATAAAAGTGCTCTTGAGACTTCACACATTCACATAATAAAAGTATACTCTTGAGCGTGTTTCCAGCCACTGTAATCGCTTACAAGTGTGCAGTTAGGAGCACAATGAAGCGCTGTGATTTCTGAGGGTGTTTGAGGAAGGAAAATAACGAGCAAAGCGCGCTGATGTAAACCAAAACTCCCACAACAAAGCGTTCGCTCCGTTAACGCCGGCTCCAGCCCGGCTTCACAGTGGGATCAAAGCGAAGCCTCGGATGTATAAGGTGGGTTTTAACGTCGCGTCATTCATTCTGAGGCACAGATTTCAGAGACCCTGCGTCAGTGGCATGTCTGAAAATTGCTCGGAGAGGCTTCTTACTTAACTGGTTACACAAAGTGAGGACAGTGTTTTCTAGGAAGTCGGTGGAAGGATCTAAACCTCAGTTCAAAATTACAGCTCGATTACCGCGAGTACAACGAGCGAGATTGTTCCCATTTACCTTGAGGTAAAAGGGGTATGTTTTGCAGATGGGTTGAGCACAATGTAAAGACAGACTCAAAACAGGCCGAGTAGAATACATCCTTAGCCCACATCACATGGCGTTAGATGCGATTATGTGTTGTTATGAATACCTGCAGTAGCTCTGACTGCATAACTTCCAGTTGGTTATGAGTCACGCTGCAGTGGTGATTGCGGCGTCTCTTTGTGTTGTTTGTCTGGTGCGGTGTCAGAAAAACAGTGGAAAACTGACCTTGAGTCCATGGAAAAATAAGTCTTGTTATTCATATGAAACTGTGAACAACAAGTTTTTTTTTGTTTTTTTTTAAAAAAAAAAATTGAAACAAGAACTTTATTATGGCAGATGGTCCATGATCAATAACTGAGTGGTAGCTGCGCGGGAAAGACAGGAACTGTGATCAAACCACATAAGGATTAGCGAGAATGCTGTGTTTACTAGTCATCTGTAAGTCTGAGGCAAAGGTAGAGGAAGAGAGAGAGGACGGGATATGTTATCTCTACTCCTTTGTGAAGATTTTTGTTGTTTTTGGCATTTGTCCCCTTCTTTGGAGAGCTGCAGTTAAAACGGACAGGACATGTGGGGAAAAGAAAAGGGGAACAACCCGCGACAAAGGTCATTCAGAACTCTCTGTACGTGTTTTGCAGCGCAACACAGCAGTCAGCGTGGGCATTGTTCAAAATAAAAGAACGCGATTTCCAAAATATCTTTTGGAAAAAGAAAGAAAAAAATTGGAACAGCATTCTTCTTATCTCTACAAAGGGAGCTCTCGGTGGGACAGAGTCGAGATAATTGAACAATGACACAGCTAGACACAAATTTGAGAGGTTCATTTTATGTCTCACTGAGAGGCCAATTTAAAGTTCATGCCCGTGAACATGTGTTCAAAAGAGCAGTGTAAGCGTGATCCCAGGCTCAGAAACAAAGCTCATGCAGGTTAATTGCTTTTCAAAGTGGGTAAGTCAGCACAGTTTGTTACAAATATAGTCTGAATGTCCATGTAATGCTGGCATGTCACATTATAAAACCACAGAAATTGACCACTAACACAATAATTGTTCTATTTTGTTAAAACATTGCTACCTAAAGTAGCATCAGCACAGAAGAAGAAAGACGAGCAGATCTTGAAATGTGAAATATTCCACATAGAAATATAGAATGAACACACTGAAGACAACGGGAAAGAGGAACAGGAGCTAAGGTCTCTATGAGCCAAGTGTATGTATTATGTTGTTCTATCATTTAGCTTTAACGACTAACAGGGTGATTTGTCACCCTTTCTCTTGATTTTGTTACAGCTTTGAACTGAAATTACTTTTGTCACCCCTGTGATAGACTGGGGACCTGTCCAGGGTGTACGCCGCCTCTCTCCCGATGACAGCTGGGATAGGCTCCAGCCCCCCTGCAACCCTCCACAGGATAAGGGGTTACAGAAGATAAAGGAATGAATGAATGAATTATTATTATCATTGATTAATATTCAAAAAACAATCCGAAAGTAACTGAATCACATTTTGAGAAGAGAAACAATTAGAGGGCTGCGTGGTGAACGTTGTTGGTACATATTCTGTATAATCATATTACTGATCATTATGTGAAAGCAGTAGGCATGGTGAATTAGTGGATGATGCTGCCATCGCCTCCATTTCCTGAATCCCAGCCACTTCAAGCTACTTCTTCTCCACAGACAAGCAGCTCAGCTGGGTAAAATTACCAGTGGGCGCAATTTCTTTATTTTAATGCTGGTGTGAATTAGCAGAAAGTGAGCAGGTAGCAGGTAGTGCGCCAATGCTACAACAGATCATTCAGTATTCACAAAAACAGTTTTGTTTCAATCACATTAACCAGTTAGTTTCTGGAAAAAAGATTTTCAGGAACTTATTTTTCTCATCCCACTATTATGGGATATTTTATTTTAAAACTACTGTAACTGTAATTTAGAGTTTACTCAATACAAAACTAACTTTTGTCCTAATAGATCAGATGCACTAATGTTAACATTAATCAGGAATGATATTCTGGAAACAGACATTACAGAATTATAATACTAATAAATACTAAACAATAAGACATAAGATGTGGCGCCTCGTATGAGCACGTTATGTTATGTTATGTCGTACCATGAGCAGATATTCACAGGGAACAAAGTCAACACAATTAAACAACAATATTATATTTGTGGATTTGTTGAGTCAAGTCTATACAAAACGAATCATCTGTGATTAGCCAACGTAAGGGATTCCTGGTTTTCAGTATACTGTATGTTGTAACCTCCTTGTGCAACTAAATGTCTGCTGATCAGTCCTCTGCATCTGCATGGAGGTCCATTCCTCAGACCGCAAGGAGAAAACTTTTGTTTGCTTTGCTGGCGACATGTTTCCCGACCTCCAGTCTCACCACTATAATGTATTTATTCAATCAAGAAAGTGGATCAAGCATTTATATCCTAATATTTTCCCACTAAGCAGATTATCAAGGGTTTAAACCGACCCTCTCATTTAAAATCCCTTCCGACCCGGGCAGTCTGTTTAGATTAAAGTGGTTACATGCGGTGTTTTCACTTTGACTGATGTATTTGATTATTAACGTGTTAACATAGCCGGTGTGTGTGTTTTAAATTAGAACGGCTCTAACGGCTGACTTAATGAATTGGGGACATAAAAATAAATTTGCGAGTAACAGAAAAGCTTGTAAAACTGTTAAGATGTGATTAAAAAATATCCATTAAAAAAAAAAAAAAAAAAAAAGTTTAGATGGGGAAAACCAGAAAATGAGCAGCTCAAAGCATTTCAATCTACCCAGACTCGTCCCAGAAGGGAACGGCTTGTTTACTCTGTTTGATGAATAATCACCAGAAACCATTCATATCTTAACAGTCAAAACATTAGTCATTATAATCATTTCGGTTCAGCTGCGTGGCCTCTTAAAAGAAACCTCATCTAACTAAGATTTTAACACATTATTGCAGCATTTCATGCGCTGTCGTTTATCTTGCCTTCATGCAGTGCAGCACACATTTGTGCTCTTTTTCTGTGCTCTCGGGCCGGTCCAAAAGAAGCAAACACAGCTATCGCTTAGCAAAACCTCATCTATTAAGCTCCAGTTGCACATATTTGGAAACCATTTCTGAATTCCAGCACAACCCCGAACCGTAAATCTACTTTTTAATCTAATTTTAAATCAGTCACCTGCAAGGCAATTAAAAAGCAAAAGTATTAGACATATATGTGGGCAGTTCAGCACTCTCTCAACATCCTCACATTGTCCTGCATTCTGTCTGTGGCTCTGACTCCCCCTCTCCCTCTCTAAAGAGGTAGGTAGGTGACATGTAACACCGCGTGAAGCCAACCACCGGTCACTCAAAGCATCCACGCTCTTAATTATGCAAAGTCTTAAAACCTGATATCAGATTAGGCTGTAAACTTGTTTATTTCAGCTGTAAGGTTGGGCTTTCTGACGTGGGATTGACTGATTGAGCCAACTTCAAGAGGCCAGGAAAGGAACTAAACTATTTTGGCATTTCTGTGTTGGCTTAATTCTTCAGTCATTTGGTTGACATCATTTTTGCTGGTTACACAACAGCAGCCATAAATATTCCAACCAAATCTATCTAAAATACTTTACCAGTGGTCCCTGAAGTCCTCTCACAAACCGACCTATCAAGCTCCAAAATGTTAGACTCCTAACGCTCTTTCAACAACTTTTGTTTATTGAGATGAAGAATGAAAGGATATTTTAATGTTTGAACCAAGTAAGCCAGGACCTTGAAACCAAAGCCTCATACACGTTTTATTACCAAAAACTTTTCCTCTCTTAACAGGACAATATGTGTTCTACGGAAAAGGCCAGTAGCGTCAACAGGCCTAACTTTACGACTTTACAACAGAGCTACAGCTTAGAACAAAAACAGTCACATGGGAAAATCCCACTGTTCACTGGGTCTAATTCAGCTCCTAAATATGAAGAGAGGTTATGAAAGTAAACTGGTGACAAATGGTCCGGCTCCTTGAAGGAATGCAGTAGAAAATCGCGTTACACTATTCCCGGGCTTGAAAATAAAAATACGTCTCCATACTGGACATTTCAAATCCCTGTTTGTTCTCAAAACACTCCCTTGTTCTAAATCAGTGAAGACATACAGATTTAGTGGCTTTTTCCCCCAAATGTGACAACAGGGAGACATAAAGAACAGAAGAAACTGTCAAAGAAAAACACATGTGCATGACATTTTTATGGATTTAAACAATAATAGCTTCATGGGTTATTGGGAACATCATTAACTACCTGAAGAGAAACGCAGAAATATTTTCCTCTGCTGACTAATAAATATACGACACATCAGTCCTTCAATTCACACTTCTTCAAGTAATTTCAAGCTGGGCCGACAGACCGAGAGTCAAACGGTGCTGATGCAAACAGCACCTACCTGTAACCACTGAGCTCTTCAGTTTGGTGTAAATGGAGGCCAAGAGGTTTAATACTTGACAGAGAAGGAGCTCTATTATATCAGACTTTTACAGAACTACACAACTGTCCACGCAAAAAAACAGACGCACCTTTGCTGAGATGCTTGAACGTCTGCCTGCATGCAGATACACATCTGAAGACCCATTCATGTGCAGTGAATCAGGCTTTCGGTATTTAAAAATTAAGTCCCGTAATTCAATTTTTGATTTAATTGGTTGCAGCATGGCATCGTTTTAGATGGTATCTTGTAGGAGGTTCGCTGTTTCTTCTCAGCCGCTCACTTTTTAACAAAAACAGGGATTTGGTTTATTTTTTTATTTTTTAATACGGCGTCATTTCTTCTTTCCTGTGTTCTCTAACAACTGCACATGAAGCTTAAAGGCAGCATACAGACGAGCTAATCAGAATTTCAACTCAAGGTATGCTGACTAAAAGCTTAAAGTGATACTAATAGAAAAAAGTTTTCACTATATTAACATAATGTGTTTTTACAATACATTTTTCATATATGTGTGCTACGTTCTTGTCAATATAGGACACTACACATTACAAAGTCTACAAAATAACTTTTAATGCGTAACGTAACACATATTTCTGGACTTTTAGCCTTTTGAGGCAAACCGTCCAGCTCCTTTATTAGAAACTTACATTTGGCATATTCTTTACATATTTTAATTTGTGTTTTCTGACTGTTTTATATTAAATGTTCTTGGCTCGCATAACTTAACGTTCATGTCTTCTTATTTCTCCTTACTGAGTTGTGTTGTGTTGATATGCTCCACCACCAAAACTTTACAACCAAAAATAAATAAGTAAATAAATGCTTTAAGCATTATATTGCCTAATAACAAAACTGACAACAGAGGACAATGTGTCATTGTATTTCATCAAGTGTTTGGAAAAACTTCACTTAAGAAACTCCACGCGTGCAAAATATACAAGTCAGTCCTGAACTACAACATGCTACTGCATCTGAGAAGGCATCCGCTAACTCTAGCAGAGGAATGGTCCAGATCCCTCTCCTTAATTAACATTCATTCATCTTCTGTAATTCACTTATTCCTGTGAAGGGTCGTGGGGTCTGCTGGGGCCTATCCCAGCTGTCATCGGGCGAGAGGCGGGGTACACCCTGGACAGGTCGCCAGTCTGTCGCAGGGCTAACACAGAGAGACAGACAAGCATTCACACTCACACCTACGGCCAATTTATAATCACCAATTAACCTAACAAGCATGTCTTTGGACGGTGGGAGGAAGCTGAAGAACCCGGAGAGAACCCACACAGACACAGAGAGAACATGCAAATGCCCAGTCAGCCTGGGACCTTCTCACTGTCAGTGCTAACCGCCTCGCCACTGTGCCACCCCCTCAATTAACAACTTCACCAAATGTCCTGCAGTAACAAAGAGAAGGAGGCTGCAAATCAACAATTTGTTGATGAATTTTATTGTCGGAGTTATCAGTACATGAAGAACACTTAAGAGAAATGCTGCTTTTTTAAATCCATCTTACAATATGCTGTGGAGTACTATTAAATGCTATCAATGGTGCTGAATTGCAGCCTGTTTTTATACAGGCTACACACATCTGCACGCCACATTATATAGCACATGGGCTGTCTGTTCTCAGCATATGTATGTAAGAATGTAAGAATATACATTTCATTGTTGCAAAGCATTCGTCATCAGCAGCTAGTCAGTGTAGATGTGACTCTCATCACATAATAGAATTAAAAAATATGTGCAATCCCTACTTACTGGCGAACACACAGGAGCATTTAGCATTTAAAAGTAATCAATTTTGTGTTTACAGTTTGTTGGGCTGTAAAAAAAAACTTGTTAAAAAAAAAACAGCTTTGGAGGGCACTGACAAATTACATCATTAAGGGATAATGCTTAGCTAGGGTTGGGCTGACAGTGAGCATCTATAGCCCGACATTACCTTTCAGTGTGTGAATATCTCCACAGTGACATGGTCATATGAAATGAAGAAATGAAGGCTAACTGATCAGCATGGATGCTTTCATGGCTGTGCGTCCTGTTTCCCTTAAATTACAAATACAGACTGCTGCCACCAGCTGATTCATAGAGATATTTTCTTTCATGCAGGTGCAGAACAAATGTACTTTTTATCTATTGGCCATAATCATTGCAAAGGTCTTAGTTGTTTGTTTCATGTGTTATAGAAACAACACACTGGCCCTGAGCAAATGACATTCATTCTACCATCTGCCAGTATCTGTACAGGTCACACTGACATCTAACATCCTGAGAAGGTGGCGTCTAAAGGGACTGAAGCCGTCCTTCTCATCTCAAACCACAAAGTAAAACTCCCACTCACTGTGAACGAGCCAGTGAGCTGACCTTCCTTCACCGAGATCAAATGGCGGTGTCTCTGAACAGTGTGCACCACTTTCAGTTCAGCACTGAGGCATGAATCAGGCCAAAATATCCCTGTGACCAACCAGAGCCAACGCCGTCTCCTGTATGACTCACCACTTCGCCTTAGTGAACTAGAATGAATATCTGCTGCTCAGTGATTTAAGGCTGATGCTTTCTGACAGTGCGCTAAAGCAATGCTTCCTGCGATGTAGAGGGAATTTAACAGAGCCAAATATAGCAAAATGATTCCTGGCAACAGAAGGTTGTTTGTCTGTTGTTGTCTGGTGCTCCTACAGTAAATGAACACCAGAATAACCAAAAAGTCAGTTGGGTTAATTGTTCCCTTAGCAGGAAAAATAAATGCAGTCTGGGTCTCCACTGTTGTCATTTCCACAGACTTCAAAAACTATCATGACACATAATTATTCTTGTTAAATTTCCACCTTCTGTACTTCAGACTTCAGCTGGAAGTCGCCGCCCCACCACAGCGCGACAGTGTTTTTGTTCAACAAGATCAAGTCAGTCCCAAACTATTCATCACTTCGAGTGACGCCCATAAAATGTGAAGCATTTCGTGCCCAAAGCCAGAGTTCATTCACTGTTGTTTCATGCAAGTGAATAATGACAAAACGGCAGAGTGCTGCCCGAATGTTGGAAAGCCAACATAACGAAAGCATTAATAACACAGCAGACTCTGGCCTATGGAAAGTATATATAAATATGTGATTAATCACAAATTAGACGGTTTAATGATGAATAGCATTCCTTTTGGGATAATCACCTCATTCTGCTTCTGCAAACTTACTTCTCTAGAGTATGAATTAGTATTTCATAACATACTTTATGTGCCTCTATTTAACATTTCTAAACTGCACATAAATATTCAACAAAAGCTTCTATAATGACTTCTTTCGCCATTGTGTTTTCCTTTGGCACAATGAAAAGCACATAATTCTCCACTATTATCTCACCGACTTCACCCCCCTGTTAGAGTTTGCCACTGAATAAGTCACGGGGAAATAAATAAATAAATAAAAAATACGTGCTTTCGGCTGTTCTTTTCTTAAAAATCACCACACTGTTTAATCCCACCTGATGAAACCCGACTTTGATGAGCTGTCAGACTGTGCCGCAGACTTATTATTTCTAGTCCGCCGGGAGTCTTCCTTCTTCAGTTTCATCATGCGCGGCTACATTTTGGGGCTCTGTTCTATCTATTTATCCTGATAATCATGATCCTCCCTGGTCTGGGACTTATTATCTGCATGGTAGTGTACACCCACAAGACTGTTGTCAGTCTTTTTTCGCTCTTGTGCTTTATGAGCAGCCAGAATATACACAAAACTACACAAGTTTCCTTTTATCATGTGTGTAGTTACTTGCCAACACAGGGGAAAGCAATATTTGATGTTGATGTAATTTTCAAATATTTGAAGTATGACAACTGGGGCAAAATGTTATATAAGAAAAAAACTGCGAGCTTAAACTTAAGGTTAAAATCTCCTTTGTTTTGGGTGGGCTTAGACAAAATAAGACATTTCAACAGTAGAATAATATTAAATAATAACAATAGTTGTAGCCATTCATACAATTTTTTCCAATTTCAGCATATTCTCTGACGAAAAACAGCACACACTCAACCCTCAACATTCGCCAAGTGTAACATCTCACTTGTTTTGATTTCCCAGCCAAAGGTCAGCTAGATGTCATGTTTTATCTCTGAGCCTTTTGCCTATTTTTATCCATCTCCTCTTTCTTTTTCTTTTTTTTGCGACTGTTTTTGATGACAAAAAAACCAAACAAAAAAAAACATCCGTGGTCACCCTTGAACGGTGCACAGCTGGCTGCTCATCTGACTGTTACCCATCCAGCAGAGTGACGCCCTAAGGCACCGCTTTGATCTACATCTCTCTCTTGGCGCCTGCTGTGGATACATCAATACGCCATAACTACACCTGAGCAACAGAAAATCAGGATCTCACCCTCCTCGCACACTTTCTGCTTTCTGGTTGCGTTACAGAGTATAGCGGGCGGAGTGGGTGGATAGCAGTAAACATATGAGCTCAAAGCAAAGAAGAAAGACAGACGTAATCCCAAAACATGTGAACTGTCCTGAAGCCTGCCAGACTAATTCTGAAGTGCTTAGGAGCATCGTCACATTCACACAACAAATCACCGTGACATCTGACTCCTGAGATATCTGGATGAGTGAGCACATAATTCCTAACAGACTTGGGTGACATATCAGTTTATGTCTGTAACCCAGCTCCTCTCAGGTCAAACTGGTGTCAACTTTTAAAAAAAATAAAAGTTTGTGCCATGTAATTTAAGGTTTTATGTCATACCTAAACTCAAACAACAGCATTAATCTCACTGTAAATCACACTCAACAAATAAATACAAGACAGGAGTTTGTCTAGAATATCAAATCATGGACTCACAGCGGATCAAAGCGGCTCACTCCAGTGATGAGCACACTCTGCGTGATCTATAGGGTGCACTTCCTCCGGTAATTAGACTCGAACCTTGTTGATTAAGTGCAGATCAGACGCGTCTCCTTTTAACAGTCGCAGAGACACGTGGCGCAAACTAAACACAGATGACTGGTTTAAAGCTGCACACATGCACACACACACACACACTGGATTAATACTGTTTGAGAGGCACTGCTGTTCAATCAACAATCAAAACAAAATCAGACCCAGCGGTTATTAACCAGACTGACATTTAGCCCTGAAGCTCACACTCTCACTGCAGTCATATCTCTGCTGTCATTACCTAAGAGCCCCATTGGTGTCAGTATGAATATTCATCCACTGAAGTAACCACAAATTCGTTTCAGATAGCCAAAGCCAACATCTCATCCAAACTGAGGTGAAATCTAAGCAAGCTGTTGATTCATACAGTCGCTCTGCACCATATTTTTTTTTTCTTTTGGCATATTTTGAATTTTTTCATGATGACCAAAGCCTTCTTTTCCTGTGCTCACTTTGGGAAAATTAGCAAAGGCGTCCAGTAATGGGTATAAATGATGGCATGAGTCGGCTTGACGGAGAGTTCCTTAAGAGCTAATGGAGGAGTAGTATTTTGGCAGTGCTCCCCCTCACGTCATTTTGAAAGATGGGCCTTGGCATTTTGCAGATCTATTGGAGGACGGCAGAGGGGTTCAGTTAAACATGCACATTAATCCCCCGACTGTTTCTACTGTACACGTTCAAATACGCAAACATCTTCTTAAAGTGAATGCGCTGAGCTTGTTGTTGCATTTTCACAATCCAAAGACCTAAAAATGAGAGAAATAGCAACTGGGAAGACTGAGAGCGTCAGGACAATTTTGTTTTGATAAACTTTCTGAATTGAGCCGCAGAAGGAGAAACACATACTTAGCTAAGTACTGGAATAGCAACAGTTCTAAGTATTTGCAACTGCAGGAGCTTTTATGCAAGTATCGCGTGAGCTGTGGCAAAGACAAAACGGTTAGTGACACCGAATAATGGAACAGTTTACAAGATAAACTGTATTCGCATTCGGAACCAAGCTTTCAAACACCTCGGGGAGTGTTTCCGATAGTCACGCTCTCCCCTTCCACTTCCCAGGCCCCGTGTTAATGTGCCAATGTTGCAATCCTGGAATTCACTGGCATCAACGTTCTGGTGATTTAGGCTCCGGGTTCAACCGCCAATGAGCTTCCATCGTGGCCAGCAGATATCGAGATAATACACAAAACCAATACGTGGGCCAAGCCTGCCTGTTTCATGTCAATACGCAGCGCTGGAGTTGAGAGACGACGCCTGCAACTCGACATTTTACACTCAATTAAAAGTTCAGACCACTACGACGGCTTTGTTTGCCTGCATGCAACCAAAAGCCGCTCAGATTTGACTAATCAGTGCTTCTCAGACTATACAAATGGAAACCAGAACCAGCAACAAAATGCAAAATAAATCACATCTTTACAGTTTGGCCAAAGGAGCACTGATGCTGATATTGTGTGGAACAACGGAAAGTCCACTCAAACATTGCTCATTCCCTCCTTTATCAGAAATGACGTCTGTAAACCCTTCATTTATTTTGTCAGACACACGCTGGTGAAAATGTGCCGTGTTCCTGTGCCACTAACAAATTATCAGAACGTTTCTTAGGCAGGTTTTAGCGTCATTATCACTTTGAAGTTAGGATGCGGCGAGGCCAAGATTGTAGTTTCAGATAAATCTGACAAAATGAAACGTGCTGCCAGAAGACGGGCATGACTAAAGTGCATATTGTTAAAGAAATTGTGAATCAAGATTAGCTTGATAAAATGTACCGTTTTAATGTTGATGGGAAACATTGCTGATTTCTGATAATATTTGGCCGTGCAAAAAAAAAAAAAATGTAATTTCTGGGAAATAGGGTTTCTTTGGCATGGGTCCCTCACAACTGGCTTCATGCTGGATAAGACTCTGGCTGGCAGAAAGAAAGAAAGAGAGACAGAGAGAGGGGGATGTGACATAATACTGTGAGTTTTGGCAAAGCTCTCGCTGGGCACTCTCCTGTCACTGGGACTGACTGCAGTAAGAGCCACTTACGCTGATCTCAGCCCCCGTGAAAAGCCGAGGGGAGGGGCCCCTGCATGTGTCTCTCGCTTGAAAAAGAAAAAAGGTGGCGTTGCTGAAGACAAGCAGAAGTGCAAGCTACACACTGCCCTCTTTAGGCTCATCCCGACAGCCTGACACGCTCTGCGCAAAGCATGCAAGGAACCAGCAGATGCACGGGAAGCGTGTGGCGCCACATTAGAGTGTGAAAGAGGACAGGATGAAAACTTGATTGGGAGATCAGTGCAGGCAGGGGATCAAGCTGTGGCTCCTGGGTTAACTCGTGCTGCGTGAGGAGATGGTTATAAATCAGTTGTAGTGGATGCAAGTGAGCTCCTCAGAATATCCATGCCCTCATGACATGTGAAACACCTCTGCTGGTACAAACACTCACTCCATTCACATCACATTAAGCTTTGTATGCAAAAAAAAGCATGATTACATACTGTATTCTATTAAAACGATGAAACATAGTTAATCACAAGAACTTACCTTTTTTCTATATGTTTTTTTAGTCTATTTAGTTTTAGTTTAACAGAATAACATCTGCACAAGTCTGCTTCACCTTAGGATGCATGAATTCATCAGTTTAGTTCAGATCAACACGGACAGCACACAATACTCCACATCTCACTGTGGTCCAAACTGTTCTGAGGGCTCCTTTCTTGCCAAGTCTTGTCGCGCTGCAGCAGCGTAAATGAATGCAAACAACAGTGCGCCTCATGAGAATGTGACACCTCGGCTGGCGTCGCTCTCCAGAGAGGAAACACCTCTGGATCGGCGTGTGTGACAGACGCGTGTCGACAAGCTCTCAGCTGCAACAGGCTCTGTCTAAACGCTGGAGCAACAAACAACCTGCGAGTGACAGCGCAGAGCGGCGGCTGCTCATTAATGACACTCACATGTGTTCGTTTAGAGAAAAGTAAGAGCAAAACGACTTAAGAGGGGAAAGTTTTTTTTTGTTTTGTTTTTTGCTTTAGTGAAATAAAAGTGAATTGCACTACTCACTTATCAAAACGACGATGGAGAGATCAATGTGTTTTCTTGTATAATCCATGGCTCCCCTTTCTTCCACATCCACAGAGAGTCCGTGTTGGCTTTTTTTTTTTTTTCTCTTTTTCCCCGTCTCCTTTTGGCACCTTTACGCCGTCATGAATGCGCAAATGGGACCGACGCAAACCGCACGCTTAACGCACACACTCGTGCGCTCCTCTGGACAGTGTAGTCATTTCTCCAAGTTGCGCACTGTTACTCATTCCGGTGATGCTGATGCTGCTGCAGCTCCCAGTGACGAAAAGCCCCCCCCCCAAACCCTCCTCCCCTTCCCTCTCTCTCTCCCTCTCTCTCTCTGTCTCTCCCTCTCCGTGACTGTGAGTTAGTCACCAGTCAATGGGCCCTTACTCCCTCAGACGTTCATTTCCTCGGGTTTCTCTTTCCCTGACAGGCTGCGCGCTTTTATCATGGGTTTCTGACCTCTGAAGAGTTTTATCTCTGAGCCCCAGCTGCTGACACCAGGAGGGAACACCAGCCTGTCCATGAAAATAAAAACAAAGTTTAAATCATGAGGTACAACAAGATCAGACCGTTGCTGGACATACAATACAGAAAACGTATTCTGATATTTTATTTTCATGATTATTTTATGTTTCCCTTTTAAAGTAGTGCAGAGAGTAATTTACCAGGGGAAGACTGCTGAAGTAAATGGAATCAAATCAAATTAAAGACAGAGTAGAAGATTTAGAAGAGCCTTTTAAGAGCCTTATTATTATTAGCCATCATTTAAATGATTTAAACCTGCTTCAGTGGCTATAAAGCTGCCAAAAATCCCCCCAAAAAGAAGAAGAACCAAAATCATGTGACTAAACGTGCCTGCTGTATAGCAGTACTTTACTCTGAAAACCATCCAAACATCCAACCTACAAACTTTGCCACCGACAAAAAAAGTAACAATCAGAACAGTCGAGTACACTCAGACCGCAAACGCTCAATGCTGCGTTTCAAAGAAGAGGAAAGTTTCCTTGAAACAGCATCAATGCGAAAAAAATATCACAAAGGGGGTAACAGAGTTCATGGCGTTGCATGGTAGGGAACCACAGGTTTTCCCCGTCTGTCAGAGACTGTGGAGACAAGATGTCAACACTACATGTCGGCCACAGCTCTACCGGAACTTCAGAACAGGAGTTTGGGTTACGGCTCTATTTTTAACTTTGACAGCTCAATTTATTACGCTTCATACAGTCACACGGTGCACATGTGATCTAGGAGAATACAAGACAAGAAAAGCATTTGTGAATCTACAGGGGAGGAAAACTTTTGTACTTTTTTTGTATCCATTTTGGATCAGGACTCGCAGACTCCCTGGTGAGAAGAGCCTGATCTGAACAAATGTCTCTTACAAGTCAGTCGTGGGTTACTGACAGACCCTAGTCATAAAATATCAAGTGGGCACCCAGCACAGATGTTCCAATATAAAAACCTAAAAAGTGAAGCAAAGCCGCATGGATGCGAGAAACCTCAAACAAGTCAAACAGCTGTCTTTATTTTTGTTTGGTTTTTAGATATAACATGACTCGGATGACTAGGAATCTTCACGAACATGATCACAGTGCGCTGGACCCAGAATCAAAAGGGATTCTACAACTGCGGGCCGCACTCCATGGGATTCTTACGGGATAGTTACTTAGCTGGGCTTTCACAGGGCCATTTGGCCTCGGTGGTTTCCACAGAGCTCAATCAGTGCAGACCGCTGATTGTGATTGTCTGCTTCATGTTCACCAGAAGTCTGTACCAAACCAGCTGTGAGAGCCTCTGCTAAAATGTGACCAGTGAATCACCCCTAATTACCCCTCTGCTGCATGTTCTGTGGTGACGAAGGATTCCACATTTTACACAAAAAAAGACAGCTTTTATATGTTAAGATATACAGCACAGCTCGTATGTTCACTTGCTGCAGATGCATTGTAAGATTCCAAGAAAACAAAAGCAAAAAAATAAAAAATGTTATACAAATGATGCAAATTAGTTGGGATTAGACCCCCCCTCCACCACTTATGCCACAATGAAAAACACATTGTTAGTCAGGGCAAAGGCATGCTGCTATTATCACTGTAGCTGTTCCCCTGCTGCGCTAAACCACGCAAAAGTTATAATTATATAAGATGCTGGTCTGAATAAAAGCATTTTCAGGTAGTGAAGAGAGAGAGAGATGTTTTCCTGCCTTTCTCCAGAGTGATGTGAATGACACGGCTGCCTTAAAATAAGCATAGGCGCACGGCAACAGCAGCTTTCTGCTTTAAAGTAGAAACTTTGACTTACATCCCGCCTCACTGTTTGAAGTAAACATGGTAAAGAATGAGATTTCTGTTAAGAAAAAAAACATGGATTTGATTTGATTGAACGGAGGGGTACACAAACTTCTTAATGATAATGTCTTTATTCGATTATCTCAATTTGACTGGATACTTCCCAAGAACTGCGGTCATGTTTTCATCAGAGTTGGCAGAAATTAGTATTTGTTTTGAAAGGGGGGAGCAACTGCAGCCACCGTGATCTAAGTGGATTATCTGAGAGTCTGGCTTTTGAAGATGATCCAGTTGGGTTACTCCAGAGTGATGTGGGTCTGTCTGATGAACCTACAACCTAGTACAGCATTTGCTGTGTTTAGATGGACAAAAACCTTCACTAGAACAATTTAAACAGCCCGTTCGAAACAGAAAACACCTCATGTAAACCGACGGCCAAGGGATTAAAAGGAATTTTCAATCAGATTAAGAGGGCAGGTGAAAGCATTACATTAGTGTCTGATGACGATGTGAACGCTTGGAATCAACACATCCTTTCTGCACACGGGATTAGCAAAACAATGAGTTATTTAACAATTCATACCTGCACCAACACCTACACTCATCAGGCATTACATTATAACCGCCTTCATGGACATGGGCCCTCTGAGGGTGGTGTCTGGTAACAGAATATTGTTAGTCGGGGCCATTGGGGTTGAAGGGAGGGGCCTCTGTGGATCATCCCACAGATACTTGATCAGTTTGAGATCTAGGGAATCTGGAGGCCAGGTCAACACCTTGTGCTGGTTTTCATGTTTCTTATGAGTTGTTCCTAAACCATTTTTGTGTGTGTGCCTGTGTCAGGCTGCATCCTGCTGGGGATGGCTGCTGCCATCAAGGAGTGTCATTGATATGGGATGGGGGTTCCTGGTCTGGTCTAGGTGCGGGGTACATGTCAATCAAGTCACATCCACACGAATTCCAGGTCCAAATGTTTCTCAGCAGAACGTTGTATTGTCATAAGGTGGTCAATGTTATTTAATTGGTTTATGACCATTTTAGAATCACCAGTTAACCTAACAAGTATGTCTTTGGACTCTGGACCCACGCAAGAACAGGAAGAACCGTTCAAACCCAGAAGCCCTTTGCTGAGGCGTCAGAGCTAGCCACAACACTATTGTGCCGTCCTACATCACTGAAGCCTCTGAACATAACACAGTTTACAGCTATAGTGTATGGTAAAATGCACCACCTTGTTATTGATTAAGATGTGTCAGGGGAGCACTGTCAGGGCAGGCAAAGGAAACAATTGTTTGGTGTCTCGTGAAAAATATGAGAGCCCAACAATGGATGAACAACAACCTGTTCAATATTATTCCAACTTCTCCTCCATAACACATGTATGCGCCACTCCATTTAATCATAAAATAATAGCTGGAAAACTCAACAACATGACATCCAGTTGTGTGAGATAATGACTTTGTGTCTGTGAAATGTCAGCTCCACTGAGAGAAGTTATTATGTACATCTTGCTAAATTGAACCCAGTGATCTCTATGTGGTTGCGGTTTATAGTGCAGGGCATCACATAGAGAGGACTTTCCATTATTACGACCACCCCGTTGATATCATTAAGGACAGTCCTCAGTAAATAACAGTTGTGGAGTGTATTAGTTTAAGCAATGTGCACCTAATAAAATGAAGTAGTGTGGAAGCTTTGCAAGCTTGACTTTCATTTTGGATCCGTCTCCTTACAACAGCTACAGTCAATAGCTGTAGCTGTTGTACCGAGTTTGTGGAATATTAAAGCCATAAAGACTTGTTAAGATGACAGTGGAATTGACTGCACCATCTCTGCAGTTCCCAACTGTTCTATACTGCTTTTAACATCCATCAGCTCTCTGTACAAGCTGAACATATTGCTGCTTTCCGCTTTCACTGGCATTACTTTCAACCACAGTGCAGCTGTTTTGGATTTAAAACCTCAAAAAAAAAAAAAAAAAAAAAAAAAAAAAATCAGTGCACTACCTGCACAACATCAAACCGCGAGCGACCAATTGGTGAACACAGAGATAAAACAAAACAAAAAAAAATACATAAAAGAGAATAATAGTGGATTTATATCAAGGTGAACAGGTTGCTGATTTGTCTATCTATATCTATCCTGCTGCATTTCAAGTGGCCATAGACTCAACTTTTGATGTTTTCTGAGCTTTCGTTCAACTTCCTGACGTCTTTATATGGAGTCTCTTATGCTATAAATTCTTATGGAGCCTTAAAAGGTCTAAAAGGCCTTGAACTTTTTAATGTCTGAAAAGGCTTTCTTCCAACATTCATTAGTGTTTGATCTGCGAGGCCCTTCTGGGGTTTTCTGCTCATGGGTATTAGCCCTTCCATGCATGCACTGCGTATTTTTTTAATGGAATAACCATCGTGCAACCAGTGCTGCATTTTTACTACTGCAACCCAGCTGGAGTCCAGCGTTAAGGCACCTAGCTTGCGTCTCTCTCTTATTCCTGTGACCTTTGTTTGACTATGTTTGCAACCGCGCAGTATGATCCTAAATCTAATCAAGTAATGCAATTAAAAGAACCTCATTACTTTGAATAGCCTGCAGAGGTAAGGCTTCGTCTCAGGTCTTGTTGCATGATATTTCTTTTTCCAAGAACTTTTTTTTTTTATTTGAGCCTGCTTTGTTGGCATCCGGGGCGGGTGATAAAAGACAACCAGAAGAGAGACAAATCTGTCTTCTCATTAGAGGAGACTGATCGATCTCAAGTGTTCTGTACATGACTTAAAGTTTTGTTTTTGATCGCTTTGAGGCTCCCCGTATTCAAGGACTGATGAGAGAAGCGTGTTTATGCGTTGGCTGAATTACTCTCCAGCATGATCTCCAGTTGCGTCTGTGTGTGCGTATTAGTTTGAAGCAACCATGGCATTACTCCAGCTGAACGTGTGGTTTCAAACGTTTCTGCGAGTCAAATCTAATTACCCTGAAGAACTGTGATGTGTGTTTTTCTTGTTATTCCAGTTAATATTATTTGGACAAATATCTGGAAACACAGCTTGTCCTTTGGAAACTTTCTAACCATTTGAAAGATGCTATCAATTGTTCTGGCGTTGTTACAGCTGTAATCCACATGAGAGAAATAAACAGTTCTGCATATATAAGTTTTCTGTCCCTCCACTGCAGGCACTACTATAAGTCAGCATATAGGACCTACAGTGGAAACTATTCTGGCAAGAAACAAAGTTCACCTTAACAACTGGGATTTCAGAACGCTTATTTACAAAATGAAGTCATGTTCTGTCACACACACATATAATGCAAAATGTCAGCCTGAGAGGGGAAATAACTTACAGCGGACCAGACCTTTGCGACCTCACAGCTGGCTCCAGCAGAGACTGCAGGGAGGTGAGAGTTCTGGGTCAATTACCCCTTTTATGTAGCAGTTGGGGGTTTGATGTCTTGCTCAAGGACATTCCTAACACAGTGGAAGCATGCAGATGGAAGATCTTGAGCATCTGATTGCAGGACGCCAGGCTTAATAAACTGGTGGTATGATGCATCGGGTGAACCACACGTGGTTCGAAGGGTTGGGGAATTTGAAGACCCAGACTTTCTACATTAGGCCTGATTTAAACCGTTCAGAGATGTTTTCTATTTGTGCTGCTCATCATGCAGATTTCACACACATCTAATATTTATCAAGTTATTCCCATACTTCAGGCAAGAATGGTTCAAATCTATCTTTTTTGGCTCATAAAGATCTGAGATCCTTTGCGGTGTAAAAAGCTCAAATCACATGAAATTAGATTCCATCCATAGATTTCCTTTTTAAAATGCAGCCTCCATCTGAACCAGCGATGGCTCCTGCCAAATTTCTGGGCAATTTTGTGACACTAAACTTGGGTAAATTACCACCAGGCTATCTAGGTGTCATAAACCAACAATTGGTTTATGAAGTTCAACCCAAGTAGCAATACGATTAGCAACCACTAGGGGGATGCTATACCACGTCAGCAGATTTGGATGCGAACTACTTTCTACTAATGAAAAATAAATCAACTCCTTACCGTCTTCTGAGTCAGCAGATCAGATGCCTTTTATTTTACATTCTGCAAATCAACATAAAGTTGTACTTCAATGCAGCACAAGGACAATAGCCAGCTGGCAATATACGTTTGTGCACTTGTGTGAAAGGAAACACCTCCTGAGGTGGCAGTAGTCTGTGTTCGTCATTCAAAATAACAAATCAGCTAGTATTAACTAGCGAGAATAGGAAGCTGAGAAGAGTACCTCTCATGAATGATGGTGATCAATTGGTTTGCGGTTCATTTACTAATTCTGGATGATCCTGTTGCTGTATTTGAATATTCAGATTAGACAAAGATAACAAAGCTTTAAACTTAGTTGGTTTGCTTGCTTTTGCCACATCCATTGTTTTTTTGTGCACATGTTTGCTAAGCTGATCAGCCAATCAGAGCAACCTCTCTCACCAATGCACTCTGAGCCCAAATTCAGCAGGCTGAATTGACTGTAAAAGAGGTACGATAAGTACCAAAGTCACATACGCTTATGAACAGTCCAACACCGGCACACAGCCAACCGCCAGCTTGGTGTAATGTGGTAGAAAAAAATCCCTTTCTTAGCTAGTGTGTCACCTGATAACCCCAATGGAGAAACCACCCAGGGATGAACAGTCAAAGCAAAACCGCTCTTTATCAACATTTTGTACAATTCTGCTCTGGCACAAGTCCATCTGTGAATAACAACATGGCTCGAAGACAGCCGCAAAGGGTTAAGTGGACGGCTTGTGGTGTGTTAGGCCTTGTAAGTATTTTGGGTGACATATCCATACAAGAAAAACTGGACGGGGCCGAATCAGAAACAGATTGTGTTTGAAAGAGTACTGAAACAAATGGCCAAAAGGGGCCGCAGGAGGCCGAGTGTCAGAGAAAAGAGACTTAAAGACAGCCATTAAAAAAAGCCTCAGAAGTGGTCATGGTCGACTCACCAGTTGGTTTTACAGAGAGCTTGAAGATGCATTGGGTGATAAACCCAGATGTCAGGCCTGCTCAGTGTGCCGTCTTGTTGTTTTGTCTTGTTCACTGGAGTCTGACACTGGCCACATTTAAAAAAATATACATACATATACATATATATACAAATAAATCTGATCTGAGCAGTAAATCTTTTACAGTGTGAATGCAGATTAGAAGGTTGGGGAGCAACACTTATGATGATACATTTATTCTGCGCCGGTCCATGTACTTATCTTTGAAACCTAATGTGATATAAATGGAGAACAAGATGCAGAGAGTGAAACTAATTAAGACGACCTTTAAAAACTGCAGTGAATTCAGGATTTATTGATGCATGTGTTTCCTATTCTCTTCCCACATTTAATACCATTAAAAGTTCCAGTTTACTGTAAACTAAGTCGCTCTGAATACATCACTTTATAACTTGATTAGTTAACAGACAGATGTATTGACAGATGTTGTCATGCGCTGGCGAATGCGCTGTTCACCCTCACAGACGACAGGAAACGACTCGCTCTTGATGCCTAATCTAATAAAAGTGAAATACGTAGCCATCTCTGTCTGTCAGGATGTGTTTTCCCCGTCTTTAGTCCATGCGTGTGTTTGTGAGTGTACGTGAGACGGTCTAATCGGGGGCCCATCAGGAAGTGTCTCCCCGTTGTACGTGTCCCAGTCACTCTAAAGAAATCTTCAAATACCGCAAGATGAAGACTCATCCATCAAAACTTTATACAACTGCTTGTAAAGCTAAATATATCATCATCCAGTAACTTTTCAAGAAGTAAATGAAAGACATCCGAAAGTTTTTCTTCTCTGTCTCTCTTTCTCTGTCTCTCTCTGTGTCAGTGGTCCATATTGTTGGACATGTTGACGGAACACTTAATACCAAACAGTACATCTTGCTTGTCCGTGCAAGTCTTGCAGGAGAACCACAAACAAGATCACATTTCTAGGTGTACTGTAGCTCAACGCTAGCAGATTTAAACTCCTTTAGGGACATGGAAGTATGTGTATGTATGAGAAAGAAGGGAAGACAGATTCAGTAAGGAATCATCAATTGTTTAGTAAATTTCAGACACATCTGGAAATTGCACTTGTTTTTCAGATAGGAACTGTTCTGCAGTGAACGATATCTCGTCATGGGAGGTAAAAATCTCTGACTGGATTTAATTTCCTTCCTTCTGGCAAAGCATGAGCTCCTGAAGTAAATTTTTAAATAGTTGGAAGCGAAGTGGAGAACCTTGAGACAGAGCTAACAATGAGGTGATGCTCTGAGAAATGGAAAATTCCTCAGCAGGCGGGGGATACTGTAATACCAAAAATGTACGAGCAGGGAGAAGATTATGGGAAATGATGATGAAAAAAAAAAGAAGGAAGGACGTATATGAAAAATAGAAACATTGTAAAATGAGAAAGAGCATTATAAAGTAAAACACGAAACAAAAACGAAAGGTTGCACTTTCACAATATTAGCAGAAATAGAACAAAGAACAGAGCCAAAGACCACAGAACTGAGACCCAGATAAAGAGGTGACATGTGGAAGCAAATCAAGAGATGATGTGAGAGCACAAAGGAACAAAAGATGATTTTGTGTGGAGCCTGGAGACATTTTCATGGAGAGCTCTGAAGCCAGAAGAGAAATTAGGGAACGCATCAAAGTGACAGTCAGTACACTGGCCCATTTAAGCGTCTGGAAAGTTTGCCCTGAAGGAAGTTGGACATTTTCTTTATGCTCTTTGTTGTGTGTTGAGTGTTAGATGAGAGATTTAATTTACTTTAACATCTGTGTGTTAAATATGAAGCTTGAATAAGCAGCTAGTTAACTTAGCTCATATTACTTAGCTCATATTCTTAGCCCTAAAAATGCAACGTAAATGTAGTGCTGTCAAAACTTAATTGTTACAAAAAACTTGAAATGTGAGATAAAATTTCATATATTACGCTTTTTTAAAAAAAAAACGTATACATTAAAAAACCTTTAATGACACATTGAAGAAGTTACACAAAAAAGTTTTTAATGAGAACTCTAGTTAGTGCTTGTAGATGTCGCTTTTCATTCATAAGCTTGATAGCGGACTTTTTTTTTCAGAAAATGTGGAGATTTACTCTGTATTTTTATCTCAGGAAAACATTAATAGTCTGAACACCTCATCTTTTTGTCATTACTCTGAACTGTCTATGTTATATGGCTGTTAGCATGCTAAACTGTTAGCCTCAGTGTCTTTTAGGCGCTGACAGTTGCCAATGATCCCACTTGATCGGCAAAGATTTTGTGTTCACAATTTCCCATTGTGTAATCATGAGCTCACAAATTCCTTTCGAAGATGCCCTCCCACATGGCAGGGACCTGGTATTAGCATGAAGACAGCTAGCTATTAGCCACACTAATTGGTAAACGCTTTTACTTTTACTGCATTTTTGCAGATATTCTTTATACCGATTAAACATTATTAAATAATGACTTTTAGAACTGCTTGTCGCTCAACTTTAAAACCTTGGGACAATGAAGCTACCTGTAACTCTCTTGGTCCTGTTATTAAGCTAAGCTAGCTGACTATTTTGTGTGTTTATTGTGGATCCACATAAGAATGATAGCTAATAATTGTAAAAACAAAACAAAACAAAACAAAATAGTATAGTGTCCATCTTGTTTCAACTTTCCAAGTAAAAAGCTCAGTAGTCAAAGAAACAACGTCCCAACTTGGCAAAGCCAACCATCTAAGGAGCGTGTGAATGCACTGCATCAGACAGCATTAAGGGAAATATGTTGGCTTTCTTTCTTGACTGTACCCACAAGAGCAGAGGGCATGAAGAAGGAAGAAAAACATATCAGGCAAACACTCAGAACATGTGGACATCCAAACTGTTCTTTGTTTAAAACACAAAAATATATACCAGAACGGACGGAGGGAAAGGAACAACAAGTGGAGAAACACTGTAATCCTTTATATGTGGTCGGAGTATCCAAAAAAACACATCCCTGTTCACTTCAAAACCAGAAAGACGATGCGGCAGAAACTCGCTCACCCCAAAGACAAAACACCCAGAGCAATGTATTTTATGCTGATCAGTGCATTGAGAAAAGTACAGACTTGTACACTGGGGAAAAAAATTACCCATTCACATGGACTCAACACAAGAGAGCCAGGTATTTAAACCAAGGTTCAGCTGTCCACCTACATCTGAAGGACGAAGGACACTCCTGAGGACAACAAAGTACACATTTTTTGCCTGAGTAGACAGATTGTTTAAAAGAGGAGTACAAGAAGCCATCTATTTCAAATTGGAAAACCCCTCTATGAACAGAGGAGGTCGACTGAGATATAATCTGTCATCTATTTACAACACAGTGCCAAAATATGTCATCCCCATTCACATCTTGGGACTGGACCCTCTGACCAATAATGGGTTGTTAGGATGTCAATCATCAGGGAAGGAAAACAGGATCAAAACAGTTTTCTCCAATTACAGGTAAGCAGCTGGTTGTCAACAGACCCTGGTCATGCAAGTTTCAGATGGACAAAAACCCACAGATGGTCCTATTTAAACACCATTAGTCATTTACAGCTGGAGAAGCTGCTTGGATAAAACACCTTCAAGAAACCCTAGAAGTCAAGTTGCCCATGTTTCAGCTTGCATTTTTGGACCTACTAATCAACACATCTTAATTGGTAAATTCACACCAAAAGACAATTTGTCATCTAATGTGCTCTAGTGGGACTGTGCACATTTTATTGACATTGGAGAATGTCATGCTTACTGTCTCTGCCTGCTTAGTTAACGTTTTTACTGGACTTTTCACCGTCTCACTGAGAAAGTTAAAATATTGTATATATTCTCAGTCTATTAGCTTTTCAGTGAAGCTGGGACAAACCAGATAGGCAGAAAATCATTTGAGGATATCTTATTTGTTTATTCATGGTCAAGTCCGGGACAGAGATCTAGTCTCTGTCAATGTTGCTTCTGGCTGCTAGCTCTGCCACCACTAATCACACTAACCACAGCCTCTGGAGGAAGGAAATTGAGATTTTTGACCTAAGAGGGTAATATTGTTCTCAAGTCTTTCTAATGGTCAGATTGGGAAATATATGTTTCCATAGAAGAAATTCATAAGGTTTGATGAGTCAGAAGGACCCTAATGGTCTTGTTGTGTGAATGAGTTAAAAGACGTATATACGCCGTTGTGTGCATTTGAGACATTGATGCAAACCTTGAGGACATATTCCTGGCTGCCGTCCTACCAGATGTTAATCTCTGCACATGTCTCCATGGCTATCAGATATTACAGAATGCAGTCTTGGCACTGTTGTGAGCGGTGTAAAGTAATCCATCACTTAGCATGAGAGAGTACATCACAGAGCATTAAGGTTTATACTGTGCTTGTTATTACCTGTGAACCCCAGTCTTCTCACACAGTGAAAATGTTCCGTGAAAAAGGGTTTATTGTGATATACAGTTTTCACATTTTAAGAACAGATGAGGAAAATTCAATTGAATTTTAGCTCAAAGACCTAATTTATATCTCATTAAGATACAATAAGCATAAAAAACAGTGTAGTGGTACTTGTATGTTAAAAAAAAATCACTTTTACTATAGCTACAAGGCTCCCTGTGCTGATATTATGTTTGAAGGTTTCCAAGCACTAGTATTTACAGTTCATCACAAGACAGCTACGTACTTGTGAGACTGCAAGATCAAGACCCACGACAATCCAACTGTGGCCAAGCTATATCACTTTAACGTTTCAGCGAGTCGTAGGCGTGCTTTAGGTTTGACAGTAATCTATGGTGACAACAGCAGTGAGAAAGCACTGTTCAGATTTCATTGAGAAAGTACAAATACCAACGATACTGACGGACCACTAGCTGTCAAATCTCTTTAGAGAACAGTCTTCATAAGAAAGGTGCATTTAAACGGATAAATGGTGGATGGTAAGTTTCTCTGTAATATTCCAACGTGAGGAAATACTGACATTCCTAACAGCTTTCTAACAGTTGCTAACTTTTTAAATGCCAGTAGCTTCTTGGCAGTGGTGCTAGCAGTGGTCTCAAATGAACAGCAATGATGTTTGATTAGTGCACGTTAAATAACATTTCTGTTTACCGATTCATTGTTATTCAGATAGATTAAGGATATTCAGTCATTCATTTTGATTTGTTAGAAGCGAAAAAGACATCATCTCATTCTGGCCTGATGATAAGGATAAGAAGACTTATTGTCTTTCAAAAAGAATTCTCCAGTGTCTCTGATCCATAGCCAGGATTGTTCATTTTGGCCTCACAGTTTTGCAGCTGTTGCTGACTATATTTGGAGATGTTTTCTCAGGTGGCAAATTTTAAAAAATAGCACAGTGCTTATCTGAAAATGCAAACGCTGAAGGACTCACACAGATATTTCAAAACAGATGATGCCAAATGGTGAAATCTTCTCATTCTGCATGATCATGTCAACCCTCCATAGTGCCATTTGAGAATTATCTGCAAAACATTGTGGATTCCCTGCTGGAGCTTATTCATACCTGGCCAGTTTAAATAGAGTGGCTTCCACCGTGAAATTGCTGCAAAAGGGTCTGTTCAGATTTTTAAAAGAAAATGACCTTTCCATTTCCGATGCTCAGCAGCAGCAGGCAACGGAATCAGGGAAGAAACACAGGCCTCAGAAATGTCATCCAGTCCAATTGCTCAGTCAGAATTTCTGTGTCTAACTGATCTTGGGGGCCTGAACAGGGGCCAGAGAACAACGTGCCAAATATAAAGCAGACTGCAGGCTGGCATACAACAGCGATATAATAAAGCAGCTCAGGCATACCGAGAGACAGAGGTGACGCAGATACCGGTGAGTACTGCGTAAGTGCTGTGTTAATGCCCACCGAAGGAGCCATCAGTAAGTCTCCACTGTAACAGAAAAGTGGTTTCTGTTTTATGTTGCACAAATCAACCGGTGTGAAGCAGTGGATTCTCGTGGTCTAAAGTGGTAGACGCAGACTTGATTACCTCGCCATTATCGCAAACTCTAGCAATAAACAACTGAGAAGCAGCATTTCAAGCTTTTAATTTTTATAGATGTTTTCAGCATCATCTAATACGTGCTGAATTATGGAGCGTTTCTTTATGAATAAAACAGATGAGCTGAGTTTACACTGCTCATTCTGCTGTGAAAAACGTTCGGGAGGTTTTCAGATTGTCATAATTCAAGCATCTTTCCGACCGTACAAGATTTTGGCTGGTGTTCTGTTGCGTTCTGTAGAACACATTAAAACGGGACAAAACAGGGCAGACTGTTGTGTAAAACCTCCATGCGAACCGTTTTAGCAGAGTCCTCTGTTTGTCGTTAAAAGAAAACACTTAGCGTTGAATTCTTACGATTTGCGGCACACAGTATGTGGACAGACTAAATTTGTTCGATATGCGTCAAATTGGTTTTTGGACGCCTCAGTGTTGTGGTTTTCACGCTTAAAACTAAACATTCATCTCCAAAGTACATCATTTTATAAATGCTGGCACCAAAGACAACCACAGAAAACCTTTACCTTATTAGGTTTGATACAATTTGGAGATAAACTTTATGCCAGAAAGGGGGGTAATGCTGAAATGACAGCTGCTAACTGGATGCCTGAAGAAATATTGACAGCAGTGACACACCGATGCACAGGGAAACTACGCAATTGTTAAGGGCCTCGTGAAGAAAATTAGAAATGGGCCCAGGCATTTTTGGCAGTTTTTTTTGCAATAAACCCATAAATCCCTGTAACCTTTGCAGACCCTACAGTGCGTCAACAATGGTCCACAACCCATAGGGGCCACTACCCTATGACAGATGTCATCTAGATACCCTCTGTCCTTTGAATCTGAAAAAAATGTCTCTTACTAGAGTGTGTGTGTGCCCACACACGTACCACAATGAGAGGTTTTTATGTCTGGGCATGTCGCGTGCTCTGAAGGTGCAGCAGCTGAATGTATCATAAGATATGATAGACAGACCAGGTGCACTGACAAAACCTCATTATGTGTATTATATGTGTATTATTTCAGGTTCTGTGGCTTTGAACACACAATGTAAAAGGAGTCTAGCTACATAAACAACGTTCTCGTAAATGTATGGTTGTTGTGGATTCTACTTGGGTGTTCTATCTTTAGGTCCTGCTCTGGTTCTGCCTGCCAGACCTCCTGTTTACCAGACAAACCTGGTCAATAGGAAACCCACTGCTGTTCAGACCCAGCCTCTGACATAATTCCCACAATTAGAGACAGGTCAAATAAGCTTGCTGACCTGTTGGAGCCTCTGCAATTTGTCACAAACAGCTTCACCACTTTGAAGCCGTGCAGGCGCTGTGATTGTGAGCGCAATACAAGGCAAGGCTACAACAAACACAAGAAGTACAGTGCATGACATACTGTACATGCTAGTTTGCATGCAGAGTGCTGAATAAAGTAAACGGTAAAGAGCCTTGTTTTTAATATAACGCTTTTCTACCCATTTGCTCACACATTCACACACCAGTGCCACGCACTGGGAGTAGCTGGGGTTCAGTGCCTTGCTCAAGGAAACTTCAGCATGTGGCACATTCTGGGGATCAAACTGCACACTAACCCTCTGGTTCATGGACAACCCGCTCTACCTACTGAGCCACAGCCACCACAGTAGGATGTCAGTAAGAAGTGGTCATTAAAGACACATGAGCAGGCTTGAATAATGCAAGGTGTGAGCGTCAGAAGAGTTGTGCACTTGTGACTGGATAACCAAAGGTCCATTCAAATGCCATGTGTGAGCAGGGCCTTAGACTGATATGACTTGCCAGCTGCTAGGAAGACTAACTACAAACAAAGACTAGAAAAAAAGCAGCCATCAACAGAATAACAGAACTCTGTCAGCTCCTCCTTGTCCATAAATGTCAAAATTAAAAGCTTGCAGTGCATGCACGAAACACAAACGTATCAAACATTAAAGAACGTGCATTATCTGCAAAGATTTTCAACAAATCTGTAATGTTTCACTGTACATCTAATGCTCTGATGAATGCACACCAGTCAGCCACAACATTAAAACCACCGACAGGAGAAGTACCATTGACCATCTTGTAACAATACAATGCTCTGCAGGGAGACTTTTGGACCAGGCATAGATGTTACTTAGACATGTACCCACCCCATAGCAATGACACTCCTTGATTGCAACACCCATCTCCAGCAGAATGCATCCTGACATAAACGCAGTTGACCCGGCTTTCAAATTTACTAGATCCCGAACTGATCAAGTATCTATGGGATACACTGGAACAAGCCTGATCCACAGAGGCCCCTCCCGTCAACCCATAGGACCCAAAGGCCTCCCACTAACAACATCCTGTTACCAGACACCACAGGACACCCTCAGAAGACCCATGTCCATTCTCTGATGAGTTTTGGAGGCACATGGGAGACCTAGACAATATTAGGAAGGTGGTCATAATGCTATGTCTGATTGTATTAGCACAACTTTAGCATGGAGACTTTATGACATTACAGCATCGCAGAGCTGCTGTGCAGTTGTTCCTCTGTGTCCTGTTAAAAACATACTACATATGAAAACAATTCAAACTCAAATACAAGAACCCAAACAGGCACAATGAAAAGAGTGAATGAGTTGCCATTTTCTAAAAGTATATCAGTACTAAGGCATCTGTTAAAAAGATAGGTGTGAAAATCTGGGTGAGAGAACAAAGTTAATATGGTCACAGATAAGCTGTTGTGTTAAGTATCAGTGTCGTGGACTGACGCAAAACAGACTCTTTAGCAAAAACACTTTCAACATGAAATGTGTGCACCATTAACATCCCAACCATCACAGTATAAAAACATCAGAAAAAAAAAAAAAACACCTCTGGGGGCTTCTGCAGTGTGAGCCTAATGTTTCCTCGCTGGGGACGCTAATGATTTATTAGCTGTCCTAAAACTGTAGGCACCTAAATGTGTTTTAAACGCTGAAAACAAGCAGCTGAACGGAACAGATTTCATAAACATGTAATGTAAGTGGTCCGGCTGTAAAATACATGAATGCAGGCTGCAATAAAATACAACTGTTTATTGAGTACTGTAAGAAACCTTCACCCTTGCTTGACCTCTTCTGTAAAATGTACACATTTATTTATGTGTCGAGACTGTTTGTGTTTAACTTTTAACCTCTCCAACCAGAGACAAACTTACTTTATATACATATATATCTCAAAACACAACTTTATTAACCTGGAAGCCAGCCCGAATTTCCCCCATCCATAAAAATTTTATAGGGGGGGAGATGTTCAAGAGTGGCTGTATTGGGAACTGATTATGATATGTCTTGTCATGACTATGTTGTTGCATGGTAACCAGAGGAGACTCCAGGGAGTCATTGTCCAGTGCAGTGAGGTGAGCATCACACCAATAATCTCATTTGCATACTTATTTTCCCACTAAACACAAATTTTGATTTTTTTGTTTCTTCTAATCAAATCATAAATTTGTTGTTTCTAACTTTGAATCTGGCATTAAAGGGGAATTACCGTTTTTTACAACCTGGACCTTATTTCTGGCATAAAATACGATTATTTACTCACCCATATAACTTTGGTGTTATTTTGAGTCGTTCGTCAGATATTTACATCCGCATATATAGTGGGAGTGACTGGGGCAACGAAACACAGCCTCTGCCATGAAACCTTTTCCTTTCACCAATATTTTGTTATGATACACTAGTGCTATTCCCTGTTGAGTCCGGAGTTACCTACGGTTTGTTGTTCTTTGGCCAGCTGCTCCTCTCACTGCCTCCGCATCCTCCTTTCAACGAGTTCCTCATCCGTATACTCTGGTATAAATGGTATAAAAGGACGTCCATCATAAACAAATTCGTAGTCCACCATGAATAGCACCAGCGTATCATAACAAAATATTGGTGAAATGAATGGGTTTCGTGGCAGATAATGTGTTATTTAGAGGCTGTGTTTCGGTGCCCAAGTCATTCCCACTATATGGATATACGTGACAAGTTATATGGGTGAGTAAACGATCATATTTTATGCCAGAAATAAGGTCCAGGTGCAAATAAAGTATGTGTTTATTTGCATGCAGACCACAGTCCTGAGATCTGATCACAAGTGGTCCCTTAAAGAAGAGGACCACCTTGGTTTAGAAGAAACTCCAGGCAGCAGCTGCTTAGCTTATCTTAAAACAAGGACAGTGGAGAAATGTTTCATTGTAGCGACATGTGAGTGATGTTAACCTTCTCATATAACTCAAAAACGAAAGACAGAATTAAAAGGTTTCCTTGTTTTTAATCCAGAAATACTCTCTTTATAAAAATAGGTGCATTGTCTCATTGAGTCTACTTCTAGCCAACCAGAGTGCAGCGCTCTCCCACTTACCACAAAGCCGCCAAGTAAAGGGAATGTTAATGAAATCTGAGAGAGCGAACCCGTTTGTCCTTCACCTCATCAACCTCTCACTCTTCTCCAGGATTGGGCTTTTGAACAGAGAGGCAGCAAAAATCTAATTTAAGTGATCAAAGGCGCTGCTGGTGCTGCAACTGATTCTCCTGACTCAACACAAACTCTGATGTGTGTATGCGTGCGCGTGTGTGTGTGTGTGTGAATACTGCAGCGGGACTTTTGGATCAGCTACTAATTTACATCTAAACTTGTGTTTGGTGCCAAATGTAGTCAGATACTGTTTCACACAAACAGTGAAAGTACTGTATTTGATCACATGGATTCAACTTCCAATTTCAATTAATCCCGCCTGAACCAAACCCAAACTAGCGACATCATGCCCTGCGCTGCTGAACCACGTCATGCAGGACAGATCGGCATTGTTTTCTTTCGTGTGGCAGGCTTAACTTTTGCATTTGATGTGGTCTCTTCATGCCTTTTCACTGAGGAGCAGATGCTGGGAATATGGGGCCAAACTGAATACCTTCTTCTTCTTTCTTTTTTTTAACATTTCGTTCACATTTGTGACTTGTCATCACATTGTCACACCTCATAATAAGAAATTGATCACACCAACAGTAATAGCTTGAGGAAGCATCTGTCTTTTTCTTTCATCTCATATCTTACGTCGTGTGCTGCTCGTTTTAAAATGTACATATTTTACTGCGGTTTCCTTCAGTATAAACGCTGCACATTCATTGTCATTCATTCTCTGGCCCCCCACTTGCTTTTTTTGCCTCCATTATTTCAAACATAACACAATGCCTTAAGCTACAACGTCTGAGCATTTTTAATACCACATAAATTTTGACTCATAAACAGCTGCAGTACGTATTAATAATCACGTAGAGCAAAAACACAAAGGAGCGCTGAGGCAATTAAAAAAAAGTTGTTGCACATTGAATAATTATTCTTTTTGAAACCATTAATCTTTCAACAAGGCATTTTAATGATGAAATTCTCTGCATTTGGGTTTTTTAGGGTTCATCAAGTTTGCTTTCTTGTGGTATGAAGTTCAACTCACGTCCCTTGCTTAGCATAAAGACAACATTCAACTACAAAAACGTCTGAACCCACCAGTTACCACGATGTGTCTTGTTTATTTAGGTCCTGTCATCGCGGTAATGTTGCCAGGCAACCAGAGGATACTCCAGGGAGTTACTGTCTAGTGCAGCAAGATGAGCATCACACCCATTAATCTAAACTGTGCGTTTATTGTCCTGCTAAACGGAATTTATATATAATATATATATATAATATAATCCTGATATTTTTTCTTCTCTTAAAATTAACAGTGCATTTACGTCTGAGCCAGAAGTAATCCATGAATATAAATACTCCAGTTTAGCGGAGGATTACAAACACCTTTTACTGGTAACACATGCCAACAAATGAATACACACGCTGCACCATCCAGTCACTTGTCCTATCAGGTTCATTCCAGGTCGTAGCGCCACGGTAATTTGCCATGGTACCTCATTAAAAGGCTGACCTTTTCCCTGACTCAAGAGGAAATGATTAAATTCCACAACAAACCGACCCTCAGAGCTGAAGCCAAAAGAGGTGACTAGAAACTTTCAGGGGTTTCTCCATATGTGCCAAACATATGCAGTACATTTGGGGCTTTCATCGGCCTGTACTCAATTTTTTACACATTCCTGCGCCCTCTGGGACCCACATGTACAGCATTTGCTTCACCATACAGCTAGAGATTAAATCCTGAGAATGTATATACATATATGGGCTGATTACTCTGACAGGATTTAGCTACATGAACAGGAGGAGGATGCTCACTGTGTGAGTTACAGGGAAGGAAAATGAGGATTTTGGTCGAAGCTGAAATAAATAACTTCACACTGCTGCTCTGAAAAGGGAACCTGTGCTCAGAGGGATTTATTAACAGAGTGTTTTAGTCATGGGCCTGACAGCCACACCTGGTGTTATTGATGACATGGTGGTAAGGATACCGTTAAGTAAGCTCAGTAGAGTTCTCCTTCAGGTCCATACCTCCAGTCAAAGCATCGAGTCTGGGGACATATTATCCAGAGATAATTCATAATGTTGTTGTTTCTGGCCAAACTGTCAGTGGGAAATGCAAAACCAGACATTCCTGTTGAGAAGAACTCAAGCCAAATATTTTAGGAGATCATTTTGCATGTTGTTAGAACATTGTCACACAATAAGTCGCTCCTCTTGGCCTGAGATGACCATAGTTTAATCTGCTTCAAGTCAAATATTTGTATTTCTAAAAACCAAGGTAAAAACATTTGTTGTAGACAAAATCAGACAGAATCTAAATGTGACGCTGTGCCCACAAAGCCCACAATTATCTGAAATATTCAGCTCAATACAACAAGACTATGAATCTACATCCATGGAAACAGCTCTGTAAAACGGCACAGGAGAGCTGTTCTAAATATTAATGGAAAGCAGGTTTATGTCTACTGTAAAGTTGGACATTTTAACATTGGAGACTGCTCATGGAGCTGGCCTCAGGTGACCATTCAAGAAACCTTTTGGCACTGTGTTGGCCCATAGGCTGCCGCTTGCTTTCCATGTCTAACTGCCAAAATAAAATTAAAAGAAGAAGAAATACTGACAGACAAAATTCTATCATCGCAGGGCTGGTGGTACAAAACTGTAGATGGGAAAATGGATCATGAAAAACACAATGAATTGATGTTGTGACAGTTGATTATTCAAAATACAAAATGAAATTAGGAACCAGCAATAACATTATGATAGATCCAATTTGCACAATAAGTCAGCGGAGAAAAAACAGAGCAACTGCAGATATCCCCGCTGACCTTCCCTCATCTCTGGACTGTTTACATTTTTCCTTGATGCGACAGGCTTTCTGTTCGCCGCCAGCGTTCTCGGCTTTCATCCACCGCATATAAATGGTTCTGAAATGAACATACAATCAAATCACTCCAAATTGTGGTCATTCAGGCTGATGTGGAGAGCCTGTGAAAACATGAGAAGCTTATGGAAATGATATGGCCCTTACAGAGACAGGAATGCCACGGACATCTGCACATATGGAATTGCAGCATGGCGCTGCACACACACTAAAGTCACCAGAGCTAATGTGGCCGGACCTGCCAGCTGGATATCTGCAAGTCAAGGGGAGGCAAAGCAGTGGGGGAAGAAGACCACCTACCGCTGTATCCCCTTCCCAAAACATTAAGGAGTTTGGAACTGAGCATATCAATCTCAGCCTGAATAATTTGAGCTCATCCAAACTGAAACCAAATTAAATCACATCCAACCACATGAGTGTTAAATAGCCGGACTGAGGGGGAAGGAAGCTTAACCGTCAGATATCCCCCCGCTGTCACACCAGCGTGAGCTTCCTGCAGCCTGCAGCAGCCAAAGAACAGAGCGCAGAGCTGTGTGTGTGTCATCTGCAATTGTTCAAGCAAAAAGGAGCATATGCAGAACAAATGGAGAAAACAGATAAATAAAAAAACGATCAAATGTTGGCTCCTCGTCTGAAAGGAGTCCGTTTTAAAGGTGCGACTTAGTCCAAATAAAGCAGTTAACGCTGGCAATGCAGTTCCTTCTTAAATAAAGACTGTTGCTCTCCAATTACTATAAAACAAAGGTTCTGTTTGGTTTTATTGGCCAAGCTTTGGAGACTGAGGTCTGACATTGACATAATGCACGCAGAGGCAAACAGAAGTTTTGTTTGTGGTGCTAGAAACATTGAAAAATGGCCTGTTAATACAACGAGTCTACGCCCAAGCTTGCAGCTGTGCAGAGCTGTACAACTGACTTTGAGCTAATTGCTAAAACCCGCATGCTAAAAAGCCCACAACACACAGCATACTAATGCTGGTTAGCATTGCCACTGTGGTAAAGACTATTTGACTATTACAGAAGTAAAATATATTGGTATCTGTAAATTACATCAAAACCCGCTTGAAAGTCCAATGGTTTCTTTATTGCTTTTTCTCCTCTGTCTTTTTGTGAATCATCTCTCCATGTTGGTTTTCTTTTCTAAATAACTACCTAACTCACAAACCTGAATTTCGTCTTGCTATCATCCAAGTACTTAGTCATTCCCACATCGGTTCTTTCCGTGAACCTTCTCCAGCAGCGACATTCCGACCTGAAGCAGAAAAGATGCAGGTGAAACTAATAACAGTAAGGATATAGTAATTACCATTGTTTGTGTCATATGTTTGGCATTAACGTTCATTGCACTTTGCGTGGACCTGTTGACAATCTTTTTTTTTTTTTTTTTCCAGCGGCGTAGTTTCTTTGTCATAACGTGAGTCATGCTTCAATGAAAAATGGTGTGTGATTCTGGAAAAAGTATGTTTTTTAAAAAAACATCTGGAAACCACAAAATCTTTACATCCATTGTGGGACTAAAGGGTTCGCACAATGGCAAAAGGGACCAACAATGTTTGTACTCCATGAAAGGTTTCATGAAAACAAGACTACATACGCACTCACACACACAGCCCAAGGCTTGGTTGGATCATTACCTGGGTCAGCTCCTAAAATATGATCATCCTGCTCTTCCTGCACCCACTCTCATGATCGATACGTCTCTTTTGAAAGTGCGTGTGTGTGTGAGCGATGCGTGCGTGCATCACATCAAACTGATGGCGTTAAAGAGATAATGATTAACACAAAGCTGTCGTTCTAAGTGATCACGTCAGTATCGATGGCTTAAATGGGCTTTTTAGTGCATCCATGCAGCCTCTGCCCCTTACACACACACACACACACACACACACACACACACACACACACAGAGTGCTCGTGGGTCCAATTAATTAGTGTGCAATGACTCATTCAGTCTGACCTCCCGTTGTGTCACAGAGATGCTATCCTCATTCTAGGTTAATGGCTGTAATGGAAAAGCTTAATTTACATTGCAGCCATTTCCGTTTAGCTGGAAGTAAATGCCGTTTTAACACTAATGGGTGGTGTAAACACAAGTCACTTGTCTGCACTGCCATCACAAGAGAAATAACAGATGTTGGAGATATTTTTTTTTCCATGTGACCAAATCTTGAAGGAGCCTTGTTAATATGAAGAAAAGGAGTCTTAAAAAGGATCTCATCCGTCAGGGGCAATCGATATTGTCTTTAGTAATGCACAAAATGTTAACAAAAAATCATAAAATGTTTCAGATGCTCAAAGACAAACTGCTAAGAGAGACTTGAATTATGTTGAACCGGGTGGCAATCAGCAGGAACTGTCAGCTACAATAGATGTTTTGCAATCACAGATTTTATAACCACTTCTTTCAAAACGGGTTCGGGAAATTAACAGAGCCACAAAGAGACTGCAGCCAGACTGGTCCGAAGACATCAAATCATTTGCTATTTTAAGCAGAAGTGCCATGACAATAGTTTTGAATTGGACTGAACTAAAAATGCACTTCAGAACAGAAATGATTGATAGAAAACAAGAGATATGACTTAAGTTTTGGGGTGTTTCTTTTTTTGCCATAGTGCAGTTATAACTACTCCCTCAAAATGCTCTGTCGTTGCAAGCGTGATCAGTTAGCCACCCCAATTATATAGGTGTCAGAATTCACTAAAATTGTGGCTTGGTCACCTCCATTCAAGTTTCATTATCATTTAGCAAGTCACTGTACATATCGTTATATGCAATTTTTTGCAAATTCCTACGTTTTTTTGTTTTGTTTTGTTTTTGTGAGAAAAAAAAAGAGTCTCTTACAGAAACGTGTGTAATGTAAATTTCAATTGTAATTGTGACACTTTAGACTATTCAGTTAGATGCCACAGTCCTTTGTGAGTGATTAGACATCTGTTAGCTTTGACAGTCCAAGGTGGCCGGGTTTCAGCTTAGCTAAGTCAGCAATAATAATATAAGCCTTTGCTGCAAAATCAAATTCCTTGTCTTTATTTGTATTAAAGGGTTTGCTCTGGGTTCTCTTAAAGGAGAATTACCCATATAACTTTGGTGTCATTTGGAGTCGTTTGGACAATATTTAGAGCCGCATATATCCATATAGTGGACGTGACTGGGGCACCGAAACACAGTCTCACGTTATCTGCCGTGAAACTCATTCATTTAAGCAATATTTTGTTATGATACGCAAGCGCTATTCCCCGCTGAGGCCGGAGTTACCTGTTATCATCATCCAGGACCTACTGGACCTGGATTATGTCATCTCTGAGCACCTTGCGCACCCTGCACAGTTTACGTTTCGGTGCCCCAGTCACTTCCACTATATGGATATACGCAGATCTAAATATTGTCCGAAACGACTCCAGATGACACCAGTGTTATATGGGTGAGAAAATGATCACATTTTATGCCACAAATAAGGTCCAAAAAACAGTAATTCCCCTTTAAGCAGGTGACGGGGCATGACTCACTCTTGCTGAGAAGACAACCAAGAAGAGGTCATTACTGACATAGTGAAGAATAAATTGAAGCCTAAGCTTGTTAAGAATTTATCAACAGGGCTGATGAAGTAGTTGTCCTTTTCTGCACACAACAACCATCACCCTCTGCTTCCTCAGTCACCATTCCTCAGTAACAGAATAAAAAATAACATAAAAATCAAAGTGCGCATGTTAATTTCACCGGCCAATCACTCATGAAGTAATAATGCTGTTCAGTATAAGGTGCCTGCAATGACCATGGGCACGTAACAACCGAGTTCTTAGAGTTCCTGACTTCAAGCCCAATATCTATAAACATTATTAAGACAGACATTGAATCTATCTTTATACATTTACTGTGTTACAGTAATGCAATTAGCATTTAATTGGCATACTAATGAGACAGTCTGATCGCCAGCCAAGAGTGGCCTGTCAGCATCAAAAGACACTTGTGGGAAGTGTTTTAAGGAATACCAGCCAAATACCCTCCTGAGAGCAGCAACAGACCTCAGGAATGAGAATAATGCCACTGAATCACGAGTGGCGTGCCACTTGTTGATCTTGGTGCCGCTGGCGTAAAGTGATCTGCAGATCTTAAGAGAAAGTGGCTGACAACTCAAATTAAATTAGAGCGGTCCACACGGCACATCGACATTCAAAGAAAAGAATGGAAAAAATCATATTGCTTACGTATGACGATAAAAACTGACTTGGCACACTTTTAGTTATTATGATCCCATAAGATGTCAATGCCATTCAGTAAGCCAAAAGCAGAGGAGTCTAGTTGTGTCAGGAAAACACAAAATCAGAAGACTGCACTCTGCTGTGGATCGCTTAGTTTCAGTCAAGTGTTCAGCTGATGAACCACTCAGCATGTCTGTCAGTGACTGTGTCCTACTGTCCCCTTTTAAAGGCTAAATGAAGCCTCACATATGTGGGAACATTGAATCAAAGGACAAGGCGCCCTCATGAATCCGGCGCAGTTGTGAATATTTGCACAGTATGAATTCGCAAGCTGCTTCCAACCGTTCCCTCATGAAGTCCAACTAGAGGCTGAAGAATAGTGTCAACTACGTCTGCAAGAATACAAAAATATCACTGTAGTCACAGCAACAGTAAGATTCACTGAAGTCTGCTTTATCAGATTCACACATCTGGCGGCTGGCTGAGCAACAGTGTTGTATATGCAAGTCGTGTTTCTGGTGGATGTAAGTACAAGAGTACTGTTTTGGTCTCCACCTCCAAGTATCTGGTAGCCAAGAAGATAGCATATGGTGGGTTTTTAATGTTTTGTGTTGTGCGTCAGTGCAATTGAACATCTATGTATAGCAGCGCTGTTCAGTTGCGTTGACACACCGATAATAAAACTTAACGATGAGCTAAAACTCTTTGTGAACCTCCACGGGGCTGAGCTAATAATTGTCTTTGGGTTATTCAGGAGAGCTATTCTACAGCGAAACCAATGTTTTTTACGTTAACAAGGGATCATTATGTGGAATGTGAAAGCTGTACGCAAACAGCGCCAAACAGCAGACGTTAGCGGGTGGACACGAGGAAGTATTTAGCAGCTCAATAGCGGGATATCTCCCTCAGGAGTTTGTGGAGCTCAAATCAAAGGTAAATGAGAGCAAAAGTTGGACTTACATTCGCCAGGTGGCACAAGTACAAACAAATGCTAATGCTGCTTTGCGTTTGCTGGATGACTAATAATTTGACTGACTAATGGACATGATTTGGATACAGAAGACTGGTCAATAAAAAGCTGTGTGTGTGTGGGTTGGGGGCTGTGCTGGGATTTTGCGTCATTATATTTTATTGCCGTATTTTGGATATCTTGGCAATTACTTACAGTAGTAGTAACAGAAACTTCTGTTTTTTGCCACTTGATGCCACGGCAGCGTGCTTTAAAGACAATAGTGACATATTTTATGTTGGCAACTGGCGACATTAGTAGACAGTTGGTATCTAAAAAGGAACATAAAGATTAATTTACACCTCTGTCCCAAATATATCTGAACAGATCTACACCATCGACACTTTCCCAAAAGGTTTTACGCCGACTCTGTTTGGATCTGCACAGCATCACTGGTAAAATGTGGCTCCACTTGTGGAAGGTGCACGTGTTGCCCACAAGTTAATTCTGTGACTTTAAAAACCGTGCCTGGAAATTGTCATGCAGGTCCATCCATCTCACAAGGCAAACAAGGAAGTTACATAACTCCAGACTGAAGCTCAGGTAGCTCCAGTGCAGCACTCCTTTCTGCTTATCCACGTGTTATTTTCTTTGTCTTTGCGCTTCTTTTCCACACACACTTATCTTACCACACATCACACAACCCAGACGTGAAAGAATTCCCAGGTGGCTACAAGCTAAGAAAAAAAAATATCTGACTCTCTTTTAAACTGAGCATTGCTTGACGGAGCCTTTGAAAGAGTAAACTCCCACTCTCTCTCTCCCTCTTTCAGACTGGGATCATCATCCCTGCCTGGCTCAAGAGGCACAGCCCTCGTTAGATGGTCGTTAAATATTTAACACGCTCCAAACTACAGAGAAAGAGAGAGAGAGAGAGTGGACAAGAAAGAGACTTGAGCAACAAACCTGATAGAAACATACAGTTGCAGTGAGTCTGTGTTGTGCTTTGATCGTTTTACCAAGATGACGTAATACGATGGTTTTATGACGCTGGTTTTATTAAAAATATAACATAGTACATAGGAACTGATTGACATCCTCTGTCCTCTTTTTGTTCCGTTTGTTTCAAGCTATTTTTATGAACGGCCTAGAGGAGAGAGGGGTATTGGCAGTTCAGAACTTTGTAACACACACACACATGCTAATGAACAAACCAGCGCTTCCATATTAGCATTAATGTATTCATTGTGTTCTTTTTTTGTTTTTGTCAGACATTCAACTCAGTGATGCTCCATCTCCTGAACAAAAACGCATTCGCGAGTGAGGCTTTTCTGGGACGTATTTAAATGAATGCACATGCACAAATAAGAATGCAATACTACAGTTAAATGCATGCACGCTGAGCTTTAAGCAAATGCAAATAGCTTGTGCCATACACACACTCACACACTTTCTCTTTCTCCCGAGTCTCATTCTAGTCTCCTCTCCTTTCACTCTGTTTCTGACTTCTTGTTTTTCCATCAGCCATATGAGAGACATGGCCTCAAGGCAGGCTTTGTAAGCAGGACATCGTGAGAGCATCATGTCTTCTCTATAATATAATCAGTTTCAGTGAATTACGACAGCGCCTAATAGAATTAGGACCTGGTGACAGTCATTTAGTCCACTTAAGTCCCTGCATGTCTCAGGCTTTGGAAAGTTGGAGCAAAGAAAAAGAGAGAGAAAGAGAAAGAGAGAGAGTGACAGCTGTCTAAAGAGCATCTCTTTCTGGTGAGAGGGAAGAATTGCAATGTGGATGTTTCTTCCTGAGAATAAAAAAAATTTAAAAAAAGGAATATTACCCTAAATTTGCATATTCTTCAAGGAGGATCTCTTATGAATGTCATGATTCACAGCACTGTCTGATTCTTTAGAAATCAAAGTGTGTCTGAGGGGGATTTTTAAGTAGTTTTAAGTACTTTATTTATTTATTTATTCAAAATCCTAAATGTTTGTCCAAAATGCAAATCACTGACCGCAGGGAGACAACACGGCTCTTCATTTCGTGCAAAATTAAGGCTGCAGCTATTTTTATTGCGTAATTATTGTATTTATGGATCATCTGGAATACATAAATATGTCCATCACAATTTGGCCTTAGATGACATGTTCGGATTTTGGATAATTAGAAATAGATGGAAGGCTGATCAGCAGTGCGCCAAGCTAAATGCTAACAGGATGCTAACGGACGCATACAAAAGTGGGTGTAATTCATTAGTTCAGCGTGCTCACAATCTCGTGTCTGAGCTGCTAACTCTAGCACAGAATATGCTGAGGTATGTGGTCGTAAATCAAACCAGTAAAATGTTGACATCTGGTGGCACCTGGGGGAAATATCTGCACTAAATTTTCAGGAGATCCATCTGTCACATTTGTCTCTGGCGGCACTATAGAGAATATCTTAGGACATCATGAGGAAGTCATTAGGAATCCTTGAAAGGCACGGGCCTTGTACGCACAAGACGCTGAGTCGGTCAGTCTACTATATGAAGAGATGTTTGACCTGATAAGTTAAAAGCTTGAAATAAAAATTCAGTGTTAGTCTTCAGGCATCATCCTCTACGCACCGTCAGCATCTGAAACTCACGTACCGTGAATTTGATGAAATTCAGCTTCGCTCCTCACATAAAATATGAAATGTAACCTCAGCATCTTTAGCTCTGTACATTTAAAGCCCTATGAAAATGAAAGGAAACCAAATAAAGAGTGTAATCACCAGTTTTAGATGAAATGCATGTACCGTAACACCAAGCCAAATCAAATCCTATCGTCGTTTATTCAAACCTGAGCTTCTCCTACTCGTGTTCGTTTAGCGTGTTAAATTCACCTCGCTCACGGCCTTCACGTCTTTGAAGATGGAAAGTCGAAGATACATGTGATACAGTGAGACGCCGCATCATAAAGGCTTTTTTTTCATTTTTGAAGCATATTTCAAAAGAAGGCGTCAAGAAGAGAGAACACGCTGGCATCTTAAGTCATTTAGTGAGCAACACAGCGGTCATAAATAATAGGCACAGGCAAGAAAATGTGCATTCCTTTATATAAATACGTGGGGGTTTCCAAAATGTATGTTTGAATGACCTTTGTTGCCACTTTCTTGGACGTGGTTTCTAATTTTTCCTGCCAGAATGAATACTTGACATTCTTTCCTTAGCAGCAACTTCAAACTGTATCAGTGCCTATTAGTGAGAAATGTCTGATCTAAGCAGTGATTTTTTCCTTGATTCAGCATGTTCATGGTCAAGTTCCTGTGGGAGGTGTCCTGGTGGATTCATTTTTAATGACAAAACTCTTTTTATTCTGACTGAAACTAGGATAAGGGGACAGCAGCAAAGTAAGGAAAAATCTGAACTCTGGGGATTAGACCATTAAGACAGCAGGAGAAGCACAATATAAGGCATGGATTAAAGGGAACTACTGATTTTTACAACCTGGACCTTATTTGCAGCCTCTAAATAACACATTATCTGCCACAAACTCATTAATTTCCCCAATATTTTGTTATCGTACGCTAGTGCTATTCTCCGCTGAGTCTGGAGTTACTGGTTATCATCATCCAGGGTCTGTAGATTGATTTACAGACGCTGGATAATGTCTTCTGACCTGGATGGACGGTCAGCTTGTTCACCTGTAATTTGCTCCTGCTAGTTTTGTGCAACGTGGCTGAATTTTTTTCCGATTCTGAGGTTGTGGACGAACCATAGCAGTAGGAATTTTAAATCCTTTTTTATCCTTATGCCAGAAATAAGGTCCAGGTTGTAAGAAACCGTAGTTCCCTTTTAAGACTGTACAGCGCGGCCCTGAGCTCTGTTTACAATATTAGCAAGAAGTCGTTTTAATATAGAATACAAAGTGGAAGTTTATTGAGATGTGCTTCACTGTTAAGTGTTAGAAAACAATAAAATCCTTATCTTCACTGGCTCCCCATAAAATCCAGGAAAGAACTTAAATTCCTTCTCCTACATAAAAGACCCATTAAGGCCAAGTTCCATCTTACCTTAAAGACCTCATAGTACTATATTTGCCCATCTTCTGTACTTTTAACATTAGGCAAAAAAAATAATAATAATGATTTGATAAATAATAGTTTGGCTCAGCTGAACTTGAACCATCTGTTAGTTGGGCTGCTCTGAACCACAGGGGGACCTTCCATGGTGCACTGTCCCGCTCTCCTCTACTCTCCTCTCTCCCACTATCAATGCACTGACATGCCACTACTCCAGTACTACATTAACACTCTGTTTCTACGGCTCCTCCTCTCTCCATTGTGTCTTTAACCTGGTTCTACATGTTTCTGATCTGTTGTCCTGGCCCAGTCAACCTGCCCGATGCTCATTGCGTAGTTATCCATTCCTACCTTAATGTCGCAAATGATTCCCTGACCTGCTTATGATAATACATACATTTATATAATATGCCAGCCAACCTTCCTGTAATATATATATATACACTCACCGGCCACTTTATTAGGTACACCTGTCCAACTGCTCGTTAACACTTAATTTCTAATCAGCCAATCACATGGCGGCAACTCAGTGCATTTAGGCATGTAGACATGGTCAAGACAATCTCCTGCAGTTCAAACCGAGCATCAGTATGAGGAAGAAAGGTGATTTGAGTGACTTTGAACGTGGCATGGTTGTTGGTACCAGAAGGGCTGGTCTGAGTATTTCAGAAACTGCTGATCTACTGGGATTTTCATGCACAACCATCTCTAGGGTTTACAGAGAATGGTCCGGAAAAGAAAAAATATCCAGTGAGCGGCAGTTTTGTGGGCGGAAATGCCTTGTTGATGCCAGAGGTCAGAGGAGAATGGCCAGACTGGTTCGAGCTGATAGAAAGGCAACAGTGACTCAAATAACCACCCGTTACAACCAAGGTAGGCAGAAGAGCATCTCTGAACGCACAGTACGTCGAACTTTGAGGCAGATGGGCTACAGCAGCAGAAGACCACGCCGGGTGCAACTCCTTTCAGCTAAGAACAGGAAACTGAGGCTACACTTTGCACAAGCTCATCGAAATTGGACAATAGAAGATTGGAAAAACGTTGCCTGGTCTGATGAGTCTTGATTTCTGCTGCGACATTCGGATGGTAGGGTCAGAATTTGGCGTCAACAACATGAAAGCATGGATCCATCCTGCCTTGTATCAACGGTTCAGGCTGGTGGTGGTGGTGTAATGGTGTGGGGAATATTTTCTTGGCACTCTTTGGGCCCCTTGGTACCAATTGAGCATCGTTGCAACGCCACAGCCTACCTGAGTATTGTTGCTGACCATGTCCATCCCTTTATGACCACAATGTACCCAACTTCTGATGGCTACTTTCAGCAGATATCCCATTATTGCTCAGATGGTTCTGAAGACATGAGTCCTGTCCAATGGCTCCACAGTCACCAATTCAATCAATAGAGTCTTGGGATGGACGGAGATTCGCATTGGATTGCAGCCGACAAACTCTGCCCCTTGCTCATGTCTATGACCAAACTCTCTGAGGAATGCTTCCGCAACTTGTTAATCTTGCCGAAGAATGAGGCGTTCTGAAGGCAAGGGGGTCCAACCCGTTACTAGCATGGTGTACCTAATAAAGTGGCCGGTGAGTGTATATATATTTTACAAGTCACTGCCATAGTTTTCTTCTCCTTTATTCTATTCTTTAATCTAACAACGTTAACTTTATGAGTACAACGGAGGAGTAGGGACTTTTCTACAATTGAGGTTAGCAGAGAACCAGTTTTTGACCAAAGGGTCATAACTCTGGTCAAAGGTTAGGAATAACCAGGGATGGACTGTTAAATCCCTCATTATTTGAAATACTGAGTACAACGTACTCAGCTTATCTGAATTGTTCCAAGAGGCAGGAATTAACTTTGATTTGCTAGTTTCTAACCGTGACTGTCAGTCAAACCCAGTTAATGTTTAGAACAGTGAGAGTCTTGTGGGGATTAGAAACAAAAGTTTACGCATTACCATCATGTGATTCTGGTTTTATTTACACAGGAAAAAAAAAATACCATTTCAGGCACTTGAAAAGCAGGAAATGTGTCTTTCCCTTTAGATGCCAACTGCCCGGGCTGATCTTCAGCATCACAACTTCTTTCTTAGCATTTTCTGCGAGTGGGGTAGCTAACAGCGATTTCCTGCAGTGCACGAATATCCAGGACTGAGAGTAGGTGCTACCACATCCCTGCAAACTGTGACTGCACTCTTGACGATGTGGGCTACAGTGTCTACAGTGTATTCCTCACATCAGAGAAGCAATCATGGCTTCTCTGACACAGCTCTCGAGTGTGCGGAGTCACGGCTGCTCTATTACACTCACTTACTCTTTGACAAAACGCCAATGTCACACTCCCTTTGGTGTTGCTCCCTCTCAAGCCTGAGCCGGGGTTACCTCAGCAGTGTCTCAACTGTGCTTTTTGTTTCATACACCACATCAGACTTCATCTTATCGTCTGGACTCTCTCCCTCATCTAAATCCTGTTTTTAAAGTTATAGTAGTAACAGTGGATTCAATTTTTTTTATTTTTTTTCCAACAAACAGAAAGGCTCTGGAAAAGTTTAAAAGTTGCATGCATATATTAACTGTACCATCATGTATGAAATATCACAGACTGGACATTGTTTGAGAGCTTTTGTGGTGGGACAATTCTGCCTGTTTCCCCGCGAATGAAACCAAATTCAGGCCAGATGTGGAGTAAACCGTGTGACCAGTATTAGCATCCACAGGAGGTGCCATTGTCTTTCACCAGCAAATTGAATACCGACAAATTTCAATCAGCACAAGAATCTGGAGCGGCCGATAAATCCATAGGTCAGCGAGTTTATCAGAGAGAGAGAGGGAGAACCAAAGGGAATAAAGAAACAACACATCAAGCTCTAAGAGAAAAAGGTGATACTGGAAATATATAGGTGGATTTAATCAAAGACAGTAAATCACCACATCTTACGTGTCAGGCTAATGCAAGAGCGGCTTCGAATGTGCACGAGTTTGAGATCTACCTATAAAATCTCCACGTGTTGTACATATGGCGTTCTGTAAAGTGTTCCAACCGTCTGCGTTTAAAGAGGTACCGAGAAACTTTTATGAGCGTTTCCCGTTATTATATACTTTAGATGGTCTAGCACATTTTTACTAGCTGATAACAACGCACAAAAATGCAACAACAGGATCCAGTTGTGTTTACACCTCCTTTGCATTTTATGATGTCGAGAGCTCTGCTTGTTTTCTTTCTTATTGTTTGTGAGAGCTTAGTCCTGCTTCCCCTCTGCAGAACTCTTCGGAATAAGTCCATTTGGGAATTGTGTGCAGCTCAAACTTAATGTTATGTTGTCATGTTGCTATGCTGCACTTTTGAAGAAGAGCAATGCAACCATCACCACAACTAGGAAAAGACATTCTACGGTTTACACCAATCAGCCACAACATTAAAACCAATCAAGTGAATTAGTGATCTCATCACGATGTTATGTTCTTCTGGGAAACATGGCTCCATCGCGTTAATGTGGATTTTACTTTGATACATATCACCACCTAAACATTGTAGGAGACCAAGCACACCCTCGTGGCAGTGGCAAGGGGGTCTTCTTCGCAACATGGGGCCAAATGTTCACCAGATGTGAAAGAAAACGTGATCCATCAGACGATGCTCTCCTCAGTCAAGTTCTGATGTCCATAGTAGGAACTTATTGCAGTGGACAAGGGGTCAGCTTGGGCTTCCTGACTGGTTTGTGGCCATGCAGCACCGTATAAAGCACCTTCCTATCAGAACCAGCATGTCTGTTAGACTGGACCACACAGGCCACCCATAGCTGGACCCAGTCACCGGCTGACCTGCTCTTTCTTCGTTGGACAACTTTTGATTGGTACTGACCAGTGCAGGCCAGGAACACCCTATGAGAACTTCAGGAGATACTCTGGCACAACTATATGATAACATGTTAATGCTGCATAGATGAACTTGATCCATTCCTACAGCTCTTTGAAGCAGGCACAGAGAACACACACTGGCCCATTATTGGTATTTTCCACATCTGACTCAAGTCTGGCAGCGGTTTAAGTGGAAAAGTACAGTTACAAAAGGACATAAGTGTTATTGATCAACAGCAGTGAGAGGAAACAACGTACTCAGCTTATCTGAATTGTTCCAAGAGGCAGGAATTAACTTTGATTTGCTAGTTTCTAACCGTGACTGTCAGTCAAACCCAGTTAATGTTTAGAACAGTGAGAGTCTTGTGGGGATAAGAAACAAAAGTTTACGCATTACCATCATGTGATTCTGGTTTTATTTACACAGGAAAAAAAAAAAAAACCATTTCAGGCACTTGAAAAGCAGGAAATGTGTCTTTCCCTTTAGATGCCAACTGCCCGGGCTGATCTTCAAAGATAAGAAACAACAAAACAAGCGAAATGCTGGAGTCACGGGAAAAAAATAAGAGAAGGTTTTCAGGACATGCTGCATCTACACTGAATTTTTAACATCTGCTTTTAACCTTCCAGCATGACTGAACAGATTTGAGAACATTTACAGTGCCAATCTGTACAATACTATAAGTAGGCTAAAATAAGTGCTAAAAAATTATTACAGGTTTTATTTTTTTGTGACCATGTTGTCCAAAATCCATCTTGATGTGACACCTTTAGAGATTGCTTCTCACTTCCACCTCTGTCTCATCATTGTCTACCCGTTCACCCGTGTCCAGTCTCGCTAACAGCCTCGTACCGTCACACCTCTGTATCTTCTGTCATCGGACCACTGTTTCTCTGTTCCACACTCTCTGCTCCCCTCAATCTCCTTTGTCATCGCTGCTGTCCTGCAGTCCCAGGACGCTCTCCAAGCGCTTCGCTCTAATGGGAGGCAACTGTTCGTACGAATCAAAGCCGAGCTCCGAGTCGCGTTGGGGCAGACGGAAGAGCAGCAGGTGGTTCCTCAACACCTGGAAATTAGACGACGAGAGTGAGAAGGATGTGAGAGAAGCACAGCTGCTTGTGCAGTAGCCAGGGGGCATGTGGAGATACTGTGGAGTAACCTGACTTATGTGAATAAGAAATAAACAAATATTGATTTGATTTAGACTGAAAAGGAGTGTACACACAGGAAGCAACTAGCAGCATGTGGCAACAAAAAAAATCTTAACTAAATTCAGCTGAAGCTACAAAATGTGAAGTTGAACTAATCTCAACTTTGAGCTGGTCGTTGTGACCAATGGTAGCGTCCGACACAGTGCACTGACAAAGGAGGCAAATGCAAAGTTCCCCCAAATTTCAATACAAGAAACATCGTCCACAACTTTGGTTCCTACCATTTCATCATGCTGACAGCAGGCTTGGGGCATCGGAAAAACCCAGACGGAACAGCAGCGTTACTGATGATGTTTTCTTTTCAAATAGGGAGCAGTGCCGGAAGGAAGGGCTAACTCTGTCCACATATTAGCAATAAATTAACGTTCTGCTTGTTTCACTGTGAAACATCTGTGGTGGGAAATATACAAGAACGCTGCGCAGGAAACCAGAGCCAGGTACGTCAGCTAGCGACAAACTAACAGCAACAAAGAGATGGATCTCGAGAGGATCCCTTTTTATGTGGACAGGGCTTGAGAAACACACTCCAGTCCTCAATGTTATTGTTTTATTTTTTCATATCAGTGGTCACATATTTAAATGTGGATGGTGCAGAAGTTGTATAAGTCACTGCAGCATAGGATTTACATCCGGGAGACTGTGGTTCATGTCCCTAATCAGCAGCAAGGGACTTTGCCTTTTATTTTGTGCCGTTTGGTCAAGTTAATGCATCTATGCTACAGTAGGTTAGGTTTGAGTTAAACAAGACCTTATGTTATAACGTACTTTTAAGCTTGGTTTATACCTCTGCAACGGCTGTGTGCAGTACCTACGCAGGTTGCGTAACACATTTGTACATGCATGTTGGTATTTCACCTTGTTCTGCTAAAACACTAGTCATCAGAGTTGGTTTTTTCTGTGTGCTTCAAACACTGGTACTTGGAAGCGAGCGTTGGAGTTGGCACTAATAAATGTTTAACAGTCACCTTTAATGAAATCACTCAAAAGAGATAAGACGTCTGAGCAGAGGGTGAAGGAGGGTGAAATTTCTGTGCTTATCCAGCAACTGAGAGAAATGGATGAGGAAATGCTTTCTGAACAGAAATTCGTTGTACCTATAATGCACGCCTGACACAGAACCATAAATCTGTCTTCACGCTCAACAAATATCCAACGTTGTTTTCTCTGGTAAAGCAGGACTGCACAATTGCCAATGGAAACACGGTAGCAGAAAGGTTTAAATCATTAGCAACGTAATACATAAATGTCTGAAATAGCTAGACAATAATAAATCATTTAAAATGAACTGATCTGAACTCTTCTGGAAGAGGACGTGATTGCAGTAACCTTTAACTTTTATTTGGGATTTCATTAAGGAGGTACGTCAGACAACAAAGGGAACCACTGGTGCAAATAAAGTGTCTTGGGTGGAGGACCAAACTAAAGGATAACTTGAGTTAATGGAGAAAGGCAGTTGGAGTTTGTGTGAAGATACATAATTTCCCATTTTATCACCACAGGGTTTCATGATGCTATTTTATACGTGGGACGCAGATGTTGCTGCATTAATAATTATACACGCCAAGAAAAACTGTTGAGCGGGCTAACACTGTCTTAGATGGAGGCCAGAAAGATGGAAAACAGAAGAGTAGTTCTGTGAGAACGAAACTTCATCAGGAAGGAGAGAGGCCAAGGAACGGTTAATCAGTGAAGATCCCTCAGCATATAAAGATCACAGATAGAGAGGGAGTGAAAGGAAAACAATGAGGGCATGCAAAAAGGAGAGGAGTACCTCGTCGGTCAGGTAGTAGATTTTCCTCAACATGCTGCGCCGAGCTGTTTCAACCTCCTGGAAAAGGATAAGGTGATTAAAGATCAAAGACCCATTCATCTCCTGAACTGACACTTTATGTCTCAGTGCTTAAACCTGCACACCTGCATGTAGGGAACGCTGTCAGGTTCACCACCCTGAAATGATGAATTTCCGAACTGAATAAATAAGTCACCTGATGCATTAACCCCGAAAATGTCACATGAATTTTGAACACAAAGAGAGCAAGCTGAATTTTTGAAACCAGTGCCGTCCAACTCCAGTGACAGATAATCAATAACATGAGGACTGTTTTCACAGACTCTTAAAATTCTCAGACATTTTTCATCCAGTGAACGTCCAGTGATGCTGAAAATGTGAGTAAATCCCCATAAAACCACCGACCACTAATCCAGACTCATCGTAAGTGCAGCTGTGTTTGTTAAACCATTACACATGTTGCCTTTGGTTTCACTGCGGCTAACTAAAAACACAACAAAGCGAAACCTTAATATGAATACACGAGCAGAGCATTCAGACAAGGCAGGACTTCACATACTCACAGAGCGTCACACAGAGTGCGTACCTGCGCTGCGGCATCCTGAGAGAAGATGAAGGAGTTAACGTGAGACAAGGCAACCACGTATAAGACAGGACACCAGGAGAACTTCAGGGACCCTGTCACCAAAGAGCGGAAGTAGAGGTGGAGGAGAGGGAGGGAGTCTTCAGGCGGGGAGGTGAACCTCTCCATAGGGATGGACAGCTTTAGACAAACAGATCAAATCCAGTTATAAAATCACTTCAGTCGTCATACTCAAAAAGGCAGCTAATCATCGTCATTATTACCTGCTCCCAAGTGACTCCCAGCGACCTGAGAATTCCCACATGTTCGCCAAACACAGCCAGCCTCATGGTGACACTGTACCTCCTCTGCAGGGGCAGGAGGACCCAGCAGCCAAACAGCCGGTCTCCGAAAGACACGGCCTCATACTGGGCTAAGAGGGCCGAGAACAAGTCCTGGAAGGAGGCTAGACCTGGAGGAGGAACGTTCAGGTCCAAAGAGTCCAGCCTGGATCCCCTGTAAAAGAAGAGGTCATCAGGATCCTAGCCGCCTGTCTGTTTAAGGTTCCAGGTTTAGATTTGGTGCCAAATAAAAGCACATTAAATGTTTTACTAGACCTGGTGAGCAGTCTGAACAGACCCCAGGTCAGTTTCTGAACAGGTCTCTCCAGGAACAGGTCACTGGAGCAGAGGAACACGCAGGACAGACGAGCGAGTTTGGCAACAGGAGGGATCACCTGCAGACCAAATACAGATACAGAGACCAATGTCAGTTTACAAGACAGAAGAAGAAGAAGAGAATCTAATATCTTTGACAAAGATAGACTAGATGTACTATAATTTATCCACCAATGATGCCTTGGGATCACCAGCAAATCATAAGCCACTCCCTATTTCCAGCCTTTTCATTTTAAGTAAGTACCTTTAAAGCCCTACAGTAGCCTTGCTACTTTCTTCCAGCCTAGGCTGATGTACTCTACACATAATTAGTTTATTGTAAAAGAAAACAGAGCGGCTCTTTGCTCCTTTGCTGAAGAACCCAGCAATCTTTGAAACTAAAAAGAGTCTCTCTAATCAAAACCTTCTTTGATTTAACCATTTTTTAATTATTTCACATGTTAGTAAAGTACTGTATAAATAAAGTTCACTATTTTGATTAGATGAATATTTATATAGCCCTGTAGATGCTGGAGATTGTGTAAATTGTTAATTGCCGGTTAAATGTTTAATTTCAGTGTCTATAATTTGGTGGTTCCTATTTAACTACGATACTGATTTGCTTTTGTTATTACATTTTTTCCAATTGATTCATTGTTTCAGCTCTACTGAACTATTTTATATTGTTATTTCAATTGTGCCCTGACCTTACACCATGCGCAATTAGTTAAACATTTTCCTCATCAGAATCGAGGCTCTAGAGGTAAAGGACGACTCAAAAGTCCTCTGTTTTACCTTTAGAGCCTCCTCTCTCCAGACCTCCAGCAGCAGCAGCCACTGCAGACAGTGGGTCACCGACTGCAGAGCCCCCTGAGGAAGCTCCTCTACGGCCAGACCTCCGCCGTCCGACACCCCTGTTCGCTCATACAGGCTGACGAGCGGGAGGAAAGGCCAATCAGACGGCAGCGTGGGGCCGGTGAGCTCCGGGAGGAGATGGGATTTGATCCACGCACTGCGGCCCAAAAGAGCATTTCGGGACAGCAGTACTGATGACTCCAGATGGGCCAGGTGAGTGAGGAAGCAGCCTCGTATGGCTGGCAGCTGGACGCAGGCCTCTCTCAGGAGAGCACCGACAGTCTGGAGAGAGGGAGAGGTGTGGTGTTGCGTTTCCTCGTGGAGCTTCAGCTCCCCCAGCTCTACAGCCTCAGGTCCTCCACTGTGTCCCTCTCTGGGAGCCAAACAAAGAGACATTAAGTGACTGATAATTTCATAAGGGGGTAAAGAGAAACATCACTTTTGGAGGTAAAGGTTAATTTTATTCCACAGAAATTTAATTTTAAATATAATGCAATTTACAAAATTAGATTATAATCATGTGTTGCATTTTTCAAGCTAATAGAAACAATTACTTTGACAGAAAATATCACGTAGTGCCCAAAACAACAAGTCGGAATAAGATTTCAGGGCCTTCAAAGCAACTGTGCGTGGCACTTAATCCAGAATAAACTTAGTAAACTTACGATATAAAGTCCTTGCTGAAGATAATAGTGGACAGCAGTTCATGTGCAATGTATTCGCTGCCTGGCAGTAACCATGGCAGTAGAACCAGCGCCACCTGGTGGTACAGAGAGGCATGTATCGCAACGTCTGGCTCCACTGGAACCTGGAAAATGTCAAAACAGACAACACAGGCACAGAAAACGTCAGATGTAAGATTTAATCATATAATTAAAAAATCTGATGCTTGATGACCTGATCTTATAATTGTCCACTGGAACTGAGCAGAACAAGCGTTTCTGCTCTGTTTAGATAAGGTTGTAACCTACCAGTCTGTGTGCCAGCCGCAGCAGCAGATAGAGGAGGTGGTGCTCATGACGAAGAAGCCAAGCTCTCATGTGAGACAGGGTGGGCTGAGCCTGACTGCAGCTACGCAGGTAACCAATCACAGGCTCAGACAGCAGGAGTCCAGAGAACTAGAGAGTGTAACAGAGGATCAGACAAATGAAATATTTGTGATATGTCGATACAAGATGGCAGCAAAATTTGAATTAGACTCAATGAACCCGTGTCCCTAGGAAACAACTTTTCAAGCACCTTTCTGCTGAGACCTTTATGGATCCCTGTGATGGTTTCCAAGAGGAGCCCCAGTCCCGTCAGAAGAGGGAATGGGGAGCTGGAAGAAACCAGCCCATCACGGCCCCTCCATCCTGGGCAGGCAAGTCCAGGGAGGTTAGGAATGATCTCTGGGCCCGGATGAGTAGACTGGACATTACATACTAATGAAGACGACCTGGAATAATAATAAAGGTTAATGTTTGTCAGACTATGCTACTAATAGAGATAGTGTTATGTTATCATTATTAAGACATATTAGTATTATCTTGAAATATGTTCAGAGCAAGAGTCAAAACACTTGCTCAGAGTCAATCAGACCTACTTGAGATTCTTTATCAGGCCTTGTACGATATCATGGCTCATTAGAGGGAGGAGGACCTCAGACGTCAGCAGCTCCAGTTCTTGAAGAGTCTCCACTGGTTTAAAAGAGTTCTGCAGAAAAGAGACAGATTATAAAAAATATAAGCATGCGACTCCAACGATCGGTTTGAATTTTGCACTTTGACGCTTTACTCTGTCCACCTTTTATGCATATGTACCAGGTCAATGGGCTGATACAGTCCTAAAATATTTTGTTGACAGTCCTGAATTTACAGACACACATGTTAATCTTGAGGTACCTGCTTGGAGAGCTGATGGTAGTAAGCTTCCAGGTAGACCAGGTAAGCTGGGATCAGAGCGAGGCAAACGTCTTTCTGCACAGCATTATCAAGGCTCCTGACTAAACCCTTCAAGTGCCCCAACAACGACGCCTGCAACCCTGTCACGTGACCCCACGACACCGGAGGAGGAGGGGGGCAGTCTTCTCCCTGAGAGCTGTAGTAAAATCAGAAAAGGCAACACAGAGGATTCAAGCCTACATTTTCTTTGGCTGAGCCCGAGCACTCAATCTTCTGAGGTGAACTGGGTCAGTTACTCCATTTCTGTCTTGACCCAGTCGTTCATCCATACCTGACCATGCCAGCCTGCAGCTCCTGATGACAACCAGCAGTGTGCGTAACTTGCGTGAGCAGAGAAAGCAGAGCCAAGAGCTGCTGGAGCTGCAGAGGCACCAGAGGATCTGAAGAGGACAAAACTCTGTGGACAGACTGCAACGTCTTCACTAAGGCCGGATAAAGGTCTCTGAGGAAAACAGAGACATCAAAGACTCACTGAGTGAAGAGCAGAGGAGAGGATTAGAGGGCTCTTACTTGAGGGGAAACTAATGGCATGGAGATATTTTTGCGGCTTAAGATTAAACCTTTTCTGCTTTGGCTGCACTGCCACCAAAAGTAGGCGGCTCATTGGGTGCATTGGTGCATTGGGCCTGTGTCAGTGTAGGAACCTTTCTAACGTGTTAACTTACATGTATAATTTGCAGGCCTGTCCATAGCCGGCTGCTACCGCCCACAGCCTGTAGGCCTCAGTGGTGATCCTAAGGGCCTCGGTGGAATCCAGCAGCAGGTCGGTGGGCTCAGCGCTCAGGAGACAAGACAAGCGCTCCCTCACTCCCAGAGAGTTCAGCTGAGGAGGAGACAGAAGACGATACGATGAGTTAATCAATGAGAATCTCTTGAATCTGTGTATTCATTCATAACAGGCTGTAATAATTACCACTCTGGCGCAGGCATGTCTGCCAGAGGTAGCCACGACTCTGAGCAGCTTCATGGCGCTGGCCAGCGGGAGTCCATAAACGGACTGAGGCTGGGCTGAAGATGACGCTGTCCAGGAAGTGGGAAGAAACTCGGACATCACTGTCTCCATCAGACGAGGACAATCCAACACCTGACAGAGAAGTACCGGTTAATGATTAAGTGTTAACCCGACAACTGATAACAAGTAACAAATGGGTTTGTAGATTTGTACGCGTCGCTACCTGCGTGGCAGAAGAGGAAGAGTGCCTAGCGATGCGAGTCAGGATCTCCATGACATCCTGAACCGCCCGAGGCGACGGTCGGACCACCTCCAGGATGTAGCGCAGCCTGGGGAGCAGTTTCATCTTTAACAAGCCCTGAAACACAGACGAGAAGAGCCAGCGACAATCATTCAGATTTCATCTTCAGAACTCGAGAACAAATAAAAAGGCTCAGCGACGTTTTACCTTGACAACATCCTGCCTTGTAACGTCATGGTCGCTCTTCCTCTCTTCCTTCTCTTTGGCCGTCTCCTTCATAATTTCATCAAGCTGTTCATCATCCTCATCTTCCTCCTCTTCAGCGCAGGGCAGGAGAGGGAAGGCAGCCAAACCACCATACCAGGAGAAAGTGCTGTCCAAACAGTCCTGAGAGTGGAAATACATCTAATAAGAGCCAGAGGAACTCAACAAGTCCCACATAAAAGCACAGTAAAAGACACTGCATATTGTATCTTGTACATCTTATGCAGAAGCTGTACAGCTGCAGTAGTTGATGTAGAAAGTGTGGGGACTAAGTGTAACTTCATTTATCTTACTTCATCGTCTGCACACACAAGAAGAGCGTTAAGTGCATGGACAGCTGCAGACATCACTCCCACTACGCCGTCGTCCAGGGCAAAGCGGAGCAGAAAGAGCAGGCCAGCGTCCAGCAGGGTGGACATAATGCTGCCCTTCAGAACGGACGCGTAGTCTCCAGCTCGAGCCTACAGGGCACAAAACAGCAGCCACGTGACCGACTGCACTGGCGATTCTCTGCATGCAGGTGACACCATGGAGTGTTTGTGTTTGGGGTACCTTTGAGAGGATGTTGGCTAGAGTGCCGAGGGCCAAACTCCTCTGCTGGATGACCTGACTCCGAGACAACAGGAAAAGTTCCTGCAGGGAATAACCGGCCCGCTGCAGAGACAAGAACAATATGTATGATGCTTTTTACAAATCTGATAAAATCTAAATGTCTAAAAAAATATATAATGTTATATGCTGGGGGGAAATGGTCACAGCCACTTTACCATAATCTTTAAACTGCAATCAAGACACAAATGGAGAACAGAAAAATAACAGAATAAAAATGGAAAATTTCGTTTGACATAAAGCTTACTGACCTCAGGCTCCTCTCCGTGGTGGTGCAGGCCCAGGTGGGTAGGCAGATCCTCAGTGGGAGGAATTAAGGTCCCTGCAAAGTCAAAACGAGCCTGCATGGCCTGTCAGGACAGAACCACAGTATGACTGAGTGAGAGAACGTCTCTATTCATGCATCTGTCACTGAGAAAAATAAAGTAGCAGATCAGAGAAGAAGACACCACTCCCTACCTTCTTGGTTCCTTTCCTCCTGGGCGCAGGCAAGTCCTTCATCCACTCCAGCTTCTCGGGCTCCAGCTTATCCATGTGGACCCATTCCTTCTGAGGCTTCACTGGAAGATCCTCCTCTGGATTTGGACACACAGTTGATTAACAAAGCAGAACTGATGCACTTTAGAGGATTTTACTCTCAACCCGAAATTAAAATACACCAACTCTAAAACAAAAGGTCATCGAGGCAATAAATAATCCCGGGCCAGAATAACAGAACGACACGGGCAATGAAATAATATAAATGATTCATGAGATCTGTTTCTGTGAGATCCATTAGCACTGGGACTGTTCTCTGAATGATCTGCAGTAACTTAATTGCACAGAGTAGTAGCTTGTCTGGCCTTTCAGCTCATCACACAAAGTGAAGTCAGATTTATGTCTGGAGTTCAGCCATGCAGCAGAGGCATCCCACATTAGTGATACAATTAGAGGATGGACGCAGAGGAGAGTGGAGACAGAGACAGCAAACAGAGGGAGGAGTTGAGCAGAAAGAGGGAGATGGATTTAGCGCGTTTCAAACAGACAGTCGCGGCAACAAAGGTTTCAGTTTCAACGAGCAAAAACGTAATGTGAAGCATCTATTTTAAGATCATCCACATAAAAGCGGTTGATTCTTTTCTGTCTCCCGCATCAGCAGCAAAGGGAATGAACTGATCAGAGGGACATGATGAAAGCACTGACCAATAAATAAATCATACCTGTCACAGCAGGTGGTGGTGGTGATGTAGGCTGATCCTCCTCCTCCTCCTCCTCTGCTTCCATCTCCACTTCTTGAGGTTTCTGCAACAACACAGCAGCGTCGCAGGACTCCGACTCTCTGCTCAAGTTTTGAAGACGAGGATGGTCTTTGCTGCTTTTGCCCTCGGGCTGTTTGGACGTTGGAGCATTCTCGGCTTTCCGAGCTCTAACAAACTCCACCAGTCTAGGATCTGGAGAGGAGAGGTGCAAACAAAACGTTAAAAAGGTTTAATGTATTTCACTAACATCCTGTCCTAATTTTTGACGTACATTGAGTACGATTCAGCTGTTAGGTAGAGAGTATCAGAGCATACCAAGCTGAGATAAGAGTTTCTTCTGCTCCTCTAGTATCTCAGATGGAGACATGGCTTGAAGCTTGGCCTGGTTCTCCTCGTGGATCCTCATGGTCTCTCCTGAACTATCTGAGACCCTCAGCCCCTGACCCGACACCAACCTGGGCCCTGAGACTTTAGGTGAACCTAGTAAAGAGAGAGATGCAGGAAGAGTGCTTGGTAAAAAAATTTTTTTTAAAAAAAGCTGTTCATCAGACACATCAGCTGTAGTATGTGTAAAGTAGCCTGCTTACGATCTCCTGGAGCGTCACACTGATCTGTATCCATACTGGTTTCTGGAGGAAGCTTCTGCTCTCTGCATTCAGGAGTCTGAGATTTCCCCTCCTTGAGTCTTTGGGCCGCAATCTGGCGAGCAAAGATGCTCTTCTTTTCTCCTGCTGATGACAGTGGAACCTGCAGAAAAAAAAAGAAAATGATCAAGATAATATTCCTGCAATTACAACATAATGAAACAATGTAGTTACAGATAAATATTAAAAACATGGCATTTTAAGTATTTTGCATTACATCTGCATGACTTGTACTCTTCCACATTCAAGAGCAGACACTGTTGTCTTTTACCTGACTGCCGGTCTCGGAGCGGTGCAGCACTTTGGGGAAAGCCAGGCCTGTAAACACCGGTAGAGATACTGGAGCAGAGCTGGTGTCTCTCTCCTACGAAGCAAAGAATCCCAAAATGTGCATCAGAGAAACCAAGGCAGCAAAACTGGTGGCAGTTGTTGCATGATTAACTAACTCACACCTGTACATTCATTCATATATCTGGTTTTACGAAAGGCACTCACCACGATCCTGGAGAGAACAGCACTGATGTGAGTGTCATGCCTGTCCAGCGTTTCTCCAGCGTCTTCATCCTCAAAGGTGACCCGGCTGGCTTTAAAGCGGGACTTCTTAGGAGGGGCTGGCGTAAGGGAGGGCAGCTCATCTGGAAGATCTACAATCAACAGGTGAGCATTAGTTTTTAAAACAGTATAAGCTCCTCACAGTGATTAGATGAAACATCCCAAAAATCATCTTCAACCTTCTATGGTGACCACATCCCTCTGACTTTCTTCATCCTCCCCGTTGTGTCCCTCTCCTGCCTCTCCTCTCCTCTTGTCGGGACGGCGGATCACACTGGCTGCAGATGGAGCACCAGAGGTGAGGAAACGCTGCTGCTCTCTCAGGAGGTCTGCTTCAGAGTCCGTCGGTTTGGGACGCCGCAACATCCCTCTGAAAGACAAAATAAAATACACTTTCACATCTGCACATGTGCCACTGAGTGTATGGTGCAAAAAGCTAACTAACTTAATTTAGGACAACAACAAACAACAGAGAATTACATGTATTTAATCAAATATCTAACCAGACGTGTCTTTCTCACGTGTAGTTAAGTTTACATCCGACATCGGCTGGTGAAAGTTATCGTACAGTTAGCGTTAGCTGAACATTAGCTTACGGTCTTTAGCCGTTTTCATTTAAAGCTACGGTAATTAAAACATGTACCAAATAATATCAATTAAAAATGGCTGTTTTTTACTGTTTTAAATGTTTAACAATAGTGGCAGCTAACCTTCTGTTTGTGAGCTCGGAGCCTTTAAACCAAAATTTTAACCAGATAGTTCACACGGAAGACTTTCAATGTGACACCACACACTTCCCCTTCAAAATAAAAGCTGCGACCGTTTATTCAGAATACAAAGCCCTGCTGCTTTTTTTTGACTACTTCCTCCTTTTTGTTGTAAATATTCGATCTAATTTAAAGGTATTAAGCTGCGGCGAAGGTTTGATATTATTTTTTTTGTCACGGAGCGACCGGGGTTTACAGGGTTAAAACCAAAACCTGTTTTTCTTCCTTCCGTCTGGACGCTACACACTCTTCATCATGTCCAAGTTAACTTCAGTAATTTGGCCTAAAGTTATTTTGTTTGGTGACTCCATCACACAGGTTAGTTTCTGGACTAGGGTGCATTTTTATCTGCCTTTGTTTATAGTGAATTCGCTTTTGTTGCTAGCCTGCTAGCTTGAATGAGGAAGTAAACAGTGCTGTTAAATGTTTCAGGTTTCATTTCAAACCAATGGCTGGGGCGCAGACATTGCACGACAAACTGCAAAGGTCAGTCTATGGCACTGATTTCAGTCAGCTATAAGCTCTCCTTGTTCATCAGCAGCTGCATAATGTGCACTTGACTAATCTGGTATTTGTTTTTCCTTCAGAAAATGTGATGTTTTAAACAGAGGACTGTCTGGCTACAACTCCAGATGGGGCAAGATCCTTCTCCCTCGCCTCATTAGCAGCCAGAACACAGCAGAGAACAGCAACATAGCAGCTGTCACTGTCTTCTTTGGAGCCAACGACTGCTCTCTGGAAGGTACAGTCCATGCTGAGTGTAATAACAGCTTCAGTAATGATGGGTTTTCTGTTTCACTTCATGGATTACGCCACAGCTTTTTATGCCATAAAGAAATACTGTCACAAGGAAATGTTGTTGTTGTTTTTTCTCTGTTTGTCTGCAGAAAAAAACCCAAAGCAGCACGTCCCTCTGCAAGAGTATTCAGACAACCTGAAGGAGATCAGCAGGTTCCTAACTTCAGCTGGCGTGACGGCAGACAGAATCATCTTCATCACACCTCCTCCTATTCACGAGCCAGCCTGGGAGAAAGAGTGCATCCTTAAAGGTGAGGCTGGGTCGCAAGCGTCTTCTTTTTTTTTGGAGTATTTGAAGCCACAGACCTAAAGGGATCATGAGTCTCTTTGTGCGTTTCCTCCAGGTTGTACTCTCAACCGCCACAATACTGTAGCTGGACAGTATGCACAGGCGTGTGTCCAGGCAGCTGCTCAGTGCGGGATAGACGTCCTGGACATCTGGACACTCATGCAGAAAGATGGACAGGTGAACATGGGGTCTATGAGAATGTAAAGTTTTTGTATGGTGCACATTTTCTGCCTCTTGTTTCAAATCACAGTAATTTAGCAGAGTGGATGCACCGACAGGGAATGTGAGAGTCGTGGTTGTTTAAGCCTTGTGGTAGAAAAAGGGCGACCCCTACAGGGGAAGTTGTATATTGTTAACAGATGTTTATACTTGGATGTCCTTCTTGAGCTCAAAGTTTTAAAAAATATATTAGTGTAACCCTAATTTGGACTTTTATTTGCTGAATGTGCAGCGAGTGTATTTTGTCCTGCATCATTTAATGAAAGCCTTCCTGTTTCATCAGGACTACACGGTCTACCTGTCTGATGGGTTGCACCTCTCAGAGAAGGGAAACCAGTTTGTGGCCGAGCACCTGTGGGTGCTGCTGGAGAGCCGCGTGGCCCACCTGCCCTTCATCCTGCCTTACTGGGGAGACGTGGACTCCAAGAGCCCAGAGAGCAGCCTCCTTTGTGATCAATGATTGAGTACATTAGTTGAGAAAACTGCTCAGGAACAGACTGCACCAATCACCAGCTGGGATTTATATGCACTAGTGTGTGAAATGAAGTTCATGTATCCATGTTTAAAATGCACATTAAAGATATTTTTTATTTTAAGATATGTGTAAGTAATACAAGAAACAAAGATCTTATCTGCGTACAAACACTGAGAATATACACATCATCTGATATGACAGAGCAGGTCACTTCACTAACTTTCACATCCATCTACAATGTACTACATCTTATTCTTGACCTATAATAAAATACACATGTCTGATAGTTCAAGCATGTGACACAGCAGAAAACAGTGATGAGACAGCATTAAATAAGTAAAAAAGAGGCACACAGCTCACATCAGCACAAGGACAGAAAACCAACCACATATGACGTCTGAGCACCTTCTGCTGCAACAGTTAAACTCAGGGGATTGTGTCCTTACTTGTGCAAAGAAATTTGTCAGCACAGAGCAGAGGCACAAAATCCAGAAAGGCACAACATTGTTTCGTGCAGGGATAAAGAAAGAGCAGTTTTAAAACTGTCAGAGGTTTCACAAAATTCAGAATGGTCTTGTTTTCATTTGCACCTACAATGAAGACTACATATAATTCCTGTGCACAGCATTAAAATGCTACAAGTTAAATCTGGGATTTTTTTTTTAAATAAATCACAGATGACACTGCCCAGTTTGCCAGAATACAAATTAAATTTTCCAGTGATGTTTAAAATACTTTTTAAGTGCAGTCATGACACAGGTTCTGGACAAAATGATTATCTATTAAGCCAAAGTCTTCTTGTCCATCTTCTTAAAACACCACAGTTACGACATAAATAACAAGATACATAAATAACCTCTTGAACTGTTAGTGAAGCAAAGTGGCATGGTTACATTGCTGAGGACGGTACTTGTTAACGTGTCACATGTCAGAGGGGCAGGATCGGTGTCCTCAGTTTCAATTTGACAGAAACAAAATCATTCAAATTCCTTTCAAGTTTCAAACTTAGTATCTGGGTTAAAACTTGAACCTGTGTCTGAGGAAGCAGATCTATTTCCTGATACTTCTTTGCTACTTCAGGCACCAGATGGCTGAGGACTCACTCCCGTCTGACAAAGGCACAAAACATGATGAATTTGCGACTTCTTGTGTGGCATCTGTAATGTGGTCCACTCCAAGTTACATCTGACTCAGACACATTTAACTACACTAAACTAGGACTTGGAAAAGAAAGATGAATGCTGCGACACTTGCTCTCTGACGGAAAAAAATAATACGATTCTGTATTTGCTTGTTCCCTAAAAACAAATATCAAGATACAGTACATGTAGATACATGTACACATTGGTTCCTTTAGACAAAAAGAAGGTGCCCGTTTACGCTCAACACTCTGTCTCTTTAGTGTCAATGCACTCCTGCCTCTTGAGCCGCCGCCGGTCCCTTGCTGTTGGGTTCTGTTCTGTCAGATCCTCGTAAGAGGATTTCGTAACCGACGAGCAGGCTCCTGCGGTTGTGAAATCGTCCGACGGGCCCTCCTCTCCCAGGTGAGTGTCGCTGGTGGTGTCCTCCTGGATGGTGGCCATCCGCAGTGCTCCTGCGCTGTCCGGGGTGGGGGCGGAGCTCAGACCGGGGTCCAGGGTATTGATGCTGCTGCTGGCCGTGGGAGCGGGCCTGACCTGGATCAGCTGCTGAGGATGCGGGGGCAGGAAGGAGGGCGCGGTCCGGCCGCCGGAGGAGGAGGGAGGTGGAAGCTTGACGATGCGCATTGGCTCGAGGTTGCTCAGCATTTCTTGACTCTGAAGGCCGAGAACAAAATGTGAGACGGAGACACAACAAGGGCGCCTGTCTTCGACTGAGGTGGGATCCATTCCCTTTTTACTACATTCTGACCATCACATTTATCTTGGGAATATTTTACACCCAAACATAATTTTATTCTAACAACCCTATCCTGATATTTTGATGCTACATCAGTAAATTGAGCCACCTCCACCCCCCTTAACTCCCAGAGTATCATTTAAAGGTGGGAATGTGTAAAACAAACCTTTCTTCACTTGGACATTTTGAGTTGTCAGACAGAGGCATGACTATTAATTATGGCTCCAGTCCATTTAGGGACGCCTGGTATTGTGCATGCTGGCTCAGTTTCAAGACGTAATGGCACATCTAGATGGAATTAAGCCATCATTAATTTTATAAATTGCCTCTGTGTTCTTCCTGCTCTAACAAGTCAAAACGTCTGCTGAGAGAAAGGTCCAGAGAGGAATGTACCCTCAGTCTGTGTTTTCCAATCAAGCCTACAGTAACACAGTGCAGACAGCCATTAAAAAGAAAAGTAATAAAGGTAAAAATAAAAACACCTAAAGTACATTATCCTCTCCGTGTTGTGGATTTGAACAGCAGCAGATGCAAACTAAAAACGTTGACACACACTGCATCCGATTTCACAAAAGACAACAAGGTGCAGCCCATTTGGTCCTCGTGACTGTTAGAATACTCCTAAAACACAATCTTGCTTTCTTGATGTAATTTCTGATCAGACATGACTCTGCAGGTAAAACATCTATGCAGAGGAGCACACTTACAGCTATTCAGTCGCATTAGAGTCTGTTCCTGAGTTTGAGCCTCCCCCTCCCCATGACATGAAGGTGAGTTTGAGGGCTGGAAATGTGCAGCTGGATCAGTGATTACATCAAGAAGTAAGTGACCGCAGGAGTATCCCAAACGTGAGCCACTGACCATGCATCATCATGGACTGAATGGCAACGCAACACCAAGCCATGGCACACACACTCACCTATGGCGGGAGCTCTACTACAAACTTCCACCATCTGCTGCAGTTCCGAGGCAAAGAGTGATGAACAGGTCATTCAGACAACCCAGCAGTGACAGTGAGGCCATTACTGATGGATTATCTGACCGCTGGTTCAAACAGTGTGGAGAGCGAGCGCTTTCTAATTCTAAATCCATTCGTTTCCTTTTTTTTCTAAGACTGATGTGCCAATTTAGCACCAGATTTTACTTTGGCAACATGACTAAATTAAGATATCAGGTAAAAAACTTAATTAAATTAGCTCAGCTAATCGAGATCGGATTTTATTTACCGTGGCCTTCAGCACAACCTACTAGCTCCCCTACTGTTTTCAGATTAGGGTTTCTCATATTGATAATCTGACGGAGGAAATATGTTGTCAGTGACTTTAAAAGGAAAATGTATATGTAAACAAAGGAAATTCTACTTCTAACGTTCAAACAGAGGCAAGTTTGGTTTGAAAATTCCTATTTTAATGCAAGCAGTGTTATTTATTTTCCTTTGACTGTCTGAATCGATATCCTGCAACAACTAGCTTTTTATGGTGACACACATAAACCTTGTCCTTATCAAGAACGCTTCGTGCTGCTTTAGTAAAGATGTCAGTGTTTCAAAATGCATCGTGGGACTGAATTAGTTTGGTTAGTGAGGCAGCAAGGCTTATGCACAGGGGCATTTTAAAAAAAAGAGCAACTTACACTTGGAGGGTAGTAGAAGGTCTTTGAGTTTTCCTCATACTGCTTGTCGAGACGTTTGTCCTTCAGAGGAATCACAAGAAAAACATGACTTTTTGGCAAACGATAAAGTAAAATAATTAATTTTATTCATGACTAAAAATGCGGAAGATGGGAAGTAGTGACAACTGATGTTTCTTACCACATAGTGAACCAGGATGCTGAGGGGAATCCAGAAGAGGAGGGAAAACACCACGACTGAGCCCACTATGTTATCAGCCAAGAACTTCCCTGATGTAGACGTAAAGACAAAAAACAGTCAGTCGGGACTTGAACAGGATTTGGCTGCTGTCATCGTTAACAATTACACAGGAGGAATGATTTCACACAACGACCTCATTGACCAGACTGACCAAACGTGTTGATGTCCAGCTTGTCGATGAAGTTCCACAGCCTCTCGATCACATCCTGTACCTGCTTCATGCACTTTCCCTGTTACAACCACAGAGAGTTCACACACTCAATAACTCACTGTAACATTTATACATAAGACAGTCATAGGATCGGCTGGAATCTGATTCTATATAGATTAGTGACTCACGCCTTCACCACAGAAGCCCACAGTGCAGGGTTTTCCTTTGCGGAGATAGAGAAAGCTACCGTTGGTCAGGACAAAGGGAGAGCAGATGCCATTTACTGACCTGCAGCACACTTTACAGGAGTCCTCAGTCTCTGAAATTAAGAGAGACAATTCACACAAATTCAGTTTCAGAACAGTAACATTCTCCTGCCATCTAGAAATGTGAATGAATGTCATGTAAACTTTGCAGGAGATTAAAGCTTAAAATTTCTAAATCTCATCCATCCCACTTACAGCTCTCACACATTTTCACATGACAAACAAAGTGATCTTTACCATTGCAAGCGCAGGACGTCAGGTTCTGCACGGCCTCACAGAAGGGGTTACACTCTCCTTTGTGACACCGGCCGTTGTCAACACACACCATGTTGTCAGCAGCATTTGCAGGAGGTGGACACTTACTGCTGTTACCTGTGATGTAAAGGAAAGATTAGGATTTCTATTTTTCTTTTTTATGTACACTGCACTTCTCATGTTTGACCAGCAGGAGGCGATCACCTGTGCAGGAGGATATGCCTTTGCAGGTTGCACTGATGGGCTCCTGGCACCTCGTTCCTGCCTGCTCATACATGCAACTCCTACAGCAAGCGCTGTTTCTGTCACTGTGGGGAGATCAATTAAACCAACTTTGAGTATTTCTTGAAGTGAGTGTGCATTTTTTTTTTTCGTAGCGTATCTCATACCTGCATTGTGCACCAGGTTTGAACTTGCAGTCAGCAGAGCAGCATGGGTCATCGTTGAGATGGAGTAGCCCAGGGTCGCACTCCTCCCCCTCCTCCACTCTGGAGTTCCCACATACTTTACTGTTCCTCTCTTTGAAGCACACGGGAGCCTTGTAACGTAGCGTCTTTCCAACAGAAATCTTGCTGCAGTTGGAGAAACGCTTTAGGGGGAAAAGAGAAGTAGATGGAGGTTAATCATTAACTAGGACTGGATGCGTTTTTCCTCTAAAGGTGCTGTGACAAAGTGACACCACGAAAACCTAAGCACTAGAATGAATTCACCTCAAAGTGCAGCACATATGCATATTAACTGTAGAGGCCAATGGTGTAGGAGGCACATTACATTTACTCAGTCATTATATTTCACAGGAACAATTGTGACTCAGTTGTCCAACCTTCTGTACAACCAGCTCATTTAGAAATGCCATTCACACCTCATATCACACTTTTTATTAACTCAGTGTACCATCTCTGCAGCACAGATTTCTCTGTTAACAGGAGATACACTTTAACACTAAATGGACAGCAACGCTTACAGAATAGTGTTGAGTTTTAATATAAGTTTTTATATTAATTGTGTAGGTACCTTGTTGTTGACATGGTCTCCGCTGACAGCAATGGGGTACATGACAAACTTGCCCCCATGGTCATCACTAGGAGCGCAGTAAGGGATGTTATCGGGATCGTGCTCTGCTCCAAAGTTATGTCCCAGCTCATGAGTGGTCACCAAATCCGCCTCCTGATGAGAACACGCCACATTTATTAATTATTGTTTTCACTTAATTAAGAACAAATCCTGCAAAGCAAAAATGACTGATGCTACTTTTTACTGAGCACAAAGATGATGAGGACCATGCAACATATTGATGCTTGAGGTGTCAAAAAAACAACAACAGGTTGACATTGTCATTACTCATAACACCCACACAGTAAGGCGTGTCTCCTCTACATAGTGACTAAACTTGGCAGGATGACATGTTGCACAACATCCTGGCTGAAACCTTGTGCACTCAGTGCTCAGTTTAGACAAAGATCATGACTAAGAGCAAAGATAAATCAGACCTTTGTGAGGATGGTTTTCCCATAGTTCTTGGTGCTGGTTAGGCCTGTGTTGAGGTAACTGGGCTTCTTGGCAGACTGAGATGGGTAGTAAGCTACAAAATGAGACAACCAAAGAAAGATGTCAGCTTCTTTTTTGTTTCACAAAAGACAATTCTCTAACACACACACAGGGTATTTTTTGCAGGAAGGTGTTCTCACGTTTTGGGCAGAGGCCCCCCAGAGCATGAGGTCTGGGAGGGGCAACATAGGCCAACCCCAGTGTCCCCTCATCAAAGTCCTGGTAGGTGAAGAGGTGGGCCAGACACACAGAGGAGGCGTTGTCGGCTATGTCCGAGCTGAATTGCTGAGGGACAAGAGCATAATTATTTTATTAGTATTAGGTCAGATAATTAAAGAATTCTGGTAATTATATGAAATATTTTTAATAACGTTACAGTGTTTCTTTACATTTGCTTATGAGAGAATTTCTCCTGTAAGGAAGGCACATTTACATGAACTTTATTTTCCTAAATATATATTTTTGTACTGTATCTGTTCCTTATCAGCCACCGACATCGAATTTTTCCCCACTTGTATGAATTGACTTCATAAAAGTTACATTTAAAAACAATTTTATGCAGTCCAAATGTTTTCTCCACTGAATCTAGACTAAACAGATCCAGTTACATGCTTAGTTTTTATTCTTTGCGTTAAGAATTTCTTCTCTACCTCCAAAAGCTTCTTCACGTCCCAGACTTCCTTCCCCTTGACAGGGCTGTTCTCCATGTTGTAGTGGACCCAGCCGGTGCCAGCGTGGCCAGGGGGAGGCTTTGTAGGCTCCTTGTTAATAATAATCTGAGGATGGTAACCAAAGACACCATTAAAATTCAAATCATCTCATCACAAGTATTAGCAGAACAATACAAATTAGTCATTAATCTTTGTGAACAAGCTCTTAACTATTTCTTAAATCACTGCTCAAGTGTAATTACACGATAATAAAAAAAAGATAGGTCGTCAGATGTGACCTAACCTCAGGCCTTCAGCATCAGTTTTAGTGAAGGTTTACAGGAATACATTCTGTTCACACATTCAGCAACTTGTTTTGGGTTTTCCATTTCAAGTTTAAAATATTGGGATTAAACGTGACACAGTTCTTCTTGACATTTATGGTGAAGAAAATTGGAAAATAACTCTAAGCAGCTAAATGAATGCATATCTTTTCAGTGAGAAAGCCCAGAACTCAGAGTAGAGCAAACAGTGTCTCTATTCATTCCCAAAGCCTGTGGAACAAATTAAATTACCCCACGAGGAGAACACAAAAGCTTTCAGTTCCTCCTGAAAACGCTGTGCTCTGACACACTAAAGGACAGCGTTATTCTCGGCCTCACTTCCGGGAGTGACGCTATAGAAAACGAAGCTATCATGTGGCATGTGTTTGACCAGATTATCACATGAAGTAATATTACGCACCTGATGGATCTGGACCCCGTAGCCTTTGAATTCGTCATCCCAAGTGGTGTTTCTATAAATGTCATCAACGCGATCAATCAGCTCGATCTAGAGAGGCCAACAGAAAATAATCAGACAAAATACAAACATCAATAAAAACAGATTGAGTGAATTATTATTATCTGCTTTTATTATCCGCTAAGATAACAGATTACACATTTGTAAAGCAGGTGGTAATGTCGTGCATCAATACACTGTCTTCTAGCTACCCTACTTAAAAAGATATGTGCATATAACAATAAAGTCAGACCAAGTAGTTGAGGGTGACGCTCTCTTGTCCGCGGCCCATGTGTTTAAAGAAGCGGTAGTCTGCAACCAGCAACAGGGGGCAGGTATTCTTCTTGTGGTCATGTGTTTGTCTCTTCTCCCTGTGATGGTGTTCTACAAGACATAAACCCCAATAGAGATCCAACGCATAGTGAGAACAGGCTTACATAAAGACAGACACAGCTCATAAATATAGTTTAAGTTAAACAATGAGGCCACGCTCCAGTATCCCAATATCCTCAATTTCACATTTAGCAACATGTCTCCTTTTTTGTTTGGCTGAGAGCTGACTCTGTTCAGGCCCGATTTAAATGGCAGGTTTACAACATTAATAAAGGACTACATTACATTAAGCGTTAATATGATAGCTGGAGGTAGAAACCACAGAAAACTGAAGTCAGATTCATAAATAGGCCACACAAAGTTCAATTATCAACAGAATGCAGAAGTTTTCGTGGTGTGACTCAATGGCTTTCACTTCAGTTTACTTCTGCCTACCACATGACTTGATTATTCCAGATACACAGAATCAGTAATACAGAATGGAAAAAACAAACACAAAATCCAACATGAAAGGCTCTTTAAAGAAATCAGCTGAGGTTATTTAAATGTATGTATGCGTGTAATTTCTCTGGAATCCACCCTGAACTTTAAAATCTCTGTGGGGGAACTTTGGTCTGTAGAGTTTCTCTGTTGGGAAATGATTATGCCCCGGCAAAGATCTGTCAGGCTAATCAACACGTTGATCAGAAGATTCACAGCAATGTAGTCACACACTGAGCGACCCTGAGCTGAATCTGTTTTTAACAAAATTGCTTGGTTATTTTTTTTCCTCTGCATCAGGTGAAACACACTCTAAAAAGAAACCCAAATACTCATGTTCTTGCAAAAATTGAATCTGGCTACATCAGATAAATCTTTTATGCCATATACAAAATATACTTGTTGATACCCAAACATCTCGGCCTCCATCTTAACTTTATACACTAACCTCTTTGAACAATCAGCAAAACAGAAGGACAATATGAAGACATCCTTTTGAGCATTACATCATACAGCACAGTTGGCTCCACACTGTTCAGAAGTGTGGGAGTGTGCTGCTCTTTCACAACAAGCAGTGGGAGACTAGTGACGACTCAGAGTCATCTCATTGGGCAGCAGAGCCTCCATGAATTTTAATGCCTCCTCCATACAAACCTTCACCTCCACTCATCTCCCCAATGAGTGCTTTCAACCAGGAACCAGTGAGAGGTGCTTTAGATATCTCCTGTAGCACATTAACGCTGCCATATGCTTTACATTTCCAGCGCAGCACAAAAGAATCAAAAGGCATTCAGTTTTTATATAATTCCTACTTGTCAGCAGTGTATATGTGCATAACATAGGAGAGGTTTAACAGATAAAAAGCCTTTTATTAAAGTGACTGTTACAGAATCTAACACCCACCTCCTTTGTCTCGCTACTACATCCTCCTTCCTTCTTTCCACCTTAAACAATTCCTCCTACTCTCTTTTTACCTACTCTTTACCATCCACAAACAACGGCACAGAGGCTCAAACAGGCACAGTTTGATACACAGACAGCAGAGCTCACCCTTCTCGTGGTCCACCTCCTCCTGCCTTTCCCAGTCCCTCCTGGCACTTGTTGGTAGAAGGTTGTTGGACTCTGCATGAACGTAACCACACACTTTTGGAGAGACAATGCGACTCAGATTCCTGATATCTTCTGAGCGATAAACCAACAACCTGCCATCAGGTGGGGAATCGGTAAACCTCCACAGGGGCTGCAAGGTTATAGAAAAACAGTGTGAAAGACTGTCATAAGCAAGAGGATAGAGATTAGGACAACATACAAGCTACTAAAAATGTATAGAGTACAGCAATGTAGCACTATATTAAAAATATTTCAGAAAGTGTTTTGGTGTGAAGAGCACGGATACATTTTTCTTGATGTTCTTTGGCCACTTATGCATTTAAATGGTTGACTGTCTACTGTAACATCTCAAATTCCTTAAATAAAAAGAGCTGAGAAATGGTGAAGGGTTCTCTCTCTATTTTAGTTCCACAGATACGTACCTCCACATTGTACTCTGCCTCATCAGTTAAAATGTGAGCAGAAAACTCATCTCCGTCTATGTGTGCCTGCACACGTGAATTCTCCTCTCCTGCAAATACACACACACAAAATGAAAGTTACTTTTACTAAGTACACATTTAGTCTGGCAATTGAAATAATCTATTCTGTACTGCAGCTTATGTCAAATGTAAAATTAAAAAAAAACAACACTCAATCCACTCACCAACAACGTGTCCAGTGAAATAGCTCTGAAGCTGAACATCGAAGTTCTCCTCATTCCCATGTTTATCCAAAAAGACAGCTTTAAAGTTGTCAGTGAAAAGGTCCGTGTTCGTCGTCAAGTAAAGTTTGAAATTTCTAAAAGTTGAAAAAAGAAGATAAAAGAACATGGTATTCATTTTTACTCAATCATCAGTGCATTTCTGGGCAGTGACTAAAGTCAGGTCCTAAATTCCAAAAAGGTGTCAGAATATCTCATTTCCCCACGGGGATAAATAAAGTCCTGTCTTTATTTATGAACTGTTTATTGTTTGGATCCCCATTAGCTGCAGCAGAACTGCAACTATTCTTCCTGGGGTCCGACATATAATACAATACAAGACCAAAATAAAATAAAATGAATAAAGTACGATACGTAGGATACTAAATATGACAATATATTTTCATGTGATGAGACACATTTGAGTTCTCACTTTTTTCAACTACCGTATATCCACATGGCCATGCTGTAGGTATTTTGTATGTGTTATTGGTCACTGTAATCATAAACCAAGTGTTATTTATGAGGTAAAACATCCCAAAGATAAATTGCGGCTAGTATGACTCTTAAGAAACTTGAAACTAAGAGGGCATCCTCCAAGGTTACATTCTTGTTAGTAGAAAAAATCCCCTCTCCTTGCTGTGTTGGACGTAATAAGGAATGACACATAGAGGGAATTTCCTGCTAATAATATGGCAATTTATAAACTGCCATAAATATAAAACTAAAACAGTAGAGGGCAATTTCCTATTTTTCGCACAAGCTGTGTGTCCTTTTACTAGCAGCTACCACAACAAGAAACCTAGCCAGCTTTTACCCCAAAACAATCTCTTTTAGGACAAAGTCCCGCAACACAGAAAGGCATAACCTATAACAGAGTCTAGATTGTGTACACCAAACCACCAGCGTTTGGTGAATTGTGTCCCGAGAGTCCACTACAAGATGGAGAAGATGCCGCAACCCTATTAGACACAGACTGTCAGAGTCTGTCAGTTTTAATAGTTTAACTTGAGTACGTGTTCCTTTTTCTCTTTTGCACTTTCTGTTCTCCTCCAACTGTTGCGCATACTGTTGTGTACGAAAAGACAGACACAGTTACTCTAAAGGTCACACGTAATGGAAATCAGGCCTCACAATGGAGATCTGCTGGCAGGGAATCTGGTAATGGCCAGTACAGAGAAGACTGAGCATTACTGCAGCCATTAACACTTCCAGTGTAATCATGGGTTATGCTGTGGTATTGACCTGAAGAAAGTGAACTCATTCAGCAACATAACACTAAAGGTGATGACATCTATACTTTGAGACAGGAATAAGTTAAGTCAGAGGGGAGGCTGTACCTGTGCAGGGCTCTGAAGCTCACCAGGCGCTCCAGGTGGGACTGGGCGTGGACGTCCCTCTTCCTAACAGAGTGAAGCTGGAGGCTTGATAATGGCAGCACCTCAAAATCTGACAGGTGGAAGTCTAGGGCATCTTGAATACATGGAGATACGTGTCAAACACAACCAAACTGAAATTACGTATGTTAAGACAGCCATTATAATGCACTTTCTCAGTTAGTTGCTTTTTTTTAGTTTACTGCAAGCCAGCCCCATTTAATAACAGTTAAGTAAAATAATAGTGCTATCACATTAAATAAAAAAGTACCACATGTCACATTAATGGGAACTGTCATTTACCCCAATTATCACGAAGACAGTTAGCTGTCACATTGAAGCTAACGTTAACTTAGCTTAAATGGCTAAATTAGCTGCTTACCAAACTCCGGGTTCTCTTCGCGATCTTCCTCCTGAATAATTCTTGACTTAACCGCCCCATTCACCCAGCAAGGAGCGAGAAACACAAACAACAACACTGTCCTCATTTTTAGTCAGCTCTGACAGCTACACAAGTCATTGTCAGGAGTTTTTCGGGTTTGAGTCGACAGCTAGGTGTGCTACCCGGAAGTGCACCGACTGGAAAACATCCGCTCCGGCCGGACGAGGGAAGAAGCGGAGCAGGCTAGGATGCTACACAAAGGAGTAACGGATACAAGTCCTGCTTTTAAAAAATAATAAAAACAGCCGTACTATCACAATTGGACGTTATAATGTTGCAGTGTAGCCATTTTCATAGTATTATACGGGCTACTGTAAAAATCCGGTTGAACTCCAGTGTCAGAGTTGCACAGGTGTTCAGACATTACCTTTTGAATACAGACAGTACCTGTGAATGAGAAATCAAATTATGTGTTTTGCATGGCCAATCTTAGTGTAGATCATTAGAGAGTCAGTTTTAAATGCAACCACCCATTCTTTATTATTGTCGATGTATTAGTCTAAACAGTATTTTAACAATGGTCAATGATACTATGGAATATATTAATACATATTTATCTAGGTTGCTTCTTGTTAAACTACAGTATAAAAATGCCTGCATCAAGAAGGAATTGCATTTTTTTTTAAATTTGTCTTGTTTTATTTACATATTTTCATACACTGTGGCTCATGAAGTTGAAATAAAATATTTCTGTGAAATGTTTGTGACAATATAGACAGGAAAAAAAAGAGGAACGTGTCTAAAATTACAATTATTCCAACTTTATTGTTGAACAGTATGTATTTATTCATAGCAAGGCAAACAGAATATTTGCAAATGGAATGTAGTTAGATATAAAATATAATTTCACCTCTAATACCGTTTCCAATTATTAAACGCTCTAGAGTGACTCACCATGTTAGATTATTGAACTGTATCTGCTTTTTTTTATTATGAAAAAAAAAAATCATGGCAGATTTCATTGAAGGAAAACATTTAACACTTTAAATTGTCACATAAAATTGCATTGAGGTGACACCATATTGGTTTTTCAGTGATCAAGCACCTTGTGTTAGTTTTTGCAAGTAAACAAATAAAGACAGAACACACTTGGTTTATAAAATGTTTTATTTATGTTAACACCGCTGATACATAGGGATTCAAACTGTTCCACAAGGCTTTTGGGGACAACAACTGAATGAATAACAAAAACAATAGTGGTCCAAATCTCTAGTGACAATCACTGGACAGACTAACAAATCACCTTGTTGAAGGATGTGTACAAACCTGCATTGAAAATTACTAAACTTGACACTTGGACTTGTGTGTATTACAGCAATTGTTCCCATTCCAGTGTAATATGTCAAGAGACATGCATAACAGATTTGTCGTCTTCCCATTAAAAAGGTCCCTGCATTTGGTTGGACATGACCCACCATTTCCCCCCCGAACAGGCATGCTTCAGTGAAAGAGTGGCATCATAACCAGGGCAGAAAGTGAGAATATAACCAATGGGCACTACTTGGCTGTGTTATAAGACCATGTTGCCGGCGTGAAAAGTGCACTGGCTTTCCCTGCAGTATGAAAATTATATGTGAAGTCAAACCTCAGCTGCTGTAACCGTACCACGCAACTGTGTAGAGGGAGACACACTACAAAAAGATAAGCAGTTTTTAAGATTTATTCAGTCCAAATGTTCTCAGCTGATGTGTTTTAGGCTTCCAGATGTTCTGCTCCTGTACGTAAACTATGGATCCGATATCATGTCAAGCTATCAATCACTTTTCTATGGCTGAAACTGCACAAATGGGAAGGCCAGGACAAGCACAAACCAAAGGAAATGAGGGTTTTATCTTTTCACCAGGAGTTGTCCAAATCTGAATCATGACAAGATTTTATTATTATTAACTCTTTTTTTTTCAAATCAGTTCCCTTACACAGCCGTTTTCAGCAATGGGTTTCATTGGTAGAATGTATGAGTGGAGTATTAAGGAATGAAGGATGTGTAAAAAGTTTTTTTTTTTTTCCTTTTGTCATTTTTGGAGATAACCCCCCCCTCCCTCCCTCCAAACAGTGAGGGCTTGTGTGCTTTAGTTTTCAGTCTCGCCGGCCTCTCCTCCTTCTCCACCTTCGCCTTCCTCGGCAGCATTGTCCGATGTCCATAACTGAGGACAGAAAGACAGATGTTAAGTTTACAGCTAATATCCGGACTCCTTCACCATTTCTGGATGCTCATGTGGTTTGCATTTAAAATGGACTTTCTAAAGCTTTACACACATTCACCAGAGAAAATAAATAGTATGAGCTCGCATTCACGTGCACTAAATGTATTCAAAATGTTAGGTGGTATGTGAACACCTACGCACCACTCTAGCATAGGACAGTTTCTCAGGAAGTGTACTTCTCGCAAAACAAGTAATCGTGCGGACAAACCAGGCCGCTTTGCCAGTAACTGTATTGGTGTGTTCAAGTGGAAAAACAGGCAGGATTTGAACTTCTCCTTCTCTTCTCAGCAGAACAACTCTCGTCACATTTTGTTTTTACAACCATGTTGTAAAAGCGTTCATGAGTTTAACCTGATTTTCACATCCAAAATCTGTTCATGTACATAGAGTATCCTGTCATAATTAACAATGATCTATCCACAGTTGACTTCATCCACTGTAGTCAGGCTGATCCACGTCCCAATGTTGATAACTTCTATTTCTTTTTAACATTCAGGGATGTCTAGCACAAAGTCACGTCTCTCCACATTACTTTATAATGACCTTATTAAGGGCAGCCTGCAACACTTTACCTAAAGTGGTAATAGTTTTCAGGTGAAGCCAAGGGAAACACGGGACACAGTGATTAACACCCATAAACGATGTCTGCACTCCAAAATTAAACTTGGCTGCTCTGTACCAAGTTTGTTTATGAAGTGGCATCACTTGGCCTCACAACTGAGAGGGGAATTACTGTTACCGTGGATCAACCATCTCCAACAGAGTGAGATCTCTGAATCTTTAACTGACTGAATCATATGTGATTTCAATTATGCCCTCCTCCAAAAATAAATGAACAAATAAAAAAAACTGGATCGGGACTGATTTGCATGCATCTGTATCCTCATATAACCAGAGTCATACGTCAACCTTTCTGTGTTTACTGATTTTTAAAGCAGATAGTCAACAAAACACATTCAAATATTTACTGCTATCTGGCTTTTCCTGGTTCCCCATGACTATAAAACTCCACTGAAAGCCTATGAGGAGAAGAAAGGTTGAAAGTATGAACTCTAATCCAATTTTGGAACACTTATTTTTAGATGAGATTATTATAGTGAGACTTTGCGACAGACACCACTTATCCACAACGATGATCAGATCAGTTTTGTTTTCACACTTACTGTCAGGTTGTCTCTGAGGAGCTGCATGATAAGAGTGCTGTCTTTGTAGGACTCTTCCTGTAGCTGGTCGAGCTCTGCAATGGCATCATCAAACGCCTGTGAACGGGAGAGACAAAAGTTAACAACTTAAACGTCATCAGTCTCTGGTGGTTCACAACTGAGGAAATAGGTAACAGGCATTGTTAGTTTTGTAAGAACATCTACAGACCTTTTTGGCCAGTTCGCAGGCTTTTTCTGGGGAGTTGAGGATCTCATAGTAGAAGACGGAGAAGTTAAGTGCCAGGCCCAGGCGAATGGGATGTGTGGATTCCATATCAGTCTTGCTGATGTCAAACGCTGACTGGTACGCTTGCTGTGAGTTTTCAATGGTCTCTGAACATACACACAAAAAAATGAATATGTTAATGTTTAAGACAGTCGAGAGTGAAATTCACATCAGCTTTAACTGAATTTGTCTTAGTGTGGCACCTTAGACATTAAAGTGTTTTTTTTTTTGAAAGACGTTTTTAGTCTGCTAGGAAAGTCTTTTGGAAACTCATGTTATAGCAGTGAGGGACTGAAACAAAGGAATTCCTGAATAACAACTTCCATCAAATTTAAGTATTAGCAGACATGTCAGGACTGAAATACCTGTGGCACACTAGATTTCTGAAGTTAAGCAGATCCATTTGGAAAACGTACTTCTGCAAAGAAATCCTGTCATAACACATTTTCCCCATGGAAAAACTGGAAGCTCTCTCAGTTGGGTGCCACCTACTCTTATAATGTGACACATTCCTATTTGGAGTGTGAGGAGGCCCAGATTCGTAAAAAGACACAGCAGCTACTTTTGGCTTTTACATACAAATGAGAAAAGATAATTAGACACCTAAAGTCTGCTCTCAACAAAAAAAGAAAAACACAAAGTAGTGCGAAGCAAAATGCCTTGGTCTTACATAATAAAACTAACGTAGCGTTGATGCACACTCACTTGCTCTTTCGTCTCCAGAGGCAACTTCAGCGAGGTATCTATAGTAGTCCCCTTTCATCTTTAGATAAAAGACGTTGCTCTCTGCATTTGTGAATTTTCCAATTAAATGATTATCCAGTAGTTTCTGTGAAGACAGAGGATCAGTTTTGGTTAGATGCACACAACAGTTATAGAACAGCAGGAACAATCTGCCAAACCACAAGCAGGCCATGGTATCCGACTGACAGTCAAATCTGAGTCATTCTGAAACTGCAGACAAGCTATATTTACAAAAGGCTCGCAAAGGGTGGGAAAATAAACGCATCCACTTCACGTGGTGAACACTACATGTCTAAGGGCTGACGGGTCCAAGTGTTGAATCAGCCTCAAACCAGCAGAAATACCCCATTTGCTCTTCACAGCTCATCAGCATTGATGAATTACCAGTACAGTCATGCTCCATCAAGTGCATAAGCTCAATCACTGTCATTTCTAGGAAACATATTGCGCTGTGTCAGTTTCAGTTAAGGTCACTGCCAATCGTCCACAACCAGGCCAGGCCTCTGGTGTGAACCCAGCTGTCTTCTGCCCCAGATACTCATTCTTACTGTCAGCACTGTACAGCAGGGTTAGATGTCTTATTGCTGACGCTACTCATTTTGTGGTTTTTAACTAACTTCACATCGTGTTTTTGACTCCTTCTGAAATTTACCCACAACTGTTGTTGTTGCAAGTCGGGGGAAATGCAGACGCTCTGTCTGTGTTTCATCATGCCTCTAATTATTACTTAAAACCAGCAGCATGTGCATGCATATTTTAACTGAATGCCCGGATGGTAAATTCAGCATCTGCCACCAGCTAGCCGACGTAGTGGAGAAAGACGACAACTACAACGAGAATGTGAGCTCAGCTGTTCAATGCACATTTACTGCTGCAAAACACCTCATTTGAAAACACATTGCTCCTTTTCTGATTGATTAAGCTCAAGTGGTGAATTACACAATACAAAGAACAGTGTAATAATTTACTTTTTACAACCACATTGTTAACAACATGTAATCTGTACTGGAGTCCAATCTAATCTAAAACTAATCTATTAAATCAACATAGGATATAAACATAATAAAAAAAAGACGGCAGCAAAATACAAAACAAATCACACGTGTTAATGTGCAAATCACATCCTGTGATTACACACAGTCTTTCAATGGACATGCCAGGGAGATTACTAAAGCTAATCTGTGTTACCGAGACTGTGATTTATGTACGAGTTAACCGATTTAAAGAGCAGATTAATGGTCTTAATTCTGAATGAGAACGCTTGCCAACACCCTAACCCAGTTGACACTGGTCAATCCTTACTGAGAAGCAATACAGAGCTCAGTGTGAACTGAAAATTAAATTAACGTTAAGTCAAAGCAAAGCATTTTTTTTTCCCCCAAATCCAGCCAAGTCGTTAACCGACACCAGATTGGATCAGCCAAAATACATGCATGTCTTAAGTGCTAAGAATTCCTCTTCTACTGCATGCTCTGCACAATAGACAAGAAGACGAGTAGCCTCGCGCTCAGTGCTTTCACACAAAGCTCTGATTTCAGTCACCAGTGCTCACAAGAAAGCGCAAACAGTGGTCCCAGATGAAAGCCTGGGAGGAGAGTGTGTGCCTTCACATGCCTAATAGGAATGGACACACGCCTTCCAAGTATGAACTGATCCCTTATCGATTCAATTAGCAACACTACAGCACGCTGCAGGGGGTTGGCTTCAGGATCGTTTTAGCTTTATTTCCTTTCCTCTGCAAATGTGGTAATCAGGCAAAATTACAAAATGTGTCTGTGTCCCACCATTACAACACCAGACAACCCTGAGCTAAAGATCCAGTCAGAAAACTTTGATTTATATGTTCTGAAGCTTTCAATGTGAACGTGTAGTTTACTATGGCATGTTCCAATTATGTCAATATCAGAATCTGTTCAGCTGACACTCAATAGGATGTTCGAGCCCTATATTCACATCCTGGGTGGAAACTGGAACACAAGCATTCCTGTGAATCTACTGTCTCTACTGGCAGCTAACCAAGTTCCACGTCCATCTGCTTTCACTGTGCAGAAAATCTACACATAAGGGCACACAAGTGGCTTACTTGTCTACTGCGGTCTTTGCCTTTATGGGCGCTTTGCTAACTTTTGAGGCTTTTGCAGACAAGCTAAGGCATGAGGGCTGACACACCCTCTTCTGCTGACAAACCTTCAGTCAACACTCACAGCCAGAGACACTGAAAACTGAGTCACATCCATGCAATCCCAGAATCAAAAGAAACACACATGGGGAGCTGTTATTAAACGAAAGGCCATGCAGCTTGCTGGTGCATATTTAACGACAGTGGCGCAGGAACATTATCTTGATCTTAAGCTAAGCTTCCACTCAGATCTCCACTAAGCCATTATCAAGGAAGCCTTCGAAACAATGTAGCGCACCAATCTGTGCTCTTGCGCTGGATTAAGCAGGAGGTGAAAGCTGTATTACAGCAGGTCTAAGCCTTGAAATGTAGCGAGTAATGCCTGTGAATGCATTTAGTTCAACTGGGTGGATCTACAGGAGAGTGTCATTTGTGGTATCCTGAGTAAACTGGGAAAGTATGAGTCATTTATGCATGTAAATTCTTGCACTTGGGTAACCACATTAGGCTTCTATCTGCCAGATGGGACAGCATGGACACTAAACATAGTGTACAACAGCGCCTGCAGCATACATTTCCTGTGTGTGTCCCACGTTTGCTCTCCACCCATCCAGACACACCTTGCCGGTGTGGTATCGGGCCTTCTATTAGTTCACGCCCTCACAAGGTTTCAAGCCCATTGTTTAAAATCCAGATTCCCAAAAGGCCGGAACAGTGGGAGGACTACACAACACTTCCTTGTCCTCTCTGGCATATTTATACAACACGGGAGAGCTTACAGGAAGTCATGCACTATATCTTTCGACAAAAAATAATGACATTTTGTGTGTAGATTTTACACAAAAATAATTGTTTTTTTTTTTTAAATGATCAATATAGACATTGACCTTTAGATTGAATACAGCTTCTTCAGCTTATTTTAAATGTAGCAGCCACCACTTCAGGAGTGCTTTCTCAGGTGGTCAACAACAAAAACACAGGTAACACGGATCCACGCTGCAGGCTGAAAACTGAGTGACCAAACAAATACTTTACCAAAACACAGTTGCAGATGTCCTCCAGCTCCTTCTCCACCTTCTCCCGATACTCTTTGACCATCTGCTGCTTCTTTTCGGTCCACTCGGCTTTCATTCCGATGCTGGACATCACCCTCCACGCGGACCGCCTCGCCCCAACCACGTTTTTGTAGGCGACGGACAGCAGGTTCCTCTCCTCGTTTGACAGCTCGCCACCCATCTCTGTAACCGCCTTCATACATTCAGCCATGTCCTCGTAGCGCTCAGCCTGCTCTGCCAGCTTGGCCTTGTGAATAAGATCCGCTCTATCCATAGTTTATATTTTTATGGGCACCAAGGAGTCAGAAATCCGGGAGTGTGTGACAGTCAGGGACTGTGGAGTTAAAGAAAGGATGTAGCACAGGGTGGACTGCGTAATTCCCAACAAGCTGCAAAAAAAAAGAAAAAAAGTCGATAAAATTATTAAGGGGTGATAAAACTCCATTTAACTTGACATGATCTTAAAATCCTCTTAAAACGGAGAAAGCATGCACCTGTCTGGTAAGAGCTTGAAAGTGTAAGTATCCAGCTAACCATTAAAATCACAAAATAACATTTAATATACAAAATTGTCAGCCCAACTGCAACGCATTTAACCCACAGTCTGTCTGCAAAAAATACAATTAACAAAGTACGTCTTTATCATCGGTTTCTAAGCCAAGGTTAGCGGCGAGCATCGGAAGTGGAGACCTGCCCGTTCTGCACAGCAACCCGCCAACAAAGCTGTCTGGTGCGGCTAGCTAGCAGGTTAGCATACACTAGCTGCCATTAGCTGTAACGGCCACTCCTTTCAATAAGAAAAATGTCACGTTCCAGCGTCTCGAATGAAAAGCATGCGTCTCCTCAACCTGGCAACTAACCGGCTACCATATATTTGAAGTAAAAATGAAATACTCATCGTTTCTGACCTAGTGAGGTCCAAATTTGCTCTCCTAATCGATGCGATTTTAGAGATTGGTCAGAAAGGCAAAGAACGAGAGCAGCAGCAGCAGCAAAAACCCAACTGAACTTGCTCAAATAGGAGGGGGTGCTCATCTGGACTCCGACTCTCCAATCATAAATTCAAAGCTCACGTGATTGACAGGAACGGTCGGCCGTGTGGACCAATAGGCGTTTAGCGCGGCGTGAAAGGGGCGGGACATGAGTAGTAGTTTGACTGAGCGGAAAGCTGCATTGACTGGGGCCACGGGGTTTCCTCCAATTAGAACAAGGGAAGAAGACGTCATCGCATTGCCATGGAGATTCTCATCCAATCACTTCCTTGCTTTCACACACTGTAGGCGGTGTGGGCGGGCGTGGCTGCCTCTCAGTTTAGTTGGACCTCTGTTCATATTTTTTATCTTTCTCATTGGCAACAAATCTAATAAAAACCAACATTGAATTGATCCATTGTTAAAGACAAACTTATCCTTTTTTTTTTTGGTAAAAATTCAGACCCCACTGTTCAAAAGGTATAGACACAATTAACTAAATATCTTTAATAGCTTTAAACTAAATACATATTATTTTGATTGTCAGTAGCCAGCAGAATATCACAATGAAAGCCAACATCTGAAAAACAAAAACCCATCAAGACAATTGCGATATTATATTGTCAGTGAATACAAACTGTGAAAGGAAATGGAAATGTGGCTTAATTTAAATTCTGAGAATTGAAGTTAATTTTTTGCTTTCTGTTGTGGACCATTACAGGAATATCAAATTATCACAGATATATCCTATAATCTGTGTTTATTAACTGCAAGCAGAATACATCACATATACTTTGTAGATATGCATGTGCATTAAAATAATGCATGCAGTATATACACATCATGAGACCATGCTTCTGTACAGGTGCAGAAAACACTTCTCTCTGATAATAATAACTCATTCAGTGCATACCTAACAGTGGCAGTGGTGTGTGGGACAATATTAAGGGTAGTAGCTGATCCACTCTTGTTGTCTATTGTAGTCCTTTAAATGTAATCTAAACCTTCTCAGTCTGAGCTTTGTGCTTGCTTCGCTCCACCTTCAATCACTGATCCGAGGCCATGATAAGGTGTGGATTTACCTAACGTCTGGAAACTCCAAGGTGTAGTTTCAGCAGCTGAAACCTGTCTATGAGGAAGCAACCCTCAGACACAGGTCACAGGTTATCCTGTTGGCTGGTTAATAATTCTTTATGCTTTCATCAAAATTCAGAGTAATAAAAATAATTCAGTGACAAACGATACACAGCAGTAAAATGTAAATCTTATTTCAGATAAGTTGCTGCTGCTGGGGCGGCCCAGTTCTGTGTACTTAGTCATCCCAGAGGTTACCACAGATGCATTATTCACCATTCCTGACAGACCACAGCCAGGCTAATGGGAGCTTTAATCAAAGCCTCATCCGGAAAAGGCCAACAGAGAACAGCACACAAACACTTTCTATCAGTTGCTTAGAGTAACATCTTTATACTGTCTTTTAGTTGTGACACAAACAGCGACTGAGAGTTTGAGAGCTAGTCGCTTCTTGACTCTGTTGTACTTCACTTTTGACTGTAGACCATCACCATCAGATGAGATGAAGTGGCCTTGGGTCCAGTTGACTTTGTGTAGTCACAAGTGATTAAAAACAAATAATAAAGATAAAATACAGCACCATATGGGTTTGTACAATGCCTTACAAAGTGTTTTACCCTCATAATTATAGCAGGTTTTGACCATTTATTGATCACAAACAGATCAGTGACATCCTCCATGTGGCAGGCAACTTTAGCTCTGAATGTTTCAGTGCTTAATTAAAGGGTAGCGCTGCAATATTTTGGCACTGTAATAAAAAATGTTGTAAATATTCAAATCAGGCCTAAGTGAGACAAGAGTTGAGACAAGCCCTGTAGCTGGCAGTCCAATTTCAGTTTTGCATTCAGGCACATATTCTTTAAAATTATTATCAGTGATTCAGAATACCAGTTCTGCAAAGCATCTCTTGCACAAATGGGGAAATGCTTCACTGTAGTACTTGGTAAAGTACAAGTGTAAAGTCAAGGTTAACTCATGAGATGCAAATACTGCATTCAGCACCTCACCATATAATCTTCAAGCAGAACAGCATCTATTACAGCCACTATTAAGACAAAACACACTTTACTGTTGTTGTAGGTATACTGCAGCAAGCTGTGCTCGGCGACTCTCACATCAACTGCACAGGATAAGAGGAAGTTAAATATAGGCATGATCAAAACAGGTAGTAAACAGTAACGCAAAGTGAGGTAGATCAGGATCTCATCAGGAAAGAACAGCAATCATAACATCTCCTCTTCGGCCAGGACCTTTCCTGTTTTTACAGATTCTGAGGAATTTAAAGTAAAAGGCTACCTAATAGTTTCCATTCATGTTCACACCTGCATAAAACAAACAAACAAAAAAAAACCTAAGACAGTCAAAGATGTTGTTTAATAAGCTCTGAAAGAATCTTTTGCTTTGATAGTGGGTCAGACATTGCAATGGATCATCTACTCCTATTGTGAGCTGAGGAAAATCCAAACCAGTAAAATGCTAGAGCGCGATAATGCATTCTGACAAATTGTCTGCGAAGAATTCTTTCAGATTTTCCCACACTATCAAGTCCTTTTCATAACAAGCGAGACGTCTACTTTGTCATTAGACATGCCATCTTCACATGAAGACACTCCTGTCCACAGTAGGCCAATTAGATATATATAGCAGTGGCAAATAGGCTGGGAAATCCCAGGGCTTCAGCTCTACTTTTGTGCTGCGTTAGCCTGCAGCATCGCAGCTTCTGCAGCTCAGGTTTACATTTCCTGTTGTTATATCTGATATGTAGAGCCAAATATTGCAGAGGAAGAGATAGATACGTATTGTCACAGTAGAAACCGGACATAAAACTGAGACTTTCGGCGCAGCTGTTGCTTTGAGACAAACTGCAGATAAGTTTAGCTTCAATCACAACCGGAGACGTAAAGCTGTATTTTGAGGCCGTCATGAGTCACTGGAGGCTGATATTCACAATTACTTTCTGATCTGAATCAGACAAAGAAATCACTTGTAGCCTTGCATACCAAATGAACTCATCATGATCTGTAATCCTTTTCTTTCTAGGTTAGACAGGTGATACAGAAGAACCCATTATTCAGTCTACATTTGAGTTGGTAGCTGGAAAACTATGGTTGAGACAAGGACTGGTAGCTGGAAACTGCGGTGAGGCTGAGGCTAGCTAGCGGAGTGGGCAAGGGATCCAGGTGGCCAGGCCGTACAACAGAGAACAAAGGAAGCATGGACCTCAGGCAGGCAACGCCTAGTGAATGAAGAGCTGGACAACTGGGGATTTTAAGGGGATGGCCCAGAGGCTTTGGAAGCAGGCCGTTCAAGTGGAACCACATTGCAGGGCAGGCAAACAGGGTAGTTCAGGAGAAAGGACATAAGAATCAAGAAGAAGTGGAGGCAGAGCTTTTGAATACGGTTCTAGATCGTTAGTGATAGCGTTTGTGTGCCAACTGCATTGTTTAGATGTAGACCTGGGGGAGATGGCTAATAAAAGACCTTCATCAGGCTTTAGAGTCATCATCTTCAGAAAATATGTGTCCCTGTGCTTAAACACAATCTTCAGCTCTGCCGTCATGTTTTCTTTTTTCTTTGTCAAACCTGGAAAAGCTGCGTTTGTTTGGAGCCTTCTCAAAGTGCAGGCTTTGGCTATTAGCGCAATATTAAAATGAGATCCGGACAAGCAACCTATTTCTCTCAACAAGGCAAGTCAAAATTAATAGAACAAACTAGTTCTGCCTTTAGAGAGGTGCCGGGAAAGTTCATTATCTTTGTCCTTTTCTGCCAAGTCTTATGTTTCCTTGGACCATTTGATGGCAATTTCACTCCAGTTTCGCTCCAGTCGCTGCAGGGACAGAGATGGTGATGGACCGTGTGCTCTCAAGCAGCGCATGAGTCACAGAGATCAATATGCAGTGCAGCGCTCGGCGTTTGCAGACTCACTAAACACATTTTCCGACGCGCGACATGTGACCCGCCATTTAATGCTGCTGACATAAATGGCAGGTTATTGTGGTCAGTCTGTTTTTTCTCTGCACTAAGTGGGATGAAGTCAGCGGATGTCTGGGAAAAACAAGGACATAGCTTTCGTAAAACCTCACTCTTAAGAAGTGCTGTGAGTTTTTCAGCGCACTCACACTTATTATGAGAGACCCAACAAAGTTGACGAAGGTGAGGGGATGTGGTGAATTTCTCCATAAATTCACATACACTCAGAAATAAGACAAAAAAGGCAAGTGGCACTGCTTGTTTTTTTTTTCCTTCTGCGTATTACAATCGTCAGCTTTTCTCCACTCCACTCCACATCACTCCACGCTGTGGTGGGAGGTTGTACCATAGTAATCAGTCCTCTGTACTCCAGTTCACAGCCCACCTCAAGGCTCTAATTAGAGGTAATTAAAACACTCTTTCACTCTCCCTTACACACATGTGAGCCCACACCAGGTCTTCAAAAGGGTCCAGGCTGTAATTAGACCCGACAGAAAACGTAACTGAATCATCAACAGGATTTAAACTCCCATCCTACATTTTTTTAGTAATGTCAGTGAGGTTTTTGTTCATCATAATTTAGGCCTTTATAGTTTATATTTCTATCCTAAGATGAGTTGCCAATATATTGACAATAGCAGTGTTCATAAAAATGTAAAAATAAGTAAAGAGCATCAATCACATGGGTCAAGGTTTTGTTATATTGGGGCAAATGAACAGCAAACATTAAAAAGGCCATTCAGCTAATATTCAAGGACAACAGTACAATAGTTACAGCGCTTCGTCTCCAAAGATTACATTTAAGGCTAATCAAGACGCAGTACCCTTCACACTACGTCCTCTGAGATGTCTCACTTCTTTCACTTTCCCACATACTCTGCCTCCATAATACATGTCATCTGCTCTGTGTTCCTCTCGTCTTACTCAGCCGTTCCAGTGATGCCCTGCTCTGCGCGCTGGCTGATCATTTGCAGAAAATCACCCTCCAAATCCTGCCCTTCTGAAAAGCGTGGACGCAGGGCTTCACTTGGATTCACGATTAAAGTCGTGTTTATTGTCACGTCCACGGTAAAACACAAAGATGTGTGAAATGCTGTTTCTCCTAGTCCCACTGTGCTGCATACAGTACACAACTACATAGGATAGCTGTAAGTACAAAAGCTGCCTTTGCAATGAATAAACATGGCTACAGATAGGTACAACTGTACAGGTCAACTGTAGGATAATAAGGCTTTAAACTGTTGTTCCCCCAGGCGTCGTTGGCCAGTCAGCGAGAGAGCAACGCTGCGTAGAACAAAGCTACAGTCAGGTGATGGCTGCCTCCATTAATCCTGATCAAGACATGCAAAGAAACCCCAACTCAGCACCACAGACAGCCAGAGTGGAGGTGAAAAGAAAGAGCAGACCAGCACAGAAAAATCAATAAGGGCTTGCCCTTAACGTACTGCATAGGAAAATGTAGTAGACATTTGCCTAACGTGAAACAGATCCATGGAACAGAGACATAATGTTTCGGCGTGCGATTAATAGCACGGTTGCATTCTTTGAGAACGTTTTAAAAAGCTAAAAGCACACACAATCAGATAGAGTGTCTTGCTTTAGGCTACTCCACCGAGCATTTTTCTCCTGGGTTTACACTGTCCAAAGAGAAGACAAAGGAGAAAAAAAAAGAGGCAAATACGTCACGTTTTTCTGGTTTCACCAATAAAATTAAACAAAGACAGCAATCAGCTATGGCTTTATACATTTTCTCATCAGTGTGTATAGTTTCCTCGTAGGCGTCCACTGTGGCTGCACCGGAAGACTCTATGGAAAGTCGTCTATATTATGTGTTGAGTTTTCATTTGTTGCTGGATCCATGGGTAAACCGTAGTCATTGGCTTAAGCTGACATATTAGCCGACTGGTTGCACACATCACTGAAGTACGCTGACTTTATTTGGCATTAAGGTGGATGTGGCAAAAGCATGAAAACGGGATAAAAAAACGTGAAACACTTTCTGTTGTGATTCAGCCTCGTTGTAGCAGAATTTGATGATCATGCGGAGGAAGGAAAAGGTGTTACACAACCAGTGGGCTTCCAATACTCCCACCCAGGGTGCTACTGCAGTGTCAGAGACTCAGCCAAATGAAACAGTGATAAGAGTAGGCCGAAGTGCACCTCCTTCTCTCTCGGTTGCCATCTGTCTCTGCATTATTGTTTCAGTTTCGTGGCCTCGCATTTGCTCTGAAAGTCTGAAACATGCATAGTGAAAACATTTAAAGGCAATCTCTCCTTATCTATGTAGTGAGCATTGTTGCGTCTCGTTTGCAAGGCACACGGCCCAAATCCCTCGGTGCGCCTGATCTCAGGAGATGAGACAGGGCGGCTGACGGGCTCCTGTGTCAACTTGCACAGATGAGACGCTACCAGCTCTGCAGAGGAATGCAGCCAAGAATGAAAGTAGGGGAGACTATAAAACCAAAAAAAAAAAGAGAGAGAGTGTACGCTTTTACCCAGGATGTGTCATTATGAGAACATGTGTCTCCTGAGGGGAGAGGCGTTGCTGCGTCGGTAGGAATGCATTTTGTAGTAGCAGAAGGAAGTAAAGGCAGGTATTTTCTGTATGCATCCACCTCTGTTCTGCATTTTGCAGCACATTTACATATCCCTTATCCGTTAAACCATGTTGATTTTTTAAATAATTTCTATTCAAATTTCATAGCACATTGCAATTTACCACGGTGACAATCATATCAATGTGCATTCATTCTTGTCATTGTTACTTTATTGGCGTAATGCATTGGAAGCAGGGTTTGATTCAAATGGTCTACACGTCGATACATATGTATAGAGTCATGAGTCGTGCATTAAATAAATAAAACTGCAGCATGCATCCAGTTATAATTAACTTTTGGCCACAAATGCACTGTTGCAGTTCTTTGCACTGATAATATCAAGGAGTTGTCTGTGATTCTTTTCAAACAATAAACTCGCCCAAGCATTTAGTTATCAAACAAGCCTCTCCCTTCCTCCTCTGCATCCAGGTAAACTGAAATGGAAAGTTACAAAAGCTGGTTCAATGACACGCCGGCCACTCCCTGTGGTTTGCCCAAAGGTGAGGTTCTTGGTGCTTCACAGCCTCTGTAATGTGTGATGGGACCCGCCCTGTGTGGGGCTGCAACTTGGATGAGCAACTTTTGACTAAATATGAAAAAAAATAAAAAAAATAATAGATAATTGTGATGAACAGAACTGACTAAGAGACAGGGATAATTGCAAAGGGCCTGTCTGGATGTCCTCTTTTTTTCTGGTCCTGGGTATTTTATGAGTCATCAGAGGGCATGGCTCAACCTCTGGGCCGGTAGGCAAACAGACACCGTGTGCTGTGCTCTAACATGCCTGCAGAGAAAGCTCCTGCTGCCAAAGGATGAGATTTTATAGATACTGTTATGTAAATTCAGACACATGCTGGTAGAGCTTTTTTTACTGAACATTTAACATTTTACTTTTAGAAAGCCATAATAGCCATGACCTGTTTCATATTCATTTTAATCCCAATGAAACTATTTTAAACTTTGTGAGGACAGCTGATTACTTCCTTCAACTATTTTGTGATAAGAAGGGACAGAGGGGTCATGGGGTCATCTGGGGTTATTCCAGATGCCTCAGGAGTTGGTCACATGATCAGCCATTCCTGATTTCACTCGCTGAGCAAGGATTGATTGCTGATGGTGATAGATGAGATGGTGAGACTGGCGTCTTTGTGTATCTTCACGTCTTGGTAGTTGACTGGACCTCCGTACCATCAGTGCCCATCAGTTATCTCCCTGTTACTGTTAATAATTTATACTTAAATTGCGCCAGGTTTTAGCACATTTTAACAGACAAAACGCTCCCTTCTTTTAAAGCTGTGACTCTTCACAATCCCTTTTCAAATCGTGAAAAAAAAGCAAAAACTGTTCAGTGTTATGTCTCAAGACTCAGGTCCCTCCTCCTGTAGTAGAGCTTAGAAATCTCCCAGTCGTGGTTAGAGAGTGAGCAGTAGTTAGTCATGCTTCAGACTCACAGTGATGATGTCAACTCACTGCGCAGACGTCACAAACTCAATTATTCAGAATGAATGACTCATTTTGGATCAATACACTCACTAATAAGTTTGGCGTATGTGCCAGTGCACCACGTGAAACAGAGTGGTGGGCCATTAATCTGCTAATACAGTATGCACGCACATTTTAGGTAAAGTCTGATTATTATTCTGACCTGTTTTTGTCATTTTTGTAATGTCTCCAACAAAGGTGGGGTGTGGTTTGCCGGAAGCAACAAGTCCAGTGCTTCGTGGCATAATTAGCATGGGCCACGTGAAATGGTTTGGGGGCTGGTGTTAATTATTAAGTGGCCGGGTCAATTCCAGAGCTTTGCAGGCAAACAGCAGCAGGAAGGTCACAGGGAAGCGGACACAGAGCTCCTTTCTAATTGTTAAAAAGCCACCCTGCTATCGGTCGACGCCAATATTTACCACTATTATGTGATGCAAATAGTCTTAGCCAATGCGCACGACCACAGGGTGGCAAATCAGCCTGCACACTTGCCCACAGTGTCTTGTTCCGCAGCAGATTACAACTAGTATCTCCAGTTAAAACAGGACAGGCTGAGTTTTCCTCCTCCTCCTCCTCCTCCTCCTCCTCCTCCCCTCTTCACCTCTACCCTAGCCTGATTTCTCTGACAGTGCACTCTGTCTTTTCTGGGTTGCCTCTGCATGCCCCTGGGGCGCAGATTATTGAGATAAACTTAGCAACAGCTAGCCGTGTCACCCTGTAGACCCTAACAGGGAGAAAGAGAGAATGAGGAAGGGTAAGTGGGGGGTGCAGCTTGTGCCTGACACATGAGGGAGAGCAGGTAAATCAGGACTCTATCAGCTTTAACACTAGAATCAGATTTATTTCAACTCATTAAGCTTCTTGCTGGAGATGGAAGAGATACTAAAAGCAGATGAGATGAACAAGACTAATACTTATTTAAACACAGGCGTTCAGGGCAAATGATTTTTCGCTTATTTGCTTCATTACCGAGGATTCAATGATCTGCAGCCACCAGAAAATCAACTTATCGGCTCGTTGTAGTGGAAACACTTGGGGGCACAAACAGAGCCCCTTTCAGTGGAAACAAATCTCGGCTTTTTACATCATGCGAAACAAAGAAGATGCGGAGATGAGAAACTACAGGAGTGAGTCTCTTCATCGTGTCAATACTCCCTGTCTAACTGATTTTTATTATCATTCCATCTAATTATCTGCTCTCTCTTCCTCTCATGTTACAGATTCCTACTCTAATTTCTTACCTCCTTCTGCGGCCTCGTCTCCATAGCGATGTGAGCTGCCTGCCCACGCTTTCACTGTAATATCATTCAAAAACAATGGCTTCGAAACTGCACGACAGAGTTGAAGACGGAGAGGGTATCTATAGTATCTAAAATAACTCTCTATGACTCTTCGTGGTTATGTAGAGGCTGGTAAACAAGGTGATTTAATTAATTTTCTTTGCTTTATGCTATATTTGGATCAGGCAGAGAGCCAGAAGTGGCACAAATATCCTGTGGACAGAAATACACAAGGATATCCCTGGAGGAAGTGCAACCACAATGTCTTCCTGGAAACAATGCTTCAACAGGAAGTGATTTATGACCCAAATATGGAAAATCTGATAAGACGTTAGGGGCTATTATTTTTGACTTGTACAGCAGACAACTTTTCTGCTCTGCATGACTGAAATCAGTCTGACTTCAGGCTGTCGTCTGTTGAGTTGATTATGTAACACCATCGGACTCACTCAGACAGACGGACATCAGCACGGTCTTTATCTTTTTTACACTTGCGATGAATTCTTTACCGCCACAGGTTCAAAACTGTCGACACCACAGCTTTGTTGACCGAGGTAATGTGGCTTAAAGAGTGAGAAGCAAAGAAGGCCGAGGGGAAAGAGAGACAGAGAGACAGGGAGAGGGAGAGAGGGAGAGGGGACGGAGGGAGAGAGAGAGAGGAATCAATTTGTGTCCAGGCCTCGGGTCATGTTCTGCTCTGATGACGAGCTCTCTGCCCTTGTTTCTATTTCCTCCTCTCCTCTCCTCTCCTCTCCTCTCCTCTCCTCTCCTCTCCTCTCCTCTCCTCTCCTCTCCTCTCCTCTCCTCTCCTCTCCCAAGGTGACCCCTGCTCCGTGATGATACAGCTGTGGCATTAACAATCTCGATGTCCAGTTCAATCACACGAATATGTCGTTAACAAAGGCGTTTAGCAGCAGGTTAACAGGTCATTTGACTGCGCCCGCTGTCCTTGGTTTTTCATCATCTGACTCTGAGTCATAAAGCACTGCACCACACCCTTAGCTGTAGCTGCTTTATGCTTTAGCAGATCACCATCCACTGTCATTGTCTTGGGTTTCTCAGCCCTATAAAGAGATCACAAAATGGCATATTCTTATCTTTGTTTTATATTTTGGGAGCATCAAATTAAGGCGCGGAACACACTTGATTCTTAAGCCTCCAAGAAAGCCGTGTTTGACCAAGGTGAAAATTGAACACAACAATTATTGACTTGGTGTTAAGAAATAGGATAAATCCACATATGGCACATTATTATCATTTATTTATTTTTGACTTGAATAGCTAATTAGTGAGTATCCTAATGACAGTTACAGATTCAGGCATATATACATATACGATTACAGAAAATCAAAGACAAGAGCCTGCTTATGTACACCGATCAGCCACAACATTAAAACCACTTCCCTAATATTGCGTAGGTCTTCTTTGTGCTTCCAAAACAGTTGTAACTCATCAGAGAATGGACACGGGCCTTCTGAGGGTGTCCTCACGTTGTCCTATGGGTTAAGGGGAGGGTCCTCTGTCTATCATCCCACAGATACTTGACCAGTTTGGGATTTGGTGAATTTGGAGGCCAGGTTGTGTTGTTTTCATGTTTTTTTTAGTTGTTGTTGCTAAACTGTTTTTGTGTGTGCGTCTGTGTCAGGCTGCATCCTGCTGGGGATGTCTGCTGCCATCAATTAGTGTCATTCCTATGGGGTGGGGGTCCCTGGTCTGGTCTAGGTGGGTGCTACATGTCTAAGTAACATCTACATGAATGCCAGATTGACAAGATAGTCAGTGTCATTTACTTCTCCCGTCAGTGGTTTTAATGTTGTGGCTGATCTGTGTACAGGACCAAGAATTAAGGTCTATGCATGTGCACTTCTCACATTGTGCTGACCTATCATGTGATATCTCACAGTAGAGTGGCTGCCTCATAAGGTTGATGTCAGCACTTTACAGCGAAATCCAGCCGCACTCAGAGTCTTAACAAACCTGCCCCTCTCTCTCTCTCTCTGCTTTTCTTTCATGCCTCCGCGTTGACTTTGACTGTTGCCATGGAGACCAAGGGCAGGGAAAAATAAAATAAAATAAAATCCCTGATCTTTGGTTTGGGCTGTGAGGTCATGTGGAGACAGGCAGATGAAGAGAGTGAAGAGCAGGCAGGATCCAAGCGGAAGGGGAGGGGGGGGCAGACAGAGGGAGGATGCCAGGGGAGTGTGTCACCGTTGACTGGTCAGTAATCTGGTCGACACCTGCACGTACTACACACACACACACAGAGGAAGTGTAGCAGAATAAAATGCGAGTCTGTGGCTTCTTTGTGGCTTTTAGTGTTAGCAGTGCAATTTGGCCTCTCAAACTGTGACTCAATCAGTTGTTGTTCCTCGCTGGGCGTTAACAGGGCTGATAACTGGACTAGAGCGCGCACCAGCAGACACAATGAGACAAACCAGACTGTGCGTGTGTGTGAGAGGGAGAGTGAGGAGTGTGTGTGAGCGGAGGCGGGCAGATGCTGGGGTTTAGAGGCAGATTTTTTTGTCATGACTCCAGAGCAAGTACACAAAATAAACTCCCAAGACACTTGCCGAATGCGTTCTAATATAACAGTCCTGCACCAAATCTGAGCTGCATGACTGTTATAATGTTCAGTTTATGTTGAAAGGGTGCAAGGGATGTGGTAATTAAACTCTATGACCATTTTGAAGGACGCAGTTTGTTGCGCCATTAACCCGCTGACTACAAAGGGGTTGTCATAATATGAGAAATGTGTCACTGCAACACAATACAATTCAGCAGTACTGCAAACCACTGAAACCCCAGTTGAATCAGCAGCTCTCTCCATCACTTTAAACAAACACAGAACAGCGTAACCTTCGTGAAGCAAGCATTTCATTTACTCATCATTCTCATTGTCTAAGACCGTGATTCAGATGACAACATTTCATTGTGTTTTTAAGCCGTCCGTGTCTGCCGTCAGAGCAAAGGAAACACGGGTATTCTTGGACTTCACTTGGGTGTACGGTAAAGCCAGCGATGCCCTTGTGATTGGTGCGGTGCGGAGCGCGGCCTGCAGTGGGTGGGATGGTCCCGTTTTTTTTTTTCACGGTGCGATTGCAGTGAATGCATTTCAGGCTGCGGTTTCCATGGCTACCAGCGGCACGCCAGCGTTGCACGAGTTGCAGAGGATTGGGAGGGAGGGGAATTACGTGGAAACCTGTGTGTGTGTGTGTGAATGCGTGGTGGTGGTGGAGGAGGAGGAGGAGATGGAGGAGGAGGAGGAGGAGGAGAAGATGGAGGAGGGGATGATGTTGTTGCTGCACTTCCCTTCATGATGTCCTGTTTCCTGTTTCCTCCCCTGTGTGTGGAGTGGAGTATGTGTGCATTATCCCAGTCTGTCTCTCTGTCTCACATATTCCGCTTGCCCCGCTGCTTATCTGCCTCTGTGCACATCTGGAGACAATTACTGGATTTCTAAATGTCGAGGTATAAAAGTCCTCCTAAGACATCAGAGGCGGGTTTCAGGTTGCAGACAGAAAGATCAATGAAGTGAGCACCTCTGGCAGCTCATTACCCTGCACCTTCCTGGTGTAGACTATGATAATAAATCTGTGTTTTTCTTTTTTTCTTTGACTAAAACACAAACAGATCAATACCGAACCCCGTCCTCACACTCATCGAGATAAAAGGGGACCGTGAAGAAGATGAGAGAGGAGAGAGGGCTGAGGAGAGAAGCAGCAACCAAGAGGGAAACTCAACGGGGGAATGAAAGCGGTGAAATATTCATGAGAGAGTGAGACCAGAAAGGAAAGAGACAAAGAGTCAGACACAGAGAAGCTCTGCGTGTGTGTGTGTGTGTGAAAAAGCGAGTGTTATCCCTAATGAGAGGCCTCCCAGCTAAGAGGCCTCATATCAAACCTCGCCTTTTATCTGCAGCGTCAGTTACAGCCTGCTGCTGATTTCCATAGACGAGAGGTTCTGTACACCATCCTGCAGGAAGAACATTTGCATACAAATAGAGGGGGTCAGAAAAGGCTGAAAATATACAGAACCCTCTTAACTGTGTGAAACTGTGTGTGTGTGTGCGTGCACGTGTGTGTGTGTGTGTGAAGCTCAGTTCCTCGCCTGAAGACAGAACAGAGGAGGAGGCGTGTTGGGGCAAATCTCTGGAAAGATTATACAACCTGTTTCTTTCAACAGAGAGTGAGAGGAGTGGGGTTGATTGAGTGTTATCATGTGCTGCCCTCTACTGGTCGTTATCTCACACTGCTGCGCTGACTCTCTAAGTGTTTCCTGTAAACCAAAGGAGGCAGGCAGGGAGGGGACACACTGATGCCATGACTGTAAAAATCACATGACTTTAAAATATTTATCGGCACTGTGCAGAACATCAGAAAAAAAAACCAGTCATCCTCAGTTGGCACATTCATTTCCCTCTCTTCTTCCTGTTTGTCTTTTGCTGATCACTTGAACGATCACATCTGATTTCCTCTTTAAGTCACGCACCATCCAGTCCTGTTATTTCCAGTTAACTAACGCAAATCATCTGGTTTTTAACCTCTTCCTGTCTTGACTATTGTAATTTGCAATATATGCATTTAGACTCAAAAAAATCTGCCGCAGGAGTACAAGTATCTGGTGAACGACCTCGTCTCATGGTGCATGGTTCTATCTATCTATCTATCTATCTATCTATCTATCTATCTATCTATCTATCTATCTATCTATCTATCTATCTATCTATCTATCTATCTATCTATCTATCTATCTATCTATCTATCTATCTATCTAGACTGTCTGGCCAGAAGAAAAAAAAAAGGTCACACACTCTAATATTTCCTTGGAGCGCCTTTAGCTTTGATTACAGCACACATTCTCTGTGGCATTGTTTCAATAAACTTCTGCAGATTTATTTCCATCCAGTGTTGCATTCATTTTTCAACAAGATCTTGTATTGACAATGGGAGAGTCTGACCACTGAGCAAATCTTTCTCCAGCACATCCCAAAGATTCTCAATAAGATTAAGGTCTGGACTCTGTGGTGCCAGTCCATGTGTGAAAATGATGTCTCATGCTCCCTGAGACATCCTTTTACAGTTTAAGTACAATGAATCCTGGCATTGTCATCCACTGATGTAATAACCTGGTCATTCAGTATATTCAGGTAGTCAGCTGACCTCATTCTTTGGACACATAATGTTGCTGAACCTAGACCTGAGAAACTGCAGCAACCCCAGATCATAGCACTGCCCCCACAGGCTTGTACAGTAGACACTAGGCATGATGGGTGCATCACTTCATCTGCCTCTCTTCTTACCCTGATGCCCCCATCACTCTGGAACAGGGTAAACCTGGACTCATCAGACCACATGACCTTCTTCCATTGCTCCAGAGTCCAAACTTTATGCTCCCTAGAAAATTGGAGCATTTTATTCCAGTTAGCCTCATTGATGAGTGGTTTTCTTAAGGCTACACAGCTGTTCAGTCCCAATCCCTTGTGTTTCCTTCACATTGTCAGTGTGGAAATGCTCTTACTTTCACTATTAAACACAGCCCTGAGTTCTACTGTTGTTTTACTACAATTTGAATTCATCAAACGTTTACACCCCACTATCCTTCCAGTTTTTACAGTTTTTCTCTGTTGGTTTGGCTCATTTCTTGAAACAGAAATTACATTCTTAAAACTATAAGACCATTTGGCCAAACAGTCTTACAGTTCTGCACAACATTACAGCTCACTAGCAAAAGCGCATATATCTCCCAAAACTGTTCACACATGCTTCAAAACTAGATTCCTTTACCATGTAAAGTGTCAGTACCATCAAAATGGCAAAGATCTTTCTCAATTGCTTTTGGCTCATTTGCATTCACTTAGTGCTTTTACCAAAAATAAACTGGATGGTTCAGCATAACACCATGGATGAGCTGCAGAACCTCATATCTCTCCCAAAACAGTTTACTTTTGTGTCAAAACCAAACTTCTTTCTCATGTAAGTAGTCAGTGCCCCCAAAATGCATCATCCCTGTGGCATTCTGTGAGCACTGCAAGTCAAAATGCTTAGATGTTTTGTCACTATGGCAGAGATGTATAAAACCTAAGAAAAGGACTTTACAGTAAGAGCAGCCTCCAAAGTTTGACATCACACACACTGCACTCATATTGCCAAGGAAATTGTAACCATTTTTATTCACATATAGCCTACATAAAGTAACTCAAGATTATGTACTGTAAAAACAAAATGTATAGGCCTACAGTTCTCTGTACATGTATGAAATATGAACACAAAAAACCAGAAAAAATATACCAAGCCTATAGTGCAGTAAACAAAGTTTCACGAGTAGAGACATTTTCACTGGTCATCACTGTCATCACCCTCTGTCTCCTGGCCACCATCTTCATCCTCCTGACCATCCATACGCTGCGCTCTGATTGGCCACATATTTTCATCAACATCACAGCGGATATTTTCCCTCGCGATGCAGCGAGGGAAAAAGCGGCGTGAATGACGCAACCATCCCCTACACTGATCCCCTGTAATGTCATCACACGCAGCATCCATGGCATGGAGCAGGGACCTCTGGTCTTGAGCACGATGCTCATACACTCTCCACCTCCATGCGGAAAAAAACTCCTCAATTGGATTCAGGAAGGGAGAGTATGGAGGTAGGAGCTGCATGAGCATCCTTGGATGCCTGGTGAACCAGGCCCTGATGAGCGGGCCTCGGTGGAAATTGACATTGTCCCACACTATCACATAGTGTGGGAGGTGAGGCCCTTCCAGTCCTCTCTCATTTTCTTGGCCAGGTACCTCCATGTTTATACTGCAAAAGGTACAGGCCCTAGCCAAGCTCTATATATACGCGTTTGGCAGCATTCACAATCATAGACAGCACCAGTCAGGTGGCTAAATAGCTGATTGATTGGTCATCTGAGATGTAGGAACTCCTCCTTCGTTAGTCAAGTTCTAATTTCACCTGACTGTCAATTACTGTCATGAATTTATGAAATGCTGCAAGAAATTCATATGGTTTTCATGGTATTAGCCTACAGTATGTTGACTAATTTTGACAGTTGAACAGACTATTGTGCATATGATGATTTACACAGTGAAATCATGCTGACATGTTTTGGAGAGAGCAACCATTAGACTGAGAATCAACTAATCAGCTTAGATCAGCAAGATCTATTCATTTGGAAAATGTGCTAAATGTATGCTCATTGTGCTAACTCTAGGGTACTTGTACATAACCATTTGCAAAGATGCACTAAGACACTTGAGACATGTACTAAGACATTTGCAATTTGATGAAAGCAATGAGAAATGCCATTCTGTTGTGAACATTTGCAAGGTGGTTTGGAGATTTGTCCATGTTATTTTGAGAATGTAATTTCTGTTTCAAGAATTGAGCCAAACCAATAGAGAAAAACTGTAATAACGCGTTGGACAGTTCTTAACTCACTTTTACTAGTTTTTACAATCTCCTTAGATGTTTGCTTGATGCATGCCAATGACTTGACCCTTCTCAAACAGACTAACACCTTTTCCAACCACGGTGTCTTTCACCATGGTTGTTTAAGAAATGAGAAGCTGCTCATTACATCAGTTGGGGTTAAATAACTTGTTGAAAGATAATCGCCCATGCAGTAATTAACCAGTAGGAGGCATGTACCAGTTTTTCTTAGACCTTTTTTTTGGCCAGGCAGTGTGTCTATCTTTTGGTAGGGTCTCTGAATATTTACAAAATGACATGAGCACCGAGAGACCTGAAATACCAGAACAGGAAGGACACTTTTGTAAATAAAAGCAAATCCCAGCAGGTTTCCAGACCTGATTTCAATTTAAACATGATATTATCAGATTGCAATCATATCTATCTACAGTACTGACATGACTAACAGTTTTCGTGAAACACAAATGTGAATTACAGATAGTACATAATAATAATAAAAAACAAGTAAAACAAGGATTTTCTGCGGAAACGCACAGTTGCGTCTGCGTCTGTGCCTGTGCAAACACTGGTGCCACACAGATCCAATCACACACACAGTGTAACCTTGCAGGAACACAGAAACAAAAACCAAAGGTGACGGTTGGCCTAATCCAGCTTGTCAACTGCACTGATTTCTCTGCTCCACCCTGGGATGGACTAGGGACAGAGGTGACGCTGGTTTGACTGGTCCATGGATCAGTTAACAAAAACCATCGTTGTAAAGGTGTTGTTTTAGCAGCAGTTTCACCGCGCTGCACACAATTAGTTTATCTGCTATTCAGACTGTACAGGTTGGAAAGATGTGATGTTATCAAGTTAAATTTGATCAGAAAGAGTTTATCCATTCATTCATCTTCTATGCCTGTTTATTCCTGTTAAAGGTCACGGGGGTCTGCTGGCATCAGGCGAGAGGCAGGGGTACACCCTGGACAGGTCACCAGGTTGCCAGTCCATCGCAGGGCTAACACATAACACCATTCACATTTATGCTTTAAAATCCTACGCACTTTAAAGCATAAAGTTTTCCTCTAATTTTTTTTTTTTTTAACTTAACTAGCCGTTAAGCTTTATTTTCTGCAGGTTCTGCAAGTAAAAGGTGCATTTTTACAGCACAAACTCATAAAGTTGTTTAAAAAAGGTTCCCAGCATTAAAGGCATCTATTTCAGGATTATATATTTTAATGCCATTAAATATATATATATATTTTGTGCGTGTGGTGCATGAAAAATGTTTTGAAATTTCATCACTGTCACCGTTGCTCCTCAGGCCCCTCAGGCTTAGTGTCTTGGCCCTTGTTCAAGTGAAACTCCTTCTCCTGATATCTGTCCCAGCATGGCATTTTTTGGCTGTCTTGTCACTTGTGCACTTGTGTGGTTTTTTTTTTCCACAAAATAATTCAGCGATCGTTCTTAACTCATTCAAGCCAAATAAACCAGAAAGAAAACAGGTTCCCTTCTGATGAATTTCTCGTGGATTTCCTGAGTCTCTCCCTCTACAAATGCTCCCAGCTCTGTCGGTGTTGCACCATTGTTTTTGAGCATGTTACAGGTCAAACAAGTGACAGAGTTTCAGTGCAGAAGCTCCTTCACAATATGAAGGCTGCAGTAAACGCCAAGGAGCAACGGTTGGCTTGAAGACAACAGAAACTCGTGCAGGCACCTACATGCCCGCTGAGCTCTTGCTGACTGTATCGTCACAGAGAAACCAATATGCGACTGTCTGTGCGTGTGGTGGATGTGTTATTATAAATGGATAATCCCTGAGTGCAGTGTCTCCCATTACAGCTTCTATACTGCTTCATTCCCACCTTTACATCCTTAGGTCCCGCCAAGAACAGATGATGCCCTTTCACTTCTTGATATCCGTCACTAAATGGTGTGAAATAAATTCTCTATTTTTTATGTGCAAAAAGGTAGAGATTCACATTTGAACTTCAAGGATCAGGGTTTGATTTATTCATCAAGACAAACAGGGAAGTCACAAAGCCCACATTGTCACATTGCCAACGCTGATGATCAAACCAGTCAAATTAAATAAAATATTCAAATACCTAACTATTCAAATGTCTGCGTAAAATAATGACTCTTTACGTCGTCTTTTAGTAAAACAGAAAGTTGGTCGCATGACACTTTGACTGTTGCAACATCTCCACCAACAGGAACTACTTCACGCCCCCTCAGTGAACTTTAACTAATGATATATGGTGTTACCGTATGTTTCTTTACACAGGGAGAGGCTCCATCGTGTCATCTCTGACAGTTCTAAAAGTGAAAATCATTCGTTTCGGATCAAGCATCAAACATTGTACACCGCGGCCTTATGAGAACATCACGTCGAACCAAAATGACTGTTTGAGTGAGTCGCGGCTCTCGCTGCTGTTTTCCAGAAAAACAACTGTTTTTGTTTCCTGCTTCCTCTTAAAGACACAATTCAGGTTTGACAGCTAGTCTGCTCAGGAAGGATTCCTGTGCACTGAGTGTCTCTGAGTGTGCACGCAAGTGGGTTTGTGCGTGGGTGGACCTGAACGTACGCCTGGGTACACGATGGTGACAAGTCTCCAAATCGTAAAGTCGTTGGAATACATTTCTTTCCATGGCTAGCTGTGAATAGTGACTTCTTCTCATTCATGTCATACCTCGTGTTTATCCAGTTTATTTTGCCGATTCAGGTTCTTTATTTTTTCATAATGCATTCATGAATCAGTCTAAAAGCTTAAATGTGAATGGTCGAATGTGAATGCATGAAATAATACTTCCTTAATACTACATTATACTATATGCTTTTTTCTTTTTTTCCATTAAGAGTCGCCCTAATGCATCACTTAGTGTTACTGCGCTGCATGCATGCTTTACCCTGATGTGTGTATGACTTGAGCCATTTTCTTTTCCACTTCCTTCTGCAACTTTTTCTTTTGTCCCATTTCTGCTAAATATTTCTTTCTGTTAAAAGAAAGAGAGAGTTTTTCCATGTCACTGTCACCTTAGAGTTAGATCTGTTAGATCTGCAGACTTAGTTTCAAGCTGTGGGTTTTGTGAGTTGCGTCAACATTGAATTAAATTTAAAGATGCTTCTATCTGGTCACTGGTTCAATTTTTACTTTTACCTACAAAATATTTAATTATCTAGATAAGATATAGATATATGGTATGTCTACAGATAAGTTTTATAACAGTATGTAAAATAGCTCAAATCATCTCCTTCTTGCGCAACTACAACAACAAAATGCTGCGTGCACATTAACGCACATCCCACATTTTTTGTTTTCACTTATTTCCTAACACGTACAGTACTTGTAATACAGAGTGATAGGCTGTGATTTTTGCCTAGCAGAAAGTCAATCACAGCAGACACAAAACTGGACTGGGCAGAATGGTAGGCTGAACCAGGTCACAAGTGGCAGAGCCCGTTTGACAGTCTCTCACGGTTTCTTCAACAATAACCGCCTTCACTGAAGTCGCCACACCGGTCTACAAACCATAAACGTCTTCCACACCTTTCAGCTTCCTGGGGACATAAGGTAAAATAAGGCGCACATTGTTTTTCCGCGTGTTCCTGAAAGTACCTGCAAGTCACAAGACCGCAATGAGCAGGACGGAACAATTATCAGCAATGAAGCCTGGTGAGAAGAACTAACAGGGACCTCACCTGATCAGAGTCTTACAGCAGTAGAGGTTGATGTGCATCATCACAAAGACTCATCTCTCTGTTAAAATTAGTGCAAAACTGAACAATAAAGAGAGAGTGTGACACAAAACCGGACTGGTGATAACAGTGAGAGTTTCTTTTCTGCAAGTTATCTTTAACATTTCGGTCGTCTTATCTGAAGAGCAACGTGGACAATTTTAAACATTTTCCCATGGATGCGACTCTCAAAATAGCTGCCTGGAGTGTCCATGATCTCGCTGGAATGCCGTGTAATCTGTTTGCCGGCATTCCTCGAGCAGCACAACACAAAGCCTGCACGACGGCTTATAAAGGCCTCAAACTTGTGACTTGTGTGTAAATACTGAACTGTTAGTAAGGTGTCACTTTTCACAGGACGAACATGTTTCGAGATGGAAATTGAAGGAAGCTCCATGCAAGCAGGGAGGAAGGTAGATTCACAGACTTGTTTGACAATGATGATTTCCTTTCCTTCTTCCTGCTGTCATAACATTTTACACAATGCCAGTTGGCAATGGCACATTGTACACAACAGATAGATCTTTTTGCACACTTACATTTAAGAAAACCATAAAAAAAACAAGTAGAATTTGAAGAAGAGTTTGTCAAATGACATAAATCACAGACTGAATGACCAGTCCAATCCACTGCTCAGGGCTAAAACATCAGCATTCTTCTAATGAAACATGGTGGTGGCAGCATCATGCTAACGTGATGCTTCCCAGCAACAAGGAGACTAGATCAGAACCCGAGGGATGGATGCATGCTGCCAAATACAATCAGCTTCTTGAAGAAAACCCGGGACAGGGGTGGTGAATCACCTTTTAGTTCCAAAATTACTAAACTCAAACAGCCATGAGGGACGTAGATTCAGGGCAAGTCTCTTAATGGCCCAGCAGCAGCCGAGACAAAACATCTGCAGAGATACCAGGCAGTGACGGTTCACAGGCGCTACCCATCCAGTCTGAGCTTGTCAGTATCTTTTAGGAAGACTGGGATAAAGTGAAAAAATCCAACTGTATAGGGACTCAAGCCTCAAGTATGTGATTGTATTTGAAAAGTAGTAAATTAAAGGTCTAAATGAATCTACTAAATTAAAGATTTCTGCTTGGATTTTTGTAATTTTTTTATATTCCTCTAAAAATCAGTGAGGCTAACTGGAAAAAAACTCTTCAATTTGCTAGGGAGCATAAAGATTGGACTCTGGAGCAATGGAAGAAGGCCATGTGAGTCCAGGTTTACCCTGTTCCAGAGTGATGGGGGCATCAGGGTAAGAAGATAGGCAGATGAAGTGATGTACCCATCATTCCTAGTGTCTACTGTACAAGCCTGTGGGGGCAGTGCTATGATCTGGGGTTGCTGCAGTTGCTCAGGTCTAGGTTCAGCAACATTATGTGTCCAAAGAATGAGGTCAGCTGACTACCTGAATAATGACCAGGTTATTACATCAATGGATTTGTTCTTCCCTGATGGCATAGGGCATATTCTAAGATGACAATACCAGGATTCATGGATGGATATAAATCTGGTGACACTGCAGAAGCTTATGGAAACAATGACACGGTGAATGAGTGGTTGTTGTTTTCTTTTTTGGTTGCTTCTTATTTTTTTTTGGACCAGGCAGTATACTTTGCCTGTGTCAATTAAAAATAGAAAGGGAACTATTATCCACACTTGCCAATTTTGTGGGTCATGCTGTATGACCAGTTTGTTTTGATTTTGTTTTGTTTTTGTCCCAAGTTCTCAGGAGGAGAAACAGTCACATCCTGGAATAATTAAATATTCCAAAATATGTTATTCCAAAAATAAAGCCACTTGACTTGTTTGAGCTTCTTGAAGTGGCTATACGTTTCATCCAAACACCTTCCTCAGAGTCCCGGACTTTTTCAGACCCCTTCCTGGGTTGAGCTCTTTGACCCTGTTGTTGTTGTTTTGAACTCAAGAAACCTTTTGTCTCACGAAAGTCTATTATCACTGTTCCTTATTAGGCACACGTTAAAATCATCATAACAGTGCAGCCAGGTACGCTGTGAATAATATTAATAATAAGGGTCTTTTTAAGTAGACTGAATGGTCAGTAAAAATCCACAGCTCAGGGCTACATGATCAGCAGTGTTGTGAAGCAAAACACACAAACGCACCATCAAGAATCCCAGAATCCCATAACACCTGGAAAAACCACTGACCTGTTTCCCCCTTGTGTGTGTGTTCATATGTGTGTGTGTGTGTGTGTGTGCATGCGGGTGTGCTGTACCCTCAGTGTTTATACTGTAATCAGCGGGAAACTATGTGATAGCATCTAAGTCAGCCTCAGCAAAACACTGGAAAACGTCACGATCATCAAACTCCACGCTCGACTCCAAACACCCCTCAGTCAATTAATAATAATTTGTCAAAGAATGACGGTTGGAAAGAATGTAACAGCAAAAGAGGCTGTAGGTAAACCACGGGTGATCAGTTATACTTGAGTGATGGCAGTCCCACAATGTCAATAAAATAATATTTGTAGACCAGACTGATCTTTCGCAACGGCTGAGTGCAGCAGATGTGAAATCCCACCCAGTGCACACCACTTCAAAACCTCTTCTCTGCGCGCACAACAACCTACGGCAACATGGTGATGATCCTCAAACACAAAGCAACACTGTTTCATTGTTCATGCAGGTTTGCCTAACTGTTTACCGAGCAACAACACACTTTACCATGAGCTTCCAAACTTCAGGCCCGAACTGCCGGTCCAGTAAAACAGACCTCATTACAGTTAGACGAGGCGTCAGCTCAGACATGTGCTCGCATGCCGGAAAAGTGGGAAAGGGATTTGCATCTCATTTCCATCCCAGTTAGATGCCTGGAGTGAGGTGGGACGGCACTAACTGACTTCTAGGATGAGGGAGGTAACAGGGGAAGGATGGATGAAAAGGGGGATGCTGTAGGGTGAGTGGCAGGAAAAAAAAGACAAAAGAAAAGGCACTTTGAAGAGTCTGAGTCGTTGAAAACAACTGTTGGAAACTGCAGATCAGAGAGACGTGTGTCTGGGTGCTTTTTGTTGGCCTACCTGTGTTTGTGTCTCTTCGCCTCTTCCAAACAGTCCCATGAGATCATCCCTTTGCCTCGGGCTGTTGAACGCCAGCAACTACAGCGCGCCCGGCCTGGGTGTGTGTTCACTTCTGTTGGAGAGCAGACTTATAATTCAAGCGAAAGAAAAAAGAAAAAAAAAACTCAGCCTGCTGAGCAGAGATCATGTTTTTTCCCTTTTTTATGACAGAAATTGGTCTTTTAAGTGGGCTTTCACTTCTTCTATTCCTTCTTTGTTTCTTATTTAAGCCTATTTGTTTATAATAAAAGTCAAATGAAATATTAACACGTTTCTGGATTAGCTATCACGCAAAAAGTTGCAAGAATAAAACTAAGCAAAATAGCAAGTCTAAGCAGGTGGATTGGCCACACCTTCTAGTTTGGAGAGAGGAACATCCAGTAAGCCCTGATTAGTCTCCAACACAGGTGAGTCAAAGTGAGAAAATGACGCCAAAAATATGAATCACAGTTTGATGTTAATCTCTGAAATGGACGGTCAGCTGGTGTGAAAAGACCAACGCTGGAGTTAAACGAGTTTATTTTGAAGTCTAAAAGCATCTAAAGTAAAATGTTTAATAGCATAATCATCTGCAGAGAGTTGTGAAGCAAGAGAATCTATTTGGGATTCCTCCTGACTGGGCTTTGAATGCAGGGCTGCTGCTTGTACTGAAGTATTCCTCTTTTTAAGTAAAGTATCCGAGTACTTCCACCAGATCTACAGTGGGTTGCGCTTCCCGAGACCACACCAGAGCGGGCCCTTTTCTCACGGCGTGATCTAACGCTTCCACCGCTGCTTTCTTTTCTCTGTTTTGGCTGTTTTGTGTGCTCTGTCGAGTCAGCATCTAGTCCCGTCCACCATCAGCAGCCACGCATTCCCAGCCTCCGCTCTCCCTCCTCTCCCTCTCCCTCTCCCTCTCTCTCCCTCACACACATCCTTGTATCCCTCCCTCGCCGTGTTATCCCATGTCTGAAGTGCAAACACAAACAAGCTCCAGGAGAAGCAGGTGTCCTTCCACTGGAATAAATAAACAGTAAACCAGGATCCAGGAGCAGGAGGTTGCGGCTGTGTTGTGTTGGTGTGGTTTTGTGTGTGTGTGTGTCGGGGGGAGGCCGGGGGAGGGGAGTGGTTGTGGGGGATACAGTTAGTTTCTGTCTCTGTTTGTGTGAGGAGAAACTTTGAATATGGCTGATAGCATCTTTTAAGCCCCCTCTGCCTCTGACAAAGCTGTTTGTTTTCACTCAGTGTTTCTTTTCATCTCATTTGCGTTTGTTTTATGGTCAGCCCACAGTTAACAGCTAAACCCCATAGTATTGTGTGGTTGAGGTTAAACACGGTATTGTAGAGCAGTATAAAATATATCATAGATGCAGTAGATAGCGGTGAAGATGTTAACCATCAAAACTGGCCCCTTAAACAACGCCCCTCTGATTTGGTTGCATGCTAATTCCTCGTACGTATTTGCACGCTTTTGATGACTCTGAGGGTATCGGGACTAATTTGCCTGCTTCTCACCTTGCAGCTGTTCTGGCTGATGGTAATCTACCCTCATAGAGAATGTAAACACCTCTGAGTATCATCATCCTCTAATAGCAGGTCAATTTAATGCAAAAGGCTTAGTTACAGTTAAACAGGAGGAAAAACCGGCCCACGGCCATGTGTGGGGATCATTACGTCACATATGTGTGGCGACAAGAAGAAGTTTCAGTGAGCGTCTGGATGATCTGAACTTTCTAAGAGAAGAGACAAAACTCAGCATAACTACTGCTTAAAATCACCGTAATGCATTTTAATGTATAGACAAGAGCTGGCCAAAATGTAACCCCAAAGACCATTTAATATGTCAAGAGCGGTCATCTTTGTTTTTTAATGCATGACTTTTGTGCTCCTCATAAAGCTGAGGGTGCTTTTAAATCATTAAGGAGTTAGTTCCTGCACTTGTTCGCAGGATGCTGTCAATAATGAACAAAATGTTTCTGTTATTATTATTATTATTATAAAAATGAAGAAGAACTGGTTTGTTGAGGAACAATAACCTCTTGCCTCATGTTAACTGTTATATAATGTAAATGTCTGCATCAGTTCCATCAACCATCATCAATCAATTTAGGGGAAAGTGTAACATGCGTCTGATAAATGTATAGATACTGTAAATAACTGTGCAAGTAGAAATATCTTTACTGTAAAAAAAAATGTTTTTTAACTTTCTGATTGAAAGTTAACAAACACTTCTACAGAAAGCAGAATAACCAGCAGAGATTTTTAATATATAACCTACAAATAATAACTAAGTGGGCTTTAAATTCAATATTTGCACAGATTCCTGCCCTTTTATCAAGACAATATAATAAAATCACTGCTTTTAAAGTTCTTTAACTGGTTCTCCTCGAGTCCCTCCACTGCTGCAGGTAGGCCGCCTCCGGTGAACCAATCACAGCCCCGGATGGGGTAATTGACAGCGAGACCCCGCCCCCGCGTCCACCTGTAATCCAATCCGCGGCCTTGTCACAGGTAAAACCGGCCTCTATTCCACAGCGTTTCCCAAAAAAGCGAGAAAAGCCGACAAAACCCGTTCTTACATTAGGGGACACCTTGATTGTTGCCGCGGCCCTCATCCAGCGTTAGCGGCGGAGTCTTCCACGGTAAAGAAGACGGGTCGGATTTTCAGTACCAACTAGAAAGTCCAGTTCGACCGACCGAGATGTCACAGGAGCATGACAAGTAAGTTGTCCTGACTCTCCACTTTTAGCCTGCACCATCAGCACGTTGACGCTATAGCATTATAAGCTTGTAACTAATATATATTTATTACTATTATTATTACACCTGGATTAATATTTCTGCGTTTTTTATTTTTTTTATCTGCGCTCACGGATTTTTAAAAGTCACACAGTAGTGCATCTCCGACCTGCAGCAGCTGGTCACACATTTTTTATTTTTAATATTTTTTTTAATGGTATTTATGTTGCATCTTTAAGTATTACTTCAGGACTATCGTATCATTTTTTCTTTTAAATGGGTAAGTTTACTCTTGACACTGGCTGCCAAGCGAGTTGATACTATCTCATAGTTTCCCATGGTGTAACTCCGCTCATTTCACCTGTCATGTTCAAGCCTGTACAGGTGTATCTCCACCTGCCGTGCGAGCCAAGGCGCCTGTTAGAATAAAAAAAATAAAAAAAAATGTCCCGTGATAGAGATGGGTGGTTTAGTGTTTGACTTTGCTTTAAGCTCTAACAGTTATGTGGATAGTCTTAATGATGTTTGTTCAGGTATAAACATGGACATGAGCAGTGGAGTTGTCAGCTAGAGAAAACTCCTCTGACTGCACACCTTTTTTTTTTTTTTTTGTCATTTGTGCTTCATTTTCTGACAGATATTGCACAGTGAGAGACGATTAACCCGTATTCTGTATGTATTTTTGAGGGCAATGACAAGGAGAGTTTTGAGGGGAGTGAAATTGTACACCTGCTAGGCGTTGGCCCATCTCAGACAATGTAAGCAAGCACAGGGCTGTCTGAGGTTTTAGTGGATTTTACTCTACATTGGTTAAATGTTTGGTCAAATTAAAGGCTCGGAATTAGTCAGGTAGATTTTCTCTTTTATTTATTTTTAGAAAAAATATGCATTAAAAGTGGCCAAAAAAATGTGCAGATGTCTCACTGGCTTTATTTTCAACAAATTAAACCAAATTTCCATCTAAAAATTATCTTTTTTTGTTTGTTTAAGCGACAGATTATGTTACCGTAGAGTTTTATTGGCTTGTAAATAATGGATCTTATCAGGTTGCCTTTTATGAATAGCACAATTAGATATAGGATTACTAATTATCACTTTGCTCTGACCATTGAGAGAAAAAAAAGAAGCTGTATTTGTTGTAGATACTCAACATGGAAACTGAGCCACTCCGTTCACACTTTACAATAATTACTTTGTTGTGGAGGAACATCAGCTCATGGATTTGGTGGCCGAACATGTGTTGTGGTGGCGGCGGTGGTGTGTGTGTGGTTTCCGAAGTCTGGCGAGAAAAAGCTGATGATCTGGAGGGAACTTTAACGGCAACTTTGCTTTCATTAAGTAGTCAGGCTGAGCACGTCTAAGTAAACGGGGCCTGTGCAAACATTTAAATTTACTGTAAACAGGCAGCTTTGGTTGGAACGCTGCAGGAACATTGCCTGTTGGTACAAACTTCGAGCTGTGTTTTAATTTCCCATTAAGTTCAAGAGCTTCATATTCTAGGCGTAGGCAGTCACTTAAAATGTTCTTATTGGGCCAGCTCCTTCCTGTTTGTGAAGTGGCGACTCTAAAAGGCGCCACAAGATGGACGCGAAAGATGCAGGCTTCATTAAAACTCGTGATTATTTCCCACAAACTGGTTCTCTCAAAGCTGTTGAAACGCAGGAATGCTGCAGGGTCAGGTGCGTCACATGCGGTCAGCCTCTCAGCCAATGAGGGCGCCGCAAAAAAACCATAGTCGTCACACTGGACGAGCCTGTAGAGCATAGTTTTCTCGAGACACCTCTGCACTTCGATGGCTGAGATTTGTTGCACAATCGTAGAGAAGCCTGAACAACAGGTCCTGCAGATAAAGAAACATCTACGCGCTCAATCTCTCTAATAACCTGTTTGTCTGTTTTGAACGAGGCCGAGATTTTAGGTCCCGGCTTGGTGGTGAGTCAGAACTGAAAATCAGTCTCTCAGACGATTAAGGAGATGCTCATGAAGGGAGATCCAAGCATCCTTATCAGCTCTTTTGGGCGTTTTTAATTAGTATCAATTGGGGACTTTTCATGAGACTTCCAAGTGTTATTACCAACAGATTTGTGCACAGTAACCAAAATACGCCTCCCTCTTTTGCAGTAAGCGCGCCGTGCTGGTTCTCCAGAACGACCTGAGTTATGGGGGCCAGCGTCGCTCCTTCACCACAGAAGATGAGGCCTGGAAATCATTTCTGGAGAACCCACTGACGGCTGCCACCAAAGCCATGATGAGCATAAATGGAGACGAGGACAGCGCTGCTGCTCTCGGCCTCCTCTACGACTACTATAAGGTGCAAATCTTAAAGATTACTTTCTTGGGCATGCCGGAAAAGTTTCTCCATCTTTCCGCTGAGCAGCGCAAAATCACACGCAGGGGGGGATTAGTTACACAGTTCTACCTATACGTTCGCTGCCTATATGATCCTCATTCATGGTGACATCCAGCCATTAAGTAACATCTGTGAGGCAGACGCCATGCCATGTAACTGATATATGCTGACTATAGACAGCAGGATGACCTGTGCTGTTGGATGTGATGTGGTCAGATGCTGAGCGGCTGTGTTTACCTTCGCATACAGGTGCCCAGGGAAAAGAGAACAATAAACCAGCCCAAGACAGATGCACTGGTCTCTGATGTGGATCCCAACAAAAGGTGAGCGGCGGTCCTTTTCCTAATACCGCCCCCTCCTATGAAAAAAAAAAAAATGAAAGCAGAGCGGAGGGCAATGAGACGAAAAGAATAGGGAGAATTTTTTGAATTTTAAATTCTGTTTGCACACACCTTTATCCTTGAGGCGGGGGGAGCACCGGCTTCCTCCACAGCGTCAAACAATGAGCCGTTTTTAGTTTAAACATAATTTAGTGGGTTTGTTTTCCCAAGGTTTTACTAACATCCTTAATCTCTAATAAAAAATTATGCTTCAAAGGAATTTAAGTGTAGTGTGGGAAAATTGGTTAAAACATTAATCCACGGGAATCTGCATCTCCAAAACCCAAGTTTTGCCTATCAAACAATAAAATAAAAATATATATATATATATATAATCTGCCCTGAATGTGTGTAGATGTGTCCATGTCAAGGTATATTATTGTCTTGGTCTTTACGTTTAACTGCGAAGTAGCTTTGAAAGCATATATTTGAACGTTATGATGATTTATATCAGATAAAAGTAACTGAATTTCTTTGTTTCAGGCACCAGAACCAGGCTGGACACTCCATAGTTCCTCACCAGGAAGCCGGCATGGAGAACAGGATCCAGGTCCTCAAAGCGCCCTTCAACATCCTTCAACTGGCCCAGGACAAGAGGGCCCATTTCAACTCACCAGGTTTGTTCACACTCAGTAACACGAACAGACAAAGGCGGTTCATTAGTAGAAAGCCTGAATGTCAGTTTGCTGAATTTGTTCACTCAGACACTACTGTCACAGTTTCCATTGCGGCTGTGCCAAACTACCAGACCATCAAGACGGAGGTGCCCACCCACGGCTTCTCCGTCACCGTGCCAAACAACTGCGCCGAGAGCGACGGCCACGTCAGCGTCTTTGACCGGCAGCTCACCCACAACGTGGTCCAGTTCAGCCCGAACACTCAGTCCCGCACGCCCCCCGACTCCACCTTCTCCGAGAGTTTCAAGGATGGTTCTCAGGAGGTGAGTGTTTCGATCCCGCTCTTTCTAAACCCTGCTAATGCTCTCCCTGCAACCCCCCTTCTTCTTCTCCTTCGCTTTCCTCTCCTCTCCTCTCTCAGATCTCTCCCATCAGACAATAGGATATTCACCTGATCCCATGGAGCCAGCGGTGGGCTCAGCCTTCCCTGGTTTTATTTGAACATGCCAAAATAGTGGCCAGTGTGTTATTATGCCATTGTCTCACCAACACAATAAAGTGCTGTACTTTTCTCCTACAATAGCCAAAGCCCTTTCTCTCTGCTCTTTCTCTTTTTAACCTGGAGGGGAATTACCTCAGAAAAGAGTAACCCAACAAAACCCCTGTACAGGAGGGGTGGGGGGCAGCAACAGAGCCATGTTTGAACAGAAAACAAAATGGGCACGAAGGGGAAGAATGAATTAATAACACAAACACAAACTGATGGCAGAAAGAAAACTAGGTGGCACCAGATTAATACACTGACCATTACAGGAAGAGACATAAAATCAAAGCAATAAAGTGGATTTATATCCTCTTTCTCCTGTGTCTCACTTCACACGTTGTCTCTGTCTGTTCCCTTTGTGCGCCGCAGGTGTTTTCCTTCCCCGGAGATCTCCCGTTACGCATGTCATCCATGGCGGCCGACGAGTACGCTCATTTCGACACCGTCCCGGGGTAAGTCGCGCTGCCGCCGGCCCGCCGTCCGACTTCCACCTCCATTCAGCGTTTGACACAACGCAGCAGAATGGCTTCATTCATCTCGGCCACAGGGGAGACACCGGATTCCCCGTCCATGTGAAAGACAAGAGTCTGCACACACGGGCGTTATCTGGCCTCGCTCTGATTTTGGGTCACGATTTAGCTGCAGCGGCCAAGTGAAGCCCTTTTAGCTTGAGGCTGCAGTTTTATCTCTGTGTCAAACTAAAAGAAATTTTCTTGGTGTGGAAATCTGTGCCAGATTATCTGAGCATTGCCTAAATCCTGCCTTTATTTCTGTGTATTTTAGGAATAATTTTGAGTACACTCTTGAGGCATCCAAGTCTCTGCGTCAGAAGACAGGTGATGGGACCATGACGTACCTCAACAAGGGCCAGTTCTACCCGATCACCCTCAGGGAGGTTGACAACAAAGGGATACAGCAACCCATCACCAAAGTCAGGGTAAGAAAGACCAACAAAAAAATGACCTGAAACATTATGGATAATAATATCAATGTTACAAGGTATCAAGGTTTCTTTCTTTTCTTTTAGAGTGTAGTGATGGTGGTGTTCGGAGAGGAGAAGTGCAGGGACGACCAGCTGAAACACTGGAAGTACTGGCACTCCAGACAGCACACTGCCAAACAGAGGTGTCTTGACATCGGTAAGATCCGCAAGCTTTTCAGTCGTAACTCTCTCTATGAAATGCAAAGAAACTCCACTGAAATTCTGCAGCATTGACAGTTGAGTCATCGGGGTGTTTAGTTTTGAGAGATTAATCCACCTGCGTCTGGACACTTAAGAGGCTGGTTGAAAGGGCAGCTTAGCGAGAAAAGGTGTGTTGTTTGATTGTCACAGTTCAGTTTTGATGGCGGGGGATTACCGTTAAGTCTGCGACCTTTGCAAATCTCAGCATGTCTCGTCGTCATATCGAATCACCCTTTTCTTAGAGTTTCCTATTCGGTTGTCATTTATTCCCTTACGTCTTAACCGATCCTTAACGTTTTATTTTTTTGGTTGTTTTTTTGTTTTGTCGCTCCAGCTGACTACAAGGAGAGCTTCAACACCATTGCCAACATTGAGGAGATTTCCTACAACGCCATTTCCTTCACCTGGGACACCAACGAGGAGGCCAAGGTAAGCACATTTACTCTCCCACATACAGGTGTCTGACATCCTCTCCCATCGCGTTCATGTAAAAACAAGTTGAGTGTTTAGTTCACAGGGTCACTGGTGATCCAAGGTTTCCGTGTACTTCCTTGTCTTGCAGTCTTAATGCGAGCCTTGAACTTTTCACATCAACACTCTTTAAAACCTTTTAAGCCAAAAATAGACTCTTCTTGTGTGCCTTCATTTGAATTTAACCACCGGCCGGGTTTCAGGTGCTTTTTGTTGCCAATCATCAGCCCCTTTGTCCATTGTGATCCTCCAAAATAGCCGTTAGAGAAGTTAGCGGCTTAAAAAGAGGAGCGAGGATGTCGTCATGTCGCGGCCCCCCTCCTCTTTAGTGTTTACTCGGGTTGCGTAGAGACAAGGAGGTGTGCGCATGAGTTTCCCTGCACTCTGCTCCTACATTCTTGACTGGTCCAACCAGCCTGTCACCCCTATTGTGGTGCTGAATGTTGAAAGGTATTTCTGAACGCCAGACACAGGCAACAAAGAGCGCAGGAATGAGGAAACTCAGCGGGAGGGGCCAGGGGGGGTCACAACGACAAGATCGGACAGTTGGCGGCTAAAATCCTCTTCACTCCACTCCAGTAATTCACTCTAGTCTATATGTCGGCAACACCTGTGCAGCCCTCTGGCTCTGCTCCTGAGACAGAAGACGACTGACAAGCTATAGCAAATAGACACAGTGCGATTCATCCGCAGCACCTCGCGTTTGTTCTCTGTAGGCTACACTTTGCATAAATACAGTCACATGCGCAGACCTCTTTTGCACGCACACACATGCACCAGGATGTGGGTCTAACTGTCTCATGGCTGGAGGCCTGTGTCCATAGGATGTTCATCCTTGTGTGTTTTCGCTCACCGAGTGTGTGTAACCGCCCCGCCACATTGTTTGAGCATCTCCTCAGTGAGGTGTTAGATTTCAAATGAAGCTATGTGTGTGTGTGTACTTGGTTTTCTGTGTACATCTGCCAGGACCAATTTGATATTTATTTAAAGCCTCATCAAGGAAAGTTTCATTTAATCCATTTATTATAAATATATTTAGAATTCATTGTGTTAGCTTAACACAATGAATGACACAGGTGCTTTTTAAAAGATATGCTAATCTCTAGTGATAATCATCAGTTATTTATATGTAAATACAGCAGAAAGAAATGTAACATTAAGTTGTTTTTACATATAAATTGATTTTAATTGAACGTTTTTTTAGTAAATACCAATAGTTTTAATGGTGCGTTGACATGAATTACATGTGTGTGGAAAAATCTCACTAAAATATACATAAATTAGCTAGAATTAGATGAACTGAGGCCTTCCTCACTGACAACAACCTCCATCGTTAAATTTGTCATTGTAGTCACACGACACATGAACGCACACAAATACGTTAAAAAAGAAAAAGATAAAATTCTCGGTATCAGTGAGGGCCTGTGGCTTGTACCCTCCTTTGGCTGTTTCCAGTCCTTCTCTTTTAATTGTGTGTTTTGTTGACACAATGGTAACCTGTTTTCAGTACAAGCATCAGGAAGACAAAGGGAAAGAAAATGAGCATGTGTTTGCTGAAGTCGACCAGAAGAGGGCAGCACAGATCACTGAGACCTGGGCTGACATGCACCTGCTGCAGAAAAGCCCTCAGTGAATGTTAAAACAAACTTAACAAAACTGATGGGAATTTAACCACCTGAGACTTTTGAGAACTGTCTTTGCCTGCGCCTGCCTTCATCCTCCGTCCTCTCTCCCTCCTGCAGATCTTCATCTCCGTCAACTGTCTGAGCACGGACTTCTCCTCTCAGAAAGGGGTGAAGGGTCTCCCCCTGAACCTGCAGATCGACACGTACAGCTACAACAACCGTAGCAACAAGCCCATCCACCGCGCCTACTGCCAGATCAAAGTCTTCTGTGACAAGGGTGCGGAGAGGAAGATCCGAGACGAGGAGAGGAAGCAGTCCCGCCGGAAAGGGAAGGTCGTCGATCACAACAGTGGAGTGCCCTGTGAGTCTCTTTTAAGTCACATGATGTGCACAAGCAAAGAGACTACTGTTAACTGGTCGCCTCTCCCTGATTCCCATCAGTCACAGAATAATAAGTAACAAAACAACACAGCTAAGGAGACAAGTTAAGACATGAGTGCTCCATAAAAACTGAAATAAATTACACCCATAAATATTTTTATAGAACCGAGGTCAAAGGTCAAATGACTACTGACAACTTTAAACCTGCTGCCAGTTAGCTGCTCAAAGCCGCACGGTGCATTTTAGCTTGTTTCAGCAATTGTTTTGGTTTCAGAGCCTAAACTTCACTGTTACGATTCAGCCTCACTGCTCATGTCCATGTCTTTTCCAGCGCAGTAGGTGCTTTGCTGGACACTATCTGCCCAGCACGAGACATCCAATTGGCAAAGTTAGCAACTAGCACAAATTCCGTGGACACTGAAACAGAGCCAGGAGTGAATATTGAACTTGCATTGCCTAGGAAACACAACGCTCTGTTTGCTGAAGTGTAGCTGCTCCAAATGGCAGATTTTAGGACTTTGTCCTCATGCACGAGACAGATACTTATCAAGCTGCTCTGCGTCTTCTCCTCCCAGATGCAGATGTGAAGCTACCCATCCTCCAGAAACGCAACGATATGACCATCTTCAAGATGATGACCGACCTTGAGACCCAGCCGGTCCTTTTCATCCCTGACATTCACTTCTCTACCTTCCAGCGCCACGTGAGTGCAAACTACACACACACACACAAAAAAACAACAGTGCTGTTTAAGTAAGCTGTGAATGACCTTCCTCCTATGCCATTTCCAAACATGAACACGCTTTCTGGTGGTTTTATGTACCAGTTGGAGTATCTTAGGTGGTCCATAAACAGTTTGTTTATCAGCTTCCACCCACTCATCTGCCAGCTGGGTCGAGGTGACCTGCCTGCTTGCTAGTTGGCAGGAACACAGAGTTCTGGTTTCAGGCTTTGATAGGAATCCTACAAAATGATGGCTTGGTTTCAGGCTGCTTACTCATATTATGAATCATTTACCAGCGACTCAAAACAACCCAGGGGGTTCAGAACATGGCACCTGTACTTGCACCTTAATTTATGTGTGCATGTGCTCGAGGCAAAGGGGATCAAGTAGAGTGCCTAGATGCATAAATAGAGTGTTATGATGCTGAGTTGTAGGTACACTATGTTGCAAAAAGGAGGTGTCCAGAGTTACACATAAGGACAGAAAAGAAGCAGTTTGTCAGCTTTTTATGAAACGATGAAACACATTTTCACCTAAAATGGACTCTGAGCTTCGCTTCGTCCCTGCAGAATAAACCCGTCACATGGCACTTACATGTGTTTATGTGCACATCTGACCCCTGCATGCACTAGTCTTTTGAGAACATTCAATTTATCATGTCACATTTACAATGAGCTGCTTTACTTACCGTAAAAAAGAATAGTCAACATCTAAAAGGCTTTTTGCCCATTGAGAAACTTGACTACTTGTGAGCTTTGAGCGCCCCCTGCTGGACGAGCCATGAGCAGCCCCGGCTGAGCGCAAGTTATAAAATGTTCTCTTTCTGTCTCGCCAAGTTTGCCCTGCTGCCAGCGGGGCAGAGGGAGGAACAGGGGGGTTATTTTTGGTGATGCCAATGACACTGAACTTTACTGACCCCCCTACTATCAGTTTCTGATAAAACTCTGGGTTTACTGACTTTCCTCTCAGAATAGAATTCTATTAACAGTCTGCAGTCGATACGGGACAGGACAATACACAGCAGGATGAAAGACAGCTTTACAAGTATTTTTTTTAAAAAGTTCTAGCCATTTTGATCATTTTATTCAAGTAAAAATGCCAAATATCTGTTGGTTACAGACAGAAATGAGCATATGCTCAGTCATTTTATCACAAATAAATTATTGTTCGTTATTAGAAGACACACAAGACATTAGATGTTGATTATTTATCCTAGGTATGGGAAATTTCCTTGTCACAGTAGTGTGAAATTTGGAAAAAACATATTCAAAAAAATAACACTGAAAAATATGTAGCGAAAAATAGAAATATAAAGACATTTTGTGTATACAGTGTGGTGGCGGAAACTTTACAATTGAATAACTGCTGAAACTCTAAAACTATAAGAGAGTGAGGTAGTGGTTTGTGCAACATAAGGCGGTGTGAAAAGCAGATTTATTTGTGTAGAAAAAAGGCCAAAGCCAAGTCTAGTGTGTGGGTTTATGTTGACTCAGGCTGGTGTTGTGCAGCTTGAAGAACAAGTCAATTCAAAGACATTAGCTTACATTTTCTACTATTTTCTGATCCTTTTTAGACAAACTCATTTTTTTTTAATTAATAAGTAACAAAAACTATTTGTTGCTGTGTTTTAAAGCTTTCTGTTCCTCATTTGTAAATTAACACAAAGTCTGACCATATTTGTTTCGATACTTTATAATCGTGTGAAGCGCAAAACGAAGCACATGCGTTGGTGTCAGAGTCCAGATGTGTAACTCCAGCTGTACAGACTTTGCTCTGCATATATGCATATACAGCTGAAGAGCCGGTTCGTGTTGACCAGTCTCAGTTCTCTGCGATAAAGGAGAAATAAATGGGTCAACACAGGAAACCATTTGGACTTGGATGTTGACTTTGCCTTTGACCCAGTTGACTGATTTAGCCGCCGACACGGGGGGCTACGAGTGCAGGCATATCGGCGGCAGGATAAAAATCTTATATAAGCACGCTTTAATGTCAGACGTCATCGTAAATATGTGATAGCCCATCAATAAACATCTATAACAGACACTAATAAAAGTCAAGAGTCATCTGTGACGCTGTGTGGTGATCATCGCTAACTTTTCTGGTCCATTTAAGTGAATTTCCTCTCCTTTCTTTCTTTTGCAGCCTTTCTCCACAGAAGATGGAGAAGACAGGTCAGTTCACTGAGGCTCTGATTTCACACTTTCTGGTAGTTTTGAATTGACAGACAACCTTTGGCACCTTCCTAGAAGCACCCAGCGATGCAGATGCTGTTTCTAGGAAATGCTTATGGGCTTTCGTGTCATGTGTTTTGTGTGTGCCGCCAAAGATTTATAGCTGATTGTTAAGGCCATTAAATGGTGATTTGTGTGTGTGTCCACTGCAGCTCAGGCATGAAGAGATTACCCTTCAGTGATGATGAGTTCGTTACACCCCCAAACAAGATGGCAAGACTGGAGGAACCGAAGAAAGGTACAAAACAGTGCGAGCGTCGCTGTGCATCCGTGACATGCTCATGTGTCGATCAGGGGCCTTTGAGTGCTGCTCTTCTCTGGGGCTAAAACACTGCGTTAAAGTCTGTGCACATACGTGTGTGTTTTCTATGGTTGGGCCCCGAAGCTCCCCACACACACACGCACACACTTGCTGGGCCATGTGATTTTTTCAGGTCTTTCAAAACACATACACGTGCCTGAGGCCTCGACAAACCCAACAACATACCACTGATCACTCCATGCTCACATACATGCAAACAAGCCCGTGCCCTTTACCCTACATCCTGTTCCTGCACGTACAAAAGGCTTTTACTCTAATAATAAACAACTTAATGCGTGTTTTAAAATGTATTTTTTAACAGCCTGAATCTTGATATTTAAGAGAAAAAAAGTTTCATTTTGATTTGTCAGTTTAAAAAGCAAAGCAAGATTATGTAAGGCTAATGATGAGGTGTGTACACGAGCAGTCAGTCCTGAGAAATATTTTTTACAAGATCATTTTAATTTTAATTGAAAATGTTTCCACAAATTTACTTTTATTTTGCGGTTTCGCAATCTGACACTTGACCTCCAGGGCCCTCTAAGACCTTCTCTACACTGCCGCTACTAAATATTTTGGCATTTTCAGATTCAGTTTGGCAAATCTGTCGTAAACTGGACACAAACCCCATTCCAATCAGACGCACCACAGTCCGGACAGTCGGATTTCAAAGCGTCTTTGGCGTCACTCACAATGTGACTCATGAACATAAGGTCAAATCCAGAATGCTGAGCAGAATTCACGCCGCTACTAGCGGAGCACTATGGCGGGGGGCGACATGAGGATAAAGAGGTCAAAATAAACTGCTGGCACACTAGGGAGAGCTTCTGGCAAAGCTGCTTGCTGACGTCTACTGACGCCATTACCGCAACGAGCAATTCAGATATGTTGATGATGTCTGGACACATTAATACCCTCGAGTCACATGCAAATTACAGCGCATCCGTGTGATACGGTTTGAGAAATCTGATTCAAAGGAAGTTTAAACAAACCATAAAACGTCTGAGCGTCTTACCAGATGTGACTACAACTTCAGGGGTTACAAGTCAAAAGAAAAGCTGTAATACTTAAGTGATAGTCGATCTGCTTCAGTTAGTTCAAGTGTCTTTCATAAATGTGTTCAGTTTAAGGCTCATATGAAGTTTTATAAGTTCTCATGTTTTTGGATCGTATTTATGTCTTGGTGAATCCGAAAATTGTTCAGATCCACTCGTGTTCAGTAGCTGCTGCAGTCCACAGTGTTCCACGTCAGATACGGCCTACACACACTACAGCAGTGTGAGGCAGAGCGTGGACCTTGCATGGTCGCTTATCTCACTGGCCCACCCCTTACTTGGCGCTTGTTCATACTACAGAGGTGGATCAAACTAGTGAAAACTCCTCTGCACATCTTTAAAAGGAAGCCTGCTCGAAAACAAGCAGCATTTCCCATATTTAGAGGACACAAGTCTGATTTCTGTGCAACAGGTTGGAAACAATATAACATCAGAATGTGGTCTATTTAAAGATGACCGAGTGTAGTGAATGAGAGGTGGGTCTGTTTGTATACGTCGCCTTGTGCAACCACACCAGCGTCATATGATCAATGCACATTCTAGGTGAACGCTGTCCAGGCTCTGTGCCACCTGGAACAAAGCCCATGCATCTCAAGTATTTAGGTAAAATGACTTGCAGTGTTGTGTTTGTAGCTGTAAGTCTACTAATAGATCAAACGTACTACGTGTGTGTGTATATATATAAATGTACATGAGCTTGAGCTTGCTGTGAAAGTTAGATGGAAATACAATAAAGTCACAAATCCACGAGACAAAGTGGCTGAGGAGCAGTCTGGTCTGACGCAAAGAAAAGCTTTTATGACTTTTTTTAGTCTGAGGTGGGATTCGTGTTTGGGGTAAGTCCACGAACGTATGTGCTTTGCTTTGACACCCGTCCTCTCTTTCTTCTCACCACACAGTCCTGCTGTACGTGCGCAAGGAAACAGAGGAGGTGTTTGATGCCCTCATGCTGAAGAATCCCACGCTGAAAGGCCTGGTGGAAGCTGTAAGTTGTTTCCTATTGCTTGGATTGATATTGTCCTACTGTATTGTGTCTGAGCGGCTATGGGATCCATGACAGGACCCAAAGGAGAGGATTGGGGGGGGGGGGGGGGCTTATGGGGACACATGGGGGTGATTAAATCAAGGTTCTTGGAAATAAGAAATAAGACATCTTGGCAAGAAAACATGGGAGCAGGAGGTCTCAATTTAGGGTTCATACAGTTTAAAAATACTAGAACACAAGGGTCTGGTGAATTGATGACATGTAAGAGGTGATTCACACAAGCTACTGTCAAGGTTTGCAGGATAAAGGGGTTAGAGGCAGGAGTAGGCAAAAAAATGAATTTAATTAAACCAAAACTAACACAAGGTACTGCATAAGGCAGGAAACCTAAAAATCAAAACCTTCAAAAAAGTCAAGAACATAACAGGACAAGACTAGAGCCTGAAAACACAGGGAACGCAGAGAAACAGTATGACACGACAGAGGACAAAGGGAAAAGCAGGACCATATATAGACAAGGGCAGAGGAGACACAGGTGAAGACAATCAGGGCGGGGCAGACCATTACAGAGGTGGGAAATCACAGGACAGGAAACAAGGAAAAACTTACCAAAATAAAACAGGAAGCTCAAAAACCATTCATCTCCTTACTTTCCGCTAACTATTTCTTTGTTTCTTTCAAGCTCTATGTCAGCCATTTGTTTATTGCTTTTCATGCATGTTTTTAAAATGTTAATTTGGATTTTTTTTGCATCAGATTTCAGAGAAGTACGAGCTGCCTTTGGATAAGGTCGGAAAGGTCTACAAGAAGTGCAAGAAAGGGTGAGTGTCTGTCGTTTAAGTTCTCACGAAAATCAATAATCAAGTACAAAATAAAGACATGTAATCTTCTTACATTTGCATGAGGCATTCTGTGTTGTCCGTTGGGTTTGCTAGATTGATTGACTTCCGATAGGCAAATTAATCTATGGAGGAATTTATCCTACCTTCAGAATGTAAATAACAAGGATGTCAATCAGATAATGTGGGTTTTATCGGATGCACGATTGGCGCTTTCCACTTACAGGGAGGTCAGGCAGTGTAATCCCAATGGGCAATCATCACTCTGGGTGTCATACTTGGTCATTTGCGAGTTAATTGGACAATCAAACTCGCTGCTGTGATGAGCCAATCATGAGCTGTGAGAGCAGGATTGATTGGCATCACATGTAATCTGAAAATAGAAGTTAAACTGTGCTGTGATGACATTTGCATAATGAGAGACAAGTTTTGCTGTAAGCCAACCAGCTGTTGGCTTTAGCTTAATTTATAAACTATAGAATACTTTCTTTGGGAGGAGAAAACAAGACTTTAACGCACCATTATCTTCTCTATTGACAGTATTCTAGTCCACATGGACGACAACATCATCAAACACTACTCCAACGAGGACACCTTCCAGATCAGCATGGAGGAGCAGGGCGGCATGTACAAACTCACCCTCACCGAAATCTGACCGGAGGAAGGAGAGGGATAAATCCTGAACAGGGGAGGACAACTGGAGTCTTCAGGTTTACGCTTCCAGCTATGCAGTGATTACGGACTCGATCTGAAACTTAAATCACGTTGTCTCTGTGCCACATCAAACAGATTTCTTTTAAATTTTCAGTCCTAAAAGCGGTATTTACTGCAAAAGCTCTTAACAGACAACAACGTTGGCTAGAGATATAAGTTATACATTTTTTTTCTTTTTTCTTTTTGGACTCGTTCTGATTTTGTGCACAGCGACGAGTGAGGATCGACCACCAAGACACTGTTCTTTAACATTCGCGCCTACTTTTGTAAATTTTTGCCCAGATTTGCAGAGCAGTTGCAGCGCTGCTATACCTCATGCTACGCAAGCGGCGGCCTTCGTTCATTCAGTCACGTGTTTGAATTTTATCAGGAGAAACAGCTTCCCCCCCCTGTCTTTGCCATAGCACTGATGATTGCAATCTGTATAAGTTGGCCGCACAAAGCGACGAAAGCAAATTGTTTGATGAAGCCCCAGTGGCTCAGTGTATTAATACTAAATGAAACATGGCAGTATTTAGTGTGTAAAACCGACACATAATTAGAGTAGAATACTGTAAATGTTTGTATTTTTTAGCATAGTATCCTTTTTTTTTCTTTTTTTTGTGAATGACGTGGCTTTAGCAATGTTTTTTCCTCAGATCAATTTAAATGACGGCCTCTCTGTAAGTATTACACGGTTGCTAAATATATTGATAATATTGCTAAAGACCCAGCTACCCTTGCCCCCGTAGAGTAGTTTTCTGAATGTCGAGTGAAATAGGTCAGTGCTGTCCTGGAAGTGCAATACGATGTTTAAGTTCAGACACGTTCAGAAAAGAAATTCCCAGTTCAATTGCCATAAATACAGTATAGAACACATATAAACAGATTTTCTAAAGGGAAATGTTGTATATATCAGCTGAAAAAAAAGGATCAATGTGATGATCCCTCTTTTCTATCTCAGTACTTATTGTGTACATATTTATTAAGAGGATGTGGGCTTTTTTTTTAAACCATATATAACCAAATATCTATTAATCCTATTAATATAATGTTTTTTTTTCTCCTTTTATATGAAGTTATTCTAACATTACATGTCAAGGGACAGAAAGTTAACACATTTTGAATTTTTGTTTTGTAAAGGATTTGATGCTCAAAGTGTCCAATAAAAGCTCTCTAACGGCCGATGCCCCTTGTCCTTTGACTTTGTTCCTGTTGAACCGTGAACTCTTTGAGATGCAGACGGATTTAATTAAATAACTGTAGGTGCGTTTCGGTGGTTGAGGTGTCGACCGGCGGCACAGATTAGATTGGCCGCGTGTGTCCACGGGAACAGATGTCTGGGCATCAGCTCTAACCCTGTACACAGGAAACGGGGCATCATGACAGGACGGCCTGGTCCAAGAGAAGCTGCTCGGTTGGAAAACCTGGCCATAAATTCCTCCATTCAGCGTTTGATTGTACAAGTTTCTGCGGTTTGGTATTAGTTCTCCAATCCGGATTACTTGTATGACCAAGTTATTTAGCTTCTAATGTTGTATCAGTGTTTTGTACAACACAAAACATGCATTAATTGTTCACTACTTTGGTTTATGACCAGGTAAATATGAAACCAATAGTGGTAATCAACAAATATTAGCATGCTAACATGCTGAACATTCAGTGTGACCATGTTAGCATGAAGCATAGCTGTGTGTAGATGCAGACTCCTACTCCTAGCACTGCCCGCGACATCATTTTGCAGGGTCGGGCAGTAAAAAATTAACCAATTTATGAATCAAAAAGATTTCTGTCGGTCTAATTTATAGGAATGGCACTTTTATTTGTTGATCTGGCCATCTGTTGTGTCCTTTTACAGACGATGTTCCTTTATGTATCGTCTCATAATACATCTGCGTATCTGTGGCTGCAGTCTGACAGCTCTGCAGTCATAAAAGATGACACTCCCGATGGGTTCAGGTGTGCAGGTACGTGCGGGGAAGAGGGCCTCATTTAGTTATAATTTAACCAACCAGTCATGCCACTGTTGTCACACTGCCTCGCTGCCGTGCTTTAAAGTGTCACCTGCCATCTGTTCTCTTCCCGTCTACTGTCTCACTCCCTCTCACGGCTCTTTCGCTCAGTTTTCTTTTTCTTGAGATGTCCTCATTTAAACTCACAGTTGGTGTTGTGATACAGCTTCTGTTCAACAGTTTGTGGTGAGGACAGGAAACTGGTCGGGCACACAGCGCAGTTCTTATGTTTATTCATAAGGATTTGATTGGGTGGAATTTAATTCTTTCCATTCACAGATATGATCTAAGACTGAAATCATTTTGATTTAAGTGTGGATTCAAGCCCATTTTGTATTTGGGTACAGTGCTTTAATCATTGCAATGATGACAATTATTGCTTTAAAGTCTGTCATGCTGCCTCGATGATTTGTTTTTCTCACGTTTTTCTTCTGTGCTATGATTTTTTTTATGGGTGGAACTGTTTTCTTTTCTGTTCAGAGACTTGGATTTATTTATTTTATTTATTTTTTGATGACGACCCAGCCGACTGTCTGACACATTGAAAAACAACAGATTACGTTTCTTTTCTTTTTTACACAAATAAAACCGTCAGATATCACTGAACCCAGGTTGACTCATAATGTTGCTGCTTCTCTCATATTCGTCTCAGTGCAACTAGCTGATGTTTAAAATGGAAAATTTGGTCTAGACACCAAGTGCATTTGTCGCTGCTCAAACATTAAACCCTTAAACTCAAAGGGAAAAACGTTCAATAAGTCTCCATCCAGTCTCCATCTGTGCGTGAAAGCAGCACATAACATCTTCCTAACTACTGGTGGGTAATGTTAAAAACACGTCAGAGAATAAGTCATTTACAGACATAAAATGGACCACAAGTATGGTTTAATGTACTTTATATGAGCTCTGAAAGTGTACAGTACATCTTTCATTGATTAGCGTTAAGCAAGCCACCAGGAGAGAAACATCGTCCCCACAGCACAGCCAGACGCCTAGACAGAACATCATAGCATTGTTTAACGATAACACGGAGCCTTGATCATTAGGCACCACACATCTCCAGACCATCTCCAGGGAAGCTCCTCCAGGGAGCCCTCAAGCCTGCCTCCTGTTCCCCATGTTGCCAGGACAACAGACAGCGAGCTAGCAGCACACGAGTCAGTCTCTCATAGCAACAGATTGGCTTTAGAGCCTCACTCTGACCAATCAGGAGGCAGGCGCTCGAAGCGAAATCCCTGTTGTTGCTCCGTTCGCATGTGTAGGAGGAGGAGGAGAGGAGGAGGAGAGGAGGTGGAGTCACGTGTCGTGCGGTTCACAAAGCATCCTTCAGTTGACTTTAAGAGTCGGCTCCTACTACGGGTCAGCCGTGGATTGTTGTTGAACATACACAACAAAACAATTTCATCAGAAGCAGGAAATGAGGGCTGTTCCCTCATTCCTGACAGACATAGTGGCTGTGCACCTGTTCCACTCAACTTGATGATAATCAGAGATCGATAACACAAACTGTGACAAAAGGAGAAATTCTACTGTGTGATAAAGTAGAAGTGATGTATTCAAAATCCTACTTAAGGATGACCCATTTCAGAATCTATGTATCAGATATAGTATATCAGAACATATTACTGAGTTGAATCATTGATTCATTCATTTTAATGCTTATTTAACTATTTTACCTACTGTTGGATATCTAATCTATAATAATACATTTCTCCTATGATATATATTTTATACCAACTAGGTCATTCAATAATAATTAAAGCTTTAAAAGTACTGAAGTAAAATACACCAAAATTGTACAAATAATACAGTAGTTGAGTAAATGTACTTAGTTAAATGCCTAAAAGCTGAATATTAACTCTTTATTCTTTAACTTTGCTGTTAATTCAGGAGGTGACGAGATGAGCATGAATTTTTAAGAGATTAAATTGTTGATGATTCTTTGATTACATTATCCTCCATGCAAACGCAATACAAAATAAGACATAGCCGTTCAGAAACCAGGGTAGTTCAGCAGTCGCCGTGTTTGTTTGTTTTACATAACGTGGCCTATATAGACGTCATGCGTGTACAACAGTAATATGTTGAATTTGTACGGGTTTCGGATAATTCATACTTAAAACAGGACACAGTAAGAGGTTACTTCCTATTAGTCCTTTTGTTTAATCCAATGAATGGAGGAAAGAAGGGAGAAAGATTCCTCCTTTAGAAGTTTACTCCACCCCTGGGATGCCTTTACTAGCTGTGTCCTTTCACCCAGATGCCAGTTTGTAGAGATAGTTGGGAGGAGCGACTGACAGCCGGTGTTTAACACGAGTACGTGTCAGCTCGCAAAACATCCGGAGTATCTGAATATTAGCATCGGCGTCATGGAAGACAATATCAAACAACACAAGGCCTTCAAAAAAGTAATAATGCAACTGTGAATGTAATTCCGAGGTGTAAGGGCCAGGCGTTGCAACATCGTCCTCAACAGCGATCAGCAAAATTATCTTGGCTCCGTATTGCGTCAAAACAAAAAAATGTAAACCAGAGAGCAGAGAGAAAGAACTGTATTCAAAAAACAAATTTTTGGGACGCGTGACGTAAACTGCCTCAGGAGATCATATCTGCAGCCTTTTGCAGAGGGACCAAATTTAAGTCAGATTGTGAATGTAAAACCATTAAAATGTATTTGTTTTTAGATGAGACACATGTGGAAGTAACCCTCGTGTCTTTATGAGACTGCCTATGGCTGACTGTCAGGGCCCTGGGGCTGTTAGTGAAGAGTAGTTCTGGTGATATATTTAACCTCGCCGGGGCAACTCCCCCCTGACTACACTCCTGGAGTTCCTGAGGTGGGGGAGTCAACTGGACTGGGGAGGTGTGCATGCAGAGGAGGCCCAGATAGGGCCAGCGTAACCTTTCCTCCAGATTCCCTAACTAAGATGAAGTGAACTGCCCCACTTATATTACAAACAGGCTGCCTGTCATGCCTGCATGCTAACTCGTTTTTCCACGTAGCTCCTCCTTCTTCCCCTTGCTTCTCGCTAACAGCTGGCACTGAAACTGCATTGCCACAGCTTCAAGCACTCGCTGCTCCCTGAGGTCATGCTTACGTGAGTCCTACTGAGGCACGGCCTTCCTCAGCAGCCTTGCACAGCCAGGTCTGGGCCAACACACCTGCTGCAGGCAAGCTGGAAACATACACAAGTTTAAGAATGAAAAACAGTGCGATCAGGTATATAAGGAGGAGAGCCCAGAAACTTAACATTGAATAGCACAGGCCTGTGCTCAGGAAAGTGACATTCGGCTTATCATTATTACCTTAACTTCTTTCAGCTATATTTAGTCATGTTGAGTAACATATGTATCTGAAAGCACAAAATATGTGCCCTTTATATCATAGCTACCAGCAGTATACTGAAACTCCTGACACTTTCTTTTCATTTCCTTTGTCCAAATGCAGTTGGTGATGTAACAGTATATGTAGGTCAAAACCAATCTGGATTCTCTGAGATGTGCTGTTGGGAAGGAGTTCATATAAAAGTTAAGACAAAAGGCTGCAGACAAAAGATCCCAACATCCAGCGACATGCACGTGAAGCTAAAGTGAATATATTTAGTATTAGAAGGATAAAGCGCAATATGCTTCTCTGAGTATACTGTACGATTAACAATGCAGTGCACATGAAGACTTAACTATGGGACATACTTTATTTTTAAGGCTTTTTTAAGGCTATTTTACAGCTTTATTTTAAGGCTGATGATGTAACGGAAGTCACAAGTGGGTGAAAGGTCAGAGACATTGAAGATTAATTTGTTAATATTGGTTTACTTAGTGACCTGGTTTTACTGTGAAAAGGCAATAAATACTAAAGCATTGTGGTGAACACATTGTCTTGCGGTAACACAGATTAAAGGTTACACAGATGATACTGATAAAACCTAAGTATTTTAGGGCTTAGTAGTCAAGTGACATTGCGTTTGTGTTATAAAATGTAAAAGATACGACTGTTAAGAACTTGTTTGTCGGCCTTTTTCCCCGAGAATTTTGTACAAACAACTCCAAAATAACAAGACAGAAACCCGCGCTTAGCCTTGCTCTGGCGTTGCATTCACGCATTGTGGGAAAGGTGGTACAAACGAGTGTCAGGTTGACTGCACAGCTTAAAACAACCTTTGAACTTCGATTTTACATTTAGTTAAAAGTTATATGCGGTCACAGCCAATAAAATATTTATTAGTTTTAATAGCCTAAAACCCAATTAAAGCTTGTAAGCGTTTACTAATATATATAATATTATCATCAAAACCATGCACTTTGACTAGACATTTTGGCAATCATAAAATTTTAATATTTTAAAATGATGTGTAACTGCACAGAGTATTCACAAACTGTGTCTACATAATCAAACTTCCAATGCAGCTGTTGGTGTTATATACAAAATCCTCCAAAATCTTAAAATACTATTAATTTTTTTTTTAAATGTATAATATAATAAAATAATAAATAATATAATAGGTTGCATGTAATCACGGCATTATAAATTGCATACATATACAAATATATATATATATATAGGGGGGAAAAACAGCGTATTTTGTCCTGTTAACTATTCAATTAATTAAACTGGTAATTTTATGTCATGTAAACATTGCAGTGGATGTTTGAGCCGGCAAAATAAACAGAGTAGAGAAACTCTAAATCACAACATAGTCTTGATTCTGAATTTCCAGAAACTTTGGTAGAGATTTCTGTTAAAATAAAACTATTTCTCTATCAGTTTTATTTCGCTTTTAAATTTTTACTATCTGGCTTAAGAATAGATCCCTTTCGGTATTCCTTACGAGGTACATGTTGTTTAAATTATACGTTTATTTTATGTTTTGCTCGTAAAATGTTCCATTGAGCTGTTACGTCGTCTCTCATCGGGTTATTGTCGCAGCCCGTAAACGCAGCATAGACTGAATCGACCTTTTGCCTAGTTTAGCGGACGACAGTTCATCGGGTTTACTCTGACACCGCTGACTCTCGAGGCCACGCCCACCAACGGCCACGCACCCTATTTCCTCCAACCGTCATGCGAGCACGCACTGTTCACGCGCTCCCTGCTTCCTTATTGGCTGACGTTCCGCACACACTTGATTGTGATTGGCCGAGTGTTGCCACCCGCCGGTGCGTGTTGTGAGTTTTGTTTTTCTTTTTTTTTTTCCTTTTCCCTCCTCCCCATGTTTTACACACACAGCTGAGAGAAAAGGGAGCCAGTCAGAGAAAAAGACGACCTCAACCCTTCCACAGCAGCATTGGCAACCGCCGTCTCTTTGTTCTATACTGGCTTTGACAACAAAAACGTGATATTTAAACATTTTACTCCTCAATGCCATCGCGGAAATTCACAGAGATGGACTCGCACGGGGTAAGAGATTTCTTTTTAACAGTTTAGCCTGAACGCAACATTTATTCCGCGTTTTCTTTTTTCAGCCCCTTCATAGACACTTGTTTACTGACTGCTGTGACATTACAGGCTAAATTTATTTTTGTTAATTATAATTTTTATTTCTTATTCTTAATGCTGTCACGTCAATTGCACTAAATGTAAACACGGGTTTTAATCAAATATTGATTTAGGAAAATGTTGTTTTATTGTGTCCTTAAAAGGTAACGACCTCTGTATATGTTTAAGTATTAAAACAAGTAATTTAAACGTGCACTTAAAAATGTCAGTGAGCTGTTGTTGTTAATCTAGATGCATTTCTGTAGAGCATCAGTAACATGCATTGTTTATTCTTAATATGTATAACAAATAATAAAGTTGTAACGTAATAAGCCTACTTCCTGATGCAAACCCGCTTTATGGGGATTTCACATGGCTCATCTCAGCAGCACGTCACTGTTTGGTCTATATTTGGGAAGGGGAGGTGTCCTGGCTTCGGGCCACAGGCAGTGCATGCTGGGCCAGGGTGTAGTCACCAACACCTCCTCCTTCCCCTCATTGGCAGCATCATGCAGTTTGGCCCGGGAACTTCAGATACAGGAACAGTGACTGAGCAGCCCATAACTGGAAATAGATCTTGTTTTTCACAGTTAGAACAGTCAGCGTCCTTTTGTCCACCATACCAGAGCGAAAGCAGAATCAACACCAAGGAGTTGATTGCGGTGTGTAATTTTCCTGTTTTTTTTTTTCCTTCTTCTTCTTCTTAGACTGAATATATGGAAAATTGTGGGTCTTACGTGAAGAGGAGGAGACATGATAGTGAGCAGTCCGTCTGTAGTGGAACCAGCAGCTGTTCCCCCGGCCTGGAGTACACTGACCTGGAGGCAGCTGAAGCTCTGGTGTGTATGAGCTCATGGGGCCAGACTCTCTTCCTCAGCAGCAACAAGACGAACCCCAAACCTAGGCCTCTCACCCCGGCCTCGGACTCCTGCGACTCCCTGCCATCTGAACTCCCAGAGCCCCCGAAGGACTTTGTGTCCCTCTCCTCTCTGGTAAGACGCTTATCATACCGTACTAGCATCAAACAGTCACTAATATGCATTCTAGTTTTGCCACATTAAGAGATATCTAGTGTTTAATTGGTAAACACATTCCCGTGTTTGCATTGAACCTGTTGACCTTTTCATGAGAACGTGTCAAGATAAGTGTGTTAGAGTGCTTTATGACATAAGAGTATGGCAGCTAAGAGGTGCTGCAGCGAGAAAAAGCTTGATACAGTAAGGTGGTTGACCTTGGGACAACTCCTACTTGCAGGTGCAGGGTCATAAAAATCACAGTTTACAACTCGGAGTGATCCTTATTATTACCACCTGGGATACTTATCTCTGCAAACACAAGACCTTTTAAATGTAGAGAAACACGCTGTTTTATTGTGGTGGTACTAGGATACGCTTTAACTCCTCAATCTTCTCTTTCCAGTGTATGACCCCCCCTCACAGTCCCAGCTTTGTTGAGACCCAGTCAAGCGTTACGACCCAGTTGATCTCCAACCTGGTTACGTCCGCACAGCGCTGTGGGTCCGGGCTACACCAACCTGCCCTGGCACCTATTGCTGAAAAGACAACCACCCTCCCACCTGCACCGCAGCCCTGCAGAGCCATGGCGACCAGCGTCATCCGCCACACCGCAGACAGAAACCTCTGCCAACAACACATTCCAATGGCCCCCAATCCTGAGAAGACTAGAGACACAGTAACGGTTACAATGGTCTGCCAGCAGCAGCAACGGCAGCAGCAATGCATTACAAACACTGAGCTGATAACCACACCTCCATCTCCTCCTGCTTCTCTCTTACCCCCCAAAACAGAGCAGCCAGCTAGCCCCTCAAAACCCTGTTTGGACAGTGTCTCCACCCCCACTCTTGTCAACATCCAACCACAAAGTAGCCCACCCACTCCGCCTGTTCCCACAACCCTGTCCCCTCCTCCGGTCACCAGCCCTCAAATCATCTGCCAGATGTTCCCCGTCAGCAGCCAATCAGGTATAATCTCAGCGTTCATCCCCAGTGCGGTTCAGACATCCGGTGCTGGAATTCGGACTGCCACCGCACCCATCCTCCCCCAGCCCACCTCAGCTAACGGCACCCCTGTCCAGCAGTCCCTCATTGTGGGCTCAGCGGTGCCACAGGGCACGGTGATGCTGGTTCTCCCTCAGACCTCAGTCTCTCAGGCCCCTCACTGCTCTCAGACTGTCATGACCCTGGGCAACACCAAGCTGCTACCTCTGGCCCCAGCCCCTGTGTATGTGCCAGCCGGACCCAGTGGCAGCACAGCGACCACAAAGATGGACTTTTCTCGAAGGAGAAATTATGTCTGCAACTTCCCAGGCTGCAGGAAGACATACTTCAAGAGCTCACACCTCAAGGCTCACCTTCGAACACACACAGGTGAGGGCTCACCTCATATAGAAGATACTCATAGGGATGTGGAATGAGTGACTGCTACAGTGTGTTGCATCCTTCTTGTAAAACCTTATTTGGCCTTGGCTATTCTTGATGGGAAAGACAATGAGCTCATTGTTTTTGTGTGAGCCAAAAGCTTTGTTAAGTTTTTATGACAGCAGTGTGACTCACTTGTTTTCTCCTTCTGGCCCCTCTTTTAGGTGAGAAGCCCTTCAGCTGCAGCTGGGAGGGCTGTGATAAGAGGTTCGCCCGATCTGACGAGCTCTCCCGTCACCGGCGCACACACACGGGGGAGAAGAAGTTTGTGTGTCCCGTGTGCGACCGGCGGTTCATGCGCAGCGACCACCTAACCAAACACGCCCGCCGCCACATGACCACAAAGAAAATTCCCTCATGGCAGGCGGAAGTTCGAAGCCTGAACAAAATGGCGGCTGGCAAAGCACCTCCCTCAAAGCCTGGCATTGCCACATTAAGCGTGTTGGTACCTGCTGGCTCAAAGTAGACAATGAACAGCTCTACCCACTCCCGACGTACTAGAGGGATGCAGGGAGCTGTCAACCACACAGGCTGGCAGCTCTTTTACTTATGGGAATAACCGACATAAAACATGCACTGGACTCTTTTCCTGCTCTACTGCTCATTTGTACATGTATTTTCTCTAAAGGATTCTTTGTTTACTTTGATATAATATGTATGCACTCTTGCCAAAGCCTTTGTATGAAGTTTGTCTTATACATTTCACCTTCTGCACCTCTCCTCCAACACCTCTTTTTTTTCTGTTGATACTGATATACGTGTCTATGTGAATGTATTGTTTCTTGTATTATAAAATGCATTTATTTGTCACATTTTGGGAAAAAGTTGACAAGAAAAAGTGTTGTAAATACAAATATTAATCATCAGTACTATGATTATACCTTGATTATATCTCCCTGTCTAACTTTTCATATTATTTAATACATATTTGTAATAAAAAAACAAACAAAAAAGAACAAATGAGTCATTCCTTGTTCATTTCGTTACCTTTCCTATATCTAATCCAAGACAAATGACTGGTAGGAATCGGGGTACAGTCAGCAGTCATTCCTTGCCGGCTCATGCAGAAATGCAGCGAGTGGTGTCAGCCCACATCCTGTGTGCGTCACGCTGATTACCCGCCAACCAACACGGCTCTCTGTGGTCAGCTGAATCTCACTCGTGTTCATCCGAATGTGCTGACTAGCCTGTGGGTAGCTTCCTGCTGGCTGAATGAATTTTTTTGGTGTTATAAAAGCTGTTTTGGCAAGACTATCTGGGGACACTGAGTCCTTTTTATTAACTCAGAGCCGGAACGCTTGATGAGTCAGAAGAGACAGACAAGTTGTTGGGAGTTCATTAACAGATCATTTGAGTACACTCAGGACTGTTACGTGGGAACAAGGAACTGATACACCACTATTCAATCCTACTCCTACTCAATCAAAACTCTCTTTAAAACACTCCCTGTTGGTATGTTTGGTGAGTGCACACTAAAAGAGTTTGAGTGGCCCTGGAAAGTGTCATTAGTTTCTGTATTCTAACTTAAACTGGAAAACTCGGAGGATGCGAGTGCAGCTTTTATAACGGCATTACACAAATAAACTTATTAACACGCCACTCAAGTCCTCCCACTCACACATTTCATAAGCGATGGCCCCACACCTAGAAACGACGCACCTCTTCCAATCAGATACAGAGGAAATATGAACTGTTGGGGGTGCGACCAATCAGCTTTCTCTCCTGCATACCCGCCCATTCGCCTCAATGACCGACATACTGACTGGCCTGTGACACCTGAGCTGTGGTCTGCAGAGACGCCTGCTGGTGTGGACATGTCACTTCACTCCACTGACAAACAACCTAATATTCAAATCAACAAGAACTTTATTGTCATTATACTGAGGGCTAGACAGTATAACGAAATTTAGATTCTCTGAAATGACTTGTCTATGACTTTTAAGGACATTTAAGAAACAGTAAAACTGATGGGTAAATATGTAGAACAGTATGTAACAGAATGTGCAAATGTATGTATAAAAAAGCAGCAAGACAGATCATCAAGTAACGTCATCATGAACATTTAAACACTACATAAACAAGGGGGATTTAGGATCATCATAATGAACTGTGCGTTACTTTGAAATTAGCGATAATGTCCTGGTTATATTTATGGGTTGATTATAACCCATAAATAAAAAGTTATTTTGTGTATGGATATACAATTATGGGGTTGCACAGTATTTTTTCGAGATGTAAAAATAATTTCAACGACAGCTTTGGCAAATGTATTATTTTTCATTGCACACAAACAGTCCCAAAATGTATAATTTTGTCCTGTCTTTATAACTCGTTTAAGGTTTAATGTAAGCATTGAAAGTGATGTATATAATTATGTAGATAGTTCGTACAATAGGATTTATTAATAAATATAAGTCATTAATGCTAATGGAACAGCACCAACAACCTGTTTAAATAAAAGGACAGTCAGAAAGTTGTTTAACTTATTTACATATTATTACGTTTAGAGTTCATTTGAAATCATTTTTTAAAAGTCTTTATTTATTATCGTTAATCCAGAAACATAATAAATAATGACGACGCTGCAATACTTTAAAGAAAATGTTACATTTAATTTATTCAATTATCTCACATTTACAATTTAATCTTACGATTGTCTCTACAAAAGTGAATATCTTTCTTAGTTTTTAGGTGTATGTACGTGGTATAATTTTATTTCATATATTTCTGGGGGAGGTATTTCCTGGTTGCGCCAACTGCCCTCGCGGATAGGTTGCTATGGTTACACCTACACAACTACGCCGTGGTTTTCTGCAGTGTGGAGTTTCGTTTTCCTATAAAAGGGATTAAGCGTATAAAAATCATCGCAAAACGAAGCAAATGTCACGTATTTTTCAGTGGATTAGCTTGACGAAATATTAGCAGTTAATGTGTTTAAATTTCAGCTGCTTTTTACGGACGTTTGGGTCACAGAAGACAGCAGGTTACATCCTTTCTCCTCGTAACACTCATCATGGAGGTCGGAGATAAATTGAAAGAGCTCAATATGACAGCGGACGAAATCAGCAGACTTACAAAGGCTTTCAAAGACGAAAAGTTCAGGGAAATGCTGCGAGATTACGCCCACGAAATATCAGACCCCGAGAACAGGAAAAAGTATGAAGAGGAGATTAAACTTTTGGAGCAGGAGAGAGGAAACACCGTCGACTTCATCCACCCCAGACCATTTAGGGCCATCAAAACGAGCGTGGACGGTAAGCAAAAATGTTTCATCAACATCTGCTCCAATGAGAAAGTTGGGAAGCCTGCGTCTAAGTGTGTTGTGGAGGATGGCCACAGGGGACAGCGTTGGTCCCTGCCTCACAGCCTGCACCCTGGCAGACAGGACACTGACCCTAAAGGCAACAAAATCATGATTTATGATGTTATTTTCCACCCTGACACGCTCCATATAGCAGGCAAAAACAAGAGATTCATGGATATGGTTGACGACACGGCCATCCAGGGAATCCAGGATGCCTTTAAAGTGACTCTGGATAAAAACAACGTGAAAGAGCTGAAAACAAAATACAAAGGGACACCACATCCTTGTGTACTTCGAAAACCTATACCTGGATATGAAGCCAGGAAGCCCGTAGACAACCCAGATCCTCTTGCCTTCCCATACCCTGATGAAAAAAGACCTAACGCAAAGTCTGTAACAAAAACCAGCAGTGATGCTAAACCAAAAACTGTCCCTTTGCAGCCTCAGCAACCCAAAGAGCCAACCAAGCCAAACTATACGGTAAAATATAGATCTTTTATAGATCTGCAGGACTTTAGATGCTCTAGGGACTCGGCCCAAAGCCCCAGGCCCAAAGAGATAGTGGTTACCATTGACATGCCACTCCTGAAGTCAGTCACCGACACCAACCTTGAAGTTACGGAGAAGAACCTGCTGCTGGAGTCCAAGAAACCGGCCTACAGACTGGAGCTGCCTCTAGCCTACCCTGTGGACGAAGACAAAGGAGAGGCCAAGTTCAACAAACAGACAGGACAGCTTACCATCACGCTGCCTGTACTTCCTTCTGATGTGACATGTGATCTTTTTAAAGGGCCTGCAGCTGATTTTCAGAATGATGGCGAGAGCCAGGAGGAGGACGACGAGGACATAGGGAAAGAGACAAGTGTTGATGAAAAGGTAAAGGAGGAAATACAAACAGAAAAGATAGATTTGAAGCAAGAGACACGGGAAGACGAAAAAGATGAAGAAAGAGGTCGGTGTGAAAGAGAAAGGAGGACGAGGGAGGGTGAAAAATGTGACGAAGGGGAGACTAGTGCAGAGATAGCAGAATGGAGGAAGCTGGAAAGCAAAGGCCAAGAACGTGAGGAGGTGAAAAACAGTGCCAAGGTTCCTGAGAGCGGAGCCAAGGAGAAGGAGGACAGCGTCAACGAGCAGGAGGAGATGAATAAGAAAGAAGACGGACAACTGCCGAGGCAGGACACAGATGACGATCTTAACAAATCAATGACAGACAAATGTGACGGTGCAGTGGAGAAGTTTCAGTGCAACACTGCTGTGGCTTCACCTAAAACTGAAACGCAGCACATTTTAATCTGTGCTGAACAGTCATGTACCATAAGAGAGGAGGCAACATGCAAAATGAAGCCTTCAGATATCCAAGAGGAGACTCCAGACAGTAAATGCGTACAAGAAAATATTAAGGTGAGATAAATATTGATAAGGCTGTGGGTGTACGTGTGTGATTAAACCAAACAGCTAAGTTCTTTTGTGTTTTTTGTATTAGGTGGGAACAGATGCTGCATCTAGGAAGGAGGACTCCCAGGTGACAACCACAACAGTATCTGAGAAGCCAGGTACAACAGCCATCACGTGTCTAAGCAACATGGAGGACTGCTGTATTTCTGACGGGTGTGTTAAGGCTAGTATGACGCCTTCAACAGATGACGGAAACACGGCAGGGAGAGGAGATTCAGGCAAACAGATCACCATTTGTTCTGCAAAGCTGGAGGAGAGGTCAGTCAAAGATGACCTGCCAACAGAGCAAAACGTCCTAAACCCAGAGCACAAGAAGAAGAAAGACCCTCCTGTACTACTGAGGGAAATTGATAAAGACGGAAAGGAGACCATCATCAGCGATCACTCAACATCTGCTGGATTCATCTTCCAAAACGACCTCATGTATGAGCTGGACTGATGTGCGCGAGCCGTGATTCTCAAAGTGAAAAGGTTTTCTCATGTGGCAGCGGTTCTGTTTGCTTTTTCACATTTTAAAACCCAACCTCCCACTTAAAAACGCGTTACGTGAAACATTTATGATTTCAGTGTCACCAAATAAACCACGTGAGACATGACAATCAATACTTTTATTTAATTTTTCATGTATATATAAAAAGTGTGGGTCATCAGCACAGTAAAAACCAACTCCCTTCAGACAGTTTATGGACCCTGAGGCATTGTGTTCAGGAAGGTCGTCTCATGTCTTTAATCCTCTGCCTAGTGGAAGTAGGTCATTAGGGGAACTTGCACTTTGTTCTAAAAGGCATGAAGGACCAGATGCTGCATGAGAGTTACCGGCAGCACAGGTTTTTGTGTCAGTCTGTGCCGCTATGTTACAAGTACACTAGATATCTGTGCTTCTCTAGTCGCCTTTATAATTTAAGAGCCATATAAGTTGAGTGTGAGTGTAAAACTTGTAGCTTGAAGCACTTATAAAAACAAAGTTTAACAGAGTCAATAGTGTCCTTTCATTTAAAGCCCTTTTTAGGAAAAGTGTGCCACTGGGCTATTTACTACTGCAGCCTCCTGTCTCATCAGACATCATCCTACAGTATCTCACAATACAAACTATTGCAGAATACACAGCAATTTCCATCTGTTGGCGTTCTAGTCTTCCTTCAGTTAAGTCCATTCATCCTCATCTGATTCCTCTCTGGAGGGAGTTGTCTAAAAATTCAGAGTAGCAGGATAGCGAGCAGAAGTGCTGTTGCACCGGTGCATCTGTGCCTCCCATGTCATCCACCAACACCACTGTGTGAGAGACTTGGTGCAGGTTCATGCTCACTGCTGTCTTGATGTAGAAACTGATGCAGACACGGCCGCAGTCGCAGGTCTTGGCTACTTCCAGATCCCGACACAGGTGGGCAGGGATGAGGTGAGGTCCATATGGTATCCTGTGAGGTGAGCAGAAAGAATAAGATGCAAGAACTTATGAACCACAGTGAGGCTTATGTGTGATGTGCAGCAAACTAACCTGAGATTAACCACAGCTCTGGAGGCCATCTCTTGAAGAGGAAGAGGAAATTTAAGTTGCATTGTGTGGTCCAGCGGGTTGGGCTGGACAAAAGGATTTCCAAACAAGTCCAGGTTCTCCAGACTCAGTTTGCGAAAGTCACCGGGCAGCGCGGCCAACTGATTATGTGCTGCAGACAGATACCTCAGCTTTGAGAGTCGGCCGATGTGAAATGGCAAACAGACGAGCTCGTTGTCGTCCAGTTTGAGGTTCACTAGTTCCCTGAGCTGGCAGAACTGAGTGGGCAGGGCCTGCAGTCGATTCTGGCTGATGTCCAGGAGCTGGAGGGTCCGCTGCAGCGTGGACAGGCAGAGGGCTTCGCTGAAGGCTTCCAGGTGGTTGTTGTGGAGGATGAGTTCAGAGAGGCAGCTGAGGTCACCGATGGTTGCAGGGAGTTTCTTGATGTGGTTGTTGCTGAGGTCTAGCTTGCGTAAAGCTGGGAAAACAAAGACAAAGAGCAATAAACAATAAAACTGAGGTGATTAAAAAAGGACAAAAACAACAGTCAAAATCTCATTCAACATTCGCTGTGTACACTGTAAACCTGTTAAATCTTACACTTACACCAGGTAAACTCAGGTAAAAAGTATTTTCAACAGTACCCATCAGGCACTATCAATTTTAACGGGTCAAATCAAACCTTAAGCGTGTCGTTAACAAACAACTCCCTTTACCTTTGAGAGACAGCATCCGCATGTCCACGCGTGACAGCTTGCAGTACGACACCTGCAGCTGCTCCAGAGAATAGGGGAAGTTTGACGTGAGAGGGTAATCCTTCCTGGACGTGATGGTCAGTTTCTTCTTGGGTTGTTCTACGTCTCTGGCACGAACAGGAGTGAGTGTGGACAGAGGAAGGCTGCTTGTGTCACTTCCTCTGTCTGCCAAACGCGCCGCTGAGAGGAAATTCTTCAAGCTGTTTGCGTCAGCCTACGAACACAGAAGTAAATGAAGTTACGGGCAGATCAAGATGGCAGGCTCGCAGAATCTTCTCAGTGTATTGCACGTGACCGGATTTCTCAAAATATCTAACCTAAATTCACTGGCCTAGAATATCCTGGCACACTTCTTTTGAATGAAGAGCGTGGATTTTATGCTTTTGGGAATAAAAATGTTAGCAGGACGAAAGTATTATGGGATAATGGTCATGCTCAAAACTCACAGAAAAGTGCTAAATTATCTCTTTGTTGATATCCTGGACCTTATTTGGGGTGGTGATATCATGGTGTCAGTATCAGTAGCCCCAGTCAGTTTTGGGTGAGTAATTTTCCAAAGAAGTTAAACAGCTACGCAGACTTTTACAAGAACTAAAACAAAAAATGTTCACACACATACACACACATCAAAAAAAGTCCTCACTTATAAATAGTCTTATTCAGATTTTAATCACACCACACTGGATGTCATACCTTGCTCAAACAAATGTCAACAGCAGGTTCCTTTAACCTCACAGTAGCCTTGCCATCCTCCACAAACCAAGTGAAGAACTTCTCAATGTTGTCTTTCAGCTGCAAGAGAAAATTGGCAAACGTGAGCAGTGGAAAAATACATTTCATAACAACATCAGGGAAGTTCATGCAGCATGATCCAACCAAGCGTGATTCATTTTGCTGGCAAGTTTTGACACGAACACCGAAGCATGTTTCTTTTTTGTCAACAAACAGGTTTACAGAGCTTTGGCCATTCAAATCAAAGGCATTCAGGAAGCAGCTGAGACCGTGAAAACAATACTGCTTGGGTTTCTAATCTCAGACTCTGTGGGAAAGATGATGAATATTTAAAAAGACTCCAGCCACAGTTGTCTGGAATGTTTTGCCAAAGCCAGTTTGAAAAAGATGAACGATATAGAGGACTAAATCAGGATTACTTTTTATTGGCAGGTAACATTTCGTCAGTAAACAGGAATCTTCTGTTTATGAGAATTGATTTTCTGTCCCTGAACTAAATGACTGACAGCTTAATTGTTGTAGCTCTAAAGCACATGGTCTGGAAATTTTCACTAACAAGTGAATAATATGGGTGTGTCTGTTACGGAAAGTGATAAGAACAAAGCAGGAAGATCTGATCTATTTGTACAAACAAAGTTCATACTGACAGCTTATCAGACTATAACTCAATTTTAGATTTGGTGGCTGAGTAAACTATGTTTAACGTCAAAAAAAAATATGTAACTTACACTAATGACTGGTGTCATAGCGTACTAGTGCTTTAACTTTTTTTTAAAAGATCCTTCTAGGGTTTCTGTAAATACATATTTGTTTCAGAAGAAAATCTTGTTTTATTTTAACTTTATTGTTATTATTATGTGAAAAAAAGAAGGTTGTGATATGCTAGTCATCAGGCTACCTGGTTTTGACATGATCTTTGTTCGATCAATAAATAAAATCATATAGTTGGATTAGTTTCGATATTTGAGGCTCCACACCCAGTGGTAAATAAAACATGCCCCCTCCAAATATTTTACCTTTAACTTACAGCAGCAATCAAAACAACCGTACAAACACACACCTTGTACTTTGACCCTGCTCTGTCTTTGGCTGTGCAGATCATCAAGTAGATGTTGCTGCGTTGACTCGTCTTGTCCATATGCTTTCCAATGGAGAGCACAGCCCTGGTCCCCTTCCCTCGACTTTTCATCCCAAACGTGGGGAGCATCCGATTCACCACCTCGATATCACACTGCAGCTTCATCGCGATCAGTCAGTCACTTAAAGTGTCTGTCCGGCTCAATGCCGCTTCCGACTGAACAAAGGGTTTAAATGCATACCAGAGGAAAACTTCCGCGAAAAAAAAAAAAAAAAGTTGCGCTAGCTAGCAAGTTACGTGCTGCAACTGCTGGTGACACAAAACACGTCAGTGCTGTCAACAGCAGCCCTGCTTTCTTCACGGAGCTGCCTCTGCACCTAAACGGCTTGTGGAGAAACTACACACCGTCTACAACGGGAATACTAACTCCTTCGATGGCAGCCTCAGTTTTCTTGACAGTATTTTGACGAGCTGTAAAGGCCGAGGACAGTCCCTATGCTGTCAGTTGGTCGGTTAGCTCAGCTGCGGTTAGCACAATCTCGCGGGCCTGGGAAGTGACGACACTGGGGCGCGCGCTAAAGCAAGACCGTTCGTGCGTGCCTGTTCAACATGGGTGTTTAGACCGGATCGGGTGTTTAATTTAAAAACATATTTATTGGGTCAAAGAGACAGGAAAAACTGGTAAAACAAAAATGTTAACTGAAAACTAATAATATTAACTGAAATAAAATAAAATAAAAAGTATTATTCCCTTTTCCTTGATCTCATTGACTTCCAGATCTCCATGACAACTGTTCCCGTTCATCCTCGACATTTGTGAGTGAAAATTAGTTTGGCTAGTTTATTGGGTGGATATATGGATGTATGAAACCACATATAAAAGTAATTTAAAGCAATGTTTCGCGCTTAACGTTAATGTGAACCTATAATATATAATACATAACCATCGTGCCATCTCGAGTGAACGGAAAATAGATTTCTGTACATTTGGTGAACAATTATGAATCTTAAAGGTTTTAGTCACTAGTTTGAACTATACAATTCACAAAAGTTACACGTTGTCCTAAAATGCCAACAACATAAAAGTGCTGCCAGTGCATTACTGATTTCACAATACATGTAATGTACATAATGAGATCACTTTGCATCATGTGCACTTCTACTTCTACTTTTTAAAAGTGAAGGAAAAACCTAAAGCCATTGCTGCAGCGTGCTATTCATGAGGGGAAAATTACAGTTCAAATGACCTTCTGACCATACATTTGTATCCATGTATGCTTTATTTGTACCACTCCTCCCTCTGGCATCAGCCGAAGCAAAGTCCCCAATCTATCTTTGGCGTTTCCTCCGTTGCACTTGAGGACAGCAGACGTACCAGTGAGCAGTGAGTCTGAGACTGTGTGACACTGTCGTCTCAGATCAGCGTGATCACGGCAAAACTTAAACTCTGATCCCGTTTCTTTCTCTTGTCTCTCTTCTACTTTGAGGTCAAGCACACATAATGAACATCGGCGAAGAGTCTACCACGTATCAAGTATTTCAACACTTCAATCCTTCACATAGACCTTTATTGCTTCCACTTTGACATTCACTCCATGTTCTCCAATCCACGCATTTCAATAAAATAATGATAATAAAAAAATAAAATACTCGTGTCTTTGGTTTCAACTTGCTGTCTGTTAAACTAAAACATAATATGTTTGGAAGCAGCATGCAGCTTTTCATACTCTAAGTGTTAGAAACAGACCAGTTTCTTGTATGTATCACAGACACAGGGTCAGTGTACAAGCTGGTGACTCCAGTGATGACACATTTGTGGAAAATACAGGTGGTTAAATCAGTAGGATGCTCCGATCATGCAGCCAGGAGAGTATGACAGTAATCAACACCTGCAGATGTTTTCACAGACAGTGTTTGGGACATGTGTAAACGCAGTTCAGCACCATGACTCCTTGTAACTGTGTTCAAAAAATATAAAGTCGACTTAAAATACTCTAAGTTTGTTTTATATTTACAGAGAAATTTCCTGAAGTGTTTCCATAAATCTCCATCGACCAGCCCTTCAACACACTCCATTACTACTGGCTCTGAAATTCCTATTCATCACAGAGCCGTCTCCACACAGGACGATCCTCTCCGTATGTAGTAACGTCTCACTTCCCTCCCGTCCTCGCTGCCGTCGGCCCGATGCACAATTAGAACAGGGAAGAAACTAGCGTCCCTGTAAGTTGGTGGGCTGTCACTGAGGGCCAGCTGGCTGGAGTCTGAGCGGCAGCACTGCTCGTCCACGCAGCAGGGCTCCGTCAGGTTGCTGCTGCGGCTCCTCCACAGAGCCACGGTGCGGTGGGAGCCGTACATGCGGCAGAGAGAGAAGCGAGACGTGTCCGAGGAGAGGTGGGAGTGGAACAGGGCTCGGCTGCAGGAGAAGATGGAGGAGCAGCTGGAGCTGGTGACCGTCCTCCTCCTGCCTCCTCCGGCCCCTTGTTCGTTGACCTCGCCGCACTGCTCGCAGTCGTCCTGGCCTTGCAGGGCTCCGTAGCTCTCGGCAGTCTGGCTGCTGTCCAGCAGGTAGCAGTTGGAGGAGGAGGTGTCTTGTAATGAGTCTCCTGTGCTCATGTTGATCAGCATGGCCTCTGAGTAGCTGGGAATCACCTGGTGGTTGCAGCGGATGTGCCACTCCATTTCAGTGCTGTCCAGTGTGTCGACTCTTGGAATGACACAACCAGTGTTACTCCCCATGGGCCTGTCTTCATCTAGAGGAGAGGGGCTGCTGTGGGTGTACTCCAACCCAAACAGTTTCTCTATGCGGTAGTGCACATAGGCAGTACGATACTCGGTGAGCACTCTTAGAGGCCAGGACAGCATGAGCAGAGCTGCCAGCCAGAAGGCAACCTGGGAAGTGTACCAAGGCATCCTGTCTGGGTCTACGTAGGCTATCAGGTTTTCCCTAAAGTCCATGTTCTTTAGCAGCATCCCCTCCCGGGCCTCCATGTAGTCATCCAAACCTTCGATCTCAGAGAAGAACCTGGCTCTCTGGTTGAGGTAGTCATTTTCTGGACCGGCCTCGGTGAAGCTGAAACACTTGGTGAAGCGCAGCCGTGTCGCTGGATGTTCCTCCAAGCCTCTCAGGTCACGTGACACATCTTTCATCCCACAGTGGCTGTAGTCGAACTCGCCCTCAGCCACGTGTGTGTTGACCCGCTCGTGGTAGACCTGCGTGGTGTTGTAGGCGTCCCCGTTGCGGTATCGCGTGACTTGCCGCGTCCGTCGAACGAAATGGTAGCTGATGGCCTTCCACCATATGCAAGGCTGGGACTGTCGCATGCGCAGCACCCGCTCGTACACGCTGTCCACGTCTGCTTTGCACTGCAGCTCGCTCCTGGCCCTGCAGTGCCAGCACTCCACCATGTACAGCACGTAGAGCATGAGCAGGAAGGCGATGGGGATGTAGATGTAGCCGTCCGAGCAGGGGCTGTCGTGGTAGATCATAGAGTGTCCTCCGACGCCCATGCCGGAGCCGCCCCGCAGGGAGGAGGTGAAGGAGGCCGTGAAGGAGGAGGTGAGGGCGGAGTTGAAGCTGATCTTGGTGACCCGGGTTAACTGACACCAGGCCACCGCACCCAGGCAGCTGTACATGAGGAGGGAGAGCAGCAGGCAGCGCCAGTGGGACTCCCGGCAGACACAAGCACTGAGGGACTGCTGGACGGGACGCTGCTGCAGAGTGAGGAGAGAGAGAAAGATAAGAAAGTGAACAAAAAGAAAGAAAGTAAAGCTAAGACAAATAAGGACAAGAGAAGGACATATACAAAAAAATATTAGAGAATGAAGAAATGAAAGGAAAGATAGGAAAGAAATACAGGAAAGAATTAAGAAGAAATGTTAATATAAGATGAGAAAGAAAAAGAAAACAAGAAGAAAGAAAGAAATGAAAGAAAAAGAAGAAAGATGACATGAAAAAGGAAAGGCACAAAGAAAGATAAGAAGAAATAAATAAATGAAAAACAATGTGAGAGAAAAGGGATGAAACATAAGAAAATACACAAAGAAAGATGAAGGTATAAAAAGAAAAGTAGCATACAACAAAAAGAAAGAGATAAGGAAGACAGAAAGGAAGAAAGAGGGGTGATGAGAAGAAGGCACTTAGAGCGATGAATGAACCCTGTAAACCTGGCAGTGATTTCATGGCTTGCAGCAGAAATGCAAATGAACGGAGCCTCACTATAAATTGCGGCGTTTTTCCAAACCTAAGCACAAAGTAAATCAAACTAAAGAGAGCTCAGTGGAATTCAATTAAACCGAGCAGAGTGTCCCCGCGAGGCTGTGCGTCAAAGTGGTTGACAGATGAATATTACTGAGGTGTTTTCTCACATGCATCTTTGAAATGAGTCTAATGTATATAAGGGACAAGTATACCTGCTGGTGAAGCTGCCACATTATCGGCATACTCGTGTGTGTGTGTGTGTGTGTGTGTGTGTGTGTGTGTGTGTGTGTGGGTGTAAGACGTAAAAATCCAAGTAATGACAGAGGGGAAAAGAAGTTATTGGCTTATAAAGTTGAACACATATAGCTTTAACAACATAGCAAATAATGATCCATTAAATTAGTTTTTAAAGAATTGTGAGTGGGTTTAATGGTGAAAACCAAGTCAGACAGAGCTTTATTATCACATAATATATTAAAGACGACACTTTAATTACAAAATTATCTAAACTAAAGGAGCTTGCGATCTACACAGAACCTCATACGCATGTTCAGGTAGAATAAATCATGACACTAACTGAGAACGTGCACTATTTTCTTTCAGCTCCATGACTAATCCCCACAAAAAACAACCAATTCATCAAGCAGTTGTTACGTTGCGTCGACACTGAGAGCTAAATATATTTTATTTCTACTACATCCTCCAAAATTTCAGGGTCACACACACAAATTTGCACTTTTATGAACAATAAGTTGATCACAAAGAAGAGGATAGCAGTAATTACTTAGACATCAAACCACCAGTATATAAATTATTATACATTAAATTAACACTATTTCTTTTGCTCTCACATTGCTGCACTTTACTTTTGATAATTGAATGTAAGCCTCCACCTCGGGTATATCGTTTTTATATCGTGGTATTGCAGCTCGAATGCTCGTCTCATTACTGCCTCCCATCTCTGCACTTATCTGCAGAGTACTGGCTGCTCGTGGCTCAGAAACAGAAAGTGCTCACATTTGCAATACTGACCAGGCCATTTCATCAGTAACAGTACAAGAAGAAGCCAGAGCGTGCACCTTCATGCATAAAGAGAGTAAACCAGGATTAATTTGATGCCATCTTTTCAGGCACATCTACGTCAGAATCTAATATCTCTTGTCTCTGTCTGCTTCTTGGTGGTGACATTCTTCCACATGACCTCCCGTGTTGCTGTTGTCGACTACCTCTGGTGGTTTATGGAGTGAAAGGATTTATGCTGACAACCAGCCATCCATTACCGCCGCTCACACTGGGTGAGGTTGTCACACACTGACGACTCCACCTCAGTTATTTATGGAGGAAACTGGGATTCAGTCCTCGCTAGGACTGGGCGGACGTTTCACTAGTCCGAGCCACGTGACAGTTGCAGTTTTACACAGGACACTTAAGCTAATACCCACATGCAGTTTTGGTCACGTCAAAATAGATTTTAAGCAGCTGGACTAAATTGGTTGAAAATGCATGTAACCGAGCTTTACCGTGCAGCTGCACATGCACCAATCAGTTTATCGCACAGATGATCTGATGACAACTCATGTGATTTGTCTATCTGTCCAAGATTTGCTCAAACCTTGGACAGACAAAGAAATTTTCAAGATCTTTAAACTTATTTTAGTTCAGGAGCCATCTACAGCCCAGTTTTATCTAAAGTGAGATGGACCAGTGACATAAAACCATAATAACTTCTAAATAAATGTTAAATGTTCACATTTAATGAAATATTCTTTTACAAAACAAGTTATGAACAACCTGGAATTTCTGCTTCTGGGTCTCAGAGCTGTGTTGTGTCTGTAAGTCTTACTAAAACAGCAAAAATCAAATTAGAAATATCAGAAAAATCGCACTTAATGTCTTCTATGTAATTTTTGAACTCTGGTGGTATGTTTGACACCCCTGGTTTTAAAAGTAACTACTCAGTGACGGTTAAGACAGAGGGTGACTGCAGACATAAGCAGGTAAACAGATCAATGTCAAACTAAGGCTTTGCAAAGCATCATTCAGCTAGGACATTATTTCTTGTCCATACAACTCTCTCCAGTATGCAGCATACATTCATTCACCAGTGAGACTACCTCTACCTCTACACATCACTGGAGTCTGCTGCCGCTGCGTGAAACAAGATATTCTGACATTTCTGCAAGTAGAGACGCTGTTTGGCTGCAGGTGGAAGCAAGTGATGCTGCAGAAAGGATTACAACAAATGACTTCTAAATTAGCTTATTCAAAAGTGAACATAAATCTGAAGAAATCATTTGCGTACCAGTGTGCCTCTTAAATAGCAAGAACAATAAATCTGTGTTTATTATGTATTATAAGTATTTGCTTACTTTTCTAAAAGTCATTCAGTCATCAGAGCTGTCATATATTACAGTGAAATTACTTTATATGCGAGTGGGTCGTTTTAATTATAAAATAAATAAATAACGTTTTTCTGCCATGTCAGCACCTACCTCCTCCGGGACATCACTCTCAGCCTCCTCCTCCTCCTCCAGCTCCTCTCCCTCAGCATCATTGGGACCGCTGGCCGCCGTGTCCTCCGCAGAGTCCTGATCGGAAGAGAGCATGCTGCACTTCTCGCATGTCAGAGAGAAATTAGTCCTTTTTATTCACTTTCAGTGCTCCAGATATACCTCCGTTTGCTCCCCCCTTTTGTGTTCCCATCAGCCTCACAGCGTCTGGGCCGGAGCCAGCAGGCTGCTGCTTCTGCGGTGCGGAGCGGGAGTCCCGCGGTACTCCCGGCTGTCCGGAGGGAGGTGGGCGGGGTTCAGGGAGTTCACCGCAGCAGAGACAGCAGAGGTTCACCATGGTGCAGCTTGTTCTCTGAGGACAGTGATCAGTAGCCGCAATTACCTAATAAACCCACATATCATTTGGGGGGAAAAAAAATCCACGCAGTAAGCTGGTAAACGTAGAAACCGGTACTGTAGATACAGAGGTACGAAACAACGAGGGGAAGCGTTTGGCTGCAACACAGACGACCGCACATCCCAACTTCCGGTTATGTTCAAACAAATCGTTTAACTATATTTCACAATAAAAGTTGTTTGAGTTTAATTTCTTCGATACATTTGCCACAAAGAAACAAATGTAAACAAAAACATCATATCATATTTGAAGTATATTTCTGCCAGCAAAGGCGAACAAAAAAATCACATAAAACGTGACAAAAGTAAGGAAGGCTAATAATAAAACAGAACTAATAAATAAATAATTCTTTATGCTGATTGCTGGTCTTTTATTTATATTTGAGTTTAGTTTTTTTTTTTAAAACCATTTCAATGTATATTAACTTTGACAGCTCATACCAATGATAATGCTGTGAAATAGTGCCAGTTCTGCAATGTATCATTGGATTTATATTAATTTTTTGAATACAGAGAAAGTTCAAGCCAAATGTGCAGAATTTCTCTATAGCAGATCAGTCTCCATCCTTGCTTTGGTGCTTTTGCTGAGAGGCATTGGGAGCTGTCTAATGCACTGACGGCTTAAAAACGCCTCATATTAGTGAAGCAATTTATATTCAGTGAGTAATTATCTCACAAAAAAGTAATTATCTCACAAACTATAGTGGCAGGACTTAACAAATCCGTAATTTCCTAATGGAAGTTTCTTGGAAATGATCGAACAAATTTGTTTATACTATACTTATTTCCTGTGAAGAGCACTACTGCCACGCTAGAAGAAAAAAATATATAATGTTATCACATTATAACGTGATAACAAGTCAACCTGGAAAGTTTAAAAGCGTCTAATTTCCCCACAGTTGATGCCAAATAACATGGACGTGTAAAATAAAATGTTGCCAATATTTATTATTATTATTGTACTTTTTATGATAGATTCCGCAAATTTAGTCTGAAAATGTAATTATTTCTCAAGCAAAACATATTTATACCGTATGTACTCATAAAGCTGTAGTTGCACCTTCTCCCACGCACCGCTGGGGGCGCTGCAGAAAGTCGAGCCTCTCTCAGCTACACGAAAGTCGGATTGTCCCTGGAAACATGGCGGAGGTCAGGCAGTGTTTTGGAAGGGGGACGCACGGATTTGCACGCAAAATATACAACCGCTATCTCCCGGAGAGCCCGAACAAACACGGGGAAAGTGCAATACACGCGTCGTCTCTCTCGGCTGGGTTTTTATTAGATGACATTGAAAATGGTGGTCTGTACAGAGCCCAAAACACTGCTGGACTATCACCGGACAGTTACGCAAGGTTGAAACCACTGCTGGGTTCTGCCGAAGATGTTTGGAAACCCGGCAGTGTCTTAGATAACTATTACTATTATCCTAGATGTGAAGAGTATTCACTTTCTAGAAAGACCCAGGTGCAAATTAATGAAAGAAGTGTAGATTTATACCGGAGATACGACGAGTTATTGAGGACTTTCTCCAGCTCTACTCGCCGACAGCAGCGTCGGCGTTTCTTTGGAGACTATGGACAGTTTGTTTTTATCAGAGCTTACAGTGGCAACGGAACCAGATCTGAGCCTCTGTACAAAACCAAAACCGGCTATTATGAAACCCTGGAGGTGGCACCCACTGCCACTCAAGCCCAGATAAAAACGGCGTACTACAAGCAGTCCTTCGTCTACCACCCGGACAGAAACGCCGGCAGCGAGGAGGCCACTGTCCGCTTCTCCGAGATCAACGAGGCCTACACGGTGCTGGGCAACAAGGGGCTCCGGAAGAAATACGACCGGGGGCTGTTGAGTCTGGCGGACCTGATAACGACAGCCAGACCCTCCGGCAAGGATTCCGCCGGCAGCTCAGCGCAGTCGCACGCCGGGGATGGGAGGTCTGTCGGGGGCGCAGACAGCCAAGAGGGAGTCTTTGCTTTCGAACGGTTTTTCAAGTCCCACTACGGCGAGCAGCTGCAGAGAGAACAAGACGTACGCAACCGCAAAGAGGAGACACTGAAGAAGAAACATGAGAGTATAGGCGACAAGAAGCTCAACAGGCTGGTGGATGTTGGAGGAATCACGCTGGTGTTGGTAGCCATGGCTCTGATAATGAGTTTAAAAAGAGCATAAAGTTAATCAACAAGAGGGAAGAGTGGGGAGACTCAGGTGCACTTTTCACACTGTAAAGCTGAAATAAGTAAATTGGTAAATTGAGTTGACAACATGAGTTGATATGATGCTTTTCTGCATCATATGCATGTATATTTAGCTCCTGGACAGTTGATTGAAGAAAACAAGAAATTTGAATCATTCACCTTCAGTTTTATACATGGGCATTGATCCTCCTTATTCTGTGGCAGCACAACACGCTAGTTGTAGCCCCAACTGTGCATATGAGGAAGCATGCACTGCAGGACAGGTATGCCACACCGCCTTCTGAATACTAATCTATTTGTTGGAAGAAAAAAAAGGTTGATTATGATTTTAATCAGAAATGACATCACGTCAACAGAGGAAGCGTTCATTGGTTCATTTGCAACTGTTTAGTACGACGGTTCAGCTCCGTTGGCTTTCATAAAGTCATCTCTGAGGCAGGTATTATTACTTTTAATGGTCGAGCAAGTTTCTATTCACATGTTGCTATTTATGAAATATTTATAGCACTAAGTAAGGGATGAGGGAATCTGTCTAGAGAGTCTGTCACACAGGCTGTGGTCAGATTTTAAAGAATGTGCCTTCGATGATATTTATTGTGAAAATCAACGTGTATGTTGTTCAAAGGTTAAAGAAATAAATGACTTCTGAGCAGTCATTGTCAGAGCACAGGGAAATAAATGTTGTTTGAATCCTTCATTTTCATTTAGCACTGATTTCAAATATGAAATAACCCTAGGATTAATAAGAAAAAGACAAGCCTGGAAATAGTTATAGACTGTACATTTTTCATAACACATCGTCCTCAGCCTCAGTTTAAGGCAAAATGCCAGAAAAGAAGAAGAGCTGACAAAAAAAACACACAATGACTCGACGTATACTTAAGTCTCATTTAAACATTCAACAACAAATACAAACAGATGTAGTGCATTCAGAAATTCACAGTTAAGTTCAAGTCAGTGCATATTAGTAATGAACTCTGGCCCAAAAACACCTACTCTAAACAAACAAATACAGTTGACATATTGAAAGTGCTTGCGTTAAAAAATAACCACCATGGAAACAAAAATCATATTTTCTTGTCTTAAACGGTAATTCCAGACATGCTCACTTAGTAAAAGACCAAGTTAAGTTAACCCTTGTGTACCATACTGTACTGTTTGTGGATGAAAACAGACACTAACTATCAACTGCTGTAAAAGTAAGGCTAATCAACCTCGGTCCTGATCAAAACTACAAAATATATATAAAAAATAACTATAATAATATCAGGATAACCCTTCAAGCGCCAATTTAAAAGATGAAGTCCCTGATTTTGGGAGGTGAAAAACACAGTGACATATTTTCAATAAATACAATTGGAGACAGGAAATTTTATACCTGCTATATATCAGATCATTTTTTCAACTTTTTATTTGCTTAAATCTGTTAATCAACCTACCTCCTGATCAAAACTATTAAATATATAAAAAAAAAGATTCAAAATTTTAAGCCCTTAAATACCAATTTAAAAAATAAAGTCACAGGAGGTTTTTTTTATCTGTTATCACAGTCTTGGATTTGTCAAAGATTAGTAACATCAGTGACTTTGACACATTTAGTTTTTATGCAGCATCAGATTTTCAATAAATGTTAGTGGCTGTTTCCACCCACTAACAATATAAAAGAGTAGTAAATTTGCCCACAGTGTATTATTGACCTATTGAAAATGTTGAGATCATATTTTCCTTCCCAAAAATCATTCCATTTGCTGCAGTACAGTGAAAGTTATGGTTAAATTAAGAGGAAAAAGTGACTCCTAGTGGCTGTCTTCATCCCCATGAGGACACAAGGGTTAATACATGACTTTAAGTCACTATAATACTTGAAGAATCGAGGGAAGTCATGACCACGGTTGAGAAACTCTTGTAAAAAGTGTCTTAACTCGTTATGATATGAATGCGTCTGCAGGCCTGTCTCAGATAACTGGGTTCAGGGCGTCATAGAGCCGCTGCACTGCCAGCTCCACCATCTCCCTCAGGGAGATGTCCTCTGTGCACTCATCCTCGCAGCACACCGACTGTTGGGGAGGAAAACAAGTCAGTCACAAAATCCAACATCAAATGCCTCATTCTTTGTTTTAGTTTGATATGCTGAAATCCTCTCACCCTCGTTTCCAAACAAATCTGAACCGTCTTCCCGTCCACCGTCACAGAGATGTTTGTGCCGTCGTTAAAGTCAACACATTCAACACCAAACATGTCCCTGAAAAAGACAGAAGACACAGAAATACTGATGACTACACAAGTGTTTATTTGAGGAAATTTATTTCCTTTTAGACTGCACTCATGTAAACCTGCGAGTATAGATTCATCACTGAACTCACTGCAGCATGACTTCGAGCCGTGAGTGGAACACATCCATGTCCACAATGGCACTCTGGGTCTCCATGACTGTTAATAAAACACAAAGTAGATCGTTTTGGCATTAACCAGACAGAAAAACTGGTTCAAATGATCCTTTAGTGCTTATATAATAAGACTAGAAACTAAAGATGAATAACACAAAAATACAAACCCTTTTGAGCCTTAGGGTTTGACTGGACTTCCAATACCACCGTGGTGACAGCGTCGGCATACATATCATTTAGAGGGTTAGCTATCCACTGAAACAGGAGGAAAAGGGAAAGGGTGGCTGGGTGAATTTCAGCAGTTAAAACACAGAAGACCCATCCTATATGTGTGCAGTTTAAATCTTCAGCAGACGTTAGACCAGCTTTTGTGCCTCGGTGGAAGTTGAGTTTAACAGTCAGTGGGTCGGAGGCTCTATACAAAGAAGCTGTGGCACAGAACAGAACAGAGACTGAGGCAGTCTATAAAAAAGGCTAAGGTGTGATCTCACCTCCAACAGCACCAGGCCGGCCTCGTGGACCAGAGTGATGTTTTTAAAGACTTTCAACGTGTTCTTCTCTGTTCCATCCAGCTCCTCCACGTCACCTGAAACAGAGTGGTGAAAGTGAAAGCAGTTGTCCTCTATGGTCTCACATTTCCCTAACTTTATTTTCATACAGTGTGCATCAAACTGTATCGTTAGTCTTACTGGTGAGGTTCCTCAGATGGCAGACGAGCAGAGAGTAAGGTCCAGTGAAGGGGATGGCCTGGGTCTGCTTCACCATGCTCATGGCCAGCTCTGTGTACGCTGCAGAATAGACGCATCAGGTCATTACAGCTCACAGCAGTGACGACTAATTGGTTTAAACCAGCAACACCGTAGCTGATGTAGCTCTGATGAAAGAACCTAATGTGTTTAGTATTGATTCCTACAGATTACTGAGCACTGATTGACCTAAACCTCCAGGATTCAACGCTCAGGTAGGAGATTAATGGTTACTTACTGGACAGGTCAGAAGGATTGAGGATGTGGTAGTTGAAGTTCTTCTTCACCAGTATGCCTGACACCCTCTGACCCTGCTCACACTTCTTATCAGCCAGAGAGCCCATCACCTGAGGAGGGGAGAAGTCTTCAGTAACTTCATTCAGTGTCTTACTCATTTTCAAGATTGTATTCCAGGAACTCAAACCACAAAAAAAAAACCACATGATAAAAATGAAGTCTGTCTTAACCTTGGCCAGCTTCTCTCCTCTGAAGTTCAGTGTAACAGCCTCTGTGTTTCGAGGATTATGCACTTCAATGTGAACCTGGTCGTTATCCTCGTACTCCCTGATCAGTGCAGCCTTCAGACGGGCCATCTCATTCTGCTCCCCATGTACAAGGATCTGGGAATAAACAGCTCCGCTGTTATTATTATTTACAGCAGGAAAAGAGAGTTTCACACAAAGCCACACATTTCTCTTTGCCCCCTCTTACCACATGCGGGGGCTTTAGAGCCCGAATGAACTCGCTGGTCTGCTGGTAGTCAGTGTGGGCAGAAAAGGAGATGTAGTCCACCGACATCTTCAGCTGCAGCTTCTGTCCCGACATGGTGGTGATCTCCTCAGGCTCAGACATGATATGCTGCAGAAGGTACACATCATTATCAAGTAATCTGACAATTGTGAATTCATGGGATGTCTTCAGACATTTGGCTTTAAGCTTTAGGCTTTAAAAATGCTGCAGACAGTTAATTCATTTATCATACGCTCAAAATAAGTTTTCACACTTTCACACGCTCTGACCTTGGCCAGTGTGCCCTCCACACAATAACCAGCGATGATAACTCCGTTCCTCTTATCGGTGCACCAGCTCTCAAAGAGCTCCCTGGAAAGTCCGCTCTGCATCATCCCCGGAGAGGCCATCACCACACTGGGGCCGATGTCATCAAAGTGATCCATGCTCTGGAAGCAACAGATACCAAAGTTATTATGCTCTAAGACGACAAGCTGTAACTAAGCCCAAAGAGCTTGGGTGTCTGTATTTGTATCGATCTCTACCTTTAGATTGCTGATGTGCTTGAAGACAAAAGGGTTGTTTATGTTTATGGCCTTGCGGATCTTGTCGTTCATTGCGTTGACATAAGTCTGGTACACAGCCATGCACTTCTTGGCCAGGGATGAAGCGTAATAGATTGGGATGTCATGGAGCTCTGGGTGGTTCTGCCAGTACTCATCTACAAGAGAACATGAAGCATAGACTCCTTTGATTGACATTCAATTAACTGAAGGTTCAAGAGCTTAAAAAATAACTGAATGACAATGCAAACAGAAGATCATAAGTGTCAGATGGGATGCTGTAATAATAATTAATAATAGTTTTAAACCTGATGGTGGTGAATTTGCTAATTAACACTACGTCTATCCACATCAGAGAGTCAGCCATAAATCCTTACCCAATATAAGCAGTAGCTCCTGGGCCCGCCCCAAAGCGAACACAGGGATTAAACAGCGACCCTCTCTGTTGACAATGTCATGGACTGTGTTACAGAACCGAGCCTCACGCTCCTCCCTCTTTTCGTGGATGTGAGTGCCATAGGTTGACTCCTACACAAAGAAAAATAGCAGTACTGATCATGTTGTGAAAAAAAGATTAAAATGGTGTTTAATATGAATCGTTACATCAGAATAACCATTTATTCTTTCGTCATACTATGATTAAGATGTCAGGTTTGACGCTGGGGATCTCAGCTGCCATTAGATGCCTGTCTTCTTGTCGGGAGAAGTCTCCTGTGTACAGCAGCTTTGGAGGGAAAAAGAGACAGACAATGGATTTATATGTGTACGTTATTTCTATACAGTGATCAAGCTTTACTAAACAAAAAAAGTGATTTAAAGCAGAAAACCCTCTTTACTTTGACTCCAGCTATTTCGATCATGAACATGGCAGCTCCCAGCACATGACCAGCGTGGTAGCACCAAAATTTGATCCCAGCCACCTCCTTGACCTCGTGGAAATTTATGGTCTCTATCTTGTCCATGCTCTCCTCCAGGTCAGTCTCAGTGTACAGCATGTCATCTGCAGAGATGTTGCTGTAAGGAAATTAAAAAAAATAAAATAACTGAAAGATGCACTGTAATTCAGCAAAGAAGAATGTTTTCTAAGGAGATGAGCCCCTCTGCTCCTACCTGACTTTGACGTAGTCTGACAGTAGCCAGCGGTAGATGGCTTTAGTGGCGTGGGTCATGAAGGTCCTTCCTTTAAAACTGGTCTTCTGGAGGAACCAGGGCAGAGCTCCACAGTGATCCAGGTGGAAACTGATAAGAGGACACACGCATCAACATGAAATATTAGCATGATCTAGAATATAATTAAAATAACTTGATCAGAGATAATCTTGAGCATATAATAATCGAAAGTGCAGCAAATTACAGAGAAGAGGGAAGACTCACTGGCTGATGAGCAGCAGGTCTATCTCGGCTGGATCAATCAAGTCTATGTAGGGGAGAGCGTCCATTCCCTCTAAGCCAGGGTGAATGCCACAGTCCAGCTGAAAAACACAATGTTACTTTATTTATTTCACCCACGACCATCCACTCTTTATCAATGTTACATTACACAATGAAATAATGCATCAGGATTTTACATTCTGCAAAAATAAATAATAAAACAACTGCATGGTGCACCCTTCACATAAATAATAAATAATCATTTAGTTATCCCTGTTCTTACATTAAAAGAAACACTTGTAGGTGTGTGAACATTTTGAAAAATATTTTTTATCACTATGAAGTCATACAGCAAACAACACATAATTACCATAATTTTCCTTCCTTTGAATTCCAGGATAATACATGACCGCCCAACCTCCTGCCCAGCACCACTGTAACATAAGGAAAATAGCATAAAAGCTAACCTTGCATGTATTTGTTATTATAGTGGTATAATTGCAGCTATTTAAAATATTTATTCATACACAAAATATAAATGAACTCACAGTGGACGTATTAGGAGCTGGTCGCTTTCCTCAGCAGGACAATAATATCTAATTTGCGTTTTGTAGCCATATTTCCTAAACGCTGAAGGTCAATTTAAAATTATAAAAATGAAATCCGGTCATATCATATTTGCGCTTGCTGAATGAACGGGAGGGGGCGGCCTCTCTCGCAAAGCACACTTCCGGTGGCGTGTGCAAAATATCGCCGAGTAGAATCAAGAGCGCTAGTGGTCGTTCCGAGACGGCTGTTAAACGCGTTAACACCTAAACGTAAGGGGAAACGGCAGTTATAATTATATAAAATTTGCGTATAATTATTTTTATAACACTTGGGAGTGTATTGGCTTAAGATTGCACAGTAATCGCAGGCATATCGGCTCAATTTTTAACTTTTATAATTTATTTATTTATTTTCCGTTTACTACTTCGTTACGTCCCCTTTAAGTAGCGTTGGGTGTAGGCTTCTAAACTCAAAGAGAAACCGAGGAGTCAAACTGTAAATAGAAAGCGTACTTGAAGAAAATTAACTCTAAACGGTACGTTGAAGCCAGCGCGGTACAAACAGGTATGTTGAACTTAAGTTAGTCAACGTATTTTACCAGAACCTCCTATGAAATTATCAACGCTGAAAATGAATGCGGTGGTGGGCATTTAAGGTGGAGAAGTTTTATCCAAACAGTTGCTTCTCTTTTTAGGATGTGGCTGCAGTATGTAACGAGCGATGTCTTCTGCTCGAGTATGTGGGTTAGCTAGCGGTGTTTAGTTAGTTTGAGCTAGTTAAAACCTGTTGTTTCTGGTGTATGATGGGACTCATTTATATTTTTCAGCTGTTCCCATTCCTTCACTTATACTCTATAACAAACATTTGTAGTCATATTTTGCCCTGATATGATACATACCTGATATGTTACAGTAGCAGGTGTATCAGATAAACTGGTTTCCGGTTCAACTGGTGCCTCCCTTTTTTTTGGCCTTCGTTTGCGGTTATGGCTGGTTACTATGGTAACCCGTATAATTACCATGGTAACCCGTATAATTACTAGCATTTTAGTGACTAATTCATTTTTATTCATCGTCAGCGTCATAAGATAGTAAATAAGGAACATTTTCATGTTTTAATATGTGTATTTTTGTGTGGTTTTATTATTTTAGCCCTTTTAACATTTTCTTATGCTTCTGAATAGAGCAATGTGGCCACGTCATAGTTCTGAATGTGAAGATGAATAAACTCTTCAAATATTTCATGTGAATGGCTGGGAAGCTGTCACAGTAACAACCGAAGAGCCTGTTATTCAAATTTCAGAGAGAGCTATGTCCTACTTTTAATTATTCATCGTCTCTATTGAGACATGAGGAGGCAGCTGTGTGTTCATCACCGTGGTCTGTCATGATCCAGGTCGCCAGGGCTGGAGGGCTGGAGGGCTGGATGCGGTCGTCATGGTGAAGGATGTTTCGGAAAGTCAAAAAGCGCCACAGCAGCAGCAGCTCGCAGAGCAGCGAGATCAGCACCAAAAGCAAGGTACGGTGGGGCACGGAGATGCCACTGTCCTGTACTGTTTTTAATTCATCCAACGCTGTTTAATATTTCCGTCCCTCTGCAGTCTGTTGACTCCAGTTTGGGAGGACTTTCCAGATCAAGCACCGTCGCCAGCCTTGACACAGATTCCACCAAGAGTTCAGGTCAGTGTGGCAGCCGTTAAATGCATCTGAACCTCATCACCTGCTTTTACTTCTCAAACTGACTGTATGTTTGATTTCCTTTAGGGAACAGTGCGTCTGAGACATGTGCAGAGTTCCGAGTAAAGTATGTGGGATCGATTGAGAAGCTACAGTTTGACATGAGTAAGACCCTCCAGGAACCTTTGGACCTCATCAACTACATTGATGCTGCTCAGGTAAGACGCTGGAGCAAGATAAGGACACATTTTAAGTGGTAAAGGCTGCATGGTTCACGGCAATCAGTGTAACATCAATAATTTATTTTGGATACATATCCTGTTTCTTCTCGCAGCAAGATGGAAAGCTGCCCTTTGTTCCAGGAGATGAGGAGATGGTTCTCGGTGTCTCCAAGTATGGAGTCAAAGTGGCCTCACTGGACCAGTGTGTAAGTAGCAAAACTGTGGGAAAATGAAAGTGAAAAGTCATTGATAGACACTATGTTAGTGGTAACCTGAAGCATTTAGGATCATCGTACTAATCGGTGTGTTTTACTGTGTCCTCTGGACAGGATGTGCTGCATCGCCACCCTCTCTACCTGATTGTGCGTATGTTGTGTTACGATGACGGCCTGGGAGCAGGGAAGAACCTCCTGGCTCTCAAAACCACCGACATCAAACAAGAGGAATGCAGCATCTGGGTGTACCAGTGCAGCAGCTCTGTGAGTAAACTAAAAAGAACAGGTTTAGGATTGCAAAACGTCCACTACACTGTCACTAAGTACGGTTTCATCCCTCTTCTCCTGTGTGTTTTCTATAATCTCTCTAAACAGGAGCAGGCTCAGTCCATTTGCAAGGTGCTGTCGGCTTCTTTTGACTGCGCTCTGACATCAGACAAGTCCTGAGGCCGGTACAGAGCAGAAGTAAAACAACAGGAATGCCAGCAGTAGCTAATTAGAAAACTAATACAGCAGCATTGTGATTGCAACCATTTCCATCTTTTCTGATAATCAAGAGGGGAAATTATTTTTGTTAGTTAGCAGGACAACATGATTCCACTTCATATTGAATGCCTGCAGCTCTTAGGTACTGATACTTTTCTCTCGTTGAGACAGAACTACTGTGAATTCGTCTTAATCATTTCCTAGTCACTTGTTTTTTGCCCTTTCAAAATAAAATTAAAAAGTAGAAAGGAGGGGAATGGTTGCATTTTAGAAACTTTCCGTGTGCAGTGTATGTCAGTGTAATATTAATCATATTTAATTTAAATCACGGTACGTAATGTTGCATCCCATGTCAGCACATAATAATTCATGGGAGACGGTACACAGATCAGATTTGATTAACAGTTTCCTTCCACTCAGATCCTTATTCAGGTTTAGAAATCATTTTGTGTGTCTGTGTGTTTTGTTTTCTAACAGTATTGGTACAAAAGTGTGCACTTTTTGACGTTACACATAGGCTTTAACTTAACCCAACATGGTCGGATTTGTCCTCATTTTTGTGATTTTTTTTAATTTACAGTGACTTGTTTGAGTTTAATTTCTGTTTACTGCAAATGGGTTTCTCGGTACCAAAAGCTTCTTGCATTTTCTGTTCATGCAGAGGTTAAAGCATTAGATTATGTTAGATTTACTGACCCCTAAAAGATTTTGTGGGAGCAATTTGTTTACAGTTGTGGACTTGACTTCACCTCTTACAATAAATACTTTTTCACAATGGTCCTTTAAAAAAAATGTTTTCCAGTGAGAAATTAAAAGTTTGATCTGGTATGTTTTTACATTTGTCTTTTATTTAATGAATTACCACAGAGTGTATTGTTATACACTGCTGCACATTTTAAAACATGAATGAATGAGGATGCTGAAATACTCTCCATCAGAGGGAGCCCTTGATACATAATCAGGCTTTTAGTTTTAAATGGACCAGTCATTTGATTAACAGTGGTTTTGTGCATGAATTACTAAAATATTGAAACAGAACACAGACCACCAGGAATATTGTTGTGAAAGTTGGTTTCTTTACTTGCGCAAATGCATCATAAACTCTCCATACGCCAAAGAAACACACCAGGGTCTTGCATCATTTCATATTTTATTATTCCAGTTTTATTTTCCCATTTATTTGCACAATAGAGTTAAGAGTCAATGTAGTGATCCACAGACAGTTAATGAGAATGAATTATGTTCCCAGTTGTGTGTTCACAGGTGTCTTTACACCACACACACTCACACACACACAGGTCCAGCTGAGGTCGTATCTGCCACAGTGCATTAAAAGACATTTAGCGCCCACGTTTTTTTTTGTATTTTTTTTGTTTTTACATTTAAATATCCACAAACAAAACCAAATCTATTTACACAAATAGATTATTAAATCTTCCTGTTTCCAGTGAGTTAATATTAAACACGGTGAAGAGGGAGCATCAGCTACGATTCATGTGCTACTCTTCTTGTCATTCACGTATCCACGGAAGGCTCTGGTTTCAGGATAAATGCCTAAATATCAACAATATGAACAGAAACAAAGTTGCTCTGCAACTAAAGTGGAATTAATTACACTGTGGGTTTTATATTTATCTCATTACACATTAGATAAACTCATCTTTCTACATCACAGGACCCCAAATATGTACTGATATGATGCTCAAGCTGCAGGAAGGATATCGTTTCTCTCTGTGTGGCTGTTCAGAGAGTTAGTTTAGCTCATCTATGAACAGAAACCTGTCAAAAATATGAGAGGAAGCAACAAAAGTTACAGCTAACTCCTAGCTTTTTTTGTTTTTTTGTAATCACATTCTCACAATCTCTTATTTCCTCTTTATTTTAACATCATTCGCAGCTTAATCTGTGCAGGAGACACATGCACTCACACTCACACACACACATCTACTCCTCTAATAAGGCAGATGACAGGTGAGACAGCCTTAGGTGTCAGATTTAGCATTAAGGTAATTACTGGCTGCTGCAGCTTCAGTCAGTGTCAGCGTTTGACCTAAAACACTTTAGGAGGAAGAACGGCTTGCTAAAATGTGTCTGTGAGAAAGCATTAGCAGGAGATGTGTGACACTGAACTAATTTGCAGCTCTGTCATTTCGCGCGCACACATGAGAAAGTGGCCTCTCCCGCGCGCGGCGAGTCGGAAGCAGTTTCAACATGCAGCGTCCCTGTTGCAGGGACAGGGACAGTGAAGCGCTCCCTCGGCTTGGGTGCAGCTTCCAGCATATTCCAGGGTTTACATAGCACCATTAGGAAAAAAAAAACCTCCACACGGGAGGACTACTACAGATCTGGAAGGTTGCACTTATAAGCGGACATGTAAAAATCGCTCATGCACAGATGTGGAATGTAAGCATGTTGACTAAGTTCACATTTACAGTTGTTAGTAAGTTAAAATACACTGCTGCAATCTCCTCCGCCCCGTCACTTTCAGGGCTGTCTGTACGATGCATGATGATGTGAAAACGGATGAACACCTTACATTCAACCTCATGTTGTGACAAGGATAAAGACAGGAAAAGTGCATTTTATTGCGCTTCACTACAAACATCTTTTTTTTTCTTTTTTTAATTTTAATTTTAGTTCCCCTGTCAGTGACATTAACCGCAAGCGTTAAAACCACACATCCCCTCGAGTCCCGTGCGTGACACCCAGACTCGCCGTCTTCATCGGTTGCCATGACGACACTCACATTAAGTTCTGCAGCCAGTGTGGTGGTTCAGGAGTGACACTAAAAGGAGCTCATTAAAGATGCCAGTGATGATGATGATGATGATGATGATGATGGTGGTAACAAAACGCTGGGTTTTGTCGGCCGGCGGAGCAGAGACGGGGGAAAAAAAAGGGGACGTCTCAGCACACTTCCTTTCAGTCGACGATGAAGTGTACGAACGTAACGGGGAAGGCTCCTCTCCTCATCGGGTCGCCCTCGATGTGGCCCAGCTGTGCAGAGGAAAGACAGAGGAGAGGTCAGAGGACGACAAAAGGCAGACTTTGATTTCAGAGCGCGACTCACATGGGCTTAATTTGATAGAAATGCTAAAATGGCTTGACTGCTTTCAACAAATCAAACCATTTTAAGCACACATACGATACTAAAACACCACTGAACATACAAGTAGGACTGGGGGATTATAGAACAAGGGAAAAATGAAGTTTCAGTGACATTTTTCACCTGTACGTGTGATCCAGTACTGATTCATAAAATCCAAAGCTCTGTGTTTGGATTTGGATTTTTTTGGCACAACTGTGCAGATTTGGACTCATTTTTACATGTGGACTGTGATTAGTTGCATAAAAGGATAAAGTTCAGGATCCATTCACAAAAATGTTGGCACACAAAACAGAAAAAATGAACTGAATCAACAAATTATGATTTAAGGATTTCCAGAAACAAAACTGAATCAGATTGGGACATCAACAACTAAATCCGTCTTTACTACACGCTATAATCTAATCGCGGGTCGTACAAGGCTAAATCACCACAAACATCTCAGTAACAAAGTGCTTTCCTATTTTATATTACCTTAAATGACAAAGACGTACTTATTAGCTCCATTTAAGTCATTTTAAACGTCGTCTACACCTGAAAATAAAAAGCTAGAACATGTTTCACATCTGAGAAGGTTTACACAATGATACAGGTGAAACATGACAAAAAATCTATAAAGTGTAAATGAAATCATTGCAGAGATAAAAATACTGTTTCCTCTACCAACATTAAAGCTTCTTAATTCTCTTGAAAGCTTTATGTTTTCCTGCTGCTGTTGTTTTGGCTGCCTCGTTACTGTTCCGTGATTTTCGATGTTTCGCACAGAAATAAGTGATAACGCTGCTTAGATGCAGGATGGAGAGAGGAAGCATTGCGGGGACCTCGAGGGACAGAGAGTGACTGACTAAATACGGTCATATCTGCAGGGGTGGCTCAGAGGAAAACAAGTTGCAGCTGGTCGACGTTCACACAAGGGGCTCCACAGAGGAAGCGGCAGCAGACGGAAAGAACGAAGCGGGGGAGGAGGATATCGGCCAGAATGAGGTCATTCCTTTTTGCTTTCTGCCACCACGGTCACAGAGAGCAGTGACATCCATCCACATGTTGGAAACTGGTTGCTTGGACCGGGAGCGCTTTGTGCTTTAAACATGAAAAAAAATGAGTCGCACACCGAGTCTGGAGCACGGGAGATACTGACCCACCACTCCTGGTCCTCCTCTCCGTCCACCACGATCACCTCGCCCTCAGAGAAGGTCAGCTCGTCTGGGTTGTCGGCGACGCAGTTGTAGATGGCTTTGACTCGCTTTGGCCTCTGCTTCTAGAAGGCAAAGATTTTATTTCAAGTTTCTGCAGAAAGAAAAAGTTTTAAAACTGTGCGGTTGCGTTAACCTTCAAGGGAAAAAAAAAAAGGGAACTCAAGCGTGTGCAACTACTGGCAACGAAGGCCAACTGTGACATCGCCTCTGTCTGGACCAAAAAGTTTCACTTTAGCACAGAGCAGAGACTACACCCTCCAACCAGCTGGCACATACCATCCCCGTACCAGCAGGCGGCAGTAGTCTGTATTTATTATTCAAATGAGGAAACCAGGAGCACTTCTGTTAGCGGAGAGGCTAGGAAGATTTCCCTTCCCCAGACGAACTGATTCAACATGCTTAAATGAAATGGTGGCGACAGGGTCTGACTAGTGCCAACAGTGTGGACCACACAGCCGCTCACAAAGCAAATGGCTCGGTGGGTCCGACAAAGTTACACTTCTGGTATTGTTCCTTTTGTCCAATAAGGATTTTTTAGGGAGATTTTCAGGATTAAGGTTCTTAAATTAGAGGTTATTTAATGCAGAACAAATCCCAGTTTGGTTCCTTAAAGGCGTGGTAGTTAAGGGTCAATGCGTCCCTCCTCTGTTAACATTTATCGGTGCAATAAACATAAGACAATATTTCGGGGTGACGTGGAGTAAAAAAAAATAAAGTGTTTGCAGTTGAGTTTTACAGTTCATGTTTGCACCTTGGAACAAATTCATTTGGATTCTGAACTCACATTTGGTTTTCCAAAGAACAAGCTAAGGGAAAATGCCGGGAAATCCAAAGATCCTCTGATTCATTCATGATTCATCGTATCATGTAACTGATGGGAGTCTCCAGCGTGACTGATTTTCCCTCTTCCACCTTAAAACAAAACTTAACAGCTTCTCCCCTCAAAGTGAGAAAAGAGGCTCCGGGCCAAAACACAGCCTCGGACTACAGGAAGGAAATTTATTGCCCAAGTAGTCACTGGAAACACTGGAACAATAGGGACGGGAATTACGCAACGCTAATAGGAGAATAAACCGTGACTTGGAGATTAAGCTGCCAGTAAATCTGTGCAACAGAACGAATGAATAAGCAGAGTAAAATCTAAACCGTAATGGGAGGGAGGAATAAATGAGGGACTCACCGTGTAGGCCTTCCTCGGCATCGGCGCTGGAGGCAGAGACTGACCTATGGAGTTCTGAGGGTTTCCTGGCACTTCCTTAGCTGGAACAGGAAAAGGAAGTTGTATCACAATCACAACTAAACTTTCCAGAGACGAACCAGGATCTGACAGATAAGCATGCGACTCTCTGTCCAGTTCAAAGCAGCCTCTCGCTTCCATTTACTCACCTGCTCTTTCGATGGATTGCGTTCGATTTAGAGGTCCTCTGTTGAAGCTTTTATCGTTGCTGCAAATAAATAAAAAGTACTCCAATAAACAAGAGTGTGTCACACAGAGACACAGAAAACCGTTCGACAGCTCTCTAAGACTCTCAGGCAGCTCTGCTGCAGATTTATTGCAGCACTAACGGGCCTGCGGGAGATAAAAAGACAAAAGGACGACTGTGGAGGAGAGCTATAACTTGTCTGGCTCGATGCAGCTTAGCCTGGGAGCTAATGAAACGGCTAAACAGCGGACATGGATTCTCTCTTCTCTTGGGACACAATCAGCACATTACGAGACGAGCGTTTAGAGCAGAAAGATACACAAGCCTGGGGGTGATGCACGGTGCTGCTGCGTACACTATGTGGCATGTTGCTTACTCCTAAGATATAGGCATTAGCTGTATGTGCGTGTGTGTTCATATTCTTACCCTGCAGGAGATTTAGGTGGCGCTGCCCTCGACCCCAGCGGCCCCTGACCTGATTTGGACTGCAGGCTCATGGCTTCCATCTTCGTCACGTGAGAAAGACCCAGACCTGGAACACACAGTAATACAGCTGGTTTTTGTCTGTTTCATATCTCTGCAATCTGAATATACTGTCTGACCTTAAGGAGAGCGACTGAGCAGACCTCGTGATTAGAGTATTTTTGTTTCAAAGGTCAAGGATGAACTTGTAAATGCAAAACAATTATGAACTTTCCCTCAGCGAGAGGTTTCAGTAATGATTTTGGTGTTGGTGGTAATTATAGAATCCCTGTTAGGGCAAAAGGACGATGTAAAAAGGTAATTACTGCCCATACCTCCAGTTGAAGTGAGCCTCATCGGGGGGACAGGTGGGTGCATGTTGGGGGGGTCTGAGGACGACCTCTGTCGACCAACCAGGTCCAACGATCCAGGCTTCCAGCTGCTGGACGGTGACGACTGGCTGATCCCTCCCAGGCCTGCCAACTGGACTGAGAGACAAGCAAACAGAGAAGGGATTATTAAAATGAGGAAGAAGAAGAAAAAAGCGTCCACTTTTGTTTTGATGTAATTGAGAGCGGCGGTTAATGGGGAGAGGGAATGTGCAGAATGCTGCAGCAAGGCGGGCGACACAGCTGGTCGTTTCTCCCCCTGCTCTGTTGGCAGATCTCCACTCGGCTACTAATGACATTAAAGACCGACTTCGGTGAACTTGTCGCACACCGGTCGACAGGGAGGACAGTTACCTGGATTGTGGTTCTTTCTAATCTGAGCTTACCCAGGTTCCTCGGGGGCAGGGGCGGAGCAGAGGTGGTGGCGGGCTGAGGAGGGCTGGTGTTGAGGATGGTGCCGTAGGTCTCGTTGTTGACCAGGTTGGGCATGTAGGGCCGCTGCTTGTCTTTAGCGAGGTTGGAGGAGTCGCGGCCGGACTGGTGGTGGGAGTTACTGCCCGGCGTGTAACAGCTGACCGGACGCTCATCTCGCCGATGAGGGCTCGGCTGCGGAGGTCAGAGGTCAAACGCAGGGTGTTAATGTTGTGGTTACAAAAAGTGAGAATGTGATAGACAGCTTTATGTACATGCAACATAGAAAAAATAGGCTCCTGAACTACCTGCACTCAGGCCTCTTGTCCTGTAAATGATCTACATCTAACACATTAGCATTAATGCCCACCTTTCGGGAAAGAGGTCTTAAAGAGACAAGAGCTAAAGAGCTGCTGCAGCTGTGTACAGTATGGGAAAAGTAATGTGATTACTAACGCAGATTAGAAATTGTCTTGTTCCAAACTCACTAAGCTTTATACAATTTTACCTTAAACTAGTCAGCTGGCAAAAAAACCCCAACAAATTAATAATTTAAAAGCCGCCCCGTTCACCTTCTCGTCCAGATCCTCATCACTCTCATCCAGGTCTTCGTGCTGCAGACACCATTCATACTCAACGTGGACGTGGGCGTTGAATTTCCCTGCCAGCGCTTGGTTCAGCTGCGAACGCAAACAAATTCACACACATATGAACACAAATGACCGACAGCTCTTGCGTGGACTCAGGAAGTGATGCGCTTGCAGGCCTGAACACGGTCAACTCACCAGCTCCTCACACTGTAGGTGTTTGAGCCTCCGAGCGATATCCAGCGGCGTCTCCCCGGCCTCATTAGCTGGAAGGGGAAAAACAACGAAAACATATAATCACTGTTGTATCCACATGCCACAAGGGCACAAACACACAGCCTGTTTTCTTTCCTCCTTTTTCAACGCGACGTGAGAAATGTGTAATTAAGCCGTTTCCCACACTGAGCAACTCTCTCCGTCCTCCTTCTGTCTGCGTCTGTTATCATGCTGTTTGGTTGATTTCAGAGCAGAAGGATTAGTGTTGTGAGAAAAGGGACGCACTGCTGGGAACTAAGCCTCGGACCGTCTTTGAGTGTGAGAGTGAGACAACAAGAGGCGGCCACAATGCTGATGCATTAACACAACAGCAGCACTTCTGGTTTTGCTCCATAGTGCAAATTATATAGTGTTTAATCTGTAACCAAACTTAAAACGTTAATTAAAGCATTGTTTTCAGTACAATCGTAATACTTCAACTTGATTTTACAACTTTTTTTTCTCACAGTAAAAGTAAGAAACATGAGAGAACAAAGGGACGGTGAATGCAGCATGGCCGTGCTCTCCACTGCTGCTACCGCTGTGTTTCCTCACCGATCTCTATGGAGGCCTTGCCCCGCAGCAGCAGCTTCAAACATTCACTGTTGTCAGTCAGGCAGCAGTAGTGCAGCGCCGTGCTGCCTTTGGCCGTCTGCTTATCCAAATTTAAACTGCCATGGGGGACAAACACAGAGACAGAGAGAGAGGAATACGTTTAGATCCCAAAGATGAAGATACAGCATCTGTTCTCTGGGGATGTACAGCGTTTTTCCATCTGTAACACATTTTTTTTTTTGTGTAACAACAAAAGAAAGATGGATCTAGAAAAGCAAAAATGTGCCGATAGAAAAACAAGTAAATAGTCTAAAGAGAGAAGGAAGAAATATGTGCAGGTCAGCAAAGAGGCATTATTTTCCAGTGTATTGACATCTGGTTGCCTTCTGTTATTTCTGTGTTTACCTGTTCTGAGTGAGGAAGTCGACAATGTGAAGAGACGTTCTGTCCACGAGTCTCACTGCTAGATGAAGCGCCGTCTCCCCTTGTTCCTGAAATTCAATTTAACTTTATTTATATTATATACAAGTTTCGATAACAAATTTTCTCAAGCAATAATGTGACAGTGATGTTTGAGAGCCACAGGAGATGAATCAGACAAAGCTGTTAAGGTGAAACGGATCGTGCACTGACGTGTCCGTTGGCCAGCGGTATGGGCTCCATGAGGTCGACTCCCTCGGCGTAGACCTGGATGAGGGAGAAGATGTCTCGGGCTTTCACTGCGTCGCACAACGTGTGGAGCCGCGACGTCGGGTCGGCGCACTTCTTCCTGGCGAAACGTTTCTCCGTGTATTTGGCCGTGATGAAGTCTTTCCTCGCCTGCCTGGAGGAGAACACGAGGACAGGGACGTGCTGTTACAGCTGCTCGATTCACTACGCAAGGAAAAGCAGTCACATAAAACATAAAACATGAAAAATTCAGAAAGCATGATTGGTACATCGTTGGTGGAAATGTGTCCGAGGGTCACAGTTTAGTATCACAACCGGCTGTGGAAAGAGTGTAAGTTGAGACAGACAGGAGAATGATGTGGAGGTAAGAGGAGGAGACGGAGAGCGCTGTTGGGGTGACTTACATGTCGCTGGCTGGGTTGGGTTTCACCACATTTTCAGCACTTAAACAAGCCTCCATGATTTCATTGAAGCCCGCATTACCCACATTCTTGGCCAGCTGTGCAGAGAAAACACACACACACGCAGGCACACAATTAAAAACTGGTTATGTGTCATTTTCTGATTCATTTAAAGTCGTCAGTTCAGCTCACACCCTCTGGGAAGCAGCAGACATCCTGCTCTGTAAGCGTGGAGCCTGACTGACTGAACGCCCCTCTGACTGTGGTTAACACGACTGGAGTCTTAACACCAATTCAAGCAATCAAGACTGGAAGCATTTAATCCCGACAGCCCCAGAGGCAGTAAATCTCTACACCAAGCAGTGATTAGGAAAGCCAAACAAAATCTCAGCTATTCTAAGTGTGGAGCCTTGCAGAGGAGAAGAATGAGGTCCTCCTTCTAACTTTCACCTCCTGTCATGATTTACTCCTCCTTGTTGTTCTTTAACTATTACAACCTCCACTTTCCAGTTTTATCCCGTCTGAAAATCTCCAGAGAAAATCGTTACAGCGGAGTGACAGCAACAGGAGACGTGAGGCGGTTCAGCAAGAAGGTCGGACGCCAATTTACCAAGAGCTCTGAGGTGCTGAGTACATCCAGAGTGAGGGACTGGATCCGGGAGTAGTGGACCCCCAGCTCCCGGTGGATCCCCGAACATTCGATACAGGTGAGGATGCCCAGGTTGGTGGACAGCCACGTCGGGTCTGAGAGAGAAAGAAAAAAGGGGAAAGTCATTTCTGCATCTTGAGAGCTAACTTTGAAGTGTCCTTGTTGAAAGGTCTGGCAATTTAATAGTGGCCTGGAGGGCTTTTTACTATCGCACGGCGCAATGTCAGAAGAAAATGACCAACGGTAACCAAGTCTGGCCTAGATCCTCTGTGCATCACTGGGTATATGTTCCTGCCACAGATCATATATAACAGATTTTGTGGGGATTTGAGACAATATTAAGAGGATTTCATACATTTTAAGGTTTCATAATATTTCCAAACAGGATCCAGTCTGTAGCAGTTTCTAAATCAAGGACTATACCACTGGTTTAGCATGCATCACACTACCTGCATATATTACATTACATTCCTGTTAACACTAACCTAAAGCACTTTTCTCATTTGCTTCCCGGCAGCAAATATTTTAACATTTATGTACTTCAGAGATTCGAAATTTGCTTCAGATTATCCAGTGGATGCACCGTTGCCTTCATTTATCGACTAATCCAGCAACTGAGGACAAGGGCTGCAGGACTTCCTGAGATTTAAAAAAAAAGGCATCACTGCATAGGCATATGCCATTCTTTTCCCATGTGTGGGATTTCCAGGCATATGTGATATTGCATCGTGACCACAGGACCGTGGATAATCCTGGTTTGATTCAGACTGATCCTGTGCCTGCGTCAGGAGATTTAAATAATTAATGAAGTTACCTGCTGCTGCGTCTGCAAGTGTGAAATGTGCACAGCGCCTCTCTCGATTTGGAAATGCGTATTTGGGCCCCGGTATTAAATAAGCTTGAAGGACGGATTTTGTGAGCAACAGAAAGTCCTGGCATTTGTGCAAAACCTCAAATTGCATTGTGACATGTCAATCTGTAGCTGAAAAACGGAGGAACTGCAAAACTTTATTTGCGTCAATCTGAGTATTATGTGACCAGCTCAGCCAGCTAAAATTATGGCAATCATATCTTCACAATTACTGCATTTTAAGGGTTTCGTTACGCACATGCTAACAACCCCAGACTCCTGCAAGAATGTCTGCAGGGAAACTTGAGCAAATATTGCAGAAAAATCTCAGCAGCTCTGAATTTGTTAGATATCCGGTGTAGTTTGAGTCTCATCTGCATTGTCACACAACACACAATTGTCATGTAATTGGGAGTCTCAAAAAATGATTTGTGCGTCTATCGTCTCTTCGACTCACTGGGTGCTCCGCAGTCACAGCACACATCATTTCCAGTCATCCTCTTCACTTCCCCCAGGATCGCCTTAGTCAGCTCCTGCACAATGTTGTTCTCGCCAACATGATGGTCCCCTTTGAAAGCCTGATTCAACGCCTCCTCTTTGCTGTTCTGCAACACCGAGATCCAGCTGGAGGAAGGGGGATAAGTTAGAGGAAGGGCATACAGGAGACGTGAGTCAGGCAGGTGAAAATGAGAATAATGACAGAGGAAAGAGAAGAGGGAGGAGAAAGTCGTGTAAGCGTGTGAGCAGCAGAAAGAAGAAAGGACTGGGAGGAAAAACGAGAAGCGAGATGGGGGGAAAAAGGCAATTAATGGACAGGAGGTGGGAGGTAAAGACAAGGCCAAGCGTCTGACTGGGTGTGAGGTAGGAAGTGTGTTTAAAGTAGAGGTGGTAAACAGGATACACTGGACATACATGAGGAAGGAAGGGACAGGCACTTACATCTGACAGTCCTGATCATCCTCAGCCTGAAAGTGATACGTTCTGTCATCTAAAACAAAAATAAAGAAAGAAAGAAATGACAGAGTATATAAGCAAGGACGCAGAAGAGAGCTTCAGAAAAAGCTTTGAGTGATTCTCTCCAGAGGGCATTAAAGCGTTCTGCAGAAAGGTCAGACCGAAGCTACACAACATAACAACGTAACTAAAAAAATAAGTATCTGTCTTTAGATTGAAATCAGCCAAAAAAACAAGGAGATTCATTTTTAAACAGCTGAATACACAGAAGGATAAACTACGGTGCGTCTCCTGAAGCAGACTTAAACTAGTTTCTCTTCTGTGAGACGGAAAACTGGAATTAAACCTTAAACATTCAAGAACTGCAATGCATGCCATTCCCCATCGTTATCCTCCTCCTGTTTCTTTCCTGTCAGGTTTGGTTTGGTAATAAAAAACAACAACAACAACAACAACAACAAAAAACACTTAAAAGCCCCAAAACATGCATCATTAGCTACACAATCAACCCAGAAACTGTAAAGTCATGGGAAATCGATTCCTAATAATCGGAAAACAAAAAAAACATTTTTACGGCATAACATGCAATTCATTTCATCACTGAAATAAAGTGCAGGTATTTAAGTTGTTAACCCTGTAACCCCTGTTACGAAGTAAGTGCTAGATTTAAGTGTGCAGTTCCTTAAATGGCCACTGGAGGCTGTCTCCAAACGTGAATCATTCCCCATAGGCTGCCATGTTAAAATGTAGAAACACATGTTTACAGCCTGGGACAAAAACTGTTTTGGTCTCTGTAGTCAATTTTTCCATTCATGACAAATGTATTCAATTTTAAATAAACGCATAAAGATAAAGAAGATGACAAAAGAACCTGCAGAGGTCAAAGGGAGACGGCTGAACTCACGTGATATGAGGTCAAAGCTCCGCTTCTCTTCAGGATTGTGTTTCACCTGGCACGTCAGCAGGTTGAGTTTGGCCGGCGGTCGGTTAGCCTGCCACAGAGACGCAGAGATGAAGGCGGGGCGGAGAAAAACAACCACAGAGGTGAGCGAGACTGTTTAACTGGATCTGACTGCTGCTGTAGCCAAACGAAACATCTGTGAGCTGAACCGTGTTACTGAGAGGAGCTGACCGGGCCACGAGCAAAACCTTCATATGGGAACGGGCAGAGTTTAGTGAGACTCAGCTGAGGCAGTGATGTGAGGAGAATGTTAACTGGCAAATTTGGCTTGTGATCTCTGCAGTTTGCAGTTAATGTGTTCATGGTTAATGGGTAAACATAATGACCGGCGAGGGAGGAGGCTTTACAGGCAGTACACTGAAAAATAATGCATGTAAAGCTGTTCACGTGCGTCTACATCCAAGAGTGCTGAACAAACACACTGATCCTGTCCTGTCCAGCAGTTTTTATCAGAGCGCAAAGACCAAAGCATGTTTTCTTACTGTGCCGTGTGAAATGGTGAGGTATCCGTTCTTTGCTGTGCACTTCCTCTTCTGCCACACTTTCCTTAACCTGTGATACAAGAGGACACTGATTAGTATGTAACGTGTACAATGGGACAAGTTTTATCATTCATATTGGGCATTAAAATTTAAATTTGGGCTTTAAAAACTAAATTATTAAACTAAACTACTTCATAATGATCTATTATCAGCAATTATCTTTGTGTCTAGAATAGAAAAACTTAAAGGACCAGCGTTTATGGTATTAGTGACATCTACTGGTGAGGGTGCAGACTGCAACGTAGCTGTGTAGGAGAGCCAGCAGCGGCAGTCAATGACTTTGAGTCATAAAAAACTCAAAAGGCCGTCTCTACAGTCAGTGTATGGTTTGACCCTTCTAGGCTACTGTAGAAACCGCTCCCTTTGTAGACATGAAAGGCTCAATCTAAGCTAATGGAAACATAATGACTAACATCACTCTGCTAAATCCTACACGTCGATCCTTTCACTTCAGTGTGTTTATTGCACATGGAAACATATGGCCTCAAGCACTACATCTCTCACCCATCGCTTTTCTTGTAAAGGTACCCGCTACGTTCTGTGCCATGCTCCTTGTTGCCCTGGGGCTGGTGCAGGCTGTAGGTGGTGCTCTGCCGCACCTGTGAATCCTGGGAAAACAACAACAGAGCAGACATATCAAGCAAGAGCTGGAGCAGCGCACAGGATTCGCTAAATATGATAGTATGCAGACAAGAGGGAGCCACAGAGGCGTAAAATTGCTCTGGTTTAGACTGTGCCTCTGGCTTTTCCAGCTCCTCTGGGAATTTTTAAGGTTAATATCAGCAGTGTTTCAGATTTCTGCTGGTATGCCTGAATGATTTTGTAAAAATGAAGGAGGGGAGAAAATAAGAGGAGATTTTATACCAGAAAAAAGGTCTACAACAGCTCCTGGTCAGATTATCTCATTAGCTTTTTATTTTCATTCTGAAACTTGGATTTTAAACCTGCAGATTTAAAATGTAATTGCCTAAGTGGACTTAATTTAAATAGATTAACCTCAATGTAAAAGCTAAAAGGACAGATTTTTGTATGATGACGCATTATGTGATTTCCTTTACTTCAGGAAGCAGAGGACAACTTCTTAAGGCTGGAGTCGGATCAGGAAACAGACACAACAATCCTTGTGGATCACTAAAACACATGTTGTGATATTTGAAAAAAGGACAGAAAACAAACTACTGATCTAAAACTGGACACTTGAAACATCAACAGAGCGAACACAGGATACAAACACTCACAGAAAACCATTTTCAAGAAATCCACTTACTCTCCTAGACTTGTTTCACAAAAGATGAAGGCAGCGGAAGAAAAGGAGAAAACAATGTTCAGGTTCAAGGCTGCTGTGATTTAAGATAACCTCACCTGTCAGTGTCATCTCTGAAACAAGCTCAACGTTAATAGTGAGGTTTGTGTCCAGTATATCACATATAATTGGACTTTGCTGAAGATTTACTCTAGCTGACGTGTTTTTTTTTGTGTGTGTGTGTGTGTGTGTGTTACCTCCTTCTGCTCCACCTGTAGAGCTGACTTGAGGACATCTCGTAACTGGGTTAGCTGCTTCCTCTCTTCATCCTGCACCTGCTTTATCTGTTATAAAGAAATAAAATGAAAACGGGAGAGCAAGAATAAAGATGTGTAAAAGATATACGCGTTATAGAAAATAAAAAAACAAAGGTTGTTCTCACCGTGTGCAGATCTGTGGCCAGTTTCTCTATGGAAGGTTTCAGGTTGTCCACGGCTTTCAGTCCGTCCTGAAAGAAACTGAACGAGAAGCACATTTGTTCATCTCCAAAGCAAACATTAGCATTTTAAAGACAAAATTACACAAAAGTTATATGGGTGAGTAAACGATCATATTTTATGCCAGGAATAAGGTCCAGGTTGTAAAACACAGTAGTTCCCTTTAAAGCTGTAGAGCAGAACATTTGTCTCCCCTAGTACTCGCTGCTCTTATCTGGACTGTCAGATACTTTTCTTTGAAGCCTCATAGGTCCAGTTTCATGACCAGAGATGGTAAATTCACAGAAACCAAATTACATTAGTAACTCTTGTTTCTCTGATGTTGTTCTAATTGCTGTAAACTACTCTGATTCCTTGTGTACAATTGCTCCCTTCTTCTTCAGCTCTGCCCAACACGACTGGTGTGCCAGCAGGGAAATATCGCCAAAGAAAACTGATACAAAAACGTACAGCAAGAGTTTCCTGGCGTTGAAATCTTTTGGCAAGGCCTTAATAAAACAGACGTTCATTTATATTCAGCGCATCTAGTCCCTCAGTTCATACAGTAGTTTGCATGTCTTACTTGCACTGTGCGTGGAAGTACTTGATGAGATTCTGCAGCAGGTCCACCCCCTTCTTGATTTTGATCTCGTTGACTTTGAGGAGGTACTGTAAACAGAGTGAATACACATCCAGGCCGGGTGGTAAGGCGGAGTGGAATCAGAGGGAAATGGAACTTAACTCAAACTCCATCTCAAACATATGCACCCCTTTCATCTCATATCTCCACTTCAAAGCAACAACTGTCATTTTCTAAGTAAATCGTCACCAAAGTCAAACATCAAAAAGGCACCGAACATAGATAAAATACTAAGTGAGGAGGTAGAGAAAAATATAAGATTCATGAAACAAAGATATTATGAGGCTGGCCCTAGGGCTGCAAAATTATTGGCTTGGAGGCTCAAAAAACAACAGGCAGAAAACACTATCCACAAGATCAGGGATCCCACTACAAATAAAATTACTAACAATTTGGACGGCATACAAAAGGCATTCGAAAGATATTATAAATCTTTATACTCTCAGTCAGAACAGGTTAATAGCCACTCAGCTGCTGAATTTTTGAGCTCCTTAGACCTTCCCACGTTAGGTAAAGAAGCTAACGATAAACTTACCTCGCCAATAACAAAGGAGGAAATAAGTAAAGCTATCTCAAGTTTGAACACTAATAAATCACCTGGGACGGATGGCTTTCCTCCAGAATGGTATAAGTCAATGAAAGATCACCTGCTCCCCTATTTGGAGTCCAGCTTTAATTATATTCTAAAAGGAGGCTCCCTCCCCCCTTCCTGGAGAGAGGCCTTCATATCTGTGATCCCCAAAGAAGGGAAGGATAGAGTGGACTGTAAAGGGTACAGACCCATTAGTGTTTTAAATTCAGATTATAAACTGTATGCCACCATCCTGGCAAAAAGAATGGAACCTGTAATGCCTTTACTAATAGATGAGGACCAAACAGGATTCATAAAGAATAGACAGACACAGGACAACATAAGAAGAGCCTTACATACTATTGAACAGATTAACAAAGACCAAATCAGTGCCATCATTCTCAGCTTAGACGCTGAAAAAGCTTTTGATTCAGTCGGGTGGGAATATCTGTATTTAGTTATGAAAAGATTCAATTTTTGTAAGGATTTTATACACTGTATCCAGGCACTTTACACCTCCCCCACGGCAAGAATCAAAGTTAATGGCAGTCTGTCTGATTCTATAACTTTACAACGTGGTTGCAGGCAGGGCTGCCCCCTCAGTCCCAACCTATTTAATTTATTCATTGAACCCTTAGCCCAAGTAATACGCCAGGAAACAGAATTAGAGGGTATCTCCATGGGAGGAGAGGAATATAAAATAAGTTTGTATGCGGACGATGTGTTGATCACAATAAAAAATCCTAATTCAGGCCTGCCTCTGTTAATGAAAATGCTAGAAACATATGGGGGATATTCAGGATATGCCCTAAATATACATAAAACACAGGTTATGACATTTAATTACACACCTACTGAAGAAATCAATATAATGTATAGTTTTAAATGGAACACACCCTTTATTAAATATCTGGGAGTAAATTTGCCTAAAGACATGTCACAGTTATTCAATGTTAACTATAGCAGTATTAGCAAAAAAATATATGATGACCTTGATGGGTGGGGCCTGTTGCCTCTCGACTTTGGGGGCAGAATTAGAGCAATAAAAATGAATATTCTCCCTAGGTTATTATATCTTTTTTTATCATTGCCAGTGGAAATTCCTCTGAAACAATTTAGAGAATGGAACAAACACATTTCACGATTCATTTGGAATAAACAGAGACCAAGGGTAAAATTTTCCACCCTTCAGCTTCCGGAGGAGGGGGGCGGCAGGGCCCTCCCATCTTTAAGGGACTATTATTTAGCAGCCCAACTGAGGCCTCTTGTATATTGGTGTAACCCTTCTTATGAAGCGAAATGGAAAACCATGGAGTTATCTTTAACAGATACACCAATTCATTCACTGCTTGGTTGTGCGGGGATGGAGAAAAAAATACTACATACAGAGAGCCAATGGGTGAACTGCTCATTTAAGGTATGGGGTGAGGTGGTTAAAAAATTTGAACTCCAGAAACAGATAAAACTACTTAGATGGCCAGCGTATGACCCCGAATTCACACCAGCATTATTAGATCACAGATATAAACAATGGACCTATCATGGTGTTACTGCTCTATGCAAAATTGTTAAAAAATGGGAACTTATCAGCTTTGGCAATTTGTGTCAAATGTATGGACTAGGTGGGCAAGACTTCTACAGGTACTTACAGGTCCGTGATTATTTTGGTAAAAAGTTAAAAGGTTGTAACCCAGCAGAGCTACCAGTGTTTATTCATATATTTATGGATGCATACAACTCTGGGAATATTAAAGGACTTATAAGCAAGTTATACCACAGCATCACCTCTCTGAAGAAGGACTCAACGGACTACATAAAACAACGGTGGGAAAAGGAGTTAAATACTGTAATAACAGAGGACATGTGGTCAAAGGCCTGGAAAACACAATCATCCTCCACCAACTCCTGGACCTGGAGAGATTTTTGCTGGAAAAGTTTAATTCGTTTTTTTATAACTCCCAAACAGAAGTCCAAACAGACTGGTACACAAATGACCTGCTGGAGAGAATGTGGTGAGGCTCTTGCTGATCATGCCCATATTTTTTGGTCTTGCCCCTCCATTCAGTCTTTTTGGAGAGAAGTGACAAAAATTATTTCAAAGGTTCTATGTTTTAATATGAATGTATTGTTCACAACTCTCTATCTTGGGAATATGCCAGAGGGGTTGAGTGTAGCTGATCAGTACCTACTCAGGGTCTTGCTGGCCTCAAGTAAGAAGGCCATCACAAAATGTTGGCTCCAGAAAAATGCTCCCACTACAGAATCTTTTGTTAATATTGTAAAACAACTACATGTACTAGAGCAAATGACATACTCAATCAGACTCCAAAAAGATCTAGGTGAAAAACGGTGGCAGAAATGGAAAGACTACTTAGCAAATGAATGAGACTATATGCACACATACTGGATGTTATTTTGACTTGTGGACTTATTGATCACCCCCGGACCTTGAATATGGGTAATTGTTCAATGTTCTGTATTTGTTTTTTGTACTAAAAGATGAAAATGACTTATAAATAAAGAGTTTAAAAAAAAAAAAAAAGGCACCGAACAGACACAAACTGTACCGTGAAACTCGCATCTAGTACTTTACTTTGATATAAAATGGATGTTTCCATAATCCAAAAGTGAAAATATGTTGTTTTTCCAAGCCATTACTACCTGCTGTTTGCACCATCAACTCTATTTCCAGATTTTTTTCGTACACTGTCAGTCAGTGAGAGTATGACTTACCTCACACATCTGTAGCTGAAAGAATCTCCTCTCCTTCTCCATCTCTTCAGCGATTTCCGCCCCGCTGATCTCTGTCCTAATCATCCCATGCTGCCTCGCATGCTCCTTCTTCTCCTTCTCTATCTTGGTGCTGACAGGAAGTGACACCAAGTGAGTCAAAGGGCACATAGAGTACATATAACATCACCACAAATACACAGGATGCGTCATTATTGTGTAAAACCAGCCCTACACTTTCACATGTGTAAGTCATGTTAGAGGTGATTAAGGTTAGGTATGGATTAAAAGGTCAGAGATTAGGGATTTAGCAGTTTGACCGCTCTTAGATGGAGGCACATTTCCTGTCAGACAGTATTCAGGGCTGATTTTTCACACAAAATGTCAATCTCCCACAAGCAATTGGGAAAACACGCCACACAGAAAAGGGGAGGCACCAATCCATGCAACAGGTCATTCTTTTTTATATGCTGTGCTTTCTGACAGCATATATATATATATATAAAAAAAAAAGATGCATCAGTCTGTTTCCTCTCAGAAATACATAAAGGGTGTGAGGGTCTGAGAGGCGTTTCAGAGCTGTTCAGGCTGGATCATGAATCAAGACGGACTTCACGACGTTACGCTATACCTGAATTAAATAGGAGATGGTTCTTTGGCAATCCCATGGTGACTTTTTCTCAGAAGTAAAAAAAAGAAAGTTACCTTCCCCATGCATGACACGGTCCCACATATGACCATCTTCAAAATCAAATGTTTTGCACATCTGACTACCCATAAACAAATAAAGGAATAATGTGGTCATAAAAGGTGCAGACCAGATAAGCTGTTTGCCCCAATTTCTAGCCTTTTAAGCTAAACTACCCATTTCCACTTTCTTCATCTGTCAGAAAAGATTAAGTGTGTCCTTAAAAATGTCCAGCTACTCTCCTGTGATTCTGTCCTGGCTGCCTTGTTTGTTCCCTTTAAATTGTGATTCAGGATGTGCCACCGCCTTGAAAAAAAAAAACACCCCTCGAAAGACCCCAGCCATGAGTTTCAAACCACCCCACAGTGGCTACAGCTCCATTGTTTGTATGCATGTAGGCCTGCAGAGCTCTGGGAATGAAACAAAGCGTGACATGGTCTCAATGGCCACGATACAAAGGAAATAAGTTAATAACATACACCGATCAGGCATAACATAACAGGACCAAGGTTGGGTCCTATGGATTGAGGAGATGGGCCTCTGTGGACCAGGTCTGTTGCAGTGCATCCCACAGATACTCCATCAGTTTGGGATCTAGTGAATTTGGAAGACAGGTCAATACCTTGTCCTGTTCTTCTTTTTTTGTTTTGTTTTGTTTTTTGTTTTTGCTATGGGGTGGGGGTGCCTGGTCTGGTCTAGGTGGGTGGTACATGTCTAAAATTTCCCAGCAGAACACTAAACTGTCTCAAGACGGTTAATGTGATTTACTTCTCCTGTCAGTGGTTTTGATGTTGTGGCGGATCAGTGTATATACAACATTTAGTGTCTGTTTGGCCAGTGTGAACTTTGCCAAACTTAATTTCATTCAGAGCACACTGCTGGCCTTTGTCACCAAATGAATCTTCAGCCCTGACAGCGTTACAGCATCATCAGGGCCGCCACTAAAACGGAGACACATGTTAGCCAGGCTGTTTGGCCGCCAGCCAAACTGATAGTCGTTCAGCGGATGATGGGTCTGAGTATCTCTTCACTTTCAGTACTGTCAGTTCAGGAAGTGATAAACCAAAAAAAACATACTGAACTTTGTTTTTTCTTTTTCTGCTTGAGCTCTGAATTTAACCATGTCAGATTATAGCTGCGGAATTAAAAATGAACCACTTCCTGAATAAACAGCATGAGGGCGTCCCCACTGTGGAGACTGAAAACAATTCAAACTCAGGTACTCGGATGCAAACCAAATGACCAGAAACCAAAGCTGCTTTGAGACCAAATAATTTAATCTCTCCACGTCTGTGAAAACAGTTTGTTATGAATATCAGACAGCAGAGAGATCAGAGGATTATTCATGAAGAAGAGCAACACAATGTATTTTCAATCAAGAAGAAAACTGGACTCTATTGACGGCCTGGGTTTGCCATCAATAGAGTCAAATTATAAGCTGGGACGGTCAGGAACAGTCACATAGCATCCAGATGAGCCTTCCATGTATATTGAAAAAAAAAAAAGAAACAGAAACCCGTACTGCTCGATCAAAACAGTTTGGAGAGAAGATGTATTACCCTTTCAGTAAAGAATGTCCTTTGCAGCTTGTAAAATATATGAAAGTGCTATAAAAAAAAACCTCATGTGTTCTTTGCATGCACAATCACAAAGGGAGTGTCAGTGTGAAAATGGAGTCTCACTGTGGAGGTGGAGTGGTGACAGTGTAGGTGGGTTGTTCACATTATCAGAAAGTGTTGACACGTTAATCACAAGGGGAGGTTAGTCAAGACAAGACACACTGAACATTTAAAATAAAACACCTTGTAAAAAACTGGCAAAACGAGACTGAACTTTTACACTAGTGAGTTAAATATACTGAGGATTAAAGTTTTATGAAATGCATTAGTAAACTCAGTCAAATTAAGTAACAAACGTACTCCTGTAAATTCAAAAAAGACACTACTTAGTTTACTTACACTTTAGTTTCATAGTCCTTCCAGGCTTTGTCAAAAGGCTTTTTAAGATCCTGTAAAAAGCAAAGCAAAGAAGAAAGTAAATAGCCTTGAATAAGGAGCTAAAATCTTTATGAAACAAGGATGAAAAGCTTTCAACAACACAGACTGGTGCGACAGCCGACTCCAGGACAGCTTGTAAATCAGCCTTCAGGTGGCATTGTTTTTTTCAGCGGCTGTTTCCAGAGTCATGAATAAGCTTTCAATGCATGAGAAGTCCTTAAAGTGCTCATGGGACTCCGTCTGCTGAGGAAGAGCATGTGAAGGCTTCACAGCAGCTGCTAAAAGGACGTTGTGGTGGGACTGGTTTACATCTTCCAAGGTATGGATTAAACTTTCTGTCTGAATGATTCTGATAATCGATCGTTTGAGTCGTTTAACGTCTGTGTTACATCTTCACAAATGTTTTATATCATTTCAGGAGTTAGATAAAGACATTAATAGGCTGGAAACTAAACGAAACAGCTAACCTCCGGCCAAATGTAAAAAAAGGAAACTGACACACACACGGAATAAATTAACACATCATTCATGTATAATACCATCAGCACGAAACCCCAAAGTATATAAACTACAATTTGTGGTTTTATGAGAAGCTAGAATACTTGGCTGGCCTCAGACTATTAGAGATGCTAATAGGGAGACGTATTAAAGGGATACAAATGATATTAAGCTATTACGTTTTTCACGTGATTCTTGAATTAAATGAGGGCAAATTCATCACTTTCTCCAAATGCTAAACTATTCCCATAATTGAAAGTAAACAGTTTGATCCATGGGGAAAATAGCTATCAGATGCAACGCTACATGTCCGCTATCGGTGCACATGCAGGGCAGACAACGTGTGATTAGATACTAAAAGCACAGCGCTGTAATCAAGATGTCAAATGCTGCAAACGCAGGAATGCACACACATCCTCTCAGAGATCACAAAGAGGTCACCATCATGTCCCTGGTCAGAGCTTACTAACCGCCACATTTCCTTCTTACTCACTGATGAACAAAGTTAGTGTGTTTCGGTGTGCGTTTCACCACAGTTTTAATCCGTCAGCTGACTCACCCTCCTCACATATGCAGAGCGGCCCGCAGCTGCCTCAGCAAAGAAGTGGGCGAGGTTATGATTTTTGGAAGAGCACGAGCACGACGCAATTGTTTTTGGCACTTGCGACGCAATGCCTCTGGTCACTCCGACGAGAGGCAACACTTATTTCTCATTGTCATGGGTGCGCTTTCAACAGCTGCTTGAACAAAACGGTTGATTAAACAACGTCCTCATTGCTGCAGTGCCGATTAAACAGCAATTAGGACAAAACAAAAGCAGACATTACTCGGCGCAATTGGCCATATCAGCCGCTGAAAAAAACGCAATGCAACTAAATTAATCGTCTCCTGCTAACAGACAGGAAAATCTGCTCGACAGCATGCAGCAATAAAGTCTAATCAAAAGAATTATGAAGCATTTAATGCAGCCGCTCTAGTTATTAAAACACCACAGTGAAGCATCTGAATCACTGCAGTGAAGAAACCCAAAGCAGTACTCTTAGTTTAGGCTGTGAGCAGCACTCGTCTCAGCCCATTACTCGACATTTGTGCGGGAAAATGTGAAAGGCACACATTTTAGTGCTCGCCTGTCAGACAGCTTGTGTGTTTAGTGCCATTGTTAGAGCTCCAGAGAGGACTGATCCCACAGCTGAGCTCCACTTCAGCAGCAGACGAGTGGCAGCCTGGACCTGCCAGTCCACGGGATCATGGCGTCAAGTCAAGGGGGCACTCAGACATTAAGTCAACTGGCCCAAGCGCAGAAGCCACCAGAGTAAAGAGAATATAAAAGTGGCATAAAAAAAACTTAAGGCCCAAAGTGAACTAACATGCCTGAGTAGAAAATTGCCAAAACAACACAGGAAGCCACCAAAAGAATCAACTGCAGGTCAAGAGAGAGCCAACGTGAAAGGAGAGGGTGAGCGGAAGGAAATGTCACAGCCAGAGAGAGGAGAAAAATGGTAACAATAGCTAAAAATACCAGACGCAGGCATCGCTGGGCAGGGAAGGGCAGAGCAGAATAGGCCAAGGCACAGGGCAAAACACTCCCTCTGAGAGCCCAGAGCTCTTAGCGCCTCGTTTCCCCCGTCTGACTGAAACTAACGAACGGAGGAGGAATGTCATGCCCTTGACAACGGCGTCCATTCGCAAATTTATCACCTCTTACTACCTACAACCCTACGTGTCCGGGAATAGAAGTTCCTGTTACACATTCCTCACACCTTTTCCCACCGCCGCACTGAATGTGCAGCCTGTACAGCAGCAAACAGGGCAGAGTTTAGTTTGGTTCAGTAATCCTGGTGCAGTTTCAGACAGTATTAGGCTTTAATGGACAACTGTCTCCATCAGATGTGGGTCGGAAGCTGCCTGGCTTTGGTGATCCGGCCATCCTGGATGAACGGAAATAAAATTCAACGATACCGACGTAATTTAAAAAGACAAAAAGCGAGGAACAGGAAGAATGAGGGACAGGGCAGCATGAAAGAGAAGTAGGTGGCTGTGAGAGGCACATGGGCATGGACAGACTGACTGATGAAACACAAACTAGCTTTAAATGTATAACTCTCAGGTTCATCAGTGACCTGGAGGCTGAACTTACAATTAAGACTAGAGTTAAATGATAAATTGTGTTATTTTAATAGCTGAGATATATTAATTAACAAAGCGCTACCTCTGTGATTTGTAAATCCCCAGCTCAGGAACGTGAAGTTCCTATGAAACGTCCAGCTGAGTATTTATGCAACTCTTCTGAAAACAGGAAGCTAAAGAAGCTGCCAGCCTCCAAAATAGGCCCAGTGTGCAATGACAGGTCAGCTTCACAGGCCTGAGCAGGAAGGCACTGTCACCATTCAGCTCTGCCCATGTTTGTTTATTTTTTATTTTTTAAACTACTACTGTAGTTACTAACTCAACATGGAGGGCTGTTGTCGAGGACTTCCAACGTCAGCCATCGCCTATGCATGTTAACTTTTCTAATGAATTATGCAAGGTGATAATTAACATTAACTTTTGAGATACAAAATTAGCTGACACATTTGAGTGCAGGATAATTCTGCAGGAAATGGCTCTAACATACCATTAAGTAGAGACATGTCATTGTTGGGCTGGATACAGAACATAATGGTGCTGTAGAGTGAAACTTTAAATGCTGCTGATGTTTTAGTTCATAGAGGAGAAATAAGTCAGTGAACACATATCCGCTCTTATCTAAAATCCGAGCTAAAATGCGTGGGCAGCTTCGGATGTTCACGACCCACTGAACCTCAATAAGAGGGGGCACAGCTGGACTCGCATGGTTCAGAACGCGTTAGTCCATCCGCTCCCCTCCTAAAATAACAGCAGACTCCACACCAGCTATCCAGACACTGGGACTGAATGGTGATGAGCCGATGTGACTCACACAGACTCACCAATAAGCAGGGGGCCGACTACAGTCATGACATCACCGCTGCATCCACTATGAAAGTCCCGTTGGCACAACAGTCTAGTGGAATCAGCACTTTCCAATTTCCCCTGAGTGGGAGTGTTTATCTTCAGCATTAACACTACCGAGTCTTCCTCGGACTCCCCCTCTGCTAGTACCACAGTATCTTGACTATTTTTACAAAGCGTTTTACAGTTTTGTAATTTCCCAACCGCACTGCTCAAATGCTTAAATGTTTTGTTCACCTCAGCTACACTAAGGTAGCCATGGAAACAAAAAGGCAATAACTGACAGCAACCTAAAAAAAAAAGACTTACTTTCACACATGAAACCCCATCATGCCTCGGTGGTGAGGTGGTCATAGAGGTAGATGGGGTGGAAAAATGGTGAGTTTTTTTTTGTTTTTTTTAGCCGATGAACAGCAGCGACAGGTTGCTAGGTTGTAGCCCTCTAATCACAAAGCCATTAGTGGCTGCCTCCCTCGGGGTCAGTCCATCGCACTCATTTCCAAAGACAACACAGGCAGAATATTAACAAGCTAAGAGGGAACAGAGGCTACCGGGAAGCCATTAAAGTCTAGAGTTAAATCAAATGTAAGGACTGGTCACTAATATACCTGATGCATTAAACATGGAGAATTTTAAGACCCCAGACTGTCTGCCTGTCTTGTGTTTCTTAGCGTTTGTATTTTCGTATGGTTTCAGATCTTCTGATCAACAAATGCCTGTTGCGTTAAGGTGCTGTTCGAAAACTCAGGTCCCTGATTTTACAGTGGAATACATGGAGCTTAATGTGATCAGGAAATATTAAAGGAAGTAATTATTATTACAGTCACTTGATTTCCTGACTCCTACAGAAATCAATGTATGGTGTCATATTAGATTTAGATGTTGACATGTGAATGAATCCATTAAACTTTGACTTGAAAATATAAAAGAACGGCACATTTATTTGATTATTTGATCATAAGTCTTGTTTGAGCATGAAATACACACATTATTTCTCAGCCGTATTGTAACTAATTTCTTCTTTGATCTTCTCAACACATTACTCTTTTATGACATCCATATGAACCGTACGTTCCTCCCTCCTCTCCCTGCAGTCTAAACAAGCTGCCATGCAGGTCTGGATTCCTTCCTGCTTCCCCCCTCTCCTAACAGGTACTTCCCCCGGGACGGGACAGGAGTGGAGGAGCAGGATAATGACAGAGGACGAAGGAGATGATGAAGGGGAAGGTGGAGATGACGGGGGAAGGAAAGCCTTCAGGGCTGTGGAGGTGAGCAGAGGGCGTCTCTATGACTCTTTCGTCCTTTATTTTTCCTGACACTGAAGGCTTAATTCCCGTGTTTGGTGACATTACATCAGTGGTGACATTTATATGTGTGTGTGTGTAAATGTGTGTGTGTGTCCCGAGGTATAAAATAACCAGCAGCTCATTAGCCCCATGTCGGTGGGGTAATGAGAATCATCCGAGGACTAATGAGCAATAAGTGGATAAGTATTAGTGATATGACTGTCTGCCACGGTAAAGCAAAAGAGTGAGAGTGGGGGCGATGGGTGTCCAGTCAAAGGGGGGGAGGAAAGAGGGGGAGAGTGATAGCGACGAGAGACAAAGAAAGGAAACTGAAAAACAGATAGAGGCTGAAAAGAAAACACTGCACTTGAGAGACGCACACAAGAGCAACAGAGAGGGCAAAAAAAAAGGGGGGGGGGGGACAGCAGTTCAGAGGTCGAGACGGAGCCAAGTGGCCGAGGGTCACGGGGACAACTGGCGTCGCCGTGGCAACCAGGCTCATTAGCACTGACTTAATCACATCATACCGCGGTGGAAACCAAAGCCAATCATGTGCCTTGAGAGAGAAAGGTCACAGACCGCCACGGACAGTAACGAGTCCTGATTGCATTACAAAACTGTTGAGGAGCGTTTGTGTGGGTCTAGTCTCGTTGGTGGGCACATGACTGACCAGCTGACTACGTGCTGCATCCATATTTAGGAAGCAATGAATGCTTCTGGTGCAGACCAAAACATATCCACGGCACCAAGAATGAAGCAGTAAAAGCTGTCACTGTACGTGTCACAAGGTTCCTGTAGCCCACCGAGGTATTATTGGCTTACTGTCTTTTTCTCTCTCAACCCATTTCTTCTCATCCATCAATGTTCTAGTGAAAGCCAAGGAACCATAGGATTAGATCCTAGCGGACAATATCATGTGTCCCTTAGATTTTAACCTCTGTGCAAACATTTTCATGCATTCCTCTAAGCAATCACAGACACTTTGCTAAAACTCAAATATGCATTCTGATACTGATTGTACAGTCTGTTCTGATGCCGAGTAATCAGAGGCATCAAGCTAACACTGGTTATTGCTTTGGTAAACTTTTATTTTGTAGTTTAGGACAACTACAGCTACATTCTGTCAAAGGTTTCTCTCTCTTCTCTTCTCAACTTTTACTTTTTTTGGAAACAGGAAGGTGGTGTGAGGTAGCTTAAAGCACCGTGTTATTAACCTTGTTAGCGAGCACTGCAGCACTTCAATGATAGTAATTGTCTAGCAGTTTCAAATTACTTTGGCCGAGGCTTTTTAAACTTTTACTGCCTGTTTCCTAGAAGGGATTAAGCCACCACATGACAAGCATATTTGTCCGTGGATATTTAGACTGTATTGTTTTCCACTGAGCTCAATCTATTCTTTAGTGTCAAATGCCGGTTTTGTGTTTGTCTTCCAAAAATAAGTGGCTGCCAATTTAAATTTGTCACTTCAGAAAGATTTAAACGCCTCTTCCTGCTTGCAACCACCGGTGAAACAGCTCTTAATTCATCTACTCACATAATACGTCCTGCTCGCTAGAGTCAAACAAGTCCATACTGGTTAGCAGCCTTACCCCTTTGACACCCTTCAGGTCTCCCTTCAGCAGGCTGTCCAGTGGAAAGGTAATGATGTTGTTCATGTTTTGGAACTGGAGGAGGGTGGAGAGAGACACAAACAGGAGTTGAAAGGTTACATCAGAGGATTTAAGGCTGCAGGAGACTGAAAGTCGGGGGCACTGATCGCAGCTGAGACGTAATCCTTTCAGTTTCCTGTGTGCCGTGTCTACCGGACAAAGAGTTGAGGAGGAAAAGAAGTCTGCCAGTTTTCAGTTTTTGAGTAAATGGTGGTCTTTAAAGCCTTAATGTTGCTCTGCTTTTGGTACAACTTGCATCTCAAATATAACAAATTAATGACGTTAAAATGAGAAGAAAAATCTGTCTTAAACTCCCCTGCTTGCAAATCACTGCAAAAGCCAGCTTCTGTGTGTAATGCAGAGCAAAGCAATCTAGGAAACCGGAGATTACTGAAGCTTTTTGGAGATTACATCTTCACATCCCAGTCAGGCAGAAGCTCATATTTCTTTAATAAAAGGTGTTGAGATAACACTAATACGAAATCTCAAGCTCCCCGTTTTCTATTTGAGAGGATACAGTGTCCGAGGGGAGCGACAGACCTCACATGGCGGTGTCAGATTTATTTAATAAAGATTTGGCCATCACACAAAACCAGGATCAGCCTGAATTAGACCAAGTGGATAGTTACTGTTGCACTGCTTCTTTGGCCGCCTCATCGGAAAACTAGAGCTACCTCCTCAGTGCTTTATGTTCCAGCTGGACTCGGTGTGTGCTCAGTGTGTAGGTGTGTGTCAAGGGAACACACACTGTGACTCCAGGGGATAGAGACAATTAGGGACAGCATGGAAAACTTTCTTGGTCCCTGAGGATTTTACCCAGCTACATCCTACACACAACCGCAGAATGTGGACTCACCAGGTTTTTGAAAAGCGCAGTAAGCTCCTTGGTGAAGACGGAGAACTTGAGGAAGGCTGAACCCAGGTCGGGATCGTCTCGGTACACGCAGTTTTCTCCAAACTTCTCAAGGGCCTGAGTGTACTGCTCCTCGTTCTCTACGTGGGCTGGAAAACACATATATACACAGAGGTCAGCTTTTAACAGGCTCTTTACAAGACAAAAATCTATTTATAGGGTATTGATAAAGAATATTCCTTCCTTAACGGCTAATGGATTTCCCCCAAATATTGTTAGTGACTGATCAGAGCACACATCTTGTCAAATCCATCATCCCATTAGATGATTATAGAATAGAATATTAATACTGTAGCAGCCTGCCAGGGTCCAACTTACTCTGCCGTGGTCTCATAATGAAGCTGAAATATTTTTGCATGTTTCAAACAATGCGGCACTATTTTTCCTTTTGCTCCTGAAAACATCTCTCTCTCTCTCCCTCCCCTTTTTCTTCCCCAAAGTCGTCTCCCCCAGCTCTGTACCTCTCTGTACTGAATTCAACCTGACAGAGTAAACAGCATGGTCAACTCACGTAGCATGAGAAGCTATTTGTGTTGTTCACTAATAAAAATTTATGTTACTGGCCGTTTCACAACCCCGATGTTTGTGCTCTTAATTTTTAGCCCAGGGAGATTTACAGTTATTTAAAGAGTCGAAACTTGAAGGAAACGCCTCCAGACATAACATTAACTAGCATAACCGTATAAGAGCTAGCTAGCAAAGTTAGCTTAAAAGTCACCTGTTACTTATAAATTTGTCCACATCTCAATAGTATTTTGTTTAGTATTCACATACATGAACTGCATAGGGTGATGCTTTATCTCACTAAATCCACTATCCGTGTTATTATGGCAGTTTAAAGACGCACTGATAAAAAACAAAAACACCAGGGTCTCATGAAAGTTTGTGGGAAACACTGAACATAGTCACTAGACTGTGAATTAAACAAAAGCCTCGCTCATTTAAAAAGTCATCCAGCATATCTTTAGTCGACCTAGTCTACCACAAGACCCAGATGATTAATATACTTCATGCCAGACCAGGCAGCTGATAGCAACTAATGCCAATGGGACAGTGCTGGAGAAGGTTGGAGCACCGGGGGACTGTTGCTATGACGACGCTTGCAGAGAGTGAGAGAGAAGTGACAGGGATGGAGGGATGAAGTGAAGGTGGTGGTGGTGGTGGTGGAGGATGGAGGGGGGTTCATAAGAAAGGAGGAGGAAAAAAGTAGTGTGTGGAGGTGAAACGGTGAAAGACGCCTGCAGCTACATCATGACTCAGCTTTAAAAGACGCCAACCACACACAGACACACACACACAGACAGAGCAGCCACACAGGTTCACAGATGTGGCAGGTTTATAGATTAAGCCGCTAAGATATCCATCATGTTATTAAAAGGGGAAAAGCTGAAAGCTTCTGAGTCACTACCTGCAGGTGTCGTCACATGAGACAAATCTAATTTAAGGTACAGAATATAATCTGATGCAATAAGGCAATAACACAAAACGAGACGATTTAGCAGACTGCAAAGAGATGACAAAGACTTTTTCTGTCCATGATAACTAGAGAAAGCACAAGTATATTAGTAAAGATGTTTAAGTATCAATTAAATCCCTTGAAACCAACATAACATCAGAAATTTGCTTATTCTGTGCGACCATCAGTCAAAAATTGGGTCAAATCCTCACGTTCAAAGACATGACTTGCTGTGACGTGTCCTGCAGAGATGTAATAAACTTCAATCAGTGTCATGTGTCAGACACCGACCACTATCACACGCCCACAGCCCACTGTCTACACATCAGCTCCAGCTGTTTGTTTGGCTGCGGCTGTGCCAGGCTGCTGGCCAACAGGGCGGTGGCCTGTTGTTGTTTCTGAAGTGGCACACGAGAGCTCTGCTATTCAGAGCCGACAAATAGCACAAATTCCCCCGGGCTGCTCAGTGGGTACACGTGTATTTGTCGTAACATGACCTAAGCACATCACACATGCAGCCTACGGTACAGTGGAAAGCGGAGCTAGTTAACATGGCAGGGAGATAAGTATGGCGATACACAGGCCACATTTTTCTACAGTTTGCACTGTAAACAGTGTCTGCTAATTCAGTGTTGACCGGCAAATGTTGCCTAAATATTTCCATTAAGTTAAGTTGGCATTCAGGGGCCCTCTTAAAGAAACAAGGCCTTCCTCTGGTCCATTACTTTTATTAAGATTCTTCGTTTTGGGACATCGTGTCTTATTTGATAGTTTAAAGTGGAGCTAAGAGGAGTGATCAATTGTTATATTACCTTAGTGGATTGAAAATATCCATCCATCAATGTTAATGTTGTACATCTTAATAAAAAGGTTTCAGAGAAATGAATATTGACTTATAAAAACTTAAAGCAAAGAGTTGGATTTAAATAAAGAGGGTTTAAATCTGCAGTGGAACATGAAGCAGTTCTCATGGGAGCCAAATGTCAACTCACAAGCACAGAAGAATCAAACTTTTGAGGACAATATGATAAATAATAACTACAACAAGTATCGAAAGACACATTTTTTTCCAATCAACATTGTCTGCAATGCCGAAGCATTTAAAAATGCTTTGAACGTAGCAGCTAGATTAAAAACTTCCAAACCGTTTCATCATCATCTAATATTAGCAAAAGGAAATACAGTTTCTGGTTCAGAAAATAGATGCCAACGTGGCTGTACATGGTGCCATTTCCATTTAAGGCAGTCAAAAAGTAATTCCTGTTGCTTGACCAAAGGAAACGATAACCTTGTGTTTATTGCAGGATAAAGGGCTCTAATGGTGTTAAACAGTTTCACAACATGCAACTGCGAGCGAGCGGCCACTTTTGTCAAACACTCTTAACTGTATCTTCCCTTTTTAAACATACATGCGCAAAAACACACGGGACAAAATGCGTCTACAGCTTCCAGACGTCTGTTGGGGATTATCCAACACCCCAAACTCTTGTTCTGCAGCTTCTTCCATCTTTCTCTCTCGCACACACACAAGGTTTTAATCACCAGATAGCAGACTGGCCTCTGCTTCCTCTCGCCGTCTCTCCCACGTTCATTCCATTACACGGCTCCGTCAGGCCTGCTCCGCTGACGCTCCAGCGCTCGCTAACACAATGAGCGGGAGACGCATGATCAATTCCATATCTCTCTAAAGACTCTGTAAAAATAACACTGTCCACTTTATGGCACCAATACGGCCATCAGCACTGAGATACTGGAACCCCAAGAAGACAAAGAATCACAGGGCATGAGAAAGAAAATAATATTAAAGGAATAGTTTGACATTTTAGGCAATATGTAATGGATGAGAAGACAAACAGCACAACTGTAAATCTAAAGCTGTAGCTAGCAGCAAGGGGCTACTTAGATTAGCTTAGCATAATGGAAACAAACTTGTTTTTTTAAGTTATAGTAGTTGGGAGGATTGACATTTCTGTAAATATCAAGCTGGAGCAAGGAGCTACTTAGCTTAGCTTTGCTTAGCTGAGCATAAAGAGTGAAAACAGAGGGAAACTTCTTTATTTTTTGTCAGAAGATTAACATTTCTGTCGATATCAAGCTGACACAGGACGCTATCAGCCATCTTGTTTAGCTTAGCCTAAAGAGTGAAAACAGGAAATAACTGGCTAGTCTGGCTCCATCCTAAGATTAAAAACACACCTACTAGCATCTCTTTAGCTCACTAGCTAATTCACCATTGAAGCCATAAACAGTCCAGCAAATAAAAACACAACTTTTAGTTTTGTTATAAAGTTTTCATCATACTTTGAACACACTTATGTTAGCAGTTTCCCCGTTTCCAGTCTTTATGCTAAGCTAAGCTAGCTATTGCTCCATATACCACTGAGACACAAGAGTAGTATCGAGCTTCTCAAATAAATGTATTTTCCAAAATGCCAGACATCCCTTTATACAAGGTCCTTGTATGAACAGAAGTGTCTCTGTCCTTTTTGAGTCCTTCTACCTCTCCTCCTCTGCTTTTATCCTCAAACATCAATTCAATGTAACTCCGTTAGAGTTAAAAGGCTCAGACTCATTTTTCTAGGTAGCTGGCAGTCCATAGAGAATTACAGGCGTGTGAACAGCAGCATCTTAAAGGACTTTGCGGGCCAAATTCTTTGTTTTCCTGCTGCAGCATGAGCTCTACATTATTCAGCTGTTAAATGTGCAGCCCACCTATAGCCACAGCAGCTGTGAATCTGTGTTCATCATCTGCCTCCAGTTGTTATCTGTTCAGCAGTTTTGGCAGGCCTGTCCTAGCAGCTCTGCTCCAGCAGCTCCAGTTTCTTCAGGAGGTGTGAGATGCTGCTCGTTTATTCATCAAAACCCACAACCTGACATCCCTGACAGGCCCCTGCAGTAACACAGGACTCTCTGGCTCATTTATAAGCTTTCCCTGTAACTCTTCTCCTCACCTTTTTCACTTTCCCATCTTTTTTACTGGTACAAGTCATTGCCTACTCAGCCTCTTTAGTTTTCCCCGGTCGTGCTAACTATTGTAATATTGTTTATTTTTCCTCACAATTGTAATCGAACCGTCATTCACTCATCCCCTCCATCCTTCTCCTCCTCATTACTATTCCTCATGTCATAGCCAAAAATATCCTTGCAGGGTTTGGGCTCTGACAGTCAGTCATACCAGCCGTGAATGCTAAGGGAGCCAGCGTTGAGGCTCCCTGCCGGGTTTCTCATTATTCACACTTCTTCCCCAAAATCCTCTATGGAGAACATTAGGAAGCTCAGCGTGTTGGTTCTCTTTCTCCAAACATACAGATGGCAGAGATTGGTTTTCGCAGCTATAGCAACAGCATCCCTTTGTGAGTTTGTATCATATTTACCGGCACATAGATTATAACTACGTTGTTTTGTTCTAATAAAGCTCATTAAAACATGAAATATTAATTTATATCTAAGATTTTCAGGGATGTTTTCAGGGGTATTTAAGCACTTACTAAGAAAAGAGTTTATTGCTGATTTAATCAATTTGGAGTCTGTATATTGTTGCTCATAACGGATTACTTAACTTGCATGCTTGCAAGCTGCAACACCTCTGTTATAAATCATGTACATTAAAGTTTTACTAACCTCTTCGAATGCATAATGTACAATTTCCATGTTGCTCAATTGCAAATACAACTTTGGGTAGCAAAACAACTTTAAAGACATTTCCACACCTGACAAACCAGTATTCACTTTCCTTTGTTGCTCTATTTTGGTCTTCACCAACTCCCAAGAAAAACATGTGGCTCTAATTTTAGTGGGCGTGATGCTAATATACTAGATGCTAATATTTGCAGTGTCACTCCTGGGTAGAGATCGGCATTGTGTGTGGGTGCATGCTGAGTGAACGGCATGATCTGACAGACACGGTCGTCAAAACGACTGACTGACATCTAAAAATCTTCTCCCACAATGCTTAGCGCATGTGACGTATACTGCAGAGGGTTGCAGTGGGCACTGTGAGGACATCTCCGCAGTTCGGCACTTTCACGTTTCTCATGAAGTATAAATTACTTGTCCAAAACGAACTTTTTTTCTTGTTCTTACAGTCCTAGGAATATGTGACAAGCTTGAAAGTAAACTACTTAAGTCACAAGCCTCAAAACTAAAGCTATAAGCTGAAAGAAATGCAGGGACGTGCTGAGGCAAACAGGAGGCCTGGGATATAACTCACTGCTAGTCTGAGTAACCCATGTGACATTACACTTAGCTATTTGAATCATTGAACATTGATAAATGCATAAAATATTTATAGAAAACAGAATAAATTAGCACACTCTATACTTGGAACATATAGCATCCGTTTTTACTGAGTGTCATGTTCTAGAGAGACAAGGTTGACACAGACGTAAAACAGAGAGACATTGCGGTTGTATTCAAAACAGATCAGTGTCCGCACCTTTTCTGTAATGACTGCTGATAACTAAAGGTCACCTCAGCGAACACGAGCTTCCCTTGGGACACGTTTAAACAACAATATTCCTGGTGGCATTTCCACAGACAAAGTAGTGTTTCTACTGTAAACACTGATAGGGATCTGCACAAGCTTCATGCTTCAGGGCACCAAGTTTGACATGCTTGCTCCCATTTAGAGATATTCTTCTCTTAATAAAAACTCTTTTCAACTGCTTTAAACCGAAGCCCCTGCTGCCATGTGCACACACATTCAAGTAACGGATAATGGCCAACGAGGTGTCCATTATCAGGGATTAAGGGACAAGACTGAGGCCTGTAAATCGTGATTATGGACACCTGGAAGGACTTTATCCCATTTATCTTCCTGAAACATTCATTACCATCTCCAAAGGTTTGAATGCAATGGAAACTTTATTCACCAGTCCATTATAAAGGATGAACCTCAAACATCACTTATGTGACACAATCTATCAAGGAGTTCAAATAAGAAGTGTGCTTATTCACCGATTTTTGCATCTAGTTAGTTGTTGGCTTTTAAAAGTTGCTGAAATGAAATTGCAAAGAGAAGCTTTCACTGTGTCCCCGTTGCTATGGTTACCCACTTTATGTACAGGCTGAAGCAGCGTATCAGTTCAGAGCAGTGAGCGGACACTTTCACAGGAGCTACTCACTAGGTGTCCTTTGTCAGGAACTAAATGGGACTCCCCGCAGCCAATCAGCATCAAGTATTCACCCAGACGTAAATGGCGTCAAATGAAGGCCTTTATCAATCACGCTAAATAGCCGAGCAGGTTAATCTTCTACGTGTACACCTGTGTATAAACAACTACCCCGTCCTGGGAGCCTGGACACAAACATGTGTGAATGTTTAACAGTGAAGTAGGAACACGAGTGCGTCCATGCCTCAGCACCCACACACAAACGGTGCGTGCCCCTCCCCAGCTGTTACTTTTGGGGTCTGGATCAGACAGCTGTCCCTCCGGCCTGAACAGAGCCGCGACTGTTCGGAAAAAGACATGCTCAGCACATTGTTCACGGGTCTCTCTCCTTCTCTCTCTCTCTCTCTCAGCAGGGTTGTGTCAGGCAGCCCAAACAAAAGACACTGAAAACGCCCAACACTGGCACAGCTAGCCACAATGAGTATGGTAATAATACGCGCAGGGGCTAAAAGCGGCCTCTCCTATCTTTGCCTGTGACAAACTGGCAACAGGAATGCGATTAAAATTATTTTCACTCATGTGTTTGTGGAGTAAACTTAAAGAATAGCAAGTCTAAAAGAATAATAAAAGGAAAAATGCTTGGTTAGTCTGTCCAACAACTAAAAAAAAACACACGCTGTTAGTTTCATAACATTTTCACTAAACCTTTTTTTTTACATCTCAAAACGGTTCGCACTGTTTGAATCGTCGACGACTTTCAAACTCGGTGTTTAAATGCCAAAAGTGTCTGCGTCTGTCCAAAATAAGACGAGATAAGGAAATGAAAATCTTGAAATGAAGAGTCAGACAGGAGCACTCACCCAGGCCGGACGTGTAGATCGCCTTCACGGACTTCTTCATCTTGTACAGAACGCTGCGATCCACATCCAGAGCCTGGCGAGAGACACAAACAGTCAGGCATTTAGAGGTCAATGCTCACGTTAGTGCAGATATATGACCTCAGTCTGGACCTATGGATGGCACAAGTACATCTAAACCTATTAAACATGGGGTACAACATTAGTCCTGTCTCTAAAGAAGTGTGTGTAGGTAGTGTAATATAATAACTTGGTTACCCTTGAGTTGTTTAAAGACTTTAGAGTCTATTAATATCTTGGGTCATTCTAGAGAAGCAGCTTGTGTTGCTGTCATATTGAATTTAATCTTATTTTTTGGTGCTATTTTGTCCACATCCTGAATGCCTGCGTGTGGTGGGTACAGTTTGTGTGTGTGTGTGTCTTGATCCCATCTCCACTCTGGCTTCAGGCCATGCATTATTCAAGACAAAGCTAAAATTAGACCTGAGCTCCTGCATCAGTTATTGTGTTAGTGTGTGTGTGTGTGCATTTATCAGCGTAACAGCTGGTAGGACAAGAGCAATGAGCATCCGAGGTCCATTACATGAAGGACAATATCCCTGCAGTACGCACACACGTATATATCTGAGAGCAGCCGCACTGAGACTTTAAACCCAGACTCACAATAAGCAGAACAAACAGTGAAAGTCCCACAGAGACAATGCACCACTGTACCAGATGAGTGAAGGAATCTTTTGAGATGAGGGGGATTTTAGGAAATGAGTTTTTAGGGACTTTAATAAGTATGTCCGCTTGACCGGGCCAAAGCAGGCGCCACTTTCCCCTGCCCCTGCTCCCCATCTGCCTGACACGTATCAAATCCCTCTGCACTCTCAGAAAACAAAAACACACAATGGCTCCCTTTCAGCGGTTACACTCACACCAACACTGAACAAACCCCAACACACACTGTCCTCTTTGCAGCAGCCTCTATATGTGAAGTGATGGTAGAACTTATTAAATCCATAAATCTGTACTGTTTTAATATCCAAGCTGTGCGTGGTTTGATATTGCAAAATGGAAGAACTGCTGAATTTTCCCTTGGGTTGCATTTCACCCACACAGACACGAAGGGAACAGAGACGGCCACAACACAGAAGATACTTTGCGGTGAAAGAGACGGATAAATGAAGAGTCACTAGTTGAAGGACATGCAGAGGATAAGAATAATATAGACTGACACGGTGCTGCTTCTCTCTTTCATCCATAGTGGCTCATAGGGGCCACATATAAAGTGTGTAACTACACACCCCAGCAGTCAGTCTGTTGGGGTATATAGTTACACTGGATGGAGTGAAAAGCAAAGATAATAAAAGGCTATTCAAATTATCCAGGCGTAATGAAAGAATGATCCATTCAAACTACATCTATTTGTATTTAAATTGCGTTTTAACCGATGTCATTCAAGCAGAGCTGTAAGATTCGAATCTCTTTTAATGGACCTTTCACGACAATACGCCATAAAATGCCTCAGGGAAAAAATACAAACAAAAAGACACACACACACGAGATAGATAGCCGATATCTCTCCACCATTTAATTATTCTTTTCTGTCAGTTCAGTGACTTTGTATTTGCTGGAATTGACTTGAATTCAGTCATTTAAATTAAGTTTACTGTCTACTGCCTCTGACAAGGACCACTACAGTTAAAACAAAATCCACAGATAAAAAGTATAAGTAAGTTGCAGTGGCAGCTAAAACCCTGACCTCTGAGAGACTGCCAGTTTCAGGTATAATCTTTATTATCACCACCAAGTCCAAGTAGCGACCTGTAGAGTTGAAAAATGCCAAAAGTGCTTAAAACCGCAGTTCCATGAATGACCACTCGAGGCTGACTCTAAAAGCGAGTCAATCCTCATTGACCTCCAACAAAAATAAACATGCTCGTACAACAGTTTGTTTGTCTCTATAGCCAATTTCCCAGTGATACCAACACATGATGTCATTCTTGACCAATGTGTTGACACAAATAAGCTGCCAGACAGTCGTGTCTGGTAAAAGCAACACATGCCAAAAATAAAAATTTGATGTCCTTCAGCGGGGGAACTGTGCAAATTAAAAGACGACCGGGTAAAAGTGAAACTGGCAGCGCTGTGGTTTTAGTTCCTTCAGCTCCTGTTAAATGACTCATCTGTTACATATGCCATTATCCCATTAGCTATGTCTGGCACAGAAAGACTCCTCAGACTCTAGCGTAGACCCCACACAGCCACGCATATGTCTGCGTACAGTTAAGCAAAATAAACGGAGAATAGTAGAGAAGATCTACAAAGCAACTGTCTACACCGCCAAACCAATCCAACCATGAAAAGATATTTAACAAGCACTTTGAGGTCTCCAGTGCACCTTACGTCTACTCCAAGAAAAAACACAAGAGGACTCTAATTTCTAATGGTATCTCTGCTTCTGTGAGAGTGAAGAAGGCTTCACAGAGGATCTGCATTGATTTTCTGTATAACATGAGATGTGTGGCAACTGATTTCAAGGCCCAAAATATATTGATTGAAAGAAATTTAACCCATTTTGGACAATTTGGTAATACGAAGTCAGAGTTTGACGGCAGCTAAATCTCTGCGTTCAATAAAAAAACGGTTTCTTCACAGAATTCAGCCATGAATCAGTTTGTGCTTGAACAATCCCATCTATTGATGGTCTGATATTGAACGTGTTTGACCATCAAGGCCGAGGGGTCAAACAAGGGTGAGCCGCTGAAGTCAACACACGTCAAGGTCACACCTGAGCAGCACACACAATAAATTAAGATACCAGACTTTCTGCGATGTATTCATAATTTTTAATACAACACATAAAAAGGAAGTGCCCGTGATATAAATGCAGCACTTGGAGCGACTCAGCTGGGCTTCCTGGCAGTAGTGTGAATGTTTTCATGGAGGAAGAGAAGCCAAATGGACAAGAGATTTATAGCAATCTGCTCGTTTTGTGACTAAAGCTTTTTGTGCATATGCTGCATCAGCACAGTCAGATGGCAGCTACTGTACTGTGTGTGTGTTCAGCTCTGGTATCATGTAGCTGCAACGCTGCAACCAGACGACACTTACATTCAACCTTGCTTTCTGGTTGACCTCAAAATGGCCCGATTGCTGTGATAAAAGAAAATATATCAGCTCAGCGGTCACTGGTTTTTAAAATTGCGGTGAATTAAGTTACTCTGTTTTTATCTGTATCTTGTAAAATCGCATTACAACACCAGATTAGACAGGAACGTCTGAAGCGTGCTTCCCAGTTGTACACTAGTAATTGCAAAAAAGATAATGCAAAGAAACAGAAAAGCTACGGGCAACTACAAAACAGGTATCTTAGCAATTCAGTTGTATTTATATTTATATCAATAATACAAATTATCTCCAGATGCTTTACAGAACCCAGAGCCTAAAACCCCTAGAGTACAGTAAGCACTAAGGGGACAGTGGCAAGGAAAAACTCCCCTTTACCAGGAAGATACCTTCTGCAGAACCCAGTTCATATGGAGGGACCCATGTGCTTGAGGCTGACAAGGCAGGGACAGAAAAACAGAGAGGACTTGAGGTTCATTTAGTCAGACACGGGATTCAAACACTGAACCGAAACAAGGTGATTTCAGTCTGCGCGCAATCACTCCCTATAGAGTGATTCGTCTGCCTAAGAACGCACGTTGCCCATGGACCGATAAGACATTATAATTATATAACCAAGCAGTTTACCAGATGCGTCTTCGGAAGGGAGACCGTGGGGTGAATAGGTCGCTGTACGCCTCCAGAGCCTAAGGCTAAATCAAACTGAATGTGTTGTTCATAAACAGGGCGCTGGTACATGAACTATTGTAGAGTAATAAATGAAATCCAAATTCTTCCAGATACGTTGTTTTATCTTTGTGAAGTTTAACTGATTAATGACTAATGATCCACTGATGCACATGTGTGAAATGAAGCCAAACTCCATCAACACAATCTTTCTGTGGCTGCATTATTCTGACAGATCAGTCCATCCAAACCTCTGGCAGACCTCCGTATAACGTCAGTAATCAACTCGTGAATCAATCTAAACAGCCGATGCCTTACATGAACATTGGCGTGGACATCAGAGCTCCCACCGACGCAGCGTCTCCCTCTCACACATACAAACAATCAGGCAGTATCACGCTCCAGCAGACCCTTTCAATCTGCACAGAGTGGTCTGACGGGGGACAACAGACAGGCCAGGTAATAAACCAGCCCAACACAACAAACACACTGTTCTAAACCACTCTCTCTCTCTCACACACACACACACACACACAAACCTCATCAGTCACTTTCACACATTTCCACTTCCACCGATGTGCTCTCCACGGGGTTGAGCGAAATGACTCTTTTCTGAGCACCATGTCGCCCTTTGTGCGAGCCAGCCCTGATGCTTGCTGCTTTAAAATTAGACACTTTTAACCCAAAAAAACTCTTGAGAGGGGGGGAATTCCACTCGTGTGCAGCAGGATAAGAGCTGAATATTTACACAATAGACCCAGCCTCGAAGCCTGGAGCTGCTACACAAGCAAACTTCATGTGACATTACTGCTCTGTCAGCATTTTCCCTCCTTTGTTAGCATCTCGCAGTAAACTAACCAGAGAGCCTCTTTTCTCTCGTCCTCTCGTTGACCGCGCAGGCCTGAGCAGGAAGGAAAAAAAAACAAAAACTGAATTGAATTAATCCTCGTCTTAAAGCATGACATCATCACCGCCGTTATCAGCATCATTGTGATCGCAATCGGGCACCATCTGCTGCGCCAATCTACCCAGACTATCACAACACGGCAGGGTCGAGGGGGTCGTCGTCACGGCGATCCATTTGCTTATGTGCGTGCATTTCCTGAATTGTGGGGCATTACGTGTCGGGTTACTGATCTCTGCGAGTCCAGCGCAGATATATCAAATCTAATGTGTGTTCACGGACAGATAGAGCAGGAAAGAAGATACAGTAAACCTGATTAATGTGGAGGATGCTCAGCTCCATTACAGTATGAATTTAAGCTCAGGTCCGAGACAGTCGTTTTCATATCTGTAATATATACTGTTCAGTCTTTTTCAAGGATATTTGAACTACTTTCTATAGGATGCTTAAACTAAAATGAATGAAACAAGCAACTTTAAATTAAATACATAATATATTCATCTTCTGTAACCGCTTGTTCTTGTGAAGGGTCGCGGGGTCTGCTGGAGCCTCATCCAGCTGTCATCGGATGGGTCTCCAGTCTATCACAGGGCTAACACAGAGAGACAGACAACCATTCACACTCACACCTACGACCAATTTAGAATCACCAGTTAACCTAATAAGCATGTCTTTGGACGGAGGTAGGAAGCCGGAGTACCCTTGAGAGAGCTGTGAAGCTTCAGTGCTAACCACCACATGACTGTGCTGCCTAAATACACTCTATATAGTGTATGAAAAAAATAAACAAAGCAAATACAACTAAAGTCTGGCATAAATACCCCATTTTTCCACAGTCTTGATGAAAAGTATGCAAATAAAATGTCTAATTACGAGTAACTGAACCAGAACTAATAACATTAGGCTTTTTGACTAATACAGAACTGATTAAATTCAGTTCGCAGCGACCGTTCAAAATCTAAAACACTGGCTGCCAGTGGGAGGAAGATGCCAGTAAGAACACAACAGGAATCATGATGACACTGAAGTCATCAGATGATATATAGGGCTAATAAACACATGAAAACAAACATACAAAATGGAGAAGTGTGTCGTCCGGTCATCTCTTTTAATGTCAGAATTTGCTGTTTTTCAAGAGAATTTCAGAGCAAATGGTGTGAAGCAATTGTTCATCTGTTGTTTTATTTAGCTGTGGTTTATCCGCCCGCTGGAGAAAAGTTTGGAATTGGTGGTGTGGTTGAAATGTGCCAGTTCACTTCAGGGCGTGTGGTTGGATTGTGAGCAAACACAAACTGAAGCTGCTCCTTTATAAAGAGGCGGCTGTTTCTAACTTGTTTGTGTTAAAAATTTTTAGTCCCTATAATGAAGAGGCAACCCTAGATCAGTTTTGTCCAAACTGTTCTAAAGCTTCATATAACACATGAGCTTCAAATGTGGAAAGTTTTTTTTTCCTAGTAACGTCATTTAGAACTGAAAACCACAGTGTTGTTATGACTGACTTATCGATGAATTAAATCATTTAGTATAAATAAAAAAGTTTTGGTGAGAGACAAAGAGTAAGCACTAGAGAAGAAGAATAGATTTATTAGTTTTTGCTTTGCCCTCCAATAACAAAGAGTTCACACCACATGTAAAACAGCTAGGAGGGAAAGGAGCCACCAACAGTCCACCCAACAAGCCTGTTGATCGTAGTTGTTTCCACCTCTTTCTCCACTGTCTGAAGAAGACAGACATTCCTGGATGATTGCACGTTGGAGTGACTGACAGGCAAGACAGAGATCCAGCCCCATTGTTCCTGCCAGCTAACTATCTGCTGATGACAGCATGTCTGCTTGGCAACGCTCTGTCCGGCTTTTCTGAGAGGCTCCGTCACTGTACAGCACACACATGTCCAATTTGAACAAAAGGCAACATAAGCAGTCCTCCTTGTCTGTAGTATCACTGTCGCCAGCGCTACACACTTCTTAAAGCTCATGCACACACACAAACATCTGGTCTCTGTTGTCTTTATAACTCATCTAATAACTTTGCCTAACCCTCTAAGCTAACCCCCTCCCCTTTGCAGCCGCCAAGCAAGGAAGCAGTCGGCCACATGCTGTGTAAATGAGGGTATAAGAAAGTCTGCGATGTAATTATCCAATTTATTTGCTACTTGTGTGGGTACAGTATCTGCGACGGTGGTTTGTAATTCATCTTTTATTGAGGGCCCAGATGTTAAGACAATTACACCGAGCCAACTTCACTCGCCGGTGAAAACTATTGAAAACTGTAACGGAGACGCACATAAATTGAAAGGGCTGGTTTTGATGTGAAAACTACAGGCGAGACTTGTCATTACATTCGTCATATTTATTTCACCACTGTGGTGCAGTCAGGCCGCACTGTTTGGAGAAGCAGCAACAGCTGGAACAAGATGTGAAGAAGATGTGATCGCTTATGTTCACTGTGGATGAACATGTGGATCGGGCTTGTTCCAGTGAATCCCACAGACACTTGATCTGTTTGGGATCTAGTGAATTTGGAGGCCAGGCCAACACCTTGTGCTATTTTTTTTTTAGCTGTTCCTAAACTGTTTTTGTATGTGTGTGTCTGCGCCAGGCTGCATCCTGCTGGGGATGTCTGGTACATGTCCAAGCATCATCCACATGAATGCCAGCTCCAAAAGTATTCCAGCAGACCACTGTATTGTCACAAGACGTTATTTACTTCTCCTGTGAGTAGTCATAATGTTATGCCTGATCAAGTATGAGGTCAGCTCTTTTCTATGTAAAGGTAAAGGTGTTCAGGCATGCTTGTAGGACCTGAGAACACCTTCTCCCGACAACTTCTTTTACTTTAGAACCAGCTGAACAATAATCTATATTGTTTTCCTAAGAAGAGACATCACATCATTAATAGGCAGCCCCGTCCCCCACGTTACACAAAGAGACACGTCAGCTTTATTGCAGGTGTGTCGTTGAAGCAGCAGATTTTGTGCCCGGCCAGCCTTCAGCCAGACGAAGCAGCTCTCCTCAGATCCCCATGTGGCACAGTTGAGGTAAACACAGGAAGGGTACTCTCTCTCTTTCTGAACTTCATAATCAGAGGAAGTGCCGTGACTCATTCAAAACATATGTCAAATATACAATTCAGCCCTGGAGAAATGTAATAAGAAGGTATATCCCTGAGAAAGATTGAGTCAAGCTGCTCGCTCTGGTGGAAGCTTTTACAGTTAAAGCTTCCCCATCCTCCTTAAACAAAAATACATCAGAAGACGCCCTTTCAAGTGTTTCATTCACAACTTTTCTCCATGCCGAGTGAGAAAAGTCAATATTTGGAGAGGACTGGGTTCCATGGAGCCGACTGCTAACCAGGCCACGGTTGCAGGGTTCCTGTGTTCTCTCGGGACAGCTGAGATGTGAGTAGTCAGCCCGCCTCGGGGGCAGCAGCTTGGAAAACTCCAGGCAGCAAGTTCAGTGTTAAAGTGGGACAGAGTGAAAGGGAAGGGGGGAGGGGGGATGGTGCTTTTTACTGTGTCATAAGACTGTCTGACATGTGCTCATTAAAATTAACACGCAGAGCTGGTGTTCGCTGCAGCGCGGAGATGAGAAGCCATACGAAGAGTCACCAATTTAACTGTGACAATATCAAACAGACACGTATATCATTAACTTAAAAAGGAGCCTAAATCTCCTTTTGTCGGGCCGCCGAAGTCGCAGCTTTTGGAAGTTTTTTTTCGGCAGGTTTGCTGCCCGACTGAGATTTATTGAAACATCCTATCCGTCTACAAGTCCTCTGGTATTTTAGCACCAGCACACTTGCTGCTTTACAGCTCCTCGGTGAGCACTACAAAGACCACTGTTGGACCACAGCCTTGACTAGCAGCTGCCAGAAATCACACTGGGATGACAACATCAACTGCAGTACTTTAAGTGCTAGAGAAAACAAACTTTCATGTCTACTACCGAGGCGCCTTTTTTTCCAGGGTGTTTTACATTTTACAAGGTGAGGGACCCAGGCTGAACTTTTGTTTCTGTTTGGTTTTCACAGATGCAAGTGCCTCCTGGTGATAATACTCAATAGCAGTGTTTTTTTTGTGTGTGTGTGAAAGCTAATGTCTTTTCAGAGACCCAGTCTGTTACAAATCTATTTTTTATCTACTTCATGGTTTGTTCTCATAAGCATTATCTCATCACTTGCATTTAAAAGCAGGCTAAAGTCAGAAGTGAGAACAAGAAACTGCTTTTTTGAGCCAGTGATGAATACATTCACAGCAGAAAACTGAAGGCATCATATTTAAAACCTGCTAAAATAGTCCACCTGATGTCGAGGCGAGCATTTAATGAAGTTTATAAACTAGCAGGAGGCTGATAAAACCAAGTACGAAGGAGGAAATAAAGACCAAATGTGCTGCACTTTGAGGAGGTGAGGGGAAAAAAACCTCCTGTGACTTCACCTTGGAGTTTCTCTGTGGCTCTTTTCACACATACGATTGCGTCAGGTTGGCGGTGTCAGGGGAGCGCCAGAGGCAAAATGCCCAACAGTTCTGTGGTGGTGACGAATGAAAGAGGAAAAATGACCTGCTTTCTCCTGGAAAACTGGGCAGTAAAACAACACAGTGAGCACCACAGTGTATGTGTGTGCATGTGCGTTTGCCGGTTTGAGAGAGCACTTCAGGCGTAAAGAATTTCATCCGAGTCCCTTTGAACTCAGCCGGGAACTTAGAAGTTGAAAAGAGCTTTGATTGACATAAATGCAGCGAAACTGAGAGAATCTGAAGGGTCTCAGACGGTCTTTATAGATACACAGAGTGAGTCGGTATCATTGCTTTTGATGCAGCTGCATCAGAGTTTAAAAACTGAAAAGACTTTTTTTTCCTTCTGTGTAAAAGAAAGAAGGCCCTAGGAGACGCAGAGATACTCGTGTACTTGTCTTTGTCCAGAGGCTTTTCGGAGATAGACTTCTTGTAAGAAGATCTTAGGAACCATCTTACAAGGATTAGTCTGAATCACAGACATTCATCTAAAACAGTGCCCTATCAGGAACAACTGGCAATGTGATAGACAGATGTTTCATCTAATCAGCATCACCAAATGTTTTTAGAAAACGTCAGCCCTTTTACAGATTGTTTCCAAGGACTTCTTCAAAGATGTTTCTTAAACTAAATTAGCCTAAATTCTAGGAACAACAAGGACCGACATATTCAAACTACCCAATACCAGCTTCCTGTAACTGACCTTTTCATATCCCAAATTAAATCAACAGCAATCAGACCAAAATTCCTCTCATGTCCATATTAGAGCATTTCCCCAACAGAGAAGAAGTCTGGGTCAGTCCTCTGAGTGAAAGTGACAGCGAGACAACACAACTGTGAGGATTCTCCCCTCCCGCCGTCCCCCGCCACCCCCCCGAGCATCGCACAGTGACCAGGACTACAAATCAATGGTGGAGTTCATTAATGAAGAGGCAGGGCCCCGTCAGGGAACAAAAGACGTCGACAGGAGCCGTCTCAGACAATATGGGCCAGGACACTCTGATGGATGAGATGAGCTTTAATTTCCTGTCTTCCCCCCAGTTTACCCCCGGTGTCCAACCCTCTAACCTCTGTGCAGGCCAGAGAGCTGAAAGTGTCATTTAACCTCAGATCTATTCAGGTTTCATGAGTGTTTTCACCCTGGTGTCCCTTCTCCAAATGAAATACACTCACCAGCCCCAACAGTAACTTACAGGCTCCAATAAAACAGTGTAATAAATTCACTACCCAGCCTGAGACAAAACAACCATATCACATCCCGACAGTCAAAGCCCATTGGGGGATAACGGAGATCATGGCTTTGAATCGATTGGGACACGACTGTGACCCTTGACCCTTGTAGATTCGTGGGGAGGGCTGCTGCATTATAATGACGCCTGACCGGAGCCTGTCACTGGATGATAACATTAACGCTGCATTACCATGCCCTGGAGAAGGGACGGACACCTCTTTCAGACAAATATCCCTTGGGAACCACTGGACAGCAGTTTCACTTTCTTTTACCTTTGCTTTGTTAGAACTACTGAAGTTTGGTTTTAGACTAATCAGTCTAACACCCAACATGCCACCTGAAAGCAGGACAAGACTTTTAGTCGTGATAATCTGGTTGGCGATTCTATGCCGGTTTAGTTGGAACTTAAATGAAAAGCTAGACACGTCCATGATGAGTAGTTTAATCTATGATCTTCCCAGCACTCAAGCGTATTCATAAATCTTTGGTGCACCACTGACTATGACCAGATCAGATCAACACAGTGAAGAACTCAATAATCCTTACATAAACTCCAAGAGTTCCCGCTCAAGATCGAGAAAAAATAAATGTATTTGGCTTTGCTTCAACACCCATGTCCTACTCTGGTGTCTTAACTACAGCAAGCCAAAGTCAAGGGACATCAGATGCAGAGTGAGGGTGAAGAGAGGAGACAGGACTGCAGAGATCCTGCCAGAAGTCCCATTTCAATTAAACGAAGCATTAAGCTTCTTAGGTGGCGCTGAAGACAGGCCAGGGTGGCTGGAGGTTTAGGCTGCTCACTTTGGCCAGACAACGCATTTAGGCCATACAAGAGCTCACGGATCCATCGGCGTGCGTCTAAAGCTATTAGATGAGGATTGTCCCTGCATTGATAATCCTACTGTCTGGAGGCTTGTTAAAACTTTCCTCCAGGCCACCTGTTCCAGGAGGAGGGGGTGCAGCTGTTGTCTCTGATAAGGCCCTAGCCATTAACACCAACCATGCTTGCGACAGGGGCAGAAAAAGGAGGCTTGGGCCTCCCCTTGGCCCGGGAACTACTCGTGAAGACTTACAAGAGCACATTTGTCATCGGGTGTTAACATGTTCGTCACAAATTACTGCACGTTTGAAAAGAAATGCAAACAGCAGTGGGGAAGAGCGAGGGTTTAGTTCTGCAACAACCGGTTATGCAAAAACAGAGAGAGGCAGCTGGAAATTAAATGAGATATCATCTTATGTTAACAGAAGATAAGGGTTAATGTCAAGTTAGGGCATGGTACCCAAAACAACTGCTGCCACCAGATTAGGCTTAGGGGTGCTATAAAGAGATGAGAAGCTTAGGGCTCCCAGCAGGCTCTCCCAAACTGCTTTTCTAACACCTATGAGTTAATTGCTCAAGCCCCATTATCTTGTTGAACATGAATGTTGAGGAAAAATACGTCTCTGAGAACCAGGCCAGGACATGGACCACACAGCCAGTACCAACAGTTGACTGTGCATGCTGTAAATACCGTTTCCATTCCCAGAGGTACTCGACAATAATCTCACCAAAAAAAAAAAAAACTATCCCTATAACACGTCTTGCAATGCATAGCTGGCATACCAGGATGATGGAGCTCTGCTGGATGAATAAATAGCTGCATAGAAGAGTAATGATGCTAGACTTCAAGACTGGGTTACCCCCAACTGTCCTCAACATGAGGGACTTGGCTATAAATAACCATTATTCATCGGCCAAAAATGAATAAACTGGACAAAAGACGAAGGCGCGGCGGGTGAGTGGGTTTCTAACACTGTATAAGGGAGGACATTAATCACGCAGCTGCAATCACAATTTCACCCTCGCCACAATATCAAGAAGCTAAATGTTTATATAATCTCATTAAATTTGTTAATGTCAAACTTTAAAGCCGGTGGATAACTTCAAACCAGACCCCCCCTCCTCGTGTGCTCCATATCATGGTAAATTTAACTCTCTGGCTCACATCTAGAGGAAATGCGAAAGCACCCTTAGGAGACACAGCTCCCTGCGTTTGATCTCAAACGAGAAGGGAACTCGTGAAGCAGATTTCCCTGAATGTCACGTTCTCGTCATAAAGGTTTTATTGGCGCTTTTTTTTTTTGAGTCGAGCAAACTGAAGAACGCCGTGACACGAGGCTGCGGTTGATATATTTGTCTGTAAAAACAAGATAAAGACAAATATAAGACGACAGAAAACAGACATGCTGAGTGCAGAGCTTTGGCTGCGGGCCAGAAACAACATGAAAACTTTGATAAGATATTTGCATTTATACTACAACAATGGCTAATGTCTGAGTAAGCACTCTACCTGTCAAGTACATTTAAACTACAATGCAGCTGTAATGACATGAGACATATTATGTGTCCGTCTGCACGGGGCTGATCAAAGGGCCTCACTGCTGAGAACATAAAAGCTTGTCTTGAATATCAAGCACCAATGGCTGTCGTGCAGCCGCAAGTCCTAATACTCAGCAGCCGTGAGTCAGATCCGTTTCATACCTGCTGTATTCACTTAGTCATCCCTTGGGGAGGCTTCTTGATGTTTCAGTGATTCCTATAACTGAGCTACTCTACCACAGTACTGATATAAAACTCAATGCTTTAAACCTGCTGCACCAGTCCAGTGAGCTCCACCTGTGATACTGAGATATTGCGAAAACAATACCTGGTATTTGTACATAAAGCGGAAGTGGATGCGCTCGAGATTCGTGCAGGGAGACGACTCTATTGATTGCATCATTTCTGGAGTCTATCGGACTGGAGGGATTTGGTAAATGGGGCGAAACACAGATACAGAAATAGACCGGTAAGACCACAACAATCTGTGTCAGTTTCAGGGGCAGGCATCCTCGTGAGTTTTCCCTTGGATGAGACAAAAGCACAGGGGCATCTTCAGATCAATACTCTGAGCTCAAGTCTGATCTCGCCTTCCAGAGGACCATGTTGAAAACACAGAAACTCACTTTGGGTTAAAGGGGTTTAAATTGCAACGGACAACCAAAAGTCATCTAAAATGGTCAAAACTAACCATTTATAAAGTCTATGAATTAAACTCAGAGCGGGGGATGGGGAACCAAATCCTAGAGCTCTTATTTCAGAAAAGTGTGCACAGAGCAAAGTCAGCACAAGTGTTTAAAAGGAGCACAAAGGGAGGGGAGGGGGGGTCGTGACACAAAGCTCAATATCCTCTTACTGGATAAACAGGTTTTTATTGCTGTGGTTTTACAAAGAAAACCCAGCATGCACACACATGCACACACACATGCTCTCCGAATGGCCCCTTAATAGCCAGCAGTTTAAAACTACTAGCCTAATTAAGATTATGTCAGATGCAATTAAGTGCAGAGAGAATAATTACACAACACTGTGCACCCACCTACGTAGGACCTCAGAGTGGTCTGGTCTGCTCTGGTCTCCTGTTAATGTGTTTAAAGGCTTCCTATAAACAACCAGACCCAGAGGTCAGTTTTAAAAACTCCTTTAAGAAGGTGAGCCTGGAAGTCTGTAAGCTACTTTTAACTAAATAAAAAGCTTGATTTGCAAATACAGATTACTGCATGTACTCCTATTTATATTTATGTGTACTTCATTAGTGACAACATTACGCAGACAAACTTAACTGTTTACATGGGCGCAAAATAAAATTATAAGATAAGATGCCCGTCTACAAGCCCTGAAGCACCCGTCCTTTTTATTTAAAACATGTGCCTGCTGGGGAGGATTAAATCTGCCAGAAATAAAACAGTAGAAGAAGAAGTCTGTTTTCCCAATTTTAACGACAACACTGAATTCATTCAATAGAGGAAGACGGCCAAGATAGATCCACGTTTTCAACAGTGCTGCCCATTCGTCCATTCATTCACCTTTTCAAACACTTGTTTGGACAACACCTCCATGTTTCCGTCCTTTCCGGAAACATCATGTGATCTTCACCCCACGCGAGCACGCTCAGAAAGAAGGGATTTATGTCAGCCAGAGAAAAGTCACATTAGGTGTTAATATTTTACTACTGACCAGATTCTCAAAGGCACACTCCACCCGTATCGCTCTGACTGAAAGAGTACCACTGAGGTGGTTACATGAGGCATTTTCATTCAAGCCGGGCCATTATTCTGATTGTTAGTGGTAAACTATATCCATTTGGCATTCCACAGACATACAGCGCAACAGATGTACGAATGGTTTACATCTCCACAACGCCGCTGTCATCGGGTTCTTGTCCTGCTCTCCTAATTTGTCTCAAACGCCAAAAAGGAATCCAGCCGCCTGAAACAGCAGATGTACATTCGAAAAGCCGCCCCTGCATGCAATGCAAACTATGAAAATAGACAGTGGACGGCGTGTTTCATCATACTCTACCGTGGCACCATAAATGCACTTCCTACAGAAGAGTAAGGGGCATATTTTTATGCATTCGCTGTTATGTCAGCCGGAAGTCAGCAGCAAAACCGACAGCCCATTATCAAAACTTGCAGGCGCCAATTCACAAAAGGCTTCTTCTGAAATTATACAGCAGCAGATAGTAGCATTAGAGGACGGTGTGCTGCTCCGACCAGCCTGTCCTCAGCTGTCAGCTGAAGGGTGAAGAACTGATATAACAAACTGTTATTCTGGAGAAGGCCAGAATCAGCACAATGTCTGAAACCCAGTACAACGCTGAAAACAGCAGTCCAATGAAACACAGTGTTATTATTCTCAAGGGTAAAAGTGTCATGGATGGCATCCTCTTTCCTACGCTCCCAGAAAGATATACTTTAACCGACGCCTGCTGCTTGTGGATGCACATATGTAAATGTGTTTTGGTTCGCATGCATGTGTTTGAAATTCCAGGCAGGGCCCACAGACAATAAGTGGAAGTGTTCCTCACATCCACCGCAGCGTTTAATTGGTCAAACAGACGAAAGCGAGCGAGGACTAGTTGCCCCAACAATAAGGCCTTGTGTTCCCTGAGGCTTGAACGCGGGGAGGTCAATGTGAAACAACAACAACAGGCTACTCTGAGTCCCTGTGACAAAAACAATTCAGCGGCTTCACAGCAGCAGCAGCAGCAGAACTCCCAAAACAAAGCTGCTGAATTAGATTCACAACCCAACAATTCAACCTCACAAGCCGGCAATTACTGCTGGCCTGCTATTTAAAAAAGACTTAAATCCACACACTTATTTGCTCAGTGACAAACACATTCCTCTCTGAGCGGTGCTGAAACCGTTCCCGGTAGCAGATTATTTGCTATTTTAAAACCAGCGCCAGCAGAAGTTCGAAGGGAGTTGTGCGCGGCAAGAAAGTGAAACACCTGTCAGCCCGAGCAGGTGTACGCCTGTCTGCATGGCTCCACAAACACAGGTTAAAAATAAAGCCACAACCCTCATCAAGGTGTGGAGGATCAGGGAGCTTAAGGTGGACCTGACGCTGAGCCCAGATGTGGATTAGCTCACATACATCAACTTATCTCACCCACACATGCACTCTGCTAGACGTCTGCGTTTAAAAAAAAAAAGAATCCAAACCGTAGCCTAATTTACAGAGCGGAGACACACTAACACACATAACACGGCGAGCTGCTCATGTGGGAAATCCTATTTTTACAGTGAGCCAGGGCGAGGCTCTTGCCCGGCTGTACACAAAGTAGGGAAACTATAACAAGGGAGTGAAGGGGAGGCGGTGGTGGAGGGATATCAGGGAGCAGAGCGGAAGTGTCCTTCCTCCTGATGACCTGCAAGTTAAAGGAGAAACACTAAGTGCTCTCTGTGCATATACAACCGGGACACCGGCACATGACTTGTCCTCTTCTTTTGCAGTATTTCGTCACTGGGTTTGTCCACTCTCCATCCTTTGTTGGACGTCCTCTCTCATCTAAATCTCAGGACAGACTGGGACACATTCAGCTTGAGGCACCTTTGTGATCTTGACCTGCACATGACCACATCTGCTCTTGCAGACCAAATTTAGTGCATAATTGCACATTTTAAATCTGGAGAAATGTGCTAAAGGATGAGCTTATTAGAATTAGAGGTGAGCTGCAACACACATCACTATGAAAACACATGGTATGTAAATAGCCTGTTATGTTAGGGTTGTTTAAGGAAGCTATCATGTCCTTTAAACCGCCTTTTCTGAGATCCACTCACCTCCTCCAGAGCAGACACTGTATTCCTGCAGTGGGACATCCTGGTGGTGAAATTAGACGCAGTCGGCGACTTGTAATCTTCATTGGTCTCCGCCACAAACTCTGAAACTGTGATTTGGTCCGGCATAATTAATCCCTTTGCTGCTGGCAAGAGCTTGACGAAGTAGTTTTCTTAACCTCCGGAACAGTTTTGGGACAGGGAAGTTCAGAGAAGCAGTAGCAGAGGTGGTAGTGTCTTTGAAGGTCCCCTCGGGTAGTAAACCATCTCTGTTTATGTCATTTGCTCCAACACAATCCGGTGCAGCGGTGTGTTGCACGCTGCTGGCTCGAGGAGTTGCCGCTTCCCTCGCGCTGTGCGTACAAGGTGATGGATAGGTTATGCCCCTCCTGTCTTTATTTACTGTCTTTTAACCCGCTGCTACCTTTCCATTCACTTTAACAAGACGCTCCGTCCTCTCTTCTCAGAGCCCGCTATCCTCTCTCTCTCCTCTCTCTCTCTCGGTGTCCCAAAACCAGCGACAGAGCGGAGGTTAACTTCTCCTTCTCCCCAGCCCCGGGAAACAACAAGCGGGCGTTTCAACGGGAGCGCAAGAAATTGACAAAGGTAGAGGAGGGGATTCAATGAAGCCGCAGCAGCCAATAGGGAGCGCCTGCTGGAGACCGGCAGCCAATCAGAATTCGTGAACTTGTGCTGCATTCAAACACTCCCCGTAAACTACCACATCCTGATAGTAGTGTGATTTCTGGGACATGCTATCCCCTAATAATTAGCACTGTTGTATGGAGGTCATTTTAAATGTGTTTTATATGTTTTATAACTGATTAAAGGAACAGAAGTAAGAGCATATATACACGTGTATACAGTCTTATATCGTCTTGTCTTGATTGACAACTACCTCTAAATGCACACAGCTGGAACACTCAGTCTTGTCTTGTCTTGTCTTGTCTTGTCATACTTGTTTGTGAATCTGCACTTTACTGATGTTCGTGGTTCATGTATACGCATGGGATGGGGTGAAACGTAATTTCGATTCCTTTGTATGTCAAGTATATGCGAAGAAATTGACAATAAAGCTGACTTTGACTTTGGTTATGCTTTTAGTTTACAGCTGTGACAAAATGTGTCCATTTGTTTACGCACACACACAAACATACACACACCCTTGCAGCACAGTTTTTTCGCTCAAAATTCATTAAGATTTTCCCAAATCACTTTTCCTCACAGCTGTGCACCAGTCGTGATGCAAGCATTTCCGACGGCCCTTTAACGCAGCATCTTGACTACAGGGTCAGCAGTAGTGTTCTTTCTTAAGGTGGAGATAGGAGAAGCAGACAGCTGTGTGGAAGTGACGCCCTGTCACAGTCGGTTTGTAGTTTAATGAACTTAGTATAGTAAGTTAGGGTTTTGTTTCTATTATAAATGTGATATAAATAAAATAAAAATGAGCAGAAACTCTAATGCATACTTAAAATAAATATCTGTCATTTACGTTTATCATTAGAAGTTACTGGGGGTGACAGTTCACAGTCTGAACTAACCTTCTTTGAATGTGATATCTAATAAATATGTTTGAATGTGTGGTTCAAGACGCTTTAACTTCAGATGTGCTGCTAGCAATCTACATTAAAACCATGAAACTGAAAAAAAGGCTTTATTGTCTGCTTCTCTAGGATTTATTTTTTCACTTAATAGAAAATTGAATGTATAACTGGATCACCCCGATGCATAAACCACTGCTGTGTTTGCACAGCACTGTATCTACAGAGGGGTAATCTTTAACCGACTGATCTGTAGGTTGATTGGATGTCATTTTTGTTACAAGGATAAAGAAAAGAATAAAATGAATCAGGCTTTCCTCAACAGAAGACGTCTGTGTTTCACAAAATCCTGTTGGGATAAAGGGCGAGGAGAAGGAAAACATTCTATCATTAGACGCTGCCTGAAATAGTGAAAGCTTTCTCCCTTGCTTGATTTTTTTTTTTTTTTTTGTCACCAGAAGCCTGAAAAAACAGCAACCTTTGCTCTCAAAGCACTTGTGTTGTTGTTTTTTTTCGCCCCGAGCCTTGGAATCAAAAAATCTGCTGATGCTTCCCGGCTCATTCAGCCCTAGCAGGGCAGCCACTGGTATAAATAGTCTAGCGGCGGCTGAGGCAAAAACCCCGGGCAGCCTTTAAATCACAAACTGGGCAGTGTTCACACATTCTTTCAGCGCTGCACCGTCTCCTGGCAAGCTGCTAAATGAAGAGCCCGGGACCCAGGCTGACCCTGAGCGGCTAGCAGGCCTCGGCTTCCTTATGAAATGAATGCACACGCTCCCAGTGAACATCTGCTATCCAGAGACAGAGCCGCTCAGTCAGTGAGGTCAACAAACCTAAGCCCTCCTCTTCACTGACGCGACTTCATATTTGTAACGCCATCTGCCTTTCTAGCTGCAGGTTTCATCCTTCAAATAAAGACCAGACCAAACTAAAACTCACTCTGTGAGTGCGGCCTCGATTTGATCTTTCCTTTCTGTTACTGAAGAACAGAACTGGAAAACCAGGTGAATGGGGTCATCCAGTAGGAGCAGGTTGGGAATGTTATACAAAAGAGCTCATTGTTTAACATTTAATGGGACCTGTACACCCCAGAACGTCAGTAGGGGACCATAAAACTAACTTTAAACTTTTACATACATAATCTTGCCCGTAATGTATTGTATAACAACCAGTTTTTGCATTTTACAACCAACCTTGAGTTTGTTGCTGGAAAAAAAAAAAAAACATAAAAATGCAAAAACTGTCAACTGCTTTTTTAATGTGAACAGAAGCCTCATTCACCAGCGCTGTCTTATTTGCATGCGCTCACAGCAGCAGTGACAGCAGTGAGTAACGAGTCAGAAATGCAGTTCTGCTGTGGTCTTTCACCATCTTCAAATGATCTAGTGCGAAGCGTCCGCATTAATAACTGCTTTTTTTCGTGTGCGCGTATTATTTTCACTTTCCCGTTAAAACCCAAAGAGCGAGAAATGAAAGCTGAAATGCAGACTGCAGCCTGAACAACAGCCGAAGCAGATGTCATGCTGTACACTCTTGGAAAAAAAGATGTTTGCAATTTGTATTGTGAGCAGGAAAGAACGGGGTGTGTCATTCTTCGGTCGAAATGAGCCTCAAACATCCAATATAGTTTTACAGATTTGGCTGAACAGACAGCAGGTCAGGGTTTGAAAAGGAACTGAAATTTTGAGTCATTTCTTCCTAGCTGAGCTGCCATGACATCATGATTGTGTAACAGGTGGGATAACCTCACAGCCCTAGTTGTGCCACACATCCACCGTAGAGACACTGATAAGCCACAACATTAAAACCACTGACAGGAGGAGTAAATCTCATTCATCATCTAGAGACAATGCAATGCTCTGCTGGGAAATAGACATGTAGCACCCACCTAAACCAGACCCGGCACCCCCACCCCATAACGATGGCACTCCTTGATGACAGCAGCCATCCCCACCCCCAGTGACACAGACACAGACACAAAAACAGTTTAGGAACAACTCAAAAAAACATGAAGATTAGCACAAGGTGTTGACCTGGCCTCCAAATTCACTAGATCCCAAACTGATCAAGTATCTGTGGGATGATCCACAGAGGCCCCTCCCCTAAGAGGCCCCCACTAACAACATGATGTTGCCAGACACCACAGGACACCCTCAGAAGGCCCGTGTCCATTCTCTGATGAGTCATAACTGTTTTGGAAATGCTTACACAATATTAGGAAGGTGGTCGTAATGTTACGCCTGATCGGTGTGTATCATAGACATACTGGCTAAAGATTGTGGCTGGCAGCAAGATCTGGACAAACCGCGCCCGGTGAACCCGAGCACTAGCGCCGCATACTCCTAACGGGAGAGGGATGAGCAGAAGAGGAGGGCAGAAAGGGCAAAGGGGGAGGTTTAGCTCTCGGGGGGAGGGCAGTCAACTGTAACGAACCTAGTCTTTTCTCACAAACTCTCAAAGAGCTGGTTCAGTAATGAGTTCCGGCAAATTCGGGAACCGAGGGCCACGTCGTGAATGGATGCTCAGTCTGCGCACAGATGTGGAGCTGATTTTCGCCGCTCGCCGGGTGATTTTAATGACTGTTTTGTATTCTAATCACGAGGCGCTCTCAGAATTGGCTACAGAGTCCAGCGCGTGTAGCACAGTTTAGTCTATTTTAAATCAGATCATACATAAGCTCAAAGCCAGACATGTAGGTACAAGGTCAGCGCTGGAGGCAATTACACAATGTTAGGTTGATAATGGAAATCAATTAACTGGTGGAGGATAAGGTGACTGGGTGGATGACTATAATATATCACCTGTTTACTGCAGTGTATTCATTTTCACTGAACAGCACACAAGAAGGTCGTTTGACTTTTAAATAATTAGACTAAACAGTTATGCTTACAACCGCATGCTATGTCTTCGCAGTTTTTAGGCTCCAATCTCCAAGCAGAGGAATGCCCCGCCTCGTGATTTTCCTTTGACCGTGTCACCCTGAAGGACACCCAAGAAATAATGTTCTGTGAAATGATTGCGTGACATTTTTTTTCTTTTTAGCCAGCCCTGGCTGCACACACTTCGCAGCTGCTTCACTATCATCATTAGGAGCGAGTGGCTTTTTACGTAATTATCCTCTTAGGATTTGGCCCTGCAAGCAGATCAAGTGTCCCTGCACTTAATTATATATCCTGACAGGCGGCACGTCAGCCAGCCCCCGTGCTCTTTTTGGTTTCCTTGTTACCCTACCCCAGAATAAATAATCAACACTTTCACTTCTATGCACTTTTGCAACCTGTTCATAAAAAACTCCGCTCTGCTTTTTTGTCTTGCGTCCTGCAGCAAAAAATAGTTCCAACGTTTTATCCCGTTGCATAACATCCCTTTCCATCATTGTCCCAAGAGAAAGCATGAGAGTCCCGAATTAATAAAAGATAAGTGGCTGTGTTTTGCTGCATCTTCTGCTCTTGTCCCCAGTGCATACCACAGGATATTAGCTGTTAACCCACAAGACAAAAACACAAACAAAAGCGATAATGATCTCTGAATTCCAAGCAGTTAATTCCTTGCACCTCTGGGTGCAGTCTCGTCTTGGTCAGTGCGATTATTTGAACGTCTACTGACCACACGAAAAGCAGTCGGGTTGCTGGTAATCAACGCTCTCGGCTTCTCCTAAGTCACGTCATGTAGAAAACGTGCTCAGTATAATGTAATGTAGTGACACGTAGCTACTACTTATCTAAGCGTTCTTCACCCTCTTGTGGAAATGGTATTCCCTTCCCTGATGGCAGTGGCCTCATTCAGCAGGATAATGGACACGACAGCAATAAGTTCAAGGTGGTGGCTTGGCTTCCAGATTCCCCAGACCTCAATTCAATTCAGCATCTGCGGGATGTGCTGGGCAAACAAGTCAGATCCATGGAGGGTCCCCCCTTCCCTCACAACATGTAGGACTGACTCCTAACGTCTTGGTGCCAGATACCACAGCACACATTCAGAGGTCTAGTTGAGTCCATGCCTCCACTGGCTGTTTTGGCAGCAATGCCTAAGCTAATCTACCCAGTGTCAAACAGGTGGACATAATGCTATCGCTAATCGGTGCACTCCCATTGACAAAACCTTGTTGTAGTAAAATTCCTTAAGTATATAACCAATTCATCTGATCCTCACTAATTTAATTTAATGATAGTGGATAGACATTTAACTAGTCTGCAGGTTCTGACTGAATCAGCAGCTCTGCAGCGCCGTGCATGCAGATCAGCCTCGCTGACAGTCCCCCACAGGTCCCATAGCGACCACTGTCATGGTGCAAATTCCCAGGCCGCGCTGCATTTGTTCTGACACCATAACAGATGAGCCGAGAGCATCTCAGGCATTTGAATTAGCCTCACCAGAGATCCAGAGGGATGGACTTGTGGCGGTGAGACGGTAGTGGAAGAAAGTGCACGGCTTTCCTCTGTGGTGCGCGTTTGAATTTGAAGTGCCTGGTGAGTTCAAAGAGTTGACGCTACAGTAGCGTGCACCACAGAATAAAGAGTATCATGTGTGGAGGATGTCTGTCTGCGTCCCCCTGGGAATGCTAATGGAGGGGCGGCCGAGTTCAGTGCACGCACCGTAAGTCAATGATTGTGCCTGTCTCGCCCTGAGAGAACTGTTCAGACAGACTGTACGCAGGCCGGAGCCTGAAAATCCATCACGTTCATCCATCTTCTTGACTAGATAGAATTTTAGCCCCATGGAAAAGCTAATCATAGAGAAACTATCCTCGATACTGCAGCAGGTGGAAACGCTGGCAGTGCTGCAGCAGCGCGGAGAAGAAAAGGAGGTTTTTATTTTCAGTGTCAGATCAATACTCAGGCCTTTAGGGGACATTTTACTTCAATGGCCACAATTTGGTTAGTGAAAATAACAGTGGTGGATCATTTCATTTGTTTTATCAGGTTAGCTCAAAACTGGCCTTTTCATTTGCTTGTGTGAAGTCTCCTTTGCTACAGTCTGTTCATTGTGTTGGAACAAACACCAGAGCTGCTGTTATTTCAGCTTCAGATGATGAATCCGTCGTCTTCAGACAAGAGACACATTAACCGTTTCCATGTGTTTTGCGATGGGATGAGCTAACCAGCTGCTGGCAACCAAAAACGCTAGAGGATGCACAATGTTTCTCGTGGCTCTGAGTTCATGTGATTGTTTTGACCAACCTGCGGATTTTGAGAAAAGGTGTGAAACTGAGCAGGCCTCCTTAAATTCTGCTGCGCTCACTCACAGTTGCACTCCCTCTTCTCCCCTCCCTTGACGCATCTATTGTGTGTCCTCTTTGCATGCGGCATTGGTTTGTGCAGAGCTGCTGAACTTTGGTTCGCCGGCCATGGAGGGACTACCTGCTTAGTCCGGAGAGAAACACCCTGTGAGAAACTAGAAAGCTGTTCAGGAGAATTTATGATCTCACTTAACCGAGATAGCCACGGAGGTTGGTGTGTGGAGAATGAGGAAAAGCAGAGGCACTAAATAAGGTCACGCTCTAAGTGTGGGGAATGAATGAATGATAACCCCACCCTTAAGCTTACTGTGAAATGAAACAATGAGCAGAGAGAACTTGTTTTTTTTTTTTTTTTTACCGCAGACCAAAATAGAAGGCGGTTACAGATTTCACTCCTCGCTTTCCAAATGTATTGTTGATGTGTGAAAAGCAAGGGTGTGTGTCTCTGCACAAGTCTAGCTGAGGGACAATATGAAAAGTCTCCTCTCAGAGACTCATCCATTCTTAATGTAGGGTATTACTCAGTTTTTGGATTTTACGCTGAACTCATAACTTTTTACATCCAGGACATGTTAATATTCGCAGACTTGGGATTTGTCCCTGAGCAAGGCTTTATGGATTAACTGTTTATTGATTTAAAAAAATATATATGGCCTCCAGTCTTAAGCAACATGTCAGTGACTCCCACAGGTTGTGCTGCTTGACTATTTTGAGTGACGATGATAATGCACCGGCAGAGAATCCCCACCGGGGATCCCAGCACCATTAAAACGGCCGACGCTGTGCTTGCAAAGTGAAGCTCTCTCTGTGCCTGTGGGCGCTGCTGGACCGAAATGGAAATGAAGAGAGGCGACGGTGGGGGGAGAAATAATGAGGTCTTCGGGCTCGGAGATTTGTGGTGGTAAATAAACAGAACGGGTCCATCTCCGAGGAGTTGTTCTATTTCGAGAAGGCCTGACCCCCAAACGCAAAAACACTTCCTCTCTGATCTGTGAAGAGAAAGGCTGCACATCCCAGGAGGAGCAAGACTGAGCGAGATACATGAACTATTGACTATATAAGGAGCTTATGGACTTTGTTGCCACACTACAGATCAACCTCATTCTCTTGTAGAGTGTCTTTGTACACTTGTGTGCTGCGGCTCTTTATTGTGAATGAATGAGAATTCAACTCGTCCCCTGTTCGCATGCTGCTGCTGCTGCTGCCACATCTTTTTAAACAGACAAGTGAAGGCTCTGTCTCTTCTCCGCTCTTTCTCACCATCTCGTTCCTCCACACTCTTCAGGTGGAGTGTCTGTCTGTGAGGAAAGGGGATGGGGTTGCCATGACAATGCCAACTTAACGAAGTATGTCTCCCCACATGACTGTTGGTTTAATTGGACGACGCCGAGGAAGGAACAAAAAGGCGGCTGAGCTGAAGGCGATGATTCTCACCGTCTGCCGCGCTGTCTCCCAGTCTTGAAGTCACAATCTCTCTCTCTCTCTCTGCGTAGTTGTGAATGATTAATGGTGATTATGTAAGAGCCGTAGTACATGAAGTGCATGGTGAGGGCTCGAGGAGAGGCGATGCAGGGATCTGTCAATGGAGGGCGAGGGAAAGAACTTCCAGAGGCCCTTGGCATAAATGAGTACCTCACAATGTGGGATCATTAAGAGAATAAAACATTTTATTGATGTTTCAGTGCCGTGAAAAGATGTGCCAGGCAAACTGCTAACTGCAATGTCATCTTATGAAGCCTCTTCTCTTTGTGCAGCTTCTCTTTAATAAAAATCTTTTTGCATCTGATATGATGTGCAACCTCAAATAAACCCTTATGATACTGTTTAAATAATTGATAACACATATTCCTCAACGGCAGGCGCACACACAAAATGAGTTATTCTTCTGCATACAGTAAAAACATCCAAAGTCTTTGAAAGGAAACGCAGCAAAGCAAAAACGCACAACGAAAGCAGAGATCCCTGTTCCACTGAGACTGCGGGGGCTAGAAACAACTATGAGATGTACTAATGCTGCAGTATCTGATAAATATTAACAACCAAGCAAGCACAGTTGAGTTTGCTTTCCACTCCTGTGCTGTGGTTTATGATGAGGGAGGGCTCTGCAGACCTGAGGTTTATATCAGACTCATATATAAACCGGCCTTTAACAAAGTCTGTTTCACAAAGAGCTCACAGAGAAAAATCACAGCTATTTCTGTTTCTGCAACAAAACAACTACACAATAATAGGCGCTCAAGTATTTCTAAGTAATTTCCTGTGAATTGCTTTCCAGTAGCTTGAGTTGCTTAATGCCCATGCAGGCTCCCTAGGACTAATTTGATGGTCCACATATTTCCTCTCATGTACTATGCGGTGGAACTCCTACTCCACAGTCCCTCTTCCTTCTGGATGCAAACATGCAGGGGAGGAAAGCTGCCCACCAGGACACCTGAAGGTCTTTACTCTTTATTGCTCCACTGCATCTGCTCTTCCCATTATTCCTGCTTGTCCTCTGCGCCTCATCCCGGCCGTGACTCGCTTGGTATCACGTGTGCATGTGTCAAAAAAAAAAAAAAAATACTGCTGAAGAGGTTATCAAGTTATAAAGGTCTGATGACTCTCACCTGTTTAAAATGGCAGAGATCTGCTTTGTGTTCCATTTGAATGTGAAGCCTCATTTATCTGTCCTGCATTTGCATCTAATTCTCAAATCTATCTGTGTTTACAGGTCAATTTGAAGACAAAGCACACCCTTTTAAATCTTCCTGTCTTGTTACTGTTGGCTTTCCATACAGGTATTTTACATAATTACACTATGATGCAGGAAATCAGTTAATGAACTGCAAGTGCAGAACTGCTGTTCAATTAGTTGAGCGTCTCTTGTTAAGTAAGTGCTGCCCTCTATTGGAAACAGTGACCAGGTGCAATCAGTAGCTTCACTGCTTCAATTAAAAAAGGAAAAAAGAAAAATCACAACAGGACTAAAATATATGATGCTAATGTGAGAAAATGTGCACCCTTTAATGGAGAACTAAATATACAGGAGGAATAAATATAGTTTTGTGGTTTATGGGGAAATTACTGTAAACCACTAGATGGTGTTGATAGACAGAGAACAATAACACGCCACTGGAAGTGTAACTTCCTGCTAGATATTATACAACAGTTAACCCACAAGTGGCTAATTTTTAATCTGAGATTTAAACACTCATGCTGCCCTGTCTATTTAATGACATTATTTCATACCCAGTAACAAAGGCATGCTTTATTAACCTTTTTTCCCTGGACAGTTCCTGTGTAGCTACACCTGATTTCAAAGCTGGTCTTTAGGATGCAGTGCTTGCAGTATTTTGCAAGTAATGCTAATATCTTGGCGTAATATTTCCTATAAAAGGGGGGAACTAAAAACAACATGCACACGGGAAATATAGTCAAGATTATGCAGTAGATAACAACAGATAGTCCTGTGCTCTGCTGACTACTTCTGCCTCGTTTAGGTGTAGGAGTCCACATGGAGATGGTTGTGATTTAGCACTCTTTATAACCCATGTATGCAGCTACAGGTCTTTCTTTTCACTTTTACAGTCGTATTGTGTTCTCCTCTCCTCAAATAATTCCTACCAAACGCCCCTCTTACGTCATGCCTTTCCTCTCTTCACGCTGGAATGCTATAAATGTGAGAGTAGTGGAGGGGGGTCGCATGCATCATCCTTCGCTTCAAATTCAATTATCTTTGAAGGCTGTAAATCAGAAACAAGAGTCCATTAACAGCGGGATGAGAGGTTGATGGATTTCACTTTCTCCGCACATTAGGTCAAGAGAAATGGTCATTACGGAGGGCTGGGCCGCCATCTCCCCACCCACATCATCACCATTTTTATGTCGCCAAAGGTTCTCCGATATCAAGATAGTTCGCGGTGTCCAAATTTACGACGGTTGGCTAGCAGGAAGTCAACTTTAATTTCTCATGTAAAAAACGCATTTTTCCAAGATACCGCGCATGCTCATAACAGGAGGCCCTGGTAATTTTTATTTACGTCATACGAGAAATTTTGTAAGTTTTATAGTTTTGGTTTAGAGGGCGTAGAAGGCTTGTTATCACTTAGATGACACAAATCCAAGCTAAAAAGACGACGAGGCTAACGGGTGGTTGACGAAAGGGAGAGTATAAGCAGGAACGCTCTCGCTTCGGATTTCTGTTCTTTGTTGGATGAGTGCCGTGGATGACAACCGTCCAGCTCGTCGCAACAACAACAGCAGCAGCGGCGGCGGCGGCAGCGGCAGCGGCGGAGGCAGCAGTGTGTCTATCATCGTAGGGGAGTGAAGTGAACCGGAGGAAGGAGAGAGAGAAAGGATTTACAGGCACCATCCAAGCATGGCTACCCAAACGACAGCATCATGCACTGGATCCACTCTGTTGCAGCCACTCAGCGAGATGATCAATCTCCCCCTCGACCAGGTATGTGTTTGGATGGAGAAAAAAAAAAATATTGATTCGTGAACCGACCGAGTTATGAACATATTTTTTCAGCTACACACTTAGCAACAATGTGTGAGGCTGTAACGGCTGGGAATGCGCACTGCTATTGTTTCCAGCCGTTAGCTTGGCCCTTAAACATTGCGGATCTGCATAAAACGAGGACAGGAATCCACTGCTGGTGGTTCACTATCACCATCAACGAGCCCACTGTCAAGCTACACTACAGCTAATGCCCTTTGTCTCTCCCTTTCTATGCCCGGAGCCTAATCCACTGGTTTCCAAGATGTGGTCCGGGGACCCTCGCTGATCCTTTGATCTGATCATAATCGGGCCACTGTAATCTGGATTAAATACTTCACTTTCACTTAAATGTGTACTAATACTAAAATAGCATAACTGCGATTCATTTTTCAGTAGTAGCTAGTGATCTGAATAATCAAACTAACCCCTGATTTAGGGCTACATGCCAGACTTCGCCTTCTTCTTCTGTTTTAATGGCAATAGTTAAAATAGTTGAATTGTGCATTGCAGCCACCAAACTAATCTAATGAAGCTGAACTGGCTACAACTTCTTTTTTGGTGGTACTAATGACGTGGTAACGAGTCAACCAATCAAATGCCACATCTGTCCCTTAGCAACGCTTGTCATTAGCGGCTTTTGTTGAAAATGAATCGTGTAGCTTGTTGCTCTCTTGCTGATGCTGCATTCATATTAGTGGCATAAAGCGACAATACATATCATGAAGCTTCAAGCTGACGCCTACCAATCAAACGTGAGGTGGCTTCAGTGCGCCAGTGCTCATTAACCAATCAAGTGTTTTGTTTCCCCACTTAACTTGAGCAACCATAACTAGTTGACAGTGTAGGGAGCCACACCCACATTTTTATGTGTCCAGAAGTTGGTCTGGAACCACTCCATTGAAAGCTAATTATGCTTCAGCAACGACCTGTTGAGCATTTCCAATCATTTGGCCTCTGTGCAGTTCAATTTATTTTATAAGAAAATGGCTCTAATTGGTTATTGGACTATCCAATTACATGCAGAGGCTGTTTTCCTCCAATATCAGATGAAACCCAAATGAGTGCCAACAGATTTATATTCTGGAGAAAACTGGCCTGTCAATTGGATTCTTTAATTAAAAAAGTGTTACATCTGATTTTTAATTTGGCAATTTTCTGATAAGATTCCTCAGTTCACACTATTATCAAGTAGTAAGAAATCCATGCATGTTATGATGGGGTAGAGCTTTATATTCACACAGATTCCTAACTGTTTGAATCCCAGCTCACACTGAACCTACTGCATGGTCACCACTAATGAGGACTGGCACCACACATTTCACATTTTAAAGTAGCGTGGGAATGCAACTCCTAAAGGTGCAGCTTGTCTGGACTAATGGGGATATATATTTAGTTTTCTGAACTGGTATACATTACAGTGTGTGCATTATAAAGACTACCCCAGCTGCCACACCCAACTACACCAAGTACATTTCCATGACAGTGGTTTCAGAGCACATTCACCAGAGACGGCCTGTGGTTGCGCGTAAAAGGCTCAGTTCAGTCATGTCAGATGAGATCTGTGGCTCAAGGTTTGTTAGACAGGTTCATCCAGAAACGTCATTGATAATGATGATTTGTTCCAGTGTGGCTTGTCGTGTTATAGTGATTTCCGACAGCGTCATTCTCATGTTACTGGTTTTACATGTAGAGGTGTCCCTCGGATGTTATATTCAAATAACTACCTTGCAGCTTCCCTGTATCTGCTCGGTTTGGTAGTTCCTGAGTGTTATTTTTTAGATTTAAATTCAAATTCATGTATTCTGTCCAGAGTCATGGCATTAGGGAAGTGTTTGTGTGATTAACTCTTTATGAAATAAAGTGCAAAAGATCTCCAGACATAAAATGAAAGCTGTCTAGTTTCCTCTTATGCTTTTGCCATGTCTTATCAGCTTTTTTTCCAGCTCTTTTGTCCTTATCAGCATACAGTAGGGTCACAGACAGATGAGCCTGTTCCCTCTGCATGCCTAGAATTTTTTTCTTTGTTGTACACAAATGACATAAAAAAAGGTTGTCTTAGATTAAGTTTTCTTCAGCTGAGAGGCTGTGAAGTTTAAAAATAATATTTAATTCTCCTGTAAACACTTGCCTTACACGAGCGCGTGGGCGAATGTCCAGTTTCATAGTTTCAAAATCATTGATCGCACAAACCGTAAATGAACTCTGTGCTTAGGTGAACTTCCCGATCATTGGATTATGCTCACAGCATCCAAACCTGCATGTCTAGACTGGAACGTGTCACTGTTTCTCTCAACCTTGGAAGCTTCCAGCATCTGACAGGAATTCTACATGTCAGTCAAGCGGAGAGGACGAACTTACACCCTCTCAACCTCAATGCACACTGCTGAAATCTATTTTAACAATCAATACTTGTAACACAGTCAATGAGTTTTAGAATTATCCTAATAATAATACAATGAAACTGAAAGCACTAGCATGTGCTTCTCTATATATGAGGTCAAATAGACTAGCAGGGACAAAGAGACAGAGTGGGATTTTAATAAAATTCGGCAAGTTGATACGTTAACTGCAGGACAACAACGTCCACGACTTTGGTTCCTATCACCAAACTCACCGTGCTGATAATGGTGGGCTTGGTGCATCAAGTGAACCCACATGCACTGTTGTCACTGTTGACAGTGTTTAACTTTCACATAGATATTAGGGATGGCAAGAAGACCTACCTCCATCTGTACAGTATTTATATTTTTATGTTATGCTTGTTGCACTTAGAATCACTGGGATATGGACAAGATGGTTACCTAAGCAACTGGAGCATGGAACAGCCACTAGCAACCAATGGTCTGCAACAAAGTGATTGGCGATAAACGGATCATTTTATGTAGCCAGAGCTTATGCAGTGTGGTCTTATTGCCTCTTATTCTGCAACATGTGCATGACTCAACCTTTTGCAAATCCACAGTTATCAATTAAAGCGATACTGTCTACAACTTTTGACCTCGTCTCTTTACCTTGGTTTCGTAGCGGTGCAGTCGGAGAAATTTCAGTGCGTTTCGTGGCGTGCATTACTGAACTACTGGTACTTCTTGTTTGGCTCTGTCTGAATGAATGTTGGCTCAGTAAGAGAGATTGGCACTGTACAAATAGGAGAGATATTCACTGGCTATCATGGCCCACTCTACTTTGTTGGACAGGTGTCACCCCCGTGTCAGCATGGTTTGTTAGCATCCTGCCAGCTGTGGGCCGTGTTGTGTCAGCATCACATAAATCAATACGGCCGCTCAGATAACAGCCCGTGCATCTGTGTGGCCCACGGACATTGACACTGATTTAAATGATGCTGTTGCAGCGTGGTGGCTCCCTCCGTGTTGTTAGGACTACGTGTAGCACATAGAGGAAGTGACGGGCCTCTGCGCTAGCTCGGGCTGTGATGGGAGCTGTGAAATCTGAACCATGCTTTTCTTTCTCCATTCTTTCATTGCTTTCTTCCTCTCTGTCGCGCATAGCCCGTCCTTTGTCAGTACCATGCTGACGGTGCTTTGAATGGGACCTCCTACTGCATTTTTGTATGCCTACACAAACACTGTTCACCCACACTGATATAAAAAATGGGATTTTTTTTATTTTTTTTATGATGATGATGACAAGTGTGCATCTTGAAGCCAAGCTGTGTCTGCCCTAGATTTGGCTTATAGCTTGTCATAGACCTCATGGAGTGAAGGACATGTCCAGTATGAAGTGATGCACTTAGTCTTGATGACATTGACCTGACAGTGTTCATCAAGGAAATCCTTGACATTTTACTCTCATCTCTTCTGCCCTCCTCTTGCCTCTAGCGCAGATAGCCACTCGTTCAGCTGTTACTCTCATGCCCACAAGTTTCCAGAAACTGATTCAAAGATATCGTTACTGTGAGGAAGTCAGGTAAAAGAGAAATGCTATGTTTTGTTTGAGATAAACCTCATGGCACGCATAGACTTGCAGAGGTGCTTTAAACGCAGGCGTTCAGGTACTGCTCTTTCTCACTTCCTCTAGGACTTTGCTTTTGATTTTAGTCATTCACACAGCTGAGCAGAGCGGCGCTGCTTCTGCTGATTTAGTAAGTGTTTTCAGAGGCAGCAGGTAAATGACTCAGATCCCACCACTCGAGTACGAAGTTTGCAGGTCCAGTTTGTTTTGTTCCCCACAAGGCGTCCCGCAGGCCAAGGCTCGCATAACACGGCATCCCGCTTCAGCCTGATATTTTGGAACATGTTCATCTGCTTTGCCGTCACCGCGTCTCGGCCGCTCCTCCGTGCAGCTCAGCTCAGTGACAGAGAATCAAAAATAACAAAAATTGAATGAATCATACGGTCCATCTGCAAACGGAAAGCTCCATGCCAGAAACTAATTTAATAACATCTAAATTTAGGTTATTTATCATTGGCACTAAAAGTATGATTTCCCCTGATAAGGAGCATTTGTGCCCCAGTAGACTTTATTTTCAGCTGTGAAGCTCTTTCCACAGCTGCAGCTGTTTCCATATGAACAGCTGGACTCCTGGTGCATCATCCACATATTATATACAGTATTATAACAAGCCGCTGTTTGTTTGCGCAGCTCTTCATCACCTTGCATTTTAATAAACTTTCTCGATTTTACCTATGGGTCCCACTATTTATATTCCATGCAAATTAAAAAAGGTGATCATGTTCTGGGTAGCTAATGTTTTTTTTTCTATCCTTAAGTGTTTTTTCCATTTTATTAAAAGCTCTGAGTTAAAAGGCTATTACGCTTGCACTCTGAAGTGAACTGTTTCCACCCGTGTGGTCTGAACGATGTCTCTGGGGAGTCTGGAAAATTCCACCTGCGCTTTGTTGTGTTTGATAGACGGTCTATAAGCTGACGCACGGCTTCTTTGACCATACTTATATGTTTAGTATTTGGATTGAGTGAGACTTTGCATGATGTAATGTTTTCAGTGTCAGCACTGACCTTAAAAACAGAACACGTACAGCTGGAACATCTTGTCAGCTGATCGTTGACAACAGTGTTTGGAGAGTCCTCCTAGACAAACACATTTCTGTCTCTGGCTGCAGAAAAAAAATGATCTCAGACGTCCGTTGCGCTGTCGTGTCCAGAGATTAAGTGGCACTACTGATATCTTTTTTTTTCCCTGCTCTCCTATATCACCCTGGAGGTGAATGCCATCGACATGCAGACGTCGTTGCTCCCCGGTCATTTCAGATGGGCCAACTGCATCTGATGTGAGGAGGCTGTCTTTTAGGAATTGGTTCACACTGTACAGGCGGTGCTGCTCTGTGTCCCAGCTGTACAATCAGTCTTCTGTTTATGCGACATATTGGATTGCAGTTTGTCACAGTCAACGGCCACGTCTGTTGTCACGATAACAAGCCTCCATTTGTTGCTGCTGCAGAAATTTCCTACAAGGCGATTGTACTGTAGGCGTGTGAGCCCACACAGTGCAGAGGGTTTGACTCCACTGACGGTTCCCTGTGATCAGTGGCACAGGTCTCCTTAACGAACAGATAGGTTCACCTGGCTTCAACTGAGGTTTGAAAGTTGTCTTGTTTAATGGCTGCTGGTATAGTATTTCTGACTCCTCCTTGTTCAGGCAATCTCATTGTTAAATCCATGCTATTGTTAGCATTTTCTTCTTTCAGTGCATTTTTGGAGGGATGGTAGGGTTTTAAAGAGCTTTGCCTGGAGAATCTAATGTTGGCTTCACTCTAAGGTCTCCTGGCACCAGACCGAGTCCCCAAAGCCCCTGGCTTGGGACTCATCGTCTTCCTTTTTAGCCCTCAGGACCAGTCAGTGTTTCTCTACCTCCCCTTTGTCTTTAATTGGCTGCCCGCTGGGAAGTTTCATCCCTCCAATTGATTTCCTTCCCTCAGCTCTCGGTGATGTAGTGCTACTGGCTGCTGCCATAATTACGGTGCACAGTCAACAATATGCGAAAGGCCTGGCTATGTTGTTAACATTACTGGGTGGTTGAAAACAAGCAACACAGTGATGATAACAAACCATTCTTCATTACGACGGCTGGAGTTTATGATCATGTGTTGAATCATGCTGCCCTGTTGGAGTTATAACCCAGAGGAGTGGAGCAGCTGACGATGGAGGAAGAATCAATAAATCAGTAATACAGTCAGAAGATTAATCCACATGTTTACCCAGCACAAACAACACTGGGTTAGCCCTGCGATAGACTGGCAACCTGTCCTGGCTGTTCCCCGCCTCTTGCCCATTGACGGCTGGGATGGGTATCCAGCCCCTCCCCCCTCCAGAGGGCAAGCGGTTACAGAAAAGGAAAGATGAATGAATGAAACAGCATTGTGCAACACATTGTTTGTAATGAAGATAAGTCCTCTGTATTGATCGGGTTAAGGTTCATTACATATTATTAGAACAGATACTGAATTGACCTGTTGATCTTTTGCTCCACTAAGCCTCTGTAGGTTAATACGGACAACGTCTCATTCACAATGCAAAGCAGTTCAAGTACCCATGTCAAAGTAACCTTGTATTGTACAGATATCCATGAAATATCCATAGTAATTTCTCCAACTCCTTCTCTCTGAAACATTTATACTATTGTGCTCTCTCTGTCCACACCTCGATCCCCCCTGAGCTGCCTCTTCTGTTAAAGCTCTCTTCAAAGTCTGGATATTTAACTGTTAGTGTTATTAAAAACTTTGTGGGATTTTGAATGAGGCTTTGTTTTTTTGTTTTTTTGTGTAACTTGGAAGCTCCCATTTTCATTTGGCTCTCTCAATCTGTCCCGTTCTTGTCTTTCTCTTGTCTTCTGCGCTGGTAGTGACTGCCATAGTAGTGGGTATATTTTGAACCAAACCAAAAAACGCTGGGGATTTCCTGGTGGTGGCTACCAACCAGGGAGATCCCCCGAGAACTGCATACTGTATCTTCGGGGGCTTTCTTTTTTTTCCTGCTTCTCTTTTCTGCACCACTTTAAAGGAAAACGAAAATGACAAAGTAGCTGGCTGGCATGAGAAATTCACTTCTGCACGACATACAGTTGCGTCACATACAACTTCAATAAATCCTGCACTGTATATACTGTAAAAACGAGAATACCCTCTGTGACGTCACCCATGGGTTTCCGGCTGTGCGGTTTTGTGGGTGCCCTATTGGCAGTGCCTGAATCATTCAAAAATGGGCAAAGAGGTGGAGTTTGACTGTAGCTTAGGCCATTTGAGGAATAGCCCCTTGCCTGGACCAATCACTGTGCACTACCTCGTCGTAAAAATGCCTAATAAGTGCAGTCATGATATTGCAATTCTATTACATCAAAAACATGAATCAGATGTTATACAAGCCCTGCGTTATGTCAATAGAATAAAAGACTAAATGTTTTATATCTGTGTGATAGGACATAACATGGGCAGTGGGTGGACTGTCTCGCTGTAGATACAGATAAGTAAGAAATTCTGTGCAGATGTCATTCCTCTTCAGTCTGAATTGCTCACCACGGTCTCAAAAGTGGATATCCGCATGACTCAGCTTTACCAGCTTATTAGTTGGTAATGGTGCAGTGTACTGATGGTAGATTGGGTTTCTGTACTTAAAAGCCCTACACTCTGGAGCTCGGAGTTTAATGTTTGCATAGCACGGAAGAACATGTTTTCAGGGAATCACGTAAAGCAGCTTCAAATTACCGGCCAAGCACGTAGACATATTTGAAGTTGTGGGCCATAAATATTGCTAACAAGCAACACCCAGCTTAAACATTTGCTTCTGGTTATGACAGTGTTGTCACAGCTCAAACGTGTGTGCTTTGATAGGTGTTAATCTCTTCCTAAGGCGCATTCATGTTGAGCCAGTGGCATGAAACCGAAGACTTTTAATTTCTCTTTATGCGGCAGCTGTCCGTTTCTAGTTTGTTCTCTGTTCTCGTCCAGGAGTCCAATGGGATGAAGGAGATGCATCCAATATAAATGAGAGGGCATGAATATTTATTAGTGTGACTTTGCAGTGTCAGTCGTAACTCCATTGAGTTGCGATGGGGAGGTGGGGGGGTTCAGCTGATTCACCTTCACAGGAACAGACAGGCTCTGTCACATTAACCAGGCCTCAGTCACCTTACCTCTAAGTAGCTCTGTGCTCCCAATAAATAGTCAGTATAATAGTATTGATCATTCTCAAAGTACAAGTTGCGCTGTCATCTGAAAAGTTCAGACGCTAAGTGCGAAATTGATTCACACTGTTCACTCCTCGGGACCTTTGGTCATCGATTCCCCTGAACCTGATCACCTGATGGAAGACGGCAAAATAATATGTGCTTAACGGGGTATAAAACTCAACACAGTGCTTTACATGAGGTTTCGCCCTAGTCTCAGCGATAACAATTATCTTTATTTAGACCATAAAAAATGCAAAGCAGCGCAAGTGAGGTGGAATAGTTGCCCTAACACAGAGGACACAATGAATGTCTGCTCTCCGCATTGACTCAACTCGGGTTACAATAGGACAGACCTTTAGGTATTTGTCCGGGACTCTTTTGGTCAAACGATGTACCCGTGAATTGAGTCCATCCGTATTAATCGACAATCGGAAATGTCCCATGCATATTTTAAGAACTCACGCACCCAACAGACAAATAGAGCTGTTACGGCCATACAAATGGACACCATGACTCCAGACGAAACCTCTTCCAGTGGCCATCAGGGAAGTCGATGCTGTCAGTAGTTGTTTAGCTGAGCATCGCCACGGCAGAACAGTCACCGAATGCTCACCCAGCCAGCAAATGGTAGTCAGTTTACAAGCTTATGTAACATTAGCTTACCATTTGCAGTCTTTTGTGACTGTACAGAAAAACCTGCCTTTTGTGTGGTATTTGGATCTGCCACTCAAACAACCGCTTTCTATTTTAAGTGGGGTTCCTTTGTGAATTGAAGCGTCTCTGTAAAGGCAGTATTTTCTGCCGTAGATGTGAACACTGGGCTGCAGATTCTTGCCAGAGTGCTAAGTCATTTATAAAGAGCTGTTGCTTTAAGGTTGTGTCCTCATGCTCAGCACACCGTTGAGAACTTTTGCATATATGGTCCTGTTCCATGGCAACTGTCTGCTTGTTTCATCTCAGAGGTGTTTGCCAAAGCCAGGAAAAGGTCTTGAGTGGAAGTCGTAGGTTTAGTCAAATTTAGGGAACTGTTCACTGATCCTTAGGGAAGAAGAGGTATTGTGTTTTGGTAATGCAGGTCTTTGGCTGAAAAGGTGCAGAATCAATTCCAGTGGCATATGCTGTTCCATGTTTTGTTGTAAGCATTGCATATATTGTTTGTCCTTTACTTCTCCTGCCTGAAAGCAGTTTTACTGGACAAAAAGAGCATCAGATCTGCAAAAGTTGTCAAGCTCTTGTTGACATAAGTGAATGCAATAGAATAGTTGCAGGGTGGCTCTGAGGAGACAAAATGTTCTATGATGATTGGTTTCCATTTATATGTAAGGAGTTCAAAGAAGGCATATTATCCTCTGACCAACCCTGGCAATGTAGTAACTTTTCCACAGCGCTGTACGTCATTTCAGTTAGTCATTCAACAAACATGCAGATTATTAGCTAAAAGCAGGACACAGGCACTCATTTGATTTGAGGGATTGGATCAAATTGTACTGCTTCATTATGTGTGGCTGAATAGCCATGTGGAGCGCTGCTGAAGCAAGACTCATCATGCAAGGCAGTATACCCTCCCTTTGAATCTTTGTCTTCATACATTCCATGTGCACAGCTGTGGCCCCATGTTCAAACAACAGGCTGGAGATATTACAGGCTGTTCTTTATGAGTAACTCCCTCTGCAGCTCTGTGTGAATGAAACAGCGGGAGCTGAGCTGGCAGCAGCCCAGCGTTTGAGACGACTCTCAGACTCGCTCGCTCTTAGCTGCATTGGAAAGGTGCCTCAGAAATTTCAAATGAGTGCTTTAAATCAGTTTAAATCGGCACATGTAAAACAGCCGCAGACATCAGGCTTTGGCTTCAGTTGCATAGAAGCAGATAAGACGGAGATAGGAATCAGCGCTTTCTTTGTAGACACACCTCTCACTCCCACGGTTGCACTTAAAAAAAAATCACATAGGGTACAATAAAACACAGTTAAAGCCAACATAATGCAGATCGGCACTTGACTTAAAATGTTAGTCTTGGTTGATGTGGCGACACCTGTAGTTACCATTGGTTAAAGTATTGCCAGTCACAGCAAAACAAACTTTTTCTATAATTCTTAGAGCTGATTTATATTTTGCACATGGCATGAGTATAATAAGGTGGACTCTGCCATTAGCAAATATTAGCATGCTAGGTCATTAGCTAAGATGGTCAACCTAAACATCGGCATGCACAACACTGGGTTTTTATCAATACCAAGTCTGCAGCTTTGGACTCAGCTGTAGCAACAACTGGCAACACCAGATTGGTCCAAAATGCTTATAAAGCTATATGTGTATAGGTAAGGTACACGCGTTTAACAAGATCAAATCATGAGATAAATCAAACGAGAGCATCCGCAGGCAGCAGAAGAATATTTAATCAGTGACACAATCTGTTTGCCGTTTCTGTCTCTCTCTTTCTCACTTTTTATATTTCTCCTTCTTTGGACGGATTCCAGTAAAACTCTCGTGTAAGTCATATGGCTGCCAGCTGCTTACAAGGAGTTGCACATATCAAGAGGGGGGGTTAAGTGTTGTCAGCAAAACTCAATGAGAAATGTCTGTGGATAACAGAAGAATAAGGACTAAGGAAGGGAGCTAGAGAGTGAAATGTCAGCAAGGGCACTCGGGACAAGCCTGCAAAGCCCACCCAGGACGTTTTCCAAAGAGAGGGCTGACTTTATTACATATAATTATACATACACGATTTTGTAATTGCTCTCCTCTGTTCCTCTGTTGTTTTTGTGTTGCGCTGGCATGGTAACGTACAGCATACATACCCCTGAGTGCTTCAATTCAAGGTCTCTGAAGGTCAGTACATCTTGCTGTAGTCACATGACTTCATTGTTAGTCTTCCCCATTGCACACTGGCGTGTGTTTTCAAGGCACGAATACATTTTCGGACTGAACACGGCCCTAGAGTCAAGGAGAAAAGAGCTCCACACACACATACACATTGTGAGCATTGGTCCAGCCCAGGATTGCTGGTTGCCTTGTGGGGAATGGCTGATTGTTTGGCTATTAATAGCCGGCCTGACCGTAGAACCTGACTGGGATCTGTGGATCAGCTCAGAGAGGAGCACTTCACACTGCAGGCATTAACACTCCTGTGCATGTGTGTGTGTGCATGAGTGCATGCATCCTTCAGCCTGCTCTCATCCCCATGGCTTTTTTGTCCCTCATTATTTCCTACATCAGTGCAACGGCTGGTGCAGCCTCAGTTAACCCCCGACAATCAATGGCCGTGTCTTAAATGGTAGGTTTGATTCAGTATATAGACTTATGTTCCGCCCTTTTCATTTGCTGTGTTATCCAGCTGGCAGTCTTGTGACTCCACCACAGGTGAAGTGCTTGTCAAAATGTCAAACTTCTTTTTCTTTGATTTGCCTGTGTTTGTGAGTGGGCGAAGGGGGCATTGCCAGTGGCACAAAACAAGTCAAAGCTTTTTTTGTGCTGGCGGAAAGAACAAGGGTGCCGTTGTCCCCATACTGTCAGCATGCTCTGGCTGCATTGAGCACACACACACACACACACACACACACACTAAAGTTGGTTTGTCTCTAGGAGGCATTACCAATTGTGCCACATTTGTTGGCTAGGACTAAAGTAGTCATGACATCGCCCGCGCCTTCGTCTGGCTGCAGAGACTGTGTGCGCGTGCAGATGGGTTTGTTTGCAAGTGTGTGTTTGCATGTAGGAGCACACTGGCACACTTTTCGGCACTGTCATTTTCCTCCTATCAGGGGAACAGCAGATAATACTGCAGCAGCATTACATTCTCCACTAAACTGTTTCCTCATGAATCTCACATGTGAAACTTAAATTATGTATAATATTGCAATTTTCCTACCTATTTTCTTGCCTCATCCACACATTATTAATCAGTCATTAGCAGTTTGTAACACTTGCTGCAGGCTGGACATTAGCAACCTTTCCAGCTCTTCTCCAACACGAAAACTGCTGTTTGCACTGCAGCTACTTCCTCCTGCATATTTGAAGCACACCATATATATGCTCTATAGACACTTTCTGCACCGGCTGTGGCACTAGTCGAGCTGAACTTCAAGGCTTTGACTCCCTCCCTCCGCTCGGGCGGCGGCACGAATCTGCATGAGTCATTGTGGACTACAGCTGATGGAAATAAAATGAGACTGTGCAGAGAGGGACTGTGGCGTCACACCGACGGTACGGGTGGGGGATGGCGGGGTGTTGAAGGAATGTCTTAATGACATGGAAAAAAGGGTTTTATGCTAATGACGGTCTATATTTATCTCCCACTCTGTGTAGGAACACACACGAGCAGATGCACGCACCCATGCACAGACAGGAGCCCACCAGTGGCAGTGAGCGAGGCTCAGATAGGGAGGGATGTAGTGCTCACTATTTTAGTCTCTTGGCGCTAAATACGGTGTATGCACAGGGAGCCGGGAGAGGAATACTATTCATGAAATGTAATATTATCCCAGTTGTGTGTGTGAGCCTGTGTGCATGTGTGTGTGTGTGTGTGTGTGTGTGTGTGTGTGTGTGTGTGTGTGTGTGTGTGTGTGATGCTACTTAGGCTCATTGAAGTGGTGAAAGTCATTACCTAAGCAGAGAGCTCTCCTGTGGGAAAGGTGTCCTGCACCTACAGAGAGCCAGTCAGACTCAACAAGCCAGTATTATGGAGATGTTTATCTGTCTCAGGGCCCCGTGGGAACCATTTTCTCCAGGCCTCCCATCATTCACAGTCAGACACTGACAGGTAAATCAGAAGAAAAGTCAATCCGGAGGCAAGCCTTCTTCCTTCATAGGTCTTACATCGTTGTCGTGCCATGTTTGTTGGCTTGTAGCTAACAGCATTAGCTCCATTGGGTGGACTGCTCTAGGTCTGTCTGTCTGTCAGTGGTACCGTGGTCGTGACTGTACTTGTATCGTGTCAGTTAATGAATGAATTCCCACGCAGGTCGATAGGACTTCCTAAGTTATAAATATACCTGCAATATTAGCGACATTCTCATCAGCCCTAGCTCAACATGTTAGCATGCTAACTGTCTGACTGTGACGGTGATCGTGGTGACCATTATACCAGGTAAAAATCAACATGTTAGCATTTACCTTATGAGATATTATGTTAATGTTAGCCTTTTGCGAAGGAGATCCCAAGAAGGGGGGCCTGCTGCAGCAACAAACACCTGGTGTTATTCAATCTGCATTCTTCTCTGTACTTATGTTCTTGTGAAACCAGTCTTTTCCCAAGTACTGTTCCTATTATAAGTGCTAATCTGAGACCAGGTACAGTCTGAATGACCTGATGTGTGCGCTGCTCGTGTCCAGGATGCTTTAGAAGGTAACTTGTGCGGTGCTCTAGAATGCGTTTCACTTGTGTGGTCCGAAATACCAAATATGAAACTCCTGGGTTTGCGTACTTGCTATGTGTGGGGGCATGCTAACCACGTAGCAACCTACACATGCAGCACACCCACTTGACGTGAAGGAGCTCCCTTCAATGCCCATGACATTTAGCCAATGCTTCACTTTATTAGCATAAGTCATGGTGCAGGTAAAATGCTGTGCTATGATTTTCTACAGGTTTCTGACCCAGAAACATATATCCTCATTCTGACACCAGTAAACTTAGAAGAGCTGCCTTTCTTATGACACAATGGTTGTAAACATAAAGCCCGTAGCTGCAGAGAATACTGACTTTATTTTGCGCGTGACATTTTCGAGCAGGAGACTGAGCATGAGACCTGGGGTTTAACCGGATAACAACGGCCTGATAAGGTGGCTACCATGGCTTTAGCTTCCACGGATAAAAAAAAAAAGTAATTCTCATCCATCTGTTCATTCGTGTGCTATTCCTCCTTTCTCTTACTGCCTGAGTGCAGCTCCCCTCTGATATCTCCCGCAGCTGATGAGTTAGATTAAAACATGAGCCGAGGCAGAGGGAGATGTGAAGCGGCTTTTTTAAATTTATTTCTTTATTTTGGCTTTGTAGTAGAATCACGATTGTGGGTGAAGACGTTCTTTTCGGTGATGGAGGCGAAAAAATAGAGAAGTGGCGTGAGAATGAAGTGAACTATCGTGCAGTGCTCCAGCTCCGAGCACCTCTATGTTGCTCACCCTCACGCGCGCACAGGCACAAAGACATATTTCACTCAATAATGAGCTTCAGGAAGCCGGCTTATCTCTGTCTTCCACAGCATTCAGTGACTTCCTCCCTCCTCTTCTGTCTCTTTCCCTCCGCCGTTCTGTGTCTTCCTATAATGTATAGCTACTTAAAGCCGAACTGAGCTGAGCCCTGCGCCGCAGCTGCCAGGACGAACTGCCTAACGGCTTATTCCCTCTGAGCGCTAATCGCTTACCGCCGACTGCTCCGCATCAAAACATCTGCATGTTGTGGGTCTCTCTGAATGCATCTTTCTGATCCATCCACTCTGTTACTGTAGTTATATGGAAGGAGATTGAACTACACAGACATTGTTGCCTGGCATTGAGATAAAGTAAAGACGCGCTGTAGACAAGTAGTTTAGTTGGAACCGTATTTGTCTTTACGATTAAATATTGTGTCAGTAGGATTTGTTACCACGGATGAGAAGAAATAAATACATCAGAGTCTTCTGCGACGCAAACTTGTGGTAACCTGCCACCACTCGTGATGGCAGGTTAGCAAAATCACATTTTACTAGCAAGGCCCGGTTTGCTAGCAGTCGCACGAGTTTCATCATCTCCGAACCACACCTTCATCTCTTTAGCCTCTTTTTCCCAGGAACACCTTTTGATGTGTTTGCTGCAGTGCATGTATCCCAAATAGCACTTTCTGTGGCTCCCTTTGAATCTCAAATTGTTCCGCAGCGCAGATATCCTGCCTTACATTCAGAAACAATGAGAGTGTCGTACCCCAGGGTGAGGTTGACTTCACAGTGAATCAATAATGGAAGAGGAGATGCATGTATTATGAATGAAGAAACAACGTACTCTGGCACAGGAGCTTGTCCGTTGCAAAGTGTTTATTCAATAAACAACTATCCCGACGCTGGCGACGGCCGGAAGGGAAACGTATTTAGCCCTGTCTTTAACAAACCGTGCAACTGGCTTTTAAGATGTGGCTTCTTTGTGCTTGATCTTATCGCTTTTGTCGTGCGGTGCGTACCTAATGATCCAGCGGTGTCGTGAGCTTGCTGCAAAGGCCTGTATGGGCCCAGTAGGCAGCCGTGTTTGCCGTATACCCCTCAGTTCTTTAGATTTATGCAGAAAGCACCTTAAACCGAAATCACGTCTGGGATGCTGTGAATTTCAGCTCACAGTGTAAAGTCACATCTGTGAGTGAAATGTAGCGCGTCGGCAGGCATGCGGTCTCGTTGTGTAAGTGTTGCTCAGGCCAAAGAACTGCTAAGAAAATGGGCATGTTTGCTTTGACAGTTTACGTCTCAACGGCTGGCATTAATTCCTGATGTCACTCTCCCGCAGTGATCATCTCACTGATGTGAGCCGTAAATAGTTTGAATCACTCATGTAGTTTACTCGTCAGCAATAATCTCGCCGTCTCAATGACGAGCCGAACACACACACACAGGCACTGAAAAGTGTGTCTTTTAGTTTTCAAAGGGATAATTGAGATTAACTGACTTTGGTGGAGTGGATTTTAATTAAAACAGCCAGTTAGCAAGCAGTCACGCTTAAAGATATCCCTGTGCACAGCCGACGCGCTTATACCTGTGTGTCATTCAACGTTCACGCTGCACGCGCGCCTGGAGGAGGTTCTAATGCACGCGGAACCCGATATGAGAGCAGTCAGTCAGTTATCGGGAACAAAATAAGACTCTCCGGTGCCGTCTTCAAAAGGGTTTTCCGCTTCATTAATCACCCGAGGTTTCTGTCCGATAGGCCCGGGAGTGAATGTGGCTTCGGGGCGACTGTGATCTTTGATAAACCAGCCGTTAATCGTCAGGAGGATGCAACAACAGCAGGACGTTTCACAGTCGGACAACACGATTTCTGTGCATCCCATGGCCGCAAAATACACGACCCTTTGAAAATTCAGGCTTAGCTAATCTCAACAAACACAGACCGGCTACTCGGATATTGTAGAGGTTTATTTTTAATAGGTATAAATTTAAAGCTGTTTCTTTATAAGATCACCTGCTGATAAAGAAACAATAGTAATAATTTGCTTTGTAATCTGATGCTTGCTAATATAAACTCTTCAGTACTGCTGTCTCATTCTTCACGTCACAAGGCAAGCTTAAATATAAAAGCTTGAATACATAACTTGTGGTTGTAGAGCTTATGCCACACAGTCAGATTTTAAGTAGTCACCCACAGCTCCACTTGAACAATACAGTTCCTCTGTCACACCCTTTCTCTCTCCCACATGAAATTCCTTCCTCACGACGTGTTGATATCCAGGGAGGGGCCGCTTCCACGCTCTTGTTCTTTCTTCCACGCAAAGGCAGTCGTTAAAAGTTCCTCAACTTTAACTTAATTAGTCTTCGCATTCACTTTCAGCAGGAGCTGTGAAGATGTGTGCACCGGATAACCTGCTCGCTTCCCGCTGAATCTCTTGGCATTGGCTCTTATTTTTTTTGCCCTCGTGGGTCTCTTGGATAAATCTGCGACTGTAGTAAGCGTGGGCTGTTTGCTGGTTTGCAGTGCAGCCAGCCAGTCTTCCTGTGGGCAGAGGCACAGGCTCATAAGTCAGCTTTTCATCAAACCAACCGGCGGTGGCTTTGTCGCCGAGAGAGCAGCTTGAAGTAATCAAAGCGTGAAATGACATCCAGAGAAGGCGGAGGGGTAGTCAGAGCCGCTGTGATTCGTTGTCATTCCCGGGGCATCTTATTTTATTTTTAGCGTTTTAGATTTAACGGAGGTGATTTGCAGTTTGAACCGGGGTCTAATATTGCCACATTTGTCACAGTCAAGTTTGCCCAAAGTGTCGAAAACAACATGAGCCGGGCGGGGGTTTACTACGAACCTAGGCCTACGTGCTGTATTTTTCATAGCTGAATGATGGGAATAGGAGCCAGTGTCAATAAAAACTAATCTTTATTGGCACATAGCTGGCTCAGGTTGTTTGCTTTTGAGCCATACCAGACAGAGGGGTGGTTTGCTTTTAAAAGTGCGATAGAAACACTTGCTTGGATTTTGTTTGCTTTTTGTTTGCTCCTGGGATAAGTCCAGACAGCAGGACCTGCTCACGGTCTTTTGTTTCAGCTTCTCATTCTGGATTATTTGTTAATTACACTTATCTCAGTCCCAACTGGGCTCCTCCTCTGAACAGTGCCACCCATAACAATAGAAAACGCGGCGGTGGAGGCATGTGCGTGTATTTTTTATCCGCGTCTACATGGAGCAACAAAAGCCCCCCCGTATTTGCTGCCAAACACCATCTGATATGAGACTCTAATGCCTGCAGATGATTCGCCGCTCCATCTCTTATCTGTGCAGGCCTACCATGTACTTAGCGGCTATATCAGTCCCTCTCCCTTTTGGCCTCATTAATGATGCAGGATGCATAGATAATGGATGGCGCTCATGGTGTCTCTAGCCTTTCACTGCTGACTGACCAGACGGATCCGTTCACATGACCCATATACTTTAAGCGAGCCGCTGTTCCTTCAGACATGCACTGACAACAAACACGAAGACAGTGCTGCTAGCCACTCTAGAGTGACGCTGAAGGTGAGGAGGACAGAAATTTGGGACGAAATTAAGGAATAAATGTGTAAAACCTTAACAAATCCAACATGACCTCTTAGTCTTAACTGTTCATGCTGTGAGTTACCTACAGACAATTCGAATCCAGCATAGCCCAGCTAAGATTGGACGCGCTGTAGCCACGATGGTGTCAAAAAGCCTTGAGAGAACACAATCTAGTCAGATCAATACGACCTAATGTATGCGCTCCACTTTTCTATGATAGTTTTGGTAATCAAATGGAGAGGTTTCCATTGTCATCTCTCTGAGGGATTCATTCAATCTAGCTATTGACTGGAGTAAAGCCTCTTTGCCGTGCCATTTAGAGACATTATGAGATGAGACAAGGTCCCAAACACCCACTCTAAGCGCTCTCACCCCACTTGAAAACGACCAGTCTGACGGGGCTGTTATCGACGAGCAATGTATGCACAAACATATTAAACCGCACTTTCATTTTATGCAAATGAAACCCATTAATACGTTGTTGTTTTTTTTTCTTCTTGCCGTCTCTCTGTGCAGGTTAACTTTGTGGCGTGCCAGCTGTTCGCCCTGCTGATGGCCGTGTGGTTTCGTCTCTACCTCCACCCCAGTAAGACCAGTCCCTTCATCAGACATGTTGTGGCCACGCTGCTGGGCTTCTACTTGGCTCTCTTCTGCTTCGGCTGGTGAGTCACTTGTTCTCGTCATCCCTGTTCTTTTTTTATATGCCTTCCTCCCTTCTTTTCTTTCTTTCTTTCTTTCTTCCTTCCTTCCTTCCTCTGAATGTCTTCCCACAGTGTTGTGCTAGTGACATTGTTTTCCTGCCTGGCCCAGTCCCAATTTCATGCCATTGTGAATACAGTCCTATACGCCCCCTGGATCATTTGAAAGGATACTGTTAATCTCATGGTTCAGTTATTGCTATATGAAATGTTATGTAAGAAAAGGAAATATTATGTAATGGAGTGTCCACTTCTTCTCTGTTCATTTCTACTTCAGTTATTTTCCTACGTTTTATAGAAAACATCTCTTCATAAACCCCAGGGAATTAAAACGAACTTTAGTTGTTGCTACTTTCTCTTTTAGAGGAAGGAAACGTTGCTTGATCATCACTGATAGACAAAATTAAGACTAAGATACGGAATAATACATTTCATAGTATAATATAATCTATACAAAACATAGATTGTATATAATATATATGTTATAAAATATAATATAAAATAATAAGTTCCACTTCTGTCCGTCAAATCTGGAAAGTGTCCTGATGTTAACGCGAGGGTTGCCTCAGTTTCCAGATACCTCGCATACATTTTAAAATCGTCTGTCACGCCACCCATAGGATTCCTTAAGAGTCATCTTGGCAGAGTTAATTCAAAGATGGTTAAAGAGGTGAAGCGAGCGGAGGGGAGGCAGGTGAGTGGGGCCTCCTCTGACAGCCGGCAACCTGTGGGGGCTCCCACCTGTCACTCAAAGGAACCACGAACAAGTGGGTTATATAAAAACTCCTCCCACTTGCTGCAGTTAGCAAGACCAAAATTTATGTTTCCAGTCTGTAAACATGTTTGTTTCTGATTCAAATCTGGTCCCTTTAACATGTAGGTCCATGGGGACTAACTCGCTCTCTGAGCCGGCATCATATGACCATTACAAGGAACTACAGTTCCCAATGTTGGCAATTTGTTTTGATTTCCCAGCCCCGGAGGTTGCCGCTTGGTTTACGGTGGGTATTTTGCCCTCAGTGTAGTTTCAGCACTTGTTACTTGTCGTATCAGTGGTGATCGTAGCTTTGATATGATTTGAGATGTTGGACCTCTTTGTCCCTTGTCTTAATTCATCAATCTCCCCCGCCACTCTCCGCGCACCCCTTCCCCTCCTCATTTTCTTTCAACTCAGCCTCTTTCTCCTCATCCTTGCCAAAGCAAATGGGTCGATCGGGTAGTAACTGATATCCAATTAGAAAGCTGTTGCCCTGTAATAGACAACCCACTGTACCTCTGGCACAGTGCCCCTCAAAGTGCTGCTGCGTGTGTGTGGGTATAGGAGAGCGAACATAGGAAACATTAGCCAGACATCCAGCCAGCCAGATAGAGGAGAAATGCTAACCAGATGAAGGGATATCTGGCCAACGCAGAGACGGAGAGGGCTTTATTTCACCTCGCCATCAGACGATCGATGTCGTCTGAATCAGCTGACACCGAGCTGCGGTTGCATGATATCATTTGTTGTGATAGGATAAGTAGTAAAATTGATTCCTTAATCAGAAAGAGTCACATAACGGTGACTCCTCAATCAGGCATAACATTATGACCACTGACAGGAGAGATAAATAACACTGACCATGTTGTGACAATGCATTGTTGCAATGCAATGTATACGCTGATAAATGATGGTAATCTAGCACCTTTAAAAACATTTCGGTTAGTGTGTGTTAGACCATTAAAATAATCTTCAGAGTTTTTGCTTCGCTTGTTTCCTGCAGAATAAAAATAAATGACAGAAAGTAGAGGTGAGAGACGCAGGGACAAAAGTGCAACATGTCACCAGTTCGTCGTCACATCCAGAGCAAATACAGTACAGAAAAACAAGGAACCGAAACACAGAATTAGTCAGAGAGTGCAAATAGAATGTCTGCGCCGAGCTGTGACTGGTTACTGGTGCATTAGGTAACAAAACATGTGGAGGATTGTGAAACAACGTGAGCGAAACAAAAGGACAAATATTTTCAAAGAAACGTACATGAAACGAAACCGACTTTCCTTGAGCGACTTTCTCTGTTGGTCCAGGGAAACAGCTCAGTGCAAACGGGCAAAACTATCAATACGTGTCTACCGAGGAATTTTTATTTTCTGCTTTAATTGGTTAGCGATAAAAAGACTACACAGCCAAATAAATGTCTCTTATAGAGGTGGGGGCATTCATCAGTCATGGCTCAGTGCCCCAGTGTAAATATTTTACGTTTTGTGTCTAATTAAACAGTAGGATTGGTTCTTATCTCTTGAATTTCTAACACCATTGCATCTAATGGTGCAGAGGATGAGCTCAGTGATTCAACAACAGGTGGAATTCGATAAACTTGTCAGGTGGCCGCTCGCGTGCGATGCATGAACGCATCGGCGCACTCACCTGAAGCGCTCGCACATATAGCGACGCTCGTGCTGTGTGGAGGAGCTCCTCTACGGACGCCGCGCCGTGATATCTTAAGACGTATTCCCTCTGTGCTTCTAACTTGCCGCTGGAGAAAACAGTTGGAGATTGATGAACAGCTGTAACACAGAGGGGTTGACTGAGTTCATTTTGTTTGTTTAATGCATTCCGGTCAAACAGGTTCGGCTTTACAACGAATCTTTGTGCAATAGCTTCACGATATTATTTCCACTTGCCTCCCGTGGGTTTGCAGGGCTGTTTATTTCCTGCACCCTCCCCATGATGCGTGTTCCCCGCCAACCCCTCGTGCCCTTGTCCTCTTTGTTGGCTCACTACTAACGCAGCGTGGCATCTCTCCTCTCCTGGAGGGCTTGACGTCTGCGGGATCACACGCCGCGCCCTTCAAAGACCCACCCTGTTGCTGCTGCGGCTGCCGCTCTTCAGCTGCGTGCCCGTGACACGCGTGTGTTTAATTTACAGGCGCACTTTAATTTACAGTAATGGCGCGGTGTTACGGCAGCCAAAAGGCATGGGAATAAATGAAGTGTGATAGTGATCGGTCATTATCCCCCCGTGTGATGGGAGATGACACGTTAATGGTTGCAAAGGTCTGGCCTCACATGGTTGATGTTGTGACAGGGGTTTCGTAACGCTGGAATGTCTTCTTCCTTGTGACAGTCAGAAGTGACCGAGCAGGATGTGGATTTTATGAAAGTTTGAAACCACGTCAGCGAAATATTTAACAATAGGTCAAGATAGATGACAGATAATAGATCATCAGTTATAATGCATGTTTATTTTTTCTTTTCGCAGGTATTCCCTCCATTTCCTGGTACAGAGTGGTCTGTCCTACAGTGTCATGGTCTTTGCTGGCCTGGAGAACATGCACAAGTAAGAGAAAATCTCATTTTTTTTATTTATTCTTTTTGCAAAAAATACACTTGACGTCACATTTTCCCACATCAGTGATGTTAAATTAGATTTTGCATGCTTTTTTTTTGTTGTTGTCTATGTTTTTGAGGCTTGTGAGCACGGGTCGTTACGACACCGATTCCTCCCCCCAAGCTCCCATCTGTGGCCATGGCTCATCAAAAAAAAAAACACGCGCACACAGACAGACACACACACGGCCTTAGATGTTATATTTTTGCCAGAATTCAAGGTTATGACTGCAGGTGTGTGAGAGTCCCCCTGGAGAGGTTTCTCTAAATAGATGCTAAGATAGCATTCGTCACAACAGCAGCTGCTCACAGACAGAAGCGATCAAAAACCCTGTGTCGCTATGAAACTTGACAACCTGAGGTTAACGAGATGGATGTGACGCTTTGACTACAACACTTCACGACGTGATTCCTAGAAGTTGAACTCTCATTTCTTGAATACTATACTGAATGCCGTTGCCATCACCCAAGCCAAACCAAAAAGTAAAAGTCAGTCGGGCCTAAATAGAGGTGGAGCCCTGGGGGGCAGAGAGGAAGAGAGCCGTAGAGGCAGGACAAGCTGGCGTGTTCGTGTTTGCAGAGGCCGGTGAACCCACGGCTTCAGATGTTTTGCATAACAAATGAGTAACCACTACAGCAACAGGTTGAGATTTAACCGGGGCTGTGTACTTTTGTCATCTACACCTACAAGTCAGCCCATTTTTTAGCCTTTGCTCTTTCAACCCCCTCTCTAATTGGTTGCAGGGCATTCAGATATTTCCATATATAGCGTACAAGTTGACCATTGGTCAAACCTTTCCTTGTGCCTTATACTGTAGTCTGCCCTTGTCTTACTCTATCTGATCAAATCTCATAACTGACCAACCACCTTATTTCCATTCTTTATTCTCTTTGTTGAGAAGCAGATATGAGAGATTAAACTGTATTTTTACCTCCTGTATAATTTTGCAGTGTGAAAGGAGTTTGCTGTGGATTCAACACTTAGGAGCAGTCCAAACAGGATATGTTTCCCATTCTGTCAAATATATCAGTCAATCACAATGATATTAAGAACCCTTTTTATTTTTTAATGCTCTTTTTTCCCTCTAACAGGCTTGGTGATATGAATCCTCCACGCACTATTTAAAGCACACAATCTCATTCATGTGTTACCTTTTGAAATGGTATCTGTAATGGATGCTCTGTGCCAAACCGAAATCTGAGTCACCGTGAGCAGATCAGAAGTAGCGCTTGCACGTTGCTCACGTCTCACGTTTACTCCCGATTCTAGCGTTGGGCTTGGACAAACTTTGAGAACAAACTCGGCACAGTGCCTCACTCCCAAGGCTTGTGCACTATGGCACGACTGTTCTCTATTTTTGTTCTCACTGCTCAGACACCCGGCCCTCGAGGGGGGCAGGGAGGGAGGTGGGGGGTTGTACAGTGAGTGCAGTATGGCAGCTCTGTGGAGCTGCAAAAAGCTTTTTTATCTGGACTGTGCGAATGGCTGTGAATGTGGACTTGACTTACACGCGGCTGTAGACCGATTACAAGCTTTTCGTTGAGTGGTTGGGTGTAATATTTTGTGGCTGCAGATCTCTTTCTCTCCCAGCGCCCCGCCGTCTTCGACATTCACCTGTTGGGTGTGCTGGGCAGAACAGGAATGTTCCAGTACCGTTCTCGACACTTTCCTACTTGTGTTAAGTGTGAACACAGCACTACCTGCTGGTTCAGGAGAGAGGGAGAGAACTGTGAAATTGTTGGAACCAGCGAGCACCTTATTAATTCATACTTGGAAAGTAGCACCATAAAAATTAACGGTAACTCAGGCTGTTTTAAAAAATAGGACAAGAATTTTTATCAGGCTTGATGCAAAGCATATATAACGCCTTAATGTGTATGTTTTAGCAGATAGATAATTCTGGCTTAAGTTCAGCCACTTCACGATCACAAGGGCCTGAGCTAAGGACAAGCATGTGTCTCTGACATAAGTTCTATTCTAATCAAATAGGGGACAGGGGTCAGTGTTAGCAGGACAAAGCAAGACAAAGCAGCAGATGACAAAGAAGATGATAAAGTAGAAGAAAAAAGCAACAAAGAGGATGAATAATATTGGGTTCTAATGGAATATGTGAGGTTGCGATTACGCCCTGGGAATGTGTATGACTAATAAAATTGGACATTTCCATGAGTAGACAGAAATAAGCGAACAAACAGAGTTAACTTCTGAACATGGAAAGCACAACGGCACTATGAAGGCAGCAGAACACGACAGAGACAGAGAAGGAGACGATGAAGCCGCCTTGCTTAAATGAGGAAGGCAAGAAAGAAGACGGCGACAGCGTCAAATCCTCAGAATAAGATGACAAAGATAAAGAAAACAAAGGCAACAAATCTGGCTAATGCTAACATGCTGAAATGCAGGGAAGAGTAGGTCAAGAACTAGCCCAAGGGTAAAACAAATACAAATGGTATAAATGATGTTTTGATTACGGCTGTTGCCTTAGCTATACACAAATTTGTGGGGCCACACTTGAGTCCCAGGCTCCGACGTGAAGCCTCGAGTGGAAATGAAACACCCCCCTCTGAGCTGCGGATCGCATAAACACAAATCAAATAATGATAAAGACAGGATCCCCGCCGGGCTCTCTGCAGATATACAGTAGCTGGTGCAGCACATATAGTATAGCTCATATCCTCTCTGATAACTGATGCCATGTGCTTACAGTGGAGAGAGCGGATCCTGGTGAAACTGGGCTGTTGCTAAGGATTGGAAATATCGGTTGAGTCAAGAAAAAGCTTCTCTTTCATGTAGTGCTGGCGTGGGCATTGTATGCCAGTCTAGTCCATGTTAAAACAGAAGTCTGTTGCTTTCAGTGCATCGTCTTTCCAACATTGTTTTTGACATTGATGAAGTGATATGCGGTAGGACCGTGTCACTTGCTTCAAGAATACGTCAAATTCAGTAAAGGTTGAAAATTAAAGGACAGTGTACCAGCGCCATGCATCAGTAAACGGAATCTTTTCACATTTTGCTTTGTAGCCGTGCTTCCTCCTGGATGCTCTGTCCTCCTCCCGCAGTTAATTAGTGATTCTAAATTGGTGTGAATGTGAGCATGAATGACCGGATCTCTCTTTTGTGGGCCTCGTGACAGACTGCCGATCTGTTCAGGGTGCACCTTACTACCACCCACAACCGTTGTCCTCTAAATCATAGAATGACCACAAATAATGGTATGATATTTTTTTAGTGTATTGCAGAGACATTTTTGTATAATACATTTTCTGGCGGGAACTCCACCATCCTTACGTTTCATTGAGGCTGGAAGTAACAACGGTGTTTCTTGACCTGGAGTTATTACGAATCAAGTTAACCTCAATAGGACCTCGTGACATTTAAACACTAATGTGGGTTTTTTATAGTGTGGAGGCTGTGGGGGAAAAACATTTCAGGATATTGAGAAAATTTGGCTTACACACTTAACATGAAGCCACCTGAGAGCCAGTGTTGTAAATCAGAAACACAACAGCTTTCACCTGTCAACATTTAATCACGCATAGCCGCGTTGATGAGATTTTACACAATGCCATCCCCAACGTACACGCTTAAGACATTAAACATTAAAATACTAGCAGACCATTGAGCTCTGCTGTTGTCTGCTGGGTGTGCGTAGTACTCTGTTATCTTGTACTAATTGTAAGTGGCAGTTTTAAGTATTTGCCAGGTTCAAATTAGCCTACAGGGCCGAGTCTGGTTTCACTTAAAGTCTAACTCTAGTCAGTGAGCAATGTCCCTGTCAAATAAATGAGTAAATGAAAGGTCCACACTGCAGTTAATTAGATTAAAACCCTGTAATTGTCTTTTAAATAAAAATGTCCACAGCTATTTGTCCATTAATGAGCACAGTCTCATTAAGTTAATAGGCGGATCAAAAGTTTCTGTCTTCACGTAGTTTCTGAAAACCTTTATTATTTCTTTAAAAAGCCTAAAGGCAGTAGTGGAAATCGTTAGCTATTATAAATAATAGCATAGAAATGAGCTTGAAACCCTGCATTATTCCAAAACGTAACATTTCTGACATTTGGACTTTATATTATTGAATGCGTTTAAACGAGCGCTGCTGCTGCTGCTGCTGTGCGACCCGTCTGGGACCGTGATGGTCATTGCGAGGAACCACGTAGTCTCCCATATGCGCAGGATGCTGAAGAATATTGTGTAAACTGTTATGCCCTCGGAGCAGATGCCAAGTGTGGGTTGGATACAAACACAGAAATCTCAGAGCACATAAAAGGCCTGTTTAATGATTATGTCCTGTTTGCCGTGCTCTGACTTCTCTGAGGGTTCTGTGAATAATAGTAGTGTCTCATCTCAGTCGGAGATTCTTGAATAAATTTGGAAGGCTTATTTTTTTGTTTGTTTTACAAAATCCTTGGAAGAACATATCAGGTGGTGTCTGATAGGCTGCTTCACACACGGTACTCTACCAGAATCAAGGTCCCTGTGCGTCTTATCTCCCGCTCGGTTTTGCTGTAGCTGGTTTGACATCTACAGCAAAACAGGATGCTATCTAGCTAGCCTTGGCTCGGGCTGACTTTGCAACAGCACATATAGCACCACGAGCCGTGGCGCTGCTCCGTCTTTGGCTTGCCGTTGAAAGGTCGTGTTGTCCTCTGTCTTCCTTCACTGACAGTGACACATTGTTGGAGTCTTTTCTTCCCTTTTGTCCAGTTCTTGACCCCCTGTTCCACAGCCACCGCCAAAACAAAAGTCCCCATCCTCCTCAGGACTCTAAAATTAAAGACTTACATTATTTGCATCAAGGTGATTTTACCTGAATACTTCCACATGTGCTGTGTTGAGTCATAAAGGAGAATGCATGCAGGAAATGCATCAAAGTTTCAAGTGGCAGCTCTTCTGACTTATTTCCTGTATTTTTAGATGCTATTTGACACAACATAGTCATTTATTTCTTCCTTTTTCTGCAGGTACTGCTTCATTGTGACACTCGGCTATCTGATATGCTGTCAGATCACACGAGTCTACGTGTTCGACTACGGCATGTACTCCGCAGACTTTACAGGGTAAGCTGCTCTTAATATTTCTTATTTGTTTTTTAATTAAACAAAAAACATAAGTGGTTAATTTTGAATCTTAAAATGAGTGCAAATTATGCTTAAAATAGAGCAAGAGCGTGATTCAAGCCGCCTCAGCTAAACAGAAAAGAGTGCGTGCCACACTGTGGACGCGGGAGGACGTCGACAGGGACTATATCTCCTTGCGGTTGGTTCCCACTCCTCCAGACTGTCTGACAATTCGAGCAGACAGCCTGCACTCCCAGCAGGGTGGGGGTGGCCAGTTGCTAGGCAACCTAACGCAAACCCGTACTGCCTCCGTGAGGGCAGAGATTTCACTCCTTCAGCTACGTCTGCCGTCCGTCTGTTTTTCTTGAAAATGTCAAATTCGCTTGTTTTTCTAAATGTCAGCGTGACCCCCGAAGCTATATGTGCTGCGGTCCAATTTTATTTACAGAGGAGGCAGAGGAGGCCTGTGCTGCTTACCCTTGAGCTTATTCCTAGCTCAAACTGACGCTTCCTGTAGCAGTTTGTGTGTAGAAAATACATGAAGAATTTGCACTTGCCGATGCAGGCATCAATAGAAAGGTGTGTAGGGATCTAAATGCAGTGTGAATCACATGAGTGGCACCGTGCCGTGTTATTCATACCCTGCTTTGATGGAGGGTGATTTTATTATGTCAGGATGAAGTGAGTGGCTGAGTAGCATCAAACAGGGTTAGTATGAAATTTGAGCTTTTAAAGAGATGCTCACAAACAATTCCAGAGTGTATCATTGTAAAGCAACCCTTGTGTAGAATAATAAGTGCTTTTGTGAAGATTTAAATGCAATGTGCAGAGTTGTACGCTGCGTTTAAAGTACCCGAATCAGCTGTTTTTTTACAAACACGTATTATTTCAATCCATGCACAGACTTGATTTATTTATTGTTTAATCTCCAGTCACAAATCTTTCACCGTACAAAATCAAAACCCTATCGACTATAATTTTGAAATCATCAGAGCTCATTGTTTGAATGCCATAACCAAAACTGAATAGGATATGTAACTTAACAGGAGCATTTCTTAGACAACCTAAAACTGTTAAATGAGCTGAACTGTTTAAGTGAATGTTTGTGAGGAAAATATTCGTCAGAGGATGTCATTCAATTTTTTTTTCTCCTTGGCCTTTCTTAGGCCCATGATGGTTATAACACAGAAGATTACCAGCTTGGCATTTGAAATACATGACGGTAAGCCAAGTGTTTGTGTGTGTATGTGTGTGTAGAAGTGACAGACGTGACAGAAGTGAAAATGTCAGTTCCGTTCCCTTAGGAGTTTAAAAACCGATCACATGGTGCCATCCCTGAGCCAGTAGTCAGGTCTGAAGACAGAATAATGAACCAGAAAGAGACCATGAACACAGTTACGTAAATAACTTACTGAGCGACTGTATTAAAGTGTAAATGTGCAGGAGGTCAGTCCCGTGCCAATCGAAACACTGAAGACCCTTTTAAGGCAGCGCAGCTTTAGCGGATGTGCATAACCTCCACTTTATCTTCCTCTGGCTGACCTGGATGTGACTCTCTTGCTTTTGATTAAATAAAACAGTTAAATATGTAACTGAATCACCACGTGTGCAAACGAGGAGTGACTAAAGATGAAGAACTGATCAGAGACCGAGAGTGTGATGTGAGTTACTCTGTTCTTTAGTTCCCGCTTGGAGCCTTAAGTCCCCTCGGGATACTCTAGACTCTGAACCCAAATCAGCCGTCTAATGACAATTCGAATATCGGTGTGTGTGTGCGCTGAGCGCTGGAGTGTTTTAATTTCCGTTCAGGTCAACGCTTCTCCTCGCTACTGTGTGTCTAATGAGAATCTTAGACTGTAATCCTCATCCTCAGGGAACTGTCACAGCCTGATACCTGCCTGCTGTTTATTCATATACACGGATCTAGAGAGACTGGGGAAATTCTAGCCCAGACCCAGGTTCTCAGAGACTTTAGTCGTCCCGGTGACGTCAGTTAGTTTTGGGCTTACACTTGCCGCAACTTGCCAAAAGGAAGAAAAGATTGTTGTTGTTTTTAGCGGCTGTGTGGAAGTGGTGGAAGTAGTTTAAATTCTGATGGGCTCAGAGTCATTTTCCTTGCAGTTCATGAACAGTATTGTTCAATATGGGCCGAGGGGAAGGGTGGTCACTGACCCCCGATCGTTAGACGGCACAGCTGAGACTTGAGGTAAATGTCAGAGCGGCAAACCAAGCCACACAGGAAGATGGATGGAACATCAGCATAATCCTCAGGGCCGCTCTGAAAAGCTTAGGCGTGCGGTGGAAATACATTTTCATCTGAACTTTTTTAACAAAGTTTATCAACATTCACTTCCACCACAATGGTCTCAGTGACTATAGACGCTGGTAATCCACTTATCAGAATCAGAATCAGAATCAGAATCAGCTTTATTGGCCAAGTATGTGCACATACAAGGAATTTGACTCCAGTAACTTTACTCTCTAGTACAAACTTAAATAGCGAAATAAGAATAAAATAAACACAATAAAATAAATCTCAATCTGTACATATAAAATATAGGTAATATATACACCGGGGTTATTGTACAGTGATAATCAGGGTATCAGCCCAGTCAGAACAAAAAATAAAAATAGAAATAAAAAATGCCCCATTTAACCACATCACATCAAAACAGACTTGCTCCATCTGGCTAATTCCTTGAAGGATTATTTAATCTGACTGACCTTTGATAATCCGCTCAGTCTGAAAATATTAGCCCCTAATAATCACATAAATGCTTGAGAAGATAACCAAGAACTGAGGCGGGCAGAGCTGCTGAAAACGCGGAAGAATAGATTTATCAGGAGCAGCCTCTGACTTCACCTTTAGCTTGTGTTTGGCTTTGGATCAGAGGTTGAGTTGTGGCCGGAGGAGCGTCAGAATCAAACAGAACTAAGAGCAGCTGGCGAGCTGTTTGCTCCTGCAGCTCTAATGAGCTGCTTAGCCGCAGGTTTTCATAACAAAGAGCGGTGGAACAACCTGCGCTGGATGATGGGTTCTTGCGAGGTTATGCACACAGCGGCGTCCTTGCCCTGTCGCTCTCGTTCCACTCTTCGTTCTCGCTCCCTTTTCTCCGCGCTCTCGACTAAAGGATATTGGCATTGTGTACATAACAGAGCCATTCACAGGTTTTTCTTTTGACTCCGGCGCTGGCTTGCGAACCTTGATATAAGTGTGTGTTATATACCATTATGCCCTTACCTGTATCTAATCTTGCCATTAAAGCTTCTCTCTGTATCTGTTTGTAGGCTTGGCCAAGCGAGAAGGGCTGACTGCCAATCAGAAATACCTAGCTATCAGGTATGTGACTCAGGTATGTTTTTAATGCTTCAGATGACGGTTTAACTCAGTCAAGTTGAATTCTGAACTCAGAAAGGAATGGCGTCCTTTATTTCAGCGAAGGCTTTATTGCTATCTGCATAAGGAAACGCCACCCTGCAGCACCCTTTCAGTCTCTCTGGTGCTGTCAAGCAGTTGTTAAGCGCCCTGTATCTAGGAAACTGCACATTGACTTCTCTCAGGTGACTCATAATGTGGGAATGCCCGTTCCCCCCTCCAATCTGTCCCTTTTTTAAAAGTGTAGATTTTCCAGCCATTCCTGTTGGAGATGGTAATGCTGAAACTGGGGGAAAATGTCAAAGTTGGACTTGTGGAGGTATTTTGAATGATCAGGGAGTTGATAGGGAGAGGATCCAAGCACAGAGAAGTAGAGACTGAGTCACGAATAAAAAACATTTTACTGAGTTTATTTGCTAAGCGTTTATCAAAGCCAGACCTTAGGGGCTTCATGAGGAACTAAAAGGACGTGTTAAACATAGCTGTTAGTGAAACAGACGAAGATACTCTCAAGAATAGACGCCTGCAGCTATAGAAAACTAAGAACTACAGTTTCACAAACTCATACAAAATATTAAATAGGCTGACCTTGTCGGAGTATCTTTAAGGCCCCAAGTAGAAAACTTTGTTTCAGAAACACTGGCTGGGCAACAGTGAGTCAGCCGCTGACTCTCGCAATGGCTACTGGGGAGGTGAGGAATTAGCAGTCGAAACAAGAGCCCCCGTTCAGGCCGTTAGATTTCTGCCTCACCCAACAGAGGGAATTCAGAAGAGAGGAGTAGGAGGCCACAAAGCATCAGTCACGGCCCTTTTCTGCACTGTTCAGCTGGACAGAACACGCTGGTTTCTCAGTGGACGGATCTTGTGCTCGACAGCTCGAAGGCACGAGGCCCTTGATTTATTCACCGGTGTCTGATATCTGCCGTGTGTAATCAGTGCATCGCAATCACGTTCGTGTTCTCTCTCAATCCCGCCCTCAAGTCGCATGCCAAGCTTGCTGGAGTACCTCAGCTACAACTGTAACTTCATGGGCATCCTGGCAGGGCCCACCTGCTCCTACAACGACTACATGGCCTTCATCGAGGGGACGGGCTACCAGCCGCGCCACCACGAGAACGCCAACGGCAAGGAGAACGGAAAGTACAAGCAGACTGAACCCTCACCCAAGGTACAGGGCACCTCTCTGGATATCCGCATGAACGCGGTCCAGCTCATTCAGCTCCGTTTGTTTTTGATAGTTAAGTAATTAATGATCAGTTAAATAAGAAAAAGAAACCACAAGAAGACTGCAAACACCGTGAAACTGCAGACTTACATTTTAAGCAGCGGTCGGCGAAAAACATTCAGAGTTGCAGAAAGCACTTGAATGCAGCCTGACTGGTTCTGATAAAAAAGTTGGACCTTAAACTTCTGTGTTCAGAGACTGAGATCGATGTAGACATTTGCGGATTTAATGACGCTCATGTCTGAATCTCAAGGTTATTAATGTATTCTTGCTTCACGGTGCACTGATAATTTAATTACCCTCCAAAATGTAAGTGTGTGTTCATCTCCTAAGAGGAAGGAACACAGACTATTCCTAATTATGAAACATGAAAGCATGCCCAAGGACTCGAGCTGACCTCGAATGAACTTAGCTGAGCTTTTTGAGGGGACGGCATCATGTCCTGTGATGTTTAATGAGTTTTTTTTTATTTTTATTATTATTAGATTGCTTTCTTTTTGTGTGTGTGCCTGCGCGTGTTACACTCTCTCCCTCGCCTCTCCCTAGAATGATGTCATCTCCAAGCTGTGCACGTGTGCCATCTCGCTGGGCATCTATCTGTCGCTGTATAAGCTGCTCCCAGTGGACTACTCCATAAATGACGACTTCGTCAACTCCACGCCCTTCTATCTCCAGGTCGTCTACCTTTACCTGGCCATGCTGGCTCTGAGGCCAAAGTACTATTTTATCTGGACGCTCGGTGAGTTTGGTGCGACTCTACTGGTGGAGTCGGTATTTTCTCCACACATGCACATGTTTGAAAGTGTTTTTTTGACCTGACTTTGACTCTGACATGTTAGATTTAATGTGAATCAGGCAGGTATCAAAAGATACTGAATGCACAGTCGGTTGCAGAAGACTGGTGTGAACTTTAAATTTTAACTGCATGTTTTTGAAGAGGTATGAACCCAATGAACTGTTCAGAGACTGTGATCGTTTGTGAAGTAGTCCTTGCACGAACGTGAGATGCAGCCAAAAACAATCCCCTTATTCAACAGCCTTTTCTTGATGTAACAGTGCCATCTAGTGCTGAACCGAAAACTGTTCTAACCTCCTGACGAGCGCACGTGACGCTGCTCCTCCATCTGTTTCTGTCACCGCCTCGTTGATGTCTCTCTGAGAGCGAGGCGCTGTTGTGATTTTTTTATTGTGTGCTATTGTACTCAGACACATTTGAACCTTTCTCCCGCAGCTGATGCTATCAACAACGCTGCCGGATTCGGTTTCAATGGCTACAACAAAGATGGCACCCCACGGTGGGACCTGATATCAAATCTCAGAATTCTGGACATTGAGGTTTGGGCTTTTTTTTTTATTTAGACCTATTGTAAAACTCACAAAAGACCCTTTTCAGCAAAAGTCTATAAGGATATTGTGTTTGATTTCAGTTTGCCACCAGTTTCAAGATGTTCCTGGATAACTGGAATATACAGACAGCCCTTTGGCTCAAAAGGTAATTTCAGGTTTATTAGTGTAGACGGTTGTTCATATATGCATAGCTTTGCATATCTCAGGCCTGTCATTTCAATTAACTGTGATGCTACATTGTTGTGTGTATTTTTCCAAATTACAGCTGAAAGTCTGAAACTAAACATTGTTTTGACTCAATACTGGATGTCAATTTTCTCCTCAGGGTGTGCTACGAGCGCTGTCCCATTAACCCCACGGCTGCCACCTTCCTGCTGTCAGCCATGTGGCACGGGGTGTACCCCGGCTACTACCTGACCTTCCTCACCGGCATCGTCATGACCATGGCCGCACGTGCAGTGAGTGCAGACGTTGCTCCCGTGCACATCGACCCTTACGTCTGGAGCTTTGTTTCTAGCCAAACCTCAGTCCCTTGTAACCTAGTGTGCACATTATATAGGCGTTGATTTGATTTACCCTTCTAAGGCATAAGAGCTCTAAAGATCTACCACAGCTACTTGACAGACCAACAAACACACACGTAATCACTTTATGGTTTTGTTAGCGGATAATGATGAAGTAGTACAGCACTCATTTTAAGTGTGAGGCCATTACCACTAATCTCTGCTAAGCCAGGGTTCTTCTCTTGAGTTGTGCGAAAGAAGGAGACAAGAGGATATTTATGCAGACACGGTGGAGGTATAGTAGTGCAGTAGAAATGCGCTATAACTCTGGTTAATGTACTCGGGAGCGGTTGCCCGAGCAGTAAATACGTGGTGCAGGTGAGCTCCTGCAGGGACTTTTGTCTTCTTAATCAGAAGGAGGCCGCTGACCCAGTTATGCCGTAAATCGACTGACCGCTGCCACGCAGACATGCTCAGACAGATTTCTTATAAGATGAGAAGCGAGCATAACAAGCAGAACTAGACGATAATGTGTGCCGCCATGCAGAGATTTATGGGGCGAGTTGAGTTAGCTCAGTTCACGTGTAGTTTACTGCACGGCCGAGTGTAATTTAAAGTTTACAGCCTGACGCGGAGGAGTTCAGCTAACTCTTTTCTTCTCTTCCAGGTAAGGCACAACATCAGACCGTACTTCCTGGTCTCAGACTCGTACAAGCGCATCTATGATGTCATCACGTGGGCAAGCACTCAGGTCGCCATCAGTTACACGGTGGCGCCGTTTGTCCTACTCGCTGTGGGATCCTCGCTCAAATTCTACAGGTATGTGTGATCAATTAAAAACGCGTGTTGTGCCGCGCTGACGCCGAAAGTACGAGAGAGAGTAATAGAACCACGTGTGTGACGTCTGTACACTGTCGCTGTCGTGTAACGCTGTTGTAATATTAAGACATAACATCAGTGTCTGCAGTGGTGAAATTAATACTGTTTTATTAGTATGGTTCTCTCCTGGAACGCTCTTAACAAGACAGCTTAATGAGAGAACGGTGAAGTGGACTGATGAGGGGAAAATAAAACTGGCGGCCGTAACGCTGCTCGGCAACTGCCAGGAAGTAGAGACACAATCATCATAAGCTATCAAGTATTGTAATCATTTAAATTTTGACCAGTGGTGCTAGGTGCTGGGCTCAGACTGCAGGGGATTCTCCCACTTCATACCTCCAAACAAAGTCTGATTATGTGAGGCCTATGAGGACAAGGAGCAGCTGACGGTGTTGCCAAGTGATGGAAAACATTTGAGCCCTTGAGACTCCTGTTAGCTAGCATACTGTTGTTGATGAATAGACAGACTGAATCTCTCCAGTTACTTTCCACACTTGTTGAGCTTTGTTTTTGTTTTTTTCTCTCACTGCAGAGTATTACAAATGTGAAAGTTCTTCTTCTTCTTTTGGTTCGATTGCCGGTTGCAGGTCATCTATCAGACTGGCATGTGGATCAGTAGACTTAGAGCAATTTGTTGCACCGCTGTCTAATTTTGGTTTGCATCTGCGTCACGGTGACATCAAGTGGTGCGGTGCATTCAATTCTCCACGGTCTGGCATGTTCAAGTGTTAGGTTAGAGAGAGGAATATCTGTGTGGAGTTTGCATCTTCTCCCCGTGTCTGGTGGGTTCTCTCCGGGTACTCCAGGGTTCTCCCACCGTCCAAAGATGACAGTGATTGACGGCGGTTACAGAAACTGAATGAATGAGTGAATATCTGTGAAGTTTCTCTTTTAATGTGCGACGAAGCCCGATTTCAAAATTGGGTAGCTCTTTGAAACTCCTGCAGTCTGAGCCCAGCCTTAAGGGATCACTGGAGTTATTACAGTTCATCCAGAGGGGAACGTGAATGTCTTTATCAAAGTTCATAGCATTTCATTCTGTGGTTTTGGAGACATTCAATTAAAGGCCAAAAAATGTCAACATAAGGAGGAATAATGAGGTCACGTTTGTGAAGTTGATGTACCACGAATACTAAACACTAAATCCATGAATACAACCAAGGATTGTCTATCTGTACTGTAATATGAAGACATTTTATATGAAAAAAGGTCAGCTTCACTGTGACATCCTTTGGCAAAAGCAGTGATTCACAGTCAGTCATCCTAATGTCTGGACAGACATAAATAGACATACGGTAAAGTACAGCACAAACACTTCTTGTTTTTTTGTTTTCTACTTATCTTCTTAAAATAAACTATTCAGGTAATTCTTTGTTTTGGATGTCTCCGCAGGTCTTGGTACTTCTGCTTACACATTCTGTGTTTACTGGTGGTGCTGGCCCTACCTGTCAAATCGAGACGCCGGCAGGCCAAAGAACAGCAGGATGGCGCACAGGACAAGCAGCCAGATCACAACAGCACAGACAACAACTGCAACCAGAAAGACAAGACCTCGTGAGGCCCGTGGCCACGACGCACGGTCCCATCAGCAGCAGAAACACTGACACAAACTAGAAAACACTGGGAGCTGGAGTGTGTCGAGTCTGTTTACCTGACAAAGAACCAAATATCTCTGAGAATCCTACGAGACGGAAAACACAAGTCAACGTCCTGTCAAAAGCTTCCAGCAGCGAGGATAACAGCAATCACACTTCTGACACGGATAAGAGACCACGATGAAGAAATGGCCACGGTTTAGACTAACGAGTGATAGCGGTCACAATTACATTAGTGAAAAAGAAGACTTCCAAGCTGCCTTAAACCCTCTATGTACTCTGCAGGTGAAACAACAAGAGTGGAAGTGCGGTATGTGGAGGGTTTTTGTCATTGTCTGGATACAAGCCTCTGTTAGGTGGCGACAGAAAACGTGTACATGTAAAAGAAACATAACTCTATCATCAGCTGCCAATTTCAAACAGGCCTTAGGATCCTCGAAAAAATATTGTTTTGATTTCTATGTCTTTTTTAAAAGTCTTTTCTTCGAGAAGAGTTCACATTGTACGAGTTTTGTATGTAGATGTTTGTGACAACACTATTGGAAATCCATTGTTGATGCTTTATTTTTCTTGGGGTGATTTGGAATACAGATCTCGTCCATCTCCAGCAGTGGAACAGACTAAAAAGAGGCACTCACACAAGTTACTAAATGGATTTCTGTTCCTTTTTATATTTCTCCATATCTGCTGCTTGTTTTTTTTTTTCGACAAACATGACTCATCAGACAGACGTGCGTTACAAAGGGAGTTTGTGTACCCTCCGTTGATTTAGTTTTTCTTTAAGGATTTTTTGAGTTCAGGCTTCTCTTCTTTTTTTTTTTTAATCTGCTCACACATGAAAGTTTTTTTCTGTGTTCAAACATATTGCATCTGTAATATGAGTTTCCAAAATGATTTAATAATTAATAAAAGTCCTTAATAATAGTTTGGGAAAGACAGTGGATTATTTAAACTTTTTACTTTTTTGTTTGTTTTGTTTTTAATACTTGTAAAGTTGAAGTAGTTGTCTTAAGTCCTACTAATGCAACAGAAGTACAATTAGATCTCTACATCGGCATGTGATTTTAATTGTCATAAGGTTTTGTAGCCACAACTATTAAAAGCCAGCTGAATGTAAGACAAATTGACGCACAGTGCGTAAGAGCACGTACACAGGCTACAGACTGCGTAAGTGCGCAGTTTGCATTTGTCTGTGAGGAAAGCCAACACAGTTATTTAAGTAATAGTGATATTGTACAAAATTCAAAGACATAGGCCAGCAGTTGTGATAAATGGTCTTATTCCATATTGTGTGCACTTAATGTTAGACTAGGGGATGTTTCAGGGTGCATTTACTGTAGGTGTAAAAGACACTGGTTCCTCATGGTGTTTTGTTTCATCCATGGCTTGCCTTAAGCCTTTCAAATCATCCAGTTTGCTCTTTACAAAGTTCAAACAGCCACCGCCAGGATATGTTTTTTGGTAGAGAAAATGTGTTTCAGTTAACCTAAAACACGCCTCACTAATGACACATCAGGCATATTCCGGGGATCTTAAGCTCACGATATCATGACGCCCTTCATGCGAATCTCTCAGTAATTTTAGTTGAATTGGTGCATTTGTGTTGTATAATATAATAGCAAAGCAGCAGAGGTGAGCTTTGAGACACTCTGTTGCTTTTTAAGACCTTCTAACACTTGCATTTCCTTGCCATAACTGTATGTGTACCAGTATTCATGTGTTGATGTGAACTATATCTGTAGCCTGGGCCGTGTGCAGGCGAGCGCGGGTCCGCCCAAGGGAAAGGGATGTCGTCCTGCAAACATAGCGATTATTGCACTGCATGGCCACCCGAACCAGCAGATCAATGCAAACCGGCTCCGTATGTCCAAAGTGCCAAATCATGAGCGGCGCATTTTGTTTTTGTGGGTATGCCTGCCTGTGTGTGTTTGTGTGTGCGCGTGCCTGTGTAACATAATGGTTATTTTTGTGTCAGAAGGAAAATTTATTGAAAGATTTGTATAACAGTACATTAAAATTCTGATTTATGTGGCAAAATAAAGAGAAATTATTTTTAAATGCTAAAATCATGTTTCAAGGTAAATGTTTTCTTCTAAAACTATTTTTTTTTGTGTGTGTGTTAGATCTGGAATCATGAGGTAAAAACAATAATCACACTATGTCCCTTAGAGTTATAATGCAACAAAACACTGCATTATTTCTGTTACAGTACAAAGCTACTGCTGATTATGTTGGTAAAAAATGCTTTAAAGGGAATAGTGCTTACACTAACACCAGTTCAATAGAAGATTCAGTGGAAGACATTAGTCACAGCAGGATTATTAACATAATGCAGTTATGATGGTTAAACTCCATTTAGCTGCTTCAGTTTCAGGGTCCAGGCATGTTCATGGGACACTTTGGTAGAACAAAACCTCTTCACTGGTCAGCTGATATTATCCACCAGTATTGGCTGATTTATCAGTATCTGCAAATATATGTTAAACAACAACCTTAGCAACTAGTTAACAACAATGTAAGTTGCTATTTCTTTTTGTGAAACAAATGATTTTCCCTTTTCAGTATACAGTATCTGCAACGTAGGCTTATCCCTAACAACTGTCATGTCACCGAGGCTTATCACATCAGTTATGCTTTTAGCAAGGTAGCTATAGTTTGACAGTGGAATATCTCCCAGCAGCAATATCCTACTGTAACTTACAAAGATTGTGTCTGCACCCAAAATCCAGTATCAGTCAGCATCATTGTCAAAGTGGGGAAAAGGCAAAAATGTTACGATAAAAAGAAAATTACCTTTCATACAGATATAATGCAATTTAGTAATATCACAATAGCAATTTACCAAAACACTTATTTATTTATTTTATTTTTTTGCACAAACCAAATAAAAAATATTCATGTCACGTCATTGTTATATATTCTGTTATTAGACGCTTAACACTTATGCAATACGTGAAAGCAGCTGTGGTGGAAGAAGTACTCAGATCCTTTACTTAGTAAGTAAAGATGTGTGGGTAATACCAACAAAATAAAACACACAAAAATAGGCTCTGTCATTATTTGCTATGTGTATTGGATTGTTGGATTATTATTGTTGTTGCCTGGCTGATGCAGACCTTATTTTACTCATTTGTATACTGTCAGCAGTATTTCCCTCTGAAATGTGATGAAGTGCACTTATAAAACAAAACATGCACTTTGTGCTTTAAGACAGGAAGCCAGTTAAAAATAATTATTTAGTTACTTTATACCACTTGTAAGCAGCATGTCAGTGTTGATCCTAGTGGTCACGTTATTTACTGCATATCACGTACGACCATTATAAGGTTTAAAACCTGAAACTTAACTATTAAAAACAGCGGCGTTTAATTAAGTCAATGGACTTGAAACACACACACACACTAAGAAAAAATAAAAAAGACTCCAAAGTCAATTGTAGATGCAATGGGAAGGCAAGACAGTGCTAAAAAAAGCAAGTTAGATGAAAATATAAATATATATTTTTTAAATGATATAAAATAAAGAATATGAGTAGAAACCGTGTTTATAGTCGTTGTACCAAATTCATGTTAATTAAATGAAGTTAAATGATAAATAGGTGAAATTCCTGAGAAACAAATAGATATACTGTAAGTATTCATTTTATTTTTTTGTCTGTTCAAAGTAATCCTGTGTCTACTGTCTCTCTTTTTTTTTATCAAAGCGGGGGAGGGCTCGTTATCTGACCGCTACTCGCCACATGTTACGCCGCTGTAAGAGGGATAGTAGGAGGCGGAGCTTCACTGCCTTTACTGTAGCAGGCTGGAGGCAGCAGGTTAACGTCTAAACAAAATACACTATGACTTAAAAAAAAGGCATTTATAACTGAGTTCGTCGGACCGGAATCAAAATACAGACCGGCGCAGGTCAGCCCAGCTTTGGTGAGTCGACTCCAAGATGTGAAGTTAACTTTTTTTTAGCTTTTACAGGTGATAAAATTGACCTGTTGGAGAGCTAGCATTAGCTAGCATGTTAGCCGTTGGGAGTTTGGCTAGCTTGTGTTTGGCAGTTGTGGTAGCACTGAAACACGGGAAGTCACTGTGTTTTTAACTCCCCAGTCAAACGCTTCCGTTTACCGCAGACCAGAACAATATGTTTGCTTTAATTTCTCACGACATGATATTTGTTCGTGTCATACAGATGTTTGTCTTTGACTGACAACTCGAAGACAGTCTTGTTTAAAGTTACTAATTCGGACGGGACACGGTATATGTTTCCTGCGCAATGTGTTTATTGACATTATGTTGACACTGTGTCCTGTTTTTGTGACTTTTTTTCCCAAGAAGAGATTTGACTCACTTTTCAGAGTAAAACACTGACTTAAAAATGAGTTTTATTATTAAGAGTTTTCCAGACAACCCTTTAAACCTGTGTTTTTTAAAGCAGATGCTGGTATGTATCAAGGAACTGAATCCTCAGCAGGTTTTAGACCCACATGACAAGCCATAAAGAGCTGACTGGTTAAATTTAGAGATCGTATCCAGTGTTGCCTGGTCAGTTCACTACCTCCATTTGACTGTGTGCAGATAACAGTGCAGCTGACAGGGGGTTTATTTGAATTTCTATGATGGTGTCTAGTATTTTTACATAAATACCGAACCGTAAAAGTAGATATGAATGATTCTGTCTCTTAAATACACTCACTTTCCAGTTCATTAGGTGCACTAGGAAACACGAATACATTGTAATGTGCAACAGTCCCGCACTGAATCCCCCTTCATTACTTTTATAATGTTCAGTTTATGTTGAAGCTGTGAAATTCAGTTGTATGATCACTTTGGAGGGTGTAGTTTGTGGTGCTGAATTAGAAATCAAATGCGTCTTTGTTATATAGCCTAGCCCTTTTACAAAAATGGGCTTGCCGGAGTAATAGAAACATGTGTCAGTACAGCACAATACAGTTTAACTACAAACCACAGCCTCTAAAATAAACACACAGTTAAATTATTAGCTCTCTTAATTATTTCATTTGAATGCTGAATACCATAACCCCCATAAAGCTCAGATTTAGTGCAGGACTATTACATTAGGATGCATTCATTTTCATTGGTGTACCTAATGAACTGGCGAGTGAGTGTATATGTTTGTTTTGGTGCTCAATTCACAGATATATTTACAATCAAGGTAAAGCTAAAAATTGTCACATTTGAGAAGCTTTAACCAGAATATGTTTAGTATTTTTCTTTAAAAGCAGCTTGGTAATTATGAACTGTTAATGTTTTTAGCTCCTGTTTGGCTCCGTCTGCTAATGCCTTTCCATCTTTAGAGCATTAATAAGTCTCACTGAAGTAGTGTGGTTATTTATATGCATTGTAAGATTTTTAATTTGAAAGATTGTTATATTTATTAGGTTTTTGTCAACATTTAAGGTCATTTTAAACACCGGATATTCCAATGCTGGCTTAGTTTCATATTTTTACAGTCATTTAAAAGCTGTGCAAATCTGCCAGCACCAGCTTCCATTAATCTCAACCAAATGTTACTTCATTGCACTGCTCATAAAATTAAAAGCATACAAATTTGCCCTGACATTTTAATTGCCCTCATCATCCTTTTATCTATATCTCTTGGTGCCGAGCCAGTCCATGTAATGAATGAAAATCTGGTCGTGTGCATCCATTGTGTCGGGAAGAGATGGGCGTAGGCCGGCCCCCCTCATCTAATATTCAGCTTTTAGTAAAAGGGGGGATGCTGAGCATCAGCCCGGCAGTGCTTGTTGATACTCTGTGCTGTTTGACTGGGCAAGGAATCAGTATTGGTGTAGTTTCACCCTACATCAAGGTAAGAGTTTGCTCTCTTAACCTTTTTTTATTGGCATATCACTACTTCAATCGTTTGTTTTTGCAGTTTTTAATTGGTGCTGTTTTTTTGTTTTGTTTTTGGGAGAGTGTTTTGAGGAATAGATGTGTGTGAGCTCCAGTCTGATCACAGCTCAACAGGGAGGGAGCTAAATCTTTACTGATTGGCTCTTGTGAGGTGTAATCGTCCACCCATTGTCCTGAGAGACAAGAAGCTGAGGAGGGTGTGTCAACAGGCTCCCACTGCCTTCAGTGGAAACAAAGGATTTATCTTTTCACTTATGTGTGACGTTGCCTGGTAGGAGAGAACAGGTAGCAGGTCAATCCCTGATGGAAAGAAACAACGTCACACTTATATAAAAACATAAATACAGAAAGATTGTGCAGATATGCATTGATTATGCACTCTGAATTCGACTGAACTGTTGGGCCTTTGTACTGACAGCCTGACAGGCATGTGACATTTAAGCGTTTATCGACCTGGGCCTGAGCTGCTTGTCTCGAGGATTATGGCGAAATATTGAGCAGCGTGTTTGGAAGTTGTTATGTGAAACCCATTGCCAAGGCAACTTGCAGGCAACGAATGCAGCCCATTAAGTCTGAGTTACTGAGGCAGGAAGTGTGTCTGACTGTGATGGAAGAACCCAACTTGATGAATCATTGATGAGCTTTTTATCGATCGGTGAATCCCTAATACAACAAAAGAACCCATATTCCAGGGGTTTTCTCTTATTCGCTTGTATAATGAGTTAAATATAAGATAGGTGCAGGCTTTTTAAATTGTTATTCTAAAGAGGAAAGTAGCAAAGTTGGAGTAGTAATGGAAAGAGAACTCTTGACCCACTAGCTGAGGTAAAAATGGGTTAAAAAGGAGCGTGGTTGCCTGGGTTGATGATAATTCCTGAGAACGGTACGGTCTAATTTTAGATAATCTCCTTGAAATGGCTTGTGAGCATTGATTTTTCAGAAGCATGCAATTGCCTTTTTGTGCCTTGCTGCTTTTTTTCAAATCAATGCAAAGCAGTTTCAGTAAAATAGTTTGCTGTATCTACTGTACTTTAATCTGAACTCTGCTCCTCTCTTGCGTACACAAGTTTATCCAATTTCAGGCAGTGGAAGAGGGTGGAGCAGAGGCCGGCCTTGATATAATTGGAGCACACAGTCCGGTGCACCTATTGTCTGATTCATTGTTACATCAAAAGAATCAACGTTTGAAGGCTATTGTTTGTCTTCATTGATATTTGATGACATGAATTATCTTGGTCTGCCTTCATTATACTGAGTACTTGATGTTTTCAGCATGAGCAGACCAGTGGAACTAAAATGAACAGAGCTTGTTAGCTTCTGTGTAATGAGTATACTCGGGTTATTGTCCTGTAAGTATACCTTTAGTATTCTTTTAGAAAAAAATATGTAAGTGCTTCGAAAATACACACAGAAACTTCAGGATCTGACAAACTGCCTCATAGGAACGATGCATAAATGGAAATCCACACAAACACAGTAAAATCAAAGCTAGGTCTTTGTTTATTCATTAGCACTACACCCTATTTGTGTGGTGTTCATGGCTGCGCTGCTACTTCCTCAACAAACAACTAGCCTCTGTTTTTGTCTTACTATGTTTAGTGCGTGTGAGTTGGATTTAGGCTGCTCTGGTTTATTCCACAGCATCCCTTCAAACAACATACACCACACCCCGTTGCTGATCATGACTTGAACCTCTCTGTTTGTCTCCGAGTAGTGTCATACATTTAGCTGCTCAGACTGGATAGATATTACTGCTTTCCTTCACTCGCTCCGAAAGCTAATCTGCTTTCCTTCTCGCTCTACGGTGGTGTACAGGTGGTTAGCAGTCCGCCATGGATACCACCACGTCCCTGAAGATGACCTCTCTGGCCGTCCAGAGTCTGTTCAGCTACGTGGAGGAGGAGAACCTGGCTGCCATCAAAGCACATTTGGACAAGTTCAAAGATGTGGACAGCAGGAGCGATGTAAGTCAGCCATATCACAGCACCCCTCTTTCAGGGAGGACTGTGCAAAAATGAAAGACTACAGTAAACCCCTTTAATTCACTGTTGTTAATCTATAAAAAAAAATAGCACTGAATTTCCATAGAAAGCATTGTTAAAAACAGGACGAGTTTTGAGTTGCATGTGGTAAAGTGATCTTAAATGTGATACTTGTATTTACAACGTGCACACATTAAAGGATTATGTCAGTGATAATACGCTATGTTATCAACAAAATACCACAGTGACCTGATCCTACCAACAAGTATTTTCGATGCAGCCAAAGCCGGATTAGTTTGTTTTTTACTTTGTGACATACTGTGCCCACTAAGACCCATAAAACTATTAAAAAGCGTAAATGAGCTACATCAATGACGTGGGTGACTTTTTCTGTTATTTCCATCTTTGTCCGTACAGGCACTATTTTCACACACATGCTCTGGCTGCTGTAAATACTCACTTAGAGCATAAAGTCCCTAGTTGGAAATAGTCCCAAGCAAATGCATTATTTCCTTTAAGATTTAATTTGGATACATTTGAGTAGCATTTGCCAAAAACAACACTGCATAGCTGTTTTTTGCAGTTTAAATATGAAATAATGGGGCCTCAGACGTCCTAACGCCTGGAAAGAGACACTAAAACATTTTTAATTCCAACAAGATTTGTTCATGACAAGAAAAATATAGAATATATTGCACTTATTTTCTTTATCTGACCATTTGTGGTTGATTGGAGTTAAATTCAAATTGTGTTACTGCCTATCAGATCTCAGAGCGTTAAAGAGTAAATAGCCTGATTAATTGGCTTGTTGGCGTGTTGAAAATCCTTATCTCTGTTTCACTGTATTCCCTGTCTCCTTGTTTCAGAATGGACAGACTCCCCTGATGGTGGCGGCAGAGCAGGGCAATCTGGAGATAGTACAAGAGCTAATTAGGAGAGGAGCCAACGTTAACTTGGATGATATTGTGAGTGTACAAATGCGCACACATAACATCTCAAACTGCAGCACATGTGCTGTACGTGGTATCGTGGAGGCACAGGTGGAAAACAATGCGGTCATTTTAACCACATCATCCACTTGACATAGTTCTTGCTGAACTCACCAGACTCATGCTTAGTCCTCAGCTGTTATGAGCCATAATGACAGATCATTACGCACTTTTACCTTCGCTCTTTTGACTAAATGACAGGATCCACTCACTAGCCAACACCCTGTGTCTTCAGTAGCCATCACCCTTTTACACGCACACACTCACGCATGCATGCACCCTCCTACTTAAGCGCACGCATGCAAGCTCGCACACCTCTCATTAACATCTCACGTACATGTAACCTGCTATTACGCATCGCACACTTAAAGTTGAGCTTACTGGCAGATGTAGAGAGGGGAACCACTACATACAGTACTGTCACTGTTTCTTCTCACGCTCTGTTCTCTGACGCCCTCAACTTTCAATGCGACACCGTGTTCCCACGAGCACCTGGTATGACCAGCTGGTAGGTATGGCGCTTTCGCCGTCCCTGGCCGCCCCATGTGTGGCTCTGACAGACGCTCTGTCGATTGGATTTGGAGTGTGATGGGAGTTCTCACAGTAACAGGTTGTCTCTGCGTGCAGGACTGCTGGACTGCCTTGATCTCGGCAGCTAAGGAGGGACACATTGAGGTGGTGAGGGAACTGCTGGAGAACAATGCTAACCTTGAACACAGAGACATGGTGAGAATATAGATTTACACAAAAGTGCTTCGTATTTTTAAAATTCATGTTTTATAAATGAAAACATTTTTTTGTAACACACAGCTCTCTAATTGATTCGCTGCAATAATAAGTGATAGTATTTTTATTGTCATATGTTTACATGGTTGTCATCATTTAAGTCCAAAAATAAACAATTAGAAGTTGACTTGACTGTCACGTGGATGAACACCGGGCTCAACATCCCTGGTTTAAGGGCCAGTAAATGTTGTTTCAGTCAATACTACCTATTACCACATAATCAGAAACTAAATATTGTATACTCTCAGTATGAAAATTACTTGAAAATGCTCATCTTTCAGAAGAAAACATGAGTTTAACAACATAAACCCATAAGACATCATGTCAGTCATATGAATGAAGTTCAGAAGTTTAAATGTCTTCATTTCTTTTCGATACGATGGCCCCAGTACTGGTTTGAACAGGATTATCCATTAGCTTGGGAATGGACATAAAATGAAATTACTTTCAGTGCAATGGCTCCTCTCTGGTTGTAATCCTATTTACTGAGCTCTGGTTGTCTCTGCACAGGGGCACTGATATGATTTAGTCATTTTATCCGGACCTGTCGGAGGCGGGCAGCCGTTCATATCCAAACCATAGCAATTTTTCTTTGAAGTTTTTAGACTAATGGATGAGATATGCATGTATTTATTACATGTGACTGAATACCTCAAGAAGGAGTGTATGTTTCCAGTGTAAAAAAAAACATAAATAAATAATTGCAGTCATAATGAATCACATTTTTTCTATATTGCCTCTTAAGATAAGCAGAAGCAAATATATTTTCGATCCTTAGCCTCTGTGACTTTTGACTTTGTGGCAGCGAGTCAAGACATCAAATGACTCACTGCCATCCAGGGTGTGTCTACAGTAAGCTGTACAGTGAGAGATCCCAGTAGGATTATAATGAATCACACTGTGTGATACTGCACACTCACTGGAAACAGTGTCACCCTTTCCGTAAATAGTACATTTTCCAGCCACTAAATCTGCCTGGATTTAAACTATTTTGTGTCCCTGTTGTTACCCATGCATCTTATTATGATAAAAGCATACCTGTATTTATAGGTGGTAAATATAATATACATACATTGTATGTTAACTGTTAAACACTCCACAAATTTAACTGTTTTCAATGTATTTTCTACTTAGGGAGGTTGGACTTCTCTCATGTGGGCAGCGTACAAGGGTCGTACGGATGTGGCCGAGCTGCTTTTAGAAAAGGGAGCAAACCCTAACATCACTGGACAGGTACTGAGACTGAACAAACATCTTGTTCAATTTGAATTCTTGACTTAAAGTAAATACTATATACTCCGTGTACAGATAAATGTCACAGGTAAGTTGTAACTTGAGAGTATCAAAAATGTAAGCACAGTCCTTCTCTTCACCTGCACAGTTAAATTCCCATCATTTGCTGTTTCAGTCATGTGAGGTGGCTTAAGGTGTTTGTATGACCGCAGGACCGACACTGATCATTAGTTACTAACAGTGTGACTTCACCGCTGTCTTCTGCCCCAACAGTACAGCGTCTACCCCATTATCTGGGCAGCAGGTCGAGGCCATGCAGAGATTGTCCACCTCCTGCTGCAGCACGGAGCCAAGGTCAACTGCTCAGACAAGGTAACTACATACAGACATATGTTTGTCATTTACTTGTTTTTAATCACACAGAATTCAGTTTCCTCCTTTTATTTATTATCCCTACTTCCTAATTATAAGTCGTCCTTTGGGAGTTGATGAATTGTGTCTCGTCACTCAAATCTTCTTTGCAGTATGGCACCACTCCTTTGATCTGGGCTGCCAGGAAGGGCCACTATGAGAGCGTGATGCACCTTTTGGCCAATGGAGCTGATGTAGACCAAGAAGGAGCGGTAAGTAAGATTCATTGTTTTCATGCTTTCTTTTATGTTATTCTGCCTTAAAAGTGGTATCAGGGGAAGTTGTATTTGAGCTAGTTTATGAGTACAAGAGTACCCCGTACTTGCATTGCGCAGTAAGTCGGTGCATCCTGTGACCATCTTTTATGCAATCCATCTTACTGAAAGGATTTTATCTGAAGTAAAAGTCAAATTAAATATGTGCAGAAGTGATGCAGTAATATCACAAATGCAATTATCCTCTGAGTTTGTGACAAGTGTGGGTGAACATTAGCTCTCCATCATGAAGTAAGGTGTAAGTGGGTGTATTACCTTTGTCTTATGGTGTGGTGATGTTCCATAACGTGTCAGACGGCCCCATACAATGCTTACGACAACTACAACGTTTTATAATAAGAATAAGAAGACAATTGTTTTATGTTTGTTAAAAGCTTTTGAAATCGGGAATTCTGTGAGATACAGAGTGCTGATAAGTGCCACCAACACATTAGTAAAGTCTTAAATAACTGATTACACCAGTGATGGATGGGACGCATCTGCGCTCCTTCGAGTCATGTTGCATCTGCGCCGACACAAACTGAATGATTAGTTTGATTCGCACAAAGCATCAATAATCCGAAGGAACTGTGGTGGCTAATGTTGCAGAGCAGTTAATTTACACGTGATTAGGAGACTCTAGCGTCTGTAAAATGTATGAATTATTAGACTCTCTAAACAAGATTTAAATATTAACTTGTCACAAGCCTGTAGCATCTCCCAGATCTGCTTGTTTTCCTGAAGGATTATCTGCATTGGTTATTGAGCATTTGTCATTTGAACATGTAGACGCAAACACTTGCATCTAGTCAAGCTGTGGAAAACATATTAGATGTGTAAAAGTGTGTTTTTCTCTGTTATTGCAGAACTCAATGACGGCTCTAATTGTAGCCGTGAAAGGTGGCTACACTGAGGTCGTCAAGGATCTGCTGAAGAGGAACCCAAATGTTAACATGACAGACAAGGATGGCAACACAGCCCTCGCCATTGCTGCCAAGGAGGGTCACACAGAGATTGTGCAGGACCTGCTTGACGCCGGCACCTATGTCAACATTCCAGACAGGGTGAGACTCACAAGTACATTGTTATCAACCCGCTGTTTGACACCAACAGCTTGTTATAAAGTGATATGAAATACAGTGTGATTGAAATACAATTAATGCCTCTCTGTCTGATTTGCCCTTGTTCCTGTCTTTCCTCTGCTCTTTCAGAGCGGGGAAACCATGCTGATTGGAGCTGTGAGAGGAGGTCATGTGGAGATAGTGCGAGCTCTGCTGAACAAATATGCTGATATTGACGTCAGAGGCCAGGTAGGAGCTTCTCTCCCACTGTCTCCGCTGCCTTATTGATGTTCACAAGCAGCCAGGAGTCCTTCTCGTGTTCTGTGAAATGTCACACGGTTGCTCAATGCTGTTTATTCACCCCTGTTGTTCCTTGGTAAAGTTAACTTTCATCCATGGGTTAGAAATACACAGAGATGTTATTGCCATATAAACACACCTTGATGGCCTGTGCATATCGCCTCTTGTTACTCACAAGCAGAGTACAGAATAATATCCTGCATTTATGGGTCTACGCACCAGCCCACATACTTTATTAGATTTCAGTTTATTGTTTTTAAGATAGAAACGAGCCAATATTTACCTCGTCCTTTCTACACCAGGATGGAAAGACTGCCCTCTACTGGGCAGTGGAGAAAGGTAACGCCACCATGGTGAGAGACATCCTGCAGTGTAACCCTGACACAGAGAGCTGCACCAAGGTATGAATACTTGCTGACTTTATTATGCTTTGAATTTCTTGATTGTTGAAGCTAAAGAAATGATGAAAATGACTTAAACTGAACTGAACTTTTTTGTTTGTTGTACTTTAGGACGGAGAGACCCCCCTTATCAAAGCCACAAAAATGCGAAACATAGATATAGTGGAACTGTTGCTGGACAAAGGAGCCAAGGTGTCTGCAGTGGACAAGGTACTATTTAAAGCACAATCAAAAAACTTATCATAGCTATATTTGATTTTATTGACCTGGAGGTTCTATGTTTGTTTGAGTTTTTACTTTCCACCAGAAAGTCAGATCTTTTTTTTTTATGGTCACAGAAAGGAGACACTCCACTCCACATAGCCATCCGCGGGAGAAGCCGAAAGCTGGCCGAGCTGCTGCTGAGGAACCCTAAAGATGGCCGCCTGCTGTACCGCCCCAACAAAGCCGGAGAGACGCCGTACAACATTGACTGCACCCACCAGAAAAGCATCCTGACGCAGATATTTGGAGCCAGTACGACCCATTTCTACTTTTAATTCTGAATGTGAAGTGTAAAAAAAAAAAAAAATAAGCACGTAGATTTATATTTTATTATCTCCTCCACTGTTTGATCTTTTCTGTCTTAATATTGCTATTTTTCTCTCTCAGAGCACCTGTCCCCCTCTGAGTCAGATGGAGACATGTTGGGCTATGACCTATATAGCAGCGCTTTAGCAGACATCCTCAGTGAACCCACCATGCAGCCGCCTATCTGTGTTGGCCTGTATGCTCAGTGGGGTAGCGGCAAGTCTTTCCTTCTTAAGAAACTGGAGGGTAAGTAATCCCACATCCTCTTACATGAAGATGAAAAGTACAGAAATGTGGAATTTAACTTTCTTGTTACGGCTACTCATGTTCTCTCTGCTTCTCTTCTCTTTCAGATGAGATGAAGACATTTGCGGGCCAGCAGATAGAGCCACTGTTCCAGTTCTCATGGCTGGTGGTCTTCCTCACCCTGCTTCTCTGTGGGTCAGTGGCTGTTGTGCTGGGATTTACCGCTGATCCCCAGTTGGCAATCGCCGTCTCTCTTAGCCTCCTCGCCGTGCTCTACATCTTTTTTGGTGAGGAGACAGACAAGCAGGAAATTGTATACGGAGTGTGGGAATATTGTGCTTTCATTTGACTTGTTTTATTGTAAGATGAGAGTAAAACATCTTAGCAGGGGCCTCCCTTTGGATATTCAAGTATCCAAAAATACTTTCACCCCATTTAGTTTCAATCTGAATTTCAGCAAATAGTGTTATTCTCTCATAAGAGATGGTTTCAAATGTATTACGTGTTCCTGTAGATATAATATAGATCTAATTTTCTTAGATTAACACTCTGGAGTCAACTGATACACCGGTGTGTCCAAATCACATGACCAATTTAAAACGATGTCGGAGCAAGATGCAGTCTAAATGAGTCTCCGTTTCAGTGCTAATTTCAAACTATATACCACTTTTAAATTGTGTTAATAGGCCATGTTTTTTCCTGAATATTGTCGTCATGTTGAAGTTCAGTTCAGTAATTTATATCATTAACAGGAACACAGTGGAATGTAACTAAATGACTGAGATCTTGTCTAAATGTCTAAACGGTTGCTGGGAACTACTTTTTCTTCCGCCTTGTGAAGTGTGTAATGCGTAAATGCAGCGGCATGCTGCTCGGTCAGCCACTCAGTTCGTAGACACAATGGCAGAGCGTAAATGGAGTCACGTGTGGTTTGGAATACACTACTTTTGTTTTTTTAGATTTACCAGACACATTAAGCATATTTGCACAAAGTATCAGTATTGCTGATACCAGCCTGAATTTGACTTGGTATCAGATCGGAAAGCAAATGAGTGGTATCGAACATCACTAGGGCTAGCCAGCTTCAAATGCTCGAAAGCGGAAAAAAAAATGTCACCCTCTTATGTGGTGGAAAAATGCATCACATCAACCAATCAGAAAATTATATGGCAGTTGTTGCTAAGGAAGACGGAGTATCTATGGAGTGAAGTCAAAAGAGAAGAGTTTTGAGATTTGCGATATTCGTCAGTTTAGACATTACTTATTATGATGCCTGATAGTTTTGTAAATGGCTGTACAAAAAATGATCCATATACTGCATTTTAATGTAAATAGTTTAGATTTGCGTTTGCATTCAAGTTATAAAAATAGTTTGTTAAACATGTTTTTGGTTTTCACAACGTTTTCCTACTCTGATTTTATGTTTTTAGTGTGGTTTTAGGTCCAATGTGTTAATACAGTACGTCAAAATGAAAAGACAAAATCACATGTGAGGTTGTGCTGAAAAGAATGATGCCAAACAAGGCAAGGTAAACCGTTTCAAAGATGAAATATAAAGGTAAAACCAAAAGTACTATAGACCTCAGAGGGTTAAGAACACGTCAAATAAACATCAATACTCATGAGGTCTCAAACCAAAGCCTTAACTGCATTGCTCACTAGAGGGTGCCATAATACAACTAATATGAAACGCTCGATGATTTCTGTTCACAAACAGAAATAAAATATACAGTCATGTCAAACATTATAACCTAGATAGTAATATTATTTTTTAGCAATGTTGACCACATTGTCTTTTCCCATATCCAGTGTTGGTGTACTTCGGAAGCCGACGTGAGAAACAAAGCTGGAACTGGGCATGGGTCATCAGCACCCGTCTGGCTCGTCAGATCGGTTACCTGGAGCTGCTGCTCAAACTGATGTTTGCCAACCCTCTTGAACTTCCTGAGCAGACCACCCGTGCCCTGCCTGTCAGGTGACAGTGATACAGAAAAACACTCACTCTAGTCACTACAGTCTAGTGCAAGAATATTGCAGTTTAAGAAATGTATCACTGTTATCAGAAAAACATTGTTTGTTTCTCACCCATTCTGCAGGTTCTTGTTCACGGATTATAATCGCCTGTCTAGTGTTGGAGGGGAGACCTCCATGGCTGAAATGGTTGCCACGCTGTCTGATGCTTGTGAGAGGGAGTTTGGCTTCATGGCCACCAGGCTGTTCAGAGTTTTTAAGAATGATGAAATCAAAGGTGACATCACCGTCTTTGCTTTTATGTCAGTTGTGTAATGACCGTTCAAGCAGTAGGCTATGCAAACTCACAATGAAAACTTTTATTAGACTATAAAGAACTGATAAACGTCTAACAGCAGTCTTCCAGGTGGTACCAATGTTATAGCTGCCTACACTGTCTCATGTACATTGTTGTTTGACAATGCAACCAATGAAAATGTATCCAAGTTTAATAACAAACTAAACGATGAGCCTTAATCTGGATATTATTTTCTTTGGCTTGCATAAATGCAGCCCTGCGATAGACTGGGCTAGTCCAACTCCATTTGACTAGCGGTTACAGAAAATGAATGAACGCATAAATGCAAAATTAATAACAACTCCTGTGTTTTGCAGTGTTGTGTCACCCCGCTAGACATCTTAAGACAAATGACAGACAAATACGTGCGGTTTGAGTCAAATGAACTGTAACTGACTTATTCTTTAGCCTCTGTGGCCTTCTGGTTTTAAAGAGATGTAAACTTAAGAGTTAACTGGTGGAACTTAAATTAACACACATGTCAAGACAAACATTAATGATTCGTTACAATTCTCAGATGTACATCCACTTATGTATGTAAATACATGTCTAGCAAGACATACTCATGGACGCTCAGACAACAGTACTATCACTAAAAAAATTCTTAACGAAACACTGAGCTGATAAGCCACGTAAAACCTACATCCTTCCACATATAGTATTAATTTGTGCTAATCCCAGTATAGTGTGTTAGTTATGTGCTTGTTTTGTATCTGTCTAATTTTAGTGTCTACCTTCCTCCAACACCACAGGTCAAAAATGGAAGAAAACATGCTGTGTTCCATCGTTTGTGTTGTTCGCCTTGACACTAGCCTGCCTGATCACTGGTATGGCACTGTTGGCTATCTTCAAGGTGAGTTGAATCCATTTTAAATTTAGAATTAGCTGTTTATTTGGTTTTCCGTCCTGGATTCTTGATTTCTGTTCTCCAAGTTTGTGTTTTTGCTGTTTAAAGACATTGGACACTGGAAAAAGGGAACTTTCCCAGCTTTCGCATTCAATTCTTCCTTAATTTTGAAGTCTTCTAAACAGTTTTACTTTTGACTCCTCAGGTGGACCCTGATAATCTGACCGTTAATGCTGTGCTGATAGCCATGGCCAGCGTGGTTGGCCTGGCCTTACTACTCAACTGTAGGACCTGGTGGCAGGTAGCCGACTCTGTCCTCTACTCTCAGAGGAAGCGCCTGCACAGTGCTGCCAACAACTTGCACAAGCTCAAGAGTGAAGGATTTATGAAGGTATAATAATGCACTTTAGTAATTGTACCTAATAAAGGGTAAATTGATATCCTTCAACGTCCTGTTATCATGGCTAATGGGACATTCCATTTGATTATGAAATTATGAAGTTGTACTTCCTAATCAGGTCCAATCCAGTTGCTTTGAGTCATTGTTTTTCCCTTGTCTCTCAGGTTTTGAAGCACGAAGTGGAGCTTATGTCAAAAATGGCCAAAACTATCGATGGCTTTACCCAGAACCAGACGCGCATGGCCGTTATCATCGATGGGCTAGATGCATGTGAACAGGACAAAGTGCTGCAGATGCTGGACACGGTGTGTGTTTGCATGTTCTTGAGTGTGGGTGTATAAATCATGAGAGCAGATAACAAGATAATGAAAGAAACTACCACTCAAGAAAATATTAAACCATGAGGCAGACGGTCCCAGAGCAGCTGCCATGTGGCCTTAACTTAAAGTGAGTCTCACCTGTGCACACGGAGCCAGCATATTTCTGTTGCAGTGCAGCCACCTTGGTGTTCCCAGCTGCCTCAGCTCACCTCCAAGTTTAGATTCTTCCTCCCAGCTGCTGTAATATAATTTCCTTTAGCCAAATGTTATTATTTGGTGAAGTAATCCCAGAGAAGATGGCAACCTCCTGTGTGCTAATGCAATCTTCTCATCTCTGCAAGCACCTCCCAGTCACTCTCAAACCATCGTCTGTTGAGAAAGATTCAGACAACACTCTGAAATCCATTTTTTGTAGGTTGCACATTCATCAGTTAGAAAATGTAATCCCTTTTTCTGCTCAGTCTGTGCACCTCTCCACCAGATAATGCGTATTAAAGATGCAGACGTCATGTGACGGCGCGTTTGTTGATGTCACTGACAGCTGCTTTAGGGACGGAGGTTCATCGTCCTACAGGGCGAGTCTGAGGGTGCTGGCCAGGGGTTAACAAACCATGAATGCTTGTAGCACAAATCGATGTCCTGTGACACTTGGACAATGTCCCTTAGTTAGCAGAGTGGAAATCCCCAGCACCATGTGCTGTGGACAGTCTGCTCTCACAGGAGTCATTAAGTTTAAGTGCTACAGTTAACTGCTGCCTCGATCTGTCAAGTTGTGGATTGATGACATTGTAAACTGCCAGTTTTGACGTTAAAACAGTAAACAAAGGGATGTGTTATGCTAAAAACTACTCAGTTTTTCACGTGACTCAACTAGATCAAGTCATTTGTCACAGCAGGCTAAAAACAAAGCAAAAAATAAATGTCCCTTACACACTAATTTATGGTTCCTTTGTCATTCCAGATGAGGGTGCTTTTCTCCAAAGGCCCTTTTATCTCCATCTTTGCCAGCGACCCTCATATTATCATCAAAGCTATCAACCAAAACCTCAACAGCGTGCTGAGAGACTCCAACATCAATGGACATGACTACATGAGAAACATTGTCCACCTGCCAGTATTCCTTAACAGCAGAGGACTCAGTACGGCCAAAAAGCTTTGCATGGCTGCACCCACCAACGGAGAGGCAACGTCTGCAGAGGGTAAAAGACAATACCTTTAACACAAATATAATGAGATCTGAGATCTTTTATAAACTCATGCATTTTTACAGCTAATAATTGGTAATACTTCAGTTATGTGATGCTCTTTTTCTTTTGGCTTCTCTCCAGGGTGGCATGAAGACATGGACAGAAAGATGTCTCAAAGCAGTCTGGCTCAGGACCAGGGCAAGTTTGGCAGCAAGACCGCCCTAAACCGCAGGGTAACTCAGCTGTTTAAGTCAAGTTAATCTGTATATTGCATACGATATTTTGTCAGGGTTTATAGGCTCAGTGGTTCCTGACCCAACATTATAACTTTTTAAAGCCCCAGTTTTGCAGGAATTGGCATTTTCATGCAGTGTGCAGTTTTATGTGTTTTTACTACTGTCATACATGCAATATGTGCCTTGACCCCTCCCACGGGTATTTGTACACCTGCATTTCTTGACAAACTGACTGATTTGTACCTTCGAAAGATTCGTAAACACTGTAGGAATGGGCTGAGGTGGTTTATGACTTATCAAGGTGACATCACCAGGCATCAAGCGAGTGCAACAACACAAGGCATAGCAAGCTGACTGATACTGCTCCCTAGTCTAAGAGGAAGAAGGACAGCTCAGCATCTGTCTTGCAGACTCTTAGTCATAAAGCCAATCTGATGTTTACTCTTCTCCAGCTTCTTACTCAGTCCCCCTGCTTTTTTGTCTTCCCTTCTCAGTGTCCTTTTTAGTGTCTTCATCAGTCATGAAATCTTGAGAATTGAGAATACTGTTACCTAACCATCTGAGGATCAACAATGATTGGGTGTGTCGTAGTGTAGAAACGTTTTCTCACCTTGTTACCCGCTCACAGTGTAGCAGAGCATAGTGCCAGAACACGTGTGGGAGTGAATGAAGAGCTTTTCTCAAAATAATTTTGAAACTGTTCTTTTGATTGTTGCACAATGTTGCTTTAAGACAAAGGCAAACACTTGACACAATAAAAAGAGGAGAACCCTAGAGGTAGGCGTTTCAAAGATAAAACCATGAGGATGGAGTACGAGTGGTAGGTGGAAGAATGACATTAATTAGTGTCAGCAATAATAAATGGAAGTCCAAGAGTAGCTTTATAGCAGGTCTCGAGAAGCTTTTGATAACTGTTTTATTCCAACAATTTTAATTTTCCAGAAATGTGCTCAATAATTGCGCTAACTGTCTTTGCATTAATGAGGCAAAAAGAAATTGGCTAAACAGGAAACACTGGCTCAGGGTGAGAAATGCTGCCTTAGAAACCCTGACTGCTCTCTGTGTCCATCCTCCTCTCTGAAGGGTGTGTTCAGTACAGGCGTGGCGTTGGCAGGGTTCGCAGAGGCCAGAGGACAGAAGGAGACACACATAGACAAAAAGAGAGAGGTGCTCGGTGTGCGGCCAAGGTTCCTGGTGTAATTGATGTAATGGCTGTTTATCCTTCCTGCTGCGTTGCCACAGCCTAATGACAAGGCCTAGCAGCAGTGGGTCCCTGTGACAAAACACTGGCACCAGGTCTGCTGGCAGGAGGCTAAGTGACTCTGCTGCTGTCGCTGATGCCTTCCTCCCTCCTGCGAGACCTTCCCACTGCCCCCCTCATTCCTTCCCGCCTTCCTGTCTTGTTTGTTTGTTTGACATTTGTTTGTACCTCTGGTTTATCTAGTACCCTCAATTATTGGTGTTGGCCCTTCTATTACGGGGCAGCATTCCCTCTTTATGTGCCCTCTACTGCTAGCTAGCTCTTGGCAGGAGGGCCCTCTTTCTACAAGTGGAGATTAAAATGAGGGCAGGAGGGGAAGATGAATTAGTGCCTCTCCATTTTCTCATGGCTTCTGAAGTTGCGGATGACATTACGAGTATCTCGACATCTCATTTCTATTTATTTGGAACCTTTAGAAACACTGACATGCTGAACTTATTTCCCTTTACAACTACAAAACTAACCTACCTAACTACAAAAACAAAAAAATAAACCAAAACAAATATATAAACGCTACAGTAAAATTCAATATACATGACATATCAGAAAGTCAGACACACGGGGGTTGACAGTTCAGTTCTGACTGAGTGGTGGCCATATGTTTCAGCTCTCTGAGAAAGAGGTCATGAGACTGGCGTTACAACTTCAAAGTCAACCAAAACCCTCGCCTTGGCTCATGACCATGGCAGCTGTCTGATATCATCACAGATGTTCTCCGGTAGATCTGTGTCAATAGCTCGACTGTGTGTCGTGACTTTTCAGCTTTGGAGAGCAGCTCTTTGGTTTCTTCTTCACAGTCACAGAGATTTAGTGTTATATATGTTTTTCTCTTTAAGAGATGGATCGTATGAAAAGGAGACTCCATATACAGACTGCTATTAAGAAAGTTGAGCTGCTACTGATGCATCAAAATAATATACATAAATCAGTCATAACATTATGACCACCTCCCTAATATTGTCTAGGTCTCGCTTGTGCCTCCAAAACAGTTGCGACTCATCAGAGAATGGACATGGGCCTTCTGAGGATGTCCTGTGGTGTCTGGCAACAAGATGTTGTTAGTGGGGGCCTGTGGGTCCTATGGGTTGAGGGGAGGGGCCTCTGTGGTTCTGGCTATTTCCAGTGCACCCCACAGATACTTGATCTGTTTGGGATCTAGTGAATTTGGAGGCCAGGTCAACACCTTGTGCTGTTTTTCATGTCTAAGTAACATCCTCATAAATGCCAGGTCCAAATGTCTCCCAGCTGCACAGTGTACTGTCACAAAATGGTCTGTGTTATTTACTTCTCCTGTCATTGGTTTTAATGTTGTGGCTGATTGCTGTATATATTTGATTTATTACTGAATGAGAGCAAAGATGTTCATAAGAAAAGTGAATAGAGTGCAGGGGAAGTCCAGATTATGAGAACATGAGGTTCTATCCTCACATCTGCATGTATTCCTCAATCTAATCAAGCATAAGGTCCTAAGATGATGTGACCTGAGATCACATGGTGACCCTGAAATGCGTCTTCTCCTGTCTCGTGATGCATATATTGTAACAGTAACAGTCAGGTTCTAGTGTAACAGCTTTTGTTTCACTTGTTCTTTGACTTTAGAGAGAGTGCTTTAAAGACTTACAAGTCTGTGTGAGCATTTTATTGTGGTGCTCTTAAATGACTGTGTCTATGTTGCTTTTGCAATACAGTTGTTATATTCCTGCTAGTATTTTTATAAAATTTAGACTAAAAAAAGCCAGCGTTAGCATTGCATTAAATTACTTAATGTGACCCCTCTGTATTGGATGGTACAACTCTTGTTAGCTGGAAACTTTAAATCCAAACGTGTCCGGTATCCTTCCTCATGCTAATGTGAGTGTTTGTCTGTTAAGGACACCTACCGGCGTCGCCAGATGCAGAGGACCATCACTAGACAGATGTCCTTTGACCTGACCAAGCTGCTGGTGACCGAGGACTGGTTCTGTGACATCAGCCCACAGACGATGAGGAGGCTGCTCAACATTGTTTCTATCACAGGTAAAGATTAAACCACTGTGTGTGTTGTTGGGAAAATATTACTGGGAATGGAGGAAGAAAAAAATCAAACTTAATTGGAGATCAATAGAGGCTAACATGTGGCTGTAGGGGTGGAGGTGGAGGGGCATTTTGATAATGAGTGCATTTCCTTCCAAACTTATAAGACCCATTTAAATTAAAGATAAATCTAATTTATTGCAATGACATGACAGAGACTGAGGATTAATGAATCACTGAAAGGGACAGAACAGACGTTGCTTGTATGACAGTCGATACTAGCCTCTGTACAAACTAAATATGCTGCTACTTTGATCAATCTTCATGATGGAGGAATTAGTTTTCTTGTGCAGACAGGATTAATGATTAAACCAGTGACTTCTGCAGACCCTAATCCTCTCCATCACTGCTGACAGGTCGTCTGTTGCGGGCCAATCAGATCATCTTCAACTGGGATCGCCTGGCGTCGTGGATCAACCTGACAGAAGAGTGGCCTTACAGGACTTCATGGATCATCCTGTTTCTGGAAGAGGCTGATGGAGTGTCTGACCAGGTCACTCTCAAGACCATCTACGAGAGGTACACACGTACAGAGACACATAAACAAACGCAGGCTTCTTTAATATACCTAGACCTTTTACTTAGTCATTTCTTTGTTATTATTTTTTGTTGTTATCCTTTCTTATTTCAAGGTCAGTATTATTATTATCATGGTTGAAATTGGTTCCATAAAAAATTAAGTTAAAAGTTAAAAGTTAGTTCTGTTAAAAAAACACAATCTTCACTGAAAAGCACAACAAGCTAGAACTATATTGTAGAGATGTACTCAATAAAGTATAATTTAGTTCCCTGTGAATTACTGACGTAAGTAACTCTAACCAGCAGGGGGCAGTAGAGGATTTTGTTTTCCATGGGGGCAACATCACTGCACATTTAGTGCCAAAGGCTACGAGTAGCACGCTAATTGGCAACTGAGAGACAGATTTTGTAATGGATCATAATGTACAAGGCAAATGATGACTGGATTATTGCCTGGATTCGATTCACAAAAGGACACTTTTCCATAAATCTTTACAAGAGAAAAGTTCCACTCAAATCTAATAAACTAATAAGGGGGAAAGTCTTGTGTGTGTATACAATATGAGCGTTCATCCCTGCGCCTGTGAGGTCACGAATGCTTTTAAGCGTGCTCACCGCAGACAGGAGGAGGAGACCGACAGAGGCCGAGTCGCTGGGTCTGGGTGCTGTTGTGCATCAGTCGCTGGCCTTTAAAGGTTGCACTCTGTCACAATACACTAGCACCCACAACTCCTGCGGCAGGGAAGTGTCACAGACAGTTACTGTCAGCTAGTCAGCCAGCTAGATTCAGCAGACAAGTCTCCATCCCCCACCTCAAACACAAACCGCTTCCTCATTAGGCTTGGTTTTTGCTTTTTGGTTTATTAAAGGACATTAGCTGCTACTTTTCATTCTTGTATGGTAGCTAAGTATTACTTAGAAAATAGGGGTAGAGTATTATAATCTCTTTTTACAATTTTTAAATGTCACTACATTTCTCTGGCGTAGCTCTTTGGCCCTGTTTGAGTACAGTGGTCACCCTAAAGCAAATAATTATCATTGGAAAATAAACCAATGAAATAATAACAATCACGCTCCAGGGCAGCCATGAAATTCTGCACGTTTCTACAAAGGGCCTAGATTCACGTGCCCTTACCACAGCATGGGATTATACTTCCACTGCTCATTATACTTAATATAGACACGATCTTGTTTTTGACCAACGGTCCTGTGTTTCGTTATCTTCCTCCTCACTGGGTGTCTTTCCAAATGGCTGCTCTGTTCCGCAGTGGCCATCGAAGAAGCTGCCTTAATGATGATGACAGGAAGCCTCGAACAGGCTAAACACAACGCCTTGCCTAGAGGCCTTATCTTTTGCACCAATCTTCCGCTGATAAGACTCAGGCCTCTGTCTGTGTATCTTTTTCTGTCTCTGCTCTTTTCTTCCTCTTTTCATCCTCTTTTCTTCCTCTTTCTTATGATCTGAGGCTCTTTAGATCCCTTTTTAGTTCTGGATGAGTTAATCTGTCCTTTTGGCTTAGCGACTGCCGGGCACTTGACTGGCCTCTCTGAACCTCAGGGTCTTTCTCTGTCTGGTTGAGAAATAGAGAATTACTGCCCTTCGCTTTTCAGAAGTGCTTATGAATTTGCACATCACACATCTCATTTGGTATCGTAACTTTGACAAGTCTGCATTTTATAGTCAGCATCTATCATATCGTTTTTAGATTTCTTTTACCGCAAGACCGAAACGGTTCTCGTATGTTCTTTGTCTGTTTTTAGCGCGCATGCATGTTCACGGGTTGCTGTGCTAAGCCGTTTTTTTACACAGCAGAACTGCACATCCCCTGAGCGTTACTAAGTGAATATATTAGTGGTGAAGTGAACGTGGGGGTGAGTCAGCCCCTTATAGGTCAACTGTCGCCCTGCATCTCAGTCACAAGGCAGCAGGCTCTTCCTCTCCTCTCCTCTTTGTAAACCTTGCTCAAGCTTATTGTGCTACAGCACAGTCCACAGAGCATCACATTTTATAATATAATATACATCGTAAATCACAAGAGTCACAACAGTTTTATTTGTAAATAATAAAAATACGACAAGATGGTGCCAAAAGATGACCTCAGTTTACCGTCTGTTCTATGTAACCAGTTAAATAAAACCTGCAATAACTCATACGTTACCTAACTATGTGGAAGTAACACAGGATGCCTTTCAGTGAAAAAAGTGCCACCCTTTATCATACATATCTGAGAACTGTCCGAGAACTTTCACCCTCCTGTTTCACACGCAGACTTTCGAACAGCTGAAAGCCTTGTTTTTAGCCTCTTGCTTGGCAATAACAAGCGTCCACAATGGGCTGTGAAGTGTTATTGCAGGACATGCCGTGAGGAGAAAAGTGTAGCGCTAATTCCCATAGCAGGAGCGGACTAGTACAACCTTCCTAATCTGATGGAGAATGTGTAATCGGTTAATAACCTCAGTGATTTCTGTCATTAATGTTGAGACCGGGGGCGGCCCAGACTAATGCAAGGTAGCAGAGGGAAAGAGCTGTGTAACAAAGATGGCACTGTCTGCGGAGTATATTGGCTCAAAGCAACACACTTGCAAACAGAGCGTAGCTAAAATGTTTGAATACTACAAATTATACCTAGAGCAGAGAGCCAGTATTGTTGCCTGCTCAGTACACCGTCTGAAACTGAAGAGAAAACAAAACAAGATATTTTTTGGATCAATGCTCGCATTTGTAGCCGTCAAATTAACAACCTCGAATCCATCTTTTCCGTGCAGGTTTTTTAATCACTAGCAAATTGAATTCAGAGCCTGCAGCCTCATCGCTCTCACTTTCGTTTATAACTTTTCTACCCTTCCCCCTATTGTCTCTACTCAGGAGTCACTTGTCCCCTTTTTTAGCTGCCGTTAAAGACTTGATGACTATAGCTAACCTGGCTCTCTCCTGTTTCATGGTTATTGCTCTAAAGCAGCCGTGCCATTTCCAGAGACCACTAATGGGGCTTTGTATGTTTATTTCCTTGATGTTCTTTAGAGTCATTATATTACTTTTTGGCCATTTAATCGAAACTCTTCTGTGGAGTGACTTTAAGTGACTGGTAAAGATTCAGATTGTTATTTAAATTAACTTCTGATGTGAAGATAGGTAGCGACTAACAGTGTATACTTAAAGTCCACTTTAAAGATGCTGTTCAGCACTTTCAAGTCTAGCAGGGCAAATTAGCATAAATGAAAATAGATTATCTTGTGTTGTACATACACTTTGCAAACATATACAGGAAGTGTTCAGCCTATAATAACTACAATAACCAACCACGTTAGCACCTGAACAAACAATAAATACTGATTTATTATTTTGAGATCTGCCTCTAGAAGGCAGTCCACTGTTAACAGAACCCAAAAAAGAGTAGAAAACAGTAGAAAAGAAGTGGTGGAGACATACAGTACATGGGATATAATAAAGTCTACACAAATGAGCAGGTTTTGTGGTATAAAGAAATAATAAATCAAACGAAGAACCAACATATCGAAACATTTGTATGCCACTGAAAGTATTTGTAATGTTTGGATACGAGTCTATCAGCTTGGAACATCTTGACCTGGGATTATTTTTCCACTCTGCTTTGCAAAAACATTGTCAAAAAGAATATAATTAATCGATCGCCATCAAATCAGCATACGCTTATTTTTACTTGTTTTTATCAGTGGTGATTTGTTTGAAAGTAGTTTTGGTTGTGCAGTTAACATACTTGGACCTAATAATGTATAAGGTCCATAGAGAGTTTATTCCTGGATGCACAGATCCAGTTTTCAGCTCTAAAAAAGAAAAAGAAAAAAAAGTGTCACTGGTCCACTGAGCAGGTTCCTGCACTGCTCTGACATCTGGTGCCCTGTCTGTGCCAGGATGCCCCCGCTGCACTCAGGAGTGCGTTTCTGGCGCTGCACCTGAATCTTCTGTTCATTACCCACCCACACACACACACACAACACAAACTACTGCGTGCCGTCCACTTATAGATGCACAGTAATGCACACAGGAGTTGTAGTAATTCTACGTGTAACATTGAAACATTGTTTGCCACCGCTGGCTGTTGCAGTTGAACAGTTGCCGACACACACATCAAATCACGTACTAATCTTACGCCTATGTAGCGCGTATAAAATACACACACGCTCACGTGCACACAGCTAGCTCTCACACCAGTGCAAGAACATATGTCACCCTCAACTCCTCAGAGGATCGGTGTAATTAATCAGAGCCTGAGATCCAGGCTGTGTTCTACAAACATGCATACACACACACACACACACACGTTCACACAGAGCAGGAAGCAGAACACAACAGAGGAATTCTTGTCAGGTAAAATTGTAGTGTTTAGAAGTGTCTTGTCACTCTGTTCCCTTATGGTATTTGTGTGTGGAAATCTCTTGAAGTGCTTTATGCTTTTAATCATTAGGCCACTGCTTGTTAAAAATTGACCATTTCCCTCTTCTCCTCCATTCTGTCGGCCTGACCCTGCGTTCATCCACCAAACAATCACCCTTTCAGAGACGAGACTAGATCCAGCCACTTCTTGGACACTTCAAACTTTTTTTTTTCCTCTCTTTCACTAATCACAGCCTGAATGAATGAATATCTAGCCCAGCAATTCCCTCTTAATTAGAGAGACTCTCATCCCAAGTACTGAAACATTAAGATGACACTCTCTTCATTCAGGATTACTTTAATTGGCACAATTATTGTAATTTGGTTGCAATTATGTGCTGGGATAAAAGCGCCATTCCAAAGCTCACGCGGGTGATTCCCTTTATGTGGCGTCCTTTAATAAGCTCTTAAATATCTGGCCACAAAAGAAATGGTGCGATCCTATTCTTTTCCTATAATGAACACTTCTGAACTTTTCCTGCCCTCAAATGAAAAGTCTTTATTCTGTGCCACGCGGCCTATTGTTCATGTGAATTCCTGTCACATTTGCGGCACATTTTATAATCTAGACGCACAGCTCTGAATGTTTGTCTTCCATCTCTCTGTCCTCTGAGGGAGCCCATTGTCCCTGTGCTAAATCCCCTAAGGAGTTATTTCAGAGAAATACAGAGTAAAAGGGGTAATCCGATCTCTCGTTCCTCTGCCATTTGCTGAGAGGCCTAAAAACGAGTGTGAATTTGTAAAGGCTAGCGAAGTCACCGATGTCTCAATAGAGTTCTGGCTCCATCGCTGATAGGACACAGCATTGAGCCTACACACCAGCGTGCTGACAGACCACCTTACTGACGAGCAAGATAAAGAGAGACAAAAAAGAAACTATGGTTAGTGTGAGATAAAGATGGAAAAGGGAGAGGGGGTTGGAGAAAGATAAGAAAGGGCATTAAGTGAGAGTGAGAAGAAAGAGTTCAGTCTCAGGAGGTAAAACAAGGAAAAGAAATGAAAGTGTCTGAATGCTACAGAGAATCGAAGCAGATACCAGCAGGGATGCTGCGTGAGAAGTTTGCCATTGGTGTGTTAATGTCTCTGGTGTATTATAAGCCTCAGGTGATGCTGCTGCTCCAAGCGAGATAGTCCAGGTGGTGGACACACACAGATTCATGTACATGTCCCCTGGGTCCCACATGGCTGTTTATATTACTGAAACCGGTCCTCTGCTGATTCCACTTGAGTGTGTGTATATGTGTGTGTCAGTTTGGCCCGCATTGTCGTCCCTCCATCCCTCAGGTGTTTCTGCCGGCGGTGACTAAGGCATGAATCAGCCTCGGCCAGCTCCAACACCACTCAACCCCTGCTGAGCTGCTCAAAAAAAAAAAAAAAAGCATGGCCAGTGCGTACAGGTGACACAGGAGGGGGTGTGTGCGTGTCGAGGCTACCACGTGAGGACGGAAAGAACGTTATGCCGCATTCTTTGTTAGAAAATCCTTAAAGCCCTTTTCATTTCTGCCTGTAAGCCAAGGTTGAAGGATTAGTCTAATTGGTCTGAAACAAGAGAACTACTCTGTTCTCTCTCTTTTTTTTTTAAACAAAGCACAAATACAGATTTCAGATGCAGTTAAAGCCTCTACTACACCTTCAACCAGCCTCTGCTCTTTAGCCATGGAATCGCAGACCAGTGACGACAACATTGGATTAACATTTAAATGTGACACTGAGATGGGAGAAAAAAAGAGTTAAGGGCTGAGAAGCAGACATCTGCCTGATACTTTGGTATTTCTGCAGTGTTGAGCATTATCACTGATCTCTCCCCCGCTTTGCTGTCTCTTTGTGCTGGAATGGCTGGAAGGTGGGCGGAGTGGGGGGGCTGATTATAAATAGCAGCGCAGGGTTGCAAGAGGGTCAGCGCTGACCTTTAAGCGGACAGCGAAATTCACCATCACGGGAGCCATGGGCGCTCTGGATGGTCACACGCACATATGTACACACACAAACACACACATGCAGCCCTTAACTGACATTAACATCCTGGCCCTTCAAAAGTCAATAGAGGTCAGGCCCTCTTAGGCTGCGTGTGAGTGTCCAGAAGCCACACTCAAATGGCAAAGAATGACTGGACAAAAGAGAAAGCCCTGTGAAGCAAACTGGGGATTTATCCTATCCAGCCGACACTGAGAGAAATTACAGGTGTCTTTTTCCATCCTGTCTTTACTTTCAGAGCAGTTTAAGAGCTTTTAATTTGGCATGTGATCGTTCTGACAGCCACCGTACAGCTTAGACATTTGGTTAAGCTAAGACTGCTTCCAAAGAAAGTTCTTAATAATCAGGCGAGGCTCTTATTCCAAGGATAGGACGATCGGGCTGAAACATTGTCATATGATCCTTCATGTCCAATCACCTGGGTACGATTCTGCCAATTCAAGGCTAAAAAACGAATTCACAAATCTCTGCATCCTTTTTTAATTATTTTGAACTTCCTGGCCCAAAGTGGTGATTCGTACCTCCGCTGCTCTGCTGCATCTTTCAGGACGATTTGCAGCTACTCATCATTAAGGGATATACAGCATCCTTCTTTTGGAGTAGTTTGGACAGTGCTGTTATGTATTTATTTATTTCAAGGTGCAATTTGCACGGTTTCGACTGACTCAAACACAAACCAGACTGTTCTTTTGTTATTTGGCTGTATTGATCACTCTTTCTTATAGTCGAGTTCTCTTTCTCTCCCAGGCTCATGTGCTCAGTGACATTCTTACATCTTTTTCTCATCTCATTTCTGTGAAGTCAAATAGGAGATTATTTGAATCCCAGGCTTTATTTGTCACAGTCATCAGTCACTGTATGGATTTTAGTTTCATAACAGACTTATTCCAGATGTATAATCTACTCTTGCACATTTGTCTCCACTTTAGCAGTCCGCCCCACTTAACTCAGCATCATATGGTCTATCATCTGGCCATTACAGCTATCAAACAACCACATGTTCTGATATGAACTTCATGGTGAAATTAGTGTCACAGTGAACAAACTCTGCCATGGCCCTGGGATGCTCCAAACTTTCCTTGTGCGTAAATCACCGAGCTGAGGTTTACTGTTTTACTATTTGTCAAGAATGAGGCCCTAGTTACTCTGGATGGAGGGTTCAGCTAAGGTTTTTGGGGTCTGGAACAAGGAAGCTGCATTTTGGGGCTACACATGCGTTTAATCAACATTTCAGGGAACCACTGAGTCCTGATTCCATCTTACATTGAGTCTGCTTGGTTTTTGTCAGCATGGTGTGTTTCCCATTAGTCTGCTTGTCTCTGTGGTTTACACTGGGATGCGCAGGTCCGGCTTAGTATAAGAGAGTTTCAATTACTGGACTAAACTTTGCCACAAATGTATATGGAAAGCATGGAAAGCTGACACTGCCACAAGTTGGCACCACCAACACAGAGAAAGCAAGAGAAGAGAAAGTCAGAGACAGAGGGTGTCCACAGTACTTGAATCATTTGATTTAAATCGGGGAAATAAGTCTGGATTTTAAGGAGACAAAGAACATGGCGTCATCTAAAGTGAAAACATATTTTTGCTCTCGCCCTCTGTCTTTCGGTGGTGGAGGCCTTGGCAGCTTCCACTGTAACAATAACCTCCCTCAGCATTGATGCTCTGAATCCACGCGCCAGCTTGCTTGTCCACTGTTTTCCCAGAGAGGGCCTCGCTGTTTTCATCCACGCGCTTGGCAGACAGTGCCAGTGGCTCCGACATGACTCTGACCAGGATAGGAATGTGCCGGACCCAGGCCTGGTTAACTTCTTCACCCACACACTCTTATACTGGTCACACATTGTCTGACACTGAAACTCTTGAGCTTCTCAAACACAATGTGCACAGGCAGTTGTCTGTTCTGCAGGCATCTTCTCTGTCTTTGGGCCCCTTTATGGAAATGTTTGGCAGAGAGACCACCTCTTTGTGGCGTGTGTGCGAATGTCGTCTGTAAGCACAGAGGCCAGCTGTAAAGCAAAGTCAAGTGGTACATTCATACTTTCAGTGCCCTGAGAGTGTACGGAAAGGATAGGGTGATGAATTCTGCTCATTCCCATCAGCTGCAGTGTGTGGGAGGTTGAGAGGAGAAGAAAGGCTGTGCTCCAGTCAGCTATGGGACCTATTAGCATTTGGATAAGCTCAGAAAGCTCCCAGTGGCTGCTCCACAGAGAGAGTGGTTGGACCTAAGCGCCTCTACTGCTGCAGCTATAAGCTGGGTCCTGTCAATGGGCCTATTGTACGAGAACGGCTGCTGAGATGCCTGACAGCCTTTATCTCACTTGTTCTTCATCTGCTTAAAAGTAGCACACCGACTTCCTGTGCGCTCTAACGCTAACGTCCATCTTCTCATTTAGCAACTGATTGCTGATAACAAAGGTCTAAGTCTAAATGATCTGTGTCAGCTTAATGCCGAGGTCAGCGACGCAACATTTGAGGTGGTTATGCCACAGCCTAGTTATAAAATGCTTTTGTCGTTACATGATCTGTTTGTTCAGTAACACCAGGCTACACAGCATGTTAATAAGAAACACGCAATCAGGTTGTAATTTCATTAGTATGCCACAAATTCTGTTCCTTCCTTCTGTTGTGTTCTTAGTTCTCAGTTCCACCATCCACTGATTCATGGTCTCTCTTCTCTAATAATGACCTGACAAGGCTACAGTTAAGGGTAGGAGCTCCTTTCTGTGTCTGGCTTGACTCTCCTGCAGACATGTCTGACCAGTCACTGGAGAAAATCAGGCATCTACCTCTGACTCTCTCACTTTTTTTTCCATCTGTCTGGGTGTAACTCAGTGATGGATGTCCTTGACTTGCTCTTCTTAGTAGCTCCTGGTTGTATTGCACGTCCGCCGTGTACAACGACATGTAAAAGCTATCACATAGGTCAGATATTTACTTGGATGACATTGTTGTCTGTCTCCAAAGGCAACAAACTGGTGTTAAGGCAAAATTAATTTTAGTGAGTTATAGAACTATTTTCATTTATAATTATAAATAGATATACAATCAAACTTACAACTTCAAGCTATAATAATAAGTCTATTAATACTTTCATTATTGTTGTCCCTTCTAATGTTAGATGGTCCTATATAAAGACCCAAGTTTCCGCATAAAGTCTTCGGAGAGTAATCTTTGTATAGCAAAAGGACGTGTCGTGTGTGTGTGACTCACTGGCTCCTGTTGGTCTGTGTCTGCAGACCCACAAATAAACAGCAGTAAGCCAGCTGGAAATAGGGGAAAAGCGCAGGATTCTCTCAGTCTGCATACGGGTTAATACAGTTCATGAGAAAAGGAACCGAACACCCACACAAACATACTTTTCACACACTTGCACATGCGCAAAAACTCACAAGCCACCCTTCATCCCCGCATTTGAATGTCTGCATCCTGTCATGCCCAGGTGTCTGCGTTGGACATTACACAGTTGTTTTTGTCAATATGTTTTGAATCGGCGCCGGTGCAGTCGCCATCTTTGTGGCGCATGTGTGTACATGCAGGTGACATCTATGCTTTCAGAGTCCCGCTCATCCTCTGCAGCAGAGGTCACATGAGCGGGGGTTCATCTGTGTCCAGCTCGGAGCTTCTGTGACCTTTTGGGTCTTGTTAAAGGTTCTAATGCAAGAAACACTGAGAGGGCTTTGTCCACTGGAGCCAGCTGTGCCTCTCCGTCCTCCCCGCTCTCAGCATATTCTATCTTCTCTCAGCCTGTGAGACTATCCTAGAAGTTAGGTGGGCACAGTGACCCACCTGTTCTGTATAGATTGTATAGGATTGGAAAGATAAATGAGAGTTATGCAGAGATACAAAACTTTAGATTTGTCAATAACAGGGAGCACTTAAAAATTTGCTCATAAAATTAGCCAAGTGAGCCACAGTTTTTGAGTAAAACGCAGTAAAATAGAATAGATTCACATTTGAGTTACTCACTGTTACTGCCGAGCAATTTAAGATATCGCTCTCTAGGACAGCCCCAACCCGGTATTTCTTTTCAGACTTGTACATGTGGTTGGAGGCATCCTAAAACCACAAGGTCACAGGTACGAACTCTGTAGCACCAGATGCGTCTATCACCAGCCATCTGTCCTGTCAAACTGTCCTTGAACAGAAGACTGGACCCCTACCTGTTAACTCCCTGCCAGCAGTCTGGGCAGCCAAAAATGAAAAGTATTTACCTTGAAATGAGTGCTCTACAACTTCAGAAGTGTTGTTTTTGACCACCCGTCACTAAGGTATGAGAACGTCCCTGGATTGGGCTGATGGGACTTTTCGGCCAGTTATGTTAACTGGATTAGGTTATCTGATAGTTTGGATTATTAGCTAACATTGTGCAGTGTTGCGCTCTCTCCAGATGCTGACCTCATCCTGACTTTGCTAGCGTGCTGCAGCAGAGCTACCAATCATCCAATCAAGTCTCAGAAAGACCTGCCTCTGTTCGCTCTCGAAAACAGATCAGTCCTCGGGAAAAACCCGGCGTCTCGGCCCGTATTCTCAGCAGAGCGTACGAGGAGTCAGATGGGAGGAAATATGGGGAGGGTGAGTTGGGCTTGATCCGGACAGAAGGAAGGTTAAGCAGGATGTAGGGAGAGAAAAGCATCTACTGAGAAAATGATGAAGGGTTCAGATGACAAATGGAGACAGAGATGAGAAAAATGTCTGCTCCCCGCTGGAGCCTCCTCATTCATCTGATAAGAGAGGCAGACTCTCGTGATGAATGGCCAGTGTCATAAGTCACTCCAACTTTCATATTTCCATGTCTGAATGATAGGATCAACGTGAAATAGTGATTGCTCTGGGTTAGTGGTGTTTTCCCTCCATTATCCCTGAATCCATGGCCTCATGTTACCCCATCCTTGATTAAACGGATACCTTTTTAACCTTATAAGACGCTAAATCTAATTTCAATGAAACAACATTTATTTTAAAGACTCAAGCTTTATCCTGCATGGTGCAAATTTGGAGGGATTCAAAATATGATGTTCCATAAACCAAACAGGGTGTCTGTAAGTTGTTCTAACCCGATGTTATTAATATAACACGTTTTTTCTTCTGCAGCACAGGCCGGAAAAAACGTATCATGCAGGCATGAAGCAATCGGCAAACACGGTGTTTACTTTGTTTACTGCAATAACAAACAACATGTTAACCGTAACAGCGCATCATGACGCTCTTCCGTCTGCTGCTTGCTAAATTACCCTGATTGTCATCTTCTCAGGTTTCCTCCTCTGCTGAGAAAAGATAACATCCCTCACTCTATCTGTCCTCAAACATCCCCCCTTTCACTATCTTGCCTTCTCTAAATCCAGTTATCTCTCTGCTCTCATGATGATGATGACCGTTGGCATATCTTTTCAATCTAAACAGAACTGCTTGTTATTTCCTCTTTTCTTTTTTTGTCTTAATGTTAACACTTTGTGTTTTCTGCTGCGAATTGAAGAATCATCCTCCGTGTTTTTGGTTGTTTTTTTTTCACAGTGAAATATTGTTATGTTTTCTGAATGTGGCTTAATGTTTCCAGCTTTGAAACATCTTAATCTTTACAGTAGAATAGAATTATTACTTCACCACTTACCCCTCTCCGTTTTATCTTTCTCCTCTAAAGAATCTCCAAGAATATCCCAACCACTAAGGACGTGGAGCCTCTGCTGGAGATCGATGGCGACATCCGTAGCTTTGAGGTGTTCCTCTCCTCCCGGACGCCCGTTCTCACTGCCAGAGACGTGGAGATGTTTCTGCCCTGCACTGTCAACCTGGACCCCAAACTCAGGGAGATCATAGCAGGTCAATACACACTCAGTAGATATTACAAATGAAAACTCATCATAAAACATGTTTGAGCTGCTTTGATGCTGCGTGGCATGCGTTGTACAAGTCTCTGGGGCTCTGCTGGACAGATTAACATTCTTCCAAAACATTTCCTCTTTTGGTGGTGTTGAAGAGTCTGCCATGTCAAAAAGGGTTTTATACTGTTGAGTTCTGGGGACTTTTTGAAGGGGAGCAAGGTCCGACCGTGTCCCAGGGCTTTTCCAGTTAGATGTACACGGTTTAACTCTTATCACGAGACAAGAAAACTAAATGAATCAAATCAAAGTATACAATCGGCATGAGAAACGCTCCTCAATGTGATGTGATGTGATTCAATACCGGCTCATTTGGCAGTGACATTACTCATAGTTTTAGCACCAGGATTTGCTCTAAAACCAGCCACTGCAGGGGCTCTCAATAACCCACCGCTTGCTTCTCATTTTCAAACAATTAAATGCCGAGCAGGTTTTCACTACAACGCCATGGAAGCGGGACAATATTTTTCCCTCTGCCTGTAGTGCACCACCAGATTTCACAGTTTGTAGATGCGGTGACGTAATAGTGCATCAGTGGCAAACTGTAAACCCGAGCGGCGCTGTACTTTCGCTACCGTGCGTCAGCATCCATTCAGCCTATACAGGAGTGTCAATGACGCCTAGTGTGAAGCTGCTGCATCATAGTGTTGTGAGACCACAGAAAACACACACACTCACGCAGAAAATCTGTTCCATTGAGCCAGTTTTGAGTCACGGAGGGTGCAGCTAAGTTCTGCAACCAGACGTCCAGTCTGTGAGTACAGGAATCTTTTCCCCAAGTGTGTGTGCACCTGACCATAAAAGATGCGTTTATTTGTATGTTTGCGCAAAACTGTGTGGGCGTTTTCACCTCCACACATGTCCACAGGGAGCGGAAGGTGACCAGCGCTCCTACCCAGTCATCCTGCTCCCTCCACTCCCTCCGTGACCAGTTGGTTCTCGGTGCCCAGTGTCCTGTGGCCAGCCAGTGGGCAGTGCTGTCAGTGATACCCGCCCATGGGCCTGACTCACATCATAAGGCCCCCATTGTGTTCGCAGGCTGGATTGGGTCTCACTCAGCGTGTCATTCAGCAGCCACTTGTATAACCAGGAGACATTCTGGTGCCTGCTTCTGTTTCTGGTTCTTACTTTCTTGCCAGCCATACAGAGCCGCTCTGTTCTGTCCTTGGGCTTATTTAACTTTAATTTGGGAGGTTTTACCAAAGCTCCCTACTTAGCTCCTGCTCGACTTCTCTCAAAGTCATATTGATTTATGTGAAAACAATTGTGGCAGAGAACTTATGAGATGATGTCTCTGAGTTCACATGGTGCGTTTGTTTACATGTGTGACTTTATTTGTCCGGGACAGCGAGGGACTCTGTGTGCCAGATCATCACGTGGCTGGCATATAATTTGGAAAACTGAGGGTATCAACACGTCTGCTGTTTGTGAGCAAACAGAGTAATAGTAATCACAGTGAGAATGGAATTCACAGTTGAAGGTCATCGCAGTCGAAGCATCTGCGCTCGTTTTCTCTCCAGTGTTTAGTTGTTTGGTTGTCTTCTGTTCTGGAGAAAGAGAACATGTTCAGGAACAATGTTCTTGTTGTATTCCCTGCAGTGTCTCGAGAGTCAAGGAGTTCTGCTCTTGTGGACGTCAGCTGTTTGATATGTATTTTTCTCTTTGGATTCACAACTGTCTAAACTCTCCAGAGATGATGAAATAAAGCTAAATTATTGATGCGTGGGTGGATCTGAAGGGCCTTTATAGTCGTCGCCAAGACATGATCATCAGCATCACAGATAAACACTTCCTTCTCTCTCCCTCCGTTGTTCTTTTTCCCCTGGCGCTGCCCTCTCTTAGATGTGCGTGCCGCCAGGGAGCAGATGCACATCGGAGGAGTGACCTATCCCACGCTGCCCCTGCAAGAGGCAGTGCACCGTCCCCAGTCAGGTTACAGCCAGCAATCTGCTGCCTGCTCCCCGTCGGGCTCCTTCGCCGGATCCCTGCCACCTCAGCCCCACAGTGCCTACTTCAGTGGAATGACGGGTCCTCAGCACCCCTTCTACAACCGGGTGAGACACAACAGACTTAATGTAGAAAAGGCCAAGTGAAAAAACTATTCAGCATATGACATACAGTTACAATTCATGCTCTCAAACTATTAAACTCGGGTGAGTTAACATATTTTAGCATTTATTTTTTTCCCCCCACAGCATTTTGTGCTCCCTCATATTATTTTGTGATTTTTATTTTGTTTTACCCCCTCTCCTCTCCCCGTCTGCCTCTCCACCTCCCTTCCTTCTCCCCTCATAGCCTTATTTCCCCCATCATGTGTATCACCTGCCACGGCATTACCCCCACCATGTCCCCTCATCCCTGCGCCCTCCCATTAAACCACCCGGTCAACCCCAGGACACCAATGGACTTGTAAGTAAAGAAGTAGCTCTAGATCCATTTCACACAAGCTCTTTGATGATCACAGCAGGAGATATGCTAGTTCTAGTAGCACTGAGATTATGCCACAACATCAGCTAGCATGGTTTTGTCCCGTGAGAAGGGCTTTGAACTGTGCTTCTCAGCAGTTGTATTCTATTTCCTTTCATAAATTAATATAATTCAGCTTGTAGAGTCAGGATGGAGTGCTATGTCACCACTCACCACTGGTCTATCAGGTCCATTGTGTCAGTCTACTGCTTAAACAAACCACAATGACTGATCTTCTTTTCTTTGTTTAAACCCTTCCTCTTCTCTCACCAACTATTTCGCTCCATCCTTCTGTCTCCCTCTCCTTATCGTCAAATCGTATGTTTTAGCTTTACATTTGTACATTACCTAGTGACGTCCGCCTCTGACGCTTGCTCGTTCATTTTTCAGTTTGCCCAGCAAAACCCAAAAATAAGGAAGCGAAAGTTTACTCTATAAGTTTTGTGGTTATTATATCAGCCTTCATTAACATCTCACCCTGTGCAATCTTTGACTGTTTGTTGCACCTCTGTCAGGATGTTATTGCAGAGGATGCCAGAGAAGGCCTCCCCTCATGTCCCTCAGACCCCTCCATGGTAACCTGTCTAACATTAGCGGACGTAAAAATGCATGCACATAGATATATGCACAGCTGTGAAACACAACGTTAATGCAAATGTCCAACTTATCCCTTATAAGTTGCTATCGGCCTGTTGCTTCATGTGTCAGTTCTAGTGTTAGATGCATAAAATGCACGCCTGTATGTGTGACAGGCTTCTTATTATGTTGCTGTGGTTTACAAAATCAAGAGAACACGTACAAGAACCTGCTGCATGCTTCAGTGTGCTTAAATAGTCCAGCCGCAACTTGTGCGACTATAAGTAGGCTTGTCACCATCGTGGTGTTTTAGCTGATGATTCAATTTCTTAGAAAGAATTGCAGTTTTAATTCGGTCGTATGAACTGACTGCTATACTTTGCCTACGTATCATCGCCATGTTAGAAGCTCCTCGATAAATAGATGATGCCATTATTTTCTCCTCAGGTGTCATTAAACTATAGCAGATGAAGGGTACGCAACGTACGTTGAGCCAATAACGAGACAAAGATTGATTGATTGGAAATATGACATTTCTATTAATTTCATTCACCTTTTTTTTTTTATTATTCAACAACTTGCAAAATAATCATGATAAGGCGATTATGTAATAATTGCGACAGACCTAACTAAAACATCCTTCCGTCTATCAAAAGTGCGCACGGTAATTCTAACATGCTCTTGCACAGCACTTGCGTATATACTAGTCCCAGTAATGGAGCGTGTGTTGGATATTTAAATGGATATGAAGGTGCTCTGACTGACATCAAGAATGCTTGAAGTTGCTCTGAAAAGACCTGAACCTCAGCAGACATTCACACATCTCAGGAAAAAGCAGCCGCCACCGTTATAGAACAATTTGATGATAACACTACTCTGGAGATTTCTGCTCCACAAAGCCACTTATCAACCCACTGCCAGCAAGCATTTAGAGGAGCTTTATGAAAGATTTATATAAAGATTACTGTTTAATATTCCTTCTCGCCACCATTTCTTTCCATTTTCGTGTTTTTAATTTTTATTTATTTCTTGTAAATCCAATCCTTTCATACCTCCATCACTGTCTTTAATTTTTATGCCACTTTTTTGTTCCTTGTATCTTCCTCCTCCTCTTTTCTCCTTAATACAAATTTTTGTCACATTTTCAGTTAATCTCTTTGTGTGGCGCTTGCGTGTGCCTTTATTGTTACGAATCTGCAAATGTGTATGTGTAAATTGTGTGTGTGTGGATATGTAAGCAGGCCTGGCCCGGTGTATTGCCTCACTGATGTAAGTGTGAGTATGGATTCCTTGGGCTGCTGGGATTATCATCAGAGCAACTGTTGGGGCTGGCAACACACACACACACACACACACACACACACTGACAATGAGCCCAGCGCTGGTAGAGCTTATCTCCTTACCAAGACGCTTCCTCCCTCGCAGAGCTCTGTTTCCTCTTCCCCATCCTTCTGCCCAGCCCTGAGCTCAGCCCAGCTGTAATTACAGTCTTATCACACACACACACTGGGAGGGTTCACACAGACACACGTAGACACACCCGCAGACATTGACGCTTTCACTCACGTTCTTAGAAGACACGCTAGCTCTCTGAATCAAGGAGCCTTATTTGAGGCCTTCTCTGAATTGAAACTTCTGTTTTCTCTCCGCCGAGTGAAAGATGTCTCTTTCTGGGTCTCTCCTCTCAGTCTCTGTGTCCTCTGCAATCCTTTCTGTGTGCAAAGATTACGGCCGTGAAAGCCAGCTGACTCCAGCAAAAACAAAATCTCCTTGTCTAATAATTCTACCTCCAATAGCCTCATCTTTCCCCGGGCTGGCGGCACGGGCTGGCTGCGTTGCCGCTGCAAAGGAGCCGTCTCCTCCCCTGCTGAGAGACAGATAAATGTCTGCGCCATTGTCAGTGTCTCTCCTGTCCCTTGATGATGAGTTCAACATGTGCGCTGCGGTCTCCCTGCTCGTTTGTCTGTCTTCTATGTCTTAATTTTTGCCTTCTTCTTGTTTCACAGGTAGAGTCGCGGTGTCGTGGTGTTGTAAATGTCTGGGTGTATTTTTGTCTGACTATTTGTCCGTCTGCTTCTTTTTGTCTCCTTATCAAGCATTTAAAGTCGCTGCCTTTCAAATTAAAGCAGGTACACCTTTGGTTTCATGGCTACTTCAGCACTTCTCTCCATCGTCCACCTGTCTCTACTCCATCTCTAACACTTTGGTTCTTTACTATCCAGCATGCTGTAGAGAGATATTACTTTGAATTCAATGCAAACACACAACTTAAGTAGTTATTAGATTCACTAACATAGTTTCATTCTAGAGTACTGTGTGGACTTCATCCCCTGCCATTATAGAAACTTGGAACCTACTATTGTTTACTGTATTGTATGAGCTGCTTTTTAGTTTTTTATTTGTCTAACAGCCACTCACAGTCCGGCTAAGCTTTGCTCTTCTCTCCCTCGAAACCAGAAACAAAGCCGGGGGGCTTAGTCTGAAGCCACGTCTTAATGGTGTTAATAGCCGGGTGAGGCAGGAGGAGATGGGGGAGAGTGAGAGAAAGAGAGTGATGGAAAAGAGAGTAGGAGGTCAATGCAGGAGGCTGAGTGGGAATGTAAGAGGAAGGAAGGAAGGAAGGGAGGGATGGAGAGAGAGAGAGAGAGGGAAGGAACGAGAACTTTGCTTGTCACAAAGACAAGCACAGCCAGAGGGAGAGGGGTGAGTGTGGAAAGGGAGGGGAGTGGATGAGGTTTGTTTGGATTTGGTGCCAGCGGGTGGCATGCTGGCTGTCTGTGAGGCCTTAGACTGCATCAACAGGCAACTGGTATTAGTCACGTCGAGCCTTGTAGCTGCTCGTCAGCGGCGGCCGCTTCAGTGTGGCTGCTCACAGACTCTCAGACTCCGTCCCTTAAGTGTTTTGCACAAACGTTACGTGCTTATATATACACTGCAAAAAAGAGAGAATCAGAGCAGGTAACAGTGTATTTTGATAGTTTGGCAGCTTTGTTTACTTCTACACTTACACTGTGTGACTGATAGAGAGAGTTACTGTGTGGGTTTGTGGTTTTGCACCTTTGTGTGCCTCACAGTAAAACGCCTGCACGTCTCTTTGCCAGGAATTGTTGCTCGATTCGCCCTAATCACCGTGTTGGGAATGACGAGTTGCTCTAACAGAGTGTGTGTGTGTTTGTGTGTGAGATCGCCTTGGTCACCTTCATTCGGGAAAACTCTCTGATGATGTTCTAGTTATTTATTTCTCTGTGTGATTGCGCAGGTCTCTTCTGTCGCCCTGCTCAGCACTTTGAACACGGATGCGGTGTGTGAGCGTCTCAAACAGGTAGATGGAATCGACCAAAGCATGTTGGCTCAGTACACCTCCACCATCAAGAAGGTAAGGTTTCAAAATGTACAAATCCTCATGCAGCTCTCTGCACCTGCAAAAAAACTAGTCAGTGTCTTTCCTGTCCTTTGCAGGCTAATATAAATGGTCAGGTGCTTACTCACTGCAACCTGGACGAGCTGAAGAAGGAGATGGAGATGAACTTTGGCGACTGGCAGCTCTTCAGGGGAATGGTGAGACTGAATTTCTCCCATTAATTTAACTCCATCTGCTTTAATATTATTGATACAAACATATTACATGTAATTTATAATTTTTCAATAAGATTTATCTTGGATATCTTTGTTGATGTTGGGAAGGCTGACCAAGAAAGCATGAGTCCACCAACAACAGTGTCTACCTTCTGATCTCTGGTCTAGAGTAAAGGCCTGCAGTAGAGTCTATTTTCAATTGCATAAATTCTCCTCACTCTGTGATACTCTGCAGACACTCAGCCCTGCCAGCGCCCTCCTGTTGATATATGTCAGCCACGGTTTATTCCAAAACGAAGCAAGACGGTATCTCATAAAAAGACATCTTGTGCTGCGCTGAGATATTGGGTTGGAGATTTTATAATCCGTATTACGAGAAGGGCGCTAGTCAGTCAGCCAGGAGTCCAGCCGTCTGAGCCGGAGCTGAAATCACTAACACATGTAGCCGGCTCCACTTCATCAAACAGTCAGCCTGTGCTCTTAATACCAAAGCAGAGCTGCGGATTGGTTGTGTTTTACCGGAGATCCGATGCAGAGCTCACATGGAAGCAGCTGGAACGTGCAGTGGCCTTACGGCTCCATGTAAAGACCAGTGTTGTGTTGCCAGGATTCAGCCAGCAGAGCCATCTGGTTCAAGATGGCTGACTGATATCTGGATGAAGAGAGGTTATTGTCAGGGAGGAGTGGACAGCTCAGTACTCAACTTAAGGCACAGCACACAGTTCTCCTCTCACTAGCACATGCTTTTGTTATTCTTGTTGAACATCCTTGTTTTGTTCGTCACACGCTTTGAGGAATCATGTGTGCAATTAGCTCAACAATGTCCTGAAGCCAAAGTTAAATGACTTGTTGAACTCTGATGTGTTCTGTTTTAAGGTGATAGAGCAACGGCTCTCTGAAAGCCAGGCAGTGCTTCAGGATGAGTCCCGAGCTGCTAGCGAGCAGGGCAGCAGTGTGCACCACGGGGAGCCCAGCAGACGCTCAGGGGGACCCCAGCATGAAGCGGCAGCCTTCAGCCTCAACCTCAGCTTCGAGGAGCTGAGCGGAGTGGGGCTGGAGGAAGCTCCAAGGCGCAGAGACAGCTCACACTGGCCGGTCAGTTTTAGTGTTGGGAGCTTGAATATATCACACATTTATGTTCACACATGTATGGACGTAAAACGCGTTTTAAAGTCGCTCCTTTAAGCACAAGTGTGAGATTGCAACATTTGCGAATTGTACTGAAAAGGAGGTCACACTCCCAAACTGTCAAATAGCCACGTGTCCGCTTCACCAAGCTACCGAGTGCTTTGGTGACCTCAGTGGTTTCACATTAATGTTAAGCGAGAAAAGAGCACAGCAGAGGAAGCTTATGGCGCTCTTGAATTCGGCACAATTAAAAATACATACACACACTGCAGCTCACCAAAAGGTGTCAAGGGGCCCCCTGTTTGTTATTTTCACCTTCCCCATTGCCAATTTGCAAAATCTCTGAGACACGAGCAAACACTCACACGTAGACAGCTGGCACTGCTGCTATTTTATATGATCTCACTTTGTGATTTGTTTCAAATTTAAACCAAAAACACACCACAGCTTTCACTGTCACTCCATCTGCACTCTTTGCCAGCAACTTTTTCACTTTATCAGAACTCACGTTCTAAATCTTTCATTGGTTACGGCTATAATTTTAGCACAGATACGGTATATTTATATTTATGTGTCATGCGTTCTTAGTTAACAGCCTGCAGCCATAAAGCACTCTCTCACTGCAGCCTATGACGTAAACATATTCATCAGCAAACTGGATGTGTGCACACCAACCCAACTTTTTTTTTTCTTATCTTTGTCAGGTGGCAAATCACCACACCTCAAGCATGTCCAGCCTCAACTCCCAGGAATCCTCTAATGACATCTGCAAGCTGACAGACAAGCAGCAGGCAGAGTATCGTGATGCCTACAGGGAGTACATCGCTCAGATGGCCCAGCTGGAGATGTCCGGTAGTGGGGGAGAGAGACCCGTGCAGCCCCACCCTGGACAGTTCCTTCAGGCTGCCAGCTCAGAGGACAAAGGGGTGGGTGGAAAGTCAGAAGTATGCCATCATGTTTTTGCCACTGCATCACTAATGGTAGTAATAGTTCAGTCAAATCAGAGGAAAAGCTCCCACCGTCTGATTACAGGAAAATACTCTGAGGTTAACTGTTGTCATTAAGTTGCGTCGACATAGTTCTGAGGTCAGTTTGTATGTTCTAAAACCGTTTTTAAATGTTGTGTTTCTCTGGCCTGTGCAGCGGCAGGAATCTCAGCCCGAGTTGGGAAAATGGAGATCACTGCGTCTTGCATTTCTTAATTATTGGCTTTAGCTTTGTTTCTCTTGGCACAAACGGGAGAGACAGGAATCCCCTCTTCGGAGGCCCCTCAGAGGCCTACAGCGAAAGATATTGTATGTTTTTTATATTCTGCTTATTGAATCTTCCTCCCTCTTCTCAGGCCAAGGAAGGAACTGACCAAGACGGCCGCAAGTCCTTCAAGAGAGGCTCCAAGAGTAGCGACGCCACTGACTTTGCCTCAGGTGGTGATGCTCAACTGTTGGACCCCATCAGTGAGGAGGATGAGAAGCTGGACCACAGCTCGTCTTCCAGGACTCCTGGCTGCAGGAAGAAGGGAGCCGGGTCATATTACCACAAGCTGCCCAACGATGAAGACTCAGGCCCAGACGAAGCGGACAACACAACACCTCTCCTCCACAAAGAGTCAAGAGCTGGTGATACGTCCTCCCACAGAGCCTCCCAGCCCACTGGGCTTCTGACCAAGCCTGGCTTCCTCACCGAAATCCTCCTGGACAAGAAGGACTCATCAGATTCAGGAATGCGCTCCAGTGACAGCTCCTCAGATCGCTCACTGGAGGAGGCTGAAGGAGACGCAGAAGCACTGAAGCCCAGTCTGATTGAACTGGAGCTGGAGGGCTTGGTGAAGAAGAGAGGCCTCCTCCCCAGCAGCCTGAGCGGCCTTCAAGACGCCACGGTTGCCCGCATGTCCATCTGCTCCGAGGCTCCTTCTGAGGCCAGCCTAATGGCAAGCAGCCCAGATGAGGGGTGGCCGTCCAGTGGGGTCGGCAACCTCAACTGCAGCGCCAGCAACACCACCCTCAACAACAACACAAGCAGCCCAGACGACACCGTCACTAACACCAACATCAGCCGTCAGCAGCAGGATAACATCACAGGCACAGATTCCACCATCTCCTCCTCCTCTTCCTCCAGCTTCTCGCCAGCTGTCATCATCACCCCTGGTAGCAGCACTGCCAGCACCACGGCTGCCACCATCCACCACAACCAGAACCTGCGCACAATCAGTCTGGGAGATGAGACAGAGAGCGTCCTCTGAGAATCTGCGTATACTCGTTATTGTATTTAGGGTCATGTAGGCTGTTGTTGTTGATGTTGTTGGTAGCGTAGTTACACCACTGATGTTGTGACGTGTTCCAAAGAATTAGTTAGTATCAGTGTTGTGCTGTTTGGATGAAGATGTAGGAAGTGTTGCTGTCAAGTGTAGTGAATTCAAAAGCTTTAAATAGATAGATGGTGGAAAAAAAAAAATGAAATATTTGATGTTGCCAAAAATGTTTCTGTCAGGTCGAGGTTTCCAACTTCTTTCTCGTGTTACAAGGATGCGTCATGTCCAGTGTGGTCGATGGCTCCTTGTGTGATTTCTCTCCTTTGTCTGTGTGGTGATGAAGAAACATGTTACAGAATAAAAGGTGTAGCTAAACGAAGGGATTGTAATGACTGAAAAAAATAAATATATCAATGTTACCTAAGACTTTTGCCTCCAAAGCATGTTCAGTGCCGTTGTGTAGTTAAAAACATTTAACATAGATGGGAGTGTAGACAGCGGTGCGTCATTGGAAGTTCCTGTGATAGAATAAGTCTATGAAGTGACGTTTTGTCTTTTCCAAAGTTCATGTGAGAAGTGTCTTGTGAATCAATAAACATTTTGTCATGTGGACCCTTTAAACCCGTCTGTAAATGTCTCTATCCTCCTCTTCTGTGCAGGGAAAGCAGCTGTTTGTGCAGAGAAGGCGGCGTAGACCAGGATTTAACTGGTAAATAAACCAGAGCGCCTAAACTTTAAGTCTTTATTTGTAACTTTTATCAAATGCATTTTAAGAGGAGAGGGCTGGGGGGGTTGACAGGCAGAGAGAGGTCGTCAGTGGCAGGGTTTATTTATATTGGCCGATAGATGGCGCGCTCCCCATGCAAAAGTGCTGCTGGCTCTTTGCATGGACTCTGCCTGTCAGTATGATAAACTACTAAAGACTAACAGCTACAGTGAGTCCCAAAGGTTGGTTTGGGGGCCTGTATGCGGTCCCTTTGAGGTTTATTTTTAGCGACAAATTAACGTGTGTGACTGCGGTTTTAATTGTTTTATCTGTTGCAGCTTTCAGGGAAAGAGTGACTTTTCCTGCACTTGATCAAGAAATTTCCTTTAAGCCGTCCTTGGGGTAAAAAAAATAATAATCAATTGTGGGATCGCACATGTGTTGGTGGGTCGATGGAATGAAAATATTTGAGAAACCACGCTGCACTGTGAAGGAGGAGATGAATGACAGCTGGGTTTTCACTACAGGGCACCAATTATGTCACCCAGCAGCCCGTATTAGCCACCGCCTGCCCTTTTTTTTTACCCCAGTCAGTTATACCTTTAATACCAGCTCTACAGCATAGTGTGAACTACCTCATCATAATGGATGGCATTTAAGATTTAAACCGCGCGTTTTGATCTTGAACTCCCCCCGTATCAGCTGATTGACGGTGCGTTTGTTGACGTTACCAGGTCATTTTCCAACTGGAAACAAGACGCTTCTTTACTTTAAGCTTTTGGGCGCCACTGCTCAAATTTTGAAAATAAAAATCAGTGCAGAGCTTTTAAAAAAATTCCAAAAGCTGCTCAAAGTACCAGATTAAACATTACTTGTAGAATGAGTTGTATATAAATTTCTACATATTGTCTCACTTTTAAAACACAGCCTCGGTCCTGTTCTTAAATGCCTCAGCCCGCTACACTGAATCATTTAATCCTATTTTCTTTACATAGCATGGGAAAAAGTAAAAGTGTGGTCAGTCAGTGCCTAAATCAGCCTTTACGCAACCATGTGCCTCCAGGTCGTGTTTGCCTCGGGGAAGTGTTGACGCTGTGTTTTAGGCTACTATAGGTCACATACTGCAGGTCCGATAAGAACTCTTGGTTGTGGGATTTGTTCGTGAAGTGCCTCAGATGGTCTCTGTACATGCAGCACGGTCATGAGTGAGGGGAAAGTCAGCTGGACGCGCAGCCGGGAAATTGATTTTTTACGCACAATTTCTTCACACTGAATTCGCAGCATTCATCCCTCCCCCCTCCAAACTGTAGCTCTTCCCCAAATGAAACATGTTCAGCTTGCGTTTTTGATTTATTTTGTATAAAAAAAAGGTACAATTTACATTACTTTTATAAAAAGTTTCAGCATAATTAAGTACAACATTACACTTTTGCAGAAGTTTCAAATTCCTGCAACTATACAAGATAAACTCCCGAAGGGAGTTCACAAGGTTTCATTCTTTCATTTTTACCTTTGTTTTTTTTCTGTTTTAAACCACGTCCAGTCCTTCATGTGCCAACAATTCTGACAAGACAAGACTAAACTTTTTTTTTGTTTTTGTTTTTTTACAGTAACTAACCAAGTTGTCTGCTCTATTCACGTTCCCACCTCCGCAAAAAAAGCGAAGACTTCAACAAGGAGAGGGACAAGAGGGGTGAAAGGGTGGGTAATAATCCTTGTGACAATAATCTCGTTTTTCCTCCCGCTGTCGGGAATATAACGCGCCTTCCATTTCCAGAAAGGACCCACAAATAAAAAAGTCTTAAGTTAAATAATAACGAAGTGTCCAAACAGAAAACACATCACATAAGATTGTCCCATAATAAGCAAAAGTCTCTTGATTTCAGCGTCAGAAGAAAAAGAAAAAAAAAATCCAGGCCTGGAGGACAGAGGCTTGGAGGGAGGGGGGAAAGTCCTGCTCCCCAGGTCCTGTGTGTGTGTGTGTGTGTGTTTTTGCGTCTTGACCAAACACCTGCAAAAGATTGAGAAAGAGAGGCGTGTTTAGAAAATGCAAACAGGGCAGAGATCCGGACAGACTGGCGCCAGGGAGGAAGCCGCAGTTTTTAACATTTAACCAAACACTCCCAATACTAAGCAAACCCTGCGCTCCAGATGTACACACAGAGAGAGAGAGAGAGAGAGAGAGGGAAAAGGGGGGAGGACGCTTACACACACACACACTTTTCGCACAACTTCAGCCTACAATCTGGGGAAGAATCAGCGTAATTGCCGCTCAGCTGGCGCCTACCCTCTTCTTGTACCAATTATGTGCAGACATCGTAGTAGCAGTAATCCAAACAGCCATTATTTTCCTGTTGCAGATGCTCTTCATTATAGACACAAGAGGGTCTAATACAACCCTGACGACTGCTACTTACATACAGTAAAGCAAGCAGCCTGGAGCGAATATCGTCCATGTTATTCCACTAAACTACAGAGCAAGAGAGCTTCCAGGTAAAACGTCTTTGGACACACTGGATGAGATTTTTTTTAAGAATAATCTGGGCCACATTTCTGCTACAGTAAAGTCTAAAAGAAGCCTGTGATATTTGTTGGATGGGAGACTGGTCAGAATTGGCTTTAGCTGGAGCAAACTGTCCGTGCCTTGTGATAACTGACGCCCAAGTGCAGCGCAATCACACGCAAAAAAAACAAAAAACAACAAAAAACATATTGGGAGCATTTCAGCAACGTGAGTCGACATTAGCAGGAGGAACAAATGGGATTGGTAAATGGTAATTCTAGCCCATTCTGCTCCAGCAGACTGAGAGACAGGCTGTAGCGGAGCCTAAAAGCCCTGGACAGAATGCAGCAGCAGACACGAGGACAGCCTACTTACCGCTTTAACGATGCAGAGTCCGGCTGTCATCTGTCATCAGCTCTGATGGCAACTCCGGGGACTGAAAACAAACAAACAAACAGACCAAATGTTTAATTTCATATATATTTTTTTTTTTTTTTTTTACGCAGCGTCCCGATCGATGTGTCTGCCATTGCAACAGTGTTATGTAGGTCGAATCTCTCCCTCATCTGATTCTGAACAAAAGAAAAAAAAAATACACACACACACACACACACACGCCGTGTTCCTTTCCAACAAGCCATTTTGTGCGAGTTACGCATAGGCTACAAAGGCGCACTGCTTATGCGCACAAATAAAAAGCCACTGAATGTGTTTCAAAACACACCAGGACTGTGGTTTTGCCAATTAGAATACGCGCACAGCTACAATGTAATTACCTGTAATGACAAGATGCTGATATCTGTGTTGAGGGTGGTCAGAGGGGTCCGGGATGGAGTCTGCCCCGGCCGCGCAGGGTGATGCAGGCTGGTTAGTGCGACACTGGAGTCCAGCGCAATCTGCAGGTCCAGGATGTAGTCGATGACATGCTGCAGGATTTCCATCTTGCTGACGTTCTTGTTCTGGGGGATGCTGGGCACCAGCTCCTTCAGCTTGGAGTAGCAGTCGTTCATGTTGTACAGCAGGCTGAGCGGGTCATCCACCGGGGTCTTGCTCCGAGAGATTCCCAAGGAGTGCTCTGATAAATTCGCGTTGTTTTTCCGGAAGGATCGCACGGGGCTTATTGCTTTCATTTTGTCAGTGTTAAGTTAAGCGAGCGGATTTGGATGTCTTGCTTCTTTTTTTAAGTCCTGTTCTTGCCAGACGACCAGCGATCAGACTGGATTACCTAGCTGTCAGTGTGGTTTATATAGGTTGTAGGCTGGGCATGCGACATGGGCGGGTCAAATGCGCTGATTGGGAGCTGCCGCGGTGCCACTTAACGCCTTTCAGCCTTCCCATTGGTTATCCTGGCTCAAATCCCGCCCCTTCTCCACCACGTTACCAGTGGCAACGCATGTTGGAGGCGGAACCCAGAGGGCGCTTCAGCAGCTCCGGTGGGCAATTTGGAAAATTAAGCTCTTACCTGTTTCTGATCAAGAAAATTAATGATTCGCATGGATGTCAGTTGACAATGGCAAGGCACGAGCACGCTCCACTACCTTTGCCTACACCTTTAAAATGTGATCCCACAGTTTTATAATGATGGCGGGTTCAGAAATGTTTAGAAATTAAAAAGGGAGCAGTCAGAATAGACATCAGTTTAATCCATGTGCCAGTGAAAGAGTTCTGATAAGTTATTCTGTTGAGGCAGAATGACAATAAAGCAGACAGCGCTCATTCTTCTGCTCTCACCAACATATTCAGTAGGTGTGTGGTTTTGGAGGTGTGGAGCAGTGATGATGGGAAACATAACAGGCGCGCCTGATGATTCTTAATTCACACCAGCCCAGACCGGTGTGGAGGCAAGTTTCTGAGTCTGAATAACAAACGGAGGGAGAACTCCTCCAGAAATACGTTTGAGTGGAAAACTGAAGCAGGAAAATAAACTACAGAGCGATAAGGTTTTGTTTTTTTAGTGCGTTTACGCAGGAGAAATGTGCACCAAAGCTTCAAGAAACAGAGGCGATATACCCAGAAATGTGCATGTCAGTAAACGGACACAGTTTATGATTGCTTCTTTTCTATTCACTCTTGTCACCAGCGGCTCACATTCACCAGTAAAGTGTATCTTAAGAGTGCGAGCCCGTGCGCCACAGCAGTGCCGATCAGAAGGTAAATAAACCATGTTCTTAACTTGACTGAATAATCTCCCACACTTCTGTTGTTTAAAACTTAGGCCCAAGTGTGTGCGTCTTTCTTTGCGTGCCTTCTTGGAGATGTGTTTTTTTTTTTCCACGCAGAGCAGCATTCCCATTCACCCCTGCAATGCTTTAAGGTCCCGTGCACCTTTGCTGTCGCTCGTCACCTGAGCGTGTTGTGTGTCAAAGTGCGTTTAGTCACGGCCTACAAATGTGGCTTTCATATCTGCGCACGTGAAGAGGTGATTAACTACAATTGACACCTTAATGTTTTCTGAATGACTCATTTGTTTGTATGAATTACACGCCTCATTCTTCAGCGGCAGGTGACGGAGGGCTGTTTGATACCGCACTAACTAATTGCCCCCGCGGGCAGTTGCAGACCGTTGTCATGTGTCCGCTTTGTGGATTTCCTCCAGATAAAACGGATCGATGTATTTTACATAGCGTGCTAAAATTTGACTCGAGTGGAGAGACTTTACATGAGAAGCGGAGAGACTGACATTTTAATGTTTGCGATTTCTTTAATTAAAATGCTGCGGTTTATCTTAAAGGAAAAGAGGAGTGAAATAAAAGAGTAAATGGACAAGTAGAGACACAGATTGGATGGCAAATGTAAAAGAAAGTCGCTTTAACTCAAACAATGTATATATATTTTTTTAAAAAATCCTGCAGAACGCCACAGTGTCATTGGTTTTACGCGCGGTTCTCTTCATGAACTCTTTCAGCTTTCCTCACGATCCTGTTTTTTTTTGTTTTTTTTTTATGCATTTCTAATATAATCTGGAACTCCTGCAGCCTGTGTCCACATCTGGTGCGATAGGATTTTTCCATTTTCTCCCCTTCGAGCTCTCGCTGCCACAGCTGTGTACATTTTCGCCCCTGACTGATGCCTGACAGACGAGGCGATGGATGGACGCAGGAGCACGTCGGTGCAGAGCCGAGCGAACCACCGGCAGGAGCAGCAGCAGCGGAATCCGCCTCACCCTGCCTCTCCTCTCCTCTGTTCCTCCTCCTCCTTCTCTCGCTCTCTCTCTCCCTCTCTCTCTCTCTCTCTCTCTCTCTTTAGCTCTGCCTTTTGGAGCAGACTCTCTGGCGCCGGCGCCGTGACGTCACCCCATTCACAGCAGCCCTCGAGCCAGCCCTCGCGGCGCCGCTGAGGCGGTTTCCATGGAAACGGGGTTTCGGGGATGTCAGTCCGAGGTGGTTCTCAGCTGATCAACCCGCGGGGCCGGACCAGGGTAGGATTAGCACCGGGAACGGGTTCGAGTCTGGCCTAGTCTCTCTTTACAAACACGGACCAGTGAAGGAATGCAGCTATTCCCAGAGTTCCTTTACTGTTAAAGACCCGGCCTGACGTACAGACACTTTCCAAAACATTAGGTACACTAGTGAAATCTAAAGCATCCTAATGTAATAATCCTGCCCTAAACCTGAAAACGCAGTTGAATCCACAACTGTCTCAGTTGTAAACTGAATGCCTTCATGAATACAGGGGTTAGTGCAGGACTGTTTTATTGGAATGCATTCATTTTCACTAGTGAACATAATGAACTGTCTATATATATTGTTTCTTATTTCTCACGAATCACATTGCACCAAGACACATTCCTTGTATGCATGAGAATTTGCAGAATCTGATTCTGAGTACTATCTAATCTGCGTCCACATTCAGAGGGAAGAACTGTAGGTGCCACTTAACTTAACACCACCTGGCTTCCAGTTTACCATTAGATACTCTGCAGAATAAGATTTTATACCTGTAAACTTATATCTTACATTATATGATGCACAGCTAGCAATAGAGCAAAGATAATTAAGTAAATATATGTAAAATTACTAAAATGATCTCCGCATGTGTCAGACACAAACGTTTAATCACTGATGAAATAATGTCATTAATAGTATTTCATGGGCATGTTTTATATGTTTGAATAGTTTTGTTTACTCTATAATCTCTTTTTAGTGACACTTTCATTGCAGGGGATTTACTCGGCTAAAACCTTTTAAGTCTGTCAAATGTTCATGAATGATTTGTACATTATGCTTTGCAGAGGAAGGTGAGTCAGTGAGCAAACAGAAAAACTTTTCCAATTCTTTTTTTAAAGTTTCCTTTGCGTCTCCAGGCCTCGGAGACATTCCTCAACCCCAGCGAACAAACACCAGCCTCCATTCTTATCCCGGCCCAACAGCCTATTAGTTTGGGTTCAGGAGATAAGGTTCGTCGTAAGACAAAAGCGGAGCTGCCAGCCCTGCAGCCCGGCGTCACACGGTCCGTGCTCCGGTCAACTTCCCGAAGATTCCCTTAAACCCGGCAGCAGATGGGAGGCTGGTTTAAAATGATTTACCCCTTCACTCCTCGTGACAAAATCATTTTAGTCATAAAAAATGTCAATGGAGAAGGAAATTAGCTTTTTGTGTGACCTATTCTGAAATTAAATCAGTAAAAGACAAAATATCTGAACGTCCTGTCACTGTAAAAACGCAGAGGACGACAGGTTCAATATTTGTTGTTCTTTATTACGCATAATTTAGCTTTAATGTACAAACCGTGTTTAAAAATAAATAAATAAATAAATAAATAAAATTGTTGTTACAATGTACACTGAATTCCGCTTCTTTTAATCCTCCGACGTGATAACGGCACCGAAAATGTCGCTCTCCTCTGTCCCTGAGTACCGAAAAGTCTCGCGCTCCTCTTCCTCGTCGTCTTCTTCGCGGAGCTGCCACGCGCCGGTCGCGTGGAGGAGTGTACACATCAAACAGTGGTGCTGGGACTCTTGTAGCAGCGTCGACCCTGTGGGGCGGGGTTTGCTCCTAAACACCCCTAAATATCAGTGATGTGGCAAGGGGTGAACTGGGATCAGCCCCCTGAAATAGCTCCACTGCCAGCAAAGTGTGGTAAACACAAATCTGGTAAAGTCTGAACAAAAATCACCCTTCATGGAAGTCAGCATGCCTGGATTATGGAAAGAATTAATTAATATACTGTGTGTGAATGCACATGTTGTGAGTATAAGGGTTTTTCCACTGCATCAAAAGTGAAAGCAGTTCTGATATTACATGTTTCTGGCACTGACTAAGCTACATCTGGTCTCTCACCGTCCACCTCCAACACCTCTTCAGTCTCTCCTGTGGTCCAGATGGGACACTCTGTGCTCTCTGAGCAACAGCCACCGAGGCCTGGCTCTGCTGTAACGTGAGAGGCTGCAGCAGGGGCGCAGGCGAGCGGGCAGGAAGCGCTGGGAGAGATGGACGGATGGGAGCGACGAGGATGGCCAGATTGGACGGTGGAGACAAAGGCGCCATGGATGCCCGAGTGCCTTCCAGGCTGGTCGTGGAGTGGCCACTCCAAACCTCCCTGGAGGCCGGCCCTCCTCTTCCACGCACTGCAACACACAGCTGGCTGCAGGAGGAGGAGGAGGAGGAGGAGGAGGTGGGCAGCTGCGCCACAGACGCATACCGTGTATTATGCTATAACCTCTATCTACAAAAACCTAAACAGTTTAAGCAATCTGATGCTGTTCAAAGTCCGCTTATACTCCGTTAGAGTTGAACTGCTCAGATCCTTTGGACAGCGTGACAACCACCAACCAGTTGGCAGTGTGGAAAAGTTGGCTACAGTTTAACTTTTGGGCAATATTGCCCGTTGGCACACAATCACACGTTAACGTTGCTGTGTCGCCCACCTATCACTGCGGCACAGCTGTCACTGCATCTAGCAGTCTGTACCCCCGTAATCAGATATGTGCATATCTCCACTTTCACACAGGGAGTATGACAGTGTGGTTTCTAGTTGAACATACTGTTGGAAGACGATTGTGGAAATCAGATTTCTTTTAATGCAGCAGGGAGAAGAGGGGTCTGTGGGTAAATTAGGAGTTGGCATGTCTTATCTGTCGCAGAGTTGTGTTTCACAGCATTATCTTTAACATTTGGCGTTACTGACCATCGAGTCGGTTACTGTTGTAATGTGACAGGTGCAGTGACAAAGTGTCATTGCACAAGGCCTGCGCTTGTCACAACAGACGCTTCAGTGAGTGAACTGATGAAGTTGGGGTTGTTTCAATCCCAGGGTGCAGTTTGTCAGGTTCCTCTATTCCAAGGGGAATTGAGACTGTGCATGTGAGACCTGAAACTAGGTTCTGATACCACCCAGGCCCCAGACTTCTTGGATTCTGTGGTAACACGGTTGTGTGGGAGCGCCTTGAGGACAGTGCATGTCAAACGGTCACTTGTGCGCTGCATTTCGTTTCAGGGAACTTAACCCCTGCATGTGCCGGCCATCATGCCTCCGCTATGTTTAACTATGTAATCCATTGGTAGTATGTTGCAATACATTCCTCACACTGGAAATAGTTGTTGACAAAACAATCGGACAAGGCCAGTTGCCATGTATAGTCACTGTCAACCTCAGCTTTTAGTCCAATATGAACAGGAAGCTCACAAGCAGTTAAGAAAAATAGAAATTTGACATGCACAGAAGTAATCGCTCTTTAATCTCCTCCCACAAACAATGTTTTTACAATCAGAGCTTCAGAGCTGCACTGTAACCAGGCCTGTCAGTCTGCACGCCTGTCAGTTCACATTGAAGCAGTGTGCACAGTAGTGTAGTTAATGTGAGTGTACTGTAGTGTGCACATGGACAGTGTTGTCTTTTTCTGGTCTTTCTGGTCTACGAAACACTGAAGTAAACATGAACGAAAAGGATTGTGTTCACGTGAGCTGCAGCCGTTAGCATTTTTGGCTAACCACCTTTTTCACTTGGAGTACACTAACTCCTGATTGTTTCTATTTTTTTTTTTTTTTAAATATACCAAATCAATTAAGGGTTTAGATATCATGCAATATTTAAAAAAGACATAATTTCAACACTTATATTTTTGATTTACAAATGTAAAAATTAGAGCCTGCAAGTCAAATAGTTGGTTTCGGGATGTGCTGTATGTCTGTGACCCCCTACTTAAAAAAAAAAAAAAGATAACATTTAAACAAAATTGATGATGTCATTTTATTTTATATAGTGTAAACATTTAGGCCATTTCATTCATATTTTTATATTGCATGACTGTTTTGTTCAGACATAGCAGGGACGTGAGAAGACGATATTTTGGACTGAGTTCTCCCTTCAGCAGAACTCTTGCTTCCTTCAGCTGTATCTCTTTGTTGCAGCAGAGGCCACTTCCTTCTAACCACAGTCATCTCGCTCTTACTCAATCTTCGTCTATTTATACAGCGCAGAGGGAAGAGAGAGTTAATGTAGGAAACACACTTGTTTCTGTGAAAACAGGTCACTTCTGGCTGATTCATTGCACCGTCTTATGCCATCCCTGACCACCCGCACTCCTGTTATTTCTTCTGAGGTAAATTATGTGCCTGGTGTTTGGGGAAAGCCTGCACCACCAGACCATGGGCTGCTCATGTATTTAGGTCTAATGTAAGTGGTGGAACTGTGTTATCAAAACTCTATGAGAGATCGTTTAATCAATTTAATGACAGAAAAAAACAGTATGTAACACTGTGCCATTTAAAGAACATCCTAACGAAATGATTATACTGATCAAAATAAATGTGATAATGCCACTTGCGAACCCAACTTTTTAATTATTGATTCTATAAAAGTCATATTGCATCAATACTGAAATGGCAAAACAACAGAGACACAATTAAAGCTATTGTGACATTAACAACATTGCTGCCAAGATTCTCTCCACCGTCTTTTAAGCGTTACTTACTGTTTACAGAGTGAAGTGTGAAACATGTAGAGCATCAAGCAAGTCCAGATTCTCACATGTCAGTCATGTTGCTGCTATGGTGGCAGTTGCAGGTGTGCGGCACTTGAGTCCAAGACAAACCTACTTTACTCTACATAACTTACTGTATAGTATCATAATGTAATGTATGATATCGTATAGCAGCGCATCCTTTCGTATCGTATCATATTGTGTCTTAATATAATGTATCGTATCCTTTCATATCCGAATATAGTGTAATGTATTGTATTGTATCTTAATAAAGTGTATTGTGTCGTATTGCATCATAACGTATCTTAATATAATGTATTGTATCAAATCTTTATGTATAGTATTGTAATATACATTACAATTACCGCATTGCATCACATGACATCACATCATAATATAGTGTATCTTATGATATCTTAATATATTGTATCATATTGTATCTTAATAGAGTTTATCGTATCGTATCGTAATATCGTGTATCGTATTGTTTCTTAATAAAGCTATGATATAATACTACAATACAATGTATTGTATCACATTGTATTGCATCGTATCTCATCATATCTTAATATAGTATATCGTATCGTACGTATTGTATCGTATCGTATCGTACGTATTGTATCGTATCGTAGTTGACTGAGGTCAAAAGTTCTCCCAAGAGGTCCCTTCAAACACCAAAAAGATGTATTTTTACATTATATAGACTTTTCATAGTAAACAGTTTTTTATTTTGTTCACTAAAAAATAAGGTGTTAAGGTCTTTGATCTAAATAATTTTTCAGAAGCCTTTACATGTTGATTGTTTTACTGTGTAAATGATCAGTCGTTTTAGCAACTTTCAGCTCATTGTTTTGGTTTTGCAGCTACTAACAGAGAAACACAGTGGTGTATTTAGATACTAAAGATTTGGATATTCCCATGAGGCATGAATATTACATTTGGTTTTACACTCTTATGAGATAGGGTTTTAAATAGGAATGTACTGAATAAGCTTGCAGGACATAAGGTTCACATTGCAAAGGGCCTATGCCCCTCTGTGTCAGTGGGCTGCTGAAGGTGTCTTGTCATCCCTCACATGCAGATTTGCTGCTGTAAGCACACCGAAGTGGTCAGGTGGATCATTGAGAGCCAGTGCTTTTAACTGATCACAACAACAAAGGTTCTCACGGCCCTAATCCTCTTTGGCTCTTATCTCTCACCCCTCCTCACCCGTCACCCATCTCATCGGCTCACGTAGGATCAGACCTACGAGCACAGACTTTCTCATGCCTTTCTCTCTTGCCGTGCTCTTAATATCCCTATTACTTTCTCCTTCTCTTCCCTCTTAGATTATCTGTCTCGCGCCGTCGACGTTCTCTCTCTCTCTCTGCCTTTTTTTTTTATTTCGCCTCTTTTCTTTTCTTGCCGCTTCTGCCATTTTATCTGTTCTTTCCCACCGAGGGCATCTGGGTCTTAAAGGACCCTCTTTACCCTTTGACTAACAAAAGCTGAGTCACTTTTGAAATGAAGAGCAGGGTCTTTGAATGACACTTGCTAAGCCCCATTTGAAGAGAAGCTTCAGTCTCTTATCAACAATGGCTTCAGCCCTGTGTGTGGACTATGATCAAGCATACGGCAGTTCATTCAGGACGGTGGGAAACCAAGCAGCAAGCAGGAGAGAGAAAGCAACTGAATAACAACTTTCTTCATCTGTGGCATCTTTACATCTTCGTGATGTAATTATATTAAATCCCCCAAAACCTGCTGTGTTTCATCCTGCCACCAGTTTTAACTTCCTCTCTATGACAAGCTCCACTACAGTTAGTCCCAGACAACAGGTTAATGTGGCCATTTACTTTGATATCAGCAGAATGAATCAAGCTTTAAAGGCTATTAGTGTTATTAAAAATCCCCCAGAGGGAGCAGGTTTGGCTTGTGTACTTCCAGGGTTTGTGTATGCGTTGCAGTTAGGTTTAGATTATTGGGACTTATTGGAGTAACAAGCTAATGGAATTAAGGTGCTGGATTTCATGCACCGTTGCCAAGATTCAGCATTAAAGGGATGTGTGCTGAATAAATAGTGCTTTAAGTAGATGAGATTCCGACACGGGAGAGATTCGCTTGTCAGAGCAGCATTGTTTGCTTGGCTCCGGAGCCAGTGAAACTGTCAAGTGTGCTGCTGGCCACGGATAGACGGATGGATGGAAGATTCAGGGAGCGGGTTTCTCTCCTCAAAGTGCATTTTTAGAAGCTGAAGTTGACAAACTCTTCAAGCGCCGAAAGCGAAGAAACTTTCCTCCCCGCGTCTACTGTAGTTTTCAGAGTGGAGACGCGTGAGTGAAGCGCTTCTGAAAAGAACCGCTGGAAGCACACCTAAAGACACCAACACTCTCCACAAAAAAAGCGCGGGTGTCTGTGCGGATCTATATTTGCCAGCTAATTACGTACATGAAAAGCAGAATCAAAATGAAATCCAAATATTTACCGAAATAAACTCGTGTTTTGTTTCATTTTCTCGTCAGCCGTGCCAGAACAGAGTCCTCTCCATTACAGATAATTCATCTGATGTTTGTGTTTGTTGGTGGATTAGCTGGGAGGCGTTGCTGTTGGCCCAGGCTGTAAAACGCTCTCATCTGTATTTTAATGGACTAAGAAGCAGTGGGAGGATGTGGCTCCGTGCCACAATTTCACAGTGAAAGAGAGGATCGTATGTAGCAGGTAATCTATTTGTGAGAGTGTTTTATCCGTATAAATGGAATTAGCGGATGGTTTGACGACACATTTAAAATGGCAACGCTGAGTGTGTGCGCGCGCGTGCCCGCCCTCCGTGCTCGAGGAGCCATTTTTGATCGACCCTAATTGGGATTTCTATGAAAAAATAAATGTTTTAACGGTGCCGAGGATGTGAGATGAAATAAAAAAAAACATAAATGAATGTATGAAATCAGAGTGCGCGCAGACTGAAGTGGATTCACAAAACATACACGGCATGAAATCACAGCTGAAAGAGACACAGCTGCATGCAGACGTATGTATGAAGTGCATCGCCACGAGCTACTGTACGTGTAAGAGGATGAGAGGATGTATCTGATTCAGATGTTCGGCTGTGCCTGCCAGCTTAAGGTGCAGTGGTCGGCCACCGGAACCTGTAGATTTAGCTTTACGTGCCACATTTCGCAGCAAAAAGTTGCAACGACGGCACACACATTCCTGCACACACCTGTGAGTACGCACACAGAGCCTGCAGATGGTGGGGTCTCTCAGACCCGGCTCTTTGTAGCCCTCTCACAGTATGAGCAGAGGAGTAAAAGGCTCGTCTTCTATCAGGCTCTGAACGCAGCGGTGTTGACATTGGGATGGCACCTAATTAGGTTAGGCCCAGCACAGCATGCATGGTTAACTAGGCTGGCCTAGGCCTCGGGCGCCGCAGATCCCAAGGTGACTGCCACACTACGGCAGGAACGATACCTCTGACTACTAATGTACTTTTTAACGTTATCCGTCTTCTAAAAATATAACAGCGACAGATGCACGCAGCCACGGTTATTTTTCACATCGCTCTAAAATTACTCCGGTTGCAGAGGTGGGAATTAAGCAAAAGTTTAGTGCATCGGAGTTACAGTTACCCTTTAAAAATAAAAGCTCATGCTCAGACGGGATAAGTGAATTTAAGTGACTCGTCTTTAAGTAGGACTGCAAAATACTTCCTCCCCTATCAGCTGAAGATAACAACGCGGAAATCGCTGACAACTTGAAAGTGGTCAGAAGATCCGACAGGTTGTAAACGAGCCAACAGATTTGCCAGGTTAGCTGCCACTTCATGAGACAATAAAACTGAGATAAGGATCCGTTATTGCACAAGAGAGCTGTGAATGAATCAGAGAAAAGAGTGGGTCGAAGTCGGATCCGGAAGTTGGCGTGTGGATGTTTACAGCAGTCATAATTTTACGGTTCACCTTTGGGCTCTGCTTTTCTCTTCTTCTTCCGCTGCGATTCGATAGACAGCTTATCGGGGATGGCATTAGGTGTACGGTTTCCTATTCGTCCGCTGTCTAAAGACCAAGTGGGACAGAGGGAGCCTGATAGAAGCTCTGTTTGGGTTAGTTTCACAGTCCTTTTGCTTCCCCCAAGGGACTGCACTTTGTAGCATCATTAACAGCCTCCTTGTGTGGAATCCCCTTCTCTGATTCTGTTTCCGCTTCGTCGCCTTCAATGCCCCGTTGAAATGAAATGGTCAAGCTGGAAAGGGGATGTGAGCTGAGAAAAAGAGGATGCTGTCCCTGGGAGTATCCAGTCTCCCCGCTGACATGTGACGCAGATGACTAAAAGATTTTGACTCATTTGCTATTTTGATATTTCAGTGCAATGAAATGTGCCGGTGTCAGTGCCGGCGGGGAGGGAGGGGGGATGGATGGAGACGTAAGTAGTGAAACTGGCAAGAGAACATCTAGGCCACTTGAGGTCACATTAGCTCTTCACAGGTGTGAGATCATTCGAGTCTCCGAGAGTGGGTACGGGGAGGAGAGGAGAGTCTGGGCGGCTTAGAAAGAAAGGCAGAAGGAGAGTAGTGCAGAAAGAGGGAGAGTAATAGGAAGAGAACAGGAGGGAAGGAGGAGGAGGGGGTGTCCGGTCATGCTCAAGCCCAGCGCCTTTGAAAGAGAAGAGGGGAAAGACACAGGGAGAAAGAGGGGAAAAAAAGAAAGGAGAGCGCTTTGCAAGCCACCCAGGCTTCATTACCATGTCAATCTGAAGAGAGAGAGATAGAGAGGGAGAAACAGGCCGGCCAGGGCCCAGCAGTGGGGCCGGATCCATATGGTGCTGCCGGCTCTGGAATGAATAGTGAATGGAGCGGCTGGGCGCTGGGCTGCTGGAATCTGCCTCCAAGCCTTTGTGAACAGGATGACCAAAGACAAGAGGGAGCTCTGCAGATGGCCCGGGCTATAAATAGGTAGCTAGTCTATCTCAGTGCTGTCACTCTTCTTGTCTATCTGCCTCTCAGCTTCCCCCTCGCCCCCACCCCGCGTGCTGCCAGGCCCCCGGACACCGCTAAACTCCGGGAAATAAAGGCCCACGCTTGCGCCACGAGATCGCCCACCGGCCCGGGTATCTAAGCCACCTCCGGGACCGCCGAACACGCATCGCTCAGATAGGTTACAGATGCAGGAGAGGTGTGGGGAAGCGAGCTTTGCCGACGGGAAAAAAAGAAGTGCGAAAGAAAGAGAGAGAGAGAGAGAGCGTCGCTAAGTTGCTCGAACACAAGCTGAGGAAGGGAAGAGAGATTGAGCAGTTGTGTTTTGAGTCCAAACTTCTCGCAGATGGACTTTAAAGTGAGTGATAAATCCATGTCCAGATTGAGGGTCCTTTTGTCATTAAACTAAGCCTTAGCACTGCTGTCCATCTGGCTTTGTGTATGTGCATATTTGTGTGTGTGTGTGTGTGTGTGTGTGCGTAGACACTGGACATGATCCGGTAGTGGGAAGAGCACTACAAGCCTTCCTTTTAAAGTGTTGCTGACTGTAGCACACTATAAGCTAGCCTTCTGCTCTTACGTCTCATGCATTCTCTCTCTCTCTCTCACGCACACACACACACACACACACACTTTCTACCCCCCAGTTCTTGTAAACACACCTCTAAGCCAGCATGTGCTTCGTCTGTAACAGCCCCAGACTCCGAGGTGCCTGATCTGTGAGCTAACACCAAGGATAATTGCTAGGAGTGATGGAGCTCAGAACCAGACCTGTGGAGACAGAGCGAGGGATGACGTGTGTGTGTGTGCGTGTAAGAAGTAGCCCACTAGTAAACAGAGTCGAGCAAGTGGCCTGGATGACTTACGTCTGGACCACACAGAGGAAAAGGCATCCGTCAGGCTGGTGTTGCATAAAAGCTGTGGCGTCAAGGCTGGGTGGCACCGACAGAGAGAGAGAGAGAGAGAGAGAGAGAGGGGAGACAGCCGGGCAGACAGACAGACAGACAGACAGACAGAGAGACAGACAGACAGACAGACACAAAGACAGACAGACAGACAAAAAGAGACAGAAAGAGCTCTTTCCAAATTTGCCAGGTTTGTACCATCCAATGGGCGGTGGTGTTCCAAGTTTTATTGTTTTGTCCAGTTGGAGTTGCACACCAGCTGCTGGCTCTCTCTCTCTCTCTCTCTCTCTCTCTATATATATATATATATATGTGTGTGTGTGTGTGTGTGTGTGTGTGTAATGACTGTGCGCTCTAACCACCCTCCTGACATGTAATGGCTCTCTCGCGGTGAAAGCAGCCAGGTGCTCACCGCAGGCGACATCACCGGGTCAGCCGATGATGATGGCGACCGACGCACCGGCCGGCTCGTCTTGATGACATCACCGCCCCGTTTCTCAACCCCCCACCCACCCCTTCCCGGCCGACTTCTTTTTAAGGCCGAGCGAGCAGCTTGTGTGTGTGTGTTTGTGTGTGCGTGTGCGTGCGACGTCTCAGAAATGTCTTAATTAAGCCACTGAAGCCAGAACTGAGGACATTAAAATCGGATTTTTCTCCGATTGAAAGTGATCTTCCCGAAAATCTAATTAGCCGTCGAATCGGTTCAAGATTTTCCCGAGGTCATTTGGTATCTCGAAATTATTCCCGCTCTTTCTGAAGGGAAAAACCATCACCTCCCACTAACAGTATTCCTTTGCCTCTAAATTAAACATTTAGAGACTGAACAATAAATATTTTAAGACCGAATATAAGAATAAATGTCTTGTTAAACCCCTTAAAAGGGCCTCCCAGTAGAGACCCTCCATCTGTTTAGACTCCACCTTACATCTGTATCTTTATTTTACTTTGCTGGTACAAAACAGACGGATTAACTTGACCTATCCGGCCAAACAGTCAGATACGCTGATTGTGTTTCTTGTTTAGGTGCGTGGCAACAGTCAGTATCCATCACAGTGGCGTCGTGTTGTGTCACAGCAGCCCAGAGCTTGTTAAGTGTCTGCCGCTAACGCTGCGGCGTCCGTCTCTGAGAATGCGCCGTTATCTCTGCAGACGGACCAAAATATCTGCGCCGTGGCGCCGTGACATCACGAAACGCTGTCTTCGGGTGGAGCGTGCTCTCGTGTAATTGCAATATGCTCTGTCATTAGAAGGGCGCAGTGTCATTATATTATATGAGTTATTGTAAAGATTAAAAACAAATTGTCACGTTCTTGTCCTGCTTTGACCTCGTTTTGGTGTTTTCCAGCTCGGAAAATGTTCCGCCTCCAGCTGGGTCGAGTGGGATTCAGCTCACCTAAGTGCGGCTCAGGCTTTAGGGTGGTGAGGGACTTAGTATGTTTAGTCCAAAGCAAACAGGAGACCACTATAGACAGAGAGAGATGAAGGAGATAGAGGGAGCAGCAAGAAGCAGGACAGATGGGGCAGGGATCAAGGCCCCGTGTCCTTCTGTCCCCTCTGCCACTCTCTTTGACTCATCTTCTCTTTCTGGTTCAGGTCTTTTAGCCATTATGTGTGACCAGATGACAACGGGCCCGTAAGCCTCTCACATTATGACCACAGATGTCTTCTTACCACTTCTCTTAAACTGTTATTATATCATTCTTTCCATGATATTATGATATTGTTTTTTTCCACCCTACTTGGGCCATAAAGGATTTCACCCAGCGGAGCTTAATCTGGCAACCTGCCTTTCCCATGACCCCCCCCATCCTCCCCTCCTCCCCTCCTTCCACCACCGCCACCGCCGCCGCCGACACATGCACATAGAAAGCAGCCGAAAGATGACAGACAGTGAGACAGAAGTTGTTTTTGTCTTTTCCTTTTTCTCCCTCGCTTCCGCATATGGTCATCCGTTCTGCCTGTCTATCTGTCTGTCTGTCATTACAGTAAATCAGAGGGCTCTTCGGCTTTATCCGAGCGTCCTTCTGGCTGGGACGGCTGCAGCAGATGTTGGAGCCTGGGACAAAATGGATTTCCCCCCGCCGAGAGCAGCTTTTCTTGCCCTCCTTAATGGAGGCTCCTTGAAATGCTAATGCCGCACCATTAGTGTAGTGGTGGTCTAGCATAGTGATGGTGGGAAAAAAAGGGAAGACGGCGATCCTGAGTGAAAAACCTTTGTCACTGAACAACCCCTGGAAAATATGCTCTGCTGATCCAGACAGAAAAGCGTCTCGTAGAGGTTTGAGAAAGCAGCAGAGGGAGATGTTTGTCTCACCACGCACAGCACAGCGAGGCCATGTGATGGCATCTCAGCCACCGGGCCTCCTCCTCCTCCTCCTCCTCCTCCTCCTCCTCCTCCTTCTCCTCCAAATTCATCTTGAAGGAGGGATAACGACAATCAAGCGCGTAAAATAACCAATTTCTGCTTTGCGCCGAGTGTTTAACGGATCAGGCGGCCGTCCTGAAATTAGGAGGCTTAACTCCTTGAGAACATTTGACGATCAGCCGCTGCTCGCTGTTATCGGAGGAATCAAACGGAAGAAGAAAAAAAGCAAAGCTGCTTTGCCGAGCGGCGGGTGCCACATGTTTTCCCCTCCCGCGCACCCACTTCAGGCAGGGAGAAGGAACGATTTATTTATTTTTTCCACGAGCTGCGCGGCTTAATAAGACGTGAAAAGGTTTGCAGGTATGAGCGAGGTAAATATTGACGAAGCAGCTCTGATCGGAGTATCAAGCTAGCTTCACTTTGAGAAATGGAGCTTAAAGCTATACAATGACTCGTGTGTAGCATCTAAGACTAGAGGAGGCTTTTTGCTCTTTTGCTATTTCTTGCTTAACCCCCCCCTCCCTTCCTGACTCACACACACACACACACACGCTCACAGATTTATCGCCCTGGACACTCTTGTCCCTGTCAGCAGCTGGCGGGCTGAGTCTTGTTTGAGCTTGTGTGTGTATGAATGCTTGTGCACAAACTCGTGTGTGTGTGTGTGTGTGTGTGTGCAGAGCCCAAGTAAAGCCTGCTGCTCTGCTCTGCTGTGCTGGCCAGGCCATGTGGCCACTTTAAAGCTCCTTTCTGAGAGGCCTGTGAAGTTGTTAAGGAGCTCCACTACACTGGCAGTTGGCTCTGGGAATCCCTCTGCCAGCTGTAGCCTGCACACACCCCTCCCCGCTTTACTTCCCTCTCTCTCATGTTCTCCCTCTCATGCGTGCTCTCGGCCCCTTCTTCTGCGCCCGCTCAGTCCGTCTCAGTCCACCCTTCCCCGACTGCACTCGCCCGACGCCCACTCGCCGCCTCTCCCTGCTCGTTGCCCGTGTTCCCGATGTCCCTCTCCCCGCTTTTCCCTCTGTTCCTCGTTCTGACCGCGGTTATCTGCATAATCTATGTAGTGAAACATCATTGCGGACCTTCTGTCTCTTCTGGCACCGGTCCGCCTGCACATGTTTCCTCCTGTATACCTGCTCAGATCGCTGGAAGTGCACTTTGGCAACTGACGGGGAGCCACGTGCGGCAGCGATGGCCATTTAGAAAGGGAAAAAAAAAAAAAAAGGATCTGAAAAGGTTTTTAGAGAAAAGCTACAGCTTGTGGTACTAATTCAGCAAATAATAAAGCTTAATGGATATTTGCCGTCCATAATCAGACCGTAGATTTACACTCAGTGCGTCCCTCACTTTCTAAACCTTCTTTCACCGGCTCACACACACACACATACACACACAAGTGTACCGGAAGGTTGCATCCCTCTCTGAATTTGGCTGACCTTTCATCGAGAGCAGAGAGCAGGTGCACCTGTGTCCTGTTCCCTGGCTCATACTCCCAAGGTCTGCAGTGCACATCTGCTTGAGTGCACTTGCTTGTACACACAAGGAGGACATTTGCTTGTATTGTCATCAACTCCATTTGCGGTGGAAGTCCCTGGCTGCAGGGTTATGGGTGAATTGTTGGAGAAGGCTAACGTCCCTGATATCTATTCGCTGATCTGCTGATGTTCACAGAGGGTACTTGTAAGCTATTTTTCTTTTCTTTTCTTTTTTCTTCTGTTTTTTTGCAACACAGCCGCTTGTATCCGACAGGAATTACACGTGCTTTGGTTCAAGGTATGGAGTTCACGTTTAAGGATTTCCTGATTGTCATAAAATCACGTGATATTAGCACATTCATTATCAACTTTAAAGAACTTTATATAACAGAATAGATATGTAGTAAAGAAAAACTTAATACGCAACTTGTTCAGATAAAACTATTTCATTTCTATCTAAACCGGACTGCCGTGCCCCTCTAATGATCAGCTGATAGTTGCAACTCCTGCTGACTTTCCTCTCCTTTCCTCTCCTCTCCTCTCCTCTCCTCTCCTCTCCTCTCCTCTCCTCTCCTCTCCTCTCCTCCTCCCATCCTTTCCTTCCTCCAGAGACGGCCGTGCAAGCTGGCGTCCTTTCACTCCACAGATGTCTCTGTTCCTATAGGGCTCTCGCTGCGAGGAGATGTGTTGGCAATCCTGTGAAACACACCTAACACACGCGCCTGGCTACACACACACACACAGCATTCACAGATGCTCACGATCGCACACACATACACTTGCAGAAACACCCAAACACACGGTGTGATACTGCTGTTGTCGCCGCTGGAGTCAATGTCTGTGAAGACTCTCTCATCTTCACTCTCTTGTTCCTTCCCTTTCCTGTGTGTTTGCCGTTCGAAAGAGAAGTGAAGAGAAGAAGCGCAACTTGTGTGCGCGCGCGCGTCGCCCGCGTGTGTGTATACGCACAACACATCCTGCGTGACAACCTGGCGTAGCCTAGATCCGCCAGAGTTCTCAAGTTGGGTGTGAGAAGGTTGTCACCACATACCTGAATCTGGCAGGATTCACACCTGTTAAGAGCTTGAGTGTGTCATGTATGTTTGTCAATGAGCCTCTCGCTGCATTCATTGCGGATCCTGAAAGCGCTTAGCCGAGATGTTTCGTGCAAAGAAACTTCCAATGAGCGGCCAGGTGAGGCTCCGCTCCTCGGAGGAACTTCTCTTCCGACTAGCGAGGACAATAGATGCAGCAAAAGTGAGTTTGTGCAGTTTGCATGTTTCGTCTGCGTCATCTGCGTCCGTGATGCCTGTTTAGGCTAGCGTGTTGGTGTGTTTTTCTGTTTTCAGCAGTCGTGCTCTGATATGTTCTCTTGTTGGCTGTTCTGTTGTGTGTCACTCTGAGTGTGTGTGACTGTGTGCGTGTGTGTGTGTCCACAGCATGGCAGTCCATCTGTCTCCAGGAGAGCAGCTTCCTGTTCTCTCCCTCTCATCTCTGCCACTGCAGGAACACACAACCTGGTCTGACATCCGCTCGCGCACACACGTACACGAGAGCGCGCGCGCAGACACACATGCATGTATACCTTCTGTCTGTCTATCTGTCTGCCTGTTTGCTGACACACATTTGTCTGTCTGTCTTTCCGCACACATCCCCATAAAGCCCATCAAAGCCAGTCATCTGCCTTCCTTCTGTCTCTCTGTCTGCCTGCGTGTCTGCCCATCTATTTGTCTGTCATCCAAACGGTCACAAATGATGGGGCGGGGTATGGGGAGAGAGGGTGAGGGGGGTTCGCGCGCGCCATTTGGCTTCCCCAGCTGAAGCTCAATAGAGTGCTAAATGGCAGGGACACAAAATGGCTGCAACAAAAGTAGCTGCTGCAAAATGGCGACAGACTGGGGTGGAGGGAGGGTGCGCGAGGTTGAGTCAAAGGTTTCAGGATCTCTCCGGGCCTCTCTAGGTTGGGATCGTTGCGAAGCTCAAGGAGGAGCCGCGTTGACTTCCTACACGAGACGGTGTCATCGATCGAGCTCAGCGCCGGCCCGAGTGGTTTGCAGCGATTGTTCCACAGATCCCCTGTTTGCTGGAGAACAGCGGTGCCTGGGGTGTGCGCAAGCGGAGCATGTGTACGTGTGTGCGTGGGTGTGTGTGTGTGTGTGTGTGCGTGTCCGAGGGGGACATTGATTTGAGCTATTTCTTCTTTGCCACATGACAGATGCAGCCTGTTCACAGTAGAAACGTCAATGCCCACACCTGCTTGGGTGGTGAATGTGAGGCATCACTGACGATTGCCTCTGTGGAGCCAGGCTGGGAGACTGACAAAGTAGGAGGAAGGACTTTGTTAGGACGGAGATGTCTGCTAGAATATAAATGATCAGACCATCAGCGCTGCACTAAAGATGAAAACCTGTTAAATCAACAGTGTACCCCCCCCGAATATGCCAGTAGACACTGACCTACAGGCGGCATATGACTTCCAACACAGAGCTGTTTATCAGGGCAGTGCATGGGTGAAAATCTCCGTAAGATTCTCCTTTACAGTTGGCGAAAATTACCGTACACCACATGTTGTGTCTGCGTTTCCATTCACTACTATCAGTTTCCAGCTCCGCACCATCACGGGGCAATCTGTTGACTGTTGATTTAAAGGAAAGATAGCCCTATATTATATTATCCCCGCACATATGTGTTGGCCGAGCAGTTTGCAAATTGAAAATACAGAACGAGATAGAAAATCGTGACAAGGAGTTTTCTGGCACATAAAACAGTTTTAAATGAGGAGGAGAAAAAAAAAAAAAGAAAAAATATAGAGAGCCAGCCCTAAGCGTTGGGGCGTGTTTGACGCAGGTAGGATTATAGGCCCTAATAAGTTATAAATGATAGTAATGGCCATCTGTTCGCCTATAGGGAGCTCCTAGCCAGCTCTGATTTGGCACGCCGAGCCGCGGCACGACAGACACTCCTTTGAGCATTGGGCGTTTAGAACGCAGCCACCTCGTGCCTGGGCATTTGCTAAATTCAGACGTGACACTCTGACAGCAGATGCTCAAAGCTAGACTTCAAGACGAGGATAAGTAGAGATTTTTCCCTGCTCACCAGCAGCATTATGAACACTGTACTCGCGGAACTGTCAAATGTGCCTCCGATTAATACCAACCAATTAGGAGTGATGGCTGCGGCGCGGGGACGTGAAAAAAAAAATCCACACACCGCAGGAAATACATGGTTGTCAATAAAATACGGGGCTTTAAGCAGCACAAAACACCTGAATGTTACACTGCTTGGGCAGTAATTGAGTGACTGTGGACAGCTTTGTCCCTGGTAACCGTGGCCTCTCCATCTGTGTGTGTGTTTGTGCGTCAGGGCTCTGGTCTTAGCCCCGTGGCAGGTGTCTCATCCCAGTGCAGTGTTTGCAGTCTGGCCCTTCTAAGCGCTGTAGCCTGTCTGAGGCAGATTACACACACACAGGAGCAGATGGGTGCAGACCTCAGCACCCACAAATACACAAAACAAGGCCAGGCCAGCTGAATGTACTGGATCTATACATACATACATGTGTGTGTTTACTGTTTGCAGATATGTGACATTATGCATACACAACACATGTCCCGTTCTTTCATTTGTGCCTCCACGCACCATATCTGCATTGTGTGTGTCGGAGTTGCACTGTATGTATTATTGTGTGGTTCTTGCCCGAGCGTAGCTAAAGACATTAGAGGGTAAACATTCTAATCCTGCTGCCCAGAGATGAGAAGAGTTACTGCTCCGTTCTTCCTCTATCTTCCACCTACGTCAGTCCCGTATCAAGGCTAGTTTAACTGGCATGGCTGGCTAAGATATTTCTCTCGCCTTTCCCAGGTTCCCTCATATCAAAGCAGGAATTACCGCTGTAGCATTGGTGGCTAAGATGCCACACTAATGCGCCGTGACTTCTCCCTTATCAGACCTTGTGGGGCCGGGATAAAATGCTACGCCACGCAAGAAAGTACCCAAGGCTAGAACTGCACCAAAGCCTGCTGACAGAAGAACATGGGAAGAAATGCCCTTGTAAATCCAGTAGTCTCATTTTGATAATGTCACTATGGATGAAAATAAAGAGAAAGAAAGAAACTGGGCATGCATAGGCCTTTCATGGTCAAAGAGTTAACTGAAGATCATTTTTTTTTACCATTCTGTTCACAATATGTTATTGTTAATGTTTGCAGTATACAGCACCCTTCAGATTATTATTATTTTTTTACATTTCTGCCTAAATATGACTCAAAACATTGTCACATTGTCACACAAGTGATTAAAGTAGACAAAAAGAACCCAGTCAAACAAATTAAACAGAAATATTATACTTATGTTTTTGGTTATTCAGGAAAATGAGCCAATATTACATATCTGAGAGGTGCAAACATAGCTTTCTTTTCTGTCAAGTCAGTACCATAGGACTCAGGTGTCGTCCAGTGCTCTGTTTTCTTTTAAACATTAGGGGTTCGTCACAGTCTGATCTTCACACCCCAAGTTTGTTTGTAGATGTGTGTGATGCTACGGACAAATGAGCTTTCTGAGGTGCTCAAGAAAAAAGTTGCTGTTGCTCATCAGACTGGAAAAGGTAACAAAACCATTTGGAATCCACAAATTCACAGTCAGACAAATTGTGAAGAAATGGAGAGAGATAGATTAACGACGACAAAGATCCCTCCAAAAGGCTAAAATTCCTTCGCAGTTACCGGACACGTTTAGCTATGGCCGCACAGGATATGTACAAATGATATGAAATGGTTTCACTGATGTTTTCATTTTTATACAGAATGTAGAGATTTCTGAGAGGAGAAAAAAACTTTAAAGGAGCACTGCACATGTTTTTGGCTAGCAATGTCACCTAGAGCCAATACAGCATGACTCGTTTCCCAAAGACACCAGTTTCACTCTCCAGACTACTCAGTGGCAAAACCTGCTCTAAACCCAAACTTTCCCCACGTTCCCCCTGCATACAAATTGCTTTTGTGAGTTGACCCTTAAAGCAGCTTCAGCTGAGACATACACTATATTACCAAAAGTATTCGCTCACCCATTCAAATGATCAGAATCAGGTGTTCTAATCACTTGGCCTGGCCCCAGGTGTATAAATTCAAGCACTCAGGCATGCAGACTGTGAAACAAGACATTTGTGAAAGAATGGGCCGCTCTCAGGAGCTCAGTGAATTCCAGCGTGGAACTGTCATAGGATGCCACTTGTGCAACAAATCCAGTCGTGACATTTCCTCGCTCCTAAATATTCCACAGTCAACTGTCAGCTCTATTATAACAAAATGGAAGCGTTTGGGAACAACAGCAACTCAGCCACGAAGTGGTAGGCCACGTAAAGTGACGGAGAGGGGTCAGCGGATGCTGAAGCGCATAGTGCAAAGAGGTCGCCGACTTTCTGCACAGTCAATTGCTACAGAGCTACAAACTTCATGTGACCTTCAGATTAGCCCAAGTACAGTACGCAGAGAGCTTCATGGAATGGGTTTCCATGGCCGAGCAGCTGCAGCCAAGCCACACATCACCAAGTGCAATGCAAGGCGTCGGATGCAATGGTGTAAAGCACGCCGCCACTGGCCTCTAGAGCAGTGGAGACGCGTTCTCTGGAGTGATGAATCACGCTTTTCCATCTGGCAATCTGATGGACGAGTCTGGGTTTGGAGGTTGCCAGGAGAACGGTACATTTCAGATTGCATTGTGCCAACTGTGAAATTTGGTGGAGGAGGAATTATGGTATGGGGTTGTTTTTCAGGAGCTGGGCTTGGCCCCTTAGTTCCAGTGAAAGGAACATTGAATGCTTCAGGATACCAAAACATTTTGGACAATTCCATGCTCCCAACCTTGTGGGAACAGTTTGGAGCGGGCCCCTTCCTCTTCCAACGTGACTGTGCACCAGTGCACAAAGCAAGGTCCATAAAGACGTGGATGACAGAGTCTGGTGTGGATGAACTTGACTGGCCTGCACAGAGTCCTGACCTGAACCCGATAGAACACCTTTGGGATGAATTAGAGCGGAGACTGAGAGCCAGGCCTTCTCGACCAACATCAGTGTGTGACCTCACCAATGCGCTTTTGGAAGAATGGTCAAAAATTCCTATAAACACTCTCCTCAACCTTGTGGACAGTCTTCCCAGAAGAGTTGAAGCTGTAATAGCTGCAAAAGGTGGACCGACATCATATTGAATTCTATGAGTTAGGAATGGGATGGCACTTCAGTTCATAGAATGAGTAAAGGCAGGTGAGCGAATACTTTTGGTAATATAGTGTATCATCACAATTCTTGGTTAGATCCACATTTGTACTCACCGAGGATTTTTGCTTGAAATTAATGTATGTGAATGAAACAGGTTTTCTGCTGGACTAAAAGTCCCAGGTGTAATCTTTTTGATTTTGGTTAAGACAATTTACAATAATCTCATGTCTGTATGCTAAATATGTAGTATTCAGGCTGGAAAGAGGAAAACAACCTGGTTCCACAGGACCTGAAGGTACCAAAATATGGTGGGTAGGTGGTGCCAGTACCTCTACAGCTTACTAATCAATATGGGACGCAAACTATAGGTCGGTCAGGATCAGCTACTTCCTGGAGTTTTAGCTGGTTTCAAAGTCCCAAAGCTGGAAGGCACCAGCCATCTGAAATGTTATGTTTTGTCTTGATTTAAACTTCAGCCCAAGACTAAAAAAAAAAAAGTATGAGGATGAGGAGTGCATATATTTCTGTTGTGTACATGTACGTGTCATCTAGTGAATTGCACACTGTCATACTCAAACACACTGTAACAAAGCATGCGAGAGACTTTGCTTTGTCTCTTTTGTCTCTGTACTTTGTGACAGTTGACTCATCCTGCTCAGATGCGCAGCTGTGCTTTTACACTCGTTTGTTGCATTCTTTTCGGATGTTACAGTCATTTTCGGGACACTCGCAGAGATGACAAGGTGATGTCAGAAGAAACTTGTTTGGCTCTGACTAAGCCGGCGAGAACATGCGGTTTCGTGCACATGCACGCACCCGTGTGTATGCACAGATGCTCCTCTGTGCGCTCCTCACAGCTGCTGTGAGATCCTTCATGTGACCACGGGCTGCTGGTCACACATGAAAAGGAGAATGTGTCACGAATAAGGCTGATATATGGGACCTTATAGGCGACACTGTGGGGAGGGAGCGAGCTTTGTGCCATCCACAGCTGTGTGTGTCCTCAGGGGCCTTGTGTCCAAACAGGAAGAGGTGTCAGATGGCCCGGGGATGCATCTCTGGGACACAACAACTAGAGAACTGTCTGCCTGTGTCCAACACACACACACACACACAGAACTTTTATCTATACGTAGCAGCAGCGGTTTGTCTTCATTTCCCCCAGCGCCCTGCATGGATGCTCAGTCAGCCTCCTTTTGCCCCGCTTACATCCCTGCCTCCTGTTTGCATCTGCGACACACACTCACGCAAAATCCACACCACACCTGTGGGAGCCCTGATGATGAGCAATCGGCCAGCCAGACAGGTATTGCTTCACCTAATGACGCAGGGCGCGGTACGGAAGCAGCCATCTTGGATCTGTCATCCAGTGGAATCCAAATCCTTTTGTCAGATTCACATGTCTGGTGTTATAATTCATGGCTGTCGTGTGAAATTACCGTCACTTATCAGCATTTGGAACTGAGATTGGACATAGTTATGGTTTTTATATGTGTGGGCATGCATGTGTGTATTTGTGTTGTTCTTGCATTGTTCTATCTCTCCTGTCCTTGCTCTGTTGATATTATGTTTATGCTAATGTGTATGTGTGCGTGTCAGTGCATGGGTGCATGCTTGTATTTGTGTATGTTGGGACAAATTAGTTTTCAGCTTGACTGCTTGTGTGTGTAAATGAGTTTGAAAGGCTATGTAATCACCCGAGATAGGGACTAAACGTGTGTAGGTGTGTGTTCGTGTGTGTGTGTGTGTGTGTGTGTGTGTGTGTGTGTGTGTGTGTGTGTGTGTGTGTGTGTGTGTGTGTGTGTGTGTGAAGGCAGCTGGACCTTAGCCAAACCCTTGCCAGGTCCTTTTTGCTACGTCCTCTCAAGAATGAAGCACGCACTTGTGAGAGAGTGTATGTGCGTTTGAGAAGGAGCTTCGAGGGTCTTATAATTAACATCAAGAAAATGCCATCTCGTCTTTCCCTCCAGGCTACTTAACTAAAAAAAAAAAAAACACAAAGTTGATCAATTTTGATGTCACGGAGCAGCAGTGTCAAGGCTGCTCCGCTACTGAGAGTAAGCTTTGTTAAATGGCGAGAGTGGGGGCGTGGATGTGGTAATGAGAAATTCCTGTTGATCTTTTGGAAACAGTGGGGGGGCCGTACTGTACATCTGGGAGCAGAAGTGACCCCAGTAATAAGCGAAAAACTCACCCCTCCAACATCCAGCGGGCTTGCTGTCTACATACAGATGGAGCTGTCCCAAAATAGTATATGCTGTACAGTCATGGTAAGCTGTGCGTGGTAAGAGGTCAGTGCACCGTGCAGGCAGGGGATCTTTCTTTGACTAAAGAGGAATTACCCTCTGGGAACACTTACACAAAGATCTGTCACGCAGAATGTGGCACGATAATATTCATCAACCTGTCCAGAGACTGTTTGCAAGGTTAGCTGTAAGGCTAATGGCTAACACTGTAGAAAACAAGCAACATGCTACTCTCTGCTAGCTCTCTGATGTGTTTTGTCCTCAATGATGTTTTCTCCACCTCTGATATTTTGGTCACAGTATTCAGTGCACGTCAAGAAATGAGAAACGAGTTTTTAAAAAGTTAGCCTGGTTGCTAAACTGCTAGTTCACTCGCTTTAATCAGAAGATGCGTTTTGTCTCATGGATGTCTTTTGTGGAGCAGTTTACTCTAGAGCTAGGTAAAACAAATTCACAGACAAACAGGTCTTTCTGTCAGTGGTGCAAATTTGCATGTTAAACTGCACCTAAGTTGAGGCGTAATCATTGCAAGAACACACCTCATGAGGCTAATCCACCGATCATTCTTGCCTTTGCCTTCGTCATCGTAGCGAAGACGCAGTTGTTTAATGATTCACTTCACAGAACCGAGCCATCAAATGGTTCACCTGTGCTTTACCTACTGTGACAAGTCAAGGTGTCTCCAGTGGAAACAGTTTGTTCCACTGAATTGAACACAAATGTGATATCATTCTGCCGATTTAAATGCTGGCCCGACCAGTCGTTGAAGCATTTGCATGTCACAGAGCTCTTCAGATGTGCCAAAGGGCTCATTGTCGTTTTAACCTGGTTATTTTTACCAGAGTTCTTCTAAATAAATCTGCATACACATGGAGACCTGCTCTTTAGAGAGTGCAGATAAGATGGTGAATGTGCACAAGAAAAGGAGACATTCAGCTCCAAAAAAATCCACTTTTAAGATTCCTGTATGAACACAAATGGTTTAGTATAACTGAACAATTCCTTTGTTAAATACTGAGCCTTGAGGCTGTTCCTTATTTTTATCATTTGTAAAGGTTTCCTTTCATTGTACCCATGATATCTACCACCTGCCTTTGCATCCATCTTCCCATCCGCCCCCTGTAAATGTTCCCACACTACCCATACTTGAATTCCTTTCCATTTCACTCATTCCCCCTCTCTCAATTGCTTTCTCACCATTTCCACTGTTATTCCTGCTTCTCTCTACACTGATATATTTAAACCATCCCCCTGGGGAGAACAGAAGCCCGCCTCAATCTGGAACCAATTGTTTTGTTCGGTTCATGAATCCAGAACCAAACCCTGACAAAAGAAGTCTTGTAAGGACTGCTGTGTTATTTGTTTTTGTCGGAGTTACAGATTGTGCCGTTATCAAAGTATTTATTGTGCCGCCGCGCCTCGGTCGTGGATGCAGCGAGGGCCCGGAGCCTCGCAGCACATCAAAGCTGTCACAAATATGGAGCAGGGGCCAAATGGCAAGAAATGCTGTGGGCACAAACGAAATAAGCCAGAACTGTTACTGATAAGAAGCCCCTTTTTAAAGCTCTCTCAGTGTTGATTGTGCCCTGCAAGTTTGGGCCACTGGTTAATATTCTCACACTTCTAACACTTTGCTGACTTTTCAGAGTGACAGACTTTAGTTCCATTCACACGTTCAAAGGGTGAACTAATTGGAAAGAAGCTCGGCATTGCAGAACAATGATAAGCAACTGATTAATAAGCTGAACTTGAAGTAGTTTCTCTGTCAAAGTAAAGGAATAATAACAAACTTGGGCCTTGCTCCACTTCACTGCTCGTCAGAGGAGGCTTACGCAGGAGCACATGCGAGTTCAGGGAATTACAGAGCGATGTCTATCCCCTGGAGGAGATCCTGGACACAGGACCTCTGGCTGGGGAACATAAACACCTGTGTGTGGGTGCGTATCTGTGCATCTGCTGCAGGTTGGGACGCTCGGTTGCACGCCTGTCAACAAACGCCAACAAGTTGAGTGATGCTGCTGGGAGTTAGCGGAGCGAGCGGAGCCACCTGACCCCCGATAGGTCGCCTAGTGACCTTTACTTTAAATGTTGAGCTGCAGACACGAATCCAAAATGACCAACTGCCAAGTGCAAAATGCCACATCAATCATTGAGTCAACCGCCAAAGTGACCGTTTTGATACTATAACATTTAAATGCCTTTGTTATTGTTCCTGCTGCCGCCATACACACTCTTTGACCACCAGTGTGGTGAAAACAAATCTAGTATTCAATGCCGTAGTCCCTTAGAGGTCCCTTAAACACCATGCTGTGTCTCGGTGACTTCTTGGCTCCTTGACTTCTCACACGTCTTCTTGCAAAGTCACATGCAGAGACCGGAGAGCTCACGTTTGGACAGAAGTGCAGGAGGATCTCCGACTGCTCTTAAACCCATTAAGGCCACCTGGGTGTGTAGCCATGCATGGCTGGAAGGATGGCCAGGAGGTTTACGCGAGTGTGTGTGTGTGCGCGGGCCGAGAGGTGGCCAGGAGGAGCAGGCTGTTCGACAAGATTAGCAGGCTCTCACATGTTGCATAACAGATTCCCCCTCTCATGAAAAACCTGCCTGCACGCTGCCGCCCGCTTAGCAGGCTGGCCTTTCACTAACGCCCTCTATGCTCACACACAGACACGGATGCATGTACACACCCAACGCCTTGCAAATAAAATGGTAATCCACTTCACCAAAATGCTTCCACACCTTTGCATCAGTTGTGTAGCTATTTGTTAGTTTCTCTATTTATATCAGTGATGTGTGAGAGGACAGGTAGCCAGACTGGCCTCCTTAATCACGCAGGTTGAGTCAAAGCCTTAACAAATGTCATTATCCACACCAGCCTGGAGGTGATTAGGTGGCGGGCTGCTTATGGCTCTGTGTTTAGCATGGGTCTGCTGCATCCATCCAGGCCAACTGCTGCGTGTGTGTGTTTGTGCATATGGGCCCGGGCTTGTTGGGGGGGCTGTGATCCGATGGGTCCTATAACACCACATCAAACACAGGGGGAGACGCAGGCTGCCTAGCTCTCCGTCATAGTGTGTGCAAGAGTTTGTAAGCTTGGGGGGGTTAAGTCATAAACAAGGTCTCCATGGTGACAACAGATGCAACTGCAGCAAAGAATGAAGTTGAGTGTCAGCAGTAAAGGCTCTGTGTGTGTGTGTGTGTGTGCTGGAAAAAACACGAGCAGTACGGGCCCTGCGAGAGTCGTAAACACCAGCAGGCCATGACTTCCACAAATAGACCTCTTAGAGCGGGGAAAAAAAGAAGAGGCTGGAGAAGGAGGAGAAAGATTATTTCACACACACAACAAATATGCACAACTCAAAAATGCACAATGGATTGTAACGTGAAAGAAGCTACACATTTCTTTGCACAGGAGATCTCTGGCGTCCGTGGTTGAAGTTCCTCACAGAGGCACGTCGTCCTCCCTCCCCCATAGCTTACACGCCAGCAATCTATTCATCAGTCTTCATCATCTTTCATCATTATATGGTAATCCTCCCAGCTCACTCTCGCTCTGTCTTGACAGCCCCCTGCAGTGTCTCTTTCTAGTCCTGTTGTGTGGTGAGTGTGCCATCTTGATTCACACATCCTGTCAGTAGTTCATAATCCCCCCTTTATGGAGACAGAATAGCGCACCGCTGTCTCTCTTTAATGCCTAACTTCAAGGCCAGATCTCCATGCTGCAGCCTCGCGATGCCTTCTCATTGTCCGAGCGGCTCTGCTGCTGATGTTTCCACACCTCACCCCCACTCTGACCTCACTTGCCTAGGCTATTTTACAATATTATTTATGCCGAGGCTCTCTTTAGTCTTCTCTAAGCTGGCTTTTTCAAGGCTTTTCACTGAAAGGCTAAAAACAGACAAATCCCCCCAAAACCCTCCAAAACAAACCATATGGAGCACTATACCTTAATCAGAGCAGTCTCAGTGTGTGTGCGGCTCTGTGTATGTGTGCACGCACTAATATTAGAATAATCCCTGGTGATTATGGGAGTGGTTATTAGGATGAATATGGCAACAGGGTTGGGTCGGGCCGAGCTTGAGCTGAGCCCAGGCTGTAGCGAGAAACAGATGTCAGTTGACCCACATCTGCCGAGCATGCTGGGACACCGAAGTGTCGGGTCACGGCTCGGATCACCTCAGAGACACTGTACATCTGGGCCCCCGAAAGATTATTGCGGTTTTCTCTTGGTTCACAGTGTCCCCGGAAAGCTGTGTCCCTCTGCTGCTCTCTCCCTCTCTCTCTATCTCTATCTCTGTCTCTCTACCTGTGTGTCTCTCTACTACGCCCACACAAACACTCATACATACATACACCTTGTATAAGTACAAACATTTCTGGAATGAAGTACAACTTTTGGACTCTGACATCGAGATCAAAGGTTCTACCCTTTAGGATTTTGACCCAGACTGACAAAGTCTTGGCTTTATTTAATGTAAAATATCTGGTAATGAACTGCGCCTGCCTCAACCGCTGGGTATATGAAATGATGTGCTAGCACCTCGGTATGCCAACTTATGTCTAGATCATGAGTAGAGTATACCACAAAATATACAAAAACCCAAACAAAAAAAATGTGAAAAAAAAATCTAGAGTCCATTTATCCTGCAGCATATAAACGTTTTATATATATGGTTTTGAAAAAAATGGTGAGCATCTTACAAGAACCTGTAGATACGTGTGTTGACACTGTCGATTGCAGTTTGCCATATCAGCTGAATCTCTGTCGTGTGGTGTTCCGCAAGGTTCTGTCCCGGGCCCAGTGCTGTTTTACATACTTTCTTTCTGGTTTTGTTCAGTCCTCCAAAACGTTTCTGAACTTTTCTACTGACGCTATGACAAACATAATAACAAAGCAGAAAGGAGAATATGTCTTTCCTGACTGGAATTGACCCAAATGGTAAAATTTCCCTCAGTTTAACTATTTATTCACTAATTTTTCTATTGGGTGAGGAACAATCATGAACCTAGGGCCCAATGTTTTAATGCAACTGCCTGTAGCTACGCCATATACTGCATATTTGCATTTGCTTGCAGCTTTCATGTTCATTGTACTTACTGAATCATAATCCCATTCAAGTTATGTATTCTTGAACTATTACAACTGTTTTTTGTCATTTTTTGACGTTATTTCCGATGTTTTTCTCTCACTGACTTTTCCCCCAGTTTCTTGAACTCTGATCCCCAGAGCTATAAAGTCCACTCAGACATTGCACGCAATATATGTATGCACTAATAAACTTCACTTAACTATGTTAATGTAAAAAAATATATGAGAAAGATGAAATTATTTATTTCCGAATGCATTCACCGTTGGCACTTAGCTTCCTGTTTAGGCACCGTTGACATTTCCTATGATCTAATGGCTGCTGTTAAACAAGTTTTAAGTTAAACCCCCTGTGACGTCATCTCACTGTCAAACACAGAAGAAGGATTTTGTCTGCAGTACTAATGAAGGTTATATAAAACTACTTGTTAGAGGACAATCACTGACAGGAGAAAGTAGAGGAGCACAAGCCAAACATTGTGGTTTTAAGTTATAGTTGTGTGTACTTGAGATGATGTGGTAGACCAACACTGAGCTCTAATTGAAAACAGCTTTCGGTGAATACTGACTGTGGGATAGAGTTTGTTTTTTTCGGGAGGGGGGGCGTCTAATACTGGTAATGGTTCTCTGGTCATTCCTCTGACATCCCAAGAGGCCAGAAGGGTTAAGATCCAAGATAGCTGGAGAATGACTCATGTGGTCCTTTTCTGGCTGTCAAATGACAAGTTCACCCGGTGTCACATTGCCTACTAAGGAAAGGGACATCAAATATGTAATTTCCCAAGACAGACAACAACACAGTGAAGTTCAAATCAATAAGAGAGTAGCTGCAGTTGTGATTGTACGTGGAACCACACATCACCTGTCGGGTTTATTATTCTTTGAACGTACAAAGTTAAAGGAGATTATTAGATAAATATCTTTGTGAACAGCTCCCTCACGCTCTGCTTCCCTTGTGTTTTTTTTTCCTCCCTGCCTCGCTTTCCCGTCCTTTCTGTTTCCTCTCTCGTGCCTTTTCACTCCTCCTCTTCTCTCTGTCTCGCTTCAGCAGGATTAAGGCCCGTGCTTGTCATCCCACAGGGCAGAGGGTTTTGATTGACAGCCGGGTTCGCCATCCTGACATAGGTCCGTGCCCCCGTCATCATCGCTGATCATCCCATGCTGGCCCTCAGAGTGACAGGCGCCTGCAGAGCCATTTACTCCTGGTGCAGCCGAAAAAAGCCCTCCTCCATGACAGACTTTTATGGACGCTGCACACGCACGTTTCTCCCCCCTGAAGTTTTTCCCCTTCCTTACCTAATGCTTATAACTTCATTTTTACTCCTGATCCAATAAGTGCTTTCTGGTATTTTGTCATCTGTCACTCCCTCCTCATCTTGACCTCTTCTAATCCTCTCATCTCTTCTCTCCTCTCACATCAACTCTTCCGTATCCCATGCATGCTACTATTAATCTAAAGGAATCTGCCAGATCTAAATTAGGGTAATTACTGTGTTTGTTTTAACTTAACACTGACAGCTCCACTTGTGCTACTATCTTTGAGCAGGCCCTAACAGATGGGCTGCTTAGTACTCTTTTGGGAAGGCTGACAGGAGTCAGGATGGAGCTGATTTTTGAGCTTCGTGTTTGTCAGCTTAATTTACCTTGCAAAACAGTTTAACGGGAGCTCGTTGTAAAAGCTTTTCCACATAAGAGACTTCTCATGGCAACTGTGAATCAAAAATAGCTTTATTTTAAAGGAACAAAGCCTGCCGGCCAAACTAGTTAAGGTTTAATTCGCTGCCCTCGATTACGGTTGCGTCAAGCTGCGCCGTAATGTCGCAATGTGTTGCATTTTTCAGATGTTGAGCCACAAGTTTCTGCTTGCTCATCTGAACCTCATCAAGTCAGACTTCATGAAATTGTAAGAGAGTTTACGTGCTTCTGTGGCAACACAACTGCTGACCCATTTAAACTAAGCAAGATCGATATCGTCATCCTTGGAAAAGCTTGAGTGACCCTAACCTGACCCTAGTCATACAGAAGTGATCTGATTTTGTAATATATCTCTTCCCTATATACTATAGAGAGAACTTAATATTTTTCTAGTTTCAAATATTTCATGACTCATTTCATTACATTTCAGTGTGTTGCTACAGTTTTCAGTTTCCAGCTGAGTAAGGTGAATGTAAATGCCTCAGGCTGATAAATGATGTTTTGTTCTGCGCTGTTTTGGATTAAGTTAACTGAGGTCAGAGGGTCTAAAATCAACATGTGACCTTGGGAAGCTGGTGCAAGCCCACAATGTTCACATGAAGGATCTATATCTGGAAATATCTTTGCTGAGCTTCTCTGTTTAGACAAATTGGAAAGGATGTACCAGTCTTGCACAGACTGGAGAACTATGAATCTGCTTTGAGGTTGTGTGCCTGTGCCTTCTGTAGCTCTTTCCCCAGATGTCAAGCTGATTTCAAGTGTCCCATAGTCGCTGTGTCTGATAATTGACTTAGTTTCTGATATATTTTGGCTATACCTACACTGTGGTTAGATACCTGCAGGTATTTAACCAAATAGAGACCAAAATATACCAAATGTTTTTTTGTACGAAATTGTGAAAATACCAAAAACTGCAGCTGTAACCAGTTATGAAACCTTTTGTGTTCAGGCCTCCTGCTTTTCTTCATCACATAATGGTCACTTCACAAAGTGCAAAGTACAGTTCAGGCTGTTGTAAGCAGTGTAATATGACAGCATGGTTATGAGAAAGTTACATATTGGGTGGGTGTATGTGAGTGCAGAAGGACAGGAGGGCATCAGATGAGTACAGACTGTTTCCACCTGCCAGGTGCCTGGTCTCTAATCCCCCCTCTCTGTCTGATTAAACACACACACACACACACACACACAAACGCAACAAGGTCATCTCTCTGTCAACCATACAATAGCGCTGTGTACCCATCTGGCCTACATCCTAAATACTTCCTCTTTAGAAAGCAAATAAAAAAGGAGATGAGAGCTGACACTTGGGAACTGGTCAGAAGTGTCCTCCTAAGATAAAGAACTGAATTTGTTTTATGGTTTTCTGTATTTGAAGCCGCTCTGGGTCTGGGAGAGCTGCAGACGTCACATTATTGACCGTGTACGAGGTGAGCAGTTGTTTTGCATCATGTCCTCTCTGTCTTACACAGTCTGAAAGCATGAGATCACCTAACATAATACTTTCTTTGTACGATATGAAAAACATCTTTTAACAGTGCCGTGCCAAAACCCACACTTTTCCTCTTCGGTCTTTCTCCCTTTCTTTCTTTCTTTAACCTCCGCAGTGGACGAGCTTCCCTTGTCATGAGTCACATCACTCTGACAATGTTTTATTCTGGGAGTACAGCGCTTTGATATCAAGGGGATAAGAGGGCTTTGTAGAGACAGTGACACCCATCCTCCTCCTTCTCCTCCGCCTCCGTCTCCTCCCACTCTTCTGCTTTTCCTTCCCCTGGGGAGGTTTGTCTTCTTCAGCTCCCCCCACCTCGGATGGCTTTTATGCCTGATGAGATTCGGTGCCGTCGAGGTGAGGACGAGGTCAAACGACATCAAAGGCAGCGCCGAGGAACATGTCATTGTAAATGAATGAAGATTAATGCAATAATGTTTGTGTACACTAGAACAAGGGCCTGAACACTGTGGTTTCTGTCTCGCATTTGTTTCAAATTCTTTTGGATTTGATCCAGTTCATGACACGCCGTCAGTAAATGATTTCACACTGTAATGTAATATAGTGCTGCGTATTATAATGATAGTTGTGTGTATCACTCACTGCGTTTAGAATCACAGCAGAGAGCAGCACGTCTTCAGAGTAAATCCTGGCTACTGTGTGTGTGGTTTGATCCACATTATGATAGCGGAGGAATTCCATGTGGTGCCGTGCTGTCTGCGCCATCTCCTCTCCTCACCTGTTGAGGCTGTGATTAGATACCGTTAACCCCCAGGCCACAGCTATCACATACAGGTAGAGCGCCGTCAGACTACGGCTTTCTCTTCTGCTGTGGGCTTGGAGAGAGCTGTTGAACCCTGGAAACTGCAGACGGTGCTGAAAGTTTGTGTCACACTAATGAGCAATCTGTCAACAAGTGTGCGCTACAGGGAACTTGGAGAAAAAAGAGAAACATTTAGAAAAAAATGTAGATTATATGGCAGACGTCCTTGCATGAATTCTCTTCCCAACCACACACACACGCAGACACACACCAGCCTCCAAGGCACAAAAAATTGAAACTATTCCCCTGTGACAGAAATTTTTGGAGGTGTGATGCTCCTCTACCTAACAAGCTTTTAACATCGCGATGTCTAGACTTCTGTCTGTTACAGCTGTTTAGTACTTCGCTTTCTACCCAGAAGCAGGATGAGATAATTGATATCATTCGTGTTTCTGTTTGAGCCCCAAACAGAAACATAAAATGACTATTTGTGGTTACACTGGGGTTTTTCTTTGTCGGTCAACAACAGTATAAGGCTGTTGTTGTCTGAGCAAACTCACAGTGTTACACACAACATTCGGGGAAAGTACTACAGAGAAGTTTGTGTTTTTATTTTGTAGGCAAGCTAGGTAATTTCCAGTATTTCAGCTGTACGTTCACCTGATTAATACATTTGTGACAGTTTCAGTTTGTATATAGTAATTTTCAGTTTTAAGGGAATGGTAGGCAGTCTGTTCTGTTTTTCCTAAACTGTATTTGTGTGTTTTCTTGTGTCAGACTGCATCCTGCTGGGGATGGCTGCTGCCATCAAGGAGTGTCATTGCTATGGGGTGGGGGGTACCTGGTCTGGTCTAGGTGGATGGTACATGTCTAAGTAACATCCACTGGAATGCCAGGTCCAGAAGTTTCCCAGCATTGTGTATTGTCACAACATGGTCAATGTTATTTACATCTGCTGTGTGTCGTTTTAATGTTGTGGCTGATTGATGTGGCTGACTTGTAATGAGAGGAATTTAGTCTGATACTACAGCGGAAAAAAAAAAAAACAAAAAAAACTCTGTTTTGTTATTGTTTTCTATTTAAAGTTATGTATTTGCTATTTTTTTAATGCACGGTTTATAGTTTTGTAAATAAATAAATACATATCTGGTTTGACTTATGGTATTATATTATATTATGTTAATATTTCTTATAAATGAATCAACTAAAACAGTCGTAATTCCTCCTGATTTCTTAGTGAAAACAGACAAACAAACACACACACAAAACTTCACCAAATTTAGTTTTATTTCTAGTCTTACCAAATATGAGAAATCCAGTCGATAAAGAGATCATCAAACCAACTTCCGGTCACCGGAAATAAAAAAAATAAAAAAAAGAAACAAGAAAAAAAGCGATGTTGAACAATTTGTTTACTGTTACACTTAAATATAACTGTTTAAAGGATTTAGACTCCAAATAAACATCGCCTTCAGGCTATTTCTTCTTATTTATGTGTTCCTTGAAGCCTCAAATGTTTTTTTTTTTTTTTTTTAGCGAAATGATGGATGGATGCTTGTCAGCCAGGTAGGTTTCGTGGCCTAATATTTAAATATACAATAACATTAAAGTGATGTTAAGCGCCATATTTTATGCATTTTAGAGTTTGTGCTTGTGTGTAGTCATAATTGTGAAGTGGCTTTAGGTTATCTTCTAACTTTTTTGTTATTAAGCTAGCATGCTAACAGTAGTTCCCATTAGTATTAGCTCTTAGCTAATGTCAGGTAGAGCACTATCTACTAGCATATTTGCCTTTATCTGACTGTCTGCCATGCAGTATATTAAGTGGAGGTTTAATCCAAATTTCAGATAATCCAATTTGCACTGTATATTAGCTCTCCTCATCCAGTTTTTAGATTCATCTACAATATTTGTGTCTCCCACCAGTGCAGTAGAGGTACATTTATTTTCTTGTGTGTAAAGTATCATTCATTCACTTATACAGTAAAGAAAATCTAAAAAAATCTAGGCAAATAAATCATCTATACGTCTACATACCACTCTCATAATGTGTATTTTTGTAATTTTGGTGAACCATCCCTTTAAATATAATTGCTTTCAGCCTAAAGGCGCCATAAAGCAGCTATGTATCACCGACTCTGCAGTCAAACAAGATGACTCCTGGTTGTGCACAGTGAGGGCAAAAAAAAAAAAAAATCTTGCAAGCTGGGAGGCTGACAAAGTAGGCTTGACCCTGGACTGAGGCTTGTCGTGGCGCTGCCTCTCTGGAGGGCTCGTCTGGAGGTTGGCTGCGCTCTGTCTGGGCCGCACTGCTCTCTAATCACCCTGACACTGCTCTTACAGGGCTGACAGCTATGGCGCCAGGGAAAGAGGGGGGAGGAGGCGAGAGTGTACACGTGACAAGGCCCACCTTGGCTCTCCACTTGTTCCCTCTCAAGATAATCACTTTCTGCTTGTCAAAGTATCTCAGGGCCGCAGCGTACAGACCTGTTACCCACTACCCACCCTGCTCCACTAAGCAATGCATAATGTATGTGAATGAAATGCAGGGCTTGATATTCACCTTCGACTTATCGGCGCAAAAAGTCAATTATTTGACTTTATTTCATTTTGTTAGCGTCTGAGCCCCAACTTCCCCCTTTTAATAACCATTTTGTGTGATCCTGAGTTGCAAAGCACTCTATAGATTAATCATTGATCACCCTTCTGATGTGATGGCAGATATATTTACACTGTTGTAGATGGCAGTATTTTGCATTTGTGCAGTTTTTCTGCAGCCATCTTTTGCATAATTGTGGGATGGTAAATGAACAATGATTGAGATTTGGACGTGCAGCTTTGCTTATGTGACAAAAAGGGTGCATATCTGTACTTACCCTGCATCGTGAATCTGTGCAGAGTCGTATACACATGACCCAGTTTCTGTGCACAGTTTATGAATCAATAGTCTAACCTACATAGATTTATTTTGTCCAAGAGTATTTTCAACCACAGATGCACTGCCTTTAGGTAACGTCGTATCCGGCTCGGAAGTTGTTTTTAGCTAAATGCGACTGATGTAGTCAGAGCGGGTCACACTTCTTCAGGTTGCCGCTTAGCTAACGTTATCTTCATAGTGTATAGTGTAGACCAGTGTCACAGAGAATTACACAGCTGCTAACGCTAGGTAGCTAATATCACATAATTGTTAGCCAAGATTGGTTGCCCCTGGCAGACAACCCAGAGTATTACTCCTTCCTCATAAAGCACCCAGTCAGATTAATCCCCCCTGCTGTTCACAAATACCCTTCCTTTCTTTTATTTTGACTCATACAGAGCAGTTGTATTGTTTGTTATTCGTCCTGGTGTTTTCCTTCGTAGAGCCTTTTTGTTACTGCCGTAAAATATTTGCATTGCGAGCAGTCACTGTCTTGTTGAATACATTGAGTACCGAGAGTACATGAGTTTGAGTATTGTGTAGAAAAAAAAATCCATTCTTTCTGAAACGGCATTATCTCAATTTAACGGCTATTAGTTTAACTCAAAAGCAGAGTAATGGGTTGCACGTAATGTGAAGGCCTAGCTGTAAAAGTTTTCTGGTGGGGCAGTTAAATTTCCCTTCCCTTTGCCCTACAAATATCCAGACGAGCCTTAACGTCAGTTCCTGAAGTGCATAGCCGAGTGGTGCTCCTGCAAGTTCTACATTTTGTGCCCGGATCAATAAGGTAACTCAATCAGAAGCACTAATTTTATCTATCCCTTTTCAAAATAATTAGGACTGACGTAAAAGGATGGTGCTGTGTGTGTGTGTGCTTGCAGTGAAACCCAAACTCTGTATATGTGTGTGTGTGTGTGCAGTCCATGCTTCATTCCTTTACAGCTTGTATCAGTGAACTGAAGCGTCACAGCCGGCGCCCTCTGCTACTTACCTAATTAGCTCTAGGAGCCCCTGCATTATTAACAGACCCCCTAAATCATTCAGAGGGGCCCTAATGTGTGTGTGTGTGTGCGCAAGGGAACACACCGAGGGGGTACAGAGGATCACTGCGATAATGTCCTTCCCTATTCACGACATGTCAGACGTAATTATTCACCCCGGGAAGACACGGGTCCAGAACACTGGTAATGGCACTCTTCTCAAACCCTCCTCCGTCTCCGCCTCCTCTCCCTCCTCTCCCTCCCCTCCCTCCCCTCTCTCCCCTCTCCCACTGCTTTTATGACTGACAAGGTGCGAGATGGCCCAGGCACCCTCTCTAGATAGACAAATACTGGAGGACGGCCGGCATTGTTAGGCAAGAATGTTCATGTTACAGAGGTCATGTGTTAATGCTGGGAGATCAGCAGGAATAGATAGATGATGTTTATTTTATTGCGTACATGGATCTCATTATCATGAGCTGCTATGCCATTTGTAGGCCTCATTTGCTCATATTACATATAATGCACTAATCATTTTAGAGGAATATTACTGTGATAATAGCAAGAGTGCCATTTAGCTACGTTAACCACTGGATGACTCACAATTGTGGCTGTTGAGAAACAGAAGTGCCTGATGAAAATTTGGGAAACAGAATGCAGCTGAATCATGTTCAGCAGAATGTGGTTGTTTGCTCTAGGTTTAGCAGCTGGAAGTGGTTTGGTCCTTTTTTGTCGGCAGAGTCAGCAAGACACAAATGAAAAGTCAATATACATCACTTCCTCCCTCTCAGCCAATAACTGCTGTGTAGGGTGGTGATATTGTTCTGTATGAGATAATATTTGGCTAGGCTGGTGACCAAGGGCTCTTGCCCTGGTAAATCCACATGTGTTTACAGGAATGTGACTGTTTCCTGAAGCTCTGCAGTAGCTGTGGTATGTGGGTTGAATTCCAAAACAAGGCTCCCGTCTTTGTGGCCTATCTCACTCTCCCACATATATTTTGTAGAATACTGTGGATAAGCAATGTGGAGACGAGGAGCAGATTACTTTTCCTTTATTTTCAATGATTTGGGATTGAATTTAACAGCAGGAATGCATAAATAATGACTTATAAGGGAGGTGCCATGTGTTTTTTAAAGTATTATGGATGGGTGAGGTTGAGACTGTGACTTTCAGTTTTCTATAAATACAGTAGGTAATGCATGGATGAAGGTGGGCTTACATCTACATTTTCTTGCAACTCAGGGGTTTAATGTTTTTTTTGTTTGTATGTAAAATCCTCCACATATCAGAAATATTTAAACTTAATCTATTGATTTGGTTTACTACTAAATGATAAATAGAACTCCACAATGTTAAACTTTTATTTAAACATAATCATGATTACATATTTTATCACGGTATCAATAATTGAAGACCCATTTCAGACTTTCATTTTTACATAATGATGCTATTCATCACCAAAGTTGAGATTTATTCAGACCTAATTTTGAAACGTGTTGTTTACCGTATTCTCTCATTTACTAGCATACATAGCGTTGAGTATGATTTAACTTTAATGACTCGCGCTGTTAATTGGAAATGCAGCTCTATTATTCATCTGCAAAAGGTTTCTTACACCCACGTAGCGTTAATGAAAATCCACGTCGTTTAGTTTTATAGGCCTATATGTGCAGAAACCAACTGGAGCAACTTGGACATGCACTGGAAAGCGGTGTCGCCACGCTAGCCGTTAGCATGTGCCGTGAATGATGACTCCCAGACTCAGAACACAAACCTACATTTCGACAAATCTATCTGTTTAAGCCCAGATACTGACATTGCTGTGCCAGGAGATCTTTTCTGCTGAGGTGTTTGTTTTAGAGAGGTGGCTGTTTTATTGTTTTTAGAATTGTGCAGCTTACTGTATCTCTGTTTCAACACTTGTAAGCATCTGATTTGGGCTTTTGCAGTGATTTTTGCCATTCCTAGCCGTGGGAGCCGCCATCAGTTTCTGCTCCCTTAATGTCAAGTTGAGACTGAGAAGAACTTATCACAACTGGTTAGTGTTAACGAACAGACAAGATGTTTTACAGTACATATCATTTTTATTTCGCATCATGCTCTATCAAGGAACTCCGCATTCAGTCCAGTCAATCTTTTATTTATTGTACTTTTGGATGTGCGATCGTGATTGTGCAGTAGCATGTGTCATTGAGTTTTGGGTTGCATGTGCCTTTATCATTAATGTCAAGGCATAGACAAAACCTTAACATTAAACCAGTGGACACTGTAGCATTTCATTTTTTTTTATATTGTGATTGAGTATGTAGGTGTGTAGCAAGTACTTTAAAGCAGCACTGTGCTTCAGAAATGTTTCAGCCTAAGCCTCTCTTGATTTTAAGGTGCGTGTGAGTCTAAGTAGATTACAGGCTTTATATAGCAATTGTGGGATAGGGGGGAAAAATTAAGGTGAGAACAGTAATGGGGAAAAAGAATTAGACAAGATAAAAGTCTGACGATGGTGGGAGAGTAAGAGAGCGAGGGAAAGAAACGCTCCTTTACATCGTTAAGCCGGGCCCGCCCCTCCCCCCTCTGTTTCAATTAAGAAAATTACTTTTTAGTTCAATTAACAATAATTCACGCTTAACTGAATAAAGTTTATTACACAATCAAGGCAACAACAGAGTAAGTGAGAGGGACACGCAGTGCGCTCGCAGTGCACGCACACGCCGCTCCTTGTCGTAGTGGGTGTCAGTAAAATCTGTAAACCCCGTGTAGGCTTTGGTGAACTCCGAGGCAGACGGTGTTGTTAAGGGATGTTAGCGAGAAATATGTCATCATACTCTTAGATGGAGGGGCCCCTTTATCCTCTATCCTTGGCCTCAGGCAGCAGCTTGCATCACAGCGATTAGCTCCCAAACACACACAGTAACACTAGCAGCCACATTGTCATAATTGCCATTATCCCCCCCACCTCCACCCTCCACCCTCCTCCCTCCACCATCACCACAAAACCAGGGGATCATTCCTGGAACTACAGATGAGCTGTCTGCCTATAAATGTTTAGAAAAATAGGGCAGCATATAAATGGTGCCTTTTTTTTTTTTTTTACATTTTTGTACCAATAATACGATATTCTTTGTTTCAGCTGTGGTTTATCCTCCTTTGTCCTTTCCCTCCTCCTCTCTGCTCTTCTCCTCTCCTCTCTTCCCCTTCTCTCCTTCCTTCTCACCCTCTCTCTCTCTCTCTCTCTCTCAAATGATTTACACTGCTACAATTATTGGGTAATCTCCACTGTCATTACTCTTAACATCTGCTCTGTCACAATGCTAAAGGCTTTTGGCTGTGCTCTGCGACCATTATTCTATGTGCTTACTGTCCTGCGATGCAGACAGACAATGCCCCCCACCCCACCCCTACCCCTCACCCTCTACTGCCTTCCCTCTTTTATCTGCATTGGGGAGATGAAATGACTTTTATATGAGCCGTATGGCGGTGTGATTTGCATGTGCTGGTTTGCAGCGGGAGAAAAGAAGAAGAGGAACTGACTGGAGAGGTGGGCTGAGTTGCACAGCGGAATCAGGAGGTCAAAACTCGATGAAGACCTGGAAAGGGGAGACCTCTCTAAACCCCTACGTAGCAGCCAGAGCAACTTAGATTATTTTTTCCATCTGAAACAAAAAAATACCACCCACCATCCTTGTTCCATCCCCTCATTCAGTCATTCTCGCATGTGTTTCTGTGTTTCTCTCTGAATTACACACAAGTACCCAGCAGACAGACAGTTAAGCAAGCTAACCTTTAGCGAGCAGGGAGAGGAACATTCAGAGATTTCCATCAGATTACCCAGTTTCCATTGTGTGTGTTTTCCCCCCTCCGTGGTGTGCCCCCCTTCCCATGCAGCAAATTGGGACCATTTGGTATTCAGATAACGGCAAACAGCTCAGATCTGCTGGAACAATAAGCAGTTTCTAACCAATCGCCCACCTGGGCTGAGCTGTGCTAAGACGGTTTGATAGTCGTCAGTCCTTTCACCACGACTCAATGGATAGGGTTTTTTTCTTCAGTCAGCTTTTCTAAAGCAGACTTTCTGATTGTATTTTCGCCTCCCTTCACTGCTGATTGACCTTCAGCTTCTTCACAAATCAGATACCACCCAGAAGTGCAATACAAGATGAATTCTGTCTAGTGGATGTCACAACCCGGCAAGTGTTATGACTTTAGTTAACGGGTCTCCAGTGTTGTCTGCAAGTGAATATTTACGTGTACACTGGCCCCAGAGAGAGGAATGTAATGACGTGGGTCCAATACTGTGTGATTGAGATGGATGACTTGTTTTATTATCTGTGTTTTCTATGTATGTGTATGTGTGCATGCACCCCCTGAGAGCTGAGGGAACACATTGTGACCCTAGTTGTCTTTGGCCACCAGAGGCCACGCTGGCAAGGGCTGAAATGATGATTAAGGACAGGAGGCTGGATGGAAAAATGTGGATTAATGAAGCTCAGATAGAATTAATAGCCATGACATCCCACAACAGTGAAGCCGCTAAATGAGAATATGTTGTGGGTCCACCAGAGTCTCAGCGTTTTGCTTTCAAGGTGATGGAAGGACTGAAGACGGAAAAGTTGCCCTCTTTCAGCTGACTTCCCTAACTCCAGTGTTTATCAAAAGCAGAGACTTTTTGTCATGGTGGTTCCAGCCTGGTGTCCCCAGGAACGATACTCATTGAGCTTTGGACACCTTTGCATTGCACAATTAGCTGTCCTCTATTCAGCTAATACACACCAGTCTTTAGTGCTTAACATTATAGCCTCAGTAAAACGAGTTTTTTGTCCTCTTGTGGAAGTGTCGCCATTTGCACATAGAGATTTAAAATGTGGAATCAGGCGCGTATGTGGCTTTAGAAAGCCTGATGAAAACACTTAACTAGCATGTTTAGTCAGGAACAGGAGATTGGTTTAGCCCAAGGTGGTGAACAGTTATTACTGTCTGTTGAATTCTCTAGGTAAATGTTTACCTAAGACTGGTTAGACGTTACTTTATCCTTTAACAAATTGCTACAAACTGTTTCAAATACTTATATCCAGTATTTGAAACAGTTTGTAGCAATTTGTTGTGCAAACAACAAAAGTAACAGTTGAGATAATAAAGGTAAACATCAAGCATTTGTCATTTGTTGTGTGTTTGGGTAAAAAAAAATAGGGCGTATGTGTGGCTGTGCAAATAAATGTAATTTGTTGTTCTTGCGCACACGCTGTCATGAATCCTCACAGAGACCGAAGGTTTATCCCCTCAGCACACATTTTGAGAACCAGTGGTCTCGTCTGCTGGTGTTATTTTGTCCGAGAGCATTTTCAACACTAACCCAGTTAAATTTCACACTCCAGACATTTACGAATCTCTCTTTTTGACTGTTACAGTGCAGTTGTGACATTAGTTCTGCGTCTTGGGGCTTTTCCCAGGTGGGGACTGTGGCGCCTGAAAGAACATTGGCACTTGTATTTTTTTATTTTTGAAGCACAGCGTTTGAACGTCGTTGAATTTATCCATCTTGTTGACATGGTTATGTGTCTCTGATGCCAACCTTAGTTGCACTCACTCGCGTTTTGTTGTAATTTCAGTGTAAGCTATCAGTATGTTTGGTCAAGTCGTCTTTGGAGACACATTGTCTTGTTTCTGCCATATAAAACTTTAACGAATTCCACACACATCCTCAGACTTGGCTGCATCCTAAACTTAAGAAGGTATAAATTGAGTCTATTACACCCTAAGATGTAGGTCCTTGCATTCATCATGGTCCTTACAAAGTCCTATAATGTTGCTCAATAGTTACCTAAAACTGAGATAACATTGATTTGCATCATTAGTGTCATTCTTTCAAACGTCTCCCAGCACCACAGAGGACACAATAAAACAACCTGGGATGTTTTTAGCAGCATCTGCAAAGATTCAACCCCCTGAAGTTTTAGTTTGGCTGTTTGAGGATAACAGTTGCTGGACCGTCTTGTCTTCTCTTTGATTTCACCACCTGGTTTGTTGTTCAGTTGGTGGTATTTCACTTCTACCTCCCGCGGGCTACAAACATCCTGGCTTGTGTGCGTGTTGACGCGCACGCAACACACACCTGAGCGGCTTATTAGCATGTGAAGTCAGGAACAGGAGAATGGTTTAGCTCCAGGTGCCGATCAGTTATTAATGTCTGGTCAGTGCTGCGAGTAAATGTTTACCTCAGACTGGTTATACGTTGCTGGAGCCCAGAGGCTAAGGTCGTTGAGTCTTCACCGGTAGATTTGCAACAGTTTGTAGCAATTTTCAAAGGTGGTGACACATGCTAACAATTCATTTGTTTCTTTAAGAACTAGAAATAGTGCAAACAACAAAAGCAACAGTTTAGATAATCGAGGTAAAGGCGATTTGTATGTTTTGCTGTATTGTGAACTATTTGACCTGACTTTCTGTTACAGGAGCAGGTAATGATAGTACACCAAATACTTTAGTTTGTTGGAAAAGAATAATTTAAAGAAAACACAAAAGGGGAAAGTTGGCAGCTCATGGAGTTCACTGCAAAAGATTTCAATGAAAACATGGGAATGTTTTGTAAAGACCACTGAAGTGAGAGGGAAAGTTAATAAAGCATCAAAAGAATGAGAAGAGTATTAAGTCAGCTAACCTACTGTGCTTCCAGATACAAAAGAATCTGTCAACCCTGGATTAAGTTGCTTGTCGGCCGAAACCACTTCCTAGTACTGACCAACGGCCCCATGGTGCAGGTGAGGTACGATTTCAAAAGTCACTTTATACTGTAAATACACTTCTGGGGATAATCATAATATTGCAAATGTATTTTGCCTGTACAGGTTTAAGGGAATCCCTAAATCATCCCGTCTTCCTCAAAAGGTAGGTCCCTTTTGTTTCCCCCTCATCTTTAATCCCTATATGAACATTTTCTATCTCTCTTTCAAGCGGGCTTGAACTCTCATGTTAAAGAATGATTACGCCACCTTGCTGCTCCCTTCTTAAGTATCTGCTGCTTTGACTGGGACTGATACTGACCCTGGGTGGGGGAAGAAAACTCTGGGAATGAGTGTAATAAGAGAGAGCACATGAGACTGAAAGGGAAACTGAGATAGTGAGCATTGACAGGATTGAGCTCCCAGGTGGGGTGTCACCCTCAGGGGAGGCAACAATTGCTGACAAATCTATGTGCGTGCGTGCGTGTCTGTGTGTGTGTGTCACATGAGAAGGTCTTGGCAGGTGAATTTCCTCGGGTATTGCTCATTAGAGACCTGCACAGATTGTAGGTGTTTTTTTTTTCAGGAACGTACAGTAGTTATGACAATTTGACACTAGTAATCATCTGAGAAATTCAAAGTTTGGCAGAACTGTTGCTGATACTGTTGCGGAAATCTAGTGTAAGTACAGAGAAATTAATGCGAACAAATAACCGTAATTGAAAGAAAAATCTGCACCATGAAATCAATAATAGGCTTTTGCCCCTTTGACCAACCATTATTCTTTTTGCTTTTTATTTTTTTCTGTACAGTAGCTTCAGTCACACTGCCATTGTTGACTTTGTCACTACCTTCCCATTGTGAAAGGGTGACCTTCCTCTTTCTCCCACTCTCTGTTCTGCTCAGCTCTGTACATCTGTGTCTGTTTACCAGCCTGCCTGTGTCTCCCACAATCTGAACTGATGAGTGCAACTCACAGCTGCTCCTCTCTTGTTTCCCGCTGGTTGGGATGTGTGTGTGTGTGTGCGTGTGTGTGTGTGTGTGTGTATGTGTTTCTTTGTGTGAGAGAGCATGTTGGTGCTCGCCAGTGACAATGCCATGCTCCCATATCAAAGACTGGCTTGGTACCACAACAAACCTTCCGCCCAGTAAAGTTTAGATAAAGGAGTAGTTAACAGGTCATTATTATGCTCCCATCCTCTGTTTTCTTATATGTCGTTATATAGATACATCCATATTGTATGGGCAAGCTGGTACATAAACACGGTTATGTCCAGCTGTGTCAACTGAGCCTTTTGACATCCATTTCTGTCTTTCTTTTATTTGGATTATTTTCATTTTTTTATCATTTCCTTCTGCAAAATAAAAAAAACAAACTTGGGTGTAGTCTAAGATTATTTTTCCTCCCTAGTACAAAGATAAAAATACCAAAATACAATATTTGTATTCTTTGGAGAATTCATTTTAAGAAGAATTTCAGAGGGATGCTGCTCATTGGAATAATACGAATAGGAAGTGTATAGTTTCAGGGAGGGCAGGGAGAGGTGGAAAAAAGGAGTTTGAGAACAGGATATGTCTTGAGGGGAGTACGGGATACCAGTGAGAACATGACATCATCAAGACAGGTGTTGTTTGTTGTCCTGGAGTTGAGGTGAGGGGGCCTAAAGGCTGTTTGACTGTCAGCCTGAACCAGCTGGACTCGTTTCGGTCCTCTTCTCACCTCAGGTGAGAGCTGAAGATGGTTCATTTGAATTTAAAACCCATTAAATAAGAAAAACAGAAGATGATTCATCATGCAGTTGCTATGAAACCTGATTTTCCACCATTGTTTTTTTTTATTAGGAGTTTTGTTTTAAATATTCATTAGAGAATTTGTTTAATCAAATTGCAAAACCAACGGTCATGTCTGTATTTCGGGAAGTTTATCTGTATTGCTAGAGAGGATGGGTATTTAGCTTTTATCTTTTAACTTTAGGCATGCTTGCAGAGGGGGAAAGATGTGTTCATAAAGGGAAGAGACTAGCAATGAGTTTTATTGATGATGAGTGATAACACAACAGAGGAGTGGGCGTTACTAAGTTGAATTAATCTCAATGGCACGATTGAGGCAACCCCCAATGTGTGACGCGATACAGGTGATTAACATATGATGTTTACTGCTGGACCATTCTCAGCTTTGATTCTTACCACCAGATTCACCACACTGAACTCTGGGTTATCAACTGTGTTTCCTTTTCAGTTAGAGAGTGTCCATACACCAGGAGCATTTTTGGGATAGCTCTAACCCTAACCCCTGCATACCAGAAGGTTACCTTGACTACCAGAGCCTGGAACATCCTTCAGCTAAATGCCAGCTACAGAGCGATGCGCACCGAGCAAGGAGTGAATTGTATTACATGCATGCAGGGCTTTAGTGTGAGTCAGCTTGATGACTGGTCCAGATCGAGATGCACAGCTTACAGTCGGTTATCTAATGGATTGCTGTGAGATTTTGTGCAGACACTCCATGTCGTAATGCCCTCTCATGTTTGCTGCACTGTCACCATTAACTTTTTGAGTTTAAGGAAATAGAAATATCGTCAAAAATTCCCTTTGTATTATTGCCTGCTAATGGTAGCATTTAGCTCAAAGCACTAATGTATCCAAGCATAGGCTCACATTGATTGAGCATCATTTCAACCTTCCAAGCGCATGACAGACTGTTTTGTACAGAGTTGCTTTTTTTGGCTCTCACATTGCAGAAGTATAAAGCCTGAAGTCGCTATTGTATATAAAGTACAGCATTTTCTGTGTTACATACAGTACATTCAGACAGGCTTCTTTGGACTGCTCGCTTGTGTGGAAGTTTTCTGTGCCGCCTATAAATATTTCCGTGAAGCCTTCTCCTTCAGGTACGTCTCGTCTCGGTGTCGTGCTGCCTGTCGATGCTGGTGAAATGTTTCTCTGGTAATTCATTTGCAATTAGGAAATGTAAATCAGACAGGTGCTGCTGGCATCTATCAGAGTCTGTATTTGTTTTACCTAAGGCATCTCAGATCCTCCCTTTGTTACAACACGCGTGCACGCACACATACACACATTTGAACACAGACATGCACGCAGACATGCGACAAGGTCACCTCCACGTATCACTCGGGGTCTTTCTACATGGGGAGACTTTAGAAGTGCCGTATAAAAGCGAAGCAAACTTTTTTATTCAGAGGATGGAATACGGAGTCTGCCTTGTTTCTGACTGACATATGTTCACTGTGTGTGAGAGAAGAACTGGGATCAACACTCTCTGCACATAAGGAGAGGTACAGCTGCTAGATAGCATTTCTTAGTTTGTGTGTGTGAAGTGAGGGAAAATGTGTGTGTTGGGGGGGGCACACGGGAACGCACGCTTTCATGAGTGTGGCTGCGCGTGTGTTTGTGTGGAAGTAGAGGCGAGTGACTTCACACAGGCGTAGTAGTAATGAAGCGTGCCAGTGTGGAGAGAGTGGAAGTTGAGTGTCAAACTGGTGAAGAGGAAGGAGGAATCTGTAACATTTGGTTTCCAGTATGTCACATTTCCACCGCATTTTAATCACCTTTATTAATGCCAAATACTGAGCATGAGAGATAAACACTTGTTTACAAAGACTGACCAGTACGACAAATGTGCAATTTTAATATTTGGACTGCGGACAAGCAACTTTTAAAAGACAGTTTTTTAATATTCAGATGCCCTCCCACACGCGACGGCACACGCTGACTACATTTACAAACACACACATACACACACACTCTGTGTTTTATGCCACTGGCAACTGCCTTATTCCCACCAGCTGTCTCAATGCATAAAACCCAGGCTTGTTGTTAAGTCTGGGGCTTAAAAGCACTGCCAAAAAGAAAGCTGGGCAGGAATAACGGCATTAATTCTGTGATTTGAGCCACCGCTCAGACTCAGCATTTAAAAGTGCTTAAAACTAGCAGCTGGTGTCAACAAGGTAATAAAAACCAGGCACGAGGGATCGCTCTGCCTGACTCGTGTCGGGCAGCGGGATGTCCATGTTAGTTTAAACGGTACTGATGTGGGCAAAGAGGAGACACTGCCAGAGGAGGAAAGGGCAGTTAGGGCAATGTGAGATAGTAATTTGTAATTTACTGGCTTGTGTAAGAGAAATATAGCATACAATGGATTGATGCTGGCATGTTACACCCTCCCTATTTGGTTTCTCTTGGCTTCAGAGGGCTCTGTCAGTGACATCACTCCCACAGCTAACTCTCCCTCCCTTCCTCTCAGGTGAAAGGTATCATTTGCCGCAGCTCCTGCCAAGTCAGGAGTCGAAAACTTTAATTTCCCTAGCTCTGGAGACAGAGCCAGAGGTTGGATGTCCATTACCCAAGCTCTGAAACAAGAGCTGACGTGGACAAGGAGTGAGCTAAGTACTCTGTGGCAACATTACCTAACCCCAGAATCTATGTATCATCTTTCGTACCGTCTCTCTGCCTCATCATGGCTTCTCTCCTCGCTCTGTTGCTCCCACTTTCTCTTTCCCTTGTTGTCGTCTCTGTCTGAGGGCAAGGTTGAGATTTCGGGTTTAAAAAAAACAAAACAAAACACAAGCCTTGGCTGGATCTGTGCCACAATGTGCATTACGATCCACCTCCTCTTTGCTACCCATTAACTTGTCCTTCATGTTGTGGCAGCCGCTTGTAAACGCCCCGGCACTTCGGCACTCAAGCTCCTCCGCTCTTAAATCCACACACCACAGTCTGTAAAACATCTTGACTGTCCTCGCAACTTTGCACTCTTGCACATCCCTTTGAAAGTGAAACTGAGCCTATGAGTCAGCAGCTTGGGTTATTGCACATCATAATTGCACATAGACCGCGCCTTTGTGCAGTTCACACCTTTTAACCATGCAATACGTGATCTGTATACCATCACCAATGCTGTTAACAGCTATTGATAAGAATTTGTTCATGGCAGTGGGTCTGCAAGCTCGGATAGCTGTGTGATATAAAATCAGTTCAAATCATATTTTCTTTTCTGAAATTTTAGCTTTTCCTGTGATTTTATTTAAATGTTCCCAACTCTTGTCAACAATAAGGACCAAAAAAAACCATGACGCTTCAGTTTCAAAGGCTGCAATTAAAAGAAAGTTTGGGAATCGCCGGTTGTCCGTGGTTGCGGTATCATCCACTCTGTTACTCAAGCATGAAATTTTATTTTATATTGGGAATGTTCTATGTAATCCGCGCGGAGCTGTCAGTCAAAGTGGAGGACAAGTGCAAGGTGTCCTGAAGGTTAATGGCTGAGGAAACGCTGAGCGATTTAAACACCATATGGATAGGCTCATCATCTACAAGCTGTTCAAGGTTGAACCCATCCAGAACACTGTAGGATTGAGATAATAGCCTTCTTTGCCCAACTGTTGTTAAGCTACCAATCTCCTGTCAGCTGCAGGGGAACTGATAAGCATTAGGACCCGAGACCCTGAGCAACTTTCTCTGTCTCTGTCTCTCCATGTTCCAGCGTAGACTCATTTCACATTTTTCTCTAATTTGTCAGCCTGTCAGATACACAATCCAAAGGTGTTGAGGACTTCTTTCTTTGGTTTTCTATTGTTTTCTTTCGTTTTCTTCCTCTTCTTGGCCTTTCTCACCATTCCCTTTTCTCTTCTCTTTCCCCCACTACTCCTTAGCCGTACACATCAATTGGAGAGTGGCTCGCCCTCAGAGCCATCTGTTTCCAGGCAGCCTGTGAGTGTTGCTGAAATATGTAGGGCCTAATTAATTCAACCAAATTGTTTTAGAATAGATTAATACAATAATGGCAGCGCATGAAAGGTTATTTCAAGTACACCACTCAGCTAATCTCATCAAAGGGTAGATTTTACTGCTCTGCACTCAGCGAACACCCACTGCCGTATAGACCCTCATATACAGGAAGCTGATCTGTATGTAATGGAAAGTTCTCAGCGTAGGTGCTGGTTAGGCACTTACTAGAGACGCGGCTGATCGCTGCTATTGCTGATGGATTCAAGAACATACATTACAAAGGCAAGCCCTTCCTGGAATTACTGAGTAATGGAAATTTCAAAAAGGTCTATTACAGACCTGTTTATATGGAATAGAATTGCGCGAATAACAAAAGTTAACTAGGAATAATGGCTCTGCAGTCAGGTAGCACACCAAACGTTGTGATCTTGCAATGATAACATTATCCATCTATTTTATATTCGTTATCCTGAAGAGGGTTGCTGGTTTCTGCAGCCTGTCACAGCTGATATTGGGCGGGGCATAGATATCAGTAAAGCCAGAAGCAATATCACACGCAATATTTGTGTTTTGTTTATAAAATGAACCTTCCATTTTGTATTTGAAGTTATTTTTTATTTTTTATTTTTTTATTTTGCAGGCTCTTACCAGACTCAATTCTAGTGTTGTCTCTTTCTTCCTCTGTGTCTCTGCATTTAGGTCAAACCGTGCGTGCTTTTGAACCGGCAACCTTTTCATTTCAGATGACTTCACTGATTCGGCTCCGATACGTTTTGGGAGATGGATCTGTGATTGTTTTTCTTTTGATGGTTGTTTAGCGGAACAGCTGGCGATGCTTTAAAATCCTGTGACCTCCAGAAAGAAAACAATAGTCACTCACTTGAAAGCGCTTCATAAATGATACGGCAGTAAACTCATTATAAAGGGCGTCGTTTTAAAGCACTTGGTATCCATATTAGGGAAGACAGCGTTTCCTCCATGTGTTATTTATTTATTTTTTTTGTTTCTTGTGTGGGTCTATTGAACCCTGAAGGAGAAATTTGACCTCCTGAGTGAAACATGTCTATTCATCATCCGATTGCACATCCTGCTGCTTCTGTTTTTCTCTTTTATAAACAATACTAGATGGAAAAACTTTGTAGTGAAGATCAATAATATTTAGAAGTAAGACTGGTCATTAGTGTTGCTCTCTGCCCTGCATATTAGGGTTTATATAGATTCCTCACTGGCACTTATGCGAAATGATCACATAGAAAATATGAATTAATGTTAATAATGAAGCTTATTAAAAGCAAGTGTCACGTTTCTTAAACAGAGCATGTCTCATTTTCAAATGAAAATCTTGACGTACGATTCCTACGAGATGGAGCGAGCGCGCCATCAGTCACCTGGACTAACCTCTGCAGGGAATGAAGCAGACGGGCAGAAGTCACAGTGCTGTTGTTCATCAAGATTAATACCAGCTCACTGTCCTCCCCAGAGAGGCAAACTAACAGATTCCCTACTTGACTTCCAGAGCTGGCTCCTATAGACAGCTCTGGTTCATTAACACAAGTATTATGGCTGAACCACTTGCAATTAGGAATGTGTTTAAGACGGTGCCATGCACACAGAGGCGCAGGCACACACTCTTACGCCGGCGCGTGCTCGTGTCTGGGAACACACTCGCCCTTACACCTATACACGCACACACAGTCGCGCAGGTGTCGGGTGCATTTTTTAAGAGGAGGAATATGATAATGAACCTGGCTTGATAGAGTAATTAACTGGGCTAAATGGAAATCCCACGAGGTTCAGTGATAGTTAGCAGATGTTCTCTGAAATACATTAAAGACCAAACGTCTTGTGAAGGGGGGAAAAGTGAGAGAGCACAAGACGGAGGTTGTTACAACTGTAGGTAAAGTTTGTGTTTTTTCAAATAAGGAGAGGAATGCAAGGTCTTGACTTCTGGGGTGGGAGTCTTTTATTCAGTAACAATGTCTCGGTAAGGGGGGAGGGGGGGCGAAAGGGCTGATCCAGAGTCATGTGGCTTACAGGAGTTACAGAATCTCTTCCTGGTTTTATTTTAAATAGAGAGGGCTTTTACGACCAGGAGAAATTTCTTGTTGTGCGGTTCGTTAAACTTTCTTTTGATTATGCTGCAGGAACAGCGTGTTAAGAGTTAGGAACAAGCCAGTAAATGTGACACAGTAAATCTGGGAAAGGAAATGATTTTGATCTAATAAAGATGGTAACATGTTTCCATCTATCTCACCACTGTGTCATTTCTGTCCTGTTTTTTTGTTTTGTTTTTGAGGGTGTCCGGCTTAGCAGTGGGTTTATCACGAATAAATACACACTTTTTAAAATGACTGCAGGATATTCAACAGCAGACATGGGTCTGTATTTTATTCAAGTAAATTTAAAGCAAACTCTTGAAATCAATCAGCTGGTTTGGAACAAGTAAAGTTCTCTGCCTTGTGTCGTCAGAAGGTTGCAGTGTAGGATGTCATCAAGAGTAAGTTATGCAAGGCTGTATTAGGCAGTAGAGTAGTAAGAGTAAAGTGTCTCTTTCATGTCAGCTAGCCATTTTAATGCTTGCAACATGTGGCTCTTCTTCATGCGAGTTGAATGTTTGCTACACTCAAACTTATTTGATGAAGGTGTTTCCATCTCCCATCTCTCGCCTTGAGGCAAAAAACAGTTTGTGCACAGTTGAGGAAGTACATTTTGTAAAGAATTTTTCCATTTATGTAAACTTTATGATATTTAGAAATGCAAATCACAGTATCTTAACATTGAGCAAGGGGAATGCTTCCGATAAAAACTGACGAGAAAACCTTTCTCAGTGAACTGCTACTAATGCTGGTTCACCTTAGGTTATATTTGTGATTCTGCGTCAAATCTGCACCCTACATACAGCCTAGTTATGCACCCTACGCAGTAGCCTGACATGCAGCTCCCCAGAAATGTAACTACATGTTGTAGTCCAAAATGCATTTCCTCATCCATATCTCTCAGTTGCCAGAGAAGCAAAGAAAATTCACCCTCCTTCTGGCTCAGTAAATTCAGTGGCTGCACACACCACCTACTCAGACGTCTTCTCTCATTTCTGCGTCGCAATTATTTCAGTGTAATTAACTTTTGTTAAACATCTACCAGCTCCAACTCCAACGTGAGCCACTCGTTTCCAATCACCGCTGTGAAGAAACTTGTAGAAATCGCACCCAGTGAAATCCTGCCTTATTTTAGTCGCATAACGCTCACCTCTTCATTTAGGATAAACAGTTGTCTTGCTATGGCTGATGGGCCTGATCTATAGCTTGGTTGTTGCCTTGTGTACAGCGATATCCGTGGCACCAACAGAGGCGGTGAAGTCGCACTCCACAGCTAGCTAGCTTGCTAAGTCATACTGAGAAGAGCCATCTGCTTCCCTGTCTGAACTTTAGAACAAAGACACCAGGCTGTCAAAGTTTCCCTCAAACAGAGAAATGCACCCTGACTCAATCACAAGCATACGCGCACAGGCAGAGCGCCATGAACGCATATACATACACACACACACACACACACACACATATCCGCCCACATATGCACGCTCGTTTTGGACTTGTTTCCTTCTGTTCTGGAGTCTAATGGACTTTCCCGTTCTTAGTTGAGTGGCTCATCTGAGTGAACGGATGTAATTTAGGATATTTCCTCATTTTGCAAACTCAGAAATAGTTCCTGTAAAGAAAAAAAAAAAAAACACTAAATGAGGCGTGCGGTTAAAAAAAGCATGTGCTTGTTGCAAGGAACACCTGTTAATATTAAGTTTATTACTGAATTTATTCCAGTCAGTCCATGTGGTCAGTAGGTGTAAAGCAGCTGCAGGAAGTCTAATAATGACTTCCTGTTTACTCCGCCTCCTCCTACCCACTCACTAGTTACAGCTGGCCATGTGGCCCTGCATCGACCAACTCCATCACTGATTTACTGGCACTGAACTCAAACCTGTGACGGACTAAACTCCAAATATACCTCTGCTAGACTCATCGTCGAGCTTTAAGTGAAATCTGCTTGTGTCTCGTCGCAGGGGCTGACGCGCTTCTCATTTTTCCCTGGGTGACACTCCTGATGCATGTGGGCAAGCTTGAACTTCCAGTGCCCTCACACCTTGATGCATTGCTCAATCAGCGTTTCATTAATGCTGTTCCTTCCTCCCTCTAATCTAAACACAGTTTCCTCTTTCTGACAGCTGCAGGCACATCCAAACTATCACAAAAAAAAATGAACAAAAAATGCTTTTAATGCAGCTTTTTTATTTGACATGCATGCGATATGAGGGGAGATGGTATCAAGCTGTAACACTTGGACTTGTTGCCGTTTTTCTCACAAGGAAGTGGATTGAGTTATTCGTTAGAACCATAATTGTGCGTGGAGAAATATTGCTCACATGTTGACATTTATCAATATGTAACACCTGAGGTGAAAACCAGAAGCGCGTGAGTTACAGCTGCGGCCGTATCTATCGTAAACAGCGCAGGCTGAGCGTCACCGTCGATAAAACATAGCAGTTCTGCGTGCAGACGTGCAACATTGCACTATGCACGCTGCCATGCAGTCTTCCTCTGTGCTGATGTGGAAGTTGATATACTGCACTTCTCTCTCTGATGGTAAATCCTATTGGTTAGTACTTTGTGATAGCGTGTGGCTCAACACAGGGGGAAGTCCTAAATCATACGACTAGATCTGGTGTTTTTTTTTTGTCCATTCAAGATGGAAATGCGGTCAGTGGAGGTGCTGTATATGGAGCGTTGCATTGTAGTTCTCTGCATTTAGCTCGTAATGAACACAGCGTGAGTTGACAGGGAGTTGCTTTGTTTGGCTTGTTAACATAATGAGCTTAGTTAGCAGTTACATTACCGTGGAACCAGAAGTCCTAAAAGCAGTGCACATGTTTTAGTGTTATGATAATTATTCAGAGGTGGGAGGTTTTCATGGGTACTTCAGTACTATAAATGTGAGCTTTCATATGACAGCATGTATTGTTTTGAACGTTTTTCCATCCATTATACATTTCTCACACATCAAAAATCTGTGTTTTCAACATGGCACGCAGCTACGATTACGGCTATAATAGATTTGTCAGTGTCTGACCACCCTGTGCTGCCATGGTAACCTCTTTAATAGTCCAGAGTATGGATGTGACATCTGCCATGGTGTGCTTGGGTTGCTTGATTATTGAAAACCCAGGCAAAAGCACATTGATTAAAAACAGATAAAGCCCCACAAATAAATACCTGGCCTTGTCCTTTTAAATAAATCTAGTATATATGTATTAATGCATATGAATAAGTATCTTTACATAAGATTATAATTAATAGATTAGACAAACCGCATGATTTCTTTGTTTTTGTGTCGTTTATAGTTTCATTGTGTGCTACTAACATAGCTGGAAATAAAGTGGTTGAGTATTTTGGTGGCTTCACAGAGATATCAATCTAAAGCTTTAAAACAAAGTGTCTCAGCACATCCCAAATGAATGTGAGTTTGGTTTAGCTTTATAAATTACATCTCCACCCAAGTTTGTGTTCCACCCCCCGAGCTCAAGGGTCAGCTCAGTCAAATGTTTCAGTTAATCTGCGTGACATTCCCGGGAAGACAAAATCTCTCCACGCTGGTTAACCATTATCATACTCAATTAATCATTCCGAGCTTATGTGAAAGTTTCACGATGCGCGTCTCCTCCTCCGTTCCTCCTCCTTCCCTCATGCCACTGGTCTTACTTCATCACATCCTTGTTGACACCCGCTGGCCGCGCGGCGACAAAGCCTGCCTTTCTTGTGCGCACCAGCCTGCTCGGAAACAACGGTGTCGCAAGCGCGCCATCTGCCACCGCCCCACCAAGCAGATGATAAAGTTAGCAATCTCCGCTTTGCATCCTCCCCCTAGATACGAACAAACAGACACACAGGGAAACTCACAAACACATACAGGACACAGTTTGTTCCAGGTATTAGCATGTGTGTGTGCGTGTGTGTGTGTGTGTGTGTGTGCGCACTAAAAGAGGAAATGACCACCTGACTCTGACTCCTGTTCTACCCAGAGGTGGACATAGAAAACATAAGAGGGAGAGGGTGCAAGGGTGATAAAAGGGTGAAAACAAGGTTACAATACCAACACCTTTCCTCTGTTTTTGATTTTGTGGTAAATTTCTTTCATATTAAAACTCATATCTATTATGCAAATGTAACTTGAAGTAAAAAAAAAAAAACTAAACTAAACTTGAAACTAAAAAAATGTGTCAGTGTAGAAAACATGGAGACCTAACTGTATTAGATGTATTTTAGTGGCAGTAATTAGTGGCACAGATGGCATGTAGCATAGGTTGAAGTTAACCTTTGTTTTCCCTGACGTGTATTAGTACAAAATAATTGGTTTTCCACATTAACAAATCAAAGTAGACAGAAGAAATGTAACAGATAAGTCCGTAACAGAGAAAGGACTATAGACTTTTCTGAATCTGGTTTTGCATAAACTTTCCTTCATGTGAGGAGCATTATGACCTTGTGACAAACTGAATGAAACCGACAGTGCTTCTTTCCTACTGCGCCCACTGCGCCAGGAGCTTCTGTCAAGATGATGTTTTAATTCTGTGGCTGCAGGAAGGTCTTTCTTCCTTCAGTGCTGAAATGATTGAAGGTGAACTAAAATTGAGTCCTCACCTCACCACAAATGAAACCATGGCTCTGTTCTGTGAACCCAGAGATCAGATTTGGTTGACTAAGTGATTAAAGTCCTCCCCCTGTCAGTCAACAGATTTAGCTGAAATTGGCAGCTTTATCAAAGTACATCTTGCATAGATTAATGTAATCTGATTCCACTTTAAATGCATTTCACCGCCGCGATAACCCCCAAATAAATCTATAATGATGGCTTTAGCCCCAAACTAAAACAAGCCAAAAGTGTCTAATGGAGTCATCAGCCCATTCAGATTATCATCTGTTTGGGCTAGCTACCTCTGTGTTCCACACTCCTGCACACAAACACACACACGCGCACACACGCACACACACATATCCCTCAGATTCCCAACTACAAGGAGCAAAGAAGCGTCAGGAGATGTTTAATTAAGACAACAGATCAATTAACAGCTCAATTAGCCTGGCTAATTAGGGGCTCAGTTGGAACAAAAGCTCGCTCTCGTCTGCTCTCCCTTCCTCTCGGTGTCTCTTGCTCACTGTCATGCACATGTACACACGCGCACTTCCTCGACTCACACCCTCTCGCAGGGTTTGAGCACGGGACATGGTTGTCGCTAAACCTCGCTATAGAGCACATAATCCTACTTAATCGTCAGTCCAGATTTTGGCTGAAAATTGCCTGGAAGGGAGGATAGGAGCAGGAATTCTAACTCCATCCTAGTTTTTATCTGTGATTCCAGGACACTGGTGATTTCAGAGGACTAATTGAAGTTACAGCAGCCTGGAGGTTGGGGCACATTTAAGTGCAGCCATTTTATTTTTTTCATCTCCTTCTTTTTGTCCGACACGCTGTTGCATTACATCATTCAAATGTAACCAGAACATATAAAAAACATCATATTTCTGCTCAGAGAGTGCCCATGCATGCGTGTGAATGTGTGCGTACAAAAGTAATGTTACCAGGTGTATCAGGGCTTCTTGTACATATTAAGTCTTTTGGCGACGGTGGCAGGGACGCCGCAGACTTTTACAAGCTGCTGAATCTGCATGTTTTTGGCAGGAGCTCATGCTCTGGACTCCCATGCCCAGTCATTTAGGACGACTGGGCTGGTCAATGCGCAGCTCCAGTAGTGTGTGCTTATGTGCTGGTGAGAGATGGAAAGAAGGTGTCTGTCTTTCATTCAACCGTTGCATAAGTTTTGAGCAAATTTCCAAAAAAAAAAAAAAAAAAGTGAGCATGGGAACGTTTGTTTCCATGAGCTAGTCTTATGGCTGTAACATGGGTGTGTGATTAAAGCAGCACCTGTAACCAAGGGCATAGGTTTAGTTTTAAGTACGGTAGGGACTTTTGAGTGTCAAACAACCAGAGCACACTTCTTTTATTCTTTTCTTTAGACTAATGCCGGGCTCAGACTACAGGACTTTCAGGTCCATCCCAACCACCCCAGTATAAAGATCCGTTCCAGACCTGGCTAGGTACTGAGGTTCAACACAGATGATTACAGATCCATTCTAAAACTTCGCAAAATGCTCACAGCCATTGGTGCTGCCATGATTATTATAATATGTTTGATGTTCAGGAATGAAAATCTAGATGAATAGCATTTTCACAATAGCCAGTAGTTTCGTCAACATTCATTTCCCTGTGAGATCACGTGGGACAGTGCATTCAGTGTACCTTGGCCCCATAATCATTATCTTTGTCATCATCATCATATCCTGTAGTTTGTGTTGTCCTTAATTTCTAATCCTATAGCATGTGATAATTTGGGATTATAGGGAAGAATACCTTTGAAGTCTCTCCTTTAGCATCTGACACATACTGATTTCATTGTAATAATGGCTGAATAAGAGGTTTTTGGCATTTTCCCTCCGATTACTCCACTGTAAAGTCAATATACTTATGGACGGACCAACAGACGACGTACGTCTCTTCGTGTTGTTGGCTGGTTGTGTTACCTCTGGTGACTGTGACATAGATGTCCTCATCTGCCCTTCGCTGCCTCTCCCTGGGGTGTTTATCTGTCTATATGAGCTAGCGTCCATGCATATACACACTGTGTTTGTGTGTGTGTGTCAAGGAGGGTTCAGATGTCCGGTCACCCCATATATCTCCAATGTAGCAGACAGGTCTGGGGTTCTGTTGCTGATGCACTGTCTGCTCTCATTACTGAGCAGGCCCAGGAGCCGGCCCAGGCTTGACAAACACACACACACACACACACACACACACACACACAAACACGCACACGGTCTAGCTGGGACAATTGAATACGACTGTAACACTGGAAGAATCTGCCTAAAGTGAAGGAGACGGCTGGAAATCTGCTCTGGATTGATGCATGTACCATTACCTTTACATTACAGCCAGATTCATAGAAGCGCCAGCACACGAACCCAGACACACACTCAAACCCACACAACCACAATGGGATGCACTGTGCAAGTCTTGTGACAGGATGACTGACAGAAGGACAGGCTGTTGCCACATGACTTCCTCTCTCTCTCCACACACACAAACACACACTTCCCTATGTTCCTGTGTTAATAAATTGTGTCCCAGCAGCTGTGTGCTCTGACTGCAGCCTCCTTCTGCTGTGTGTTCTGATATGGCAATGACGTACATTAGCCACCAACTCTCTTTTCTTCCTGTTTCTCAACCAGCAAAGCAACACGTCACTAAGATTTAGATAGCTCTGTGAAAAGTCTCATACCAGATACTGAGAAAGGAAAGGCGCTGGAAAGTTTTATCTTTTGCTTCTCGGCCTTGGTTTTCATTAAAGTGCATGTTTTTTTTTGTTTTTTTTTGATCAGCTCTCGTACTGCTCTCGTTGAATTGTCCTAAAAGACACTTAGGATATTGGTGTTGATATTGTAGGGAGCGCATGAGCACATGTTTGTCCTTTGTAATATGAGATAACCAGTTAATGCCTAAATAAAAGCAGAAGCTAAAGGAAAATAAGACATACGCCGATCAGGAGGATTTCCTGTGGTGTCTGGAAACAGAAATGAGTTTGTGGGGGGCTTTGGGTCCTATTTGTTGAAGGTATATGCCTCTATGGATCAGGTTTGTTCCAGTCCATCCCACAGATACTTGATCAGTTTGAAATTTGAAAAAAATTGGAGGCCAGACCAACACCTTGTGCTGTTTTTCATATTTGTTGTTCCTAGACCGCTTATGTGTGTGTGGCTGTGTCAAGCTGCATCCTGCTGGGGATGGCTGCTGCCATGAAGGAGTGCTATGGGGTAGGGCTGCTAAGTAACATCCACATGAATGCCAGGTCCAAAAGTTTCCTAGCAGAGCATTACATTGTCTCAAGAAAAAAATTATGATGCACATGCTTAAATATAACGTATAAGTGATGTTTACAAGATTTTATTCAAATCAGCTTATTTCATGTCACTCTCCTGTCCTTCAGGTTGACAAATAACTCCACTTAATCAGTCAATACCAGCGGTGTGATGGTATGTGAGTTTGTCCCAAATATTTCATTGGGTTGTGTTATACTATCACATCGATTACCTGGTTTAGTTCAACACCTCACACTACATCGTGCCCAAAATGACAGTATAGTTGTAGTAACACCCTTTGAACCAAAACTGAAAACAAAAAAAAAAGATTAAAAACTTTACAAAGACCTGATTTACTTCAGATTTCTTCGCTAGATGTACATAATAAACTGAGATCCAAGCGTATAAGCACAAAGAGAAATGTGGGACACCGGGTGTAGAGCACAGCGCCCAGCCAGGAGAAGATTCCAGCAGAGGATAATTGGCCTTAAGCCATTCCTCTGGCCTGCTGCTCTCTGAATAATGCATGGTCTTTTTAATGAAGCCCCTTTTTTGTTGTCTTTTTACTTCTCTAGGATGTAGGGTGAAATTAGCATACCCCTGTGTCTGCATCTTAATGAGGGTTTGGTTACTAAAGCTTGGTTTTGCTCAGAGCTTTGCCCATTCTTGCTGATCTTTAGCATAAAGGTAAGATAAGGACCCACCCAGTTGATGTGGCATCATCAAAGCACTTTCACAATGACAAAAAGGAGGCTTCTTTGTCAAGTGATAGGGAAAGTTTGCAATAGCAGTCACCTCTTATTCAAGCTTAGGGCCCCAAGCAGGCATGGTTATTAAAACTTGACAAATATTACACGTGTAAGCGTTTCTTTTCTGTGCTTTTCTTTTCAAAGCATATTTCTTTCAGGCTCTGTCTCTGGAACACACAGAATCCTCCAAAGTATATGCACGTGAACATTTTCACATGCGGCTTACAGTAAGGCCTCTCGCTGCAACCCAGACCTGAAAGTGCCGTCTTTTTTTTTTGTCTTTTTTTTTTGCTGCAGACATTCTGTAGTCTGGAGTGTTTGAGCCTGTCCTTGAGTGGGGCAGGAGGGCATTCCTCAATCATTCGGGCATGTACAACAGTTTCCTAATCCTACTGTAGACCCTCTTTCATCTACACGCTAATGCTTTGTGGAGCACTGAGCTGTGATCAGGCACTATGCAGCAGGAACGGTGGAGCAGAGCAGGTCAAAGGGGCCTGTCTAAGGGAAGAAAAGGAGCTAGAAACTGAAACAGTGCTATTAAGGACTACGCTGTCATATCGTTTTGGAAAAAAGAAATCAAGATAGAAATGTGTGACTACTCACTTGCTGATCTTACAAAGCTTGATGGGTATGTGACGTGCAGCGTAGGATGAAGATGGATAAGGACAATAGAGACCTCATAGTGTGTGTGAAAATTGATTTGGGAATCATGAAATGATAATTTCTCAGGTTTCTCTGAGTGCAGAGGCTTCTTTAGGATGAAGATGACAAATTACATTCTGCTCACAAGGAGTATTTGGCGGCTGATTTGTTGGTGTTTATTGTAGCCTTCGAAGCAGCAGCTGAGTGATTTTACAACATCTGCCTTCATTTGTCCAGGCCATCAAGTCACTAGCCTTGCAAATGGCATTCGCGTTCTGGCATTTCTTTATCAAGTGATTTACCTCAAGCTGAGAGGAGTGGCGAGTCAAGAATATCACGGATGACAACAACAATGCTGGCCTAACAAACCACGCTTGGCTCTCATTCTGTTTTCTCCAAACAGAGTTGCCTGGATAATTAACCTGTACATTAACTTCCCAGCTGATAGGAAACGGCATGTGGATATGAGCTCAGTGAGTCATGGAGATTGATCCTGAGTGCGATGGGATGGCAGAGGCAGGAAGCCTCACAGTTTGGCAGATGCTGCCATACCTGTCAATTCTCACATTCTGTTCAGTCTACCAGGTTCAGAGAGAGTCTCATTTCCTAGTTTGGCTCGGGAAGGAGTCTGGCACGAGAACAGAATAAGAAGTGAAGTTACAAGATGCTGCCTTGCTGGGAGTGTGTAGCAGCAAACTTTCTGACAGCTTGAGCAACTGACTGGTTCTCTGTGATGGACTGAAGTCACGGCTGGGTTGTTGTTCCAGACAGTATGCACAATTATCATATGTATTGAAAAGTATTGTGTTATTTTGACAGCATTGCAAACTGGTGGCACGCTTGTCTTACTATATTGCTTTTGAATTTGAAATCCTGCGAGTCGTCATGATGTAAGGAAGGACATGAAGTTTTAAGTCTTTGTTGTAAACCAGACATCCAATCAATACTAGCTTCCCAGCAGTGTGTATCGGTTTATCATCGTGAACTTACTGACTCTTCCTTGTAGCCGATGGTGCACACCACTGCACATCTTTAACTGTTGGCACAGACCTTTCATCTGTGTTGGGTGGAGGTCTGTGGGACTCCAGGTCAACCCACTGCTGGGCACTGGGCTCCAAGTAATGGGAGCAGTGGCAGCAGTCACTGGCCGCTGGGCGGTGAGTTGGGACACAATAGTGGAAGGCTAGTCCAGGCCAAAATCAGGCCAAGTAGTTGCAATCAGTGGTGCATGAGGAGATCTGGCACGGGACTCTGCTGCTTCTCCTCTCCTCAGCGGTAAACTACAGCGAGGGGTAATGCTACGAGCTACTGCCTGTCCTGTCTCAATTAGCACTATTTTGTGTCCTCTATACCCCAGAGAAATATAACACTACGCTTTGGTAAAGCTTTACGTTGAGCCTTGTAATATCTAAATTCCAGTCTAATTTGCTTCTAATTACTAAAAACATTTTGACATTTCATTGTATCCTGATGGATATAGGTAATCTCCAGCTGGCGACATAAATGATAATGGAGATTACGTAAGCTTGTAGATTTGCGCCAAATACATATTTCCATGTGTTGAACAATTATAATATTAAAAATGAGACTTTAGCCAGAATTATCAGGTAAAAGTTTAAATGGCTGATTCATTTACAGATTTCCTGGTAAAATATGCCCTATACATAAGAAAAGTAACCAACAGTTTAAATAATAATGGGGGAAATTAACAAATAGTTAAACAAAAGATTAGTCGACCAGTAGGAAATAACTGAAAGATAAAAAACAAATCAATAGATTAATTCAATTCAGTCAATTTTAAATATAAATGTCAGTTGCACATCAAGAATATTTCAAATTAATGTAAAAAACTTGTAAATCGTATGCATTGATTGTAATTTACCAGGACACACAAAGACAAATTCTATGTGTTATTTATTAAGATGACTAAAAAGGACTGTCATACTGCCATATGAATGCAGTTTTCTTTTTTTCTTATTTGAAAATTTGTACCAAACCTCTGAACCTTCCCAAAAATAAATCACTGTTCAACGATCCTAAGGTTACATTCTTCATTAATGGGTCGATTATTTTTGAATAAGACACCAAGGTAGTAAGAAATTCTCTTTTGCGGAGGACAAAGTTAATTTATCCTCCAACTAAGATGCAGGAAACCACAAGGATATTTATTATGATATCAAACAAGATAAAGGAGCACATCCTTGCCTCTGAGGATCTGGAGCTGGCAAATATGTTTTATATTTTAGTTTGAGGCATGAATCAAGGATTTAGTGATTGTCAAAATAGTTTCTGAAAATGCAGCATATATCAGCTTTTAAGGAATTCACTCAACGCAGGACACCTAGAATAAACGGTTACCTTGTACAGTAGGAAAAGAAATGAACAGAAACAGCATCCTCCTGCTGAGGTTTTTTTTGTTTTTTGTTTTTGCTGACCACACGATGCAGCTGCATTCTGATCTAAAACCTAATGTTTTTGCCAGATTTCCGCCACCGTTTGTTTTTAATAAGCATGCCTCCGTCATAGAAAAGCAAAGAACAGGACACCTGCAATCAGTGGTGCTGCTCGGAACCGCAGCCATGTTAAATTAACTACGTGAAGCCAGCTGCTCTTTGAGCTCAAACACTTTTGTTGTGTGATGAAAACAATGAATAATTCTCTTTACGCCACATATGTGGGTGCTGGGAGCCGGGCAGCAGGCAGGAGTACAATCGGCAGCTCAGATCAAAAGCCAGGCAAAGTTTAGAGCGAACGCGCGTGTCGGGAGGGGACGGGGAGGGCGGTAATGAAGCCGAATGTTTGTTTGTGTGTGTGAGGAAGAGAGCCCTCTCCAAACCAAAAGGCAACAACAACAAGGTGTGTGCGTTTGCTTAAGTGAAAGAGTGGGGATGTTTACATGTGATGAGGGAGTGCGTCTGAGTGACGTCTGTGTAAGTGGTTTGCTCCCAGTGTGTGCTGTGTTACATTGTGCTGGAAAAAGATTTGCAGAAGCCTAGATGCGTTTGAAATTGCAGCCTGTTGTCAGTGGTTTTAAGAGTAGGTGGAAGCCACATGAGGATTCTGAATTATTTTGAGTTCAAATAAAACTTTAAAACATTTTGTTCTTACTAGGTTTTTATGGCATTTTTCAGATCTTGCTGTTCAACACTTTTAATACCTAACAATGATAATAAAACCATTGCCAGTGCTTTACTGCACCAAAACAACAAACCTCAACAACTTCACCATCTCCCTCTCATCTCTCTCTCTCTCTCTCTCTCACTTCATCTGCGATACCTGTGAAGCTTCCGCCAAACCAAAACACCTTCAGAAAATAAACTCAGTCTGTTGGTGTGTTGTCTGCAGGGCATTCACCTGCCTGACAGACGCGCAGGGAGAAGGAAAAGGGGAGGGAGGGGAGAGCGAGAAGAAAGAGAGGCAACTTTTTACGAAGCTCCTCCGCATTGCTCATGACAGATATTTTGGTTTTGCGCACTGCGAGCGCGGCGAGCTCTGTAACTCACTCAGGAGCGTTTCTGAGAATGGACGGAGAAGTTTATTATTAGCCAATAATTCTAGCAGCTGCAGTCAGGCAGTCAGTCTATATGAGAAAATATGGGAAAATGATGCAGTGTGTGTTTACCATGATTTGGTTTGGAGGAGGAATCCAATAAAGATGATGAAGAAGCCTCATCTCCGCACCTCGCAGGGCTGGGCCGGGTGGCACAGTATTCAGCGGAGTGAGTGGAGAGAGAGCACGGGGAGAGGGAAGTGATTACTGTCGTTAAGTCGACAGGAAATGTTGCATCTCCTTGACGTTTAGTAATGATCGCAGCAGCTGGGAACAATAAAACTCCCAACATTGCGCAATTATTGGCCTGCCTCGCTTACATTGGATAAAAGTAATAATGCACATTATCCCCACATCCCCCTTTAAAGTCGCACCAGTGACGGCGAAGAGGCAGCAAATGAGATTTGCTGCGCAGGAAGCTGAGTAGGTTGACGGTTATGATTGACTGGAGGAAGACTTCCTGCTGCGTCGTGCGATGTGACCACTCTCGTTCTCTCACTCTCAATATCAGCTCATCCATTTTTTTCCCCCCTCCTTTATTTTATTTTCCTGTGATTTGACTTTGCGCCTTTGATTAGAAAGTTAAAACAACACCCAGAGAGTGTTTGACGGCGGCTCAGATTCATAACAGACAGAAAGCAAATTCGCCATCGGCAGAGGCTGAGATGTGAGTGAATGTCATGTACGCTCGCTTGCCACTTCATTGGGTACACTGGTGAAAACAATGCTTTCAGATATAATGGTGCTGCAGGAAACCATTGCTTCATAAAGGTTATGGTTTGCAGCGTTGGTTTAAAATGACTGAGAGAGCTGTTGATTCGTCTGTGTTGTGGTTTCCAGTGCTATTGGATTGTGTTGTGTTGTACAGAGGCATATTTGTATTATTCTGACAACCCAATTTTACTCAGTCAGCTCGGCTAGATAACAAAAACACCTTTGTGTTTAATTCAATGCAGTGTAACAGCAAACTGCATCCTCCGAATGGACCAGTTGAATTTCCACCTTTTTTAAAGCCGTTTGAACATAAACTGAGCATCAGTCATTGCAGGGATGTTATATTACCCTGCATTTATTTTTCTCCAGTTTTCTCTTAGTGTGTTTTCTGCACTCTGAATGAATATGCTGTCCACCTCCTTTAGCCCTGCTGTACCTAATTAGAGTCAATAAAGCAAGTTTAAATTTTAGAGAGAAGGCGAAAGAGGGATTTATTTTATAGTCCTCAATAAAAAGAGAGGAGATTAAAACTCATTGTCTCACTAAATTTGACGCGGAGGTATCATAACATGTTCCTAGAATTGATTTTGTTAATAATCAACCAGATGATATTGCTCATTATCTTATAATTTCCTCACATGTACACATTTAAATATACTACGTTTATGTGTAAACTGTTGCTGTTATTAACTAATGAAAATGCATTTATCTATTTACTTATGGCAGCACATCTTCCTCACGGTTAATGCTGTAAATGACTCATGCCTATTCGAGCAAATGAAGTGTATTTGAATTTGAGAGAGAGAAAGAGAGGGAGAGATATTCTAAAGTATCATCTTCCATATTAAACTGAGGCTTACAGATGTCTTTTGACCTTTCCGCTCCGTGTGAGCGTCTGCATGCATGAGTGTGAGAGGGCGCTATAACCAGCTGAATATTAATGATTGATTAGAGCTGTCGTGGCTGTGCATAAATATCAGCACGTTTGTACTACTGAAGGCGCTTTTTAGTTCTCTTCTCTATTGTTAGTTCAAGAAACAGTCTGAGAAGGTCAAGCCTCAGACGGAAAAGTAGTCTATTTCTTTCGTCTGTTTCTTCCTAACCCACTTGTTAGTTCATCATCAATGTTAACATCCTCCCTCGTGAGTCCTAAAATATATTGCCGAGGCCTGGTGTGACACTGCGTAGGAGCAATAAAACCTCGACATCTTAGAAAGACGCTTTTTCTTTTTTTTTCTTCTCTCTCTCTTCAGTTGTTGAAGAAGGAAACAAGTCGATGTTCATCTTGTGCCCTGGCTTCCTGTCTAGGAGTTGCTTCGAGAACAAAAGAAACATCTCATTCTGTGGAAGGAGTGGCGTTTATAAAAAAAGAAAAAAATCTGATGTACCTCTGAGTGCCTTCTCAGAAACTCCTCTGACACCGGATGCTTACTTCTAGATATAGCGAGTGTGCGGTTGAGTGTGTCTTCCGGGATACTTTTACCTTTTTGGAGGGGCTTTGAAGGAAGCTATCAAAACCTCACTCTTTCATCTCCTCCGGCCCCAGCGCTCTCTGCTCCTCCGCAGGTGGTTTCCCCTCCAGTCCCTCCACTCTCGCTTGCCCTTGCCCACACCAACTTCACTCTTACCTCAGGAAAAAACACACACACATGCTACACTCAAATAGTTTTCCAATAAGTCATAAAAATAATGCATACAGTGTGTGAATTTCTTCGCGTCTTCCCCCTCCCTCCGTCTCTGCTCGCTCATCTCTGAAGGTAGATGAGAAAGTGGGTGCCGGCGAGAATGTTGGCTATGATTATGTCATGTTTGTTTCTTCTAGGTTTGTATCACTTGTTATGAGTCAAGCCAAGGTGCGGACCCTGTATGCTAATGGCGGAAAAAGAGATCACATTCAGCGTGATACTTTGGGAAATCACCTCTTTCTCTCATTCCCACAGGCTTGAACTGTTGGTGCATGTATTGGCCAGAATGGTAGCAGCTTTCCTTTACCGGTCACATGGTTTCATATGGTGTGATAATGTTGAGATGGATATTGCGGGGTTTGTATGATTATATGATAAACCTGCCTGTCAAAATGGCTAAATGCCACCGCCGCTCCCGTGCCCGATGAAATGAGCCGCAGAAAATCTTGGATTTTTATCAGTCTATAACTGACTTGCCAATCATTTCAGGTCACTGTTTGTCACACGTTTCACTAGTCAGACAGTGAGACCAAGCGAGATGTGGCAAACTCTCGAAAATCCCTCTCTCTGTTTCTGTTTCCCTCACCCCTCTCTCCCAAAGTTTTCCTCTCTCTGGCTGGGCGGCCGCAGGTTTCCAAACAAACTAGCTGAAACATGTTGTCTGTGAGTCCGTCCATCCAGCCCTCCTGCTGGGCACCAAAGCTGCCATCCACAATGTAAGCAGGTGGCGCTGGCATCCCAGGGAGAACGGGCAGAGCGCGTGGGCGTCACACAGGCGACGCCAATCCAAAATTCCCAGCTGACCTCCAAACCAAGGCTATGGCTGAGCTCGCCAATCTCCAGAAAACACTTTTTTTTTTTTTTATTATTTATTTCCCCCCCGTCTTTGTATCAATCTTTTCTGCGCGTTTCGTTTTGCTAGCTGCAATCACGATCTCCCCTAAATAACATGTATTTTTTTAAAAACTTTTTGTTATTTACTTTGCCTGTTTCTTTCTGTCTTCCTCCCTGTGTTTGCTTTGTGGGGGTGCGGTTTAGCCGAGTGGGACTAGCAGCCGGCCCCGGGCCAGCCGCCTTCGGTTGGACGTTAATGAACGGAACAGGAGTGGGCACATCTGATGAGGCTGGCCATGCTGTCAACTGATTTTCATCTGGTGTGTGTGTGTGCGTGTGTGTGTTTGTGCGCCTGACAACAGGTGCAGACCAGATCACTATGCACTGACAAAATAGAGACTCTGCTGTGCCAACACAGGTGATTTCCACCTAGAAAGGTGCACACAAACACACACATCGTTCTACTTTGCACAGTTTTCTTACTTTGTTCTATTTTGAATGCCTTAAAGACCTCAATGACAGTTTGATTACTTAGATTAGCTAGAGAGTTTGAACTTCCACTCTCTCGCTTATTGATGAATTATAAATCATTGCCTTTGAGCTGACGATGTAAAACCAGTCTGATAGACAAACAAGGAAACACCTGTCACACACAGCCCTCAGTAAAACGACTCACTCGTGAGCAACACACCCAGTGGAAGGTCTGAGTGACAACATCCTGTTCTTCTCTGGCTGTCAACAGGCCTGAAGCAACAACAGTATGAGCGTGTGTGTTCATTAGAATAGTACCTGTCTGGGGCTCCCTTAGCCACCTGGCTTTTCAAACAGAAGCAACTAACTCTCCTAATCTTTCTTTCTATATGCCACAGGCAGACAAGACTCAAAGCCGCTTCGAAACAACAAAACCAAACATCACAGCGTTCCCAAATGTCACATTATTTTGTATCGTACATGGACAGAAGCTAACGAGACGGGGAGACAGGAACGTGATTCTCCTTGGAGAGAGACAATTTTCGCTGCCGCGTCCGAGTCCAAAAATAACAAAGAACAAAGGCGGATAAATGAGTGAGTTTTTGAGCACAGGCTAGTGGGCTTTGGCAGCACCGGCCAGGCAGGAGGGGAGGGAGAGACAGTGAGAGCTAGCTAGCGGCCCGTCCACACATCTGTCCACACAGCACGGGGTAGGTTCCAGCGACACCCACAGAAACAGGCTTAACCTTCTCTTCCCCCCACCACCTGTTCATTACTATGGGCCCCCCCACCGAGCCACCGCCACTCTGCTCTTCTCCTCTCACCCGCTCCCTTGTTCTCGTTCTCTCTCTGTCTGTCGCTACCCGTTCCAGTTTTCTCTTTGTTATCCTGCCGTTTATTTTTTTTTTGCTCTGTCTCTCCATCTTTCTTTCTTTTATTTTTTTGCTTTATTATTATTTTTTTAAATTCTCTGCAGTGCACTTTCTCTCCTCTCCTCCCCGTATCACCTCCCAGTGATGCGTTTAGTTTCAGTTAAAAACAAAACTGTGTGCCGCTAATAGAAAGGTGGTCTTTTTCAAATAGGAAGCGACCCGCAGACAGGTTGTTTTAACTTGTGTGAAGGAGAAAGAAGTGGCCGGCACACGTGGAGGAGGGGGGGGGAGGTAAAAAGAGGCTTTTGATGAATTGTCTGTGAAAGTGCATCAGTCTACCCACATCTTCAAACCCCCCGATGCCTCTTGTCTGCTTTCAGACTCATTTTTCTCCACATTGTTGGTAATTTGAGCATTCTCGCCCATGGCATCGCTCATAGTTGGCCCATTTAAATCCCCTTAGAAATTCAATTTGGAGAAAGGAAATGACAAGATTTAGCTTATTGAGGTATGCCAGAACATCGTGAAAATCAGACAAGGGAATATGTGAGATGGTAAAACCCTCATCATCTCTCCCCTTTGTACCGGTGTGAAAAGAGGACCAAATAATCTCTGTACTTGTTAAAGCTCATTTGCATGTTTGATCATTTCTGTAGCCAAGGTGAATCGTGAAATAGCCTTCACTTCTGACGGCCGCGCCAAAATCTCTCAACCTGGAGAGCACCTTTGAAAAAAAAACCAAACTAAATAAATAAATAAATAAATAAAAGCAGCCTTCAGTTTATCACAAAGTAGGACGAGTTTGTATTTTTAGCTCCAACTTTTCTATACCATAAATTCTGTCCAAAACAAAACAATACAGGAGCAAAAAAAAAAAAAAGAAAAGAATAGAAAAAGCAAACAAATTGCACCCGCAGTCTCTCATATGGTACCACAGTGAGAGCAACTTGGCATGGGCGTTTGCCATCATTGTACATAATGTGGTGCATATTTCGATTCAGCCAATTATTATTTTTAACTGTGAAAGTGAAATCACATTGTGGGCTGTGCATTGAAGGAATGCAATTACCGGTGATGAAAACATGCAACAAACATGTCTTATTTTTAAGCACTCCTCAGTCCGTGCTGTAGACGAGACGGACAAAAGAAATAAATTGTCTTGAGTTTAATTTTAACGCGGCTTTTTGTTTTAATTTTAACTTGAAGGCTGAAAAACGGTTCCACTCCAGTCCCCGTCGTCTTCTTCTTCACAGCTCGTGTGTGTGTGTTTGGTGTGTGTGTGTGTTTTTGCGTGTGCACAGGGCACCTTGTTGACTTGCGTTCTGCTCTCTTGGATTCTGCATAACTCCAGATATTCTTTTTGGCTCTTTAATTGCTTTTGCACAGTGGTCCCGATGATGATAAGGACGAGTCGGTGACAACATCTCAATTTCTCTCCCCAACTGAACGCTCCCCGTTTCAATTATCCTCGCCGCTTTCCTTGCCGCCCTCACCCTCTTGCCTCCAAATAAATTTCATTTCCCTTAAGCCTGCCGGTTTCAGTATCTGATGGCGTCTCACTCAGTTATCCATGCATGGTATTATCGGGAAGACGGGCCCTTACTGCTCACCGAGAGGGAAAGGCTGCAGGCCCCTTATTACATACCAAATATCAGGCACCATATTCAAATCCAAAGGAGCTGGCTGTGGGGAATGTGCCTAAACTGGTTCAGCCTATTAAGAGTTTTGAACTGGTCCGTGCACAAAGATGAAGTCCATGTAGGAAGATGAAGGAAGTGGCTTTTAACGCTGAAGATTTAGTCATTTTACTGTGTTTAGGTGCTTTTCATAAATACTTTTCTCCTCACAGAGTCTGAGTCTAACTCTCTCTGCATCTGTTACAGTGCATAAGTGAGGGCAAGAGCAATTTGCGAACTGAAAATGTATGCAAAAGGAAGATACGTCCAAAACTGTAATTTAATAGTGCCTTTTGCCACATGTTACATGTATTCTGAACTGTCATGACGTCAGTGGCTTCAAAGAAGAGAACTCATTGCCTGGGCTCTCCAAACAATGAAATCATTGCAAGCAGTTTTTCCAACTTGCCGACCGGTTCTAAAAAGAGAATAAGGAGGTAGGATGTTGGCTACAACCGCTGGGTATCGTTCAGCGTTACAGAGAAAAACAATGAGACAATCAGTCGGTACGGTATCATATTGTTTTATTGCCTCCCAAAAGCTCAAAGTAATATTCTTTCCTGCGCTCGAAAACCTCTCCTCGGATTATGGCGTCAATATGAGTCAGTGCCGTGACAATTTTCCCACAGAGAGGGAAAAAAAAACAGACTCATATAATAATTACAGCGTAATGAACACACAACAATAAACACGTAAGCTGTTCAAGGCAGCCGAGATAAGATAGTGTTTAAGCACCTTTTTTATTGCGAGTGGTTCCCACAGTTCAGGTTGTCCAAAGGTCTTTTGCAAAACCACAGATAGTCAATAAAACCCAGCAGTTCTTGATCAAAGCAGAGCGTGAATAAATATATGTCACAGACGAGATGCTGGTGATTAGGCTGGATAGAAGGAGGCAGCCCCCTTTCATTATTTTATTCAACCTACACAGTAAAACTAATTAAAAATACACATCTTTCATTTGATCAAAGATGTAAACTTCTTTACCAGTCTTTTGTGTTTATATGCAGTTTTATTTATATTTTTAAAAATATGACTGATGATCCATTACACCTTGGTTTTAAGAGCTTTTTTTAAAAAAAAAGGTTTAGTTAAAAATGATTGTTAATGTTTTAATCTTTGCTGCTTTTGAAATTCAGTATTTATTCCTAAATGTCAGATATTTGAAAAGCATTAATAATGAGACTTAAATAGGTCACAAATTATACTTTGATGTCAAATAAAAACCACATACATTTGGTTCTATCAGGCCATCAAACGCTACTATAACCTCAGTCAACCCACTTTGGCTAACCACATGCTCCTACATGCTGTAGTCTAGGTTTATTTCAGCAAGTTAAATGTTAATCTGCAATATTTAAAATATCCTCCTCCTGACTGGAACGTGTGTCCTTCAGCTGCCTCTTCCTTTTAGTATTTCTAAACAGAAAACTGTCTGCCTTGCCCTTGGCGACATTTGGACAAGACGAACAACTGAGCAGATTATTTCCTTGGATAGACCATTCACGGTTTAGTTTGTAAAAAATTAGATTCTGTAAATGTCTTCTTTTGACCAGTGAGTCACCACAAATTTGGAGATTGTGTAACTTAGAAATAATTCTTTTAAAATAGAAGAAGAACCCAGTTAAACTATGCCATGGTTATTAATATATTTTTAAACATGATGATTTTTCGTTGTGAAAGAATTGTTATCGGCGTCTAGTGGCATCCCGCATCATTCAGAAACATTTCTGTGCTGTGAACTGGGTCGGTAAGTATTAAGTTCTGAGATAAAAGGGAAAATGCTAATTGCATATTCTCTGATAATTACTCTGAGAGGACAGTCTGTAAAAGTGTTGTCTTGAGTGGTGGGAAGCTTTTTTTCCCCCCTCTGTCCGCTCTGTAAAGTGTTTGATAAAAGCTCAGAGGTGGGCGGGTTCGTGCGCTGTAAAATTGACCGACAAACTCTTTCATGTGTGGACTTTATGCAGCGGTGGGGCCCCCGCCGACGTGTTTGCTCGCTCGGTTATTGAACAGTTATCGCTGAGACAAGACGACGCTTAATACCAGAGCAGATAAAGATGAAACGCAGCGGCTGCACTTATTTATTTTTTTCTTTCTTCCTCCTTTCTGTTTCAAACTGAGAGCTATTTCCAGGGTCAGCGCAGTGAAGAAGGACGGCGGTGGCGAGAATAATCTTAATAATAGTGCTCGGCATTCGGGACTGTGTGCATCATGGAGGTTTTACAACGCTTCACTGTAAAAGTGTTATACACCAAATTAAAATAAAATTAATCAGAAGAAGAGTTGGAACACTGGCTCATTTTATGCTGCACTGAGAAATACCAGTCCCCTAACTCTGCCAGTCTTCCTCTCCCTTATTTTGGGGCTAATTCAATTTCCCTCAGACAGACTCTCGCACACCGACGCCGTCTCCATTGCAACGCGCAGCCAAACGCAAGCATTCATTAATTAATGGCATCGTTGTCTTTTAATTATGCATGTGGCTTATTAGGCACCTCACCCGTTCACCTAGCCCTTCCTGTCTACACTCCCCTCTGCTGCTCGCCGTGCTCATGCGGGACCTTTAAACTTCCACCTGCACATTATAGCTCCAATAAAGCTGTTATCAGCCCGTGAAGGAGATGGCAAACAGGTGAGAAAGAAAGAGGGGGAGAGAGATGGCAAACAGGCGACTGAGGGTTCTGATATGTCAGCAACAGAAATTAGCTAACTGCACTCCCGACTGTGACACAGGCAGGGAGAGAATAAACCCACCAACTCCCCTCTCTCTCTCTCTCTCTCTCTCTCTCTCTCTCTGTGTCTCTTCTCCCTTCCTTTAATTCTCCTTCTCTGCCTCTACAAACGACAGAGAGGGAGAGCGAGAGCAAGCGAGAGGGAGAGAGCGTCAGCCGGTGAATTTTTACAGCTCTCCAAAATCATTATTGGCAATTAGCGTTCGTCAGGGAAGACAGCAGCTGCTTGTAATTACAGGTAGCCCCTCATTACTTCTCAGTGTAGGGAAGAGGAGGGATGGGGAGGGAGGCAGGGAGAAAACATGTTCCAGAGCCAGTGTTTATATTTATTTATTTATTTCTTTACCCGTGATGTTGAGCCACATAATGTATACCAGCTATAGCGGAGGGCTGGGGGGCTTCAGCAGGTGCAGCTTAAAAGGGGGGTGGTGGTGGTGGTGGAGGAGGAGGCACGGCGTTCATTGTAAACAGCCGACGTTGTCATACAAACATTGTGCTGCTGCAGTAGTGTCGCGTGTGTGTGTTGGAGTGGATATGATTGTATATATAAGTGTGAGTGCGTGCTTATTGCTCGCGCTTAGTTACAGTCTCCTGGAGGTTTACCTTCTGCTGCTGCGTGTGAGTTATGATTTGCTGGCTCGTGGAGAAGCTCTGGTTCTCCTAGAACTGTGAGACTTCATATTGAAATGGCTCGGGTCGAGGTTGGGATGACCTGACATTTTAGGGTGCGCCACACTGTGACCGTGCCCTAAAACTGAGCACCGCATGGCACAGGCGGAGTGCAATGGGCCTTGAATGCTGATATGGTTCAGGCTCATCATTTATTCCACTAATGGGTAAAGATTTAGATTGGGGCAGCCTAACCTTGGTCATCGCCTGACAATCTTGACTCATGCAGGGGTGGCTGCGGCTGGAAACTCCCAAGGAAAAGCGGTTAGGAGTCAGTCCTTGATAGAAGAGGTATCTCTAACCCTAATCAGCGCAGAGATGCTTAAAACTCGCACTGGCACAGTCCTTGAAATCCATTATTTATTTATTTTTATCTCATGAAATGATAGCTACTTTACTTGACTCCTGCCATCAAAGGGTTATATGCTCATACCTTTCGAGCTACGTCCTGCACTTGCTCACGCTCTGTGCCGCCCGTTGATATCGTTTTACGAGGGCTTGGCAAAATTGTTGCGTTCTGACAGGCCTGTCATATCGACGTGTTTTCTTTTCGTGCAGCCAAGAAAATGTCTTGTGTGTTTGCACAGATGGGGCAAGGTTGACATTAATTTGACTGCATAGCTGAAATAGTTAAACCGTTATACAAGAAGGTGGTGGTGGTTGTGTAGCTTTTAGTAACTATAAAAGGAGATCTTTCAGAGGGTGATAGAGATGAGGTAAACACATACCTTAGGCAGAGGGCTAGACTCCTATGAATAGTTAATTAATACCATCTGAATGCTTTATATGCCCTAGCGACTGCGAGGCTTGAAGTCCCCCACACAATCCGCCATAGCCTAGGGCAACAATCAAACCAATTAACCCAGGGCAGAAAACATTGTTGGTGGCTTGCGTCTGTGCAGCCACAGTATGGGCCGTTGCTTCTGCTGATCCCTTACCTCAGACGGAGAAAGGTTGGGTTCAGGGGAGTGGGCGCCCTGCTCCGTGTCGAGGTGTAGTTTCCAGCATGTGGGTCAGGTCTGCTACATGGAAGGCTCCTCTGCAAGACTAACCGAGGGCATGCTAATAGCAGCCGAACATTAGCCTCTTAGCCTCCACCGAGGGGTTAGCTCGCTCTCAGAGGAAAGGAACGTCTGAGTTTGTTTTTCCTCTTGACTGAAATTATTAGTCTCACTTACTGAGTGAGTCACATTGGTTCATATGTTCCACAAAGGGAAAAAAGTTACGACTGTCAATCTTTTACCCGACTTCCATGAAAAGCTGTCATCCTTCGTCCTCGTCCCTGTTGATCGGCATCATGACAGTATGCATAACAGTTGATAAACAGCTTTTTCTGCCAACAACATAAACCCCTACCCGTGTTCTTGTAATTCATTAAACATTGCCATTTATGTTCTCTTTTAATAAACATATACTTTAATTGTCTTGCAGACGTAAAAGAAATCTATTTAGACCTTGAGGAGATCTGCAAAGCTTTACTCACTGCGAGGGTGCTGGTATTTATTTTCTGCATACACACACACACGCACGCACACACACTCGGGCTCCTGCTCAGTTACAGTAGAACAACCGGCATCCTGGCAGCGGAATAGCTCACATTTGCAGGGCATCTCTCGTTTCCACTGTAGACCGTCCAACGCAAATACAAAGAACAACTGTCACATTCAAACTGGAGCTGAAATGACTGGCTGGGTTTCGATTCATCTTGTCTGTCCGGGTCCCTCTTTTTCATTCGCTGCCATGAAAAGTTGGAACTGTATGAGAACCCCGCGCTAGAGGGAGAAGATCAAGTGTGTAAGGATTTAACAGATGGAATTGGGACTAAATGAAGCGCTAATGCATGGATGGTATAAATCCACTGTGCGGGCTGTAGGTTGTGCAAGTTAGTTGTTGGTTGAATTTCCATGGCAAATTCAATAATGCATGCGTGAAATAACATCTGTAATTTGATTTGATTTGCAGAAAATCTTTTGAGAAAATCTGTGATGAATAATTTAGTTTAGTTAACTTTCTCATAAAGAGTGAGTCTGTTTTTCCGTTTTCTAACTGTTGGAAACTAAAACCAATACTTTGTTGACACACAGCATGACTACCCTAGAACAGCAGAATATTGTACTTTCAATGTGTCACGGGGCATGTGAAATAGATTAAAGAAGAAGTAAATGATTTACTACGTATGTGAGTTTTCAATCTGTGTTTGAGAGATTTGCAGGCTTCTGAAGACACTTACAACATTGCCCGGCGTGTTTATAGTGCTGTGCTTTTGGTAATGATGCCTTAAGATTCTCCAAAATCCTTCTCACACATCTGTACCAGACATGCAGTGCTCTCAAGAAAAGCCAGAGCTTAAAACAAGCCCCTGTTTAGACACTCCTGGTGGCTGTTACTGTGGCAGCTTTGAGAAATCGTTTTGTCATTTTGTTCTACTGATGCTCGCAGTGCTGCAATGCTGCATTTTAAACTGTTGAGTCAGATTTCATTTACCAGCTCTTTCATCTGTTTTAACTCACTGAGGCGAGGTATCGCAGTGTGCGTCAGTGTGCGTGCGCGCGTGTGTGATTTAGCGGTGTAAACGTGTATAAATTTGCGTGTCTGAATATGTGTGGGCCCGTCTGTGCGCCGTGTTGTTTGCGCTCGTTTTGTTTGTGCCTGTGTGTGTATCCAAATGTGTGTGTGTGTGTGTGTGAGGCTTCCAACCCAGAGCTATTATGTGGAGACAGCAGGTATAATATCTGCAAACCTTTGCTGCTGTGCTGGATAAGTAATGGCCTCAAGACGTCACCTTTATCTGTAGCCACACTCCTGCAGCTGGGGCTGTGTATTCCCTGCCCCACACTTCCTCCATGATACACAGGTGTGGCATTATGTATGCGTGTGCGCCGTTTATCCCACAACACCTCCTCCTCCTTATGTATGTGCCACACACAAAAGTGGTCATGAGGAAGGCAGATAGGGCCAAGACTGACACATTCATTTCCTTAACGGCTGCGGATGCAGTGCATTTGCCTTTTTAAGCAGCTTTAGCCATATATCCCCTACAGACGTCGACACTGGGTGAGCGCAGATCGAGGCGCCATTGGGAGCATCCCATCATGCCCTGCAAACGGAGAAAGGCAGGCCGTGGCGAGGACAGATAGGAGTAAGGAGGATGGAGGGGAGAAGAAGGAGGGGTGGCGAAATTTAGACAGAGACGGAAAAGGCAGAAGCAGAGAGATGCGAGAGTAAAGAGAGAATGACGTGCGAGATAGATAGGGAGAGAAAATTGAAATGAGACGGAGGGAGGGAGAGAGAGAGAGGTGAAACAAAGGAAGAGTTGGATGGGGAGTGAGTGAGCTTTGTGGTCTCAGCCTCCATGGGAGGTTCAGCCCAATCATTTATAAAAGGTAAATGCTGTCAGGACGCAGGGCGTTTAAAGGCGCGGCACTGCAGGTGTGATTTATGCTCTCAGTACGGGGCTATAAATCACCCTGCCTTTGTTTCCACAGGCTGCTGCTGCTGCTGCTGCTACTGCCGCTGCTGCTGCCGCATCAAGACATCCCTGCCTCATCTATAGTAGGCACACACATCTGAAGACACACGCCCTGAGTGGACAGCAATAAAGACAGAGCGAAGAAGCATGGTGGTGGGAGTGGATGGATGGATGGAGAGCGGCGAGAAGAGGGCCGAGCGGTTGGAGTCTATCAATGAGACGCGTTGAGTCAAAGAGGTGTGGTTGCGCTCACATGCACAATGGCACACGACTGTCAGTGCAGAGCGGGATGTATGTCGTCTGACACAGTACTCAGGCTTCTACAGTGGTGCAGTTCAGACAGTGACCAGAAAACTAACCAGTTTTGTTAAGATTTCACTCCCACATTTACTTTTTTGTCGTCCAATGCAAAGCCATCAGTGACTGAATATTATTATGATTAAATAAATGTAGACTAAAACTAATAACCACTGAGTTCTTGAACTTACTAATTAAGCAGGTTCATTATCCTGTGTCATATATGAGTTTTTGTATAAGAGATGTCACTTTGGAGTCAGACAAAAAATGTTTTTTGTTGTCTTCTACAGACAAGATCCCTGTTCCTGTGTGCTCTAAACATTGATTTCTACACTGCTAAATGCCCTTTTGTAGAGTAGAATGGGATCCCAGTCGTGCAGAGGTTTCTTCATTCTTTTCACCAGAGCGTTGCAGTCATAATAATTGGTAGATAATACGGCGCTTCTGAATAGCTACCAATGTCTTGCCATAGTCACAAGTCAACGCTTATAAGAACTTCCGTGGTGAGGACATTGGCTGTATTGATATGATGGGTGTGTGTGGGAAGCAGTGGCACTTCAGCAAGGTCACAAGTCCTGCGGATGACAGTCACATTGTCGGCATTCTTCAGCTGCAGCGGATAAAGGCCTTTGTTTACCACCACAACACACCCACCGCGTTTCACAGGGCATGAAACGGGTTAAATTTCTGTCGACTCTGACGTATGCAGAGCAGCAAGGTTAAACAGTAAGAAGGAGCAGTCAGGACTGGGTTTGTTGAGGGTGTGAGAACAGCATCTTGGTAAGAATCTCATCATGTGACGAGCTGCAGTGTTTCAGGAGTCATGCTGCGAGGTGGTGTTGTCACTTGGCGTTTCTTTGAATGACTTTTAACAGTCCCCAGAAAGAAAAACGAAGACAGCCTTAATATGTTCTAACTATGCGTTTGGGTTTTAGGAGGCGGATTACTCACGAGTAAATGAGTTATAACAACAGTGAGAAACAGAAAATGAAATAAGGAATGTCCCTTACTCAGCATGCAACTGGTGTTGCTTGCAGTTTGCAGTGTTGAGGTAGAGAAGATTGACCTCCTTATCTGCATTTTTTGTTTTTGTTGTGATGCATTCTTGTGTCTGTGTTTCACATGATTGGCAATTTAAATAAGTTGTACTATAATTTACTGCAGATACATTTGAAATATGTCTGTGAGCATAACTAGGTCGTGGTATCTCTAAAGAAAAAGCCAAAACAAAGCTAACTGGACTACTTGAGTTGTGCTGACGACTCACACGGCATCCACGTGGCATCTTCAGTTGTAAATGACTAGTGGGGAGTTTACGTGTTTGTTAGGAACATCTGTGCTGGTGCTTGAAACTCGCATAACAACCCAGTATTTTAGCTATGTTATGTTTGTTTTTGCAAAAAAATGTCCACAAGAATCTTCAATCATTAAATAAACTGGTTGGTTACCAAGGTCACACACACACACACACACACACACACTGGAGACATATCACATGCTGCATTGCTTGGGGAATGTGTAGAAGTAAACCAAGGCCAGATCCAGGTAATGCCGTTTTACAAATGCTGAGAGTGAAATTAAATTAATGTTTTATTTATTCATGTGAGATTTATTCAGCTGTGAAACCCATGGCCACTGCGGTATACACCGATCAGCCACAACATTAAACCCACTGACAGAAGATGTAAATAACCCTGACCGCCTTGTGACAATACAATGTTCTGCTGGGAAACTTTTGGACCGAGCATTTGAGCACCCCCACCCTGTAGCAATGACACTTCTTGATTGCAGCAGCCATCCCAGCAGGATGCACACACACGGTCCAGGAACAACTTAAGAAACATGAAAAACAGCACAAGCTGGCGTACAAATTCACAAGATCCCAAACTGATCAAGTATCTGTGGAATGCACTGGAACAAGCCTGATCCACAGAGGCCCCTCCCCTCAATCCACAGGACCCAAAAGCCCCAAAGGCCCCCACTAGTGTACATCTATCAAGTGCTACCTTGGTGATACAGTAGATGCCTTTAATATGTGAAGGATATGAGTTTAGTTCTTTAACAACATGTCTCAGCATAGTCACAAGGAAGCACTTACAAGAACTTGAAGACATAGGGTGTATTGATAAGTTGCTATGTCAGAGGGAATGGCTCCTTAGCAGGATCACATGTCCCACCCATGTGCCTGTAAACACGTGTCCTGTTTCAACTGTATTATCAGGAAATCACTTACATGGTTTAAACAAATATGTTTAGATTATAGGAACTCTGAAGAAGATTTTTATCTGTTATTTATCAGTTATGAATAATGTCAACTTATTGACCAATACTATAAATAAAATTATGTAAAAATACTTCTTCAACAACAGAAGCAGTGCTTCACCTTCATACATAATCAATGCCTTCGCAGAAACCATACTTCACCCTTGCGCGCATCACTCTCAACAGAAAACCCAATTGTATTCCAGAAAGCAGTCAACAATGCTCGCCACTCAATACATAATACAGGCGTATAAATCACCTCAGAGAAGGCCCTCTGGCTGCGAGGGGCGGGGGATAGAAAATGGAGCTGTAACATGCAGCGAACACGTACAAGCTGACCTGAATGGCTGCTGGTATTCTGATTTCCCCCAGGAGCTCCTCTCTGGCCTGTGCCTGTGTTTTAGATTCCAGAGGGAGGCCATTAATGCTCAGCCTGTCGACCTGATCCATATGTATGGCTGGCTGTTCGTTCTGTTCAGCCCTTGCCTCCCTGCTTGCCTACCTGACTGTCTCAAGGCCTGCTTGAGACCAAATTGGTTCCTCGTCCTGCAAAGATAGAAACAGAGTAGCTGGCGCAAAGGACAAGCAGGATGGTTTTGCAAGGTGATTATTCAGACCATGCATCTGGACGTCTCTCAGCAGCTAATAGGGACTATTTGTGGATGGAGGAGCACAAACATGTTCCTGTCCTTTAGTTCTGGGGCCAGTTGGTATCTTACTGATTTATCCTCTGTCTTGTTAAACTGGCCCTTTACCCCTGCTGACGCTGCTGATTGTATTGCAATCAAGGAATGGAAATGCTTTTTACAGCAAATGTCTGATCCTTGTAAACTTAATATAGCTTATCTTTTTTATTTTTTTCTCTCTTTGTACCCCTGTACCTCTAACGTTCCCTCTTCTCTGTCCAATAAAACACATTTGGTGCATGAGTACAGGGGACACTTGAGCTCATTGCCAAAGTGACCCTGAGGACTCAAGACACTGAAACTTGAGAAAACAACCACATACAGAGAAAACAAATACAGAAACGTTGCAGACAGAAATGTTCCAGTCTGGTCTACTCTTGGTCAACTACCAATGAGAAAATGCTAACACTGGGTTAACTGTCCCAACCATAATTATCAAAAGACCCAGAAGCACTTGTATGTGTGTGTTCTTGTTGTGAACAAACCATCACACATGGTGTTCACTGTTAAATGTTTTCTATTTAAAAATGAATGCATTAAAGTTCTTTTTGACGTAAGCATCGAGGCCTGCAAGGTGGTGTGTTAATGGCCTGATATCCTTTTAATGGTCACATATTGTATACTTAAGCCCCAGTCTCCAACTGGCCAGCTGTTCCGAGTGTAGTTGAATAATGTCTAGACAGTCTAATTAACAAATCATCTCTGAAACAGTAATAACCCCACTTGGTGAGAGAATAGAGAATAAAGAGACTACCCGAGAGGACCACTTATTCACCGTATGATGCATGTCATCATCCTTAGGTTTCTTTGTCATCTTTCAAAATTATTCTTTGCTTAAATCTTCCCAGCCCGTCCATCTTGCGCGCATTCGCAGGTTAAAAATAATTGTTGAAGAATTTGAATTTTAAATGCAAGTGGCGGAGGGTCCCTTTGTCTTTATGAGACCGTGAGCCGCTTTGGCCTTTGTTAATATTAAAAATTAATACAACCAGAAAATAAAGTGAATTGTTCTGTCCAGATATAGCCAACTCTTACAGACTCCATTTAACACTCAGCATGCGTCTTAGTCATTTTCGCAATCATCACAATATATCCTGTCACATTAGGGCGCGCGGCACGGACAGGGGCTCTGCAAGATGGAGTGAGGGTCAGCGGATCGTCTCTTGAAGCCATGCAGAATGTTTTAATTATACATTGAACAATTTCTCTCCGACAGCGTCACTTAATAGAAATACAGATTAACGAGACATTCTCCCATCGCTATTATGTACTGAAAATATTTTATATGTTTAAAATTTTAAAGTAGCTCATGTACCAGATTTTAGATTAGATGCTGGACTTCCAAACATAACATGCTGCCTAGTCTGTACTGACTTAAAAGCTTATGTGTGCATGAAACACAGTGAGTCCTTGGTTTCAGCCAATAAAACTGTACAACTGGTAGTGGTTGGAAGCTGCACAGAAGGATATTTATTCAAAGGCAGTTGCATGTTTTAAATATTATTATTTTTTAAATTAAAAAAAAAATTAATACTTATCGTCAAATGTTTGAACACAGAAATTCAATTTTAATTAAAATATGTGCTCATAAAATAACTTTCAGTTCTTTTGCAACAGTTAGAGAACATTTTGTCTTTAAGATTGTGAGGGCTTAAATCTGAAACATTTAATTATTTATTTGTTTATTTCTTTTTTTAGTCAAAGCTTGTTCTGAATAAAAGTATCCCCATAAAATAAAGAACGCATAAAAATGTCCATTCTTATAATGGTATAAATGACAGCAGACATTGTATTTAATTTAATAGAGAGATAAATTAATAAAAATATTTAAAATCTGAATTTAGACATATTTTCTGTTCCCGTTTAAACTAAAAGGGAGCTATATCCCCGCAACCTTTTAGATATCTATTTGTATATTACACCAATATCTGTAATAGTAAAGTGAATACTGTTTGACATACTGTATGGGTTTATCAGTTTCCCTTGATTATCATAATTGCCGTGCATCTGACAATTAAGATTTACAAGTGTTATGCCAAGTGAAAAAATAAGGCTTGGTGATTGGCTGAGAAAACGATCAAGGAACAGTTTGCCCATCACTTGTTGTTGGCTAACGGTGTAATCCTAATGTTGGCAGTCTAGAAAGAGTCCGCTGCCTACTAGTCGACGCTCGGAGAATAAAAGTAGGGACTTTTAGGTGAGGATTCTGTATTAAATATCATATCTTTCAGAATATTTATGTATTTAAATAACTGAAACTGTCTAATACGAGCATTGCATTTTAAGCTACGTGCAATTTTGGCAAATTTTCCTGCTGCACGTTTCGTTGCCGCGTATGCAGTCTCTCTTTATGGACGGTAGAAGAGTGATGATGTCTTGCCTCGGAGTCTCCAGTGAATTACCCTGTCAGACTTTCATTAATGACAGCTATAAGCCAGAACATGTGAAGAACATACACAGTGGGACGCAGAAGCCTCCTGTATTTCTCTCTTCTCCCGCCGCCACCTACCTTCCTTCATCCTTATCTATTTCCCCATTTCCCATCAGCCGCTCTACCTTGTGTAAAAGCCTTGTAACACTTTACTTTTATAGAAGTCTCTCGTGTGTAATGTGCTTACGAGGGTGTAACAGTCGCGTGTAAGAGCAAGTGTGCAGATAAAGCTGCTTGTTGTGACATTGCCGCTGCCTTTCATTCTACATTAAGTTAATGCAATCAGAGGATTTTCGCTGAAACACAATTTCATCGCGCATGCCCCTTTTCCGGAGTTGGCCGCACATTGGAATAAGGCCATCTTAAAGTAAAGTGTCACCAAGACAATCCCTAAAGCAAGGGCTTTGAGAGCTATAATGCTTATACACTATCATCCCTGGTTAAAAACAAGGGGATTTATCAGGGATGTCTCTGCCTCGGCTGGGGCTAGGGGGACCAAATTACAGCCCCAGCGTCTGGTTGGAGGCAGAGGAGGAAATAGATGGGTCTAGATATAATGGTGATGGCCCCTGGGTGGTACTCCTTTGAGGGAGAAAGAGGAGATTAGAGTGGAGGTGTGAGCTCGCAGTAAGATTACATTTTCCCTCTTTATAATGGATAAGTGCTTCTCTTTTTTTTCCTATTTCACTCCCACTATTCTGCTTCTGTTTCACAGTGTTCCATCTCTCTCGCTGCCCTCCATCACCACACGCAGGCATAAAAAAATAAAAAAATAAAATAAATAAAAAAGCACACACACGCGCACACATTAAAAAGCATACACATGCACATATGCGTGCACACTCCAAACACACGCACATCTCTCCTCTCTCCCTCTGTCACCCTCTCCCTCCGTCCTCCCTCACTTGATCCTTACACCTACGTGCTACAGATGGTTTCATTTTATAAGAGATAAAACCACATTTGGTGGAACTGATTAAACAGAGGGAACAACATCCCCATCTGCCATTTATTCCAATCTGAAATTGCTTGGGCAGATGCTGACATCTTTGGAGATGATTGATTCACCCCGTCTGGCCAGAGAGGAGTGGAGAGGAGAGCAGAGCTGGATCCTCCCCGGGGTTGCAGCTTCCTGCCGCCCTGCCATGGCTCCACCACAGTGCAACTTCACCAGCGATGGAGCCCCCCCGGCCCTCCCCCTCATCAGTCCCCCGTCTCTTGTCTGCTGCAAGCTGCTGCAATCAGCACAGGCCCTGATTGGACTTGGGCAGGTGAGCGCAATACACTTTAATCATGGGGCCTGTACATGCCAGATCATCCCCTCTGTATGGGTGTGTGGCAGCTCGGTGGCAGAGTGGGAGGGAGATCTGTGTTTGCATGTGGGTGCATTAAAGGGTTGGATCACGCAGATTACAAATAAACATATTTTCTCGCTTAAATCTATCTAGCCATGCAGACAGGCTTTATTTACATGGAAGCTGTGGCTGTGATGCTCAAAACTTACATTTAAACAAGAACAAGAGTCTACAGCCATGCAAGTGTTACGCTGCCTTCAAATGTTTACTGTGTTCACCCAAAAAGTCCAAATGAACATCTCCCTTTTGCGGTATTCATGGCGGTGAGGTCAGAGTTCACGATGTTTACTGATATTTTCAGATTATCCGCTAGTTAATATGTTCTGATTTACTTAAATTACCTCCATCATTTTTTAATTATGTTGACATTCCCAACGGCCTTATTTTTCATTATGCCTTTGCATTTCCTGCATTAAGTTAACTTGCGGATGACACTAGTACGTAGAGCATTTTGTGTTAACATGTGGTTACCATGTCGTAACCAAAAGCTCACATACGTTAGGTATAGTGAGCTTTAAGCTAAATGGTGAAGTCACATGTTCAACAAGTAGACTGTGAACCATGTTCTCTGCATTTACCGTGTGCTGGCTAACATTTGCTGATTAGGATAAAGCCTTAAAATACACCTAAGGCCAATGGGTTTTTCCTCGTTAAGCAGCATCATAAAACTTTTGGCCTGACAATGACATTAGATCAGAAGTAAAGGAATCAAAAGTTTATTCATATTCTATCCTGTGGTTTGTACAAAAAGATCTTGGCAGTCGTTGAGATATGCCGCGAAGCACCAAATGCCAATCTCACGGTGACACGACGGGAATGGTCAACGGGACACCAAGATCACTAGACTTCATTCTGAGGCGAACATGTCTGCATGAAACTTTGTGACATTCCATCCAATTGTTGATATTTCAGTCTGTGCCAAAGTGGTCGATTTACAGACTGACAGAAATGGCCATTTCTGCAAAAAAATGCAACTTAAACAGCAGTCTGTCCTCCCATTTACTTTAGATGCTCTTGTATGTATAATATATCTAGCACTTCCACTGGAGCTAATATTAATGAAGAAAACTATTTGTTGAGTATGTTATCACGAGTCACAGGGACTGCTAGTGAATTCTTTAATGGCAGTTTTTCAGTATACATCATAAACAAAATCATATTTACCCCAAATCATTGCACATCAAATGAAGTTGGGTATTATTAGAAGTACATTTTGAAATAAGGCATGGATAGCTTGGGTACCAGTGACTGTAGCACACCTAACAACTGCTTGCCAACCAGCATTAAACAAGAGAAGAAGAAGAAGTCGAAGAACTGTTACTACCAGCCTTGGTTAAAAGTCATCCAGTTCCGTGAGATTAGATGTCACTGTGACCGGAGAAACATGCGAAGCGGCAAACTACAACAGCTGTCAACGAGTTCTGAGAAGAAATCATCAAAAGAAATAACCCAAAAAAAATTCAAGACAACTATACACATGTCTTTTCAGGGTGAGGCTCTTTAGAAGATGGCCAAATCATAAATGAACAATTATTTGCTAACTGCCAGATGGAGTACGCGGGGCTGTGTTTACCATGTTCAGGAGAAAAGTGTATATATAAGGAAACGCTTTTTTAACACTTGACTCACTGCACGGGTGTAGAAGAGGAACTACTCCTTAAATAAATGGACTAAAACTGACTTAAGAGGAAATGGCTCCCCTCACTAATATAAAATATTCCAAGACTCCATGACTCATTGACCATCTCCGTTCATGTTGTTTTAATCTGTCTAGCTTTTCTTGTTTCTTTCTATTGAATAACTAAAACTGATCAAATTTAGATGTTTCTAATAGTAATCTTTTCATTAATCCATTGCATTTTCTACACTAAGTTACTTGTTAATCTTGCTAAACTGTTGCTAACTTGCTAAGCCTTGTTGGCCTCTTTACAGCTGCCTAGCAGTTTAAGTTCAGACTACTTACACTCCCAAAATGATGCTCAAAATTAAGACACAGCAAGCCATGAGTTATGAGCTCAAACTTGAACAATGAAATTCACCATCAGATTGTTAATGTGCAGCCTCCTTCTCCCTGTTACTGCTGATTGGTTATCATTGGGAGGATTTGGACCATTCTGCTGTTAGCATTAGCAGATGCCTTTTCAGATCAGCGTGCCTTGCAGTAGTGCCTTTGTTGTATTTCAGGACTGGCTTGCATATTTTGCTTGTCACGGTAGAGTCGGCTTCATCTTAAGTGACGTATTTCCACACACTCGATGAGCCGCTGCTAGTTTGCTGTAGCGACCCACTGGGCTCCTCACTTGTTTTCTAATAGGTTTAAAACATCACAGCATAGCAGTAAAGTCGACTCGCCGGTACAACCCTTAAAACACAGTAAACAGGACACCATTTGAAGGTAGCTTTACAGTCGGGCACTCAAAAGCGTTCCATGTGTCCTTACCACCAGCTCACAAAAGCCATTAGAATGCATCATTAAACATGAGGTATGTTCACAATTTACACATTTTCAAAATCATTATCATTTAGTTGAGGCTGTTACATATTTTCTCAGATTTAGTTGTCATACTAAAACGGTAACTCCCAAATACCATTTAACACAGAAATTTAGAAACGGAACAGAAACAGGAAATTTGGAGACAAGAAATATAGAAGCTTTTTCCCTTATTGGGTATGCTGTTGGTGTAGATTTTTTTAAGCATGAAGAGTGAAGACATTTCCCTTAAAACAGTGAGTTATAATATAACACACCAGTCCTCAGTAACTGGAAGAGGAAGGATTCATTTCTGTCTGTGTCTTTTATGAGGAAGGAGGCGGTGCGTTTATATCATGCTGTGTTTTATAGTTTTTTTTTTGTTTAATTAAATGTTGCTGTGCATTTTAGCTCAGTGAGACAAACATTGCATCACTAAGGAGCATGATATCAAAATCCAGGAGTTGTAAAATGCATGAATGGGTCTCTCTGGGCAATGTCCATCCTTACTATAGACTTTGGCTTTCATCATCTGGGACTGTGTCCTGCCTGCAGTATTGTAACCGTTTGATCAAAAGATCAAGACTCTTCACGTTGTTCTGTTTGTGAACTTTCCTCACGGTGGAGGACATGGGCCATATTTGTTTCTATGCTCTCTCCTACTGAGACTACATGATATGCAAAGAATACCAATGGGTCCCTGATGATTAGATATTCCACTCAACCTTCATCTAATCAACATTTATAGTGTCCTGCCTGTGGAATTACACTGCCCTCCACTAAATCGACCCTGCATCATCAGTTGTAAACACTCAAGCATTTTAAGATGGAAAACTCTCCCTGCAGAAGTGCTATCAAAGCCAGCGGTGTGTGAGTTCAAGTGTGTGAACAAATGTGCGTATTCTCATAAAAACTGCTGAGCTGGGCTCTTCAATGCAATCAGGCACCGGTCGCAGCTCATATACTTGTTTGATGATAACCGAAGATGGAGGGAGAGTGATGGAGCTCTCCAAGGGACGACAGCCATAATTTAGCATGGGGAGTGGGTGTGAATCATGGCGAAGGCACAGGGGGGGACTGGAGGTGGTGGATGAATCATTAGGGTGGGGGCAGGGAGAATGGAGAGATGGGCGTAAAGTCCCGGGGGGCTTAGATCCATCAGACAGAGCTGCTGTGGCCTCGACTGCAGCATTGACCCGTAGGACTGCAGCCCGAACCTGTCCATCTTCCTTCCTCATCTCGCTCCCTTTTTACAAACCATTGTTCTCCGTATTCCTCTATCACTGTGATTCATAGTAGTCCCTCTCTTTCTCCCCTTCTCCTCTGCGTCTATCATCAGGCATGTCATTCCACATCAGAGGCCTCATCTTCTCCTTCTCCGTGTCTCTCCTAAGCCTCTTGAAGTATGGCTGGCCCAGAGAATGGCAGCTGAATTCCCAATCTGAATGCATGCTCTCTCCTCTCTCTGCTGCCCTCCATCTCTCGCCTCAGGCTACTTATTCTACCTCTCCTCCCTCTATCCTCCTCTCCCCCTGCTCTCGCTTGCAACCATGGCGAGCTCTGATGGGATTCAGAGCAAATTGCTCACCCCTGGAATAAAAAAAATAAAAAAAAGTAGACAGAAAAATATAAAAGGACAAAAGTGAATTGTTTCAGTTAACCGGCTGCCATTTTGCACAACTGCGTGACATGACGAACGGCGTGCACTCCAAAACACGGCCCTCGCCTGCCCTACTTCTCCCAGTGCAATAATCCATTACAGGCAACATCCACGCCTTTTCAAGAGTTTTAGCTCCCCAAGGCTTTGACTTTGGACAGGCAGAGGTTAGAGGAAAACAACCTGAAAACAGCCTTATCTCCCAACACACGAATGTTTGTTAAGGCTCCCCATTAAGTCTCCCCCTGAATTTGCATATTAATTGCATTTTGGCTCAACCCCCCCTCCTTTAAGGCTGCTGTTTATAGGTGCTTTATTTCTTTGAGAAGACACAGACGTCCGCGGGGAGCTCACCTGCAACGGAGGACAAGAATTGAATTCCGCAGGAAATTGCTTTAACTTGAGTGTAATCGAATTTGCACCCACACACACCTTGACTTGAGGACCTGGAGGGCATGCATGCATGTGGAATTACATGTGCAACGCATAGAAATACACAAATCCACACACGACACAGTCATCAAACACGGAAAATAAAGCCTCCGAAAACAACGCTAAGAAGTAAAGACTACTACAATATGGAAACTCAGATTTCGCTGCGCTCCATCTCCCCCGGCAAACTCTCCTCCCTCCTCTCATATGTATTTCCGTCCCTTCGCTAACTTTTCTCCTGCGGAATGTGTTTACTGCTCAGATATCAGAGTGTTTTTCGTCGTCTTTCCCAGCAAATGTTTGAAAAGATGTGAAAGTTTTAATGACTGGATTGAGTAGGGGATAAAGGAACAGCTGGAGATTCTGTAATGTAGTGGCTATTCTTATACAGTAGAGGTACACTCAAGCTGTCTCATTTGAAAACCAGCGTTGCAGTTTTATCCATACTTAAGAATAACAGGTGATTGAACATGCTGTCGTCCCTATCTCAAAAACAATGCGACCATATGGGATTTCATTTCAATATGATATGCTAAGCGGCATTCTATATGTGCTATATCACATTATGCAAAGAGGGTCTGTTTATTGTTTTCAAGATAATAGTTTCATTTCATAGATTATGACCTGCATGTGTGTTTTTCCCAACAAGCTTGGCTGCAGTTATGCGTGACGTTTAATAGAAGTAACGAAACCGAGCAGGGTCGTCATTATTTGGATTGTTATCCATCTCCAGAAACAATGTTTGTGATGATCCGTGTCTTCCAAGCAGTCATTATATTTCTGCCAAACGACTACATTCCACCACAGGAAACTTGCTTTTTCATTTATTCTAATGGTCCTTCGTTCTTCCATTCAAATCTAATGATCTGCACTCAGACCCATTGGAGTAACTCAGTTCCGGGGCATTGATTTCCTTTGTGCTGCAGATTGATCTGTGGCCTGTTGCAGCTCAATATGTCACAGCCTCCCTTTGCAAAATGGCCGCAATAAAAAGCAAATGCACGGGCGTGTAATAGAATAGAAAAAGGGTAGGGTATATAAAATATCATGTACAGTGTTCATCTTGATGCGCATTTCATCATGTAACAAACTGTAAAACGGGTTTATGCTCCCTCCAAATGACTTGCAGGAAAGTCAGGTCGTCTCAGAGGCCTCGTCTACCTTTCTGATGTCTTACAAATGGGGCCTCTTTCAAGCAATTTCTGCATCTTTCCAAAACCATTAATTCCATGTTCGTGCCCACTTCAGATCTTGATTGGCCAGCTGTGTGGAATTACAAAAGGAATCAAGGAAATGTCCCTCCTGTTTCTCACTTTTAGCTCTTACTCGGCTATTTATGATATTTATCATCTCAACACAGTGAATGTCTCCCTAAAGAAACTACTTGAAAATTTACAGCGTGTTTTTAACCGATATTGCGTCTCCCCCCCTCTGCGATGGCATGATTCTTACTACACCTTGCCGTTTCCCTGTTCAGAAAGCCAATTGTAAACGGCTGATTTTCTATGTTGCTATGTTCGTAAATTGCTTAAAAATAGACTTGAAGCTGCGCAGACAGCTGTACTGAATAAAGTAGTTTCTATTCTGTCTGATGTGCATGAGATGGATGACTGAAAACAGTGTCTGGAACACTTTTAGTGAAGACGCAGCTTTACAAACTAGTCGTGAAGCACCATAAACAGACCCTTAATGTGCTGATATGCCACTGGCCCTAATGCCTCTGCACTCTCCAGTCTAGTGTGATAATATGTGAGCAGTAGCCTGGGAGAACATTGACTCTCATTACAGCTTCCATTGCAGTGGACCACTCCCCAAATCCCCCTATAGCAGCATTATCTCCCTTCACCCACTGGACCACGGCCCCCTAAGGCAGATGCACACAAGCGTGCATACATGTGTGCACAAAATAAGCCCTTAGTCTTTCCATTAGACCATTTGCTGTAGCACTCTTCTCTTCAGCATGCTTGTCTGACTTCTCTGTCTCATCTGTGCTAATGCAGACTGGGCGCAGACCCCCACCAGCATGTGTCTGAGAACGAGAGAGCGATTCGTATCTGAGATTCGGAGCGTTTATTGATAAGGACCAACAAAGAAATATGCAATGTAGTGCGGTACGTCAGCAAGAGACTGTGCAGACATTTGATTCTGCTCTGAGGAGGTTTCTATGGGATATGTGTGTGTAATGTGTTCTAAGGGGTTCGGGAGGCACGCGATGGGACACATAGGGCTGCTCTCCCGCAGATGCAATTAGGCTAAATGGGATTATGCCTATCACATTTCAGACAGGCCGGCCCCACAGCCACCTGGGGGAGAGAGTGATGGGTGGAGGAGGAGGGGGGGTGATGAAGAGGGATAGAGAAAGGGGAAAGCGGGTGGAGAGGTGGGGAAGACGCAGGAGAGGGGGGGAATGTGGTCTCTTAGAGACAGCATCCGCTATAGTTGTAATGCAGGCTGTGGCAGTGCACACTGGTGCTACAGTGATGGAGAAAGCAGGTCTGGCTTCTTCATGAAGGGAAACAGTAGGAAGTATAATGCTAGGTTAGTATCAGATGATTCAATGCATCTCTGACCCGGCGTATAGAGGCATGATATGCTCCTTTTTGATGTGATCTACTATAGCGAACCCCCTCCGACGTCAGACCAAATGTCAGCATCAACAAAGACACCGACGGAGGGGAGGCTGACATTTTCACACCGGGTGATTGTGCTCACAGTTAGATTCTCCCTCTATTGAACTGTGTGGTCGTACGGTTTAGGAGAGGTCATAGATTAAGAGGAGAGCCTGTACACTGTGCTCAGACGCTGAAGTGCTTGCGTGATGCATTTGGAAATCATTCAAAACATTTTAATGGTTTTGTAGCAAGATAGCATACAGTCCCACTGAGAAACACACAAGTGCATTAAAACTAGTTTCAGCAAACATAATGTACAGCAGTAATATACACTCTTAAGCCTTAACATTTTGATTGACTGGTCATAATTACCGGTCAGCTGAAACACACTAATTATCATATTATCATGGTCAGTGAACATTCTGTCTTCAAAGTGATGTTACAAGCAGGACAGTCCGGCAAGGTGAGCGACTTCGAAAGAGGTGGAAAGTGTGGATGGCTAGGCAACTGGGTCAAAAATCAGCAGGTCAGTGCCTGTCAGAAATGACCGATACTCGTCGATGCACGTGGGGAGCGAAGGCTGGTCCACGTGGCCCGATCAAGACAACCTACTGTAGCTCAAAATGCTGAAAAAGTTGTTGTTGTTGTTGCTGAATGATGTAAGGTAGGCGTTCAGAGAGACTAAGCGGTTATCAAATTAATTAACAATGACAGTCAAAGCTGAATAGAACGCTTGATTACCAGCTAATTAGCTAGCTTTCTGTCTTATTATTGTATCACCATTAGCAGACTTTAGTTGTTGCTTGTGTGGGCCACCTTGTAAAATCCAGACCTATACTAGTAACATTCAGTCTTTACTTGATAATACATAACACTGTTCAGTGTCTAAAATGCCCTCACATATTCAAGGTTGTGGTAAGTGTAAACTGGACATCTAGAGTATAACACTGTCACCCATTTCCCAGTTCAAACACACAACGCAGCGAGACATTTGGGCCTATGGTAGACCTTCCTCACCTACATGCACCTCCTTGGCAGAAGACGAGCAGATCAGGGCACGGTGCCGCCGTCCTCCCAGTCTCCCACGCTCTCTCTCACATTAATCAAAAGGGATGTGGCGGTTCCCAGCTCACCTCTCCGTCCCCTGGTGCCAGCTGTGTTTGGGACCGGCCCTGTTGCCATGCCTGGCCTAATCACACACTGTCTTTGTTCCGCCGGCCTTGTAAACACTGAGCCTGCTACAGCTGATCAAATCCAGGGTCGCATGCGCTCGGGCTCATAAGCGCAGGCGCACATGCACGGACGTGCACAGTCGCGTACATCCACATTCTTCATTCTGTGCATACAGATTCACGGGCATATGTTCACTGTATCCATTGAACACAGTCTTCCTTATCCAATTCATTAATCACAACTAAAAATCAGCTCATGAACACAGCTTACTATTCAAAAAGGACATAAAACCAGTACAACTTTCACCCTTTGTGCCGAACACATCAGATAACTTCACATCCTCACTCTCTCTGGGGTAGATACTTCATGTGAAGCCCCTGTGAATGGGAACGGCAAATGTGTACATTAGTCATTGTGAGCAAACAACTTTCTGGATGAAACTGGACATATCTTAATGATGAGGAATTAAATGTTCATGGTCAGCGACTGAGAGAGCCCACAATATGCTCCTGAACGTTGGGGGACAGAGATCTGAGACTTGGTGGGGGTAAACTGGAGAGCTGTGATAGGATACGGCCCATTAATTATTGAATTTGCTGACGTTATGACAAATGGCGTTGTCCTAGCCCTCGCCGGAGCCCGTGACTTTTACAAGGCCAGCTGGACAGAGTCTCAGCATTTCTACTGCTAAACCACACGCGCAGGTTTTTTTTTTTAATCTCTACTGTTTTTCTCAGCCCACCTGCAATGTGGCAGAAGTTAGATTAAGTAGCTGGAGTAAAATATCTTCGAAGCCGAGGTCATTTACACTGAACTGAAATCCTCTTTGTGAAGCCTCTGTGCGGCTTTGCTGTTTTGGGAACGGGAGTAATGAATGAGTGAGGGTGCATGTAGGTGAGACAGTAAGCAAGCCAGTGTGGGAGTCGGTTACACCTTAGTGTCGGCTGTTTTTGCGATGTGCGGCCAGCAGAGAAATAAAGGCAACAGTGTGCTGTGTTTGCACTGCGTAGGACGGCCTCCTGCTCCTGACGTGTATGTGGTCAACTGTGCTCTAAGGAGATGTCCGCTATGAATTGTGGGTTAAAATCCTTGAGGCTCAGGAGTGTATACAAACAGTCGATGCGTTTTCCCATATGCTGTGAGCTCAAAATACGGCAAATAATTTAGTTTTTGAAAACCAGAACTACTGTCCACTGTTTTTTTTGTGCGTGTGCGTGTGTGTTATTCTGTTTCTTTGTCCGTGTCTCTGCCTGCCTACGGTCTATTGTGAATAATCTGTCATAGATGCGCGATTTCATTGTTCATCTGTATCTGAGTGCATCTAACCTTCAGACACCTCCAACACAAGCAGCGAGAAAAGTGAGGGAAATTTGTGTAAAACAAAACAAGCCAGAAAGTAAGTGGGTGACGGTACATGATGTACTTTGCGATGAATACAAATGGCTCTTGTTTGGCTCGTCTAAAATAAGCCCCACGTTGCAGCTGTTAACCTTTAATAGCAACGATGTGTCACCTGATGAAAAAAGAGCGCACCGCTGTCTTGCAAAAATAAAACGAGCCTCTGGTGAATTAAGCAGGGCTTAAATGTTACTAATTTAAATTACTAAACAACCTGGTAGCACATACTGAATAATGACTCCTTTAATATGAGCCACTTAAGACTGACTGAAGTGGAGCTAGAATAATAACACCATTTATGAGTCAAACGTATGGTGAGAAGTCACAGAGGGCATTCTCTGAGTATTAGTCTCTTGTGGCGTTTGCCTACCTCAGAGCAGAGTGACTGTCTGTGAGCACGCCATGCTTTCCAGGCCTTATTTCCCTGCTAGCTGCAGCGCTGTTAGTGCCCATCCCTGTAGATACTGCCTGCTGCCAGCTGCTGCACTGGCCCTCTGGAAAGGGGGCTGGCAATTAGACCTTGTGCTTAAAACAAGGTGAGTCAGGACCTTTTAATGGTGCACTATTTCTGAGCCTCCCACACATGTGGCCGCTTAGATTTCTGCTGCGCCAGAGAACTTTGTGGCACTGAGGCGTGGAGGTTACTACGTCCAAATAACTGAGGTAGTGGGTGGCTCGGTAATGGAGTAGATTTTTTTTTTTCTTTCTGCAGAAATGGCTTTTTTGTGAAACTGATCTGCACCTTTAGCTTCTAGCCATTTGTTAATTTATTTATTCTTTCGCTTTTTCCGGTTTGTAATTTAATCTATTCTGACAAAGGAGTACAATCGTTTTTCTGGTCCCTGCGTAAAATTTCTACCATCAAAGGGCGTTCTGCTGGAATATATTATAGCAATCGTTACGCACTAGAGCTATAGGGCTACTGCTGCTACGTGTTAGCTCTGTATTGGCTCTTATCAGGAAGGGTGAGGTTAACTTTCTAATTCCGTCCTGCCTCTCATCTCTCATTTCAGACCTTGATAAAAACAGAGGGGAAAGGCTGCATGTGTTTAGACGGCTGCGCCTTATTTCCTTGGACCTTACCCAGCTAACCTTGAGTCCTGTCAATGACGGGCATAAACCAGTGAGCACGTTGACGTGCGTGCTGCCTCCATCCTTGTCTCCCCCTTGCACAGAGCTAAACATGGACAAATATACACACATCACGCAGAGATGTGGCACACAATTATTTATGTTGCACAAATAGAACAGCGTAGGCTGAAATAGCCTAATATAGAGCTAATATCCCTGCTATTTTCTGTTATGAGTGTATATCCTCACATCTGCGTATTTTACTCCGTCTTTATTTTCCCTTCTTGTTCTTTTAACAAAATATTTTCACCAAAATAGTTTTAAAGAAAATGCTTCAGCATCATCAGATGGCTGATGGTGCCCTAGTCAGATGTCTGCCAGGGCCTTTTTCAAGCTGAGGAATTTTAATCCTCAGACCAGACTGGAGAAGTTCACAGTCATCCATACACTGTGACAGACGTAAAGGCCATTGGACCTAGACTCTGCTTAGCTGAGGAGAGGCTATACACTCGTGATAAATGACAGGCTTCAACCTGGCCAATCTAAATAGATTATCTTGGCTGCATCTTCCCCCGGACCAGGTGCCAACGTGTAAAATGGACCAACTATAATAAAAAACACAGAGTTGCTTTCTATACTGCAGCATGAACAATTAGTAGGGGCAGCGTGTAACGCATCACTTTGTACAGTTTTATAATGGTTCTGTAAATGTCTTTTATCTTGTTTTGCTATTTTGATTTTAAGGGGTGACCCACTATTGCAGTACTAAAGGGATGCCCTATATTACAATCTCTCTATTGTTTTCCACTGCCAGGTCAAAAGAAAAAAAAAAAAATCTCCAATATGCAGGTAATGCCGATGTTGTCTGCTTGCATTTATGTGAGTGGGCATGGATACCGTGCACGTGCGCGCCTGCAAAGAGCTCTTTGTTCTCCGAGAGATAAAGAGCATCCACTGCTCAGTAACAAACACATAAATATGCATTAATCTGTTCTGGTTGGGCGAATCTGAAGAACTGTCAAGCGTCAAATGTAAAGGTCATGCTTTGCTTGCTATGAGGGGAAAATCCTGGAGACCATGGTTAGGGCACTATTTGAATAATCTATGCAGGGATTTACAAGAAGTAACCTTCAGGGGTAAACACGCCCCCTTCCATCACCAGGGACTTGCTACGATTATGGATGTATTTTATCACTAAGTTCACAACACTAGTTCAGACTATATATGTCATACATATCAAGATAAATAACAGCGAGCACCAATAGGTTTTGTTTTATTGAGAGTATATTTTGTGATTTTAGATTTATGTGTCACTTTATTCCGAGATGACACAGACATATATCACTAAATGAATCAATCCTCTATCTTGACAGTTTTCTTGTAAGTTGTATATTGTTTATTTATTAGATGCTTTACTGCAGTGAATAATATATTGTGCATGGAAGGAGAGTGTACAAGGGAATTACCTTTTGAATTTTGAACAAAGTGCCCCCACCCTAACCCCACCACCCCCCATCTCTGGGTAGCATGACAGCCAGGCAGAATGTGGCAGGTGGAGGTCTTTCAGGCAGAGCGAGGGGTGACCTTGCCACTTCCTCCGTAGAATCCGTTTGGTTTGTAACACAGCGCCAGGTTCCAGAAATGTGCTTCGGCTCTATAGACAGGCTTGGTGAACAGAGGGCCAGTCCCAGCCCCAGTCTCGTGCACAGCCCCGTGGCAGCAGATGCCACATGGCGGCCCCGGAGCCTTCAGCCGGCGAGCAGACGTAGGCGAGCGCCAGCCGGGTCACCAAAGCCCATGTCCATGTCATGCACAGAGAAGGCCTTCTCAGCAGGCAGGCAGGCAGCCTGCCGTCCTCTCCTGTCCCCCTTTCTTGGATGCAGAGTGTAACAGCTCGTTTGCACGTGCTTTGTGTAGATTAAAGCAAGAGGCTGTCAGGGATAATTAAAAGTAATAGAGCTTAGCGCTTTTTGGATTAGTGTTCTAGACGGCGATACTACTGTCTGGATAAGTGCATTTATTTACGTTTCCTGTGTGTGTGTGTGTGTGTGTGTGTGACTGTATCCATACGTGTGTACATATAGTATGTGTATGGGTTGTTTTTCAAATGGATATTCACAAAGCAGACTGACGCGATACATAATGTTGAGAACTAATGATGATGTGTGTTACCCTGACCTTGTGTCTATCTCTGGGTGTGCGTGTGTGTGTGTGTGTTTGAAAGGGAACAAGACAACAAAGTCCTCTCATCCCATTAAGTCAGTTCTTCAATCATCCAAATGGTTGCTTGGGCAAAGTTAATTGCCACTGTGCACTAACCCACGTTAAAACGCATAACAAAGACAGAATAATTAATCTACAGACAAGAAAGAAACATGGGGCATAATTGACTTGGTTTGCTCGGTCATTCAAACATCAATCTCTACTTTTCTCTTTTGTCCGTATTCATTTTATTCTCGTTAAACAATTTTTTGGCATCATTTTGTCATTTATGTCGGGCACCTTTTCGTTAATGTCAGAACCTACTGTAGTGGCTAATATCAGACGGTGGCGGGCCAGTGGTTAAGGTTTGCATTAAGCTATGTCAGCTATTTGGCACATTAAAGAATTTAGAAGGGCTGTGTTGTGTTAGTTGTTAACAACACTGTAGATATGTGGACACATTTTTTCTGAGGCCTCTCTGCTTCAGCACAGGACTATATGAAGGCGTGTTGGCAACATTGCCCTCTTAACACATAGTTGCCATTTTAAAAGTAGTTCAAAAGTATTTGGACAAACAGACATGAGGTCGACAAAACCCACCTATTTGGTGTTTTATAAGGCTTTGCATTCAGTAACTGCCTTCATTCCCTGAGCCATTAAGATATCTTCTCTGGTGATGCTCTCCTAGATCTTGATTGCATCGACCACAAACTTATAATAGAAATTGTTGGATGCATACTTTTGGGTTCAATCTGGGAGCAGTGCTAATAGCCGTTTCCATTGGTACCATCCATGTGCTTGCCCAGGCCATAACATACGCACCACTTTATTGGACAGATGAGGTGAAGCCTAGAGTTGCTCCTTCCTTAACCTCCACAGTTTTTTTTCTAGACTAACCAGTGGTTTGCACCTCAGTGTGTGTTCTAGATTGACCCAATGGATCCAATTGTTTATTCTAACAGGTTGCTGATTTTCATCTTCAAAGTTGTCTTCTGGACTTTCATCGCTACTTTAGATACTAATCCCACTCAGTGGTAACTCTCAGTCGACTCAGAGCCACATGTGAGTGTGTGCAGTGACCTTCATCAAGGAAGCATTTGATAGAAAAAGGTGAACTCGGGTAAAGCTGAGACTTGGTACTGTAATATAATATCCTAAATGTTGTAAAGCATAGAGCCTGAAGAACTCTAAGTACATTATTTAGAGTCAGGACTAGCTGCAGCTACAGACTTTAGCAGAAATTAATTAAAATGTTTTTTGATGAAGCCATATAATAATAATATGCACAGTTAAAAACAACAACAAAGGATCACCCAGTCCATCCTGGATTTTAAGGTTAAGTGGTCTCAGAAGAACAGCTAGGAACCTTTAATAAACTTTGGTTATTTAAAACAGTTATTTCTTTTTTTTTTTTAAAAAAAGACTATGTTCAGCAATACAAATGGGGGAAATAAAGGAAAAATGTTAGTCTGCAAGTTAATTTAGCAGAAAGGCTTAAAAATACTTTGTTTGGATGTGGAAATGGCTGCGCAGCAAACTATGAATCAGCTGATGTTTATCTCAAAAAACTTCCAACGCTTCACTTAGCGGAAACTTTGTTTAGCCTTTATTCAGAAAACATCTCCAGATGAGTTTTTACACGAAACCTCCCACAATAGCAACATATTTTTTTGGTCCAAATAAAAAAGTCGACCTTATATTCCAGTCCAGATTGGAGGCGAACAGCTTTGCTTTGTGTAGACTGTCCTCTCTGCTGTCATAAAAGGATACGGGAAGTTTAAAATGCATACCATAATGAAATTAGAGGGGACAAAATTACTGTTTGGACTTGGTACAGTAATAGCATGATGAATTATGGCACATTTTCTTCAGGGGACATTGCTTGAGGAAATGTTGTAAAACGCCCATGGGAACTGGCAGTCATCAATCACACATGGTGTGGTTGGGGGTGTTGTCGTGGCCCTGAGGACTTGGGTCTGCACAGCAGCCAGTAATCTAAATGGTGACACTGAGCTCCAAGGCCCCCATGGGGCTGCCCGCTCTGTCGCCTGCAAAGAAAACAGATCAGGGGAGAGGGATCAAGGTTTGTTTTCTCCCTTTTCTAGGTCATTATTTATTATGTGAAATATCAACGTCCTTGGCTGCTGCATGGGATCTTCCTCCCCCCAATTGACAGATCTCATTATAAGATAAACGTGACAAAGATAGCTCATAATGCTTCAGAGAAATGTAACACCATTAGCGGGTCATTGTCATCGTTCTAATGTGTCCTTTTAAGCCGCTTAGTGAACTGGTGCTGAAGTGTGATACAGGGATTAACCTATCAGAGAGTTGCTGCGGAGGAGTTGAGCCGCCATTGATGGAAATTTTTGGACGTGTGGTGATATCTTCCCAGGCACTACGCAGAGTCATGGTGGAGCCTGATTCCTAAACACACAGAGGTTTCTGGGATAAGGGGGAGGATGGCTGGAGGGTATAGGCATGCACAGGGCTGGGACTGGCGTGTATAGTGACTGAATTCCTTAGTACTGCAAAAGAAGAAATTCTGTGCTACAAAACCTATGGGTATATATTTATTCCTGTTGTGCCTGGAAATGTGTTTCCCTACATTACATATTGCTGTTTTTGCACAGTGATACTGCAACAATTATCTTCATTCCAGAAGCACAATAAACACTGCTCGTTGCATTACAAACAAAATAAATCTTATTCCATTGGTAAACTACATCTCATCCCTGGGACAGCCCTTTATTATAGAATGTGCTTTTTAATGAGCTGACAGAACTGATGTAGTGAGGCTGAGCGTCTGCCTGAGTGAATTAACGAGTCAGTTTCGCATTTGAGTTGTGGAAATGACTTGAAAATGTGAATGACGGCAAATGCTTCCAGGGTTAAATGGTTATTTATGAAGCCATTGTTTCATTCCGGCGTACAGTAGAACCATCTGCAGTTTTGAAGGCGCATCATTATCCCTCAGTCATTCATTGTACTTTTGGTGACTGGTAGCTGACACAGTTTCACCGATCAGTTGCACAACCTCATCAATCATTCTATTAGCATCACATTAACTTCCTATTAGAGTTGGTGAACAACACAACAGACAATAGCGTGTTGATCACGGGGCTAGATGGATTGTCTTTGGTGCACTCGCGAATATCTCGGCGCAAAGATTTCAGTAGTAATCAGAAATGAGAAACAGAGGAAAACTGAGCATGGCGATGTTTACTGTACGCCGCGTGACACGTTGTCGTCAGGTTTAATGGCGGTAGGGCATTTCAGCCGAGCTCCAATATTGCGTTTTCTAATTTCATGGCTCAGCAGGAATTATCAAAGCTTTTTTGATTACATTTTCATATGACCTTGATCTCAAAGGGCAGGGCAATCAATACAATAGCCATTAGCATCGTGGTAATTGTTAGTGAAATAGTAATCATTTCTCGGGCCTCAGACTCTCTTTTAGCTTCTTATTTATTTATTGGGCATATGGAGGGAGAGCGGAGCTGCTAGCCGAGATGGATGTGATGAATAGAGCCCCGAGATGCAAATTAAAATGTTTGTAATTAAATCCACTGATCATAATTTTTATTTATTTAATTATTATTTTTTTTTTGCTGCAGTCTTACTGGTTCTGGCTGCAGCACAAATGGATTCTGATCTTGAATTTTTCAGAATTTTACAAAATAATTGCTGCATTTTGAGTTGAACTTTTCCTGCTGTTTAGCATCGTGGAGGAGGATTGGCACACGGAGCCGTGTTGTTTACGTACGAACATCAGGCTACACGTAAGTCGACAATGCACCAAATCACAACGCAGTAGTCAGGGTAATGGGACTATTTATTCAGCTTTGTTAGGAGAAGAGGTCATGTGATCAGGGGATAGTAATTATAGCATACGCTTAATTACATTAGCAACCTCCTGTCTTTTCATATTATCTCTGATGCAAAAAAACACAGAGAGAGATTTGATTATGTTAATAAGCTGCGTTTTATACATGGTAATGGAGGCCTAGTTCAAAGCCATTAGTGCTATGAGGAATATCCATTTGAGTGTCGGAGCTCTCGAATGCAGCTCGGCTCAAAGTGCACATTGTTTAATGGTATTGATCAACGGTCTAGTGAGCTCCGGGGCTTTTGCTCATTACTGTGTCTTATTCATGCTTTCTTGGGTAATGATGCCCACACAGCAATTACTGACATAGCCATTTAGATGATCTAAGAGAGGAAATCATAATCATAAAAGGTAGAGGAGAAACAGAAGAAAAAAGAACCATGCGTCATTATCTGAGATTTAAAAAAAAACAACAACAACACAACGGCTCATTGAGAGGAAACATGTCAAGATGTCAAGCACGTTGACTTCTGAGAAAGCTCCATTAACTTTCATCCACGTCATCAATCGGAGTTAAATTGTGAATAACTCTCAAGAAGAAGAGAGATTTATCATTTCTTTGTTCCTGTGCTTATGTCATTTGGTACCTACCTTATCTTTTGTGGAGGTGCGTATCTCATGTGTATCATATTGTAGTGAACCCACCATCAGTACAATCTGAAATCCCCTGAATGCATATAATGTTAGCGTTTACGTGATTGAGTAATTTCAGTGGAAATCATGTTTGGGTACTTTTTATTTTGTAGTGTAGTAAATACCCTTCTCTCATATTATGCAGCACCTTAGATTTCCCTTCATCGGGAAGTCCTGCACTATGCACTCATACGTGCCTTATTCCAGGGACAAAGATAATAGTCACGTAGCTGAATCTAAAATAAAACAGTTACATTTCAGAAACTGCTTGAGAATACAGTCTGTTAAGATGTACTTTTTGCTCTTAAGAGCTTTCTAAAACTCATCAAAGCTGGTCCAAAGCCAGGTCGATTTCTGAATCAACCTGGCTCCACTCATGTATTCTCTGCCTGTCTGCCTAGCTTTCAATTTCTGCCTTTCTTTCCCTCAATACCCCCCCCCCCCCCCCCCCCATTCCTCCCGCCCTTATCCCAACCTCTCCCTATCAATGAGGCGGCAGACATCCCAGACCTGCTCAGTCAACTGCTTCAAGATTTATTCTTTGCAACAAATCTGCAACAGCTGGAGAGCCGGGGAATGCATGTAAACTTTGTGTGTGTAATTTGGTGACAAGTCAGGCTTAATCAAGCTCCCAGTGGCTGGATGAGAGGAGCGCAGGGGAGCGGCATATGGGGAGCTGAGTGGTGAACAGGCAGTGGGCAGGGAAGGAGACACAAAGCTGTGTTCGTGTGCATTAACATGCTGTACAGTAGCAGCGGCAGGCACACATACAGCTAGCCGGCAGGCTCTATCCCTGCACAGACATGTATACGGTTTTTGCACTGGAAGTGTGTAGATTAAAAACATATTTTTATTTTGTTAAGAGTCTTTCTAACGGAGAATATTTAGTGTGAATAATAATCAAATTTATAGAGTGCGGAAATCGACCCAAATTAACAAATAGGGCCCAATTATCTGTTTACTCAATTCGTTATTACTCAAGTATTTATAAAGTAAATAAACCATAGACACCATTATTGAAGATCCCTAGAAGAAAACACAAGATGTATTAAGTATATTTAGCAGATGTTGCTATTTTTGGGGCCTCAATGTGGTATTGAAAAAAATCCCAGCACACCCGAAGTCTTAGAGCACAACTCACAGTCTTTGTGTATATCAGACCTCGATCAGGTATCAGCAGAAGATTGTGATCGAGGTTAAATTTTACGAACTCTGACATTTTCAAAAATGTAACCTGGACCACTACCCTCGCCATCCCCACCTATTTTATTTACCTAAGCCTTACCTAAAACCCACACTAACACGTGGCGCTAGATGAAAAACCCTGTTATTTGCGTGGCCCGATTACCTTACGCCTCTTTTTGATGTGTATTGTAAAGATGCTAGCATATTCAACAAACTAACTTTCTGCCGAAATTATGGTGATAAGGGGATTTAAAGCTCTGCATTTGCACAAGATTATGTCAGGATTGTAAAGAATATATATTTTTTTCCCGCTACTAACCAGCTCTGCGATAAAACCCAAGATCAGTAGTGTTGTTTTTTGTTTTATCACTGACATGAATCATCTGCAGATGAAAATTCAGACTTATATTCCCGAGGGAATGCAGCTTTATACCCTCCTCTGTTTAATGGCTGGGTCAGCTGGAAACCATAAATGATTGTTTATGGACTTAATGTTAGCTTAGCCGGCTAGCTGCTGTAGCTACAGCTGATAAGATCTGCCTGAGATGGTCATTGTTTAAGCTGGCAAAATGGATGGTCTGCAGCTAGATAAGCCTCCCTTTATCTGAAATCATAAACCCATTGTTTTCAGAGTAACTCTGCCACTGTTTAACTGCTTTATGTGGCATTTGAAAACATTGACTTCTGAGATCATGGTTTAATTTTCTTCATTCAAAAGACTTTGTCGAATTAAACTGATAGTATAAACCTGTAATTTGTAAGAAGTACGTTTTGGTTGTCCCATCATTCCCAAACGTGGATGTCCTTGCTGCTGGCCCTGTTGTATGAGTGATGCAGTTACAAACTGTCGCTCTCTCTTTCTCACACACACAAAGACACACATGGGCACAGGCACGCACAATGACCACAGGCCCCAGTGCTGGGCCACTCAGGGGGCTTAATGTTAATGACAGGGTCTGTAGCTGAACTGAACTGTACAGCTGGTCCCAGCTGCCCTGCGCAGCTGCAACACATGATAGAGAAAAGGAAGAATGAGAAGAGATAGATAAATATGGGAATAGATTAGAGAAAGTGACAGGGAAACAACAATAGAATGAAAACACAGTGAAGGCGAGAGAGTGGGCAACAGATTGAAATGTTTGTGTTTAGAGGGAGGTAATGGGAAAGGTCAAGGACAGCCAGTATGGCAAGGTCAGAACGGTACAGAAGAGAGAATAAATGGAGCAGACTAATAGGACTATTAGGGAGTAAAGAATAGAGCTTCATATAGCGACCTTGGTCCCTCAACTTAAAGGTTTCTATTGTAACGTCCATTCGCAGTGTTTCTGCCCTGCATCTCAATGGAAAAACATTTGCTTTTGTGTGTCTCCTGCATTCTGAGGTATTTTGTTAGGCAATGTGTTTTCTCAGTTGTGGAGTATTTTTCTGTAGAAAAAAAAAGCTTCAATTGTATTCCACACAGTATGCACGAAATGGTAGTAAACACAGATTAAATGAAAAGAGACACTGGGCTGTGTCTGATTGTTATAAAAGACTACAATATATTACATTCACTGTTGACTTTGGGACGGCCACGTCAGAATGATTCATTCAAGAAAGATGGAAACCTTGATACATATGTATAAAAACACAATTTATAATTTTTTTTTTTTTTTTTAAATCCATACCGAGACTTGAATAGGAGAGGAGGAACGCTGGGCTAAAGAGGTAGATTGTGTGACCGCAGTGTGTGAGTTTGGGCGACTGTGCGTGTGTTTTGTCATGATGCATTATAGTTTCTCCTCAGGAACACATGGCAAGGTATTTACCAAGCCATCTGCTAAAATCGCCTGGCTGAATTGAGCTGACGTCCAGTTGCTAAGGAAATGGATGCTTTTCAAAAGGGCCAGCCAGTGTTGCACACCTGTCAGTGTAAAAGGACCCAGTCTGTCTCTCACTCGCTCCCTCTTTCTTCATCTCTTTATGCGTGTGTGTCTGAAGCTCATCAGTCACATGCTACGTCAGATGTGATGTTCCTGCCTCAAAGAAAATTCACTTTTTTTTTGTTTTTCAGTTAGATTCTGCACTCCTACGTTTTTGTATGCAACCATCCACAAGTCTACAGTGGTAGTTCTGAATTTGTGCCATTGATTTTTACCTTAAATTACAATAAAACTGCAAAATTGCCTGAGCTGACGTGGATCGGCACTGTGCAAAGCCTGAATAGTACTGGCTGAGAAGTGAACCTGAGAAAGGAGCATAGTGCACTTCAGCACAGTTGGGGCACGTCAATGAGCAGGTGGTTATGATTGCTTTAGTGTCACCATACTATGGCCTGAGGCTAGACACTTTTCCCAGAAGAAGTTAATGCAGTTGGAGAAGTGTGTCCGGGGCTTGTGATGAGTTTCAGAGAACGTGGCTGCGGGGCAGGGCACGACCTTCGGAGAGACGCTTTGTCATCTCAGCCTGAGCATTGCATCCCTGTCTGGGTGACACCTATAAAGGTCACCACAGGGGCAGACTTCTGGTCGTAAATCAACAAGGTAACTTGGGACGCCGTGTCCTTCTGGTCCCAATTCCGCCGTCCTGTTCGGGCCTTGCCCTAGATTCAGGAGGCGCGACAGTATCATGCAAGATGGAGTGTTTCAACATCAGTGAAAGCTTGGAGCACTGTATGTCTTTCCCTGAAAGCTCGGAGGGACGTGATGTTTCTCTTGAGCTTTGTAACCGATACAATTTCTTGTATTAATGAGAAAATATTTGATGCACGTCTCATCGTGCAACAGAAGCCTCATAATATATCCTATTTAAAGATATTTTAATTCGTCAGGTTCTCTCATTGTGCTGTCAAATGACAGCACACCTCCCGGAAACCCCTCTCATAAACACAACAGCGATAAGTGAGTTCACGTCGTTGTAACCTCGATTAATTGGGTGAATATCTGGGTGCAAGATCAGAGCTTTTGTGTAGCCTTTGTACTTAACATAAGCTTTTGTACTCTAAACTCTGCAGTATGTTATTACTTTACCATAACAGGACCATCAGCCTTCCATTAGTGAAATATTAATATGCATCTCAGAAAGATAATTGCCCTCGCTGCTCTCATCACCCAGACATCATGTGAACTTAGAAACAATCCCTCCTGTCTGTCCGCCCCAGAACAAAAGAGCCTTGGATGGAGGAGGAACATCTTCATTTCCCTCACAGAATACATTAGGCCTGTAAGTGGGGCTTGGTTATTGCCGATGCCTGCGTTTGCGTCGGGCACCTGGGATTCTCCAGACCTGTTTGATGTGGCCCTTTTCAAGCACTCTGATCATCCTGTTAAATTGCGGCTAATGGACAGGGCCTGCCACTCGGAGAGGCCCAGACAACGGGGGGACAATTTAGTGACACGCACACACCTGTCCTTTGTAGTTGAGCGAGACATTGTGTGCACAGGCGCATTAGTCTCTGCGGTGCTCATACAGGCACTTTGTGAGCTGCAGTGTAGCCAGAGCTGCCATTTAGGCCTGAATAACCCCAGGTGCCATTACCTTGGGTACCTGAGTACCCCCCCTCCCTCCATACACACACACAGACACACACACACTCCGACCAAACAATACACAGCCAGCGGGGGTGGAACGTGCTTGTATGTATGCTTGTTTGTGTTATATATTGTGTGGCGGCTTGTACACTGTGGAGGTTCTTCTTGACTAGGGGGTAGTGCTGATGCATAGCTGCACCTGTCTCCTCAATGGAATCCCTTCAGTGGAGAATAATAGATGGTGGAGGTGGTGATGGGCTGGAGTGCTGTGGGGAAACACCATGTGTTGAGCTGTATAACTTATTGGTTCATGCCAAAAAAAAAATATTACAAATGTTTTGTAAGCTTTCTTTGTTGTTAGTCTGAAATGATCTTTGGAACTGCCAATAAATGAATAGGGCTGTGGCGGCACGGTGGTGTGGTGGTGCCTCAAGGTTCCAGGTTCGAATCCATGGGCTGACTGCGCCTTTCTGTGTAGAGTTTGCATGTTCTCCCTGTGTCTGCGTGGGTTCTTTCCAGGTACTCTGGCTTCCTCACCGTCCAAAGACATGCTGCCTAGATTAATTGGTGATATCTGTAGTTAGTGCATGTGAGTGTGTTAGCCCTGCGATAGACTGGCGACCTCCCAGGGTGTACTCCGCCTCTTGTCTGATGACAGCTTACCCTTCACAGGACCGCGACACTTCACTCACGGGGTGAGTGGTTACAGAAGATGAATGCGTGAATAGGGCTGTGGTCTACCGGTTTACCGGTTGATTGGTCGACTGATCGATATGATCTAATCTGACTTAATATTTTGGGTGATGACTTACTTTCATACAGAGAATAGCACTGCACCAATAGCCTTCCAAGACGATGCCATAGTTTTATGCTGCAAGACGGCAGAACATTGACCTCCCTAAAACAACTTTTGACCCAATAGGTCAAGCTGATTTAACATTTGCTCAATGTTTACTCAGAGTTGGCTTATCTGACGCCATGTCAAACAAGTCATTGGTGAAGCTGCATTTTGCTTAAATGGATGATTTAATAACAGAAAGTGAACTTTTCAAAAAAATGCTTCACAGCTCAACAACCAACATAGCAAACCATCTGAAAACGGTTGGTTAAGATGCTTCATCAACTTTCACTTTTAATGCTTTGAGAATCTGTCGCTAGTTGTCTCTGAGTCAGTTGTTATTCCAGTATATTTGACAGTTAGGTTATCCTGATTTAATATGCTGGAAATACTAGCTTATTATGTTTATTAATAAATGATTTAAACTAATAGTGCTACCAACCAGTGATTCTAATCTACGAAAACATGCAGTTCTTTTTCTCCATGAGCGACTGATTAGGATAAGTATGATTTAAGTCAATCAGGTTTTTCTTTGGTTGACTTCAGCTGTAGGAACGAACCAATCAGTTATTCCACAAAAACAACCAAACTATGAAAAACACAACTAAGGCGGCCCAAGTAAGGAAAATCACACCGCTCATGCAAACGTACCCCAGGCTACTTTCCTTAAGTGTGCTGGAACAAATAACTGAGCAGGTAACCGAGGAGAACCTTTGAGAAATGTCCGAGGCCTGGCTCCAAACCAAGCCCATATTGAATGGCACCTAACAGTTTTAAATCAAGTCTCTGTGCCCAGCATCTGATGTGGGAGGGACTGGGAAAGGCTTTCTGTGAGCGCACCGGGAGATTTTTATATTTGAGCTTAGTATGTGTGTGCGTGTGTGCGTGTTTGTGTTTGTGTGGACAATGACAGTATCTGTTGTGCCAGAGGAACTGATGAGCAGGTGGTCTGAGTGGGATTCAGCATACTCTCTCTCCCTCCTATTCACACTAGCACTCATCTATCTCTCTGCTTCTGTATTTGTGCTCGCGTATCTGTCTGTCTCTCGGGCCGTCTCACTCTATCTCTTTCTTTCTGTCTTTCTTGGTTTGTTTCATTTATTTTATTTTTTTGCAAGACGTGAATCATCGTTTAGGGGTTTAGTGGTCCGGGCAGAAAGTAACACAACTTACTTTTGTTGGCAATAGGACTGAGTGGATCTGCACTGAATGGGAAAAATCAAAACATTACATACATAAAAATATGCTCACATGCTTTCTGTGGACATGATGATGAATATGGGAGTTTTTGACACCTGTGCCCGAATGTATCTTTGAAGTTGTGATGAATAAAACATTACAGGAACTCTCCTCTTCGATTACAAAGGCAGTGCAATGTTACATGACTCAGAGGACTCTGGACAATAGCCTTTGCCCACACGCACACACACACACACAGAGACGCACACATGCATACTTTACATACCTTCACTAACCAGATGTCTACACTATGTCTATTGATTGCTCTAGTGACATGCTTCAGTGGTGTTCCATTTATCTGACGTGAACAACACACTTACTGGCCACACACACACATGCACACACACACACTTGAGCAGCTCAGCACAATGAACTGTACGGTGTGCCTTGCATCATTCAGTGTAGGTCTAATATGACCCATACGTTCCGGGTTCTTTGTTGACCTCCTTGGACAGTGACACCGTGTTGAGTATCGGCTCCATTCAAAGGATCAGGTTGTGCCTGTGCATCGTGGTGTCCCATATCTTCTTTTCTCTCACTCAGAGGGACTCTAAAGGTTCAGGTGCAGGCTGTGAAACGTGAATACCTTTAGGATATGACAGAAATGCAGTAGAGTTGTTAAAAGTACTGTACAGTTTTTAGGTACTTTTACAGGATGATATCCATGGTAAGCTACTGTATAATTAGGCTGGACTACATTTATTTAATAGTTTTAGTTGAGTCTTAGCTTACAGATAAGCTTTGCATGAAATCAAACATGTAATGAAGCTGTTATAATGTGGTACAACTGGCCTTTAATATATCACAGAAAGAGTCCACTATGTAACATTTGTATTTGTTAGGTTTTAACAACTGTGTGTGGTGGCAGATACAAAAACCTAAACTCCCCACCACTTTTGCAGATTCGCTTTGTTTTAGGATATATCACAGAAGACTGAGGATCTTTCACAGATGGATTCCTGTTGCTAATACCTCTGTGTTGCATTTTATGTAACGGTGTATTTTTACAGTGCTGTATCGCACCTAGTGCTTAAGCATGTAGTGTGAACGTTTTTCTATTGATATTAAAATGCGTCAGTTACCAAAAAGTGGGTGGTGATTGCCGGGTCACAGCCACCATTCTGTTGATTTCTCTTCGATTAGATATTGTTAAAGGATCATTTGACCAATCGTAGACGATATTTATACATAAAAATACTTTCATCTAGTAAAGGGATCTCCAAAGTGTCATTTTAGCATTGGCCGTTGTTTTGGTAATGAAGATTGCTGAAATTAAACACCACATTTGGCATGTTAATACAGTTAGTACAGACCCTTTGACTGATTTTATTCTCTTATTTAATTCGTGTGATTATGACAAAACTAGCTGAAATGTACTTTTATGTGTCTTATGTGATAATTGTAACCTTTGTCACAAAAAAGACAAGACATAAGGATGTCTGTTTTTTAATTAGCTATTAGTTTTGTGCATGTATTCATACATTTTACAATTTTCTAATTTCTTTCCGGACTAAATGATTATCAAAGCCGAAACTGGAGGTCAGAACAAATATGTGAACAGAGTGAAACCCTGGATGCGTATTATTCTTGTGTTCAAATGTATACTTTTGATCTGGTTTGCATTTTTGTCTTTGTCCATTGTGTTAATAATTGCAATCATAAATAGTGCGCTGAAAAAAATGAATTCACTCCACATATATGTGACACAGCTGTGCCGTGTCAGCACTGATGACTGGGCGAGATGTGAGCTGACTAATGTCGACGGCTAATGACTGATGTGCCGTGAATCATAAATAAGAGATGTGAGCTTTCTTCTGGCCTGTGACAAGCGCTCCTACGGAGACATTTAAGATGAGCTCTCCGCCATTGTGTCTGTATCTTCGCTGTAGTTGATGCGAAGTATTTCTGCAGTGCACTTCACAGCAGCAGCCCGTTTATCATTTCCCTCAGTATCGCTGCGACTTGCGGCAGCCCAAGGCAAGGAAAAAGCCAGCCAGTTTTAAATATGCAAATATTTTAGGAATTAGGGGGTTGATTTAAATAATGATGTGAAACGATGCACTTATTTTTCTGGAGAGGAAGAGACATGGTAACTGTGGTCCACTGTCCTTTCTCATTAGGCACAGCACATCAAGCCTGCAGAAGCTTTGTGTGTCTGTGTGTGTTTATACGTGTGTGTGTTTGGATGTGTCATACCAAACCTTCATTCTTTCTTCGTGGCTCTTTAATTAAGGAATACTCTCTGCGTTCTTTTGTCAGCTCTTTATCAGCTATGGCACCACAACTGAAACCTCCAATCCGAGGGGAGTGACTTGTGTAGGGAGGAGGATAAACAGCGAAACTGCAGACCGGACCGTGGCTGTACAAATTCATCATAAATTTTCTTGTTTTGTTTCATCTCCTGCTTTAATCTCGCATGAAAATCTTCTCGCGCAGCACCATTTCATCATTTATGCCGTCACAGTCCCAGCAGATTTTTAATTGAAAGCTTCACTCAGATGATCTGTGTAAATAATGTTTTTAATGGGGCTGCGGAGTGTGAGAGAAATTATAAGTCGTGTTTTGACACTCGCCCGTAATCTGTTGGTAATTTCCATCAGGGCTGGGCTGTTTGTTAATATTTATTGGCGGTTTTGTTAAGTTGGAACCTGTGGATCAATACAGGGGGCACTTAAGAAAATGAGGAAAATGATTTATTTCTATTGGTATTGATTATGAAGTCTAGTGGGAGGCAATGGGGAGCGTGTGTGGCTTCAGTAAGGCGTCAGACCATTTGGGTGTTTCATAGCCTTTTTTAATTTGCAGATTCTTCTTAACTAAATGAAATCATTTTGTCAGCCAAACCTGCAATAAGAAAAGATTGCATGCAAAAAACAGTGTATTTTATTAACAGTGTCTCTGTTTCTGATTGTCAGGAGGTGCTCGTGTGTGACCACAGGAACTGTCAGAACCGTGACAATGACAACTTCATGTTTTTGCTGTTTGTTAGCGTCCTCTTTCCGCTCATGCAAATGTGCATGCCCTGGCGTGTGTCTGTGATTACTGTGTGAACTGAGCTGTGAGTGGGTGTTGTCCATTGACCAGCACATAGCAAGCTATGCCTTGGCAGGTGTGGGATGCTACGTGGGCTAACTGAAGTCCCTCAGCCAGCCTGTTAGCCAGCCAGTCGTACACTCACTCCGTCAGCCAGCCATCCAGCCATCCAGGCACACAGAGAGGCAGAACACAGCTGTCTGAGCAGGCCTCCATTATCCAGCACTATGTATTGATTCACCCTGTGGGATTTTTCCTCTTTGGCATGGGATCATCTGTGAAGACACACCAGCGCACTAATGTGCAGACACACACGTGTATGCACAGATTCACACACATTTGTACCAACATCGGCTAAAATCGATAGCCAGCGGGGGATCTGGGACATTTATTTTTTCAGTGGCAATATATATATTCATTTATTTATCTCTATTTTATTGTCTCTTTTCCTGACATTCGTCTCCTCTGGGTGCTGCTGCTGTGCTGTTGTGTTTTCTCTAATTATACGGCATGGTAATGGGCAAAGACCCATAAAGAATATCTCTGACACTATAATTACTTTGGCTGCTTGCAAAAATGAATCAGATAATGTCATTAGGATTAACAAATGGCTGGATTTTTTTTATATAGCCTCCAGAAAAGGCACGGTTGCTTTTATTTGTTCAGCCGTCTTTTACTTTTTAAAAATTCTCCTGAAGAAATAAGTGACAGATGCATTTTTATTGTTCTCCACTATTACTTCCACGAGAAATCTTTTCTTTTTATTTAATATAATTCTGTGAGATTACAAACGTAAAGCAAAGAGTGTGTTTTTACACAATGCATCACAAAGAAACGACAATAAAAAAAAATTGTGAATGCGACATGTTTGCATTTTTATCCTCCCACATGTGATTGTACGGACAACCCAGGCAGCAAAGATCAAACGAATAAGCGTCTTAATCAGTGAGTGAACACAAACAAACCAACAGATACAGTATGAGCAAATGTAAACTCCAGATGATCGTATGATTAATGTATTCGTCCTATGCACGCACCCTTCAGTATTATTGCCAATAAATAATTCATGAGCCCGGGTCTTTGTTTATGGTAAGATGTAAAGCATGGTCCTGAGTATTTTGTGTTTGTGCCAAGAAATCCTTCTCAATACATCGTGATCCTCCGTCCTCTCTTCCCTCCCACTGTCCTCCTGCTGAATGTATACTGTATGCTGTTTGTGTCGATTGTCTCGGTGTTGGCAGCAGGCTGAAACAAGGCTTTGAGAACAGCGGAGAAAAAAAAAGTTAATAAATAATAACAGCCGTTAATCTCTGATGGAAAACATCTTTTCATATGAAAATCTCCAGGTTGATCTCCCAATCCCACCGCATTGTCAATCTGGAATATGGAAGCCCTAGAGGGAAAGGCTCTGTAATCTGCTCTTAATCTGTGTCTCCCTCCCCTCCCCTCGCACAATATCCTCAACAGCAGCTGTTTAGCGCGCGCCGCTTGTTTTCATCACTATGGATTGTCTTTGAATATCACTCTAATATTTAAAATGTCTCTCTTCTCAGATTGTCTACAAAGATGATAGGACAACCATTTAGGGCTATTGTACAGAAGGAATGTGCACTTGGCCAGCCTGTATCTAATTTGGAAATTATAGTGATTACGAGCTAAATATAAAAACCCGGGATTTTGAGGCTGTAAGAGGCCTGCAGGGAAGGCTTACTGTATTGTTTGCCAGATGCACACACACACACACACACACACACTCGCAGACGCACACATGCAAGCAAAAGCACAAACAAGAACATGTGCGCACAATGGAAAGAAGAAGGCATCTGATTCGCTAAGTGCTGTTGTGCTCTGTCGAGTGCGTGTCAGCTTCTGTCTCCGCTGCCCTCTCTCTTCGCTCTTGTTCTTCCTCAGTCGCGCTGTCTGTCCGTGCCGAGGGAAGCTGTTTTGGAGCAACGCCGCTAAAAGCCTGCGAGCGGGGATGCGGGGAGCCTCCTTGGGCTCTTAGTCCACTCTGGACTTTAAATGGAGCCACACACGATGTCTAACAGATGTTAGCCAGATTACACGCAACATGGGCCCAACCTCGTCTTAACTGCCACTGTCTGTTTGCCTCCGCTCAAACGCTCCAGGTTTGAGTCCTCCCCCTGTCTCTGTTTGACTCTTACTCAAATCCAGTGGTTAAAGGGTGATCTGCAGGGTCATAGACGCTGTCTTGTAGATTCCTGGTCGCTTGCTCTGAGGGTATATGTGTGTGAGCGAGTCGGGGGGTGGGTGGGAGGGGGGAGTTGTATTGTTGGAAAAAGAGGAGCGTGACGAGAGTCTGCTGTGGATATAATTAATAGGCCACATGCGGCTGCACCAAATGTGTCACAGTGAGGGGAAATCAATCGATGAAGTCTGCTGGCATAAAGGGAAGGGTCTGTGTGTGTGTGTGTCTGGGTGGGGGGTGGATGGGGGAAGGGGGGAGGGGCAGGAGAAGAAGGTGGGGTGGGAAAGAGGAGCAAGATCTAAGAGGGAATGAATGAAAGAAAGAGATGGAGAGAAATGCAAGGTGGAACTGCCGGAAAAGGAACGAGAGTCTACGGAGGAGCAACGTTGCAGAGGTGAAGCTGGGAGGGGGCTTTGACTCTCCCATCTCAGCTGGATGGAAATCACAGCCTTCAGCAATATCCTGCTGAGACATTTGACATGGAAATTCATGACCGTGTCAATATATGGACATAACACAGATCTAACGCATAAATCACAGGAAAACCCCCCAGCTGCTTGTTTAGCAGCTGCTTTTATCCGAACCAATTCAGGTTACTCTGGGTTCAGACGTTTAGTGTGGAAGTCAAAGGCAAACCTTTACTCCTCCACTGCTGCGGATATCGCCAGCGCTTTGGAGCGAATCACAATCGAAATTAGGCTAGCTAAGCGCTGTAGCCACCTAAGTGGTGAGATATCCTGCATTCTCAGGGCCCGAGCGCTGCAGTTGGCCTGTTTTTTAAAAGCGCGTATATATCTAAGTTTGGAGGCAGGGGAGGAAATCAATAGAGATAAGAGTTGGATAGAGAGCTGTGTGTTGAACAGGCTGGCAGCAGACTGAGAGAAGCAGCCTGTCACCAGCTGCAGGGCTCTTTCTGTGTGATAGTGTCGGTGTGTGTATGTGTGAGTTGGACACGGGGGCATCTAGGCACACAGTCGCTGATAGTGCTGCCAGGCGCCAGACACCCGTGGATGAGACAGGGGGCGTCATTGCAGACAACTAGTGCCGTTGCCCTTGGAACATTAAGTCATGTGGGTAGATACACACGCGCCCAAAAACATCTGCATTCAGATCCACGCACTGATAAACAGTGTATATGTATATATTTGGCATCACACTACTTCACATCCATGTGTACACAAAACACACATGTGAGCTAATATTAAGTTCCACCTGCACCTGTAAACTGTCTGCCTCTGAGCTGGGACAAATGTACCCAACAGATTATTAAGTGTAATATGCACTCTGGGCCAAAAACGTGTAAGGATGAATAGTGTCTGCTCAGCTGTGTATATTGTATTTCCAAGGGTGCGCTGCAGCAGAAGGCAGCAATTTAAATATGAATATTGAGATTAAATAAATCTGTATTGAGGAATTTAATTTCTCACCTACTTTTACCGTCGTTTCCCTAAAATAAATCTGCTCTCCAAGTGCACCATTATTGCCATGCTACTTTTCATTTCTGCACCCTCCTCACAACTTGACGTCCTTTCATTTCATACAGTTGGTTTCACAAATACCATTTTGATTCAGTCATCATATAAACCACTCATGCAGCTTTAAGGCACAGGACCAAAATATTAGCATAAATATTTAAAAGTCATATGTAATTTAAGAAATCTGCTGTCATTAGATTACTGACTGAATATGGACAGGAGTGTAATGATGAGTCCAAAGCTAACTAAAGCCAGAGTGTCACTTTAGCATCTCTTTGGCTTTGTCACATGGAACAAGACACGTTTCACATAACCCTGTCTATCAGCAGTTGTCTGCTGATGCTTAGTGGGCTCTTCATGTTGGTTGTGTGGTGTCTGGATGCTTGAGTGACAGTTTCTGGCCCACAAAACACTTCAGTCACCATGCAGCGTAGTGTAAGTCTTATAGTTAGTGAAGTGTTACATAAATTCACAGGTTGCTCCTTTTAACAGATGTTGTTAACAGAATTCTTTTCCACTCACAGATCAATACTTATCGACTGCTATTTTTAAATTAACAAGACAGTTACATTTGTCTTTTAGATCGTGTTATATCTGTGCTATGGACCGTATATAAGGGATGGACATGCTTGACATCAACCATTGGATTCCTGAAGAGTAGTTTTATATACTTCACAAGAAGCTCAAGTGCAAAACTCCAGGGAAGTCCTCACAGGTTCCTCCCACTGTAGCATATGTAACACGCGCTAAGCATTGTGGGAGATGCGGGAGATGGACAACGAGAGGCACTTTTCCTATTATTCTCTGATGTCGGTCAGTCGTTTTGACGACCGTGTCCATTGGATCACGCCGTTCTTTCAGCATGCACCCACACACAGTATGCTGGTCTCTACCTAGAAAAGATTAGCTCACAGGGTGGCCGCTAGCAATTCCGCTTTTCCGTATTAACCACACCCACTCCAGTTTTTGACGTCATTTTGTTCTGCCGAGGAGCAAGAACAGTTTTCTTGCTTCTCCTGAAGTATGTAACAGCTTTTACTCCCAGAGGTGAAACGCAAGTTGAGCTAAGGTGGGCAGGTAATGCCTAGCTAGCAAATGCTATGAGGACTTCCCTGACACTCAGCAGCACAATTCTAAATGCATAACTTCAAGCCTTAATATAATTTGGGAAACAAGCTAAAGAGAACAGAACGATTTTTTGTACTAGTCTGTAACCAGTTTTATTTCTGCTTTAAATTGGGCATTTTTGCATGGAAGTCAATGAGGATTTGCCAGACTCAACTGTACTGTAATTTACTATACACATTTTTTATTTTTATTCTCTTTAAGTGTAAAAAAACAACAACTATGAATTACAGTGCTTGTGGTCTTTTGCCAAAAGTTATTGAAAGGCTATAGCTTTGGCTAGCTTGTACACACACTGCATTTCTTGGAATTAATTACCAGAGTGAAGGGTTATCTGTATATCTACAGGGTCATGTAACACGCTTATAAGACTGACCAGACGAGCTGGGATTAAGGTTTGCCTAGCCTTAACCTCCCCTAACTGTTCATTTAGGGCACACATTATATATTGAATGGGATGGTAAACTAGATTGGAAATGAATCGGTCTCCTGAGATTGTGTTTCGGAACAAAAGAGAAAAGACACAGCTCTTATACAAACTTATTCTGCATGGATTGCAAAGTGGTACTTAATCTAGACATCAATAAGTCAGTATTCACACAGTAGCCTCCTTAAGTGGATGTGAAGAAGACTTGAACCTTGTGTTAAGAACGGATATTCACACAAAACTGTCAGCTCCTGTGTACTGAAATTCCATTAGCAGTCACAAATCAGATTTAGTAATCCTGTCTGGCTTTTAGTATTTTGGTCCTCGATCTGAACTCTTAATTGGTGACAGCCACTCTAGATCAGGTGGTTGGTGGCTTGTTGGTTTTGGGTGGATGGGTGGATTGGGAGGGGTGGGGGTGGGGGCTAAAAGAGCTGTCACTTGGTCTGAGGAACACACGAGCCTGGACCCGGTGTGCCTGGTCTCTGTAACACCCCTTGCTGCCTCCCCCTAGTAAACAGTCCATTAGCGTAGTGCTCCAAGGTAAACATATTTACTGGCTGGTGACGGCTTGCCAGTGTGGCTCCTCAGGCCCCGTGGCAGAGGGGATTTCATTAGGCAGAGGGCAGGGGGAGATGGGAGGAAATTAATGTGCCATTCAAGATGATTTCTTTGTTTCCCATCAACATGATCACAGACAGGCCGCAGGGAAGAGATGATTTACGCACACAAAGGAAAGAGACAGGGAGAGAGAGGGAGGGTAAGAGGGAGGGAGAGAAAATATCACAAAAGGCTCCCAGTGCGTGAAATGTCTTCCTTTTGGTGAAAATGCTCTTGTCATGATTTTTGTTATGGCTTGAAGTGCTGGAATTGTTTTCAATCAGAAAAGCTTTCTTGTTTGTCATTAAGGATTGGGAATGGAAGTATTTCCGAGCAAAAAGCACCAACAGGCACAACAATGTAATGCAATTTTTTTTTTTCTCCACACTATCTTCACACAGTAATCCAACCAATGCAGTGATGTCCTGCAGCCTTGTTAAGAACCTGCTTCACAATAGGAGTTTCGGTTTGTTTTTTTAATACCGTTTGTTTTGCAACCTTGAGGATATTATTCTGTGTCCTGCCTTGTTTATTAATAACACGGATCACCAATTAATTATCTAAAAAGAGAATACTGCTAATGGCGGGATATTGTCGGAAGCGAGACTGCTGTGACGCTCGCAAAAGTAAAACTACTTGAATTTAATTGAGCAAACTTTTTTTTAAGTCTTTAATCAATATGAACAAACTGTTTCCGTGAAATGATCCGGCAAAACGAGTAATGTACTCATACAAAAGATTATTTATTCTCAATCAGCAGCTTGTGCGGTGCAGTATGTATGTGCGCATGTTGTGCGTGGACTGTCGCCACGGTAGTCTGCCATTTTGGAATTGGAAATGAGCGGAACATAATAAGGGACGGTGCCGGTCAAAAGTAGGCAGCTTGGAATATAACAAACACAGAAAGTGACTCAGGCAAATTGGACGGAGGCCTGTCTTTAGTTGGAGAGGACCGTTTTTTAAAAGATGTAATTTACAGACATGGCAAATAAGCTTTTCTTCAGTAGAATACGACTCAACAAACTCAACTTACAAGTAAGTAAGTACGTAAGTGCTACTTAGTAAGTAAGAGTAAGTGTTTTTATGTGCAAAGGGGACTCAATATACAGTATTTATCTCTCACATGCATTGTTGAAGTGAACCATTTTCACAAATAAGTGATGGCCTCTACTTTTATGTTTACACCATGTTGGTTTTGCCACCTCCTCAACAAATTCAGACTAGTCTTAGCTCACAGTCAGTCATGGATAGGGCATGACTTATAGAGGTCTGAGATAAGGATGTCCCAATACTGATAGTATTCGTACCTGATACTGCTCACTTCATCTCATAAAACAGCACTGATATTACCACACCCAATGCCACTTTACGCCAGCTTAACTTTACGCTCATGTTGTTAACGCACCGCCAAGCTGGTTTTGCCAAAGACCAGTAGGTTCAGCAGGTTAACTAGTAGATAAGGAGGATGTTTTGGCTCAGAAATGCGTTGCACATTCAGTGACCTTTGGATGTAAAATACCTCAGCGTACTCCCACCTGGAAGAACATTCAGGTGCAGCTCAGGCTCCGACAAGATTTGCCTGACAATCTCACTTCTCCCCGGTGTTCCAGTACAGGAACAGCTGCTGTCTGTCCCGGGTTTTGTTTGAGGAGTTGAGCAGATAAGTTCTGCTCCTCAACTCCTCAAATTCTGCTACTTTGTCTCTGGTTCTTGCTGACCTCTGAAATGGTGAGCTCTCAGCCAGTATCACTGTACAGACGGGACAATGCTTACATGTATTTCAGTGTTATGGTTTGAACTGATCCATATAGTGAGTCAAAATTTGATTGAAGTTATATCAAAGCAGTACTTTGGTGAAGCCTGTGAAGCGAATCTCTCAAAAGGTGAAATGGTATAAAGTACAGTTGGTAAACGGTATAATTCACTAATTGACAGTTGCCTTTTTGGACGCTTTTTGGATCCCTCCTTTATCATTCAGCTGTTTCAAGTGTTTACTGTTTCCTCTTTTTCATTTATCATCAAGAGACTTTAATATAACTGATACATACTGTTTTGTGACAACAGTTTGAGCAAGCCTACGTATATTTCCGAAATATAACCGTCCGCGTATTCCCCTCGCTCTCTTTCTTTGACTCTCTCTGCTTTCTCTCCATCCGCCCCTCCTTCCGTTCAGGTCATATTCAGGGTTGTATGACACCTGTGAGCGATGTGCCGGGTGACATGAGCTGCATATAAATGACTGCAGAGGAAAAACATGGCCCTTTTTATTTATATACACACACAACAGAGTGTATTTTCAGATGCCCATCGCGCTCTGCTAGGAGGCAGTTTCTATGTAGTTGGTGACCTTAGACTGTGGAGCAGGTGTTTAGGCTGTGATAACATCATGACAGAGAGTACAGGTGTGGCCGCGTACAGACAGGAAGGACACACTCACACAGAGGCAGATTGTGTGCCTGGATGGTACGACCAAGTAAAAGACAGTAATGTCAGCGCGGGAGGGGGGCGGCAGGGGGGATTATTCTCATGTTTGGAAACAATGTGCAGACAGCTGTGAATGAATAAAATCTATTTAAAACAAATGCTAGCGAAGACAGGGATGCATTCTACTCAATCCCACTCAGTTTAAGCCGAAACACAAATATGCATCAGTTCAGTACAAATAATGCAAACACAATTAACAGTGATTGTCTGGACTTTATGTTTACATCCATTTACATACATGTTGCTTTTACATCGGAGGAATAAATAATTTAGGTTGATGTAGCTGAAACCGTTTCAGCGTGTGTGCCTATGTGCAGTGGACATGCATACCAAACAAGCTAAAGGTAAATGTCAGCTTTCATGTAGTCTAGGGGGAGACTTGTCCTCTGCACCATCATGTGGAGAGAAGCAGTACAGCAGTGGCTTCATTGGCATTCCTCTCATAAAGGCAGCGGGCAGCCCGGGCCTCGGAAAGTAATCCTTCTTTGCTGAGGCGTGGGACGGAGCAGGACACATTGTAAAGCCGATCGATTTGATCCTCACCAGGAAATTGTGCGTGTGCTTCCAGAGCTGAGAAGTTTGTCCGCTGCTCTGCCGTCCAATCCCACACTTACACCCCGAGGATGAATACACAGAGTGTTTCTGCACGGCGTCAAACCGTGAAGAGATGTTTACAAATTCAAAGTACGGCACACAAGTGTAGGATTTTTTTTTTTCTTTTTTTCTTTTGAGACGTCCTAGCCTGCGGGGTGATGTTTTGTTGATATCCACCGAGGCCCAAGGTACAGCCTTGATAAGGACTGATATACAGACAGAGAATGTTTTGTCTCTCCGGTTCTCATTGAGCATGACAGAGAGGATTTCAGAGAGACTGCACTGCCAGATGGGAGATTGTTCCTTCATGGGTATTGTCTGCGAAACGCCTCGGAATATGTCAGCTTTATCTGTGTTAAAACATACCAAACATTTTTGCATGTGATACTGTGGTACCGAAGCTATAGCCTCTCCCATCTGTGCCGTTGCGAACTGTATCTCGGTCCTGCAGCATCCAGTACACAAGGCAGAAATAACTCCACTGATCTGAGGAGAAGGCTGCCACTGCCAAATTAGTGCTACGTAAATGTGTGAAATATTGTGATATTGAGACATGGTTCCAGATAGATTATGTTGTATCAGTGAGCTGTGTTTTATCCGTCTCCCCGCCGCTCGCTCCTGCTCGCTCGCTCCCTCTTTTTCGGTCCCTCTATCTCATTCACACACACGTACACACTGACACACATTATGCTCTATCATTTCCCTCATCCCATGCAAGAGGTGTGAAAGGCAAATATATGCTCTCCTTCACTGTGGACATAATACGGAGGTCATGAATGGAATGTTAATGAATGTTTCACCCACATACCTCCATCAGTGGACGCACACATACAGTACATAATCGCGCTCACACACCAGGAGTTGCCGAGCGGGTACCAACCTAGCCAAAACCATAACAATACACTAATTCAAATATGCATTCCTCTGCAAGCGAGTGGGTGTTTTTTTTTTTTCTGTTTTTTTTTTCAGACCGCGGCAGCTTGCTTTGACTTGCATGTTGTGCTGCAAGAATGCGAAAAACGAGGGAAAAAACAAAATCCAGCTGACCGGCGGCTCCGTAGAGGGAGGCAAAAGGAAGAAGTCAGCCCGTGCAGCCGAGTGGGTCCGTTCCTGAATGCGCCGCGTGAACTTCAAATCTGTGTCACATTGGGAATAGCAATAGAGGAAACAAAGGGGACAGAGGGTGTGGGAAGGAGAGAGAGGCCGCGGCTCGTAGATCAAGAGGCTGTGTTTGAGTATCTTATCGCCGCTGTCGCCAGCTCAACCTGGCTCCATTGACTTTGTGTGGGGATTAGAAAGGCCCACAGCGGCTGATTATTTGGGTGAGTGAGCGGTTCTGTGTAAACAAACACTGTGGCCGGTATTGTTCCAGTCGCAACGCGGCTGGTTGGCCCCTGACAAACCACACACAAACACGCATAAAGTACAACCGATGTTTTGCATCGAGCTCCTCCTCGTGTAACCTGGTGTGTTTTTTTTTGGGATTGCTGCACATTTTATTGGTGTCAGCGGTGGGTCGACGTGCTTTCGCAGTTTAAACTTCAGGAAAGAAGAGGATGCTCGCTCCATTGCTCCAAATATCGTCTCAAAACACAAAAATACATCTTGGACGCTAACTAAGATTATATTTTGAGTGGAAACATTGTTCCTGTTTCGAAAGTGAAACGCGCTGAAAGATGGCAAAGCAGACTGAAGCTACTGTAACCAAAAACTGTTGGCATCTGTACACTTGCTAAAGCCAAGAGGAGTCAAGTGGAAGCATATTGGGGGAGAAGGGAGTCTAGCAATTAGAAGAAAAAAGTGTATTATTTTATCAACAACACAGTAACATTATGCCAAGCAGATGGGATACCGTGCAAAGAGAAAAACTTTGAGAGAAAGGCGTGTATTTATAAACCCGCATCCTCCGCGAGAGCCCTGCTTTATTTTTACCACAAACTTTCACTGTGCATTTTTTAACAAAGGTGGAGCGAGAAGAACCCGTGAAGGGGCTGTGAAGTCGGCTGAATCTCCAGATATCCATTCCAGATGCTGGCTAGACTTGGTGGAGCCAGGGCCCACTGTACTGGGGGCTGGATTTAGTTGTCTTTTCCTCCAGGTGTGATGCCTCATGCTGATTCCCCCACATGTTCCATGGGTCTTATCCAAACACGCTGAGGCTGGTGACAGCGCCGGTAGGCCCTACCTCCTGCACTCCCTCCTGCCTGCTTGCCTGCCTTCCTCTCTCTCCCCATCTCTCTCTTGGCCTCCCCTGGTGGCCCACCCACCCACGCTGCAACAGCAGCAACCAACCAGCCCTCTTCTCCTTACCTGTCATCGGAGTTGCTTGTCCAGAGAGCGAGCCTCCTTCCTTTGAGCAGCCGTACTCTTTTATTTCACACACTCCTTTTCCGAGCTCTGTCTCCTCCCGGGTTTGAACCCTTTGACAGGGGGGTTATGTTCACACAGCAGCTCCACGGGCTCTGCTGCAGAGCGGGGTAGACCAGTTGTTGCTCTAGTAACTCAATCGTGTTCGGCAGTGATGTAGGACGTATTAAACTTGTCATATTTCAAGCCCGGTCAGTTTTAGGACGATACGCCATCAGGGAGCGTTAGAGGCAGTTAAAAAAAAAGAAAAAGAAAAAGAAAAAGGAAAAAAGCAGAATGGAGTGGAAAAAGAAAACAGAAGCTCTGCTGTTTTGTGTATTTGTTCCCCAGCTGAATGTTCAGCGTCTGTTTCCATTAAAAGTGTGGGTGAGCGAAATTCTTTATCCCACTGTGAACTAGGTTGGCTAAAGGTCTCTCTCTTTGCAGTCGTTACTTTACTTTACGCCATGACACTATTCTTCCACGGCAACATGCGCGTTTCCCTTTAATGTACACGAATTCCTCCTACTCTTAAAGTTTTTTCTTTCCCTTCAGGGCAGGAACAGATAGATGCAGTGGGGGCAAAACATTATTAGCTAGCCCACACAAAATATGTTGTCTCATGGCTCGAGTTGGACGCCTTCCAGCTCTGGCATAACCGAGGATAACATATTTATGGGAACAAGAAACAAGCGTCCTTAGTGAAACATGTTGGCCGTCATTTCTTTGACAGGAATCTGTCTCGGTTCATTAGTATTGTAAGAAATACTGAGCTAACTTATTGTTTCTTTCCAATTGAAGTTTTTATCAGTGAGAAATGAAAATGTTTTTTTTTTGTACTGATTCATTAAACGTCAATTATAGACTTAAAAATTAATTAGAAGGCAGGCATACATGTTGTTGTTTTGAATGATGAAGTCAACAGATTAAAGTGGAGGTATGCTGAAAGAAGCTCTGGAATGTAATTAAATGGTTTCCTTAATCCATTAATCTGTTGAGTTTCCTTCAGGGCTCTGTAGCATTAAGAGACCGCGTTTTGAGTTTGATCATATAGTCGCGTGTGAAGCTAGTAAGTGTGTGCGTTCACGAGTGTTTGAAAAATCTTCTGTTGTCATAACTCTGCTGAGATGCTTCGTAACTCTCCACGAGCCAAAGAAATGTAAATTATTTCCTGATGTTTAAACCCTCATTTCTGTGATTAGACGCACGGGATCAAGATTTCAGCTTTTTAACTTTCTGTGTCGTCTCCAGAGCTCGTTACAAAAGACTCAGGTGACGACTTAGCGTTTTTTGCAAATGTGCGATGACAGAAAGCGACAAAGATTCGACTTGTATTGTTTTTACATTATAATCACGGCCACCGTGTCTTCGGGTCCGATAATGGAGGACTGAACACATCAAATTCCTGACCATCCTAATGCAAATAACAGTCATCTGTATCTTATCAAGTAATTTTCTCATCAAGTTTCATCCAGCATTGAATAACACTGTAATTGCCCCTTGGGGGTGATTAATATGTTGTGTCAAACTAAATCAAAATTTTGGCAACTTGAGCTTAATGTGATGAGTGCAGCAAATGTCAGGAAGCTGTGGTTTGGTTTGGAAGCTGTGGTTCGGGTTAACTCTTCATCGTTGCTGTGCTTCCCTTTCCTTTCGTTCGGGTGGCTTGGAGACGCTGCTGCTGCTGCACCGATGTAAAAATGTTTAGGGTGAGGTTTTTTCTTACTTTGAATGAACTCTGATTAACTGGAAAAAAGGCTGATTGATAATTACATGAGATGGACTTCTCTTTACCTGTTTTGCGTTGCTGAAAATTCAAATCTGTAGCAAGTTGGCAAAGCTTCCATTTCTGGGCCTAGCTCATCAATAGAGACCGATGATTTCCTGCTGTTAGTTCCAGGTGGGGCATGGCTAGCGCTGGCGCAGGGACCCCAAACCACCTTGTCTCATGACATCATTGCCAGTCATTGATTTGGTCTCCTCTGCTCCAGTTGGAGCTGCGTGTTGGACCTCAGCGCGGCCCCAGTGCTGGTATTAATTTCTTGGGCCTGTTGGCGTCCGTCCGCTGGCAGCCCAGCAGCAGCTCCAGCCCCGATCACAGCCTCAACTCCAGCTCTGGTTCCATCTCCATGTAGGAGTGCTGCTGGAAACCTGGCCAATGGGATATGTCTGATAATCATTCCAGTCGAGACCTGCCAGCATCTGTAGCAAAGTTTAGAGGAGATGGGACAGAAATAAAGAAAAGATAGGTGTATATCTTTTAATAGTATATAAAATGCACTCTTCCTCCAATCATACATCATCTTCACAAACCCTGTGAAAACAACTTTTCCTGCATGCTGCTTTACAGCTTAATATCAGCACGGTGTGTGCGTTTGTGGAATTTTACAGTGGTTTCCAAGAGTTTGAGCGGTTTATATTTGTAAAGGGCTGTTTCCAATTGCAAACAGAAGGAACAGCTGAATAACGAAGAGGGAACCGTTAAGGCTTTCTGCACTAAAGTTCACAATCGGTTTCATGTTTAATACGTTCGCCACTTAAGCACTATAAGCTTATGCGCATGAAGAACAGTTTTAAATAAGGAAAAACACATTTGATGACCCATTTGCAGTGTTCGGATGTTGGATTGAAGCCTGTGTACTGCAGCCACTTTGGATTGGGTTACCATAAGACGTGGATTCCAGTCAGAACCCTGTGTGTAGGCTTATTCCTTTCAAACAAGCCAAACTAATGAAAAACAAACTTGCACATTTGCGTCTCTATGTGGTCAGTTTTTAATATTTCACATAAGGGGATATTTCTGTAGGTTTTGTTCTGCGAGCCAGTTGGTCCCTGTCTTGCTCTCTACTCTGGTACTGAAAAGGGATATGTCTATAATCAATTTAATCGTATCCACTAACGATTGGTACATCTGTGTTGGCAATTTAAAGTTTACATTTCTTGTGATTGTGCGTCCGTGTGAGTGGAGGTGGTCAGGAATTCCCACCGGGTCTTGTTCAACCAGTCCCAGGATTCCAGGGGATTCATGGGATGCCGCATGGTTTCAGAGGCTATTAGTGAATGTTTAACGTTGAGTCAACGAAAGGGAATACTGTACCTTCCCTCTGTTTATGCGACCAAGATGCAGAGTGATTAAACCTCATCTCTGACAGTCATTATAACTAGGCGTGCTCGTTCTGGAAAATCCTGTTTTTTTTTTCCCTCTTTCTTTTCAAATGAACATTTCATGGATGGTTGATTTGCACGCTAAATGTGTTGGCTCCTCAAAACGTCAGTGTCCACTGGGATTTAGTCTTGGATCGATCGGAAACCTTTGCAACCCTGAGAAGTATTTCATTCTGAAGAGCAGGCGATGAGAAATGGAAAGTCGAGAATTCCTTCTCAAAACTCGTGAACCACAGAAGAACAGTAGGAGCCAATCTCATCAGTGTTCCTACATAGTAGTAAAACTACTGTGGCATTTTTTTTTCATTTTTTTTTTTTTTTTTTTTTTTTTGAAGCAAGTCACGAGTTTGCATGCACTCTCAGATTGCTTACTGACCTCCACCGCAACGCCCATGAATCTCCTCCATCCTGGACTAAGAACTCCTGAGAGGTTTCTCCTACAAGCTGTTGTCCCTTCTGTAAACACAAATAGAATATAGTGTGTGCGCGCGGATGGGGTTATTCAAAAGCTGTTCCACTTGCATGGCAACGCCTCATTACCCATACTGCCTTCCTCTTTGCCCTGAAGTGGGGTGCGGCTCCCCTCGCTGGGCCCAGTCGTCAAGGTGACCCAACATGCCCCAGGATGGCAGGCAGACAGACAGGCTGGGAGAGAGGAGGCTGTTCACCCTGTCTTTATTGTACCGGGGCCACCGTATGCTAGGTGGTGCACAAGGCCCTGGGTAGTTCCAGACTGCCGCCTGCATCCCGGTGAGCAAGCAGCTGATCTCATTTTTCAACACACAGCTGCCCCAACATCAGGCCCAGGTGAAGGTGACCTCCCTCGCCTGTTGGAGTGCCTCTAAAAATGGGGAGGCGCAGTCAGTGCTGTGCAAGATTATTATTGTTGATTGAAAATCACCATTTAATTGTCGCTCTGACGTCGACAGTATGCAGGACACAAATGTGACAGGTGTTGCTGAGTAATTTTAGCAGCCTATGTGATGTTTGAGAAAGCACAAACATCCCACCATTTTATCCCCGCATACATCCATCTCCATCTCTTGCTCATTCTCACTCTATCCATCCATCTATCCACCAGTTCCTTCCTCTCATTTGTGTATCTCCCTCCCTTCCTGTCTCTTCCTGTCACCCCCCCTCCCTCCCCCCCTTCTAACACAGGACAGATTGGGAAGCCGTGATGGCGGCACAGAAGTTGAGGGAGAAGCTATTTATCCCAGACGGATCAGAAGGTGTGTGACGGAGGTGTGGACGGTTGCTGCAGGTCAGTGACGTTGGCAGGCGCCAGGCAGGCCGGCCCACATGGCTCGGGGACTGTGGGACTACAGACAGATGGCACCTGGTGGGTGACAAACAATTAACAAACCAACAAGAATAGCTGGATCGGCAGTATACCCACGAGCACAGGAGATAGCAAGAGAGCGGGTGCATCTGTGCTCTGAACACTTTTACTCTTTACTTTTCCTCTTCCCAAGTCTTGTTTTGTATAACAGTTGCAATTTACCCATGTGTCTTTTTCACAAAAACACTCTTGTTGTCGTGTCGCTATAGAACAGTCTAAATAAAGCAGTGTTGAGCATATGCAGCCAGCATATGTTTCTGTTTATTTCAGTGCGGTTTTGAGAGAAGCAGTAGGTAATTTAAATGTACAATACTGTGAAACAAAGCATTTGGTTGCTACGCAAACGGTAAGAAAAAGTTATAAACGGATACGTTTCTTTTTTGCGATAACATTGCTTGGCACCGTCGTGCTGTGTGCGGATGTTTTGTGTAAAATCCACACTGGGAACGGAATCATTGTGTTGGTCAATGGTTTTTCATTGTCTAACTGTATTCAAATGTCATCGTAATAGGGGTTTTCTGCTCTCTGCTTCCAGTTACTGTTCTGTGAAGATGTTCCCTACTGGTCATAAACAAGAAAGTCTTGTTGCAATTTTGTAATCTCTTTCAAGAGTGGCGAGAGGAGGATTATTATCCACACTGAACTCTGCCTGAAAGTAAACGGCTGTCATCTGGTAGAATTATTGCTGTGGACTGGCATCGGTCCTTGTATGTGTGTGTGTGTGCGAACACATCTGGAGTCTAGACTCCGTGGCTCTGTGGGCAGGGTCCTATCTACGAGCAGCATCGGGTCCGGAGACCGGCCGTGTTGACATAGGTGGCACACACATCCCAGCATCTGTTTCAACAGTCAGTGCTCTCACCAAATACTCTCCCCCACGCACATCTCCACTGAGATGGAAGCGGAGGGAGGAGGGGACTGAGAGGGATGCAAAGTGAAGTTACTGGGGGGTGGGAAGCACCGCCTGCTGAACCCGCAGAGATCCGTGGTAACAGAATGCAAATGCTACTTCTCAGAATCCGCACTGTAAATCCCACAATCCCCCGTTTCCATTGCTGCATCAGGATAATAAGACAGCATGTGTATTTGTGTGTTTTTGTCTTTCCCCCCCTGTGCTTGTTGTATCAGTATTTTTGTTTGTACAGTATGTGTGTGCGATTGAGTGTGTTTATGGTGTCCAGGCAACATGTAATGAATTTCCTCTTGAGGAGTTATGGTTAATCATGAAAATGGCCCCATGCTAGTCTTGGGGGCGGGTTGGTGGTGGTGGTTGGGGGGCTGTCTATGAGTGTGTTTATGAATGTGTGCGCGCAAGAGAGAGACTGCTAGTGGGCTGCATTGCAGGGAGTATGCTGAAAGAGCCTTTAGCGCTTCCAGATCAGGGAGTTTTATTAGCCCATATCAGAGCACTGCCGCTTATGATTTACATCTCTGTGATGTCAAAGCACAAACACACATGCACACACACAAAAATGCACACAAGCATATAGCCATACCCTTTCTTAATGTTCATGCATATAAAGAAAAACATAAGCGAATATAGCACAGAAACTCTGCAGCGAGTTAGATAAAATTGAATAACAACAGGAAAGATGGATGAATGCAGACAAAAGAGTAAAAGATGCATAAAACAAACCAATGCGATAGTCAGTCAAAATGATGGCTGCAGCACTCTGTAGCCAGTTTACATAATGGCTTGACGTATTAGTGGGATAAACACAGTGATAAATCTTGGTCAGGGAATGACATGCGAAGAATGCCGGAGCAATAGGGTTTTCAAAGAAGGAAAATAAACACTGATAAGACTGTGGGAATAATCATGAAGAGGTATGACTCTAGGTGCACGTGTTAGTGCGCGCGCAGACACACACATGCAAGAAACGAACCCTTTCTTTTCTTAAAGCTTCAGGCACATGTGATCGCTAATAGCAAAGGGAGTCGGTGGAAGCAGTGAATCGATATATAAAAATGAATGAGCGTCTCGGTACTAAGAGAAAAAAAAAAAATCCATTTCATATACACTCAAGGTAGTAAGAGAGCAAAGCTGAACGTGCTCCACTGCGGCGCTTATACCCAGTCAAATGTCGCCAAAAATAATGGGCGTCCCTGCAATAGCAAATGGATCTCAGCTAATAGACTCTGGGATATAAATTTTCCTGTCACCTTTTCAACCTCCAAGGAGCCTCTTGGTCGATAAGGGAGAAAGATTGGGTTGAAAATTGATTTTCCAGAATAATTGCTATTCTCTTCGTCAGTGGGACTCAAGTGTCTCCGAGGCTTTTTCCTATTACAGCTGCAGCCTCTCCAATTTACCTGCCCCCAGTAAATACTTGAGAGGGCACAGCCTTTGGCCTCTGCAATCATCAAGGCTGTGAAGCTTCCAGCAGATAAGATTCATGGTGAGTTCAGCGTGATTGCCTGACGGTTTTCCGCCGCTTGCTAACATTTAACCTCTATGACAAATAAAAAACTGTAACATAAATGACACGTCAGCTTTTCATTGTCCTTCAGAAATCATGCTGAACTTATTTATTTCCAGGTTGAGACTGTGCAGCGTTGAGCCGTGCAGGCCGCTCCTCTGATCTTTTCAGCGATGCGATGGCCTTTTATCGTCGTCGCGTTAATGTGACAGATATTGACGCAAACGCGCTCCTGTTGAGGACGGCAGTCCATCATTATGTTGTGTGTGTCATCACCACTTTGATGTCCTGTGCTCCACCAAGCAGCAGCAAACAGACCATTTGTGCGAAAAGTGATTAGTGGACAACTCTTTACTCAGTCACATCTAATTTCCCACAACTTGCCCTCTTGTGACAGATCCTAAGCCTTTTGTACAAAACAGCAGTAACAGCATGTATAACTGCTTACAACAAGTGAGAGAGATGGCCTATTATGTCCCACATATTGTCTCACACCAGCCACTGTCAGGAGAAGTAAATAACACTGACCATCTTATGACAATCCAATGATCTGCTGGGAATCGTTTGGACCTGCCATTTGTGTGTCGACTTAGACCAGACCAGGCACCTCAGCCCCATAACAATGACACTCCTTGATGGCAGCAGCCATCCCCAGCAGGATGCAGGTTTAGGAACAACTTAAAAATGATAAACAGCACAAGGTGTTGACCTGACCTCCAGAGTCCCTAGATCCCAAACTGATCAAGTATCTGTGGGATGCACTGGAGCATGCCTGCTCCACAAAGGCCCCTCCCTTCAACCCATAGGACCCAAAGGCCCCCACTAGCAACACTGTGTTGCCAGACACCACATGGGGCACATTTAGAGGCACAAGGGAGAACTACACAAGATTAGGAAGGTGATCATAACGTTATGCTTGATCGGTGTACATCACTACATCAGGGATCACACACTTAGCCAGAAACTGTGATCGGATGGCTGGGATTGCTCAAAATGCATGTCAAAACGCACTTTAATGCATTACGTGAACACACATACTTAAAGCTGGCCACTTACGGTCTGATCACTCAGGGCATTGGATAATGCAGGATCTGAACAGAGCCTTATGTGTGCATGCATGACTGACAAAAAGATATTGTGCATTATGTCTAAACCCAGTTGAAGTCTGCCAGACACCATAAAGTGCTTTCAGAGTGGAGACATTGCTTGTGAAGTACTTTAGGCAAAAATTCAAACTAGAATCACTCACGGGTTTATTCAAACATTTGACGTGGGCTCAACCAACACTGTATCTTGCCTGTGACCATTCACTGCGAACGGCAAAAGCATGGCGCATGTAATATATGCCAGTTGAACATGGAGCTGTGCTTCATCCATTAGAAATGTGTGGTGTGTTGCATTGTACCGTATCATTGTGTGGAACAGAAGGAGCGATTCTCTAGCCCTCTGTTCTCCTGCATATCATACTCGGCTGCCATCTGAAGCCTCCCCGCTCTGCTCCAGTGTACAAAACCCTATTGTGGTGTCCATGAGATAAGCAGAAACGGTGAGAGAGAGAGAAAGAGAAAGGAGGGAGAGAGGGTGGAAGTCTCCTCTGGAGGCGCCAGGCCTATCTCCTCTATCTCCTCCAGGGAACATGCCGGCATTCCCAAAGACACCGGTGCTAAGAGCCTCGTCGCCCTGCTGCCCACCTCTCGCACACAGAGGAGAAGGAGACGTGGAGATTTATGTCATGGTAACCCAATCTCTTCTCCTGCTGAACTCCCCGTCTCCCTCGACTGCCTGGGAGAGCGACGGAGAGTTTAAGATTTGAGGGCTTCTGATGTTTTTGCAGAACAGAATTGGACTGAGACAGGCGCAATGTTCTGTTTCTGTTTTTGCAATCTGATATGTGAGGGCTACAGTGATTTGTGTGTGTCTTTATGGCGCTTTCATGTGTCTGTATATGCACGCTGCTGTGTTTGATATCCGATACCAGTGGCCCTACGTTATTCGGGACAGAGCGGGACCGACTCCCACGGATAGCTTTGAGATGAGCTGTGACACTTCGAGAGAGAGAAAGGCAAGAAAGGAGGTCGTGTAAACACATTCACACATAGACACACGCTCACATGTTAACACATTTCAAGCCAATCTTCACACAGTTGCATTTTTAGGATGCCTTCCTAATGCTCTTTTAACATTTTAACATTCACCAGATTTTCATTTTTGATCCAAGCTGAAAAGAGAGAAGCTGTGAAAAAGTTGAGACTTCACAAACTAAACAGATGCTGAGAACAAGTTGTAAAGCCAACAAGAAGATTGCGCGGCTTCTTCCTATCCACACCTATTAGGATTCAGAGAGTCAACAATGTAGTGTAGGTGTACATAATGAATGAAACACAGAATGTGACATCTCCTTGAATTCATAGGTTTAATATTTCATGGTTCAGAGGCACACCTGAGAGCTGAACATATGACTGAATCAAAACTTAATGTGGAACACGCAATATGCTGAAATTATGGAGTCGAGGGGAGGAGGAGACTGAGTTACTGCATCGAGGATGACAGAGCTGGATAGTAAAACACTGAACTGCAGTCACTTTTTATTTAAAACTTTTTAAAAGATTCAATCCTTTCCCCCATAAATAGTATATTGAATGAATTTGCACTCTGCATGTCCTATATTTTATTCTTAGTCTGCCATAACGCAATACCAGCGCAATGCTTTCCATAAACCTTCACGGAACATCTTTAAAGTCTCTGCAAAGTTTCTCACCTGCAGCAAACTCACTCCACACTTTTCACTCTCACCCCCGCAGCATCTTCTAAACATGTGTCGAACCCACCGGGAGTCCGCCCCGTGCGTGCGCGCGCCTGCGTACGTGCGGCCTCCTCGCACATGTGTGTTCAGCATGACGTGGCAACCCCCTGCCCTGTTCAAACACGGCGTTGGCTGTGCAGGCAGCCTCATTGTCAGGCTTGGTTTGCCAGTGGTACATGCTGTGCCTGGCACCCTGTGGAGGGGGAAGGAAGGAGCGCAGCGGGGCCATGCCGCCTCCAACACCTCTCCCACAGAGCCAAAGGCCCCTCTGGTTGGGCTCTGAACACCAGAACAGGCCCAGGGAGAAATGATAATGAGGACCAAGACTGTGTTACACAGGATAACACGTAGGGATGCCATCAGAGGTTTTAAACCACACACAGACGCACGCACACACACACACACACACCAAGACGTAAACATGCAAATATGGAAACATATGTGCAAAGCGTGCCTGCTCATAATCAGGCTGGCAGGGATGCAAGCGATCGAAGACACACACAAACTAATCTAGTTTAGGAAAAGACATCTTACATTCAGTCCACACGCCCGCTGCACTGACACATTTGAATTTTGATAAATATTTGGTTTCCATAGGTGATTGTCTGGTTGTGGTTTACACTTAAAGTTTCTTATTGCACTGCAAACTAACCACTGCTTCTGATGCTTTCTAGTTGTATCCTGCATGTGAAGGACCACTGTGAACCAAAACATTTTATTTGCTGAAACTATAGCAATATGGGCTTGTACTGTAATAGTAGTACTTGTGCAAGATGTCTGAAACTACAAATTTAAGACCAAATCAAGTAGTGCCTGTTTTCAGTCGCCACAACACATGGCAAGCTGATGGGCTCGCCAGCTTTCTTCTGTGCCCAACCTGTACAGGAGAAGTAAATGACACAGGACACCCTCAGAGAGTCCATGTCCATTCTCGGATGAGTCAGAACTCTTTTGGAGGCTCAAGGGAGACCTACATAATATTAGGAAGGAGGTCATAATGTTATGCCACATCATTATAGCTCAAACTGCAAATTGAAGACCAGATAAAGTAGTGTTCATGCTCGGTCACGTTCAACCTTTACTCTTTTGACTGCATGTCTCTCATTTCCGTTATCTAGCTGTCCCACAACTGCTGCAAAATATGTCTTTGGTACAAATCCCGTGCGATAAAAGGTGCCAGAGACTTGAGTGCATCCTCGACCGGGACAGCAACGCTTTCAAACCTTCATGACCCCTTTACCGTGCATGCTAACTGTAGCTGCTGTGGCTCTAAGTTGACACAATGTACATCTCAGCATAGGGCTTTAGTGTAGTTATTACGTAATTGGATTACATTTTTAAATGTAACTAATTGACAAATATTCACTAACTCTTTGTTTGCAAATTAATGCCCACTTTTTCATACTCGTGCATATATGATCGTGCAAAAATTTCAATGCAACGTCAGGTGAAGAGACTGTCTCTTAATAGCTCTATGTTCCACTGCAACAAAGCCTGTGAAAACCATGTGCGCCACCTCAAAACGAAACAAATTTCAAAAGTGACAGGTGTCAACTCAAGCGTTGATAGAATTATGCAGATCCAACATGTGATTACAGCACCAGTGGGAAGCGCACGGGTTGTAGATATAAACCATTGCATGCATGTGTGACTGCTTTGTGAGATGTTAAAGATGAGAGGGGATGAAAATTGGATTAAATTGTGTGTGGCAGCTCACTGTAGGGAGGTAATTAGGGACAAACATTGAGACGCAGAGTCTGATCTCTCCTGCTGGAGGTTAAGTGAAATAGGAGCTGTGAGTCCCAGCGTCCCGGTGGCACAGTGATTAGAATTTCCTAATGTGGGGCTAATGGGATGTCAGCCGGGAGCAGAACCCCTACACAGAACCACTCATAACAACAAGTGGTCAAAGATCAAGCCTGATTAAAGAGATAGAGAAGAGAAACATGAACACTCTGTTGATATGGAAGGAGACAACATCTGAGAGTTATGAATCCTGACCATCAGCGATATCATCACACCATTCAAGAATGGGGAGATGAGAAGGGGAGTGTTGCTGTTTCGTTAGATGCACAATTATTGTGATGAGAAAAACAGCCGTAGCGTTGTATTTTAACAACCTACAGATTGCAAATGTTTCCACACAGATGTGTTGCTTTTATGTTCTTAACTCAACGCGCTGCATATCAGCAGATTTAGACATCATAAAGATAAACCACCAGGTAAAAAAACATTTGCAGACAGATGTCAGAGTCATTCTTTAAACTTTTTAAATTCTACCTTTCTACTGTTAGTGTCTCCCTCCGCCATTAGATGTGTGCCATTTTCCTAAATCCCACATACCTGCTCCTCCTCAGCCTGTTTGTTTTCTGCATTCACCCACTCCGGCCCCAGCTTGCGTTCGCATATTTGATCAACCTCCGGTGAGGATTAGATAGCGTCCCCAGTTGCCAGTTACAGCAGGGTCTGGTTGAAATAACAATAGCAACACAACTTGACTGCCAGCCCCTGATGATGAAACGACAGGGGGAAACAAAAGCAGCCCCCAGAGCTGCAGATGTTGACGCTGGAAGCTGTTTGTTGTGTGGAGGTGTTTGGGAGGTAGAGGTGGTGTGCTTTTGTGTGAATATATGAGTGTGTGTTTGATCGTGTGTGGGTGTATGAACACATGTACTTACACATTTGTGTGTGTGTGTGTGTGCATGTGTGTACTGTATTTCTGTCCGTGTGCATGTGTGTCGGAGCTGTGGCCCTGTGGCTATGAGGAGCCCAGCTGGGAGGAAGAGTGAGTGCATTCATCCTGGCTCTCAGGGGCCGGGGGCCACACAGGTACCCAACGAGGGGATGAAAGGCTGCTCTGCAGATGTCACCCGCTGGGGTTCAGTGGCCTAGCCAGCAAATGTCATGTTTGGCAGCTGGCACGCTGCTGCTCTCCCACCAGTTGTTGGCAGAGGCGTCTTCTAAAGGATGCTAGAGTGGGATGCAAGCACCGGGAGCGCCCTAATGGGAGCAACATTAAAGAGAGTTGCTGGCTTCTGTCTGTCATAGAACATTAACCTTGTCCTGTTTCCTGCTTCTCTCGGGCAGCTGACGCATATACTATCTCTCTCTTGCGCTCTCCCCCTTTGTCTCTCTTCCCCAGTGTCTTGCGCACACATGCACATGCATGCATGTCTGCACACAGGCCTCTCCACAATCTGCCCATTTATCTGTTTAAAGGGTCAGTTGAACCAAATAGTTAAGGAGAAGCACCTGTCTTGGTTTAGTTTATCCAGACTTTTTGATCTGAATTGTTACAGTACTGGAAACTAAGTCGAATTAAATATATTAAAAAACAACTTTTAATGAAGTGATGTGCGTTCCTTTAAAACATATCACCTTGTTTTTCATCTCACCTTTTTTGTCAAACATTGACTTTTCGCTACACTTTACGTTTCCTGTTTTGCACAGCATATGGTTCTCCAGTGTCAAAGGTCACATGACTTGCCAGTGGTTTGTAGACCCTCCTGCTGTCCCACAGCTGAGCTCCCTGAGGTTACTTACACACAGAAACATCACCCGCTAGGACCAAACGCCACACATGACTACACATCCAGATGCACACAGAAGATAGAGCATTTTTACATAAGACATCCTCCACATGACACCATCTTTCTCAGACAAATATATATAATATGAACTATATGCAGAATTTCAAAAACCAGCGTGTCAGGAGTTGCAGATGTTATCGCCCTGTGAGTGCTTAAATGCCAGTGATCCAAGTTTGCACAATAGAACATGTTGGTGAGTATTTTTTCCTGCTAGTCACGCAGTAATTCCATTGGCATTGACAATACTGTTCCAGTTGTTGGCCTTTGTGTTAATGCTCACCCGGGCCTGTACATGAAAATCCCATTTGTGCAAATGCTAAAGGAAAGCAATAAAGAAAGGTCAGTTTCTCACTGTAGGATTGCTTTTTAACAACACATCACTGAAAAATACTGGACACTTTGTTCCTTGTGTGTGTGCGTTGCCTTTGAATGAGAGAATGAGATCATTTTTCTGATCGTTTCTTGTCAAACCATTAAGAAGAAATATATACATATGGAAAGAAGGAATGAATCAGGGTTTCACTTACTCATCAAATTATGTGTCATTTCCACTTATGCTCACCCGCCTTCATGTTCAGAGCCTTAAAGAATAGTCATGTCTCACCAAACATCAATCAGTCATCTATTTAGAATAAATTTTATATTTCACACTTTTTAAGAAGTTGGCCTAACATTACAACAGTGTGGAGGAAAACTTTAATTATGCTTGTTATCAGGCATTGATGTCAGTGTCTCAATTATAAGTGGAATTTAATTATTATTCATTTCTGTTTCATTTCTGTTTCTCTCAAATGAATAGTTCAAAAATGTGTGTTTATTCACTGCTATAAGGAGACTGAGACTGGAGGAGATTGAGAGTTAATCTTTTAGCACCATTAAAGGCTACTCCCAGCCGCATTTGTTGAATCGCTGTGTAACCGTCAGCCACAGTGGTTTTATGAGAGTTCACGTCTTGTTCTTCTAGAGTATTTCTTGGCCTCCAGGTATCCACTACGTGCTGTCCAACACAAAGCCAGGCACATTAGCACTACATAAAATTAAGTTTTAATGTGCTTTAAAGGTGGATTTTGCCTCTTTTGGCCAGACCCAGGTTAACTGCCATAAACTATGCATGGCTACTGGTGGTAGCATCAAATATTTACTATACAGATACGAAAGTAGTATTTAGATTAGATTAGATTAAATGTCATTGTCACTGTGTATAGTACAAGTACATAGACAATGAATTGCACTTGTAACCACATGTGCAAAATTTATTCAGTATATTCACACATACATATATACATGTCAACATAAATACACACACTTATGTGCGTAAACATGTGCCTAAATATACACATACCTGTCTGCATATGTGTATATGTATATACACATACATGCATATGCATAGCAGTTAGCATGGCCGCGCATTGTCCACCTAGGCCTTCAATGTTCTCCAGTAACGCCACCGCTACAGAAACCATCAGCATCATAGGACACGCCATAAAACAGGACGTTGCATCGTATCTCATACCGCAAGATGAATGTCGTTACTAAAGCAAGAAACCCATTTAGAACTATTCATAAAGTCTCCTTTCACTTACTTTAGCCACAGCCGTGCTACGCCAGTGCCTCACATGTCAAATCCAGCAGAAGCATCAATGTCGACGCAATAAAATGGCAAAAATATACATAAAATGTATAAATTCAATTCATTTTACTCACTGGACCTGGAAATAAACATTTTAGAGTTCTTTCCCAGCTGGGTCAGGCTAGCTAGCGCTGGGATTGGGCAGCCATTCTTCACAATATCCAGCATTTTCTTCAATGTCTGCCATGAAAATGTCTTTCTAAAGAGATCTGCAACCAAATCGATAGCCTCTCCTCCTTCCGCCATCGTGGGTTCAACAAAACAGAAACCTGCAGCTAACAACAGATGAGCATGAACCGCTAGCTTGGCTTAAATGGAGCGGCTCTCTGACCCTCTAATCAGACGCTCCTTGAATACTGGAAATCAGTGTGTTGTCAAATCTCTTAGATAAATGAAACAGTGTGTCCTGTTTGTAGTCGCCATGTTGTTTGTACAATAAGACTCAAAAGGACATGAACACCATGGAGTCAAAGCAAACTTTGCAGCTTAGGAGATGATAACCATCCAAGGAGCATGTGAATCCAGCACAGCTACTGGTTTGAAATTGTGATTTATTGTAGTGGACTAGCTGAGAAACACAAATATGCAAATCCAGACTCCTCCATTGTTTGCAATGGTACTTCCATCATGTAATACCATCTGGGAGGCGTCTGATTGGTCCCAAACTCATTCTGCACAGTGGTCCCTGAATATACAGCTAGAGTCGTAAAGAACTGTCTCTTCAGAACGTCCTGCAACAGATGGCGTTGGACAACATCATTGTTAGTCTGGGATTACATGAAGACACAGTAGAAGTCTGACAAGATCTCAAAGATGGCTGGAACAACATACGTGCTAGGTACCTTAAATAACGATGTACAAAAGGAGTGGTGCTGTTTCAAAGGCGTATGGTGGTCACATCGAATGTTGATTTGAGTTGGAAGGTAAATGAAAAATGAACAGAATTAACATTGGTGAAGTCTAAAATCAGATTTTCCAGGTCAGTTATTTCCTGTTGGGAATCATTTCCAGACTTCCCATTCAACTGGAATCCAACATTGATCACTATGTCATGTAATTTTACACCAATTATTTACATCAAAAAGAGGAATAGGTAATCTTATGATAGGCCTTTAAAGAGTCATGTGTGCTGCTATGTGAAACTGAGGGTTTACTACACACACATGTACTGTATATGTATGTAGACATACACACACATGCATACACCAACATACACACTTGACCACTCTCTCATATACACGCGTGCCAAGCGGACAAATCACACCCAGGGGATTTGGATGCATGCAATTAAGATTATGATCAATGACAAGTCAATCATGTGAGGCTGTTCTCCTCTCCCTTCCCCAACTCAGCAATTATTCTCCAGCTGGCAGGGTCTGCCCCGAACCATTGGAGGAGACATTATACTCCTCTTTTTCCATCGTTTCTTTCCCCTACCGCCTCCACCCCCTTCTGCTCCTGCTCCACCCTCACCCTCCCTTTTCCTGACTTCTCGCACGGAGCAGCTTGCTTTGTCCTCCCAGCTCCCCCCCCTCCCCTTCCCGCGTGTCATCTCTGCGGAGCAGTTAGCTCTGTCAGTCACTTCTGACAGCTCGGGGACCTTCGCCATTAGCCCCTGGCCTCCCCGCCTTTCGCATACCATGTTGGGTCAGATGCCCCCTCCCAGCACTAAACTAAAGACGGGGGTTTAATGTTCATCTCAGTTGAACTTCAAAATCTCGAACCTCCAGCTTTGGCAGAGGTGTTCTGGTTAATTATCACAATTTACTGTTAGGGATTACTGCCAAATATGGACCAACTTATTTTTTGTTGCTATTGTTTTCAGTGTTGTCACTTGAAAAAGCTGCTCATTTTGGTGACCAGTCAGAGCTGCGTGGAATGTACACATACAACAGCAGGAGAGGAGCTGCACCTGTCCTCTTCCCTGTTTTGTTCTTTTTTTTTTTTTTATTGGCAGCACAAACAGCCTGGATTTCACAGTTTCTCAGGTACATTTGCCGCTGCGCTACCGACTGCACTGAATAATAGTGTTCGGCGTGGTTGTGTACGTTGAAGAGAGGCATGCGCTCAGCTCTGCCCATTATTCATAATAGAAAGGCTGGCGGGCTGGCCAGCAGACCCATCGCTCCTGTGCTATCTGAGAGCAGATAAAGGAGGCAGGTGTGAGGAGGAAATTAATGTAAATCCATCAGTCTTCAATTAGAGCTCTGCTCACACCCAAAATAAAGACTCCATCTCACACCAATAGGACCCCAGCTTTATTCACATCCCAACCCCACCTGCACAACCACAACGGCAGCAGCAGCAGCAGCAGCAGCAGCAGCGGGAGCCCTGCCGTGTAAGACACTCAGGAGCTATATAATGCAATGCTTAATGATGAGAGAGCATGGGATGTGTGATATGTGCAGGTGCAAGGCGTTATCTAGCTCGTGAGCAGCAGCCACGGCGTACACGGTTGTCCATTAGGCTCCCAGTGTGTGGCCCGGCTAATTTTGTGTGCCTGGAGGTGCGGGTCCAGAGGCTCTCCATGGACTGTGGGCTGAGGGAAGGACTGCAGTTTAACCTAATTTGGTTCTAATTACAAAGACAGGAAGTCCACCTGCCACACATACGGCTGTGTCCTCCTCCCTTCCAAGGGTTGGAGAGAGTCTGGAGAAAGAGGGGGGAAGGGATAAAGACGGGGCAAGAAGGAGATTCTGTAATTATTATTTTTTTTTAACATTAATCTTTTGTTCTTCTGCATGGTACTAAATGTCCTGTGATTCCAGAGCGTATATTGTACCGTCACATCTGATACCAAACAGAATAGTTTCCCTATCTGCCTCAACAGTAAATATTTGAAAAGCCAATAGCCTTGAAATAGGAATTTCAAGGTGTTGTGGGAGTTTTCTAAATGCCAAAATTAATGTTATCTGACAAGAACAGAACAGTCGCTATCTCAAACATACGTCTGCCGAGCACTGAATCAGCCGTGATGTACAGTCTATCACTTTGTTAGCGACTGAGAGTCACGTCTCATCGTTTTATTGTGGTTTGGTTTGGTGGTAGCGTCACCGATGTTAGCCATAACTGCACACCACAGAGGATCTGTACGCGTTTGTGCGTGTGATGCTGATGTCATGACATAACATCATCACTAAAACATGAAAAGCAGAATAGTTATGTGTTTGTCTTGTTCTTAGTTGCTTCATATTGCGTCTACCTCTTCACGTGCTACTGAATAAAAGCAGACCTCCTTCTCTTGGCTTTGGTTGATGATTGTACAGGCGTTATTGCTATTTTTTATTCTTCTCATGGGTAATCGCTGTAAGAAATGAGTAAAGCATTGTTTGAAGTTGCTTGCGGGGTCTTTAAAAATGCAGTTGTTGTGGCTTTTAAATGGTCTAGCATCTCACATCTAGCTGCTCACTATCAACTTTTTGGCATCTTCAGCCCAAAAGATGTAAATAATTGCCGTCTCGGGCGACGGTTTGAATTTCCACAGCTTCGCCACCTGCAAATCCTACTGTGACTTTCATGTGTCAGGCCTTATCAGCTGGCTAGATCTCCCAGCGGTGTTAATGGCAGGCTCTGGTGGCGTAAAGCTCCCCAACAAGGAACCTGATTGTTCTGTTAATGTGTTACTTCCTGTTCAGTCACTTCTCCGGAATGGAGCTGAATGTCCAGCGCCGGAAGAAATCCCCCACATCAGAGCGATCGCGCGTCGGCCAGGGTTTCACTTAGCCAGTGAGCCGGGCCAGTCAGCTAGCCAGAGAGTCGGTCGACACGGCCTCCACCACCGGTGATGGAGGAGATGGATTTCAGTAAAACAGTCAGTGTGACCTGACACCCAGTCTGAGGACCTTGGTGGTCCAAATTAGCCCAGGACAAATCACAGGGAGGTTTTCATACCAAGAACTTCTCCGGTTATAAATATTGGCCTAGAAATGCCACACGTCTCATAATAGATTGTACATTTTATTTCATTTCTGTGAAGCTAAATGCCACAGATTCCCAAACATGGTGCAAATGTTATTCCATATTGGCATTTAAGGCAGTTTTGCCACTTTGAATTCCTCCAGCTTATTCCCCCAACTCTCGGATTTAAAACTTTGATCTCAAGGTATTAAAGCCAATATTATCCAGACAGGGTAGAGCAAGCGCTTATGGGGCTTTATGTCCTACTCTATATTCAGGGAGCTATCTGAGACCCAACAGAGGAAGTATGGGATGCAGGTTAGGAGGTGACGTTGCAGAGAGACCGTCACAGTAAGAAAGGGAGAGAGAGAGTGAGAAAAAAAATGAGATGGTGACAATTTGGCTGTTCATGTGAGTAGCAGGTCATCTCTTTGGCAGAGGGCTTGGTGTGTTGCTATGGCAATATGCCTTTTTAACCACCCTGGAGTCACGGGCCAGGGCAACATCGTTGCTGTGAGCGTTGTTCAAGAAGCAGTGGAGATCAGGGCCTTAATCAGTCAGCGCTGATACAAGGGTGAAGAGTGGGAATTGAGCCGCAGGCTAATTGGAACAGGAGCATCAGAACACTTAGACACACTCACGCACGCACACACACACACACACACATCCCTGCACACACAGTATCCGACGCACAAACAAATTAAATAATAACTAAGCAGGATTTGTGATTTGTGTCCTGCATCATTGGCAGCAATTTAGCATCATTTTTACTTAATATGGAGGGGTTTTAAGAGTGGATCCCATCGACAATAGCTCAGTGCATTAACACTCATTTCCCCCACAAAGAAGATCAGAAAGTTACTCACGCGGTTCACTATGTGCAACTCATGTTGGCACCCTGTAAATAGCTGCAAAGAAGTAAATAAGGATGTAACATGTGCAGCTTGCCCAATTTGTGTCTTTTCCCTTCAAGGCTCTAAAACTCTGAAGAGGAAATCTATCCTGAAGTTATGTTATGAAACTTAATAACTGTCCGACCATCTGATTCACACCCTATCTGTCCAAGACATGGCACATATTTATTTCCAGAAAGTGATTGCATCAAATTTGTCCTGTTTTTAACTTTGTTAGAAAAAAACATGCTTGGCGGATGCACGGCACACACTGGTGGCTGCAGGGAGCCAAAAGCACTTTATTTATGTTTGGATGCTAGTGGGCGCTCAGTTCTGCTTGGCACAGAGAGTGTGCTGTGGTCTTTGGCACCTCTTCGCATCCATCCTGTCCCCCTGACATACACTCTCCCCATCTCTACTGGGCCTCTGTAGCATCTTGTGTGTGTGTGTGTGTGTTTGCATGTGTTTGGAACTATGCATGTATCCTGTGCCCCTGTTTATGTGTACTTTGAACTGCAGTTAAGATATCGTCTACCCTGAATATCACATAGACAGAGACAGACAGCAGCAATGCTCTATATCAGTTTTGCATTGACTCCTTTTCCGCGCCGCTCGCTCCGCTAATTGAGCACGAGAAGTTTTTCAGAAAGTGATTTTGAAATCGAAACTAATCTCCGGTGCACGTAAGGTCATGTGACTGCAGCACTCAAAGTTCCAAGAAGAAAAATACTACATGAATTAAGATGAATGCATATGCCAGTGGCTAATCTACTACTTTGAGACTTTGCTACTTGAAACTTACTTAAAACGTCACATGCAGGGCATGAGTGACTCATGTGGTAATACCAGCCAAGTGCAAACTCTAATCTTCCCTCAGCTCTGCTTATGCAGGGGAGAGCACTCTGCCAGGGCGTCCACTGAGCACAGCCATTCCAGAAATTCAAAGTTACAAGGTCGGTGTACATCTGCTGCCGACAGAACCTAAAGTAAGCAAATATCCCCAGGTCTATACCCCAACAATCTCATTTATTATTTTTCCTCCACCTACCCAGAGCTTTTCATGTTACCTCAGGGAACCGACTCACCCTCACTTGGTATATAAATATATAATTTATATCTCATATATTTATAAACCAAAGCAAGGCCAGCCACCTTAAAAGGAAGTGAGGCCTTTTTCCTTGTGCCGGAGCTCTGTGGAGTCTGCTGAGGCTCAAACCCAGGATTCTTAGCCTGGGTTTCCTCAGTCCGGAGGAGCCAGTGGAGCAGAGGGCTGGGAAGAGAGTGATTCTGGTCAGGCAGGCAGGCCTTCTGCCTCCAGATAACGGCTGATACTGGGACTAATTTGGTCATATGCCGGGCTGCCGGATGACGAGGGGCTGATAAAGAAAACATGGCAGATAGACAGCTGGGCTTCTGGAGGAGGATGTGAACTCCAGATCCGTGCTGGTGGATTTTAAGTGTCCTGAACCTGCCTGGCTTCCTGTCTGTCCCTTAATCTGTCTGGTGTCTGTTTGTCTATAAATCTATGACTCTACTCATAAAGTACATAATGCACGTATGTAAGATGTTGGTTGATGAATAAGACGTGGAAATGTGGATTTCCTTCATAATAGATGCGCTTCAAGCTGACTCACCTCAACAGCGTGGTATTGCCAAAACCATCATTTAGTTGACTGATGTCTCAATTGCAGCATATAGAGCGCCACAAATCACCAAACGAAGCTGATAAATGGATAAAAAATTCCTAGTGGATGAACTGCTGTGCTGGAAACACACTGTGAACATGAGCAGTCTTGGCCGGTGGAGTACGATTACAGAGCAGCAGCACAGTTTGAGAAGCCCTGCCGGGGTCATATGGTTCTGACAGTCCTGGTCTGCTTAGGCTAACACAGAGCCTGTTGCCTGGCCTATAGAGGGGAAAGACAGAGAGATAGTGTTTGGCGGTGGTGTGTGTGTGTGTGTGTGTACTGATTGGCTCCCGGAAGATCGGGCAGTGGCTCAGGACTGCGAGGAGGCTGCTGGGAAATGTCTGTGTCACCGGTGTCACCCAAGCAAGGCAGATACACAGAGCAGCAGTCACGGACACATTCTTGGCCCAGGCCGATCTCCAAACACACTCACTACCGCGATCCCCCCTTCTTGCACTTTCAAGCTCTCACTCCGTTTCCTTTCTCACTCACAGATGCTCCCTCTCTGGCATCTAGAGCTCTCTTGCTCTTTCTGCCTCTGTCATCACATGCACCCGCACACACACACACACACACACACACATATAAACACACTATTTTGTGTGTTTTTTTCCCTAGACATTTCAGCAAAGAAGCATTTAAGATGCAAAAAACAGAAAACTTGTCTTCAAGATATCACCCAGAAACAAGTATTTCATAGATTGAGGATTTTTTTTTTTTTTAATGAAGACTTTACAAAATCATCATCTTAAGATGTTTAGCTTTTAATAATTTGCATTTTTTTTTTTGTTTTTTTGTTATTGCTGTACTCTATCCTCTTTAATTTTGTCTAAGTTCAAACCCCTTCAGTGCACTGGAGGCAGAGGAGCCAAATGAAGCTAACTAGCACCCCCTTTTGAAAGTGCACACTTGACCAGAAACGCAGCAGCCTCCTCCTCCTCAACCCTCCTCTTTTCATCATGTTCGAAGGCTCGCCCGGCAGCACATGAGCTCTCTTGTCGCCCGTGCAAATCGAGATTGGTGTGTCTCACGGAAACGGACCGACGCACGGACGGAGTGATGAGCCGAATTAGCGATTAATTGGGATTAAAATGTTTACCACGGGAGGTTGTTGCGGATGACCTTTCATGTGCCGTTGGTGTGTGTGTGTGCGAGTGTGTGTGCGCCTGTGACAACAACAGCTCAGCTTTGATTAATATGGATTAGGAGTCTTACAACTCATAATTCACACAGTGAACAAAAACATGTTTGGTAAAACCTTAAGTCCTCTCCGACATGAAAAAAATCACTATAGAAAAATGGGTAAATTAGAGACAAATTGATTTTTATTACGGTAGGAAATCACTATAAAGCTGCATTTACAATTTAACTGCCACCTAATATCATTTAAAATAACAACTTAATGTGTTATTGCTGTGTAAATCAGTTTCCTAAGAAGGGGGCGAGTCTGTTTTTTAAGCAGCCCACTAAAGTTCCCATTAACAACAGGCCTCTCAGTCCACATTATGTGATATAGAGTAGGTTTGTGATTCCTTAAACGATACGTCTTTCGTGATGCAAGGAAGTGAATACGTCCCTGACTTTTCAGCCATATAGGCCAACATATATGTTACATATTTGTTCAAGAAAAGGTTTTAGACACCAATACCCATGCTGCATCGAACCTGCCAGTCATTGTTTAGTCACAATAGACATGCACATCCCTCCAGTCATCATCTCAGCTCTCCATCCGTATCTACATGTTGTACATTAAATTCATCCAGACACATTTCCAGGCGTCTCGTCAGAGCCCCGGGAGTTTGAGCCCTTACACTAGAGAGCGGTGTGAGAGCGCCTCGATAAGCAGCTCAGACTGGATCAGTAGGAGCAGGAGGGAAGCACGAGAGCTCCTACTGTCTCCCTTCCTCAATATCCAACGTTCTTTAACGCCTAACATGTCTTCTACTCATACCACTTGATATTTCTTCATATGAATGTCTCCGTACTGCATTTCTCATGTTTTACCTTACATCCACATACACCGGCACGTCCCGATCACTCGTTTCTATCTGTGCAACAAGCAGTTCCAGTCATACAGAGTGCTTTCTCCACCTACGTTGTCTCCTGGCCAACCTCCCATCTGACCTAAACCTCCTTTTTTATTTTTGTTTTTGTTATTTGAGCCTCCTTCCTCTATGCACAACTAGTTTCTGTTCAGAGTTTGGAGGCATTGGAGGTCAAAGAGGAGATGGAGGGCCGGGGAGTGGAGGGGGAAAAGGGAAGGGAGGGCTGAATGAGTGTTGAGCTGGTCGGTCGGTCAGGTGCAGCGCCACCAGTGATCATTAGGGTTACAGCTGCCCGGGCCAGATTGTGTGCTGCCTGCACCAGGCGAGATGTTTTGCCCAGGGAGAAGAGCGAGCATCTGTCTGTCCCTCCCCGTAGACAGCAACCTCCTACCAGCCTGTCCAACTCAACCCAACTGGTAACAAGGTCACCCAACTCTTACTTTCTCTCACTCACTCACTCACTCACTCACACCCACACACCCACTCTCAACTACTCTGTACTTCTTTTCCGGTTTTGCTTGCTCCCCCCTCCGCAGACAGCTCTCCTCCTTCCCTCTCTCTCTCTCTCTCTCTCTCTCTCTCTCTCTCTCTCTCTCTCTCTCTCGCTCTCTCTCTTCAGGACAGGTTGTGAAAGCAGCAGGGCCTTAGTGCAGTGCAGATTGCAAAAAGGAGTGCATGCGATATTTGGAATGAAATGAATTTTTTGTGAGTGCGGTGCAAATGTGCATAGCGTTGCCGAACAGCCTTTTCAGACTGCAGAGACTGTCTATCTGTTATCTGTGCCCAAAGTTAATTGCGTAGTGTGATCCTTGCTGATAAAGGGATACTTTCATTACTGGCAAATAATTGTCTCCAGCAATTTGAGAACAATTTTTAAAACACTTTTGTGTCTTCTTATCAAACCAGCCCAAAGTTATATATAAAAGTCAAGGGTAAATTGTAGCTGTAAGTGTAATCGTTACAGACATTTATTTTATTTATTTTTTAATTTTTATTATTTTTAGATCTGGTGAGACTGCCTGTCAAACTGTCCTGAACCAAAAGATTAAGATAAGCTTTTATGAATTTTCTTCATTTCTTTACTTTTTACTTACAAGAAGGCACATTTTAAGATAATATGGCAGCTTATTATGGAAAAAGTTTTAAACGATTAAAAAACTGATCCGGTGTTTCGATTAGACGGGGGCCTCGGTGGCCCCTTTTGCAACAATCTGCAATTGCAGGTGTGCATTTGACCCTCGCCTCCAAACAGAATTGCCTGCGTAATGCCGCCAGTCAATTGAGCATCTGAACACCAACTTTGCCTTTGTTGTAACTGCGTGATGATAGAGCATGCGTCACTACCTGCGTATGTGTTACTTGTGGTCCCGGGACCTAGTTTGTACAGTACAAATGACTCATATTGAAAAAAGCACAGTGGGCATTCACACCTACAAGCATTCTTCCCTTTATAAATCACTGTCCACCTGCAGATGTGCACATGTGAATCAGCCTCATATCCTGCCCTCTATGTGCACAAATTCAACCATCAGTGGCATATGAATTTGGGTGCATAGATGTTAGAAGAAACAGAAATTGTGCTTGTGGTTGAGGTGGAGCATAGAAAGCACGTGGGGGCCACGGCGGTGGGGTCACAAACAATGGACAGTTGGACAACATGTTGTGGCTGCTCATAATGAGGGTATGGAGATACGCATACGCCTCTTTCAGGGCCACGTTTGTGTGTACGCAACGGGTATAAACGAGGCCCCTGGAGTCCCCCTAATTATCACTAAGAGGTTGCCAGGCAACCCGCTACAACATCAGGAGAATCAGGCTGAGAATACAGCAAAGTGTAGACAACCAGAGCCATACACCAGAATGGATTGAGTGGCAATGAAATACAACAATAAGATTTGATTGGGAACCAAAACAAAATAATTCACCTGGTCTGCTGCATCTCTGTATTTGCCATCAGACATCTGCGGTAAATCCAGACGACTCCTGCTCACCTGGTATTCAATCTCAAGTTTTCCTACACCACCATGTTTCTCCATTCAAAGCACTTGCACCCTGTTTCTGTTCAGTTCAAAACTCATTCACTTGCCTACAGATCTGTAAAGGAAGTCGCTTCTTTTATGTCTTAAGGTCAAATCCTACATCCCAGCCTGATCACTGCACTCCCTCATGCTTGCTTTCTGTCCTAAGCCTCTTCTCTTTTATCTGACTGCATCCCAACAATCTTGCTAGCACTGAAGACGTGATTCAAATTATGTCCGTTTAGATTATACCTTCCAGTGCAAGTCACTTTAAACAACGGCACCTGCTATGTGAAATTAAACTAATGTAATGTTCAGTTGAAAGAGTGAAGCTAATAAAATAAACACAAGCTAATTGGCCCAAAAATTGCAATACTCTGAGTGTGCCTTTAAATCTCTGGATACAGAAGGTCTGCTGTTTACGCTCAAATCCTACCAGATTATACGGGGGAACCCTCAGAGGAGTGATTTCTTCTTTGGTCAGGCGCCAGACGTCAGCATTGTTTGATAGGGTTTGAGGTGATTTGTTGATTGAATGCATTAGGTGATGGGTGCTAATCTCTCTGATCTAGCTTTGTTTCTGGGCTAACAACAGAATTGTGCGAGGGAGAGGAAATCTTACCGGGCAACAAATAACATATGGCCTCTGTTGTTAATCTATCAAATGAATTCCTCCCTAGACAACAATAAACAGTTAATCAAAATGTAGAATATTTAACAGGGTTGAGCGGCTTTTGTTTTTCAAGAACCCAAATGAAGATTATGAAATAAAATAAGCACGTGGTATCCACAGAAACAGGCACGGCTATAAAAAGACAGCCCATGATTTTTTCACACCTGTCACAGCGATCCTCGGTACGTACACATAACACTCACTTCGAACAAGCAACAAATTTGCTGTGAGTCAGTGGAGTGGAGGGGTTAGAAAGCAGTGGAACCTCTAATTCGTTTTGACAGCGTCGTCTGTACTCTATTGTCGGCCAGGCTGAATGAGCCGGGCCGGGAGCTCACAGAAAGGGGCTGAAACAGGTGTGACACCAACTTTCTGCCTCACAGGAGACGATAAAGCCCTTGGTCAAGGGCACAGCACCTGGGCCATTGTTTTATCACACAAAAATGGCTTTTAAGTGCAAATTTCCACTTGGTCCTAAAGGAGACCTGGCCTCTGCACTTGCTTTACTCATCTGAACCAATATGTGATCCGTCCTCATTTGCATAATGGGCAGAATGGAAATGAGGGGCCAGCTTTGTCAGCCCAAGACAAAAAGAAGAAAGAAAAAAGGGAGGCAGACTGATGCCATTCTGTTGAACTGCATCTGTACAACACAAAGGTGCGATATCTTGAGTCTCATTTGACCACTTTTAATTATGATCAGAGGTTACATTGAGCATTGCCACTCTTGTGGCCTGACAAAGGCTTGGTAAGTGGCTGCTATATGGGAGATAACCAATCCAGTCCATACATGTTTGTCTTTAATTAGTTGCTAATGAGATTTCAAAAGCATCTTCTTCACTTCCAAGGTTACCGTTTGAGTTGTTGAGGTGCAGGCAGCTCTGGGTCTTGTAGAGGGCTGGAACCTTGTGCGTATTTTATGCTGACTGCGTTTCACTCACGTTGCATCATGTGTTTTCAAGTTTCATCTCTCAGTCTGCCTAACAAGAGATCAGTGAGCGAGGACTTGGCAGTTGGGCTAGACTTAATCCCCGCCATGAAACATATCCTTCTCCACCATTCAAACGATTACATCTTCATCTACTGTTTTGCTGCAGACATGATCATTTAACAAACAGCTCCTGATATTGTTGTTCATGTCGTCAGTTTTCCCTCAGATGAAATAACAGATTTATTATTATTGGAGAGCATTTGCTTTTATGTGTGAGTGAGTTGTCTGTTTATTCCCCCCCTTCATAGGGAGGTCACATCAGAGGTGTTCATGGAAACTTAAGAAGTGCTTGAGGTTTTCTGCCCTACAAAGGCAGACAGTATCAACCACAGCAGAAAAAGAAGTTTGAGGTAAACCCAGCCCGACATATGTATATAACAGCTATTGAAGATGCAAAACCTATATCTGATGTCTTTTGTGGATAATTGCCCACAAAATAATTGGAGTTTCTGAGCGAGACGACCTAACTAATCGGTATAGGCCTGTGTTATAGCTTACATAAAGGCAAGCTGTTCGAATTTATGTTGAAACATTGTTCGAAAGGTGCTCTTTTCTAATTCACAGTAAACTTTTAAATGGCAAAATAGTGTTAAATGTTTGCTAATGCGACTCTATGATTTTCTTTTTGTATTATAGTCCTGCTTTCTCCCTAATTTCTTAGCCATCACGTGCCCAGTACTCTTTTTACCCATGACAAGCTATAATGAAAAACACAGGAGACTTGGGTTTTAAGTTCGAGCTTGCTGATGTGACATTCTTCATGCGTGTCTAAAGTTGCTCTGCTCCTTGCTCTGCAACGGCAAGGCCTCCTCGCCACCTGCAAAGTGGGCTCTGTGGCTGGGGCTTCAAACTGTCAGCAGTGATGCACTGCAAATAGCAAGAAGTCACTGGCCGCATCGACTTAAAGGCATCCTCACTATGACTCATTTCTGTTTTTTGCAGTTAACCACTGCCAGTTTGTACTGATGCGTGGGCCTCCGTGACCTGCAAACGGCACCGTGGTGAGACAGTGCACCCTAGGTTGAAGTGTGCAGGGAGAAAATGATGGCATCTCGGCGCATAAAAAGACATATGCGTCATAAAAGGTTATTGTCTGAGTACGACATGCAATTATAGCCATCACCTGTAACCCGCGATTGTGAATTTTAAGCACTCCCAGTTGACATATGTCATAAAAGCAGATGTATTTCCTTTCTTTTGATAGTAAGGCAGAATATATTGATAGAAAGGATGCTTCTTTATACTTGAGAGACATGAATTTCTCATAGTAAATAAATATTTCATTGTTTATAGCTCATAAGATATGTACGCCAGTGTGATATTTCCAGTAAACCACTCCTTTTTTTGTCGGTTTCCCTTAGCGTGCTGGCAGTCAGGCACAAAGGTATTTACTTTAGTTTAATCTTCTTGAGCTTTCTACAACCAGACAACACATCCACATAAATTCTTACATGGACAAATACACAAAGAGGCAAAACCCTGTCGCCTTGTTCTCCGCGAAGGTAGATTATCTGTGAACGCACGGAGAAATTTCTCGAGGGATCCTTTGGCGCCGACTATTAAAACTCGGAGAGTGTTGCCTTTGCCAAGCTGAGACATCTGGTCACCTTATCACAGATAAGTGGGGGTTAGTCCTGGCATCTGCTAGAATTAATCCATTTTGCAAACACAGTTATCCTAATCTCCTAAATATGTCATTCCACAACTGTACAAAGCAGTAGGTAGAATTTCACCTTTCCTTCTCCGGCGTGCAGGAGATTGATCAGAGAACACTTCGCTGCCTTGTGTTGTGAAACGTGAACAGTGACACGGTATAGAAGAGGGAGACAAAAAAAGATTGGAAATCGGTGTCACAACCTGCACCTGGCGAACTATTTGCCGGTGCCCAGTCTGGTCTGCAGCTAGCCACCTAACATCCCTGCATGAATATTCATGTGGGTGGATTTCTCTTTTGTTGCCTGCCTAGTCAGCAGTCACAGAACACATGGTGAGTGTTGGCAGCGCCCGGCCTAGGTAGAGGGGCCGCGGACGGAGGCAGTGGCAGGAACCAGGACCTGTGAGGCTGACTGACATTTCCATCTGTGGCGAGGCCTGGTAATTATCGGGGAGAGGAGCGCCCGCAGCAGCGCGCCATCTGCTAGGGGAGATGGCTCAATGAGGTATGAGCACGAGCGGCACTCCGTCGGGCCACTGCCTGCCTCTGACATGAGGGCTCGCATCTGCTACCGAGGAGCCGGGCCGCCCAACACAGCCTGCCTGCCTGGCCGAGAGAGGGGGCTGACAGGAGGGAGGAGAGCAGCCAAGAGCCCCTCTGACCCCCTCCACCCCCACCACCACCCACAGCCATCACTACCACCACTGCCCTGCCAAAGGCACACTTGACAAACAGCAGAGCACAAGTTTTCAAACAGATCTCATCAAGTTGTTGGATTTTCGTGAGGGATGCTTCTAGGTTCCAGTTCTTGCCGACGAATCCATCATTGTTATGCCAGTGTCAGTGAATGCTGGAACGGGCGTTCAGTACGCGAAGTGAGACTCGGTGAACAAATGTATTACACAGTATGCATTTGCGGCAGAGGGTGGCTGGGCTCAGTGCAGATATTCTCTACCACTGTGCTTGTTACCAGGATTTTTTTTCTGACTCATTTGTGAAGCGCCGCTCTCTGAGACTGGTCGTTTGTGGGAGCCTGGCTCCGTATCACACAGCCTCCTCACACACCTGGCAGGTGTGTGTGTGTGTGTGTGTGTGTGTTTGCGCGCCTGTGTGTATGTTGTTCTCATCTTCTCTGTGTAGCTCTCCCTTTGAGCTCAGCATGGTTAGTCCAACTGTGGTTCTGTTATTACACTCTGCCCACAGACATAGGCACACGCTCTCAGATCCGCTCACTAACATCCCATTAACAGTGAGCACAGAGCACGAGCCCGTTGCTCGCTGAGCGCTCAAGATGGCTAACTACCGAAAGACAGCTGTGATGCACACACCTCAAAACCACAAAATTGTTTGTTGAGGTTATGAGGTGTTTTCACACGGCAGTTTCGGTTGTGTGTCCTGAACTTGATCTAGCTATAGGTGACCTCATTTTAAAAAAGATTTTACAGATTAGAGATTTATAATGCAATCGGAAGCACAGTGATCAGTGGATTTAAGTAATCTGAAGCAGATGCTTTGCGTAGGCTTTGATATTTATTTGTGTGTGTATTATTTAGTATTTGTTGAGCAGTTAAAACCATTTCCCTTGACTTCGCTAGCATTGTGGGGAAGGAGAGAACAGAATCCAAAATGCTGGATGCTGTCGCGTTAGCTTTGTGACACCTTAAAAATATATATAACCCTGAACTGAACGCATAATTTTTCCAACTGTGGGCGCAGACGTGACTTTCTCTCAGTCTGGAGGGAAAGAACTGTTAAGGTTTTACAGCTGAAGTTTTATGTGCGATTTACAGCATACAGCATTTCTGGTGCAGCTGAAAGAGACGTCGCCTCTGGCACCGCGAAGGCAACTGATCCACGCAAACATTTGAGTTATTTACTAGTATATACAGTCAGTGGTTATTCAAAAAACGCAGTACAGATGAGGATGGATGGGCAGGTCAGACGGAGGTTAGTTCAAGATGAAAAAATGTGAACTATGAACTTGACCTAGTTCTCGTTTATCTGTTCGAACTGAACTTTGAACTAGTTCCCGTTTAGTGTGTTTATTTGCACAACACACTTTAACTCTGCTGCGTTAAATGAGACGCATAGTATCAGACTAGCTTTCGTTTTCCGTGTACGCAACAAAAGAAACTGCGCCGCAGACTGCAAGTAGTCTCTCTCAGCACCACCTATTTTAAAGGGATGTGTTAATTAATTTCATTTACTCTACTTTCTGATGTTACTGCTCATATTCTGCCATCGACCTGGCCAACATTGTTGTCACCCTTTACTATAAGATTATGAGTTAAGCAGCTTTACTGTGTCAGTTTCCGTAACCCACAAACTTTAATTTTGCCACCTCCATCCGTCAAATCTCTGTCAAGTTGTTGTGGAAGTTGTTTTTACCTTTGTGGATCAGTGTTTTCATACTGCCCCGGTTGCTCTTGCGTCACTTATTACCACTTGAGAATTACTCTAAAGGAGAGGAAGAGCAAAGAAGACAGGAGAGGTAGAGAGAGAGAGAGAGGGAGAGAGGAAGGGGAGGGGAAGAGAGAGAGGGAGAAACAGAGGCGCATCTCTTCATCGCAGGATTTTATCTGACTGTTTGGACAGATTGGTAGAATTCAAAATGCAGCAGGGGCCTGTGATGTGGCAATAAAGCGTTTGCCTTTGATCCCGCCTCACCATTTTTTTTTCTCCCCTGCACATGTGCACGTCAAAATCAATTAGATCAACTCTGAAGAGGCGAGGCAGCTGCGCATCCGCACAACAAACCTTTGCATCACCTTAGTTTACCAACAATCTGGTTATTATTCTCATTGTCAACCCATTGATACAAACTCCAGCAGTGCCGTCACCTGCACGCACAACAAACTTCAAGGTGTATGGAAGATGAAATGGTACACAAATAGAATATCCTCCTTAACAGACAGAAACACGCGCTTACATCCTAGCCACAGCTGTCAATTACCTACAAAAAAACCTCTTTGATAAGGAAAATTTGAATTTCCCCCCCTCCCTGCTCTTGGAGTGGCTTTTTCAGATGTCATAGCACTTATGAGAAATTTGTGACAGCATCAACAGCGCCTATTCCCCATTCAGCGGCATTAACTCTGTGCCATGTGTCTAACAAACGGAGGCCATTCTGGAGCCCTTAATGACAAGGCTGCTTCGCTCCTCTCCTCTCCCCCTCGCTCTTTTCAAATTGCTCTCTAAATGAAGTACAGCTGTGTGGACCAGGTGCTGCCATCCCCCTTTCAGAAAGAACAGGAAATTATGAAATCCCCAAATCCTTCACAAATGGCGGGCAGGAGGGAAGGTTGGAGAACGTCAGCCCGGCTTGCCTGGTCTGTAGCTACATCTCTCTCTCTCTCTCTTGTCGGTGGATAATCTTTCATTCGCGTCGAGCTCTCTCCATCCAGTGCTCCGACCCAGAACCTATCACTTAAAAATGTCAGGGCGCACAACAGATGCGCTGATGGGATCATTCAGTCACAGCGTCATTTTGACTGGTATAATTTTTAGAAACATGATTGATACTACTGGGTGCAGCTTCCTTGCAGAGCTGGCACTACTAAATATGTGTGTGCGTGTGCTTTTAACATTTTATTAATCAAACAAAATGCGTTTAAAGCTTTGTGAGCGTGCTCAGGAAATGAAAGATTTTGGACAAAGCGAAAACAAACAAAAAATAAATAAAAGCACTGTTGTCGTTCCTCTTCATCCCTTCAAAGTAAGGTTTTACTTAAAACCTGCAGCAGCGAACAGAGAATCCATCTAATATTCAGAGCTCTATGTTTGTTCTCTGTGTTCTCGACAACAGAAAGAGCACAACTGCTGAAGTAGGCCTCCTGCTCAGGAGACTGTCAATGTGCAGCTGTCAATGTCTCCATAAAGCCCCATATCCATAATAGACAAAGCACTCATCAAGCCTCGGCTTCATCTGGCCTCCCAGATGCCCCATCACCAGGGGCAAATCCCATCCAGGACTGAGCGGCGCACCACGCAGCCAGATGTGAGCTGGCAACATGGCCGTGGGGTCAACACATGGCAAAGGTAGACCCAATAAATGAATTATACTCTGATTATCATAAATGTGGCATCTGAGCATGGTTTTGTTTGGAAGGGAAATGGCGGGACATACTGTATCAGCTGCGTACTGATGAAGACGCACACACACAGGCATAGTGTCAAGCTCAGGGACGCGGTGCGTATTTCACCGTGCTAATAGAAAAATGCAACATATAGGACACGAGTGTGGGTGCAATGCTTTTTGCGTATCAGTCAAACTTTGTGCGAGTAAATTACAGGCGATAGCATGTTAGAGCCAAAACGTATTTAGGATTCACGGAATGATTCCATGCCATATGCCCTGTATTTGTACATAATTCCACAATGTTCTAGGTCGCTCCCCCAAACAAATTCTGTTTCGTCACATGCCAAAAAGACCTTTCCCCCCCCCATCCCTCCTTGCCTCGGTTCGACACGTTTGCATGCGGTATCTGGCTGCCCTGGCTCCCTGTCTTCCCCTTTAAAATGCCATGCCAACTTCAGAGGACCCAGGTGTATGGGTCCGTTATCAATTCCACTAACAAGCGTGCTTACTGGGATCACAGGACGCGTTGTGGCTTGCTTTTAAGTCCCCGTCTGTAGCCAAGGCTGACCTGAATTGGAGACATGCGGCCCCCTGCTGATAGCAGCCAACCTCTGATGGGCAGTCCCTCTCCCAGACTTGGCCAGCACTCCGCCCGGGAAGGAGGAGGGGAGAGAAGAAGAACTCTTTGAAATGCTGGAGTTCCATGAAGAATTGAGAAGCAGGACAGAATCAAAGGCTTCTGATATAGGAAAAGAAGAAGAAGAAGAAGAAAAAAATAGAGAATCGAGACATGGAGATGAGGAGAAGGGGAAGATCGAAAAAAAAGCCCCCCCTCTTCACTTACACTCACACACGTTCAGAAATACACTGCGAACAAAGAACATATCTGACACTGCAGAGAAAACTTCTCTTTCTCTTTACAATGGAGACCTTCACATGAAACCTACAGTTTAAAGTAAAAAATAGATGTTACACATAACAAGGATACACAGAGACAGTGCAAGTGCGTTCATTTCTTTTTTGCACACAGTAGCATGAACAATAACACAGGTCCATGCATGCACAAAAAGAAAATTTCATGTGTTAGAAATGGGTCTCTAACTCAGCTCTTGCTGCTGCTTGTCTTGGTGGTGATGGCGGCAGCTGAAGGCCATTATGTCCAGGTGGCCTAGAGGATGCAGGGGCTTTACTGAGAGCTATACGCACACACTCGCACACACATGCACGCACGCACAGAAAGCTTCACAGCTGCTAGGGCCCACTGCATGTCAATTAGGACGGCAGAGGATGTACAGGGACACATGGACATTCACACAGCACATGTATAATGCATGACAGGTTGGTTGGATGGACTGTATTGAGGTCTAGCAGTAGATTGGATCCTGCAGTAGAGGGGTATAAAAAATATATATTTCAGACAGCATCACACACCTGAGGTTCGCGGCGGGCAGGTGGATTTGATGCGCTTGTGATGTTTGGGGCGTCTTTTGAGTGTGCGCGCGCGTGTGCTCTTGCTGTATTGTGTATTCATGTAATGTCTGCCTAGATTCTTCTTTTTGGGCACGCGTACACAAGAACTAAAAGAGGACTGCATTGCATAGAGAGGTCACCTGAGAAAAAGAAGAAGCGAAGTTGTTGTGACAACCATTAATTCACTAGCATCTGGCTTCATTTCCCTTCTCACCTGAACCAAAACAATTTCCATGGTTTAGGTTTCCGTCTGCAGACTGACACCGGGTGATGAAAGATCTTTACTCAGCAGGGAAATGGTTTTAATCTTTGCTAATGTTTGCCGAGCAATAAAGGGAAATTACCAACAAATATAATACAGATACACAAACATATTTCAACATTTAGATGATGTCACAGTTTTTTATATTTTATGCTGCTGTCGAACATGCTACTATATATATTTGCACATATAAATCTTAATTTGCTCAGATGCAGTGCAGAGATTAGTTCCCTAACCAAAGCATTCCTTTTAAGGTCAAAGCAAGTCAGAAGTTATCTGCAGAAGCTAGAACATTATGCTGATTACTCTTATGAAAATTGCATGTAGTAAGGTGAAGGGTCACCTGAGCTTAATTCCGTTTTCATGTTTTGTTTCACACTAGCCAAGCTGTGGGTGTCTGTGTGTGAGGCACTGTTTGCTATTGGCTTTGACAGCACACAGTGTAATTGGCTCACTGAGGTGATTCAGTAATCGCCTGAGTGACACCTTCCCTGGCAAATTTTGACACTGGAGGTGGATGAGGATGCGGTGGGCTTCAAGTGCCAAGGGAGCTAACCTTGTTGGGGAATCGCATTCGTGGCGGGGAAGGAGGAGACCCGCTTCATTTGGTGTGTTTGCATCCTTTAATGAAAAGGTGCAATGAACGGAGACACGTTTTCTTACCCTTAAATTGCCCTTGTCCTGGACTGTGTTTAAAACGGTCATGCAGTTTCATCATCTGCCCTCTTCCTCCTTGTTTGCTCCTTCTTCGTTTTTGACCTTATCCTCGTCGTTCTTTGAGTAGCTTTACTTCTTACCTCTTCTTCTTTCACCTCTGTCTTCGCTTAGTTTACGTCTGTGGCTCTTCACTTCTGCTGCCCTTCTCTTCTTCTCCTCACCCCCCACCCCTCAAAACCTCACCCCCTTTCTGTCATCTACTTCTTTTAACCCCTCTTTTCCTCACTTTCCACCTCCTCCAATTCCTTCTCCTCCCTTTTGCTCCTGGCGTCGCTCATGGAGAGGAGGAGCAGCCAGCTCTGTTCTGTTCCTCAGGACTGTCCTCCTCATGCAGAACACAGATGGTTATTATGGAGCTGCACATAAATTGATTATGTTGGAAATTAACTGTTGCTGTCAAAGGCAGCCGCCAACCTGTCCCAGTGTGTCCCTGTGCCCGCTGATGCATAGGATCCAGCTGATGGACCAGATGTTTGCACAGTGCGCTACTCCTTTTAAGGTCAGCACAAAAGTGGTATGGAGGCTCTCTGATCCCCGTGTCTTTGTACTTCCAGCCTATGCCCTCTTGCCTCTTGACATTTTGAGGGAATAAAATTGAGTTTTTTGAAATGCGGATTGGGATTTTGTTGAGTATCACATGTCACACGTTTCAGGATTTATTTATTTATTGGATGAAATGCCCTTTGTCTTTCTGAGCAACTATGTCTGCATATTGCGAGTGAGCTTTTTGAAGATTGGAGGCTTCCACTAAGTAATGTTTAATCTATGCAAGGTTGGAGTAGGCCTTATGCTCGTGCCAAAAGACCATGTAGTCTCTCTGAAAGGACCAGCATGCCAAGAGTCTGCGAACGCTATCCCTAAGTTGGACTGTCTTCCAGCAGCTCATTACAGGTTGGTCTGGATAAGCATGATGGGTGACTCCTGGCTGTGGCCTCGGGGGACAGGCAGCACAATGCCAAACTCAGCAGAAAGTCAGGTCTTAGGAGTGTTGCTACATCGTTTTCCAGGCTTGACCTTGATTCCAGGCCCACTCCTGCATGTTTCCGTATGCATGGCAGAGTACGGAGGGGCTGCCAAAATCTGAGCCAAACAGGGAAGAGAAGCCCCCTGTGATTCGCACACACACACACACACGCACACAAACACAGACATGGGCCAAATCCCATCACGAAGGTTAACAAGCAAAGGAACGAAAAGCTGAATAAGTTGTTTTATATTTTGCAGAAAAGATTTTTCAAAAAGAAATTAAAAAAAACAAAAAACTTTTGTGGACAATTCTTACAGTAAGTAAATTGCACAGTGGGTATACATGACGTCATATTTAATTACATTTTCCTGTCCTGCTGCAGTGGATAAGCAGTGGATTCATTGTGTCCGTCTTTTGCCACCAATACACACTCAACAGCATACTCAATTAATTTTTGCCGATTCAAACAGAATCTTAAATTTAGAGAAGTTTCTAGACCCATAGATTTAGTGGCAACAGTCATAGCCTTTAGTCTCTAGAGCAGTCTATTTCATTCTTCTCGGCTAATTCTCTCAACATTTTGTCATATCAGATGAAAAGCATCTCCGTACACACATCTACAGGTCTTTCCACAGATGTTCTCTGAGCGATAAGTCAAGGACAGTCAGAGACCTGATCTCTAGCCCTTCCTGGGTTGTCTTGGCTGGCTCTATTCTTGTGGTGAAAGGTGAACCCTTGTCTCAGGCTGAAGTCATCCTTGGTTGAATTCTGATCACTCCCTCCCCCTGTCCCTGTCATAGACAAACACCCACATAGCATGATGCTGCCACAGCCATGCTTCACTGTAATGGTTGTATTAGCCAGATGATGAATAGTGCCAGATGTTTGTGAGACATATTGCTCTGTGTTTCCAAAAGGGTTCAATTTTTCTCTCCTCAGAACAAAAATCTTTTCCCACATGCTTTCAGAGTTCTTTAAATGTAATTTTCCGAACTCAAAGTGGACGGTTCATGCTTTTGCTCAGAGTGGCTTCCATCTGCTGAGCGGGTTGCCCTTCTCGCATCTCTGCAAAAGACTTCTGGAGCTCTGTTAAGAGTGACCAGTTGGTTCTCGGTCGCCTCCCTGACCAAGGCCCGTTTGGCTGGATGACCAGCTCTTGAAAGAGAGATTCTGCTGGTTTCAGACTTCTGTCATTTCACACTCTGATCTATGCTTTGCCACAGTTTTGCGTCTACAGTGACTTCTTTGGGCATCATCCAATGTTTCTTGTCCTTACACGCACTGTGAAATTGTAGGCATATCTCGAGACTATTAAAATTAAATCAAGCAATCAAGTGTGAGAAAAGGGACTTTGTTATTATATTCATTAAAACAGAACATTGTATCTGTAGTTACCTCTCCATGGGATTAGATGTGGTAATATCCTGCCAGCACGAAAGTTTCTCTAAACACTTTGATTTGCACCATTCAGAAGATGAAAAACCCTTTCAGAAAAAAACAACCTTTCTGATAAAGGCTGTTGTATTCTTTCAGCAGCTTGTAGACAGAATAAAGCCTTGCTGGTCAGTGAACTAACTGAATCCCATCTCAGGCCAGAGAGGCATAGTGACATGAATATGAATGTCAGCAGGTGATAAACAGAGTGGATTTCTAGGACGTGTGACTGTTTGCGACACATACCCCTCACACCCCAGATGTAGGCGAGCTGGGGAGGCTGCCACTCAATTTGACGACATCTGAGCAGCTAGCAGCAGTAATTGGCTACGACAGCCTGACTGTATGGCAATGAGTCTCCTAGAAAACATAAAAATAAAAAAAAATACAGAAATGAGATGTATACAGCACATGCTGACAATTACTCTATATCATGTTTCTGTGAGTGCTATACAAGTGTTGTTTGTCTACATGGGAACTTGCAGCAGAGATAAAGTAAATTTCACATAGGGAGGGTTAGAAACAAGTACGAAGCTGCTTAATTACAATCAATAGCACTCTGTTTCAGTCTAATCACATTACAGATACTTGGATTTAAATCTTCTCTCTTTTTTTTCTTGGAAGAGGTTGAAATTAGATTAGAGACGATAGAGGACTTCTTCATCTTGACAAAGTATTTAGAAGCGTATCTTTTTCTGAGAACTTTTTATTGGGCAGAATAACTTCCAGCTAATCAATAATAAACTTCACCCACCCAGTCTCAAATAACGTTGTTAGGTGCTTACACTTGCTGGTTTGAGTGCATGAGCATGTTCACACTGACAACATGCAGTGCAGTATTGATTACTGAGATGTACTTGAGCTGAGTACCACCTCCCACCCTAAACCGTTTTGGCCTATTTACAAATGTGTCCAAATGACAGCAGAATAAGCTGCAAGTGTTAAGTTGTACTTTTAGAAAGTATTTTACTCACTGAGTACCACTGTGCTGTTGTTGAATAGAGGCCAGCTAGGTTCATTTAGCAGTCTTTGATGAATCGTTGCCACATAAATATTTGAAACGAGACACATACACTTTCTTGGAGGCCAATCTGGGATCATGAACATTGATCCCCGTGGTCCTAACATTTTGAGAGTTAAGGGGTCATATCACAGGACTACACAGAGGTTTTTTGTGTGAGTGGACACTGCACTAGTCAGTTGCAAATCCACTTAGTAAATGACCTATACTGGTGCTAGATAAATCTACAGCTTACTTAAAACATAAGTAATATTCAGATGGTCTGTCATGGATTGAATGCTGCATAATGAAAAACTACAGGGCTGCTGGTAATGGAAGTGTTGGAGTCATTTTCATTTACCAGTAACTCACAGGTTGTTCATAAGTATGCAGTATAATTAGGTCCAAATGTTTGTGACGACGGGCCACAGTCATCATGTCTGCTAGATGAGCTCTATCCATGCTATGCTTTGTGTCTTTACAGCGGACAATATCACAATAGCCCCAGTCTGCAGATAGTGTGTAAACAGATTTAGATGACATTAGTTGAAAAAGACACGGAGTACCTTTTCCAAACCAATATACCTATGTTTACATTGTTGGATAAGAAACGTCAAATTGAAATAAAGCTATTTTACTTGTATTTTCTTGTCTAAATCTTGTCCAGAGAACCACATAGCTTTGTTGTTTTGTTAATTTAGAGTGCTACTTGCTAATTCTGGTCGGCACACTGAGCGTGCAGCACAGAGGAGGATGTGCTACGTTTCTTCAGTGGAGGACCCATTGCATATAAATGAAGGTTTTGAAATGTTTGAACAAGTTTATCTTCTTTTACAATATATTTGAGTATAATATCTTTCAACAGCCAGACGGAGTCAAAAAAAAAAAAAAAAAGCCACGCCATAGAAAACATTCGGAAATTCAGAGCAATGTGCGTTCATTGTTCCATAACTTAGATTATAGGAGTGAAAAGGCTGGAGGATTTGGGGTGATTTACACTCCTCTGTATATAAAAAGGTAGGAATCTCCTTTTCTTCTCATCTCTATCAGGCTGGAACACCTTGGGCTGATAGGAGCTCAGAGGTAGCTACAAGCTCAAATGAATTTTTCCATGTTAAATTGTAAGCGCACACACACAGAAGTGTGCGTGTTCTTCTACACATCTGCGTTAGTGGATGTGCGTGTCTTCATGTATGTCTGTATGCGTGTGCGTATGGTGGTGGTGGGAGATATTTTCCAATCACCGCTCTGCCGGTTTCTCATTGTTCTGGGAAGCTGTTTGCCACTCTGCACGATTAACAGTATTATCTGTACCTAGCCCAGTCAGCCAGCCAGTCCTTGGGCCATTGTGTTCCTGTCAAGGGTGAGTGCTCTCGGCACTGCGTGTCACGCCTGCCCCCCCGACAGTAGGGACAGGCTTGGCTAGGCCCAGGTGGGACGTGCTGGCATTTGGGCACTGTCCGCTGCAGGAGGGAAGGGGTAGATGGGGGCGGGGGGGCTCAGAAGGAAGTGGCCTACACAGCAGGCAAGAGGTAGAGAACGGGTCCTTTCGCTTAGCCAGAGCCCCAGTTCAGGGGTGAGGAGGGGTGAGGCGGTGGTTTGGAAGGGCCCCCAGGGGCCACCTTCATGTGCCCTGAGCATCAGGCTCCATCTGGTCACTCTGCTGAGAGGACAGCGTCTGTGACAAGCCTGCCTTTAGAAAACAGAGTGGCCTCACAGTTTCTGGTTCACTCTGCCCGCCTCTTCGTCCAGCTCGCTCTAATGTGTCTTAAAAGAGTAAAAATGTACAAAGCGGGTACTGAAAGCCTTGATTGTGGCTCGGTAACTTAAGTACTCGTCGTGCACTGAGGTGCAGTCGTGCTTTTTCTCCCCCTGTTCAGCACAGCTATGTCAACATTTCAGAAAACAGAATATGAGTTAATCTGTAGTTATTAATAAGACTGCGTGTAACAAGATCAGTTTCTAAAACAGATTTATAAAGTAGTAGCTCAACGTGACCCAAATGCAACACTATTGCATCAGTGCTGATGAGTCAGTAACATAAATAATGAGAAGGGTCATTTTATCATGTGGTACTGCAAGTTTAAAAGATTAAGTTAATTTATAAAACCTCCAAACCTCTAAAAGCAGTAGAATTACAAAGCTCACAATAACTGAATTAATGAAGTCCACAACTTGTGGCCAGTGTTTAATTTTATCATGCGTTTTTATTGTATGTTAATTTTCTCGGTAGAAAAAAAAAAGTTATTGACCTTCATGTTTAGCCTTTCTTTCCAGCTGAGCGACTGATATTAAATCAAGATGCAAACACTCACATGGAGCCTTTTAGCTAAATTTGTGTCTTATTTGATTTGATGATGTACTCTCCTCTGATGTAAATGTCATATTAGCATACCACTGACAACCTACTGAACTGAAGCTCTCCATTTCGGTTTCTCTCTCTCTCCGTCGCGCTTCCTCCCTCTGACCCCTCTGCCCTCTCCTTTGATGAACTCATGAATTCATTGCCCTGGTTCTCGGACCCTTCTCTTCCTCTCCTGCTCTTTACCCCTCTTCCCTATGCTGTATAATTGACTCAGCTGCAGCCTTTGTGATATAATAGCTAGTTTACCTGGCAGAATGACATTTCACAGGCTCTGAGCCACCATAAAGCTAATTGTTCTAGAGCGAGAGGGAGAGAGCCGTGTGTGTGCATGCAGCTGATGATAAGAGGAGAGCGGGCGCTCCATTTGTGCTGTATAGGCCAACGGAGGGTTAGAAGTGACATTTATCTCACTGAGCCTCAGACCCAGCCATGGCTTGATGCAGTCTCTCTCACTGCTTCTCTTTCTCTCTCAGTTTTTTTTTTTTAATCTCTGTTACCTTGCACAGACTTTTTGTTGTTTATTACTTTTTAATAACTGTTATACATGCGTGTGCATACAAGTAGTTAGTTTATTTCACCTCTAGACCTCATCCAGTCACCCTGCACAAGACAGATAGGTTCTGTAATTAGGCCCAGTGGCTGTATTTCCTCCTCTCAGTATTCAGCATAATGTGGAGGAGAACGCGTGTATATGGAGAAGGAAAGGCAGGTGGTTTAGGGGAATGTACGTCTGACGTGTTGCTTCTGGTTGCTCGGCGCTGTTTGCCCTGTCCATCTGTCTCATTTAAAATGAATATATGGTATGAGTCCATTTGTTCTGTGTCAGCTACCAAACAAGCAACTGCTGTTCAGCTGAAATACTTCCCTGTACACGTGAAATTAAAGTCCTACATCTCTGTTTAATTTAAATGTCCACTAGAGATACTGTGGAGGGGGAAACTATAGTACTCCACATTGAGTATTATGCAGTTGATGCACTGTATCTCAGGCTGTCATCTGAAGGGAAGAAAGTTTTACATAATTTATTATGTACTGTATTGCAGTATTCACCAGTTGTGTCACTTTTAGCAACAGGAATGATATGCAGTAGTCTGAGTCTTATTGTAAGTGGCATTTGATCTTGATTCATTCAAGTAGACGACAGAGTGGCTGATCAATAAAACAGGTTAATATTATGTACGTCATAAAATATCACCAACTCTCAAACTGGAATCATTTTTAGGCAATTTAAATTTCTTCATTTAAGTTTATTATACGATATGATCACATATTATATTTAGTTGCAAACCCAACCACAACCACAGGGTGTGGTCATTGATGAACAGATTTGAAATGTGAAAATTCAGGTTTGATGCACATTTTCAAGCGTACTTATTTTGAAAAGGGAGACAGAAATTCCTCCTCTGTCGCTCATCACTCATTATAGAGAAGAAGAATCATAGTCTCTGCCTTGTGTAAGTCACCAGTTGTGTACCTCATGCACACACCATGCCGTGATAATCATTGCTCGGCCAGTACTAGCTACTGTGAGGAGATAATTTGGCCAGTTGAGCGTGACTGCTTTCATTTGCTCTTGTTTGAGGTGTTGCTTAATAATTTTTAGCTTGTGACCCCTTATCACAGCCAAGAGTAATGTAGCCGTCATCTTCAGCTGATACTGCAGCATCCATTTTTTTTTTTCCCAACATGCTTTATGAGTATTACTGGAACAACACATTTTCAAAAATGGGCAATAGGGCAGTCTTGATTCGTAATGAATATAAATGTTGGCTTTTTTATCAAATCAAGTTTTTTTTTAAAATATTATTTTTTATTTCCTTTTCCCTAAATGTTAATAAAACTAGGTGTCGTGGAACATAATTGACAATTTCATTGTGTTTTACTAAAAGTTGCCTTGTAGCATCTAAGACTTGATATGTCGCAGTCTGCCCTGTGAATCAGATTCTTTATGTAGTCTGACTCAGAGAATAGAGACCTGTCACTGACTTGTTTTGTATCGATTCAGTCTGTCTGACATTCAGATAGCCCTGTCTAGAGTTTCAGCAGTGAGGGAGAATGAGATGGGGGGGACAAATACTGTATTTATAGACGGAGGAGAAAGCTTTCAGAGTGAGAGCAGCTGCTCGGCAGTGCAAGAAGATACATTTCGTAATAACGGCATATTGCTATTGATTCCAGGTTTGAATGGGAGCATTGATTTGATTGAACAGTCATTACATCGGGGCCCTAAACAACCCTAATGTGATCAGACTAAAAGCATGTCTAATGCTGGTTAGCTGGGGATTTTTTATTTATTTTTTTTCTCAGCCTGCATGTTGGAGAATAGTTTCGTTTAAAGCAATAGTTCAGTTCAGTTGCATATAAGAATGCTGATACCACCGCTATGTGTTTTCATTAAATATGAAATTAGAGATTCTTAGCTTAGCTCGGGTTTGTTCAGAGTTACAGAAATTTAAAATGGCCAAATAGATAAAGACACGGACAGTTGCCGAAGCGACGTCTGATGTGCTGTAAACTTGTTTGTAGCCGAAGCTAATTGCTAATTGTACTTAGCCTGTTAGCTAAGCGCTCCCTCCTCATAAACCACACAGTGTATATTTGGAAGTAGATGTAAATAAATTGATAATTCAGGCAGTTGACCGACAGATTGTAGCTCTGCTAGTGGTATGTGTCTTTTTAGTTGTTTAAGTCCAGCTATGAAAGCGTATAAATTTAGTCCGTTTTTAGCCAGCGGGCCTGAATATGAATGCAGCCAGCCCTGCTAATCTTCAGGCAACCGCTACATCTTTTTGTCTTTGTTCCAGTCAACACCACACATGGAATGACATTTGCAGACCAAAATGTGTACATTTCTAAAATACAATGTAAAACAAGACGGGTGACAGATAAATAAAATCTACTCAGATGTTACGGCTTGCGTTTGAAATTCAGGTTTTATCATTCTGCAGCACGCAGCCTTTGAAGTCAGCGGTCTCATTTTAAATGTGTACATAGCAACAAATCCATCTACGCCCCTGGTTTTGAGGAGGCAAGTCTGCCTGCCTCTGTGTTGAACAGACTGCAGGATGTCACTGTAGCGTCACTGGGTTTCTTCTGCTCTGTTCCTGTCAAAAAACCCACAGGCCCACCCATCCAAGATGGCCTCTCTGCTTCCCACTTAGAGAAATAGATGGAGTGTTTAAGTGTTTTTGTCGAGTCAAATGGCACCAGGCAGATGACTGCATGCTATTACCATAATTTACCCTGATGCAGGCTGTCAGGGTGTATCGTCAGGAGGTCTGTTTCCTGCCCTATGGAGCTTCCAGGAGCTTATAGACAGGTGTAGCAATCCGCAGTCGCTCTGTGATGTTCCATGCAGGTTCAGATTGTTGTCGTAGTTTGACAAACTTTTGTTTGTTGTCTGCCACAGCTTGTCACCAGTAAAGTTAGCTTCGCTTTCTCTTCTCTGGTGACAGCTGAGGGGTGCTGAGTGGCACTCGTCCTTCAGTCTGTCTGTCTGTCCATCCCCACCTGTCTCTCTCTGCCAAAGCTTTCAGGGGCTGCCCGCACAAATCTGTCAGGCAGATGGAGGGCCGGCTTTTTACATGTCACTTGAGGGACGCCCAGGCAACACAATCTGCGGCCCACAATGCAGTGTGTTTGAACCTCGTGAAACCCAAATGGAGAATCGATGCAGTGCCATGCACAGCCCAGATTCTCTGAAGAATGCCTCCGTATCTGCCTGTCTGTGTCTACCTTCTGCTGGGCTCCTTTAGAAGAACTATGCATCTTTTATTTATCCCTAGAAATAAGGCTGGACCCTGACGAGAGCATAGGCTGCACACACAGACACTCTCTCTCACACACACACATATATACACACACACAAATGGGCCTCCTTCTGTTACTGAAAAGTCGGCAATTATGGAGAGAGAGGGGAGGGACAGTTGGGATTTGCATATGTCGTTGAGAGAAGAAACTACATCTCCCACAAGGCCCGGCGGTGGAAATGAACCAGCTGTCCATGGTTTGTAGATCAGATCCCATCCTCTTGATTACGAAATCACAGAATAATAAAGACCAAAAAGTTGTGGGCCACGCTGTTTGTTCCTCCTTTGTTGTTCCCTAGAACAGAAGTTATTTTGCTTCCGCTGCCTCCGAGCTGTTTGCCATGTGCCAATGTTTGGTGCACTGTGCTCCACTTGTTCTCCTTCTCACACAGAAAATCAGAAGGCTCCAGCCCTGCCCCTCCAAAGCTGTCATGTGAACTCCCGCCTTTTGTTTAATTTACATTTTGAGGCACAGCCCATCAATTCCCCCTCTTCCTGCTGCCCCCTGCCAACACCACCACCCCACCACACCAACTGGCTTCATCAAAAATGCAGAGTTCAAACTAATTAGTGACATTTGGCCATTTGTGAAACTTTTTCCTCTCCAAGCTCAGCTTCTGTCAAGCATGGCCTTATATCTCATAGAGGACTGGAACACTTTTTATCAGGATGAAAAATCGGAGTACAAATTAAGACAAAAAGCAATTTCTACCTCTTAATCTATAGAAATCATCGTAGATGTGTGATGCAAATTACAATAAGTGATATTATTAAGTTATCAGAAGACAAAATAACTAAACGATTCCAATACAATTTTAATTTCCGCTTTCCATCCATCAAAATTCAGTAATAGATGGAATAAGTATTATTTAATCTTAGCATTCGCAGAGAGATTCCACATAAATGTCAAAATGAACCAAGATAACTGTTTGCGTGTGTGCATATGCCTTTCAGCAGATTTAAAGGTTTGCTTTTGTCAAGAGAGACATCTGTCTCTCTGATTAAAAGTAGCTCTCAGTATGAAGGCAAACATCTGTAGGGACAAAAATAAATAGATTATGCGATTAAATGATGACTTGAAAGCTTAATTACACAGATAAGTATTGAGGTTCTAATAGCAGCAGAAGTGTAGAATCTGGGGCTTAGAGATAACACGCACTGGCACACGCAGGCCTATTCACTGTGATTTGGCCAGTGCAGTGATATTTTCAATGGGCCTATGGTTAGGTGTTTCTGTACTGCCAGCTGTTCTTTAGTGATGCAGCAAACAGCTGCTGTGTGTAATTTTTTTTTTTCTCTAGAAATGAGCTCGAGCTTGAGCTTGACCATATACTTTTGCTTTGAAAAGGTTTGGGTTCTACTATTCAGTAAGTAGTATTTGTATATAGTTTACAATATACAACACAGTAACAGCTGATCACATGACTACTTGTGACCACTTGTATGTGACTTACAGAATGTAAACTACAGAGATGTGTCACCCGACTGGGCAGCCCAACTTTGTAGCTTCCTTCTGTTGCTTTAAAGACCATTGTTTTGGTTGACTCTGACCTCTCTCATAAGCGTAGTCTTGACCATAACCATACACCGATCAGCCATAATATTATGACTACCTTCCTAATTTTGTCTCCCTTGTGCCACCAAAACAATTGTGACTCATCGCAGAATGGATATGGGCCTTTTGAGGGTGTCATGAGGTGTCTGGCAACACATTGTTACTGAGGGCCATTGGGTCCTATGGGTTGATGGGAGGAGCCTCTGTGGTTCAGACTGGTTCCAGTGCATCCCCATTTTTGTTGTTGTTGTTTTAAACCGTTTTTGTGTGTGTGCCTGTGTCAGGCTGCATCCTGCTGGAGATTGCTGCATCAAAGAGTGTCATTGCTATGGGGTGGGGATTCCTGGTCTGGTGTAGGTGGGTGGTACATGTCAAAAGTAACATCCACATGAATGCCAGGTCCAAAAGTTTCCCAGCAGAACATTGTATTGTCACAAGGTTCAGTCAGTGTTATTCACTTCACCAGTCATAATGTTATGCCTGATCGATGTACAGTCAGTTGGGTCAGCAGTAAACCTATTTTTAGCCCCGTAAAAAGAAATTTATATGAAGTCTGCATAATATTTATAATATTTTTCTGTCGAACTCTTGAAAGCCACATTACATTTGACTAGATGTCTAGTTAGTTTGCATTATTGTGTGATTTTAATTTCACAGGCAGTAGACTACCATCTCTCATCTTCTGCAAGGTAAAATTATTGTTTTTTGCCGAAGGAGTCTGGAGGCTTTAAAGACTAACGCAATATAACGGCTTCAATTTCCTATCAGAAAGGGCTTTCTGACAGCGTAGTAAAGCGGTGCTTATATTCAAAATTTAGTGTACTTCAGGTAATACCCAGACTGCGGATGGGTACCTTATACAACCACACTTCAAAGAAACCAAACTATTATATGTGATATGTTTTCATTGCTGTAAGAAGTTGTTAAATCTGGGACAGGCACATAATTCTAAACGTGAAGGTCAGTTTCATCTGGAGTCCTGCTCAGCTTGTGAAAATAAATATGATGTAGTATTCTTTATAGTACTGGATGAGCTTCTTCTTTTTAATCTCAGAAAATGAACTCTCATGGTGTCAGCGAGACATGCTCATCAGATAGGGCTTCAGATCTACAAATGTGGAGTAGAAAGCTTTTGTTACTATCTGTCAGGTGTGGATAGTCGAATGAAAACATGTGATATGTGATTAGTTTTTTCAGTATATCAGTATCAGTATAGCTGACTGATACTGATATACTGACTTCCCACCTGGCATTAGAAGTACAGTAGCTGTACCTACGTACGTTAAATAACCCTGATCTGTCTTTGTGGCATGCAAAGACGTTGGGTATTCCTTCTACATTCAGAAAAAGCATTTTCTAGTGTACTGGAGCAGCTGTATGAAATCCATTTGTCAAGATTTGAAAGATACCTGCTGTGATGATGGAGCAGCTGAGTCAAATTGTGAGCTGCAGTCCTGTCTCTCATATGATCCTCCTGAGTTGCAACTTCTGACTCAGACCCACATGGCACAAGTCATGACTTACACACAGTGTTGTGTCTCTGCAATTTTAACACACAGACGCCTAATTATCCATAGTGTCACCACACCTGACTCACCACAGCTGAACGACATCTTGTCAAAAAGCACGTGAATCTTTGACCTTTACCCGGCAGTGTAGTGCTAGAACCCGCCTTGCCGTCAGCTTTGATTCGATCATACCTTGTTAGTTTCATATAGGACTGCGGAAACATTTCCAAAATGTGGAAAGGATGGCTGCGAGGCTGAAAGTTTCTGCCAAACTTTCTCGTACCGCTGTGTATCGCGCAGAGTCTGGGTGTGAGGGGAGCACTTGAAAATGAGCAAACAGCAGAACATGGTGAGGAATGGAGCAGTGCAGGTGAGGTAAAAAGCTGACAACGTTAATATGGAACCAAAAGGAGAGTGCAGCCTGGCAGTCACTCAAATCCTGCACCTGCACCTTTATAAAACAAGCTCTCTGGTGAGCCTCTCTGGCTCCCTCTCTCTCTCTTTTTGTTTCCCCTCATTTCTCTCCCTTTCTCCCTCCCTCTCTCCCCTTTCTTTCCATGTGCTGTGGCTTGGGGCGTTGTCATTTTCGGCGTGTTTTCTCTACTCGGTGCACTCTCTGTGTGTGTTAATTGCGGCCATCCTAGGGGAAAGGGAAAGCGATGAGGAGGACCTGTTTGAGAGCAGGCGTGCCAGGTTCTGAGGTTCGACTCAGCGTGGAGCTACAGACACCTGGTCTGCCTGAAGGGCAAGAGGAAGGTAGACTTGCATTTTCCCTTCTCCTTCCTTCTGCCCTCCCTTCGCTTTCTATTCGACCTCTCTCTCTCTCTCTGTCTCTCTCTCTCTCTCGCTTTCACACGTACTCTCTCCGTCTCTGCTCTCCTCGAGCTTGGAGAAAACAGCTGCTGTACAGCCTGCACACAGGCATCCCACCTTAGCAGCCCAACCTATCCCATCAATCATGGCACACTATTTTCTGCTGCTTGTATGGATGCTGGAAAGGGAGAAACTTAGAACTTTGTGGGTCAATGACTTTGAAACAATTTATCCAGAAGGCCCGCGGCCACCATACCGGCTGAAAATGCTTTATAAATTACAACAATACATCACTGACCATCCTCAACAAATCTTGATCGAAAAACTAGAGCAGACGCAGGACGGCTCTCTGAGCTTGTTGTCCAGACTATTAATACTGCTTAAGGGACAATTCAGGTTTATATGTAACAAGTGTTGTCTTGTTTTGACAGTTTGAGACATTTTTCTTTCAGTAATGAAAAGTCTGACATCATGACAGGTTTTGGCGACAGTTTGACATTCCCAAAATGTCCAAACTATTCTTTAGGAAGGAACAAAACTTGCAATTAAAGTTGAAACAGATGAGTACCTGCAGATGGGCATTTAGATCTTATTAGATATCTATGTATATTTTGTCTTGACGTAGGAAACTGGACTGTGATCTGTGTCCGTCACCAGAGCGTGGTTCGGATTTATAGTCGGTGGAGCTTTGTCACTGTGTCACCGCTCCTTGGCCTTTCCACTCAACTTTGACATTCACCATCAGCTCTGTGGCCATATGTGCACATGGTGGTGGAGTGATGAAAAAGTTGCCCGTTTTCATATTCAAGTTTGACATATTGAGGAATGGAAAGATGCTCGTGGAGTGCTTGTGGGCAAAGACAGTGACATACGGACGCAGTTTCTCTCTCTCTCTCTCTCTCTCTCCGTCAGATACACATGCGCACACAACTCTTGGTCAGCAGCACAGATGAGTTCTGGGAAAACAAGCAGCTGCAGGAGGAGGAAAGGACCATAAGGCCGGACGGCTTGCCAAATTTCATCATCTATTATGGATTGCCTGAGATGCACACTCTACTGCATGTCTCAGATTCACACGCAATCGCAAATTTGCGTACACACACATGCATGTTCACATGCACACCTTAAGGTGTTCTGTGGGGCTGCACCTCAAACTCGTAGCCCGTAGGACCTGAAAGGCCAAACCAAAGCTTCAGCACCACCCCGACAAATAACGTATCACCGTTATCCTTGGTAGGATGGCATTCAACAGCAAAAGTTAGTCAGTTTTAGTTTCCACAACAAATTTTTGGTGTATTTATTGCCTTGAATATTTGTTTTAAACATTTTTCTACCACTCTACCTAGTGAGAAATTTTCAAATTTGGATTTTAAGTGAAAATGAATTAATTATTAGTTAATTAATTAATTAGTTAAGTGGCTTCAGCACAAACCAAATGTGTCAGGACGTACAAGTATTCTTTAAGTGCAACTGAACACCTGAACGGACCACTCCAAACAAAACAGCAAAAACACCTACATGTGAAAAACACCCACAAAGTGTTTGTGCCAGATGTTAGGGGAATCAAGATAATTTGACAATAAGTGAGTGACTCATGGATAAACTTGTCGCACTACTTCTGTGCCAACAAGGCAAATGAGAAGATAAATTAAACATACTGCATGAGAGGTGGGAACTATTGTTGCATACAGGACCAGAGTCAAGAGAAGATTATCACTGTTAATAAGATACAGAAACGTATTACTTGTTGGAGACGTTATGATGTGTGATAGATGCTAATTTTGCTAATTTCTGACTCGAGGCAGGTTCATGTGTTTTACTAATCTTTGTGTCATCATTTTTTCATATATACAGAGCTGCTGTTCTACTGTTTATGTTGCTGCAACCCAGCTGTCCTCATTGCTAACCTTAAAATTGCCTCTTGTTGCTACGTAACAATTAATAAGAATTAATGAGAGTTTGTTTACTCCAAGTCATGAACTTCGGTGCATTTAATATCCTGACGTTTATAATTATTTGCTTTAAATCAGTCAACTGATTGAATATCAGGAGTACAGCTGTGTTTACTGTTATCAATATCAGTTCTCACGACTTTATATTCCCTGCCGTGATTGGAGGTGCTCTGATGGGGAACAGCAGCGCAAGGCCTGGTGTTCAGTTCTCACATAGCTCGCTAGTTAGTTTGGGCCTAACATGCCACTCTACAGCTGTGTCAGACTTAGTGGTTAAGTCTACTTGAGTCTCTGAAGCTCAGTGTGGTAGGTGCAGCCTGAGTCCACCTAACTCCTGGACTGAACCTGAGCCGAGGAGGGTGGATAGGACCCATTTATCATGAGGTCTCGCTTCCAGGGCAATCCTGCAAAACCAGACACTGGTTTTGCAAGTTTATATAGTGTTTTTATAACCCCCGATCCCGCAACCAACCTGCAGGCTTCATCCGAAGTACTTGCTTGGTGAAAATCCCTGTATCCAAACCTTTCTGATGGCAGAAACAATCAGACATGACTTTTTCCATTAGCTACCCTGAATACTATGTTGTGTGTTTATAACAGTAATAAGTAACAAGGCTGCAAGGCTTTCGACATGGTTGGCCATGCGTTACCACCATCCTGAAACCCCGAGCCTTGGTCCATGCTTTTGCTGACTGGCAGGTTTTGACATCAAATGCACTGTAAATCACTTTTGCATGTGTCTTGGAAATACAATCAATTTATCTGCGCTAGGGACTGCATGAGTTTAGATTTTTTGAAGTCTGTGTGGTAAAAGTCAAGTTGACACCGACCAGTCACTGAAGACATGAATGCAACAATAACATCTACAGTATATTCTTGACCCCAACACATATGCTGAGAACAGACAGCTCATGTGCCCTGCAGATGTGTATAGCCTGTATAAAAACAGGCTGCAACTCAGCACCGTTGATAGCATTTATTAGTACTCTACAGCATGTTGTACTATGGGATAGTGTATCTGGGTTAAAAACAAGTCTTCTCCGTGTACTTCAGCTAAAGGTCGAATAACTTCACCAGTGAAATTCACCAGCAAATTGTTGACGCAGGACGTTTGGTGAGTGACTGCAGTTGAAAGGGTTTGGACCATCCTCTGCTAGCATTAGTGGATACCTTTTCAGATGAGTGTGCATTGCAGTAGTACTACTAGTACTTTTGTTGTATTTCATGAGTTACATACTGTATTTTGCAAGTCACGTTGGTATGGGCTTCATCTTTAAGTGAAGTATTTGCACACACACTTGATGAGCTGCTGCCAATGACGCACTGAGGTCCTCACATGTCGTCATGTCTTCAGTGACACGACGACATAATGCTTAAAACATCATGGGAGAGCAGTGAAATCAAAAAACTGAATAGTTGACTGGTCTGTAAAACCCCATATGTGTGCATTTGTACACCATGTATCCTTGGTCTTGGTGGATATTTAGAGAAAACTGAAATACAGAGTTGTTTTTTTCTTCCCTGTTGTAAACAAACCATGAAATGGTTGCTATTTTATTCAGTTTTACTAGGTTTAGGACATTGGACTTTGAAGTGCGCACTAAAGTGGACGCCTTGTGGGCCTCAACAACACACTTGCTCATCCTGTTCTCAGTCTTGGCATTCTTGGTCCCATCTTCAGAAAGCGAGATGGGATAACTTGTTGTTGTGCATGTTTGTGTATCTTTTCAGAGGGAACACTTTGGCAGGCACCATTACCGCCCAGCAGTAAATTGCCTTGTAAATTACAGTGCCGGGGTAATAAAGCCAGATTTGTATATCACCGGGAGTGGAGACTGTGTCTGTCTTGTAAATTTAATTAAACAGCAGGTGCAAAATCAGGTCATATGGCTTTGATGTGCCCCATGTGAGAATGACAACCAGACAAAGATTCTAATACGAGCGGCATTTACATATTTTTGCATGTGGCGGGCGGCTTGTATGGAGGTAGGGAGAGCCTCGCCTATCACCTTGTACTGTATTAAACCCCCCCTCCCAAATTAAAGATTCAAATGAGCTTTCACCCTCAATTTTAATGGATTTACAGCAAAATAAGTGGTTAAGCTCTTGAAAAAAAACAACAAAAAAAAGTCTTTTGTTTGTTTAGAGTGCGCATAAATTCTCCCATTATCAACACCTCGTGAAAGCTGAAACACTTTCAGGCTAATTGGCTCTTATTGCCTGTCTACTATACATTGCACAACACCAGAACCAACCTGTTAGAATGCAATTAAAATACTTATCAGGGATTCCAGTTAAAGAAAACCGTGCTTGCAGATTAGTGTATTAGGAAGCCAACCAGGATTGTACTTTAATATAGATCTCCTTCAGGTTGATGTGCACTGAAGCCAAAAATCATCCTCTTATGGCTGTGCTTGACCTGTGACTCTGTCAACGTGCTGTCTGGGCTCCAGAAGGCCCTCCTCCTAACATCGGTTTGAGCGCTCTGCCAGAGAGCCTACGAACGTGTCAGCGGCATCAGTTGACCTGTCTGCAACACCTTCGCTTGTTTCTTTTCTCTTTTTTTTTGTTGGGAGGAAGTGGTTGATAATTACCACCTAGGATGTAGCCATCTGTGCCGCCCTTTCACGGCCTGTTAAGCTCGCTTTTCAGAAAGTTTACTGTTGACAGAGGGCACGCGAGAGGAGTGAACGCCAGAGCGTGTTAAAAAGACTGCACACTCAAGCAGTATTAAAAGCAGCGCTAAGGAGCTGATTTACAGGCAGAGAGGGTGGAGGAGGAGGCAAAAGATTACAGTGGGTGCTAAAGTAAGGGAGGGGGACGAGGGGGAATTGTTGAGGTTGGGTACGCTCATTAATAAACTTGCGTCGGGAGCAGCAATCCTCGGTGCATCTTCAAAAGCATTTAAATCAGATGAACGCGGGTATTCTTGTTACTGAGTCAGTTTCACAGTGACCGCACACAAGTTCACAATCCGTATCTTGTTTGTGTCCCAGCATGCACACTTTCCTCTTGTTCCAGCTCTGTAACTTTTCATCAAACCCGTCCATCACTCAGAGCTGCCTATTGTCATCACCCGTGAGGGACACCTGTGTTTCTGCAATAAGGCAGCAGTTATCATCAAGCTGTCGGATATCTGTCACTACGGCAGGATCTATGTGGAAACCTTCACTGTCAAAACCTGTCAAATTTCACTGAGTCTTTAATGAGAAAAAGCCAAGTGGAAACCACAGGCACAGACGTGTGTGCGTGTGTGTGCGTGTGTGTGTTAGAGAGTGAGAGATAGAGCAGGCTGAGGGAACAGGTGCATGGCTGGAAGCTGTGGTGGTGGTGGTAGGAGCAGTAGGGGCTCGGTAAAGCACGTCATCTCAGATAGCTGATGATTTCAGTCCCACTAATCAAACACACATCAACACCGGTGACTAAAAGACACATGACCGACATTACGTAAAGAGCAGTGGGCTGGAGATTGATCCAGCTCCATTTTACAAAGTTCATGTCATATTCACAGACGAAAATACTTCTTTCTCTACTGTAGCCTCAGGTATTTAAAAAAAAATCAATTTGTGAGTGCCAAAAAAAATAAAAAGTTTCGCTAAACCGAATGCAAACTGAACAAAATTTCCCAACAGTTCTCTTTACACCTGGCGATATCCTCATCAGCTCGAGTCAGTTTGTATTTGACTATTCATTGCACGCCAAATCCCTAAGGGTCATCACCGTCAACATGACAGAAAACAGGGTTTGCTAAGCTTCCCTGCGGCCTTCGACAACAGCTATCCTCACCGGGCGGGCCCTGCCTTCCCAGGAGGCCTTTTGCAGGCCAGGTGAGGAGGCTCAGGTGAATGACCCCGGGCAAATTTCTCCCAGATAAAAATCGAGAGAAAGGAGGGTGGGTGGGGAAAGAGGCAGAGGAGGCGAGCGGAGCAGGGAAAACAAAAACAGTTTGCAGAGGAAGAATTGAAATAGGATGAGGTCGATGAGTTTAGGCAGGAGTGTGTCACAAAGGTACGTCGAGCCAAACTGAAGGTACGGGGAGAGAAATCGTTGACACGTGAAAAGAGGTAGAAAGAGAGATGGGGGTTTGCAAGCCAAACTGCCATTGGTATTGACAGTTGACATTATGCAGAAGCCTCTTGTGTAAATCAACTAGGAGTGACAGAATAGTATTTGTCCTTCTGGCAAAATGGATTAGTCATTAATTTCATATGAACGTACCTCTTCTTTTGCCAAATTGTTTTTTTTTTTTTTTTTCTTGGTTTAATTAAACTTTTTGGGAATTATGTTTATGCAAGAGTTACAATATAGGTCTTCAATAAGTGTGAACCCGTGACCAGTTAGCATAGCTTTAGCATAACAACTGGTAGCCAAGGGTAAAACGTATCGTTTATCTGTCCAAAGATTTAAAAAAAACATTATAAATACACACAAAATCTTGGACGAACGCTCAGAACTATCCGTTTGCCTGGCAATCTCACAGTGACGACAGGCCTCCCACAAGACACTGTGGTTTTTGTACAAATTAAATTATTTATCATGTTGTCTAGTGAGCTGGCAGGCTGATTGCGCAAAAACTTTTGAACACTGCCAGGCTAGCTCTTTAAAGTTTCCACCCTTTGTGCCGAGCTGAGCTGACCGCCTCCTTGCTGTAACCGCAGGCAAACACACACAGGCCTCAGCAAGACCTCAAATTATTCCTTTAATCTGATCAAATCTGCTTCAATATTTTGATACATCCCAGATTCACTTTGCTCAGCGCTGACAGCTACGAACTAGAATGGATTTTTTTTTTTTTCAGTCAAAATCTAAGCGAATGACTGCAAGACTATCGACAAATTCGCAGGGTCTTCCTGTTGATTTGACAGACCAGAGCCCGTCTTGTTGAGCCACGGGACGCTAATGAGAGCTAATAGGTGTCATAGGCTTAAGGGACAAAGAGCAATACAATTACATGCTGGGATAAAATAGATCAGAGGCAGGACCCTGTCACGTCATGTCAGTCACTGGCTGATGTACAATGGCCCCTGGTCACAATTAGAGTCCTGTAAGCTGCGTGCAAGTATGAGTGAATGCACATGCCTAATATTAACCCTTAACCCCCGTAGAGAGCTGGCAGGGAGCTCTTAGCTCCTAATGTCAACGTGTGTTTACTCCATTCTTTCCGTGGTGGGGGCGAGCACCGCCCGTCAGCGTGACATGTCAGGATGGAGGAAAGAGCCACTAGAACTGAATATGTTTGTATACTGTTGTATACCGGACTGAAGTGTGTTTCCTTCCCCCAGTGACACACGGGCAAATGAGGGTGCTGAACCAAATGGGGATGATTTATTTGACCTGATTGGAACATTTGTGTCAAAAAAAACGGGCAAAAGAAATTAAAGCGATAGGCTCACGGTGATTTAAAGACGTGCTTGTGTGTGAAATTATTGACGGACTGTGCTGCTTTATGACAGCACTCTAGTTCCCTCTTCTGGCAAACAGATTTGAAATTAACACCGAGTGGATCATGGTGTACTTTCTAGGTCTTAGCAGTAGCGCGTGAGAATTCAAATTAAGAATGATCTTTCCCATTACTGATTTCTGGTGATGCAGCGTGGAGAAATCAGTACATTTAAGGCTGCATAATAATCAGTTGATCTTAAACTGAAGCCATTTTGACAAATCACGACTTCTGTCACTTTTTAACTGTAAATTGAACACCTGTGAATGTTTGACCGTGTGTTGGACAAGCGGCAAATGAATCTCCAAAGGGAACAGTTGCTTGATTCAGCCGTGAAGACGTGCATCAGATATCCATTTTAATATATATTCATACCAAACAAAATGTATTCAAACCAGAGGTATTACCAAGTGATTCTTTAGGCGATGTGTGACAGGATCAGTCATCATTCATTCTCACCTAAAGCAACAGAATACCTAACTCCACGTGTCTGTTGTTTTTTAAAGGTGTTTTTGTCCTGTGCCAAATGCCGATCGGCTTCCAGGAGGTAAGGCTTTTGAGTCTTTTTAAAATCTTACATGAACTAGACGATAGGTAAACAGTTGTCCCAGAACGCCGCCTAAGGGTCATTTCATTTTGCTGCAAGTTTATTTTATATTTCAGACTTGTCTTCTGTCGCTTGTCTTGTGAAAATCATGAACAGTTTTCATATCTTTATGCCTCAAAAAAGAAAATACAAAAATACAGTTAAATCACAAAAAGCTGTCCATTGAAGTCAGTTCAAAGACCAGAGTTGTTTCTTCAAAGGTCTGAAACTACTGGACTAACCATGTCCAACATGTTTACTTGATCCCAGCTCCTCAGATATTATTTACTGTGTGGATAAGTCCAACAGACCTGCCATCCACAGCACTATTAGAAGTCTCATCTGCATTTCATTGGTCTCCAGAGTTTATTCTTGATGTAATGTTAATAATATAACGACTGAAAGGTTAGTCTGTTGGTTGGTAAGCACGGAGCGGTAGAGGAGAGGATGCTGAGGACATCTTGGCAGCAGGGTTGCTGGAAGGTAAAGCTGGAGCCGACCAGCCTGATGGGCCTGCAGCCAGCACACGTGTGATAGCAGAATCTTGTGTTCTATAAAGAGCAGGTGCAAAGGCCTTGTCTCTTCTCTTCCATCCCCTGCTCAGTGCTAGAGCTTGGCTTTCTGTCTCCGGCCTCTCTGAGGTTCATCTCTTTGTCTTCCAGGTGATACACCGCTCCCTGTCTCTCTGACCATCTCTCCATTTCCACCCCACCCCCCCTCAACCTCCTGGCACCCAGTCCCTGCATCATACTTCATTTGCTCCAGATAACACATCAGCTTCCGTGCCCATCCGCAAACCCCGTCACCATGGTGCCCACAGATGGCAACTTCCTGTGGTCCTGCCCGGCGATTGGTGGAGAGACTTCCAAACAGAGAACAGCTGGTGAGGGATGATATATCACCGAGCGTTTGCACTTTCATTTTCAGGGTTGTCTTGTTAATGCTCCCAATCCAGCATCTGGCAGGAAGTAGACACAAAGGCAGAGAGAGAGGGAGAGAACAACCTGTTCTTTGGCAGACCTTAACAAAAGGCTGACACATGTCTGATGAACACAAAGAGCAGCGACGGGAACAGAGAGCTGCCGTGAATATGAAGGAAAGATGCCTGATGAAAGTTAAACAAAGACTAGATGAGAGGACATGAATATTTTCTATGAAAGGTCATTGTATTAAAAACACAAAAAATGAAATTAAAAAGTCATTGTATGATTTAAAAGAACAATTGAAAATCTTGTGCTTGGTGACATCAGTTTTTGACCATATGGTTGTTTTCCCTCCGTTTATGAATACTTGTAATATTCTTTAGTCTTTTTCTAAACTATAAAGCAAAATAATTATTTTTGCAGACTGATTTTAAATGGATAAACTATTTTATAACTGATAATTAATGATTTGTGTACATCTACTACAGATCCCCGTCAATGGAAACCATCGGTTTGCACTTTCAACACCAAAGGGCGCCATTTCACAACCTAAGGCGCCACCATACCTCATCGGGGTAAGTTTGCAGCAGCCCCACACTGTAATGGTGAAAATGAAAGAAGAGAACAGAATCACAAAAAACAACAACCTTTAATACCTGGTGTCACAGTGTTAGTGGAACTGTAGATATGAGATGCCGAGTCTAACGTTGTACAGAACTTATTCAAATATGCCATTTTACAATGCTGATATCTTCGTTACCACCCAGGTCAGTTACCTCTCGGCTACCGACTCGACCAGAGATGCTGTTTACCATCTCTAAATAAAGAAGTCTTTGAGTATGGACAGCATTTCCTTTTGGTAATAATCCTGTCAACTAAGGTGACTGATAATTACTGTTCATTGATCAATCAGGCGTGAAGCGTTCCGCTCTTTTAACAGATAATACAAATACATAAACTATGATGTAACACGGGTGTAAAAAAAAAGGCAAAAAAACAAACAAATAAATCAACAAAAACAAGTAACGAAAGCCCACCTACTGAATGTAGGACAGCTGATCGACACTGTGCATCATATGGCTGAATGTCATTTTCTAAACAAAGGGAAAAGCAGAACAGAAGCTGGATGACGTGTTCATCGATGCTACCGTTCCAAAGATCTTTAGAGGCTACAGTATTATAATATTTAACATGTCAGAGAAAAATCATGCAGCTTCATCTCGTGACAAAACAAGTTATAAAATATAAATCGCTGCACGTATAACCAAACCGGATCTCAGGATAGTAGACGCTGAGCGTTTAGAAAACAAACTAATAACAGAACTCATTACACTCAGAGATTATAGTTCCCCCCAATACCTGTGCTGATGACTCGTGTGTGAAGCAGTTATACGCTGTAGGTCAAAGAGGAGTTATTATGCAATGTGACACTGCAGTGATTGTAGTGTTTGGCCCTTATGTTTGTTGCATAATACAGTATGTACCTGTTCAGTGGTGTCAGCAAACATAGGTAATCAAGAAAGTGGCAATGATTTGTTAGTTTGTGCCTGCCTCGAGACTTTGTGTTTAATATTCTGTGCGAACTCATCCAGGCGATATCAGACCCCTGATGCGTTGAATTTTGAAAACCCTCGAAAAAGCCCAGTTGCCGTTTTAGCCTCCATCAAAACACCATGCCACGCACGTCACAGATCCTACCAAGGAGTAAAACAATTAAAACCCATGTACAGTGCAGCACTTACATAAAGAAGCATTCAAATATTTTCCCACCCTGTTAAAAACTGTCCATACTTTACAAATACAGATGGATTGGTCAAAATGCACGTACTTTAAAACAGCTCAGTTTCCTTATCCCTTCCAGGAAAAATCTGCTTGGCACGATTGTCATAAAAACAACGAAAGCTTCAGGAGTTTGTGGGGAAGAGACTGAACCTCGGAAAGGTAGAAAATCGAGCTGGCTTTCATAGTAAATGATCATGCTCGTCATAAAGGAGGTGGAGTCAGTGACAGCAACACAAGCTACAAGTAAAGTACTTAAAAGTTAAGGCTACTAATGAGGATTCTTATAGTGAATATCAGAGCTGTATTTATGAAGACAGGTTCAGATGATTGGCTACTGTTTAGCTTGGATTAGCTACTCAGGTTAACTTCTAATAGTTTGGTAACACTTCTCATGAAATGCTACATGAACTCTGCTTGAATGACACCAGAAGCGAAGGGATAAAGTAAATGGCTTATTGAAGATGCTGGAGATGCATGGTTGCAAATCCTGCAAATAAAAGGACTGACCTCACCGAATCAAACAATCTTTTAAAAAAATGATCACTTTTTTTTCCCTCACTCAGTCAAGGACAGTTTTTGTAAAATTGTTGGACTTTTAAAATAAATTTTAGAGAATAAAGACGAAATAAAAATGGCCATATTCTGCCCTGCAAACCTTACAAATCAAGCTCAAACAGACTGACTACCTCCCCGGTTAAATTAAAGCCATGATGTGCACGCGTGTTGTGACATTCTGCAACTCTCCAGACGTAATCCATCCCATGACATTACGACCAACGGATAACCTTGTAAGAATGATAATGTACAAACTTGCATAGATAAAGTGATATAGTACAGAGCAGCTTCGTATTCATGTGCCCAAAAGTTTAACATTCTTTTGTATTTACTGTATAGGCTTTTATTTTATTTTATTTTTTAATGTCCCTGCAAGGAATAGCTGCTTGTCGTCGGAGGTCTAACTGAACAAAACATGGACACTTGGACCACTAACATATGCAAGTTTGCAATTTTGGCCAAGGGGATTTGCTAGGTCTCGGAAAGGGGATCATTCAGAACGATGGCGGGATTGGTGCAGATCAGCTCTCCTGCTTAAAAGAGGCTTTTAAAATACAGGCCCCAGCTCACAAAGAACATCATTTTACGACAGTGTTTTTTTTTTTTTCTCTTTACAGTATGGCTATTAACAGAGTGGCATATGGATGACATCATAGAATCATCTGGATATAAAGGGCTTCACTGACTGACTGTAATGCTTTAAAATGCCTCTAAACATGCTTTCCCTGGGATTATTAGGATTTGACTTTTGACTCTTTTTTTTTTTTTTTTCAGGGAAATGCCTGATTTTGGCTCTTCTCAATTTAAGGCTATTCATTTCTATTTGGCTAAACCACCACCTAGGGACTGAGAGCTAGAGGAGTGACATCTCTTTTGGTTCCACAGCATGTGGATACAAGGTCCTTTGATAGACTTCAAATAAATGCTCACATTAAAGGGGAGCACCACTCCGTTTGGGAAACTTATGTTAAGATTTGTAAGTAATGCAACAGTTAAATGAATATCTGCAGGCGTATGTAAAATAATCCATTAAAGACTGTATCAATAATGAAAAAATAACATTAGCGTATAAAATGTAAGCTGGTAGTTAACCAAACCATTGTCTTTTTAAATTTTTTTTTTTTTTAGATTTGAGTGGCAATCCCCTTTAATATGTCTGCCTAACAACTGGAAAACAACAAGTACAACACATAGACACTACTCTGAGCACAGTTCTATTAAAAGCGCAAGATTATAAAACATTGACATCATCGAGAGGACGTGCTGTACATTGAACTGAGAGCGACAACAGTCTCCCACCTCTACCTCAGTCGCGAACATGACAAAGGGATCATGTCTCTATGTGCAAGTCGAGTGAACACCAAACATGCGTGGTGCAACTCTATTATGCTACTGACTGAATCTGTAGAGCTACATCGGGTGTGGTGGTCGGGGGGGAAAAAGCTTTTGTTGCGTACGACAACCGACAAAACAGAGCGATAGAGTAAAAGTTCTTTCCAAGGTGGTTTCCCGCGTGCCATAGACCATTCAGGAGAAAAGCATTTCTTAAACGAAGATCCTTCCTTTGTTTGTAATGACCCACCAATAACCACAGTCATAAGTGACGTAATCTTCCACGTGCCCAGTCCACCAACATGGACACTGTGGTCCCTCGACAAGTCTGCGCTTTGGCCCTGCACCCTCTCTTCAGACCAACATGTGGGGTCGTTCTTCTACCATGCCTCCCTCATGCAGAGCAATGGATCCCGAAGCGGCTGGGGCTGCTGCAGGCTCAGCCCAAAAAATTAAGCTCTCAAAGCTGGTTGGAGGAAAAGAATGCAAAGGGGTGAAAAGGACAAAGAAAGATGGATCATCCTTGAAGCGGCTCTCCGCTCCAACTCCGACGGCGAGTTTAGGTTGGCAACGGGTCGTCGTCGCCTTTGCTGCATTTGCACTTGCAGCAGAGGACGATGGGGGTGGCCAGGAGGAGGAAAGGGGAGGCGACTAGCAGGAGCAGGCCGAAACCCGCGAAGATCCCCACAACCTGGAGAAAGACAAAGAAAGAATAATTAGAAACTTGTAAAATTCAACACTCTGACTTGACGCAGTAAAAAGTAAAGTAAAACTGCAAAAAAATCTCAATATATTGAGATATAATCTCAACTGCAATGACCCATGTTGGCCAGCAGAGGCCACTCAATGCTTCATAAAACCCCAAACCTTGACAGTTTGGTCTTCCTGCCAAAGTTAAATTAGGTTTTCTCTTTTTAACTTCGGGTACAACCACTTTAATTGTCAAGTTATCACGACATAAACTGGAGCAACCTGGAGAGGAAGCACAACTCCAGGTCACTCTCACAAAATATCAGAGAATAAGCAACTTCTGCAAGCAACACTGAAAAACACGTTGAACTGCAGTTTTTTTACTGACAGCAAGGGGAAAGAAAATTGTATTATTTCCTTATACACTGATCTACCACGATTTTTGTCACATACTTTATTCTAAGCGAAGTCCTACATCGTAGTTACATAATTCAGGCAATTCCCAAATCAAGAGGCACAAAGGCCGTATTTTTACCAGTAGTAAACACACATGTGTATTATGAGATAATTTAGGGACCATTTTATGCATTTAAAATAATAATAATAATAAAGTGGTGCCAATGCAAAAACATATTACTAAAATTTCTTGTGCCTTTAATAGCGTCGCAAGTTACTTGATTCACCACACGGGGGAGCCAGACACCATAAATTCAGGCCCAACAAACTGTAATACATAACAAGGAGTCACATGTAGCGGTGACTTATAATAGCACAATGCTTTTCTTGCTTTGAGCACAAATCTGTGCATTTCTGGGGGACCATTTGCAGGCAGGGTTCTGCTCCTTATTAAATACTGCATCAATACTGTTAGCTTAGCCTAGTCTAGTAAACAGACAGTGCTGGAGTAGAAAGCTGTGTGAACCACAGTGTGGTCTTATTAAGAAATTTCTATACTGCCCTTTCATGCTTTGGTCTATGGCCTTCCTTCTAAATGCTGATATTGTGGAAACATAGACCACATATCGTCAGATGCCGACAGGGAGAGAAAGTGTTTTGGTTTTTTTTCTCGCAGGGTAGATTCGCCTTGGTACATCTGGTATTTATGAGGGAGGCTTTTTAGATGTGAAAGAGCAAAGGGGTTGGTGAAATGAGGAGAGCAGGGGAGAGACAAAGACACAGAGCAGCGAAGCAATAGCTGGCTACCACCAGCTGAACTGTAATCATATGACTCAGCCTGCCCCACTAGGCAACAGATGCCAATGTGTATGCTAATGCTGACAAACTAACAAGTATGTTGGACAAAGAGACGTGCCAATCCATGAATAGACTATTTGGCTAGGAAATAGTAAGGAGACGTTTTGGGAACAGAATCTGCGTCTGGCAAAATTAAACACATTATCACATGTGTGAAGGTACAGGTCTCCTCTAATCCTTCATATGCAATTTCACATGTGGGGGGATTACATGTCGTATCCAATCCTTTATATGTCATTTTATTTAGTTCCCTAAAGGTGAAGAGGAACAGCGGTTATGTAAATGTTTAAAAAAAAAAGGTGCACATAATAGATTTAACAGCAGGACGCTGACCACCAGACTTGTCGCTGCATGCGGATCGAGCCGTCCTTTTCCTATTGAGCTGTCAAGGTAACAGCAGTCCGTCACTGAAGGCGAGTACGAGGCAGAGCCAGGGAACAAGTGTACGGCCACATGCTGCTGCTGAGCGTGACACGCCGTTGGGAGGATGGGTGTTCTCACCTGTGTTCTGTGCCAGATAACAGACGCCCTGGAGTGGCCCAGTTTGTTTCGACAGGGTCCTTTGTCATAGTGGATCAGGAGAAAGTCATCCTGCGGCATAAACACACACAGATAAAGACCGGCCATTAGAAGTCTGAAAGACACGGGCTGCCGTTCGTGTAAAATTGCCCTTTACACGACCTGAGTGATCCGGTCGTCTGCACTCACACAATTAAGATTACATAAAGCACTACAGCTCATAAGTCACCCGTTTTTAAATTCAGCCCAGACTGTCATTTTCATCAGTCTTATGATGAATTTTACTTGAGGGGGGGGGGGAAAACTACAGCTCATCCCATTCTTATCAGCTCCCAAGGTTAAGCTACAATTTCCTGATAATGGAAGATATTGCTGTCACAGAAGAGACAAATGTCTACACGCACAGATTATACAGCGTGCCAATGCACTATTGATCTGAAGATTTTTTATTTTTTTTCAGTGCATGTGAAAAAAACAACATTCAACTCACATCCAAGGACTCCAGGCAGTACCAGCAGAAGGCATGTTTGCAGTTCTTGCACATCATTTGTGCGCAGCCCTCGTCCCTCTCAATGTAAACTTTACATTTGGGACAACGCTTGATTGGTGCATCGTCCTCTTCATTCTTGTAGAAAGAGCTGCAAAGACGGGAAAATTTTATTCATAAATTAAGATCCAAAATAAGTCAACGCATGGTGTTTTAGTTTGATTCAGGAGCCAATAAGCAGCCTAAAAACCTCTCTAAATCACTAAAAGGCCTTGAACTTGTTCTCAGCCTGTTCTTCTACCCTGTTGGTGTCAATCAGCCTGTTGCTATTTTTCCTGTGCCGACTTCTTAAATCAGGGGGTGAGCGTGAATCTGTAATTGGGGCTTAATCGTAAGGTCAGTCCCATGAACTTAAATGTATTATAGTGCATTTTAGACACCTCAACAACACTACTCTGAATACGGCCGAATCAGAAGAATGAATTAGTGCATTTAGACGTCAACTTCAGTAAAGTCCACTAAGTCTTCCTTCACTGATCTTCCTCAAAGCACCAATAAAACCATCTGAATCTGGCTTTCATTAAGTACTTAAAATGAACAAGGGTAGTTCCCACCCTTGACAAGGCTCTTCACAGCTAAGAGCAGACCTTTTAATCCTCTAAAACCCTTCCCTCCACTGTGGCCTCTGAGCTCAGCCATGAACCTGTGCAGGTAGAGGAAAGCTCTGCAGAGTTAATGACATTTCCGCAGTAAGAGGATATCGCCAAGAAATGGGTCAGCCGATGTTTCCGGGACGTCGTCGGACACTTGCTTTATCCTTAAAATGAGAAATAGGCCCACCTCAAGCTGCTTCACTGCAGTTTAGATTCAGCAGGTAGTTTTATGTCTTGATATTAATTTAGGCTTTAGCGATGGCCGATGCCAACACAAAATTATGAGTAAAGCAGATCCTATCATAAGTCTCTATTCTCCATCGATCATAACAAGTGTGTTTGAACAAACCATTCACATTTGCCCTGTTTTAAGGTCACATAATGGGATAAGCCATGCTGGTATTCCTGACACCAGAAAGAAAGGGCACAGGCCAATTCCAGGAAAGGTGACGGGGTAATGGGAGCAGCTCATTCATATTTTAGGCTACAGACACTGAAACAGCCCGTTTGAACAGGGCTAAGAAAACAGTGATATAAAAGTATAGTAGAACAAATGATCTGTGTGTTTTTAAGAGATGAAACCTGAAAAACACATACTGGGGACATGTAGGAAATACATCACATTATTAAAAAGGGGTACAGTGTGGGACCTTTAAGTTGGCTACTAAGCACTTGTGCAGTTCATTCATGACCAGAGTGATGTGTTCCAGAAATTACATTTGTGTCCAGTAAACAATAGGAGTTTTGCAACCAATGATTACGGACCATAAAATGCTAGGGAAGACAGGTGGACAAGTACTTTACCCAAATTACAGTTGACAGTAAACAGAAACAAATTAAAGTAGTACCTATTTTCTCCTGGTAGGAAGGAGGTAATGGGCAGGTTGTTCTCCTGGCAGGCCTGCCCGGGGTGCCAGTTAGCCTTGCAGGCGGAGCAGAACTCGAGAGCGCACACAGCACACTGGACAAGCTGGGGCAGAGCTGGAGAGTCTGCTTCCTTTAGTTGGCACACCGCCTGGCAGGTCGAGGAAGGGCACCACGTCCGGCACGGGTCCAGCAGCACCTCTGATTACACAGAAGAAGTGCTAGGTCACGGACAGTCGCTCTCTTATTGGGACGGGTGGGCCAAAATCAAAAAACAATTAATAAACTGTTTTTCTTCGGGACAGTTTTCTGGGTTACATATTTCCAGTGAGTTGTGGCGAGTATTGGTTACACAGAGACAATCAATTTACATCTGACATGGAGGGTAACCTTGCAAACTGGTAAAAGCCTCATACATATTTGATCATGGATCATATTTTGTGTTCGGGTACACTGAAGCATTTCATTTGTAGAACTGTCCATCGATTCTGTATCCATTTGTCCCCTCACATCCGCGGCTCCTCTAAACACTTCTGATTATTTATACTAATTTTTAAGATGAGTTATTTTGCCAGCCCTATACAGCACAATGCACTTGCCCTTGCATCCTGCCCTACCTTCCTCTTTAAATCTCTGCCAAGAACTATGAGCACACATTCCACATGCACTCTTGGCTCAGCCTGAGAAATATGGAACGGCTACAGCAACCGTTCTGCCTGACTGGACTGGGACATCGATGAAACGGCTGACTGCCCTTATCCAGGCTGAATCAACAGCTCCTTGTGAAGTTTTTGTTGTATTCATTTGCACACGCACCCAAGCTGTGTTCATAAATATGCGTTTGTCTTCATGTTCATGCATTTATTCCTGCAGGTGCTATTTGCATGGTCTGGAAGCAGTTTGTGTTTCTGCGTAGGAGGGGAACCTGCAGGGTGAGTACCATCAAAGAGTGATAGCACAGCTTGGCTGCAGCCGTCTCTGGTAGCGACGCAGCTCTAATTTTACTGATTAGCATGTCTACACTGACAGCGTGGAGCAAAAGCAACACAGACCAGCCGTTATATTTCCAGCCCTGATAACCGAGCCCTTCATCAGATAGTTAACATTTATTACAGTGTAAACTGCTGACATCCAATATGCAGCAACACACTGAGGACAGAAGAGGACTTAATGAAGGTGTCTTGCTGTGATAACAGATTGACTTCCATCAGAATTTTAAAACAAAGACATGGGAGGCTTTTCCCCTTTATGTTTATTTGATGGGAGCCGGTGCCAGACTATGATGAGGTTAACAGGGCTGAGAAATATTCCCTGCAGGAGGGTCACATACAGTTACTGGTCTTGAATCCGTAAACAGAAACCGGCCAGTTTGTACACCGCAACGTGTTCGCAAAGAAAACAGATGGCTCGACAACACCTGTCAGCGCTGAAGACTGAAATTTAATGGGCACAACACGGATAGCTCGAATCTTTTCTATTGGCTTTCCACGGACACCCCACGGTGTAATTCAATAGCAAAAATGTCCGCAGGGGGGCGGATGACTGCCTCCACACTGAGCCGGCGGCAGTTCAGCTACACGTGCAAGACATAATTGTCGTCATCCTTTTGCAAGTCACTGTAAAGTACAGCATCTCTGGAGGACATACAGGTCCACGTGTGTCTGCGATTGACAGTAATTGCCCACACATCACCCACTTAAGGACACGGGAGCCATCGCTGACGTACTATTGACTCACCTCTTTCAAACTGAAGCTTCTTGTATCTCTGCATCATCTCCGTGGCCACCATGCACTCAATCTGGAGGGAGAGAGGAGAAGGAGCAGCAGGAGGGAAATAAGCAGGTCATTGTGTGTATTTATAGACAGATGCTGCACAAGGCAATTACACAATCCCAGGAAAATTTCACTTCCAGAACAAAGTCAAAATCCAATTTCTACGAGACCATTGCAAGAGCTCGCCGCGTGCTTATCAAAAGGGCCGTTCGCAGACAATAGACGAGTGCACACGCAGGCTCCACTCAAGGTTGAATGTACTCGTAATGTGCTAAGAAACGAACATGTGGGATTTGTTAAAGACACGATCACTAGCTGAATGTTTGAGTGGGAAGACCGACAGGAGCGGCAAAGGTCACGTAAAAAGGTCAGTGACGGAAACTGATTAGGAACATGAGGCCGTGGTGGGCTGAACCACGATCTGCCCATCAGCCGAACTCGCTGGACGTGGAGAAACAATTATCCGTCACACTGGCTTCTGCTATGAAAACAGGAGCACTCATTATAATGGAATAAAGACACGAGCAGATGGAGTGCAAGGCTCATCTTGAGCAGGTTTGGAGCTTTGGGGAATTATAAAAGGTGTTAAATTAACTGTAGTCAGGTTGACTTGGTGAATGTTTTATTATTATTATTTTTTAAATAGTTCCTCACATGTTCTGTGCACCAGTGTGAAAATAATAAGAAGTGTCTATTGTTTGTGGAAACTGCTGCTCTGACTGACAAATCCAGTCTGAGCCAGTTGCAGACTTCTGCACTGGAGAAACTCGTGAGACGATGCTGATGTGCTGCAGGCGATGTTCTGATATTGTAATAACGGAAACCAATCATCAAGTGACAGAGAAGTTGGAGTAAAGTTCTTTAATCAATACCTCATTCTCCTGCAGGTGTCCTCTTTTGGGGCAGGCAGAGTCTGGACAGCTGATTGCAGTTTCAAGGCCTTCTTTAATCAGGAGCTCCACATACTGCTTCAGGCACTGAGGAGGAACGGACAAAACAGCGGGGTGAATTACAGACTCCAGTCAGTCTGTCCTACAAAATTAACAGACCACGCGCCAGATAAGTTGGTAAACCCACACTGACCGGCGTATCGATCACTCCGTGCTGTCTCACTAACAGAGGCAGGACTGTGCAGGGACAGTTTTGCTGTGGTAAGTGATGATGCATGAACTGTGACTATGTAACTTCCCTCAGCTTCTTTCAGACAAACTTATTAATATATTTGCTTCAGGATTTTGTTGAAACCAGCATACGAAGACCATTTGAATTTAATCAGCTTGCAGAAACATGTTGCATGACAACAGTTAAAGATAACTGTCCTGCTTTCAGTTTGTCTCTAAATCCAGATTTATTGTCGCATGTCACTTCTAAGCCGTAGCGCCACTTCCTACACCCTGATCTGACCTGAACCTCTCTTAAAATTGTAACCATGCATGCAACAGCTGTGATTGGTCCAACGTGCATTTCCTCGTTTATGTGTCTCAGTGGCCGAGAAAGAAATTCTCCCATGCACCATCTTCTTTACAGACCATTTACTCACTCATCTTCTCTACTTTCTGCATTGCAGTCATTTCAGTAAAATGTTGATCAACATTAATTATCTTCAGTTCCCACATGGGCATCCCAGCTCCAATCACCATTGTGAAATGTACTCAGAGAGTTACAGCTGATTAGTCACCAGCTAGTGTTTTAGTGGCATAACTGCACCAGTTCAAAGGCGTATAAACCAACCATCTATTAAATTAACCATAAATATCTACTATCGGGTCTTTTGGGAACATTACTCTGTAGTCACTTTCGTTCCAGCTTCTCAATATGTATGCAAAACCTCTTACAAAATAACTATATTCATTATGAACCGGTATCTAGGAGTAATTCAGCTCTAATTGTGCTTACATTGTGGTCGACCTCTGGAATAAACTGTACTGCAAACTGAACTTTGATAATTATGCCCCCACCCAGATTGTGTTCTAGGAAGTAGCAGCTATTTATAGTGGTCATCCTTGGGCATTGTTTCCTCATCGCTGGAATAAACTGGCTTTTTTACAATTCCTGTGTCAGCTGTTTCAGAAGAGAGATTTATAATAGATCCCAAAGTCTATTGTCTATTGGACAATCACATTTCTTAGTGTAATTGAAACATTAGTTCTTTTTAGTGCAATGCGAAAGAACTGCGGCTTTTTCTCCGCATCAGCTTTACGTACTGTGAAATCAATATTCTTTCATTACACTTTATAGGCATCTGAAGTTATTCTGTGGCTCATTTTCTTTATTTATTTTTGACATATCCCGTTGACAGCATGGGAGCTCACCAAGTGAAAAGAAAACTAACCAGTGTGCAGAAGACACATTGGCACTGTGTGATGGTGGTCATCTGCTCCAGTGGGAACTCTCCAAGGCACAGCTTACATGACACCAGGGGGTCCACGGCCAGCTCCCACGTGGGACGGTACCGTGCCGTCGTCATCTTGACCGCCACTGAGCTGCAACGTCAAAGGCAGAGAGAGGAAAGGTAGATGTGGTTAGTAGATGTGGATGCAAAATTAGACAAAGAATGCTGCTGGGGACAAATGAAATGAATTGCACGTCTTGTCATGCGCGGGTGCACGCACACCAACAGGCCTGCTGTCTGCAAAATTATAGCAGCTCTCTGCCTAAATAGCCGCTGTCAGCTGTGCTCATTTTTATTTGAGGCCTCATGCTTTCTGGCATTAAAAGGAACACAGTTCAAAAGCCCCTGAAACTCCTGCAGTTATCTACATCCGCTCTCTCGCCTCCCTGTGAAATGTTCACTTGGAATGAAGTAACGCTTTCTTTTTTCCTTCGCTGCACGTCATTCCGTCTCCTTTGTGAGAGTCAGAAAAGGGGTTATTTTCGGCCGTCTCGTTTCGCTTTCTACTTCTCCGTCGCTGAGAGCAAAAGAGCACCCACTCGGCTGTTTACAGGAAGTGGTCCCGCGCACACACACACGACGTCAGCGCCGTCAAGCTCTCCCTGCGCTGCTTAGCAACCGGCTGAAGGAGGATTTTTGGAGGTGGAGGGCGCGTGCACGGGGAGGGGGGGAAAGCGTGGAAGGAGTCGCTTTCACCGGTCGCAGTCTGCCTCCGTGCGCAGCTGCCTGTTCACAGAGGAGGACGGCGAGCAGGAGGCGAGGGGTTGAAGAGTTCACATGATTGCTCCGCGGACTCATGCGCGGAGCAATGAGTCCTACCCAGAGAGGGGAGCGTGGATGACTAGAGGCAGTGCGCTCTGGCTTAGCAGGGATGTGGCATCACTTCACGCCACTCTCCTTAACAGCATATCTTTGAAGGAGGAGGAAAATGCAGCTGTTTCATCCAAAACAGATCCACCTCATGGGGCTGCTTGCTAATAGTAACCCACAGATGACACACGCCGACACAATTAAATAAAAAATGAGGCAGACACGGATCGGTTAATGTTGAAACTGTCTCATGGCAGACTTATCTCTCAAAGGTTTAGCGAGATCGAGACATTTTAATACGCCACGGCACTTAGAAATCCCAAAGGTTGGATTTTCAGCACGGTCGGAAACAAAACAAGTGCTCCTCTTTCTATAAAAGGGATGAGGTGATGCTGTGTTGAGGCGCCGGCAAAGGTCAGTCTCTGCTGGTGGAACCAGGCAGCTGAGCTGAGAAAAATGGCGACAGCGAGTGGTGGCATGTCGCCCGTTTGGGAGTATGATGATAAATGTGAGCCCCGGGATGACTTCTTCCTACGGCAAAAGCGGTTCATTAGCCACATGATTTTGTTCATATACCAGTCTGCCACCACCACCACCTGAATCCGGCTGATATCCGTTTCTGCTGGAGCAGCAAACTTCACTGCATTCACGAGATAGAATCTATGAAGGAAAGGTGCTTATTACTATATGCGCCAGTGAGTTGCATCCCCAGAAATACCGCCATGTAGCATATAAGTGAAAAAGCTAAAAAGGAAAACCAGATACTCAACCCAATTTCTTCTCTTTCTGTTATAATGAGCTGGCCTCACCACGCTCAGGATTATTCAATAATGTGTAAGGCCCATTAACTCAGATAAATGGTTGTCAGAATGTGCAGGTTTAAGTGATAATATACAAAATATTTCATCGGCTAATTTGTGCAAACGAAAAAAAATAAATCAAAAACTCCCCAGCGGGCCACCTGTTACCAGTGAGTGATGTTAAATGATCAGGCTGGGGAGTAACATCTCATTTAATAAAATTGAGCTGTCTCAGTTCTTCCTCCTTCACATCGTGTCTTCAGTGGGAGGACGGAGGAAGAAAGTGCCAAGTGAGAAACACGGAGAGGACAAATAAGAAAAATCAGATGCACCTCATGTCTGACTCACTCCAATCGACATGGCATTCATCCATCTGTCCACAATCCACCGCGCTGACCAAACACAGAGCAGTGGAGGAGCTCTATTACCTATGGGGCTGAACTCTAACAAAAGCTTAAATGGCAATTTGTCATCAGAATGGAGCCAAGGATGTACAAACATGACCCTTAGGGAATGTGTGGGTGTGGGCGCATCCTTTGGTGGTTAAATAGAAGACAAAAGAGGAACTGGACTATGAGCCGGATTTACGCGATTACTAATGAGTGAGTCGCTGATAAATCATGTCTGACCTTTCTGCAGGTTCAACAAGTGAAATGGAAGAGTTTAAGACCTTACTCGGACCGTGATAAACAGCAGCAGAAAAGGGATGGGCCAATTAAATTTCCACACAATGTCGGAAGTATGCAACAACAGTCCTGGCTTTTACATGACAAACTGAGACATTTCATTTTCCTTTTCAGTAATGGTTAAATATTCTAATAGTAAAGCTACAATGCAAAACTTGCAATTACACAAATAATTGTGATGCATAAGTATGGTGTACGCCTACAGTCAACAGTCCCTCAGTCTATTCTCTTCACTGACCAATGAGAAACATTAATGTTAACCAGTGTTTGTCCTTACCATTGATTTTCTTTTTTAAATTGTAATTTTTACTCTGAATTTTAAGTTTCTTCTTTATCTGGAGCATCATAAACTTTTCGTTGAAGCTTCTGAACTCATAGCACCCAAGTTACATTAGTAACTCTCATTTCTCTACCTTAGACTATACCATATTACCACGTGCTGTAAGGGACGTTGGTTTGCGGTATAACGAAGTCCTGCAAGTTATTGTTAATCAAATTAAAGCTTTTAACACATTTGTTTTTTTTTTTAGCTGTGTGTAAACTGCCATTAAAGCTTTTGATAAATGCAGATACCCTGCATTATGAATGTGCAACGCACCATGAAACATTAAACAAAGTTCCAAAGGGGGAGAAGTAGAGTTGCTGTTACAAGAACATCAAAACATAAAAAAAATGAAATAAATTAAGGCGGCTGCAGAAACATTCTCACCAACCTGGACAAACTGCATCAATAAACAGAAAAAGGCTGGAGTTGAATCTCATTCACAAGACTAGATGGACACTTCCCAGGGCTGATACCAACACTGGTCTCAAAACCTTCCATTTGATGAGTTGGATAACAGCAGTTCCAGTAGAACTGGAATCCACACTGCACAGAGCAGGGCTTTCTTATACAGTATGTGCTTTTACACTTCAATCTGTTCCTCTCCTCTCCTTTATATTGGCTGTGCAAATGCTGACAGACTGGGTCGATGGGGACAAATGAAATAGTTCTATAAAGATGGCCCGAGGAGGAGAGAGGGAGCGAGCGAGAGAGAGCGACAAAGGATAAATGAGTTTTCATGAGAAAAGGTGGTGCAGTACGATCCTTCTGCTGCATTATTAACTAGATGGTCCATTATCACTGAAGAAAACACACACACACACACGCACACATACGGCGTATACCATGTAATGGGGCTGTGTCTAAGGCAGCCACTCCTGCTCTCTGCTTCCTCATTTCAAATATATCCTTCCAGAGCACAGAAAAGGTCAGGTCAGAGAGTTAAAAGTCAATAAAGTGGGAGTCAGAAGTCAAACATCTGTCCTGAGCAGTGGTCACCATGCGTCAGTCATCAGCCTGAAAGGGCTTCGCTTATAGCTTAAATGGCTAAGCAGCATTCATGCTGTGATGACTCCATATCCAAGAGACAGGCACACACACACACTCTCAATAACAATCCATTGCATAACAGGAGTGGAAATGTTCTTCACTCTGGAGCTGGAAGTGAAAGGGGTTCCTTGTTGCAGCAGAAAGTATATGATGGCATGCATTAAAGTTTTTATTTTTTTTAAATCTAAATCACATGTGTAAAATAGCAATCAACTCTAGCACACAAAAACTAAACTAAGCATGACAAGCACTAACAAATGCTGGCATGAAATACGATCGTTTACTCACCCATATAGTGGGAGTAAATGGGGGACAGAAATAGAGCCTCTAAATAACGCATTATCTGCTACGAAACTCATTCATTTCACCAATATTTTGTTACCATACACTAATGCTATTCCCAGTTGAGTCTGGAGTTACCTGTTATCATCATCTAGGGTCTGTAGATTGACCTACTAACCTGACATGGATGATGTCGTCTCTGAGTGCAGCGCGCACCCGTGACAGTCGGCTTGTTTACCTGTAATCTGCTACTGCTATGGTGCGTCCAAAATCTCAGGATTAGAAAAAATATTCAGCCATGTTGTAAAAACAAAATAGCATATTGAGGAAATGAACGAGTTTCGCGGCAGATAATGTGTTATTTAGAGGCTGCATTTCGGTGCCCCATTTACTCCCACTATATGGATATACACTGATCTAAATATCTCCCGACTACAAATGAAAAGTTATCTGGGGAAAAGTATGTTATGGGAAAAATCTGCAAATGTGTGGTAAAACAATGCAATAATTCGATGACGATATGACTCGTGATACACTGCTAAATATTACTGAGAAGCTAGCTGAGGCGTCGCGTTCAAATGTTCGCATGCGGAATGCAAATGCATGGCGACTTTTCTTATTCTTCGCATTTCAGGGAGTCTCCCGAAAAGTGTGTGTACTGCACATGCACATGTCTTGGTGACAATGAAACATCTCATGGCGATAGGAGCATCTGGAATACCGTGCATAGTCAAAAACGGAAAGATGAACACAATCTGATTCCATAAAAACGAGCCCAAACGAATTTGATACGGCACCATCTGTGTTCTTTTCTGCTACTCTCCTCTCCGTCCGTCTAAATGCTGCTACCTCACCCGTAAAAAGAAAAAAAAACAATCAAATGCTAATTCTCACCTGAATACCCTTATGGAGAGACTGCAAGTGAGAGAACATTTTCAATAAAATGCACTAAATGAAGCCTCACGCTGCATACCAATGCAGGCTTTACACTCATTAGGAACTAAACTCAGCTAACAAGTCTCAATGCACCAGTGTGTAAAATCTCTACCTTGTCATCTGCTGCTATGGAGGAGGGTGAACGCTGAAAGAATGCAGGGAAAAAAACAATCCTTCGACTCTCCATTTTCACCAGGGTTGACAGATTCCACTGTGTGTAATTATATTATGTCACATTAAAGTATTGCGTAAGGCTCTATTTATATACTCTATCTCACCTAAGGATAGTGCGGAAGAAAGCCAACAACTATTAACTGTTGTGGGAGTAGGAGCAGCCTGCACCTCGTTTTCCTCACACACGTGGACATCCTTTCAACACATGCACAAATATGTCCTTCAGCTCATTTACGTGAATCTGCTGGTGGTCAATTAGAGAAGAAAGAGAGAGTGAGATGAAGGACGAACGGCCAAGACTGCACTGTGTTCAGCAAGAGATGGAAGAAAGACCAGAGTGATGCTGGAAATATTCCACCTGATATCTCGGGACGAGCCAGGACAGTAGAAGCGCTTGTGTCATTTTCTGCCCACAGCTAAATTAATTTAACGGGAGGCTGGATGCGATACTAGCTGACGCGCACAAACCATTGCCCCGACCGGCCTTATCAGCGAAACCTGATCATGTCTCGAGTTTAGTCTTGTCAACATTTCTGTCTGGCATACGGCTACAATCATTTCTTTGTGGTCTCACTGGACTCTCCCCTGTGACTGTATTTCACCGGGTTTTATGTCTGCTCACAAAGCGTCCGATTTATTTCACCTTAAATTTAACATCTACTCGGTCTTCTCAAATCACAGTGCGGTGCAAAGCAGATTCATTTGTTGTTAAGTAATGAAAAAAAGGAATCCCAGACCGGCCTGTGTTCAGAGACCCGAGGGAGCTCGTGTGTCTGTAATAAGTACTCGGTGATCCTGCCGTCTGCTCCTCCCCGTTCCTTCCTGACTTTCCTCCTCCCCCAGCCCTGTTGTCTGTGGCCAATTAACGGGGCCTTAAAGTTTCATTTATGTCACATCCTCTTGTTGCCCACTGCTGCTGCTCATCACTGCATTCCCAAACCCACAGAGATTAGAGGACAGCGTCGGGTCATACGTAGGGACAGGAATTGAGATCCGGTTCCAAACTGTCTGAACCGCTGTGATCATGTGTCTCTAAAAGTAAGCATCGTTTTTTATCATCCTTTTGTGACAGTTGCGCATCGTGAAACACTGATGTCAAAGTCGTAGGTTTAAGCTGCTGGAAACTTGAGACAAGAATGAGTCATGGTGCAGAAGATGAAACTGTTCTAAAAGAAGCTTCATTTCACAGAGAAAGATGACAGCAGTGCTGGCTGTAATGCCTGTTAAATGCTCATTTCAAGAAAGGACAGCAACAACAACAGCAACATGGTGAAACACACGAGTCAGCCACAACATTAAAACCACTTCTCCCACAGACAGGAGAAGTGAATAACATTGACCATCTTGTGACAATTCAGTGTTCTGCTGGGAAAGTTTTGGACCTGGCATTCATGTGGATGTTACTTAGACATGTACCATCCACCTAGACCAGACCAGGCACCCCCACCCTATAGCAATGACACTCCTTGATGGCAGCAATCATGCCCAGCAGGACAAGGTGTTGACCCTGCCTCCTTATTCACTAGATCCCAAACTGATCAAGTATCTATGGGATGCACTGGATCAAGCTATCCAGACCTCCCCTCAACTCATAGGACCCAAAGGCCCCCACTAACAACACCCTCAGAAGGCCCATGCCTATTCTCTGATGAGTCACAACTGTTCTTGAGGCACAAGGGAAACTCAACACAGTATTAGGAACTCAGTCATAATGTTATGCCTGATCGGTGTATCTTTCTATGCAATATAGGTTTAAATTCCAGGAATCCCAGCTGCACGACTGCCACTTGTTGTCCACATAACAGAATGTCTGGTAGTGAGTGTACATGGCTTTCTGTTATGTAACATAAAAAGTCACAAATGCAGAGCTGGCAGATTCTTTTCTTTGATGAAGTAAACCTAAATGAAAACAAATATTCTATTTTAGATCAAATGTTGCACCAACCATTTGCCTCTCTCTCAGCCACACCAAAACGATATTTACTAACCAATAAACGAACAAATAGAGCATCTGGCCAGTGAGCTCGACCAATAATGTCTTTGTGATCAATAAAACTCTCCGTCCCTAGCAGTGGGATGCTTCCACTTGTTTTTGGTCGGAGATTGGTATTGACGGTTTATGATTAATTGTATGAGTGGCAAAGTGAAGATATTTTCCAGCTTGTAACTGGGATCTATAAACTTCGTGTGCAGGTGCACAGTTTTATAAATCTACATTTCTGTCTTTGTGCACACATTAATATATGGTGTGGAGGAAAAGCCAAAAGGTTTTGTAACTGATCTTGCATGCAGACACTGAAGCACCGTACCACGGTAGATATTAATGAAGGGAAATCATTTTACATCGACTTTGCATCTCAGTAAAGAGCAGAAACACATGGTCGCGACAGAGTTGTCACAATCTGAGGCAACACATCGTTGTGGTACACTTTTTTTTGTTTTGTGGTGTTACAAGGTCACTTCCTGGTAACAGCTTTGAAGCGTGGTTAGTAAATACAGAACGTGACTGAAGTAAGTTTAAACTTACATTAGACAACACAAAGTAAACCCTGCTAAAGCTAATTTTTTGTTAAGAGGGCCAATGATAAACAATGGAGCTGGGAAAACACCAATGACTATCAAGTCCCAATGCTATATCCATGGCAACACATCTTCTACCCATGAGGACTATTTAAAGGCAGAAATTCTGTCCTAGCTTTAATAGCAATCAACACTTTCTGCATTATTCATACATTATTCCTCTAAAAGAGTAAAACCAGGAATTACACTGAAAGCAGCATTTAAAACGAGCTCTGTTTAAGGCGCGTCACTACAGGACACACTTTTCCCGACTAATCACCCCATCGTCTTTTCTGAGCACAATGTAGGTCAAGAGTGTACACAGGCCCGAGGCTGATCACATCACATATTACTAAAACAACACTTTAACTCGTACCGTGCACTGCCATGCACCCTGCACCTGGGATGACTGTGTCGTGTTAATGTTTCAGTGAACCATCAGCTAACCTACATTTATAACCCAAAGCACGCACACACACACAGAGACTTTATTTTTGGGCAGCCCAATTGCTGAGAGCAAAGTGTGACATGCCTTCGTTGATGGACAGCGGTTGGGGACAGTCTCCGTCTGTCCTTGACGTGGAGGGAGAAAGCTGAGAGGGTAGCTAAGAGTGGTGATAGGCTTAGTTTTTCCATGCCCGGAGGAGTTACACAATCACCCAAATGTATTTTGGCATTGTGAGGGGTGTGGAGAAGCTGTGTGTATGTGTGTCATGGTGTCTAGCAACAAGTCAAAGTCCATGTTGCAGTTTGGGCTAAAGAGACACTGACAGTGGTCATGCCATGAAAAAAAAAAAAGTCATGCCTGCTTGATCTGTTGCCAAAATCCTGCTGCAAACAACCCTACGGTTAGTATCTTCTCTCTATGCAGAATAAACAGTTACTGTAAGAGCAGGGACTGGTTAGACTGCACTGTGCTCACTTTACTGCTTTGGGTGTACAATGAATGCTTCTAGTGTTGCAGCAGTGATAAAAAAATTAATTAATCTTGATACATTTTAAATCAGTTCCTTGCTTGGCATAGGCACTCACTCCTTATCAGAAAATAAGCCTGATAACACGCCATTTGGACTTCATTATGGGTTGAGCTTCAACCAGTATAAAGAAAAAAATACCTCGGCACGCAATTGTGTAGTCCTACAACCAAATGATTTGAATGTCCCAGAAGATATATTTGCTGGGGCATAATCAGCTCCCATGTTGATCAAGAATTCACCCTAAAGTAAATGGTAGGGAGGGGAAAACTGGACTGGTTTCCAGGCTAAGTCAGTCCATAATCCCAACCTCTACAAAAAATGATCACGTGTCTGTGAAGGTTCTAAGTCCTCCACGTCATGGTTTATCCAAAAAAGACACAGAAAACGGATAGAAACAGACAATAATTTTCCAACACTTGGACGTGGTGCTAGTGACATTCTGTTTGGTTTGAGGATTTGGGGCGGGGGGCAAAAATGCCAAACATGCAGGCAACACAGAAGTGACATTATGTTTGACACCTGCCACTTGCGACAGCGTCAGTAGCTGGAGGAAACGCCACACCATATTTACCACAAAACTCGAGATAACGGTCTCACAGTGTTCATGCCACCCAGTCAGGGAGACCATGAGGTCGCCCAAAGACAAAGAGAGAAAGAACACATGAACCAGACAAAAGACTGAAAAACAAAACAAAAATGGGGTAAAAGAACAAAAAGGAAAGACCAATGACTGGAGGTATAAAAACCACATCTCTGTAAGCCTCCTAAGTGGACTCTTAGGCAAGCAGTCTTTAGCAGGGCTTAATGAGGGAGCATAAATATTCATGAGTTCCTGTAGAATTTAAAACCTTCTGTGTTTTCAAGTCGTACAATGTTTACTTTTAATTTGTCTGCATTGAAGAAATGTTTCCTCACCGGACTCCTCCTCAAACGTTTTGCACGGCATTTGGGACTGAGCTAATTTCCCGCCGACTCAGACGATCTCTCAGTACCTGCAGGAGAGGACGCAGATCAACACATCCAGCTGTCCTGATCTCACAAGAGACTGGAAACTCAAAGACATACTTGTGAGCAAACAGCAAAGCATTCAGACGGGGGCTAAGGCAAAGGGCAATTCTGCCCACAGAGTCTTATTGTCCAAGGCGACAGCGGCATGACCGGACTGTACCGAGCAAATGACAACATACAGTTCTTCACAGCACAAACAATAACGGAATAATTAGAACAGCTGGAGCGACGTTCTTGGCAGTCAAAGTGCTTAAAACAAGGCAGTGACAATAAGCTCGCTCTCCCCTCCAGAAAGCCATCCTGGCTCAAATTATTATCGAAGAAGCTAAGTGAAGACGACAGGCATGCCACGTTGAGTCTATTTCTATTGACGGAGGCAGAGAGCCTGGGCACAGGGTCGACTTTGCTGGCTATGTGCTGTCACTCACAGCTTTACGGCTTTAGCCATTATGTTTACATGCACTATAACTAGATTGCAGGGAATAATCAGACTAAACTCTCGGGTCACGATTGTGGATATCAAAAAAAAAACCAATTTGTTATCGTCATTTATAGCTATTCATAGAGGCAAGCAATTACAATACTCTCGGCTTCATCTGAGAAAGAACATTTTTCTAATGGCGCTGCTCGGATGGATTTGAACATTTGTGTTGACGTGGGGAGTTACTTCCAGTTTGTTATTAAAGACATCCAGGATTCTCTTTGTACATTTATCCAAAGCAGGATCCCCGCAAATATCCGCTGGCAGAAATCCCTCAATCAGTATTGCTGGATAACTTTACTGGCTTAAGCTTTTATCATTATGTTTGGCTTTTACTGCCAGGCTTTCTTTATTTATTTATACATCAGTATATCTTTAATAAGAAGACCTGCCGATGTGAATCTAAATGTGAGGAAAACACTGCAGTATATTAATGTCGGCTGAACGGACAAAGTCTTAACTGTCATGAATACAGGCAACAAACACGAGGATGTCCCGCCCACTGAGGGGTGCAGCTGGAAACCACCAAATAAAGGAAAGGTTGTGATCACAGGCTGACTGGAAGCGACTTAACTGGACACTTGGGTATGTTTCTGGGAGTGTTTCTGAAACAAAAAGGAAATGCTGCATGTTAGCTTACCTGACACTGACTATGCCAAAACACTGGGAAAACCTGGATGTTTTCTTTGTTGCATTGCTTAATTTGAAGTCATTTGATTTGAATTTCCACCAACACTCATGTTTACCCCATTGCAGTCCAAATAATTACTGATTTTTTTGTAATTTTGTTGATCGCAAGAGTGGGACCCAGTAAGTCCCGCCACAGCTACACACGGGCATCGTAAAACAACACACCAGCAGCTTCCTGAAACTCAACAAAACAGCGAGACGCCAGCATCCAGTGAGGTTTGTCTGATTGTTGGTTGCCGTTCCTCAGAGTCGCCTTTGCATCCTCATCTGTTTTTCAGACGAGAACTCAATAAAGACTTCCTCAGATCAGAAGCTATCATTTGCATGTTGTAAACCGCCGCACGCACATGCACCTATAAAACTTAAAACGGCCTTGTTTTCCATTCTCGTTTGTCCTCTGAGACGGTGTAAGCAACATTCTGCAGATAAATGACACAGACGCGGCACAAGACATTGAAGTTAAGCCTTACTATATAGTAGACAACACATGTCCTCATTAGGCATACACTGCATCAACCTTAACTTCTTTCACAAAGAGTACTGTTAGGCAAAAGTTGGAGATGGTTTTATACAACCCTAGATTCCATTATGAGAAAATGAATTGGAATTTTAATGGTAAAAGTCACTGTTACTATTTAGTACTAAGTTAAGAAAATGAATAATAATACCAAACTCCAAAAATAGGACATAAGTGGGATTCTTTGGATGAAGTCAATTTAAAAAGAAAAGAAACTAAAAGAAAACACGGCGGCATAGTCCTTTAATAATAAGAAAGTCGTTCATGGCACATGCCATTGATTTCCTCTACGTGTCATAAGAAGAATATTCAGTGCGTGCATGGCATGTCTTCAGACTCAAGTACAGAATGTACTTGTGTAGTTTTTTTTTAGACTACATCGGCCTGGGGACAAATCCCACTTTGCCATTTCACAATACTGTGTTTCTACACATGTGGAAGCTAGAGGAACTGAAAAGACCACAGCATGGTTTGCAGTAGGCAGGGGCAGAAGTAAAAAATCGTGCTATTTCAGCTAAGAGTGGTTTGGTGTCTGTTTGAAACACTCAAACGGAGTCATGTCACATCAACTTGAAGTACTTTTTAGATAAAACTACATGGCCAGTGCTGAAATAACAAGCGTGACTGCTGCACGATGAGGGCTGCTGTCACTCTGCTGGACAATAGAGTTTTCATGGCCACAGGAGGAGAGAGAAGCTCTCCAACAGAGAGGCACTCACAGTCTAATCTGTGGGGTATAGAGGACGCTCTCACCAGCAGTGACCTAAACAACTCACAAGCAATTTCAGTAATTGCTGAGTTAAGGCAATGCAGACAAAAACAAAAGTACACGGACTCGGTGTCATTCCAGGATCTCGTGCACCCACTCTCTGCAGTCTCTCCGTGGCAACTGCGCAGCAAAATATCATCTTTCACCGAGGGCTTTGTCGCGTTTGTCTCTCGCTTTCTTTGCTTCCATCCAGCTTTTACCTTCCTCGCTGTTGCTGAGCTGCAAATGCAGCCTCTTGGTCTTGCTGCAGTAGAATGGGAAGGAGGAAGCCCCAAAACTCTACCTTAGGAAATGCTCCGATATCCTGTTGTTGGGTTTGCCGCAGAGTCACAAAGGATGTGAACCCACGAAAAGTCAGGAAAGAAAACCCCTTCAAAGGCTCCGTGTGACTTTACATATCAAAAGACTAAGAAAAACCACATGGTGTCACATTTAAAAGCAGCGCCAGCCTTTTAAAAGCTTGATATTTGCACATTTCCAACAGCAGTCCATCAACTTTGATGAATGCAAAGCATAAGAAGTATGACTGGTTTTCAAGTTTTTGTCTGTTGGTAAAGCTATCACATTACAGACACTCACTGTCGGACAATACTGCTGGGATGTCAAACAATGATAAGCCAGGTAGGAAGCGGTTGTCAGATTTACAGATAACCTCTGTTGTTTTCCGATAACCTGACAAAGGTGTAGTCTTACAGTCTCTTTTAAAGTCTTGCCAGAGCGGACCAAAACTAAAGAACGCGGCATGATAAAGGCAGACTGAGCAAACACGGCACGGCCCAAAATACCTGCATGTACCACCACAGCCCAGAAATGTATATGTGTACCAACACAGAAGTCAAACAACAGCTATCTAACCGTGTCACAGTACCCAAGTTCTAGTCTTTAGGATTTTCATAAACTGGAACCCTATGTTTGAGATTATTTATGGTCGCACATTCCACTATATTTAAATCTACACAGCACTCAGTGTCATTCCTGTAATGTATTTAAAGTCCTCACCTAATCAGGAGGGTTAAAACAGAAACGATGTATAGTGCACTGCAAAACAACTGTATTTCATTGCATCAACTGCACCGTTAACTTTGACCTTTGTAGCAGGCGTGCAAATGACGGCAAGCATTTATTTTTAACAGGAAATGAAAAGTCTTTTTCACCACAGGCAGCACTAACCCCGGCTGGTTATCGACAATGCGACAGCCGCAGATCGCGTTTAAGTTTTGTACAAATGAATATTCAGAAGTAGCCGCAGTGAGCTGTTAGATGAAGCGCTGTAGGCGATAACCACACATGCTTCTGGCTGGACAGTTGTGTTAAAACGTGTTTGCTATTACTAAGGCAACCATAGCAACCAAGCCTAAATTCTTGAGATTACAACTTTAGCTCCAAGTCTTATTCTATGAGCAAACAAAGTGCTGGCATGAAGTTTAGATTTCATGCACAATGAAAGACAGCACGCCAAGTCATACTTAAATCCTTTCTAATATGGCCTCCTGTTCAACTTATCAGCTTTTCTTCCTGCGTGGCATTGGTTAATGTTTTCATGAAATGCCAGGTTGCACCAATTTTTGGCGTGCTGCTGACGCTCCGCGGTCACCGCCCCCTACTTCCTGACGCTTCGGTGAGCAACTTCCAGCATTTCTGAGAATAAGTCCGAGCAGATGACGAGCCTGAATGTGTTCTACACGTAGGTGGAGAGCGTCGGTGAGAAAGACAGACGTAGTAAGAGCGGCAGCGTCGGCTTGTTCCCATGCAAGCTGAAGTGTTGTGTCCTTTGCAGAACACGAAACGTGATTTATTGTTCAACTAAGAAAACCGTGGGAGGAACTACTGCCTCCTCCGACGCCATGTGTCTTCCTGACTCTTTTGCAAACTGCTAACTTAAGAAAGAGAGCTGTGAATGCGTGGGTCACGCTTAAAACTGTAAAACTTCACTATACGCGCTCAGCATGATGATGAGATAGGACCTCAGCTGGGGTTGGGCATTGTTTGGATTTTGACTCAGCTTTTATTTATCGACCCCGGCCGTTGACTCCGGTTGTTAATGATTCTCAATTCCAGTTATTTCAAGGTTGAGGTCAAAACAGGTCACATGCCGATTTCGCTATAATTGGCACAAATCTGGCAGAAGTCCCTGAAGTGCTTGTCCATGGAGGTAGTGGAAAAACGTTAAAAAAAAAGTTCAAAACCCACAACAGTATGGCCAACACACAACACACTATTAAACTACCATTTAATAAAACAACAACATACAGATGAGCTCTTTTGCCAGATTAAATGCCATGCCGCCTGCTGGTGTGAGGCTCACTCAACCCCAAGGACTATCTGCAACGTACACATTACTGAAATGCTAAATCTTAGAAAGCACCAGACGGTCAGCAGATTCTGCGGGGCGTTACATAACAGCGTCTCACTTTACGAGCCCTACCTGTCTGAAAGAACTGAGCCTAAGGGAACAGTTCAAAATGCTAAGCGGTCGCCAGGGAGAGGCCCGACACAAGGCGCAAGCATCGCATAATGCCCTCATAACAATCCCCGTCTCATCCCGACACAATCCTAACTGGCTGGATGCAAGCCATAACACACAGGAGTGAAGTGCTCTCTGAGCAATGAACAGCGTTTTCAGGAGCTATTTAGGACTCAATGGATGCTATTGTTGACTGTTTGCTGTGTACACTCAATCCCCAGCCCTACACACACACACGGTACACCTGGAGACCAGCACCTCCCTGAACACTCACTTAAAACACCCCACTGAAATGGCATTTAAGCTGTTGCATAATCCTTGGCGACCCGACAGCACGAAGGCAGACTACAACCCCTGAAATCAGATTACACCGAAATGACTTCTTCTCTCGAAATGTAAATGTCACGAGAATAAAAGAATGACTTAACAAAAGCGCATCGCATTAATGTATTGTACATCTGAGACAGCTAAGCGTCTTTACAAAGAGCAGTTACCTAACCACATTTTAGCTGTGGGCTCGCCAAGCCCTCGCAGACCCTCTTTAATTTAGTGACACCTCTCGAGTAAGACTTTACGGACGAGAACAAACCGACAGTGGCTCAGTTTTAATTACTGCTCGGGTATATTTACACTAAATGGATATCACTTTGCAGCTCAAGTCCATCTCAGGCAAACTAATCTGCTTAACATTAGGTGCTGCTTTGTGACCTAGAGCGGACCAAACCAGGCCAGCAGCCCCTTTTCCGGACATGGAAACTTGCCTCAGATTGATTCAGGTCTTTCTTGTTTATTCCCCTGACACACTTCTGGGATTACACGTACAATGAAACCCAACACGAACATCGAGAACTGGACGGTATTTGCCGGCGCACAGATACACACACGCATACATTCCTGAGAATAACGCATATGAAAGGCCACAAGGGTGCTGCAGTCCCTTCCCTCGGTGTGTGGACACTTTTCACAGCGGACATTTTGATGCTTCATAGCAGGGAAATCACAAATTTGTTCCACTCAGTGAGCCAATATTTATAAAGGAATACACCCACCATTAACGTTATGAAATAAACCGGCGCTATTCTTGCTTTGAAATGCCAAAAATGTGTGAAAAGGGTCCATTAGGTCCATCGATACTGAGCTAATAATCCATTTAAAGACTGCAAAAAGGCCCAACCCAGTGTAAAACTGTGAATATTCTGCTACATCTACCTTATTTTCAGCACCGCACTAACACATTCTTTTTGAAAGAACACAGCAGAGATATTTTTCAGTACATAGCAATGCCAAGGTCAGCCAGACCTCTGAGGAGCTTAGAAAAACATGAAGTCTTTACTGGGAGACGGCCTGTGCTGTGTGAAGCCAGCACAGCACACCAGAAACAATCATGAGCCCCGCTCGTCTATATAAAGAGACCGAGTGCCCTCCGTGTGTGCATGCCCGTGTACGTATACGTTTCCTCAAGCATGTGTGGGGACGCGTTTTTTTGGCCCCCCGACTTGAACGGCACACCGAGTTCTGGACATCATAACCCCATTCCTTCTCACTGTTAAGCAAAAAGTCATCACCGCCCTCCTCTGGGAGCGCACACACCGCCGCTGGTCATTCTGGGCGGCGCGATTTTGCACGTTTATCTCTTGTTGCCGAACAAATGTGTGGCAGGCGAGCGGGAGGGAGGGAGCGGTGCGTTTATTCCCTGATGGCAGCGAGCTCTTCCTGAGAAGAAGTGCTCCACAACATTGTGTCTGTGGAACGCCAAGCAAAATATATGCAACATTCCTCAGCTGTGTATTTGTGTGTGTAAAAAGAAATGGGCGTTGGAGTGAAATTTGAGAGAGAATCAATAACACAAGATGGGAGTGATCTTAAAAGCCTGTTTATGGCAGGGTATGCATTTCTATATACTGAATATAGAATGTATTGCACCACACTGTAATCATTTGCACTCACAAAATTACATTTTACAGCTACAACGTTTAAAGCGGCAGGATGCTGGCACTATTTTTGGACCAACCTACGTGAAAACTGGTTAATTCAAGAGGAAAATGCGCCTCAGATGGCCACTGTCAGTCTCTACGAACATGCTCACCTTACTGAGTGAGGCGAGGACACCGTGTACAGGTAGCACAGACATTTGTAATACATTCACATACCGCGAACACACACCTCAGGGCCTTGGTCAACACTTACTGCAGGAATGCTCAGGTTGTCTATGAGCCTCTTTTCGTAGTAGCTATGTCTAAAATCTGGCTGTACCCTGAGGGGGACCTGCTGCTTAAAATGGAAATAGCAGGTCACCGAGTGACCTTTCAGAGCTCAGTGGAGCCATCCGTTCTGCAAATGTTCTGCATGGAGTTCAGATAAAAACCCTCTGCAGCTGTTGACTGGAGACAAACATGATCTGAGGCTGTGGGAAAGCCTCAGATCATGTAATAAAGCCTTATAATAACTCTGATCTACAAATAAAATCAGAATAGATTCATCACTGGTGTCATTTTGGAGCAACCGCCTACAGACAGTGGTTTAGAAGCGACTACAGCTGTTTACTCTAAAGCAGGCTGATAAAGAGTTAAAATTAGACTTGGGAAGTCAGCCCAACATTCAGGCTGGCTGCAAGCCAGGTAAGCATACCTAGCTGGGGAAAGAATGGAGAAAATGTGCGACAGTAACTGGTTGAATCAAAGCACACACACACACACACACGAAAAAAACACAACCCTTACCTGGCTTTCTGAGACAGCGCCGTCTTGATGGTGTAACCTCAGGAAGGGTTGAAAAGATGATCTCCTGAATTGGATTAACGAGGACGCGGCCAACCAGTCAGGCGGACGATGAGGAGGAAGAGCAGGAGGAGGAGGAGGAGGAGGAGGAGGATATCTCTGAAGGGGTGATGCCCATGTTCATTATGTATCCCTGAAACGTCGGGGTGGAAACATTTGACCCGCTACTGTCGCCTGCAGCGCCTGAGTCCGGGCCCTGGTGAAGCACCAACACCAACAAGCATCGACGAAAAGCGAAAACACACACCGTAGATAGATAAGCAGAGCAGCGGGGAGCCCGGGGCAGCAGCTGACACTCTCCGGTCTGTTTATCTTGACAGTGGGATTGTTTGGACGCCGGAACAGCGCTCCGCTCTCGATTACTGACGAGTGCGCAACGTCCAGCCGTCAGCCTGCTACGCAAATCCTGCAGAAAGCAAACAGAGTATCTCGTTGCAGAAAGAATCCGGGGGCGGCGTGTTTACCTCTCCGCCGTCCCTGCTGCCGTGCTCGGTATGAAATCAGCTGCTTCGCACTGGAGGGACGCCATTTGTCTGCGAGAGAGGATTCTACTCTGCTGTCCTACGCTGCCCCCTAGAGGACGGACCCGCACCTGCCGCCCTCTCACAGGAGCAGGAGCGCCCCCTGTTGTCCAGACGCTGTACTCGCCCGTTTCCATTTATCTCATGCAGATTATTTTGCAAATTTTGAGATCATGAGCAAATAATCCCCCTAATACAATAGATTGATAGAATTAACTATAACTAAAAAATGAAAAAAACAAGAACAACATCAAGATTTTTATGAACTGAAATAATAATAAAAAATTTGACAAATAAATAAATTTCAAAAATCTGCTAATCAAAAAGTAAACTAACTGGAAAGATATTGAGCAATGAAGAGGTATTGTGGATATGATGTACAGCTGGTTGACGGTGAAAACTAATAAAAGTTCTAGTAAAACAACGAAAAATCAACTAAAATATCCTAAAGAGATTCAGAAATGGCAACTGGACAGTTTTCTTGAGAAGACTTTTCTGGAAACAAGCTAACTAAAAATATTTAATAATGAAATAATAATTTTAAAAAAAGAAAGAAATTAATGAGCACTGGAAAAAATCTAAACAAACATTTCTTTCTAGATTGAGCGTCCAACAATTTCAACTCAAGGTGGAATACATGCTGCTGCTCTGTCATATAATATTTCAGCTACAGTTTCCTTAATCAAAAACTACTTTTCATTCTTCCGTCTGCTGCAAATTGGGATAGCAGTAATCTCGACACTTGAAGAAGTGAAGCATTTTTCTTTACTGCAGTGAACCTGCCATTTAGAAATATGCTCTTCAACTCAAATGGTCTGCAGGCTTCTGGAAAAAAGTAAGCTTCATTTTAGTTTCACAGTTGTTAATGAGGTGAAAGATTTGTTGAACATGGCTTCCTCATGCAAAGTTGTGTTTGATTTGAATTATTGACATTCTACAGTTGTATTTGCAAAAAATTTACATCACCATTGTCACTGTCAGGTAGAGGCCGCAAACAGAGACTTGTTTGGGTTGTTGTGGTAACTTTTTCTATTGTCAAAGTTATTCTCAAGCCGCAGTTGGACTTCCTTTGCGGGAAATTGTTCCAAAAGCCGGTGCGACCAGTTTAGCTGTTTCATTTCTGCTCTACACTAACAGGAAAACATTTAATAAAACTATCGCCAGAAATCTTTTATGTGCTTTGCAGAACAACACAGAGACAATCATGGACAAAGTTCCACATCAAACACAATATAACAGTCTTTCTTAAATCAAAAACAGTTGTATTAAATTTTACTTTATGTATGCAACATGTTGTTACGGTTTTTCCCCACATATTTATACGTAAAAAGTGAGCTATTAAAGTGCATAAATAAAGATAAAATCCTACAGTGCTATCTGTACAAATACATCCAGGAGTTTTATTGTCATTTCAACATATGTTGGTACATGAGGTGGAATGAAATTAGTTACCCTGGTCCTGGTGCAAGCCAAAGCAGAAACAGTATAGGTAAAAAGTATAAAAATAGAATAGCTAACTAAGTATATATATTAAAAGCAAGTAATATAAATGTAGAAAATAGAAACAACAACAACACAAGCAACAATATACAGCTGAGCAATGTACAGTAGAAACAAAATGACAATTGTGCACTACTAGAGTCTGTACAAAACGTCTGTATTCGGTGCAAATCTGTGGTTGGTTATCGGGGGGCATGGGCTACAGGGGTCCTCCAGCGTTGTGTAGTCTCACAGCCTCCGGGGGTAAGACGCTGTTTCTCAGTCTTGTAGTCTTGCTCTTGATGTTCCGCAGCCTCCTGCCTGAGGGAAGAGGGACAAACAGTGTGTGCAGGGTGGGTGGTGTCTCCACTGATGCAGATTTGGAGGTGTAGATGTCTGTGCAGCTTTCACCGCCCTCTGCAGAGCCTTCTTCTTCTGCCGCAGAGCAGCTGCCACACCACACAGTGATGCAGGAGCACAGGACACGCTCCACCACAGATCTGTAGAAGAATTTCAGGATGGAGCTCCCAAGTCTGGCGAAGAAACATTTTTTTTTCATTAAAAAAAACCAACGTGCCCACTGGTTTAAGTGGGCACGTTGCTGTCCTCGAAGGAGCGTCCGTTGTTTTTCAGTTGTAGGTAGGCATCTAGGTCGCTTCCATTCCCATCTTGAGGCTGACGATGGGTCGTTGGGAGTACCATTCATTGGAGACGTGAACCAAGATCTAACCGTTTCCTCCCACTAAAGGCAAGGATCTGGTCTGATTATGAAATAATAATTTAAAAAAAAGAAAGAAATTAATGAGCACTGGAAAAAATCTAAACAAACATTTCTTTCTAGATTGAGCGTCCAACAATTTCAACTCAAGGTGGAATACATGCTGCTGCTCTGTCATATAATATTTCAGCTACAGTTTCCTTAATCAAAAACTACTTTTCATTCTTCCGTCTGCTGCAAATTGGGATAGCAGTAATCTCGACACTTGAAGAAGTGAAGCATTTTTCTTTACTGCAGTGAACCTGCCATTTAGAAATATGCTCTTCAACTCAAGTGGTGCAAAATGTGACTACATAAGTTTAAAGTATAACTAAATACCTGTCAGTATTAAATGGGTTGGATATTCAAACACTGAGTAGTTACTGCAGACTGGAGATGTAACACAGGTATTGCAAAACAAATATTATCATTTATTGCAGAATTAAGGTACTACACATTAAATAACGTGATTTGAATTCTGGTGTCTATGGTTCATTGGTCCCAGATCAGTTCAGTCACATTCATATCTGTCTCAAACGTGGGATGAAAGACTTTTACTTCAATTTTTTACTTATTTAAAGGATCAGTCAGAGTAACTTTTACAAAAACAATATAAAACACTTACATATTCATCCAGGATCAGGTAGGAGTTCCTCATTTCTGAAGACAACAGAGATGACATATTTACTATAAAGAGAAACTAGCCAAAAGTGCTTGTAGTTTTGTAGACATTTCACCACTCATCTGAGGAGCTTCTTGCATTTTAAAAGACAGGTTGGGGAGTCAGGGTTTAAACAGGACACCTTGACACTTGAACAAGTGAAGCATTTTTCTTTTACTGCAGTGAATCTGCCCTTCAGAAATATGCTCTTCAACTCAACTGGTATGCAGACTACTGGAAACATGTAAGTTTCATTTTAGTTTCACAGGAAAGGAATTTAATTAAATGTTAATGCCTCAGAGGTGAATGATTTGTTGAACTTCCTCATGCAAAACTGTCTTCGATTTGATTTCTTGACATTCTACAGAGATATGTTTGCAAAAAAATACATCACCATTGTCACTGTCAGGTAGAGGCCACACTTAGAGACTTGTCTGTGTTGTTGTGGTGACTGCATGATGTGGTGTCCGCTGACTTTTAAAAGACGGGGTGGGGAGTTGGGGTTTAAATAGGAACATCTGCCGGTGTTGCTCATCAGAAACTCGCATCACTAGTGTCTGTTTACGACCAGATCCTTGCCTGTAGTCGGAGGAAACGGTTCGATGCCGGGTTCTTTCTCCAATGAATAGTACTCAACGACCCAGAAGGGTTTTCACATCATCGATCGACCTTCTCTGGTTTAAGTGGGCACGTTGCTGTCCTCGAAGGAGCGTCCGTTGTTTTTCAGTTGTAGGTAGGCATCTAGGTCGCTTCCATTCCCATCTTGAGGCTGACGATGGGTCGTTGGGAGTACCATTCATTGGAGACGTGAACCAAGATCTAACCGTTTCCTCCCACTAAAGGCAAGGATCTGGTCGTTGACAGACACTAGCCATGCGAGTTTCTGATGAGCAACACCGACAAGTGTTCCCTTTTAAACCCCAACCCCCCACCCGTCTTTAGGAGAGAAGAATCTACCGGGATGCGGCAAGATGTCTTTGAGAAACCCTACAGATCCAGTTGCTCTTGTTTCAGCTTTTATTTGGGATATACCTTGACCTGGACGACAACAAACCTTTGCAGACAACAGAGACCACAAATTGAAACAAAAATTGTTCCTAGTAGCTTTCTATTTCCAGTGCTGCTAATACCACTGCTGATAACGTTTTACTAACAATTAAAAAACGTTTGACACAATTCAGGATTCAGGAGCTTCTTTGGAGATGACAGATGCAATTTCAATGCATGGACAAAAGATCTCTGATGCACTGGAGTATGTGACAGAAAGAAAAGTGAAAGAAAAGTGAAACAAAAACAATGTTTCCTGTGGGTGACTTTACTCTGAGCATCTGAACTGTTTTTAGTGTCATACTTTCTCACTGGACTCAGGAACCAGGCAGGAGATGGTGCTGTGTCTGTCCAGACACTGTTGGTCACTGATGACGAACTTCTCTGCCTCCCTCACGGATGTCTCTCCGGCATTCTCTCCATCAATCATCAGACACTGGAACACCTGAACATTAAGAATGAGAGGATGCATACGTTCATACACAAAGACACACACTTTCTATTTCTATCTGTACCTTCCAGCAGACGGGGTTGAGCACCGTCATGTTCTCCGTCATGTCTTCGTCGACGTTGAAGGTGTTGATGACTAAGTTGATTTTGAAAGCCACTTTGTACTGCTGGCACCAGTTGCGAATCTTAAATAGGTTGTCCAGGTGGCTCCTCCTCCCTTGGGCTCTGCCAATCAGCTGGTTGGTTGATTCATCAAGACTGTCACAAGACTGGCAAGAATGTCCAGATAGTCACCTGGCAGGAAAAAACAAATGAGAAACAACATGAATCTAAATAGTTTTCTCCCCTTACAGATCCGCACCTGCCGCCCTCTCACAGGAACAGGAGCGACCCCTGCTGCCCAGATGCTGTACTAGCCCGTTTCCCTCTACCCATGCAGATTATTTTGTAAATTTTGAGAGTTGATGAATAAATAATATCCCTAATACAATAGATTAATAGAATCCAGGGTTAATACAACTAACTAAAAAAAATGTCCTCTCAGTGGAAGCTGGTTGATTGTGAAAACTAATAAAAGTCCAAGTACAACAATAAAAATTCAACTGAACTGAACAAATTCTTTCTGGAAACAAGCTGAACTGAAACTGGAAAATACAAAGGAACTCTATCTGGGGTCTTTGGTACTCACTGCACTGGAAATTTCACTTAGAAATTATCTAAAAAGACATTTCTTTCTAGACTGAGCGTCCTTGTCAGTCTGGGCGGCCCACAGACGTCACAGTAAACAATTTTAATTTAAGGTGGAATAAATGCTGCTGCTCTGTCATATAATATTTCAGCTACAATTCCCTTGAAAGATCAAAAACTACTTTTTATTTTTCAGTCTGCTGCAAATTGGGATGGTAGCAGTAACATTGTAGATTGACATCTCGACACTTGAACAAGTGAAGCATTTTTCTTTAACTGCAGTGAATCTGCCATTTAGAAATATGCTCTTCAACTCAACTGGTATGCAGACTACTGGAAAATTTTAAGTTTCATTTTAGTTTCACGGGAAAGGAATTCAATTAAATTTAATGACTGAACAATTTGTTGAATGTGGCTTCCTCATGCAAAATTGTCTTTGATTTGATTTCTTGACATTCTACAGACGTATGTTTGCAAAAAAAAAAAAAAAAAAAAAAATCACATCACCGTTGTCACTGTCACGTAGGGGCCGCACATAGAGACTTGGGTTGTTGTGGTGACTCCATGGTTTGGTGTCTGCGGACTAGACTCACGGGATTTTGGAGATCACTTGTTGCTCAAACTGACAGAAAGGTTTCTTTTTATTGTCAAAGTTATTCTCAAGCCACAGTTGGACTTCCTTTACGGGAAATTGTTGCAGCCGGTGTGACCAGTTAAGCTGTGTCATTTCTGCTCTACACTAACAGGAAAACATTTAATAGAATTATCGCCAGAAACGTGCTTTACAGAGCAACACAGAGGCAATCATGGACAAAGTTCACTTTATTTTTCCACATCAAACACTATAAAATAGAAGAACACTTTCAATAAAGCTGTATTACATTATACTTTATATAATATATGTATGCAACATGTTGTTACACTTGTTTTTTTCCACATATATAAGCAAAAAGTGCTATAAAAGTGCATAAATAAAGATATATTCCTTCAGTACTATCTGTACAAATACTTTATGCAGGTGAATCAAAACTAGATTCACCACTCTAGCTTCATGTCGGCTTTGGTCCACACATATTTTCCTCCTCTTTTTAGGAACATTTTTTCGTCAAAGCCGCTGAAGCAAATGGCCTCCCTCACACCGACATCGAGGATGGATTTAGATGGGTCCTTCCTTCCCTCTCGGCAGTCCAGGAAACGCATCTAATAAACAAAAGAAATGCAAAATAAGTTTTGGCTTCATGACTTCTAAGCACTGCCAGAACAGTGACACACAGTATGAGTACAAAATGTGAATACAATAGTCAGTATTAAATGGGTTGGATATTCAAACAGTGTGTGGTGATTGCACGCTGGAGATGTATTGCAAGACAAATATTGTCATTTATTGCAGAGTTAAGGTACTGTACATTAAATAACAAGTTCTGGTGTGTGGTTCATTGGGGGCAGGCATGGTCTCAGCTCATTTCAATCACATTCATATCCGTCTCAAACGTGGACTGAAAGGCTTTTACTTCTAATTTTTTTACTGTAATAGATCAGTCAGACTAACTTTTCTAAAAACAATATAAAAAACTTACATATTCATCCAGGATCAGGTAGGAGTTCCTCATCTGTGAATACAACAGAAACAACATACTATAAAAGCTGAAATTAGGCTTGTAGATTTCCTTTGAAGACATTTCACCACTCATCTGAGGAGCTTCTTGCATTTTAAAAGACGGGGTGGGGAGTTGGTGCTTAAATAGGAACATCTGCCAGTGTTGATCATCAGAAACTCGCATAGTGTCCGTTAATGACCAGATCCTTGCCTGTAGTCGGAGGAAACAGTTCAGTGGTTTTCACACCATCTGCCTTCTCTGGTTAAAGTGGGTACGTTGTTGTCCTCGAAGGAGCATCCTTTGTCCTTCAGTTGTAGGTGGACAGCTGAGTCACCTGAGACAATTCACTGGAGATGTGAACCACGATCGAACCGTTTCTGCCGACTACAGGTAAGGATCTGGTCGTTGACAGACACTAGCCATGCAAGTTTCTGATGAGCAACACCCTAACTTCCTATCTGTCTTTAGGTCAGAATAAGCTACCAGGAATGTGGCAAGACATCTTTAAGAAACCTTACAGATCCTGTTGCCCTTGTTTTAGCTTTTTTTTCTTTTTTTACCTTCTCATTAGACTCAGGAACCAGGCAGGAGACGCTGCTGTGTCTGTCCAGAAACTCCTGAAACAGTTGTTCACTAATGACGAACTTCTCTGCCTCTCTCAGGGCTGTCTCTCCGGCATTCTCCCCATCAATCAACAGACACTGGAAAACCTGAACATTAGGAATGAGAGGATGAGTACGTTCAAGGTGATAAACACATACACAAAGGCACACACTTTCTATTTCAATTTGTACCTTCCAGCGGACGGGGTTGAGCTCTGTGATGCTCTCCGTCATGTCTTCGTCGATGTTGAAGGTGTTGATGACTGAGTTGATTTTGAAAGCCACTTTGTACTGCTGGCACCAGTTGCGAATCTTAAATAGGTTGTCCAGGTGGCTCTTCCTGCCTTGGGCTCTGCCAATCAGCTGGTTGGTTGATTCATCAAAGCTGTCACAAGAGATGGCAAGAATGTCCAGATAGTCACCTGGCAGGAAAAACAAATGAGAAACAACATGAATCTAAATAGTTTTTTTCCCCCTTACATTAAATATATGTCAAATACTGCAAAATGCATTTTGCAAAAATAATGTCATAATAAATTTATCCTATTTGGCATCTTACCATATTTCTGGAACCATTTCTCTCTGATCATGCTTCCATTGCTGACGATGCTGACACTGGGGAGCTGCAAGTCTTGTTTACAGTACTGAACTAATTTCCCCAGAAAGTCTCCCTTGTCGTGCAGGAAGGGCTCTCCTCCAGAGAAGTTGATCTTTTCCATTCCTAATAATATATACAGTATGTAAATAAATAACTTAAACAACATGTATTAGGTTTGGCACAAAAAAGTGTACCAGTGTGACGTAGTTGTCCATTTTACCTGATTCCTGTAGGAGTTTGAGCCCACGCTTTGCTTCCTCCAGAGGCAAGACGAAGGATGTCTTTGCTGTGTGGAAACAGAATCCACATTTGTAATTGCACTTGCGCGTAAAGTGATAGTTGACACTCGTCGGGGTCGTTGCAAGTTGGTCTTTGCTCTGATCCTTGCCGTCAGCAGCTACGGAATCCACAGGTGAGTTCGCTCCCTTGCAGGTTCCTGTCTTCCAATAGAAAACTTTAAAAGAGAAGCTCGCAAAAACGCACTGGATGGTGCTGATGAAAAACTGCAAAAGCAGCTTCGGAGACGCGATTACCGAAGAGAGCTGCATCTTCAGACAAGTCTGTTACACCTGCAGTGTTTGCGCCGTGCTCGGTAATCTTGATTCTAAAGCTGCGGGGCGCGTCTTAAATAGCTGTGCAGAGTTGGTCAAGCGAACGCCAGAGCAGTTTCTGTTTCCAAACGTCAAAAACGAAACCTAACTGCAGCACTTGATGGAAATACGTGATCCTGCAGGCGAAATGACACACCATATAAATGCAATAAATACAAATGAAGTCATGTGGCTCAAATGAGCACTAGGTTGAACTTTTTGAGATATAGCCTATATGAGATAAGATATCTGCAGTGTTACATCAGCAGAGGAGATAGAACAGTAACAGATAATCATTAAACATGAACAATACAAAAGTATATAAAAAGTATGAACAATAACTAGTATGAACAATAAATACCAGTAAGCTAAGTATTGCAGTAAATGTTGACATTTATTAAGTGACTAAGGTCTGGAGTGTCTGTGGTTTACTGGGAGCAAGCTTGGTTAAAGAGTCTGACATCAGCTGCAAGCAGTATGTCTCCTATTCACACTGTGTCAGTTATGGATTTCCCCAGTGCTCTCAGTGTCCCATGCACGGGGTGGGACATGTTGTCTGTTACGGATTAATGCTTCCACATCATCTCCCTGCCTCCCACCACATCCACTGGGTCAAGGGGGCATCCCAGGACAGAGTTGTGTTTCCCGGCTCGTTTGGTGAGTCTGTCTCTGTCTGCCGTTCAGACCCCATCATGACAGGTGGCTGATGCCAATGCGGAGCCGTCAAAGGCAGGACTGAGTGTCTTCAGTGCACAGAGTCTGTTCACCCATTTTGTGTTTACACCCGTGTTATCAGTCCAGTCCAGTGTGTTTACCACATCTAACTGATGTAGTGTGCAAGTTCACTACATCAGTTTCAATTTCCTGGATACTCAGTGGTGTGAAGGTGATGGTATTATTTATGTGTGACTGCTAATTTTGGAAGCACGTTTACCCAAGTAATGCACTTAAGTACATTTTTGAGGAACTTATACTTTGCATGAGTACTTAACATGTGCATTATCTGCTACTTTATATTTCCATAGCACTATAGTTACTTTGCAGGTTTAGTAAATTAATAAAGTCAACAAAAATTCAACATCTCATCAAAAATCAAAAATTAGAAGAAAACATAAAGTAAAAACAACACAAAAGTTCATTTTTTTGTACTTTCATCTCCCATCAGCCATGTCACACCTCTTCAGACTGTTTTGTTTGTTTTTTTGCTGTTGCTGCACTTTCACCATACTGCTGACTCACTGATGCTTTAAATAGGTATCATGCAAAACAACATGAGGGGCCTTTCACACTGTAGAGATGTAAGTGTAAGAAGGCATGCATTCATGCTGTAGCTTCACATTGCTTACGTATGAAATCTTTATGTGGTAATTCTACGTAGTATTGTTACACTGCTGTTGTGGTATTTAAGGGTAGTGTACGTCTTGCACCACGCTGCAACTTGCTCAGGTGCGGCCAAATGCATTTATGCAGAAGGCTGCCCTGCCCAGACTGAATGCATTCTTGGTATAATGAAATCATTCTTCAACAACCCTGTCACTACTGCAACTTGCCAGATCTCATATCAGCTTTTGTTTTGGAGAAATGTAACTTGGACGGTAAGGACAGCATTCCTCTGCAACAACTGAGAGAGGCACTGTCCGATCGGGCGCAGCAGCATTTCTGAGTAAGAGGAAAGTTTCGTTTCTCCTCTTACTTTCGTTTTCCCTCCTGCTCGACCGACGCCTAACGACAACGGAGAGCGCGGCTGGAGCAAAACATGGCGAGGCGCATAATGTCCCTTCTTCCGCGATGGTCCTCTCGTGTTTTCTCAGTGGAGCTGGATGGAGCACCTTTCTATTTTGCAATTCAAGAAGAGCACCGAGGAGAAGAAGTGCCACGAGTGTTCAGTGAGGTCCAAAACCATGACAGGTGTTACTCTCTGCTGGTCTGCAGCAGGGACAGAATCCAAAGGGCCAAGTTCTACGGGGAGCTGAAAGACAAGTTGCTGAGAGACCTGCCTCCGGAGTGTCACTTGTCTCCCATGTCCTCGTTTCTGCCAAATGTCAAGGATTCTCTCATCAGGGGCTATTTCTTAAAAGGCAGCTCTGAGAGTTCGCCCCCGATAGAGCGACTTTTGAGTGATTTAACACGGCACGACCCGGTGCTGGTGTGTTCATACTTGCGAGGTGAAGATGGTCAGCAGTGGACTCAGCATCTGTGGTCAGATACAGAAAACCAAGGGAGGGAAATGCCAAACGATTACTACGTGGTACCATCAGCAGCGCCAGAGTACCACCCGTCTACTCTCAACATCATCAACTCTGATGTTTTCTACAGCTTTAACGAGGCCTATGATGTTTTAAAAAATGTGAGTAAAAACTCCCAACAACTGTTTTATAATTGCATTGAGGAGTAAGCTAGAAATACAGTGTATCTCCATTTGGCAAATCTACGCACTCTAGTGGAGGAAGAAGGTATGACAGGGAATAAGAGGAGACACAAAGGACTTGTTTCTTCCATTTATCTCTCAGGGCCAGGTGGCCCACAGCAGTGTGTGTGTTCATGTACGCGGCAGTCTAAGACTCCCTCCTGCCTCCTCTCACAGCGGCAAACTGATTTTGTCTGTCCTGCAGTGTGGTGACATCATCCCAGAGGCGAAGTCTGTGCTGGAGCTGCTGCCCAGCAGAGCGGAGGCCAGAAATAAACCAGACTTCCCTGTTATTGTCATAGAGGGCCTGGATGCCACAGGTTAATGCCATTACCTCATAAATAAATATGTGATCAGTTTGATGTATAGATGTCTTGGTAAAGTGATGGCCGGTTGTTCTCTGCTAAAACCATTATCTGCCAGTGAGCTTCGCCTAATGGGATATCATGTGTCATGACCTCAGAGAAGTTACATCACTATGAAAATGGTTTATTGAGTAGCTTGCTCATCTAATGCTGTTTGCAAACCTCAAGAAAACTCAACCATTGGAGTTTTATGTCAACTTTTCAAGTTTCCATTCAGTCCCTTATTTGATTTAATGAAGCAAAAAGGATGAACTGTACCTTATGTGCTCTAAAAATGTGCTCGAACTGTGTGTCCTTCCTCTGTTTGTGTGGTGACTCCTTCTTCCATCTCCCCTCGCCGTCACAGGTAAGACCACTCTGACCGAGTCTCTGAGGGATACCCTGGGGGCCACCCTTCTGAGGTCCCCTCCCCAGTGTCTGTCCACCTGGAGAGCCCGCTTTGATCAGGAGCCGCCCCTCATCCGCAGGGCCTTCTATGCTCTGGGGAACTACATCACAGCAGAACAAATCAGTCAAGAGGGCACGAAGGCACCTGTCATTGTTGACAGGTAAAGACAACAGAGATGTTCTGGCAAAGTTTTGTAACCTTTTTTCTCTTGTGAGACATTGTGAATCCCGCAGAGATCAACAACCGTACAGCTCAATATTTAGCGTAGTGATGTGAAATGGTAGTCACCCGTCACTCACCTTTCAATCCACCATCCATTACCCGCCCACAGATTTTGGCACAGCACAGCCGCTTACGCCATCGCCACAGCAGTAAGCGGCCCGGTCGGTAACCTTCCGGGAGAGGGTTCGGAGGTGTACCGGTGGCCCAGTGACCTGTTCCAGCCCAGCCTGGTGGTCTTACTCACCCTGGACCCCGAGGAGAGGAAGAGGAGGCTGAGGGACAGAGGTCTAGGAAAGACGGACGAGGAGCAAGAGCTGGATCACAACCAGCTTTTCAGACTCAGGTGAGATCGCTTTAGTGCGTGCACATAATAAATTTGTTGAACACGCACAAGTTTGAGTTTGTCATTTAAAGTAACGGGCAGGGCTGCAACAGATGATCATTTAAACAAACAGTTAATCTGTCAGTTTGTTATTGAAAGTGCACAGTTAATCATTCAAATTAAAAACCCATTTTCTCTCCTTAAACAATTAATTGATTTAATTGTTGACATTTAATTTTCTAGCGATCGACTAATCCGTTAATCACCATATCTTTTCAACACTAGTACAGTTAGTTTAAGAGATCACTTGAACTGTATTGATACTAACGGGTACAAAAAGGAAACAACAGTTTAGGGACAGAGCTATCACAAGTGGGGAAGGAGAAAAGCCGGCACACATGGACAAATCTTCTACACGCTCTGATGTAAAAAGTTCTCTTTTACTCTGAAAGCACAGATGGGTACAGACTGTACTGTACATTCACAGTCAGGTCGGCTCAGTCTTAGTCAGATCCATCAAACACTTAACAATCAATTACTCTCCCGCGGGAGAAGCAGCTGATGAGAAAGAGCAGGTGATTAGTTGCTGAGCTGCTGTGCTCCATTAAGCTGGTCAAAACTCGGCCCAGTTAGTCGCTGCTCAGACAGGTCGATGGCTGCTTTCATTCATCCTCCATCCTGACATAATGGCCTTTCCACACGGGACGGCCAGATGTTGGGCCGGCAGAATTAGAAAACGGAGGGAGTTGATGGTTTGCCTCTGAAAGAATGAGAGAGCGAGTAAATCACTAACACAAGGACAGTTCTTCACCGGTCTCAGGAAATAGCCGTTCCCTGAGCCATCTGTGTTGTTGCACACAGATGTAGTTTATTTTACACCTTACTGCGCAGTAAAGCCGCGAGCAATCACAACACTCAAAGTTGTCCTGTTTATATTTGTAGTTTCCTCACTTGTTGACCAATGTCTGTGTGTGTGTGTCTGTGCAGAGTGGAGGAGGCTTATCGGAGGATCAGCGGCCCAGCTTGCGTCACTGTGGATGCTAGTCCTTCCGCAGACCAAGTGCTCCAACAAGTGCTGCTTTTAATTAGGGGCAAATGCCACTTGTAAACAGTTCTCCATCTCCCCTGCTGGCAGCCAAGCATCAAGTGGATGCAGTTTCTCCCTTCACCACTGGGTGCCAGTAAGGTGTTGTGAATGCGATAGTTGGAGGGATGGAGGCCAGATTGCACTGTGGAGAAGAGATTCTGTTCACAATGAGTAAAGGTTGAATGGCCAGGGGCCAGAACCACATGCTACAGTCAGAAATACATATTCATGTAGACACTCTAACACACACACAAACAAAAGTATTTTCAAGAAGTGTGCATTCAACTCCTGTTGTGAAACCTTCAGACGCAATGTTCTGTAGCTGTACTTTTATTTGGCCTGACATTGAGGAAATGGACAGAAACGTCCATATAAACACTGCTGAGTTAGACCCCATTTAAGTGCACAGACCATTCTATTTCCAGCAACTTTGATTTTGTTAAAAATGTTTCAGATTAAAAGAAAATCACGTTCAACATCTGTTTGCGGTCTCTCCTTGAGCGATAATGTCTTCCACAAACGTCTCAGACAACTTTGCTAACTGTGTGCGCCACATGCTTGTGCTCTGGCGTGCTTCCATAAGTGCACATAAACTTTATATGAACATGTTGCTTCTTCACACAGGCACTGCAGATTGCTATTTCCTTTGGTTCAGCTGTGGGATACAGACACAGCTGAGGCCACTTGTACTTATAGCTTGAGTGTCTCACAGTGCAGCTATTGAGTGAGATCACACAGTGCTGTTTGGACTTGATGTTCTCATGAGCGCTTGCACATTTACTAAGAGCATATACTGTAACTCATTTATATAGGGAGGAAGTGTATATTTGGCCTGTGTGATGGGAAGATTAATTGGGGGTTTTAGTAATTATGAGCTTGGCAAAGCTGCGGGCTGGGGAAGACAGAGTGACCCATCTCTTTTACTGTGATGCATCAGCAGAGCGCCAACCAATGCAGACCCTATTCATATGGCAATTAATGGAGCGCTGTATATCAATGTCATTCCATTGCTCCCCCCACATAAGCGCACGGATTACTCCTACTACCAGTCCCAGCGATTCAGTGTTTTACTACCGCGGAGAGGTGCCGTGGATTCAGATCGTACCATTGCATGTAGCCACATAAACCAACCAAAGGTGTCATTATGTTTATGGACTATGGATTCCTGCATGAGGTATCCAAGCACAGTTTACTGAATTCGCAAGCTGCCCGGTGAGTTTGTGGAATTTTGATTACCATTAGTGCAGACATACCTGAATGCAAAGTTGCGTGTGCCTGCGGTGTCAGCCACATTTCCCTGTCAGATGTCGTTAGCGTTGATATTCTTGGCAACAAAAAGTGTACAGTGATATCATGCCATTACTTGCCCCACAACACGGGAGTAATATGACATTAATGGCCCATAATCACAGTGCATTACACATGCAGTGAAATAATTCTCTTCACATTTGTCACAGTGTTTTTCCTCGTGGAAACATTTGCGATTTCTTTATTTATTTTTCTTGTTGTTTTTGTCACTTGGCCAGGATGAACTCAGCGGCCTTAACAATAACAGCGCACTGAACGTCCGTTTCGAAGTTGTGGTTTGAGAAATAAAGTTAATGACTAATGCAGCCGGCTTCTAATCTGTGACTTCACCGCTGCAGGGTTGCAAGATAAAAGTCTGGGCCGCACTGTAGCGGGAAACTAAGATCCATCTGACGATTAATGCGTTAGAAGCTCGGCCTTGCACTCGGAAGTCCACACGTACAAGTCCGCTGTGCACTCACAAAAGCAGGGGAGCGGAGGGGTAGACGTGCACACACGCACACACACACATGCACACACACCACTCTGTATGGGGCCACTTTGCACTACACTCCTCAACTTCAATATTTCATCTGCACAACAGAGAAGGAGCAGCGAAGAGGAGGAAAGCCCTCCATGAAATAATTAAAAATCCAGCAGGGATGCAGCAGCACAGCAGCCGCCGTCCCATCCTAAGTAATAGATCAAATGAAAGCTGTCCCTCAGATCATTAATAATGAGTGTGGTATGGAGACTGTAGGGGTAAGGGTGGGAGGGGAATGGGAGGGCATAGGGCTGGTACAGGTTGGGGGAGGGAGTGAGGGAGTGAGGGCATCGAGGAAGGTGTTTTTATGCGCGAGCGTGCTTGGGTGGGGGTTCTGAATAGTAGTCTGGGTCCCCTGGCAAACACCCCAGTGAACCTCACTTGGCAGCCACATGAAGCGGCATGGCAAGAGGAGTCATGCATATGATTTGGCACCAAGTGTCTGCCAAACTCTAAAGACCCTACAGCAACATCTATATACATCCCTTGTCAAATAAACAACATTTTACGGAGTGAATGGGCAGGTGAGCTAATAACGCTGCTTTAAATCAGCCTCAGAGTAGCGGCTGGATGCGATGGTGGATTTTGGGAAAGCCGAGTTAAACAGGGACGGGGTTGTCTGCGGCGGGGGAGGGGAGGGATAAAACGGGGAACAGGAGCCGAGGGGAAGACTGAAAAAGGAGGTGGGGGTGGCGAGAGTGACGGGAGAAGCTGTGTATGTTGTGGGCTCAAGTCCCTGCAGATTCCTCCAGCTGGCAGGTATAGCATGTTTCCCTCATACCACCCTCACCCTCCCCCAAATACAGAATAAAGCATTCCACGAGAAGCTTCAAATGCCATCCAAGGTCTTACCTAAAGACAACCTCAGCCTCCCTAACGACCGGCAGGTTTTGGCGTGCGAGGGAATTACACAAAATTGGATTAAAAATGATTAAAACCGAGTTACTGCAAAAACTAAATTCCAAAATGTGTTTACAGGGGCATTTAAAATCAGGGACTAAAATAACCTGCTCATACTTTAAAGACATTTAAATGGGATTAGGGAAAAGTAATCAGATTATATCACAGAGTTTGAGTTATCAGGCTGAAATAAAATTTTTATTCTTCCCTCTGAGCCTTATTTCCACACAAAAATCTTTTCTCTACACTCTTCTAGGCCCCCTCACTTCCATAACTGCACGCATAAACACACCACATACAAACATACACACCACCACCACCTCCACGTCTATGGGCACAGCAGGTGGTGGCAGACGCCCGAGCGCCGTTCGCTGTGAATGATGGGTAGCGGGATGTAAAAACCACGGAGGGTGCAGGAGCGGGAGAGCTGATCGCTGGTGAAAACGTCTTTCAAAAACACGCAGCAAAACTCAAAATGAGGTGAAAATTGCAAAAGCAAGGCCGAGACAGGGGAATTACTTTGTTGGGGGGGAGAGAAAAAAGTTTTGAAAATATCCCATCAAAAAACAGATGTATAATTCAACAGCTTTTCATCATCATGCTCACCCATTGTCATGGCGTCTGAACGCTTATTTGCAGGGGCAAAGACAGCATCTCTGTCGATAGGTGCGGGTATTAGGCACAGCGGGCTGCGTATTCATAATGCCATTATATATTCAGGTTGTGCTTATTTTCTGATGTTTTCAGGGGATAGGTTCTGTATAGTGTGTGATGATTGCATGAAACCTCACCAGTTTTGCCTGGCGGCTGTTGGGGAGGCTTCACCAGGAACGGTTAAATATTTAAACACTGCTGTGAGATCTCATTAAAAACGGCACATCAGCCCCCATAAGGCCCCTACAGCACTCCCTCACACACTCCCCAAAACCCAGTTAGAACTCGGCGGAGTGTGACAAAACAGTTATTGTCTATTTGCTGTGGAGAACTTGTGATAAATCATCATCCTGTCAAATAAGGCAGCTGGCAGTTGTGTTGACGAGTGGTAAGTCGTCATACCGGGGAGGAAAATGATTGAGACTCAGTTCTGTTTGACAGCTGCAGACAAGCAGAAATATGCCAAAAACAAAATAACATGACAACTAGACCAGACTAATATTTCCATAACACACATATGAAAACGCGGCTCAGAACAAACTTCGGCTCTCTAGAGTCTTCCTTGCCTTCTCACAAAATCTGGGCAATTAATTCCAACACTATTGTTTGGGGCGTCCCTATTTTTAGCCTGGCTGCCCTCTCAAATAAATTGATTTCCTGTGGCAAACTTGGAATGTTCCTTTTTCCCCTCTCCCAACACACATATACCGCTCCTCTTCCCCCCGAGGAATAAATCAAAGGCAACGCTGCCAAGTTCTGCGCAGCTTTGTATGTGCATCTCTTTTTATACTTGAGAATGGTTTATTTTTGTTTCAGTTCCATTAATGCTTAGGCATGTCTCCCACTTCATCAGGCATCAGCAGACAGCCGGGAAGCCGCTCGCTTGACAGCCGAGTGGATGACTGACTCTCAAAATACCTAAACTGACTGACTCCCTCTCCCCTCCTCTCTCATTCCGGTCTGACTTTTCTTGATTCAGCCCCTCCTGAGGCGCGGAAGTGTGGTTTTTTCGTGGTCTCCGCCATAAAAATAATGGCTGGGTCAGAACACGAATAAGCTCTCACATCGCGGGAAGATATTTAAACACCCAGCACCACACATAAATAAAAGTAGAGCAACTTGATCCTGGATTCGTGTAACGGCGTCGGGGGAACCGCTGGTCTTTGATGAACACTACCAAAGACAGATGCATGGCGGATGGGGGAAGCTGTGCTTGCAGGGGAAGAAGAAATTACAATGCTTAGTCTGGCAAAGAAAGTGAGAATAATACTGAGGAATATAAATCATTGAGCAGAGCAAATGTTTGCTCAACTTCAGCGGGACAGCTCTGTAAAAGTGATCATGTCGTATACCAATTTAGTTTTAATGGCGCACCAAAGGCTCGCTTAAGTTGTATTAGGAATTCATGAGTGCATTTTCTCAAACCAGGTGACCGGGGGATTTGGAGAGGCTTACGTTTCAATTTTTGTTACTCACTGCCGTTGTCACAGACTGCAGTGTGAGAAGTAAAAGGATTGTAAATAAGGCCTTTGGGGTGTGAAAGTACATAGCGATAGAAACAGAGAGAGAGATAGAAGAAGGGAGAGGAGCAGAGACACAAATAAAAGAAACATACCCCTAGATCCCAGTTCCTTATCCTGACTAAGCCATCTGAATCCCTCTACACCCATTTAGCTTGCTCACTCTACGGCTCTCCTGTGTGAGAGCCGAGGCTTTTGCCTACTTTACAGTCTTCTCACTGCACCATGGAAAATATTGAGTTTATAGCTGCTCATCTCCATAATCAACTCCGTGTACCTAGCAGCCGACAAGAGGGACTGTGAACTAACAGGGGAGAAAGATTCACTCTGGCTTCACCTCCCAACTCTTCCCACGAGTCACTCCTCCTGTCTTGTAAACAGAGTTTAGTGAGCAGACCTCGGGGGCCGCTTTAAGAGCAGAAATTATTTCATAAATCTCTCACTTTGAAGCACGTTCAAAGCTGCCCATCGCCGATAAGAAAACTTTAATAATCAAGGATGTGGTCAACTGTGTGTAGAATACGCCGCGGAGAATAGATATTATGGATTTTTTTCGGGGCTTTGTGTTTTTTACATCTTCATTTGCAGCCATTAAAACAATTTACGTGCATGCCTCTGCATATCTGTTTTCTGCTTTCGTGGACAGAAACTAAACGAGTGGACTAAATTTCAGAAAAAAAGATTTATGAGAGGAACATCTCCACTCAGGTAAACCGCACTGTAAAGAAAAAGAAGACGAAAAAAAACCTCTTGCCTTCTTAACACCCTTTGCAGAGCCAAGTGATGATGTAGCTGGCTAAAGCCTGGCTGGAGCAGTTATCCATCTCGCCCTGTGCTGCCAGCTGTCAGAGTACACAGCTCCAGCTAGCCGCCGGTGGCAGGTGTAATCAATATGGACTCCACAGAGAGTTGCACTACCAGAGGCCAGTCTCCACTCTCTAACCCATCTCTGTCTCTCCAGGGGAAACAGTAGGCAGGCGGGCAGGGAGAGTACGTTTGATGTCTCCTCCGGGCCAAGATGGAGCAGCCCACTATAGCTCTGTTTTCAGGGAGATGATTAATCCTGCCTATTGGATGCAGCATCATGTTTGAGTTAGAACAACCTGTTTTTATCTGACTGAGGTGGATATCTGTGCTCCTGCAAGGAGTTGTCTTGTTAGACGGACTGTATGGTTTTATTTACTGCTTGTAACGGACAAAATACAGCATTACTTATAGCATATCATATCACAATTAAACACCTTAACGCACATTTAAGGTACTGCGGGACATAGACGCCGTAACCTACGCACGTAGCTAACACTGGAACAAAGCATTTGTACTTCTACGCTCGTCAGTCCTGCTTGTTCGGGATGCTAGTCGGTGCTGTGTCTTTTTTGCCAGCCGGGTTCATTTTTGTGTCTACTTCCTGCTTCACTTTTAACAATGGCGACTGAAACTTTCACAAACACGAGTCTTATAAATGTTTGTATCTCCGAGCCTCCCCCGCTAATCTTTCCTTGATTTGTTTCCAAAACAGTCACTTCAAAAGTTGATGGAGAAGCTGCCGGAAAGCGGAAACATGCTACTACTAACTGGACCAATCACAGCTCTTGTGATCTGCTTCGTCCCAACACGTAGTCACATTTCTGAGAAGGTGCACGTCAGGCTACAGCATTATTGTCTGTGGAGGGTCTGGGCTGTCACCGTAGCTACAGCATCAAATTAGCATAGGAGCCTAAACTGCCTATTTGATTGAAGTCAATTATTAAATATAGTCATTCTAAATTTAACACTAAATACAGCGTCACATCCTTATCCTAATGATAAATTAGGGATTTTATCCCACAGCTGACGACACTGGCACTAAACACCTTGGAGGTTCTAAGGTTCTATGTGCACGTCATTTTGTACAGAATTAATCCTTCATTTGTACTGTATGAAGTCATTAGTATTAATGGCAATATACAGTGACAACACTTATTAAATATTCACCATGCTGTCAAGTTGTGTAGGAGTTCTGACTGATGCATCATTAACATTAATTTGAGAAGGGACAGACAGATAGACAGTGTAATAAACCCACACACATACACTCACACACACAGTCACACAGAGGCGCCCCTGAAGGTACTCACCTCCCCACCTAATTTGAAGCATTCTCACGGCGCCGCAACGGAGGAGAATAAACAGCGAATTTAAAATGATCTTTCATTTTAATGACTTGTTGTTGTCTTTAAAAAATCATTTTCTGAAATGTTCCAGGGGATCCGCGGAGGAGTCAGCTAATTTAAAATAATGTATATCTCGCCTGAAGACAAAAGTGTTACGTATTTGCATGCATGCATTTTCTTTTCTTTTTTTTCTTTTTTTTTACAGCATTTTGTGCTCCACATGCACGTGTAGAAACAATTTAGGCGAGGGAGTTGGTATTTCTTTTCCAAACTCAAGTGTGTCTCAGAGGCATTTGTACTGTAATCACTGCACCTCTTAGTTTTGCTATTTAGCAAGAAAGTTACTCCTGTTTTTGATCTGTATTGTACTTGCATCTACATTGCAGTAACGGCGGCAATAGTTTTAAAGATGACAGCTTTAACGTCCGCTTATAGAGCAAATCGAGCTCCTGCCCTGTGCTGCATCACAATGGCAGAGCGTTCCACAAGAGCTCTGCAAGAATGGTATTAGATCAAAAGCAATTGAGTCATCCTCACAAAAGAGTTAAAGGCAATTGCAACTGGTAAATCTCAAAACCACCTGACAAAGACTGACCCCTGGGTTACCCTGAAGGAAGTCGAGCAACAAAAGGCAGAGATAGTATTACAAGGTTAGGTCTATCTTACAGATGTATGCGCTGAACTCCGCGTGCACACATGGGAGGAAATCTCTGTGACAGCCATTCCATTCTGAAGTGGAAAACGGTATATATATAAAAAAAGGAGTGCTAATCTAGTGTAAGACATAGATGTAAGCAAAACCCATTTTACATCAACACTCCTACACTAACGGCTTTTCGCAAATAGGGAAGAAACTCAAAACACCCTCAAGGTGTAATATCCCTCTATCTTGGCATGATTAATGCGCACGGTGCTGCGTTTTAATTTATAAAGTCGCTGGTCCATTGGATTTCTCTTTTACGGCCGTGTCAGCCCTGCGTCACCCAACCCCGCTCTACAGGAGTTACATGACACCGTGTTATTTGGCCCAAAAATGTTAACGCATCGCTCTTTTATGTCTCGTAGCTTTGCCATCTTTCTTGTGCAAGCACAGAGAAGCGGCCAAAGAAGCAAGGTCCACAGCTTGAGCATGGACAAATGGGGAAATGAGCGAGGAGGGACAGAAATGGTGGGAAAAATGATTCATAAATAAGAATATTGATGAACCTGCTGAACCTCTTTGCCTGTATTCAGCACTAACAGAAGTGCAATTTGGCCTTATAGAGCAGATTATTCACAGTGTGCCTAGGTTCTAAAGTTTGGACTATTTGATCACAGACGCGTACAGAAGGTTTACTCAGCCTCTCAGATGGAGACACTGTGGCTGTGTGTGTGTCAGTGCGACGTCTTTCTATCACTTTCACTCCTATCTTCCGACACACTCCCTTTTCCTCATTCCCTCTGACCTCGATTTTCTGCCCTCCTGAACGACTGATCTTCTCCTCTGACCTCGAGCTCGTCATTCCGCTCCGAGAGGGATGGATGGATCAGCGCGACACGGTGGCCCATTTAAAGTTAACTCCTCTGCTTTACAGTACGTCTGATGCAACGACTCAACACTCAAAGCTGCTGAGTTTATTTAAAATTCAGACGGCTTTCACGGGCGGCGCGCGGCTTTAAGGCGGCCACGATTTGGATATATTTCAAGAGAATGTGCTGCTGCAGCCCGTAGCAGAATCCTAAACTTGATGTCTCTTATTACGTCTAACTATTGTTTGAAAGCAGAGAGGCAGGGATCACACCTGTTCGCTTGGTGGAAAAAGACTTACTGGAGGGTTGTTCCTGACTCTAATGTTTATTCCATCCTCTGCGTCGTCCCCACAGGCCATTGAAAACACTGTGGATTATTTAATAGTGCTGTATACTGATGGCGGGCTACAGTTTCACTGCCACTTTATGATCTAGAGCTGGGAAAGCTATCTTTCAGCTGAAAATATGGAGAACGCTGCAAGAAGAGACATCATTCATCGCTATATGGTGTTCTTTACACACCGTCGCAAGTTCCCCATTCAGAGGTGTACACAAGTCAGGGGGCAAGACAAGCTCAGTGCACACATTAAATCTAAGTTTGCAGACAAATTGGTCAGAGCTTGGCCGGAGATTGCTTTGATTTATGGGGTAATTACAGAGTTTTGCTGCAGCATTGATATGCCGGGGCTGTCTGTGCTTCGGTCCTTGTGTACGGTTAATAACAATGAAGCTGTCGGGCCTCGGAGGCAAGCAGAAGTCTGATGTTACCGGTGGTATGATGTGTGTGGTGGCATATCTCATGTAGCAACCACAAGTCATATAGAGGCAATGTTATATTACACTGCAGTCTCCAGTCTGTCTGCGCATCCCGGCTGAGAGAGTAATCAGATAAGATAATGTAGTCAGGAGAGAGAAAGAGAGAGAGGGGGAGAGAGAGCAATAACTATAACACTCACTGTCAGAATGGGAGTGCATCCCTGGGAGGGAGGATCTATCACCCGGCGCACGCACACATACACAGTCGCGCCCGACGCACACCTACGCCCGCACACATGCACACAAAGCTGAACTGGAGAGACGAGGCTGTGAGCGCTAGCCGTACGGGGAGGATGTTTATAAAGCTGCCAGGCTCAGTGCATCTTTCAGGTTGCATTATGGGGGCTATCCTAATTGGTGGCGGTGGAGGCAAGAGGTGGGCCTCATTGGAGGTTCAACCAGAGGCTAGCAGTCTCGTAGCATCTCAGCAGCTCATATTTCACCGCACTCCAACGTGCTAAGAGGGTCACACGCATACGCTCGCTCAGGAGCGTGTGAGCGGACACGCCGGTGCACGCGCAGATTCACAAATTAAAGTTTGCCGTGATATAAACACGGGCAACTGCGAACTATTTCGCACTCCCGCAGATGCACTGTGCATGTGCAAAGATACACATGTGAACTCACGCACTCGAGCTCCCAAATTCCTTCCACTGTAAACACTAATCAAGAATGATCTAATGCCAGCAAAGCATTCCCCTTAATCAGGAAGATGAGTGACTTAATTTCCTTTTAATCGTGTTACAATAACATGCAATAACGTGTAAATATATAATCCCTGTAACTACTGTTTACACTAACCCTGTCTGCACTTTAGCAACTTTATCCGCTTCAGAATTATTCACTTTATTCCTCTATGGACTTTTTTTTTGTTTCCTTAAAAGTGTCTTCTTGCTGCTCGCGTGTGCCTTAAATTGCACCCAAGTTCTCTGAATCTGTATCTTACTGTTATTATTATTTTTACCTATTCATCAGAGCAAAAGCCTGACAACATCGTGGAGCAGAGATTTCATTTTACATTTCAGTCTATTATATTATGCAGCAAAAGAAAGGAAAACGTCTTATTTTGCTCTGATGAAGGATGACGGACTCTGAAAAGCAGAGTTGTCTGTTCATCAGAGCAAACTTCATGTTTTGGTTATTGCATTTTGAACATAACTGGCAGATACGATTTGATTAAAATCAATCTATCTGGCCCTTCTCTGCGTAACAGATATTGTGCTGTCGCAGCTCCCCGAGGATCCGTGGAGATTGAGATGACGCTGCCTTCCAGTTTCCACTGAAGCCTCGAAGACCCTCGGGCCATTCTCACACTGCTGCAGACAAATTTGGAAAAACTTTTATTTATTTTATTTTTTATTTTTTATTACTTACTCAACATGTTTCAGTCACCGCAAGCGTTATTCTAACAGCTTTTCCGTCTCATTAAAGGCACATAAAACAATTCAAGAGTGGTTTAACGTCGTCTTCTCCTATTCCTCTGTTTTCACACAATAAAACTGTACAGCCACCGTGTAGTTTTGTGGGTTGTGTGGTTGAAAAGAGGATGTAGTCACAGAGGGCAGAAAAGAAAAGACGAAAGTCTTACGGCAAGATTTGATCTTACATCTTATTTAATCTTTTATCCTATGCATACTTATGCATTATATATATAGTATTTATATAATTTATTCATTTATTTCTGTACATGTTTTGTACATTTGTAGACATGGAAATCTTGTACATTTTTTATTTGATTTATTTATTTATTTTAATTATTTTTTATTGTAAATCTGTTTTTTATTTTATTTTTTATTTTATATAAAAAATCTAGATGGGTGATTTTCAAGACTTTTTATTTTATTTTATTTTATTTTATTATTTGCAACTAAGCTACTGTGACCAAGCACTTTCCCTTGTGGATCAATAAAGCCTGTCTAAGTCGAAGTCTGAACACGGAGGTTACACTGAAAAAGAGACAGACACCACCTTAGCAAGTGAGAGACATGCTATTTGAAAATGTTCCCTATCATTCTGGCCTCTCGGTGAGACGCACACCTGTAGCAAACAGACTGCACACACTAGACTTTCAGGCCTCTGGCTGTTTCTTTGACTCTCTCATCTTAACTTCCACTACGGATGAAGTTTGCATCAAATATCTCATCTGTGTCCCTTCCACCCCCCTTCCCCCGCTTCCCTTCCTCTCTACCAGCTAGTACTTTGCTCTAGTGCAAAGTGGAGCTCTGTCTGATCACTGGGCTGAGCAGATCCCACTGCGAGGGACTTGAGGGGCTCGACTGTGTGATTAAGCAAGCCTGGGTTCCACCAGCGGGCCACCGGAGCAGATGTTCTCATTAAAAATGCAGGCTCTGTGAGCGAAGGAGATTGCCTTGTTCCAGGCAAAACCTGGCCGGAGGTTGAAAGCTCTCATTCCTCTCACTTGTGAGGCCAGCCAAGTTTCAATGCCTGTACACCCTCTAAGCAATGTGGCAACCACAAAAGAATGAATTATTCCAACAGCATCATGCAGTCTTATTCTCCTTAATTCACTGTCAGAAGGAAAAAGTATTGCTTCAGCTTCTGTGTTAAAAATTTAATTTAAACTGCGGGCTTGTGGTCTTCCGCTATGTCTCTGGCTTCCTCGTCGCTACTTCACAGATCTCAGTAGGGTGTAGTTGTTGAACATCTCATTTAGCCACCGAAGAAACGAGAGGGAAACATTTTAGCATTTTCAGCTGAGCATTAAAGGGCAGATGACTGAATATGAACACTCTGGGTTTTGGGACTTAAGAACAAGCTGCTGATGACAGCTTGGGATATTCCATCCTTTCCAGCTGGCACCTAGATGAAGACTGGTACAATTAACATGAAACCACAGCGCACTAAAAAGTGATGCAGGACTCCAGAGGGTACAACTACACCTACAGTACACAGCTGCTTAATAGAATCCGGGATATCCATCAAAAGCTTGTGTAAACCCACAGTGAGACAGCGGCGGTCTAAAATCTTTGTTGAACCCTATGGATAATCCCCGGGCATTAAATATTGTCAACACAGACACAGTTTGGTCTATAATGCTAAAGTTGTTGGAAAGTTAAAGGGGGATTTGTGTGATCTGGTGGGGCATTCTGGTTTTCATCAAACAACAGACGCCGGGCCGGGGGTTTGATGCTGGGGTTACACGAGCATGTCAGTGCGGGTGTGTTTATGTGTGCTTACATGTACAGATGCATACCCTGGCCGTATGGTGTGTGGGAGGAAAGGTTACTGATGGATTATAGCCCTCACCTTTGTGGCTGACCCCATTACTGCCCTTCACCTCACCCTCCCTTCACCTTCCTCACCGCCCCTTATCCCTCTGTTCTCCAACCTCCTCCGTCTTTTTTTTTTTTTTTTCGTCCTGCTCCGACACGCACTCAAAAAAACCTGCCTGAGCAGCGGTTGCCTCGCCGCAAGTGCACGCAGTTAACATTGACATGCGCACCAAACAGAGGTCCTTCCCTGCTGCTGCTTGCAAACCAACGGGGCCTCGAGCCTGCTATATGTCCCAACATCATTTCCAAAGGGGTAACAAATGACTTTCAATGACGTACCCCCTCGCTACGTTCCCATCCCACATATTTGTCCAGCTGAGAGCGGTGTCAAAGTTCCAGCAACAAGCCACCGACGTTTCACTCACACATCAGGAAGTGCCCGGATAAGCGGCGCAGATATTGTAGTCTGCACAAATGAAAGATACGGCGCGGGTGAAGGAAAGTTCAATCGCTGTCAATTACTTTGGCGGTTTAGCTTTTTTTTTTTTTCTGTTTACATTCATCTCCAGTTATTTCTCCAGAGTGGTCTGGGAAGCAAAAAAATAAATAAAAAATATGTTAATGTGATGCCTCAATCAAAGCTTACAGGGTAGCGATTGTTGGTTGCTCTTGTGAGGCACGCGAAAGGTCACAAAAAACAAACAAAAACTAAACTGGCCCAAAAGAAAAAACACATCGGCATCATTAAGGAAGTTTTCTGAGACTATAGTCTAATGACAGAAGCTCGTACACACACACTGGCATATGCACAGTTATAGACACGGAGATTTATGAAACGTTCTTGTTTGTAGCAGCAATCTCAATGATGCTCTCTAATGATTTACCATAGCAATATGATGTGGGAAATACTGGCAGGCATTTTACATAATTCACTTTTTCCCCCCTTTAAATATGGCACTGATGTCACTTTATGGATTATTGGGGAGGGAGACAGTTCATTATGCTCAGCTATATCTCCCCGTGTCCTGTCTGTTGCTTCGCGAGAGTGTAACTCTCCAATGTATATAGTCCATAAAACAAACGGCGGTTGTGTAGAGCAGATTGTGTTGTTAAAGGAAACATTGTTGGTACCACTCAATGGCGAGCAGAATTTCGACATAAAAAGTGCAATAACCTGTATGTTAGGGAGATTTATGCGTCCCTGGATGGCGTGCTTCCGCCATGCTGAGGATTGCCAGGTAGTAAATTAGGAAATGCCTTTTGGCTAAAAGTGTACTCTCTCTCTCTCACACACACACACACACACACAGTGTAATGTATGCGTATTACTATGCACAGTCACAGGCTTGAGAAGCAATATTGCCAATATCTAACAATGTATTCGCATGGATACACACAAGATACTGCACGTATAGGATCACACATACAGCGAAAACAAATGTGCAGAAACCAGATTCTCTCTCCGTGCCCTTAAACACAACATTCCCTCCTCCTGCGAAACGAGTTTTCAGTCTTTTAACAGTGCAAGGCTTCACTCTTTTTTTTTTTTTTTTTTTTAAGGACCCCTGACGTCACTGAAAAGGGGGCTTAGAATCACAGTCTGGAAAAACACTCATTCCTCACCCTCACTCACACTCATGCAAGCACACAGGCCTGAGAAAGAAACCATTATGACACCTGATATGGGAGGGAGATGTTAGCGACACTTGGTCAAGTCTTTAAAGAGTTAATGCGAGCTGAGAGCTGTTGTCTGTCACATTCACATAGCCACACACACACACACACACACATGCTATGATTCCCACTATGACTATGCTTTATTGATGGAGAGACAGGGCTGCATATCTAATGGGGGTAGCAAGTGAGAGTGAAGAGGCTGCTGGGTATCATCCATTTATATGCATGCTAATAACAGAGCACATTGGGCCTGGGACGAGCAAAGAGATCTTTCTATAATCGACCGTCCATCATTAAGATGTGACTTTCCCATCAGACACAGCGCATCATTACTCTGCGCACACCACAGGCGCACACACGCACAAACACACTCAACCCAAAACATTTTTTTATTTTTTCTGCAGTTGTGCCTGTCTTTCATCACCTCTCCCCACACTGTGTATTTGTATCAATCAGGAGGAATCAGCTGCACAGACTGGAACCAGTGAAAGTCAACAAGCTTAAACAATGGCACCCCTCTGCTCTAAAGGCTCTTTGTAAGCCACACTTCTTTTTTAGTAATGAAGCATGTAGCGAAGCCGGCTCCCCTCTGTAAAAGACAGTGACCTGAAACTACACGCGCACACACACTAGTCGGAGCGCCGCTTACGAGATCACGCATGGAGCAGTGAATTCCTGGCACAATAAATGTCATCCGCCTGTTCTGAGCGAGGGTGGCCTCAGGAGTCCTGCAGTGGTTTGGGGGTCACCGCTGAGGTTAGGGTAGCTGGTCTCCAGTGGCCCCAGTGTCAAACCTCAGCTCTCACAGTCTCTCGCCGCTCTCTGAGGAGGAGGAGGAGGTGGGTTTGGCTTTTCGCCCAAAGGAGTAAGAGCACCATGGGGCCCTTCCGTTCCTGGAATGCCACTTTTTTTTTTTTTAACCACTCTGTGCACCACAGCGCACTCACCAGAAGTGAGACAAACCTAATAGTGTTGGCCTAAACGAGCATAGTTTGACTGTGATTTCATCCATTTTATTGTGGCTGGTGCCTGTAGCTGGCCTCCTTGTTATCTTTCACACCGTATTCGTGGTATCAATGGCGTTCAGATATTTGCTCGCACATTTCTCAAGACTGCGCAATACGCTGCTTGCTGGTAAACGTTTTTCCATCATAAATCTAAAGTAAATCATAAGAAAACATTCAGACACTTGTGCGCTCATGCAGCAATGTGCATCATTAAAACATGGAAACACATGCACGCAGCCGCACGCGCTAACTCACAGAAAGACCTACATATGGCAGGCTGCGAGCAGGCGAGTCGGGGCAGCTGGCCGGTATTAAATTGGATCTCTGGGATCCCCACTGTTCAGTGGGACTTAAAGCCATATTAAAGGCATCTCCTAAGGTTCTGCAGCAGTGGGAGAGAATGGACAGTGGCCAAGGAAAGCAGCCCGGTGCCAGCCACACCCCTGGAGGACTGCATCTGCTCTCAGTCTCAACCGTGGCCCCTTTATGTTCAGCATGACATATCGTCCCATGTGCCCATATGCCAGTCGTACCACACTACATGTACTTTAACACAGGGCCATGCCGCTCCACGGGGGGTGATGCACTCAAATGAATCAGTGATCATGCGAATCAGTTTGTGACTTTGCGAACGTTCCCGATAGACGAACAGAGTTCACCTTTCTCAGTTTATGGGATCACGTATAAATGATAACCTTGCGCGCAGAGGTTTGACTCCATCTTTTGGAATTTATGTTGGGTATTATTTAATCTGTTGAAGCGCCAGTGAGGGAAGGGAGTGTGCTTGGGCGCCCAGTTGCTGCTCACGACCGGCCACTTGGTGCGTTGCAGATTGCGTAGGCAGATGCTACTTTATGTGCCAAGCTCATTTTTATCACCAGCTTGTACTATACGCCATTGACATAAAGCTAGTGGTGCAGTCATGCCTGAAGAAAGTGAGAAGGGTAGCTTGTGGAATCATTTCCCTTTGTATTTCACACGTAATTGAACTGGTCTCATTTCCTGCAAAAAAAAAATCCAATACAGAGGCTACATTTCTGAGGTGATTAAAAATCTTCTGTGAAAGAGCAAGAACGCTCCAACGAGTGAGTATTATTCCAAAAGCGTGGCAGTCATCTGTTTGTTGTTGCTCTCTGTTTTATGCACGATTCTCTGTCCGACCAAAATAAACATGTAAGGGTATAAATGCACGACTGGAGTTGAAGAAACGCTGTCTCTCAAACTGCCACTTTGGCAGTAGCCCTGAGAGACAGGAAGGATAATGGGAGTAGTCTAATAAGTTTGTTTGGCTTGTTAGTGTGATTGTTTTCTCACAAAGCTAATTAACTGTCTTGGCCCCAGGGACCCTCCATTCTATATCCCGCTATCACCACCCATCCACACACACCCACACACCCACACACACACACATTCATCTATCCTTCCCCACCTTGCTCACCCCCCTGAGCTGCCTCCTCTCTTACCCTCGCCAGCGACAGTTCTGTGTCTCTGTCTTCGGATCCTGTCATGTGTAAATTGATGGAGGGTCTAGTGATTGTCTGCATGGTCCCAAGGTGCCTTTCCCCACTACACAGGCATCCGCTGGATTCTTTCTGGTCTGCAGTTGATTACGATAAATCAATCTGAGGGGTCAAACACTTGAGCTGGGGCACTGTCATCTCCAGTGGCTGTGGGGGTAAGCCGGACCCAGGATAAGAGGGCGTTTCCCCGAACCCCAGTGACCCCCTGGACCACTCTTGTTTCCGTGGTGAGACCTTCATTAAGGGACAAATCTGTTCCTGGAGTTAAAAAAAAAAAAAAATGAGGGGAGGGTGGAGAAGAGTGTGGGATGCTCTTGTTTTTCATCACATCTTTCTATCCTCTACCTCTGGTGGCCTTATTTCTCCGTCTGGTAGGGCTGGAAAACTGACAGGTAACGGCAGAGCAGAGCAATAATGCCATTCCCTTGGCCTGTATAGCAAATAATGCCGGAGATTTAATCAATGGTCGAGAGGAAAAGCAGGGCCGAATCAATAGAAGCCTGGCTGTTTGCTCCCCTGCTTTGAAGGTGAATCCGGGCCTTGCTACATAAATTGGACTAATTGAAGTGCATGCTAGGAAACAAGCCCCTTACAAAGCATGTCTGTGTCAGCATGATACTTGTATGTGAAATTCATCAACCCAGAATTGCAGGGGCTGAGATAATAAGCTGCTATAAGCCTAGATGGAAAAGTGGAAGGGATAAACACAATATTAGCTGCCTTTGAACTGATAACAGCAATTTGTAAGCGTGGGTGTGCTGCGGCATCAAGCACTCGGTTCGCCTCTCGGAATTAAAGCTCATATTTTATTTTAAGCAGTGTGAAAGGGTATATTTCATGGCTCCGCGTACTGTAACAAGAGTGTTCCCCTTCATTTATCTATCACAGAGTGCCATCAGTGATCTATGTTTTTGTACTGTACAATAATGCATGCGAGTGTTAGATGGGCCCCTCGCAAGCTGAGCCGAGGACATAAATCCGGTGACAGTGATACATCTCATCAGCAGAGACAACAAATTAAAAACACTCAGCCATGAGACATCGCTGTTCAATAAATTGGCCTTATTTTCAGGGGGAAAATGGGGCATTCCTCGCACAAAACAATCAATCACAGTAAATGACCCTGCTATTCACAAATCTGTCACCGTGTAGCTTTGTTGTATTAACCATCGGACCTATCTGATGGTCAAGTTGAGATCTTCCCTGAGCCCTCATTCCATCTCAGCTCTCTCATGGGGGTGGGGCCCTAAGGTCTCGGTCCTAAGGTTGGCCTTAATTAATAAGTTCTGTCGTAATGGTGAGAACAACAGGAGGTGTTAACCCTGTTAGCAGAGTGGCATGTTATAGCATTAGGTTCTTCAGAGGGGGGGAGGGGGAGGGGGAGAATTAAAAGATCGCCGCTGTGGATTGGCTCACAATGCACCAGGAAGGAGACCTGAGCCCAAATGAAATGATTGTATCAGATAGAAATCGATAGCAATCCATGCCTTCCTTAATCCTGCACTAGCTCCCAGATCACTCCCCGGTGCAGGCAATCTCTCAGCCATCATTACGACACGCGGATCGATAGTGGGCAGCGAGGCCTCTGGTTAAGTTTCTGGCTACGCTGCAAAAGTACAGGAGAAGGGTGTAAAGGAGAAGGGAGACGGGGCGGGATTATGAGAGAGGCCCGCGTTAGGTGTCTGACAAAGTATAGCTGTGCTGTTGTTAGAGGTAATTAACAAGAGAACAGGAAGCAAGCAATCTGCCTCGCCAAAAGAAAAACCTAAAAAACAAAACAACAACTTTAAATCCTGCCAAAGCTCCCAAGCACAAAATCTTCTGTTGTGTTATTATCTCACAATAGGGGATTTGAGTTAAGCGCCAAGCATATTCCGCTTCAAGAGATGGATGATGAAGCTTGGAACTGTGTTTTATGGTTGTAATCAGAACAGGTGCACGTCATCTATCAAGGCGTAATAAAATTTTACAAAGTGCTTTCTTGTCTGCAATACTCTTGACATCCTGTTTCAGTTTGTGCCACGACCAATGAGAGAGCCCATCTCGCATGTCTCACTGGTAACGTCTCGGGGGATGCCGAGTGAAGAAAAACAGGCTTGAGTTAGTACGGAGATTTGGGCTGTGCAGTGATTGCATTAATTTGATGCATAATAAGAGAGAGATGGGGGGAAAAAAACAGAAAAAGAGATACAACGGCGATAAACCAGAAGGCTCGCAAAGTGGAAGCAACACCTGCAGAGAAAGCATCGTGAAGTAAATAAAACAACTTTGATGAGATGTTTGTGCACAAACCTCACAGGGTATTTGTCATGCGTTTTCCTCTTGAAATATTAATTGGTATATCGTTAACACCGGTGGCCTTAACAGCAGGAGGATCCATCATTAACACTAGTGGCCTGAGCTGCTGAAAGCACAGAGAAAGCGCCTTAAGGTTGAGCCTCTGCTTTCTGTGTTTCGTAGTCAAGTCACAGTGTCTGTTTAAAACCCCTCAATTAAAAACGGCGAGCTGGGCGCTGCTTTAATGATAGCTGTGATTTTAATCAGGAGCGTCGTATTCCTAGTAGGTCCTGGAGGTCTGGAGGCCTCAGTGCACACATCAACTTATCTCCTTCTTAAAGCTCCCTTTTTTAATTTCCCACCTCAGTCAAAGTCTCCTCTGCTCCCGGTGCCCCCCCCTCACCTCCCTCCCCTCTTCTCTCCCCCAGCAGACCTCGCTGTTAGGATGCACATATTGAAAGGAAAAACACCACAAGTAATTAATTCCATTAGCATCAATATTCTACTCATGAGCGGCAAACACAGTCAGAGAGCGAGCCGGCACAGGAAATCTCAGTGATGGAAAGCATAGCAAGGGGATATGAGTGGGAAGATAGATAGAAAGAGAAGGATTGTTTACTCTCTCCCTATTCTCTGTCTCTGTCTTATCGTTTTTTTCCTCATCTCTCTTCCTCTCTGAAGAAGACTGCTGGCGCAAAGGAACTTCTCCCAGCAATTAAGAGGGGCCGCAGACACTCAGCGTAATTACTGCCGCACATTGCTGCTGTCACAAAACTCAGCTTGCCCTCTGGTCATAAAAAAACACACTGAAGAATATTTAGAAATGAATTATTCAAAGTGATTGTTCGCACTCAATTATTCATGGGGCCCCAGCGAAGGGAGATTTGCATCTCAACGCTGTAAATATTATTAATCTGGCCAATTACAAAATTCTCTGCTGCTCCGAATTCTTCAAATGATGTTCCAAATGTGTGCGGCGTTTTATAGCCTTTAATGTTTAAGTGGCTTGAAATGAATGTGTTGCCACTTTTACAAATCATCTGGAAAACAAATCAAGCCCTCGCTCGATTTAGATTTTTCAGAGAGCGCGAGGCGCAGCTACCACGCGGAGCTGCTAAACGTCAACAGCTCAGACTGAGCTCTGCATTCGGCACTGATGCAAAGAAACCCCACATGTGAAAACAGTCAACTTATATTTCCTCGGCTTTCTAACTGTAAGTCGGACTGACGGAAGTCAGGAAGTAACTAGAACAGATTTACAAACGCCGCAGCGCAGTTTAACGGCACCCACGGGCGTGACATGTGTCACGGCAATAAAGTGATCCGTCTTTAAAGACACAGTTTATAATGCCTGTCTTAAAAAACAGACAGGTGCAGATGAAAACTTTGAAACTTTTGCTCGCTGCAGTCACTCCTTGTATCCACACTGGCGGTTAAAGGACCACTACAAACTAAGAAAACACACCCAAACACAAAAGAAAAATCTGACTAAACACAAAAAAGGAACTGCAAATAGCTGGATAGTACATGTTTCAAAGGGGGCAATAAAAGGTGATGAACATGGCTGGGACACCATGATTACTTTAAAAAGCTACTTTAAAATGTGTCAGTGGTGCTCTCAAATGAGCTAATATACATTTATTTATTTACCTTTTTACTGTTTAAACACCAACAATGGCATGATTCACAGGTATCAGCCGAGTAACCATTAACTTACACATAATTAACTCTGAAACAGGCTAAGTTAGCCGGCTAGTTACTTTTAGAACCCCGCAATACAAGAGAACAAGCTCTGTTAAAGTTAATCAACCAGGACCACATGCTCAATAAAATTTAGACATAATTTGCTTGATTTGTTTACTAGTTAACCACTGAGATCCTTTCCTCCACTCGGAAGAAACCGACATTAGTTACTGTCGATAACGTCGCCTATTGAGCTGCAGATAATCTAAGCAATCTAGGCCTACTCCGACGGCACACGTGTGCGAACCTAATCTGTGAGCACTTTTGTGGGTTTCCACGGCAGTTGAGTTGAGAGTGTTTGAAAGATCCCGTTTGCATCCAAAACTCTCCAGCGTTTGACACCAGCTGGTATATGAAAGGGAGCCTCATTAGCTCATCCAATACAATATTCCTGCAGGGGAGCAAAAGTTATATGCAACGAGCAGATGTGGCCGTTTCTCAGGGTCAGATGGAAAAGCTTCACATATAATGTTTGTATTTTCACATCAAGAAGCATTGGTGTGTCGGTTAAAGGAACACCAACATTAAATTCAGTTACTTCATTAGTAATTGTGCAGTCGACAGTCTGCTATTACAAGTGGCGGTGTTCTTTAGTTAAGCCGGTATTGTGGTGGGCTAATATAGTGTTCATTTAAATAGGCTTCCTTGTTGAATTTCGCCCTCATCGACACGAGTGTAACTCAAACCGAGGAGGGGTTAAAGACGACGGCTTCAAACAGATGGTCATCACGTCATCGCGCCCTCCCAGCCTCATTTGACAGGCCCTCATGGCGCGTGTGTAGATCTGCCGTCATCGCAGGGTGAAGGATGTTTTCAGAGCAACTGAGAGAATATTTCCCCGCGCACCTGATTCTTGAACTAATGACATCAGGTTATGTCATCAGGACGTGTCGCTATCAATAACTCTGACGTTAAGGAGGTGGCTGGCAGGTTTAACATAACGGCTAATGTGAGCAGTTAGCAAGTATTTGACAAGAATCCTGCAAAAAGCAAATATATAATCCGTGTTATTCGGTTTTCACTTCTTCTTTATGATGCAACAACCATCTGTTTGGATTTATTTTAAACACGGGCTACTGCCTGCTGTTATCTTTCACCTAACCTCTTTTGTTCCCTGCAAACGCATGGTGGAACATATAATTTATGAAATGCAAATCGAGGTCCACGTACGGACACTTAATTAAATTTATGTCAACTTTGATATTACAGTAAGCCTTTCTGTTCTTGAACAATGTCACAGAATGTGATAAATGGAATACATGCTGGTCTATAGTAATGATCTGTCAGGCTCTTTGTATTAGGTTTGGAGGGTTGGAGACCCGCGTTTGTCAGTGTGGATGTATTTAAGGGCAGAAACACACTCTAATTAAATAGATGCAGAAGAAACTAAGAAAAGTAACAAATACAGATTTCCAAAACACCCAGTAAAGGTATTAATTTGACTGCGTCCCATCCCTTTATGTAATTATGATATGTGTGTCAAAAGATTTAAAGTAGATCTGATACATAAATTACATGGAATTACCAATGAACCGAGGGGAAAAAACACCCTCAGGTGACCTATAGATTAAAGCCTTTATTTATAGTTCATGGTAATGCACCATCTTAAGTGACTCCATAAAAGATTGGCCTTGGAGGAGCATTACTGTAAAGCTAAAGGAGAGCGCTACTCGCTAAGTCACATAGTCCAGTATCCAGCCAGCTGCGTCAATCCATTCATAAACACATCCGTCCTCACTGAATCGTGCAGGACATCGGCAATCTGGATTTTAATTGTAATTCTAGCCTGCCTGCCGCTTCCCTGGGTCTCCGGATGAATGGGAGAGTGACACTCTGTAATGCTTTAGGCTGAGGAGCTTTTCTAATAGGTTTCGGACTTAATTAGTGCTGGGACTCCCCCTGAACGGAAAGATAAATCCTAACCCCTTGATATTAAAGCTGCTGACACAAACACAAATGTAAATACATGACAGGCGCACACAGATTCAGCATAGATGCACTAATGCCCCGTGATGGACTGACGACCTGTACCCTGCGTCTTACCCGGCGCCAGCTGGGAAAGGCTCCAGCTCCCAGTGACTTCCTATTAAGCGGGTATGACTAATGGACGGATGGATAGATGGATGGATGAATGGACTGATCGAGGCAATCTTCAGTTTTCAATGTCCTTTGAGCGCCGACGTGCTGCTGATAATAGTCAAAAGCAATACAGGCTCTATTTTTTTTTCTTTCCTCCTCTCCCTCCCTCCCTCCTTCCTTCCCTATCCCCTCCATCTTTCTCCCACTGCCTCTGCAGGCTGCAGAGTGATGTGTCACATTATAATCTTGTGCAGGCTAAATTACATTAAGAATATCCTCTCATTAATTAAACCTGCTATTGGCAGCACCTGAGATAAAACAGATTATAAGAGCCGAGAGTGAAAACACAGAGCGCAAAATGCCAGCATCAGCACTCTGTATGTGTGTGTGTTTGAAACTGTGTTAAGTGTGTGTTCCTCAGAGTATGGGGGAATGGGAAAAGAGCATAACAGAGAGAGAGAGAGAGCGAGAGAGAGAGAGAGAGAGAGAGAGAGACTGCTGCAGGAAGAAATGGCACAGTTAACATCTTGTGGTGTGTTTTTGTCTATAGATGGTGCTGCAGCAGTGAAAACACTCTGCTTCACTGCACTCCACCCGCTCGCCGTGATTTAAAGCTTATCCTTTCAGAGTTGGTTTATTCATAACGGGATTAGTTTTAGGGTTAATGGACGCCATTCACATGCTTTTTTGCGCTGCTTCTGACACTTGGTATATAATAGAGTCCATAGCTAAACAACTTCCTATCCTCGACACACACTCAGCAACTGACTCACCAGCAGAGAGTGGTACCACAAATATATTGGAAATACTTTTTGTCACAGAGTGCGGTTATTTGATCTTTCAACGTGACTGAAGGGATTTATAGCGTTGCAGACACGTAAAATTTGCTTTCTGCTTTGGTTTGCTGGGATCGCTAAATGAATACAAAATTCGTCAGCTTCGATATATTAGTCTGGCTTTGGAAAAAGTATTCAATTTCTCTTTCGGCCCGGGGTAGAGTAACCAACGGTGGAGTCTATGAAAGGAGGAAAATCAAAGCAGATACAACATTAAAATGTAGCAGAAATACCTCCTTCAAACAAAATTAATCATGATAAAACTTTGCATCGAACGCACGCCTCTTGGTAGCTGTCAAAACTGATTAATGCATGGGAAAGCGCGGCGAGAGGGTGAGGAGAGAACGAGGAACAAAAAAAGTATAAATATTAAGCGAGTCCGAATGGGAATGCGTGTTGTCTTTGTATGCGCACCATGTAAAGCCATTGCGGAGTTCATTCGGGTCCCTTACAAATGAATAAATCACTGCCTTCGGACAAATTAATCAAAGTGCCCAGCTGTTGCTGTGCATGGCTAACTGTCAGCAGAGCGGGGAGAGGCTGAGACTCCTTTCCCTGGGTGTATTTTCTGCCCTCTCTTCCTCTCTCAAAGCAGTAGACCTGAAGTGGCAGATTGGGTTTGTCTCCCTCTGAGTGATATAGTGCCACTTCCCACCTGATACTTTATCACCAGGTCAGATGTGTGTTACACCGTCACGCCTCCGTGCTTCCTCCCTAAGCGATTCTGAGAATGGATTCGGACTTCTGTGACCGTTTGTGGAACAAAATACACACACTGAACGTTTTCCCATGAATCTAATAATACTGATTTTTCTGTAGAAATAATGAAGCTATTTCTTTCTTTTTTTTTTTCAGGGAAAGCAGCTAACGTTGAATGAAAATCAATGTTTTGCCAAAGAGAGGCACTGCTTTGTGGCACAATCTGAGCATTATTTGGAAATTCTAATTCAAATAATTACTGGAGATCAATAACCATCACCATTTGGAGGTTATTATTACAAGAATGGGTGGTCCGTGGGGCCCCTGAGACAGGAGTATCCCCTCAAATCTGACTACAATCTGCTATTTAATTGAAAAACTAGCACACCTCTAACAGATCGTCTGTGTCGTTTAACATGCAGCCCTCCACAACGGAGAGAAATTTACATTGAGGGGGCATATCACAACATCAGGGATGTGCTCAGCATAGCTTTTTACGACTTTAATACTTAACCTCCCCCAGACCTAAGTTCAGCTTTTGTTATATTATGTCCACATTTCACATGATTAATGACCAAGAATGACTTTTAATGACATTGTTTGCCTCTAATACGCAAAACTGCACACATTTTTTTCATATTTATCACACGCTGCCATGAAGCAGGCACCTGATTGGTCCCAAGTTCACTCTGCAGCGGGACGACCATCTCAAACAGAGTCTAAAGAACAGTCCTCAGCAACAAAAAGAGCACAGAGTCACACTGGAACAGATGGCGTGGCCACCACAGAGCCCTTATCTCAGCATCATTGAGTCAGTGTAGGGGTCCCACAAAGAGACGGAAGAACTTTGGCTAGTCCTTCAAAACGCTTGGAACAACTTGACAGGGAAGTACCTCGACGAACTGAGCACAACTGTAGCTGCTTCAAAGGCAAACTGTGCTCATGTAAAATACGTCATTTAGGACCTTCCTCCTTAACTGCACTTAGGAAGTTCACTCATTACCAAACCCTACACATTACAGTATATTGTATACCAAATGATAATGGGTCTGGGTTTAATATCAGTAAGACAGAGGAGGGTAAACGGTCAGTGACTTATGCGTCTTTTGCTTCAGTTCACACGCATAACCTTGAGGACCACTGCAGGGATAAGGCAACACTTGTACTGTAAAGTAAATTAGCGTGTGCCAGCAGCGCGAATGACAGTCATACATATGACATGGCTGTCACCTGCTCTGCCTCCAGTGTCACCATGCACTTAAGGTAATGGAGACATGAGACATTTTGTCCCCTCGCTTGCTCTTCCTCCTCATTTTCCCTGAGAACATTTAATACCCCCGCCTCCTCCCGGCCAGACGGTGCTTTGGCTGTTGCCATTTTTTTTCCCCTTTCCCTGAACTGATTGTGAACCCTGCACCCCACCCTGCCCCTCCTATTCTTTCTGTGTTGCTGACTGCTGATGTCCTCTGCAGGGGGAAATCACTCTAAGAAGAAGTTTACTTTGTGCTAATCTCATAAATGCCCCATGTCTCCCCCTGCTTGGCCCCCCACCCCCCCATGATGCAGGCATGCAATAAACCACTTACATAAACCTCTCCTGTGAGACAGCCCAGAAAGAAGAAGAAGAAAAAAAAACAGCTGACATGTTCAAAGTTCCACCCTGCCTTTCACTCTCTCTCCCCGGATGCTTGTGATTTCCACCAGGAATGCTTTATTTGGATCCTTTATTACATGTGCTGTCCCAAAGTCTTGAAGGGCGGTTTTAATATGTGAATTCTCTGCTCTGTAGCGTGTGAAACAAGTATGAGGCACACTGAAAAGTGTTGACATTTACGAGCACAAATGCATTTCATGGGGCCACTTGTTGTTAAGTGATCAATAAAGGACGGCTTCAGCATAGGTGAGGTAAGTTACGGCTGCGGTCGCGAAGAAGGCACATTTTACAATTGCATGCTCGTGCGGTACGTAATGTAATTTTCTTTTGGACAATGAAATAGCTTCACCGGGATTGTGTTGCCATTGAAGTATGGACATTTATAGGAAAGCATTTTTATTTATTTATACAAACAAATAAAAGCATTTTTCAGTTCAGCTCTAATGAACTGACAATAACAAAGTAAATGGGTTAAGCAGTAGCCACCGTTTCAAGTAATTGTCCTATGGGACACATTTACAGTAAAGGTAAACAGACCAATATAGCTAAGACTTAGAAGCACATTTTCTGGTTCTGAAAGCACAGCCACTTCACATGTTCATTAAATCTAGTCAAATGTGTGTAACATTTTGGTTTGTTGTCTGCAAAGTTTGCAGTCAACTCTTTGGTCGTTTATTGCAACCTAATTCTTCCTTGAGCTATTGTCTGTGGGCTTAGAGACAATAAATATACAGAACTAGCGGTCTCCATTAGGTTGACTGAGTGAGTTCAAAGTTGTGGGGCACTGGTGGGTCTGTTTTCAGAGGTCTCTTGGGGAAGCACTGTGTTATATATATTTCCAACAAGAAAATTTCCCATGCGTGGGATGAATAAAACATATCTTATCTTATCTTATCTTATCTTATCTTATACCCCTGAATTTTTACCCCATGCCAATTGTCCAACCAAAATGAAGTTACTTGGACAGGATTACACTGACTAAGCAATTCACTAGTTACTCATGTACTATTAAATATCATCATATGGATAGTTATGTAGACTGATAGACTGTTACTATTTCAAGACAAGATGCTTTGCTTGTTTTTGGATCTTTATGCAAGCTTAAACTGCTCTACACATCATCTGATTAATCTGATTTTGACTAAAGATTGTAGTGTGATGGTTCACACTATGTATCAGCATTTTCCTTAGTATGTGGAAATGACTGTTGTAGATTTTCAGGTTCTCATGCAATGCCAATTACACTGATCAGGCACAACATTATGAGCACTTGGTATCAGGAAGTTGTTAGTGGGGGCCTTTGGGTCCTATGGGGCCTCTGTGGATCAGGCTTGTTCCAGTGCATCCCACAGATACTTGATCAGTTTGGGATCTAGTCAGTTTGGAGGCCAGGTCATCTTCTTGTGCTGTTTTTCATGTTTTTTGAGTTGTTCCTAAACCGTTTTTTGCATCCTGCTGGGAATGGCTGCTGCCACAAAGGAGTGCCATTACTATGGGATGGAGGTGCCTGGTCTGGTCTAAGTGGGTGGTACATGTCTAAGTAACATCCACACTAATGCTAGGTCCAGACGTTTTCCTGCAGAAGATTGGATTGTCACAAGATGGTCAATGTTATTTACTTCTCCTGTCAGTGGATAGTGTATAAACATGTTTTTCACCGTCTGACTTCAGAAGAACTGAACTTATGTGGGGGCATGCCAGGTGTTTCCTGTTTACCTCTGAGATCACAGGACCCCTTGAACAGATCAGTGTAATGTACACAGTCTGTAATTCCAAACATTGCAGATCATTTGTTAGCCTGGTCCAAAAGTTTCCCTGCTGAACAATGGATTGTCACAAGATGGTCAATGCATTGTACCTGTCCCGACAGTGGTTATAATGTTGTGGCTGGTTAGGGTATGTGAATAGCTGACTGTATTCACCAGACGCCTACAGGTATGTCCATATTTATTTTCCTATTTAAAAGAAGACTTTTGCATTTACAAATTTACTACTAAATGGAAAATAGATGAGAATTACAGGAATAGATGCTGCACTGAAATTAAAGCTCTGTTTGGTTGCAGAGGTGGGAAAACTATTAATTCCTACTCATTAAATTTCATTTCAACATTGAAGATGTGAACTAAATCTTAATGTTCATTCTAACATTGATTTTCATACATGTTTCTCTGATTTCCAGGCCTCATAGAAAGCCTGCATATCTCTTGGTGAGTCCAGACATAGTGTACAGGCGCCATCATCATTCAATACGTGTTCCTTTCCATTCCCTCTCTCACACCTTTCCATACAGGCACACCTCATTCCATCTCCTGTTGTCAACTCTCTTTCCCCTCCATCTCCGCCTTGCACCATATGATGTGCCATCATTCACGTCAAGAGAGCCATTCTCCCTCTGAACGGGATCATAATCGGCCCAGTTTTACTTTTAATAGCCCAAGTGACAATACCTTGCATGTGCATATGGGCGAATGTGTGAGTGTCTTTCAGCGTATGACACCTCCGTGGCTGCATGGATGAGCATGGGCAGATGTGCCCACTGGAGCAGAACTGCCTCGGCGAGCCGAGACTTAGACATTAATGAGATAGTGACAAAACTCACACTCTCCAATTAAAGAGAGTGAATGGAGGCCATTTAAAACAGAGGGACCCGGAGAGATGAGAAATGACAAGGATATCCTAAAGGGAAGGTGATGGTGGGAGTGACGTAAGGAGGAGCAGCTGTAGAGTCGGGAGAGGAATGAGCTTGTGCCGTCCACAGACATTAGATGAAATATTGAGATCAAATATTGAACGCATATTGTATTTTGCATCACACTTGTAGAGCAACTCTTGTTGAGTTCTCTTGCTGCTGGCTATAAATACACACATTCGCTCAAGATACATACTTCAGCTATCTACTAAGGAATTTGTGTTGCTATTCAGTGTGGTACTATCTCCATTCCTTCTGAGCTCTACCTCATTAAAGGTGTATGCGCCTTAAAGTGTTACTAGGTTCAATGTGTGATAACAAAATTTTCCCTGTGCACGTCCCTCTTTTCTATCAGTCTGTACCGTAAGTGTGTTCTTTCTATCAAATTCGTTCTGAGGGTCTGGCATTCACTTTCACGCTTGAATTCCACTGATTTTGTACGAAAAAAAAAACACAACTGTTCTCTATCTGATCTATCGCTGTGTTATTTTGAGTTTAAACAGGTTCATTTCGATACAAACTAACCTTGTGCCATGTGTCCAAACGTTCCAGCTGTCTTCAGGAAAATGTCAGCGACAGAAACAGTGCCGTTTGAAGGGACTTGTTGCTTCTGTGGAGTGCAAGAGTCTGTTTGGAGTTCAGCTACCCTCAGCATTTCTGTTTCTGCCATCAATCTGTGAATGCAACACCACACTTTTATTATTTTTTTTTCATCTGCTTTATGTCACTATAGTGTGTCAAACAACCCTGAAGTTCATTCCTTTCTTGATTTGTTAAGCTGTTGAACACTAAACACTTCCTGCAGCTGTTTTGTGGTAAAAACAAGACTAGGGCCATACCACAGAGCAAGCTGCCTGATGATAAAAAAGCCAGGGGGTCACCAAAGACCAAGAGAGTCAGCGCTGAATTATGTGGTAATCTGTACAGCTGCCTAAACATTCCACTCTGAGCAGAAACATAAAAGTCATCAAGCGTTCATCCTCTGAGAAACATGAATGTCTGCCTCTTTTTTATGTCAGAACTACTGAATTCCAAAATGTGTAAATCAGATCCAAACTACATTTGGAGGTGGTCCATAAGGGGATGCAACCCAGTCCAAACACTGTGGCTGCTCAAGTCCGAACTCGAGACATCTTTTGCGACGCTCACAATGTGACGCCCAGACAATGCCCAATCTAGAGTAAGGAATGCTCCAAGCAGGATCCATCTAGCAACATGGAGGACAACAATCTATGGACAGAATCTGAAATAAATAATCTGTTGGCACATTGAGGCGAGACTTCAGCGCAGTAAAAGCCGGAAGGAATATACCATCTTATGATTTCTATAGTCAATGTGCGATTAACATGAATTAATCGCACTCTAAAAGGATTATTTGTTATTACTTGCTTGCTTCTTCTTATTCTTCGTCTTCTTGAGGGATTTTGACAGCGTTGATGCCGCAGTCCATATTACTGCATGGTAAAATTATTTACTACAACCGCATCATTTTCACAGCATTGCTGGTGAGCTTCCTGATTTCCCAAACCACGATTTGGGCCCAAGATCATAATAACAGATCGTGAGTGTATTAATTACACAAACATGTTCATTTTGACAGCCTGAGTCTGGACGCACAAATCCAATCTGATCACTTGTATAATAATCTGTGATCTGAAAAACATATTGGATTTGCCTGCAGTCTGACCACAGCCCAGTGCTACCCCAAGCATTGTTGGTGCTTGACCAAGTTTCTGTTTAGCATGGTTGCAGTTTGTGGGTTGTTATCATCTTGGCAAGACCTGCAACTATTGAGTAGTTTTTATTCAATATAATGCAGGGATTGACTGTGTTTTCTCCCGCCGGTTTGCTAAACATTTATAATGAGTGTTGCAGATCAACATCTGGAGATGTGGTGTTGCACCAGCTGTGGGCAGCGTGCATAATCTTTGACCCACATCTTCTGTATCCTCACAGAAGCACAATTTTCACAGATCACCTCAAGGTCATGTGATGTTACACGTATGGACGGTCACTCTTGTTATCTGCACTGAGCAGGGGCTTGTTACAAAGTAAGAAATAACATGTAAGTGGTATGTTGGTACATGGGTGGTAAATCCTGCTCCCACCGTGTTCTATATGGTGTGTTTGGTATGTTGGACCCCTCTGCAGTCAGCATTGATCGACCTCCCTCCCTGGACACACGATACAGCATGACCCCTCCAGCAACCAGCCAGTAATTGATCCTGTAGTACTGGTGTGGATTCCCATGGCACACAGACTCTACATTTATGTGTGAGTATGTGTGTGTGTGTGTGTCTTCTACATCTTCCTTTGACTGGTCTCCTAGCAGCATACCCCACCTTGCTAACCTCTCTATTGCATTCTGAATGTATCCAAAGGCCATAGTGATGGGCAGAGTACAAAGCCTGCACTTACATGCATATATTTTCACCCTCCTCTCTTATTGCACCTTTATTCTACCCTTATTTTTTCTCTCTCTATACAGTCCACAGCACTTATGCGATGCCTGATGAAACCTCTCTCCTCACGGTCAGGTTTCATTCAGGCTGTGGTGCGAGTTCGCCCGGTGATCAAATAGCCCTGTGATTTTATGTAGATGAAAGTAAATCACAGCTCCTCCAAGTTGTTTCAATGGTCCGCCACGCTCGATTGTGTAGCCATTTTGAGCGCCTCACTCACCATAAAAGAGCCCATTTCACTTCCATCCAGTTTGAGACAGAAACAGAAAAGAGGGGTGTGCCAAGCGAAAGCCTCAGTCTTGCTTTTGGTGAAAGATTAGCAGCTGCCAGGAAGCTTTCAGATCCGCAATAAAACACACACACACACACACATTCACACATACACTCCATGCCTACATGCATGGCCAAATCCACACAGTGTCACACAGAGTTGCACACACACACACACACATGCACACCGCACATGCACATACACACTCGTACGTGTATTCTCAGTCACAAAATCAGATAATCATACACGCACACACAGAAGCTTCAATCAGAGCCTTGTCAAAGCAGTTGCAGTTTCTTTCAGCCTCTGTAGCAGTGTATCTGCAATTCAAAGTGCTGTGGGTTTTGCCTCTGCCAAATTACAAGCTTCATTTGCCAGCCTAATTAACGGTTCATAGCATTCAGTGAAATTTATTGCCACAGCCAAGGCGCATGCCAAACCAAACAGGATAGACCTCACAGATAAGCGTAAACTTGGCCATGGAACCTGACACCTTGAAAAAACAAACTTGTTACAGGGAGTCTGTTTATATACTCCTATTTCCCTCTGTTTCTCTCTCTCTCCCTCTGCCTCTCTCCTCGCTCCACTGTCTCGGCTGACAGTTACTTGACTGTTTCACTTCATGGTCTCCTTGGCGATGGTTGTTAAGAGGGAAAATCCAGACTTGCAACCTATTCCTTTTGACCGCAACTCATTGTATGTTTGTCGGCGGGTGCCCTTGTGGTCAATACTGTTTAGATGCACGGCTGAAATGTGAATCCAGAGGAGAGGACACAACTGGAGAAGATAAGGCATGAATTTAAACGTAACTCCCAGAAATAACCCTTGGGAAGAAGACAAAAATACTGTGGAACATAAACAGAATATAAACTGAAAGAACTTGAGAGTAAACTCAGACTTTTACACTGCAACATAAGAATTTAAAACATGGAAAAGAGTTTCAAAGCCAGCCACAAGCAATCTGGTAATCACTGAAAGGCCTATCTGTAAATAAACACGTGCGTGGCCATTATTTTGAAGTTTAAAAGCTTTCTGCCCAGCAACTGACATAGTGGAGGTTCCAATCCAGGGAGCACCAATTGCTTTCTCAGGCAAGCTTTCCCTGGTGCCTTCGCTGCTGTGACAGAGGTGCCAAAAGGTATCCGAAGGGGACCTTTGTCATGTGGCTCGAGCATTCTGTCAAAGTCTTGCATCATGCAAGTATGACATTGGCTGGGCAGTCTGGTGGCGTTGTCCTTGGTGGGTCAGTTCCAGACTGCAGAGAGACAACGATTCCTGTGGAGAACTGTTTGGTATGCAAAACTGTGATTCATTCTATATAGTCTTGTTCCATTATATAAATTTGTATCAAACCCCCATTTGATGGAGAGTTTTAATCCAAGAAATCCTCTGAATTGTCCTCTAATTCCTTTAGATCTGTTATTGGACCTTCAAATTTGTATGGATTCATCACTGATTGTTGCTGTCCAGGACTTTGGTATGACGTGTGAAATGTTCTCCTGTAAGGTAGGCCTTTGTGCTTCACTGGTACACAAATACCTATCTCAAATTTATTTTCCTCACATTTATGCTCTCTCTCTCTTTCTATATCTCACTTCAATCAAACTCAAATGGCTTTGTTGGCGCAACCATATGCAGATAAAGTTCATGTCAACAATCCAAGTGTTCAACAGGAAATATTGGGGGGAAAAAAATAAAAATGTCCCTATAATGTGACTGTGCAAATCGATTTAGGTCCCCGCAATGTGAGCAATACCTGGACAAACACACACACACACAAACACACACACTCTGGTATATTTATATTAGAACATTCATTTACGTAATGTCTTTCCTAGACCCTTAGCCATCATAATTGAGTTTCTAACCTAAACCAACAATATTTTAACTCTGAAACTGGTCAAACTGACATAAATAATCAACTGTCCAAAAATGTCCTCAATGTGATGATCTCAAAACTCAACCTGGTCTTCATAATAAACAAGCACACACGTACACACACATACACGCACGCAGCTTTAAGTTGGAGCACAAGAAAAGCAACTCTTCACGCTCCAAACTCTGTGCCTCTCAGTAGATTGCCTACAAGTTGCAGCATATGAATAACCCTCCCTTCCAGATGTGACAACTGCTTTAAGTCTAGAAAGAAAACAATCAAGACAGACAGACTGAAAAAGAGAGAGCGGGAAAAAAACGAAAAAAAACGTGAAAAGTCCTTTTCATGTTTCTGGGCTACTGTTGCAAGACTTTGACTCACTTCTCACGGGAATGGCTTTTTGTTGTAGGTAGAATCAGTGTTTCAATCAAAGCAAGGTCTAAATGAGACACAGAGGAATGCGCACATAGCTGTGTTACTAAATGATCAATGGCTTGTTCGAGGAATTAAAAAGAGGAGGCTTACTTCATTAGCACATGTTCTAAATCTCCAACTCTAACGCTTTTCGGAGAATATCGCCAAAGGGCACAACTCAGGAAAAAAAAAGAGAGAGAGAGAAAAGAAATGAAAAAAAAAGCAATACACATACCATCAACAAGAACAAAAACACGAGTAATGATTGAAACATTATGTTGCATCATCATCGTGTTTTATCATCTTAAAGAGCAGAACTAAAATGGATTTCCATTTTTGCGATACTTCTGTTTTCAATGAGGATTCCCTGTCTTACCTTTTTTTCCCAACTTTAACACTAAAATTAAGTCTAAAAGGGATCTGTCTAATACCCTCCGAATCAGTGAATTGGGCCATATAAAATAATTTACAACAGAACATGTCATACTCTCCAAAGAGGCTGGCCATTAGTAGAAAAGAAACTGGACCGGGTTTAACTTGTCAGGCAGCTTCAAAGAAGACTGTGTGGGCCTCTCGGAAGCCTCCCCGGCTGATGGAGAATTATTGATTGTGTGTTCAGATATCTTGAGGCGCTGGTGTATAACACTGGGGTTTAAATTCAGCCCTAATGCTCAGCCCATGCATAATTTATGTAGTTCCCATCAAAAGGTAGTAGCAATGCAAACTAAAGAGGTCTCAAGAAGCTTTTTGTTGAAAGTTTTCACACATCAACAAGCTTAAAGCCCAGTATGATTTTACAGCAATAGGTCAGAATCCATGGGAGAAAATAAATAAAAATTTACCGAGAGAGTAGAGCAGCACTTGAGTATTGACGGAGGCTTTTGATCTAGCTGTGAAACATGCACTATGATTTCTCTTTCATATAGGATTTAAACTGAGAATAACACCTGCTGCAGACTCTTACCAACTTATTAATGGGACATTTTAAATTCATGGTGTATCGCTTTTTTTGCTTGTTGGTTAATTTCTCATACATGTGTAATGAGAGTGATGCATGGCTATTTTTATGTTCCTCTGCTTTCCGCCTTGCATGTAAAACCAACATGCATTAGTTGAATAATGAAAGGACCATTCAGGTATTGATTTGTCTGTCTGTTTTGACCAATGCTGCCCCTAGCTACGCTTTTCCACATGGTAAGGACATTTATTTAGATCGAGAGGCACATTTACTTGTAATTACGGAACACCACTGAAAAATGCTCGTAGGAATATGAGAATCATAAAACCCTTCAGCATTGTCTGCGACGTCTGTTGCAGAAGTAAGCTGCCGTCAGTTATGTCGAAGGTGCTGTCTCTCTTCAAATCCGTCTCGCCGCGCTCTGAACTGAGCAGGAAGTAAACCGCTTCGAACAATTAAACCAAGTAGCGTTATCAGCCAGCCTTTTGTAATATTACAAACTTTATCATTTTCTCAAGCACTTGGCAAAAAGGTCATCTTATTAAGGGATTTTAGCCTTAATAATAGTGTCTGTCAATTAGATCGAGAAAAACTGGAAATGAAAAGGTCCAAGGGCTTTCGCAAAAACAAATTGCTCCGATCTTCAACAATGAAATTGATTAAGTCTGTTCACATGGTTACAGGATTGTATGATTATAGTCTGAGTCAGAATATAAAGACTGATCCTTAATTATGCATCTAACAAAGGACTTTATCAAGTTAACACACCTTCCTGTAAGTGTGACAACAATTCAAATGACAAGACTGGATAAAGAGTCTCTTTCGGGATATATATATATATATATCTATATAGATAGATAGATGGATGGATGGATGGATGGATGGATGGATGGATGGATGGATGGATGGATGGATGGATGGATAGATAGATAGATAGATAGATAGATAGATAGATAGATAGATAGATAGATAGATAGATAGATAGATAGATAGATAGATAGATATGTCAGTGTCTTCTTTAAAGTAATTCTTCACACTCTGGTTGGCTTTATATTTGCCTTAAGTGGATCTAGCTGGCTGGATTCCTCGGCTAAATAAAAATGTAAGACTCCTTTAGCGAACGAATAGCGAACGTTCTTGAATGACACTTTAAATGCAGAGTTGAACACGACAGGTAAAACTGTTAACATGCTCAAAGATTGCAGTAAGTGAGTTTCAAAGGTTGGAGCTTTATTATTAGCATTTTGAGCAAAGAAAAATAATGATTTGGGATAGCATAGCAGTGAATGTAAATAACTTTTACAAAGAAACAACACTGAAGATTACATAATAGAAGAGATCGCTTAGCGATCATTTTGTGGATAACATTTAAAGAAATCCAGTTCACACGGGCAACAGCTGATGTGAGTTAAACTCATAAAACATATATTTGCAGTACAAAGTTGGCTTTAGGAAACTCCGTGCTACTGTGACAAGGAGATTTTCCATACAGATTAATAAACATGTCTTATGTCTTGTTTGGATTTAATTTGATGAGTCTTGTAAAACTGGTTCTCAACATTTATTTATTTGAGTTCATATATTTTGCAATGAAAATGTATATTTGTGAGAAAAACTCTGGCCACTACCGACTACAAAAACTGTTTGCAAGTTGTGATGTCTGCCAAAGGGAGGTTATTTAGTCTGACTCTGTTTTTTCCCCCCATGAAATAAAAACGCATTAACATATCAAGAAAAGCTAATGTTTAATGTCTGTCTCCTGCATGGGAGGTATTTTTCTTTTCAATTCAAAACTGCACAAATATGTAATTTCCCCAAACTTTTGCGTGCATCTGTAATCACTTCATCCTCTGAGGTATAAGGGAGGGGGTTGCGAGGCATCAGACGGCACAGCTGAATGCAGAAAAGCTCAGCTCGTACCCATAACAGGTGGTGGAATATGGCAAGAGTTTAACTATTTTTTTCTTTCTTTCATTTTTCCTTTATTTATACACACTGCTCATTATGCCCTCATCTGTGTCTGGCACAGCGGGGGGCTGGTTTTTGACAGTGCCCGTCCTCATTACTGGCAGGAGAGCACCTGAGAGATGAGATGCATCCTGACACCCGGGGCTGATTCTCACCTCCATTAACACCAGCAGGGGGTCACCATGATCTGATTACAGGAGGGAATGAATAAGGAAAGGAAATGTAGAAAAACAAGAGGGGAGGAAAGGAGAGGGAGGAAGAGAACGAGGAGGAGGGGGGTGGACATAGGTGATGAAGCAAAGGAGGGAGGGAGGACAAGAAAGGGGAGAGTAAAGCAGTTAGATGATGAAAGGGGGTGGTGGGAGATGATGGTGGTGGTGATGGGGAGGGGGGGTGGTTGACGACAGCAGCACTTGTCTGGAGTGCATAAGCCAGCAGCCGTGGGGCCTAATGATGGAGGTCATTGGCACACAGCTCGGTAAGGGCGACTGGCTCTGATCAATACCACCTGATGAGGTGTCTGAGTTCTCTCTGATGTGCATCAAAATGGAATATGTTTTTCCTCCCCGTTTAATCGATGGGAAGAGTGTGAAACTAATTGGGCAAAATTGCAGGGGCATTTATTGATTAATCAAGCAGAAAAACGAGGAGAGCATATCAGCAGCCAGGGCCCCGACATGTGAGGGCAGCGACATGGTGTTTTGATTGGTGAAATGAATCGATATCTGGAAATCATTGGCTGGCGCATAAAAGTCAGAGGGGCATGAAATATTTAAAGGCGCCGTGGCAGCAGCACCTGCAGATCCGCGGAAAGCCGAATAAAAACAGACTGGCATCAATTTTGAATGCCAGACAGTCACATACTGGAAACCGCGCCTGTGAATGATAGGATACTTCCCCCCACAATGTTATCAACCTTTCCCCATTCTTCTCATGTGTACAACCTTTTCAATATACAGTCTGCGCGGTGTGCTTTGGTATGGAGCATGCCTCATAGATTTCTGTATCCTTTCTCCACCATGGTAAAAAAAATCTCATGGTGCTGGTCTTGTTTTGCATTGTGGGAATGTGTTTGAGAATGGTTTGTGCATGGTGGAATGTCACAGTGGGGTCCTCTGAAGGACAGAAATTGTGTGCCTATAATCTCTTGTCTCTGTAGCTCTGAACCCCTAGGGAGAGTTGGATCAGGCCACTTGATTCACTCTTTTAGTTCCACTATGGTGCACGATACCATACAGCGGTACAAAAGCCATCTCCCTTGTTGAAGAAGATGGAAATAACATTGTTGGAGGCGGGGGAGGCGGCGGCGGCGGTGGCTGCCACTGCCGCCAGTCCACTGCTGATGTGTTCCACATCAGGAAGCATTCACATTTTTCCTGCCCCCGGAGCCCATTTGTAGTGTTATGTAAAATATGGCAGCCAAAGGGAACCACAGGCTACCTCACCTTTCCCGTTCCCTTCACAGAACATACGCAGAAGAAAAACAAGATGAGAAACAGTCATCTAGAAGGAATGCTTGACGGAAAATAGAGAAACTGGTAAAGAAAATGAGAGGCGGAAAGATGAATGCTGTTTTTCTTTTTTTGTTCGAGACACGCATATAGATATAATACGACATCAGCAGCAAGTACAATGAGCCAGCATCTGATTGCAAGGAAGGACGCGAGAAGAGGAACAGAGCATTTGAAGAAGGGGGAAGAGGGAAAATCAGCTATGCCTACTGAGGTCACTGAAGTGTCAGGGTGGAAGAACACTTAGTGACTTGCACACACAATTTACTTAAGGAGATGTTAACGGTCTGGAGGCTACTGGCAGGCGGTTGATAAGTGTCTGCATCATGTATTGACCTCTCAGTGGCCTCACAATGCCGTTGATTGCTGACTGGAGTCAGCGGGGAGGCTGGTGGTCTGGCTCTCGCAGCTCCTGGGCTCTGAATGTCTGTCAGTGGAATGACTCGAGGCCACATTATTCTGAGTGGAGGTCCGTCGGGTCTCGTTGTTTTGACCCACTACAGTCCTGTTTACATACTAATGAGAGATTTACTCTTCTCAAAGCACAAAAACTGAATAGCATTAGCGTTACCGTTCACTTGCCCAGGAGCTGGTCTGCATTTACAGTAATCCATAAAAACACAGCAATTTGAACATATCGTGAATCTCAAATTATCCAACACCGGAGCATGTTTATGGATGCAACCGGGTGAAGCCGGGGCAAATCAATAGGCTGTAACTGCTTGTTAGGAGTTTAGGTGGTGAGCTAGAAGGAACTGTCGTACAGTACCGCGTCCGAAATCAATGCATTAACCTCACTCAGCATCTGAGAACTTTTAGAAATGTTACGGGTAATTATAAAACAATGTAAAACTTATTACACTCGTGCATCGTTTGCCAGCATACCGGCTCTTGTTCAGGTGAGTGAAATGTCAGACACTAGCCTCAGGTGTGAGGTCAGGTCGGCCCGTTTGCTTCTGTAATCTTAAGGTCGACCAGCATGATTAGACTGCATAATTACTCGAGAGATTTAACAAGTGGCATTTTAATGAAGCTGTAGACTGACATTTCAACACACACACAAAAATAATGTTGGAATTCGACAGTATATGGTGTTTTGCAAAACTTTACAATATCTACATTCTTGTCTGGCGCCCAGTCTGGTGAGCCATGGCAGAAAATGAAACAATAGGGAAGGTTTTTCTCAACGATGTCTGACAAAGAGTAGTAGACCAGAGGACAAAGAAGGAAATGAAACTTAGCTAATCAAGTTATTCTGTCACCCACTGACAGCATAAATCCTTGGGAGACATCTTTGTTTTGTATGACTGGATGAAGTCCAACTAATGTGGGATACCCCTTAAAATATGTATGTCTATTCAAATCCAGCTACCAATTAGATACTTTGGCTATAGAGGTCACACTTAAATTAAAAAAAGAACTGCTTGGGTGATGCCAGGTTTGAACACAGTGACTAGTCAAGGGCCAAGAAAGAGCTCTAACCCGAAGGGAGTCTAATACTCTCGGACACTTTGTTTGACAATTCCTGTGTTACAGTGACTAACTCTGCCTCATGTTTGACAGGTAAGCAGCCCTCAGCGCAGCCTCTAGCAAATCTCTGAACATTGGGAACTCGGGTTTTTGCAGGGCAACGGGGATGCAGACAGAGGGACTAGAAAAGCAGACCTGCATTTACAACCTGTTTGGGATTTGGCTATTGCACCGTGACTAACACCCCTGCTGTACCACATATGCTGCTGAATTTTAAGTCTGGCATACTGCAGGAGGTACAGGGTTAGTAAGACCAGAGAACAAATGCCATCTGTTAAATAAACAAACACAAAACATCCCACCATCATTTTCCATGCAGGAGGAAAACTTTCTCAATCCCTACGATGAATGCATGCCACTACGCCTCAACTCCAGACGGCCAATTATGTTTTATTTTGGCACTTAAAGTTTGTGAAGGAGTGCAGGATATTGCCCATAATATATACACAAGCAGGCAGCCGCCACAGGATTGCTGCTTAAACGGGCCCCTTGGGGGCCTGAGGTGGTGGAGGGAAGGTACCACAGCACAGAGACAGCCACCTGCATGTGTCTGCTCATGCTGTATGAGTGCCAATTACTCACTGACAGACAGAGAGAGGAGCCTGACAGGCCATAGCTGTTTGGCAGATGCCATGCACAAATGCCTCACACCGGCTTGACGTCAACGGACAGGGCTAAGATGTGGCCTTGGTCTGACAGCTCGGTTGGACCGGGGCCAAGGAGGAAAATATGAAAATATAGGCGTCGCGGCAGTGGGTAAGAGGGGGGTTACACACGGAGGGTAGTGGGAGGATTAATATTACATTCATCTGTCTAACGAGTGTGACAACAGTATGACAGGCAGCACATGAATATTGGGAGAAAGTTTGTAGGGCTGTCTCAGTGTTTTAAATGTTAAGTATTTATGAGGTAGACAGTATGAGGGGATTTAAACATGTTTGCCCGAGGCTATGTGCTAGCTTAGCGTTTGAAATTTGGATTTTACGTAAACCTGGCAGTTGTTGTACAAGCTAAGAATAAACCGAGCAGCAAAAATAATGAAGCACATCCTACACCCCCCTCCCCACCCCGACACCCCCACCGTCCCCACACACACACACAGACTGACTCTCCATCCCGCTCTCTTTCTGTCCATCTGTTTTTTCTCTCTGTTTTGACAACCCCCTTCTCTTTCCCCTTCTCCCGTCTGCATGCAGTATTGAATTCACGGTTAGAAACTGCCAGACATGGTCATAAATTTGCTCATTGTATCGCGCTATTGTTATGCAGATCAGGAGGAATTTTGAAGGCAGGAACTGTATCCCTTTAGTTGCAGAGCCACCACGACTAACAGACACACAGCTGACAGTTTTACCACTGTAAAAAAAAAAAAAAAAGGCTGAAATTGTTTGATCGTGAAGGAGGAAATCTTATTCCTATGAAAAAATACTAGGCTTTTACTTTTAATAACAGCCGGAGCTACGTTCGTTGTTTTCTGTGTTCCAGTTCTATAATTCATGTTGTGTGATAGTGACAGAGCAAAAGAGCCTTTAGCACACAGACAGGGTCTTTATTCAGGGTTCAATTATTAAGCAATGCCACTGTCAGGTTAAAAAAAAGAAAAAAAAGGATTCAAAAGAGTGACACAGACGGATTCTGTCCTAAATAAAAGGGAGCTCCGGAGCGAAAAAGCACGTGCATTGTTAGATTGGATGGAAAAGAAGAGAGGGAATGGATAAGCACTCTTATCTCCAGTGCGCTTATAAATACCAATATGTTGGAGTGTGCATGCGCGACACTGTGTTTGGGTGCGATTTCAAAGCTGGAAGAATGAGAGGGCTCCCCCCGGTGACACTGCCCACCTCGATCATCCCTGTTTCATATTTGACATGATTACGAACACACAAGCGCAGACAAAAAAAAACAAAAAAAAACACAACACAAGCACCCACACCTAACAAAGAGCCTGGCTGCTGCTTTGTCTGCAAGTCAGTGGTTTGATTCTCCCAGAAGCCTGCATGGGTTGCGTGACACCGCCACAGTATCCCAGGATCCCCGCAGGCAGCCTTGGGACAAGAAGCTCATCATCACTCCTTGCGGTCCCAGGTGAATGGCAGGGGAGGGGGGGTCACACAATGATGAGAAGGAAGGGCTGGATGAGCGGCAATAGACCCGAGGCCTATTGTGAAAATGGAGGAATATCCACATCTGGCACAGTGGCCACTGAGACGGACTGCACAGAACACACGCAAAAATGCATACGCACGCACACAGACGAGAGAGCTACTCAGATGGGCAGTTCTGTCACCAGTGATTACCCTCCTGCCACTCTGACATGGAGAGATTGGGGCCATATGAACGCCTCTGTAGCCCTAAGCGATGTTTAGGGGCAGGAGTTAGAGAGATGCGCCAGTCGCTGCTTAGATGGGGTCATAATCAGATGTGAAAGCTGTCTTGTACGCTTACAGGCAGCATTGTGCCGAAAAGCGCTGCTCGCTGTAATATTGATGCCGTTTTTCAGCGGGTTACATTAAAAGGATGGGAGGAAATTGGAAACACATTAGCAACACCTGATAGCTTTGAATTTCAGGTTCAAGGATTCTGAACTCATCCCACTCGTACAGAGTGGCTCAGAATGTTAATCATTCGCCAGGATTATCATCCCAGTGGGTGAGTGATGGAAGAAAGAGGGGAAGAAACTAAATCATAACAGCGGCTGCTGCATAAAGCGATAGTGGCTTTAGTAAACATGTCCTGTGCCGCTGAACAGATTATAGTGGGGAAATAATAGCTCTTTTTTAGCCAACGCCACAAAAATAGAAAGAATCACACGGCATATTTTCCTCATCAGGTATGCAGCAAACAGAATTTTCCTATTCCTCTGTGGTTTCCACATTAAAATCTACATGCAGACTGAGAAACAGGATGAGATATTTTGTTTTTCCTGCCTGTTTCCCAAGAGTCATCACAGTGGAAACTATTTATTAACTAGATGCCGTGTTGGCCGGTCAGTCGGAGCGCTACAATGGGTGGGAGGGAAATTCTTGTGGAACCTTAGATTTATTTGATGCCACTCTCAGGTTTTCCAATCTTGTGCTTCTTGATAGTTCCAGCGCTCACATATAGAGCGGCTGAAAATAGCAGAGAGCACATCTCTGGACGAAAAGGTGCCTCAAGGGTGGCTATCAGGACAGAGGAACACAAAGTAAGCACCTCACTCACATGCGCACTCAAGCCCTCGGGGTCTTTGGGAGTGATGAGAACTGACAGGGGTTTGTGCGCAATGACTACTTCTGTGTTTGTGATCTACGGCTACTGGGCAGCCTCCTTCGCGAAAACCTCCGGCATCCAGCCCCTGACAACTTGAACCAGAAGATCTTTCTCGGAGCCGAGGAGCTTTCTTTGTCTAAATCAAGACACAAGGGACGGCGTACGAAGAAGAAGAAGAAGAAGAAGAAGAAGAAGAAGAAGCAGCAAGAGACGGGCTTCCAGGATGTTTCATCTGGAAACTGTCAGCAGTGGATGCAGTGGAAAAAAAAAGCTAAACTAAAAATCTGTTTAAAAGAGATCATTTTCTAGATCCAGGATTGTACATCTCCACCAGCATGCATTATTAATGTGTCCATTAGATGCTGCACAACAGTTAATGATTTCAAAGTGCTGACCAGTAAAACTGCATGCATTTAGGGATGTCTGAAGGTCTAGGCGGTGTAATTTTGAATAGTTAGACGCACGCACCTTTGCCTCTCCGCTGTGAGCGCGTGAGGAGCGTTCGTGTCAGAGTAATGGCTGACCATATACATAAATTATGAAATGGCTTTCCCTTTCACTTTACATGCAAATCACTGAAAGTTCAGCACACGCGCGGCTTTTTAAACTATCCGCAATCTGAGACAGTGTATGTGGTGGAAAATCTGTAAACTTGCATGCAAATATAAACTGACTTTCCTATTGTGGGAACTGCCACCATAACGCTATAGATCTAATTAAGGCACTGATGAGTATGTGGTTTACACTGTAATGACTGTGAAAAATCATATCAATTAATGACACGTCACTGTCATTAATTCATATATGCAAATGCCACGTACAATACCCACCGTCTGAAATAGCTTGAAATGATAAATTCATCCCTATAATTATGGTGATGATTCAAGTCAATGAGCAAACAAATTTCATTAATGGATTAAAAGCTAAAAATGGTCTGTTATCCAGCACTTAGAGGGAGGGGATTAGCCAGCAACCATATTAGACTTATCTCCATATGCAAATGAAAATGATTAGCAATCACTGGTTCCCCTGAAAGCAACAGCGGCGAATGAAAAAAGTTACTGGGGTCGAAACAATAACGTTAACTACTGCAGAGAAATTGGTCGTGTTTTTAACTACGAGGTAGAGCCAGTCAAATGCTAATGTTGGCGGTCCCCCCCATAATTAATAACTTGTTAGGTGAATCGGAACAAAGCAGAGCAAAGATGAATACAATTGAGAAAAATTCACTTACTGGGAATCCAACAGAAATAACTACACAGTGATAAACTATCTCCACAACAGGGACTGAGACAATGGGTATTTGTTGGCAAGGATGACTGCATCAGTGCCATGCATCTTTGGACCATTTTCTATTGGCATTCTGCTTATGTTGGCTCCAGAATGGCCTGTGATGCCTGCCTGAGCTCATATTTTGGTCTCTGTGGCTGTCGGCTGCTGCTGCTGCTGCTGCTCTTAGCATCAAAATGCAGCACTTCCTCTCAGTGGAGCCAGGCAGCTGATAGCCCTTATCTCATCTCCAGCAGCATGAGCTGTTGGACTGGGCGGGGGGGCAGCACACTGTACCTTCCCGGTCCCTACAGCTCTCTAACAACGCTTTCTCTCTGGGTGAATGGTCTCTGAGGGCTCAATTTAGACTGTGGATGGTCACCCCCGCCTCAGATTAATGTTGGCGCGCTGGGCCAATTCACAGGGATTTGCTCTGTTATGTTCAGCAGGCTGTGTTAAAGGTCTTGGAGAAACAAACTCTGACACGCATGTAATGGTTATACAACTGGATCCACTTGCATGAACAGCCTAGTGGTCACTGGCTTGACTTACTCTATCTGCCCCTGTCCTTCGGATAACACTTCTCTATATTGGACTCCTACGTACCCTCAGATGTATCTGGCAGGTTCAAAATCTCTCCCGTTTTTAAATTGGTTGTGCAGACAGAGCCTGTTGTTAATCTTGAATTCATGAAGGAAAGCCTGATCGAGACCCTAATCCCTCGCCTCGTTATAAAAACATCATGGCACAAATTATCTACAGTATTAAGGCATGGTGGAAGTTCTTTTTATCTCCAGGGGTCCAAAAAGTGCTCTGACTGACTGAGCCTGAGTAGAAAAACACACACCCTGGGAGGACTCACATTGACTACTTGTCAAAGTTTCTTAGTGCAGCCAGCTCTAGGCCTCGCTCTAATGCGAGCACCTCTACCTTATCATCCAGCTTCTGCTGCGAAGAACCAATACAGCATAAAAAAAAACTCATTCCTTCCACAGATGGCTGAAAAGGATAAGGCAAAGAAGTCACATCACAAACGTAAAATCAAAAAGACGAATTATTGAGGATTCTTCGCTATTCCCTGAATTTGTTGACTAGATGTTTATTTCCTGACTTAGATCTTCACATGCGCAGTTTTGAGAGACATAATTATTAATTTAATGAAACGTTATGAAACTGTGACTTGGAATGAACTTTACTGACAATACATAAGTGTTTGAACTGGCACACAGACCCTCGCAGTGGCTGTGTGGGCATTCAGTTGTTGTTAATCCCAGCACACTAAAGCCACATTTGATCTACTTTGTAAAGCCCACACCGATTTATTTTTTTATTTCCTTAAAAAAAAACCAAAAAAAAACCTTTGTGGATCAAACGGCGGCGCTGTCACAGTTTAAAAAGAATTATCATTGTTAAAGTCAGAGTAAAAGTCATGAAACCACTTAAACATAACACGTTTAGAAATTTCCTTTCACCGTGTAATAGGCACCAAAGCCGTGTTTGACAGATGAAACTAAAATTACTGATGCTCTCACATTGTAAAATCCTATTACTATGAAAGCCCCTTATAATTGAGTTAGAAATTTCACAGTCTATTACTAATCATGCACTGCGACTATGTTCAAAGTCAGTTTCCATGTCAGACACTGTCTAATCCCCCCTTTTAATGCATCCGATCCAACAGTCCCCTTCATTAGGCTGTCTATAGGTTCCTCTTCCTCTCTGTGCCATAATGAAAGGAGAGTATATGAAATAGGGGTGGAGGGAGTGTTTGCTCTGGAGAGAAACAGCAAAGTTTTTTTTTCTCTCTCTCTCCCTCTCTTTAGACTGTGTCCTTATTAGGGCTTCGCTTTCCAAAGCAAGGTCAGAGCGTCTACCAACTTTCAGCTTTATTAGCCTCAGGCTTGTCCTCAGGCACTAAGTGGCTCTCACGCAACACCACAGAATGCAACCTCCGATGGTGCCTTATGTCTCGCTCTCCGTTTCTTTTCATTTTACACATTAGAGCTTTCTCCCTCTCCACCTCGTGCTCATCTCGGTTGCTTTCTGTAGTGAAGTTTTCCCGCAGCTTGCCTCTTGCCTCCACCCAGGCAGCAGCGTGCCTTCTCTCTCGTCCAATCCTCCTCATTAGATTCTGCCTGGATAACCTGAGAAGAGGAAGAAAAAAAAAAAGCCCCTCTCTCTTCTTCTCCTCTCCATCATAGCCTCTGCCACCCCAACCACAGGATTCATCTGCTGGCGAAGAGTGACCTTTGACACCATCGCCTCGCAGGCAGGATTACCATTGAGTCCGGCTCATGCTTTGTTCCTGGTAGCCGAGGAAGCAGAGAGGGTCTTTAATGAAATTCAAACTTTGGGCATGAGGAGCTATAGACATCTGAGGACCTTACTTCCCCTCACCTCAGTCGCAATGTGTGGAGATCAAAAAACCTTGAGCCAAGCGGCGCAGGGGTATGTTGCTTCACTCTGTGAATGCACAATGATGATGAGAAACAATGGGAGGTTTAGGCGAGAAGCAAGGGTTTTTGAAGGACTCAAATATTCTTCCAAGTGCTGTCAATTACGGTTTCACTTACTCTTGCTGGCTTTGGCTGCTGGTAAGCTACGAAGTTATCCTAAAAAGTTTAAACAATATAAGATCCAAAAGGGGATAAAACGGGTCACGGTGCAATATACCGGTGTAACAAACTGGCTGCGGTCACTGGTTTTATCAGGCTGTCGGGTACATCTGTGAAGCCATCCATCTTCTCACTGGAGGTGCACGGCCATAATAACCGTGGATTCCATATGTCCCCTCGCCGTTCCAGATTGTGTCAAGGAAGTTTAAGTGTTTTCATTTCCACACAGCTCATCTCCCGAGTAAAACTGTCGCAACCCAACAAGAGGCACACGCACGGAGCAATCGGTTCTTCATACGTGTTTATCGTACGTCGGCGCCTTGTTAATCGCCGCTAAAACTGAACGAGACAGACGCGTAAAAAGCGATCTAGCAGGGACAGGTTCATCACACTGAATCGAAAACACTTATTTTTAATGACGCCAAATATATTTATGTTTTCAAGGCTGAGAAAGGCATGTGGTGTTAGTCACTAATATACCGCAGATATTGCTTTTAGTAGAAAATTAATGATATTTAATTAATGTTTCATAGCCTGCCGTAAACATCGACGATTAGAGTGCACAATCCAATTTCTGCAGCTGGCCCAGGCCCCGAATATAACCTGTGTGATAATGTTTTGCTACCGAAATTGTGTCTGGAAACTGTACAGGAAAAACCTAGCCATGGTAACAGCTGTTGGAATAATGGTTCCTGCTGCACCGAGGTCTGTCAAGGGGTTTTTGAGAGCAGGGCATCAGTCAGCGAGAAATTCGGAAATCTGAGAAATCGGGAAGCGTAAATCTCTGGAAATTTTACAGTCACCCTAAAATGATTTGTAGATTTTGTTTAATCGTCTGAAAATGAAACATTAATTGGGATAATCGCGGCACTAAATCAGAATGTTATTGTCTGTAACTGCCAACATATATTGGGGATGATTTGCCCGGAAACGAATGTTGTAAATCGCTCCTGCCGTCCTTCCTGTGCACCTGTCAGCAAACAGTCAATTTAGGAGAGAACAAAAAAAAGGCAAAGTGTGATAAGCGTTCCCCTCACAATATATTGAGATGAGACTCCAAATTGTTAATAAAAAAAGACAGAAAAGAAAGAAAAGGAAACACAAAATCCTAGTGGCCTCATCAATCATTGGTTGGGTGGGGTAGGGTGGAGTGGGGTAGGGTGGGGGGGCTCCATAGCTTGAAGCCCTGCTCTGGTTTTGTCATTGACGAAAAATGGCTTTCCATAGAAAAATGAGCGAGATCACACGCACACACCCTGGTCCTGTATTGATTTTTATGGCGGATGGTGGGGCTGGTGGGTAGTGGAGGCAATGCTCTCAGAGCAGATGTCTAATGGTGTTTAGAGACTCTCCACTTTATCAAGCCAGGCCAGCACTGACAGTTAGATGCTGGAGGGCAATTAAAATTAAAGCCTGCCTGATTAGAATATCATATTCATCTGGATGGTAATTACTATGTCTGGCTCCGTATAAATAATTAATTATGCAAAACCCATGCAGCTGCCACTGGCTAGAGTTAACTGACTTTCTGTCAACGTCTCACAGTTCTAGAAAGGATAAAGAGATTTGGGAAATAAGCTCTTTAGCCGCTATCTGGAAGCCCGCTGGGGTGTGCATGCAGCGCCCATTGAAACAGTGGCAGCCTGCCCTCTGTGTGCAGGTGGCTTCAGCGAGACATTGTGGGTTTTCTCCTTTTGAAGATGTGTCTAGTTTAAAAAGAGAATGCTCTTTTTAAAGACATCCTCTTTCTTGTGCTCTCTGACTCCTTAGCCCACACACTGCGTGCGTCTCCCTCTGAGACATGGTCTGTCTCCATTATTTATCTTTTTTTTCTGAGAAATTAACACACATGGACTCCTACGATGTCGTTTTCGGGTTTTTGAATGTTGCCACAACATTGAGTGGAGACTCAGTAATTAGTCTGCATTAGTAATTAGTTCCTGCCTCTTGTTAGAATTCATTTATGTTTGATTGCATCATTTCTGTCTATGCGCGCTGACATTTTTAAGCTTGTTAAATCTTGTCTGATCTCACTTTGGTAATACAGCTCCTGATTGCAGATTATGCCATATTACTCTATTAAGGCTCCTGTAAAATTCCTGTAAAAGAAATCATTTTAGTCATAAAAAAGAAGGAATAGCTTTCATTTAAAGGACCGTAAAGAATTTTATAAAGCTATCTGAACAGATTACCATTAACATTTGTAGAGAAAAGACGTATCTCATAGTACCACGCCATCTTTCATGGTTTTTGTATGTAATCCCATTATAAACAACTCTCTACACCTGTCTGTAGGTCTACACACCTGACCATCCATGTATCATTTTATGGTGATGCATATCTGACCTGGGATGCCATTTGTACACAGTCCCCAGATTATGATTCCCACTGTCTTGGGTGATCCCGTCTTCATGAGAACCAAATTGGACATTACTATCCATGTTTTTTACAACCTGGACCTTATTCCTGGCATAAAATGGTTGTTTAGTCACTTGCAACTTTTGTGTAATTTGTATTCCTTCAGGAGATATTTAGAACTGCGTATATCCATGTAGTGGGAGTGACTGGAGCACTGAAACGCTAGTCCTGTTCCCCGTTGAGTCTGGAGGTACCCGTTATCATCTGGCTTGTTTACCTGTAATTTGCTACTGCTATTTTTTTTCCAACATGGCTGAATATTTTTCCGATTCTGAGGTTGTGGACGAACCATAGTCGTAGCAAATTACAGGTAAACAAGCTGATCGTTGCGGGTGCGTGCGACGGTCAGAGGTGACATCATCCACATCAGTAGACCTACAGACCCCGGATGATGATAACAGCTAACTCCGGACAGAACAGGGAATAGCACTAGCACACAATAACAAAATATTGGTGAAATGAACGAGTTATTTAGAGGCTGCGTTTGGGTGCCCCAGTCATTCCCGTTACATGGATATATGATGATATGGTATGATATGGATATGATATGGACATCATCTCCTGAAGGAATACAAATTACACAAAAGTTATATGGGTGAGTAAACAACCATTAGTAGTTCCCCTTTAATATTTTTCACTAATTTGCGATTTTCCCAACATGTCAATTGATAACTTGCATGTCATTATTGTCACTGAGAGCATGCATGCTGATGTTAGCATTTAGCTCAAAGCGCAGCCTTGCAGGATCTGCTAGCATGGCTGTAGATTCATAGCCTTGTCAGAATGTATGGAGAGGGTCATGCAGAACTAGTTAGAAGGTGAAATGATTGTCTAATTACGCTAATCTCTTCTGACAGATGTGAATAAACAGTACCGTAACTAAAAAAAACTAACATTTTTCTTCTGGCTTTCCTAGAATGCCTCAGCGTAGACGTCTCCTGAGCAGGCAGTTAGCCAGACGATTAGCAGAGAACCGCCCGACAAAACACGGTTCTACCATCCAACCGCCCCTTAAGTATAACAAGGTGAAACTGCCGGAGTATCTTGTGTCAGAGGGGATAATTAGAAACACCGGGGCTTGACGGATGGGCAGAATGGTCCGAGGAAAGAAGAGACAACAGCCACAGGTATGGCACGTTAAAGCCAGGGCATTCTTTTCTTATTAAAATTTCTAATCACGCAAATATAAACAATTAGCAAATGTTTAATAAGTGAAGCTGAAATCATGTTCTTGGTGTACACTTCATTACTGTGACCTTCTCCAAAGACATCCATAGCTCACAAATTAGCTTCATGCTGTTAAGGACGTTAATATGGTAATCAAATGCAGAAGGTTATATAAGCAGCGAAGGTTATTCCATTTCATGTGGGCGAATGCTGAAAAGAAAATTGAAAACAGAGCAAAAGGCCGCGAGATCGCATGGTGTATTTATCAACCTTTACACAGCGCCGTGGTTACTCTTTCACATTCCCTCGCACAGCTTTTAACCAAACCTAATTGTAACATTATGCTAAAGGAGCGATGCTGACAAGATAGAAAACTGAGGAACAGAAAAGTCTACCGCGCCGCATAAATCATGTGATAAACAGTGAGTACATATGAACTCTGCACTCCAAACATTTCTGAAACCAAGTTTTATTGGGTTGGGAGTCTGTGCAGTATTACCTCTGAAACCACAATTGCAGCCTGGGGACCTAGTTCGCCTCCCCTGTCAGGAGAAAATCTCCTCACACAGAACAGCTGTGGATCCACATTAACATTGCTCGGTCTGTAATTCAAGAGAAGATACAGGAATTAAATAAACAATTACACAACTTTGCATTACGGCCCTGTTTTTCCATGAGCATGCATTGAGGCACTGGTGCGCGGTGTTTCGCTGTTGTTTTACAAATGTTGCTATTGATTTTAAGGTTCCAGTGACCACTGGGATAAGGTAGCTAATTATGTTCAGCAATGTTTTACTTGATGTATGCATGTTTTCCTTCTTAGCCTCAAGGACTCTGTGATGAGAGATGACTTGCTACATGCGTTCTTTGATAATCTTTTCACAGTAGGAGGTCGGGCGATTATAGAGAGATCTCAAAGCCGAAGCTGTGATATGTGAGCTAGCATTATCCTGCCACTGTGAAAATGGTGCGAGGACAGGGTGATATTTTGATTGGAAGTTTGCGACGTTCAGGTGTTCTCAAAGGTTCATGGGTGGAGGACGAACAAACGCAGGAAGGAAATAACTCTGCACATGACATCTGAATATAAAAACATAATGTTTAATGTGCACTTTAATATTTAACCTGCCTTGATCAGATTATAGCCAAACCTATTTTGCCAGAAGCATTGTTGAGTCAACAGACATCGACAGAAGATCTACAAATCACTGAACCAACAACAGGAAAATCAGTCAATATTGTCTTTCCTGTGCACTCGATTCTAATGTAAAACAGCTCCAGGATGGGAGCCTACAGCTCCATTCTGGCCTCCACAAACACTTCTGGAGGGGCACCTGGCGTTGCTGGCACACTGGACCTCACCATGGGGAAGGAGGGTGAGGTTTTGGCTCAGACTCTGAGCTTCTGTTTGCAAGGTCACAGCTGCCTCATTGGTGGCTCCCACTGCCTCGTCTGGCACCGATGCCGTGTGTGTCCTCCTCTGCCATCCTGCAGGAGGCAAAGCAGCCCAACTTCCTTGTGATGGCAGTTTCAGACGGCGTGTTAGCACATGTCATCAACCCAGCACACAGTCATAACACTGAGGGGCCTATTCTGTGCCAGTAGGGGGAACGGATTACAAGCAAAGGTGAAGAACTAGACTTGCAGCATAGAGATGTATGGTGCACATCAGTCAGACGGACCACTTTAAAGCCCGGATCTGTTTATACGGTCGCAGTGTTTGTAGAGCAATAGATTCTGGGACAAATACACCACCTATAGATCTTCCACACATGCACAGAGAAGAGACAGAGGCATCCACAAACACAGACGCAACAGCTGCTGATAATAAGGTGTGTCATCCAACTTCGCCCAGAATAAGACAAATGACAGTTATGTGTGCAGAGTATAAATGAAGTCCCCAATACTTTTCCTTTTTCACTATCACTGCTATCTTTGGGTTTGGCTAGACACCTGCTGTGGGCAGATATTGACTGGAGGAAAAGAGAAAGGGGTAGGTGCATGGGTGGGTACAGGGGGGTGGGTTTTGTGTGTGTGTGTAGATGGTTAGTTAGGTGCTGGAGGACTGTGGCAACCATCCACAGAGCACTTCCCCATTCCTTTGACTGGATGCTGAAAGACGTGATTCCAGCCAGGAGGGGATGTGTGCAGGGAGAGGGGCGAGGGGGGGGGGGTTGTTTGAAGACTCAGGAAGAAAAGCTTAGCGAAAATAAATCAAGACTGTTTCATGTAAGATATGAGATTCGCATTGAGCCTTTTCAAATGAGCGCCTTTATGTCTGAAAATGACTGACAGTCATAATAGCCGGTCGACTTGCAGATAGAGGAGAATGGAAACGGGCAGGGAGCCAAGTCTAGTTTCCACACGAAAACACTGCCTCCAAAAAAAATAGCAAAGAGTGCCGGACCAGCTGATTTGAGTTTAGCGTCGCTTATAATATGGGAGGACTGGGAGCTCTTCCTGTACATAATTGCTACATAGCAAGAGCTAAAGAAAAAAAAGAAATATGTCTTGGCTGCCCTAAGTGAAATAGTTTGAAGTGCAGGAGTATCCCCACTAACAAGCCCGTAAATTAGCCACAAGGACAAAGATATTGAGAGAGAGACAGAGCAGCGCGGAGAGAAGAAAAATACTCGTTGACCATACAAGCACATGTGTAAACTGCTGTTGAAAGTCTACGACAAGTATACATTCCTCATGCTACTGCAAAAGGTTTATATAGTGTTTGATACATTCCCAGGTGCATACTGTAGTTTTGTGACCCAAACCTTCTTCTTTCTTATGGTGTCGAATCTGACTGCTAATGAATAAATTTACAGAAAAGACAAATGCGTGCACGCTCACGATCGTGCGTCTGTGTGCATCGCCTTGTGTTCTTGCACTCTATCTTCCAAACCCGCAATCGCGCACACACACAACGGAAATTTCGCCGCACCATAGTGTAAAAGAATCACCAGACTGTGACCACTTTCACTCAGGCAGAGCCCCGTGGATACAGCGTGTCATTCACACGGTGTTGATTCCAATTACACCAGCACCAACGCGCTGGAGATACATAGAAGAACGGCGCATTTGCAAACAGCTTGCGCTATAATTTGATGCCTCTGGAGCGGATGTGTTGCCGGTAACATCATCCTGTTGTTCTGTCAGATCAGTTTGAGGCGAAAGGAACATCCATTTTCCGGCTGCAGAACGGCCAACTCGTAACCGCCACAATACACTGTGTTTCATCACCAAACTCTGCGAGGTGTTGCAGGAAAAATGAAATGGGAACAGGCCTGCTAATTGAAGCGGTCATGCTTCCTGGTTTCCATTAGGGTAATTGGCACATCTATTTAGGACATACATATTTTGTGGAAACACATGCAACTGAGCCGTAAATGACGTATGAAGGCAATATAATGTGGCGTGGCCAACAGTTAGTAAGGCTCCAGATTAGAAAAAGCCTTTTTTCCAGCGTTACTTTTCTAACCAATTATCTGGACCTTAGCTACCATTCACATGTCCCCTGCTACGGTTTCAGGATTTTAGCAGAATGAACCACAGTTTACGTGTACAGCAGAAGTACACATGATGGGTTACCAGCGCATTCAGACTTAATAAGCAGCGCGCAAATGGTGTAAACACAAGGTGCTACGAGGCGCAAAAAGGACAATTATGGAAAAAAATTGCATGGTGAAACAAAATAATTACTAATATAACGTTGCTAGAACAAAAATAATATTGACTGAATTCATCTGCTTTAAACAAGTTATATGAGGTTCTTTTTTTCTCAATTATCGGGTAATATCAGTCAAGGTTTTATGGAATAATACCTGGAGTAATTGCATGGCGGGTTCATATTTTATGAAAATAAGTGGCAATAATACTGTCACGTTTGAACACTTTGTGTGGGGCATTACCCTTTTGTAATTGAAGCAGACTTTGAGTCATGGTGCAGAATATGACAGGTTAACTCTTCCTACACGGTTGCGATTAACAAAATGAATGTAACTGCAGTACATTGAGGTGCGCCTGATACAAGTTTGTCACACTGGAAGCAAGTTCTGTACCAAGTCTGGCTTCAAATACTTCTACCAGGAAACGCGTACAGTTGTTTAAATGTATGAAAAAGCGCAGAAATATCAAAAACACACTTAAATTGTATGTTCCTGTAAAGATGCAGACTTAAAAAAGTGTTATCGTAGCTCCAGGATTATGCAGTTTGTCATTGCTTTCTCTTGTCGTACCATCTAAAAATGCCGTCCTGGCATTTTACCCAGTTATTTTATTTTATTTTTTTCAGCTTTATAATATGTCTCTTCAATTCTGACGTCCCTCAGCTTAATTTCTAAACACCTTCACTTTCTGGTGCAGGTGAACTGGCACATGCTGCAGCGTCTTGGCTCATTCCTGCATTCCTTCAACACTTGCTGGAGATTTCCCACCAGCAGTCACCTGATGCTGGTGGTCTAATGGTTGGGCTGACCCTGTGGAAACGGGCGTGGTGCCACCCTGGATCTTTCCCATCTGCTGTGTAGCTAGTGGGTGTAGAGCATTATCTGGTGATGTCCTTGAACAGTGTGGCATCAAACTAACTCCGTGACCAAGGATGTGGATACACATGGATTAAAACTGGTAGCTGAGTTCAGTGCTTTTGAAAAGTGTACAATGCCTTAAATGGACATTGTTCATTAAAGCTACAATAGGCAACAGGCCAAAATGTCCAACTATGCTGAAATATTGGCTCTTGGAAATAGTTTAATATGTCTTGTTCTGTCCTACAAATATGCTCACTACCATTATCAACTATTATATTGACAATATAATTGAACATAATGGTAGCAAGCACCAGTTTCTAACATGCATTGGTCAAAACGTCAGCCAGAGCTCTCCATATCAGCGAAAAGAAAAGTACATGCAGGCCAAATTGAGTGAATTGTTTGTTATTGAGCCGTGCTGTTACTCGGCTACATGGACAGTTTATGTAAAAGTATTACATAACTCAGCTTTGAAAACAGCATTTTTGAGATATTTCCTCAAGCTATGGAAGGAAGATTAAGATAAATAAACTGCGCTGTGTATAATCCACAATCACACCCACGTACGAACGGAAAGCAACAAACCTATGTTCATTACTTTTCCAGGCGACGGTTTAACAATGTTTTTTTTTTTGAGAACTAAGCAGTTAGAAAGATTTACTGGTGTGGCAAGTGACAAACAGAATTGTAAGTCTTTGCAACGTGCTATAAACCATTTAAATGAAATGCAGGCTAGCGGTGATCTGTGACAGCTTGGTAGTAGGCTATATTAACCAGTCAATCGAAATCACCCACACATACAAACATTCAAGGCCTTGTGCTTTAATTGTTTATATAATTTGGCAGAGTTCAGCCTTTTCTTTTCGTAACTGTACCAGCGCTGCCTAAGACTGCCATTGTGTTGGTCGGCTGTACTATTCTTTTCTGTTCCTTTCTCACATGTGAAGGCAGCTATCTGAAGCGTCCACGCCGGTGGATTATCCCACTAACCACCAATCCTTTTGCAACAGTTGAGAGGATGAGAGCGCCTGTTGGATCACCTCCAGGGCCTGCTGGTGCCTCTTCTTCTACTCTGCTTCCAGAGCTGCTCCAGGCTGGGGCCTGAATCCCCCATCTCATCATCCACTCTGTGCCATCTCTCAGCCCAGGCCGCACCCCAGCAGGGACTGGCACGGGGGGGGGGTGTTCTGAGGCCTTCTGAAGGCTGAAGGGGAGTGACTGCAGGCTCACATGGTTTTCTTTTATATTGGCCTGTCCCTCTGTCTGTCACTGGCAAAATCTAGCTCCTTTGCATCTGTTTTCTGTTGTGAACAGGAGCTTCGCACCTGTCGGCGCAGTGCAGGTGGGAGTAAAACCAGCTTTAACATACAATGAGAAGGGGGACAAGCGTGCATGCCACACACAGTTGAGGCACAAATGTACCACCTTTATCACATGTGCATGTATGCAAATGCAGATTCCTGTTTAACCATAAAAACACCTGCTGCTAAGATATAGAAACACTCCCACGCACATCCCGTAGACGCGCTCCGCACTCACTCACTGTATGTGCTCTCTCACACAGTCCCACCCACGCAAACACACAGCTATGTTTAGCAGTACTATCTGAAACGTGTGGGGCCCGTCTTCACTCGCCCCATCAGGAGTGGGCCCCAAAATGTTCCACGCACATGCTAATGCCTGGAGACAACAAAGGCAATAATGAGGAGATGCTGTTCGTTGAAGCCGGAATACATGGGCAATCAGCATGCAGGGCTTTAGTTTAAACAATGCCTAATCAGACAAAATAACAGAGTAGGACATGGTAAGAGAGACGAATGGATGGATTGGTAGATGGAGGGCGAGCGATAATGTGGAAGTCAAATGCAAAACTCCACGCTCACCAACATGCAGTCTTAGTTAACTCTGAAGCACTCTTTTCACTGGGAGTCTTAACATAATGAGGTTAACAAGTGGACACCGGAGACATCTCTGGAAACTGCTCAGTAGATAAACCGTTTCGATGAGTACGATGACACTGTTAATACACCGATTGATCGGGCTGGGCTGTCAAACATTAAGAAATATCTGAACACTTTGAGGAAATTTGCAAGATGATGCAGGTGCATGCTTTCAAACCAACTCATTTAAAGCTGATTTATATGCATTTTTTTTTTTTTTTTGCAGGGACCTTAATGCCTCCACCAGTCACAGAGGGAATGGACAGATTGGCTTCTAATGGCTATCCAATACTATGCAGCAGTATACCTATGTGTTGTTTAATAAGGTGAACTGACCTTTCATCATGGTTATAAATCAATGACATTCTCCCCCACTGAAGCACTGCATGCAAATGCATATTATTATCTTCCTATTTGCACACACGTATATATAACATATGTATATATATAAAATGAGAGAGAGAGAGAGAGACTCTCACTAGGGGCAGCATATGGTGCACCTTTCTTTTTCCATACACAAACAAAGTGCCTTCAACTGCACCATTCAGTGATGAAATAAAAGAAATTCATTTCCTGTCGCTACTGTACAGTTTTGGATAAAAAAAAAAGAAGTGGCCTCTGAAATTACCTTGGTAAGTGGGACTGGGTGAAGCAGAAATAGATGAAGTAAGATTGTGTTTGATTGCAGGTAAAGGGTAGATGTTTGTGTTCAGGGCCTTTGATGTTTTTTTAAAAAAAAAAAAGACCTGCTGGCCTTTCATTCTTGATTACTATCCTTCTGCCGAGGCATAATGGCAGAGATACGGCTCTGTAATGAAGGCATTACCAGCAGCAGAATAGAGTAACAACTGTAATGTCCAGATTCCACTCATTTACCTCCCCAAATAATACTTCACCACACCCCACAGCAGCTGCAATAACGGCAAAATCACAGCTAATGCCATCTCATCTGTCACTGAAAACAACATAAAAACAATGTGTTCCTTATTACTCGGTCTCGCTCGCTGCCACTTTCTTTCTCTATCCTTGATCACTTTAAGTACAACCCTAAAGCAGAACACATTCTCTAAATTGCAATTTATTTTTGCATCATCAACACAAAAGAAAGAGCGATAAACACTCGCTGTGCGCCTCGACATACTTTCTCCTCATGGGCCCTGCCACAGGCCTAGATAGAAACATAGGTCCACGCACTGCTGTGTGTGTCTTTGTGAATGTGTGGAGGGGTACGTGGGGCGGAGGTGCAGGGGGATATTTGGAATATGTTCCCTGCTTCTCTAATAAGCCACCGGCTTGATGCCACCGCTCTCCTGCATGGGAGGAGATAAGAACTGGCAGAGCAGTGGTGTGGGCTCCCATTGAAACCCAGTATGTTGCTAAGCCCCCTCACAGCCCCCGAGCAGAACCTCAGACTCACACTACCACATGCGTGCACACACACACACACACACACACACACACACACACACACGGGCTACAAAGGCAGCCCCCAATGAGGTAACGTTGTGATTACAGATGCAAGAGCACAGACAGCGCGTTGGGAATACGAGGTGGAAGGAGAGAGCGGGAGAGAAGGGAGAGGGAGAAAATAACAAGTATTAAGTCCACTGAGACAGCATTAAAAAAAGCACAATGCTCCGGTTGTTGTTCAAAAAGGGTGAGACTACTGAACTGAGGAATCTTGACTTCTTTTTTTCCCTCATGCAGCCTTTAAAAAATTACCACACCAGCAAGACTCGTCCCACCCTCATTTACTATCTTTCTCTTTCTATATAAATATATCTATATTTTTTTACATGCTTCAGCAACAGTAACAATTACTGTACTGAAGAGGAGAAACGTTTTGAATTTGTGGGGGCTAAGGGGACGTCATTTGCATATCAAACCTTGCTTTTCAGGCCACACGGGAGTTGAGTTCTCTTCTTTAACCGGTTGAGATTAACCCCATGCAAATGGAGCAGATGCCAAACTCCCAATAAATCAGCACTTAAGAGAGCCTGCATCTGTGGAGGACATTGTTATGAAGGCCCGTCCGCACTTTTCCCGTCCAGTCGTCGGTAATTGCGAAACTGTTGCTTATCCATCTGTGGAGTGTTTTGTAAAAGAAAGAGAGGCGTCAGCTATTGTGCTGCAGGAACACAGAAGTGCTATTTCGCTTTTGTGGAAAATCCTATCACCTCATTAGCACATTTACCGGTGAGTGACCATTAGCTGTCAGCCATAAAAAATCAGCCGCCCCCGGGCTCTCCTGTCATTCGGTTCTCTCTCTCAGCATCTGTATTCATTTGCAAATGCTAAGGTAGTTGACTAACAATCAAGCTCCTTACAGGGCTGCCTGTTTTTTTTTTTTTTTTTATAGCTGGAGTTGTAAAAACTGGAAAGTCTTTGGTTATTTCACTTTGAACAAGAACGGGGATGATTTCACTCTTACATTTGACCTAACAGCAGATTGGCTTCATGGCAGCAGTAGCTTGATCGTGAAGAAATTGGCACAGACAAGCGGTGAATACTTAATAAGTTGCAGTATTTTACTAATACTAGTGAACTTGGACCAGCTCTAAGCAGGTACAAGGTACCAAGCAGCCTCATGTTCTTCCATATGGGAGCCAGAGCAACACAGATAAGAGAGAAACATTTGAAAAGAGCCCACTCATAGCTGAAAGACACGACCAAAAGAAATACCGCTATGTTTATATATAATGTTTTGACTGATTTCATTAATACCACATTCTTTGCATTGAATATTAAGGAGAAACACTACAGGCAAAAAACATCATTATTTCATGCTCTGGTCAATTTTCAGATGCTGGGCTGTTTGACTTGCATAACTTTTTTGCAGAGTAGTGGAAAGAAAATGTTCTAATGCGCATGTAGATGTGTATTTTACTACATTTTGCCTATTGGACATTGTTTAATAGGATAACATCTAATTTGCATATTTAAACATAAGATTTCAGAGGCTTTGCAAGACAAACGCCTTAAATGTCTTAATGTGATTAATCAACTGCAGACTGTAAGTCTATGGAATATGGATATATACAAAACTTAATCTCTTAGTATATCACTACATATTTCATGGTTTATGTAGTACTGAGAACCTTCACAGACATTCATTGCCTCGTCTTTAAATGTCTTTAAAAGTTGTTCTTCTCAGATTCTGAGCCAGGATTCTCCGCTTTAGCAGCGCTTGCAAACGCCGAAGTTTCCGTTTTTTCTTTCCAGGTCAACAAACTTTAAACTTTTTTTTATCTGATGTTGACTTTTTTGTTTTTGAATTGTGTGAGAATTAGCACATAAATCCTGAAAACCAATGCGTACTTTGTTCAACATGTCACACAAATCAGAAACTTGAGTTGTAATCTACTGCTATGTAACACTTCCTGGAGTAAATTCTAGTTTTTAGAGTTTCGTTTTGTGTGGTTAGATGGCTCAAATAATTAGAAGGATCAGCCAGAGATTTTAATGTAAAAAGTCCATTTCCTCCATAGATATTTGCTCACATGTCTCTATAAACCAGCTACAAATTCACATAATGAAGACATTACAATGTCAGCGGTTGCTATTATTCCTCTATGGTCGCCATTACTCTTAATCAGTCCATCCTGTTTATTCTTGGCCAACTCCAGCTGCCTCTGCAACACATAAAAGCGAAATCTGTACCCACCAACTGTTGTGTGTTTAGATTCGCAAATCAGCAAAAGCTCCTGAGAACTGGGGAAAGATCCACTCATTACACCGTGTTATGCTGGTTGACCATCCAACAAACCAACGTAGACATTTACATGCAATTGTCAGCCAATTGCTGTTGCTCTAACAAGCGAGAGACACATTTTTCATTTTCAGAGCGGTTGTTCCTTGGAGGACCAAGCTTCAGGTAAAGACATAAACAGATTTCTCACGCTGAGAGATACTTAAAGAAATGTGCTCGGATCATCTGTAACAGGGCTGTTTGAAGCGGCGTATTTACAATAAAGTTCTCATTCTGCGTGAGACGTGTTAGCCTGTATACTCTCCACTAGCCTCTATGGCAGTAGACAGTTTTAAGGGCCATACTGACAGTCTAAAGCAGGGAAAATCCCCCCCAGGAATTCCCCTAATACCAGAGCCTCTGAGAGGGCTGCAAGTGAGGGAGAGCAAAACTGAATGACTGTAAGGAGAGTAGAAAGAGTGGGATTGAGGAAGAAAAGACGAGAGCCCAGAGGAAAGCATACAGGGAAATGTATATCGACAGGAAGAAGCGAGAAAAATAAGACAAGAATTTGAGGCTTTAGTGACTCAGCCAAGCTGTCAATATTATAAGGTGTCAAAACCAACCTGTGTCTGTGGGGCAGAGCTGCTCGTCAGGGCTGAAAGCAACACGAGGCTGCACCGGTGTCATTTCTTTGCACTGAAACAAAATGAATCTCTTGACCCGTCTGACTCACCGAGTTAATGCCTGCATGAAAAAGCGGCGCTCATTAAAATGTAAGGAAAAGGGTGCTCAAATGTCAAAAATAATAAAAAAAAACGATCTTAATGATTCAAGAATGTCATTACGTATTGCTTTTTAATTGAAAGTCATCACATCAGGAAGCCATGTCAACGAAAAGCGAACATCACAGCATATGGGAGCGTCACTTAAATCATATGAATTATGCTTATGGACTGATGGAGCCTTTTTAAGTATTATCCCAGCTATTAAAACTGCTTTCATAAGCACTGCTGCGACTCAGACTGAACCTTTTAATTACACTGAGCATACATGAACACACTTTTGGAATGGCTCACAACAAGGTCAACATGTGCGGTCTCAGCCGGCAAAAAGCGGATTTTTTTCTTTCTTTTTTTTTTAACTCAATATTCAATTTTGACAATCCGTTTTCTGTAAAATGTTTTGTGCGTCCTGTTTCTGTGCCCTTGTTTGTCTGTGTTGTGGGAGGATGAGTTCCCATCGCTGGTGCCCTCTCTGTAGTGTGTGGTAGAGCGCAGCCAAGCCAGCCTCAATCCTGGCACGGGGCGCTGCCAGCGAGAATAGCAGGATTGAGCCAGCTCCCTCTGCAGCTGTCAGGCTCTCTGAAAAGCGGACCCAGAGACCTTCATTGAGGTCCCGAAACACTTGTGGGCTGAATGACGGCAGCCCCGTGGCCACCATTAGACAAACGCAGATAAATACAGATGCATTGTTTGCAAGGTGCAAAGCAGACCATCGAAAATTGATGTGGGCAGATTTGTCCCTGAATGCAATGACAAAGTCTTATTATGTGCTCAGAAACAACTGATGCTGATCATCAAGCGTGCGGTCCAATGTGTTCATTACGACTACTTTAGGTAACAAATGAATGCATAAATGGATCAAATCCAGGGAACACGTTTGGAAAAAAAAAAATCAGGAAAACGTTCTCATGAACTCATTGAACTCAGCCCCCAGTGGCATTAGGAAATACAACACTCTTGTCTGACAGGAGGCGAACCTTAGTTTAAGTCTGGTAACGCGACATTTGGATTTCATTATGTGGCGTGTTTCAACCAAAACAGCGAAAAAAAACAAACACATCTGCACGCAATCGAACCGTCCTACAACCAACCAGAGTCATCTTGTTGTAAACAAAATCAACTCAACGGTGCTCAGATCACTATGCGTACGGCTAGCGTTGCCAGGCGCAAACTGATGGTTTCCAGGCCAAAAAGCTGTTCAAAAACCGCCAAAACACGCCCAAATATAAGATCGATATCTGGATTAGTACTTTGGCTTGCCCAGATTACAGTCTATCGTAAGACACGGCGACGTGCAGCTGCCAAACACCGCAACCACCCGCATCTGGCCACTACCAAGCCGCTTGATGACGTCAAGCGGTGCACAGTCGGTGCGCTCATGCAAGCACACACGCACTGTCTTGGGATGAGTAGATGCACATTGGTTTAGTTTCAAACCAACATTAAAAAGTAATTATAAAAACACCAAAACCATTCAAAACCAGCTGAAATTTTTTGTTTACCCACCAACTGTATTTTTACCCGCAAAATAACATTCAAAACCGCCCAATTTGGTGTTTAACCACCCAATCTGGCAACTCTGGGCAGGCTTTTACCCTAGTCTCGCTTGTGATGGGCCATGTGGGAAGTTTTTTTTTTTTACTCCAGTTGCTGTTCTTCATCTCACAATGTAATTTGACTGCTTGGGTCCGCTAGTAGCTGCTAATGTAGCCTTCAAGTTGCTAATGCAGATGAGGACGCGATTATGGAGGTGACTTCACAACACTGCTGACTCTATTTATCATTTAACAACCAGTTAAATGATCAGTCAATATGAACATTCAACATATTTCTTATTGTTAGCAAATCCACAACAAAGAGAGGCTGCCAACTTCTAAAACATTCCCTGTTTCATTCCCACTGAACTGCAAGTAGGTGAAGTGAAGTTGCTGACTCATCATGTTTGGCAGGACTAAAACTAGTAGAATGATCGGAGGGGGGCAGGAGGCTCATAGACACCTCGGGGCCCCATCTTGTGTCAGGAGACCCGTCACCTTGCCAGTTATTTCCTGTAGCAGCGTACACACACTTTCCACCCCCCCACACACACACGATCCTCCGTCCCTCTTTCACAGGGCCCCTTTGGCCGTCATGCATATCAATGCTTTATGAGTGTTGGAGGGGAGGGAGCTAGGGATTGAGAGGAGTGGTACAGAGGCAGAGGAAGCATAGAGGGAGGATTGGGAAGTGCACTGAGGCCTAGGCAACAGTCGGAATCAATCAAGTCTGTAGGATTACTGCTCCACTGAGTTGTGATCAATAGATCCTGAACACTATCCCCTGCTAGCAGGGATGACAGGGTAAATGAGGGTCCGAAAGCTGTGCCCCACCCACCACCCTCACCTCATCCCAATTCTCCCTCTCCATTGCTCCCTCGGCCTCCCTCCTTCTCAGTCACCGCCCTCCCTTTGGTTAGTGTCGAATAAGGAAAAGCAAAGAGGCAAAGATTCAGTTTTTGTTGGAAGTGAAGAGGGCAAAGCCTCGTTCTTGGTCCGGTGGTTTTTAACAATGTCAGAGGAGTGTTGCATATTCAGCTGAGAGGAAGATCTAGCCTCAGCCTCGGGGCTTTTGTACCTCTGGGTGGATTGCCTTCTTGTTTAAGAAATGAAGAAACTTTCTTTTTTTTTGTACGGATAATGATGAATACAAGGACAGACGTGCTTGGTCTTCCAGATCGGATCCCTAAAAGTGTGTTGCACCACCAGTATGTACTCACAATGGTGAACATATCAGCATTTGAAAACTCAAACAATGTGGAAAAAGGGTCACAAACAGAGGAAAAATACATTTCTTTGACTTTATTCAGTGGCGGAGAAAACTCGGGTACTTAAAATTCTGTTGAGGAGCCTTGTGATATTCAAATGATTTTGCCATCTGAGCTGATGAACAAAGTGTTTGGCTGATTGGCAGGAAGCTTTCAGGCCCGGACACCAATCTCGTCATGTGTCAGCAATGATGACTTTAAATTTTGTTAAGCGAGATCAGCCCCTCTCGCCCTCTTCCTTTGCCTGTGTGCAATAATAATAATACATTACCCTGCATGACCAGCAGATGGCAGTGCTGTTATCCTGATCCAAGGGTGTGAGGCTGCACGCCTGCAGGCTGAGTTTTGGACTGTTCAGGGTTTAACTATGTGTAAAAGTACCCCAGTTCTCAAATGCCTGGCGGCTGAGGGAGAGAGGGGGAGAGAGAGAGAGAGAGAGAGAGAAAGGAAAAGAGAGCAGCCCAAATAACAGGTTCCCTGGCCCAGCGCCAACAAAACTCACAAATGCTCACACATGCTGCAACATAACAATAAAGCACACCATTCTTCTGTTAATAGGCAATCTGTGTTGTCATGAACATTTAGTCTAATAACTGTTACTGCTGTGTAAATGATGTCATAGGCCTGTCATTGTCTCTGAATTATGTCACTGTCTTTGACGAGCTTTGTTGTTAATGATCCACCTTTAATGCAACAAAATCACCCGCCTTCCACTTCCGCATTTTTTTTTTTTTAATATTTCACGTCAAATAAACAAAGCCCACAGCTGATCTTTTTTTTTTTTTTTTTTTTTAATACGATTGTTTTCTTGCAAAGTAGGGAAAGGCTATAAAGATGTGCCTGATACACTACATTACCATGACACTAATCAACAGCTGAAGCTTATATCCTAAAAGCCATTAGAAGCAGAGACATTTCACAGGGCCGCACTGCAACACACTGACCCACCTCCAGATGAGCTAAGCATGAGAGAGGGGGGGGAAAAAAAACAGAAAGCATAATTTCATTAGAGTAATAATGAGCTGAGAGAAAGACTTGTGTGGAGGCAGTGACCCTGGCAGCATAGCTTACCTGCAGACTTGTAGCAGTAATACCTCTGGTCAGGTAATTAGTTATCCATTAATACGCAGAGATGATCTGATCTTCCCTATTAGGGAGCGGCAGTGCAATGCCTCACAGGGGCGCGACTGTCAATTTCACTGAGTCAACCTGATATGAGCGTACACTCAAATGCTCCAGTTTCAGTTTGAGCCCTTCGTCAGTCAGCTACCAGCTATCTAACACACCAGAGAACCTTTTATATTTGACCTTAGAAGCATTTTTCATGTTTTTTTTTTACTGTCCAATCAGTGGCCCGTGTTTAACCTCTACCAGTGAATGTGTTCACTTCTACTGTGTTGTGTATTTCATGCATGTAACTACAGTAACTATATTTGGTATTACTTTGCCAAATCCCCAAAATATTGGTGACCTGGAACTCAGTGCTGTCCATGGATGAGTAGTGTAGTCAGACCACACATACGCTTGGGTCATGCTTTCTCTAGAAATAGTCATCTCTGTTAAAGGAAAAAAATAACCAGCCGGTGTCAGAGCACCTCACAGGTCAGCAGTGGAATGCAAAAACGATCGCGCGGCCCTCCCAAGTGTTAGCCCTGCAGTGCTGCAGGGCAGGACCGCCCCCCGACCGGAAAACGAAAATCAACACAAATGACGGCAAAACTCCAGTCAAGTTAAAAAGGAGTTGCTGTTTTGCTTTGTGCAGGCAACCGTTGTTTCTCCACAGGTGTTGTCTCAACCCTACCCTCCTGTGCCCACAACACTGATTTCACACAATCAGCGCTTTGCTGGAGTGTAGGTGTAGCGGAGATGATGTGAGAAGATTTGTCTTAGTCGCGTGTGAGAAAAGCGGGCCTGTACAGATGGCGAATACGATCAGCTTTTACATTCAGTGGGCTTTACCTGCTGAAGAGCAAGAGTGCATTTGATGTGTCGTGTGCATGCAGCTGAAGGGCGCGGGGCACTCTCAGCACCGGACTGGATGCTGGGTTTCTGACAATGACATGTTCACTCAAAAGGCTTATGGCCGAAAGCTTGAAACTTAGCCAGAAGTAGCTAATGAGTGCTTGTGTCCCATTAGCTCAGGAAAGACTGAAATGCATGCATTATTCACTCCAAGGCACGCCGCAACTTTAGCGGCAAACTACTTCAGATCCCGTCGACAACACCATGACGTGACTCAAGCTGTGTTGCAGGTCTAATACGAGCAAGTCTCTAAAGGAGGCGTGCAATTACACAGCGCTTCAGTAAAGATGTGCTAATCAAACTGTTCATATTGAGTCTGCTCTTCCGATGTGTTCCCACATGTCAGAATGATTTGCAAACACAGCCGGGCCATTCACATGCTGCCGTACAGTAGACAGGTATGATCTAAGGACGCTTGATTGGAACATAGCGTATAGCACCCACGGGACTCTGCAGGAAGCCTCCATAATGTGCAGCAGCCAGGGCAGTGGGCATGTGTTCCCGTCTCTGTATTTACTGCCACACTACAACAAAGCATGGTACATATATCGGCATGAATGTATAAGACACTAGAAGGCACTTATTCACTGATGCTTACACGCGCAGCACAATAACACAAAGGCTCACACTTGCACAGCATCCTCTCCGAGACCACACAGCCTCCATACTGAGATCCCTTTCATCTCTCCCTATTGACTACTGTTGTATCCTGTGGCTTGATTGGACCACACCAGACAACATCTCAGATCGCCTGTATCCCTTCCCCGCTCGCTCGCTCGCTCTCATGCCTCGCTCACTCAACCACCCACCCACCCGCTCCCTCCTTCCCTCGCTCCTTCCCTCTCTCCTTCCATACCTCCTTCTCCACCCCACCAACACCATTCTCCATGTTTGCCTTTCATTAGCTTTCATCTCTCCAGCTTATTGAACTCCACCACTGGCATCAGAGTGATCCTTTGATGGTGCCGCTCCTCGACATAAATCCATATTTACCCCCTTTACATATTTCCATGCTAACAAATGATTTGCAATGTCTGCTATTCTTAGGGCGTAATAGGAATTACAGACTGTGTACACTACACTGATCTGCTCATGGGGTCCTGTGAACCCAGAGGTAAACAGGAAACACCTGAAATGCCCCCACATAAGTTCAGATCTTCTGAAGTCAGAGGGTGAAAAACATGTTTATGCACCGATCAGGCATAACATTATGACAGGAGAAGTAAATAACACTGACCATCCTGTGACAATGACAATGCTCTGCTGGGAAACGTTTGGACCTGGTATTTGTGTGGAAGTTGCTTAGACATGTACCACCCACCTAGACCAGACCAGACAACTCCACCCCATAGCAATGACACTCCTCGATGGCAGCAGCCGTCCCGAGCAGGATGACACAGGCACACACACAGGAACAACTCAAAAATAATGAAGAACAGCATAAGGTGGCGTCCAAATTTACTAGATCCCAAACTGATCAAGTATCTGTGGATGAACTGGAGCAAGCCTGATCCACATAGGCCCCTCCCCTCAACCCATGGGACTCAACACCCCCCCACTAACAACACCCCCAGAAGGCCCATGTCAATTCTCTGATGAGTCACTACTGTTTTGGAGGCACGAAGGAGACCTACACAATATTATTAAGCAAGGGGTCATAATGTTATGCCTCATCTGTGTATATCTGCCTCTGGGTGGCTCAAGTGGTAGAGGGGGTAGATGGTTCAATCCTTGGCTGGCCGAAGTGTCCTCGGGCGAAACCCTGAAACCAAAGCCAGCAGCTTCTGCCGCTGAGGCGTGCGTGTGTGTGAGTGTGTGCCACTGTGAGCGGGTGAATGAGAAACACCGTAAAGCGCTTTGAGTACCTCTAAGATAAAAAGACGGCAAGTAAGTGCAGAGCATTTATCATTCCCTCTCTCTAGCACATACACTGAGCTAAAGTATTGGAGAGAAATACACAGGCCAGCAGGCAGTTAGCTAAAGTTAGCACCATCACGTGCACAGACACATCTACATGGTACTGATCGTTCTGTTTGCTTTGAAATACTCTCTCCATCTCCTCTCCCTCGTCAACGTGCACCACATTCCCTACACCCCTGTGCTGCAAACACACACAAACCCACACCTCTCTGGGGGTGCAGAGTATTTCAGACTGTAATTGTGTGGTTGCTGTAGGTCTGGTGGATTTAGTTTTCCAGTGGGGATATGTGTTAGCAGGTGGTGCACTGTCCCTTCATAATGGAGGATAAAGCCCCCAGCAGTGTCTAACTCTACATTGCCAGCTATTTACACTTGGGTAATTGTGTTCATACAGGGCTGTGTCCAAAAATCCTTCTCTTGTTTACTATTCATCATATTCCTGTTGCTATGCAAAGCGCTGCACGCGTGCGAGGAAATAAAATAGTCATAGAAAAGTCAATAACAGTAATAAGAATGTGATTATTTCCATGCCTCAATCAATACGTTTTATATTTCTTTTGTCACCAAAATGCAAGAACTCGCGAGAGGTTTGTGAGGGAATCGCTCGATACTCCAGGAGAGACGTAATATGCGCAAGACTTAGAAAGTTAAGATTTAAAAATAGCGCACTTGGAGCGCCTGTTCAACCAGGTCCACCCGGTGTGCGATACTTTTTGAGCGAGAGGTGTAATGTAGTCCACACGGCAGTGACAAAGGTTTGATTCCAAAGCCCTTTTATGCGCCTCCATCACTCTTCTTTTTCTCGAACTGCAGCCGATCAAACAATAAACATATTACATGCTGTCAGTGTATAGCCCAAAATCATACAGTGCATCATAATGACAGACTTCAATAAGGAGAGGGTGAAAAACATGTTTATACACCGATCTGGCATAAGGTTATGAATCACATAAGTAGAGAACATCGACCATCTTGTGTCAATTCAGTGTTGTGCTGGGAAACATTTGGACCTGCCATTCATGTGGATGTTACTTAGACACGTACCACCCACCTACACCAGACCAGGCACCCCCACCTTGATGGCAGCAGCCATCCCCAGCAGGATGCAGACTGACACGGGCACACACGCACCCAACAGCGGTTTAGGACCAACTCAAAAGAGTGATAAAGTATGACGGACTTCAATGAGGAGAGACGGATTTTAAATACATAATAATAAGTAGTGATAGATAAGTGCAGGATCAAATGAAGACCCAAAACAAGAGGAACTGAAGTGGAGTCATGGCAGAGATGGAAATGAGCACATCAGTAGACAAAATGCACAAGAAAATAGCACAGTGATGATGTGAGAAGGAGGTCAGAGAGGCTTATACTTAGCCTGCAATGGAAGCTAAAGGGCTGTTGGAAATCAGAGGAGAAACAAGCAGACCTCTGATGCAGTGCAAGTATTAGAAAAAAAAAGAAAGAAAACAAGAAAAATGAAGAGAAGCATTAGCTAAGGATTGGCAACAGGTTTGGTTGTCACATAGAGGAGGATGAAGCTGATAATCGACCACCCCCTTTCTGTTTGAAGTGTTCAGAGATTTCAGCTGGGCATCTGGCTAGGGACACCGTGTTGGTTGTAGAGGGGTCTTGCCAGATTGGATGACCTCACTGAAACTGGGACTGGAAGACGTTAGCAAGAACCTGATGTTTGGATGCATCAAGACCAGAATCTGAGCTACAGGGATTAATACTTTATTTGAAATAGACTATAATGTTGACAGTCTAGTTTAAACTATTTCAAATGTAGACAAACACCTGTGCACAACTAAGTTATCCAGGAGTGATCGTTTTAACTATTGCAAAGGGAATGTTTCAGCTCATATTTTAAATATCACAACATGACATGATTCCATGGTCTGGTCTAGGTGGGTGGTTCATGTCTAAGTAACATCCACAGGAATGCCAGGTCCAAAAGTTTCCCAGCAGAACACTGAACTGTCACAAGTTGACAGTGTTGTTCACTTCACCTGTCATAATGTTATGCCTGGTGTATATCAAAACTATGGACTCACTTACTCATTAGGTGTATAGGACTATTACATTCAAGCATGTTAACAATATGTGGACAATGTTTCAGCCTACTTTGTTGTGCTGAATGATCACGTAAGCGTACAGTGAGGAAATATTATCTCAGTGTTACATCACACCGTAAAACACAGCGTCGCCTTTCACATGTTCTTTAACATGACTGCATTATCATAACTTTTTACAAACGTGCGGAAAAAGTCAACCAAACGAGACTTTCCTAAGCACCCTGTGGTGTTATTTATTAATTTTTATTTTTTGCATCAAACCAGTCAACGACAGAAACACCTCCAGAAATTTCTTTTCTTTTTTTTTTTGTTTTGTTTTAACCTGATTACGATTTCCTGACACAAAGTCGGGACAAAAGTGTAATGTTAAAATGAATAACATCGCGATGCAAATGAGGCAAAGTAATGGGGGCTTTTCATTTGAAGCCGAACCTTTTGTTGTCAGCTCCAACTGTACTCTCTGTTTTTAAACCCAGCAAGGGACCTTTTACACATTTCAATGGGGAATTGGCTTTGAATAATTCAACAGACTAATCCACCATCGGTGGTGCTTTGGTCTGTGTGGGCCTGCTGTTCGCCGCTACAGCCGGGCTCGTAGTCAATATACGGAGACTGAAAGAGATGGCGAGAGAAAGACACGGGGATAGAGGCAGACAGGGGCCGGGGTTAAGGAAAAAAAAGGTGAGGACGGGGAGCCTACTTAATGTTAATTACAGTGTTCTTAATCCTGAAAGCTAACAATGATGTCATGGGGCAATGTGGCCAGTGAAAAAAAAGGATATTGGAAAATAATTACATGTTCTGTGTGCAGCAAACACCAAAAGAAGTTGCACATACAGGAAGTACAACACAAAATTGGTTTAAGGTGCCATTTATTTGAACTAACTAATTAAGCCATTGTCTTCTCAAGTAACCTTCTAACCTTTTCGATATTAGAGCTACACTATATATCATAATGGCCACAGAGTCATCTGTGATTACCTCTGCTTCGGAAGGCTGATATGACCACGGGCGATTGTTTACGCGTGCATGTGTAATGAATCGGTGCTGTGAAAAGCTTAGCGTAATGGTCATGTGTAACAACCTCAGCCCTGGCATTGTCGCCGATGTGACACAGACATATGTGAGGCTGCGCTTCATTTTGCTCTTGCTCTGCGCTGCCAGGGCCGCAGACAGGAGGAAAACACTAGTATTTATATGCAAACACCAGATTAAGGCCATATCAGTGTCATTTTGTCAACGCCGGTGAAGTGAAAATCAAGCTTGTGCACACATGCGTCACATTGTTTTTGTTTTACATGCTGCACCTACACAGAGCGCGCGTGCGACAGATGCTGACTGGGATGAGCGATCTGTGCGTTTCACGGTCTGAGCCGGAACAATCCGGGAAACAAACGTGAATGCACAAGCGCACACAGACGCGCTTGTCTTCAACGGCACAAGACCAGACTGTCCCACTCAGTCTACTAGGCGGGGATGCAATCTGCGCGACAACACATGTGATATCACTTACAGTATTACGCTAATCTCAAGTTGGCTGAGCAGAAAGGTAGAGGAGGAGAAATAGCCTGCTCTGCTCTGCTAACCTGTCTAGAGCATGGGGTCGAATTCATTTTAGTTCAGGGGCCACATGCAGTCCAATTTGATTTCAAAGGGGCCAGACCAGAAACATGAAAACCTTTAAATAACGACAACTCCAAATTTTTCCCTTTGAAGAACAAATGTTTTCACATAATGAACTGTCCTTTTTTAACACAATTAAGTGCAATTTCAGTGTTTTTCTGTCATCTGCTGTTTAGTTCTGAGTCTCAGTGTTGCGATACATCCGCTACTCTGAATAAAACAGTTGACAAATTAGGAATAGCAGTTGCTTTTATTGAAAAATTACAGTTAATGTCTTCTATGTAGTTTCTCCGGACCAGATTGGACCCTCTGGTGGACCAGTTTTGGCCGACGGGCCTTATGTTTGACATCTAGAGAAAGACTGGCAGAAAAAGCCCATGCAAGTCACTAGCGCTAGAAGTAGGAGACGTCGACAATCAACTCCACTGCAAACGCAAGGAGAGACAATGTTCTGAAACAACCGGCGCTGTTAGCAAAAACAGTAGAAAAACAAAGTCCATTTTTCTAATTGGCCAGCTGTTGTTGTTCTTCTCTGAGATCAAGTAAGAGATTTCCAGCCATCACCATTACACTGGAGCTGTCTTACAGACAGACTGCATGATTTTCCAAGAAGAAAAAAAAAGAAAAACGAAAAAAAGAAACCCATTCACAGTCTGCTGAATAACACGTCAGTCTTCAGTCTTTATGACATTTGGGCCAACAGTCTCCTATTAGATTAACTGTGCTGTGGACTGTTGTGGATTTTTCTCCCCAGAGAGCTGTACTGAGAGCGAAGCAGTTTTGGGGATTGCGCAGCAGCCAAGGTGTTGCAATTGCAGTCCTCAAAGTGTATTCATCATCGTTATTTTTATGCATTATAAATTAAGCAGCAACCTTAGAAATGTCAGTCTGGGTTGATTTGAGAGCACATGTTGTTGCAGGTTAAATACTATGAGCCCAAAGAACTCTGAGAGCAGCAAAATAAAGAGGCCACACAACAAGTAGCCTTTTAAAATGGTGTACAGCCCATTGCTTGCAGCTCTTCATCTAACAGCTCACTGTAGCTGCTTCTTGTTCCACCACTGCCTGCAGTATTTCAAACTCTGCTTTCAAAGAAGGCCAACAACGGCAAACAGCTGCTATCAAACATACTGCATTTCTTGTGTCAGCATCATAATAAATGTCTTTTATTTTTGTTAGGTTTACTTTAGTAGGAGTCGTCTCGTGGCAATTTAGCATCCTGCATTCTTTTCCAGATTTCTGTTTACGGAGGTTACACTAGCAGTAACTTAATATTGGATATTTTTTTTTCCGTGAAGGACGCTCCAGTAATCTAAATGTATAAATATTGCAATACGTTCATCAGTCTGCCAAAGGGTCGGCCTCCATTGAGTTGCCTCCTTCAGCGATAGATATACTGCGACTGAATGAACATTTATTTAAATGAAAACCTTCAAGGTTGCCACTTTAAGTACTCACATCAGCGCTCATTATTGCCAAGCACACAAATGTACGCTCTTGGACAATAAGGGGCGCACTAGCATCCGTTCCACTCCGGTATGCAAATATGACCATTTATGAGGACGCACAGTAAGCGCCGCAGTCCGTTATGTGCACCATACGTGAGCTCACTGCATCCAACATCTGCAACAGCTGAATGGCGAACCGTTTCCCCCTGTTTGTGTACGAAAGAGCAAAACAGAGAGAAAGAGAGAAAGAGAGAGAGAGGGGAAGGATATGGCGGCTCAAGTGTTTCTCGTTATAGTTGGGATTATGCAAAAGCACACTGAGCAGCATGAAAGATCAAAGATAAAGGCCATAGGGCATGCACATTAAGAGTTATAACGAGAGCCCTTAGCTGTACACTGTTTAATTATTGAAACAAGAAACATCTTAGATATTTTAAAGAGCCTCTAATAATGTAGTTTGAAAAGAAACACCCCCGTGAAGACAAAAAAAGAGAGAAAAAAAATCTGGAAAGAAGACAAGAAAACACCTTTTAATTCGCTGAGTGGTGCGAGATAGTTTGCTCGGAAGATGAGAGTGCTGTGGGTCTTTCGCGGCGCAAGGCTGTTGTCATTTTTTGCCCCCAAAGTAAGCAGGAACTTTCCACAAATGAGGCTGAACGAGGCAAAGAAATACACGACGGCCCTGGGTGCACAGTTCGGCTATTTTGAGCAGCATTCGCAACACAACTCCGTGACACCTGGCAGCTGTTATAAATTTTTTTAAAGAGCGTGCGATATCGGAGCAGCAAACATTTAATCAAACCCGCATTTTGTGGTGTGGTGCGGCCGTCGTTTCGCTATAAACTGCTGCGTGCTGTAAAGTCTATTCATATCACAGACAGTATACCCACCGTGTGCTACTAATAGTATTGTTCTGAGGATTGTTTTCCGTCTGGTACATTATTATTTATTTTATGAAGAAAAAAAAATCTAAATTAAGCATTCCAAGTGTTCCTAATTGGAATAGTTTCATTTCAAAGTGCACACCGGGGAGCTACAAAACTCTGTTAGAATTCTTGTGAATGCCTCCGGGAACGTGTCCAGGGCACTTCTCTAAATATACGAAAGCATCCTTAAGTTCTGTAATAGCCACTTAAGGTCACTTCTTGGTCCCTAGCTTTGAAAGCTGATAAGAATTTCATGCATTCTGCCCATTAATGGAGGGCCGGTCTGAGGGGCCAAGCTTTTCTGAGTCCGAACCCAGGGGGAGGAAGAGGGGGCTAAGGGCCACATTAATCCATGTCAGTGCAGGCCAAATTATTTATCGCCTTGTGCAAACAAACGGTGTCCTGGACAGCCTGTCGGAGGAGGAGGAGGAGGAGGGGAGGGGTGGTGTGTGAGGTCCGCGAGGGCTGCCAGCGATGCTGAAGCCTGACCCCCATCACTCTTCCTCTTATCTCTCCTCCTCGGCCCCCTCCTCATTACTCCTCAGACACAGGCACCGGGCCCTGGTGACTATCCATAGAGCTGCACGTGTAGGTAGGAGAATGAGAGAGCTGTTGAAGAGGTCCCATGTCTTTATTTCAGAGCCCTGTGACATTTCCTCTGCTACTCCCCTTTTTCTTTTCCCATCTAGAGCCCTCATGTGTGCTCCACCGATCAAGCCTGGAGGAGAGGATCTCGGCGGAATCTGCAAATTTATGTGCGAGTATGCACTTGTCCTCTGCAGAGTCCGTGTTTCCTGTTTGTGTGTTTATGAGTTGCATGTGGAGATGTGGGAGGGGTGGTGGTGGTGGTGGTGGGGGGTGGGGCGGTGGGGGTTCTGTGGTTGCATCTGGACTCTGGGAAGCAGGCTGATCAGTCTCTCTCACCCACATCCTAGCCCGGGCAGCCTCAGAGTTTCAATCAATAACCAGTCCCTGTAGCTGCCCCGAGCAAGCTGTTTGAAAAGTCAGAGTAGCATGAAATGGCCATTATTAAATTACTGGGACGGACACATTTAGAAGGCCATTGCATTAAGAGAGCAAGCTCTCCCAATTAGTGGATCAGCACATTAATAGCCCTGGATGAGAACACCATCTGATCAGAGATTAGACGCACACACAATCTATTGACCTATTTTACTGGGGCACAGCATTCGTAAAGTCTAACACTAACTCATGTCCTCCAGCCACAGTGGACGCCCCGAGTATATTCTCTTCCTTATTTTCCGCACGATTCATATTTGGACTTCTTAGCAAAGCTCCTTTATCTTACTTCAATTGTTTCACGAAACATTTTGCTGATTCAGACCTCATCCATTTGCAAGTGGTAAAGCTGCATTACACACAAAGAGGGATTGTTGTGAGATCAACATTTTCCCTCTGTTTACTATTACTCTGAGTGTGTTCTTCAGAGGGAAAATAAGAGCTGCTTTATTTTCTTGGGTGCAGTGCAAAGCCCATGGCATCTGTTTGAAATGAGATTGAAAAGGCGCGCTGCTGGAAATTTGAGTGTGACTCATTGGGTAATAGAGTCACTCCAAGCTCAGTGACCCGCTTTAGTTAGGTGTATATCGAGAGTATATACCATGTCAAATGATTATATATATATAATGCAACATGGGGGAAATTTACCGTCATTACTATGTGCACTTATTTCTAGAACAAGAGGATTGGTTTTAGCTGCAGGAAGATCTTTCTTTTTTCTCCATGAGCTACTTATAGCAACGCACATCCAAGTGAGGGGATTCGGTGTTCCTGCATCACAACGTGTGCATTTTATACAAGCCTTCCTCAGCTTGGCACATCATTGGGTCTTCAGAGCCCTGGGCATATTTTTAGTGCTTTTGTGAGTGATGTTTTTAATATGAATTATTCACCCCAGAGAGACACGGCTTTGGATGCTAGCCCTTGTTTTTAAAAAGCACCTTGTTTGCTCCTAATTTTACAGCCGGTCAGGCAGAAGTACACCGGCTAACCCGCGGGTCAGGCTGACAGCTGGGAATTGCCCCCCTCTCCCCTTGCACTTTCAGTGCTGTAGCAGCGCCCATGAGCGAACAAACACACACTGAGAACATGTAGGCAGAGGTTATGGTGTACCTGAACTGCAGGGATGCCAGGATCATTATTTCACTCTCATTTCAGGGTTGTGTAAACCTCCAGCCCCCTCTTTCTCAACACCACCACCACCACCACGGCTATCACATATCACTATCAGCCGTACAACCCCTTCCCACCTTTACACTCGCTGGTTTTGCTTTCTTACTCACCCTAAGGCGGGAATGTTTCCAACCGGCCATGGTAACTGTCTCTGTGTATTGATTACACACTCTCTATATTCACCCACACAGACACAGACGCAGCATCCAGTTTCACTTGTTAACCCTTGACCCTTTGAATGCAGACTACTCAGTATATCAGAGTTGTACATGCCCAGAGCTAGCATGCATTACACTGTACGCTCTCATGTAGTTTTGTTACTAAGTAGAATTTGCTTTACGGATGTTTTACATGATGCTCACTATTTAGCAGTTTTGCTGGTGGACGTGAACATAATTTGTTTTGACAGTTAATGCATCCCAAGAAGTTTTAACTGTGTATTATTTATTTAGTCAATGAGTTTCCGTCTATGTATTGGAATTCAGGCATGATGTATAATATAAAAAAACATCCCCTTAAAGCATCACGGGCCCCGAGAGGCCACCAGTGTTTTGACTGAAGTAATCCTGCTTCTCTGTGTTATCCTCCAAACGCTGAACGCTCACATATCCAGTCAGCAAAACTGGCCAGGCAGGACAGCATCTGCAAAATGATGAAATATTGAGCCTGTTTTGATTATGAACTCACCCTTACCTCTCTTACCTCCTGTGACTTGGCTGAGATATTGATGAGGTGAGATTCTTTTTATTCGCACTGCGCGCCTGCTGTATTTCTAGCTTTCTGCAAAGGAATTGGACCTTGTTTAAAAAAGAAGAAGAAAAAAAAGGCTTTCTAGTCTCTTGGTCTCTTGTTAGCTGGCCTAAAGTCACCCCGCGAATGTCTCTGTCTCAGCATGTTTGCAGATGGGAAGCTGGAATGGTTACTGTAGCTCTCCGGCTTGTTTGGTTGGTATAATATTGAGAAAACATTGACTTGCTAAAAGAACTATGCTAAAATGTTTTAGTGTCATGGCCTGACAGAGCTGCAGGGTGCATATCCCTGCAGTGCTTAGTAGCCTCTATGTCTTATCCTACTGATTCAATCCTCTGAAATCTGATTGGCAAACTTCACCTTTAGGCCTCTGCTGGTATCTCTGATACCGGCATGTTTCTCCCCTCTATTTCCTCCCCAACATCCTTCTCTGCACATCTACAGCACGCTCGCAAGAACAAACAACAGATTAGATACCAGCAAAAAAGCTGCCTGCTGCTGGCCCACATGGAAGTGGCCCAGATCTGGTGGTGAAGAGAGGGAGCTGCAGAAGCCTGCTGCCGGGCCGAGGGCCAAGGTTTGATCCCCAGTCGACTGGCGTCCTTCCAGCCCAGAGGAATGAGTGTTCTTCTGCAGAGCAAAGCATGGGGCGCACGCCCCCCACCGCTACCACCATCCTTCCGAGGATGATAGATGCTCTGTCCACTCACTACAGCAGGGAGAAAACATTCGACATCTGTATAATGGAGTGAGGATGAGAGAAAAGAAAAGGTGGAAAAGGGGAGAAAGAGGGAGACAGATTGCGTGGGTGTGTTTGTGCATGACTGAGGCATCGGGTGTAGAGCGTGTGTTTTAGTTGCTTCCTGTGTGTGTAAAAATGAAATGGAAGATATTACAGAGACAAAAACACACGGGAGAGGGAACATGAGAGGAAGAGGAACAGAGTGGCAGAAAGTGAGAGAGATGGGAGGGGTGGCAGGGTAGGCGGAGAGGTAGGGAGCTGGCACAGATGAGACTGGCTCTCACTCAACAGGACATCCTTTCACACATATTACACATGTCCTCTCCAATCCTCTCACAGACCCAGCACCGGAGCCGAGTCTGTACACTTCTAACTGATGAAACTACCGGTATTTCATGGCGCCGCGGCGCTTTGTGATCCAAAGTCTCTGCGACCGAATTATTCCGAGGGTTTAACATCAGGGCTTACCCTGACAATAGGGCAAGGGTTGGCATATGATCCAAGCGGGTAATCTCATTTGGGAAGAAAAGATCAGAATTTCAGACCAGAAACAAGAAAGAATATTCCATCCTTTTGTCTGGAATGTAAGCACATCCAAAAAGATGAGTAGAAGGGGCCAACATGCCACTGACAAACAAAGCCAAATCTGTTCAAGCAATGTGTGTTAGTTTGCTCAATCACAGCAACAAGAGCAACTTGATAAATCCCCGTCATGTCTGAAAGTTACACCAAGTGTCCTCGTTTAAAGGATGTGCTCCTAAGCGCTGGCCAGCGTCCACACATCACAGCCACCCAACAGAAGCGAGACTGAAAGCCGGTGCACACAACTTTCCAGGGAAAATAACAATTATAAGAGTACACAGACTTGTTCATTATTAATGGAGCTGCTTTTCAACTGCCTCACTGAAAAGAGCACTCAATAATTTATCACCATGGAGACGCATGTCAAGTCAGTGTGCTTGGACACTTCATGAATATCAAATAAATATGCAAAAACAAAAGGGGTATACATCATTAAGCACACTTTAAAACGGCTTTACTGAGGTTTGCTACAAATCAGGGACCCTTGATTGCTCTTTGCAACACGACATCAATCACGTTCGTCTGATTTGATCTGGCTTCAAGCGAAAACTCTCCATGAAACACTCTGGAAGCCGCCGCACCACAATGCCTGCGCGACTTGGTGTGTAATGATCAGTTCGAGGGAAGCGGGTGGAGAGGGAGCAGCTTAACTGCTGAATTCTGCTTTAATGATGATCCTCGATCAGTTATTAACGAGACAACGTTTCTCATTAGTTAATTGAATAACTTGCAAAATGGAGTTGCGTGTTTTCTCATGACTTTGGATTTATTCAAAGCATTAGAAGATGATGAACTCGAGATGAGAGGGCTGCGCGATACTGAGTCTTTATCGCCGCTAACAGCCTGATGAAAGACATAGGCAGCGATGGTAATTGGACTGGGAGGCTCCTGGAGTGGCAGTGGCATTCCTAACGTGGGATCATTTGTTAACACCTGCACTGTATGTTGAATTAATTATTATTAAACAGTGCTACAGCCTAATAGGTGTCACAACGCTAAGCTTGGAACTGAATACATTTTAATGCAGCAGCATCATGATGTGTTTGAAGTTGCACAAAGTTTAACTCAGAATATAGCTAATATAATGGGAAGTACCTCAATATAAACTGATCAGGCATAACATTACGACCACTGACAGGAGAAGTAAATAACACTGACCATCTTGTGACGATGCAGTGTTCTGCTGGGAAACTTTTGAACCTGTGATTCATCTGGATGTTACTTAAACTTGTACCACCCACCTAGACGAGACCAGGCACCCTGACCTCATAGCCCCATATGCACAGAAACAGCTTGCGAACAACTCAAATAAATAAAAAACGCACCAGGTATTGAGCTGGCCTCCAAATTCACTAGATCCTGAATTGATCTAGTGAATGTGGAAAGTATCTGTGGGATGCGCTGGAACACTGGAAAAAACCTGATCCACAGAGGCCCCTCCCCTCAAGCCACAGGACCCAAAGGTCCCCCATTAACTACGTTCTGTTGCCAGACAACAAAGGACACTCTCAGAAGGCCCACGTCCATTCTCTGATGAGTCTGCTTTGGTGGCACAAGGGAGACCAACACAATATTAGGACATAATGTTATGCTGGATCCGTGTATTCTGCATTGTAATGACATAAGCAATAATGACCACCACAATTAATGTGTTAATGTTCCTTAAGAAGTTGATTACAGTGTTGCAGAAAAAAATTATTAATATATGATTATGTATTAATTTAGACATAATTTGTATTAATAATGAATCAAAAGACACTTTTTTGTCTTAAAGGAACTGCTTTCGGCCACAAGTGGCATTTAAAACGAACAATAACAGTAACGGTCCGAGGGGACTAAAGGTTGTCTGGAGTTTCCAGCCCTCACTGGGCTCGATTACTGCAGCTCAGCATTTTGCAGGAGCCCTGTTTACAACGGCCACGCTGGAAAAAAAACAAACTGACGTTTTCCGATTTACACAAGCTCTGTTTTGTGGGGAGAAAAAAAAAACACTTTAGTCTGGATGGATAACTGTAACAGGGAGAAAAAAAAAGGCGTATTTTATAAATGTAACAAGTTTATTGGGGATGGACTCTTGTCTCGCTGCTCTCATGCGGGATCGCTTCCAGCAGTAGCAGGCGGCTGCCCGAGCAGCATCGAACCACAAACAAACCCACGGCTGAGCTAATGAACACAGACCAAAACGGAGCCAGATTAATTAAAAGGAAAGAGAATATTGGACAAAGTTAAACAAGACTCTAAACAAATGCTAGTGCAAGTGCTACGTGTGCTGGATGTTTAAACAGGCCTCTGGCAAATCACATTAAGATACATAGCAGCATATGATACAATAGCGCTTTATAGAAATGCATCATTCAGTAGCAGCGTTTGGAATTTGGTTGGGAGAGCAACGAGAGTATAGCAACGCTGCAACGGTATTATATATTCCAAAACAAGTTTGAATGCTGTTAATAGGGAGGCTTTATGCAGGTTCAGTAGTCTGGCAGAATGTTTTGGAGCCGCTAGCTGTCATGTTGCCTCTCCACTAAATGCCATGCAAATGACTGGCTCTCCCAGAAGACCACCACCACTCATTTGGTTTGCTGCTTGATTTGGTTCTTTCAGTTGTGCATAACATAACAGACATCACTGTCATATCTCCCCTCTGCCTCTCTCCCCTTCTGCCTCGCGCGTCTATAATAACAGTGGCAGCAGGAGGAAGACTCTGACCTGACTTTCTTTTGTTATTATTTTATAAATACATCGCATTTTACCAAAGCCACACACATTTCTGGCCTGATTACCATGATTGAGGCTACATAGCATTTGAACACAGCATGCAAATCCACACCCTATGTCGCGCTTGCATATCCATGAGTGTCTGTTTACTCTCCGCCGCCTGTAATTCATTTTTATAGATGCGCGACACATCCTGTTAGCTTAGCTGGGTCGGAGTTGAGGGTTACTGTATGCGCGTGTGCATGTTTATCAGGGAAATGGGGCCCTGTTTTGGTTGGTGTGGCGGCGGCGGGGAGGGGGTCTCAAAGCGAGCAGGTGAGAGTCATGCTGGGTGTTCTCTCAGTTCAGTGCTAATGGAGTCCAATCTGGATGTCTCCTCACCCCTGTAGCTCTCACTCATAATCATTATGGACTTGCTAATTTCGGCTCTGTACCGTGTTTGTGTGTGAGAGAGAGCGAGAGTGGTGAAGGGATGAGGCCGTGTATACATTATAAATACGTAGGTATTTTTCTACAGTGTGCTTTTGCCGGTGAGTAAATCAAGTACAAAGTCTTGTGGTTGGAAAATGCACAGAGAATACAGTTTCTTCTATCCTGTAATTTACTTTACATTTTACACTATGTCAACACACATAAAAGGCTAAAATGGAAAAATAGGACAACTTTATAGGTTATAAAAACTGTGGCAGCGATCGGTGCTTCCAAACACAAGAGTGCTGCTGATGCAGAAGTCCTTTCCCTTCTTTTATTATGAATGAGGATGTAAAAAAGGGCCTCGTCAGTGATCCCACATCAGCACTTCCCCCGTGACACTCAATACCCCGCTTGATAAATGTCTGTCATTGTCTTTTCACGTAAGTGTGGTACATAAGTTCACCTCTGCCGAGACTGGCTGCTTCTCCGCACAATGTGTGAGATTAAGCATCAGCTCTTCAGGACAGCCTGTTCAGCACAAACAGGGGTGGGACGGGAGAACCTTGTCACCGAAACTAGTTGTTCAAAACAGAAAGCGGTGGCGCCCGCCGCGCCATATGTTGAACTCCGTGGGTAGAGTTCGGGGCACGCACGGTGCTGTACGCATAGCGGGAAAGACGCTCCATATTTGTCCACTGGGTGACTGCTGAACATGTACACCTCCTTTTGTTTATACAGCACCATACTGCAGGGACACTCTCTCTCCATTCCTTCTCTGCTCCCACCGTCCTTTCCTCTCCTCTCCTCTGTCTTTGTTCCTCCACTTCATATATCATCTGCCTCTGTGGAACCCAGAGGTGCTCAGCTGCTCACGTTAAATCTAAGAGATCTAGCTTACTCTTGAATGCGCAGAAATGGATCACTGTATTAAAGTCCTGTCTTTGGAACCGATCCTACGGTCGGCAGCCTTTCTGGGTCTCCTCCGCACGCGGAGGAACGCGGTGCACAGACCAGAAAGAATTTACAGAGCTGTGATCTTATCATTTCTCACTTTCTCACTCTGTCAGTAGGCCCGTGGCGAAGTGGGGCGTATTGATCTATTTACCTACTCTCTCCCGCTTTCCTCTCTTTCTTTCCGTCTTCCTCTTAGTCCATGGCAGCCCTTCTCTCTCGTCTCTCTCTCTCTCCCTCTCTCACACGCGCATAGCGCACACGTCCGATTTCCCATAACAGATGTACCATTTCATCAGATGAAGACCAAGGCCAAGCTTTGAGCTTTCAGTGCTACATGGGATCCTTTTAATTTGCAGCAGCATGAAAGAAAATGAGGCCAGAATTTGCTAGACTCAACGCACTCCACCATCCAGGTCATAATGAGCGGCAGCTAATCAACTGCGTCCATTTCTCCAAGACGAGAAAAACATCTCACGTCCACCGTGTGTACTGCAAAATAAGCCTCCGCGGTGCCATCCACTCATTATACACCCAGCAGTATTCACAGTTCGCTTTTACAGATGGCATCCTATAGTAAATATGTAAGTGCCTGCCACATTCGTATGTACATGTGTGACTAAAGAGTGTATTAAAATACGGTGCCCTCTGATGAAATTGACTTAACTTAGATGGATAATGCAAAGCAACCTCATTTTAACGCACAGAGTACGCTACATCTTCTTTATCCCGGGTGATAATCTATCACCTCACAATTACTGTATGTATGTCCTGCCCTAATAATATTTCAGCATGTAAATGCATTTCCAGGAACTGAAGCGGAACAAATGCGCAAAAGCACAAAATGTTTTTTCCCCTTGTTAATGGCTATATATTTCCTATTAGACGTAGGAATAAGCCCCTGTGCTTTATTATGCGCTGAACAACAGCCATCTCGGATGTGCTAGCTGTGTTCGTCAACAGCTGACGCGAACCCTCCGCAAGCTAGCTCCTTGGCAAACACGCGTGGTTTAGTTCTTGAAAAGAGGAGGACAGTGCACGCCAAACCTTTTTCTTTAACCATACACAGCCCATTTACTATTCTTGACATGAAACAGAGTTGGCCTCTGGATGGAAGAAGGAGGGGGGTCTGTTTTTGCTGATTCCACTCTAGCGGTGAGGGAGTGCAAGGTGGGCCGGCGCTGCCACGAGAAGCAGAGGCAGAGCCAGAGGTCCGGGTCGCGTGGAGCCGCCAGTCACTGTTGGATGTTAATGCGCTGAATAACAATCTAAACCGATCCGTCATTAACAGCTGTAACCAGCGTGGCTTGCTGAATGACCGATGACTTGAGAACATAAATTAGAGGAGCAAGGCAAACAAGCCATGGAAACATGTGCTTTTTAAGATCCTTGGGAATTTAGATGGAGAGCGCAGATACAGCAGAAGCACGCTGTGGCAAGTTCCAGTGTCTTAGAATTTGGAATTATAAAAAAAATATATATATAAATAAAAAATGCTGCACATTTGCTGGAAACTGTATGAAAGGTTTATGAGCTACAATCCCTACAGGGCCTTAAACAATGACAAACTCATCCAAAGTACAAGATATCCTTCCGTTTGCAGCTGGAAGGGAAAGTTTGCATCGCAGTCAACCAACAACACTGCTCTTTTTCCCTCTTGTTTTCCTCTCTGGCTGCACCCACTACAGAGACAGAAAAGCACTGTTTGAACCCACACCAGCCGAAGATTACACATACTGCAGCTCCATGCGACTGATAAAAAAAAAAGTGATAAATTGATTCACAGACATGGCTGAATGAGTGAAGTGACACCACATTCCCCCGGAGATTTGTGTTTTAGTCTTTGTGTGTGTAATTCTATCTCCAGTGTGGCAAGACAGTCCCACCGTTTTTTTTTTTTATCTTCTCCTTCTTCCCCCCTTCTCGGTCTCACACCGGGCAGCAGCCATACCTCCCGAGACACCGTCCCTCTGGAAGTCCATCAACACAACATGGTCAGCAGAGCAGAATGTGTGTGTCTGGAGGAGAGAGCGCGCGCCCGTGTGTGCTGAACAAGCACCGCGACGCACACAGCTCCGCTCTACACCTCTCCGTTCACTATTGCACCGCAGTTTCATCATCCACGGCGCAGGTTTGATAGGCAGTTCCTCTTATTAGAAAACCTGGAGAGGGGGCAAGCCGGTGTAGGAATGAAACCCTCTTTATCAAATTGTGATGAAGTGCCTGAAGTGAACACAAGGTTAACTAAATTGCATATCCCTTCCTCTGAACTCACTACACTCACCAGCACCTCAGAGCACAGAATTTTAAGACACAGGGGTTTTGTAAGTACAAACGAGATGAGAGAGGTGTTTCTCTACTTTAAATCACTGTGAAATGTGTCTCACTTGCTAGAATTGCAGCTTGGTTCTAGCCGGGGGCTGAGATGAAGCGTCTGAGGTATTCTGGGTCTCCAGCATCACACCAGAGCTGCTGTGCGCTCTCTCTCTCTCTCTTTCTCTCTCTCCGCCACACCTTGACAGTGACTTTGTGTGACAGCAGATATAATGTGATTTCTCCTGTCCCCGAGGTCTGAGGCTGATGATGGAGACTTCTGGGCTCTGCTTTTGCTCGCCGGCGACAGCCATGACACGAAGAAAAAAACGCTTGAGCGTGATGATCAGTGGCATTTTTCACACGGCTTGGAGATCCCTCAGTCTGTGCCCTGATGCCCATGCTTCACTGACAGAGAAATTAGGTCCCCGCGTTCAGGCTGAAATTTCCCGGTCTTGGTTTGCCTCTGTTTGGGCCCAATCGCATCAGCTCCCTGACACACTGTCAAGTGATTTCAGCATCTACATTTTTAAACACAAAACAAACACTCTACAGCGTTCAGCACAATCTGGTTTGTTCTACAATATTGTCACGATTCCACTGCAGCTGAATGACGGGGATATGCAGGACATCACTTCTACTGTAAGTGTGTCACATCAGGTGAAGCGCTGGTGTGTCATACCTGCAGGCTGTACGGGCCTCCGCTGTCTCTGCAGGTTACGGGCAAAAACAAAACTAACCTCTTCTGTCATGCCTGCATGTCTGAGCGTTCAAAACATAAAACGTTTCATTCTGGGGTTTACATGCACAGCCAAGGATGTGTGGCTACAGCTACAGTGCTGAAACAATCAGTTTGTCAACCGATCAATCTGCCCTTTGGATTATGCAAGTCATTTATCGCGCAAAAACTATAAAAGTTGTCTTGCTTTATCTTTTATATAAGAATTTTCTTTTCTCCTGTTAAAGGGGAATTACTGTTTTTTTTACAACCTGGACCTTATTTCTGGCTTAAAATATGATTGTTTACTCACTCATATAACTTTGTTGTCATTTGGAGTCGTTCGTTAGATATTTAAATCCAGCGCCATGTGAAAAATATTCAGTCATGGAGCAAAAAACTAGCAGTAGCAAATTACAAGTACAGTAAACAAGCCGACCGTCAGAGATGACATCGTCCAGGTCAGAGGTTAGTAGGTCAATCTACAGACCTCAGATGACGATTACTTGTAACTCCAGACTTAACGGGGAATAGCACTAGCGTATTATAACAAAATATTGGCGAAATGAACAAGTTTCACGGTAGATAATGCGTTATTTAGAGGCTGTGTGTCGGTGCACCAGTCACTCCCACTATATGGATATACGCGGTGCTCCACTGGATCTAAATATCATCCAAATGACACCAAAGTTATATGGGTTATATCGTATTTTAGGACAGAAATAAGGTCCAGGTTGTAAAAAACAAAAAAAACAATTCCCCTTTAATGGTTCCTTGAATAACTGGGATTTGGACAAAAACAAGAGATGTGAATTTAATTCCTAACAGGGCATTAAACTAATTTACTGATACATGAACAAATAAAGTTTCTAGTTGCAGCTTCTTCAGGGCCTGGATGCACAAATAAGGGTAACAGGGTTTTATTAAAAAGAGAGTCTTTTAAAAATGTCCTAGACACGTCAAACAGTTTTAAATTAGATTAATTGTTATATATTGTATATGTAACACTCTTTTGCCTGTTCATTAGTGACACAAGTGAAAATGAACCTACTAGAATACTAAGTCGTAGCTGCCCTACTTGCAAACATCACTCAGAACGGTTTCTGATGACCCTACTCTTGGTCGGGATTAATAGAATTGTCTAAACTGATGGCCCTCTTTTTAATATGTGGTTCAAGTATTGCAAGCGGTGTCATAAACTGGACCGCTGACATCCTAAAATAGCCCTGGAAACCACCTTTACGGACACAAAAATCAAAAACCTGCATGTAGACGACCCTAAAAGCCTCCTAAGTAGTGTAAAAATACAGCTACAGCTTCATTGTTACAGGCTCCAGTCAACATTTAGACGGCTACACTCCCTACTTTAAGAAAAACCGAATCCTGGCTTCCTTCCTCACTTCCTTCCGGCGTTTTATTCCATCTAAATAATGCAACCGCGAAGAGTCATTGGGGGGATCCATTATAGAGAGACTGATATAGAATGCTGGGATGCATGATCAGACACTCTTATCACTTTCACAGAGCACGTTATGGTGCAGCAGGGAGAACTTTGTATTGTCATGTCTCTCCTAAGTGCTTAACCCTTCGGTTGATGTGATAACGATACGCAATCTGAACAGTTCTGAATATATTACAGAATCCCCCCATCTACATTAGATCCAGATGATGTATGACGAGGCTTTGGTCGGTGCTCATGGAGTAAAGGACATTTCAGGGGGCCTGGGTGAAATTAACTTTGTGCTGCAACACTAGTGCGAAGTGAGTGACTACAGCCGTCACGGCTTGTGAAAGGAAGTGAGGAGAAAATCCATCCGCCAGCCACACAGCGGACACAAAAAAGCCCATATCCATCCAGAATAGATTCTGAGGCAGTGACGGCATTGGTGAAAAATGTCATAATAAGATTGGAAGCACTGAAGAAGTCAACCTTGCCAGATGATTTATTTGATGTCTATTCATTTTATTCTCAGCAGCTTCTCAGAGAGGATACTGTTAATTACATATAGTCTATTGAAGAGCAAATGAGCTTGACAGTGTTCCATCATGTTGTCACAGGAGGGAGAGCGCAAGAGTGTGTGTGTTTGCGTGGGCACCCGCGTTCGCAGGTGGAGTCTCTTATGCTCTTTCTCCTTTCGCACTAATCTGCCTGTCAGTAATGAAGTCTGAGGCTTAAGTGTGGGAGAGAGCAGGCGTCATCCATTAGTCTCATCCATTTCCATTAATGTTCACGGATTACTTATTATTCCCTGATTAATAAACACTCTGCGAGCGTGTCCTCATAGCAGCCTCAATAAGGACAGCTTCATTAATGATTAGTTTTAAGGCTATTAATATCCCAGTTACTGGCATTCACAGCCAGCAGCGGCAGCAGCAGCAGCTCGACCTGTGTTGTTGTTGTCGTGAGTGTTTTATGAAAGCATCTTTGAGGGACATGCATAAATGTAGGTGCATTATCAGTCACTGGCATTAGCTTCCACTTTCAAGGTAATAATTCCATAAACAAGTCACATTACCTTGGTATTTGGACATCCACGAGGAAAAAACAAGTAATCCAATTAGCAAACTGAGTGAGCCACTATTGATTTCAGAAAAAAAACATTACCCAATCAATTTTGGAAGAGTAATGAAATTCCTTTACTTTGTATTCCAAAATACAATGAGAGAGAGTGTGTGTGTGTTTGTGTTGTGTGCGTTACTCAAAAGCTTAGAGCATAATTTCACGTTCGGCTCGCCTCTTAGACCACACCCTAATGGGGTGCAGAGGTCTCTGGTCTCACAAATAAATGCACACACGTACACACACACACCCGCACAAAGCCAGTGATGTCATTTATCTCGTATTAATTAATGCTTCTGAACAGTCGCACTTCGTCGCGAGCTGCAGACCGCAAATAAAGTCAACTTGTGCGTTTGTTGTTCTCTCGTCTCCACTCAAGCCTGTGCGTCCTGTGGCGCGCACAAATTGTCACACTTGTCCTAAACACCACACCTCTTCAATATTCATGTTAAACAGGACTTGAACCCCTGCCACCGTAACTCTTAGTTGGATTATATATTGGACACAATTAGATTCTAGAGGAGTGGTATAAATAGCCTAGGGATGTTTGCATGAATTACACCACGCCGGAAACTATTGTAATGCATTGTGTTGCAGTGTTCACATTTTTGCCTCTGCAAATCTCCCTGGTCTCATGACACTAATCCCTAGCATAGTAAATTCTATGTTGTCTCATTTTACACCATGCCCGAGGTTGTTTTCTTTTCAATAATCTCACAGGCCAGTATAACAACAGCAGAAATTCAAGGGTAAAACTATTGATTGCATGCAAATGGCGTTAATCTGAAGCACGACTGCGCCGGCCATCTCACTTGATATTTATTTCTCTTGTCCTTTTAAATCAGCGGCTTTCACACATGCACACTTAGACACAAACTCCAATCCAATTATATAGATAAATAGGCTAATCATGCCACAAAATTTTAATATGAGGTCTATGGGCAGGTCGATAAGCATAATCACTCACAGTGCCAAATTTGCGGCACAATTTTAGATAAGAGAGATGGGGTGAAAGAGAGAGAGAGAGGGGGCAAATTGAACAGATAAATACTTCTGTATTAGACATTAACATATGGATCATAGGGGAGCCAGATAAGAGAGGAGACATTTCATTAACGGAGAGAGAGAGGGGAAAAAAAACATTTGATTAAAAGACTTTTCTATTTACATCACTTCACATAATTCACGGTTAGAGATGAGCGCTGCTGTCCAAACACTAGAGGAGGGCTTTGTGGAGGGAGCGAATGTGACATGTCGTGTTGAAAGGACTGGTTCCCACATTCAGAGAAATACAATGCCAAGACTGTTTGGAATTTCATGTATACATCAACAGAAGGTCGTGTTGTAACCTTGTGATAAAGCTGAATAGAGTAGAGCTTATTTACTGTACAATATTTTAGCTGCACCCTTGAGTAGTTCGCGCGTGTTTCTGCTACCGTAGGTGACATGATGATGAACCATAGAATGTATAAATATGGATGGCGACGGAGCTGCTCTTCAAAAGTGAAGTCTAAGCAAGTAGAGCCTGGCGGCTTATAGGTCATAAGCTCCACCTCCTTCATGTTAGCGGATGGATCAAACTAAAATACTAAAATACTCGTCAAATTATTTATTTTTTTCCAAGCATGGTTTCTGTCATTATGAGTAGTTAAGAAAACATTTATGCATGTTCAAGTGTCATCCTTTTGGATAAGTTTGGTTTCAGGTATTTGACGCTAAAAAACCAGGATGACACAATGGCGACCACCAGTTGCTATGCCAAAAACTGTACTGCACAGACTCTGGCCCCAAAGTCACAAGATGGCACTGCCCGTATCCACTGGGAAAACAGCATCAGTTTGGCCAGTGCAAGTAAGTGGTCAACATGTAGTCCATATTATATACAGTCTATGTGAAGAAAACACGCAAGTCAATACAACATCAGCCACACAATGGCAGCTGGTAATCACAGCTTCCATTGATTAAGTGGGAAATTTGGAGCGCCTATGTGACCGTTTTTCTGCTCTCTATATAGTTTAGATAAGTAAAGCACTCTGTGCATGTCACGTGTAGCCTGCTTATGTTCTTGCAGCTTTTAACCGACTAGCTCAGAGAAAACTCAAACATCCTGCTGGACAATGATTGACATGAACGCTCCATTTGGCCTGGTTCCTCCCCACTGCGAGGTGTTTATTTCTTTGATTTTTTTTTTTTTTAAAGGAAGCTAACTGTGAAATACTGTGACCATGCACTTTATTTTACTGATGACAACACATTGTCCAAAGTAAAATGGTCACACATGTCAAACATCCCAAAAATCGGGGGCAAAATACTCCCATTTCACTTGTTTATTTGACTCATACTGAACTGTTTGTGAGTGAATGAAGGAAGGAATATGGGAAATGTTGCAGTTCTGTTGAACCACAGTAAAGCAAAGTGGCCTAATGTTAAGTTTAGAACTACAGTTTACTCAAAGAAAGAACGGTCTTCTGAGTTAAAACACACACATACACTCACAAAGGCACATGGCGATGTAGCATGCACTCATCGCTCCCTGCCTGAATAGGGAAATCCTCCCCAACTCCACATGAATTTCTGCTTAGACTAAACACAGCACAGCGTGACTGTCTTCACAGACATCAACCAGTAAGAAACGAACGCATGCAGTTTTCCATCTGTCTCTGTACCACTTCCAGCTTGCATAATACAAGCATTGATCAAATAGTTCTGATACAATTCAACTCACTGAATTGCTCACAAAAGCTCAGGTTTTATGTGCTACACTGCAGCAACTGATTCTTAATTACACAGTAATCATTATTATTACCATCATTATTATTATGCACAGTGGGAAAAGTCAACTTTATAGTCATTGCTTAATGGCTTTAAGAACAAAATGAAAGATGTGATTATGAAATATGCCACTCAGCAAACTGCACACATAACTGACTGCGTCTGATCAAACGGATGTCAGGGATGTCCCCACAGTAAAAGCTTATTTCATTACACATCCCCAGTGACAGTTTTAGTGCCAAAGTCACCTCTACTGATGGTGCTTTCCTCCGTGAAACTGACTAATGATCAATAACACAACAACGTCTCCAGAACAGCAAAATACTGTGATAAAGTAGGGTGAACGCAAAGTTTATCTTAAAGGTAACGCACATCAAACGTAACGCGGCCTTAATCAACGCTAAGCCAACACAGCCATCAAAAGGTTCAATCAAACATCTCCAAGAGCACTTAGACGGCAATGAAATTGGTGCGTAATCATGCTGATCGATCCGGGATGTGTATGTAAAGGACAAACATGTGTTTTCACTCTGCCAAGCTGAATGAGTGTCTTTGTCCGTCCACACGTAGTGATTAAGGGTGACAGAAGCGGCGACTGAAGCAACCGGAATCATAAGCTCCGTCAGTCAACAAGACTTTAGTCACAGAATATATAAGGAAAAAATTGTCTTTCTTTTGATGGCAAGCTCTATAAGGTCAAAACACAATAGCTAGACTATAATCTCTTACTCTCATTGCGGTGTAGCAGTCAGGCATATTTCTGCCCAGGCATTCTATCCACGTATTGTAGTCTACATGAGAAAAATATTAGTGCCCTTCATGCACAATTTAATTTGAGCTAGCAGATGAGTTCAGACTTCTACCCAGTTTGGCACCTCCTGTACTAATGGTCAGCTAATCACTGGGAAGATCAAATTGAGGCCAAGTGCCTCTCTCCACTTGATCTGATGGCGGCGTCTCAGTCATGATTACTGAGCAGCAGGGTTAATTTCCTTTGGCTAAGACTCTGTGTCAAATGCCATTAATGTAAATGTGGTGAAAATTGACTTGTTGGTTCTGGCATTGCACAGTTGTTTTTGCCCTTTGTGTTTGTAATTGCAATGTAAACGGCAATTGCCAATATTGTAACAAATAGCACATGTCATTTCAGTTTTGTGCATTTGCACATTTAGTTTGCCTGACAAGCGGCCCGAACATAAGCACTTCTTTTTGCCTTAAAGGTTCTCGTTGTGCCAAAGCCTTTTACATCATTACCCCCATTGCTGAGTGGAATATTGAAACTACTGTTGTGGACAGTAATTGTCTCCCTAGATTAGAGTTTTCCTGTTAGATACAATGACTGTGAAAAAAAGAGAAATATCTCAAGATGTTGTTTTATCATCACTTAACCTTGTACAAAACATTGTCAGGCAACAAATACACCCAGTAATGTAACCAGTTGTCACAAACAAACATTTTTAAGCAAAGTGATTTCTTTAAAGGGCCATTGTTTAAGGTTTAGTGCCTCCTAGAGGTAAGGTTGGGAATTGCAATCGCCTGCTCTGGGATACTGTACAAACATGGCAGACTCTACGGAATTTTACATTCAAGTGCCCATTTTGAGTTTTCTATGTGAATACAAAAAAGAAGAAAATATATTTATGAAAATTAACTTCCATACTGATCAAAGAGACAACTTAACCATAGACACTGATCTTTTGAAATATATTAAAAGATAAAACAGAAAGGAATATGGAACTCCCTGTCTACAACAATGAATACACAGAAATAGAATCAATGCAAGTAATGTCAGGGTGACAAAAAGCAGCTGAAACTATGCATATATGAGAAATGTTTCCACTGCTTGTGGGCTGAATACAGTACATGACCTGGAATGAATGTGCTCTCAATGAGCCAATCAATTGGTAATGCTTGGGGTGATGGTGAGTAAACTAATCCCTCGGGGTGCAGAGGGAAATCTGGATTATATTGCATCCCCACTCTACAATGAGCGTTTCTGCTAGAAGCCAGAGCAGACTAATCAAACAACATTACTGTAGAAGATCAATATGCAGTCAAATTGATGTATTGTTCCATATGCAATCTTATGCTATTTTTAATCTCATTCATCGGTTTACGGGCGGATTAATCATTTTCCTTCGGACCTGAAGTTTTCAATTGTTCAGTGCTCTACATTGTTTAGCTTTTTAAAGTGTTTAGATAAATGACTTGCGCGCTTTATGTGACTGACTTTACCCTGATGAACACATGACTGCCTGCTTTCCTTACCGTGGCGCAAGAAGAGTTAACACCCCTGAAACCTGCAAAATACGCTCCATGTAGGAGAAAATCACAACAGCTGTGCTGAATAGTGTATCAGAGCACCTTGCTGTGTCTTATCTGAGCAAAGCAAGAGAGAATCTGCAATACTGATATGGAGTCAGCACCACAAAGGTTCAAAGCTGGTTGCTGATTCACAGCTGAGTCTATATTCTTTGTAACAGACAGTACATATCCATATTCACAGTGGGCTTCTGAGGAAGTGAAAACATGGGCATGGTGTTCTCTCAGAACACAGAGTTTATTGAAGATAATACTGTACATTGATGTGGTATCTGTATAGAAATGAAGTAAGTCCATATCTGCACACGTAAAGCACATGTCTGTAAGAGTGTGTGGAGGGGTTGTTGTTTTTTTTTTTTTAGGGGGGGGGTTGAGGAGGTGGTGGACTGTAATACATATAACCTAGTTGCGTAGCCCTGTGCCCAATATCAGCTGAGGGGAGCTGCATACATTTCTTTCACAAATAATCTAATCTTTTTAATTTGAGAGATAAGGAAGAACTGACTGTAATTATGTGCAGCTGGGCCTGTGAGGAATTCATAAAAAAAAAAAATGAGGCTAAGCCCATCTGCTGACTGGGAAACTAGGAGAGGCAGCGACATTGGAGGGTGAGTGAGAAAGAATGAAAGAAAGAGACTCTAAAATCATTAAATCAGCCACTATCTCCTCTCTTCTGTCACTCAGAGAGAAAAAGAGGCAGTAATGAAATATTAATGCCTTCCTTATTTTGAGATTTACATTAATCTTTCCTCTCTCTTTCCTTCTGTCTCTCTCTCTCCCTCTCCTGCACATCTCTGTATGTAAAATGTGGTCGAAATGACTTGAATATATATATCTAATGAGATGGCCTCGCTACAGGATGTCTCATTTTTCTACCTGTTTTGCAATCCAAAGTTGCATATATTGCACAGCAAATACGGCCGTGTGCTTACAAACGGGGGAGGAGGGGGGTGGAGCGGGGTGGTCGGGGAGGGGGAATTGCTTGATCTGACAGTGAAAAGACTGAGAGAGAATGAGAATGAAAGCGAGAACAAGGGAGTGGGTGAGAGAGCAAGAGGTACTGACTCCGGCTCTAGTAGCAGTAGCAGGCATTCAGGCGGAGTATGTGGCAGTTTCTCCTGGCCTCGTCCCATTTGGCAGAGCTTCAAATGGGAAAGCAAAACAACAACAAAAAAAAAGAAAGCTGGGGCGTAGATGCTCCCAGGAGGCGGGCGGGAATTAGAAGTGTGTCAGGTAAAACAGCCACAATTTTCTCAATGTCCACCCCCGCTAAGACCTGAAGCAAAGGCAAACCTGACACCGCCGCCGCTTCCTCCTCGCTTTCAAACACACAAGCACGCAGGGATATAAGTATGAGGGCGTTAGAATTACATCAGTTGAGCTCAAACTGGCACACAGGGCTAAATATGAAACCTGACGCAAGCCCCCGCAGAACTGATATGCATGCTTCTGACTTTGGAATGGGTTTAGAAATTGGAAAATACAGTATAAGGCCCCTTGATACCGATCAAACCAGTGTTACCTCGACGACTTTGCTATGAACCCTCCACTTATGTAGAGTCTACGAGAAAAAGTGGAAATACTGACACAGCTGCAATTTTACCACTGCACTGTGAAACAACCTAAGTGCAGATAAGTATGGATGGTATGGAACATTGATTCTCGAAGTGAGCATTTCTCTGCAGCATGCTGCCGTCTGCTATCCCATCCGTGCTTCATCATTCCCAGAGCGAGACTTTCCTGGCAGAACTGAGCATTCCCATGCTGTCCCACACAATGCAGTAATTTCCCTGTAGTGCCTCCATTGCAGCTACATACATTTGCCACACAGACGTGTGAGTTTCCCCCTCAGGCGTCCGGAGCAGCAGCGTGGCACACTCAGTGTACTGGTGTGGTAGTCATACTCTATGCACACCACAGCAAATGGTAAACTACACACTGCAAGCTGATGCTGTTTCTGCCACACTGTCTGATGCTGTCTGTGCCTTCGGGGTGTATGTAGGAAACATTGTGCATGTGTGTCTGAGTGGCGCAATGGAAGTGATGTTTGGAGGCGAAGGGCGTGTAGGTGTCTAGAGCATGCATGTGTTAAGAAAAAAAGGTACTATGTAGTGCCAATCACCATGATAGGCACTCTTCATCTTCTTTAGAGACCAAGGACAGCACAGAGCTGAGTTAATAGGCAGACAGGGCTCTGAGGACACCGAAGACTGCCTTCTAAACCCTCACACGTCCAGAAGAAGACACACTCACTTTATCAAGACAAGACAATTGGGGCATTTTAGTCATATAAGTCGCAATTGGATAGGTCTTCCAACATAATCGGACATGTAATCCCAGGCACACGTCAATCAGTCAGATCGTTTTAAATGAGATATCTAAACTTGAAAGTACCGTTATACACATAAAACCAAAAATGTAAACATTTGAGCATGCAATTAAAAACCACATGTACCTCCAAATGAAATTACAAAATATGATGCTTATAATTGCCCTCAAGAACAATATACTTTAACTTTATCTGGTTTGATGCCTACATCTGCAGGAAACACAATTTGTCTATGATATCCAACTGGTAGCTGACCTACCACTACTGTCCCTACTTTCTTTCTTTTTAATCATTTTGGATAGTTTAGGGGACATTTACAACAAGTCTTGGTTGGTTTTTTGACCCATCCATCAACCCCAACTTCCTCCCTCTGCAGGCTGCACGGCATGCTACTGACATCACCCTACAGCCTTCTTTGCAAATGCTTGATAAGACATTTTCATGTAACTGTACACAAACATAGGGGTGCACTGTACGTCGAACGTAAAGTATTTTGGTCTATTATCTATCCTCACTACGGCATTTGACACTTGGTTGATGTACAACACAATGATGGATTGGCAGGCGGCTAGTCTGAGATCTCACAAGGCATGTGCGGTCAAACGTGCTAGCTGCTGTAGTAAGCTAAGTAGTTAGCAGTAGTAGTTAAAAGTAAGGGGGAGCACAGGACTGGACAACCCTGGCTGGCCCCAATGCACCCATGCAGTGCAAGTCATCAGAGTAATTTAAGTGACCTTATTGAATTGCAATGAATTATTATGCCATAACAGCTATGCTAGGTACATTAAGTATTTTCATGTAGGTTAATCATTTTGACTTGGACATTGTAAAAGTAGCCAGCAAGCCAAAAATGTGTGCGCGAACGTGCTTAACACGATTTCATCCAACAGGTCCTAAGGAGTCAAGCATCCGCTTAGTATCCTTTTCAATGACACTGGAGAGTTTTTGCAACTCCAAAGTCGGGAATACAAGAGTAAAAGGCACCTTGACTGTGTGTATTTTTATTTCCGTTCTTCAGGAATAAGAGGGGCAAGATTGATCCAGAGGCTATTCTTGAAAATAAGTTTGACTGGTGCTGCAAGTCTTCCTATCTCCATCTCTCTCTCTCTCTCTCTCATTACCCAGTCTGAGCTACCGACTTCCATAATCCTGGAAGGTTTAACGCCGCCGTGTTGTGATTGGTTAGACATTACATCAGGGTGATGTAATACTCCTAGGACTGGCTAGTGTGTCAGGCATGGGGAGGGAGGGAGGGGCGAGAAGGAGGGTTGGGTGGGCTGAGTACTGAGTGAAGAGAGAGGGACGACGAGGGTGGGGGGGTATATTGAGCAGGAGAACTCTCTCTCTCTCTTGCTCTCTCTCTCTCTCTCTCTCTCGCCTGCAGCCAGTCAGTGTGCATGTGCAGCCGCCACAGAAAGCCTCTAATCCCAAAGCACACAGCAGTGCTTTGGAGAAGGAGGGAAATAATCAAGACTGTTTCCATAGGCCCCAATCTAAAGGCTGGAGATAAGCTTTGCTGTGCATGCTGCCGTGTGTACTGGTAGCAGCTGTGTGTATTGGGGATACATACACAAAGCAGAAATGGGATTTTTGGGGGGCTGAAATTCAATCATTAATTGCAAATAGACAGAGGAGAGGAAGATGATTGTTTGGCAGGGACAGAAAATGCCAAGGCATTAGGTGTTTGTGCATAATGACTCGTAGCCAATTTCTCACTTCAGTGCAAGGTGCTTTTTCATGGATCCAAAGGTGTTATGCCATATCTCTGACTTGAGATGAGGCTAGTGTACAGCAATGCCCAGGGCACAGGCAATGTGTTTTCACCTGATTGCTTTCATACCACGGTAGACAATGCTCAGGAAAAACTGAAACAAAATGACGCTGGCAAAAATTAATTTCCAGTCCAAAAATCAGACGCCCAAATTGAAATATAAAATGACGGACAAGGCAAAACACAAAATCACTTAAGCTGGGGAGGGGATAGCCAAGACCAAGAAACGAACTGCACCAAAACACAGGAAAATGTGTCACAAAATGAAACCATCAATTCTACAACAGTCCAAGGGCACATGAAGTAAACATTTGATACTGTTATGATCCCTATAAGCAAATATTAGACATGGCCTCAGAAACCAGAGGTCAAACCCTTGCAGCGTCCAAATAAACGTCCTGCTCTAGTGCTATCGCTTGGCCCCATGGATCCATGGATGTCTTCCATCAGCCCTGATCCGTGAGTTTATTTGTTGCCCAATTTAACCAGTAATGAATTCAGAGTGCTGAGGCAACCGCAGGTAAATATTGCAAAATGAATTCTTTATTTCGGGTACTGTAAATAAAAAGAGGATACTTATGAGCCAAAGAATGCACTTGCTTTTAATATAGTCACTCTGTGAAATAGGATTGGAGTAGAAATTAAGCCTGCGGAGACCTGCTGAATTTTTGAGGCTGCTCCGGAATGAGACATTGAATAATGGAATGAGACGTTGAATAAAACGCGCGAGCTAAAATGATGAAAGGTTAAAAGAAGATGGCTCGAAAGCCTGACAAAACTTGTTTGCCGAGAATGGTGTCAGAAATCTCTCCAAACACAGTTTAAGGTCAGACACTGCCCTGAGTTAAAATCACTTCCTCATCTCGTGTGTAGACACAGAAAATATCATCAAAATTATTTTTTAGAGCGGAACACGCGTACTCGCTGTTTTGAGAGCCCTCATGAGCCACATAATGTTTATTCATTAACACAAATCTAACAAACGATCTTCCTGTTAACATATCAGCTGTCAGGCACAGACCTGACAGAAACCTCTGAGGTATTATGAAAGCAAAGTCGGACCGTCTTTGAAGGGAACTGGGAGGAAAAAAACAAAACCACCTGAATGACAAGTTGTCAGAATAAAAGACTACCATTTCTTATTTTGCTTGAGGCTAGGAATGGAAACTAGGTAATGACTACAATGATCGCACACAGACAGATACATAAGAGAGCAGAGCACGCGCACACACACACATGCAGACACTGACACAGATTCAGTGGCTGGGACTTGTTATTTCAGAGGCTGTCTCCGCTGCTTGTTGGTCTCTATAACAGCAAAAAGTTCTTTCTGGGGAGTTTTACCGAAATAACAATATACTCCGAACAGCCACAACATTAAAACCGCTGACAGGAGAACATTGACCATCTTGTGACAAAACAATGTTCTGCTGGGAAACTTCTGGAACTGGCATTCATGTGGATGTCACTTAGACATGTAGCACTCGCCTAGACCAGACCAGGCACCCCCACCCCATAGCAATAACACTCCTTGATGGCAGCAGCCATCCCCAGCAGGATACACAAACTGTTTTGTGTATGTACCCTGCCCCCTTTTATCAATGAGAGTAAATGCAGTCTCCAATGAGAAAAAGTTACATCACTGACAATCCTTGGTTGTCATTGCTGGCCGTGTACTCCTACATCTGACCACTGAGTTTATTTTGTCTTTGTTACTATGTTATAATGAATTCCTCCTGAGCCCCTGAGACGTTGGAAGTCATAGAACCCAGGTTACATTTGTAACTCTCGATCTTCAGACATACTGTAGGCTCTGTGCTACTTTTAGTTGCTGTTGACTCCTCTATCTCCATGGCTATGGTTTGTCCGCTCTTTATATATCATTGGTTAGGTAGTTAGATTAGCTTTAATCAGCATTGTGTATTTGGTAAGGGTGAACTGAATGTGAACTGATATCCATGTGTACCTAAAAGTACTGCTCTATAGCTTTAAAAATGTTGTCTTACTTATATATGAAGTTTACTACTACATTATACAAACAAGTCATTATTCATGTCTGCTTTCCTGAATATTATTCCTAACTGATTTGCATTTCTGTATAACTTTTCAGCATGGGTCTTTGAGAACTTTTGCACTCTCCTCTGATCGTCCACCTCTGACTGTACTGCAACATGTTGTAACACATTTCCCTCTGCACTCAGGTCTCCGTGTTACTGCTCTGCCTGCATTGTCTGAGCTGTTATATGGCTGTCTAGAGCGCGCTGCCCTCCTCTCCCTGTCACAGAGGTCAGTGAGTGCTTCGAGCCCGGCTGACGTCATGCTGCTGCAACCCCGCAGACACACCAGCAGGCAGGCAGAGGGACAGACCGTCAGAAAAACCAGCAAGCAGACAGGGTGTATTTATAGCCTCTCCGCATATGCAAGCCTCACAGCAAGCTGCATGGCTAGATACTCCCTGAAGGCAAACCCATTCTGAATATGCTGTTTATTATGTGGAATCACACGAGTCTGCTTCCTAGCGGAACGAGTGCATCTCTTATTAAGTGTGCAGGTAGAGCATCAGACACTGATGAGATCAGTTTCGGTTTCTCTCTTTCCCGCCTTTGGAAAAGGTTTGCATGCTGGAATGTTCATCTCACACGGTTAATGAACACATTGTGCTGCACATCAGCTAATAACACAGAGAGGATGTACGCTTAGCACAATGCTTTACACCATTACTTATCTAATAAACTATAGGAGGCAACTGCCATTAGCACTGGAGCTGACGCTGATATTCACCTCCCACTGGCAGTCTCCCGCGAGCTAATCTGCCGTACACTGTATGCAAATATGAAACAGTTAATGTCAGGATGCAGTCTAATTCCACATTATTCTCCAGGTAGTGGGCCAGTCAGGTTGACTTTGAAATGGATTGTGGGTGATTAGCCGGGAATGCGGGGAGAATACGGAGGTCTCTCTGGTGAAACCCGCAGCTGGTGCTGGAGTCAGCAGAGCAACGATCCAGGTAATTAATTCTTTGACAAGCATCAGTGATTTGGAAAATCAGTAAGAATGGCAGACGCTGATCAAAAGGGAAACACGTGGAGAGATGTTTAAACAGTGGGCGTTCGAGGCGTCAGTCATGCAGGGGCCCAGACGCGGGCCCAAAGCCCAAACACTGCAATGCACTTAGGTGACTATCAAACAACAGCAGACTGGAGGTGTGCTTTGGATTGGTGCTCAGAGACATGCAGGAAGTTATGCGCCGAGTCTAATTCAATTAATAGAAGGTAATTCATTCAGCACGAACAATACCCAGATGCACACGCAAGAAAAATATATCCATATGCACCGGCACATACGCATAGCATAAACACAATGTTGCAGTGAACTCAACATGTACAGTAAACAATTCATGTATATGAACTCTGCAAAAACACAGATAAACCACACATGTATATTCCAGTCACAAATCATGCAGCATGCAGGGCAAACACTTTGAATGTACGCCCCGGAAACATGACTCAATATGCAGACACAGCCATGCGGTAAAGATCAATTCATTTTCGGTATTTATTATACATATTGCGCTAAGCCCATATCTGTTGAATGAAATTCAAACAATGGCATTATATTCACGGTCAGGGGATCGCATAGATGCAAGCGCACACTCTTCATAAATACACAAGAGGTTGGATTGTCGTTACTGAAATAGACTTGATTAAATCATGCCTACATCCTTTCCTTGATTGTATGGATGGAGGGAAAAAACACACAAGCGGAAAAACCGTAATGAAACATCATAGGCACGGCTATTACAGAAACAGCGACCAGAATACAAATTCCCCATGCAGGTATTTGTTTTCAACCATCAGTATTCATTATGCGAGTGAATGTATCATTGGAGTGCAGCTATTGATCCTGTATTAAATCTCATTGTTATATTCCTATTCAGCAGTGAGCCAGGTGAGGGGAAAAAGAAGGGTGACCAAATGTCATGGTGACAACATGCAGCATTGTCAAAGGTAGCTTTATCGATCAAGATAGACAGAGAGGGAGGGAGAGCGGAGGGGAGGGGGGGATATTTCTGCAGGACCCCAACCGTCTGACATTTTAGAAAAGCTGTCCTTTCCATTTGTCACCGTCCATTGTTGCACACAAAGAGCACAGATGCCTTGACTGAGGCAATTTGAGCTCTGGCCTTCACACCCAGCAGAGACAGTGAGCACACTCAGATGTAGCTCTGTAAAGTGGGGAGTCTTGTTCATTATATTTATCAGTGGTAATTTTCACAATTCACACGCTGTGTTTCTGAGAAGGTGGGCTAAGCATTGTGCTGGGTTTTCGCTTTGACATTTTAAAGGCCTTGCTGTCATACCATGTCAGCGGTTAATCTGAAACACGATGTGGATGGAGGCGCCACGGTTTGCTAAGGGTCCAATTAGCTTGCCAACCATGTACAGCAATTCCTCACAGAACTTAGATGACTCAGAAACGTCCCCGGTGGGACTTCCGTTCCTTTCTTTTCCCACTCAGATCCAAATGAAAGCAAACGGTCTGAGGACGGAGGGAACACGACGAGGCGCACAGGCAACTGAACGCAGATGACTAAATGAATGTTGTCGTATCAAAGCCCAACTGCCACCGAACATGTCAGATTGGAGCAACAACATAATAAGGGCAAGCCAGCGCCGCATTGCATTGACCAGGGAGGAAGCCGGCAGCTGGGAGTAACGCAGGTCAGAAGGTGTGGAAGTTTGCTGGCGGAGCTTAACATTTCTCTGTCTCTAGCTCTGTGCCTGACTCACTCAGGTAATTAGCACAGACTTGCATTTCCCTGTGTATGGCTTAAAGCGTCTTGTGTTAAAGCAGTCCAGATCAAAACGGCATGTCATACCACATTATCTTCAACACCGCTCCACAGCAACAGCCCGGGCTATCGAGTTAGCTCTGCTCTTCCTCCGCTTCCCTGGATGTTTATCTGTTGCTAGGACTGGAAAATCTCCACGCTTATTGTTTTGCACCAGGGGGAACCGAAGAGCGGATTAAGTAGATCTCCTGATCTGTGGAATGACCTTACTTTGTTAGGCTCCAACAGGAAGAGCATTAGTTCTCCCCACAGGTTCCCTTCTGAATACTTCAATCAAACATCTATCAACTGGTGATCCCTCACTTTTGGACCGCGGTCCACTTTTCTGAGAGGACTTCATAACAAGCTTGCAGGCCAAACATTTGCAGATGCAATGTTAGAGGGTACCAAGTTGAAATAATCTCAACGCTGAGGTAATGTGATTGAGTCAATGACTGATGGAGCTGACTGACAAATGAAACAAACTCTGGTCGATCAAATTCACCATGCTTATCACGGGCTTGGGAACCCAGATGGAGCGGGAAAAGGTCATCGGTATATTCTTTTCAAACAGAGAGCTTGTCAATTCCTAAAATTTACAAAACAATTCTGCTTGTTTCACTTGGAAAAAGGAAAGGATGTCAATAAATGTGTTTATATCAGTATTATAATAGCTAATGACCAGGTTCGAATTTTAACATCAATGCATGGAGTAGGACATTGTTGCACTGATTTCCATGATGCCAATTCACCAAAATGGAAACCACCCAACTATATTTGAGTCAGTAGTGGAGGCGAAGGTGAGGTTTTTTACTCTTTTATTGGAGTTTGGTGCAGAGCAGGTAACTCCGGACTCATTGGGGAATAGCACTAGCGTATCATAACAAAATATTGGTGAAATGAATGAGTTTTGCAGCAGATAATGCGTCATTTAGAGGCTGCATTTCGGTGGCCCAGTCACTCCTACTACATGGATATTCGCGGTGCTCCGTTGGAGCTACATGAGTAAACAATCATATTATATGCCAGAAATAAGGTCCAGGATATAAAAATTTTATGTTGGGTTTTGTTTTTACCTCTTTCCATCAGGGCCTTTAATAGTCGCACTACTTTTTAGATTTACACTAAGATACAGTAAGAAATAAAGGAAAGTATAGAGCCACTGTGAAAGGGTGCGTGCATGAACAGAGGAAAAATATGGGGTGAACTAAGTTGAATGAACTTGATTTATGTAGGGGAAAAGTAAGAAAAAGGGGTCCGTTGATGCTATCTTGCTGACTTTTATTTCATTAAAATTCAACTTAAATAATTTATCTTTTCCAATCATTTTTAACAACTGATAATAAATGTGGGTAAGGGGCAGATTGTGTAATTAAATTGCACGGGTGTAAAGTTAACCTTTGTGGAGTAGACTTAATGGCTTAGCGATACGTGGACCAAATGGTATGATTGACTTTTTTTGGGGGAAGAATATATGTTGTCACCATCAGTGAAGAAGGGATCTGCAATGCAAAGAGACAGGGAGCAGGAGAAAGAGGGAGAAAGGGAGTTCGGGTGAAGTTTGTCGGTTAACATCAAGGGGCTAGGTACAGTAAATGGTGCGGCAGGAACTTTGAGTGAAAACCTTGCACAGCAATAAAGTGATATACACATGAATAATGCAGGAGCATTTAGTTCAGTGCTTAGGCAGTGGGAGAATCAGATGTCCCTGGTGCCCTGAAGGATTCCAGTCTACTGAGCCAGCGTCTCTGGACTAGAATAGACCAACACAGACCCAAATGAGAAGCCCAGCGCTCCACGCTGCCCTGCCAAGACGCACTCGCGCAACTCAGACGCGCACGAGGCAGACACATCCACCAGAGTGCAAACAACGAATTAGCGATTGTGTGCGCACACATTTAGACACCAAAACCTCGACGACGCACCACGCACACGAGCACACATCCGCTCGTCAATAAAGGAAAACTGTTCTCATAAAATAACTGGAACAACTCCGCTATGCATGCATCATGATAAAAATGTTTAGCAGTGATGACATCCCAGACTGTGTGTATATAAATGAAGGACTGTGTGCGCAGAGAGTAGTTCCAGAAACATCAGCTTGGCGTTGACTTTACTTTTTGGGTAATACTTGTGGGATTTGGATTTAAAAATAAGTCTGGAGAGCCTGCGACTGTGGGGCCGGGGGAAGCGGGAGAGCAGGAGCGTTAATTTCCAGAACTGCTGAGGAGATTTCATTTTGTCGTCTCAGCTGCCCAAAGAATCAACTAATGACTAATTAATTACTACACAAATCCAAATCAAATCATCTGCTTTTCCTTGCCGTGCATATTCTCTTTGGCCGACGTTCAGCGGTTCTCCGTGTAGATCCTCAAGCGGAGGCGCGAAATAAAATGATTCCATTGTTTTATTTATTTAAATGGAGCAATTGCATTACTTCTCGTGCTTGTGCGGTAGCTAATATTTTATCCCCTTGCTCCTCAGTTAGCCAGTGGCATTTATGCCGCGGTGGGCGTGCACGCGTGTGTGTTTAATGTGTTGACACCGTCACTATTTACCAGCTTTGCCTCGACATTAAACCATTTGATTTCCATTCAGCCAATGCAAATGAGGCCGGGAGAGCGTCGCCTCCGTAACATATGCAGCTCCTCATATGCTCCCAGCGCCAGCGAGCTGGGGACAGGGGCGGGCACCCCTCTTCACATTGGAATGGTAATTCACCAATCAGCGAGGTGACACACTCGGCGAGAGGAGGGAGAGCCGCACATCGCTGACAGGGACATCAGTTTCACGAAACATTTCCCCCTTTGCACCTGAAAGCGCGGCATAATCACGCGCAGGGGCGATGCACCATGAAATGGAATGGGCGCCCAGATCCGGGGGAGCGGACACAGTGCCGTGTCCACAGAAATGAGGGTCATTCTTTACCCAGAGATGCCAGTGTCAGGAGAAAGAGGCCCTGCAGGTCCGGGTCAGGCAGTCACACAGGCAGCGCTCAATGTCAACTTTCATATTTGACTCGAACAATGCGAAAACGTGTAGTTTACAGTCTTAACAAATCATCACCAGCTGATAAATAATGACACTCTGACTGCGACTGTGTAAGTTTTCCCAGCGCTGAAAAGCAAGGGTTAGCAATTTCCCTGACAAAGGGAGTTCTTTTAATTTCTCTAGTATGTTAATTTAATCTAAGGAGTGAAAAATGTAAGCTGTGCTAAATTAAATGCCACAGCCTATCTTCTATTTTTCGCCCGGCCCGTGGAATCACTCCATCTGCCAAGCGTGTGTATGTTTTTGTGGGCATAAGCTTGTATTTCTAAACCCCCCCCACAGGTCATGTGTATTGTAAGACAAATTTGAGCTCGCAGAGGAACAAATATGTGCCAAGTGAGATAAGAAATGACTGCTGCTAATAGTCTTTGCTCCCAGAGAAAGTTCAGCCGAGCCAAAAAAATAAATAAAAAACACGATCTGAATTCTCAAACTGGTGCCTCTCTCTATCTGCCAGATGTATCAGTGTTCCTCCAAGCAATCAAGAAGTAATTCCCTTTATCGGCCAACATGAATATTAAAGTTTTGCGCTAGAGGGACCAAGGGTATAAACACCACCGTCGCCAGCACCTGTCGGGGACTGCGGTGGATAGTGGATGAAGCAGATGAGCGGCTCGCAGTGGAAGAGCGCGGCTGTAAAGGCACCGGCGTTAACGCTTTCTGAGGCTGAGGAGGAAGAATACTGATTAGCGGCGGCGATTAGCATCTTTGTCTTTGGGTCCTTGTCATCTGACACATGTAAATTTAAACCAGCGCGACAATAACAGACCATCACATGAATGTTTTTTTTGTTTTTTTTTTACACCCAATGCAAATGAAGAGTAAACAAACAAATATCTGAATAGAGAGGGAGAAAGGGAGGGGTTCCCCAGACTGAAGACCTTTTTACGCATATGCAAATCGCTGTGTTCTCATGGCACGCATCTAGCAGGAAATTAAGACAGAGAGAGGCAGAATTACTGCGCAGTATGGAAATGTGCAGATGTGAGGATATGCAACGCTGCTTCATTATTACTGGAAAAATGGCCCGTGTTAATATTCAAACATCTTGATAAACAAAAGACACAAATGAAGACGGTCCCCCGAGGACCGGGACAGAACACTGATGATCTTAGCACTCGCCAAACAACATCCAACTCGCAGACAGAATTCATCTTTGGGAATGACACACACGCTACACTGAGTAAACAAAGAGTGGAACATGCTGGAACATTTAATGTGCATCTGGGGTCACGTCTGGAAACGCACTTAGAGACGGGATGACTGGTGGTAGTCATGAAAGCTATCGACACCTGCACGTCATTTATCAAATTGGCCTGCAAGTTCCCACACGGACTAATTCTGTCTTTTGTTTCTCCAAACGTGAAAAAAAAATAAAGGCAGTCTGGCATTTTTCATCAGAAGTCTTCGGGACTGAAAAACAAACATCTCTGAGTGCAACAAATGAGCTGAACACGCGGCACAACAGGTTTCCCTTTCTTTCACTCCTGCGTTGCGTCATCTGGTTGTGTGCTCTCGGCTTCTCGGCGTCGGTGTTTACGGTGGCAGTGGGGTCGAGTCTGCGCAGTTAATGGACACAGTGGAAAGAGAGAGCGCAAGAGAGACTGTCAAGCTATTGTCCTTGCGCGGAGCACTACAGTACTGTTGACTTTGTCATGGTGCCATGTTGGATAACGTCCACTCCATCATATCCATGCCCAGATGCTACAAGAGAGATAAGTGGATTGTACAGAACAGGCTTGTCGGGGATCCCATATATCCATCCCGAATCTGTGGATAGTAAAACATAAACAGGCTTTTGAAGAAAAGTGATTTAGATTGGGGTTTTTTCAGGCTCTTTTATTATGGATTGTTTTACACTGACATCAACTTGGCTCGGCCTGAAGACATGTTTCCTGGGGGGAAAAAAACAAAACTCCTAGCGGTATCAGATATTTTCAGTGGCTTTTAGGGGCCAGAAAGTGTAACATTAGCTACCTATTTGAATGCTTAGCTCATGAAGGAACCAGGATAATTCCTGAAATATCACCGGGAAGACATGTCTAAAGCTGCCTTCCTAAAAGTAGCGCTCTGCACAGTCAGAAACCAGCGCAGCCGGACGGAGCACTGAAAATTACCACTGGGTTTTGCATATTGATTTCGGTCTGTCCTCGTTTTTATTATAGCAGCGATGCACTTGACTCTATAATGAGTTGTTTTTAAAAGGGAAGAAAATTGTTAATTTACATCTTTTTTTTTTTTGTTTGGTTGCCGTTTGCCGCGCTTTATCAGGGTTTATTGCCAACTGATTACGTCGTGGAGTAACTCCCTCACAATAACACCACTGATGCATAAAGTCAAGATAAAAGCAATCTCAACATTAACATGCGTGATGGCCGCACTAAACGCACCCAGCTAATGATTTCATTATAACATAATAAAGGGTAAATGTATATTTAAAATGCCTATTTACTCAAATTGTTCCTGCAAATATATATATGCGGCTCTTAAGAGAAGAGCCCTCAGCTTTGTCTTCTATCGACATTGTTCAGATAAGGTGTGTGTTTTCAAATGCAGCCGTATCGGTGCCTACAACTTGAGCTCACCATTCAGCAGAGGGTTAAAAAAGAGATTAGTCAGCTTCCTGTCTCCTGTCCCAAAGCACACAATCACACACTCTCCACACCACATGACCCTGTATATTTTTGAACGCCGGCCAGCTCTCTTCTTTAAGAGTCCAAATCCTGGTGGCTGCCAGTCAACTTCAAAGCAGTTGGGCTGTGGCTGTCTTTCTTAACCTCCAAATCTGGCTGGTCTTGTTACAGCTGCACTGTGGGGACAGAGTGGGCAGTGTTTGCATTTGTATGCGTGCGCGCGTGTGCGTGCGCGCGCCTTTGTGGACAGACTGGGCAGTGTACTGGGTCTGCTGATTAACCCCTGGGCCAGGGCCATTCTCCTCAGACAGACAGATCGGCTTTCGCCCGTCCCGGCCCCTGTAATGGGAGCCCGCTCCAACAAGCCACTTCAAAGAGGCAGGGCCAGCAGGAATGTCAGGTTCAGAACCAGAGGGAGCAAGAGAAAGAGAGTGAAGCAGAAGAAGGAAGAGGTCTGTGTACATCTCTGTGTGTGTTTCTCAGTTTGAACATGAAGGGTGGGGGTCCTGCTTTCTGGTCAGCAGCAGGACTTCAGCTCTGCCTGGACCTTGCTCAGTCTTCCTTTTTTTTTTTCATTTGCAGCAGGGTGAAGCTGTTTTAATTTAATTTGGCTGCAAAGCAAAAGGGCTTCGGGGTTGCTTGGCCTGCTTCTGGATCAGCTGCACTTTTTTTTTTTTTGGAAGATGGCAGAATGTGTGTGGAGCTTGTTTTTCCTCTACTGCTTCAAGGCAATGGCTCATCCTCTCTTTGACCTCTCTAGGCCAAAAAGTCACCAGTCAACGAATATTGTGGGTCCAAATATTAAACTATACTGCAAAAAAAAAGTTATTTAAGATGTTTTTATTTTACCATAACTGAATGGAAAATGACAAATCGATATTCTTTGATCAGTAAAACTGTAGTCATTGGATATGATACGTGAAGAGGTGGAGATATGATGTCGGTGTCACAAGAACACAAGAAAGTGTTACTAATGTATGTGCATGTGTGTGCTTACAGCATGCATGCACTAAGTGAAACTTGCCTCTGTGTGCACATGTAAACCCTGAAGATGGCATCCATATATTTTTAAAACAGTTAACAAGTTCCCTTTTTCTTCGTTTAATCAAACTAAATTAAAGATAGTACTTCTCCAGCTACACCGAGCACACAAAACCCCAAGGCTTGTGTTGACTGGATGGCTATGAGCTCCAAAAACTCAATAAAGAAACATGTCCTGGCAGGATAAAACACATCCGACATGATTTAAAGATGAACTACAAATCCTGGCTCGAAGAGTCATACGTGCATAAACGCACTTGAACCGCGCGAGGGTTTAGGGTGGATGTTTGTTTCGCGGCGGGACATACCCGCGCAAATGCACTGTCATGAGATTCCTTGAAGTCGCGCACGAGAATTCCCCCGTGGAGGCTAGGTTTGCCGTGGCAGAGGAGTCGGGCTGAGCCGCTCTGTCGATCACCCAACACTGTGCTGCCTTTTGTGGCGGGGAGACAATGGGCCGCTGCCGGGGAGAGAGACAGGCAACCTGAACCTGACACAGGAAGCTCTTAAAGCTACACAAAACAAACTGCTGAGCTCTGGCATTTCCCCCTACTGAAAGACTATCTCCACCGTCATTAAAGGTGAACTCAATCGTCTAATCTCCTCCAAAGTCACTGAGCAACCACTGCTATCGCCGCCTTCCCCTCCTCCTTTTCTCCTTGCTCCCTCTTTCTCACTGTCCCTCTGTTCTCACTTGCCTCACGAGATGAGGGCCATCAATGAAATGCCATTAGATCTCTGGAGGGGGGTAGAGGTCATAGGACAGAAATGTTCTGTTGAATGTGCGCGTGCAGTCTGAAAGGAAAGGGTGGGTGTCTAGTTTTGTTCTGATCGATGGAAGGTATAGTTCACAGAGGCGTTGAGCTTGTCTTCAAGCAAATCACTTTGTTAAAGGTTTGCCCGTAGTCTCCGACAGGCACCGAGGGCCTTTTAATGTTCGTGTCTTTGTGCAAAACAGACTGCCTGAATAGATTTCATACGTGCACATTGTTCAACGTGGCAGGAGATTAGCACGCCACTCAACATTTGTGAAAATGCAATTGCAGAATGTGTATTTTCATGTTTGAAATCCTCAGCAGGTAATCAATACCATGCCAAGGAGGGAGCGGTAAATAGCATGTCTTGCGATGTCGAAGAAAACAAAGCGAGAGACAAGCTGCAAACAAACAGAAAGCCAACCAACCATCAACGCTGAGGATATAATGAAAACCCCGAGAATGGACATGCACATTTGCACGTACAAACACATTACATTCCTCGCTACCACAATACATATCATTTTGATGTCATCCACATTGGGCTAAGGCCATTTGCACCTCACGCATAATATGCTGCCAGCTATACAAATAGCACTGTTTGGAATTCAATTATCTGTTACCTTTCTGGACTTTTTTATTTTTTTCCTCCCCCCCCTCTCACTCAAGCACTATGAAAAGGCCTATCTCTTCTCTCCACCAGTGCCGTCATTGAGCAAAGATGGAAAAAATTGTATTCACCACTCCTATTATCGCATCAAAATCTGCCTGGCCACTCTGCATACTGGCTCATTACCTTGGTGAAAAAGCCACCTTAACCTCCATTACAAGCTGGCCCTGTAATTAATGACTTTTTAAGCTATTGAACCAAAAGCAATTAGGTTATAAAGGAGGGCTTGTTCAGTAACATGAATACCTTTCCTTTATTAGTTGCATCCTTGACAAGGGGATGCTAACCAAATGTGACAGTCCCTGGAATTAAGATGCTAATGTTTCCAGTTATTTGAACTTGTCAATCAAGCTTCTGTTATTGTTGTTGGGGAGAGGGCGGGGGGTGCAGGGGAAAAAAAAAAATATCTGAAGTTCAATGGTATTTGAAGGTTGAAGAATTTCTGCAGAACCGTGGTGATGTTTTGATTTCCTCTGTGTGTGTTTACATGCGGATATGCGCTTAGGTGCGCGCGCGCGCGTTCGTGCGCCCGCCCCGTGCACGTTAAGCGGAAGAGAGCAAACCAGATACGGCCTATTCCATCAGCACAGTATGCAGAGCGCAGATAAGACTTCATACACAACACATTTGCTCTGTATTTGTCTTAGACTTTATCGCATGTTCCAGTGGAGGTAGACACAGCCGAGACATGTGGTCTACATTCTAATGCCTGGAGGGGTCAGCTCAGCGGTCAACCAGCACATTACTCTATGTCCACAGCGGACAGGTTAGAACGCACAAGACTAATGCTGCAGCTCATCCAAAAGGTCATCTGTGGATATTAATGTGTAACTTTAACTGAACCTGCATGAGGAACAGCCAGGCTCCCTTCTCGTGAGCGCGAGGACACGGTGTACCGCAGCGAGGGATAAACATGCCCACAGGATGCGATGCAACGTTTATATGGGTCATTTTCTGCTAACCTCACATTTTCTGAAAGTAAACAAAGGCAAAATAACTCATTGATATTTTTATTTATTTTTCTGCTGTGGATTTGCTCCCAGACAGTAATCGAAGGCCTGTGTTTAATTAGGCGGGCTTTTAGAAAACGTCCTTTTGTTTTCTCCCAAATTGATCCGTCCAAATGTTTCGCTGTTCCTCATTAGTCAGCAACATGCGGCCTACAAACAGACGCCTGACGATAAATCTTGCAGCGTCGCCTGAATTGATTAGAACCCGTTGGAACAATTGTTTTAACTGTATGAAGAAAATCTAAAAATCAAACCTGATGGCTGTTTCTTTTTGTCTTTTTGTCTTTTCCGGCAGCTCATCTGCATCCTGGGACGCCCAGCATTAACTCTGCATTAGCTGCACAACGGAACAAGCAAACTCATATTACATGAATGTGTCAAATCAGGCTACTGTAAGTTCAGACTAAACTCCAGAGCTGCAGAAGCATTGTCTGCATCGTGTGCACGGGACATTGTCTGATGACACATGCGTAGCCGAAGCAAAATAGGCATTACGATACAATTGCCCGTCACAAATAGACAAAGAAAGAAAGTTTGAAACATATTTAACCCGGGTAAGTAATAACCGGCTGATGTCGTTGTTGCAGTTCTTATCAGGACTGGTAGGGAGTTTCAGATTCCTGGGCCTTTAACTGAAAAAGGCAGTTTGTGCAAAATAAATCTCATAGCATCTAATTCATCAGCTTCCTCCTGCTATATTTTGAGAGATAATGGCAGGATATTGAGGTTTTAAAGCATTAAAAATAGCTGGAGCTAAAAGCATATAGACAAACCTGAGTACATTATACTTATTTAAAACATTACAATCACGAAATCCTAATGGTTTCTTGGCCAGAGCGGCGGTAGCTTAACTACGAGGGGATGTGAATGGGTAAATGGGAGCCAGATGCCTGAAAACACGAAGTTAGAATAATAGTTAATAATAATTATGAGCCGTTTGGTCTCATTGTTGATGATAATAAATCATCACCGCAAGACGGGCACGGCATTGACAGTAACGTAACGGCGCTTTTCACTTCGCAAATCTGTTCAGACACCTCACTCAGAGCAGGCTCTCGGTGTTTATCCCAGTAATTTATTCAACTATGATTACAGCAGCTATCAAATCCCCCTGAAGTCTGCGTGCATGTGTGCGCAAGGCACTGAGAGAATCCGAAGACCGAGCGCTGTCATAGCACACTTCAGCCCCCTAATCACCCTCGGCTAAGTTCAACTTGCAGCAACAGGAAAGCAATTGATCAGCACGGTCATTAAGGGAATACTTCGGCAAGTCGTTTGGTCCTGCTCCTTGAAGTTCCCCAAATATGGTATTCATACATCAGTGATTATCAGTATGCTGTACTGAAATGTTTAAATGAGAATTTGTTCCACATTGATCAGAGCGATTCCAACAAATAGAGCTAATTGCGGCACACTGAAATGCTTTTGGTGTTGACTCATATGGAAATACTGAACCCTCCGAACGAGCAGCATGAATGACGGCCGTTCGCCTTTAAAAAAAAAAAGATAAATAAATAAAAACGACAGCCCCGTGTTTAAAATGCATTCCGTGACTCTTTTCGAAGCTCATTTCTTTTTGCCGCAAATTTGTTTCAGAATTCATTATTTGCCATGAAATGTGAAAAGTCTTCTTCATTAGATAGTGTGAAATCCCTCTCTGTCTGCCTCTGCCTCTCTGAAGTCCAGCTAACCATGTTAATCCCACAGCTGCGAACTCCGTGGCATCTCCCCCCAATAGACTCGCAGACCTGCTGTCTAAATAATTGCCTCATTAGTGTGTGGTGCACAGGTATGGCATAAATGCAAACTTTAGACAAGTGTGTATGCAAATCCAATTGCTTGTTCGACACTCTTTATTCATGTGATCAAAAATCAGCTGAATTATACTGGGGCCCTCAGCCCTGAAATGGAAATTTGGGGATAACTAATGCATTTTCAACGAGGTGAACGGTGTGCAGGTTGCGGCTGGGAACACATGACGTGCAAGTAGTTGACAGCTTTCAACTTTGGTGGCATCGCGTTTTAGCTGTTCCCTTTTTAATTAATGACTGACATCACACAAAAATATATATTTATAAAGCACAATATTTAAAATATTCTGCAACATGTCAAAGATCGAATCGTGGTATTTTGGTTAACTGGCCTTCCAAGCAGACGGCCTTTTAGGTCTTCTTGCTGGTGAGGCAACACATGCATAAGTATTCATCATCAGCTATAGCTAGCAGTTTAGTTTCCCTATTTCGTTTAAAGGGATTTTGCAGCTCGCAGTATAACAGGATGTTTTTGAAAACTACTTACGAGGCCATACCGTTTAATTTCCACGCAATCAAACTGGTGTGATGAATGCAAATGCCAGCTGATTGATTTGATGCATTTTATACGCATGTGTAATCAGCGGAATCTGCAATCTGAGCCCATTTATGAATTCCCATAATATTTGTCTTCATTACGTTTCATGCAACCAATATGTCCCCCTTTGAAATGAGTTTTAATGTAATTCAATGCGGCGCCGAACCTTATATTTTAATTAGCAGGATCTTCTTATCAGATATCACACGGTGACGCAGCACGGGAAGATTCAGCAGAGCTCCCTTAAACAAGACTCTCTGGCAACAGCCAGAGCAATTTGACCAGACGGCCTCAACAGCCTGCTGAATAGGTGCTTATAGTCGCTTCATTTTTCTTTGCGATGATGCACCTGCTGTTACACCTTTGGCCTCGAAGCTATGGCTCAGAGAGCGCTGCTGCCTTGGCAGACTGCTGCCTGCATTGACCGTCTGACACAGACTTGTGAGGTTACCTTGAAGTGGCGCGGACCTGATGGACGAGATGACTTTTCCGTGTACTGTCATAACAGGGAGGCCGGGCGCGCGGGGGCCAGGTGTTCGGCAAAAACAGATCACTCTTCGGGCCGGGGTAATTAATCTGTTTTGACCAATACACTAACAAAAACGGCATCTGTTTATTCAAAAGAACGCGTTTATTAATGGCATTCATGGGAAGAAGCAGCACCATGACGTGTTTCAAATGTCAAGACGCTCTACGTTAGCTGCTTCGCTGCCGTTTATCAACTTCAGTATCAAGGGTGCTGGTCCGCGGCTGTCGTCTTTCTTCAGCTGTTACTAATCATGCTGACTTAGAAGAGTTTGTCCAAACTATAGAGTATATTAAGATGGACAGCGGAAATGCTGCTCAAAAGTGAAGCCAAAGCAAGTAGAGCTCCCTCTGGTGGCTGGCTGTAGTATATGTCATAAGCTCCACCCATTAAAGTATATATTTTTTTCATGGATGGTTTCTGTCAATTTAGGTACTTAGTGGTGTAATAAAAAGTCTTAGTCCATATCTGTCTAGCATTCTGTGATGCCATTGAAAAGCAACTGTAGTATTACAGTTCAGTCACTCATGGATCTTATCCGTCTTGTCTCCAGCTACAGCAGAAAACTGTTTCCATCAGAAAGATTGCGATCAAACGCCTGAATTCTACCTGTTAATCACCAAGCAGAAGGCAAACTAAGCATTTTGGAGGATATTTTTAGCCCCGATTTGGCGCAGACCAACGCAGAGCTAAAAGCAGAGCGAACGCTAGTCTCTGGGTGATTAGAAATACGAGCGCAAATGAAAACACAATATCTGCGAGAAGGCCAGCGTTAATACATAATTACAAACGTACAGTTCCCATCCATGAAATGTACTCAGCGTAGACTTCAGTGTAGACTATTTAATTATAGTAGCTGGCAGCGAACAAATTTCCTCAGCATGCCACACTTAACAGCAATATAATCCAGTCAGTATTTCAATTCAATTCAAGTTTGGCAAATGCACATTTCTACACACAACACAGGCAAGCACAGACGTGGGTGAGCATGCATTTCAAGCACAGGACACCAGCCATTTGATTCTTGCCTGTTTAGAAAACAAAAAAAAAGAAAAGATGATCCTTTGCACAGCCCGTCCTGAGACAACAGCAACTCCCCCCTCACTCTTGACTTAAACGCAGAACCCCCTGCACACTGTAATCACATTAAGCTGTATTTGATGTATTATGTCCAGTTTAGTGGCGACCTCCCAGGAGAGGGTTCGCTGCAGAAATTTAACATAGCTGTAGCCCATATGTAATTAAAAAGTATGTTATCTCTGGCCAGAATGTTATGGCTAAGCACTGGCCTGGGTCCAGCTAACGTTGATATAATCCCACCCAGCTCTGTTTCTCTGTGGATGGGGTCACCGGGTCACTAACTGCCTCCTTGTGTGCTATTCAGCCGCGGTGAGACAAGGGAAGCCTCTTCAGAGACGTTGAGCCACAGGATCCGTGTACAGCTGCAGATCCCAGCTTCCAGCTTGTTTTATTTTATCACCTCCCCATATATTTTTATTTTTCTGACTGTACAGTGTCAATGTGAACAAGACTAAAAATAAAATCCTCTCCGCCCTGCTACTACAAAGACATCTCCTCAAAGAAAAATACAGATTAAACAGTCTAAATGGCTACACTTGAGTCATACTTGTGCTTTAAGGAGTAATTTTTGATAATGTTATTAACCAAGTAGAAGTATTTGACTAAATACTGGTCAGATTAAATGCTTAATTATTAAATTTCCTCCAATGCTCTACTTTTTGAAATACGGCGTTTTTATCAGGCCAGCGATCGATCTCAGGCTCATTAGGGATGAAATAAGGTTCTACACAACTGGCCCGTGTGCTGCAGCGGGCTAAGAGGAAGTTCACGCTTCGATCAGCCAAAGTGTCAGCCTGCGAAGGCGCAGGAAAAGCTCTAAAACTCAGTCCTGTTTCAACTCACCTTCAAAGCAGCTAATCAGCCAGTAAAACAAAGTTGTTCAAGCGTTTAAGAAAAAAAAAAAAAAACATCCCAAGGTAACGTGTGGGCCTGAAATTCCTGCACAGCCCCACACTGCATACCAAGTGCGCTAAAAAACAGGCACAGATTTTTAACATCACGCCAGCCACCCTTTTATTCTCACACTCGGTTTCATTAAGCAGGACTGAAGTGCAGCTCTGGAAGCAGTTCAGTTGCTGAATCTCCTGCAGCCATTGCTAAACCACGAAGCAGATATTCCCTTTTTGTTCTTTTATTTTTTTATTTTTTTTCGGTCTGATGGCTTTGAGACCTTGCTGTGAGTGCAGTGGGTGGTGGATGTCCAGCATGTCTGAGAGTTTGGATGAAGAGAGGGAAGTGAGCAGTTTGAGGCGTAATTGCCAGCCACAGGCCTGCCAATGGCTCCCTGGCTGTGAGAGCACGGACGAGGTCTTGTTCTGACCGGAAAGGTCACAAGGAAACAACTTTTGCAACAAGAAAAAAAAAGTTTGGGGAACAACGGCTCTTACATCTGTAATAAAATTCCATCATGCACAGTATTATTCACAAACACCGATCAGGCATAACATTATGACTATATCCTAATATTGTGTAGGCCTCGCTTAGTGCCTCCAAAACAGTTGTGACTCATGAGAGAATGAACGTGGGCCTTCTGAGGGCGTCATGTGGTGTCTGGCAACAGGATGTTGTTAGTGGGGGCGTTTAGGTCCTATGGGTTGAGGGGAGGGGCCTTTGTAGATCATCCCACAGATAATTGATCAGTTTGGGATGTAGAGAATTTGGAGGCCAGGTCAACACCTTGTGCTGTTTTACATGTTTTTCTTGAGTTGTTCCTAAACAGCTTTTGTGTGTGTGCCTGTGTCAGGCTGCATCCTGCTGGGGATGGCTGCCGTCATTGCCATGAGGTGGGGGTACATGCCTAAGTAACATCCGCATGAATGCCAGGCCCAAAAGTTTCCCACGTTGCATAGTCACAAGATGTTCAGTGTTATTTACCTCACCTGTCAGTGGTTTTAATGTTGTGGCTGATCGATGTAGTTTAATACTTTCATAAGCCCTACTTTTCCTTTTTTTCTCATCCAAATCCACTTTGAAGTTGGTTTACAGAGCTCACAGCCTCTAGAATCTTCACTTGTAAATGATATCCGCACTCATAGTTCTGCATGGAAAGCAGATGCTGTAATTGAGCTGAGACTTGATTTCTTGCACAGTCAAATTAGCTGAAGATGACCGCGCGGTGAACTGCGGGAGGTTTAATTCCCTGTGTTTACATCACTGGCAGAGCCTTTGTTTTGTTTGATTCACTATGCTAATATGGACTCCTCTCAGATCGCACACACCGAGCGGCTGACGCGCGGCGCGTCCACCTCCTCCCGACACAGCTCTAGCTCTAGGTGTAAAAATAAAAGGGAGAATCAGGCTGGATTACGAGTGCGCCCGTGTGCATGTGTCGCATTACCGTGAGAAGGCTCTCGGCGATGTTTTAATTCACGCCGAAACGGCACGTATTGTTTTTAATTAGGATTTGAACGTAAAAGGATTAAATTGGGCTTTATATTTCCGCTGCATCGTTTCAGCGCACGTTTCTCTTGACACCGTCTTGACACGTTTCGTAGAACTCAACTACAAAAAGTATGAGGTACATGGCTTTGCGTTAGAAATCACTGGCCATCCCTTAAACTGCACTTGAAACACTTTCCTTTTTCGTGATCAGCGATTAAAGACGCTTTTAAGGGTTTTTATCTGTCAGTCATTTCTACTCCTAAAGACCTTGAGTCTTTTGAGGCGTTTTGAGCCCGCAAAATAATTTATCACTGCAGCTGTCACTGTCTCGACAGGCCACGTGAATTTAATACAAGCGAGGCAGGCAACACATGCAAGACTAATAAAAAGGAAGAGACAAAAATCACTATTTTTTCCTCTGTTAGATCAGTCAATGATTTGAACAAATCTGCGTCTGCACTCGTATTATTCATTCGACAAACTCCATACGTACAGGCACTGGAATCCAGCAACGACTCTATCAAGAAGCTCTCCGTGCATCTGACTCACTCACTCAGATCTGGTGTTTAGACTTCACTTCTTGTGCTCGCTATCTGATCTCCGCTCCAAAAGCAAGCCCTCACATCCACTGATTTGCAGATGGAACCATTTTGCCGTACATGCCGTTTGACCTTTTATCCAAAATTAACAGAGCATTTCTCTCCGCGCTCAGAAAGTATAATGGAGTGATCAGTATCGGCGAAGCGATTTTGGATGGAACTCAAGGTTGTCTGCTCGCGGATTTATCGGTTTCCATTTTCGTTGCGAGTGGCTACGAACTTCCATATGCCTCCCTCCTGTGACCCAGCAAAAGTTCATCCTGTTGTTACTGGCAAGATTACTGCGAATTGAATATGAAACACTGCCGGAAAATAGATATTGTTTGTTAGATTTATTCATGCACCGCTTTTGAGATTGCGTTATCTTTTAAGGGTATGTCTCCAATCAGATGTTGCAAGATGAAAAATGCAAGTCACAGCAAGCAAGCAAGCAAGCATGCGGTAGAATGTTAAATCTGTGCATTTACTTTGAATTTTTGAACTTTTAAACGTATGCATTTCCATAAATCTGTTTCATGTTTATATGCAGGATGTGAGAATCTAGTGTGGTAGGAGACTGTGCAGCAGTTCTTGGCACCAGCTCTGCCAAGCGGGCCTCAGGTTTCCACAAGGGGGCACACATTAAATAATTGCACGGTACTAAACCTTATGAACAGGCTCAGGGGCGGCCGAGATGAAAAATGATCAGAGAGCAAACCTGAATTCAGCATTTCAGGGAATTAAACTCATTTGTCAGTGCACTTCCGTGCGTGTGGCCGGATGGACTGCGGATGACTTTCTGCCTCTGCGCAAGAAGTAGCAGTGCAAACACGGTGCAGTGCAGTCTACTTTGGTGTATGTTATGAATGATAAAAAAACCTGTTTGTCAACTGATTACATGAAATTCACTCAAATAAAAGCCGGCGCAGAGGCGGAAAAGAAAACGTGTTATCGTCATGCGATGAAGTGCAGATGGTGGGGGATTGTGCGTGCATCAGCATCCACTCAAAATAACATGCCAACGTGTGAATCTGCAAGATATTCTGAAGGAAGAGCGTGTTTGATTCTCCTCAAACACTGTAAGGCTGAATCATTAGGTGCAACCTGCATAACGAGCACATTTATAGCGCGTGATGATCGTCACGGCTTCTTAAGAGGCAGAAAATAAAAGATGGACCCACGGAGGAGAGCAGCGAGACTGTGACTTAAATGTGGCGGCATATGAGGTCATATGCCACTAATGCTCCTCAATGGGGCCTCTGTTCAGTGACACCAACCCCCTACCCCCTCTCTGTCGAGTTTTAAGCGCACTTCCTTTGAGTGTTAAGATCGCGAGATGGGACATTTCGACATTTCTTAAAATCCTAATGGGTTCGGCGCTGGGGGGGAAAAGAGGGCGAAACCTAATTGGAATAGACTTTTCCACCTCTAAATTTTAATGAACTGCTGGGCTGAATGTCTCTTATTAGGTGGAATTGGCCATTAGCATTTTAAATGACCAGCTATCTTCATTATAATCAGGGCGAGATGCATTTCTTCGCTGAGGATCTATTGATTGCTTGGCAATGTCAAAGTCTGCATGAAGACGTAGAGGCAGACCGCATGTGACAGGTTTTCCTTTCTCTTTTTTTTCGTATTCGGGCCGCGGCCGAGAGAGAGGACGGGGTGCGGCCGTCAGAGCAAGCAGCCAGAGAAGAAAGGGAATAATCCATTTTGCACAGTTTCAAATAATTACAGTAATATGAAGATAATTACAGTGGAGGCGATGCGGCTTTATCATGAAACAAACATGTCCTGTGCAGTAATTCAATTTATGCTTCCTGTGAAAATAATCACTCATTCTGATTACACACAGTGGAGATGAGACAATCCCGCTCTCCTGCGCGAGATGTGCGGATTTTAAACGCGCGCTCCCCGTATTTTTACAACACAGAACCAACGCTACGCGTTTGAGGATTCAGCAGAAATTGCTTTCACGCATATTAATTACACTGCAGCCCGTCCCGAGTGCTATTATTAAGCATTTTCACGAGAGGAGCCGGGATGAGAGTGGAATACATGCATCAAAAGCTTTTTTTTACTAATTACTTTGAATTCATGATGATGTACTGCAGTCTCTTCGTCACACTGTACATTTAAGCGCAGTTAATATTTGACAAGGGCCCCTTTTAATTGCTTCCTTTTGAAAGGGAGGAAAATCATTTAAAATTCAGCTGCACATAGACATCTGCTGTTTGATTTCGGTTGCCACTTTTTAATAGCTGCAATAAAAAAATAAAAAAAAGAGTGCTACTTATTTCACTCAGCTTTCAAAGCCCTAATGATAAGCGAATAATTATAATGTTATTTTAAATACTAATTTCATGAAAGCCTTTGTTTAATAATCACTGATGGCTTCTTATTAGGGTAGTTTGAGGTTTCCCACTTCTCAAAATTACCCAGAGTTTCTTTGATAGCTTTGACAGTTTTTCAATTTTTGACTCAAAGCACCCTGAGCAAATATTTGAAAGCCTTTCCAGACTAAAGCAAACTTGAGACCAAAGTTGGCAAACATTTGCAGTGTATATCACGCAGACCTCATATACAGCCCCGATCGCATGTGCCCCTCAGTCATTATCAGCCTCGGAGCCCAAAATGTGATCACAATAATCTCATTTTAATTTGAGTTATATTGCAGAAGCGGGGGAGGGGGGCTGAATAATCACATCGTCCTAGTTGGAGTAGGGAGAGTTGGCCGGTGTTTGAGAATACTTCCAGATGGTGTTGAGCTGGCAGACTGGCACCGAGGAAAAGCTGGGGACCACCTCTCTCAGTCAGAGCGCCACGGCTTTACCCTCCACTTGCTCTTCTTCTCAACTCCGCCATATTTTTCTTTCTCCTCTCCAATCTCAGTACTCCTGCCCCTTATTGCCCTTCTGATTTCCTCCTCCTGTCTCTCACTCCCCATCTCATTTTCACCTCTCACCTCATTCTTCCCTCCTCGCCCGGGCCTTGCCCCTCCCTCGCGTCCCTCTCCCATCCCTACCTCCCCACATCTTTTTGCTTATCCAAACAGGTCTTGCAGCGTGTTGGCCCAACATAAGGGCCGGAGCCAATGCAGCACAGCCCCCTCCTTCTCCCCCGGCCTCCTCACTCTCCTAAGGGGGGCGACAGAGCCCTGCCCTCCGATTACACTGGGGGCGAGGGGTTAGAATACAGCCCTGAGGGCCGGCAGCTGTCAATTAGTGATAACTGCCGAGAAAGAGACACACACACACGCGTGTGCGCACACACGCAGGCTCCCTCCCTTTCTTCCCCCCTTGCTCCTTCGTTAATCAGGGGGCCATCACCTAGCAACGGCGCCGAGGAAGTCCTCAATGGGGATGCCTGGTGAGAGGCGCACACAGAAATGACGATGAGGTGAGAGGGATGGAGGGAGCAGGGGAAGAGAATGATGAAAAGTAGAGGGGGGTAGATGGAAAGAGGATAATGAAACCTTTCCAGAAGATGTTTTGACGTGAGACAGCCATCGTCCATGTGAAGATCGACACTCCACCTGCGCAGCCCACGGACCTACAGGTGACTCTGGAGCCTCTTTGGCGGCTTTTTTTTTTTTTTTGTATTGTTTTAATAAACTTCGAACGAGCGGTAAACGCGCGCGAAACGGGGATGAACCGCAATCAGGGGGGACTTCTGAAGGATGTGCGCGCAAAAACAGCTTTGCTGAAACAAAGTGACGACCCGCTCCCTAATATATTCACTTCATCAGCCAACCTCATTGCCTTGTTCCTCCAGGCGAGTTCGGTGCTCGCGCAAACACATTAATATGAGGTGAATATGAGTGCTGCATGCCAGAGCTGCTCCCCCCCCCTCGTCTCCCGCCCGTACAACCTCAGTCTGACAGAGTGGCAGCACATAGAGCCATGAACAGGTGATAAATCCTTGTCAGGTTTTATTAAAACCCAGCCAGGCCAAACAGAACACCTCATATTGAGCTGTAATACCCAAGGAGACACTGTATGAGGGAGAGAGAGAGAGCGAGAGCCCTCCTATTTGGTATGCACTCCAGCAGTGAACTACTGTCTCTTCTCTGATGTCATTAAAGTGGGAGTGGAGGAGGAATAAACCTTTCCAAGAACGCCACACAAACACACACCCACGCACACACCTCTGCCCCCTGCTGGCCTGCCAGACTGTGGGGCAGGTTATTCTAACTTTCTCCTAAATCCTCACCACCGGCAGGGCACTGGTTTGAAAGCCTTTTCACCTTTAAAACAGCAAAAAAAAAGAAAGAAAGGTGGAAGTCATAATTCAACGCACAGATAAAGGGCACAAACATATCTCCATATTCACGTCCACACAAAAACATACTTAAAAAACGGCACCGCACGACAAGCGCTTCTCACGTCCGACCCCTCGGCAGGTCAGGCCGCTGACTGGACAACAACAGGGGGAAGAAAAAAAAAAAAAATCATCGGCCCGCTCATTATTTATTTACCTGGCAGAGGAGCACTTTTGAGACAATTAATCAAGTCAGTGAAAGATTTATAAGCAGCTTGACTGGAGTGCTCAGACAGTAAATGGGGCGGCTTGTCAAATACAGGGAGTGATCTGTGCAAACCAATTACTCTGTCATGTCATGACGACCCAAATAACCCGAGCAGGGGGGATGTCGAAAAATATGAAGCAGAAAGTGTGGCCTGTGATGCCTGCGGTCTCGGCTCAGCGTCTGAGCAGCGGACTGGACGCCGAGCGAGCAACCCCGCTCCGCTCCCTCCGTTGAAGGAAGAAGTATTGTCCTCCGTGCGGCCTGAAGAGCCCGCGTGTATGTATTCCTCGCAGACCCGGGTGCTTGAACTCACACGCTCGCGTACATAATAAGGAACAACACCTTCGCAGTGCTGACGGCACATGTGGCTTCACAACCGAGTGCGCACAGCGTATGTAAAAGCTTGTGTCATCTCAGCACATTTCAGCTCGACTGTCTGAAAGGAGATAGCCGAGCTCCTTTCCTCCCTCCCTCTTTTCCTTTTTTTTTCTTCTTTTTTTTTTCTTTCCTCAGCTCTTTCGTGCCTTTGTCCTTGATGACCAAGCTGTTGGGTGGTCTGTCTGACCGCTGTGACCCTTGCGCTTTGGCTGACGTAAATTTGCTAATGGTTAGCGTCTTGCTCCTCCTGTGACAGGGCTTGTTGTGCTCAGCTGACGGTGAGGCAGAGTGGGCCGAGGGGGAGGTGGTGCGTGTGTCAGCGAGGAGCGGAGATACTTTGAATATTTGGGAACATATATATATATATATATATCTCTGCATCGGTTACCAGTTATGCCTGAGGACCGGCGGGCGCGAAAGCTCGTTGATCAGCAGCGCGGCGAGCGTTTACAGACGCCGCTCCGGGCCTGGACGCACATTACAGGCTGCGCAATTACAGTTTGCCCGGCTGTGAGTTCGCAAGATCAGAGCTAGCTCCTCGTCGAGGCGTTCGATCACACTCGCAGCTTTCTTCGCGGTTTTTCTTCTCTAAAGAGCAAACACAAACAGACTTAAAAAAAAGTGGCCGCGTTCAGCCGGCTGAAACACAAACCTTCGTTCAGTCTTCGATTTTCTGTTTATGGAACCAAACAACACATGTTCAATTTGTTGAGATGTTTTAGAAATATCTGGCAGCCGGCTGCAAATCAAACCCGAGGCCGTGTTTAGCTTGAGAAAGACAATGATGTGAAACAGATATACCTTTACTTTCCCCTCACCGCGTAAACGTAAGGGGAGAAAACCGGAGAGAACGGATGACGTTCGTGCAGCTGAAGTGAAGTTCTTTGCGTCTGGTTAATGATAAACAGAACCTGGCACTCAAAGCAAAACTGTCTGCAATGTTAGTGTGAGAATCTGAGATAGTTCTTTCAAGTCTTTTCATCAGCGAGGGTTTAATTGTATGCTTTTGGCCTCCATTTCCGTAATAAAGGATGATCTATAATTATGATATTTGTATTATAATTAACTAAAAGGTGTTGACCTGTGGGCAGATCCTGAATAATTACCATTTCATCTCATGCTCCCCCGGTAAACACATTTAAATCCAAGGCTATAAAGGGATTGTTACCCTGTCTCATTGTTGTTGCTCTATAGCTCTCACAGCTGGAAGGCCTTAGAAAATCTTGGCATAGATTTGCTGGATGGTCTTCGCTTTCAGTTGAGAAAACAGTTTACAATCCACCTAAAAATAACAGAGAGTAGGGGAGAGAGAGAGAGAGAGAGAGAGAGGGGGGAGAGAGAACAGGAATTGATTCCTCGCTGTAATTCAGTCAGCCATTTACTGTAAATATACAGCTGGGAAAAAAGGCAAAGCCCTGCGCAAACGGCGATGTTTGGACTACCAAATTAAAAAGAAATCTACGGCATGGTTCCCTATGATAAGCAAGAGAGCGTGCCCTCTGCATGCTTCCCCGCTCAGCCTCTTCCTTAGACTTCAGCCGCCCTTTATAAACATCGCAATCAGCGCATCTCTCGCTCTCGCCGTGTCTAACCCTGCAAACCGAAAACAGATCACGTAAAACTATGTTTTACAGCCGGGGTTCAGGGAACGAAGTGCAAGCCGGTCAGAGCACCGCTGCTTCTTTTTTACGACGGTAAACAGAGAAAGTGTGAGAGAGAATCGTCAGAAGGCCCGGGATGGGTCAGGGTTGAAGTGCGCCGTGCTAACAGCGGCCGCCTGTAAACAGAGGCGCACACCTGCCTCTCTCTGCAAGTGCGTGCCTGCTGAGGGGAGGCGAGTGCTGAGGCGTCTCGCAGCCCTGTTTATACAGTAACCAAAGAGAAAGAAAGGAACCGAAGAGTGTCTTCAAAGACAACCTGACTCTCTGTAATCACTCCTGTTTGGGCTTTGATCTCAGGGAGGGGAGAGAGAAAATAATTACATGTTTCTGGGTGCCCTTTTACAATGAATGAAAGACGATGTTAGATTTGAATCGTATGGTAATGGGAGGTTGTCTGTGCGAATGTGATGGGGAGGTGTTGAATGCTACTTGAGGGAAATAAAACAAGACCCGCCGAGACATTTTGTTCTACCAGCCCTGAAAGCTTCTGGCAACCTGCCTCATTCTGCCTCCACAGAACACACAGAGGTGGGGGGGTCAGAAAGCGACGTGGGGGTTGACATTATCTAGCCGGTTCACTTTGTGGGAGGAGAGGACACACTGACTGACTGACTGACTGACTGACCACTCTGCATTTCAAAGTGCCTCCACTTATTTGTGCCGTGGTCCACTTGGAAAAAAAATGCTTTTATTTTGTGCTGGGCCCTTTTATGAGCGTCTCCCTATGATCTGTGTGATAACGGAGCAGACCGAGGACGGTATTAGGATTCTGTTTTAGAGACATTTTATTTTCCTTTCATCTTCTATCAGTATGAAAGCCACAGACATCAAGTAGTCTGGAGCACTGAAAGAGATGCCCCTATTTTGACATAATGAATCTGGGCACAGACAAGAGGCCACATTCAAAAGGTCTAGACAGCAAAATGCGGAAAATTTAAAAGCGCTGGACGGCAAGAGCTGGACTTTCATCGAGCTGGGGACAAACAAAAAACACATCGAAGTGTTACGTTATTAATGCGGTCAATTTTTCATCATGATGATATCTCGGGCTTGATAAAGCGCCTCTTTCCATTTTGAGATTTGAGTGTATGCTTCATAATAGATGAAAAGTGATTGAATGATCTGGTCAGAAACACTGCTTGCCTTGACTCTTACGCAATTACAAGCTAGATGTGAGGACGTGTAATCAATTGAGAAACCCATGACAGTTTCCCCATTCGGAACATGCGGGGACGACAGCCGGTCATCCTTCACGTGCCCTTTGTGACTGATGCATCTACTTCACATCTACAACATGTATGGCCATACTGCACGCACACACAACACTGGATCCTGCATAATGCATTGAGGCTGTATAAACACGATGATGGTGAAACCAGCAATAAGTATCAGTCATCCTGCTGAGACAACGAGCTCGTATTTTGAATGATTGGGCTTCGCGAAGGCTAGCGTCTGAAGGCTCAGTCTTCACGGGGAAAGCAGCTGCGGGCTTTGACCCCACAACTAGAAGTCACCTCATTCAGCTATTCTCTACTGTGACGTCTTTGACTGCTTAAAGCATTTACTAAAACAATAAATAAAGACTTTTTTCCCCCTTACCATTCATTCCAAAATCGAACAGATTTGCATTTGGCTTTTTTTGTCAAATGTATAAAACAGTCTACACAAGCAAACTCTCGGGCCATATGAATAAAACTGTCCTTAAAAGTAAATGATTCTGTTAACGTTCTGAATAGATGGATGGTATTGGTACCAACCAATAGTTATTGCTTTTTTGTCATTGGTTTTTGAAAACCGATTTTTGGAATGTACCTTTCACTTGCTGTCTTAAGGAGAAAAGACTAATACTACTTCCATGCATGTATGCTAAATATAACAATACAGCCAGTAGCCAAATAGCTTTTTGCTAGCAGCTCACCTTGTTACGAACAAGAAACTTAAAAGCATCAACATCATACTTTAATTTGGTTTAATACATACAAAAATAGTAGTTTGGAAACTCTTTGGCTAACATTTGTTGACTTAAGGCTCATTTAAGGTACTGAAGGACATAGACGCCGTAACCTACATACAAATCTGACTCCAGTGCGAGCCATGTATACACGTGCGCTCGTCAGTCTGGCTCGCTCTGTAAAAACAAGCAACAATGGCAGCTGAAACTTTTGCTGAAATGTCACCAAAGACATGCAAGTCATACAAATGTTTGTATTACCAAATCTCCTCAGTTAATCACTGGTAACCCTCGATGTATTCCATCTTTATTGATCCAGAACAATCAATTCAAAATTGTGGAGATAGAAAAGCAGTCAGAAATACTAAAGCGGAAAGTAGCTACTACCTTGCAGCCTATGTCGCCGCTGATTCTGGGGAGATGCAGGTCAGGCTATGGTGAAGAAACCTAAAGCTATTAGACCTTCTTGTGTAGCTAGCAGATATCCAGATAAAAGAGAATATCACCAGACTTCCTGGTTTCATGTGCTGATCATTGCCCAACTAGCTACTTTATCTACACCTACTACCTACAGCAGGTCAGTTTGAACTGGCATTGTTAATAGCTTAAATAAAACAACAACATCAGCTTTGCTGAAGGTATTTGCTTGACAAACAGAATTTGGTAGCCTGCTTGCTGACAGGGTATGACAGGGAGTTGTTAGTAAGTCACAAACAAGAAATTCAAAGCTTCCATGACCGAGATCTTGTCTTTTGCCTATAGTCTCGCTGTTTTGAAGCCAACCAAAGTGAATTCCTTGAGTGTCTGCTGGTTGCCTGTAACATCACAGTCATCACAAGATCATCATTACTCAGTCGGGTTTTAATTAAGGCAGACATAGTCAACCAGGCTCGGCTCTTTTCAGTCTTTATGCTGAGCTAAGCTAAGTTAAGCTAAACAGCTGGTGGCTGCAGCTATTTATTGTACAGAAAGGTATAAATGTATATCATCAATCATCTAACATTTATTTAGCATTTAGGCGACTGGGTACAAAGGGACTTGGTGGAGATTTATTTTCCAGCAAAAACTGAGTGTAAACATAATGTCTTCTGGCAATACATGGCAGCCCAGCAGTGTCATTCTTGCCTCATCCCGCGTAGTACAGAGATGCCACATTACAGCGTAGAAGGTAGACCAGCACCAGAGGGAGTGTTTGCCGAGCCCCTCTCCTGTCACACCTGTGATTGGGCCGAGCAGAGATGCAAGGAAGCGGGGATGGAGAGATGAAGCCAAACGGAGGGGAAGGGATGGAAGGAAGGGAGGGGAAATAGATGCACATGAAAGCGAAGGCAGTGACAGATTCGGGGGGGGGAGGCGGCGAGGGAGGGGTGGAGAGATGGAAGCAAGGAGAGGAGCGGAGGCAGGGAACCCAGCAGGTGTTCCCAGCATGTCTGCCTTCTCCGCTGCAGGATTTCATCTTCAGCCAGGGGGATGACGACACAGCTACAGCCATGCGGGCCGGATAACTGCAACAAGCCGGCAACCAATCTATCACCACAAGGAAGAACAAGACTGAACCACGTCTAAGTTTGCCTCTTCCTATTTTTGTGAAATGTGTTTAATGGGAGAAAAGGCTTTTTTTCTTTTTTGAAAAACTGTAGAAACAAGGCTTGTGGGAAAATATATGTACACATGAATGTATTAATGTCCTGACATGAATTAAAACCCAACAGTTTAATCAGTGGCAGCAACACACAGCTGGAAGAGAAGTTTCAGAATTCATTAGATGACAAAATGGCATTCATGTTGAGGATAAGGACGTTAATATAATTTGATTGAAGAGCATCCCGGGTTAACTGACTGATGGCAGTCAGGCCTGCTGTTCTCCTCTGTAAGCCTAATCCTGTTTCTGTGTCAGTTGGTGTGTTTTTATTGTGTCTGACACCAGGTGGATTATGTCGGTTAATTCACAATGAATCAAACAAAAGCTAATACTAATCCAGCGTGAGGCTTCGGTGTGATGTCTGACGCTCGGGATTAATTCGCAACATTCTCCAACCAGCCTAATCCTCAACGAACCAGGCAGGAGGATGGTAGCCTAACTGACAGTTTCTGCCTCGTTATGGTAGGGTGATATGCTTCACCTAGCTCTTCCCTCGGAAAATCCATTCTGATGAGTGAGACAAAGGGGAAGCCATTACAGAAAGAATAAACTGGGTAAAAAGTTTCCCAACAGCTTTTCTTCAGCAGCCATTAAGGCGGTCTGGAAGCCTTTTGGAGTGTGTTCTGCTCCTCTTAAAGTTTAGGTTTTGACATTTTGAAATCAATAGGAGGCAGAGATATTTTTTTATATATATATAGTTTTGCGAAGAGCGGGTGAAAACACTTCAATCAGGACCGCAGAGGACCTGACACAGGAGACGGGGGGATCGATCCGTAATGAGTGGAGCTCTACCTGGGGTTCCACTCAAGGCTCGTCTCTTCTCGGCAACCTCAAAAATCCAGCAAATCTACCAATCCCACCACATTCGCTGATTACATCAAGTCACTAAAGTATATCTTGTCAAGAAAAGACCAAAAAAAAAACAACCCAGGAAAGAAAACTCCCTGTGGAAATATTGCTCGAGCTGATTTTGTCCCTGTTAAAAAGAGTTTTTGGTTTCAGCAGAGCTGCAGCGATTTGTTTTCAATTATCACTCAAAGTGCTGCTACAGACTGAACAGGCTGAACTGCGACGCTAAGAGGATGAACCGCTGATTGATGCCAACAACGGGAAAAGTGCGTTTTGCTCGTGCAGTTATCGTGGATGTGGGAAAAACTGTGAAAGCGTTGAAATGCTAAATGAACTGGCATGCTAGGAAGCTGTTTGCGCTTTGGGTGGAAAGTCACATCAAGTAGTCCTTTGATTTAAATTACTCAGGTTTGTTTTTCTCCAGCCACAAAAAACATAGACATAGAGTACGAATGCCGGCTTGACGACCCCCGTCTCTGTCTTCCTCCCTCCCTCCCTCCCCTCCTCACTGCTGCAGCCCCAGCCGCTGCTCCATGAAATGTATTGGCCATTTCAAAAGATGCTATTGTATCATCAAGCCAGCCTAGTTAATTAGGCATCCAGTCGGCCTTGCTCTCCTGAATACACAGTCCCTCTGGGCCCCACAGCTGCTCCTGCTATGGAGGTTAAGTGCTAAAACATGTTCCCCCTACAACATGGCTCACAGAGGTATAGCGGCAATAGATTACAAGTTACCTCGCGGTAGTCATTCCTCAGAGGGCGGCGGGAAGGGAGAGCTGAAAGAGGCGATGAGCTGATAACATTTTTCACGACAGTTTTGGCTGCTTTGTTTATTTAAAACGGGAGGAAAAGCAGGGTCTGTTGAGGTGAGGAATAAAACATTTAACACAAGTAGACCTAACCAGTTTCATTTGCATCAAAGGCTGTTTTGCCATAAATCCTTAATGGGTGGAAGGTTTCTTCTCTCTCATGCCGACTTCAAACAGCACAACCCGATAGCAAGCCTGTTCACCTCGAACTCCCTCCGTCTCCAGGAATTTGCGCGACGTCATCAAGGCTAACTGACTCACTCTGCCTAAAAATATGATTTACCCACACACACACACACGCAGTCATGTCTCAGCAAGTCTGGAACGGCCCAGGCTCCATCGCATTAATATAATCAGTGACCCAGCAGTAAAAGTCATCGAGATACTGACACAAACTCCCAAATATAGAATAAAAAAAAATAAGAAAAAACGCATGAGGGATTTTTTCACTGGCAAGGAGAATCTGGAAAAGCAGTCAAGGTATTCCACTATGAAACATTAAAACTCCACATAGCATTTTAGCACCTAGTAAATCTGCAGTGTAATATAGTGATGTGAGGTTTCCTCTATGACTGTGTCGCCTTTTTTGTGCACGGCCGCGCATGTGTTTGCGTGCGCTCCGCAGTGGGTCTGTTATACGGCGAGTCAGTAAAGCGGCCCAATGTGAAAACCATCTTCCCAAAGTCAGAGAAATGTGATGTGGACGGACGCCGATAATAAATAGCCGCGATAACTGGGGGAGGAGCCCATCATCCGGCGGTGAGATGGGTCTGCACGAGGACGAAGCAGCCATAAAAGCCTGAATGAAGAGATGTAAAACAATAAGGCCAGAGAGGATGGGAGGAAAGGAGGGTGGCGGCGGGGATAAGAAGGAGGGGTGACAACCCTGGCGAGCAGGCAGGAGATAGAGATAGAGAGATAGACGGAGAGGAACAGAATAAGGGAAGAGGAGGAGGCGGGGGGGAAGGAAGAGAGAGAGGGTGAGTCAGCCATGTCTGCACTCCATCAAAAACTGTGTCAGTCACTCACTACCACCGACCAGCCCCACCCCACCAACCCTGTGCACCCTGTACCCCCCCCACCCACCCAACCCCACGCTCCACTCTCTCTTCAACTCACACATTAATTCCACTTCTTTTAACCGCCAGCCAGGGGTGTCCTCGACTGAATGTCAATCCTCTGTTCAGGGTGACAGGAGAGTGAACGGGGGAGAAGAGAGCGAGGGCAAGCGCGGAGGGAGGAGGGGAGGAAAACTGCTTGGCTTGCTCCGAGGCCCTTTTTTTTAATCTGAAGGTCTTACCCAACATGACCCGCTCCCTCTTTCCATTTTAATTGCGCTCTTTTTAATATTACCCCCAGTCTCTTGGACTGGCATTTAGAGACATTTGATAAGATACCATGCTCTATCAGAGTGTTTGACAGGCATGAAGACAGCAGACATCTGAGCCTCAGACATCCTAACACAGACAGACTGACAAGACAGACAGACGGCATGAAAAGTGCACAGGGAGACAGTGTTGCTAAACAGACACTGTCGGAGGAAGAGAATGGAGATGCAAGAGATGATAGGTTGGCACACAGCAAACCAACCGCTGATGTGAATCATTTGAGTTATTCCTGTGCTGGAAATTTCAATTAATCAATGCCAGTCTCATCAAAACCCAGATCAGATCTGGACTAAAACTTTATGTCCCGGCAGGTTCTCACTGACGGCAGTGGTTTTCTTTCTTTATCTAACCGCACCAAAGCCGGAATAATAATAATAACACATAAGTATGCGTCTCTTTATACGAGCGTATTCATGCACATCCCACCCTCATCGCACACGGCAGTCCTAACAAACAGAACACAAGCGGTGTGTATCTGGTCAACACGGCATGCGTGAAAAATAATTACACTTAGGCTGACGTCCAAGGTCGACGGGCTCCAACAGCTGCCTGATCATTGCTGGCTACTTTGCCTTCTCCTGTCTGGACTTGACTGAGTGTAAAAAAAAAAAAAAAACACACATCACACAGAGTGTTTTTTTTATGTTGTCATATGATAGCACATGAAGGTTTTCTTCAGCGTCGAGAGTTAACTCTAAGGAAGCCACATGCTCCTTGGGGATTTAAGGTCCTAGACTAAGTGTTCTGGGTAATACAGGGATGAGGTGGATGTACAAGGCTGATGGAAACATAGTAGAAACTAGATTATAAAGCCCAAAAATAAAAAATGACATGTTAGTAGTTGTCATAGTCACAACCATATACTGTATATAAATACGGACAACGTGTCGCCACTTACTTGCATTGGCCAAACTGATGCTAGTTTCTCGGGGACACGGGCGGCGGAACCTTGCGAGTTTGGAGCCAGAGTCTGCGGAGTACAGTCCGAGAGTGGAGCCACACGGAGCCGCGGTACCGACGACCCGACCACACTTCCGCCAGACTCGTGTTGTTAACTCATTTATTTAATTCTGCGCTCTGCTCTACCTCCACCGGTTACAGAGAAAAATTAGATTATACACTGTAGTTGTATATTTATTCTTTCTTTTTTTCCTACGGGACCGCTTCACACAGCAGTTGGCATGACAACTTGTAGCCATTGTAATGTCACATCCTGTTTATGTAGCGTCAAATAACAAACTTAAACGAAACTCATCAGAGACATGGACGCTTGAACATGCATCAACATTATATTAACTACCTAAAATGACAGAAACCATCCTTGAAAAATAATAATTTGATGTGTATTTCACTGTTTTAGTTTGGCCCATCCACTAACATGGAGGGGGTGGAGCTTATGACCTATACTGTAACCAGTCACCAGGGGGAGCTCTACTCGCTTTGACTTCACTTTTGAGGAGCTGTTCGTTGTCCATTTTTATACAGTCTTTGCTCACAGCAACTAGATTAGTCCAGATTACGATCATGATGTGTGTCACTCCCCTTTTTGTCACCACAGTGGTTGATAAATTCACATTAAACCTGTGGATTAAAAGGAGCAACTTAATTTATTTACACACAATGCAAATTGTAATTATGTAAGTACTGATAAAAGTAATTCATTCATCTGCAGACTAACTTTTTATTATAGCAAAAATGTTGAAACATTTAAGTGGAAACTATGTTCTACACTGTTTGGTATTCAACAGAGGATCCACTAAAGACACATTTCTACAAACTTCCACTCATCAGGCTTAGCTCCCTGACACAAATGTCTTCCTGCTTGCACGCTAGAGAGAGACTGCCTCCATCCCGGCTCTCTGTGTCTGGCCAGTCAGTCTGGGCCGGGAGAGTGTTTCAGCGAAGCAAGGTGGTCCCAAAACACTCGGCTTACTGTGCCACGGCCCCACACTTCCAGCAGCTCACGGCGCACTCTCCCCTAAGAGTGAGAAATGGGCATGGGGAGATAGGGAGGCGGTCCTGGGTGAAATTCAAGGCCAAAGCACTCATGTCTCCTCCATCTACCACCTCCCACCTCAGGCGCAATAGATTACCTCCCCGTTTGCTCTGCAGTATATGAGCAAGCGAGCGTGCGTTCCTGTTCATGTGTTTGACTATGCATTAGCCAATCTGCATTTCTGTATGGAGGGCATGTGAATAGTATGTGTGTACTGCATGTGATTACCAATAGAAAAGCACCTGGAATTACACTCGGGCCCACGTGCCCTCCCCACATGAGTCCTTCTCCAGCTTATTCTTTTTTATTAGCACCTCTTTTTCATTAACTGAAAAGGTTACTGGTGCATTCGTAATACCCCCACATGAATCGCTGGAACCCTATGTGACCATAGCTGAGGTAAAGCCCCAAAACCATTCCCCCCCCCCCAGACACACAAACACCCTCCTTCGTCTCCTTGAGCTGCGAAAGGACGTTTCAATGGCATTGTCCTCCCCTCCGCGCCTCCCAAACACAGGTAGGGAAATATCACCCAGGGAATAAATAACTCGGCCAGGTTAATTATTTGGCAGACGCGTCTGCAGATTAATAACAGAATAAAAATGCAGCACTGGACGGTGGCGCTCTGAAAGGTGTGGGGGGAGAGGTTGGAGGCGGCGGAGGAGGAATGATGGGCAATTGAGTGGAGTTATTGGAGAGCAACAGTGCATGTGCTGGCTTCAGATAGATGTAGGAGCGGGGTCTAGCCCCAAGGCTGTGAATATGCTGTCTGGGAGGAAAGAGATTAACTAAGGCGGCTCGGTGACATCATGCCTGCAGAGACAGTTATGAGGAGTATCCATCACAGGCTTTGCTTGCAAGAAATGAAAGAAGAGGAAGAAACAGAATTATATCTCAAAATAATATTAAAAAAGAAAACGCACCAGGATAGCAGGGACTGTTCATTTGAATGTATCTGCTAATCTAATTTTATAATGCACTTCACCGAGAATGTTTTCTTTAGCAGACGTATCCTGTGGCAGGTGCATGAAAATCATGATTTCCAGCTGAGCGTTTGATTGCGATGTGCTGCTTTTACGCAGCACAAGTTACACCCCGGCCTTTAATCTTTCCTGGAATTAAAAAAAAAAAAAAGAACCTACAGTGAGTAATTCAGCCGAGAGTGTTGATCAGTTCAATAAAATGAGGAGCAACCCCATGTGGAGTTATTATCATCACAAATGCACAAACAACCCAAATGCCCTTAATCTAGTCAAGGGCTAAAGCCTGTATTGACCTAGTGATGTCGTGTGTGTGCACGCGTGTGTCTCAGTTTCTGACCTAGTCTGCTCAGCGCAGTGACAGAATCCCTAAGCCCTGTTCACCTGAGGAGGGCAGACTGGGGTAATTTTCCTCTCTTTGAAGGGCGAGAGAGGAGAGGGAGAGAGAGAGAGAGAGAGTGGGGGGATTTCCTATGGATCCTTGTTTGTTTTCGTCTCTAGGAAAAGCTCAGTTTATATTACCCAGGAAGCCTTTTTATTTCTCGTTTGTGTTCATGTGACTAGTGAGATCTTATTTAGATATACCACAGAGATACAATCTTTGTTAATGCTTCCTCCCTTGGACGACTAACAACTGCATGAGCACGGCAGGGCAACACACGTGAAGCATTGCATACTGCTGTATTTGTTTCTTTTTGGGTTTGATTTGAGAGTTAATTTTATGGCTTTGAGTGGGATAACATGGAGAGCTCATTTAACTCAACTCACTGCTGTGACTCCAGCGTTAGGGGGAGAGTGGTACAAGGCAAGGAGGAAGGCGATTTAAGACAGACTGAGAGAGACCAGAGAGAGAAATCATAGACTCCACGGAGGCCAGAGACCCCGGTCATTTCATGCACCCGGCCCTTTTGCCTTCCCCCTTCCCCCATCCATCCATCTATCCACTCTCCACCCACCCATCTCCCCTCTCACCCCTCTCACCCTGCAGGGCAGGCCCTGCCTTCCATCTGTTGTCTGTCCCAGCTAGGAGCAACCCCATTCCCCCTCCACTTGCATTTACAATTCAATTAAAAGCAACAAGCCCTTCTTCCTCCTCCCTCTCCCCTTCCTCCTCCTCCACCTCCTCTCTTTTTTTTTTAGCCGTGCCTGGATGAGCACAGCAGAAAGGCCTATACCCCATGTAGTGATGCAGTCATGACACACACTTACTGGGGCACTGCTAAGCAATACCAAGCCCACAGATGATGCAAACACACAGTGACACATATATACACAGAGTGTGCGCAAAAGAGCAAGGGAGAGGGACACGGTGATGAACACGCTCACGCACACAATGATTTTCTTTTTTTTTATCCTCATTTTGAATAGAAACAGAACAGAAAACAGGGTTGGTGGGACTAAGCCAAGGAACAATACAGCTGAAGAAAGTGGGTCACACTTTGCATTAGAATAACGCACGATGATGTAACAACAACCGAAAAAATGTTTAATGTGATAAATTACTCGAATTATGAGACTAATATTGCTTAAAGAAGACTTTTTTTTTTTTTTTGCGAGCGGGAGCGCGCCGTATGTGTCGCTACTCGCTCACTTACTTACTGACTGCTTTCTAGAGTTAATGGTACTTCCCTAAAAAAGTTTCCTCGGAGGAATGATAGCCCTTCCAACGTCAACACAGTTTATCAGCTCTTTAGAATCATCACAGCTTTCCCATAAACAAGTTTTTTTGGCCTCTGATGTGATATAATCCATGGGTAAGAACACATTATGATAGCTCGGGAGTCAAAATGAAGCCCCACATAAATTTCTCTCTCTCTCTCTCTCTCTCTCTCTCTGTTTCTGCTGTAATGTGAAAGCAATATCCACAGGCATCCCTTCTCATTGAAAAAAAAAAAAGAAAAAGAGGGGGGAAAAATGAGAGTCTTTAATATTTAATTATGGTGGTGCCAACATGCAACTTTTATCACTTTCTTGTGTCATTTGCATCTCCGGCAAGCCCAGAAGATATACACAAAGAGCTAGCGAGGGAGACGGAGTGAAACAGGGAGAGGGAAATAAAGAGTCTGATGCGGGGAGAGGAAGAGATAGAGAGAAGAGGCTGAGGAGTATAAGAAGAAAGAGAAGCAAAGGGAACACGCTGTCATGGGGGAACCCATATGACAGCGAGAATGAGCTTGGAGTGATAAAGGTGGTAGATAGGGGTGGAAAAACCAAAACGGGAAGGGCAAAATAAAGATGAAAAACACTGGAGAGAGGAAAAAAAAAATGAGACGCCACAATAGATATAAAATCAGACCTCCTAGTCAGTGGGGGCCAACGAGTTCGCACAAAATATTGAACTGCAACTTCTGCATTGTCTGCACATTACTGCATAACCTTTAGCGCAGTCTGCCTATATGTCCCAGCGTCCATAAACCCAGTGCCCCCCCCCCCCCCCTTCCCCACCCTCCCCTCCATCCCCATCAACTGTCTCCCCCTGCGACAAGGCCTAACTCCCTGCCTGTCTGCAGCAGCGCCGTGGCAGACTGCGTTAATGACTGATAATGTGTGTAATTACCAGCCCAACAGCCACGCGGAGCTGATGAAGAACCAGACCAGTGCTCCACTCCTCATCTAGGGCCCCTTGTTCCCCCTCATTCACTCTGAATGGTGGTGGGCTCCAGATGAAGCCTTAGTGGATGCCGCTGCTGCACTTACAGGGCTCACGGTCATTAAGACAGCCATCGAAATGAAAAGAAGGAGGGAAAACTGTCATTACCATAAGAATGCATGTCAAAGCAATTCTGACGTGGATTTAATTTTGACGCAGAAGCGCACTCGGAGTGTTCAGTTCGCATTATGGCGCATATAGACAGTCAGCATTCTCCGCTAATTTACCAGATCATATACCTTGGCAGCGTTCTTATTCAAATCACCGCCTTCAGACTAGAAGCAAACAACAGACTAATGACAGTTATTACTTGTTCATCTTCTTACTCCAAATGTAGCTATTCCTTAACTGGATTTTCCAACGGCGAAGTATCTAAACTGCAGTAAATATTTAATAACCTGTGCACAAAAAAAAACAAGCCTGGAGTCCAGGACCTCCACCTGTGTAAACTCATAAAGCTTGTGCTGAAACCTCGGCGCCGTGGAATGGTGTTTCTGCTGTTTCCCCGTTGTGGGGAGAGAGTCACAGGGCATGCGGGGACACCGGCCCACACCCAGGCCTCTACACTTAGGACTTACGGGAGATTTACAGCGCGCCGAACGTCCACGTTTTCCTCTATCGTCCCACTGCTAGGTTTGCCCGAGGCCGGCCGATTTGAGCGGACAGAAATAGACGGGCTCAAGCGAGAGTACGGGAGAAGCCGAGCCGTGCTGGGGCAGACAGGAAACCGCTCTGCACAGGGGTTTTGACTTCAACTGCGGTGCATTGCCCAATGTTCCATATACTCCTGCACTCTGTCTCTCTCTCGCTCTCTCCACCGGCTCTCAGGAATGAATCATTTGCTGCGTTTTACAACATGCCACAGTCGGTCCGCCAGTCATCTGACGTGAGCAATCTTCTGATAATCCCTAACTATTTCAAAGGCTATCTGCAGATAGCTGATCAGTTAAGTTCTCAAGCATAGAAAGGAAAAATGTGCATTTACAATTTTAAACACTTTAATGACACCATGTTCTCAGCTTGGATGTCGCTACAGAATTCCAAGAGCCAGGAAAAAAAAAGAGTGCTGAGCTGGTGGTTGGTGATCTTAAATCAGGACTCCTACTGTGTGAACCTTGATTAGGCCCAGGCTGTTTTCTTACCTCATAAATTATTCGATCCTGCTCACCCCAGATCACTTCTAAGCCACATAGCTTCAGACAAGCGCAGCTTCATTTGAGAGATTTTGTGGTGTGACGGAAAGGGTAGTCAATCCATGCTAGCAAGACATGGCACTGTGAAGTACAGAATAATGAAAGGGCCCTGTGTTGAAACTCCGTCAGTGATGAATGTGAGCCCCCGAGTAGCTCGCTGAGGGGGCTGTTAGTCTGGAGGGAGACCGCCGGCACAGCACCCAGAACCTCCAATCCAGCATCGGCGCTGCTTGAACACAGCATGGCGCGGCAGTCAGACCAAAGTGTTTTCACCGTCTGATGATCAAAATGTGCCCATGAAAAGAAAGGAGCAAACTGACACACACATGAGGATTTGAACATCTAAACAGCACTTTAAGCAGTTTAAACCTTCTATGGTTGAACATCAGTTTGCTCCTCCCTCGTAACCTCTCCGCCGTGATCAGACTTTGATCGTGTGATTCAGCTGCAGTTAAACATAGCTGAGAGTGTACCAAAAGCCGTTTGCATTTGAAGAATCTCTTTGTCGACAAAGTTTGTTTGCCTGGACCAAAGAAAAAAAAAAAGAGCCTTCTCTGCTCAAACTAAACTGTAATCTTTGCAGGGCAAAACAACTGCAGAGGGAAAAATCTCAAAAATGTTCTACTTAACCAAGGGACCAAGATTAGATCGATCTATCTGTGTCACTGAAGCTTCATACTGAATAAAGTCAGGTCCCAGACCTCTGAATCACCACTCAAACCTTTGATCTTTTCATTCCAGTTGTGATTGCTGGTGGTTATGTGGAGAAAGGGAAACAGTGAAAGCTTTGCAGATTACAAAAGTGAATCAAAAGACATTTTTTTCTGGTTTTAATCTCTACAAACAGCACATGTGTGTGATATCTGCTTATTTATATGCAGATATGTGGGCAAGACACACGCTTTTAGTACTGGAAGCTTACCCTTTACAGTCCAACAAGTTTTGACAAATCATGTTTGAGCGTGCTCTGGTTGCATGCAGGCAACCAGCCTGTGTGGAAAGCAAAGGAAGCAAAATGCCCCGTCATACCCTGTCGGCAAGCAAGCTAACACATCGCATTTGCCAAGCAAATACCTTAAACAAAGGCGGTGTTGTGGTTTTAAACTGTTAACTGAGTGCAAACTGTCCAGTTGTAAACGACGTCTCGCAGCCTCGAATCCTTTCTCGCGCCTCACGTAGCTAGCCGGACTGTAAATGCTGACACATGGAAGGGGGGAGTCTGTTATCTGGCTGCACCTGAAGGCCCTGAAAGCTGCCCCGTTGGCCCCCCGGAGGCTAAGTCATCCTACAATTAGCCGTCGAGTTCACAGATTGAGCACCTCTTATCTCTGAAAAGTTGTAACAGAAAAAAAATTCCTTCGCTCCAGTGACCGCACGCGGCATGTCAGAGGTCCCGTCCTCACGGGGAAGCAGTGAGGTTCACACAACCTCCTGAGTGTTGCTGAGTGTAGATTTACCAGAGACTAGCTATGTGTGAAAAAGCTAAGTTAGGCCTTGACACCCAATAAGTGAAAACTGATGCAACCCAGAAGAGGAATCCTGCAATAAATCCTACTGTCACAATTAGTACAGTTTTCACTTTTTACCTTTTTGAAATAATTATTTGTACTAAGCATGTTATGAAATGACTGATGCCAGGACTGATACGTTTTTATGGCGTCTACACAAACTGATACGTAAACAGGGCGGGCATAGACTAGTTGCACCGATCGGTATGACAAAATGCAATACAGAAGCACTGCAAACTGCAGCCTCCAAAATCATCAAAAAAGCTGAGGTACCACCTCCAAAACAGCGAAACAGAAAACTGCAAAGACACTGAAGGCTTAACCTTAATTTCAGCTCGGCGTTCCAAATACATGCGCATATTGGATTTAGCATTCAGTCAAGCGCTACACATCTGAGAGGGAAGTTTATTTTCCTCCATCCTGCATGTCAGTGGTTTATTAGAGAAAAGGAAACAGGCATAGCTGGCAAATCCACAGCTCCCAGCACTGTCTGTTTTCCACTCTTGCCGTACCGAGCCTTAATGCATTTGGCACTCTGAGGAGCATGCTGCTGCAGCTTTAGCATAACAAACACCAGCCCTCCGCCCAGGAATGGACTCACGGAGTTACGCACAGAGAGGGGGCTTGAGAAAAAGCAGGCTATCGCTCAGGCTAGTGGCGGACACTTTAATACCGGACTCCAACATTAAGGTGCAGGTGATGAGGACGGATGTCCGACAAGATTGTTCGGCCTTTTCGAATGCGCATAGTGAATATTTTCTTTACCTGATCGAACTCTTTGATTTCCGCTCCTGCTCAGGACACAGTGCAGTGAAGTGTATATCTTTTAAGGAAGGGAAAGGAAGGAAAAGTCAAACCTCATTAATTCTTGTACCTCCGTTTGACTTTCATTCTCTACTTTTCAATGTGTTTGTTATCATTTGTATACCATCCAATCAATCGGTCAATAGATCAATACATAACAAATGACACTGTGGGTGTTAATGACAACCTGGGATTAGGACGGATAATGCTGCCTGGGAAGATCAATCGATTGGCGGCAGCCTCCGGTGCGGCTCGCTGGAGAGGCGCAACGCGGGCGCACGTACAGCCGGGATCAGCCGAGACAGGTGGATGGAACGCTCCCAGCGGGCAGCGCACCATCGCACATCCACCCTATCCCCTTCCTAACATCTGCACCGTAACACCCTTTCATCCTGGCCAGGACAATCTCTTAGGAGCCTGGAAAAGATTTGCCAGAGTGCCAAGATGAGAGACCGGGCTAATGCTGAAATGTCAAAGCACGTTAATTAACACGGGGGGCTATAACTGTGATCAAGGCTCCCTTGAGGAGCAGGAGCAGTGTACAACCCAATCTCTCTGCCTCAGCTTCGCTCTTCCGGATCGATCGGAATAGATTTTCTGCTTTTGCACACACCTGAATGCTGTCAACAGGGGGACGTAAATTTGGTTTCTCTTGCGCGCCCCCTCCCCTCCTCCTCCTTCCCGGACCCTTATGCTGTATTCCACCATAATTCCCCCTCACAACACATGGAAACCTCAGAAGCACTTTTTGGCAGACGGTCTTGTTATAAAACAGCCCCGTGTCTGTTTATGGTGGTCTTGGTTTAAGTATACTCTTCCTGCCCTCAAATTGAAAGACTCGTCTGAAAACGAGGCCTTGGATGGCTTTGGTGGGATTCTGTCATGCAAGTATTCTTGCGCACGCTCGCACGCACACACACGCTCATGAGTTCAAGCGTGCACGCGAGCACACATCCAGACTCGGAAGACGCAGCCTCTCTCTCTCTCTCTCTCTCTCTCATTACTCAGCATAAGGCTTTCACGCTTGACCTGCTTTTTAACTTTCTGATCTGGATTAGCGGCAGATAATTTAGGGAGGAGAGGAGCAGGGAATGCGCGTCTGCTTGAGCTGAAGGGCTTACAGGTAGTGCGCTGTTATCATTCACAGTCGAACTGAAGACGGAGTTGACACAGCTGCCTCTGAGAATTACCACTGCTGTTTCTGCGGTGAAGAGGCTGCGAGAGACGGAGAGAGACAGAGAGAGGGGGGGGGGAGAGAGAGAGAGGGAGAGGGAAATACTGCGAGGACGAGAGCGAGCATTTTAAGAAAAAGTCCCCACTTTGCTTCTCCGAAGCAGCCCGAGTTCCTGAGGTTCCTGCGTCCGGCTTGTTAAAGGGGACTGCCGAGTTAGCAGAGTGCCACCTTGCTCAGGGAGGGAAGAGGGCGGAGGGTGGAGGATGCGGGGGCGGGGGTGTTGCAGTCGGGTGAGGGGGCTCAGTGATAAATCCATTTACATCCTCCCCTGTTTTATTTGCTCCCATGGACCTTGCTCGCGTCTCCCCATTCAGGCTTGTTTACCTGGCAAGCCGAGTGTGACTAAAGAAAATTCCCACAGCCTGAGGTGGGATTGGAGCTGAAGTGGTGAAGGGAGGAAGGAGGGGAGGGAGGGAGGAAGGAGGAAGGAGGGGGGGGGGGTCAGAAGGGGAGGGTTAAGGTAGGCTGTGAGGAGACAGAGGAAGGATCGGGGGCAGGCAGTGGTGTCGGGGGAGCGAGGAACAGAATTACTCAAAGCTGCAAACCCACCTTCCCTCTCCCAGCCCCCCATGGCTTAATTATCATGTGCAGCCTAGTGGAGATGAAATAACGGAGACTCTCACACGAACACCCACACACCCAAACAGGGAGGCTTGGAGGACTCTTTATGCACACACACACACACACAAGCAGACACACAAATGTACAAATAGGAGGAGTGAGACAACATGGTCTGCTTTTAATCGAAGCTAATCGGCTAGGAAAATAAACACGCTGGCATGGCAGACATCTATCTTTGGCTGAGGCTGAAGCTGCTAGATAAGGAGAAACAGGCCTCACAGACATGTGTTCTCCTCTTTAAAACACCGCCTGCTTCTCGTTGGCAGAATTAAGCTTTAATATGGGTCTTAGGAGGAAGCGTCTCCAAGGTGAAAAGGTGAAATTATGGGATGGATTTTCTCGAGACACATCAATCATCTCTTGCTCGGTTCTATTTGTAGGGGTCGGAGTTGCCCGTCTTTAAAGGCCTCGCCTGAGAATCCACAGCAGGAACAGCTTTGAAAGGCGTTACGGCATTACTCAGTCCGCCTGCAACTGATCTGTCAAAGTTGCCACATTGCTTTGCATGAATCTTTAATTAGCCCGAGAAGAGCCCTGTGAAGATATAGTGCAGTTCTTTTCTTAGCACTTCATCGCCCGCATCATCCCGGCGCAGTCATTGATCAACAACAGCAAAATAAAAACAGTTCTCCCACACTCTGAACAGCTCGAGTCTGTGGAGACGGAAAAAAAAAAAAAGAATGAGAGGAAAACTGAAAAATGCATCGAAAGAAGTGTCATTCTGAAGCTGTGCAATGGAGATACAAGGGCACTGCACTTAGTGGATACATTCGCATTCATATTGCAAAGCATGTATTGAATTCCCCTGGTCTGGTGCTGTATAAGAAATAAGTATACACTTGAATTGATTCTGAGCCACTGAATCCTGTCTGGATATGGAGTTTCAACTTCATTGCAGACTTTAAAGTCGCACACGGTGATGCTGCTGCTGCACATGAAGTCATCAAACCACGCAATCCGCAGATGTTCGAGTTCATGAACTTTAATGGTTTTGGTGCATTCCTGCCCTAAAATATTTTAATTGAGAGAGAGAGAGAGAAAGAGAGAGAGAGAGAGGAATATATCCTCTCTTCATTTGTTGGCTTTGATGTTTGACCACAAAATCCTGACCGTTTTGTCAACTGGCGAAAGCCGTGGAGCAGCAGGGAAGCAGACGTGCACACACACACACACACACACGCTCAGTCGCGTCCGGGGCTAATTTGCGGGGATCACTGCACTGACCCTGACCAGATAAGGTGCTAGTCGACGAAACTTCCTTCATTTCCTCTTGTTGTTGCAGTATGGGAGCCGAGGCAGCCACCAACTAGCTTAAGGACGTCAGGGCTAAAAGGTGAAAGCCATGCTCGGCTGAACTTCGGGCCTGATCAAAAGGAATGCGACCTGGGTTTGGAGGAGGCAGCAGAGCTTATCGGCCCAGCAGCGAGGCTTTGGAGGAGAAGATCCCAGGCACCAGACAGCTTCAGGTAAAACCAGGTTTCCGCTGGAATGAAAAAAAAAAGTCCCCCCTCTTCCTCTTTGTCAATGTCTCTTAACCTCAACTCAAAGCAGCTCGAAAGCTGAAAGGAACCCAAGTCTAATTACGTGACTGACAGTGACGCTTTACACTTTTAAGTGTTGCCATGTCAGGGACTTAAAATGTAATTATTTTTGTATGTGTGAGCGTGTTTTTAATGGGCTGAGTGGTGTAGGTATTAATGGAACGCATTCATGTTTACATATGTGAGAGTCTATGCGTACCACACCTCGGTGCTGCATCTGCGCTAATGCATCATTCATGATTTTAATTGCTAGTAATTAACTTGGGTCCAATTAGCAAGAGAGATAATCAATAATTGTTGATCAACCCACAGGTGCATTATCTTTGGCAAGAGGGGTAGTACATCGGTGGACTTAGCCTGTTCACTGCAGAGCTACGTGCAAGTTAATTTAATCATTCTGACTTTTCTCTAAATGCTTTCCTCCTAACAGATACATGTATGTATATCGAACCCTTTTCCCGCTGCAGTTCTCTTACCCGTGTTTACTCCGCATTACTGTGCAATTATCTGCTGACTAAAGGCTGCACGGGGACCGGGCTGACAAAGCAGAGCATGTTCACACCCATGCAGAACCGTCACCGGCAGCAAAAGTGGCAAACCTAGTGAAGACAAGAAAGAAGCGACCGGATAGAAATTGAAAGGGATGTAAAGGAGATGGAAGTGAGGTAAGAAGAGGCAAGAGGTGAAGACTGCTGAGTCTGAGCTTTTTCCCCGAGACGCAAAATGGAATGAACCGGGGAAGAGGGAAGTTTTTTCTTTTTTTTAAAGAAAATCATTGGATGTTCTCCCTGTGCTAGGCCCACTAACCACACGGTACTCCAGTGCTTCGCTGAGCTGTGATCAATATTGACGTTGTCATTAAGCAGCTCTCTGGTAATGAGGGTGGGGAAGGGTGTCCTGGGAGAGACATTAGACCTGCAAGCCATGTGTCTTGCATGCACGTTCAGTCTACTAAGCATCCACAATAAAACTGACGCTCTGCTAGTCGGGATCGCTCCAGAAAAGTTTCTTACTTTTTAAATTACAATCAGCTCACAGCTTGTAATTATGGTGTTTACTCGATGATGCATTCCGTGGTGTTTTTAGTCTTGCATAAACACAAATTGCATGCAAAAATGGAAAGCTGTCAATAGCACGACGGTTGGTCTGGAACAATTTAAACCACATAACAGGGAGTGAGTGAGAGAGAGCGAGAGAGAGAGACTGTGTAGGGGTCAGGAGAGTGTGCAGCTCATCCCTCAGAGGGCCTCACTAATAGCCATGCAAACACACATTTAGCTGTGACACAAAAATCCAGGGGCGCAAAAACCGTTCATCATTGCATTTAGGAAGAAAAAGCCTCAAACTGAAAAGGCACAAAAAGAGAGACACAAAGAAAGAACTGAGGCACAGCCTGACAGATCTATTTGAAGTCCGTAGCTGGTGCAACAGATAAACTGGGTGTGCGTCACGGGCTGGGACGAGGCACAAAACGAGACGGCACTTTGGGGTTGCGTGTTCGCCCTGTCTGTGTCTGCGTAAACACCACCGCTGCTCGGCTCAGGCAGCAGAAAAGCAGCTGTGGCAGCCCATGGCCGCTGCAGCCACCGAAAGCTAAGTTTACCGTGACACGTGATGGGCTGATGACAGGCGGCCGGAGCACGCAGACGAAGCTCGGGGACTTTAAGGGTGCTGTGTAACCTTCTGCGGGACTGCGCGGAGTCCACCGCGAGACTTTCTCGGCGACTCGGACGAACTGGTCAGCCGTGACCGCGGAGGATATTTTATTTGTTATTGCCCAAGATTTTATTTGATATGCCATAACATGGTAGGAAGTGGAAAACTGCACAAGTGAGCCCAGTGAAAGTACATAAACAGCTCATTAATCTCATTCTTTACAAAGAGTTACTTCAGATAACAAGCTGGTGCCAATGCTGAGGGGATCCAAGAGCAATAAATATCCTAATAGAATGATATTTTTATGCGCCGTAACTTCACAAACTCGGCTGTCCAAGTTTGTGTCTGCAGATATGTCGGACATATCAATGATATAATGGAAGGAGGAAACATACTTTAAATGTTAAGCAATGCTTCCCACAATATCGCTGTTTGTCCCAGAAACAGAGTCACAGCCTCCGAACAATACGGGATTTATGCACACTTACCAGGAAGATGGTACTGAGAGAAAAAAAAGAAAAAAGTGAACAACTCAACAAGTCTCACTCAGGGATCAAATACTCTGTTTACTGCTTGCCTGCATTGCCTCTGGGTAAGAAGAAAAACAACCCCCTCCTCATTAACACAGGCCACTTGGTAGTGTGTCTTTCTATCAGACAGTTGCCTCAGCCAGTTCTGACAGATGTGACACTTCCTTGTATTTGATGTCCCTTAGTGTGGAGGACAAGGCGAGTTTCTCAAGTATGCAGCGTGTGGTATATGGAAGTAGCCTATGTGTCCTCTTTAGATTGTTCTCCCTGCTCTGCCTGAAATATTGCCAGTAGATTACAGGCTAGCAAGAATGACAGCGGCTGCATTTCATACAAATGCTGTGAATACATAATGCATAGCATTGTCTGCATGAACCCTTTCACATGCTAATGCCAACCTTTCTGCAGATGTCTCAGAGGTATGTGCCGGTGACTGTAGCGTGGCAGGAGAGGGGGTAAAAATAAAAAGGAATAAATAAGGAATCAAATGCACTGGAAACGCGCCGGCAACATGGCAGCCATCGCTTATACGCGCCGAGCACGAGCAAAAAGAAAATGCCCTTAAAAACGTGCCCAGTAACAGTTTACCTTCATGTGGTGGTTCCAACCTTGCAGCCGGCCGCGGGTTCCCTGGAACTTTCCAGAAATCCTTCAGAAGTTATTTACAGCCGTGCCGAGCAGAATCCAGACAGAAGTCCTATAAGAAATGTATGGCAGAGTCATCAGGATCTGTGATTAACATGTCTGAAAGTATAATCACTGCTAAAGGAAGTGCTCTCGGCAGCATTCAAGCCGGGCACTAAATCCTGATCCAGTTAATTGTATGGTGGTACGGTGAAGGCCTACAGGCACTAAATGCTGTTGTGAGATGAATGAAATGTTCATTTGGCGTTTTACACAAAGTTCCCCCACACATAATTATGTTTCAGTGTTTTCTGCATCCAAAGCAGAGCAGCTTAATGAGTTTAGAAAGTAATACGGGGTTTAACAGGGAAAGCCTTGCTTGTAGATATAGCATTGATCATAGCTGAACTTAAATGCCGTAACCCTTACAGATGTTGAAAATTATAGTCCCCGGATCACCAAAGCACTGATTTTAGGTTTGAGGGGAGCTATTTGCTGGGGGGTGGGTGGCATTAACCCCTTTAGCTGTGTTTTCTTTCCTTCTTTTGTTACTCATACGGGGCTTGAGGTGAATTGTTGCCTCCACTGTTGACAGGGCTCTGGTGACCTTCCTCTCAGTGAGTGCTAAAAACACTGGACAGGCTACCACGGTCATGCTCCGTGTTTACCGTGTCTTTCAGAGCGGGGCCCACCGATCCGAGATCAGCCATCCGTTCCAATTCTCTGCAATTTTTCTCCCAGAGAGGTGACAAACGAACCTGATCTCTGGACAGAAATCCAGCTCTTAGATGCTCAACACCGGTTTAGGGCCCGCGGTCTCAGGTTTCGCCGGCGCTGGTGTGCATTTGCTGTCCTCCCGACTGTTGACTTTCCAGCCTGCTGCTATGTCTAAATAAACACTGGCTGGGTTTAGGCTAGCTCTCTCATCTGTCCTGTCACTATTCCTCAACCTTATCTGATGCAAGCCGCAGGGATTACGTGACCCTGCCCCATACACACACATACAAACTCGTTTACTTTATATAAATGCACAAAGCTCCCCACAATTAAGGTAATTTTTTTAGATGTTTTTTTTGTGTAAATCTCAGATGGATATTCGGGACATTTTGAAAGTAGAATTTTCTTTTAGTAACCCCGTGCACTTTGACTTTAAAACGCCCAGACAGTCAGGACTAATGGAAAACAGATAACCCAACCCCTGGAAACTATTAAGACTGATTCTTTCATTCAATAAAAAAGGTTTAGTAATGATAACTGGACTCTGGCATTGGATTTTTGTTTCATATCGTGCTCAAGTCCATTACAAGGCCTTGACCAAAACCATGGAAAATTGGATCTCTGCAGCTATTGATTCAAAATGAATTGTAAAAGAAGTTATTGATCGTTTGCAAAAATGCCAATAAAGTTACTAAAGACAAATATTACCTTCTAAATTTTCCAATAATAGTGAGTCCGCATTAGCAAATAATTTATTTTTAGAACTAAATGGCAGAGAGAGAGAGAGGGGAGAAGGGGCAGAAGCAAGAGGGCGAAAGGACAGGAGGCAAGAAAAGGGAGGGCAAAATGGTTGATCTCAGAGGATTCCTCCTTCGGCTACAGCCAGAGGTTCTAACACACATTTTAGTGACCTATTAAGAGCATTATGGGCCCCTCGTCCACATCGGCCCTCAGCTCTGGTAATCTGGCCTATCCTCTTAAAAGTGGAATTGATTGAAAGAATTGATCCTCTCTGGGTTGGCAGACACAGCCCCAATAATTACCTCACGTAAATCTCTGCAATCACGTATGAAATGTCAGGATCTCCTGCTCCCGCTCCCTCTCTCAGCTGCTCCTCTTCAGCGGCCGCTCGGAGGCTCAGGCAACACTTGTCCTGTGATTTGATAAAGGGAGGAATGCGTTGAGAGCATATAAGGTGACTTACCGCAAACACTTCAGACCGACCACCCCGCTGATAAAGATTGTCTTGAAATGAGACAAATAAACACTGACAATCATCATTTTCTGTGTAAATACACATCTGTACTGGGCAAACAGATGTTGACAACAAACATTTGGTTCATAGCGGACATAAAGACGTAGCAATCTTTTTACACAATAATTTAAAACTGAACTAGTCTGATAATATCAGATAAATCTCCTTATATATGGTGCATTTAGATACATCGCTTATCTGCTATCTTTGAGTAAATTCATTAAGTCAGGGCAAGGTATATGTGATGACAGGCTTAGGCTTACATACACATGCAGCAAACCACCAGCTAACAAGCCGATCAGCCCACTCCGATCGAATGTTATTCACAGGGCCCCTCTCTCTCTCTCTCTCTCTCTCTCTCTCGGCTAAACAGGCAGCGAATATGCACAGGCGGCCGCGGAGCCCTAAAAAGCAGCTGCGAAGATGGGAGGGTGCGGGATTAGGGCCTGAGCCTTACTCAGATGGGGCATTTCCATGACAGTGAACTGCGCCACGGCTTAACAGCCCGCCCCTGTTTATGCTTTTTGGAGGAGAAGCCGGATTCCCTCCCCGTGACAGATGGCCTTTCAGCCACAAAGTGCAGTGTTTAGACTTAGCTTGCTCTGGGGCAAGACAGCAAAGCTCTGATGACACAGCATTCGGCAAACAACTCCCCAAATGCAGAGGTGGTGGCCGCAGAAAGCAGCAGAGAACTGGCTGACCCACCAAGCAAGCAACCAAATAAGCAGAGAAGCTGCTCAGCTTCAGCTAAATCTGCCAACGAGGGGGAGGCAAAACAAGGGACACCAGAGATAATGACGGGGCTTAGAAACCAAAGAAGAGGTTGGCCTGAAGATACATGACACGACTCAATTTAGATTCAGCACAGTCCAATCTAGAGCCTTTGCTTACTTCAGACCAAATGCCCCCGACTGAATCAATACACCCTGAAAAAGCATTGGTTCTGCTTTTAATTAAGAGGATTGTTAAATTTGGTCAGTTGAAGTGTAAAGAGATTTCTTTATAGGCAGGCAGGGCAAAGCAGCAGATTTTGCATTAGAGGGTAAACAGTGAGTGAAAAGGACCAGCTGCTGGAGAGAATTAGCCCAGTCTCATCTGATCCAACACAAACCTAGTGCTGCTTACTCTCAGGAAAGGAAAAAAAAAAAAAAAAAAAAAAAAAATCTGGCCTGACCCAGACTGACCTCTCATACAAAGCCAGGGAGGCCCTGGAGGCAGTGAATTAATTGCAGCCCACTAAGCCTGATACACCATATCTTAAATAGGAGTGAGTTGCAGGCTCATAAGCGCCGCAGTCTGGACGTGGAAAAGGCCTAAAACAGGAATTATGCTTGAACTGAGCACAGTAAACAAACAGAAACGCTTTGGGAAGGTTTTAGCCCCTGTGACAGACTCCCAACAAAAAGCAAGGATTGGGTTACACGCGCGGACTTTGACACTCGCTGACGTACAGGTGGAAGCGCAAGGAGGAAAACTTCCCTCTCCTCTACATCACACGCATCCCGGGAAAAAAAATAAAAATGGCCGATGAAAAATACCATCCTCTCACATCTCCTCGCGCTGAAATTCGTTTAGAGAGCGGAGGCGTTGTTCACTGTGTTTACCCAGGCTGCTCGATCTTCAAACCCACACTGTTGGAGCCACCTAAATTGGCCTCTCGCACCATATAGATTTCCCATCACAGGCCGGCATCTAAAGAAGACACAGGGAGGAGAGGAAGAGAAGAGGAGAGGAGAGGCACCGCATTCGCCCGGTCTGATCACTCACCCTATTGTCTTCCCCAAATAAAATACATACTCAGATTAATAGGCCCAATAATGCAGAGCGATGGCTCGCTTCAGAGGGGAAAGACCGTTTGATCACTCCGATCGCAGGCTTTTGTTTTCTAGGAATTATGCTGAGTGAAATTAAATATAAGCGGAGGATGGACGCTCGCCAGCATCGCCAGTGTTCAAAACCCAGAGAGGTCGGCTTATTGGCCGTGCTACTTAGCCAGATGCCACAGAATGAGGCTTTTTGAATAGCTCGAACACAGATAGCCATGTAATGGTCCAGCCATGCAGCATGGGAAACAAGAAATGTCATGTCTGGGGACTTTTGACGTCAGTGGATCAATAGCCCCTGACAAGGAATTTTAAAAGATACTATCTGTCTGACTGCTGGTGGCAATAAACTGAAGATTAACCTTTACGTCCCTCCCAGTCCTGGGAAGTACCCTGAAGGGCATGCTCCACTGTTTACTAATCAAAAAAAGTTGCTTTTTCGATACCGCACGACCAGGGAACGGCTTAGCGGCTCTGCACTAGGCCCCGAAAGTTATTGACTTCTTCCCCTACCGATATGAGCATCATAAATGTGAAAGATGAACACTCCACCGCCAAGTATTATATATCACTAGCACCGCTCCAGATATGCGTACAGACACAGCTGGTTTATTAAAAATAAACACCATATATTATCGCGATGCCGCAGCGCAAATGTAATAATTCCTGTTGCCGTGCATAGGAATACAGAAAACACAATCACATGACACGAGAACGACGGGGTGGTTGTTGTTTGGGGGCGGCTGCTCGGCTGGCTGCATGGCTGTGTCCTTTGTGAGGCGCGGAGAAACAAGAGCTCTTTTTCTCCTCCACAAGCATGATCCTCTTTCACCCCGTACCTTTGAGCTGGGAGCTGTGGTTTTGAATGGCTGTGACCTCTGTGGCCCCTTTTGGCCCCCACTGCCCTCCAACCGTCCAGCTGTTCATCCTTCCAGTCCAGCACATTGTCCAGTACCACCAGTTTGCAGAGGCAAGAGGACCAGCACCCCTCTGGGCCCGAAGAATTGACCCCCAGGCCAAGGCCGCAACACCACAGGCATAATACCGGAGTTCCCACATGAGCGCCGGGGCATGACGGGAAGGATAGAGGAAGACAGAAAGTCGGGGGGAAATTAACTGGTGTGTGTGTGTGTGAGAAGCTGCGGTTTTGAAGATTTGAAGGGGAAAAAAAATAATAATAAATGAAGCGGGGGAGCGGGAGATGGATGTTCATCATGTACGCGGGGAAATCGGAAAGAAGGGCCGATGCGCGAGGGGTAAAATGAAAAGAGAGAGGAGAGTTAAAAGGGAAAGGGATAGGATGAGAGAGCTGAGAGTGCGGGCAAGCGTGGTCAGACGGAGTAAGCTGCGACAAGGCAATAAGACGGTGCTGCACAGACACAGACAGACGCCAAGGTGCAATAGAAGAGCTTGCTTCCCCTTCTGCATGGCTGGCTCCGATGACAAGACAGTATTCCCTCAGCACCAGCCGCTAACTGGATGATAGCACCAATCTCTCTCTTCTCGCTACCCTTCTCGCTTCCTGTCTACGTCTGTCTCGCTGTCATTAATTTCCCTTCTTTCTTTCCTTCTTTCCTTCTCTCTGTCTCTCTTTCTAGCTGCCAGCCGCCTCCCTCCTTGTAGTCGTATTCAACCAGGCGCCCTTATGCAGGCAGGCAGCCTAGCGTCCATCTAAAGCAAACATTAGCCCATAGCTTTGTTTGTTTACCTGTGAAGAAATCATCGCCTCGGGCCGTTCTCTCATTAGAGTGGCCAAACAAAGACAACGGCAACTTGAGAACGCTTTAAAAATGCCTATAATTTGATGATGGGGTGTGTGGGAGGGGAGGCGCACGGGGGGATAGCTTCACGCACCCGTGCGGGGAGGGCGAATGGAAATCGCCTCTGTACAGGATGAAAGCCTCTGAGGACTATCCATTGACTATGAAATGTGATGATCCCCTTCACCCTCAGACACTGAGAGAGTTCAGCTTAACATTGCCCTGGGCACTAAACCTTGGAGCCTGCCGTGTGAAAGGACTTCAGAGTGTGCAGTTGTAAACTGGCATGTTATTTTTTATTTTTTTTCGAACGGAAAACACCTGCCTCATTCTTCATCCCTTTACATTGTACACAGAATATTTTTAAATTGCATTCTGTCTGTCACAAACTCCATAAGGGGATGGATGACTCATAGAAGCTGTGAGCGTATATTTCCATACATTTTGCTGAGGCTCATAACTGAATGATTCACTGGCTTTCTCGCTGAATGGGAGTGTATTTGAATATGAATGTGTGTGTGAAATTGCGCGTTGTGTGCGGCTGTGCATATGGTTCCTATGTCTGCGAGGTGCGTTTGCGCACATGTGTGTGCGTGCGTTCGCGTGCAGTATCAGCACGCGCGCGCCTGGCTGGTTGGTGGGGTGTTGGCAGGGTTGTGGTACCCTGCTGGGACCAACCCTGCCCAAGCAGCCTGGTGGAGGGGACAAGCTGTGGCATGTATACACACACACACACACACACATATATGCTACACATGCACACACATACAGCAGCTGCTCCTTCTGCAGCTGCTGCTGTCGCCCAACCCAAGACTCCCTGTTCCAAAGGAGGGCGAGAGGGGAGGGGAAGGGGGGGAGTCGGTGAAAAGAAAAGGAGAGGGAGGGAGAAGCAGGGGTGAAGGAAAAGTGGGAAGAGTAGTAAAAACGGGAAGGGAGAGGGGGCTGACGAAATAAATTGGAAAGATATGAGGAAGAGGTGAGGAATGGGGAAAGAGGACGGCAATTGAAGTGAAAGGGGAATGAAAGAATATAAAAAAGAAAAAAAAATGGCTGCACACTCCCTTATACTGTAAAAACCCCACTACTTCCTTACAAACACACACATGTAACTAAAGATTTCCCATCAAAAACGATTTAATGCTCAGTCCAAACAATTGTCTTGTACATGACTGCAGACAGACTGATCTAAACCCAGGCCTGTATCCATTGAAGATAACATATTATTAGCTTTTACTGAGTCAGAGTTTGAATCGCATAGATCAATACTGCACCTGAAATCAATGTGTGAATTTTGAGTTGAATAAGGAAAGCTGTTTTTTTTTTTTTTTGCCTTACAGGAAAGCTCATGGTGTTCATTTGTCAATAGCTGCTACCGTGCTTCGGGGAAGACAGCAGAGAAGAGGTAGGCTATGGAGGAGGGGGACGCATCGAACGTGTCCAATTAGCAAAGTAATTAGTTAATTAACATAGAGGACCCTAAAGGCCTGCCGAAGCAGCCTTATATAGACCTCCTCCAGACGAAGCAGACCTCGAAGGCTTCGCTAAGCAGCCGAGTACAGATAGACCAGCTAACCAGCCTAACACGACGTCATCTGTCACGCCAGCACAAGGACGACTCTGGAACATCCTCCGCGTTTCAGTCCGTCTTCGGTGTCAGCGACACATTTCGTATTCGTGCGTAAGCAAGAAATCCGTACATTCAGTGTCAACGCGCTGTCACCCGGCTCGCTGCTGCTTAAAATCACACATGGCCACGGGCAGGTTTGGACCGTCTCCCTGTGACGCACTTAAGCATCTTAAGCTGGTGGTGATGTTACATCCTGATTATGCACATTTTAGCTGTAAATGCAGCCAGCGTTGTGCTTTACCGATGCATCAGCTTTTTTACTATGACAACACCTGATGCGGCTTTTATGCCTCTTAACCTCATAAACACTGAAGCGATCTGTATGTGCAGCAAAGACGGAGGAGAAGGCGAGAGGAGGGCGAGTTAAAAGGCCGTCTGCCCTGTATCGCTTCACAGCCACAGGCAGTTGCACAGCACAGGAGAAATGTGCTTACATCATCACATGCAGCCCAGGCCTCCTGCAGAGGGCACTGCTAATAGAAGAAACGCAGAGCGGAGGAGGCAACCAACCAACCCAGGAGGAACTCAGCAAGGCACTCCCACGCAACTGGGATATCTGACATTCTTGGCAGCCTTTCAAAGAGGTCAGCAGTAAAATATTTGAGCAGATCTAACCTTCAAGAGGGACTATGTTCTAGCAAGCTGAGACCAGAGGCTTAATTTGACATTAATTAATGTCTGCATGGGGTACGGCGATGAATCTTTCTCAGTGAATCTCTGAAACAACTTTCCTAAGTAATAGTCCTCTGATTTGGACAAGATGTTTTGCCCTTGTGGGCGCCATCGGGCGATATCATTACAAGTGGGCTGCTTTGTTGAGAATCTTTTTATTTTTTTCCCCTCCAAGCGCAGACAGAGAGCCAGAAGGACAGAAGGAATGATTCTGCACCAGTCTCCACACAGTGACCCAGATAAGGTCCTTGATATAGTTACACACGTGGAATGGATTGCACCGCACATAAGCGTTAACGCCGTTCCGCGTATGCGGCAGGGGTAGAGAGCGCCACAATGAACACATTCAGGCTCTCGGACGCAGAGGAGTCGATGTCAGTTTGCTAGATTATATAATCTATAAGTGTGCTTTCATCAGCAAAACTACAAGCAACAAACTTCACTTGTGCCCGTCTGTCCCGGTCTATAGGTACGGCTGTGATGGGACACAGCTGCCTCTCTCGGCGTGTCAGGCGCTGCCCACACTCTGCAACATTTTTCTCTGACTGGATTAACAGCTGGGATCACATATCAAATGCCCAAGCAAAGGATGAGCACTGCGAACAGCATTCTTCTTGTCATTCTTTTTAACCACAGTTGCAACAGAATCTTTGTGTTTGAGCGAGTGTGTGTGTGTGTGCCTTTGTAGGTTCCAGAGGCGTGGGTAGCCAGCTGCAGAGCTGTTCTGGATGCTGATTGGAAGTGAGTGTTGAGCGCTCAGGACAATTATGGAATCATTACCGCCGCCACGCCGCAGGCAAAATATGAACACCGTGCCATTTGTCAACCAACCACAGCTTTCTAATCAAGCTCACATGTGTTTGTATGTTAGCTTTAGTGTGTGTGCGTGCATGTGTGCATGAGTGTGAGATCTGATGGCCTTGGCATGTTTGGCGGAGGAAATGGAATGTCACTGAGCGTGTTTGTGTGCGCATGTTTGTCGGGGCGGTGGGCGGGTAATGGATGAGTCGAGAAACCCTGCCCGATATTTTGCGTCTGTATATTTGTTTAAATTTGCGCCGGTGTCCAAACGGGGGGACACGGACAAACGCGCGTGCGAACTGGTAAAGGGTAAGGAATGCCCTGCCCGAGCACAACTGTCTAAACACGTCCCCGTCAGCTGTCTCTCCGCTCCCTCCGTGGAGAAATAACTTAGCATGAGTTATTTGTTATTTTCACCGCGCCCCACGCTATCATCTCGCGCTGGCTGCTGAGAGGTTCTACACGGGAACGTCCCTCTGTGGCTTCCATCAGACTGGAAAAGTGCCTGTCAAGCCCACGAACAAACCGGTGTGGGAACCTCCGAGAGAGGGGGGGGATGAGAAAGGAGCGACGAGGGGCGGAGAGCTGGAAGAAAACACCTCACGCTCCTCTTTAATCAGTCTTTTTTTTTTTTTTCTTTCTACTGCCTACAGGAAGCACCTGTAATCCATCTCCCCATTCTGGGATCAGTGCGGTAACGGGTGGCATGAATGTTTTAGGCAGATTTAATTAATTGATTCAATGAGTGGTAATAGCGGGCTGCGTTCATCCCTAGCGCATTTGTGGTAAAGTCGGTGCAGCGTGCGACTCCGGCGCTAAAAAAGTCCGGCAAAGTCCGCGATCAAGTTTAAAAAGTGATTAAAATTTAGGCGGGTTTCGCTTGACGGATTCCACGGGGTTAAGTTTCTCGGCAGCGCCGTTCTTAGCATCAAGTCAGTCGGTGAGATATGAGTGCTGTAAGCGCACGAGGGATTAACAACTCAAACATTGATCACTGATAAGCTACAAAAAGTGGTCATGCGTCTTGTCACTGTCTGTACAATGTTCTTCCTCTCGGCGCTGAACTAAACCAGCCTCTATATGTAAAACAATGAGCAGGGGGGGGGGGGGGGAGACACATTGCCTGCACTGATGAAATCCCTGTTTGACATAGCTAACCAAGATCCCCCCCAGACAAAAACAAGCCATTACTATTAGTCAAAAGAGATCAAAGACATGCCCCAGTTGAACACAGTGTTGGGGATTGCAGTATCTGACAGCCATCTGCTCGGGTAAGACAGGAACAAACATTAGACATTCAGAGCGGAGGAAAAAAGTTTCTTCTTAGTGTCGGCGCTGATAAATTTGTGCACTTTTCTCGGTGTGTGGAAAAACTCTGGATGGATAGAGGGAAAGGGAAGGGAGAAGGTGGAAGAAGTTTAGAAGAGGACGCGGAGAGAAAACAGGGGCCAGAGGAGCAGAGGATTGGTGAGGAAGACAAAAGGGAGAACCGTAAGACTGCCTGTTCCTCAGTGAGATAAATTGGCAAGGAGTTCACAGTGGGTAAACATCTTCATCTCAAAGCCTGTGGAGCAATTGATGCCCAGGACAAATCAACACGTTTCACAGTTTGCCTGCATAAAACGCAAATACCATCCTCTTCAAAAACTATGATCTTCCCCGGAGCATATGAGCAGGGGTTTGCTCCTCTGGGTTTTCTGAATTGGTCTGTGAATCGATCACAAAAACAGCATTTCAAAGGGTTTGAGAAACTATGAGGTCTTTCTTTTTCTCCGACTTTAACAAAACAGACTCCAACATAGACAGCCCTGCAGACACTTGTGGCTGTGGGGTCCCAGAAGGCTTAGAGATGTCTCTAGTCTTTTCACCACCGCTCATAAGAACTTGGTGAAAACAGCAGTATATCAGCCCAGTTCTGTGAATCCAACAGAAGGCAGAGACCGAGGAAGTTGGAAGCAAACAAAGAAAAAAACGAAAAGGACTTGAGCAAAGACAGGGAATGATGGGAGTGTAGATGAAAAAAGGTTTTTTGGACCCCGGCCCAAAGCTGAAGAGTGGGACTCGGATGATGTGGAGGACTGGTAGCATATGTGCACCGGTAACACTGACCAAGCTTGAACTTGCATACTGCAGCTAAGTTGGGACATGTGTTTTGGCTATCAGAGCCATTAAAATCCCATTACACAGTGCAACAACACAGCCCCCAAGTCTTTCTGAAACTTTAACAATCATTCATCATGTAAATTTACCATGAATGATAAATTTACATGTGTATAAAGATGCACATTGTTTGACATTTAGTGGTTCTGCTACATTTCATCACTTTCAGAAATCTCACGTGCAAAGCGCGCGGCGGAACTCAAAGATTAATAAGAGACAATTTAACTGGTGGGGAATGAAACGAATGGCGCTGTTTCCGGACCAGTGAAGCTTTGCCACTTAGAGAAAAGCAGCAGAGAGAGAGGTCGTCGGCGGCTTGTTTCTCATGTATGTTGTTATTGTCAGTTGGTCAGTCATTACAAATAGTGTCGCATTCTTTACAGTGAGGGCTAATGGTGTCCTGACCTACAGGGGAGGAATGCCAACTCTCACCACAGCTGCACACTAAGGCCAAGAGCCGGAGCTGACACTGGGATCAAAGGTCACTCATGATGTGACTTGATCCTACACAATCAATGGACACCAGGTCCTGGCCTTTGGCAAGCATGCGCTTAATGGGGTAAAGTAACTGGACAAATGTTAAAGAGAAAGGCTCAGAAAGATACTAAACAGCGTGGTAGATGCTTGAAGGAAGTACAAAAGCATAGCCTAACCTAAAAATAAACATGAATAGGGCTATTATTTATCATTCAAATGGCTTAAAGGTTTTAATATGTAGTGAACGGCTGCGTTTATTAGAAGTTAAGGGCACAAAGAGCAAATCTCTCTTCAGGTGCTAGTAAAACACAGCAGGAGGAGGGGATTGCAACGAGATGACATAATTAAAAGAGCCCCAGATGGACAACTATGTGGATGATGAAGAAAATAAACTAATTTCCATTTCATTCTGAAATTGCTTCCATTTATTTGTACAGATGAATGGAGGCAATTCAAACGGACGTGCAAAAATTAGCCCAGTCAGCTCAAATAACTGCAACACAGTTTTTATGTATTAACAGAGGTAGTCCTGAACATAACCATGTGAAAGAACTGACAAAAGTTCGAATATCTGCTTTTAAGTTACTAGGGAAAATTAGTTTTGGAGGGCACACTGAGTAGCAACACATGACTAAAGTGCGGTTTGTGCCTCTGCGAGACCAGACCAGGCTACGACGGTGCAGTCTGCTCCATCTTTTTTGTCAGTCGGGTTCATTTTTGTTTCTACTTCCTGCTTCACATTCAACAGTTGTACCTTGGAACCTCCTCAGTTAACCTTTCGTCGGTGCGTTCCTTCGTTATTGATCCAAAACAGTCATTTCAAAAATTGCAGAGATTGAGAAGCAGCCGAAAATGCGCAACTACCAAGTGGACCAGTCGCAGCTTTTAGGGAGGCTACAGAGGCTATGTCAGGTTACAGAGTCAGGGCCTGCATAGATTCTGGGCTGTCTCTGTAGCTATGCCGTCAAACATAAACTGTGCAAGACAAAGTGCAAAGTATGGAGAAAACATAAAGAGTAAATATGCAAAAATGAAAGAGTGTGTACTACACACTAAGTGCTGGTGTCGTTTAGTAATGTGCATTTAAAACCCTGCACATTTAAAAAGATTTTTTTTTAAAATGGGGGTTTTAGTAATAAAAAAATTACACGCTCACACTGAACAGGAATTTGACACACTTTTATGACATTTTTGATACAGGAAATGAATGCATAATTTATAGCTCCCATTAATTAGCATTGTAGCATATGAAATGGAACATTTTCTGTTTCTCAGGCATTACTCAGAGCAAGCCGCTGCGCAGATGACAAACACAACCAGCCACCTAAACAGATAATGAGCCATTTTGGTAAGAGTCTGGGAGTATTAGGTCATTAGGATTCAGGGTTGTGTGTGCGCAAACCATTTTAATTGCAACCCCTGGACACAGGCATGAGCTCTGTAAATAACCCAGCCACTTCATTAATGTGTTCATCATTATCCCATTCCATCATTTAAATGGAAATGGCGTTTTGGTTTCACTCTCGCCCGTAAGGAGGTCGCTAAGTAACAATTTATCTGAATGAACCAACTACGGAAATATTTCTTACTACTAAAAATTTAAGTGCCAATGGACCCATAAATTTGTGTTTCCAAACTGTCGAGATTGGAGGGTGTAAATGCCCATAAATGTGGAGTCACCTCCACAATGAGCAACAGACAGAGCAACACAGGGAGCGCCTTTGCTTTGGTCCATTTCACACTTCATAAAGCAGCGACATATTTATTCCATGCATTCATACTTGTATGTCCCCTCAACCAGGTAACGACTGTGCGACTTGAAGTGATTCATTTGCTCAGTCGTTTTCCCCACTCATTTCTGGGTTTTAAGTGCAAGTTTTTAGAAAGCTGCATTGTGCAGCCAGGCTTTTTACCTGATGTTTTTTATCTCACGGCGGGGAATGGGAGAGGGAATTACCTCTCGTCGCTAACTACATTCCTTAAAAAAAAAAAAAAAGCTAAAAAACAAATACGCACTGCTTAGAAAGAGGCTGTAAAAACGTCCCGTGAAACGCCATGGTAAATATCTCACCTCTGGAAAGGGCAATTCACTAAACCTTGTAATTCGCCTAAAAACAGAGCATGTAAACGACTTTCTTTCTTTCTTTTTTTCTTTCCACAAATTAGTCAGCAACATTTTATGATAAAGACATTCAAACTTAATCAGGAATATAATTTGTTCCTTTGAGAGACATGCCGAGCTGAGGTCAAAAGGGTAAGCCTCAGGTAAATGTGAGACAGTGGGGGTACACAGTTCTGCCTCTTATTCCTGTCTGATTTAATAGAATCCATAGGGGGGCTGTGGTAAACACAGCAGGGATGTGAACCTTCAGGAGTGGGAGAATGAGGGGCTGGTGTTCTACTTAGGCTTCATATAATGACCAACAAGCGCCCCCCTTCTTCTTCTTCAGTCCCCACATACCACCTCCCACTCCACCATTCCTGCCTCCATTCTATAGGTTTGACCACTAAGACCCTCATTCAACCTGCACATACGAGAAACCTTTCTTTTCTCTTCACTCGTTCCCTTCTCCAGTTCAGCACTCCCTCACTCCAGTTAGAGGCAGGTCCTTTTCAGACGGCTGGCCGAGTTCCCGCTGTTTTATGGGAAGTATTGTGGTCCCGCGAGCTCTCTCAGGGGGGATCAGCACTTACGAGGGCCGATAGAGCTGCTGATTTGATCTTCTCTTCTTTCACAGCCTTTCTCGAGTTTTCATCAAAAACTTCTTGGCCCGCTCGCCATGGGAAGCCTCGGTGCAAATGTGATTCTCCGTGTCCGTGAAACAGACATCATCCTTGACAGTGCAGACACTGATGAGGATAAGGATACTAGGGAGAACAGGGGCCGAACTTCACATCAAACATCAGCCCAATCACATGAAAGCAGTGGAACGCTAAATATTCAGCAATCCTCCCTTCAAACACTTCTTCTAGTATCTTAAAGGCATTTCCCTCCCAAAAGCCATCCCCGTTTTAGTGTGCAGCTTGAAGTGAAATGTGTCCTTGCAAGAGTTCAAGCAATTTGAAAGGGAATTAAATCATCTATAATCTATGGCTTTAAATAATCTATGAGTTTAATTGCTCTCTTTTAGCATCTAAAGACGCACAGATCTCTGGCATTGTTTACGGCGTGAAACTTTCTCGCGAAAGTTGAACTTTTCTGCTTTTAGGCTGAGTTAAATATTAATGGGGCATGTCAAACACTGTTTATTCTGTGTACTTTACATTGCTACTCACAGTTTTTCATTTGCTTTCATGTCCGATTTCATTAGTGTCCACATTAGTCTGGTTGACTGCAAGTTTACCTTTAATAATGTACTTATAATTTGTCTTGTATGTGATATCGGCATCGGCCATTCAATGAGAACAGCCAAAAATCCTGCATGGATGGTGCCCAGAAAGTAACACTCTTTGTGTTGTTTGAGTAATAAAACACAGGTTGTGGTTTGATTTCTGACACTGCTCCGTTACCTCATTAAGTAAATCACGGCATTTGTGTTTTACTGGTGACCACATACTGAATGTGTAATTGGATAGTTGAGTCACCAGCACATGTACGTGTGTGAGTGGCCTAAGGGAGCATTTGGGCACGAACTATTGCTAACTACATGCAACATGTGTAGTAGACACCTGAGTCACTGCGGATACAGTTCTCACAACTGTCTCATCGCTTGTTAACTTTAAAATCTTAGGCTCCACATGGCTATTTTTATTTTTTTTAACATAAAGCAACATAAAATTCCTGCTGTTAACCAAATTAAATATTATAGTTACTCAAGCCTACCCCTCAGGCTGTTTAGACCCCTAATTTAGTCGGTAGCAGCTGAAAAACTGTCAAATATTATGGTTATCAGGCACAGCATCTAAACTGTCATTCACTGAGAGAGACTGCACGGGGTAAAAGGACAAGGCAAAACCACGAAATGCGTACTGACAGCATGTGGCGTGACTTGGTGTGTTACTTAGATGCTCATAGATGACGCCAGACTGAGCATTGAGGCCTTTGGTTTTATGGATAAGAGACATTTTGTAATTTGAAATACACTAGGTGTACTTGTCCTGATCACAAGGCAAGGAATTTCTACTACTGAAAACAGCCTTGTAACAAAGCATGAGTGATGCTGATGTTATTGATGTTATTGAATCAATCCTAAAAATTCTCAAGCACAATGTTGTAAGATTATACTAGAGTTTCTTAAAGATGTTTCACCACTCAGCCGAGCAGCTTCTTCAGTTCTAAGGGACTGGAGGGGAGTTGGGGTTTAAATAGGAAAACATGTGGGTGTAGCCCATTAGAAACAGGTTCAAATTTAATTTACTATGTGCTACACTTTGATAACCCTTTAAAATAAATGGCGGCAGTTGCATTTGTTTTTAACAGATGCAACCTGGTGCAAACACAGGACAACCAGGTTGGAAAGAGTTTATGTTTACTTCAGCTGGCACTGGTTAGGTCACACCCACTCAGTGACTTTAATATTACCATTAGATTGTATCATAGACTGTATATAAATATGGACAATGCATCCCCACTTCCACATTGGCCAAAACAGCATCATTGGCCAGTACAGTCTAAATGTGGACCGATGCAGAGCTACAATCTCGAAGACTAGTCTCACGATGTCAAATCCTGTTTCTATAGCATCAAATAACTAAAAAGAAACTTGTACATTTGAATATACCATCCACTAACATGGAGGGGGTGGAGCTTATGACCTATACTCCAGCTAGTCACCAGGGGGAGCTCTACTTGCTTTTTAGCTTCACTTTTGAGGAGCCGTTCCGCCGTCCGTCTTTACACCGTCTATGGACTGTATTGTCTTCTGTACTTAAATGTTGTGGAAAATGTAGAGGTATCCAAGGGTGTTACTTAAGTGGCAGAATGAAAGCAAAATAAAGATAAAAAGCCCCCTCTGGATTTAGATGTTTCAACATTTCCACCACTGGAAGAATTTGCTAATGGTAAGAATGCTGCTGACAACACAAAGCCTGCTTGTAGGACTACTGCAAAAGATCCCTGGTGTGGTAACGGTGGGGAGGCTTTCCTCCAGGGAGTATGACAGGAAGTTTAGAAGCCTGAAAGTAATTGTTAACTCATTAGCCAACAGTGAACAAAACAGCAACTTCTCCACATACATTGTTTAGTGACAGTAAAAACTCTGCTCTCAGCAGCACCTTTGCGGGATTTCGCTTCAAGTCTTTTTTATTTTTTATTTTCAGAACTATTGTCTAAGTGAAGCAACAGAGACTTGTTGCGTTGTGTTTTGATATCCCCATGGATAACAGCAGAATGCAGAGGTTATTGTAAACTGATAGGGAGGGCTTATGCGGGGAAATCCCATTGGCACGGCCGGCATTTACTGGTATACCAAAACACAAAGCCAATAATCTCTGTGTCATTAAGAGTGATTTTCCTCCACTCAACCTAATGTGATGGCAGAGATAAAATCATGTTGGCCTAACTGTACATGGGTGAATGAGAGGTGCTATTAGTCAGACTGTCGGATGACAGAAACATGAGCTGACTTAAAAGTGTATATTGTAATCGCAGCAGTTTGATTAGTCTAACTTTAATATGCGAAGTACTAATGGGGATAATATAGCTAAAAAATTCCACCATTAAACGTTTAACTGAGAATTTTTAATGCTTTTAGAAAGTTGAATTTTAAACAGCCAGGTACAAAATCAAATATGAAGAACGCTTGACAACACAAAGGTTGTGCCCTTGCTATATTTTCCTTGTAGGGAAATTTTACGGTGTCGTCCAAAGCATCGCGTTAAGTCCATAACGATGTGTTCCAAAGCGCATACAGCCAGGGAAAAAGAGCTCTTAGACAGCACTTTTCACAAAGATAGCTTTTAACACGGCAATCAGTGGTTTGCTACATGGAGGGGTGCAGCGCGGGTCATGCATTCATTTTAGAAACAAGCGGAAAGTTGTCACACTTACCAGAGAGAGAAGCCCTAGTGTAATTACCATGCTGGCAGATAACCCCTGCAATCTCCGCAGATACTGAGACTTCCGCTGCACCTCGCACAGGCTTGCGCAATTGTCTGCAGTCCTTTGAGGGCCTTGTTAAACATGTTTGCTTTGGTTTTGACAGGTTTCTGTCAGAGACAGACGGAGACAGGGTGCACCGAAGGCCAACTATCTTCCCAGTTGTTCCGCGCTTTGTTTAGTTAGCCGCTGCGTTTCAGGAGCTTGATGGCTTCCTCTACTTTCCAGCGCTCACTTATGAAGCTCAGGGCCTGTGTGTCTGTGCAAACATGCATCCAGTGATATCACAAATGATATCATCTACTTCCTCCCCGCGCGTCTTTGTCATACTTTACTTTAAAGTGTAGCTTGACGACGCCGGACGGAGCAAACCGCTACCCCGCGGAGCAACAGTTGCTTAATGTTTCATAAACGTCATTTGGAAGTAATTCAGTAAGCACCCTCACGAAAAAGAGATGAAATACAGATTGCCAATGGGTATATTAACACCTGTCACATCAGCCCAATATCATATTGCATTGCTGTAGTTCCGCGGCTTTCTATTATTTCCTCGACTCCCAAAACGTCACCCTGCCCCTTCAATCAACCAATGTAATTACCTCATCAAATAAACTATCAACAAAGCTCCCTAAAATGGGATTTGTGGAAGTGGGGGTAGCAAAACAAAATAAAAAAGAGAGAGAAACATATCATCACATCCAACACATGTGAGGTGTGTGACGCTTAGAAGTCATAGGAGCAAAGCCTTGAGGGCATACAATCAATATTACATTTTCCATTGCCACCTTCATAGCTATTGTAAATGGCTTGTGTCAAAAATAATAACAGGTTGTATCAGGAACCTTGGGTTTGCAATTTCGCTCCTAGTGCTCGGAGGTCCCCCCCGTCTCCACTCCCTCCCTTACTGCAGCACCACTGGGTGTTAATGACGCCGTGGTGGCAGACACTTCTCACACCACGACTGACTTTTTTTTTTTCTTCCTTCTTTTCCCCTTCTGCCTATTCTTTATCTCTTTACTCCCGACAGCACCGGGAACTGGAGGGAAAATGTGTACGAGTAAGACAACGCTTAAAACTAGAGATGATTAGCCCTTTGTGCATGTTTCGGCGCCGCGCCAGTAGCGTAGTATTATTAGCAGGGCTGGAGAGATTAAATCTATTCTCACTTCTGTTGTCATAGCACTCTAGGCAGCAATACGCAAGATGAGATGCAGTAATATGCACACTAGAGGCACAGACTCCTCTTAACGGGAATCAGAGCTACTTTAAGTTCTTCTCAGAGAGGGGTACTTAACTGAATTCCTTTTTTTTTTTTTTTTTTTAAGAGGAGTTGATTACCTTATCTCATCCAGACGTTATCTCATGTGTGGATGGCTCAGTCTTCAATGCACACGGACACATACAAAATCAGTTATAATATAATTCATAGCATAGAAATCTAATCCAAAAACCATCATTATTTTAAATGCATTACATATATTTTGTCATGCAACTGGTAGTGCTCCACTGATAGTAGACACTATTGCCATGAGACAGACTGACTGTTTCCTCTGAGATATGCATCAAAGAAAGTTGAGGCAAATTTTATATCCGTTAGCAAAAAGTTGGCTGAAGCTATATTTCAACTAAGCTGGCTTACATAGCTAACGGGAATTAATATTGTGCTATTGCCATTGTCATTCACATGCATTTAGTCCGATTCAGACCAGGTTTTTTGACCAGAGATGCTTATTTGTGTGGTAAACAGGCAACAGGCCTTGTGTCACAAACTTGTGGCTAACTGCTAGGGCACGCATCCAAAAGTCCAAAGAATGCTCCTAAATACTAAACACTATCATAACCGGCACGTTTTAATCATAAAATCAGCAATTTGAATCTGTCTTTTTTTATTTTTTTAGATTTAATGTATGTCAAACCTTAGGAGCCTTCTAGCTTCTATAGTGATCGTTTCTGCTGCAGAGACTCAAATAAGCGCTGACTGCTCCTTTCCAAAACAGTAGGTTGTCACACTTTGAGAAACGTCCCCTGTGATACGGTGTCCATCCCCTGCTATGTGATAAATGAGTTTCTGCAAAGAGCGCTACCGAGGGGTGCACAAAACCAAAAGTAATATAGGATGACAGGATGATGCTGTGGCCAATCATCACGTCGACGGACAAGAGCTTTTGACTTTTGTACATGTATGTTTCTTTCCAGAAACGTTTTTTGATACCACTGTTTCTGTCTGCACAGGTTTTTTTTAAAATGGTTCTCCCCTTATCTGAAGAGGGATCTGCAGGAAGTCACAGGATCCCAGCTTATCTCAGTTAATTGTGGCTTTTGTGAGTGGGTGTGTGTGTGTGTGTGTGTCTCTGCTCGTGTGTGAAGCAAAGCAGGAGGTGACTTGCGAGGGTGCCAAATGCCGCAGGATACAGCAGAGCACGTCGGGACTGGAGAGGCAGAGACACCGGCGAGACTGACAGTCACAACACTAACATCTCTTGGAAACAAACAAAGCGAGCGCTTCCACAATGACATCCACACCTAAACTGATTGAAACGCCCGAGGCACGGGTGACATTTAATCTCTCAGTCATATTTGAGCCAAAAGGCAGTCGTCAAGGATGTCCAGACCGTCGTGGGTGCACTGCTGTAAGTAAATGTAAGCGCAAGAGTCGATTACTGACATGAAAGCATCCTAATATAAGCACATTACCCTCCCTAATGTAATGTTTGTCCTACAGGGAGTCAACAACATTTAATACTCAGATTTTCTTTGCCACTTTCTGCCAGCAAGCAAAAAAACATCCAGTGGTCTCTAGGAGGACATCCAGTTGTGCAATATGAGAGATGGCTCCAAAGGGTGTCTTAAGGAGGTGATAAAAAGGTCTGTGACCTTCCCCGAATGAAAGCCCCCCCCTCCTGATTTGCGAGCCACGGCCGTGGAGAGTGTTGTTTGAGCAGGAGAGAGTGGGTGGTCCGTCACTGGGTTCATGCTCCTCTCCCTCTGCAAACAGCCCAAATTTACATCGTTTTAATGGCCGCTGTGTCCACTGGCAGTTGTAAATCTAGAGAGGAGTCTTAACCTCTAGGAGCCTGCAGGGGTTAGTGCTGAGGGCAACGGCTACTGCTGCTATGGCCTAGAAACGAGCACATGGACCCCCTTTAAAGTTACAGGCGTGGTTGTTTGGGTTGCAGGACCATGCAGAAAAACAACATTATTGGGTTGCCTCGGTCAAACTTACGATTTCAACACTAACAGCAGCTTGTGAAGCGTAATGCTGAAAGGCATGAATGAAATACCGGTAAACAATTGCGCTCGTTTTACTCTTTCCTCCCCATATCGACGCACAGTACTTTTCCCACTGCCGTCACAAAGGGCATTCACACACAGCGAGATCTCCCGGGCACAAATGAGCAATCAACGCAAGAGCAACACACCTGGCAGCGCTCGCGCCTCTCCGAAAGGCCACCGGCGCACCAGGAGAATTGGCTTCCTCGTAATTGAGATCCTGGCAGATTATTCTCATTTGATTGTCTAATGACCATCTGAATGAGATCCCTACCATAATAAGAGTCCTATTTGACCAGGCGCTGCAGGTGCGCAAGAGTCAGTCAGATGGTGGCCCTCTGCCTCTGCGTTATTAGAATTTTAAATGCGCCGTGAATTCAAGGGAAGCTGGATTGCTGAAGATAATCTGCGCGCTTTGCAATTGGAAAGATGGCGTATAATCTTATTAAAAGTAAATACATTATATACAAAAAAATATAGTCCGGCTTATGCTGCATAACAAGGGAGATGGTGATTGATTAGTAGATTCCAAGAGGCAATTTTTGACCTGTCAAACCATAATTCCCATTCGTCATTGCTTCATCAATGTTGATGGGGCTATTTCCGAACCAATTGTCTAAGAGGGAAAAACACGGGCTTGACCTCATGCAACAACATAAAACATCATTTTCCCGACTACCATAATCCTCCATCCGCAATGTAGAGCAGCTCAGATGAAGTTATCAATTATGCTCTTGCAAATATGTTGAGGTAGGGGAATGACACTCCACTTAGAAGCCGCCGCACAAATGTACCCTAAATCACAAAAATGGAGGAGTTACTGGCATGGATGTCGGCCTCGGCAAGGGTGAGTACCCGTGCATTCACTCAGTGTTTAATCAATGGATAAAACTGTCTATCCATTCAAGTATTGATGTTTCCTATGACAACTGCTTATCCACGTAGAGCAGGGAGACACCAGAGGCCTCTCAATCATCCGCCAGCTGAAGGCAGCACACTGAAGAGGAGGTGGGCCGAGGCACATGAATCTCTGATCGTGAATTCAGGCCGCGCGCTCAATTATTCCGCTGCCACGGCGCGGGTTAAAGCGGAGGAGGAGTCAATCACTGTACGCGGAGCACAGGTTCTGCCACTGTGCGAGAACCCGGCCCCGGTCATTCCCTTACAATGGCAGTTAATCAATATGGATCCACTCCTTCTGATCTGCTGCCTCTGACCAGCAACAATCACTAACAACGGTATAATTGCGATGGCCATCACGGTACCCATTCTTATCGTCCCACGGCAGAGGAGGAGGAGGAGGACGAAGGATGGGAGACAGCGCCGGGGGCCACAGGCTACCTCTGTCGCTCTCTGGAGAACGCGCACGTATATGTACGCACTTCTGCATCATCATGCTCTGCGGGTGCTGCGGTACGCGCAGCCAGCCCAGTCACCTTATTAACGTCATGTTTAGACACATATCGACCTGACTGCAGTGCTGATCAATCTGCGGTAAGGAAAGGCAATAACGCAGAGTCCATCTCCACATTGTCTCTAAGGCACGTAACGTGTGTCTTATACACGTAGAAAACAATAATCATTTCCTGTTGCTATGTCTCCCAACACTAAATGATACGTGTTATTGACTATTAATTAACTATTTTGGAGTTTTTTTCCCAGGGCATGCTATATCATAAGCATCAAATGAATGTAGATGTATTGAGTGCTAAAAGGAGTCTTATATGATGATGACAGCCTGCTCCATTCTAATAGGACCAGGATCACTTAGCCTTTGATGACTAATATGGCTTCTTAATCTCTTTGACGCCGTGAACCTTTGACAGATCTATGAGATGATGGAACAGACTGGTAACATAATAAAGGCACCCTTCTTCTCACTCAGCGTCCCCCATATTAATATTTTCATCCTGTAATAACTAAAAGCCATTTCATTACTCATTAATCAGTATCTGAAGCCGCCGCTTTCCAGTATACACAGAAATATGATCCTCCGATTTCACAGGAAGAGCGATGTATAATGACCCTGCAGCTGGCAGGGTAATAAAGCACAGTATGCATGTTGTCTGTCAAGATACCTTAGCTAGGCATGCCCGAGCAACAGACAGGCCAAAGTGATGTACTAGACTAATCCCGAACAGCAAGATACAGACATTGCATCTTCGGCGCGCTCCTTCCAGGCCTCCGTGACGATCAATACTTAAAACAACAGCGGGAAAATATGTGGAATCAGCATCTGCGAAGTAAAAGAGCGACAAAATTGATTTGCAGAAGGTTCGCTCGAGCATTCAGGGGAATTTAAGCAGAGCACGGCGTTGCCAGTCAGATCAGTCATCGGATCCATATCAACATGTGGGCTTATGAGTTTTTGGTGTTTATTAAAGTGAATGACGGTTAAATGAGATGGGTCAGCGAAAAGAAAAAAAAAAGAAAAAACAGCACATCCTGAAGACGTAGAGACATCGGGTCTGATTTATGCGTATGGTCATCTGCGTCAGAACTTGTGCGTGTGTGTGTTCACCCATTTTCTTTGTGTGTTTAAATCAATGGTCATCCCCTGATACAAGATGGCCTCATAAATCATTGTTTGTTGATCACTTGTCAGGAGGCAGGGGCCTTATGGCGTTCTCCTAATTATTCCAGCTCACAGCCCCACTGGATGAGTAAGGACAGGAATGCCAAAGCAAATCAAGGCAGCGGACTTTTTCAGAAAAAAAATGGCCGTAAAGGTGGTTTAGTTTGGATGGATGGACGCGGTTGGTCCGGGGAGAAGGGAGGGGGGTTGAGGATGGAAGTTGCAGGAAAAAAAAGGGGAAGGCAGATTGTGTGCGTGGGTGGTAGGGCTGGTCAGGTTGGCTTCCAGGGTGCACTGAAGTGAGAAATCTAGTGTATGAGATATCAGTCACGCAATTCCAACGTGCTAGGGGACTCTGTCATGACAGGAACAAGCCTGGCTGCCTGATTGAAATTGGACAAACACAACAAAATCTGTTATTGGGACCGTTCAATCACTCTGATGCCTTGTATCTATCCTTAAACACAATTTGAACACATCTTTGTTGCCTGTCGTTGTCAAGTCGTCAGCGGTATTACCTTCACAGACGGCAAATCCCTCGGACGCTTCAGCTAGACCGTACAGTCAGGCGGGCCTTTTTTATTTATTTATATATTTTTTTTGTTGGAGTCCGTGGATTTAGGAGTTATCACAGGGAAAAACGTAAAATCCATCAGTTTTTGAGTAAGGAACTGTGTAATGACAAATTCTGTCAAACGGTAGGGCTAAGTGGTCAGGGTGTAGTATTGGCTTTCAGTGTCATTAACTTTTCAGCAGTAAGCAGGTTTCTGTCACCACCGGCCAAATTGCTTTAAATGCACAGCAATTACACGGTTGAGGCTGGCGCTTAAAAGATGAGTATTTCTATAGTAAGGCTTAATGGGATTATTAGTGAGTTTTTTTTGTGTGTGTGTGTGAGGGGAACTTGCAGCTCACGCTAATACTGCAAGCGGGATTATACAGTGTGTTTCAGCGATATATACTGTAGCAGCCAGCTGGTCCTTGGGTTAATTACTGGATTACCCTTTCTAATTAAGAAATATGAAAAGTGGAGTTTAATAATTCATCGAATAACAGTATTGCATTTTTTTTTTTTTTTGTATTCCTTCCCCCGTTCCCTTTACACCCATTTTGATTTTCTCTTCTTTTCTATTTTTTTTTTTCCTTTTTTACCTCAGTGGCTCCCCTGTGCAGGCACGGAGGCACCAACACCTCGTTATTCAGAGTTAAAATGTGTTAGCTTGAGGCTTAAACATGGTCTTAGCATGTTTAAATCATGCTGAGCGTATCACTGAGGCCATGCTGGCTGTTCCCTTTGATATATATTTGCAGCATAATGTGTGGTTTTGAAAATCAATGAGCAGCGCCCGTTTGATCGCACTTGCGTCCCTCATCCCTACCACTCGCCGTCCGGGCGTCCCGCCGCAGAGGTGAGCCGCGTACGGACGCGACGTGAGCAGAAGTCGAGCTGCTGGTCAAAAACACAATACTTTGATCGGAATGATTATGTGCAGGCCGATGCGGAATTCAATTGTGCGCGCACAAAAAACAATAAAAAATGATTAAGTGACATTTTGAATATGTTAATTAGACTTGGCTGAGGTGCAGCGTGAGTCAGAATAAATAGTCCGTCCTGTCATGATGCCATAAGATACAATGTCTGCAGAAGGGAAATGTAGGTCATTTAGAACACCATCAACCAGCAGCGCTCAGGCAGCGGTCTGCAGGCCCACATCTGTCTCCTGTATTCGTGAGGACATTCTCCAACTGCTTGTGGGTATTTTGTAATGACCCGGTGACAGTATTTCTCCACTGGCTGCCGAGGTGCTCAACAAAATGAATAACTCTGACCAGAAAGAGTCTGGGCTTGTGTGTTTACGTGTCAGCGGTGTTTGTGTAGATCAGCGGCGAGGAGCGGGCCTACATGTCACATCTCTTCAGATGTCACGGCTCTGGCGCCCACCGGCTACAGCAACAATCTACAGCCGTGCAGGACTTCTCACAGAAGGCCGCGTTTGCCACATTTGCGCCAGCGGTGCGTAAAAAGTCAACCCTACGTAGCGCCGCTTCTTGTTTCGACCGTGCCTCATTTTCCTCAGGTCTGAGCCTCGAAGTCTGCGTAGTGACGGGAACAGACGCAAAATAAAATCGAACCATGAATCCCGTTCAGGGGAGGCAAACAGCGCTCAACTCTCAGAGACACAGATTTACCTGCTCGTCCCTCGGCAACCTTCAAGGTATAGCTTTTGGTGCGCACTGTATTTTTCATGAATTTCCCTGTGATGGATATAGATTCAGTGTGATGCATATGAATTGTTCATACGCATCCATATGAATTATTCAACAATGTGATTCCCTTTGCCCCTTTTGGGAGATCAACATACACTGGAGGGCACTGGGGGAAGGGAAGTTTTTTAAGTCCCACTCTGGTCTTGGCACGTTGTCATTTCGCCTCTCCGTCGTTGACAATAACATCCGAAGTTGCATCTATAGTCGCCGTTAAATGCATGCAATACAAGCAATTAATGGACTTTCTGGCAGGAGCTGTTGTTTTATAGGAGCAATTCAGCTTTGCCTGAGTGTCTCCTTAATCACTAAAATCAAGCATCCATCCAGAAATAGTTCTGGTTTGGTAAAATATGTCCTGCTGTAAACAAAAAAAACAAGAGGAATGGAGCTGGAACTGCTGCCAGGAGTTGAAATAAATGTTTTATGCAAGTACTGATCATAAAATGCATAGGTGTGATCTGTCTAAGCGCATGACTAATAAACATGGGCGATTGGAGACAGAATACATTGCATTTAGTTTATCAAAGAAACACCTAAAAACATATATTCAGCTTCTTGGATTCATGCAGACAAAATCTTTTAAAAAATTAGAATATCAATCAAGTGTGTTCAGCTCCTTCCACAGTCACATTCAATATTAATTATAATAGAGCGCGTGTTTTGTTTTTTTCAGAGTCTTTTTCAAGTCTGCTGTCTTGAGGAGGAGGCAAGGGCGCCTGCTATCCAAAACCACGCAGGATAGCAATCATTAGAACCTTAGCCCCCCTGGTAAGCAAGCCATGCTTCCTGTATAGGGCCCCAGAGGATTCAGTGTGCTAATTATTTACTGAAGCAGCAAAGACTATCAAATGAGACCCTGTGTTGAGTCTAACTGTGAGGGGGGTACCCTGACAGTGTAACCTGGGCAACATGCAAATGGCTGGAGGGGGAGGGGGAGGGCGAGAAAGAAAAGGGAAGGGAGGAAGCGCGGGGTGTAGAATGGTCAGAGTGCGCCGGAGGAGTCGAGGTTCACTGGTGAGTCAGGAAAGGTGGGGCCGCTGAGGGGCACAGCAGCAGCAGCAGCAGAGTATTAGGTTTCAGATGCATATGAATGACCAACTGCTGGCTCGCCTCTAGCTTTAGGGGGGGAATTGCATGGGCTAGCCTTGAGCTGCAGTTTAGAATCTAGATTGCTGCCTGGCTTAATCCTGGGGTGGGGAGGCAGGGGGTCATGAATGTCTGTTGTTGGTATCATTAAAATGAAGAGTTCCAGAAGAGTACCTTTACTGAGTACCTAGAGTGAGCACAGAGAGAGCGCATTCAGTCAGATTAGTTGTCAGTAGTTAGAATTAAGCGCCATCTAAGTTGCTTTAAAGTTAATTCAAATCGCTAGCCCGGTGACAACAACAACCTATAGTACAATGTATAAACTGATCCAGATGCTCACGCACAATCACACAATCCCAGATACAAAAAAAACAAAAACAAAAAAAAACAAGCGAAGTCTTAAATCCATGCATTTGGGCAAAAAGCCAAACAGACTTATGGGGGCTCTAGTAATACACCACTTCATTTGATTAGAGGGCAACAACATTATCTGGTGAAAAACAGTTTACACAGTAAACACATATGGACCACTGAATTAACCAAAGCCATAAAAACTGCACCAAACACATGTGACTGTGTAAAAAAACCAAAAAAAACATCCCACTAATGCATCCAGATCTGGATTAAAATTTCAAATTACCACTGAAACGCTGCAAATGTTATGAGTCTATTGGAGTTGAGGGAGCTTATGACCTTTTTCTTATTGGAAAGTGCAAGGGGCTTCTGCGGCTGCTGTGAAGCTCTAAGATAAATATCTGGCACCGAGTCGCAATTAATTCCAAACAAGGTTATGTAAATCCCAAACTGACCGCAATCAAGCCAACCAACTTATGTGATTGCACTCTAAACAGAGCTAGATGTCATTACCAGTCGGCTGTAATTACGCCGGGTCCATTATTGTGGCACTTTTTGAAATGGAAAAGGCTCCATTTGTTTTCTCTGACACACACACTGAGCGCCGCAAACAAGAGCCGTCGCCAGAACCCCCTAAATCTGCAAAAAATAAAAAAAATCCTGCCATCCAGGAAGCTCAGTTCATTTAATGTAACACAGAGGTTTGAAAGGAGAAGCAGGTGTGCGACTGAGCTCCTGCCCCGCTCACCAGATAATTCGCGTGAGTGATGTGCGACCTCCAGCAGCTCCCCACAAAAAAAAAAAGTGACCTCCTCCCAATGAGATCTTACCACGTGTCAGAACAGATTCAGGGAGGAGTGATTGAACTGTTTGTTTTTGTGTCGGGGAGACAATAGTTCTGCCAGCTTAAACGGCTCACGACAACCTGCTGTGTCTGCCTTTCAGCGCAGCAGCTCCCCCAAAACTTCTTCTCAGTGTCTCATTGCCTTTGGTAAATAACGAAAAGCCGCACTGACGTTGCGAATGGAAAATCAGGCGGCAGATCATGCAAGCTCCTCATTTCCAGCCATTATCCGTTACACTGCCTGTTTTGCGTCCAAGCTAGGTTAAATGAGTTTAACTCTGTTTTAAATGAACAGCACTTTTTCCACTTTGCTTCCCTCCTTTCCAGTGCGTGTGCGCACATGTGTGCATCGGTGCTAAAACACCAAGAGGGAATTGGGCCCTTGACACCGCCCCCCCACATCTCGCAAATGTGAAGGGATAGTAAATATCAGTGCAGCAGATGGGGCCGATGCTCCCTCTCTGCCTCCCTCCCATGCACGGAGGAGGCAGAGCAAATGGACAGCCATCAACAGCAGCAGGAGTCGCCCCAGGCCAAGACTGGAGCAGAGGACACGGGGACTGGACTGTTGCTCAGGCAGGCAATTTTACAGACAAATTCTCCCTGACTATCAGCAAGGGAACCGCACAGCCTAAGAAATGAGCACTTATAAGGTCACTGTATCTAAGATTTCACGGTATACAGGCATCCCAATGATAAACATGTGCTTTTCTCATCTGAATTCATAAGATAATAAATTATATTTATGGCCCAAATTGCTTTTTCTTACCTGTCTGGATCGTGTTGCGGGACTCTGTTACACAAGGGACCAACTGCCGGTGTGTCATTTCAATAATCTGTCACACACCTTGCAGGATCTGTAAAGCGCTGGCGGTGTGTAACAGCATGACATGCTTGTATAACAGAACAGGAGAGGGGCTTGCTCGGCCAGAACTGGCGTCAACGCCGCCCCGATCGCAGACAGAGGATCAGGAGCCGACACCGTAAATCTTCCCCACTCGTCAATTAACAGACAGTAAACGGGTTTAAATTTAGGCAGGCGGCGCTGTTATTGTTGTTATGCCCCCCCCTCACCCCCCCCTCCACAGCATGGAGAACATGTATGTGTATTCCCACAGCAATATTAGACGGCCTCCCACCAGGAGAAGAAGAGCACATGTGGATCAGCGATGACACAACACGGAATCTTACTGCGCAGCGGCGTAAGCTAAGCAGTGATGTAATGCATCTGAGCTCACTGGGAGTCAGCATGGAGGGGGAGGAGGAAAAGAAAGGATGTGGAGAAGTCATAACAGGCCTTATTATTACTGGATTTAACATCAGTAGGCTGAGACAGAGACCAGTCACAGAGGAATTGAGCACCGAGATGGCACTGACATATTTTAGATGTCCACTCGCAGGACTGGGGGATAAAACCCTCAGCCTGCAGTTCTGCTGCGGGGGTCTTTGTATAGGTGTCACGTACAGCGTTTGACTGTGACATCCTTGGTTACATGAATGATTTAAACGCTCGTGGGATTGAAAATTGCTTTTTTCTTTTTTTGTCCCCACAACACCCCCACCTGGGCTCGGGAGACAGTATCTCACTCAGTGTCTTCTGAGCGTTCTAGATTTCCATTTATTTATTTAAGGAGGAAATAGAAGGAAATTTCAACGGGTCACTAATTTCATTTCAACGTGTACCGGTGGCATTAGCCCTGAGCAGATATTTCAGAGGAACACAAAATCAATGTTGAGATTCTGCAGGGAATAGCCCTGGAACCCATTAGCAACTTTGACCAATAGGTCAGGTAAAGTAATAGCTAGATAAATGTTTTATTACAGATTTGCAAACTGACTTAATGGGGGGCTAGTACCTGGGCAGCCATGCATGGCAAATATTCATCATTAGATTCTATTGCCGTAATGAACGCAAATATCTCAGTGGCCGAGGCCTTTGGTTCTTTACACATAAAAGTGTTAAAGGTGGGTCTCTCCGGAGTCGGGAGACGAGACAAAAAGCTGCACCTGTGGTCCTTGTGAGGTGAAGATGTAATTACTGCAAATGTGTGTAATGCTGATTGCATTTTATATGACATCAGCCGGACTAAGGGACTAAGATACATTAGCAAACACTGGGACAACATCTCTGGGTCTCGGTCTGGCTGTTTTCAAAAACTAATCTTATCTCCATAATTTATTTATTTATTAAATCCACCATTAATAGTGTTTTGCTTCTCTCGTGTTAACTCAGAGGATGTGAGTCATTTGTCATCCTTCTTTTTTTTTTTGGAAATCCCAGATGGACAGCAGACATTCAAAAAAGCTGTTTTTTTTTTTTTAAAAGACTGCAGCTGAGAACCATTATTTGTTTTAGACATCTGATCTCTACCATTCCCCTGATCCAGCGTGCCTCACACAAGCTCACTAGTGGCTAAATTAAGAATTGGCGGCCCTAAGTGGCCCTTTGAACCTTATTTTCAACATGTAGTTTACATTTCTGTAAGACTCTGCACATTTTCTGAGGGGAAGTAAACCTTGCCTGTCTCTAGTAAGTGCCATTGTTTATCCCTGAGTTGCATATGTCACATTTTTTTCCCCCCTGCCCTCTGTTCTTACAGTTCTCAAGCTGTTCTGTGCCGGGCAGAGTGCTAGTTTTTCTGAATGAAAACCAGACACACGGAGAGCTCCCACACGCTGAGTGGAGCGGCTCCTGTTTCCAGCTCCGTTTCCAAGGAGACCACCAAGCCCACCAATCACAGCGCTCAGCTCAGCCGAGCGGGCGATTCAATTTCTTAAAGCCGCAGTGTCCCAATTTTTAAGAGGGTGTTGAGGGAGGAAGCAGAGCAAACATATTAAAACAAAACAAAAAAACAGGCAGAGTAAAACACCTCGACGCTGCAGTTTAAAAGTTTCCTTTTTTCTCCTTTTTATTAAATGTGAATTCACATGGTAGTTTGAGCCCATCCATTTAAAGTAGCCGCCTACATACAAAATAGGCATCATTCTGTCATCACATCCTTTTCAAACGCAACAAATAACACATTTGTGTACATATATTCACAAACTGAAAGGACAGTCGATGGTGGTAGGTACTTATTTATTAAAAGATGAGTCAAAGACAGATTCACACTTGGAATGTGAAGTAACTACTGCCTAGAACTTCCAACAAAACGTCTCGGCGTATAATTAGGTCATATTCCAAAACCTTTTTTTTTTTTTTTATCAAACAGACTTCATATGTAAGACCCACATAAAAATAAACAATATCTGCTTTTTTTTAAGTGCAAGAACTAAAAAATACAGGTTTGTGGTTAATGTTTTAAAAAAAGAAGGCAGTCTTCAGTTTTAAAATAAAGTTTCATTTCATGAAACAGGACTATGGAATGTTCTTTTTTGCTTGCTTGTTAAAACTAATGCCAGACCACCACTGTATCAGACTATGCCCTTTTCTCTCTCTCGCCCCTCTCTATTTATTTTCTCCGGAACTCTTCTTCCCTAATTTGCAGTCAGGTTTGAGGTGTTTTGGTGTCAGATATATGCGCCCACTATCCAATCGTATGTGTCAAATAACATTCAAATTGTGAGATCAATCCGTTTCAATAGTATGCATCACACCATGAGGCCATATTAAATTGTTTTGTATCAGTTCCAGCTGATTTGTTTATTATCCTGCCCGGACAGGCTTCAGCATCATAACATGAAATGATGTTGACAGTGCACGAGTCTGTTTCTCCATCACTTGCTACAATTGTTGATGGTCTGTATCTTAGAGAGTATATATTGCACAAAAAAATGAGAAGGGGGAAAAACAGTATGTGCCATAAAAAATACCAAAATCCAGTTTCACACCTGCGATTGGGACCCATCCACATATCACGAGTATGATATACATAAACTCCTAACTTTACTATATTACAGTACATATACAATCTTGAAACTAGTTCCAGCTCTGAGGTATGTGTTCCCCATGATGCCATTGTATCGTCTACAAATACTCAACAAATCTGCTCTACAACTGTACAAAACCTAGTTTAAAATCACAAGGCATTTTTGATGCAAGTCTTAATTTAACTTAATCCTTAAAACCAGGACTCCCTTGCATGCTAAAAACAAATGATAAAGGGAAGAAGTGCCTGAAACTCACTGAAAGCACAGTAAGAACATTCCCTTTGAACTGTACAAAAATATGCCTGAAAATATCTTACTTTTCTTTTAAAAAGATGAGGTCTGTTATGTATCAAAATGTTCCCTCCACACCTGTATTCTGCAGAGGTTTAGGCTGCGTAATTTTTCCAAACCAGGAGGTAAACGGAATCAGTTACAAAAAAAACAAACAAACATTTGCGGCATTTAGAAATTACATAAACCGTTGTAAAGTAACATCCTGAACAATTGTCAGTTCACAGATTTGCTTTGAGACAGTCCACAGTCCGAGTTCAGCTCCCTGCAGTTTTTTTTGTTTTTAAGAGGATAAGATGCATAGAAGTTCACGTTTTTTTCCCTTTGTGGTCCATTTAAGCTGAACTGTAAATGCAGACCTACGGGGGAAAAATCCATAAAACCCTGTCATGCTGCCAGATAAAAAAAAAAGTCTGCGTCTTCGCTTTTTTTCCTTCTTTCTTTCTTTTTTTTTTTTTTTTTTTGCTACCGGCTTCATAAGCATCTCATTCCTCAAACCTCACCTCGCCTCCTGGTCCTCCACCTCCCTCCAGGACCATTCAGAAAAACCCACAGGAGGCAAGGCTAGGGACAAATTGACCGGGACACATATAATTTCATATCTCCCTTCTCTGTTATTACTAGAGGAACTGTTTTTGTTTTTTTTCAGTATGTGAAGACCAGGTCGGAAAAGTTCGCCTCCAGCCAGTCTCCGGCAATCATCTCACTGAGTTCTGGCGTGCAGTAGTCTGGGAATTCAAAGTGAGAGCCCAGGCTGCCCTCACTGAACGAGTCCAGGTCCTTATCCACAAGAGACAGGGAGAGGTTTCCTGAATTGGGGTTGCCCAGCTCTGAGCCCGGGGCGCTGGGAGCGAAATTCAAACTAAAGTCAAACAGCAAATCGTCCGCGTCCTCTCCAGAGGAGGAGCTGCTGCTGCTGCTGCTGCTGCTGCTGGACGAGGAGGAGGAGGACGTGGAGACCGACCTGGAGGATGCTGGTGAGACGGAAGCAGCGTGCAATGTGCTCTGCTTGGTTATGCTTTTGATATTGTAAAACAGTCTGTTGTTGCTCCGCACTTCGTCGTACATGCTCGTCCCCTCGGACTCGGCCGAGGAGCTCAAAGTTGGGCTCGCGGGAACTTTGGCTACATTGTACGGCCTCAGGCGCTCCTCCTCCCCCGGCTTAATCCCCATCCGGTAGTCCTCCTCGTAGTCGTCATCGTCGTCCTCATCGGTGAGCTCACTTTTTACAGTCTTTGTAACTTTTAAGCTGGGAAACACGCAGTCCTCGCCGTAGCCGTGAGAGGACTTGGAGCCGCTCTTAGTCTTTATCTTTGAACACTTCTTGCTGGGAGTCTTTGCCATTTTACCGCACTTCTCCGGAGACGGTGCTGATGATTTTGAACTGTCGAGCTTTGGTTTTTTCTTCGGTCTGTACTTGTAGTCGGGGTAGTCAGCCATGTGTTTTAGCCGCAGCCTCTCGGCTTCTCTGATAAACGGGATCTTTTCGCTGTCCTTCAGCATCTTCCACCTCTTCCCCAGGCGCTTGGAAATCTCTGCATTGTGCATGTCCGGCGACTGCTCCATTATCTTTCTCCTCTCGATCTTGGACCAGACCATGAACGCGTTCATGGGTCTCTTGATGTGACCGGTGGCTGTCTTGCACCAGTCCGGGTTTATCGGTACGGGGCTGCATGCCATAAATTCACTCTCCTCCGAGTCGGTAGCCTCCCTGGACATGCTCCCATCCGTCTCGCTGTTGTCCGTGTGTTGCACCATTGTCCTTCTGTTTCAAGTCACTTTGATTCCGGACGCTGCAGTGTCTAACAGTCCCACACCGCCAAGACGGCTCTGCTCTCTGTGTCTGCGCCGGTTCGTCCACGTCCTCTGCGTAATGTGTCTCAAGCTCTGCACTCTTTTTCCAGAGTTACAAACAGCCTTCTTAACTAGTTATCAGCTTTTTCATGTCCCCTGCGTCACAGACAGTCATCCAATCACGTCCCTTCCACTCCGCCCAGCAGACTCCATCCAAGACTCCCCTTAACCCTTTTATTCCTCCCTCTCATTGGAGTGGAGGTGGGGATTTGTGGTACACAGTGTCTGGGGCAACACGCCGGGCGAGACAGGCATATTAAACACACAGTTAGCGCTATACGCTCCTGAGATGAACATTACGCACCAAAGCGCACATAAGACTAAAGTTTATTTCCTTATTTTCCCTCAGAAAATATGTGAAATCTTTCCCCCCCCAGATAGACAAATACTCTATCGCAGATGTATTTTGAGGAAAAGATGTAGACTGTGATTGTTTTTTTGTTTTTTTTTCCTCCTCCCTTAGGTTGAATACTGAAGGTGGCGCTTGGACACTGTTGCAGGCGCCTGGATGCGTCGGTGCGTCTGCTTGTCTGCAGTAGAGGGACACATTTTAGCAGCTGGTAATGGCTTTAGAGGAAGACTGTGTATTATTAACTTCGGTGCAACCTCGTGTATTTCACACTTATCTCCGAGCAGCCCTGCGTTATCCACGTTTTTTTTTGTTTTTGGTGTGGTTTCCACGTTGCTTTTTTTTTTTTTTTTTTTTTTTTTTCAACGTCTGCATTTGAGCGAAGGAAATAGGTCAGTAGTACATCCTGCTTTATGGATTTTGTATATAGTCTGTGAGCATACAAAACACCTGCAACAGCACCACAGACCCTCACTGATAAAAATCCAACTCAAAGAAAATAACTGATCATTCGTGGGATCCTTAAAGCAAGCAGAAAGACAGTTTGCGACCATTTACATAAATGCTCAAATAGTTACAGGATGCAATTGAAGCAGTAACTCTCATTCAGATATTAGCATTTGTCTGCGCAGATCAGAGCTGAGCCCATACAGCCAGGGCTATGGAAGGCTCCCTGCTGAGTTTGCTGTGTCAAGAGGCAGTGTAGCATCTAGCTGGCGTCTCCTGCACCCCTTCCACCCTCCTCTATCCCCCCGGCTCTGGGTGGTAGCCAGCAGTGCTATTGGAGGCTGGGGCGATAAGGCGTCCTGCTTTTTTCTCTCTGCTTCGTCCCCTAGAGGGCAATCACTTACCCTTTTGAAACCCTCCCCCCACCCAGCCACCGTATTTTCCCCAGCTGGGGCTTAAGAAGTGTCTCTACTGATACAGAGAGAGGCGGCTAGAAAGGCAGAGGGAGCATGGAAGGGAGTAAGAAAGCGAAAATAATAATAAAAATAAAAGAGGCACGCAGAGGGAACGGAGACAAGGCTAAGGAGAGAGATGTGGTTTGAGGGAGAGAAATGCTGAGATATGGGGGCTCTTGCCTTTCCATCCCTGGAATAGAGAGGCAACCCCCTGTCTCTGTGTCTCTTTCCCAGACAGAGATAGGGCTGAAATGCTTTATCATGACCACCCTGTGCTGATTAAGCTTTATCAGATATAGCCTATGTGTCAGAGCCAGAGTCTCGGGAGGCTGGCGCAGGCATATGCATGTTTTACTGTGAGCGTATTTTTTTATTTATTTTTTCCCTGATGGATTCATTTGAATGGTATTTGATCTTGTGGTGAGTCCAGGCATGGAAGAAGAGCTAGAAGGGGTTATTCGAAGTAAACTGATAGCGCGGTATCACGTGCAGTTATAATTCAAGGTTTAACTGCGTGGCGGCAATGAATTGGAGGAAATTGTGCAATTTCAGAGTGTGATGTAGGTAGGAGAGAGCTAAACAGCACAGTTCTGATTCGCCAAAAGGTACAACAAAATTAAAAAAAATAACAATGATAGCTTTGCCCGCGGCATCGCGCTTAAACCTTTTCGCAACTTACCTGTTTTCTGTAGATATCTAACTCTGGCTCGCTCCAGCCAGCCTTATCTCTTTATATGACGGTTTCATGCTGGGCATGAATCACGGGACTGCTTAATGATGAGCATGCAGGGTGGCTGTCCTGCTCATTAGCATGGCTCATTATTGGCTGTGAATGAGGTGTCGGTGTCAGCCCATCCAGCCTATGAGTCATCTTAGGGAGGGTCTCATCGCCATGCCTGCCTCACACACAGATGCACCAGTGATACACCCCACCCCACCCCACCCCCCGCTCCCCTCCGATCCCACTCCAACGGCCTCATCCAGTGACTGGGACTGTGATCAGACTGAAGAGAGGAGAGAGAGAGAGAGAGAGAGAGAGTTGTGCAGTACTGAAACATGCAGTGTTTTCATTTCATTTTCACTCCAGAGATTACATATGATTAAGCAGTGAAAACACAGAGAGCTGCATTATCACTGTGTGATTTCCAATACACTTTCCAATACCCCAAAGGCAAATGTTTTAATGCTTATTTGCTGTTTTTTTTTTCTCTCTGTGTGTGTCAAGGGAGAGGACATTTTATTCCAGAGCGATGGAGTGTTGAATTAAGTGATGGTTTTCATGTAGGAACACAGAGAGAGAGGGTTTCAGGAGAAACAATTCCCTTTGCATTGCTTATCTAAAAGCCCCCCAAAGCAGCTGCTGCTCTCACAAAGGCCCAGTGAAGCGTTAGATCAATACTAACCCTTGCTAGAGGCTATCTGATGCTCAAAATGCATGGATCCATCTCCTCTGCATAGCCCTGAGACAGGTGTGGACTTCTGGAAGCCACTATCTGATGGCTTCACAATGGGTGAAGAAGAGGTAGGGGGGCCAAAAGCAGGGGGGGGCGAGGAAACGGGGGGCGGGTGGGTGTTTTGGTAGCACATGAAAACGCAAATTAACTTTTCACTTGACAGACACATTCTTAAGTACCCTGTGTGCTCAGGTTGCAATGTTTATTGCCACACAGTTTTCTAGCCCGTATAGTGGAGCCTCTTTACGGCGATCTGTTGCTATGCATGCAATTTGCGTAACAAGTTCCAGCAGTTTGCACGCAGTTCAAGACCAATCCGCCCATGTCTATTTTCGTGCCGACCCGCAGTGGCGTCTAACCAGACTTTGGCTAGAGTCGAAATCTAATATCAGCATATGAATCTGAAGATTTATAGTTTGTGCTTTTACGCCAGACACTGCAACACAGTTTGTTATCTTAACTTGTGAGATGATACCAAAACGAGCTATGTCAGCTGGCCCGGCATTCGCTTCGCTGCGCCGCCGCTACGGCCTCATTCCTCAAAGATCATTCCGTCTTCCCCGCTCTCTCTCGAGATAAGGAAGGCTTTGACAATGAAGAGGATCTAGCAGTAGTTTGGAGGTTGTTGTTTTACCACTTAAGTGTTTTGTGCCTCTAAGGTCATTTTATGCCCCGTAGTTGCTTTGCATTCTCGACTCAATGCAAATGTATCTCCGGGGTGTCGGGTTCTTTGTTGACCTCCTTGATGTGGCCTCTGTCTCTCAAGGTCTGATGCTTAGCGGATACTTGAGACTGGAGTATCTTGTCGTGAATGTAAACAGCTGATGTTTGAGTACCGTGCTGGAAATGTTTGTCACAGGAATACGTAAATGCAATCAGAGGCCAAAACGGCTGGGACCCTGCGTACACTTGTAATTGCAACAACTCTCAACTTTTTTTTTTTTTTTTTACACTCATAGTTTGGAATTCAGTGCGTTTGTAAGCACTGTATATTGTACATTAATTAAACTAGAAGGTAGAATCTAGAGCATCTAGATCTAGATCTGATTTAAAAAAAGTTGTTGGCTAATATCCAGACAGTGGCGGAAAGTAAACAAGGAGAAAGTTTACTTACGTATTGTATTTGAATGTAAGTACAAAGTTGATGTGCTAATCAAGCTCATGTTATAATGAATCAGTCAAAGTCAACCAGCCACACTTTAACGTAAGGTTTAGCTTAATTCTATAAAACATGAAGACGAAGAATAAATTAATTCTGATACGTTGATATGCATATTGCATTCAACACTGATGATACAACCAAATTTAACATCCTCAGCCTTGAAATACTCAACCACTCCAGCACACATTAAACCCAGAAGGAGCCTACACTTTAAGAACTGCCTAACAGTCATGTAGAGACTGATCCTCCTCTCACACTGGATGACTAAGGTAATCACTGTACTCACTCATGCAGGAATTCAACTTTACTAGCTGGCTACACTGTGTATCTGTGCATATAGGTTGATTATATATATGTCCCATATAGAGAAATGGCAATAAAAATCGGTGAATCTACAAATAACTCTATACAGGTGACTAAAGCGTGACAGGTTTCCCGCCTCACTTCCCATCTCTCTCCTCGCAGTGCCGACGTGTTCTGCAAAGCAACGGGAATCCACACTGGCCTGGAGGAGATGACATCATCCTGGAGCTACTCTGGCTCACACAGTACAGTATGTTCTACAGTAATCATATTGCCATGTCATTCCCTATAAGCTCCAGCCATTTAAATCCTTTAATTATATACCAGCAGCACTGAGGCAGTGTTTACTGTAAGAGTCCGGCGTACCTAGTTTTGTGTTGTACATTGTGTCTTGTATTAATAAACTTGTGAGGAGGAAGAGCCCTTCGGGCTCTCACAGCCACTGTAATGAGAGTGTGTTTAGTCTGGAGACTGTGTAGGACTAATGCTGATGGATTGTATGGCTGCAGGTCAGGTCTTGCTCTCTCACACACTGTTGGAGACTATAGAAAGAGCAAGGGGAAGGAGTCATTTATATAACTGTGAAAACGCACAGTGTGACAATCCAAGATAAAATTATTATGTTAAAAAAGGCCACACATCATCCGCATAGAAATAACAAATGAAGACGCTGTTTACGGTCGCTGGCTGTTTGCCGGCGTTGCGGTAAAATAACTCATAAGCACACTTTAGGAGCTGAAGCCAAACAAGCGGCCCCAGAGAAATGGATCTGTTGATCACGTTTCACCCAAGGAGTCGATTTCTTTCTAAGAAGTAGAACTTTTCCACTGCCGACCAGCCCAGACTTGCCCTCTCGGGAGATAAGATAGTGTTGACTACAGGCCGGTCTGAGTAGAGACCAGCGAGGGGCCTCTGCTGTGCTTAGTCACCCTCATTCGCATCCTGTGCTCTGAAGTTTTACTGGTTTATGATCTTTGCACCGCCAGTCGAATAGTGACAGTTCAAAGCAGCATGACAAATTGAGAATCCATGCCCCGTGGACAAATCTTAGGCAGGATGGTGTTAGGTCTTTTAGGTTTTATAATTAGTAGGCAGAATAACCCCAAATTAACGTCAGGGATTGTTAGTTTTATTTCTCCTTTGATAGCGTCCTCACATTTATTTCTACTGATATGTAAGGTTAATTAATTATTCTCAGCTACACACAAAATCTGGTGCGTCTGTCACACATTGATCTCTGCGCACAGTCACATTTATTTTATAGCCCCTGCCATCTGGTAATGTACCCGAACAACCACATATTATGGTACATATTATTATAAAAGCAAGAATACTTCAGCTCGCTTGTCAAATGTGCTTCGCTGTTGTTCAGCGGATGAATGAAGGGGCTTTCGTCTCAAGCCGGACAAAAACAGCATTCCGAAAAAAAAATCAGCCACATCAGTCAGGCTTTAACCTTGAAAACAAAAACAAGAAGAAACGGACCCACGGTGAGAAAGAGAGCGAGAGAGACAAACACCTGAAGCGAATCGGAGCATTCCCTCTTGTTTGAACAGTGACCAGATAAGATAGCTCAAAGTTATCAGCACAAGATGAATTCCCAGAGGAAGCCCCAGGAGGGGTTTCATCAATGTAGCAGGGGGGAGAAAATCAATCCTTCAAACCGAACCACGTCCAGTGACAAATAACCCCCCAAAACTGAGGCGAAATTAGTTGCAACGCCAACAGCTTCATTCAATCAGAAACCAGGGAGTCTTAAGAGGAAAAAGATGCAAAGGTTCGTCATTCCCTCCTGCGTGACGATGAAAAGCTCTCCAAGTAAACACCGCGCAACTTTGTAAACATCATTATAATCATGTGGGCCGGAGCGGGACTTTTATTCCCCTTCCCCGGTTGCTCGTTGCGGGGCCACGATCCTGAAATCAGACGGATTAGCCTTTGGCCTTTATGTACTCCCCGCCTATTGGTTTTGACATGAAAATGACATCTGCCACGGATTAGAAAACGAATTGTCTCGCGTGCAGACTTGAACTCCTTTAACTAAACTCTGAAGAGAAGGTCATTTCAATATCAACTTTAATGCGCCAGCACAGTCGCAAGTAAGGTTTTCCTCAGACGTATTTATGCTCTCTAAGTGCACAGACCAACGGGTAACACAGAAAAGGAGAAAACTTCAATGGAGTCCTGTGGCTTCTTCTTCTCCTTTTTTTTTTTAAACTCTGCATTACATATGCACATATAGACTGGTATTTTCCGTAGCATTCCATCCATATCAGAGTCTCGCTACGTCCTCTCCATATACTGACTCACTGCCCTTTCCTTCATGTCTCTTAAGGATTTCCAAGACAGGCTTCAAGGAAGATTTTCATAAATGTCCTCTTTTGCAAATCCTCCACATCCCTCCGTATGCCCCCAGAGCTATATTTATCGTAACAGTAAAGGTCAGCTGGGGAGACTTAGGGGTATGGAAAAGGCTAAGCCGCGTGCATGGGAGTCTCTCTCGCGGAAATCTATCATCTATCCATCTGGAAATCAATAATAGAAGGTTTGGTAATGACTGTGTCAAATCACCGTCAAAGACCAGCTCGAGCGTGGCGAGGCTCGCCACTTTCCTCTGACTTTGGTCTCGTGGTTTCGATGGATTTTGCGGAAATATGCGGCTTTTCAAAGTTCTAGACAATAATATTCACACTCGAAGTTAAGTGTTAGACATTGTTATACGTGTCACAACCTCTCTCCCTTGATTGCATATAGCGCCATGATTAGACACTTGATTATGCTAATATGTGTGTATGATTTTCTTTACTGATTATGTTAATGTGGGGAAGTAATCTACCTCTTTCATAAAAAATGAATCAGGCTTTATCCCTGCGTCTGAAATATTAATACAAATCCGATATCATCAACACAAGATCTGTAGTTTATTATTCCGGTCTCACTGAGTCCCTTTTTAAACCAAGTTGCGGTGTCAACAGAGGAGTCGAGGATTACGCGACGAGAGCCGTGAGACAATTCAGATAATGAACAGGAAAGCAAAGTTTCAAGAAACCACGGGGAGAGTGAATTTAGTCATAAAAGTGTGAGCGGATTAGCGCTTCTCTTATTTCCAACATTTCCTCTTTGATACGTCCCTGCACTAATCTCATTATAAGTGCCTGTCAAGCATTCATGACAATTCATTTTAACAAGGTAGAGCTTCCTGCTTCCTTGAAATTCACAGGCTCCTTCACAAATGAAAACACATGAGAGATTCCCGTGGAACGGGCGCGGGCTAACAAGGTTCGGCACTTTTGATCATTTCGAACCCAGACAAACGGAAATGGTTCAAATGTGAATGTGTTTTGCTTGGAAATGAGTTCATTTGTGACCGTTGCGGTGTTATAGTATAATGACAAAAGGGTCTCACAGTCATCCTGTTGAAAAAAAGATCTCCATAAGTACTTATATTTTATGTTTTACACTATATTGCCAAAAGTATTTTTGCACAGATATGAACTTAAGTGACATAGTATTTTAATCCATAGGGTTTAATATGAGGTAGACCCACTCTTTGCAGCTATAACAACTTCAGCTCTTCTGGGAAGACTTTCCACAAGGTTTAGGAGTGTGTTTACTGCAATTTTTGACCAATCTTCCAGAAGCGCATTTGTGAAGTCGGACACTGATGTTGGATGAAAAGGCCTGGCTCACCACTGGTCTTCACTCTAACTCATTCCGAAGGCGTTCTGTCGAGTTGGGGTCAGGACTCTGTGCAGGCAAGTTAAGTTCTTCCACACCAAACTCGCTCATGCATGTCTTTATGGACCTTAGTTTGTGCCCTGTCGTGTTGGAACAGGAAGGGGTCATCCATAAATTGTTCCTACAACGTTGGGAGCACGGAATTGTCCAAAATCTCTTGGTATGATGAAGTTCCTTTCAGAGTTCCTTTCACTGGAACTAAGGGGCCAAGCCCAGCTCCTGAAAAATAACACCCACACCTTAATTGGCACAATGCAGTCAGACAAGTACCGTTCTCCTGGCAACTGCCAAATCCACATTGGTCCATCAGATTGCCAGATGGAGATACACGATTCGTCACTCCAGAGAACGCGTCTCCATCGCTCTAGAGTCCAGAGGCAGCGTGCTTTACACCACTGCATGCGACACTTTGCATTGCTCTAGGGCATGTATGGCTTAGATGCAGCCGCTTGGCCATGGAAACCCATTCCGTGAAGCTCTCTACACACTGTTCTTGAGCTAATCTGAAGGCCACATAAAGTCTGGAGGTCTGTAGCGATTGACTCTCCAGAGAGTATGCGCCTCAGCTTCTGCTGACCCCGCTCTGTCATTTTACATGGCCTGCTGCTTCGTGGCTGAGTTGCTGTCATTCCCAATCGCTTCCACTTTGTTATAGTACCACTAACAGTTGACTGTGGTACATTTAATAGCGAGGAAATTTGATGATTGGACTTGTTGCACAGGTGGCATCCTATCACAGTACCATGCTAGAATTCACTGACCCATTCTTTCAAAAATGTTTGATACACCTGTGGCCATGGAAGTGATTGGAACACCTGAATTCAGTTATCTGGATCAGGTGAGTGAATACTTTTGGCAATATAGTGTATCTGAGTTGCTGAATTTAAGGCGGGAGATCTGGAGGTTTTATCCCTCTAAAGATCAGTCAAGATGAAATGCGGTTATGATTTCATATCAGCATGAAAGTGCTGGAAGAATGAAAGGGCAGCTCATAAAACATGGTGTACCAGACAAACCTGTGGAGGAAGCAACACATAATTAGTGTCTTGTTAATTGGGGAGAACCTTTATAGCGTACTTAGTGTGGCGCTAGACTAAACTGTTTGCCAGCAGAACATAATGATTTTACGCTCAGTAATTGTGTTTTGTATGAAAAACTGCCTCCCCTTTCTTTTAACAAGAAATGGGAAAAATATCCTAAGGCATTATTTTTTGAACTAGTTTTATATAACAAGCTGATTGCATAAATATTGCATCGGCTCTAGTGTGCTATCTCGTCTGGTGATAATTTTCAAAGCAGCGCGGGCAGAGGTGACTATAATAGGCCTCAAACTAATCGTCCAGATGTATCACGACCCCTACGATCTCTATCCGTCCATCACTGGGGTAATCTGACCATTGTGGGTAAATACTGCGAGAGGTCTTAAGGCACTAGGAAGACCAGTACCTTAATCATGGCTAATCCCTGCTAGCTAGACATGTCTTGGGGGGACACGGGACGTACACATCACCCCAATTAGCAGCAGCTATGGCTTTAAAACCCTATCATTAGGAGCCTATAACCTGCCTGTCACTCAGCGTGGCCGCTGCCTCTACTTAGTGCACTGTTACAGTTTGCCACATTTATGCACAACAGTTGGCGTCCACGGTAAGCATGCACCCGTAATAAAGATGCATGCATGAATAAATGCACATATACAACACGCAAAAAGTACAGGAAGTCCATGCAAATATACAATTTCCAGCGAGGGAATCGGAGGGTCCACGCCATGCTGCTTGAAGGGTGTATAAAGTTAATAGGCAGATTTATGTATGATATTCCACCACGCATTAATATGAATTGACAGAGACTCACAGAGTGCCCACAATGGTATGCCATGTTCAATATACTGCACAGCTGACGTATTAGAATTATACCTCGGCAAGAAACATGCATTCCAGATATTTCTTTTGGCTAATGAATGATAGGAGAACAAGAACATGCATTTTGAATGTACATATAAATATCAGCTCAGCATGCAGATAGGGTCCCCGGTGTTTTAGTGCGAGATAGACTTTTGCAGGCCTCCGCCGTGAAGACAGTGGAGCATTAACCGTTATCTCGGCAAAAGCACTACCATTAAGCTTGCAACAATAAGACCAGGGTCAAGGATGAAATTGAATGACAGCCGAGGATGAATATAATTTCCAAGGAAGCGATAAAGAGAAGGTCTTGTACTCACACTAGAAAGCCGAATAATAATTTTTTTTTTTTTCCCAACCAGGTTGTCTGCTCTTACATATTTTCATTCTTTGCTCCATTCTCGAGCGAGGGGGTCAGGTATAAAGAAGGACAATGGCCGAGGCTAGTGAGATTGATGATGAGGATGAGCGGGCCGCGGGAAATCTCGCCTAAATCAAAGCCATTCACCGTTAATGAAAATAAGAGAGAGACCGCACTGTAAATCATCTTATGGTCTAACGTATTAGTGATAATGAATTCACGCTGCCACGTTTAACCTTAGTTTTGCAATTCATTATATTTGAGATTAACAAGGGAGGGAACTTAAGTGAACTGTCTGCAGGGAATTACAGCTGGGGCCTCATTGTCAATCAAGGATTGTGTTCCGATGTCTTTCATTAGGGCTGGAGGAATTAAATAAGACTTTCTTTTAATGGCGAATGGCTCTCCCATTTAACGCTCCTCTTGCTCTCCCAAGATGGTTAACTCTTCATTACCCAAATTAAAGGCATCCATCTCTGTTGGCTCCTGCCACATTGCCATGACCTCTACCTGTCAAAACTTTCATGTAAGCTCTTGAGTGATGGATGATACCCCCGAACCCCATTGTCAAAATTATCCAGTGACTGTCCAACCCTCTCTGATCCATTCAATCCATCTCCCCAGGCTACGTGCCACCAGCCATGATTTAACAATGAAGCCGAGGTGCTAATTTACTCTCATAGAAATTAGAAACTACCTTTTAATTATATGCCTGGGAGTGTTCTAAGAGTTCACAAGGATCACCCCGAAAGCTTTTAACTCCACTTTGTGGGGGCCGATCATTTATATTCTTCAAACGTGTTATTTCAGGGGTCGTTCAACATACCTAGGAGCAGAGGGAATTTGACAAACCATCGGGGAGAGGAAAGGAGGAAAGTGCTGAAATCAATGTTCACATTTGAAGGTCACCGCTGTAGTTAAAGGAAGAAAAATGGATAAAATGGAATAAATACTTTAATGCCTCAATGCAACAAAATGCTGAAAAAAAAAGTTTTGAAAGTAATCACGTCCATCTAAATAAGAAGTCAGCTTCTGGAACATAATTACTTGAAGAGTCAGCAGGGATTCAGGATCCCAGATTTTCTAAATATACACACGTTTGGTTCTGATCAATAGATAGAAAAACTGTGGTGGTTACTGGTTGAGCTCTGCAATTGCATCATGCCCAACTGTTTACTCAGTCTCCGTTGACAAAGGTAGCAGAGTTCTCTGAACTTCCTCCCTCCCTTTTTCCTCTCTATTTGCATCACCTTCAGACACATGTAAATATTCAAACACATGCCACACGTCATACATAAAACATGATATAAGTGGTCCCATTCTTGTCTGACCTCTTGTCCTCCTGCTTCTCTCCCAGACAGATGTAGATAACGCTCCAGACACACCTCACTTCCTGAGAGGAGAGTTATGGCTTCCTGGGAGAGGCACCGCCGTCCCCTGGAGCCCTGAGGAGTTCGACAGCTACCTATGGAGAGGGCACGTCTCTGACTTGTAGACCTGCTCTGAGGCTTCTCCTCTCACTTTGAGATCCTCCATGTACCTGTCAAAGGGTCAAAAGGGTGCGCTCACTTCAGACAACAGGACTGTGTTTGTGTTTTGGGGATTGTTTGCGTGTGTGTGCGCGGTGCACGTGTGTGTGCACACGTGCCCCTCCACCCCTCCACCCCGCCCTATCTGTGACAGATGCCAGGCTGTTTATGTGTGAGGTGTGGGAGCGCTGTGTGGGCAGGTGGGCAGACGTTCATGTGTTTGCGAGTGCATGTGTGAAGGGGAGTGTGTGCGCGGCCTGAGCAATGGTATAATGTGAGAAACTGCACTTGTCAGAGTGTGCAGACATGCATGTGAGTGTATTTGCATACTCGGGCATATGTGCGTGCATGTGTCTGTACCTGCACATGCCTCCTCTGACTGTACCAGGAGTCAAATGAGAACCTGTTACCTGTTACCGGGCTCTATGAACACCGAACGCCCAAACTGCTGTCCCGGAATCATCAGAACATAACAGATTGGGAGGGGAAGGGGGGCTTGGGGAGGGAGGGCTGCTGCTCTGGCAGCCGAGCAAATGATGAGCTAATCGTAGCGAAGGAGGTGACCATAGTTGGTTACAGCTTATTTAGGATTATGACTCAATCACGGAGGCTTATGGCACTTAGGTAATTATTTAATCAAAGAGTGGACATGTCAATAGAAGAGATTAATTATAAGTCAGGGATGGCTTCAACTCATTGTTTTTACTGGTCCCGTGTCTCGACAGTGGCAAGAAAGAGAGTTGATGGGATCACTGGGAGGGTGAGTGACAGCTCTAGTGGAGCAGGAATAATCCCAGTGGTATGGTTATAATATTAGCCACCCCTTAGCGCAGACTGAGATCGGTACAGTGTTATCCTTGATCAAAATGTTTCATTAGCTTAATGAAAGTGTGATACGAGGCTAAGGAGAAAACATACTTTCTCCTCTGTGTATGGATCAGTGGGGATCTTTAATATCACGAGCCAACTGTTGCTCTGTATCCACTCCGGCCGTTTGAGCCGACGCAAAACAATGCAAAGCTGCACGTGCGTTCTCGCATGCGGCGGCGTGTGCGCGTGCTAATCCCTCTATGGCAGCCATAGGAGCAGAAGCAGGCCAGGGAAAAGGTGTATGCGAGTCACACGGCCTATGCTTAGCAACCTGCCATTATTTATAGAAGACTGCAGGAGGATGAAAGGCAGCGGAGAATTCACTCTTTGTTATCTGCCAACAGGTTTCTACTAATAACTGTCATTTCTAAATGCGCAGCCGCTTTCATGTTGCGGGGTGTGACCTGATGTACTGTATCTCCACATCTTCGAGATTGCAGTGATGATATATGAAACGGACTGCTCTCAAGTTGAGCTATGACTCAACTTCACACACATGGCCCGAGGAAAAGGCTAGTTTAAGCAAAAGGTGGAGCGCCTCGAAGATGTATCTGTTCAAACAGTGTATGGGAATATAAGTAAGTGGCCGCTACAAAACAAAGATAGCAGTTTAATCACTTTCTAGTTCATTGTTTTAGTCATCTAAAACACAGTACTCAGTAGTCCTGTAACCAGCCCTTGTTCCACAGAGGCACTGCGCGAAGCGTCACGTGTGCTGATTCCAGGGATTTCCCCTCCGTGTGTCTTATCCAGCCGAGCTGTTTTATTTGGCTGATTGGGGAACAGGATGTGAGATTTTCACCGGCTGAGACAAACGGGAGCAAGTCGAGACACAAAGATGGACTCGGCGGTTAACTCCCCCGATCGTGTCACCGGAGAAGAGAGATAAATGGTGAAAGGAAAACAGGCGAGGGGAAGCGGACTATTTTTCCTAAAGCTGCACGGAAGTGTCTAATTATATCCACTCGGCGACCTGCAACCTCCGCCGAGACGCTCAGCCACCCACTGACACACATTCGCCGACACACACACACACACACGCGCTTGCGAAGACCTAACCCTTGTTGGCCTTGCAGTCCCCTCTGAGTAAGAACCAAATTAAAGGGAGCAAAATTCTGTCCTCCCTCTTTGCTGCTGTTAAAGGCCCGTAATCACCCGTTTACATTGACATTAAGGAGAGGGAAGTAATACTAATAGTAACATACTCGCGTCATGAAAAAAGTGGGGGAGAAGAGAAGGTGTGTCTGTGTGTGTGTGAGGTTGATTGAGGGCAGGGCTGTCATGCTTGGTAATATGGAAGCTAAGCCACGGAGCGCCCAGCCCCAGGCGGGCAGATGGTAGGGTGGGCAGTGAGGGGAGAGGGTCCGCTATCTCTAATTCTCAGCTGCACTTGTAAGATATGCGCTATGTATGAAATGTGTTGGCAAAGATCCATGTCCTTCAACTCCCTGTGTATCCCTAGCGGCTCCACCCAAGCCAGCTGTGTCTGTGTGAGCTCACTGGGCTCTGACAGCGGGGATCAAAACAACATGTGAACCAGCCGTGACACAGACCACCATCAAAACAAGTGAGCATCCACGACAGGGCTCCCACAGCTACATCACAAGGGGAGAGGTGTGTTCGGACCGGCGCCGGGGATCCTGCGCGTGCGTTTTTTTTTGCGTCTCTATCAAACGCCGCGATGGCTAATGCATTAGTCAGTCGTCGTGTCGCGCTGTGATGTTGCAGAGCACAATTAGCTCTTTGAGCAGCGGTGGAAGCCAAACGTGAACCAACATGAACCTTGGAGCTTTGTATTCAGATCAAGGGGAGGCTCAAAGAGCCAGCAAACTTTGTTACGTTTCTTTTTTTTTTGTGGAAGTGAGCGCACACAGAAGCATACCTCACAAAGACGGCAAGAACGAAAGAAGTGAGTGAGTGGGAAACAGTGAGAGGAAGATTAAAAAAAAAAAGCTCCTGCGGCGTGGATGTATCTTGATGGCTACCTTTCAGTCCATATGGGCCGAAGACAGGAAATGTGTGCCTTCCTGTTTGATTTTATTGGAACCGAAGAAGCACAAAGATAGATTCGGGAGAGTAAAAGTATTAGACAGGCCTGCTTATTTTAACTGCACAGGTGTTCTCAATGAAGACGCTCAATCACGGACCCGTTTAATTCTGCGGCTTTTTAAAGAAGAAGAAGAAAAAAAAGGAGAAGGATGAAAGAATAACGTGGAAAAAAAGAATGGGGAAAACATCAAAGCTCTGTCAGATGAAGTCTCAATCAATTCATAAATGCCTCTGGACTCAAGTTGTTCCCAGTTGCAAAAAAAAGGAAAAGAGCTTCATCCTTGAAAATGTTAAGAGCAGATTAAATTCATAGACTAAATACATTCACCACATCAAAATCTATTGTTAACCGGAGTGTAACTAAGCACATGTACTCAAGCTGCTCGAATTAAACTCTTAGACAAAACATATTAACAATTTATAAAATATGATTTGTTTTAAATGTCTCGGCGGTCTATACCAGTGTGAATGCAGTTAAAATAATCAGATTGATCCGTAATGGAGGTAGTCACAAGTGGCATATGGTTGGAAAATAGTTCAGAATGAGTTCAAAATCAATCAATTATAAGGGTACAATCCTGCTTTTATGACAATGCACTGGTCGCAATAATCTAATGTTGTAATATCTAATAGCCTAACAGTCACATGAGACAATTTTCAGCATTGAGTATTAGTAATTTGAAAGAAGAACATTTTCTGCCAGACTTTTACTTGTAGCTGTGTGTTTCCAGTGTTGTACTAATGCTTGTTTAGGTAAACGATCTGAGTACTTCCTGCACATCTGCTAAGAAATACTAGAGATGGGATTTACGGCTCTTGAGAGGGAGCCGGAGCTTGTGGATATGTTCCTTTTAAAGAGCTGGATCAGAATCATTCAAACTTCTTCAAAATTTTATATTGTATGTATCTCACTTGGGCTAATCAGTAAAGACCTTGGTGTTACTCGGGAATCGGACCCGGGTTGCTCAACACTATACCACCAACGCTATAATAATCTGACAGATTCTACACTATGATTTACCGTTTTTGTCACTGGCTGAAACACAGCGAAGAAAATAAAACAGCGTCTCGCACCCACGTCTCGTTTCCCGTCGTTTGTTTTAAAGAGCCGTTCAAAAGATTCGGTTCGTTCGCGAACGTCACAACTCGAATACACAAATAGTAAGAGCTTTACTACTGCAGCCCTTCACTCATGTCTCACGCAAGCGCACACAGCGCACATGTTACTTCCGACACACGTGGACACCATTCTCTCTTGGCAGTGAGGCATTGTCTGTAGTATTTGTGGGTGACTGGAACAGACAAACAGTTGTTTAGCTGTCCTCTCCGTCCCACACAAAAGAGCTGACAGCTTTAGGACGTCACTTAGGTCACATATTAGAGGCCTGCTGCATATCCTTGGTGTCTGCACACACACACACACCCACCCATACACACACACACACGCACACACAATGTGATGCTCTGTGTAGCAGCCACAGCAGATGGAGCCCTGAGTGACACGTCCTGGCAGAGGAAGGTTACATCATGTAAATAATGTGATACTCTGCCAGACTTTAATGACATGAGATTTTAATTCCACCTCTGTGTTTTATGCCGCACACACGCACACAAACCTCATCCGAGTGTTTACTATGCTCGTTTGAATCTGTAAGCCTCAGCTGGCATCGAAATTATATTTACGGTAATTATGAACCCGATTATGACATTTTAACTTAATGTATTCTTAAGTTCACAATACTCGCTGGCTAACTGGGGCATTTTGGAGATATCCTCCACTTTACAGCGCGTCCCTGCAAACCATATGCTGTTTAAAACTGATTATTAGGTTTGATTAATGTGCATCATGCACAATTACTGGAATATAATTGAACACAGTGGTCGTTTTTTGGCACCGCTCCCCGACAGTGGACATGTGCCGACACGACTAAGGGAGTTAAAAAGGCCAAGCAGCTGCCGAGGCAGACGTGTCTTCGGCGGGAGCCAAAAAATTGTTATATGTCGAAAGTATATTTCACTGTATTGTTTACTTAGAAGCCCCCAGATGTTGTGAACATGTGGATGTTTTATGTGGTAGTTAACAGCAGGTCACGCTTGGACTGCCACTCCCTCAGAAACGATTAATAAACCATAAACTGTCTAATGTCCTCTCCACTGAGCATTAGGTTCATACTGCTTCCTCGCAGAGAAGAAAGGCAGTGAAAATCCGCTTCTGGTTCAGCGGGGTGGAGGTTTTTTTTTTTTCTTTTAACTTTTTACAGCTCCTCCGGTGCAGAGCTCTGTGGCTGTGTAAATACGGTGGTTCATTTGACCAGCAATGCGAGGCAGGCACGGTGACGGTAAGCTGATCGCGGTGCCGAACTCCCTGACTCCATGACTGTTGTTGTTTGCTGCCGTACACAGACACCTAATCCAAAATGTAAGAGTAGTTTGTTTCAAGTGGGGCTTGTTCCGACATGATACGAGTAAATATAGCTGTTGTCTGGTGGCGTCTGATCTGATTAGTGCGCCATGAAAGGCTCCATTGAGCACAGGAATCTGGTTTATGCAACATGTCCAATTATAATGTAGAAATGGATGGCTGGATCTTAAAAGGCAGATGGAAAATTCATTACACCAAACAAGCCTAAATGGGAAACATGGAAAAGCTTCCGTCAATGGCGCTAACATATTAAACGTTTCGTTGTTTGTGGTTGGTGTAAAATACGTTATATTTTCATCAATACAGTTTCAAACATGCACACACAATGTGCAGGTTGAGTTGGGTCATCGCAGCCCCGGGAGCTAGCTCAGTCTCATCATCACAGATGGCTTATCCCTTACCCAGGATCCTCTAGCAAAGGTGAGGGGTCACTCAGCCATCAGAGGAAGCCATCACTGAGTAGCTGACCCCTCCTCCGGCCCCCACCTTTCATCTGTCTCTCTGATTAGTTTGCCCATGTGACAGATAGCAACTTAAAATGAAACGCCCCATAGACATCCTCCTGGGAGAATCTCTCAAGCAAGATATATACACACATTTTTGCTGCTCGGGTAGTGAGTGCACTTTCAATTACAAGAGGAGAGGTGGGCCTTTAGATGTTCACCACTCATGGCTCAGAGCTCTGCTGGGTCCGTTGGCTTCAAGAGAGTAAATCCATCCACTTGCCTTCAGCGGCATATCGGGTGTCCTCTAGCTTGTCTCGCGTGCGTGATAGGTGTGTACCTACCCTGCAGCCACAGATGGGGCCTTGCTTGATGTGGTGGCATGCAATATGCATTCAATCTTGGCATTATGTAATGGACAGCTAACGGAGGTTCAAACTGAATTTCACACACGCTATGTCTTAGCAGCTATGTGGTAAGATGTGCTAAGAGTCTTGTTCTTCAGATGAAACACGTGTACTGGCTGTTCCCCGGCGTCCTGCACGAGGTAGCGAGGCTGAACGTGGGTATTCCACTCGAAACATCTCACGCAGCCACGGGTTCATGAGGCGAACATTACGTCTCGCAGTCTTGACCTTTCGTGAAGGAGTGACAAAAGAAAAATGAAATGCAGCACGGGTCTAAAGGTGCTCTTCAGACAACAGGTACTACTGCAAGAGCTGATTTCAAGATCTCCCTCCGCCCTCCACTTAGACAAGTGTAGGCTGCGTGTTGATGCAGTCATCAGGGGGTGATTTGGCTGATACACAAGGAGACCTATTGCTCATCAGAAAGCTATCCGCCATGCTGATTGAGTCATATGTAGAGCCGCTGGGATAATTTGTCACAGGCCTGCCAGGTCAATGGACTTTGATTGGAACACGGTATGAACTCAAGGATTTCCACTGAGTTGAGTACTCTCACACCCTCACTCGGTCTCAAGAACTTTCCCCATCACATTCAGGTTCTTTATTCCTTACGCCTCCCGAGTAACACTCCCTGCTTCGCTCCTTCCCTCTAAAAACTTTAAAAATCACACCCCCTTCGGTGCGTGTGTTTTTTTTTTCTGAACTCTTTTCTCTCTGCCTATATTTCCCTGGCCTCTGCCTGGCCTCAGCCTGGGGGCCCGCTCTGCTTGTTGAAAGGTAACAGAATCTTCCGGAATGACCCGCTGAAATCGCTGGGTTGATTCACTGATGTTTCTGTCAGGGAGAAGCACAAAGTGCCGGACTGTACCCCCACACACACACACACAAATCTAGAGGTGTATGTTACAGCGAACACTGGGGTAGCCGTGAGTCTGACGGATCTGTTTTAATGTGACAGAGAGAAGAAGAGGTCAGCGCGTATGCAGCACAAACACACTTTTCCAAGAAGAACAGAAACGGTCGTCTCAAACACCTGTTCATTTCGCCGTTAAGTCTGAAACTTGGAAACATGTGGCTTAACTAGGGAGCTGGCTGTACGTCTGCCAAACGCTTGAATATACAAGCTCAGCTGTGCGCCGTAACTTTTAACACTTCACAGTCAGAATCACAGCCCTGGCAATCCTGACCCGAGCCACTCCGTTCCCCTTCATTACCTTTCTATGGGGGGAAGAAAAAAAAAATGAGGGAAAGATAGCAACGTGGAAAGGATGTGAACGCGAATAACTGAAGAGGCCTGGCAAAATACCTGCAGTGAGTTTCAAAAAACCACAAGACCTTTTCATCTGACTGTTTTGGCATTGCCAGGTGGGAGCCTCAGCACTGACCATAACGCAGGTATGCCTAATCCGCTTTCATCTGCCGTATCGCACAAAGGGAGTATCTGTCCGAGGGAAGAGGGAGATTCACGCAGACATAAAAGGCTGACAGGCTGAGTGTTGCATGTCTGTACCAACATTGTCCTGGTCCTTATTATTCTTTGCACATAGCTATAAGTCTAAACAAGACCCGCTTCCTGAGGAGGACTGCTGTGCACTCACTGCACTCACGCTGGCCCTGGTGTTGTTCTGCTCCGGCGTGTGTGTGTGTGCGTGCGAGCGCGAGTGTGTTTGTGTGTGCAAGGCTGCTGTGCCGTTGAGATGACCCTGCTTTCTTTCTATAGGGGCTTTCACTCTGCAAGAGCTCAGCCCCTGTAAAGAGGGAGCCTGTGCTGGTACCTCTCTTAGCCTCTCTTTCTTGTGCAGACGTCTCTTCTCTTTCATTCTCTCTCTCTCTCTCTCTCTCTCTCTCTCTCTCTCTCTCTCTCTGCAGCAGCAGCAGCAGCAGCAGCAGCTTGAGTACTTCCAGCTGCCGACATTGAATACCACCTCCCACACACGCACACACTCCAAGTGGACATACACACAGGTACAAACCGATCCAGTATAGAACACATGTACAAAAAGCCTGCCCTCTATGTACGTGCACATACACACATACCTCCCTCATTTACTGAAAAGCTTACAGTAGCTTCTCGTTGTTTGTCCTTCTCTCGCTTTTATTTGTGGCACATTTACGCTCCGGGGTCTGCGTGTTCGCGCGGCCCTTTCACCCCTGTCAACCTTCTCGTGTCTGTGTCCACAGACAAGGTTGACACAGGTGATGATGCATTGCCACATTCATAACCGAGCCTGCAGGGTCTCCGCTGAGACTCTGCGTCAGGCGCCGGCTGTACAATAGGTAACCTACCAAGAAATGCATCCTGTGGCAGGCTGTTTCACCGCCACACACCAAAGGAAACTCCAAAGCAACGCGAAACAAGCTGAGAGCGGTTCAAATCTCTGTCAGAGAAAACGGCTGCGCCACCGTCTGCACGCGGCCTCGCAGAGAGACCGGCACAGTCGTACATGCGCGCACACACCCACACATGCGAAAAACTAGAGTCCCTCAGAAGCAGCAGTATATCTGTCACTTCTTTCATCATGTTATGAAATAAGAGGAGAGCACCAGAGGAACCTGTTGCTGGGCTATAAGACCGAGGCAGCCCAGGGAAAAAATGGTAATGCAAGCGAGAGCGGCGGCAGGGGTCTGCCGGGGTGTAACCATAGCTGCTAAACTTGCATTCAGGCCTTTTCCAGAGCTGGGCTCGGGGTATGCAGACGACCTAGGGGCTAGAGACTTAGGGAGGACTTTAAGCCTCTTTGTCAAGCTCCTCGGAGCTCAGTCGACCGCTGTGAGGAGGCCGAGGCATGCAGCTGTCTAGCAACAAGAAACCCCTCATACCACAGATACTGGCCTGTGGTTAAGGAGTGTGTGTATGAATGTGTGTGTGGTGCACACTGTGTGGCTGAACATGTGGGTTTGAGCTTGTGAAAGTGGGCCGTTGATGAATATCATGCCAGGTGAGACTCAAGGTGTACTCAAGGCTGAGGGACCGTTTCCGGAATAAAATAATTTTTTATTAAACAAATGAATTCAAAGCTCCAGTAAGAATTCACCGTAATATGAGTGGATGTCTGTTTACTTTAAGATCAAGTATTGAACATACATTCTCTGTATTGTTTCCATCATTGAATCTATTCGTAATTGAAATTCGTTGTAAGGAACAAAACAAGGATTCTAGGAAACATAAACGACACTTGAATTATAGAAATCAGACTCATATTTGTTTCTACTGAAGTATTTTACGTAAAATAAAGTGAATTTAGTCCCTCCATCACGACACTGAAATTGATTCAGGCTGGGTATTCTTAATATCCAGTCGACAGGAGGAATAATTACGACCACCAATAACTCTTTCGCTGTGCGTTTAGGCGGCGACGACTGCTTAAAATTTAACATAAAAAAATAAGCCAAAGTGATGAATTGGCGTCACAACCGTAGGAAGCAGCATAGCTATGGCAGCCATTTATCAATGCTTGAGATACACAATGATTAGGCAGCTCATCTACATGAAGCGCAGCCCTTGCGACAGCGGCAGCCGCGTCAACGCGCCGCGGCTCTCCTTCCTGTGCCTCGTGACATGCGCTGCAGACACGGCGAGAGACATTGGACAACGCGGTAAAACCTAAGCGCTGTCTTTCCATGAAAGTATTATTAGTGAAACTAACACCTTCTTTGGAATGCCACAGACCTGCCTGGAGACATGGAGCAGCTAGTTTTATGAAGCCCGTCCCTGCACTGCCCCAAATGAGCCATGGTGAATTCTTCACCGCCAGTCAGTCCCTGGGGAGGCAGTCAAGAAAACCCTATTATATTTGGGGGCAGGCACCGCTCAAACTGACAGCAACTGCTGCGACAGCAAAGCTAGCAGAAAGAGAGAGAGAGAGAGAGCAAGAGAGAGAGAGAGAGAGAGAGGGGTATGTTCGCCATCGCTACGTGACAACAGAGTAAATTGCACACAAGTTGGTCTCATTTGCTTTGGAGGGTGCCGCTGCACAAAGAACAATGCACGCTGCCGTTGAAATTGAGCAAACCGCTTAAATTATGTGAACGCCTCACTCGTCTCATGAACGCCTCTTTTTTTCCTCAGTTTCATGCATGTCCAAAGGAATAAGGAAAACCATAAACACGTACCTTGCTCAAAAACCAAGAGCAGTACGGGATCGACTGATTAAAATAAGATATACCGTACGGATGAAGCTACGTTTTCCAGATGTCCCTCTCCGCTCAAACCGCTTGCCTCCCCATTTCGTACGTCTACAGCTTAAGATTAGTTTTTCATTTTATAGTCCACTTAAAGCGGCCGCACCTGTAATTACAATCTTCTGCTGCTAAAAGTGTACACACACACACTCGCGCACACGACCACAAACCTGCCAAGGAATGCTACCGGCGCAGGCGAATTGCTGCGTACGTACACGGTCAGAAGTCCCTTCTCTGTGAAATATGTTTGAAACATTAAATCTACGGCATAAAAAGTAACACGTAACAGAGCGGAAGCATGGGGGGGGGGGACTCGAGTCCACAAGTGTTGGTTTCAATCTGAGGGATAACACGGAAAAGGTCAAGTCTGAGTCGGCAGATCACACATAATCACCTCCCACACAATGCTGCTGCCCTATTCCGCGGTAGCCTCCTGATGAGAGGAGGAGATAGACGGACGGGGAGAGGCAGACGAATAGAAAGCGGCGGACGGATAGAGAGAGGGAAGGAAAAAGAAAAGGCTGAAATAAGAGGAGGCATTATCATTCCGAGCATCAGCCCCGTAGCAGATGGGCTGCTTGTCTTGGGCTGTGAAGGAGTGGCGTGTGACCCTCCTCACCCCGGGCCTAATGAAAGATTGACTGACTGACTCACCTCGCTATGCCAGCGAGTATGTATGCTCGACCAAATATTATTGGATGCGGGGCCTGGAAGTGATCTAAGAGCAGAGGAAAGAAAAAGGGGGACATTCAAGGAACACCGTCTGAATGCGGAGCCATAAATTGAACCACTCGGAGAAGTGAACTGCGGCTCTGTGCCGCGGTCAGAGCAGGGCACAGAGATGAGATTAGTTTGTGTCTTGTTATGTCAATTCTTTGACATGGACACAAAGTTTCAGAGTAATCTCGGGGCTTGTTTCAAATCAAATTCAAATTTAGGGAGAGCAGAATGTTTGTTATAAATGTGGATAAGCGTCAGAATTCGAAGTCGATAGTAGGACTGATAAGACACTCTACACACAGTGGCATCACTCCGACTCTATACGCTATTTGTATCGATGCTGTCGGTGTAACGGAAACTCACATTTTCTACAATCTACAATAGCATCTTTAACTTATTGTTATCCAAATGGTCTGAGAGGAAATTAGACTTCTGAACTTCTTGGTTCCGTTTTCAGGCTTTAGAAAATCCAGCCTGGTAAACTTGCTATTCCAGCATTAGGCGCAGTTTCCAAATGCTAACGATAGCCTGTGCGGTCTAACATATATTACTTGTGTATCAAACGCGGTACTGTGAAATGAGTTGAATGAAAAACATCTGTGGTATTAGTGTCACCCAGCGACTTTCTGGTATTGTGACATCGCGGGATTTCACACAGAACACACACCGAGCAACCTTGTTGTTAGCGTATAAACCATTCGCGCACGCTACGTGTTTTGAGGAGCCCGTACAGGCTCTGTACTTCGAAAAGTGTCGCGCAATTAGAGCCGCGTCGGAGGTCACAGAGCAAGGATAAGCAACTAATCTCGACTGAATGCAAGCAGGCTGCACGCACAAGCAGCGAGCTAGAGACAAAAGGGAATCCATTCACTGGCTTTGTAAAAAAGGAAATCACAAGGAGAAAGACACAAAAACATAATTATCAGGTGTAAAAATTAGAGCAGTATTCATTTTATGTCACCATTCACCCGGCTTTAAATCAGAAAAATGATTCCAGCTCAACTTTAGTCACACTTCTACAACAGTAGCAGTAGTTAGAATAAATAAATCCTGGTGGACAACGTATTGATCCCTGATACGCGGAGATCGTCACATATGAACGCGGCGTTGACGGAAAATAAAAGCAACCTTAGAGGTGTCAGTCTGCGGGATTGCCGCACCAGTTGGGGCTTCAAATAACGTTTGCGGAATGAATTAAGTTCTCCAAATCAGATGTGTGAAACTTAAATCATCTTGTGTCAAAATTAATAATGAAGTTCTACAGACATCAAGACGGGTGACTCTCCCTGCCACATCCAATTAGTTCTTCAGTGCCGTCTGGGTGCCTTTACAGTGTCAATCAGCAGGCAGTAAACATTGTCTTTCAGCAGCAGTCTACCTCAGGGGGACTGCCTTTAAACAACAAAGTCAGCTCTTTGATACCTCCCCTTCTCACCTTTCAGCACAGCCATCCCCAGACGTAAAAGCGCACCTTCCCATAAAACACGGCCACAAAACACTAATACACCCTCTTTTTTCCCCGACTTTATGGCCTCTCCTCACACAATTACCCATGATCACACAATCAGCGTTTGATTTTACGACCCAGACCCGAGCCGCGCGTATGCATACGAGTCGAGCGTGCGCCTGCCGGTAAGGGGCGAGGGGAACGGGGGCGGGGGGGTGGCGGCGGGTTGTGTGTGTGCGATGGGGGGGGGGTCCGGGCAGGGGTCATGCCACAGACATGCGCGAGCAAAAACAGCCCATTTACACAGGCAGACAAGCTCGAGTATACACAAACGGCAGCCCGCGCAGACAGGGAGCTGAATCACCCAAACACACACACACACACACAAGCAGATCCTCCCCTCCACCCGCTGTCTCTCTGTGGCCTTTCTCTCCTTGCCCTTAGCTGTTTCCCAGATTCCAGATGACGTCCTGACAGGAGGGCTGAGTGACTGGAGGTGAGGCTGTGTGATGACAGACCAGGGTCTTTATCAGTGACCAGCACACTGCCAGCTTGCTGTTTGAAGATTAACTGGCAGATGGAAACCCAAAACTGCTGCCGCTCCTGCTCGACTCCCTGCCTCTTTACATATTTGTCTTTTTTTTTTCTTTTTTTTTATCCTTTTAACCCCTAACTCGCCGGCTGCAGGAGCTCACCGGGTTTAATGTAATTGGCCTATTTCCTGCATATGAAGTTCCCCCGGTTTGTCGTAATTGACTAGGTCTTTTATTGGCTGTGAGACAGGTTAAATGGGAACCAAATGGAGAGGCAACACAGGAAGCTTAAGCACAGGCTGTCTGATACTCATCAAATCAGTCAACCTGGACACAGAACAGTGAAGTGCTTAGAATGTGGCTGCAGTGATTAGCAGCTGCATAAGGATTAATGTTAGCATGCTATTGGAATACATTAGTCAGCGGCGGTGGCGGCGAACGATGACCACAATGTGGCGTAAGTTTAACATGCAGAGGAGGATGTTTTTAAGCTTTCTCTCCCACGTGGAGATCTTATCTTTACTTCTGATGGGGATAACAGAGCCTCCGTCAGCCAAGGATGTCAGGATCAACTCCCTTTTTTACTTATTTGATTATGTTGTTTTGCATCTTCAGCCCCTCCTAATTTCTCCGCGGCTGCCTCTCAGCGGCGAAGAGCCACGGTGATAACCTTGTTCGGCTCGTTTCATCAAAACATCTCGTGCCACCGCAAATGACAGCGAACAAAGCCGATGTTCGTCTCTTTGATGCCCGCCAGAGTAAATGGACTATCAATGCAAAGTATAAACACTCCTCTATGCTAATGTTTCTCTGGGGCTCTTTGATGGCACCAGTAGTATCTGTGAAGTGTGTTTTGAAAAATTGCATTGGTAAGCCATCCAAACAGCAAGAATCGGAGCCCATTCACTCACCGTGCCTTTTCAAGCCAAGAGGGGAGGGCGACAAAAAAAAAAAAAGCGGTAGATTTGGAAAAATAGTAGCCCTCAGAGGGGGAAATTGGAGCATAAACTAGCTACAGAGTAAGTGACTTGCAACAGACAGCAAAGGCCCGACCAAACCAACAGTGTGGCAGGGGTCCAGTTGACTGCCAGGTGACATCATTTGGCATTGTTTCACCACTCCATTTATTTTATTGTGCTCATTGTCCTCCCACATTCACTCAATCAAGTGGGTCTTTTTTGTGCTGGTTGTTTAGGTAGTCCAGGTGCACCGTGCTAGTGGAGGCTTCCTGTCTCCCCAGAAGCCTTTTCAATGCCTCTCCTGCCGCGGGTATTGTCATATCCCACAGTGCATCTGAAAAGAAGCAGCAGCCCTGCGTAAATGTCAGAGAGGTGACTTGTTTTTAACTCTTAGCAGGCACCGAATGCCTCGTCTGTGTGTGTGTGTGTGTGTGTGCGAATGAACACAGCTGCCTTCCCTTGAGTGTTTCTTCACTTTTTACTGTTCTGTACAATGTGTGACGTTTGGATTTACAGTGTGGCGCCCCCTGTTGATACGCTGCTTCCTTTTAAACATGCAGCTGACAGTGTGATTTACTTTAAGGTATCTCTCAACCGTAAATACTGCCTTTTCTTTTTGTGCAAAACGGGGCAGCAACACGAGTGCTGTGAAACTTTCTGCGCACGCCAAACAAAGAGCAAGATTTTGATTTCTGACTGGCACGGAAATTGGCAAAGAATCCGCCGGTTTAACGAACATGTTGTAAAAAGGACTCGGTAAAGAACGACAGCCAAATGAGTCCTCCACCGCGGCGCTGAAGCGGCCGAGCGAACTCCACCAGATCTCACGCTTTCAAGCGTAGCTTCACACTTTTGAGAAGAAGAAGAAGAAGAAGAAAAAGACAATTTATTTCCGATCGCAGAGGTGCTACTGCATCGCTCGCACTGAAAGCTCTGTCAAGTGGGCGCGTGTTTTAGCAGCGCGGCGGGACAATGAGACGAACGCGGCTAATGACTCTAGCATGAGAGGGAAGACAAATAGAGGCCGAGCCAAAGAGGAAGCCGCAGAAGTAAAGCCACGTCAGGTTCAATTAGGCCATCTGAAGAGTTCAGCAGGCCCGGCTGACAAAGTCCAATTTGTCCGACATATTTCAGCCCACCTTTCCCACATGTGCTCGCCGCTCAGAGCTTTCAGCGGAGCGTTTGGACAAACATTCACACTTTCCCACATAAACCTCTGAGGGAAAGATGTCCCGGACTTCCACTTGGGGGGGTTCAGTTTATCTAGGAGAGCCATCATCCAAGTTTCCCCCGCATGTAAGTTAATTCCCCCTCCCCCGCTCGCCCCCAATTGACAAGGTATTAGTCTAAGGGGAAAAGAGAGAGAGGGAGAAAAGAAAAAAAAAAAACATGACGCTTTTCCGTCTGTTTTTCTTTCTCCTGTCTCTCCTTTTTTTCATTCACCCACAGCCTGTCTTGCTGTTGTACACACACATAAACACACCGAGCTGTACCCTGTGGTGAATGTCTCACATATGCCATGCAGTTAGCGGGGTATTTTTGTCTGTGCGAGTGGGCAGCGGTGTCACTCAGCAAGCTTTGAGCTCAGCGGAGGGAGAGCTGTGAAAGCCAGTCACTAACAAGCAGAGAGATTCCCTCCGTGCGTCCCGCAGCCAGATGGCTAATCTCGGCAGAATAAGGAACACACTTTATAATCAGATTTAGAAGAAAAGGGAAATGCATGAAAATACAAATGCCTCGTGGTCACGGGCAGTCTGGAATGAGGTGACAACAACATAAAACAAAGTCTCCTCTTGTCAAAATGGATTCAATAATTAGACACACTGGAATGGGCCCGGTAAGCTTGCAAAAAACAACAGCAGACGTCAGTGCTCGAGGCTGGCCCTGCAAATTGGAATCATTTCTGTTTGCAGGGTTGGTGTCGGGTCAGCCTAAAGTGGATGATGGCTGAAAGAAAAAAACCCCAAAAAAACACTTATTTATTTATTATTTGTCGTCTTTTAGAAACAGGGGAAATACTCTTCCCACTCAATGGAAAAAATACCCAAATAAAAAAATAAGATGAAAAACTAAACACTCTCCTTACGCCTACCTCTGCCTGTGGCCTGAATGATGACAGGCTTGATTCCTGCTGGTGCCAGTGCATTGCCCGAGGATGCCCGCGGGTGTCTGAGGCAGCGTATCCATTAGCTACCTGTGTAGACTGCTCCTCTGAGATGCGCCGAGACTGATGTCTGCTTTCCTTCCTTTGCCGAGATTCCTGAGCCGCGCACACACACACACAGATACCTGAAGCCTACCATCTGGCCGAGACTTGAGGACCGTGCTGCTGCGGCCTCCAATGGTCTGACCACTTAGCCCTCTCCCTGTCACTCAGCCTCATCAGCCGATCCTGTCAGCACAGGTGGTATTCCCTTATTCCTCCTCTGCTGGGGGAAGCACAAACCTGAAGGATGTGATTAAGCTTTAGGCGGTATAAACACGCAGCGACCAGAAAAACAGAAGCACCTCTGCACTGTAACACAAGGTAAGGTGTTGCAACATTCCTGCAAAAAAAAAAAAAAAATGTCCTGCTGAGGCGGTTAAGTCGACGCCGCGGTAATTTATGACGTTGCATTTTATACTGCTTTTGCACGTGAATAAATTATATAGGAAGGTTGAAAACTAATGATCTCACAGTGAGGTCCATTTAGTGTGAGTGCTGCTCACACAACAACACAATTACAGATTAATAAAACCTAATGCGTTTGAATTTATTACAATAATACTTTATGCTTTTTGGCTAAAGCACCATGTGCACAATTCTTTTCTTTTATGTCGGTGAACAAATGAAGTCATGTTTTGATATTAACCCCTGATTTACAACTTCAGCGGCCGCGCGACACCGCCAGCCAGCTCCAGTTCGAGCGAGGGATGCGAAACCCGTTTACACTGAGCGCAGAATCCGAACCTTGATTCCGCCATAGCCGGGAACGAGGAACAGCTGCTTGATAGAGGAAAACCTAATGATGTCATGCCCAGAATCACCAGCGGGGAGCCCGACGCCGTGGGGGCCGTCACTCAACGACAGAATGTCAACGGCGGCGGGGCCTCTGTTTGGGGAAGGCGCTTGTCAATCATCTCTCGGGCAGCGGGGAAGCAGGTGGGCCGGCCAATCGGAGAAGGTCCCAGCACAGCAGGCCCGGGACCAGGAAGTGAATCGCCATCTGGAAGCGAAGATGAGCCCGAGAGTGGGCAAGTGAAACAAAGTGATGACATGCTGGAGGAAAGCTGGTGGAGTATGCTGCTGGATATAACAAGGGCATTTGGATTCATGCTGCCTATCACACCAACTCTGTTGTTGATTCTAGTAGTCAGATGGTGCTTATTAAAGATGTGCACCGGCAGCCATTCCTCTCATATACGGGTGGAGGACCAGTGTGTGATAGCCAACTAGTATGATGGGTAGAATACTGTTACCGGCATTAACGGGGTGCACGAGACATGGCATCCCACTACTCACACTGATTAGTGTAACAGACCTTCCATCACACACACACACACACACACACACACATAGCATATTTATCAACCAGACATTATTCTTACCCCAGAATCAGTCTATTTCCAGCTGCAGAGTGTCACTTTGACAGTTGACAATTTGCCAGCTCATAACATTAAAAATAAGAAAAAAAAAAGGAAAACGGCGGCGGTGAAAACTGGCAAATTGAAAATTACGGCATGAGTTTCATGTGGGGGGGGGGGGGGGGGGGGAATGAAAAAATCCATTAAAGCAAGTTCTGCATGGCGAGAGCTCTCTTTTCCTCTTTTATGTAACAGTGATCTTTAATTCTTTTGATAAGAGACAGATCTGCGGAGGGATAGGTCAGAGGAAATGGAATTGAATGGAAATCTTTGCGCTACATTTACTGAATCATCAATGTGATTAATAGCGGTTAACACCTCGTAAAAATAGAAGCCGCAATTACGGCGGAAAATTAGGGGGCCAGCATTACCATCATGCTAATAAGTACTGACTGTAATTACATTTATCGCAGTATTGTCACAGAGATTGATAAATTCATGCTCAATCTCGTTAATCTCTCAATAACATCCAGCGCTGAAATTTGACAATTGACTTTTTTTTTCGCGTGCGGAGAAAAAAAAATATTAAAAAAAAGATGGCGGGGGAAGAAGTGAGATCGCGTGAGGAGGCAGGAAAAAAGGTGGGCAGGGGCGGCGCGAGAGTAAAAAAAAAAAGAGAAGGGAGGAGATATGCTCCTGTCCATCTCGAGTATTTTTCATCCTATTCCCAGCAGAGGGGATATAACAGATAATTACCAACTCTAAAAACTGTGTCTTTGTGTGCCGCTCTGAAAGGAGAAACTCTCCAGCACTGAAGAGATAAAGCTCAAAACAAAAGCAGCCTGAATTGGACCAGGATTAGCTTTAATGGTGGTAATTACCAGAGGGGATAACAGCTCAGTCCTCTCTGCCCATCACAGAGGCCCAGAGCAGAGGACAGCAGGAGGGGGGGGGGGGGGGGAGAAAGACCTGAATCAGGGCCCATCCTTGGCTGCATGTGTGGCTGCATGGTGGCAGTGCTTTAGCACATTCAATTGTAAAACACTTGGACGACCCATCTATGTCTGGCATCTCCTGTGCTAAAAGCCACTACTGCTGCTCACCGCCCCAATAATGGCTGTGCATAAAAAAGGACCAGACCCTCCACACTGTTGCTTCTTGAATTACAATCTGAGCTGATGGCGGGGATAAGAGTGCCCTAAATTACAGCAGCGGGGGCACCGAGGCCTCTCTTTTCTCTTTCTCTGTCTCTGCCTCGTCTTTATTGCCGAGCAGCATCGGCAAGCGGCACCGCGTGCACCGATAAAACGTTATTATTTGGACCATTGACAGTGATGGAGTCTGCCGCCTAAAAACAAGAGATATTAAAATGCAACACGGTGCCACCTTACACACACACGCACGCACGGAGTAAAAGATGGGCCCCCAGACATCGGAGCGAAACAAAAGAGAGACGAGGGAAGAGCCGTGTGCAGGACATTCAGCTGCTCAGGCGGCTGTAATTTATCTAGTTTTAAATCTCTGCTTGCAAGGCCTAATTTGAATGTCAAGCCTTTCACCCGAACAGCATCGCACGCTGAATCTAAATCAAATACACTTTATCAATACGCGTCTGATTTCGCCTGATCTCACCTTTGCTACCTGCAAGCAACCTATCCAGTGTCCATATAGCCCAAGTTGAGCGGGGACGTCTGACCTGTGGTGTGTTTGTTTCCTGAAACTTGGATCGATAAAGAGCAAACCCACCAGACGATCAATCCACAGGGAAGCTGGATCTATAAATATCTCATATGTCCAGCTGAGCCAGACTGTCCGCACAGTGGACTGCATTAAACTGATCTCACACATTCGGGACGCGTAGAATAAAATGCTCTCCCCATGTTACTCATCTTCCCATTGATCATATCAAACGTGTGAATTGTTTTTACATCGGTACTGAACACACGCGTTGCACGCCGATTCTTTATCAGTGTCATACAGATGACGAAGAAGTTCCACGCGGCTGGACGAGAGTCATCTGTAACCTCAGTTTGTTTAACCTGCAGAAATTCAACTTACAACCTATGTGGCAGTGTGTGACTCTAATGAGAAACACCACGCAGCCTGACACATAGTCTCATTTAATTAGCTCTTTTGAGCGTCGACAAAAAAAAGCCTCCACATGAATGAATGGAGCTGCCATTCAAAACTCCACCTGTGACAGCCGTGCTTCATTGAAGGCCTGTCTGTTGGTTCTATAGCTCTTATCTAGGGGATGAATCAAGAGGCATCATCACATTTCTTGGTCTCTTAAAGCTCCTGGTTGACCCCCCCACCCCCACCCCCCACCCCCATCTCCTCTCTGTAGGCTTTATCTTTTTAATCATTCCACAATAAGCCAAGAAGAGTGTCTCCGTGTTCCCTTCAAACGCAATATGGATTATTTGCAGGCACATCTCTAGATAGCAATGTAAATGGATACGGAAAACTTGATTATGACCAGATTTAATACCAGCTTTTTTTTTACTGAATTCCAACAATGATGTCTGTGATTAGATTATACCAAGAAGGTGATGCAAGGCAGCTCAGCATAGCTGAGTTACATGAGCAGAGTCAGCATATGAGCCATTTGTGCAAACAAATTCCTTCAGGCTGACATCAAACATCCAACCACATGTCTGCCTGCCCTTGTGAGGAAGTCAGAATGGAAATCCCCCTCCTCCCTCCATCCCTCCTAAATACGTTTGTGGTTAGCATCTTTTTTTATTTATTTTTTTCCTCCTTCTCATTTTAATCCAAGAGAAACTCTGCAGATGAAAGCGGGGTAATGTCGCTAATGTGTGCGACAGTCACAGCCAAATAAACCCACCACAATAAATTACAGACCACAGGCGTTCATGTTGGCCTCATGTGACCAACAGCCCCCCCACCCCCCAGATGCAAACAGAAAAACCGTCACAGAGTCGCACAATGCCCTCCAACGCCCTCCAAACCAGAAGCAGCCAGCAGGCAGGCGCCCACATTTTTCCCACTCCAGACCTATCTGGCTCTACGGAGATAAAACCGTACTGTAAACACAACATTTGACTCATCTCAGCGACATGACTGGGAGGAACCTCTACTGCACAGGAGAACATGCACCTAGTGACCTGTAGCTTATGCAACAAGGTGATGCTGCTGAAACTCCCCTGAATCTTACTTTGCTTGACATTTCGTGATTCTACTTTAATGTGAATCCGACACGTTTGACCATCAGAACACTTAAATTCGTACATGCAACTTAACCAAATGCCTTTCCTGCACTCACGCGTTCCCTGACAGACAATTTATGTGCCCTCTCTTTCCCACTCTCTCTCTCTTTTTGACCTGCACACACACACACACACGGCACCCATAAAATTCAGATGTCTCCACACTCCATCCTTTGTGAGACCTTATTGTCCTGGTTATTACCCTGGGTATTGTTACAGAGAATTGGTATGCTTATCAAGGCCTGTAGTCTAAAGTTGATACGACACTGGCCTGGCAGCTTCATTAAGATTGATATCCCGCCGCAGCACAGCCAGATGAGCTGATCTAGGACATGCAAGGGAGCAGTCCGGCAGAGTTAGAGAGAGCGGGATAGAAAGAGTGAGAGAGTGCGAAAGAGAAAGAGACTGCAGGTCCACCTCCCAAGTAGCTCAATTGCCATCTACTGAGCCACTTGAGCTCAGGAGAGGGGCCAGGCATGCATACCTCTGTTTAAGGGAACGTCCCCCCCCCCGTAACCTCACCCTGCCAGTCATAAATTACCTTCTTTTCACAGTGGATGCACAGAAGGCCCCTATAGCCTCTCTATGAGCAATTAAGGCCTCAATAGGGTGGTATCAAACCGCCCTGACCTCATCCAACCTCTCCTGTCATTGTCACCTCCTAAAAGGTCCTCTCCACTTTGTCCCCAGAGTGCCATCTCTCCGAGTGCGCAAGGTGCAGGCAGGAGTACATTTTACTAGCCACTGGCCGTCATTGTTGTCAGAGTTTTATGCTGAACAATATAAGTAAGGTCAAAGGTCAGTTGGAAGTGGAAGTTTTCCCCGTGTACATACTTCTGAGCAATGTTTACAGCTGGTTAAATACAGGTCAGTTCACTCTCGGCGCGCTCCACTCCAAATTGTCATTTGATTAGCTGTAGGACAACAGCACTGTCTCATTGAACAGATTATTTTCATTCCGGCTGATAGCCCTCTCTAGCCATCTTATCATCTGCGCCACATTCACTTTGTGTAGCCAACTGGAATGAAAGTTCTGCTTTATGAGAGATCCCAAGTGCTAAATGCAGCCTGCATAGGTCAGGAAAGATTGCAGTGTGTACATTAACCCAGCACACAGGCGTGTCTAATTTGCTGCAGTGGACAAAACAAAGGCTTTCATTGATATCTCCATATCGAGTCAACACGGGATTCAGTGGATAGGTCCTGGTTTCCAGTGGCCAGACCTAATGATTTATTGCACCACTGGCTAGCCGGCACACTATCAGATTGGCAAGGCTGGGGCCCATTAAAAGGCATATATTTTTAATCAGTGTTTACCATGTCAATAGCAATGCTAATCACTTGAAAGCTGTGTTAATATTGCTTGGGTGAGGAGACCTGATATACAAGAACGAGTGTTTTTTTTTTTCCAAGAGAAAATGTATTCAAGCATTACTTCTAAAGCTTTCCTTTCACCTTTAAGGACCTTCATTAAAGAGAGGAGCACCGAATGCGAACCACTGAGTAAACATCTGTTATTGAAAGGGAAAACATCAAACCAGATTAGCATCATTCTCCTTGTCGGGACTCCGTACATCAGGCTTAAACTGCAAAACGCCTTCCGGGAAACGCTAACACCAACACAGTCCTTTAAGACGGCCCTTTAACACGAACGCTGGCATAATGATGGTGTGATCTTTTATGTTTTTGACCCAGGGCGTCGGCGCAATTAAGATGCGCGCCTTTTTTACGGTGTCACATTTCTGAGATGACGCGACAGCGAGTTTCATGCGCTTGTGCCGAAATGTCAAGTTCCGTCAAGGCCGCCGCTCAGCGTAGTGCACGCCGAGTAGTCTCATGGAAGTGGGGCAGTTGTGGCAGGCCCCTCTGATGGCCTATAGAGTGCTCCCTATATGCACAGAGTCATTGGGCAGATGTGACCTCGCCAGCACACAGAGGCTCTTTGTGTCCGAGGGATTTAGAGTCCCCTGGGCCTCCTGACTCTAAACATTAACAGACCTACTGCAGAAGGAGGGAGAGAGAGAGAGAGAGAGAGACCCTTACTCTGCTGACATGCAACATTAACCGGGGCCAACTTTCTCTCCATACTTAAAATATTGGGAATGGTCGTGCACGTACAGATGCATGCAAAGATGCATGTGGCAGACGGATGCAGGGGCAGCGCAACAGCTCAGGCGGACACTAATGAGGTGAAGCTGAGCACTTAGTGAAAATATATCAGCTACCGGACAGAGGATATCTATTTATATGGCTCTTCACACTTGTTTACATGCAATAAAGGCAGGGTCTCAAAGCACTCCACTTACAGGAGTCCCGTCCTTCCGTTCATTTGTATGCCGCAGTACGAGCAGAGGTCAGCATCCTCAACGCAGTTCAACCCATCTTCCGTGATGTTGTTGCTGCAATGTCTTTTGGAAGACATGTCCCTCGCCACGCCGGGAAGGTTTTAAATAAAGGACCTAATTATCTGTCAAGGATTGATGTTATGAGGCTGACGCACATGAACTTATCTGGTGTCTTGGTGCTTTCTTTCCTCTCTGTAATAGCGCGATTATTCACCACTGTAGTTAAAGCCGCCTTGTGATTCACTGATATTCTCATCATTTTTTGCTAATAATAATGATACACCATTTGCATAAAGGAAATGAAACAGGTTACATTTGCATATATTAAACATTTATATGTATGCATATAATATGTTTGCTCATTTCAGGAAACTAGGCAAGATAATAGTAAGACGAAGACAGGAAATAGAAGGAGCACAAATCCACAGTAAATATTGGCCTTCTTTATCTGCCATCCCCTCAGACAGGAGGCGGTATCATTTTTCAGCAAAGAGCCCCCTGTTCTTGAGGACTAGGCCAGGCCTTGCTTTATTAAATTATCTCCCTTGCTTCGCAAATACAATTTCCTACATAAATCACTCAAATGATCCTTCAGACTGTCAGGTCCAAGAGAGTGTTTTTCTATCCTATCTGCCTCCGACCAGGTTATGCAAATCCTCGCCACTGTGCGTTCGATATCTATTGAGATGCTTCAATTGTGTGCGTTTGGCCCTAAATCCTTACCTTGTCCCCGTATTCTTCTCCTGCCCTTGATAAAAGTGATGCTAAACACCAAGCCAAGTCGGTAATCCGTCGGCCCAAAAAAAAAAGAAAAAAGAAAAGAGCATACCAATTTAACTAAGCCAGAAACACTGACCCTGCAACCTTGACCTTGTAAACATTACAATGGGGGGAGGCCACAGTTTGCGCATTGGAGATCTACTCGGTGGAACACTGGGAAGGGCTTATTATGGCCTCTAAGCTGGGGCTGAATTCAATCACATTGGAAATGGGCTGGACAGAGAAATCTTTACTGGAGGTCAGCCTGGTATAAGACCCCAATACAAAAATACATAACTGCGCCACGTCAGCCAGATAGAAGTCTGCATTATCTCCCTACACAGCTACCTAACCCGACTAGCCTAATTCTGAATGATAAACATCTGCAATGCATTGGCTCAAATGGGAGCCAGCTTAGAGTGACTCCAGGCTTGATCCCGGACAGCTGTTTCGGGGAGCAGCTCCGGCCTGGCCTGGCTGCACCGGGGGTCTCGGTGGATGTCCTGAAAAGGGACCTCCAAAAATCTAAAGGGACAAAAGGAGCCTCCTGAACAATGTTCTTGCCGATACAATGGCGGTGCACAGGGAGGAAAGGGCAAAGGAGCACTGCCTATTCTGGGCCCATGAATGACCAGCGCATTCCTCCCCAGTCGCCGAGCAGTGGGCGCAGTGACCAGGAGTGACAAGTCTTTACACTGCTTTGTTGACACTCTGTGTACTTGACCAATACATTCCTTCTGTTCTCTCCACCGCCCGCCCCCTCTCCTCCTCTATTCTGCCCTTCTGCTTCCTTCCTCCATTGCTTCTAATTCTGCACCCGCACTTCCATTGGTTTATTTGGTTTCTGCTTGGGCAGCTCTGGGTCCGCTAAACAGTGTCAGCCCAGTTACATATTGCTTATATTCGGGATAAAACATTGAACGGCGCGGTACGGGACACACGCATAAATATACGCCGGGGTCAGGTCACCGCGTAGCGTTACTGACACACATTTGGAACACATGTTTGTTCTCCATACAAGCCACACATCAGGCATTTGACAAGTGAAATGGGTGAAAATAACTTATGGGACAGTATCAAGGGTTCACGTGGAGGACAGGGAATTGCAGGCTTCCTTCCTCTCTCACACTGCTTCTCCCTCCCCTCTCTCTCACACACACACACACACTGACCTGCTTTAAAACAACAACAAAAAAGAAAAGCTAATTCTCAACTCAAAAAAAAATAAAATAAAAGGCCAGTCCCTGATTAGATTTAAAGTTATTATAAATTTAGACAGTTGCACGGCATTCATGAGGAGTTCATTCATGATTCATTACAGAGATGTGAAGCAAAGGCCACGGAACAGAACAGAACAGAACAGAACAGGCGCCGACTAGCAACGCAGGAAAATCTGATTAAAACTTGAGAGCGCTTCCTTGGGCGAGGGGCCTTGCCGTTGTCATCCACCAGCCACTGACTTTGAGAAAGAAGAAGAAGAAGAAGGAGAAGAAGAAGAAGAGTGACGGGGAGAAAACAAAGCCGGGCGGCGAGTAGGTGCGGGAGGCGGTTTCCGCGTGAGTAGCTTACACTCCTTAATTGACTGAGTAAGGCCTGTGTTAAACCCCGCCGAGCTTTGGCATCAGCAGATCCACACCTGTGACAGCGGTGCAAGAGCGGCGGCGCTCATTAAAAAAAAAAACTTGATTCAGATCTTCAGCGGGGAACCCTGTTGAGTCGCTTTAAAGCGGCGCGCTCATCGGAATGATAGGTGGCAAATACAGTAGCGGGGGGAAAATTGGACTTGAAAAGGGGTGTCTGTCTCTCCATTTCTTAAAGCCTTCCTCTTAATAACCTGCTTCTCTTTGTAGTCTCAAACAAAATGGCTTCTATAGTTGTACACGGGTGCTTTGAAGGTGAGCTGTGACTGGCATACACGGATGTCTTCTTGTAGGGCCTTAATTTGATGCTTGAGCATTGCTGAAAACTCCCTTATGTGTTAGTTGCCTCCGTTTGAAAGGAGTAGACTTTCATTTGAGTTAAAGTAAACCGCATCAATTTTTCATGCACTTCCTAAAGATAGGCGCCGCGCTTCCCCTGAATCCGAACGGATGATTCTGTCTGTAACTCCGCGAATTCCACGACGTGATATCTGACATCGGAACTCCTGCCTGTCGGTGACGGAAGCGGCGGCGGGGAAAGGGATCGAGGTGGTGCGGCGGCGGTGTGTGCGTGTGCGTACAAGCAGTGGAAATGAAGGCACCGCGGCGAGCGACTCTCGCGATGAGAAATGTTCTGGTAAATTATGACACAAAGCATAATTCATGCGATAAAAAGAGGGAAATATTGCATAGACGGAGCGGATTATTGGTCTGAAGGCAAGTACCTCCAGGCCATGAATATCTCAACTACCTAGTGTAAGAGATAATAAGCACCATCTTAATGGTTTATGAATCTCATTTGATTTATGGTTATTAACCATCGGAGAATTACAGTGGCGCTATATTGATGGACGGGGGGGCATTTCAGGATAGAGCTCATATGATTGAAATGGTATAACCTGCCAGCTTACAGGCAGACATGGTAAGAAATCATGGTTGGAGCAAGTCCTGCATTAACCTGACCTATAAAACCCCTGACAGTCTGTCCACCGGTTGAAGAAAAAAAAAAAAAAACTTCTCCTCAACTCACAAGTAGCTCGAAGCCAATCATCAGCCCTTAGTTGTTTCATTCTTCTTGATGCCAGGCGCAGAAGTGAAAGGGGAGGAGGAGGAGGAGGAGGAGGAGGAGGAGGGGGGAAAAAAAGGGGTCGACACCATGCCCGTCCTGCACACGCCTCCGAGCGAGCACATCCCCTTGTCGACCCCCTCCCTCCCAAAAAATAAAAGGAGCATCAGTGAAAGAACCGGTGCAGATTGGAGAAGGCATGAGCAGAATTTTCAATGGGATTTCAGGAGAAGGCACAAGGGGCAGAAATCTTTTGCTTTTGTCTGCCGTTCAAATGGGTCTGATGAGCCCCGAGCTGGAGGCTCTGCTTGTCACAGAGGTCCTGATCTCTTGTGAGAATTGATTTCCATCATTTGGGGGGGGGGCTGTACCGACTCAGGGTATATTGCTGCCTGGTAGAGCAAGATAAGGGCCAAATGAACTGAAACCAACTTACTGTACAAAAAAAAGAAAAAAAGACAAAACAAAAACGCCAAAGACGGGCCTCTTAGGAGTTAAAAAATAAAAAACAGAAAGACGGAAGGAAAACACGAATGAAAATATGTTAAGTTGTCCCACGGTCCATTCTCAAACGTTAGATTAGTTTTCAAAGAGTAGGAAGCCCTGTCCTGTTGTGACGTTTTCTCTCTGCCAAGCATTTCATCTGATTATGAGTACTTTGCAATCTGCGACAGCATGATTGATGCTCCACTTTCATGAGGGGAATTTTAACAGCACCTCTTCAGCGCTCAATGCGCACCCAATTATGCGTCTGAGCTGGTAACCTTGAATTTATGTCACCATGGCAACAAAACCCCCGGTCATGCATTATGGATTATCATTGAAATTCTACACCCCTACCTAACATAATGAGAGCCCAGGACTTAATCAAATCAGCCCATTCTGTGTGACACAAAGTGAAGAAGGAGCTCTCATTGTACTGAGGCTGAGGCTGGGAGAAGCCAGCCATCCAGGCAAGCAGGCAGGGAGGAAGGCAGGCGGGCGGGCGGGCGGGCGGCAGACTGGGCTGTGACGGCCCCGGCAGCTGCAGGGCTAGCAGCCTGATAGATGGCTCCCATATACATCAGTGAACATATAGACAGATGGCCCTCAATGCCTGGAATTTCCAACCCAGGAAGCAGCTGTTCAGCCTAACCTCTGCTGTCCGTCTCACCTTGTTGTCATGGAACATTGAGCAGAGAAGGAGAATGTGGATGGTGACACGGTGCGGAGAGCGGCGGAGCGCTGTGGCGCTTCGGGGTTGGGACGAGGGGAAGGGGGCTCCGGCTGATGCTGAGGCAGGTCTAGCTGAATTTACATTAGGTGGCACTTTCTGGCTCTGCCCTCCCTTTCCTGTCTCTCGTTTTCCGCAGGTTTGCCCCGAGGATCTGGATGACACCTGAGCCTTTCATACTCCGCATCCCTCCCTCTCTACGTCTATCCCGGGGATGACATAATTGTTGTAAATCACTGCTCAGGATTAATGCAATTTATTTTTCATCTTCTCCCCCCTTCGATACTGCAGGCCCGGCCCGAGCTGTTGCATAAAATATTGATCGCTCTTGTGTATTTCTCTCATTGTATGTAAGCATTTTTATTAGCTAACAGGCAAGCGGAGGAAACTAGCGCCCCCCCTCCCTCCTTCTCTTACACTCCTATAAGAACTTTTAATAGCTCAGCAGATTTTCTGTTCCTCCCTCTTCTGTTTCCCTGCATCATCCCTGCAGACTAGTGGAAAGCCCTGAAGATTTCAGCGAGGGAATACTGGCGCTGGAGTACGGGAAATGCAAAAATAGGCTCTTCTCAAGCAACTATTTAAAAAGATATAGACGCAAAGGTCACGGGACCTTTAAAATAGTGGCTTTTTATGAAGGACGACGTCTGTGTAATAAGCACCACACTGCAGTCATTCAGTTTGCCGAACGTATTCCAATAAAAACACTATTAAAGCTAAATATTTAAGTGTGTCTAATTTTACTATAACCCAGCCTTGGTATTTTTAAAAATGTGGATCCTTAACTAAGCACACGTTATCGAACAAAGAGTCTGTCCAGTCAGCTTCTCACAATAACGCAACAAATCATGAGTACTCTTTGTTTTTTTTTCTTTCTTTCCTGGAAATGCCCATCATGTTTTTATTTTTTTTATTATTTTTTTTTTTTAAATGGAGCCTGATGGGAATTAGAAATCCCCCCGACTTTAAAACTGCAAACACATGATTCTCATTGACTTCACAGGGATTTTATGTTTTGGTCACAACCGTATGTCGGTGGGAGGAGCACCGCGCTGAACCCGTAATTTGCATAACATTTCATACACTCTTTTTTTCCAGAGCAATCAAAGCACTGACCGCTCCGAGGATGCTCTCTCTCACCGGAGGAGGGGGAGGGGGGAAAAAAAACGAGGGGTAGAGCCGAGTTTGGATGTTTATTGAGTCCATAACAACTGCTTTTCAGAGACAAAACAAAGTCTGCTGCAGGCACTCAGGCATATCAAATTTATTCCGAGCGCAGCGGTGAAAAGGGACAGTCTCTGCGCATCAGAATACTAATACCCAATATACGCTGCGAAACAATACCCCAAATAAAAAAAAAGTATTTTCAAGTAAAAGTTTATGTAAAGCAAATGGGAATCCAGCAATTCATCTACACCCCAGACTAATACATCAGCGGCGCAATATATCTGCATATCCTCACTAAACATAACAGGGTAATAAATGTTATTTCTTTGAAGTAAGCGCATCACAAGTAGAGGTGTCATCCAAAATGTATCTGTGATGTGCTTGATGAAGCCTGCTCATCCCTCTGTAATGACACCCCAGCCTCTCTCATGTGTTATGCATCACATCTTGTTACCATCTTTCTCTAAGCCTGCCTGTCATCATGTGTCTTCTCAGGCCCCTCCCGGAAGCATCTCATCGGCTAAGGGATATACGGCGGAGGGGAAGGGGAAGGGAGCGGCGATATTAGATGCCTCTTCAACTTCTCAAACTCCAGAAAGGTGTCATTCTCATTTGTATTTGTTGAGGCCGCCTTTTTTTTTTTTTTCCTCCCGCCTGCCAGACTAACTCATTACGAAGCAGAAAGGAGACAGCGGAATCAGTGCAGTAGGTGCAGTTTCTTCTGTGAGTCCATTCTCACAATATATTATTGATGCTGTATTTTTTGTTATTAGACCATCTCCGCTGCGTTATGTATATCAAGTTCATGGAGAGTATCATCGTTACGTTGTTGTAACAGCCTCAATGAGAACACTCTGGCCTCTACTTGAACCCCGGAGTCTGTGGAACGTATAGGAGGTACTTACTCTTTTTAGTTATGAAGTGAAAACAGATTTCTTATTGAAAGTATTTCGGCGTCTCGGTGGCATTTCGGTCCTGCATCTTTTATGATTGTATCTACAAACAGAAAGACTTTGACAGAATCTCTCGGAAGACGCCGCGTCCACTGTATCGTGTTGCGCTGAAATAGCAGTCTAATGTAAACCAGGTCCACCCGGGATGTTATCTCTGGATCATGCGAGGAAGAAATAATTAAAAAAACAAAGAGAGAGAAAGAAACATTATCATCATTATCATTAGCAAGGTATAAACTCAGACTTTCCATGATTAGGGATAGTATTCATGGCACAAATGCCAAACAGCCTTTTATAGTTCTCTCCCCCTGGGCTCTTTCTTGTGCGTTTCAACATAAGACGAAGAAAAGCAAACAACAGATCAACAGATCACTGAAAAGTTTCACAACTTCTTCATTAATCATCAAGACTGAACCTATATGGAGGAACTGCTACAAACTAATGACTTTGCCTCTCTTCCTAACCTTCCTCTGACAGCTATACTATGGGGTTATGTGGAAAGTCACACCAGCGCAGTCCCCACTGTCTCATTTGCATAGAATTAATGATGCATGCATATGCAAATGAGCATTTTAAACAACGTTGATTACTGCCTATGTATTCATAGGCCAACAGTCACACATGTCTGACATGCCACTTTCTGCATCTATTTGCACCGCAGTAAAGGGCAACCGGCGCCGTCTCTGGCGTAGGCTCATCAAGGCTGTAGGCAGCGGTGATAACGGCTTGCTGTGCGCCCCGACTGATGTTCATTTCCTGGTCTGAATCTCTCTTCTGAGACGTGACCAAGTCCCTGATAACAGCGCAGAATTAGCCGCGCCGGTCGACAAACTGCGACATTTGCATTCGGTTTGCGAAGCCACGTGAAGATCTGCTACATCTGACAGCTTCCACATGCGCACACGTGTCCTCCTGCATAATGTTAATGCTATACCAGTGTGTACGGTGCGCTTCAGAGCTGCTCTGACACACACATACACTTTGCTCCTTTAAGATGAGATGAGTCAGGATGGGATCTCGTTTGAGACCCCAGATGTTCATGACCTTCTGAGCCCGAGGATACATCATAGCCTGCTTTCATCCAGTCCCTGGCCTGCTGAGGCCCGCAGATGCCCAGGGAAGCCATTCAGACCAGCCGTCTTATTTGGTTAAGGGCTCTTCAGTAGTGGGCCAAAAGCAATGAGAGCCTCTGCATGTCAATCCCTCCCTCTTGTCTTCCTTTGCTCTCACCCCCTCTAGTCAGCCCACTGCTTAGATTGTTGCATTTCTAATATCTGTATGTCATGCTATGACTTACCATCGCCCTACAGCACCAGTCAAGAACAGGGAAGATCTTTTAAAGGGGTGGAGGAAAAAGCTGCTGCATGAATACAGACAAATATGTGAACAATTATGGCGCGTCATGATACTGAGGCATCACTTGCTCTGGAGAGTGTTTATCCTAAAATGAGATCTGCATTAAGATTTATTATGGGATGGTTATATTTCCCCTTTATAATCAGGGTCACAAACCCGGCTTTAACAAGGTTTCTTTTCAGCATTTATCAGCTTTAACTGCGTAATATTTACAATCTAGCCGCAACCTACATTCACATTGTATCAGAGCCTGCCACAATGCGCATTTATGGACTTAAATGGCCTATTTTACTTCTATATGTTCTTGTAAGTCATGAGTATTTCTATAATGCATGGGATCAGGAGGTTTGCGCGCAGCCCATTTTTTTTGTATAGGCTGGCACCTATAAAAGGCTGTATTAGAATCAATATACTAATGTATTTCTCCTTCTATTTTTTATTTCATTTCTTTAGCCTGACACAAAATGGTAATGAATGCTCAGGGGATGTTTACCCCATTTAGATTTCATAGAACTTGGTGTCTGCATTGATTAATGTGTGCCTAACCTATGTTTTCATTATGAGAGGAGGAGGTGGTGTGTACGTGCGCGAGTCTGTTTAGAGGCTGGTTGGGCTGGTTATATTTTTGGGTGGTATGATTGAAACCCCCCATTCCTCCGCGTGGAGGTAATGAACCTGAAGACAAGCAGCGGCTAGCCTGAAATTTCATGCATTGGGAGAGCGGCAGGGCATACATAAGGCAGGCCTGGTCATTTGTTATCGTTAATCTTTACATTTATGGCTGCAAATATGTTATTAGGAGGCGTGTCCTGAGTATTTCACTTTGATTGGGCTGTGCTCTATGACATATTGATCAGTTCAGTCGGAGAAGGGGGACAGGCGGGAGGCCAATGTGACTGAGACCTTGACTTTGGACATCTGCAAAGGCATGACCATGAATGCCTGGCTCATTTTCAGCATCCCTGGTAATTTCCCCTTGTAGGGGAATCAAGGGCACGTAAAGCCCATCACATTTAGACCCACCACTAGCTGGATGGGTGAGAAAGTGACAGCATACATGGAAACCAAGATGGGGTCCGGCAATGACCAGCAGTCTTCTCCGGATTACATTCCAGGAAATCCTATCCATCTTCATTCAAGCATTTCAGTGCTCAGTGAAATGGTATGGTAGGGTGGACCGGATTCAGATTGGTTGTATGTGTTTGTGTGTGGCTGAGCGCGCGCGTGTGTGTGTGTGTGCGCGCATAAGTCATATCCACAGCCACCGCTATCCCAGACTTCACTTGTTATTCCTGGCTGTCCTGTTTTAGAAGACGCTTAACATGCATGCTCACACCCCTCCACTGGCTGCTGAATTGAGCCCTAATAAGCTGACATGATTCCTGTATTAATCATCCATGGTAATTTTTATAGGTGAGCTGCGACTTGCCAGGGGCCTGGGTCAAAGCCAGCAGCCCTTACATTATCCAGTACACAGCTCATGTCTGCTGCCATCCAGGAACGACAGGGCCCGGATCTCAATCAATTATATAGCGGTCTGGAGCTATAACAGCACTTGCGACTTGCTACTTCAAGCAGCAAATCCCCTACTAAAACTAACAGCGACCTATCACATGCAAAAAGAAAAATGTGAGAGTTAGTTTATTAATGTACCACGTCTAGCCCGGCTACTTATGCAGAGGCATTGCTCGCACCGTATCCGTCTTTGTAACTCAGAAAACAATAAGCCATTAGTCATACGAATATTCAGGGTTAGAAAATTTCCAATTCATGAAAAAGGTCCTGCATATACATGCACTTGTACATTTGGGGGCAATGTTGTGGAACTCACTGATCAGTGTCTGATGAAGGTAGCATTTCTCTCTGTCTGCAGTTAGACTAATGTGAACAGGAGGGCCATTTGGCACGGCGCACTAGGTGACATTTGTGGAGATTTAGTGATTTGTAGAGAAAGACAATTGCAATAAAATGTGTGTGAATCAACCTTACTCTGCATGCTGATGTCATCTTTTACTCACTAAGGTGCTCAGAGGCTGCACGCAGAACGTGCTTGGTAATTGAGGAATGTGTTTATGCCTTTGTCACTGGCACAACTGTTTTCCTTGTCCAAGACACTCAGTATAGAACTTCATCCCTTTAGTCATTTTAACAATCCGCTGTTGCCGATATGTCATGAGATATTTGCAAGGATTACGAGATTAAAGAAAAAAGGCACAAAAGAAAGACTGTGTGGTGGTGATGTGTGGAGTGGCGTGCTTCAGAGCCGTTGCTCGTGAACTGACATCATACTTAGGCAATTTAAAAACAGGATTAATGTAGGTCTGGACCCAGCTACCATGGGAGTATAATCCCAGCAACAACTACAAGCCACATCTGATGCTATTAACAGTCCATTTTACTGATTCACTAATAAAAGTGGCAATTTGTATACATATATATAAATAAATTATCATGGCAAAATGTCACCAAGATTAATGGAAAGACCAACAGACATTGCATTTATGGAAATTACATTTAATACTCTGTAAACCGTGGTCCCCGCTAATGGATTTTATGCACCTTTATGGCGGACCGCCACGGCACCCAGAGAATAGAGATCAGGTGAAAACGCGTAGGTCATTATGCATCCGGACTCCCAACCTTCCTCTCTCCTTAGCCCCGGCTGCCCAACTCCTGGTTGTAAATTAGAAGGACAAGTTGCATGTGACTGTTTATTGCTCCGTTTAAATTCACCCTCGGTTCGGGAACGACGTGTTACAGGGTGTAGCTTTAAAAAAAAAAAAAAAAAGAAGAAGGAAAGAAAGAAAAAAGGAAAAAGGAAGGCATTTAATATAAATGATCTGGTGTTGATTGTGATGGATATACTATGTAGAGACACCTTGCCTTCAAGGGCATGGAGGGATAAGCTATCATTTTCTTCCTCTTACGCACGAAGGGAAGAATGACAGAGTGTCCAATGTCATCGCAGTGTCTACAATAACACACTGCAACTCACAGAGGCACACAACGCACCTGATATGCACAAACAAACGACTTTTACAGCTTGCGTGTTTTCCGGCTTGCCTGCACGGAGCGAAAGAAAAGGAACCATGCGTTCTCTCCCTGCAAAAGTTGCCCCATATGTTCGTGTGCAACAGTAAACAACGACAACAGGCTCCTCGATCGGGGCGAGCGTGTGACCTTCCGCCGCATATTTTTGCTGAAGCTCCTGCAAGTTTTAGTCTCAGTGGTGCTTCTATCACCTTTGCTGATATTTCAATAAAAAGAGCCAAAGTGACCCAGCTTTATAAACCCATGCTCAGCATATTAAGCCTATGTTACGATTAATGAGATACCCAGGGCATTATTTGTTATCTTACATATCTTATTGATTGCATTGTCTTTCATCTCGGCTCTTTCTCTCTCTCCAACTCTCCCCACCAACTCTCTTTCCACCCTCTGGCTGTCTGTTTTGCTCTCCCTCAGTCTCGCTCCTCACTCGATCTCTCCCCCGAGTCCACTGTTCTCAGCTATACAGGAGTTGTTGAAGGTTGAATAGTCATGGCATGCAAAGTGCAAGCTTGTATAACTACGCTTCCATTACCTGCAGCATGTGTGTGCTAATAAGTCATCTTAAGTCAATGACCTGTATATATCAAGCTTCTTTGAGTAGCGATCCAGGATCACTGCCCATGCAGGTCCCCTAAACCATCTTATTTATAACAGACTTCAAAGGTTCGACTGATGCTCGATCAGGCTTCCCACTTTGAGATGTGCGGTGAAAACCAACTGGCTGCAGGGGAAACACAAATGTGTGCACACGCACGCCCGCACACACATATACACGCTCCACACAAGCGGTGTGGCCTTAAGTGTTGATTGACCCCGTCTCAGTTCCAGGATGTGAGAGTGACGCCTGCAGGAAGCTGGACAGCCGCATTCTGCTTGATCACATCCAGCAGTGCGGCTACTGGCAAATTCCAAAAGCTCATTTATTGAAGGAAAGCTCTGCCATTTAATGGAAGCAGGGAGGATTGGAAGTGACACAGCATAAACAGGAACTGTCAAACAATTAAACAGTGTAAACAGCACAGATGAGCCTCTGATGAATCTGGCTGTCGGAAACCATTTAGCCGGGCTGAGTCAAGTTGCCTGAAAGGTGGTTCTATCTGTCCGTCCCTCCATCTGCGACAGTCGCAGACACAGAGGTATTTTTATGAATGCTAGAATTTGAAAGAGGACTTTTATTTTAACCTAAAACTGTTTAAGACTTTTTAAGTATATTTTTAAAATGCTCCATATTTTCACAGATGCTACGATCTGAAGCGTAAGTGATATTCATGGCTGGTAAAGCCTGGGAATTTGAGAATATGCAGTGTAAGCACTATTACTACAGCTATTAACCTTGACACCATTATGCAAAGCGGAGAAGAATGACACTAAATAGGGTAACAAAACAAAAAAAGACTTCTCACAGCAGAAAAATTACAGGGAAAGCCTTGAGCAAGTAAGTTCTTAAACAGAGAAACAGGAACGAGGAGAAAGGAAATATTTATAGCAATGAATATTAATGCGGAGTTGCAAGGTTCCATTGTGAGTGCTTGAATCACTGTTGTATGTTTATGATAAATGAGTGCTCCCTCTCTCTGTGTCAGGGTCCCTTGACCGACAAATAGCAGGCTAATGACAATAGCTAAAGCATATGGTAATGGAGCTTCACAATGCCTTGCTATCAATGACACCTGGAACCTGCAGGGCTGCTATTCATATGCACTGAACAACCATCTTCATATTTAGTGTCTACTGTGTATTGTCGACGATGATTGAGCATCCGATTAGCATTATGTTTACGGACGGATTAATCGCTCATTGTGTCCCGGTGAATGGCAACGTGCTGTCCAAGATCTTTAGACACAAAAAAGGCGACATTCTGCTTAAGTTTGGAACTGTGCGATATTTAATCAAAGGTGCTCTGATGACTTTGAGGCACGTTCTTTTACACTGGATTCATAAAAACAAGATCCCATTGTTAGACGGTTTAAAGACAGGGCGGAACTGCTCATCAAAAGTGAAGCCAAAACAAGTAGAGCTCCCCCTGGTGACTCGCTGCGGTAAAGGTCATAAGCTCCGCCCCCTCCATGTTAGTGGATGGGCCAAATTAAAACACAAAAGTACACATCAAATAATCTTTTCCAAAGATGGTTTCAGTAAATAGTAGGTAAATATAATACTGATTCAAGTGTCAAATCCAACATTAGCGAGTATTAATTAAACGAAAAACAAGTGAGCCGGAAGTGCAGCTCTGCGTGGGTCCACTCTTGGACCGTACCATGCACACTCTGGCACCAAAATTTACAAGACGGTGCCGCCTGCATCCCCAGGAAAAAAATCTATTTGGCCAAAAAGAGAGAGTGTGGAAGCATTGTCCATATTTATATACAGTCTATGCTGCAAACTCAAAGATTTTGTCACATGTTGAACATTATGCTGCATGCTGAGTTTGTGTTTAGATGACATCTGGTCTATTGAAGACCCACACAGTGTCTTCTGCAAACCTTCAGATTAACTTTCTAATCTTTATTTTCAATCTAATTCGCACACACATGCGCGCAACAGATCCCAAAACTCAACACACCCTCTCCCAGTAGGCAGTGACCAGAATCGTGAATCCCCTCTTAGCTGTGTGAAATGTTGAATAGCACTGCTCTCCCCTGTGCTAATCCCGGCCCATCCATCCCCACAGCGCTGGCCTGTGACAGATACAAAGTATGGGGAGCGCTCCTAATCACAGAGCCCCTGTAGCCAGGGGGTCAGTGGGGAGCTCCTCTGCCTAAGCAGGGCATCCTGGGAGGCCAAGGCTCCAGATAGCTAGGCCTCAGCCCTCAGCGCAGAGCCCTGCCTGTCGGATTAATGCACCTAGAGGGACGTGGTGTTTCTGATAGGCCGCAGGCTCACAGGATCACGGGATCACAGGCTGCCAACACAGGGGACTCCGTAGTTATTACAAGCGCTGCAGATGTGTGCAATTGCACAGCTAGCGTCCAATCCACCAGCAGATCTCGCAAAGAGGCTAAGACGGACACGTGAGAGAGAAAACAGAGAAAACAACTCAGGCGAACAGCTACTCTGTGACATAAGTATAAAAGCAGGATGTTGTGTTTACATGTTGAAGCCATGTGTGAATTTAGCTCAAGGGCAATATGCAGAGGAGTGGGGTGGGGGTGGAGGGCTGAAATTGTACATTAGCAGGGAGAAACATGTTCCCGTCCCTTCCCTGAAGGATGCAGCAGTGCACTTATATGATGATGGAGAACTAATTCAATAATTAATGGCGATAACCATCATCAGCAGCCCAAATCGATTCTTATCTTTGCCTGTGTTGAGCAATGCTACATTTTTAATGTTCTTGTCATTTTGATTAAGATCGTGTCGTTGCCTTTGTCCTCACTTATCATATGAGTCAGAGTCTTCCTAGAGCTAGATTTTAATAATCCAACACATAGCATTCTTTACTCTAAGCTACATTCAGATATAGGTGAGAGGAGGTGAAACAACACAGACGCATAGAAATGATGTGCTTTATTAAATAAATGGTGGCAAAACCATAACAGTGTTTTGCACGTGTTTTGACTTTTGAAAGCCTATGGTAACGTTTTAACTTTTATGACATTACAATTACATTATACAAATAGTGTAAACAACACACTCTAGGGGAGGTAACAGATATCTGGTTCAAGACACAGATATGATATCTAGATCTAAGTAAACAGTTTCAAACCACCACAGCAGCTTTGTTTAAGGTCTTGGCTCAGCAAACCCGACATGTTGAGAATGGCTTATGACTGAAACATAAACAGAACCTACAACGTAGCCTATGCAAGTGGCCTACACTGTTAAAAGCATTTATATTATTGCGCTGGTGTGTCTCTTCTTCAACAAAAGGTGACTGGAAATGGATCATGTTGGAGTTAGAGTGAATAACTTCTGACTGACTACTGCTGCTGCTGCTACTACTACTACTACTTCAACGGAAATCCCGGCAACACATGAAAAAGAGAAACAGTAGTAGTATGTAGGAGGTGGATGAAGAGTGAATTTTCTGTGCTTGTCTCACCACTGAGAGAAAGAGGAAACCGTGACGTATACCTATATTTTTTTTTTCAGGGAGGTGCACATCAGGCTACAGCATAGGGTAAAAGAGCTACAGTGTACCTGAGGTATAGATGCAACTGTGGGTACCTGCATGAAACCAAATCTGGTAGAATAGTATCCGGACTACAAACAAGAACCAGAAAGCTTCTGAAGAACTGAAGAAGCTACTCGGATGAGTGCTGAAAAGTCTTCTCAAAAAACTCTACAAGTCCAGAACCACACACAGAAAGCTTCTGGTACCAAAATCTTGCAGATCATCCGCAAATAATGATTGACAATGAAACTAACATTACACTATCAAGCTAGGCAACAAAAAAAATTGACAAAAGACAAAATGACTGCGGCACGTATCCCGGGAAAATAGTGTCAGTTTGGCCAATGCAAGGAATTGGGTGCGCACTGTCCATATTTATATACAGTCTATGCATCATGTATGTATTGTTGAGGTATGCTCTGGCACATTTAAAACATCATACATCTTCAGAAAGTGTTTCTGCATGCTAGCTTATGTGAAGAGCCTTCATTTGTTTTACATCCCAGCAAGCTTCAATAGGTAGGGCGTTCCTTGTCATTCTGTAATGTTAATGATACTACGGCGCACAGAGGACATTATGATCCATAGCTGAACAAAACTGTTGATCCTAGAACTTACAACAGATGCCATGTGACACTGAGTCCATGCATCCTCTCAGGTGTAAGGTGTGTAGACTGCATTAATGCTATTCAAGAATTTACATGCGTTTATTCTCCACGGCAGTCGCACTTTCATTCATCAACCACTATTCATAAACTCTTCAATCGATGACGACCCTAAAAATCAATTAACCATGGGAAGCATTAATTCCATGTTGTTGACCATTAAGATTAGGTTGCAGGTGAGCGGTCTGAAGGTAAGCATGGTATTTAGCCAGCTAATTCCTGTTTCAAATCATGAACCTACACTCTGCGACAGCACGCACACACTTGCACACAAACACACCTGCACCTGCGAAGGCAACACACCAGCGTCGGTTTCTTGTAGCAGATACACGCCAAATGACTGGAACCCTGAGGGCTCAGGCAGGCGTGATGAGGAAGGATTAGGAGTGGTGGGCTGTCAGCAGGATGCATTTGCGAGTGTGTATGTCCGCAAATGTGCAAGAGGGAGGGAAATCTTCTCGTTTTGGTATCGCATGCCTGCTGAGTCTGGCGGATGGAGGCTTTTAAGGCCTAAAGATGTCCTTGCACTTCAAATCCGGAAATCTGCCCTGAAAGTGATGAGGTATTAGAAAGGAAAGCGCACACAAAATTAGGTTCAGATCGCCAGAAATAATTTGGTAAATGTCAGAGAAAGAGCAAATCTGATGTCAAAATCTAGGCAAATGTGCAAACACTTATTACCATTCCTACATGCGGCTTCTGGGACACTTGCAATATTGCTTCTGCGTCAGTTTCTTTTTATTATTTTTAATCACATCCATATTAAAAAATTCTATTTCCCCCACAACCAGCCGAGTTAAATGATCGAACGTCAGCCACGCCGAATGCTATTCTGTGTCTCAATTGTGACCCTGTTTCATATTCATAAACTCTCCACATGACATTTTCCCCACTCTCGCGCGATATCCTGCGTCCACGCAGCACTCCTGTTTAGAGTGCCTTCTCATCCAAGCTCTGATTCAAAGCCTAAAATTATGGCTGAGTTAAATGTTCTGTTCCTAATGCACTGGAATAATGCTAAATTACAGATGGCTGGTTTTATTTGTGTGAATAAATTTGTGAGTTTAATGGTTTGTAAAACATGTTTTCTAGTTTACAGACGGGGAAGGACGCTGGAATCGGTGTAAATTGGGAAATACAATTACCATTCATTTAAACAACATAGTATAATTAAGTTCAAACTATGACAAAAAAAAAATAATAATAATATTTTTCCGCTGTGAGTTGGGAAAATAAATCCATAAACGGAAAATGATTTCTGTGCTGATCACAAACCAGTGAAGCATTCTGCCTTTTTTTTTTTTTTTAGCAATAAAACACTGTGGCTCACATCCAAACGAGCTGTAGTGCACGTCGCACCTAACCCATAAACAATGAGATCCAAATGCTATAAATAAACACATACTCTCCATTTATGATAATGATAGCAAATGTGTATCGTATCTGATGAGTCTGCCTGAAATTATATCTACTCCTAACAGATGGTAAAACACTGCCCACAATTAGGCAGCACATGGCCAAGATCTGTCCATTTCTGGAAAGTAAAGCTGACATATTTTCCTGTTATCTGCCAGTATCTGACATTAATCTGGCAATAGAAAAAAGCATTTGGCACAGCCTCCATTGCCCGCAGTGGTGTGCGCTTCCTGTCTGCATCTTCGGATGGAACTACTATATCTGGGACCATATCTCTCTTTTTTCTTCCCTTTTTGCTTACGTACGGATTCAAGACGACATTCAGAACTGATTTGGGAGTGAATGCGAAGACAATCTGTTGTCATAACAATTTCCATCTGAGGAACAGCTGTTCGCCGACAAAAGGAAAAGCGCTCGGCTTCGCGGGCCTCGGAAGTTCCGTGCCCTCTGCTTGTGCATCTCCCAATCAGAACTGTTTGGAGAATTATCTATCAATTTATCAGCATTACAATTTATGACATGCTAAATGGGCAACGTCGCGAGCAGTGACAGCTCAGAACATAGGGGGACGCATGGCGAGCGGCCTTTATCAAGATTGAGCATGGCAATAATCAAACACCATCGGACACAACACCTGCTAACACCGCAGTGATCTCAATTGTTTCCCCCACGTGAGAAAGACGGGGGCCGTCTAATCAACGGAGTGGGGCTGGTGCGGCGGCGCTGGCAAGGGTGTGAGGTTGTACTCCTCCCACCCCTCGCGGTTGTTGTTGACACACGGCACAGAACACTCATCTCTTTTCACACAACAGAGGAAAAAGGGGGGAAGGGGGGGGAGGTTTCGGGCAAGCGCGAGGAGTCTTTTATTTTTAGTTAATGATTGAACAAACAATCCTAGCCTCAGAGCTGTGCCCTCCGGTGGGTGTGGCTACCCCTGAGGTCACGGAGCTGCTGTCTAATAAGCGTCCCTTCACAATAAAAGCCCAATATTTGCTCAGCAACTGGAGGTGTGGTTGGAAGGAACCGTTAGGGAGCAAGATAGTGGTTGGCTATGACAACGCACATATAGACAGAATAGAACTGCGTGTGTGTGTGTGGAGGGATTGAGGGAGGGGGAGTTGAGGGATGGATGAACGACAGGGGGGGAGAAAGGGGATGGTGCACTAAAGGAGGAGGAGGAGGAGGAGGAAGGGGATGAAGTAGTGGTGAGTGCTGATGGTTGGGTAGGGGGCCTTTTCTGCCACATATAGCACTATGAGGAACAGATGGGGCCTGATAAATCCTGAAAGGGAGGCATTACCTGCCCAAGTCACCAAGCAGCCACAATTATCACAGGGCTCTGGGTTCATTGTCAATTAGAGTGGCAGTTAAAGCCAGGCAGCAGCTGTGGCAGATGGCTGGGATCCAGAGAGGCTGGGGAGCCGGGACAGAGGCCAGCCCCCAGGCTCTCTCCATCTCTCCTCCTACTTTTTTTCCTCCCCGTCTCCGTCTCTAATACAGGTTTACTTTAGAGCAGGGCCCACTTTCTCATTTTATCCGAGAAGGCAGCGCTCGGCGGGGAGACTGCGGGAAAACATTATTGTTTGACGCGGGAATTTATTTATTATTTCCTCCGTCAATCTCGCATGTACAGAACAGCATCTTTTTTTGCGACGCAGTCAGCAAACGGCGCAGGCACTCGATATTTGAGCGAGCAATTAGTATTTCCCCATTTCTGCGGTCATGGCAAACGTCTTGGCTGACATTCCCGACCGCAATAAGTAATTTATGGAGGTGAGATCATGATCAATAGAGAGGAAGAGTTGTCCCGCTAGATGCAACATAAGAAGAAATATACTGGCTCTGTCAACAGCCGGGCTAATTCACTACATACAGTCATATGGTAACAGTTGCTGTTTACAAGTTGCAAGTGTTGTGATTTCCCCGTGCCAGGATTCCTCACTCAAACAGTGTTGGAGAATGTGCAAACCCAGTATGCGCCTTAGTGGATCTGATTATGATTCTAAAGCAAGAGGCTCTCTGTGGGCATGCGTTTAGGCTCCGGCTCTTGTTTTTTTTTCTTCTGTTACCCGTTTGTGTGGTTGTGTGCCAACACTGGGCCTGCCATCTTGGTGAAGTATATGGGCGACTGAAGGGCAGCCTTTTGCTGAGTTTGTCCCCGTGATCTTCCAAGCAGTCTCCCCCTGCCTCCCAGCCCGAGCCAAGGCTCACCAGCAGGCTTCACTTTCAGCAAGTACCACCATTCATCACCAGGCAGGGGTGCTGGAGGGGGGTAGGGGCGTACGGCAGGGGGCCAGTAACGGGGCAGTGTGTGCCCCTCACCCCCTCCTTTTTTTCCTCTCCACAGGCTGCTGAGAATATAGGCCTCTGCCACAGACAGCAGCCACACTCCTCTCCCGCACCCCTCACAATGGAGCTCCAAATTTATTCAGGGGAGGAGAGACCTGCTCCCTTCTATTGCTCCCTTGCTCCTTCACCCTTGTCTCTTGCCCCCTCCTATTCTGCTGTTTTGTCTCTGACGCCCTCTTCCCTTGACTCTCCTCCCTCATCCCGTTCCCCTCTCCCTCCTCTCCGCCTTTCTGGTCCCACTCACCCCTTTCTCCCCACCGGGGCATCATTCCTCCTACTTTGTTCCGCCAGTCCCGGGCCCAGCGTCTGGGCTGTCCTGATAGCAGAGAAGAAGTAGCAGCCTATCCATCTGCCTGCCCAGGGCCTGCCAATGAAAAAAGAGGAGCAGAGGTCCTCATTCATAACAATAGCCATTAACAATGCTAACAGCACTGCTGCTGCGGCTGGGGAGCAAGAGGTTGCAAGGACTGGGACAGGGGGCTGCGAGGGCTGGGACTGCAGGGGCCAGACAGGGAAGAAGTGAGAGAGAGCAGGGCCCTGGGAGGTTCCTGTCGCCGGGCAGAGTTGGAGATTGCAGAGATCCGATAGGTTTACGGGACAGACAACACTCTTAAGCATGTTGTTACGGCGTTAAGCAAGGCCTCAGAGTCTCCCAGGCCTGTAAAGAAATATTGATTTCTCCTTTTTTTTTTCTTTTCTTTTTTGCCTGTGGTCAGACAGCATGTGAAGTCCTGTCCATGTGAAGCCAGACGCTCGCTCGTATTACCCTGTGGCTTGATGCCCAGTTACTCAGGAGTCTGGAGTGCAGCTGCGGTTATTTCAGGTGTTGCTGTTGTTGTTGTTTTATTAAAATAAAATAGAAAGAGATTCTTGAAACGTAAAACAAAAAAAAAAAGTACAAAAAAGTCAGGTGGAAACCGCGCAGCAACGCCTCCACAAACGAGAGCTAAAGTAATTTACTAAAGACACCGTATCAGCAGGAATATACTACAATGTGGGTGAACTTACTGACAGCCACACAATAGCTGTAATGATGCCCAAGTAGGCCAAATTTACCTCTGGTACTTTCCCGGCTTCCCTCCTGAGTTTTGACACATTTTCACATTTATCAGGAATGCCTATCTGTCTCCAGTAACAACAAAAGGCGCCCCCCTCCAAGGAACAACACTGCATGGAGCCTCCTGTGAAATGGTTACAGTAGGCTCTCCCTCACCGTGCCTCTCATCCCTCCAATCAAACTGTCAAAAAAAAAAAGAAAAGAAAAGAAAAAAAAAAGCGCAGTCTTTTGTATCGGGTCTTTTAATTAGATTTGGATGGATTTCAAATCTGCTCTCGTTTCCTGGAATGATTGTGAGTGAAAGAAGAAACCCTACAACAAGATTAACCGCTAATCTAGCCTTTGGTTGCAGCTACTAAAATCTGTCCATCTGCCCGTCAGTTCAAACAGAATGAAGTTTGTTGTTTTTTAGACATCAAAACTTTCATATCATCTCTTTTATTCACCGCTTTGCCGCCTTTCAACGAAATGTTAGTGCAGACTAGCGTGGGCGTAACTTGAATAATTGGCCGCATAGTTTTCTTCCATCCCTCCTACATGCAGTATGGTATAGGTATGCGCTTTATCCTCTCACCGCGCTTTCATCAATGGAATTGAATTTGTCCACAGGGCAGTGAAACATACTGTATATACCATCAATGGTTCTGATCAATATGATCCCGTTATGGCAACTTATTCTAGGTGGCACGATCGATGCCGCACATCGTCAACATTGCCGTCTTACAGATTAATGGTCTTCGCTATCCAATGTGGACTTTATCAGTCTCTTACAGTGAGTCTGAGGGCGAGCAGCGGCGTGGACAGCTCCCTGTGACACGCCAACCGGAGGGCTGCGTTTCAACTGTTGTTTTTAACACGGTTTAACAGATTAACGACTCCCACGGAAATGGCGCGGAAAACCCGACGCGGACTACTATGCGTAATTTGCTGACAAAATTGTCAATGAGTTAATCATCGTGGAAAGTTGGCAGAGCGTCGCAGCTTTTCAGTCCACCTCTAATGCGTTCGTTTCTATTGGCAGGCGCCGGACGCTCTGCCTTCGGCGACAACAAAGAGCGGAAAAGTGGGCTTCCAAAGTGACGTTTGGAGGCGAGATCCAAGTCAAGCACTTCCTCCTATCAGTAGGGGTAAAAAAAAAAGACAAAGAGCAAGTAATGCTGACTGAGATGAAGGATATCGGTGGGGGGGCGTTAGTCAGAAATCCCGGAAGTTTAGTTTGAGTAACCAGTTACCACATGTGAGGATTTATTGGATGCCAAACACGACTCTTTATAATACTCACAGACATGATTAAAATGTATCTTTGGTCAGTGTTTGTCTGAACTTTATACAAAAATGATGGTATCTGAGTATCTCTGGACCAGCTCCATGAAGGGGGAGCTATTTGTCTGGTCCTGCAGGCTAACAGAGAGAAAAATGCGCTTCCCTGAAAAGCCACCTGTGCAGTCTGATTGAGTGGCTAGTGCCACATGCATACTTTCTCCCCTGTTTTACTCAGTCACAGGTATAAAAAGTATAACAATAACCTTGCACATCTCTCTTTATCAGCAGGCCTATTCTGAAAGCCTATCTGCTGCTGTCAATGACCTAAAATGCTCCGTGTAAACAAACTGAATAAATAAACTGAATGGAATATCGTAGGAGGAAAGAAACAAACGAAAAAACTATTAATTCAAATTCCAAGAACTCCTCTTTGTTCTAATTTAATATACACCTCTCCCCCGACACTCTCCTTAAACACGCATCATTATTACACATCATCTTGTGCGTACGTTATAAATAGGTTTTTAAACTTCTCCTTTTTCTCCTCTTAATTCGCTCGGCCTCCTGAAGTAAATTAAAAGTTTCATTCCATCTGAGGCGCACAGTCGATATGCATTTGTTTTGCGTAGCGCGCAATACTCTGGTGGCAGGCTTGTTCACGCACCTGACTGCTTATTCAGCGCCAAACATCCTCAAAGGGTGAGATTCATTATTCAAATGCTTAGAAGCAAAGTATTTTCTTATTTGCAATAGCCCGAAGGGCAGTATTTTTCCCTGCCCGACATTCCGATAGATTCTAATTCAGAGACGTTGGATTTTCCGTCAGGAGTGGAACAATGTTTGAGGACAGGTTGCAGCCCGTATCATTTCCTATTAGAGCAGGGCCTGGGTAATCTATGCAGATATTCTAGTGCCTTCTAAAAACAAAACAACGATGACTGGATTGCTCATTTTTGGCAGCTGATATATGTGGATCTGTATCTTCCTATCTCTCTACAACACCTTACACCTTCCTGCTTCTCTCACATGCTAATGAAAAACGCAGACGTGCGCACGCAGACATTGCGTCTACGGAATTTACGGTTCTACAGATGCAGTAAATAAACGATATAAAACGACCGCAGAGAACAAGTCGCAAAATCGGAAACAAACAGGAGCAACCAAATTGCATCAGTGCATCGCGTTAAATTGATATACGCCGAATTTTACATTGCTTCTTTCTGCAAAACCCCATAAATTGGCTTTAGGCCAGCTTTTAATGTCAGGAGGTGACTTATTGCTGGTATCAGAACTGCAGGGCTGACCCCTTCATGCAGAACGCCGGCGCACGGGACACGTGCGCGGACATGGTCGAAAAAGGTCTCTTACTGGTCACGGCTGTTTATCCTTCCCCCGTTTGCCCTTTTATGGTGTGTTCATCTTTTCAGCATGCATAATTTAATTTGCCGTCACGTCCGTAAAATGAGCCACGAAAGAAATGTGGAAAAATAAAGAAAAGTTTAAACATTGCTCGGGACTGGTCTGTTTTGTCAGTGTCGCCCCCGGCCTCCAAAATGACTTGGTGGCACAGTCCTGCCAAGAAATGTGCTTCAAGTAAAATATGTGTACATCATATGAAAATGAGAATTTCTGTCATTTTTTTTTTACCCCAAATCAACCCCTGCACTGGATTTTCAACAGCGCCTGACACTGCTCAATAACTGTAAGCTCTTGATACATGTCATAAAGCATGAACTCTGCCTGCTGATAATGAAGCAGGTGACTGCTGTATGGCTCCAGAATGGTCTCAAATGCTCAAATGCACAGTTTAATGACTGTGTATGTGTCTGCGTGTGTGTGTGTGCGAGTGTGTGTGTCATCCTTGTGTGGCTCTTTCACAAGGCTCCTGTCAGGTCCGTAATTGACAGTCTAAGTGGGGCAGCCGAGAGGCCAGGCCCTGTTAATTTATTTTCTCAGACTCTCCATCCATATTTATGAGCCCCTGCTGTTTTGTCTATCACCGCCGATCAAACTTACTGTGTAATTGTACTCGCTAAAGCAAGAGAGCCACGTGCGAGTGGTCACTCGGCCTGCAACATTCGCATTAGTCTATATTATTTCATTAATTCGTATTCCCAGACTTGAAGCGCAGAGGGATGGAGAGGGACGAGGGAGAGATGCCAGTGGCGGCCGTGATTAGAGATCAGGAATAGAATAAGCTGCCAGAATCGGGTCATTATGCCAGCACCCTCTGATCTGGCTGAAACTAATTGCTGTGGCTCCTGTGGGTGTGGGTCCCATCCTCTTTTAGCCCTAATAGCCATGTCTATCATGGTGTGGCGCAAACTCATTAATCATAAACCATCATTAACCCAATGATATCCTAACCACAATAAACCCCCAGCTTAGGTGAAATCTAGTCAAATTTAAACCAATAATAATCAGAACTGTGCATAACGCAGCTTTACAGTAACATCGGCCGCTATCTTAAATCGGAATAACTGTTTTTTTTACAACCTGGACCTTATTTCTGGCATAAAATATGATCTTTTACTCACCAATATCATTTTGGTGGCATTTGGAGTCGTTCAGAATATATTTAGATCCAGAGGAGCACCGCGTATCCATATAGCGGGAGTGACTGGGGCACCGAAAAGCAGCCTCTAAATAACACATTATCTGCCGCAAAACATTCACCAATATTCTGTTGTGATATGCTAGTGCTATTCCCCGTTGAGTCTGGAGTTACCTTTTATCTTCATCCGGGGTCTGTAGATTGACCTGCTAACTGGCTGATGATGTCATCTCTGAGCGCCGGGCGCACCCGCTACGGTTAGCTTGTTTACCTGTAACTTGCTAATGCTAGTTTTTTGCAACACGGCTGAATATTTTTCCGATTCTGAGGTTGTGGACGACGACTTTCTTTATGATGGGTGTCCTTACCATTATGAGTGTACGGACGAGGAGGTTGTTGAAAGGAGGATGTGGAGGCAGAGAGAGGGACAGCTAGCCAAAGAACAACAAACCGCTGCACGTCCGCAAATAGTCACTCCCACTAAGATATAGCAGTGCTCCGCTGGATCTAAGTATCTTCAGAATGATTTCGAATAACAACAAAGTTATATGAATGAGTAAACAATCATATTTTATTCCAGAAATAAGGTCCAGTTTGTAAAAAAAAACCCCGATAATTTTCCTTTAAGCGCAATGACGTCTTGATTTGCATTCTACTTAACTCAGCAGGGAAATTCATTTCTTATGTGGACTTACAAGCAACACGCGAGGCGTAAGGCTGTTTACCTCCAGTCATCCCCCCCTTTAATGAATTTAATTTGTTTACAAACCAACCTCAAGGAAATATTTGCCGGGGAGACCTTGATGTTTGTGGTGTTGGACGGGGGCATACCTGTATCGTCAGGGGTAATTGTGTAATTATGTGCTATTTTGATCCCACAAACATACATTCATTTCCATTCATTAGGACTTGTTATGTTTTCATCAAAACAACACTGTAGCCTGATGTAAGCATGCATAATGGGGATTACTGTAAGGGCCCCGGTGTCGGCCCAGCTCTAGTTTCCCTGCAAACTATCACTTTAAAAAAAAAAAAAAAAAGTCAGTTAATACATTCTTGTGCTCACTTCAAGGAAGGTTCATAGGATTAAGTAACATCAGTGGGATTCTTTGCTGCATGAATTAAATTCTTCTATAGCTGATTTGAAAGACATATTAAATAAGTAGTATAAATGTGGTCCTTATATAAGGTCTGCCGACTCAACAACGCGCACTTAAGACGCAGCGCCGGATAAATCATTTAATCGTTTACTCGAGCTCGAAAGCTTCAATTTGCACGTTGTTCCACATTTTCATCCTCGCCTTTTGTCTTTCTGCCTCTTCTCAAAAAGAAAAAAAAATCTCTGATTGAGTGCAGTTGCTAATGGCGGCATCGCGAGTTATAAACTACAAATGAATTCTCTTCAGACCAAATGAAAACTTACTCTGATAGGGGCTCCCAGCATGCATTGATGATTATAGAAACCCTCCCCGTGAAATTGTCTTCGTAATTGTCTCACTGCTCGTGGTAAGCTAGATACTTCCCTAATAAACCAGGCTGGGGAGCCATCGGAGGCATTTAGATAACCTTGCGGAGTAAAATTGCCACCCCTCCTTCCAAATGTTTTGCCTTTCTAAATTTTATCAGCTATCGGCGCTTCATTCGGTTGTTTTTTTTTCACCAACTTATGGAGTGTGTCAATTACATTTTCATTTGAGCATTATACTCCGCGCACACATAAAATAAAGACTACAATATAGCAAGTAAATGTAAGATATGTTTCCAGCAGCTTCGTCTTTCTTTAAATCTCTCGGATGGTTGGATTCTAAAGTAGTCTGGTAACTATTCTTTTATGCAAAAGCAATGCAAAGCAGTTTCTGGTAGAAGGAGAGTAAATGTCACATACAGTCTGTTTATCCTCCGTCTTCCTGTCAGGTCAAACTCCAGCTAAACACCGTCAGTCCAATAGTTCCGGGGCCGGACTCACATCTCTTTTCTTGCCTTGCTCATACTGTATGCGCGGTGCCTCCTACAGAGAAAAGCAAAACCACGCTGCATGACTAAATCGTCTGCTTGCATAATTTAGTTTTTAAAGATTCAAAATCTCTTTCTTTTTTTACATAATCAGCTACTTCAGTGAAACTGGAGGTGAGAGAGAGATGAAGGAGAGATATGAGGAAATTAATTAAGGAGAGGAAGGAACTTCAGACCGCCGGTGTGCATCCCAGGTGAAAACATGTCATTGAATTGACTTCTCTGAGAACAGAGGTTGAACCTGCACGCCTTGATTAATCAATGCGCTGTGTTTTCTCCCCTACTTGAACCCAAGGCCAAGCCATATTTCACGGGAACAAATTGAGCAGGGTACTGACACAGGTCTGACCATAAAACCAAAGGTAATTAGGAACCGCTGGAAGATGTTCCATAAAAGACAGCGGGTCAGACACATTCAATACAGCCGGTGGAGGCTGCACGGAGACGAGCAGAACCGGCGGCCACGTCGAGGCTAAGCTTAAGAGACCGCAGGAACAAGGCGGTTGAAAAAAAGGGGGAGGCCGAGCACATTTCCCGCGCATCAATTACGAATTCACCGCGTTGCAAGTGTGCAAATTTTGACAAATATTACCTTCACCTCGGGACGGTAATTTCATTTCCTGTGAGGTAATCTAAACTAATTGACACAAGAATTGAGTGGGCAACACACTGACGCTAAAGCTCCCTGGCAGAACATTCACAGGGAGACACGTTCGGCGCGTTGTGATGGAGTGAATGCATCGCCACTTGTCTGGTGTCATGCCTGTCGCTGTGGCCGAGGGAGTCTTCTTCCGTCATCAACGCGCCACGCTCTTATGCATCTGTGTCCCCTCTCTTGCCTATGTGGAAACATTCGGGAGAAAAAGAAACGCGGCCGAGATTATGTAGAGTTGCCGAAAAAATGAAGCTTTAGCTGAGAGAAAAAAAAAAAAGGGGGGCCTATTAGTTAGTCATTTTGCTTAAATGCCTTCTCTGCAGTACACCACTGGTTAGAGGTCCCTTTTTTATTATACCACTGTTATGAAATCTGCCAGGGAGCATCTCTTCTGGCTCTGTGCTTAATGTAGCTCGAACAGCAAATGGTCAGACATTTATTCTGCTGCACTCTCCTCATTACAGAGAAAGATATAGAGAGAGAGCCACGGTGGTTATTTTCATTCCCAGACAAGGATTTTGATGTTTATATGCATAGTAAGAGAGAGAGAGAGAGAGAGAGAGCTGCAGATTGCAACGTAAGCATTTCGGGCCACTGATGAAAAAACAGCCGCTGTTATTAAATCTATATTTAGATGTATGTATACAGCAGCCCGGGGCCTGTTGCATGGAACTCACTTGCCATATTAATGCCCGTAATTTAATCAGATTTTTGAAATCGGGATGTGTCAACATCAAAAAACAAATAATAATAATAATGAAAATGGAAAGAGGGAAATGAAAAAGGCACTGCTGTTTCCATAAAGGCACTGAAATGCTAATAGACAGGTCCTGGATTAAGTATTAGTTTTTTATCTTCTTCAAAGCCACAGTTGCGACATGTGCCACCGTAAGTATTGATGGAAATGTATTTATTTAAAGCAAGTTGTGACACTCTCCTCCATTCATGCTGCATATAAGTGTTACGTGTAGTATGATCTGTCACAAGTGACTATTCTGCCACCATTCACACTGGAGGTATGCATGTAAACAAACAGAAGCTCTGCAGCTGACCATTTCTAAAAAGATGCCTTCATATCAGCCAGTCATATCACCAGTGCAGGGTGGCATGAGAAGCTTCAGTGGCAGTCAAGCAGACCTTCCAGATGGCATCCACAACATATGTGGCATGACCTTCTGCAGCACGGGTACACAGGGGCAGCGAGTCGCTGTGCAAACAGCAGGCGGGGTCCTCAGATGTGCGCGGACCCCCTGGGAACGGCAGCAGAATGAGATGCCCATCACTCTGCGGCTCTGCAGATGCGCCTCACAACTGCCAGGCTTTCAGCTTCATTAGGCCTGGATCAGATACATACAGAGGAGTGCAGCCCGAGGCTATCACTGCAGCCTCCCTGCGATGCGGGCACACACTCACACACACACACACACACACGCGCTCCCCATACAAGGACACACACAGACACTCTTGGAATCATTTCTAAAAAGGAGGCAATTTCATCAGTAGGAAGATGGTTGGCTGGGATTTCTTCTTTTCTCGTTTTTTTTTTTTTCAGTTTTGTGTTTTGAATATGTGCAGGGTAGTAGAGATAAAACCCTCATGACATGAAGGAGGCGGCGAGCGTGTATGAATAAAGAACTCGTTTAATGGACACAGAGAGGAAATTTGTTTCAAGTTGGAGCAAATTATGATGGAAACCAGTGATACTGAGACGTCATTCATGTCTGTATCTTAGAGGGAAGCAACATCTTTTTCTTTTTTCTTTTCTTTTTGCTCTAAAAGAAAAAGGAATCTTCCACAGACAGATACGACTGAGATCAAGAGGTCTTACTCCAAGTCATTATCCTCTCCACTGTGAAGCCAGCGTGATTGATAAAGACCAACATTCCCTATTGGTGAAACGGGAAAGCTTCCTCGTGAGCAGCTGGACTTTTATTCATCACCGGCGGAGACATTCCCCACCATGCAGTATGTAATTAGCGCGTAATCCCCTGCCTTTTTAAAAATGAGACCGAAAAAATGATGATGCACAACCAAAGTGGGATATTAATTCAGAAATGCAGCAGATAGGCTGATTTCTACCGCCCCCCCCTCCCCACACCTCACTAAAGTAATGACGTGCAAGTTATTACGGAAGCTTTAATGTAGATATGGTTATTACAGCGATTTGTAAGGCCGACCAGTGTTTCATTTCCTCTTCTGTCTGTGTGTTTCTCATTAAAACCTCAATCCCTATCAGTGTGTTTGTTTTGAATAACTTATTGGCGGAGCAGACATAAAGGCAGATAGTACAGGAGGGAGCGTCGAGACATAAAATTGCACAAATGCGTTGCCAAAACAAATAAAAAAATAAATAAAAATGCACATCCAGCTCCTGAATGTGTGTCCAATCTCAAGCATTTGGCTCAATCATGTAAGATGTGTCCCCGGTGACCTCGCCGCACATATGGGTGTGCATTTCAGATTGAATATTTGAGTTAGACCGAATTTACACCGGCGAGTTCCCACTTCAGCCCAGAAAGGGTTTGAGCAGTGACAAATGAAGAATGAGTGCAGAGAATGGAAGAGCGTTGTCCAAATGTGATTAATATGAAGAATTGTATTTGACTAATTGTATTTGAATATTTGCCCGATCTATGAAAAAGCCAGAAACAATTTGTCTTAGCTGGAAATTCTTCTCGGGAATTGGGCTCGACAGTCGCCGCTTTTAATGCGAAACACAATATTTAACCAAACGGCCTTGAGCGCGGCGTTGGTGTTATTAAGTTATCACACACACACACACAGACACACACACACGACACCGTTTCTGACTGAACATCTCCCATTATTTTCATCATTCATCAAAATTCCACGATGCTGCGCCTCTGCGTCCCCCTTCTTGAACATTCCTCGAGGAAAGTAATTTCATACCTTCAATAAAAACACAGCGTTCCACCTTTAATTTGGCGTTTGCATGTGCCGAAACATATTTGTCACCAGCAAAGACTCAGATCACACATTAGAAGGGGGAAAAAAAGGTGCTCTCGGATTGCATTTTTGGCACGGTGTCAAGAGTGTAATTGAGCATGTGTGTTTGTGTGCTAGAGTGCATGTGTATGTGCGTATTAGGGTGCGGGGTGGGGCTGGAGGGACTTAAGAGAGTTGGGCCACCCTGTTGCCTGGTAACAAGCTTCAGATTGACAAAGGAAGAGCAATTTAGGACTACTTTCCCCCAGAAATCAATACAACAGGCCTGATGTGATGATGTGAGATTAGCCAAGGGAGAAAAGCCAACATATTTGGCAGGGGTTACTTCATAACCAAGAGGAGAGGGTGTGGAGGAGATTGAATCTGAAATGGTGAATATAGAGATATAAGGTCTGGATACCTGGCTTCGGAAATCTCGTGAAAATGAGACTTCTCTGGCCCTCATTTCCCTCAGGTAATGACAACTTTAGCAAAGTGAACACTCGTGGGGAGGCAAATAATCCGATTTTAGCTTTGTTGTTTAATACCATCTGTCAGACTGTTGGTAATATTGCCCCGGGTTTGGGAATGTGGTGCAAAAGGCTGTAATATTGGAAAAGATTGGAGTACGAAAGAAATGGGAGTTGAGTAAAACTTTAGGACAGCTGCAGACGTGTAGGCTCTCGTTGCGAATAAAACACGTCGGTAGATGTGATGACGGGGGATGATTCGAAAGTCACTGAACTTGGAAAAATGCTAAGCTTAAAACTGACCCACAGGGCATATCGATATATAGAGCACAAGTTTTATCTTTTAGAAGTGAAATAAAATCCATTATATTTTCAGATGAAAAGTTACAGCATCACCATAACACATTTCACTTTACTTTTAGTCAATTGGGGTCAGCGGAACGTAAAAAAAAGTTGTCTATCTGGTCTTTTTTGAGTCCTGACGCTGACAAAACAATCTAAGAACTGGTGGGGACCAAAGCAGAGCTAAAAGGAGAACCTATCTGACTTGTTGACTGCTCAGTGTTCCACTACGTTCACCAGGAAGTCAACTTTGTCTGTCAGCTGTCAGCCACTGAAGCAAACAGAGCAGTATAATGTAGAGTTAAATTGTCAGGGGACTTTAGCAGAGTCCGTAAAGATGCTCTCTCTACAGCAGCAAACAAACCTTTGACATTAAACCTTCCTTGAACCTTAATATCCTGATAGGTAGAGATTTACTGAAGAGTCAGTCAATGTGACATTTTATTTATATTAAGCAGTAATAAAGCCTTAGAGTTTCATCTACTCGAAATTGACCAATGAGAGAATAGTTTCCTCAGGAAGCTGTGCAAAAAGCCAAACATTCACGTTAGGTGAAGCAGAAACTATAAATTGCTCATAGGTGTGACTGCAGGCGTGAATTTGTTTATCTGTGCTAGCCCTTTGAGAGACCGGTAACTGCTTCCTCTCGTGCACGCTGGGAGCGGCTCAGTGAAGCGGCTATAAGCCTGAGCAGAATATGCAGGTATGAGTGCATGGAAGTTTCCTTTTTCTTTCTTATTTCCTCTGTGCATATTTATGCACGCTTGTGTCTCGTTGCACATCACAAGACCCTAATGGGATCATGCTAAACATTTTTGGGCATAAATGTACAGCCACGTGAAACATCTGAAATTCAGCCCTTACTCTAACTGCTGTAATTTGCAGGAGGTCAGCGGGTGCGGGCTTTGTTAACAGGCAACGAGCGAGGAAAAAGCTTCTCGTGGAAAAATTACAGAGGCACTTGTTAAATGACTCTCATTGATTTATCCTCTAAAGACAAATATTATCACTATGTGCCCCCTGACTGGTGGCAATTTTGAACCCCCGATTACACTACATACATCTACAGTACATATGAGCTCGGCTTAGTCTGGTGTGGAATAGAGGCTGAGACGGAGGGTACCGAACAGAGACGTACACAGAGAGGGAGAGAACAGATAAGCAGGTATAGCAGGCAAGAAAAGGAGAGGCAGATAGACACAGAGGGTCTAATCTGGATGAGTGGAAGAACAGATGAAGGATTACAGAGAGAAACATTCACACAGGTTTCGCTCCCACTATACTCCAGTGTAACAAGACCCTGAAAGGCTAGACAGTGAGAGCTCTTGATGGGCAGGAATGTGGATCCTGAGAACACCGAGAGCAGATTGGTGGGGACTGAGAAAAGGGAGGAATGCATCGGCTCCTAGGCCAGTGGGAACAGAGCGGCAGGAGAGGATCACCGTGACCTGTGCTGACACCTCTGTCATCGCACGTCCTCTGTCTCAGGCCGGGGAAAAGGGAGGTAATAGGGAGAAGGAGAGGCTAGATGAGGAGGAGGGAGGGAGGGAGGGGTGGGGGAGAGTGAGAGGGGGGTGGAGGTGAATGGGGAGCGGCTCTTTTCAGCACCGACAGCAGGAGGCAGAATATTTCCAGACTGCAGAGGAAAAGCCATGCTACGTGCACAGTCTACCTTGCAGGAAATCTATACTAGTAGCTGGAGGCTGAGAGTGTGCAAGTGTTTGCACTAAATGCTGACCTTCAAAGGCCGTCATCTGCAGCATTTCTCGTTGCACAGAACACAAAATAAAATGTCAACGATGGGCGAGGCGGCGCGACGCTTTAAAGACAGGAGCGGTATTCGCCAGAATCACAATGAGTCCTCATATCAAGCCCATAATCAATTCACTGATCAGCACCTGGGAGGAAGTCTGAAACAGAGTCACCCTGGAGGAATGATCTCCATAGTGTTCCTTGTACAATGATGAGGCAATCAGCCCTAATAAGCTCCCTCTGCCTCTCCCTGTCTGTCTCCTTCTCCCTCTAACGTTGCCAGTCATTTACCAATGCCTGCATCATTAGTCTGCCTGGAATGGCCCTCACGGACTGATGTCTCTGTGTCGAGACCTGCCGCATTTGACCGCCGCTCAGGTGCCATAATTCACCCCGGTATGGGCAAGGGGTCAATGGAGAGATGAGGCCTGCTGGCCATTAGATACTCAGAGAAAGACAGCGAGGTTGTGCCAGGGTCAGCGAGGGTCACTGTTGTTAAGCAGAGTACCACAGGGGCGAAGGAGGACGGGGGGCGGCGTCGGCATTAGAATGAAAGGAATGAAAGGAGGAATAACAGTGAGAATAGATTCATTATGAGGCTTGAACCGGTTGCCTCGCAGGTTGAGAGGAGGCTGAGCTCGGCTTATATTGGTGGGTTCAGTATATAGAGGAATACAGTTAATGAGACTGCTAAATAAGGATGTGTGACATTCCTCGGCTTAGTTTTGCACTGCAGTGTAACATATTTCATCAGGGTAATCTCCTCATTATCTATACTGCTTCAAAGGAGTGGACATAATGAAAATGTCCAGTCATGCTAGAAGCTATAGCTAAGCACAAGGCCAAATAAAAAAATAAAAAAAAACCTTACCAAACAAATACCTAATCTTTACAAATTTCTACTCAAAGTACATCTCAGAAGTACAGTCGCTTGTTTGTGTCAGAGATACAAAACATGGAGAAAGAGAAAAAGTGCAAAACATGCTACTACGGTATGCTAGGTCACAGGAGACTCCACAGATTCATGTATTTATAAGGGACGGCATCTCTCCACCCTAATGTCATCCATGGTTAATCAAGCATAACTCCTGTCTTGGTCTTCAGGTGTCTGAGTATGAAAATTTCATTTCCTGTAAAGCTCCTGTGGCTAGAATGGACAATCTCAGCGGCTCTGGAAAAAGTCTGTTCAAGGATATTTTCTAACCGGAAAGCCAGAAGTTCTGAAGACGATCTGCCTTTGACCATTTGTAAACTACATAATCCAATGAGGTTGGCTTTTAGTCAGACAAAATCCAAGTGCTTCCCACATTTAGCGAGGGTATGCCGTGTCATTTCAGATTCTGTTTGATGTGAAAATTCTGCACCTCCGAGTCGGCGGCAAAATTAGCATCTTCGCTCGCCATCAGGTGCCGCAGTTCAAGGCGATGCTCTTGGTTTAAGAAAGTTGCTCTCGCTTTGAAATTCACACCTTCTCATTCTGGATGCTACGCCGGGCGCCACTGATCATCCAAAGGAAGGTCTGTTCGGCTCAAATGTTTTCAGAGCAGTCTGGCTCCGAATGTCGACAGCTGGCTTTTTGCACTTGGCTATCATCCAGGGCAAGTTGTTCCTGTGTTAGTTCAGAAAAGCCTGTTCAGTGTAGCACATCCACAAAGCCAATCTTTCTTTTTGTACCATTCAGTGTGTGAAAAAAGTATGAACAATCTCCTGTCCTTTCCCTTTGTTGAAGATCCTCCGGATCAGGCAGTGGTCTCCTGTCAGTTATTAGTTGGAGCTTTCCTTCAAACGAAATCTTCCAATTGGTCTCATCTTTTTGCCGCGCAAGCTCAAGTCTTTCACACCAACCGAGAGGGCTGGAAAGTATCAATCCACGAAGCAAGTAAAGGAAAAAATGTGCATGAATCATGAATGATTACTTAAGGCAGCATAGCATTCTGCATTTTAAATAGTTATGAAGCAATAGAAACAGAAGTGATGTAACACATGGTGCCTCAGAGATTGCCAGTTTGGTAAGTATTCTAGCAAGTGAAGGTGGTCTTGAGCTTGCTCGAGCTTGCAGGCGAACATTTTTGAGGCATTTCACAAAAAACGAATGATGTGAACCTGCAGATAAGTATTAAATCAGACAATGAAAAAGTCTAGCGCAACCTCTGGTTGTGATTATGTTTATGTATGAGGAATGGTGTTCAGTACATTGCCTCATTTACTGTCTTTATTTACTTTTATTAACGAAGATTACAGTGCGTACACGGAAACTTCCAGGATTCAAGTCATAATAACAAAGAGTTTTGTGCCGGTCCAACTGACGTCAGGGTAGAGACCAGTACATAATAATTTAATGCGTGAACCCAAGTCACACACATAAAAACAGCGTTGTTCGTGGTTCTGAAACAGCAGTACAGATCCATTACATAGAGCCGTTGTTAAAATATATATCTGGAGACCTGGCTGAAGAGGCATTTTAAGGCCAGATGTAAACGAGCCCTATCATAACCCAGTGAAGCTGGGAAAACTCACAATGCACACCCGGTATGCTGCCGCCTTAACCGACATAAATAACATGTCACATGACAGGGTTCCATGTTACAGTGCTCTGCCAAATGTCACTTTACAAACGCAAAATATTCAATAGTTGCTGACTGGAGATTTATCTAGTTTCATACAGCAGAAGTTGCACGTTTGAAAAAAAAAAAAAGTCCATTGAAGAATCAAGTGACTCAGTCTTGGCTGGCAATTGCTGCGACTCAAATATCTGTTAACAGACTGCTTCCTGGCAGAGTTACATCAGCTCTGGCACCAGCCAGGCACACAGAGAGAGACATTAGTCAGCACTATCCTCTCTCCAGCTACGACAGTGCATCCGGCGGGGGGCTCGCAGATCAGCTGATAACTCATAGTCAGTGTCATTTATTGTAATTTGGGCCACTTATAAAATCATCCTCGATGGTAATGCAGCCATACTATCTATGACTGACGTTGCAGAGTACATGCCCTTCTGTTGTGTTGTCCAGAAAGTGGTTTTAATAGCCTGTCGGTGTGCGAATCCATGTTCAGTGTGACACACTTTGTTTTATCTGCATGCATGCGTGTGTACATTTGTGTTTAAGCATGAAAAACACCAAATGTCATTCCTCTAACATGGCGGCGACACAGACAACCGCTCTTTTGCAGGCAGGTCTTTGATAGAGCCCATTATTCTACGGCAAATTGCTTAATGCCAGCATTGAAGGCGAGGTGACAAGGAGAATGCAAGGAATGAATCCTCTGCTTGTAATCTGAGGCTGGATGTGTCACGCTCTGGAGTTTTATCACCGACACAGCATGGGATGAATTCCACCATTTTCTCTCCACAGGGCCATGACAGAGCTCTTCTTTCTAGCGGGCCCCGAGGGGGAGGAAGAAGGAAAGGGAACCCGGAGAAGAGAGCACAAAGGAGGAGGAATGGATTGACTAGGAGCTGTTGATAAACTTTCAGAATAGTTCTCTGTTGGAAACAGCTCAGCGGCCCCTGCGCGAAAGAAAGAGGAAAAAGAAAGGAGAAGAAAAAAGGCAGAGAGAGGGGGACTGAAGGGTTTCCTTTGCTTAATCAGAAGCAGCTGAGTGAAGGGCGACAGTTTGGGAACAAGTGCTGTTTGACTCCTTGGGCTGTGTTTCGAATTATTCTATAAACCTATAAGAACACAGTTAATGCCTACAAAGAAGGAAGAGGCTCGGAGGTGGAATATTCCCGAGCTACGCAGGTACCACTTGTCACTCAGACATACCCGTCAGAAACGTACTCCCTTAAATGAGTCATCAAAAACGTTGCTTTCACTCAAACGCAATTTAGTGTTCTGATCCCTCACAAAAAAACGTGACAGGCTCTAATAACTCAACTTCACAAAGTAATGCTTAAATAATTACGTATCCTAATTATGATGGCCGGGGAGTGTTATGCATTCTTTTTTTTTTCTCTTTTCGATGGCAATTCTCTAATTAGCATATTTTCATTATCTTGGCAAATGAATAATTTAGAGGGTCTGTAATAGACATGAATTATTACACTATGGTACAGTGATGGATTTAAAGGGGCACCACACTCAATTTGTGTCTCAATCCCTCCCACGGTGACATGAATAATTACAAGAAAAGAGGGTCCACTCGTCGTTCAGCTGGAGTGCACGGACGTTAATGCTGATGCACAGGGTGACCAGCATCCTTATAAAAAAAGTCACGTCTCTTGCATATTGTTTATTCGTAGCATTATCTAAGCTTTGCAGGAATCTAAAACTAATGAGGACCGCTGCAGATAGAACTGTGGATCATTGCTTTCATGAGTCTTTCAAAACTCACGTAGCTTGTTCTTCCTGTTGTTCGCAGGTCGGACAAAGGAAAACGAATTCTTCCCCTCTGCCTGTCCCCGCAGGTGTCAGCTTAGATCTTTCACTCTCCGACTCCCCACTTTCCCAGCTCCGGTCCAGTTCAAAACAGACTCTGTCAGAGTAAGATGAAAATAAAATGATTTATGTTGTCCCCCTCCCCACTTGTTCAAAGTAATGAGATTCCATATTTCAAATGGCCTGACAGATGGATTGGAAATTAAAATCCTTAGATAAGTAATGCCTTTTTGATGTCGGACTGTGAATAACTCACGCGGGCTGATTGATTTCAAAACTCTCGTGACAAAGTGCACATGCTGTACAGGGGACAACATGCCCATACCGCTGTGTGTCACACATTACTTAATGTGGAGGGTCTGTCTCGGAGAATTCACTTTCCAGGAAGCCTTATTTTCATTCATTGCAGCACATTAGAATAGTACTGGGTCGATATTTACAGGAGTGATTGTTGTCAAACCGAGGGGAGAGGCAATGCATTATGTAGGAGTAGGCGTTTCACCTTGAAAATGACAGTGGTCTAACATTAGTTTGAATTCCATGGGAGGTGTTTCCCGTCTTAGTGGCGTACACAGTTGCATTTTAGTGCTTTTGCTACTGTGTGAAGGTGTTACACGGTGCAAATGAAGTAGAAAACAGTAGAATATCTGCCTAATGATAATACCAGGGACATATTTTGTCAAAACTTGAACATTACTTTATAAGTTCCCCTCTTACATCTCCTCTGGTGTGATTGGCACAGATTCAATAAGAGGAAAATCAATAGAAGATGATGGCTCCCACTCACACTTTAACTCAACTTGAATGGCACTCCTCGCGCGAGGCGTAAAAGCCCCCCCCATCATTTTATGCATTTAGCGCGCGGTGCTCATCTGACGCCATGCATGTTATATCAGTTCTGCATATGACCTTTGCGATTCCCGCCCCTGCTCCCCCCCGGGCCGCCGCCGCTGCTCGCTCCGCTTTCATTACATCAGCACCTGCAGTCAATTTGCGAGAACAGACAGCTGTCTATTGCCTCGCAGGAGACGGAGTGAAAATATCGAACCGGCTCGTTCCACCAAGAGACAACACCGCCGACGTAACAGTGATTCATCAGAAAAGTGCTTGATGAGCAGAGTCCTGGCTCCGCTCTCAGTTTTTCATCAAACATTTCAGGCTGCAAAAAGTAATGCCCCGCATGAACCGGGGGGGTGCTGTGTATGAATGAGTGGTATTCATAGTAATCCGTGCTGTCACCTGCTGCTGAAAGACAGAATTTGAGAACATGCGAGCGAGTGATTGATTATGCCAAAGTGTTTTCTCGAGGTCATATTGATTGGGGTTGTAAAAAAAACAAACTATTCTTTATCTGCCTGACCGAACTGACGCGACCCCACGCACAGCTTTTTTAAAAAAGGGTGGTGCTTAAACCATTACATGTTTTGTGTTCTTTTGAAATTTTGGCGTGAAGAATCGCTTTTATGAATTAACACCCTGCCACTGATTACTTTATGGTTTCCTGCTTCATTTTTCCATTTGAAAGAAACGAGAAGCTGGGAAACCTGTTAGCGGATGTGACTGATGCTGGAGCAGTGAGCCTCATTAGGACCACAGGTGTGTATTACCCCCACCCCCCTCTGCTGTTCCCACCTTAATGTTTCCTTGCTTATTTTTTATTCATCCATTCATTTATTTATTTATTTGTGAGGGGAAGCGTATAGCTGTTGCAGAGAGCTAAAAGTCGCCATGGTGGAAAAACAAGTCAAACCCAAATTCGCCGCCTCCCTCGAATGCAAGCGCACTAAAAGCAGAAGTCAACAAGTTCTACGTGCGTCTCCCTACAAATGAGACAGTCGCGCAGACAATCCATCACATAAACAAATACATACAAATGAATAAATAAAGACAGATTCCAGGAGCTGCCTGCAAAGCCCATCTCTTCCCTGTGTGTCGGAGAAACAGTGGGTGCTCTCATTAGGCGCGGGGACGACATCTAGTGATTCATTACCCGCTCCATGCAAAACCCTGCTATTAAAACTCTAAAAGCCATTAGAGAAATCCATAATGAACCCTACTAGCAGCAGGTGCACGTGGGGGGGCTGGCTCTTGGAGATGACACAAACAGCACTGTTACATGACAGTTTGGGACTCTGTCGCCCATTAGCATCTCCGCCGCGGCCATCGCTAGCATTCTGGTGGAGATAATGCTGTGCGGTGTTAAGTAGCTGCTGGCTGGTTTTCGGGGAGCCGGCCGTGCCTCCCCGCATTTGACATGCAGCGCAAGTCGGGAAAGTGCCGTGTGTTGGTTCGGCACGGAGGTGTTAGTCAAACGCGGTGTGACAGTATTGACTACGGCCTGTTTACTGAAAGGAGTTCAGAACAGGATCAGCTAAACATACATTATGGTAGATCGATACCGGCTCAAGAACTGAGCAATGAGCTTGATATTAGTCTGGCTTCACTACCAGCTGGCGCTTGGCCACTTAAGACTTCCCTTCCTGCAGCTTTTTCTTTTTTTTTTTTTCTCCCCGCCGTCTCCGCCACACAGACCTTTAACTGCTGGAGGGGAGTTATTCTTCTGTGGCACCACAGATTGATCTGGTGTGAATCTGGTCTGAGGCTTAATAAGCAAATACCTTGAGACCGGCATTTATAAAGCGGCAAATGTAAAACAGAGAGCAGACGGCAAAGAGAAAGAGAGAGAGAGCGAGAGAAAATGCATATTTGGCCTCCTGGGTCTTGGCTCCCCATCATTATAACCTTAGTCATACTTCATACTTCCTTCCCTTTTATCTTTGACACACTCCATCTGTTTCTCATCATGTGAAACCCCAATATAAATACAGTACCAGGCCTGTGTAGTGCACAGAAAACTGCACAGATCCATAGTACGTGTTTTTTTTTCTAAAACGTACTTCTAATAATATATTCTTCAAGCTCAAATGCGCTTTGAAGCAAGTATCTCTGAAAAGATGACAAAACAAATAGAGGGAACTCAGAAATCCAAGGGTATGGGATCACAGCAGAACTACAGTCAGTTAATGCTATATAGCATACTGCTATTAGGTCCTGATACAAACCCAATGACAGACACACACCACAGGTAACTCCCCAGACTGCTACTATTCCATGTCAGAACACAATGGCCGTATTGACCTCCTGGGAGAGCAGGGTTCAAGACCAACTGACCCCCAAATTCCCCATCAAACACAAAAGCAAAACAAGTGTGTTCGCGCAAAGGGTCACAGTTTACACCGAGCGCCGCCTCGCTTTTAGCCCGCTCAACCCGCGAGGTGTGTGGGTGGGTTGTAGGACCCATCCGTGGGGAGAAGGACCTAGAAATGAAGTATGTCCTGGGCGGCTGTGATTGCCCCACCGCAGTGTACCTTATCCCTTCTTCCAGGGTATGCAACCATGAAGTCAATCAGCACGACACCAGGACATCAATCACTCAAACTCCCTTTGGGGTGACCTCCTTGCTCCTGGAAAGCATACAGAGGAAAGAAAAAAGCAAAAAAAAAAAGCACTATATATTCCAGAAAAGGGCAGTGGGCATGGGGTAGGTTTGTTCCAGCCCATTTCTACCACATAGACTGCACAATATGACTTATCAAGGTATTACATTTATCATTTTAGTGTACTTTTTTTTAATCTTATGGGTCCTTATATTGTATTCTTTGATTAAAATGATACATTCCAGCCCGATCCCCGTATCTTCCAATTTCACAATATGCCAAAGGAGAGAAAATCATTTTTCCCCCTCTCGATTATCTCCCATACAGTTTTGCATCCTCCTCCAAACAAATCTCATGCTCCAAAGGGCCCTGGCCCCATTAATAATTCCCTCTCTAATCTCCCCCTTCCATCTGATCAGGTCTTTTCTTCACAGCCCCTCTCCATTTCTCACCTACCCAGAAACTCCATCAACACCTCCTCCTCTCCCTCTGTGCAGGGTTCACCGCTTTTGATGTCCCGTTGTTAGCTTAAAATGAGTTTTAACAACTGTATAATCTGAAATAACATTGCCTTAGCCAATTCCTGGAAGGACAGGAGGAGAATGAGAGGAGGTGAAGGAGAAGAAAGAGCATGTTCCGAGCTAATGCATGTTCCCTGGATGTGTAATGTAATATATCTTTTCTTTTTTTTTGTTGAAAAGGAGCAGAAGACTACCGGTGGAAGAAAAAAAGATGAAATGGATGGACGAGTGGGGAACAGATGAAGAGAGGGCAGGGTGAGAGGCAACGAGTGAAAGAGTGAGAAAGGGAAGAGGGGAAAGCAGATGGAGCCAGGAAGAGGTTGGGCTGATTTAATCTATTTGCAGACCCCGTGGTTGTTCCACTCAGACCACTCTGACAGGCAGAGGGGATTTGGCAGACTGATCAAAATTATAATCTCATACCCTTCTCACATCTCATTGACAGATGGCATGCATGTGGTCACTCTCCTGAGTTCCTCCCGCTAATGATGCCATTGAATATGCGATAATAGTCAATGATCTGCCGAAAGAAAGAACTTGAATTGATCTGACTTTGAGGCCACAGTGCAACTTTTATTACTTGCGTGGCCTTTACAGAATGAAAGAAGCAACTTTAAAATATTCTATGTATGAATTGGTGATGTACCCAGAGTTTAAACATATCTGTGTGAGCTCCCATGCTTGACTGGAAGTTCCTCTGATGTTTAATTCATAATCATTATGCAACTCAGCACTGGACTAGCCTTTGCTTGACCTCAGTAATCTTTGAGGATTTCATTATTAGAGATAGCAATCTCCGACACTGCAGAGGAAAAAGGACCACACTCTAATTCACTCTACCATGACTCATCATTACACTCTAGAGCCTCAGCAAGTAGCTGCACCACCTCCTTACTGTCCTCATCAGGACTAATTCCCATTTCCTTCTTCCCCTTTACCTAGCGTTAAGTAGCCAGTCCTCCTCCCTCTCCCCGTTCAAACCCTTGGTATTGGATGTCACTAACAGCACTTACTGGTCCTGCAATACAGCAAAGAAGCCTGAGCTGCCTGGCTGCCAGTCCCTGGTGTGGTCAGAGTAGGAGGCCAATTGTGGCCACGCCATTGATCGGAAGGAGTAATGGATCTGGCTTAGGCTGATAATGCATGATGTAATTGTCAGAGGAGTTTAATTATATGCTTATTACACGAGGCACTGAGTATTCACGCTCCCTCCCCATTTACTGTGCGCTCTATGTGAAGGCCATATGGAAAATAAGGGGGGAAAATAATCACGTGTGTCATTTAAGAGGAAGATTTAGGGTCTGCATGCATTGTGCACTTCCACTGGCGCCAATGGAGGGAAGCTTGTACGACTAGTACTGCTGCTACTACTACTACCAATAGTAGCATAATGATAACACCAATAACAGCAATAAAAATTCTGATTATATAATAACACAGTTGTTATTATATATATGTGTATGCTTGTAAGTTTTCCAGATGCCAGATTCCTTATACAAAGCTACATCAAGTTCACCCACTGACATTGAGGGGAGTGTTCGGGTCCCGGTTAATCTAAAATTTCTATCATGGCACGCAGCCCTCCTATCCCTCCATCCCCTCATCCCTCCAGGCCATGCTGAACCGTAATGGTGGCCTCATCGCATGTCTGAGTGCATACGCTACACTGAGCAATGCTTTTCAATTACCTGAGCTGGAGCCCTAGACGAAAATACATTGCACACATTTCTGAGGCAGAATGCTTAGGTCAGACGCACAGAGAAATAAAATATACCTTATGTCATTTAATTTGACAGTTGTCCTTTCCCGGCTATTGAATAGAGGTCGTCACACGTGCGCTGCTGTTGTTGCACAGCTGTGTACTGTGCATGTTGATGTGTGCACTTAATGCGGACGTGTTTATGAATCAGGCCGTTCACGGTGCGGTTTAGCTTTGAATCCATACGCAATATCCCTGTGACATTATTCACCTCAGAGGGGGAAAACAACACAGTTCATATCACCTCATCGCCGCTTGCGTGTGTGAGGAAACCACTGGGTTTAGATATCTGTACGGTCCAGGTAACGCATGAAGATTATCACCAGAAACCAGAAGATTTTTTTTTAACTTTCTAACCCCGTCAGGGTATGGTAGACGATGTATAACATGTAGAAGCATTGAATGAAACTGCTTGTTATCATAGACTGTGGATGACGCATCTCTACTTCATCCCATTGGGCAAAGTAAGGCCAGAGCTCATGGGATAAAGGTGGAGCCATCTTCATGTTTGGACTTGGTTTAGACCCCACCCCTCCAGACAAGGCACCCCCACCTCATAGCAATGACACGCCTTGATGGCAGCGGATATTCCAAGCAGTACGCAGCCTGACACAGGCACACATGCAAAAAAAGATGACCCCTCCAAATTCACTAGATCCCAATCTGATCAAGTATCTGTAGGATGCACTGGAACAAGCCTGATCCACAGAGGCCCCTCCCCTCAACTCACAGGACCCAAAGGCCCCCACAAACAACACTCTGTTGCCAGACACCACAGGACACCCTCAGAAGGCAAATGTCTCCAATGAGTCACAACTGTTTTGGAGGCACAGGGGAGACCTACAATGTATTAGGAAGGTTGCCATTATGTTACGTCTGATCGGTGAACACCAGCATTAAATTAACTTCCTTAAATGACGTAAATCATGTTAGGAAAACAATAACTTGATGCTTACTTTAATATTTTAGTTTGGCCCGAGTACCATCCACTAACATGGAAGGGGTGGGACTTATGACCTGTACTGAGACCAGCCACCAGGGGGAGCACGGCACATGACTTTTTTTTTTTTTTTTTTTTTTACAGTCTATGGTTGTTATCTTTTTTTTATATACCATAAAGAAATAAATACATATCTAAATATTTAAGACAAATCGTAGGAGGAGAAAGATGCCAACTAACTTGTAAAAGGAATTCATAATAAGAAAACAGCAAAACACAAAGAAAAGAACACTAAGCGTTAAGGGCTAATGTTCCTAAGTGTCTGAGTAACTGCAGCATGCGAGATCAACAACAAATCCCCCTAGGCCAAATTTAGAAAAATCCCTCATTGGACAAGAGCTTACTCCTCCATTTATGGTCTCATCTGAGTTTACCCCTGCTGATTCATAATGTGTGAGACAGAAATGTGTCAGCACTGCACTAAGTCATGCCCAGCAATGCTCAGGCCAGTTTTACCTGGGGTCCACGCTGCTAAATAAATCCCATTAATCACGTTTTTTTTTTTTTTTTTTTGGAGGGGGGTTAGGAAGAAAGGACAGGGAGAGGAGGGGTTGGAAATCTCCTGGTGTCCGCCCATGTCGGAGGCTGCATTAATGAGCTTCAAGTGGGGAACAGAGGCTGAGGTCGGGTCTGTAATGGTGTCCGTGTGGAATAGATGAGGTTGTGTGTGTGTGTGTGTAAGTGAGAGAGAGGCAAAGAGAGAGAGAGTTAGAATTCATGGGGTTGTTTGTACGTTTGCAAGGGGTGAAACAGTACACCTCTGATCGTTGGCTCTGACTGCTACAGTCCGCTCCATGCATCTGCTTCCCTACACAACATCCAGCTGGGCTGGCACTGCTGTTTATGACGTTGGCAGACACCCAGCTATGCAGCTATGCATTTTCTGTTTTTTTCCTGATATAGACTCACCAGGGCTCTGAGAAAAAAACAAAACAAAACAAAAAAACAAATCCACCTGATTGCATATACAAACTTTGGAAAACACAGATAGAAAACATTTGAACCGAAACGTAACATCTAGTCGCCTTGTGAACATTAGTTTCGAGGTTACACTCTAGCCCTATTTGCAGCATTTAGCAATTAGGTGGAAATGCTCAGATCAAATATGGAACAACAAACACTAGCAGTTATCTTTTTATAATCTCATGTATGGAAATGAGTGTTTGATTTTCTCCTCATGCAAATGAGATTTTCAATTAACTAAAAAAAAAAATCAAAAAAAAAATCTGGGGCTTGGCAGAGCGTTGCGCGTCTGCCTATTGTGTCCTCCCCACACAGAAATAAATTATGAATACCTAAATAGCATTTCACATTTGAGATAATTACGGTGCTGGGAGAGAGAGAGAGAGGGCGAGAGAGAGAGCATCTTTTAACATGCAAATAAAATCCACCACTTTGTTTTCTCTTGCAAAGATCAATCATAATTGGGCAGGTACACACAATCACAGGGGTAATTTGATGACCCATTTTATTTTTGGATCACGCAGCCCAAATCTCTCCGCTCCTCTCCCGTGTGTACTGCTCTGTGTGCGCTCCGCATTCGCCGACTTCAGTAAAAGAATAAAAAGTCTGATTATCAAAGGCTCTCCTGGCTGACGGTGGCGCACGCAGCCACGTTTCGTTTTATTTTTCTGTTCGCTACTTCAATAAGATATACCCAACTTTTTCTCTTTTTTTTTCTTTTTTCGTATTATTATTTTGAAAAGAACTGCACGTCAATTCGCATTTCAGTCTCTCCGGCTCTGTTTGGAGGTCTACATGCTTTTCGAATGGCAGAAAAGTAATTGAATGGAGTTGCACTCTGATCTCTAGTCATTCCGAAATCCTTATCACAGTGTCTGAGTTCAAACGATAAGGGCTTACGCCGAGGAACAGCTCCCTATGCACGGATAATGAATGTTCCGACAGTGGATCGCTGAATGAGTCACCAGAAGGCTCATTAACAATGCATCGTGTACACATACAGAGAACAAATGTACAGTGCGGCATATAAACACGCCATGAATGCCTCCACTTGAGCATGAGGTCCCACTCACCACCAACCCACTGACACACAAACAGTACATGTTCCATGATTGCCAAGCCAATTAGGCTGTACCAGGGATGACATAAACATTAGAGAGCCATGGCTTTGTCCTCCCTTAGGGCCGGTGGGTTGTCAGTACGGGCTGGCTTTATATAAGTCGCCTCTCTTGCCTTCTACACACTCCCTCTGGGGTTTGCGAGCATTACAGGGTCGCTATCTCTAATGTAATCTTCAGGTCAACATCGAGCAAAATGCGGAAGATGGAACTAGGTCATTCAAAGTCATGTCCGAAAAGGGACTTGTGGTGCTATAAAGCATGCACAATTATTAGGCAAAGTGTGTTTCTTAGTACAAAAACTCATCAGAGGATGGATGTGGGGCTTCTGAAGGTGTCCTGTGATGTCTGGTAACAGAATGTGGTTAGTGGGGGGCCTTTTTCGTCGTTTGGATCTAGGGAATCTGCAGGCCAGGTCAACACCTTGTGCCGTTCTTCAGTTGATCCTAAACCATTTTTGTGTGGGTGGCTGTGTCAGGCTGCATCCTGCTGGGCTGCTGCATCAAAAAGTGTCATTGCTATAAGGTGGGGGGTGCCTGGTCTGGTCTAGGTGGGTGGTACATGTCTAAGTAACGTCCACACAAATCCGAGGTCCAACAGTTTCCCAGCAGAACATTGTATTGTCACAAGATGGTCAATGTTCTTTACGTCTCTTGTCAGTGGTTTTTATGTTGTGGCTGACTGGCCCCTAGTGTATAATGGTTAAAACATCTTCCAGAGTTTATTTTTTTCCCCCATCCTTGATTACAGCAGCCCATACTGTACCGCACCACTCCAAGTGGTACTTGGTGGTGCTTGACTTGAAGTGGGTGAAGTGTGTCAATAAGTGTTGCAGACATCGATCGTCCATACAACCTTTGAAAAAGCTTGTATTTCTCGGGCCAATATTTCAACGTGTGAATCCATGTCAGTGGTGATCATGTTTCATCCCTCTTTACCTTGGAGCATTTGACGTCTTCCCTGGACGATTCCAGCATGGCGGCACTGAAGACTAAAGCATGAATTCAAGCTACGTTTTTTTTTTTTTTTTTACAACCTGGACCTTATTTCTGGCATAAAATACATAATATATAATTATACAATATATAATATATAATTTGTGTCATTTGCACTTTTGCACTTCACCGTTTATTCATGTAGTGGGAGTGAATAGGGCACCGACATGCAGCCTCTAAATAACGCATTATCTGCTGCAAAACTCGTTCATTTCACCAATATTGTGTTATGATACGCTAGTGCTATTCCCCATTCAGTCCAGAGTTACCTGCTATCATCATAAGGGGTCTGTAGATTGACCTACAGACCCCTGATGATGTCTTCTGACTTGCATGATGTCATCTCTGATATTTGCTGCTAGTTTTTTGCAACATGGCTGAATATTTTTCTGATTCTGAGGCTGTGGACGAGTCGGAAGCTGCCTAATAATATGCACACATTGGTGTAAGGCATTGATCAGCTTAGGCTGCACCTTGCTCGTAACAAATCCAATGAGCATTCATGTCTTTATGATTTAGAGATTGAAACTGTGCATAGAAATGAAAATACGGTCAGAATGCAATTCTGCATGCAGTGTAGAGTACGGTGTTTGCCCGTCAACACCTTTTCACACATTTGGGTCGACGTCTTGTACTCGGCGAGAAAGTTTAGAAGGTGCGTCTCTGTGGTCTCACATGTGCCAAAAGCAAAATCACTCGGTGGAACAAGTCAGACTCCGTGATGTCAGGATTTACAATGCAACGGCAAAGTTGCTCACTGACCACTTCAGTGAGTCAAGCACTTAAGAGATATGAGTGCATGCGTGTATACACTGCATACTGCAAAACGAGAGAGCTGAGATTGATGTGGACACCTTTGAGAGCTGCTGGATGTGTTTACCAGTGGATTTCCACTGTACCAGGGGCTAATTCTGGAGGCCTTTACACACTCACACATATCAATCTTCCCTGACCTGGCCTAGAGCTGCATCCTCCCAGAGGAGTAACTCTCTCCTTTTTCCTCCCTCTCTTTCCCTTATCCGTTTCTCTCACCGTCTCTCTTTACTTCCCCTCCCTCTCCGTTTTCTCCCTTCCTTTGACTCGCTCCTTTCACCCTCTCTCCTTCTCTCCCCCTTCCCTCCATTTCTCTTCCTCTATCTGACCTCATCCCTCCACTAAATCTCTCTCCTGTCAAGGGAAGCACCAGGAACGCGGAAGTTGTGAACTTGTGAGGGGCGAGATCAATACCGCAAGGACGGGCCGAACGATCCGCCCAGAGACAATGCGTTTTGCGCAGGCGATGGGCACCGCGGGCCATAAATCCTGCCAGCCGGGCCGCCTGCTGGGCAAAGAGCGTTGGTCATCATCATCATCATCGTCCCCGTCATCCGGAGGGAGCGAAGGAGTCACTGTAAACAGTTACGTCAGCGCTCCCATCACTGCCAGCGGAAGAGATAAATCCATATTAGCGGGAGTGATGAAAGAGACTTTGATGCATGTTCATAACGGCCTCGAGTCGGTGAAATATGAGCGCGCCGTGTCATATATGTCACGACAACATACCGTGGATGGGTTTTCATATGATTGAGGCGCGGCTATACCGGCTGGGATGAGCTCGCCATAAGCTGCGGATGATAAGTGTGATTGGCGACTGAGAAGAAGCATAATCTGCAACCTCAGAGAACTTCTTTGACCTTTTATACGACTCTCTGTAATGATCCATGTTATTGTAGACGCATGGCGATCTACCGAGAGATGACAGATATGTAAATCAAAACCACAGCATGCAAAAACACGCGCGCGCACACACACATACAGCAGCTTAAGTGTTGGTTAAAAATTCAATAACACTTTTTTTTGGGGCGAGGAGAGTGTGTGTTTAATGTGCACGTGTGGGTTAAGAGAACCCACACAAAATATTTTGTTTATATTCCATACATAAATAGTAGGCTGTTTGGTCCCGTCCCAGCAGTCTTCATATTTCCTGGTGACATTATCAGCTGTCTCCATCGTGTGCAGAGCGGGAAATAAATTGCATTTTTGCCGGTGGTTCTGTGGCTGCAGACGGCAGGAGGAGCATTATAATATAAAACATGAATAAACAAAATCACTCATGAGCAAATGTGCAGGAGCATGGGGAGGTAATCTCCTTTAGGCATGGTCCTTGAAATTAACTCAAAGAATCTGCACATGAAACGTGTTAAGAAGATTAATCAAATATTTCTCCTCCCCTCGACACCCCGTCCTCCCCCCCAAAACTCCCGCTTCCATTCAAAGTTTTTTTTTCCCCACCATCCCTTTTTTTTTTTTTTATTCAAACATTATGGTAATTACTTATTATTTTGCTTACTTGAGGAAGATTGCTTGGCCACAGGTGAATCGGAGTGAGGCAAAGGATAACGCTATATGTGTGAAATTGTCATATCATCTATTTTCTAATGTGGCTTAGGCTCAGCATGAGTGTGCCAAATGTGGGAGATGTGCGTGGCGGAGAAAGCGCCGTAGTGTGGCGTGCGCAGGGGCAGCGGGCTTGAATAAGCCAGGGAGAAAGTGAACTAGGCAGATAATACTTTTAAACTTTGAAAACTGTAATTGGAAAAACTTGAAAAAGCATACAGAAGAGAGGGCAAGCAGTGGGTCAAAGAATATTGGTTGACTTTCAGGACTGACTTTCAGGACTGGGTGTTATAGGGTTCCTGTTGATGTACAGCAGAGGGAAGAAACCCTTTTCTCTCTCTGTATATTAACCCTTTCATTGCACAGACATAAAAAAACACTATTCTGTTGCCCTGTATCGTACAGGGGTTTGGCCTTTCATCCTGGACCTTTTGGAAAACATTTTCCATCATGAAGATATTCAGAATCTCAAATTTTGTGTCGTCATCTCCATCGTTAGCATGAGGTGCTTCTGTGCAGTCTTGGCCGCGGCTAAAAGTAGCCTTGGTGCTAACCTTGCCTACGAGACTTTTTACATATTTACACATGTAGTGTGCAATGAGGAACAAAGTACTACAGAGGTCACTGCTATCAACAAGCCAACAACAAACCAACATTACTGCTAGCTTGCCAAATCCGGTAATAACTTTCTTCAAAGTACTGATTCGCCAACAGGACTTTCAGGCTGCAGTTATATCACCATCTATTGCTTTGGCATGCTTTTAACAGCCCTTCAGCTGTGATTTATTTTAAACTTGTGCGGACCGTTCTAAAAAAACCCTGTTCTAACCCGACGGCCCATGTAGTCTGCTACTTCTGGGACTAAACCGGGGATTAGCGCAGCCCCCTGCCTCTGTGCCAACACATGTTGTACACCGTTGGAAAGCTTAATTTCTTGAGATTAGACTGATGCACACCATTTCAGGATACAATCATAAATAACTGCAGGCTCGGTTACGTCAGACCAGTCGCAAAGACTCATGTATTGAACCTCACAGTATTCCAAGAGCAGATAAAATAATAAACAAAAATGGCGCCGTTCCATTGCCATGGGTCCAGTAAACGTCCGGTAAAATAGTCCACACCATGCATTTGAGCTATAAAGGCGCAACGTCCGCTGCAGCAAGCTTTCACAATTTCCGTTAGAAGCGCATGTTTTCCACATATTCGTAACTTGGATGTATTAGCCACACCGCGATACTAAATATTGCTGTCAACATTTGATTGACACTTCACTTGACCCAGCAGACAACTGTGTAACATGTCTTGGCACACCTGGGGCTATCCTTAGAAGAAAATAGTATTGTCAAGCTTGAAATGTGAAGACTTCAAGCTTAAGGGCCCATTGTGTTTTCCAGTCCACACCACTGAGTTACAGTCATTTTGAAGGCGAATATTATTGAAAAAAATTAGGCAGACCAAAAAAAAAATATCCTTCTTTTCAGTGTATTAAACCTCTGGGCAGGAAAATTCAGAGAGTTATCTTTCAAAAGAGGCCAGAACTATGCCTGTACTCCAAGAAGATATGTACCTGTTCACTGTTTACTTACAATCGGCAAAGCTTTTTGAAACACAACTGCTGGATCATCCACACTTGGGAGAACATAACGTACGTACACGTGTCCCGGTGGTGAAATTTGCCAGATAAACATCATTCCCCGCGTGTGTTGCGCCTCCTCGCCGTCCCAGGCATCAATTACACGACGCGGCGCGAGCTTCATTGAGGGCCACAGTTAAAGAACATAAGCCCAGATGTCACTCATTGGTCCTTTATCAAAAATGGCTGTCAGACGTAGCTGCAGGTAAATCACTCATCCATCCCTGCAATCATGCAAATTTGCATTATCCCTCATGTCCCACACACCCCTTATCACTCATTTATGCGTGTTTTCTTCATACCTCATTGCTCCCATCATGTTGGGAAAATTTTAAATTTCCAATATATTTCATGTTTGCCAGACTTTTGATAAAGGATGAAGGATCAACTGCTAAGTACTCTGTAACCCCTTCCTTAAGACATTTCAGCTATAAATAAAAGTCTAAAAATCCATCTACAAAGACCAGACAGTGTGACAAAGCAAGCCTCCATGGCCTTCACTTTCATATACAATCTCGGCAGTGTGACAGAATTTTGAAAGGCAAAGTCACAGTCAGACCTTGGAATATGTTATGCTATGGCTGCAACACCGAGAGTATGGATATTGGTATGGATATAGTGAAGATGGAAGGAGGGGCTGAGCTTGTGTGTATCCCCAGTGACCAGAGTCTGTGCATGGTTGATCAGGCTGTGGCCTGGTCTGGTCCGCGATGACTGATGAGTTGGCAGTGGACCTTGGAGGTTTGGGTGATAGCCTTTCAGCGTGTGATTCACGGGGAGCGCCCTGTGCACTGACATCCTCTCGCGCTGTGATTGAGTTCACAATCGAGCGCCATTCCTCCCCAGTATATATGGCTCCCAAATAAATAAATGGCAGAATCATGAGATCCCAAGTGCAATACAGTAGCTGTAGCAGTCACACACCCATCGACGCTGCAGATAAGATTATCTATAATGGCATTTTTAAAGTTTATTTTTCTCGGTTTGGTGTGGCCGTACTTCTGCATACTTATAAATGTAGCTAGGTTGAAGAGTTGTACTAACACTGCTGAAAATGTTTATTACATTACCATTACTGTACACAGTATAAAGAGGAAACAAAGGGTTTGTTGTAGCTGTAGCGGTGGCAAAAAAGTAACAGCAGAGACTTCTTTGCTTAGACCAAGGATGAGCACGAACACATGGACAAAGTGAATGAGGTGGTCACGGCAGCAAAAGTTAATGAAGTTGAGTTGACAAAATCAATCAATCAAGGATTGTAGGCCTAGCTATAACATTTTTGGGCGTATGCCGGTGCGAGCCATTTATACTTGTGCTCGTAAATCACTGTAAGACACTGTAAGAACGCCTCCCAAACACTAGTTGGCGCTGTATCTTTTTTGCCAGTTGTGTTTATTTTTGTTTCTGCTTCCTGCTTCACTTTCAACGATGGCAACTGAAACTTTCGCCGAAATTTTCCCGAAGAAAAGTCATACAAATGTTTGTATCTCCAAATCTCCTCGGCTAACCTGTCTGTCATGTTCTATTTTTATTGATCCAAGACGATTAATTCAAAAAGAGAAGCAGCTCGAAATACTAAACCATCGGCCTGCGTCGCCATGACACGTAGTTATGTTTCTGGGGAGGTGCACGTCAGGCCGCTAGGGTCTGTCCAAATTTAAAAGCTGCTCTCTCAGTTGTGGTTTTGCAGGAACATTTTAAGATTAAATATAACATATTAAATAGTTAGTGCCGAATATTTACAGTAAAGGACACATATACAGAGTGGTAGCTACCATCTCATACAGTATGTGTACCGTTACCTTTCGTCAGATGGTGTACATCAACTTTTACCTTTCAAGTGATTTTGCTTGTTTGTCCTCAGTCCCCTCAAGCATAAGCACTAAACACAGCTGATGTCAGCACCCTCTTCGTCAATCTCATCGACATCTCCTCCCTCCACCACCTTCTCCCTGTCATGTTAATAATCAGTGAACTCCTCGAATCACTCAGGTTTCTTCAAGAGCCCCGGCAGGCTGATTGTCTCCTCCTTGCCAGACCTCTGGCGGAGCATTTGATATCATGTAAAAAGGGGATTTGCACAAATAACTCCGTAATCTCCAACAGCCAGTAACCGGGTGACGTAACTGCTGCTGTTAGTGAATAACAAGGCAATATGGAGGTGAGTCATTCCTCAGTGAGAATGGGGTCTTAGCCAAAGACTTTAAGCAGATAAGCCTGTTTGGGCTAATGAATGGGCACATTCGAAGATGTCATCTGAGATTTCTCCACTTCATGTAAATGGCAAAAAGGACATACTGAGGAAGGGCACACAAATGCACACCAGCATAAAACCGTTAGAGTCGATAAAGGAATTAGAGAATGTGCCATTTTACAATTCATATCATGTTAAATCTTGTTACAACCCACTTGCAACTTTATTATAAACATAGGAGGCGTACAAAAAGACAGCCAGCCGGTCTTTGATGTAGACAATAAAGGGTTTTTGCTTGCATGACTATCCAGTCGCTGTTGTACTCATATCAAAGCATCCCTATCAGCACAGAAACATTTGTTTTTCACTACCGCACCCTTATTAAGGGTGAAATTAGCTGTGCTTCAAATGAGTGAGAGCTGCATACTGAACTCCTCATAACGTCGGGGCTGTGGACAGAGATAGGAATCGGGGGAGAAAAGCGGACGCGCCGTCCGACCAGACCTCAGATGTTCAATGTGAGAGCTGCTCGCCTTATCAGTCCCCTGAAATGGCCCTCTAATTGGGGACATGTTTCTATGAAATGTGTATAAATTGACGGTAATTGCTTTTGTATGCATGGAAATGCTAATTTTCCTCTATAATGGCTATCAAGAGAAACATGCAAGCTAGTTCAGTGGGTTCCTGGATCATGGACGAGAGAACAATAAATAAATGCAGGCCATGCGCAAAGTCCTAATGTAAAGCAAATGCAAATTTGAAATGGAACTACTATATCTCATCCTTTCTCGTGCTACTATGGTAATTACGGACTAAAACCTACACAACTCCGGTCTCCCCATCTCATGTTTGCTCTCCTGAGAGTGGGACGCAGACATGAAATACGCCATCAGAACACTTTTCCGAGGCAGTGCACCCACTTGAGATGCTGACTGCTTGTGATAACTCCTGGGTTCCATGTCCCATAGGCAGAGCTTTGGAATAATCCATTCTCCATACAGATTTCTCCCACGGAAGCTGCTTTATCCCATTATCACAGGCATTATACAAATGTATACTGCTGTAATCCACACACTTAGAGTCAGACGCTTTTGGAAACAGCCATGTTGTCAGAGACAAACAACTCCTGATACAGTATAGCACAAACAGACTCGGCCTGGTACGAGTCGATACGTGCACTGGAGGTTTGCTGTGTTAACAAATTACAGTTTGTTTGTATGCATGTGTGCACGTCTGCACGCATGTGTTGGTGCAAGCGAGCGTTCTGAACAAACTATTTTCAGAGGGAGATGCTGCTCGCAGACAACTTGGTCTTGGCCGTGTGGGGGTGTTTAACATATCCAAGGTCTCCAGCAGAGACATACAGAGACACAAGCGGGTCATGGGGGATGCTGATAGCTCTGTGAACTCAGCAGGTGGTTGAGCGCAAGATGTGATAACTAGATGTTCTCGATGACAACAGTGGTGGAGCCGGTCTGTCCCTAATGTACTGTATTTGCCTAATAACACAGCAGGCAGCAGAGGTCTTGGTGTGATGAAGAAGAACCCCCACACCCTCACCATCACAAACACGGGAGAAGACGTACAGACATGCCCGATATACGCTCCAGGCCACGTGACCCGTGAAGGACGAAGGATAAAAAAAATAAAACTAAAAATGAAATCAGTGCGTCTGTACATCAAAGAAAGAAAGACAAGAAAAGAATGAAACAAAACATCTCTATAGAGAAAAAAACAATATTCTCTCAAATAACATTTTTCACAGATGCTGTTAATTGTGAAAATTGGTGCACACCAGATAGGCTTCTTCTTTTTTCTTTCCTTCTTTTTTTTTTTTTCTTTTTGGCTGGCAGCATCTTGCAGACATTATTGTTAAGGTGAAGCTTGCCAACTGATGGTTGAGATTTATGCTTCATTGGCTCGCGCAGTGCTGGGGGAGACATCATCCACTGGCAGATGTGCACAGCTCACCACTCTCTGCCACCTCCATAATTGACATCTGCATGTACGAGAATGGCAGCAGCACCAGTCTGTGCCATGTTTCTGGGAAAATAAGGCAGAGAATTAGCAGAGCACATCCTGAGAGGTTTACATCAACTGTCTCTCTAATGCCTGTGAGTGCTCCGGCATTAATGGAACATATTATGCCTCAAATTATGGAATCATATACAGCAGCTGTTGATCCAATTTGGATGTGGTGCTACAGCTAAAACACGTCCCTCCGGGGTGGTGGTGGGGGGGGTGCCGAGTTTCGGTTCGTGCGGCGAGATTCGGATCTCTTCAGCTGGCGTTCATGGTGCATTTCATGACTTTGTGTAAAAACCCTCCATTATTTTGGAAAGGATAAAGACATGCCTCTGAGGACGGGAGTGCAAAACTAACTACAGCGGAATGATCAATAGAACAAAGCAATCTGCAGGGGCTTACAGGCCACTCCAGTCCAGCGATTAAATCCATACAAGTGCATCTGATGCTGGTTCGGATTTTAGGCTACTGGATTCATTCAGTTGTAATAGAAGTGTCACAAAGTTGGATAATGTCTTAATGTTTTTTTTGTTTTTTTAACAATAAATGGTATTTTCGCAACGTTTCAGGTCTTCTTGTTGTCATGCCCATATTCACGTTATCACACGGCTCATAGAAATACATAGCTGTTGCAGGAGTGCTTTATTTCATATCTTGAATTACTGCACATACACTGGACAAAATTAACTTCTACCTTCAACTGGGATTAAGTACAGCCACCGTAACTAATCAGATTTCTACGACGGGGAGAATTCATCGAGATTTACTGTGGGCTCCCCTCCATTTGGGGTTAATGAGTGTCTTCCACAGCCTCCTCATAGCTATTTCATACCTTGGGGATTTGAATAATTCCCATTGATAGTTTCGAAATCTCAAATGAGACAGGATTAATCAAAAGCAGAGAGAGTAAAGCTGATGAGGGTGAAGCGACACATGAGGATGAGGAAGTCCAAATCAGGAGGAAGGTGAGTAGTTATGCACATGTGGGCAACGCATTCGTGTCGTTCTTTTAATGGCTGGTGGGGGTCTGTGACTAAAACTGCGTAAGTAGCTCCACACACAAGAGCATAATGATATTTAGAGCTCAAAGTACGCTTTGCCGCTTTAATCAAAAGGCATTTTTACATACTGTGGCTGTCATTTGAAGTAAAAAGCGAGGATAGCCCATGGTATTGCAGCTTTTTTTTCCAAATATGGGGTGTTCATTAGGGTGCTCCCTAATAGGCGATTGGCTTTTCTCAAAAGCTTCCAGTCTGAGCAACCACTTGAATGAAAGGTACAATTTTTGGTTTAAAATAGAAGACAAGTTATCAAGTGAAATGTATTAAATATTTGATTCTTTTTTCTTTCTTTTTAATCAATCGAAAAGCTAGTTTGGAAGCTGTACAGAAAAGCTGGTCTGGAGTGGCTCCGTTGGTAACTATTATGCCGGGGCAGGTACTTTTAATTTTATCTATTTCATTATTTTATCTTTTATTATATTTATACCCATACTACCTCTGCAATATCATGTAAACATAGAATCCCTATAATTCCTGTTCACATTTGCCACTTGACTCTTACAGTCATGTTTACATCCTCCATGGACAGTTTTGGATAGTATGAACATTTATCTTTTTGTACTTTGTATTGTTCTATTTTTTGTTCCTTAAGAGTGTCCTCTACTTAAAACGTCATGCTGCTCACTTGTGCCTTAAAGGATAACTACTCTTTTGAACAACCCGGACCTTATTTCTGGCTTAAATACGATTGTTTACTCACCCATATAACTTTGGTGTCATTTGGAGTTGTTGGACGATAATTAGATCGTAGCCGTGGCCTACTGGTTAGCGCGTTGGGCTTGTGGCTGAAGGGTTGCCGGTTCGAACCCCCAACCAGCAGAAAGCGGCTGAAGTGCCCTTGAGCAAGGCACATAACCCCTCACTGCTCCCCGAGCGCCACTGTAGCATGGCACCTCACTGCTCCGGGTTAGTGTGTTCTTCACTTCACTGCTTGAGTGTTCACTAATTCACGGATGGGATAAATGCAGAGAATAAATTCCTTGTATACACAAGTATACTTGGCCGAGATCACTTAATCTCTTAGAATCTCTTAGATCTGCGAATATCCATGTGGATCCAGTGGAAGTGACTGGGGAACCGAAGCGCAGCCTCTAAATAACGCATTATCTGCAGCAAAACTTGTTCATTTCACCAATATTTTGTTATGATACGCTAGTATCACACTAGTATTCCTTGTTCCCTGTTGAGTTACCCGTTATCTAGTCAGTGATGTGCAACGGCTTGTTGTTCTTTGGCTAGCTGTTCCTCTCTCTGCCTCTGCATCCTCCTTTCAATGAGCTCCGCATCCTTATACTCCGGCTCAAACCGGTAAGGACGTCAATCATAAACAAGTAATCGTAGTCGACGCTGGATGATGATAACAGGTAACTACGGACTCAACAGGGAATAGCACTAGTGTATCACAACAAAATATTGGTGAAATGAACGAATTGTTGCGGCAGTTAATGTGTTATTTCGGCGTTCCGGTGCCCCACTCACTCCCACTATATGGATATACACAGATCTAAATATCATCCAAATGACACCAAAGTTATATAGGTTAGTAAATGACCATATCTTATGCCAGAAATACGGTACAGGCTGTAAAAAAAACAACAAAAACAAAACAGTAATTCCCCTTTAAGTTTCCCCCTGGGGACAAATAAAAATTTCTGAATCGGAATTATGCAGCGATATAAGTTTCTTTTGTTTGTTTAGTTCTTTCTCTGTATATCACTTGAAACTCTCCCCATAATAAAATCCCAAACGCGTGTTAGACTCACACCCTGACAAGAATTGAATCTTGCCACGGCAGGCCACTGAAACGTTACATTTGCTTGCGGTTTATTCCCGGTCCCCCGCGTTTCAGACTGTTCAAACAATCACTGTCAATCTCCCCACATCTATTGATTTATTCACAGGTTGATTTCATTATTCACAGCAGGCCCGATTAAAAGCACGTGGAACTCGAGCACTTGCAGGGTGGCAGCCCTGTGTGGCATGGGCACTGATATTTAAGTTCCCTTGGATAAATCATTTACGTCAATTCAGTTACTGATGAGGCATGAATACATATAGCGAATTCTGTTCAGACGTGATTTATTTTAATTGTCACACTGGGACCCGCTATTACACTGCTGCAGAATGGGTCACTGCATTAGAAAATTAAAGCAGAGGCTCTAATTTGAAATCTATTTGTAAATTCTGGCCTGTGGGATAAAGATGTGCTGAGCGCATATGAATGCCCTCCCAGCGCGGCCTGAACTTACACTAAACTGGGAAACAGTCACCTGGGTGCGTCACACCCAGTCAGGCGCGCCGTGCCACTGTGCTCAGTCTGAGGGAACTCAAATTAAGCTGCAGCAAAGGCACACGTCTTACATGAATGAGCATACGTATGTGGCGTCTCGGTTGCAGTGTGGGGTGTGAGGTCAGCAAGTCTGTGGCATGCCGGAGGCTACTTATGTTCTAAATTTCATGGGCTCCATTACCATGGATCATTTAATGCTTTCCCTCATCCACTTTTGGGGATATATCAGTGGAAGTAGGAAGCAGTTGCTGTTGGCAGTGATCCTTATTCAACCTGGGATTTATGCAATTAAAGTCACCAAACTACTGTGTAATCATATAATTCAAAACCGTTACTTTGTGATGCTACTTTGGATGTTGCACTTAATGTCAGGAAGAGTTACAGCCTAAATTGTGTACTGTTTGTTAATGTTGGCTGACAAGTAGTCAGCGTAGAGTAAAATATTATGACAGTCCCCCACCAACTGTGTAGCTTCAGACAGTTCCCAAAAGACGTGCTCCCTAGTGCCTTGTCATATATTCTGGCAGACAGGCCAGGACCCCAAAAACCTTGTCTGACAGGTTAAGAGTGCATGAAGTAGCTTATAAATCTGTGGCCTTTTTCTCTTTTGTTGTTGTCAGTGTCTTCACCAATTTGATGTGTCACACAGCCTGGGACCGCAGCGTTCCAGGCCGACTGTGAGCTCACGTTGAAGGAGATAGCGAGGTCAAAGCTGCTTCTTGTCCCAGAAAATGCAACCTTTCTCCTTGACTCTTTCCTGACTTGCCTCGCATCTTTTGTTAGTGTCACTGCAGAAAAATGGATGCGACAAAGATTTGAGAATCAAGATAGAAAGTAAAGACTCATTTAGATATAAAATTACACTTAAGTGAATACAGACTCAAATAATGTCATGTGAATTGTACACCTCACTGTGTTTCAGCCTTTTATGGCAGCAATTTTAAAGGGGAACTACTGTTTTTTACAATGTGGACCTTATTTCTGGTATAAAATACCCATATAACTTCTGTGTAATTTGTATTCCTTCGGGAGATATTTAGATCTGCATATATCCATATAGTGGGAGAGACTGGGGCACCGAAATGCCTCTAAACGCAGCCTCTAAATAACGCATTATCTGCCGCGAAACTTGTTCATTTCACCAATATTTTGTTATTGTACGCTAGTGCTATTCCCCGTTGAGTCCGCAGTTAGCTGTTATCACCATCCAGGGTCTGTAGATTGACCTACAGAACCCGGACTGATGACTCTTCTGACCTGGGTGATGTCATCTCTGAGCGCCGCACACATCTACAACGGTTGGCTTGTTTACATGTAATTTGCTACTGACGTCATCCAGGTCAGAAGACATTGTCCTGTTGATTGACCTACAGACCCTGAATGATGATAACAGCTAACTAAGCGGGGAACAGCACTAGCGTAGGATAACAAAATATTGGTGAAATTAATGAGTTTTGCAGCAGAGAATACGTTATTTAAAGGCTGCATTTTGGTGCCCCAGTCCGTCAAATTGTACAAACGGATATATGCTGATCTAATCATCTCCCAAAGGAACACAAATTACACAAAAGTTAAAAACAAAACCAACTTTTTTAAATCTTTATCTCTTATCTCTAGTTTCCAGATGTGACTCTTTCTGGCACCAGCCAAAAAATGAAGGATTGATTTATGACAGAAAGGAAGCGCATCCCTGATAATTACAGTTAATTTTGCACAGAGGACAGTGGAACGTCATGGGCGCAAAGTGTCCTCAGCCAATAAAACTTTGTCAACCTGGCTAACACAATCAAGACGGCGATAACAAGGATCTTCTGGCACAGACGCTGTTATGATCTCTGTTCGCTTTTCCAAACATATACTGAGGAATTTCAATCGGCCTTTTCTCCTAATGCTGTCTTTTGCTTACTCCTCTATGTAGACAACCACTTATATCATAGTTACTTATGCTCAAATACTCCAATCCTCAGTGAACGCACTTCTTCTTTCCCTCAGACGGTGGTTGTGATCGTTATGTGTCTTGTGTTGGTAGTTGCAATGACTAAAACTGGCCTTCGAGCCAGCAGCACAAACGGATACGACATGGAAATGCTAGAGGATGGTTGTTGAAGAGACGTCTAATGGCACGTTAAGGTTTTGTTAAGATCTAAGGTACTATTACCATTTATAACTGTGATAATTCAGATATAGTTAGGATATGGTAAGGAGTGGGCAACTAAAACTCCAAGAAGGCCAATAGTGTTTGGAGATCTGTGAAAGATGGTGATGCAAACCCGGCCTCTTGTATATTATATCTACAAACTAGAAGGTGAAGAATTTACCAATGTGTTTTGCACTGAAAGCTAGATGAGCGTTACATTGACAAATCCACTGACGCGCTTAAAGCTCTGGAAGCTGAAACTTACTTTAACATTGATAAAAACAATAACCATACTTATTCAAAAGCGTGCTAAATGTGCACAGTGAAAGACTGATCATTTCCAACACACTTCTCGCACAGAGAGAGAATCCAACTTCCTTTATTCTGTGAGGACTTTGAATATCATGCTTTTAATAGACCTATGTATTCTTTCTCCTCTAACGCGGAAAATGACTTCCTTCCAAATGGGCTTTTTTTTCTCGCTCTTTTTTTGATAATGATCAAGCATAAGCAGAGTGAGCGGTGGGTCTGAAATAATGAGATCCTATTCCCCTTTCATTCTACCTTTGCCTTCCAATAGTCAAGTCAAGTTTAAGTAGAGGAAGAGGATGATAGATTAGTTGAGAGGGTTTTCTGACAAGAGGGGGAGAGGGAGATGAAGAGAAAAAGAAACTAAGGAACAGCAGCTGTTCCATCAAACCTGGATAAAAGTGCTGCGTAATGCGCTCCTCTTTTGAAATGCCGCGGTACCTCTAGATCCCCCATTGACATCTAGCCCGGCGAAGGAGAAAGTACAAATGAGATCATGACAATTGGAAAAATTCCCTGGAATGTCATTCAAATCTAAAAATAAAAGCCAAGGCAAATCAATTATCCAGATTGCGGCCTACAAAACAAACTGCAGGATGGCGCATGGAGCTCGAGAAGCACAGCCCTGAAGTGAGCATGTCAGGGCTTCAGAGGAACAGTAAGAATGATAGGCATGTGAACGAGTTTATATCTTTCAACTGACATTTCGTCATGTGCGCTCTGTCCCCTTCGGAAACTCATAAAGCAGCGACTGGAATGTCATGATTTACATATACAAACATATCTGCTGTTGATGCTTGGGTTGCTTGATGTCAAACATTGTATCTTCCAATCAAAGCTTGATTAAAAAAAGAGAGCAGGGGAAGGAGACTGTATATAAGTTTATTTTCCTATAGTTCATAGGCTGACGGTTTTACAACATTTACCGACTGGCCTTAAACAAGCAATTTTAGGAAGTTTTCTTGGTGGCTAGTTCTCATTTGGAGAGCTAAATGAGAAAGCGGATACCATTCCCATATCTATTCGCTACAAGATAAGAGATTAAATGTGTTAATTAGTGAGCATTAGAGTCACTAATTGATTCAATTTGTTGGTTGCATCCTCCTGTTTCTATTATTTGTGTTGAGCTAACCGCTGCTGGTCGTAGCCTTTTAATCGATCCGAGAGTCCCCAGAAAACAAACTATTTGAAGAAATATCTTTGCACAAGAGATTCCAATGCAAAGTTGATGCCTTTTCAAAAATTGTGCACTAAAAAAAAAAAAAACAATCACACGGTGATAATTATGATTATCTGCCCTCACACAGTCCATCACCACCGCCCAACAGCTTCGCACATTAGCACGATGCTAATGGGCGCCTTTAAAAGCACTGTATGTTAAATGGCTTTGTCTCTGGTGCTGCAATCAGGCTGCGTGGCAACAGTTTGCTTTGAGACTTACAATCACAGTCCATGAATCTCAACTGATAATATTTGTGTCCGGGGTGATTTCATGGAATCCCATTTTGTTTTGGGCACCAGCATTGAAAATTCATACGTCTGCTGCCGCCTCCTCCTCCTCCTTAGTGGAATGAACAGTGTTACTCCAACACCCATGTCTCGGGCTGAAAATAAGTTTTGAATCTTGTGTTTTCTATGCTTTTTACATTTCATGTCTTGGTTCCCAGGCAGTGCATAACACAGTTGTGATATCTAGGTCATGGATGTCCCAATATGGAAGCCAAGTTGACTGCATGATAATCAGTAATCCACTTTGCTCCAGCTCTGGCCCGAACCACTGACCCCTGCTGACCTCCTCGGAATTGATTTTGCGCTTGAACCCAAAGCAGGCACAAATTAAGCCAAAATATCAGCGAGGCAACGCGAGAGGAGGAGAAAGAGAGTGACGGAAAGAGAGGAACAGAGGAGAGACCGCAAAAGACGGGAAGGAACAGAGCAGCGTTTGGGGCGTTCTGAAAGAAGGTATTTAGCCAAGGGAAAGATAGATGGTTACAATGACTTACTTTGATAGAACATCTGTAGGATAGCAGGACAAAATGACGAGGGCCTTGTGAAAAGCTGTAATTTAATAGCCTAATTTCCTGCCCAGCCCGCCAGAAATATCTGTCTGACACTGACAGCTGATGAAAATGCACCAGGATTTGATTTTCTCCCAAGTGGAGAACAAGTTCAGACCTATCTCTCGCTCTGTAAAGTCCCGCAGGCAATAGTCAGTGTATGTGAATGAGTGTGTGTGAGAGAGAGAGAGAAAGAGAAAGAGAGAACAGAAAGACAGAAGTTCTGGCTGTGGTTGCTTCCTCCTCAGGGCTAATGACAAATTTAGTGATAATCGTCATGTTTTAATTGATGTTTCCGCACGACTGACTCAAACCACCAGTGGATTACAACAGGGGATAATAGATATGAGTACTTTTGTATCTGCATGGCCCACAGTCCCACCTCCCCCCACACTTATTTTTTTTTTTGCACCGTTTTGCATCCGATCTGTCCAACGCTTAAGGCTTTAATGCACAGCACAGGCAGCCCACCTCTGGGACAGCGCAACCTGCTCACAGTCACTGCATGAGGTAGACGGTACATGCTGTCCCATCTCCACGCCGCCACCGTTGGACTGGGTAAAAAGCAGCACTATACAAACAGCAAGCTGCCTGATTGCCCGGCGGCCCCCCAGCGTGCCACGCTATGGAGAGAACTAATGTATTTATAACCCCTCTCATATGTGCACTGGGAACAAATTAGAGACAAATGAGGCAAGATTCCTTCGCTCGCCCCGGAAAGCCATGAAATTAGGGCAGCATCGTTTTCAACTTACACCAGATCACAACAGCAAACTAATGCAACTTTAAACATGCTTGTGTAAGTGTCTATACAGTATATCGCACAGTATGCTATTGTCCAAGTATTGCACCATTACAATATGAATCCTTTGCACATGCTCATGCTTTAGTAAAGCGCTTATTTTCTATTATGAAGACACTACTTTGATGATCAAGTCACTGACTACATAAGAAGGGAAGAGTTTCATGTTTAAATAATCGTACCAGCTGTATTAATAAACTATGGCTGCAATGGAGAAAGAAGTTGCCGTTAAACTAGGGTTGGAGACATTCGAACGCTCAAAGATAGATAAAAGACAAGCTTGTGACAAAGGTTATTGATGGGTGATGTTTTCATTCACTCATTTACTATAACCGCTTGTCCCCTGGAGGCTCGCAGGGCTAACACAGAGAGACAGACAACCACATGCACGCCTACGGTCAATTTAGAATAACCAGTTAACCTAATGAGCATCTAATTCTTGGGACAGTGGGAGGAAGCCGGAGTACCCGGAGAGAACCCACGCAGACACAGGGCGAACATGCAAACTCCACAAGGAAAGGCCCAGTCGGCCAATGGATTCGAACCCTCTTGCTGTGAGACATCAGTGCTAACCACCACACCATGTGCCGCCTCTTTCAAAATTGTAGTTCTAGGGGAGTTTTGTGAATTTAAAGACATATGTCGACAAGTACGTCCTCATAAATACAGTAAACAACAGAATGGGCTGACAGCATTACTCACTGTCATGATCCTTCACACAGATAATATAGACGATGGCTGCCTTGGTTTAAAGGCAGTTTAGGCTTCTGGGTCAATTTGATGCCGTAGCTACAGCGACAGCCCAGACCCTAGCGCCATAGCCTGACATGCACCTCCTCAGAAATGTAACTGAGGAGGTTTGGACATACAAACATTTGTATGACTTGACTTCAGCGAATGTTTCAGTTGCCATCGTTCAAAGTGAAGCAGGGAGTAGGAACAAAAATTCACCCAACACAGCGAAGTATAGCGTTTAGGCGGCATTGTTACAGAGTGAGCCAGACTGATGTAATGGCTCGTACTAGCGTTGGCTATGTCTGTAGGTTACGGCGTCTAGTCCCGCAAAGGACTCTGCTTTAACATCAAGATAATTCCGTCAGCATGTGTAGTAATAAGCTAGCTACTAAGCTAGCTACTATCATGGGGCCTGATTCTCATTTTGCTTCAGTCTTTTGCCAAATGCACAGTATATTATTATGCATTTGAGCTATACTCTGCAAATACACTGAGTCAAGTGTGCTGAAAGAGACGGCTTTAGCTAAAAGAGTTTGCTGTTCATCGTGAATGTGTGCACAAACTGCAAGAAGACTGTAGCATTTGAATTACTGTGTATAAATAAAGCGACTCAAAATTTCTTTATGTTCTGTCATGCGTAGCGCTCTCATACGTTCTGTCTATAAGTTAAAATTGGTGCTTGTTTGTTTTCAGTATACCCCCACCACCACCACCACTCCACTTTCTTATAAAAAGCCGCCATCGCTATTGAAACACGCTTTCATGTTTTAACGCGACATATCTCTGCTGTCATATTACTTGTAGCTGTTTTTGAGCAGTCTCCACTGAAAGTGAGATCACATCCGTCGTTCAGTGACAGTGTTGGTGAGATTTAAAAGATGCCATCGCAGATTGCGCATTTTAACTCTAACAAAAACTGCGCTTAGATGAAAGTGAATTCTTAACAGCATTAGACAAAAATCTAGACACCGAGGCTACTCCATAGCTGTGTTTTTGTACAATATAGTGGCACGCGTGATAAATCTTTTGTCGCCGCCTGTATTAAGAAACTCTTCAATGTGACGGGGAATGTCACATTTTCAATAGTTCACTTCCAGACACACGGTGTCTGCTCAGCAACAAACAACAAACTCTCTATATATGTAAATCAGATCAATAGGATATCCATACAAACGGCCTGCAGCTGTGTGTTGCCATCAAGCAGCTCACCTAATGTAATAAGGAACATCAATAGTTGATTTTCAAACCTAGTGGTGCAGAGAAAGAAAACGAGGATGATGAGATTAGCGCAGCTTGGCTCCGACGTCGAGCTCCATTTTATAAACAGTCACAATTAACACAGGCTGTCATTATACAAGGGACAATGAGATGAGTTGGGGAGAATAGATTAATAACTTCACTGCGTGAGTCAAACTCAGCTGCACCACAAAGACACGCTCATATTTGTATCTCAGAGTCGACGCTGACATTTGGACGTTGGGATGTGATAATTAATCATGATAAAGTGAAACGCTCGGATGTTTGGACAGGCGGTGCTCACAACATACAACGGAGGGTTGTATGTTGCTCTTCAGACAGGTGTAATAATGCAGTTTGACAATCACCGGGGCTATATGATAACACAGAATTAGCAGGTGTGCTCTCTGGCATAAAAAAAAAAATAAAATCTCCATTAATGGTACATCCTGAGCTATGTTCCCTGAGGCGGATTAAGCTGGGTCTTAACTAATTATGATTCTGCAAGGAACGGACATGGTTTTTACAGATACACAGTGCATTAATGTGGACGCATTTGAGTCATTTGATTATTTTTAGTTTCAGTCTGGTTTTAATCGTAGGATCGATTTTTGCTCAGATTAATGGAATTTCATTTTCATTGAGCATTTTTAATTGTTAAGTCCCTGGTTACACTTGCCTTTTACTTAAAGTATACAGTTACCATGAATGTGTTGCTATCAAAAAAAGCACTGTTTAGGGTTTTATGTCTCAAACATGCAATTTATTAGATTTCCTAATAGTGTTGGTTTCTTTTTGTTGAAAAATCTTCTTCTGTAACCGCTTGTTCCTGTTAAGGGTCGCGGGGTCTGCTGGAGCCTATCCCAGCCGTCATCGGGCTAGAGGCGAGGTACACCCTGGACAGGTCTCCAGTCTATCGCAGGGCTAATACAGAGAGACAAACAGCCATTCACACTCACATGCACACCTACGGCCAATTTAGAATCACCAGTTAACTTAACCAGCATGTGTTTGGACGGTGGGAGAAAGCTGGAGTACCCGGAGAGAACCCACGCAGACACCAGGAGAACAGTCCACACAGAAAGGCCCAGTCGGCCTATGGATTCAAACCCGGGACCTTTTCGCTTTGAGACATCAGGGCTAACCACCTCGCCACAGATAAATTGTTATATAAAGACCTCACAAGTCTAATTCGACGTTTTAATGAACACTGTAAATAACAAAAAGATAAAAAATATTTCTATGGTGGAAAGGTCTTTGGGCCTGTTCAGACCTTGCATTAATATCCGATCTGGGCAATCCGATGATGTAAAAGACAAGTGTGAACGCAATCAGGCTACATTGAGATCGCATTTGAGAAATCTAATCTTTGACATTTGGAAGTGGTCTGGGTCGCACTTGTCCGCATTCCTTTGGAAGTGTGAACGCAATGTGTTTCGAGACACTTTAAGACCACCGATCCTCAACAGGGGTGCTCCTGCGTCAGGGGAGATTAGCCACATTCAGAAAAAAACACGCTATTGACTATTGTCAACGATTGCCAGAGGAAAAAGCACTGTAAGTGAGGTTTGTTAATTAGTAATAAGAGCCTTTTAAAATATTCTGTCCTTGTAGCTGTTAACCAGTGAAAAAAATAAAAATCTAAGTAAGAATTTACAAATTTAAGTATTTAATGTGAGTAGACGAGTGGGATTCTTTGTTAATTATTAATGTGGTCATGTTGCTGTATGAGAAAGTTATGTATTTGGAAATCTCTGGTGGAAATTTATGGTAACATATGGAAAGTTCCAGTGCGAGAGTTATAAGCTGAGATTTGTGCAGGTCTATCTAACATCAGGGTGGGGATCAATAAATAATAACTTGTACCAAAGTCGTGACAAACACACATAAACAGCACTGTTCTCGGTTCTGGAGCGGCGGTAGAGATCCATCAGAGACATCGGCCGTTAAAACATTCTGCTGGGCTCCGGATGATGTCGGGGGTTTATTTGCATACAGAGCGCGAAATTGAGATCGGAACCGGAGGCGCATGTTTAACGCCAGGTCTGAACGCACGTACCTAAAGCATGTCACTTGTGATCTTAATGTAAGCTCTGAACAGGCCTTTAGTCATTCTTCCCATTCAGCTTTGTAATTTTTCAACCTGACATGTAAAATTGCTATCTCAGTCGCCAACCGTGTAATTATTGTAGCGCTCCTTCCACAAGATGTTTCGTTTCCAATCCTTGCCTCGTCTCTCCCACACAGTCAGACAAAGCGAGGGGACTATCAAGAGTGTTTACTCATAGCCTCACTTCCTGCACAGCCAGGGGCAGTGTTTGGAGTGTTTTACTGGAGAAAGGTGGAAGAGATGAAGCTCTCGGGCCTCTTCGCTCACACTCTCTCTCTCTCGGTTGCATTGGATTACTCAGTGCATGGTGAATCAGCCATTTGTCACTGACACAGTAAAGGCCTACCAGTGGCTTTTATAGGCGCCAGGTGAACCAATAAAAAACTCAGCTTTGGTTTCCTCAGGCCAACAGAAAGGCAGTCCATCTACAGCAGCAAGTGCACAAAAATGCACTGTTACAACATCCCACCAGTTTGATTTATTATTTTTTTAAATGTTATTTTACTTCCCCACAGCGAGTTACATACTCTTAAAGAGGAAAACACACTATTTTTATGTTCGAACGAGAAAAGAACGCCAATAGCAGCGATGGAGAATAAACTTAATTTAAAGGTAAATATGTGTTTATGTAGCTGTGAGTTAGTAGCCGTGCATGTCACAGCAGCAACGTCTGCTCTAATTGTGTTTGGTAATGCGTTTTTGAAGCACCGTTATTGCGATTCATTGTATTCAAGCAGAAGCAAACGGCTCCTCCTGCCCGCGGACACATAATTGAGGAGCCCGAGGAAGATTACAGCGGCGCGGAAATAAAACGGGGGGCTTGAAGAAAACAGCCAGCGAGAAAGTCGGGGAGGAGAGAGCGGGGAAGAATACGCGCTGGAAAGTGCTCAACCACATGTCTCATATTCATAATTAACTTTTTAGAACCCCTCACAAAGCTACGGGCGCGGGGCTCATGCCAGCCGAATTACTCCTTTTCACTGGCAGCTGTGACTCGGGCGGCGTTTCATTATGTTTATTTACATGTTTTCTGAGCGCCAGCCGCTCGTGAGGTGGTTCGGGGAATGAGACGCGTTGCCAGAAGGCCAACGTGCGCGCGCTTTGTCTGCGAGTGAAACACAGCGGCGCTTAGATAGGAGACCTCGGTACGACTGCGTGAATGGTAAATGCCTTGGACAAGAAAACGATGAAGTTTATTCCTTAAACCTTGTCTTTTTGTTTGAGAACTTGAAATGTTTTCAGTTTAAAGGGCTACACCTCAGGCAGCAGACAGGTAATAAAACGGCAATTGTGTAATTAGATGTCGTGGATTCCTCAGTGAGTCAGGCACTCGTCACTCACTACTACACACCATCAGTAAATCAATGTCAGCATTTGACTCATTGCAGGGTTGCACCACTTGCTGCCCTACGAAGAGAAAGTGGTGAGTCAGGAACTGGAGACTCTGACACCACTTAGTCACCGATGTGAACGTTATTTCCTATTTGACTCTGCGGAAAGAGAGGAAAAACAAATCCTTTCACTTCAGCGATGTCTCTCCTGTCCCGGGGCATCCTTTCTAATCACTGACCGGCGGATGTTGAGTGGCGGGGACACGGCCATGGTTAATCCTTTCCCTTTCTTTGCAATAAATTATGCATCAGAAAAAGCTTTTTCCACCTCAGTGGCCGTGTCCCTTAATCCCTGGCTCCTAAAACCTGTTTAATCTGAACTAAGTCATTAAAACAGTAAAGGGATATCACAAAGGACTTTCAAGCCAATTGGCTTAACGGTAACGTGATTAGATCATTGATCTCTCAGCAAAGCCTTGGGCTTCCAGGTGCGAAATGACTATTTAATGAAATCAGAGAAATCTCGTTACTAGAAAATTACTGATCAAAGTTAAGACCAGGTGACTGGGGTGGCATTGGTATCCATGTATCTGGGCAAAGGTATTTATTCTCCAGATCCCCTCTTGACATTACTGAGAACGTATGGGGCCGGAATGAAAGATTGCGTCCTTAATCCCTTAGCAGCCACTATCCATACCTCGATGCATCTTTAACAGAGATCGCCGCTTTAAGCTTTGATAGGGATCACCCCGAGATGCACAAAAAGGAAGCAGTGTAATGTCATTACAGCCTGATTAATACGAGTTCCATCTCGCAGATCCCTTTCAGTTGTGTTTTTGTCCGGCGCTCTACAGAAACAGGATCGCACCTTTGTTATTAGCAGATAGGGGTTGGTTAATACCCAGAACACACCTCACTGGACGAGGCATGAAGCCCGTGTGAGCTCTGGAAATCTCACTCAAACACGACTTAATGACGAGCACGCCACTCCAACTGCATCTGAAATTGAGCCAGACCGCCGCCTTCACCTGGAGTGGAATAATACCTGACTTCGCTGAGAGGATTACGTTTGTCCTCTCCTTGTGCTCGAAATAAATCATTACATCGCAGAAGACCTCTTTTCTAATTAATGAGAAGAGATGAAATATCACTTAATTTCAAATTTAATTACGAGCCATAATATTTCCTTCATTGGACCGCCTGCTAATGCAGCGCGGCTTCCTGCCCGCTGATGAATGCGCTGTGTATTAAAAACACGAGCATTTACAGTTCCCCGGACTGCGCATGAAATTTCCCATGGTGGCAACATTCTGCAGGAGACGGGGAAAAAATAAAAAAATAAAAAAAAATACCAGGAGACGCACAAACACGCGGCCGTGATATACGCAGAACGGGCTACCATCAGGACTACGCAAGATAAAAAGGTTAATAAACACTTGGTAATGAAAATTAATGACACAAATCATACACAGGCCCTGACACACTTTTCCCTGTTTAATTGCAATGGCTGAGGCGCACTCATTTTAATTACCTATAACGCAGCATTGATGTCCTTCAGTGTCAAGCTCCAAAGTTCTCTCTGTGCGTATCACTACTGATGAGCATTTGAAGCCATTATCATAACCATGACAAAGGTATTGACTTCTATCCTCAGATGAGTTTTGCTTATGCAATAAGAATTGTCATTAATTGAGGTAATGAGGCTTGCACGCTGACTTTCACCACCACTTTTGGTCTCAATCATATAGTGATGATTTTGCATAAAGAGGATTGGCTGAAGTCCCGGCTGAGGTCATTAGTAATGTATGGCTGTCATTAAGTTCCACTTTAAGCAGCCAGTTACCAGTTTCTTTCTAAACCTACCCCTCCCCCCCAAAAAAAATCTTATATAAAACAAATATTTACGCATTTTAATTACGGCGGCTAATCTTTTTCTCGGCGTCTTAAAAGATATCGCCTCCCTCGTATGCCAGTGTGTAAATGTTTTACTCCGTTTGCTCCGCGTGCAGCGTTTTTTTCAGCAGAGTACGCCAATCAGAGATCAGTTTAACCGCCAAATGTGCTTTAAAACAAATTAGTAGCCGCGCGAAACCTCAAAAGCAGATTAATTTCGCACGAGTAATTTAGTCGGAATTCCACAAAGGCTGAAACTAAATTGTTTACCAACGACTGTCTGGAGTCGTCTCCGGGGAGAGAGTGAAAACGCACAAATTGCAAACTTGCTGATTTAGCACTTTGTGGGGAAAATTGAAAAAAAATAAAAATAAATAAATAACAGGCGGCCTGCTGCTGGCTACATTTTGATGATGGATTCTGAATAATGCAAATATGATAAATTAGCCAACACATAGCATTTGGCTAATTAATTATAATTAATCATGTTGAAGTTTTCTGAGGTGTAGTCAGTGATAATGTTGTCTGTTTGATGTATTGCGCGTATGAAGCCCAGCGTGTGGATCAACCCGTGTCTGGGCAGAAGCTCAGTCTGGTCTCTGGTTTGTGTTTGTGTGTGTGTGTGGTATGTGTGTGTGTGTGTGTATTTCATTGAATGTGTCCTCCTTATTCCACTCCACAGATGGGATTTCATTTTAATTGACAGTTACCCACATCCATTCGTCAAAATGACAAGCTCGGGGAGGGGGGATCGCTGAGGTGCACCCTCAACGTACTCAGTGAGGAATGGAGGTGGAAGTGTTTTTTTGTTTTTTTTACGTTTGTGTTTCAGTCTGTCTTTTAACGCGTTTGTCCGTATGTCTTTCTCGAGCCTTTTTGACGGGCTTCAGATAGGTCAATTTTGGCGTCTAACTGCGGCTCGCTCTCCTGTTTGTTGGGCTGTGCGCGTGCGTGCGCTTGTTTTGCGAGCGCGCGCGCGGGGGGGGGGTTGCGTAGCCTCCCGATCCATTGATCTCGGGCTTTTGCTGTGAAGTCTGGCCTTTGTCTGCCAGATCTACCTCTCTTGCCGTCTTTCTTTTCGCTGTCATTCCCTGACACATGGCTCTGACACATCCTGAGCGTTGCACCGGTGGGAAAATAACACATATCTCTGACCTCTTGAACTCTTTCTTCTCCGAAAGCCCCAGAGAAAGAATGCTTTAGCTGCCCACGCCTCTTTAAATGTCTACCAAGGGACACAGCTATTGAGACAAGGGGGGGTAGAGAGACATTTCAAGACAGGTATAGATCTTCAGTTGGTGTCAGGTATGGGTATCGAGCAAAACAGGCAAGGATTTATAGCATGCACACTTCATGTATTGTGCATGGACTGCAGAGAGCCCAGACTAATAGACAGTGTTGTCAGCAGTTCTCTGCCTGGATTTTTCTATGAGCTCTGCTCACTATTAAATCACAGACTGTATACAAAGCTGGTCAATTCCTTTCCGGGCTGCTGCGTTTAGCGTTTACTGCATCATGCTTAAGACCCCAAAACAAATTGACATGCGGAACACCTTCACTACGCGTACAAGCCAAGACCAAGAGATCGAGTTAAGCTGAAATGCTTGCTTAACATAACGCAAGAGATGATGGCCTGTCACATGTCACATCAGACCCCCGCGAGGCCCACGCAGTTTTCTGCTCACACGGCACGCGACAAATAGCCGTAAACGCCTCACAACAGGCCATTCCAAAGCTAAAAAGGCAGCGGGAGGAGGGGGGGGACGTGATAGAGAGTTCTGAAGAGTCACATAATGTTGTCTTTGGATCAGCCCAAGGAAGCGATGTCACGGATCATTCATGGAGCCGGTGCTGTATACATTAGGGAGGGGAGGGGAGGGGATTGGCGGAGGCCGCTCCACAGCAACAGAGGACAGCCTATGGAAAATGGAGCAGCCACCTAGCCGAGGCGGTGATGTCATCAGAGTGGAACACCGCACGCCGACTCCTCCGCCGTATGTTTGTGCGCGTCTCCGGTGGGAGTCATACGAACACACGCGCGCGCTCGCACACACCTCCCACATGCTGCATCACCTTCAGGCCGTCCTCAGCTGTATCGCGGGGATGTTACTTCTTGAATGATCCCCTCATGTATATTGAATGAACCGCACAACAAGCTCATGTTCATGGGTGATTTATCTTGCGCAGGTGTGATAATGTCAATATATTGATTAATCAAGCAGTGATTGAGGACCATATGCTCTACCGATGATTAATATTGATAACTATGTGCCACCCCGCTCTTGACAATACAGATTTAATCACACACATCCGCGCTACAAAACGCATGGTTGTGCGCGCGCGTGTGTGTGTTTAAGAACGTCTTACCGCGTGTAACCGGTGACCTGAGGGATTACATCTCTCCCCCCAAGAGCTCGCACTCGCATTGTGCGCTTGCAATGCCGCATTGTATCACTGTGGGCAGCATCTTAAAGAAGTTTCAAAATGTGTGCAGCTTGCTCTTTATTCCTTGCTTTCTAATCCTTTTTGGCTGCACAATGGCGCCTCATTCAACAATGGGGAAAGCACTGAAAGGGGACAACCGCAAGCGTGGCCACGACGTCTGGGCACTGATTTCATGCGCGTGGGATGTGTGTAGATGATGCGTGCGCGTGCGTGCCGCATTAAGCGCGGGGTGGACATGCCAGTCAGACTGCGTGAGGTTATTGTGCGATCCCCCTGCTCCTTTTGCACGTAACAGATAAGTATATACATAAGTTAAGTACTTGTCAGAGTGCGAGCAATGTGTTAATCTAGTCTGAAGCGGTGCTTGAATGGCAGCATGCCTGGCAGGTTTTTGTTAAACAACAATATATCTTCTTAAGTCCGGGTCCTTGTGTTGTCACAGCTGCTGGAACTTGGCACGGGACGGGGAGCGAAAGGGAGAAGTAGGCATCAGTGCATGGGCTACTAGGGAGAAAGGGGGGGAAAAAAACGCGCTTTAAAGAGTTATCTACAAGTTGTCAGGCTGCAAATGTATCCACTTTGGTGAGTTTTCTTGTACGAGATGTAAAGGTCTAAGGCGCAGGATGTAAAATGTTGAGCAAAACAAATTTATTCACATTACTTTTGACTTAACAAGGCATTAATGTGGCATTTCCAAGTGGAAAACTGCTTTAGTCTGTAAATCTGACACCACTTAAATTCAGGATAAGTCCCTCATTAGCAAGAGCAAGGTGTGCGAGTAGATTCCGTTACGGCTCAGAAGCAGAAGCCGTTACACCGTGCTTCTTTCTTCTTTTTGTTTTTTTGGCGCTCGGCCACGGGCAGGGAGCGGCGGTTTAGCCGATTTGCCGCGCCGCATTACGCTGACAGATCGACTGATTGTTGACAAACAGCTCGACTCCATGCCAGCGTCGGCGCGGTCATCTCCACTCCGCCGCCTTGCCTGTCCGCCGTTGTCTGGTGATTTGCTGGGGCTGCGCCGGATGACAACCATGCTTCATCCCTCACTTTCATTGCCCCATAAAAGGGTCCTCTGTGGTCGTGGATGCTGCTGTTTACTGGTTAGTCTTTGTCATCATTACGTTGTCACAGACAGGATAACCCGAGTGGGAGCGGGGGTGTGCGGGGAGGATGGTCGGAGGGCGGAGACTGTGTAACCGTAGCCGGCGCAGGAGTCACTGAGGGTCACAAGAATCAGCTCATCTGTCCATTCATCTTCATATGACTGAATCCCTAATGGCAACTGAGGACTTGGCAACCCAGAGGGAAGGACACAGACCAGTACCTAGACTTGCATACATCTCTAAAAGCCGTATCTCCACTGCAGCTAGGAGGCTAAGATCTGTTTTTGTTCCACAACAAAGTAAATCTAACTATTAAATGAAACAGTTCTGTCTGGATTCGTGTTTGCAGCAGTAATTCTGAAAGATATAATAAGCTCTCTAAGCTACGAGGAGTCTTTGATCTAGCAAATGATTTGTATGCTCTGTGATCACACAGCAAACACCATGGGGTGTTTTTGGGATTTGCAAGTTTCCAAGTGTCTGCGCGTGTTTGCGCCTATCTGTTTGTTTGTGCGTATTAAAAGGCTTCTGCAGATTTTCTCTGCACCTGAAATAGAGACTTCACCTGTGGGTGAACCTGCAACGGAGCTCTGTTATTATTATTTCTTTTTTGGGTGGGGTGAGGCGGGGAGGAGGTTGTGTGGGTGAGACAGCATCTTCCACATTTCCCTGACTGTGGGTCCTGCAGCAGTCTGCTACTCTGCTACCGGGATAACAAGGGGGGCTCTGATCTCATCGCGCCTCGGCTCACTTTGCCGGGAAGCGGCGGGGATGATGTAATGCTGTTTGCGCGGCAGCAGTGCACACTTATCAGATGCACTGTGGAGGAGGAAGGCTGGGGAAGCGGCGCGACTGTAATTTTTACGTGTTGTCGTCGTCATCGAATGATTACAGTAGCGGCCATCACCATTCTGCTCACACACACACACATTTAATACACGCCTCTCTATGCATATTTACTTATTTGGAGCCAAACTGGTAATTCTGTTTTCAGCGGGACGTGTTGAGATTATAGAGGGACTTTAAGTCAGATCCTTTCATTTCACTTCGGAAGCCTCTAATATATCCTCGATAAATCACAATGAGGCGCTGGAAAGAAAGAAAAAAAAAAATCCTCAGACATTCAGATCATGCGAAGCCATCAAAAAAATAAATAAAAAAATGAAATAAGAATGATGTCTGAGACAGCTTAATGACCAATCATATATTCCATCCAGTTCACCTTCTAGTGAAATACATAAATTACTAAATTAATTGATTGCTTTTTTTTTTTTTTTTTTTTTTCAGGAACTTCCAAAGGAGACAGTAGATTTGCATTAGCTCCGTCTTCTCCCCTTGACACAGCACGAGACAGTCACCTCCAGAGAATCATACGACTCCAGTCCTGTATAATTCTGGGGTGAGAATATTATACTGTGGGTTTTATGCTAGGTAATTAAAGAGATCACTGTTTTATGTCCTAGGCAGGGATGGACCTTCCCTGATTCACAGCCCTGCACACTAAAGTGGAATAGCCTTGTTCTTGCTCTCGACTCCTCTAGTTTAATTGCCCTTTGTGTCCATCTTATATCCGTTCTAACCGCCCTAATATACGACACGCGCGACGAGTGCGGCATTCTTCTTTCAGATGCTAAAGAGCTGCTGATGTGCTGTGTCGAACTGCGATTACGACCGAGACTGCCTCACCTGCCTCCGCCCTCTTACAGTAACTCGCTTGGCGAAGACTTGGCAGCGTTGTAGGAGCTAGCACCTGCTGCCGCGGCCTACCCCTCGTCCAGTGCGAGCGCCCCGGGAGGTGAAGCATGTGTCAGGGGCCCCGAGACGGAGCCAGAGGAGCGGGAGATGAGTCAGGTGATGTCATCTCCAGTGAGCACCGATGACCGGCCCCAGCTGTTTTCGGTGCGCTCCGTGGCACCTGTCTGAAGCCGCTTTAGCTCGCGCAACAGCGGCGCAGAGAACAGGCCCCCCGCCGCTGCTGGGTTTTCATAACTCCCCGGCGACGGAGCCAGCAGAGGTCAAACGGGGCACGTCGCCAGCCAGAGCGTTGCTCCTTACCGCCAGCTCGCGTGAGATCAAGTTATAGAGGACGTGAGTGTTTCTGAGCGCTAAGTGTTGTTCATTAGCATCACATGGAACGACCAGACTCCCAGGTTTTAGGGCTCTCTTAGTAATGAGTATTTCTGATGACATCATTTCTGACACACTCACTCGCAGGTCATTGGGATTATGCAGAGATGTGGTCATACAGTGCCTCATCCACCTCACGCAGTCCCTCAGAAAAACGCGCACGCACAGCTAAGCAGATACGAGTCATTTTTAGCGCGGTTATTTTCTAATAACTGCAGAGACGTGCGCGGGAAAATGTATTTCCCGAACGCTGTGTAATGATGGAATCAGCAGCACTGAACTACACAAGCACCCTTCATCACACACACACACACACACACACACCAACGAGTCAGTAGAACAAACAACAAGGCTGCAGATCCTCTCTCAAAGTAAATCAAGAGCCGTTTCACTGTAATAGCTGTACTTTGTAATAGCTATTGCAGTGGAATAACTCTGATTTAATCTAGCCGGCAATCAATATTTTCTGACCGTTATGATTGATGAGTATTAAGTAGGACTATTAGCCAAGTGAAAGAAAAAAACAAAAGAGAGAGTGTCCACGGCTGGATTCCGCCGCACGTCGCTCAGTCAAAGCAGTAATGCGAAGGGGAATAATCTGTCAGCTAATTTACGAACAGGTTCAGAACTGTGGACGTTATTTTCTTAATGAATATGTGAATTACTCGCGCATTGATTTCTATTGTGTGGGAAAATGGGAAACGTATATAGGACTGTCTGCGCGGGCGCCTGCAGACACACTTCATTGACGTTTCACTTGGAGACCGTAAGAAATATTACATATGCTGAAACCAGCAGATTGTGTATTTAAAGCCTCTGGTGAATCAAGGTCACAGCACTGACCCTTTTAGTAGTAGCCTGTCATACATTTAGCAGAGCAGGGGATCATTTCAAACTGTCCTCCATCACATTATGACAGATCTTAATTGACTACCGATACAGCTTTGCTGAGTTGACGGAAAAATCGGATTTTAATCTAATCACTGCAATATACCCTGATTGGATCATAGCAACACTCTGGCATATTAAAACATTTGCATTGCAGGGACGGGTCAGAGGGCTTGTGGACAACTAAATCCTGGACACTGTATATCAGGTTCCCGAATGGATTCATTATAGCTTTTCTATAAAATTATAGACACTCTTGTGTCAGACTCTAAAATGTCTCCTCATATGACTAATGTACACTGATCAATACGGGTTCCTTCTTTATTTAATGCTCTTATAGTTATCCTCCCCCCGCTAGAAGACCATTTTTCTAACACTTACATTTGGAGTAGTTTTAAAATTTAAAGGATTGCACTTCAGTCACCCCTCCTCTATCTGCTCTTTCCTCCATCACATCCTTTGTTTTTTGCTTTTGCCTTGCCTCCACAGCACAATTTTCACACAAGCCAATTTTCAGTCAGTCAGTCTTCCCAGGTTTATCACTGAACCACATCATTAAGAGGTGCCCCATGGATCCCTGTCTAAACTGCACGTCGACCCGCTGCCGCCAGCTCCCTGGATAAAAAGCCCAAGGCTGAGCGGGCTGACATTCTCCCGCGCGAACGTAAATGATGGCACAGAGGATGGTGGTCCAAAATCCCCTCAGTGGTCTTGGGGGAGAAGACAGAAAAGGAGAATGATGATAGATTGCACGGAGAGCGGGCTGGACTGGATGGATCGGGCATCTCGTACCCGAAGAGCACCATCTGCTGTCAGCTCGGGTGACTCATTCAACTGCGCTGACGTGAGGCATGCAAAGGAGCACGCTGAGAACGCATCAGCCGCGCCGATGACGGGCTGCATAACAGACGCGGGAGGGTGTGGATGGAGAGCACTGTGGAAAGAGACAAGAGGGAGCACCCGAGGCACCGTCTCCTTTATCTTTGCCAAGATAAATAAATGTGCATTAACACAAACAAACAATTCATTTATTATTTTTTAATCTTTTGTGATAAGGTTTTGCCAGTTTAAAGTTCAAACGCTTCCCCAGAATCTGCAAACAGGGGATTTTAAAACAACAGATTTCTTGTAGTGAAAGCAAAAATAAAGCTGCTGTAACGCACTGCAACATTAATATCCACCTTGGGTTTTCAGCATGAACTCTTAACATTTCCCCCAAGTGTACAACAAAAAAAAAAAGCTGTATACACCTCCTTCCCGAGCAGCATGTGCTTGCCTTACACTGGCGATATTTCATCTGTAGAACCCCATGTGTACTACAAGAGTGAAATAACAGAATAGCTGAGGGGCGAGAAGCCAGTATAGTGCCGGTATCAAATGACCGCGTCTGGCCCTCTTAAAACAATGAGCTGTTTATGGTCAATTTTAACAAGCTAAAGTACTTCTGACTGCTGCCTTATCCTGAAAACCCATAATGCTCGGAGCGTCGGGGAGGAAAGAATAGCACATGAAGGCCTAGTGTCACTGGAAAGGCCCACGAGCACATAAAACGCATAAAGCTGCCTGTTGGATGTCTCATTTTAAATATATGGGAATAACTATTGTGTGACACAACAGCACCAATCTTGTTGTTTTTCATAAGCCTCCCTTTTAAAAATATATATATAGTCCAAGGATTTTCTCTTTTATTTCTTAATAAAAAAAGAAAAAATGAATCCCCTGGAGGGCCCACAATTACATATTTCTTCAATGAGGTGTAAGGTCAGCATCAAAGTCAGGGTCTTGTCATCTCCGATTTCATTTCAGGGTTCCAGAGGAGTCTTATTGTCAATAAGGAGGAGCTGTATTGACACCTGTGACACTGCGCTGGTTTGCCTCGGACTCCCAGCCTCGCAACTCTCTGCCCGCTGGAGAGGATCGCGAAGCCCGGCCGTCTGCGGGAGTGACGGGGCATGCCAATACTAAAAAGGTCGCAATTTATGAAAGGCCGTGACACCGGAACGCTGATCAATGGCTTCCACGGGCCTCAGATACTGCGCGGAGATTGATTCCATAGGTGATATTGTTATGGGAGATCTGCGGAGGCGCTGGAAGTGTCAAGAGCTCGAGTTTAAAACAGGCAATTCTATGGGATTTGCGTCAGTCAGGCGAGGTGGTTGGACAGTGATGGGAGACCCCGCTGACCCCATAGGGTGATGCACGCTTGTCAGTGAGAGACAGGTGCAGACTACAGGGGGAATATTACATTATGGTGAATAGCCGCCTTGCAGGCCAGCAGCAATCAAACAGCCTCTCTCAGCTAAGACCTTTTTATTACGGACTATGATGATGGTGATAGGCCACGTGAGATGGGATGGATAGATGGATAGATGGATAGAAGGATGGATGGATGGATGGATGGGATTCTGATGAGATGATCCAGACAGGTCGACCCAAGGGGAGGTGGAGTACATTAGTGTGCATCAATGCCAGGACAGCTTATAGTGTGGATCCGCACACTTGTGTTATGCACATTGGAACGGTCCTGATTTAAAAAGCCAGTGGTCACTTCCAGAAATACACCACTGTCATAAAATATTGAGAATAAAACAAATAAGCAGTTGTTCGTCTTAGAGTTGTCACGATACCGAAATGACTAACCATACTATACCATACTATATCGCGATACTGCAGCCTTTTTTTATTATTACAATTTTTATGAACTGCAATGGATTTGTACAAGATATAAATGCTTATTAATTACTTATAATGTTGTTTGGTTGTAAAATGTTGTCTTTTGAAGTTTGCTTTTTTGAGCAAAATTAGTGGTGACGACGATGCCATGGCAGACTCACCGCTCGGGCCCGGTGCTTCTAGAGTAAGTGTGTTGTCTCATGTTTGTGACGTTAAGCCGTGCGCGCGTCTGGCCGAGACAGAACTTTAGCTAGTTGTTTGTTTTGAAGTGAATTTCGATCAAAGCGGAGCCATCTTCATGGAGTTCGTTCTTGCCGGCAGAAACACACGAACAGCCAATCACCTAGCAGCCGGGCGGACCCAGCATGCAGAAACAGCCAATCATTCAGCAGCTGTGTAGTTTGGTTGCAGTAGTTGCCATGTGGGTTTGTTTACAAGGGAGTAGTATGGATTGAGAAGCCGGGAGGATGGTAGAGGAAGCCGCGATGTAGCGGAAACTGGCACCGGTAGTATAGTAATCCACGGTAGTACCATCGTGTAGAATTTTTAGTATAGTAGCACCGGGTACCGCGCAATTCTGGTTTGTCTCATTCATTTGGATAGTTTCAATGCCTGGATAAAGAACACTAAAAGGCTAATTTCTCACCTTTCTTTTCTTTTTTAATTGAATTATCTGGATTCTTGGCGGAGGAATCAATTGCCAAAACAAAAGACTGCACACCGATGCGTACGGACATCACCCCGCACAAGCACACCACCACCTTTCGCTCTCACGATCCAGAGGTGTGTGCTTAGACCAGTGTCGCTGTCTCGCACGAAAACAGCCAAACAGAAACATTAAAACGATGTCTGCAGTGGACAGGAAGACTCCGGGGCGCCATGAATAAATCACAACGCTCCAAAAGCGAGCATTCCTTTTGTACCGTGTTGTGTTTGTCGATGCCTGGAGAGAGCACGGGGACGTGGGTGCAGGGCCGGCTGGCTGGCGAGCAAATAAATAAATAAATAAATCAGTAACACGTTCAAAAAAGTGCAAGCTGTTGTTAGGTCTGTGTGACATACACTCCATACAGCGCCTACAAGACATACAGCGCTCACTGCACCTTAAGCTCTGCTATTCGTTCTTTCGGGACCGTTCAACAAATTCTGACTCTTTAGATTTATTTTATGATCTAAAGGTGTTACATTAAAGAATAAAACTATACATTTGATTACCTTGACGGCAAATGCCTTCACCCATCAGCAAAGATCACTTTTGATAAATTACCGAGTGGTTATAAATAAATAAACAAGACTGATGGCGTGGAATAAATCCAATTTACCATGCAGAAGATAATCAATACATTAACCTGGAATCCCGCGCTAAAGCACCTTTAGCCGACAGTACAGTATGTGCCTGTTGACTTTAATTGCGCGAGTGTTGGATGCACAAGCCGTGGGCAGACAATTGATAGTAGCCATTAGCAAATGATTAGGTGGACAGAGATGAACTCTCCCGCATTGATTTGGCCGGCTTACATTTCCGACTTTTGCAGGGGAATAAATAAATTCACCTGCAAATCTATAATGCATGACTTTATATTCATAATTTCCACCAGAGAGGCTCCTTGGCTCCCCCGCTTTTCCATCGTGCACGCAGAGGAGCTGGCAGCCCGTTGAAGTCAGCCATCCACGGTGTCTGTTTTGTGCCAAATCATAACTGTTTATTCAGCCAAACACAGCATTATAAAATGTTTTGCTGTGAAGATTTATAATGAGACTGAGATTGTGAAGTGAAACCGCAGGCTCCTTACACTGCTTTCTAGGCATGGTGAGGCCCCCATCATATCAAAGACTTTCTTTATCATTTCCAATTATTGAAAACTATTGTCATTTGCGCCATCTGAACCAAGCCTAATTTGTTTACTTCAAGAGCCTTGGAAGCCTCTTTAATGTCTGAAATGAGACCCACTCCCTGTGGGATATCTACTGCCCTGAAAACAAATGACAGATTGCACAGGAGAAGTCCTAAATTTTCAACAATAACAGACGCCTGCGTTCCCATCGAGACGCAGCGCTCTGCCAAGTGCTCTACCTCACCATCTCAACACGATCGCTTTCCCTCAGTACCGCCATTTGTTTTAACCGCATGCGGTCTCAATCAAAACAGAACCGGCCTGCTGAAAAGTTCAGCGTAATGGGCTGAAGGTAGACTGACATGGCCTGTGTGTGTGTGTGTGTTTTCACCTTCGAGTTTCCATCACAGAACCCGCCATTGAGCTGTGCTCGGGTTGCTTGTCCATGTTCTGGGGCACATAATCAAATAGAAGGGGGGGGGACTGAGCGTTTGGTGTCCTCAAACCTAATTTGGCTGCGTGCAGCTCTGACCCCCGTGACCTTTGACATTCCAACCCGACCAGCAAGGGTACCGAATCATTTATTTACTTTGTCGAGACATAAGCCAGATGAGGGGATTTCAGCCTCATGGCAAGAATCTGTGGAACTCAAAACACAAATAAAAGACAGATTATAACGTAAACAGCTAAGGCCGTCCAGTGTGTGACCCCGCAATAACGGCCCAGCCCTTCTGAGTAATAATCAGTATTGATTCCCAAGAAACATCTTCACCTATTAAACCGGTCATTTTGTTGATTTCCACTGAGCCTGATCAATTAGATCAATTATTTAGACAATAAGTTGCGGTGGCGGCGAATGCTCGTCAATAAGTATTCGCTGAGCGGCGGAGGAAGCCCAGTCCGTGGAGGCTAATATACATATCAATACGCCCGGCCATTTCTCTTGCATGTTCACAAAGAATCTGTTGTGTTCAACAAATGACATTAATCGAGGATCATTCTGGGGTCAGAGGTGAAAAGGAGAGGAAAGAACCTGAGAGACAGACCCTAATGACGAAAAAGCAGCAGGCTACATTTCTCTCCTGCTCCCCCCTCTTCCTCTCTGTCTCTTTATAGGGTTTTTTTTTTGCCTTTGCTAGTTTTCTAACCATCTCTCTAGAGGATTATGCAATGGTGGCTTACCACATATCTTTTTCCAGGACTATACTTGTGTAGCACCACTTACCCTTTACACAAACTCTCAAGGCACACCCAACATTAAAAACTAGTTTTTGGACCCGGGTGTGCTTCCCTACCAGAAATTTATCTCCAGCTCTCTCGTTCTCCCACTTAGCCCTCACTGCTCCTTCAACATTAAGCCCGCTGCGTACCCACATGTGCAGCTCGACTGCGGCCCGACCGGGTTCCCCCTCCTCTCCCTGCAGCCCTCTCCTAAAATAGACCCATCGCTGGGCCTCAGAACGTTTGGCTGTTTCCTTCCTCTCATCTTGTCCGCGCCTGTTTAAGGGTTACAGCTGCTCTCTCGTTGACCACAGTTTCCATTGCTCATCACTGCTCAACTCCCAGACCCCTTCTGGAGCGCATTACCAAGGCTAACTTCCTCAGATTTATCACCGCTATGACCTGCAGCAGCCAAAACACCAGCAGTACGAATGCACTCAGTGCTGAATGGGCTGTTCTGACTGAATGTATGGGCTCAGTTAAATTTAAAAGCTGCAAAGAAATTTGACTTTTGTTTATTAAAAGTATATTTCAAAGGTCTCCTGCGCAGCGTCCAAACACAACTGTCTACATATAGCGCAGATGTTTAGAGCGGAGCTGCAGTAAAGATGTCTTTGACTGAGGCTCCAAGTGAGCGGACGATGGGACCGCTGCCATTTATTTCTTTTAACTCCATCCACGGCTATTTCCGTCTCAAAGCTGCGACGTTGGAAACTCGCAAAAGTTGCGAAACTTTCCACAACATAACCCCGGACTTCCCCCAGGTCGTCCCTGAAAGATCAGCGAAGCGACTGCAGGGTTGCGAGGGGCTCACCGGCACTTGTAGCGTCTTGTTTTTGGCGGAGAGTTTAGTATTCGCCGCACAAAAACAAATCCATCCTCTGTAAGCAATGCATACTGGATGAGGTGCTGCTGATGGTCAATAGATCTGCCACCGCAACCTGCAGCGGCGTCGCTGTTTGTTTCCATTACAAAGCAATTCCTATCATGCATAATGCATTTCTAAAATCAGTCTGTCATTAATTCATCAAAAAGTGAAAGACGGGGAGACAAAGCAAAAGAAAAAGAGGGACAGAGAGAAACGCAGGAACACAGCAGATTAATTATGCATCCCCGAATAAAAAAAAAAAGAAAAAGAAAAGCTTATGGCAGAGACAATGCGTCTTAAGACGCTACACTACAGTATTTTGGTTTCACATGATAGGCTTATTAATCACAGTAATGAATCATGAGACGGTTTGCAGAACAGTGGAATCGGGGGTAAACAAACGCAGATGATAAGCCGAGGATAAAGCCCTCTCAGACTGAATGCAAAGAAGACAATGTGGGAGAAGCCGGGGTGACTTCATGTCACATACTGAAGAATCCAGCCTCTCCATTTGCGTGCTTATTTGCTCCATAGATCGCCTTGTTTTCCCCGTTTGTTTGTTTGTTCACTTATTCATTTGACTACTTGCTTTATAATATGCTAAAAACTAGTTGTGCATCTAAGTAATTACACTGTAATTGATGAGCTAATAGACATGTAAATTATGCAGTAGCGTGTCGGCAGCGGCGGAGAAAGAGTGGAGTGTGTTGTATAATTACAAACTCCAGCTGCCACGCTCACGTACAGGAGTCATAAATTAAGCACACAAAATTTGAATAAGTGAGATTGGAGCGATTTTGCGCCGCACCTTATGGCGATGATATTCCATGTGTTTCCTGCGCGCTGCGGCGTCTTCGGCGGACACGATGCTCACCTTTACAAGGTGTGGAACCATGTGGTCCAGAGTAGGGGACGAAGCACGTGGGCTGTCGTGGGTTAGGAGTTCAGTTCCCAGTGGGGTCACAAGAGTTGCTTTGGGTACGGCCACCAGAAAGCAGCATGCAGGCCGACTTTATTGCTTCTCTCGATAGTTTAAAAGTTCACCCAGTGTGGCGATTTATCAGCTACAGGTCATCAAATGATATCTTAACCACTACATCCTTCTTTTCGCTTTTGTAGCCAACATGACTCTAAACCTGCTTGAGCCACGTTTAAATAGGCCACAAAATTATTGCGGGCATTCATCTAGTCTCCGACAAAACCCCCGAACGAGTCCTCATTTCTCTCTTTTTTTTTTTTTTTGCTCCCAAAAGAAGAATCAAGCGCCCCCATTTCTGTTTGCAATATTAAAAGCCGAGAACTGTTGGCGGCACCGTGAAGAGAGAGGCCCGGTTATAGACCCTCGCGTCAGAGGAGCCATCGGTACGCGCCGACAGCTTGTAGAGCTCTCGCACTATCTGTTACTCTGCACCGTCCCAGTCCTCCTCTGAGCTCCTGTACGTAATTACAGTGGTTAATCTTCCGGTTCTCCCCCGTCTCCTGCCCACTTTCTGCCTTCCTTATTAGCTCCTCCTTGCCCACCTGAGATTTTTGTCTTCTTCCTCTCCAATTTTTCCTCTCGTGGTAGCAGAGCAGTCCAATCAGAGTTGCCATTGTTTATTGTGATAAGTTGGGATAATGAACAAATGACCTGCCACCTGGAGCACTTAGAGCCTGGTGTTAAACTCGGGTTATAAAAACCTCTTCCAGCTCTATTGATTTACTGGCAACATTTGATTGTACCCACGGGGCAGGGGGCCTGCAAGGCTGCACAGAGCTCTTACTGTTTTACAGTCCTTATTACACCAAACAAATAAATCTCCTGACCATTAATTCGCTGCCTGTGCCCTCACTCTCCAGACTGATAGGCCAAAAATCAGAGCAGATTCAGGCTGCTTTGGCAGAGCCAGCCAGATAACTAGGTAGTTAGAGGTAATGTTTCTTTTCCATGTGCCCCTTTCTATATTGGATTAGCAGACCGCAGACAACTTGAGTTTTCTCGGAAGACTTTATGATCGCTCGGGACAAATACATGAGGAAATCATTTGCGTTGGGCTGTCCTGTTTTCGCAAACAACGGCCATTATTTCAATATCCTGTGAGGCTACTTTACGATGCCCCCGCAGCATTCTTTTTGGGTTTTTTTTAGGCCGACCAGAGACATGGCACCTTGCAGCCAAGAAAAGAAATTGTCAGTTGCAGGGACAGTGTTAAAACACAGGGGGCCCGGCGAATGCAACCGGGACGAGTGTTCCCGAAAGAGAAACCAGCGGCGTTCCACTTGTAAAACATTAATAGCGATCCAGCGATTAATTATTTTAACCGTTTGAGTTTGTCGCAGTAAACCGGCTGATTAGGATCTTGCCTCGTCTGCTGTGTTGGGGAGGGAAAAAAAAAAAAGCTGTGGACTGTAATGTTTATTTATGGGAATAGATGTTTGTGCACCTTTTGAACTCTTTTCCTCACCCTCCCCCCTCACACACATACACACACACACACACAAACAGACAGAGGTTATATACCTCAACGCGGCCGCTCCAGACCTCGACGTTAGAGTACACAGCTCTGTGCCAGAATGATGAATAAACTGCCTGCAAGCCTAGAAGATGAAAGATTCCCTGATTAGTCCATGCCAGCATGTTTACCATAGCTTGAATCACTACCATAACCGCTGATTGTAGACTTATGTAATGTAGGTTCAAATGCACTTTCCATCCTGCCCACCGGTTCCTCCGAGGCGTAATTGTCAACACATGTGTAACGCGCACACATGTCGAGGCCTCGCCAAAGAAAAATGCATACACACACTCACACATAAGATCCTCCGAGTAATGTCACCTTCGGATGAAAGACTAAAAGCTGCCAGAATCACGCTAACCTCAACGACTGGTTCTGATTAAACAGCTCGGTTACTGCACGCACAAACACACGGGAATAAACCCATTAACTCCCAACACTTTTTTTTTTTTTTAGGAAGCAGCCCTCGGACGTCATCATTCGGCTCTGATGTCTTTATCATCCAGCGAGCGCCCTGCCGAAGGAAAAAGACGCCTGCTTATCATGCAGGACCGACTGGCCGCAGCATGAAGGTAGCTTTGAACGCTTAAGCTCTACAGGATATACATAGGCTCCGGCACCTGGAAGGTATAGAAGATGCTGGTTCACAGATACCTCTCCCAGCTCCCAACTGCAGGATAAATCCTTTTCCCTTGTGGCCAAACATGGCATGTAAATATTCATACGTATACAGGCGCGCAGTTATGATAAGTCAACGTCCGGCGCGAACGCTTGGCAACCGCATAATCCACGCAAACCTTTCAGAAAATGAAAGTCGCCGTCCTCCGTCACCGCCGGCGATCGTAGCCACATGAAAGACAAGACAAGCTAGCTGGCTAATCTGCCGAATATTCTGTTAATCTGACAAGCCATGCTGAATAATGAGTATGTACATTATCACAGAGGGAGGTATCACAGGGGACGCGGCGGATCGCTTTCCACGTGCTGCCGGGAGGACATGGCATGTCTGTTATCAGTGTGACTTCTAATGAGTTAATTCGCAGGTGTACATTTAGCAGGTCAAGTGTGTGCAATTAAGACAAAGGTAACGCTAAACCGTTTGGGTACGTCTGACACTTTTAAATCAGCTGGCGATAATGCTTTCAGTAACAAAGAGCTGGCAAGTCCAGGGTTCGTGCATTTCTTTATGTTTCCTAATAAAAGGTAACCTCTAATTGATGGCTAGATGTGCATATGTTTGAGTTATTGATGTAGCTCTCAATCCGACAACGATTCCATCACTAATCCAGAACAATACGAGTCGTGAATGATGAATGAAAGCGTGTACGCCGCAGTGACAAAACACCTCTTCTTGTCAGCTGCAGCGGCGGCAAATGACTTTCCACTTCAACATGGCTGTCTTGCCGACTTAAATCAGACCTTTTCAAACGTTGCATATGCACGGTATTGCTTATTTAGATTTGATTATTAGATGTTTATTCTAAGCTCAGTTTGAGCTCAGTTCCTATGCAGCGTTTTTCCAACCCCAGACTCAACTGACAGCCTTTCGTAAAGTTCAACAGACAACAAGGCGTCGACATCCAAAGATTTCTTTTTTCTTTTCTTTTTATTTATCCTGGCGCCCCTTCCCCCTTATTGGCCCCCGTTTCATTCAATTTCCTTTTGGGAGTAGGGCCCCCGCTTTACCTTTCAACCACAACACGCTACCTGTCACAGCACAGAACCCCCCACACACGCGTACATCCCTTAGCGTGGCGCGAGAGGCGTGTGACATCTGTTCTCTCTCCGGTGGGCTCCTCATGTCCTCGACCTCATCCACGTCGTTTCTGAACACCTGGGAGGAAGGCAGGGGGAGGATGTATGACAAGGGGACATAGCCGAGGAAAAGGGGATGAAGGGGGCGGGGGATGCGTGCGTTTGAAACGGCGAGGCGGGTGGGGTTACGGGGAGAGGGAGCAGTCAACCACGGCATCAGTCAAAACTGCTACCATCAGTAAGTTTTCCCCGTGTGACCTTGACCTGAGTTCGGTGCTTTTTGACAGCGTAGGTCCATGTTGACACCAGCTGTGCCTACACACTGTGCCAGATGCAGAATGTAGGCTACAGTGAGGCTGGCAAATCAAAGGGTAGAGTGACATAACGTGCAGTACTGTACACGAACGCTGAAGAACAGCAGTGCAGCTCGGTGACCTGGCCGCTCGATGTGCGGCATGCAGTAAAGAGAACGGTTATGCGAACCTTTAACAGCGACTGCAGCTGCTGGGAGCAGGAAAAGCCAAGCTAAAAAACATCAGCGCCGGGAAAGTAAATGCACACACTTAAAGAGCTGCAACAGCAGAGCCCTTGAGCAGTGTAACGGCTGGAGTCATACTGCTTAGCAGCGAGCAGTTACAGTACCATTACAGCTTGCCATTTAAGCCAATGCAGAATTGCCTTAAGCTGCGGTTCCAGTAATAGCGGGTAGATTCCAGCTCAAAGACAGCACCATATTAGTTCATATTGACGTCTGCAGGAAACTGTTGAAATATATTACGGAGTCAAAGCCGTGGTTTTAAAAGCTTTTTATTCTCCAAGTAGCGAGTTGGGGACAGTTTTTCTAGCTACAGTCACCTCTGAGCACCGAGGCAGCCACTTCGCGTTTGCAGCACCGACTCAGTCGCTGAGTGTAATTTACGATAAATAATAAAACTAAACTGCGACACTATATACGAGATTAAACCAGAAACGAGCGCTTGGATTACCAGAAGCAGCTCCACGAGACGACTTCTTTATCAGAGGAGCACGTAAAATGCGCCGATTACACACTAAATAACAAACAACGGCTGATTTTTATGGGAATGTCAGCTTCAAGGGTTTTTTTTGCTCGTGAGACAATGTGAAAAAAAAAATGAGCCACAGAGAACAAACGCAGAACAAACTTCTAATTTCCAGCAACATTATTATCACACGACAATGACGGTCTGATTAAAATACTTTCAGCGAGCGTCGTCATTTTGCATATCGTTGCATATCACTATGCTCATTCAGCTTCTAATAGCGTGACAATATAAAGCCAAAGAAATTGGAAAAACATGTATTTAAAGGTTCGACAACTGCATCATTAATCACAGCTATTCGAATGACAAGCAGCTGTCAACTAAGATGATCACGAGAGCCCCAAATATAGCAGCCACCCAAAGATAGCATGAAACCCGCACACCTGGAGGAACATGAAATATATCATCGACTTAAAAAGTTCAAGGTGTGACACTGTCAGAAGACGCGGATTAGCAGATTGGAGTCATATTTCTGGTCACGCCGGTAATGCGACACCTTCTGCCTTTTAGCTCTGAGAGAAATCCACTAAATCACCAACTTTTCTTCCCATAGTTTGACGCTGGACTCGAACTTTATAGTGGGCTTTTCTTTGAAAACAGCTGTGGTTCATTAGCTAACACAACATTTTAAGCAACGAGCGTGACCCGAGAAAGTAATTAAGGTTGGAAAACCCAAACAATGAGCCGGGAAAAAACGGAGGAGATCTCCAGAGCTGGTAACAATTCTCTTTTGAGTGTGTCACCACCAGCATGTTGTGATTGTTCCCGCTTTAACAAAACAGATTATTTATTTTCTCACAAGCTTGCCATTTCTACAATCTTAAATTAAACCTTAATAGTTATTTTTATCCCGACTAGCGTATCTTCCCCTCTTCAGCGCATGAGCCATATTTCCATGATGCGAGCCGCCTGAGGCCCGAGCCTGTGTCTGCTTAGCACATTGACTCAGCAGGGTCACGGGTTCGTTGGCTCATGCTCAGCTTCCTAACAGCCTTTTCAAATCATTAAGTAATGAAGTGGGTGCCATTCAAATATAAATGCATCCACAAGCCAGGATCCTTTCATGTTTCAAACCATAAATACTCTTGGATTTTACTCAGAGCCAATATACCTATCAAAGCCATTTCCAACATCTGTTATCCGCCTAAAAAAAAAAAAAAAAAAGCGTTGGACACTGGGCCAAACGCTGTAGCTGCGCACCAAAGTGTTCAATAATGCATGGGATACAAGGCGTTTATGCTTACTTTTTCTTAATTTGTTAATTGATTATTGCCTAATCTGTCAAAGATCCTGGCTCAGAGCCTTGTGTCTGGGAGTAATGTGGTTGCGTTTGAAGTAGCTGCAAACTCGAGCATGCGGAGACACACAAACAAACAGCGAGATAAGCAAATCCCAAGATGTACGTCTCCTGATACTCGCTGATTATTGTGAGTGCAGCCACCACTGACCTTGGCACACATATCCATAGCAGCCTCCTTCCCACTCCATCCATCTCCCGCTCTCCCTCTCTCTGGAGTGGCCCCTGGCCTGCAGCTTATTGGGGGGCCTGGAGCCAGCTTCCCATCTCAGACAGGCCCTAATCTGGGAGGCAAATGATAAGGCTGAGGTTTACAGGAGGGGCTTTGCACACTCACCAAAATTTGCATTTAAAGGCCCTCAAGTAATCTTTAGGCTTATTTAAATCTCAGCAAGACACTAGCAGGAGCGATGGAGAGGGAAAATTCTGCACATCCACCTCCAGTGCTTCTTTCCCATGGCGGTACCAAATCCCCGCCATAAATGAGCGAGGATGTGGATTGCTATGCCGTTCCCTCAGCAGCCCGTCTCCGCATTATCAATGCCATTTAATTGACTGAGAATTATTTTGTTTTTCTTTCCTCTCCGCATCCAAATAAAACCGCCGCGCGGGACAAAAGCTTCCACCGTCGCCGCAAAGCGGTTTGCGAAAAAAGTCGTCCCTCGCCAGAAAAATACAGAGCGGCTGACGCACGGCCGGCTGTGCAAGAATGGAGTTTTTGGCTCGTGTTTGTTCGGTTGTTTTACACGAGAATATTCGACTGTACATTTTTTTTTTTTCCTCTTTTGTTCGTGTGATTATAATAAATATGAAGGGATCATTTGCATGTGTTTCAAGTCCCCACAAAGGATCGCTGTTGTACGGCCACCTAAGCAAAACATTATTGTCACGCAGGTTCTTATTATTTTAAAGCCTCCCCGCAAACTTGCTCTTGCTTCTTTGTTATGTTTATTCCTGTTCATCACCAGTCAGAATTATTCATTTAATGAAAAGCCAAAAATGGAAAACACAATAAAGAACGTACCAAACAGTCGCTGGCACTCTGCTACAATATATCCTGTCCCAGTTTTTGTTTAAGTGTGTGCATATTTACAAGCCACCGCAGCTATGGAAGGTGCTGTATTGCTGTCAGCATTTTCACTTGTTTGCAGGCATTACGTCCTGCAGTATGTATACCACAACAGCACAGCGCTTCTGCTCAGCCAATTCGCGTCAGCGTCAGGGGGGTTATTCTCAGTGTGGGACTATATGGTGCATCCTACACATCCAGAAGGGATTTGAAAGATTAATCCTCACCTTTCCAACTGAATGTATGTAATTTGGTTTGACAAACACCAGCCCTACAGGGACGTTTTCTTCATTAATACTTGACAATGTGCCTTGCGTCTCAGGCCTGAGGAGATGTAGCGGCGTGACGGACGAGAGCATTAAAGTGACCCAGATTCAATCTTTCTTTCTCCACTCGCGAGCTTTTAACACCAAGTGTGGCACCTGCGATACAAAATTCAGTTGAGTGGCGGTGGGTGTTAACAGCCATTACAACGGGCCGCACAGACGGGACGCGATCTGATGATCCTCTCAGACTATAATATGCACTGAAATATTCAAGAGGGCCGAAGGGTGTTCAGAGGAAGTTTGCGAAGAACTTGAAAAAGAGCTACGATGACCTTGTGCGCAGTATTGCCTTTGTTCGTGTTCATTTCAATGTACTGAGGAAGTAGTGATTTTACTATTAAAGGAAAAGACACAGAATCTCCAACTAGTGGTGGTTGTATGTAATTACAAGACAAAATGTTAGCAATTTAAGGTGAGGGTATACAGACTGTATTAAAGGGGAACTACTGTTTTTTTTACAACCTAGCCCTAATTTCTGGCATAAAATACAATCGTTTACTCACTCATATAACTTTGGTGTCATTTGTAGTCCTGAGAAGATATTTAGATACGCGTATGTCCATATAGTGGGAGTTATTGGGGCACCGAAACGCAGCCTCTAAATAACACTGCCACAAAACAATATGCTGTCATGATACGCTAGTGCTATTCCCTGTTGAGTCCGCTGTTGAGTTAGGTGTTATCATCTGGGGTCTGTAGATTGACCTAATAACTTCTGACTTTGATTATGTCATCTCTGAGCGCCGCACACACTCACAGCGGTCGTCTTACCTTCAATTTGCTAATGCTAGCTTACTGCAACATGGCTGAATATTTTTCCGATTCTGAGGTTGTGGGCGACGACGTTGTTTATGATGGACGTCCTTACCATTTTGAGTCAGAGTACACGGATGAGGAGCCCGTTGTTTCCACTTCCCGCTTGACTTACAACAGTGGTGAGTGAAACCAGTCACACAAATGTCTGTACCCTCAAACTTCCTCAGTCAACCTTTCCTCGATGTGTTCCATCTTTACTGATCCAAAACAATCAATTCGGAAATCGCGGAGATGGAGAAGCAGCCACAAATACTAAAGCGGAAATACACTGTCACTAATCGGACCAATCACAGCTCTTGTGGTCTCCGTCACCACGGCGGGTAGCTACATTGCTGGATAGGTCCACGTCAGCTATGGCGCTTGGGTTAGCAGATAGCTATACCCTTTTTACCAGCTAGAAAGGCAGTTAGCTGTCATTTGACCAACAGCCAAGCATGTTTTCAAAATATCAAGCTTTTCTTTTAAATTAAATTAACAAATAGATAAAACTTTGTTTTCTCAGTTTAAGGTGAGTTTCCTCCACCGCGGGGAAAGATCAACTCTACAGAGGAAAACGAAAAAGCACGCAAAGTGTAAGTGAATTCAAAAGGACGTACTCATCCTAAACCTAATATCATATTTAATATTCTGCCCGATTTTCCCTTTTGCATAACCCTCTTTACAGTCTGAAGAGCGGTCAAGTCAAGCTCATGCATATAAAAGCCGTTGCCCTGGGCGCAGATTTAACTAGCCCGGATGAGTCTCGAGGCTTGGGCTGGCAAACAAAACAAAAAGAAGAAAACACCCCTTTGCTGCCGTTCCAGCTTTGAGAAATATGAGGAGATACAAGGAAAGAGATCTGGACAGAAGCCCCCTTCCACCCCCTTCCACCTCCGAAACTAACCGTTAGCTTGGCTTCCTAGTCACACTGTGGAGACCCTGCTCACTCTTCCATGCCACAGCCACTTCCTGCTGGCTCTAAACAATGCGGACTCCATTTGGGCTGCCTGTAATGGCTGACTGCTTGACATAACCCTTGTCAGTGAGAGCTGAGATAGGTGACACTTGACAGATGTGTAATTGCTGGAAAGGCTCACTGACAGGTGGATGAGCTTAAAGACACCTGATATGCTTCCGAGGCTGTTGACGCAGAGGATTACACCTTTAAGCAGCACCGGATTCCCTGGGTGGTGTTGTTTTTTTTTCCTGTGTACTTCTAGAGAGAGAGAGGGGGAGAAAAACTGTTTGGATAATGTATTCAAAGTGAAATTGGTTTGATTTGTTTGAGCCCAGATATGAGCCGAGCGTGGCAGCAAGAAAGGTTAAGTCTCTCTGCAATAACCTTCATTTAATAGATGCGGATGTATACTCCCAGCGAGGTAATGTATGGTTTTGAGATCACTTGAGCGGGCTTGTAAAACTCGCTCAGCGGCGTGATAGCTTTCCCTCTCGGGTCAGCTCAGGTGAGGTGCTACCAGAAGCCGGAGATAACACTGCACCCCTATAAAAGACAGGAAGTGAGATAAACATTCACTCCTTGATTAGGAGCCGGGGTGTGGGCTGCCATGTGGGAGGCGGTGCAGTCATAGGGGTGGAACAGTACGATGTGGATGGAGGCGTGCATGTGTGTGGGTGTCTGCGTGTGTGAGGGGTTGTGTTTTATGTGTGGGACTGTAATGCAAATCAATGATCTCCTTCAGTGCAGAGCAGAACAGCACAATGCCTGCACACCTGTCCATCATTCAACATCTCCTGTTCCACCTCTTCAAGCTGGGAGGAGAGGAGAAAAAAAAATCACTTTAGCTCACAGTCAAGGGGTTGAAAGAAGGGGGGGGGGGGCGTAGGAGGTGTGCTTAGAGGCTCAGACATTCACTTTTCTTTTTCCTCGCCGACAAGACCGTGTTATTAGAACTGCAGTTACTGAATCGGGAGGAAGGAGGCCGATGCTTTTGGATGTGACCTCAATTGCACCGGCACACCATCTCAACCAAAGTCTCATTTCACCAAGAAAGACAGTAGGAGCAGGGGGGGGGGGGGGAATTGACAATATCTTCTGTACCATTATGCATAGACAGTGTTCTCGAGATTTAGCGATGATACAGGAGGTGGTGGCTCCTGCTGCACCCGAGAATCTTACCTCAGTTCATTGGGGGTATTTTCCCTTATAACTGGGGTAGCTTTCATCTTGCCTGCCAAAAGGCGCAGCAGCGAAGAGGAGCACCAAAAGGGAGCTATCACTTCCCCTATTTCCTGGCCCCAGACAAAGGCATCCAGGCAGGCAGCCCGCTGAAGATGATGTATTTCTGATCAAAGAGCCTGGAGTTGTCAGCAGCCCGGGCTAGCACAGCAACCTGATTGCTCCTGGATAGATTTGTCCCTTTGATCAGAGCAGACTCTGACTGCAGGCACTGTTTATGCAAAGAAGAAAAAAAAAAAAAGATGGCAGAGCGAAATCTACCCGGTGTTATGTGGAAACAGGCGCTGGGCTGGGTTTGGGGGAAGGACTTTTAGCTCGGGGATACGTCGGCTCGCACAATAACGCAGGGTGATATCTGTTATAATTACCGCTAATGAGATAACACTGGAAAAGGGCTTTCATTTTGCAACTTGTTGCTCTGATTCTTAGCGCTGACAGCCAATAAAAAAATAAAAAATCTTCTTGATTAGCTGGTAAAATTCTGTGTCTAATTACAAGCACATACATCCGATATACGAGGGAGATAATGTAACGTAGTTGAACGACTGGTATTTTTACAAAATGATCAGTTAGTCACACTATGCAAACATCTTACCCATAATTCAAATAACCGCCGGCTATGAATTTATGTGGACTCGAGAAGGCCCATAATTTTGTCATAATATATTGATGTAAATTCTCATGGCTATAGAATAAAGATTAATTCTGTAAATGCGGTACGGAGAAATATTAATGGCATCGGTTTGCTGGTTTGTACCTACAAGTCCCACTGAGACAGGCAGTCCTCTCGTGCCCGGCTACATGGGTTCAAACACTGGGATGTCAAACACGCTCGAATCTAAAACACTGGAGGACAGTTATCGTGGAGTGTGAGGCACAACATGAAACATCAGGAGACTGAGGCTGCTAGACTTAAGATGTCCAAAGAGGTCTTCTCAGTTCACTGCATACCGCGCTGGCAGACACAGAGTCGGTGTCGGGAGCGGCTATAAACGGGAATAAATCAAAAAGAAACGACTGACAGAAGATGTAGGAAAAACAGAATTGTTTATGTTCCTTAAAACAATGTCTACATAAATACATATTTAATTACCGCCGTCAGAATACTTCTTTAAAAAGAAGAAAAGTCAACGCTCACTTGTTTTCCTCTTCACTCTGCACATTGGATGAGTTCAGGTCATAGCTTTCAGGGACATCAGCCTTTTCTGTTTTTCTGTCTTTGCTGTCATGTTAAACATTAAAAAGGTACAGCTCAGCATGCCTCCTGCAGAGAGGCGTCAAAGTCAAGGTTAATTTATGGATGCAAAATACCTCATCCCAAGTTTTGCATCCCTCCTATTCATTTTTTCTCCTTTATTTTGTTGTGTCGGTGACAGGTGCTATTTAAAGGGGTTTGCATGCGCACGTGTACACACAGTTTAAGTCTAGGGAAAGAGGGCTGAGTGGTTATGTAAGCTGTGATTAACATATCCGACGGCTGCATTTGGGTCAAACAGTGATGGGTAATTCAGGTCATTTCTGACAGCTGATGAAAACAGAAATCATCGTGGCGGGCGGTGGGCGTAATTATGTATTTATGAGTGGAGGAGAACCTTGGGGGCTGCAGGCAGAAGAGATGAGCGCGTTGCACCGAGCGCTGCCTTGCTACTGTAATGACAGCTCATTTCCCTGTGTGGATGTTTTTCTCAGCTCCACGCCAAGCTTTTGTTAGTCCCACCAGCTTACTGTACCTGCCAGCCAAGCCTTTTATGGACAATGCAGGAGGGTTAAGTGTTGTATTATTGAGGGATGAATGCTCTGCTGAGACCTCAGCCAAGGAAAAGGGAGGCATGTAGGTCTCGCCCAGAGGGCCCTCCATGGCAGCTTGTTTGTGTTTGAGAAACACTGCTGGGGTTTAGGCACATTTAAACATGCATCTGATGCTGATGTTACTGTATATAGGGGTCATGCATGCATCTGTCTCCTGCTTTTGTCCTATATGTGCACGCTCATATATTTATATTAAATAATCATCAGTAAATGTTGCATTTTTGCACATGGAATTTGTATTTATGCCCCAGTATTCTTTGTAATTTTGAGATATACGGGTCACGGGCCCTAGAGACAGTAGACAGAGAACTGAGGAGGGAGGATGGAAAAAGGCGAATGCAAATAGCACTGGAGTTAAATCAAAGCCATCTTCAAATCAAACCCCCAGCTACGCTCTCTGTCAATCCACAGTGACATTTGTGATACGGGCAACACATTCAATCTATGGCTGCCTCCTCCATTGGCCATGTAAAGTTTAATGAGCACCTTTTGTGGAGTGATATGAATAATGTATACATTACAGAGCTTTAAAGCGCCTATGGTGCATCTGTCTCCAGGACGGACGAAAGCCGCGGGAAGGACCAGTGAAAATTAAAAAGCCCGGGGGCAAAGAAGAAAGGGAGATAGAGGGAGCGAAAAGTTGAAGGCAGTCACATTAATTTGACTGCGTCGAGGTGCCACTTCCAATGCAGAGCAGAAGTCATCAGCGGTGCGAGCTCGCCACCCCGCCCCCACCCTCCCGCAACCTCCACCAAATCCACCCCTCGTCTGTTGCTCATCTGTGTCAACCTGCTCTTCACATGAAGAACAGAGCACGCTGCGACGTGGAGGGGAGGGAGAATGTTTTCTTGGAAATTCCGGAGAGCGCGGCGGGTGACGGGAGGGAAACACAAGTCCGCACAAAGCTGACTGTTCCTGTCCCTGCGCTCCCGCAGATGGCATTGATCTCGATGTAAAAGGAAATGGAAATGCACTGTACTCTAAATGAAATGCTCACCTTTGTAAATAAGTGTTATGAAAAAGAAGAAGAAAAAAAAATCAAAACCGTGCACTTTAAACACCGAACATTAGTGGAAAAGGGAGCACTTCAAAGTTTGCCGCAACCGGGAGAGGAAAATAAATGATATGAAATTCAAAACCAATCTATTTAGTCTATGGCAAGGATAAAAGGAGGTTAATTGTTACATGCACTCAAAGTCATTTTTTCCCCAGAACATATTCTGAAAACCCTATTGAAAGAGAAGTCCCTGAGCCTTTAACCTCTAAGAGCATTACAGCAATATCTCTCTTCCTTTCCACCTTGCTCCATCCTCTGAGCGTGCAGACTGTTCCGTCACAGACCCGTCAGCCCAGACCTCACGGGCGAAATTAGAAATCTCCTGCGTGCTGGTTTGCACCCCCCCCCCCAATCCATCCACCATTCAAAAGATTGGTGGGCCTCTATCTTCTTAGAGATCTGCTCCCTGTTGAATAAGCAATGGAGCGTTCCCACTTCACTCGTCCACGCCAGGCTGGCCTGAGCGACCCTTTCCCCCCCTGCAACCCCCTCCCCTAACCCCTGTTTCCATCTCCGCAGATTGTCCCCCTCACCGCCGCCGCCGCCACCCCTTCTCCCCGCCGCCCTCCTCCCCTCTCAGCCCTTGCTCTCAGCCGACATGGACACACAAAAGAAGGCTCCGGCTTAGTGGCCTTGTGATGGATGCATTTTCATAGGCCAATCTCTGTTATCTTGGAGAAACAGGTCTCAGCCTCCATTCTCTCAGGGCTTTACAGTTTTCTCTCTGCCACTCACCCCACCCACCCCGTCTTTCGTATTTTTCACCTCCTCCCTCCCATCCCCGTGTCCTCCTCCACCATTTTCCGAAGGTCACTCATTAATACTCCTGAGCATTGACGCTGACCCCCTGACCCTGAGCTTGAAAGCTCGGCTCTCCCATATTGAACACCCAAGCCCCTGTCCCCAGCATTCTCGCTCAGGCCTGGAGTGTGGAGGCCTGGACCCCCCCAAGGTCAAGGACTGGCTGACACCGGGCCCCGAAACAATAGGAGGCCCTTCCTCGCCGCATCCCCGTGGATGCCCCCTGGGTTGTCTCTCCCTCCCTTAGATTGATTGGCTATGCAGCAACATCTCCAAGTCAATCAATTTAATTTATATAATGCAGATGCGCCAAACTTGAAAATGTGTCTGCGGATTTCAATTCCTCCTCGGAATAAAAATCTTACGTGTAATGCTTTTGTCAATGTTAATTCAGGTGAAAACAAGTATTATCTTCTCCGTGGCTCTTATTTAAATGTTGCACTTCATTGCCTTTAAAAGAAAATTGGATCCCACTCAGTTCCCAGACTGTTTAATGAGTCTACCCAGTGTTATCTATTTATTTATTTGTAAATGATGAAAGTGAGGAAGGTGCAAATTATATGCAAATCGTGTGACAGGAAAACTAGCCGTCATATCATGTTGCAACAGTGCACTGCTTTACATCTCAACGCTGAACTCCATGGCTTCAATCTCACAATGTAGCAACCTTGATTCACCTCCCAAATAGGAATTGTGGTGTTAAAAAAAAAAAAAAAAATCCCTCTACAATAAGCGCCTTCATTTTCTGCTCACTCTGCAGTTTCCAGCCTCCTCATTTCCCAGCTGTGGAGTTTCACTAGGCCTTGATGTATCATATATCTCTCTGTTTTTCCTGCGTGGCTCTTTTTGGGCCTAAGGTCAGGGGGTGAAATAAAGCAGACCCCATTTTGAAGCTGACAGGGTCTCCAAAGCCTGAACCTGAGGGCAGAGCCCCCCCTCTCCCCAAGCCCCGGCCTGACAGAGGCCGCGTCCGACAAAGGTGCAGTTTGTTACAAGCTTCTGAGGAAAAAAAAAGAAACACAACAGGGAGGGTTATTTGGTGTTCCTTTGACCCCTTAAGCCCTCTGAGATGAAAAGGCTTTCAATTTTTACCATGGAAGACCACTTCAGCACAGAACACCAGCGCAGGCTTCAAAGCTCAGCAGAAATTTTAATCAGAGACAAATTACTGTATATTGTGTGGTGTACAGTGCTCCGCTGCCATAGTTTGAGAGGGCAAAGGTGCAAAAAAAAAATAAAAAAAAATAGTGCAGCATTACACAGACGAGAAATGGCGTAGTATCCTTCCAGGCACTGATTGAAGCTAACATGGCCACTGCCTTTTTAAATGATGAAAATCTACTGCAAGATTATGTCAGAGCAGGCTAGACGCGAAAGGTGGTCGGGGAAAAGGATGATGGGTTTGCATGTACCTGCCATCTTAAATCATGCAAGCTGAGAGCAAATATTAATACAACAATGCTGCTTAAAGCGGCATTCTGCCTAATAAAAACATATCTATCATTTACAGCAGAAGGGTAAGAGAAAAAGCTCATGAGTGTGCCGTGCCTTATACCATTTACTAAACATTTTATCAAATTTTACAGAGCCTGCTTAATATTTAAAGCCTTGGTCATGCAGCCTAATGGTCCGGGGCAAGAATAAGCTATTCGGGGGTCAATTGTTTTATTAAGATTAATGAGGGGGAGCAAAAGGGTACGTCATATCTGTACTGCTTTCCCTCTTTCTCCGAGCGCCAGTGAAGCATAATAAAAGGAGTGAGTAAGGTTTGCCACTTAGCTTATCTACGTAAGTGGCTTATGGATGTATTTTTTTTCCAGGACACTCAAGGTACATTTTTCATCAATTCATTTTTCATCAGCTGATGAACTCACTTCCCCCGCAGAATATATCAAAGAATGCTCCAATTCTTTAGCTGCACGAACTTTCACGTAAGTGCGTTAGATCGGCGCGGAGGGATAAAGTTGTATTCATTAGCCTCTGATAGCGTTAGATAGAAATACATGTCAAAGGCTGGAGAACAGCAAAATTAGCGCCTTATGTTTAAGTTTTAATTATCGTTTCACTGGCCCTTTAGAATTAATGCTGAGAGCATTTTTTTTATTTATTAATTCTTGACCATTTAATTTCCCTCAGGCTATACCACAAATGAAGCCTGATTTCATCACAGATCATTTGTGTAATGCAGGCATCTATTTGTCTCCAGAGTCAGACGTTGGAACAGAAAACGGCTTCACACTCTGACAATTCAATCGCAGGCTTGGAAGTAAAGCCCCGGACGGGGGGCTGCTGATGACCAACGGCCATCTTTAATCTACGCAGCAGATCAAGCTGCCATGACTCTGACGGCCCGGTGCATCCTTTGTCAAAAAATATCCATGCTGATGTATCAGGAAAAAGGAGCAGATGGAACGGGGAGAGTGGGTGGTGACAACTGAGCGCTGGTAGGCGTTCATCTCCGCAGACATTTACACTCCATCAACCATAACCCCCAAACCACACCGATGTCATTGTTGTAATTGCTTTGACACTTCGAAGCTGGCACTAATCCTGTTTGGACAGTGACTTAAACTGTATGGAAAGCGGGGACGCATTGGTTACGTCCAGCAGTACATCTGTCCCCAGTGGCCGGGACAACATCTGTTTGCGCTGCGTGCAAATGAGAGGCCACAACTTATTATAGTCCAAATGGACCAGTTCAAAAAGACTCATTTGTTTCCCCCGTCGTAAAAATCAGCTTTAAACGTTACACACTTCAAATCCCTGGTTTAAACCCACAAGAAGAGGAGTGTTAAAAAAGGAATGTTTTTAAATGTGCGGCGTCTCTTTTGCTCACTGATCTAATGTGATGTGATGCTAAAAATGTGTACGGTTGAAGAGGAATGACAGGACTTGTTGTGAGAACTGTTTTAATTTCTCTGCCAAAACATGCAGCAATTAAACCAGGGCTGCAGCAAAATGCAGGGTTCACATAGCTGCTGTGGGTGTATTTTCACAACGACCCCGTAGCTGTCAAGTGCATATGGTATTGTAATTTTTGCAGCTCCATGCAATGGCCAAGACAGGTGCAACACAAAGTAGAGGAATTCTGATTCATGCTGCTGGAATACGTTTAAGCTACATATTGGTTGACTAGGAGGCTTGGAAAACAAAGATGTCACATGACAGCAGGTCCTGAGGGGTCACTTCATTTCCACTGGACTGCCTCTTTTTCTCTAGGCAGAGCATAATGTGAACAATGTTTTAGAGGGCCATCTTCAACCACCATCTTCACAACATGCAAGCCTTTCATGTGTCTGTCTCCCGCGCGCACTTGAGCCCTTCTATCCTCTCCAGCACGCCTGCATGCACCCTGACACGTTGACAAGCTGGGAGCGAGTCAATGTTGTGGCTGACCTGGGAGGCCAGACCAGAGAGGTTTGGTTCACAAAGTGAGAGGTAGACAACAAAGTGCAGTGAACTAAAGTGCCCCGAGCCAACCTTTTAGCCTTGGTCAACATCTGCAAGCTGTTGTGGTGAAAAGACCAAAATGGCGGAAACCCTTTGCGGTCAAAACCACAGTAGTGCTTAACAGGGCAGCTCACGTCAGAGCCGTACAAAGAACTGTACATAGAGCCTAGTATTATTTCACTTTTATTTATCACAGATATCACAGAGTGTCAGATTTGGATCTATCAAACTGATTTAACTGTCCTTCCATTAGTGCCTTTTCATCTCAGTTATCACAACTGTCACTACCACAAACTTCAGTATACATAAATTAAACAAATATTGTTTCAAAGCACAAATTTTCCAAGCCTGTAAAGGCCTGATGGCACCATGTCTAACAAAGATGTCAGACAGAAATCTGATCTTTACCAGTTACCAGAACTTCACCAGTTTTTATTATTATGTGTCTCGTAGAAGTTAGCTTTTCAACAGCACTGCTTAGCTTAACAATAGAGGGCATATTAGCATGTTACTTAGCTTTGTCTTCACTTCCCTTTTGAAGCTATAGCACAGGCCTCTGTAACATCCGTAATAATCAAGCCTGCGTAAAGCAGGTTCACACAAAACTGATTAAGCTAGCTAAAGCTAGCTAAAGCTAGCCGATCTCTACCCAGGAGAGATTAGCGGTCACCCTGCAAATATTAGCATCTAGGAGCTCGTAGAGTGGCCGCTAGGATTTCTGCTTTTCCACAATAACCTGATCACTTTGAATATTTTGCTAATCACGCAACAATAACCGGACTACCCGGTTGATGTGTTGAGACAAGCTGCAAGAACTCCCAAATGAGGTCCAGTCCGAGAGGAATCTTCTCCTAGTTTTTAAGTGATTCTGCTAATCACTTAAGGGTATACAGAAAAGTTCTGCACTGTGTTTTTAATGATACAGCACTCAGTTTTGCTGTTCAATGCGATTCATATGAAACATTCAAATACAAAATTCTGAATATTGGCAGACCTCCATGCAGACGGCTACTGGGAGTATTTCTCGGGGTAAACATAATTACCATAGCATACATTTAAAAGAAACAGAATAAATCTAGAGGAAAACTTTCTGTTTCTATTTCTATTCTAACCTGTAGACTAACCACAGTCCACATATATAACACAACTGTTTACTACAGATGTTTCTCTCTGGAAACATTAGTTAGTAAAACAATAAACTCCACCACGGTTTGGGATAATATGTAAATGATCAATATTTCTAATTGCAGAGAGGAATGATTGCCATAATTATGTTGACTCTCTAATGAGTCCACCTGTTGGCATCATGCAGAAAACAATTTTCCACTTGAAGAAACATAGCGTATGTAAACTCTTGTGAAATGTAAAACCAATGGAAGGTCTGCTGTGCTCTGGCAGCTGCAGCCTACAATTATGCAGCATCCGGCGATAACTTGAATACCAATCTGACAAAAAAAAAAAAGGTCCTCCAAAGACGCGGCTTTTATTCTAAAAAAGAAAAGTTACACGGCGCATCAGTTAAACTTCCAATTCTATTGCGATGAATTTATTGAAATGTGAAACTGAAGCTCAGACTGAAGTAGCTGATGTTGCATTTATTAGATATGTTGGAGGGCTGTGGGGAATTGAAAAAGTTGTGAAGTTTGATACTTAAAGTCTGTGGAGCAGGAAAACAAAATATACAGTATTATATATCCACTGTAATCCCACTGCTCACTTCAAAGACATGTCCTGAAATTCAGGAGGACAGTTATTGATCCAATCCCTCAATGAATCGGGAATTGATAAGTGGACACTCCAGAATGCACTTTTATGTCTTCTCACTTTGAAGCTCTCCACTCCACATCTTTCCAGGGGGATGTTATTCTGCACGAGAGCCTCTTTAATGTTTGAAACCCACACGCCTCCTTGGTTTCACCAGCATTTGGAAGCCTTGTCTCTCCTCATTCTCACAAGGCTTATTGGGAATCCTTATTCCAAATGTAAATGTAAATTAGTGTTGGGCACGACAAAGGGCACCTTCCTTTCATTTCACATAAAATTAAACAGGTTCCAGGGCAGGAACAGGTCAGGTGTAGTGAAAGGAGAACCCTGGTCTCCTCCCTTTATTGTCCCGCACTCCCTGCCAAACCATCATTCTCAATATCCCACAGGGGCCTCTCTAACCCTCAACATCTGTCCCACTTTACCACTCTGATGGTAGAGGGTCGGCTAGTATGACATGCACACTGCACCACTGTGCAGGATTTAGAAACTGCTTCCAGACATCTCCGAGCGCTGTCATCTGCAATTTTGTGCATTTACTCGTTCAATTTATTTGTCTGCAATTTACCTCAACTAATCGCAGGTGTGTTTGCACCACCTCGGCCAGAATATCTACGCGGACGAAACACACGCGCGAAACCAGAGGCAGCGCTGTTTACAAGTGAAATATTTTTAATTGCAAAAGCTGTTTCCAATCCATCACGCCGTGTAAAAGCATTTATTCTGACTGTCACAGTGAAGCGCTGGTTTTTGTCTCCGAATGACAAACTCTTCACAGCTGGTAGGCAAAAAACAAAAGGAAAAAAAAAAAACTGCAGGTCAGTCTAAATAGCCTTGTTGCTTACCCCGTTTGAGCGAGCCAACCATAAGGACGCATAAAGTGAAGCAGCCACCCCAGACAAGCAACACTGCGGTGCCATGTAAGAGATCATAAACTCGTGTAAGTCAAAAACAGGATGCTATATATTTTTGCGAAGGATGTTTTGGGGCAGCTAGGACATTATAATTGCATGCCAGTTTTCCCTTTGGGAGAAAATACCTTTCCCCATATGTGGCAGTGATAAAGTATAGGTTTCTCCTGTCTGGCAAGAAAGGTATATCTGCCCTCTAACTAGACAAGGGGGAGCAGTACAGAGAAGGAGGCAGAGAGTGCATGAACGCTGGTGGAGACAGACAGGAGAGGAGAGTGAGAAAGAGAGGGAATCCAAACGACTGTCTGCGCAGTTAGTGGGTCTGGGGTGATTGCTTGAGGGACAGGAGGGAGCTGCATTTACATTGTAGCTGCGGAATAAAAAGCAGCTTTGGCTTGTCAATTTTCTGACTAGCGTCATGAACCGGGAGATGCCCATGGCCGCGCGCGTTCTACTTCAGCGCAGTTCAATACCTGCCATCCTCACCCTCCTCGTCCTCAAAGCGAGGACTACGCAGAGGCGCACGCACACACACACACGGGGTCCCTCCGGCGTGTTTGTGTTTGTGTTTGTGAGCATTTGTTCCGAATCAGGCACCTGGCATCTTTCGGGAGAGCAGGCTTCACCGACGAGGCCCCCTGGACTGTCACATGTCTGGATGCAGACCAGTGCCCATCACGCCGAACTGATCAAAAGCAAAAGGAAAGTGCGAGCCTTGGACTTCACAGTCCAACGTGCATCCCCGTTGCTTATTATATTCGCACACAAAATCACAGCATGCATCCATATGAATATCCCTCTGCTGATCAAATATTCCAGGAAGCAATTCTGTTTTTTGTTTTTTTTCTCCCTCTCTCTCTCTCTCGTGTTCAGTTAGAATTGAAATTCACTGCAGGTTAAATTGGACCCTCTCTCTCTCCAGACTGCTGTAATACCCCATCGTAGGTATAATCAAAGTAATTACAACAACACACAGGTGTTCCACGCCGCACGCCACTGAACACAGCGCACCTCAGTGAGAGTGGATGGAGGAAAAACATCATTCAAAAAAAAAAAGAGAGAAAAAAACCTGAACTAATTCAAATCAAGTGTCATTACGGCTACTTTATCGAGTGCACAAACAAATGGCTTTTATTTTTTGTTATCATCTGGCGCTCAACGTGTACATTTTATCCTCTGTCTGTTTGCGTCGCTTCACCTCCACTTTTCAATTATGATAATCCAAAGATGGCAGAGTGAATTACAGAGAAAGTAGTTTTTAACCTCTGCAAAAAAAAAGAAAGATAGATTGCAAGGCTTCGTCGTCAGTAAGCAGTATCATAAATGCTTTAAAATGCATAAAATACATATATTTAACCCTTTTTTAATCTATATATTGTTATTTCATCATATCAGGGCAGTGAAGAGGGCTTGTAGTCGCACTAAAAGCTCCCCATCTGCATCTTCCAAACCTCATCTGGCGAGAAGAAAAATGGGGGGGGAAAAGTGAAAGAGAGAAGAAAAAGGAGGAGGGGGGAGGAGGTCCAAAAGAAGAGAGAGCGAGAGAAGAGAGAAGGTGCAATTACCAAGAGTGTAGTCTGAGGGATCAACTTCACTTCAAAGAGGCAAGGCCCCGCGTCCCATGCTCCACACAGCCCCAAGTACCAGTGTTGTGAGAGTAGGTAAACATGAGCAGATCACAAGACTGTTAATAGCAGCCAGATCTGAAGAGGTCTCCACCTTGTGCCTTCCTGCCTGCCTCTTAGATTCTCAGACAAGCCCTTGCCTGGAAGGAACAGACTCACCCCGCACTCTCTGCTACTTAGTGCGCGTATGCACGTGTGTGTGTGTGTGTGAGCTCCTAAGAATTATCCGAACAGCTTTTTTCCTATGATAGAACAGCGAAAGCCCGCAACTCCATGCTGGAACCTTTTAAACCCTTGCAGCGGGCTAAACCAACAGCTGCCATGCAAACCCCAAGAAATATGTGCATGGTAAATGTGTGACAGAGTATGATAAAAATGGTAATACTGCAAACTGTTGTTGTTTTACCAGGTGTTTTGCAGGCAGAGGCAGCAGCAGCCACAGTATCTCTATGTGTGTGTGTGTGTGTGTGCTGTTGCTAAATTACTGCAGCGTTCACTTGGAGACTTATTGCCAAGAATTGTATTGTTCCAGCATGCAGCAGAGCAGGTTTTCATTCATCTTTTTCTTTTTTTATGACAACAAAATAAGACGCTGTGCGGCTCAAGCCTCCCTCGCCGAAACGAGCCGCGCCAACGCGGGCAATGTCGACTGTAGTGAAGTGCATTTAATGCCCACTAATCTGTCATCACTGGATAAATATGATAACGATAGCGGCGATTCCCCAGGAGTTATCACCGGGCCTGACGGCTAAACGGGATTAAACGCTTGGCATTATGCAGAGCAAAGAGTGAAGGGGAGTATTCGAGGATGGGGCAGCGGCTGACACCCTGCAAGGAAAAGCATTCCCCACTGCGGATTGTTATATTCCTCACATCGTGCGCAACTGGGGTGGCATAATCCATAGGGGCTATTTTCAATCACACGGACAGGGTTCAAACCCCCGTGTCAGGACACATTCACCCAGATGAAGTGTCACTGAACAAGACACCCGGCCCCTACCAGCTGCGAGTGATATGGGGGAGATATGCTGTATGTGACCCGGCTCTCTGACCTCCCCAGAGGGGCGACACAAAAAAAAGAGACTTTCCCCTCGGGGGATCGATATGGAATCACATTAACATACATGATGTATATCAAAGTAAATCCTGGACTAGCACATCTTCTGCATTGCAAATTCTGTATCAATGAATTCACTGACAGCAGTGTTTTGTTTTTTTCTCCAAACCAATATTCTGAAGAAAATCAACTGGAAAGGCTGACATCTGTTGGCGGGCATGTGGAACTGCAGGTGAGCGCAGCTACGCAGACCAGGAGGGAGACAGCCACAGTGTGACTGCACTGAGGCATGAAACGGATCAGAACTGCTGCCTTAGAAGAACAGAGCAAAAAAAAAAAAAAAACACTTAAAGAGACACACGGGGCAAAACTCCCAAGTCATGAACCGAGAGGAAAAGATGCCTCCAGGCTAACCTCACAGCTGAAGCGGAATCACCCCGAGTGCTTTTAGTGTGCCTTTCTGCTCAGATGTCATTTGTTAAGAGAGTAAACCCCTTCATGCTTGTGTGAAACTTAATTCCCTGGACTGTCCTTGAGCACTAAACTCTCACCCTCTTCCCGGCAGCTGAGAGTGACCCTTCCGTTAAAAGGAAGATGAAAAAAAGAAACTCCTACCACGCCAGATGTTACTTTTCGTCTGTGATTTATCACACAGTTTAGATAAGGGTAAACAAATAGTCATCAGCGCTGTAACTGCAAACACTGCTTTTCGGAGGGGCTTATCGCAGGTCACAGAATACAAAGTTAGCCAACGGTGTAAAGAGGCGAGGGAGGAGTGGAGCAGGGAGGTGGGAAAAAAAGAAAAAAATGACAAAATTGCAGCTTTTGCTCCGAGTCGTCAAATCGGCCCGAGCATAAACATACCGAAAGTCCTTCTGCGCACGTATACACACACACAAACACACACATAACCCTGAGCCTTGACCTGTAGGAATGTGTGCTCTCTGTGGAGGACGATTAGCCGGCCCAGCCTCTTAGCTCCTCCAGCACAGAAACCTCATTGTGATAAAGCCCAGTCAATGTTTGCTGACACACGTTATCTCCAGTCCCCTCTCTCCCTGGGCCTCCGGTCGGATCGAGCTGCCACAGCTCTTTACAACGATTTAGGGAGCCATTTGTTTTTCAAGGAGCTGTTTACACAATGGCCACCTACCACACGGGGGACAGAGGGAATGGGACAGGAGAGGGAGTCATTTGAAATATAAATCACAACCGTGCCAGCTTTTATCTGCAACGGCGCCGCTTTTTTTTTTTTTTTTTCCTTTTTTTGTTTTCGACTTCCCCATCTTTTTGCATTCCTTATCGCGGGATAGGGCGATAAGAACAAACAAGATGAGGTTTTGTCAGTGGCTGCCAATGTATGTAACTACGAGGCAAAAGAAAGGAAGAGAAACACTTATCTTGCGCATGTGTGTGCGCTAGTGAGACTCTGTGTGCACACAGAGGGGAGGTGATAAAAGAGAATATTCCTCAAGGAGGATCAATAGTTGTTATTCAGACCTGCATGGGTCCCTCCATAGGAAGCACTGACACTGTCCTAAGAGTCTGCCAGCTCTATTGATTTTAATTTATTTTTAACTTAGTGATGGATATGGGACATGTCATGAGAGAGAGGCATTGGTCAAATAATTACCAACATCTATTCATTAATTGGAAGGCAAAAGAGATAGAACACTCAATATTCATTAAGGCCTGCAAAGACTTTGCAAATGTGCCGCCTGACACAAGGATGTCAGAGAAATATGTCGATCGCCTAATCACGCAATGCAAATTTGTCCCTGTGAACCAGAGTGGACACACAACACACCGTAGCTAACTCTGTGAGCACTTTCTTTTCAGAGAAAAAACAAAACAAAACATTATAGCTCGTAGCTTCTTTAATTTATTCTGATGTTCCCGGACTAAAGGGCGTGCACTGAATATTGACGTAAAACTGTAGCAACGGTTACCAAAATGTTTCATGATTTATCATGCTGGGTGAAAATCTCTCATTAAACAGAGTCTAGTATTAACACTGGAGCTGCATTAAAATCTCTCAACCAGCACACAAACAAATATATTCCTCTTAAAGCTACAGTGTGGGAATTATGTCGCCCCCTTCTGGCAGTGAGGGCAATTACACAAATACTGTCAACGTGTGTGCACGATGTATGTTTAAGCAGAGTTTAGAAGTCTGCAGGGCATAGACACCCTAATGTTTGCACGTAGCAGACGCCGGTGCAAGCCATTAATACTTGTGCTCTTCAGTCTGCCTCAATCTGTGTCTTTTTTGTTTCTACTTCCTGCTTCACTTTCAACAATGGCGACTGAAACTTTGGCTGAAATTTTGCAGTAGAAGAGTCATACAAGTGTTTGTGTCTCCATATCGCTTCAGTTAACCTCTCCTCGATGTGTTCCATATTTATTGATCCAAAACAATAAATCCGAAAAGCAGAGATGAGAGCCGGAAATACTAAAACGTAAATATGCTGCTACCAAGTGGACCAATCACAGCTCCTGTGGTCTGCGTTGCAGCGGTGCATAGTTACATTCATGGGAGGTGCACATCAGACTACGGCTTTTAGGGTCTGTGCATGGTCGTAGGTACGGCGTCAAATTGATGCAGAAGTCCAAACTGCCTATTAGAATCAATCTAGTCTTTTGAGAGATAATTTTCTTTCAATTACTTTCTATTCATTCTACTGGGCCCCCAGTGATGGTGAATTCATTGAACCCAAGTTACATTAATAACTTTCATTATTTTAACTGCCATATGCTACTCTCTGTCTGTCCCTATGGTTGCTCCCCTCTTCAGTTAAGGGAAAACAATCATTTCTGGGTGATGTACAACCAGTCACTGACGTTATGCAAGCACAGAAATGTTGTCACAGACAACAGATTTGAAAACTTCTATATACAGGAAAATACTGAGAGATTTACTTGGCGCTGAGAAGAGATTTAACATAACAGAAGTTCATTCATTTACACTGAAAAGTCCAGTATTATAGCTTTAAGGAGGAAAATGGTTAAATATTGACACAGTAAATATCAAAAGAAGCAACCGTCAGAGACAAGAATATTAAATACTCAGCAGAGAACGATGCTTTGCTAAAAGCTTCCAAAACTGCATCTTTAGTTAGTTCTTGAACAATCCAATTTGTGAAGCTCGATCCGAAATAATGAACTGCAATTAAACGCACACACTATGAGAGTGGTAAATCTAATTAACTGAACGGGTTGAAAAGTGATCAGATGTGAATGTTTTGTATTACAACCTTGGAAGTTTCAGCCCTCCACAGAATATGAATCAGACCATTCAGCAGATGGAAGGTGCGGCTGTTGTCGCTGTAACAGAATCAGCATTCTTGTCATACATATGCCGCATAAATATATCATCAAAACCCTTGTAACCTGCAATAATTCGCTTGATTGGCTCACTGAGTGCGAGTTCCTTTGGTGTGCATCAAGTCAAACTGACCAAAGTGGCCTGTGGGTTCTTGCAGACAGGCCCGTGGTTATTGAGTACAATCACAACACTAATTATCCTGCATGCAAGCTACTGCGGGGCTTTGCCCTTTGAGAGAAGCAATCAAACAGCTGACGAAAGGCTGAATAATCACACCGCACTCAATGTGCTGGGCATAGCATGTGTGCGTGTCTTTGTGTTTATGCAGGAGCTACTGAAAATGCTACAGTATCAACTTCAGTAAAGCTCCTACTATTTGTTAGGGGACTTTTATGTGGGAAAACACTGGAACAGATATTTCTTTCGCGGTTAAAATAACTGGTGATGAACACTGATCTCGACGCTCGGATGAAACGGAGCAAGCTTCCTCGGTTTCACACTTGTTTTTGGATTGATGTAAGAGAGAGAGAGAGGGAAAAAAAAGCAAAATCAGTGACGTCCACAAGCTCTTATCTGGCCTTCTGCCGCATCTCAAGCAATGTTCCAGCCTCTGTTTCCCCCAGCCTCAGCTTGGCCAAGGTCATGGTTAAGTTATGATCACAGTATGATGCACTCAGCGAAGACGAGCAATAAAGACGTCTCTGCTGAGCCATAAAACTGTCAAAATAATACGTCACAAAAGTGTCAGATTAAAGGAGAATACTCTCACTGTTTCTCCCGCTCTCCTGTCTGAGCAATCATCGCCCCAACTTGGCACTTGGCACTGAATATTGTATGAAAATGTGTCGGATGACGGAAAAACTACATTGATTACAACACCCATAGGTTTTGCTACAGTTTGACCAGTCGTTTGACCTCCAACTTGAAGCCCCCCTTCCTCTAACACCACGATAAAGCTCACCAACACCAATCCTTGATTGTTCAACAACAGCTCTTCTTAATCTGTGCATTAATGCTCCAATTATCCATCAAAGTGAATAAAGTTGGGTTCTTTCTAAACACAGCTGAAAAACAACTGATTTCCACTGAAGCACATTTACGCTACTATATAGTCTGTTCCATTAGTGAGAAAAAAAGCCTTTGAAAAGGGAAACGCATATCAAAATGATTGCGACGCCTGTCACAGAAAGCAGAGAGCACAGAGAGCAAGACAGACCGAAAGTGAAAGGAAAATGTAAGGAAATGTGATGTAATGTGATCTTCTGGAGTAATAAGGCGATTTCTGCTGCTATTTATTCAGTGTTGCCACAAATGGTCTTTCCCCTACTTTGAATTCCAACATAACTCATCGCAAATGTGCCATTAGACTTTCACTGGCACCTGCCGTGGTCTCATTTCAAGGTGATTAAGATACTTATCAAATTTATTTTGCTGGAAACACATCAGTAAGAGGAATGGGACTCTTTTTTTCCTTCAGGTCCCTACAGAGACCAAATTTTGACACATTTCCACACTCAGTTTGAAAGTACCATTTGAAGATGACGGTAAATCACCCTCCACCACAGGAGCCATGAAGCAAACTGCACTTTGGTCCAATTTTTAAGCCCGACTGCCCCCCCCCCTTCGCACCCCCCCTCCCTCTGCGCACCTCAATCCACTAGTCCAATGGAGAGAGGCAGTCTAAATGCACCATCAGCATTGAGGTTTGGCTGAGCTGCTACAAGGGTATTATGTTCCAAATTCCCTCCAGCTGGAGTAAGGAGCGGCTCGCCCATCTCCTTTTTTTTTTTTTTTTTTTTTAAACCGTTCCTAAATCACACAAAAATCACCACTGCTTCTTTTTACAACCTCCATCCATCTAATTCTTGTGTTCCCTTTCTCCATCTGCATAATTCAGTGTTTAAACAACCAGACGCCCTACAAGTAGCGTCTAGAAATGCGGAGGGCATCGGGGAAGGCCATCGCACCGTGATCCTGAGAGTGATGGACAGCAAAAAAAAAAAAAAAAGCCCACAGAAACACAGCGAGAGAGGGGGGCGAGGGGGTTTGAGAGGAAGAGAATTGGAAAGAGAGAGAGAGAGAGAAATAAGGAGAGAGCTGCTGAGGCAGGTGCAAGCCGTCCGCATACAAGGTGGCGATTAGGGGGAAAGTGGCCCTGTGTGAGGCAAGAGGAACATCTGTGCCTATTACCGCAGCACACAAAAGACTTGGAGGGGTGGGGGCATGGTCTCCAACACGAGCAGGGCCTCACCAAACACCACAGGCTGAATTGCATGGCCCAATTTGAGGCTTTCAGCGCTGCCTGTCATTAGCATTTGAAAAAGCGACGCAGGAGCTCGCTCAGTGAGTAACTCACGGGTCGGAGCAGAAGAGTGACTTAAGAGCTTGGAAGAGGTGGAAGCCCCCCCCTCACCCAGTCCCGTGCTTTGAGCACCTTTCAGGCAGAGTTCTGTTGAATGGTGCATGTTGTGGAGTCATCTACTGCTTAAGATTATGGAAGATTATGCAAGAGTCAGAGGTAAAAGAATAGAGGAACCGAACACACTGCGGTGGAGAAACGGTGGCTGCTCTTTAAATATGATCAAGGAACAACAGCGAGAGTGAAAGTGCCCTATTCAGCGAGGCCTTTCAGACTCGCACAACGCTATCGTGCGCTTTTCCGAGTCGCTGTCACAACCGCACACTTTCAGCATCCGACCACGGACGGACCTGCTCTGCAGCCCGTGATGCACCGCGCCCACATGCATCGCTGCATACAGCATCTCAGCATGGCAAATGAGTGTTCAGTTTGACTTAACATTTTGAATAACTGCATTTCAAAGTGTGCCAACCTGGTTCGAAAACACAGCTAATGGACGGCAAAAGCATGAAAAATAAAATACTCATTCTGGCGAGGGGTGCATCAAACTTGTATACTGGATTGCACTCTTTTCCCCGAATTGAGAACACTTGGGAGTCAGATGTATTACTTATTTAAATGCCACAAGGCATATATCTGTTTGCTTAAATATTCCAATTTATTCCGAGACAGTAAGTGCCTTGCTGAAGTAAATTATGAATGGCAAATCAAGACGGTGAGTTATTAGTTATGACACCATAAGATTCTGTCTTGGTCAATATGTCTCTCTTTGAAACTGGTATTATTTAAACAGGAGAGGGTGTCGAACTGGCCCCTAGATGAGCAATTCTGATGTGAGAAACACAACTTAACACCTAATTTACAAGCAGCATGATACAGAGAGCAATATTACAGAACAAGAATCACAAAGACGTTTCCATCAGCGTTTGGAGAACCCACTGGACCCGACTGTGTATCTGTTCCACGTTTATTTTTAAACTGATTTAACAAACTGATTTCAGAGGAAAGAAAACAACGTTTCATTACGATTCACTACGACCACTGTGATTTAATTTCCCGCCAGGAAGGTTATATCAAAAGCAGTTCAGGGTATGCTCTGCAGCACATACATATAGGTGGACTTGAGCTTTCTTCACACACACTTCTTTTTTGAAAAATCGTTTCTTTTTTTTTTTCTTTTTGCCATAAGGCCAGTACCCAATAACTCTCTCATCTTAAAGTACAAACATGGTGCCGCTCAGAGCCCAGAGCTGTGCGGTCTCTACTATCAGGAGTAAAAGAAAACAAGTTGTTCAATACTTTTAACTGTTAGAAAACTGTGTTAAATTAATTTGGCCTTAGGTATCAATTTAAGCACCTAAACATTAATTTGTGTTCTAGGTCACTGTGCACATACTGCTTTAACTCACCATTTATAACACTCGATTTAATTGTCAAATCTGAGCTACTGTGCTTGAAGGCTGACCAATTACCTCATTAACCAAAAGAAAGAAAGAATTCAACTTTATCCAATGAGGTCCAAACCCGATTGCCAAAGTGTTGGAATAAAATCTTTTGCCTGATTCTTGTTTTCTTGTTTTGAAAGTGTCCAGGAGTCGCTGTTTGGTGATCTGTTCTGTATATAGGCAAAAATTCAAGAAGGACCATCTAGAGCAGAAGTTATGATTAAGCTGACAACACTACGTTTTCATGTTTCAGGTCTCTCGGCCAAGTATACTTGCGTGTACAAGGAATTTGGTCTCCGTATTTATCCCACACGTGAATTAGTGAACACACAGAGCACACAGTGAGGTGAAGCACACACTAACCCTCCAGTCGTAAGTCCAAAGCGCTAACCAGTAGGCCACTGCCCTGTAAGAAGCTAATGGCTAGCCATTACAAGCTAATGGCTAGAATGGCTATGCTACTTTCCAGCGACCGCCCAAACCCTACGCAGACCATACAGAGGCCCTAATGCTGTAGCCTGACATGCACCTCCCTAGAAACTACGCAATGTGGTAGCTTGGTAGTAGCTTACTTCTGCTTTACTATTTCCGGCTGCTTCTCCATCTCCGCACTTTTCAAATTGATTGTTTTGGATCAATGAAGATAGGACACATCAAGAAAAGGTTAGCTGAGGAGGTTCAGAGATAAAAACATTTCTGTGACTTATCTTTGGTGAAATCCAGCAGCAAGTGGAATCAAAAACAAACTCAACTGGCAAAAAACACTTAGCGCTAACTATAGTTTACGGGAGTAGGCGACGTGCATAGGTTACACCGCCTATGTCCCGCAGAGCCATAGACCGGACTAAAAGCTAAACAACGCTTATTTTTATTTATGTTTTGGGCCAAGCGGATGTAAGCAACCTTTTGTAATAGAAGGGGTTCGTCCACAACCTCAGAATCGGAAAAATATTCAGCCATGTTGCAAAAAACTAGTAGTAGCAAAGCTGACCGTCACGAGTACGCGTGTCGCTCTGAGATGAAAGACATGATCTGGGGTCTGTAGGTCAATCTACAGATGATGATAACACGTAACTCCGGTCTAAACGTAGAATAGCACTAGCGAATAATAACAAAATATTGTCGAAATGAACAAGTTTCACAGCAAATAATGTCCTAGAGACTGCATCTCGATGCCCCAGTCACTCCCGCTATATGGATATACGCTGATCTAAATATGTCCTGAGCGAGCAAGTTATATGGGTGAGTAAACGATCATATTTTATGCTAGAAATAAGGTCCAGATGAAACAGTAGTTCCATTTTAAATATCTCCTGCATATCCAGTTGCAATCTGCTCTAGTCGTTGAAGTTATCCATCCATACCAACACCAACATGGTGGATATAATGATTAAATTAAAATATGTAGTTATGAGAAAATGTTTTAAATCAAAGGTTGAAAGATGGTAGATGTTATGGTTAGTATTTAGTGGTACTTTAATGATTAGCTTGTCCTGTGAAGGGTCGCATGAGGGCTGGAGCCAATCCCAGCTGTCATCGGGCGAGAGGCGGGGCACACCCTAGACAAGTTGCCAGTCTATCGCAGGGCTAATTATCAGCATTAATCCCAAAAATAATAGAAAGATTAATGGATTGAGACAAATAATTGCCGGTTGCAGCCTTAAAAATGAACTATATGCGTGTTTGTTTTTTTTGTTTGACAGGACAATCCCTGGAACTGTGGACTACAGTGCTATGAATAAAGACTGAATAAAGCAGCCACTGTAAAATAGAGTAGTAGAGCCCGAGCACAGAGCTGTAACAAGTTAAAATTCAAATGGATGGTTACCCAAATTGTAGCGTTTTTCATTCTTAAATATCACTTGACTATCGCAAATCTTGCTGCCCTTTGGAATGGAACGCAACAGATTACAGCCAGCGGGAAATCGGCAGGAAGAGCTGACCCTTTTTCTTTTCCATAAGTACTTTTTTTTTTATCTTGAGCTAGATGTGTAAAGACATAACAATACATTATGCATGTTAGAGAAGTAATTTGGTCCCATCTGATTAAATTCTGCATTAGCGGACGTCGAGGCAGGTAGGTTCAAAGGCAGGTCTTCACGCGACTGTGACCGCGCATGCCGAAACCGAAAGATCAACCGGGAGGGCGCTCAGACGCCATTAGGTGGTGCTAATCATCACACCGTTTGTGTTATTAAACCATTAGGTAGCGTTGGTCATGTATGTAAATGGCATGTTTTACTCGGGTTTCCGTGGGTTTCTAGATTTCAGGGATCATGACTGTTTGATACGCTGCTCCGTTGAAGCACGTATTCCACATTGTGCTTGAGAAGCACACTCTCTGAAGGTCATCAGATCTAATTGCGAGATGGACCGGGTCTTGATTGCTGCAGCAAATCCCCAGAAGATTGATACGAGGATATAGCAGAGCATGTTGTCAGCACAATTAAGGGTCAGAATCCAAACGTGTATTTATTGACTGTACAGTTTGTCAGAAAATACTGCAAAGTGGTGTCTACTCTACACTGTGTCTGCTGTACATATGAGCCCGTCCCCACTTGTTGAAGTATAACATTATTATTTGCATCACTGCATATGATAAATGCATACTACGTCTTTCCATCACTACACCAAAGCAAGCACAGGTTCAGTTCCTCCCCGGCATATAATGTAAATGCTCTGTTTAAAATGAAGTCAGTGTACTATTGACATCCAGGGATGGACCAGCGGCCAAGGCTGATTTGTTTAATATCTACTTGAGAGAATTCTATTGACTTTCCTTTTTTGCTCATCTGCTCCCAAGATGAAAACATATCTTCCTACCCAGAAGCTCTGACCTAATATGCCTTTCTAATGTTTTTCAGAAGGACATGCTATATTGCGGTGTGTGTGTTTGTGTGAGCGGTATGCGAATGTGTGTGTGTTTATGTCCATTCAGGACTTATATCGATATAAGCCAGGCTTAATCCTTTCACTCTGATGGCTTCAATGACAGCGGCGCACCATCAGATAAGAGGTCATTGAACTGCAGCAGCCACCTCTTCATTCAGAATAAATGGGGTGCACCAAGAGTGCACCTTACTATGTGCCACACATTGCTCAGGTCATAATGAAAATGTAATGCATTTTGGTTTCCAGCAGCCATCACTACCGCACTACAGAGGACTGGGGCTGTTGATATTACTCATATAACTTGCCCAATTTGTTCCGAGAAATGATGCGCATACCAAAGAGACATTTCGGCGTTGGCTACGAATGAACTTACTCTCCAGGTGTCTATTTTTAAAATTCAATTCAAACGTATTAATGAGGTTCAATCTTGGCTGCATAATAAGTACGGATACCGACAGAACTGGTTTATTTTTTTCGTATTTCAGTGTGAAATTAAAAAGCACAAGTGTGCCGACTAAATGTCCATCAACCTTGAGGCCAACGTGAGGCATACATCCATCAAAGCTCACGTCAGACTAATGTTCTTTCCTGTATCTTGGCACAGCATGACCATCTGGAACTGTCGACGTTTCCTTTTGCTTGGCTAACCAGAAAGGTTGAAAGAGAGTAGAGATGGGAGCGAATGCTTTCTTAAAAAAAAAAAAAAAAAAAGTCTAATATCCACACGTGTGTTGCTTTTTTTTCCTCTTTTCTTCTTTTTTTTTTTGGTCTGTCTGTCTCCAATCCCACTGAGGGACATGAAAACCAGAGAGCACAGAAAACACTGATTGAAGCACAGCTGAAACATGCTAATGCCCTGATTTTGTTTTCATTGGGAGGGCTCCCTGGCTGCGGCATATCATTTGATTTTTGCATGCATCGAATCGCTCCATGTGAACTGTCACAACATGTGTTTCTGTCTGCCGACGCCTCAACGAGCACCTCTCTTTGAGCAATCACCTGGGGACAACACTGGATGTTTATTTTGGCAGAAATCCCATCATGCATTCAGGCTCATTTCCTTCGGTCCGAGCAGTGGCCCTGCGTGTCACCATAAACTAACCGAAAATAGAATATGCGCACACGCAGAGCGCGGAGCCACGTGCAAACAAGGATTTGAAGATCCCCACAAGCTTTAAGAAGCACAGCAATTTGCAGTAAACTAATTATAATCCCATTTTGTAATCTTCCCCTCATTCCGTTTCCTACCTCTTCCTCTCGCTGCCTCTCCAGTTTTCTACAGCTGATAGTTTAAACCTGCCCCATTAAAACAACCAGGGCTTTTAATGACGCCACGTTAACGCGGCACAAAAAGAACATTCTCCTTTGCCTTTTCTTCATTTAAATTCAATTATTGCGGGGAACAGTTAGACAGCAAGGGAATAATAATAATGAGGGGTGTGCGCGCGCGGAATGAAGGTGTGCGGCGGCCGCACGGTGACATCTTTTGTTCCGTTTTCGGATTGGCAAGATAATGGCGAGTGCTGCCGCGAGGGGGGCCCGGGAAAAGTGGAGCTCGCCACGCAGGTTATCTTTCATGCCGTACAGGATAATCACGGAGTGGTGAAAACTGGGAAGCGGCGGAGACGTATCTTCTTGGAGATCAAGGTCAAAACAACTCAAAGGAAGGTGGAAATTCAGTTTCAAAAACACTCACAGCTGCCTGAAACATATTGATCTAGAGCCTCTTCCCTCTACCTCCAAAGTCATTTCTCTGATAGACTCTCTGTAGAAATACATTATTTTCTTGTCACAGGCACCACAATGGATCACTGTTAAGAATATACTGCACTTATAGAGAGAGGCTAGGGAGGAATGTTAAGAGCTTGGCATGCTATATTTGAAATAACAATTCGCTGAGTGACCTCTGCTTCCCATCAGTCCTGCAATACGTTCCCATTTCCAAAGCTGGAATTTCCATCAATCACAAAGCACGACTGCAAAATTAAGAGCGCAGAGGACTGGACATCTGAGAATGCTGCTAAGCTAGGTTAAAAAGTTAAAAAAAAAAAAAAAGACTATTTGTCAGGTGTGGAATAGCTATAATCAAGGTTTCATGATAGATAAATGTTACATGTCCAGTCTGGAATCCAGCTCGGCTTTAAAAATGCATAGCTGCTTTATACACAGAATCACTGTGCAGAAACTTTACACAGACAGATCAATAACAACGCCTCGCACTGAGACCTCTGAGGCATTGCAGTAAGCTCAGCCACTGATGTATCCGAGCCAAGTGGCCTTTGCAACAAAGGAATAGCAACTCCCTCTTATTCCTTTGATTTATGCCCTTGGAAGTTGGTACATATTCCCACCAAAGAGTGTCTAACTATCTGATTGAAGTACTTGATGTAAAGCAAAATTTTTATCCTTGACTCACAAAAGACTTGGAGATCAAAGCGCATGAGACAGGCTTAAGTGAATGATTATTTTTGCATTTGATTTTAATTCCCTCAAACCGATCAGACCTAGCTGCTTAGCAAGACGGCGGCCGTGTTTACGAGACTCCACAGTGGATCAGCGGTAAGGTATTTCACTGTAAAATCGTTTATCGTCGCGTCTCGAGCTGCACAGTGTTGCTCAGACGCCGTCGCTCCCCGAGTCCGCCACCTCTCCTCTTTTTGTTCTGAGCACAAATCCTCCCTTTATTATCCGGGCAGCAGAGTAAGGTCCTGACCCCACTTCCCTATTGGAGTTTCCTCCGCGTTTGATGCCCGGCTTCCCCTTCCTGGATTATTGTAATACTCGATGCACTCGCTTTGATGTAATAACTATGTGCAACTTGTAGCCGGTGTGGAATTTGATGGAGCGGTGACCTGGCAGATGAGAGACAGCTCGTGTCAAATGTATCCGTGTTTTGGATTTGTCATACAAGCATCCATTCTGTTACAAGGCTCGTGTTGAAACGGATTTTTGTTTGCTTCTCTTATAAAGTTTTCAGAACATTATATTTTACCGCCTATGACATTACAACTGGGCTTGATCACATTAAGTATTGGTGTTGTTAACCTTGCCTATTAACCTTCAGCGAGGGCCAGCTTACAAATGAACAATACAAATAAACATCACAGCCTTGTATACCGTCATCTGCTTAAACGTATGGATTTAATCAATCAATTTGTCAAAGTCAGATTCAAGAGTATGTGCTGGAACTAGTGTATATACAGTACCTCTTATTATCGTCTGCCACTTTAATTTATTGACTGAGGACTTAATTGATTTGCTGACAGTACTCTCAAAGTCACCTCATCTGAAATGTTCCAGAAGAACAACGCCACTGTCGCGCACGAGCATCGCATCCAGCTAATTAACCGCTGTTAATCAGATGACGGCTAATCTAATCATCTATTTATGAGATAATCCTCCCGGCAAATGTGGACTGGCTAATACCAAGCGAGGCGCAACGCGACATGAGGCCCGGTGACTCTGCGAACAATCACAGAATAATGCAAGGACACGTCCAGCTGAACCTGAGAGTGGACACGGACACGGTGGGCTCTTTTCAGACTGGAGAAGCAAAATTGCACGTGGCGAGTTCAAACAACGCGGCCGACAACAAAGTCAATACATGGTTCGCATGAGGCAATCCCAGACGCGGACAAGACCGGGACAGTCTAAGATCAGAACCGCTAACCGAACGCGAGGCATTCCAGGTGACTGGGTTCATGTTGATGAAACTCACCTGTGTTTGGGTCTGACAGAGCAGCTCTACCAGGATTAGGACACATCAATCATTAGTAAAGAAGAACGCGGCTTCTTCTTTTTCTTCTCTTTTTTTAAAGTACACAGGGACCTGCAGGAGGTGGTGACACAAACATGCACTCTTCCGAGCGTTTCTCCGAGCGGCTTCACAAACGCGCACACCCGCACACACGAGCACGCAGCTTCCTTTGCCAGAATAATTGCGTGCCACCCCTGGCTGTCAAGCCATGTCAGTGTCTCGTTAGCGCTTGTATTGGCTCTGTCTTAGCTGGTAGCATCAGGAAAGGTCAGAGTGGCAGTGTCTGCCCTGTCACACTGAGTGCAGGCTGGACAGACACAGCGGGCTCTGCCCTGTCTGTCTGGGCAAGTCTGAGGGTTTTTTTTTGTTTGTTTTTTTTCTACACAAACACCTCAGAGAGGAGCGGATCTGTTTGGTTGCGACTTGTCAGCTGTAAACATGTCAAAAAATACAGTTTTCAAAGAGCAAATGTATGATTTATGTAAGAATTTGAGCTTGTGTGATGGTATTCAGAGATCATTTTAAAGCCTGTATACGTTAATTACCCTTTGTAGACCTGTAAAAAGCTACATGATTGATTCAATTTAAGAGGAGACTGTTTTGTCACTTGGATAAGCTAGCCTTTTGGGGCTTAAGATGCTATTCTTCAAGATCAGGCTCTTTCTTTTATTTGCAATGAAACTGTATTTGCATTTCCACAAACGCATTTCCCCCCCGCTTTCTTTGTGCAACAAATGTTTAAAACTTGCACAATTTTCCACACGTCCACAAACTTTCATAGAAACTGCTGCATATTCCACCAGCTCGGTGTCTCGCCGGCCTTTACAAGCCCACGCCGCTGTTGTAGTGCATGTCAAAATCGCGTATGTAAAATGTGACATACCTTGTTAATTAAGCCACACTTTGAAAGTGTTGCCATATTGTCAACTGCAGCTCAGCTACGTGCTTCAGGCTGCCGCGCTCCCACTGCCTCATTCCTCTCCCTCACAGATCCGAGTTTGACTCGCATAAGCAGCCCTGAGTTTTATTTTATTTTTTTCTTAAATCGTATTCAGATTGGGGGAGTGGATGAAGGCTGACAGGTGGAGAGACACAAACAGGAAACCTCGCTGATGCCCTGTCTGCCAAACCCCCTCTGATACGTGTCCAAACTCTGACGGGACTGAGACAAAAAAGATAGACCCAATTTATTTCACTCTGTTGCTAGCCTTTCATTTTTGTGACTGGCGCCGGCGCGCTTATCAGCTGCAGAACTATTAGCCGTATCAAATCAATGTGTTCATTGCTCTGTCTTGCCTCTATTGCGCTCGTCTTTTTTTCCCCCCTCTCTCCTCCCATCCCCCCCTCTCTTTTTTTGTCTCTCTCTCTCTCTCACTCTCTCCTCCTCTCAATCGCTTCCTTTCTGCCAGACAGGTCAGATATTAGAAACCTGTATTATCAGGTCTTCCCAGGATGCTGGTGGAAAAGTTGATTTGCAACGCCCGATTGAATCTAGTTATCCTTCATCCCTCTCCAACCCCCAGCCAGCTGCCCCTGCAGACAGGAGCCCAATAGCCTATCTACACTGAGGTGCCAAGGAATAAAAATATCTATCTACAGAAAGAGGGGGAGGGAAGGAGTAGGAGAGAGAGAGAGAGAGTGAGAACGGGAGAGGGACAGAGTGGCGGCCTACATGTCACAGCTTTGGACAGCTCAGGCGAGGGGGTGGCGTATTCTCTTCGCCTCTGCCCATCCCAACCCCGTCCCCTTAGTAAACCTTTATCTACTAGCATTATACAGCCATTTATCAGTCAGCAAACAAAACATGTCACACCCCTCCACGCTGAATCCCACACGAGTGCCACACACATCCACGGGGGCAGCGCTGAGCAAAGCCTTTCCGACAAAGTTAGCCGCAGTCCCTGAAAGGAGGCGAGCGGAGCAAAGGTCGCGGAGGACGTTCATTAAACGACTGTAACTTGCGCTAATTGACAACGGCGACTGATAAAGGAAAGCGGAGGAAAGAAATATTTATCTGTTGACTGGGCTGTCACGGCTGAGCGGCCGCCGGCAGCACAAAGAGACCCATTACGGCTTTATCTCCGCAAATAGAAAGGGAAAGTGAGTCTTGGCTGCTCACGGGAGGATGAAGGGATGACAGACGAAGGGAAAGAGGGGAGGAATGGGAGCGGGTGACTGATGAAGGGAGTGCGGGACTGTGGCTGGTGGAGGGAGAGGGAGGAATACACAGAGTGGCAGGAAAAGGAGGTGAGGGCTCCAGAAACTCTGCCTTCATCAAGAGGCGACGGCCGAGCGTGGATGTGTGCGGGGGGGGAGGGAGGATGGAGGGAGGGCGGTGCTCGATTTGTGAATGCAATTACTGCAGACCTCCCAAGTCCGAATTGAATCAACACCGTGGTGGCAACTCGAGTGCCTAATTTCATTCTGAACGGCCTTCGTTCTGGAGAACAAAACGGACGATTAGAGTAATGACCACGGCAGGTGTCCTCACATGAAGAGGTGTCACCGGGAAAAAGTTCTTTTGAGGGAGCGGCGACAAGTAAAACACTGAGCCGAGGAGACTCGCCCGGCGCTCTGTTCGGATTTAAAAGGACAGCCGTCGACGGGAGGGTCGGGTGTCACCGCGCCGGGAGACGGCTGTTTGGACAGGGCTCAGCGAAGTCTCATTCTCTGACTTTAATCTCAAACGCATTTGCTCCCTTTAACAAATCCTCCGCCGCTTAGAGGCCTCTGAGTCCCTGGCGCGGGTGCACCTGCAATTAAAGCCCCCCAAAACAAACTCCATTACCACAAGAGTGTCTTTGGTTTTTCCTCCAGGAGCTTTCTGACATCCGAGCCAAATGATGTTTGACTTTTGGGCCTCTGAAACTTTTAATGGAGTTCATTCTGCAATCAACCTGGCCGAGGGAGCCGAGTGAACTCTGACTTTGTCGTATTGATCTCCCCCAATGTGTTTACTGGCTGAGGTCACCAGAATCCCTTCTCCAGCCTGTAGAGGGGTCAATAATGTCAATACAGTAAATTAGGTAATTCTGCTGTAAAACATCCCAGGATGGTCAATTTCCATTTTAGTAAACTTTATATGCGTGACACACAATTACATCCACATGTCAACGTGTCAGGCTGTCACGCACTTCCACCGGACGGAGGGAGATTGAGTCTGGACCAGGCGGCAGGATGTATATCTAAAGGGGCGGATCCATGAGTAAACAAATCACCTTTTGTCAAGTCCAATGATAAATCACTCCTCTATAGAGGACGGAGGATTAGTGGCATTTAACCCTTTACTGCCTCGCCTCCAGAGAGACGGGGGTCAGTAGGACGCTGTGGTTGGTGGTTTCCTACAGTACATTTCTGCTCTTTGGTCAAATAAACTCTGAATTAAGATACTTATAAAAATGGCTTATTTTGATGGTTCATAGACATTGGCTTCACTTCTGTATTGTTTGCAGGCTCAGACGTATGTTTTATGTTTTATGGGCATAAAATTACAAAATATAGAGAAATAGCATATATATATATATATATATATATATATATATATATATATATTAGTTTTTTGTATGTTACTGTATACAGTGATGTACTTATGATTGGGATGAATTGACCTTAGTCGGACTCTTTTTTTTAAGGATGCACTGAAAATTTCCGTCCGAAAACCAAAAATGCAAAAATGTTTCGGGCCATTTTCGGCCGATAAATTTATCACTGAAACAACACGGCCGAAACATGGCGTTGTGATGATGCAAACAACAACCGCAGCAATTTCTAGCCGTAAATGGCCCAAGAGTGTATTTTTATTTTTTGGCCGAATATTGTTGGTGCATCCCTAAAAAAAAAAAGAGTCCGACTAAGGGGTTACAATTCATCCCATTCATGGGGAAAATCATGATGTTCAGTGCGTCTCTACTCTTTTTGGAAAGCAGTAATCCAAACTCTTATTTTTTTGTGTGTAGATTTTTAAGATTATAAGACCGAAAATCCACTTTCGGGCCATTTCCGGACAAAAATGTGTCACCGAAACAACACGGCCGAAATAGAACTACATTAAAAGTTCAGCTAGTATCAGGAACACACAGGGTAACATCCCTAATTCCAAATCATGTTAATCGCTTTAAAAATTGCAATAGTTTTTTTTGCTTTGTCAGAATGCGTATGGTGTCTCAAGCACTTAGAGCTTTATATTTTTATTTTATTTGCGTTTACTGATGTAGACAGGGAACATGTGTGAGGACAAAGAACTAGAGGGACAGAGAGGGGGATATGGCATGCACATCTAGTGAGGAACATGAGAAACACATTTTTTATTTTTATTTTTTTAAACAGTGGTTAAAACAGAAAAGACAGAAAAGTTGTCAGAAGACGCTGAACCATAATGCAACTCAAAAGCATCTTTCTCTTTCTTTTCTTTTTTGACCCCACTCAAAGCTTTGATCACGTTTCAGTTCAAACGCGAAGCAAACAGCTGCGGACGTTGGCGCGGATATGTCCCCAATTTCACGAGGAGCGGCTCTTTGAGGAGCGCGAGCAGATGACTGGATTTACATCACCACATGGACGCAGCAACTGTGAATTAGCCTTAAGTGCCCCTTTTTTTCTTTTTTAACCAAACTCCACACTTCCTGTTTGTAAAGCATTCTTTTTTTTTAGCCCACGTTTGAGCTCCGATGAGGGCCTCACAGGCAATTACAAAACTGTTTTCTCAGGCTTAGCAGTAGCTCTTATGACAAGTAAACTGAACATGTGTGAAATCAGCAGAGTGCCCCTTTATACTACCATATTACCTGATGCCTAGCACCAAACAAATAAAGCTTAAGAGCAAGTTTAACTCATATTTTTGCTTTTATCGTGTGACCTGAAATGCAGACAACTGCAGTATCCTATATTATACTCGTACAGGAGCGCCTACAGTGAACCGTTAACACAGCCTGTAAGTGCAGTCACTTATTTCTTTTCCAGCACTCAAAAGCCTCAATTTTCACCCTCAGAAAAAAAAAAAAAAAAGAGAATGATTAAACCATCAACTGTGTGCTCTAAGGTCATTCTGGATGAATAATTTGTGCTTAACTGCAATTTATATAGTCAGGAATGAAGAGAAACATCAGTGGCAAATACACACTCCAGGGAACTTAATGTAGACACCAGAGGACTAACAAAGAGGCAAGTGCAATAAAAACTGAATACACATCAAAAAGAAATATTACCAGCGTGGCTGAATTTACATAAAACTTGCAGCGTGCAGTAATAACACAAAGGGCGTAGCTTTAGTTCACTTTTATTTATTTATTTATTTTAAATACAAGAGCACTTATCAGGAGATCAGACTTTTGTAGGTGAGTGAGTCATGGCACCGTTTCGTTGATAGAGGGACTAGATGGATCTGTATTTACACTTGTGTCATTTCATAGCTCTTCAATTTAGGACTGCGAGATGAAAAATAAATTAGGACTGTCAAAATTAACGCGTTAAAGCAGATTAATCCGTCATCATGATTAATCTGATTAAAACTCAGACTCAACGCAAATGTTTCTAAATAAATTAATTTAAAAAAAGCGCCACAGTTTTCTGAAAGTGCTGCTCGTCTAGTTCGGGTCGGACACAAGAGGTTGAGCCAGCGGTGAATATTGGAAAAGCTAACAGTAGGGCTTGTATAATCGCTGGGAATGGTCAGGGGTGGCGGGGGGACAGAAGCGTCAAGCTCCTGCAAAGCACTCTAGACAGACAGACATCACACTAGGCATTCTGAGATGGAAGTCCTGGTAGGGCCTATTGCTTGATACCACAGGGGAAATAAACTGCCTAAAATAGGCACGAGGGCAGGAAATGGATTTTATTGGAGAACTAATCAAGGGGGCCGTTTTAGTGGGGCACAATTTAGATTTTGATTGGATTCCTACTGACATCGAGGTTATCAATGCGTCTCATACTGGGAGGTGTAATTTGATCTCTGATGTCCACACAGTGGTCTTGATGTATGTCCTGCTGCATGGGCGATGACTGCTGTGCATGTGTTTACAGCGCTGTGTGTGACTGCGAGTGTGTAGGTGGGTGGATGCCAGCCAGCGTAAATGGGGTTTGTGCATGGGTAGACGTCAAGCACAGAGGCGCAGATTACAGCGACTACTGTGGCTTAAGCACCTGTCCTCCTTCAGCAAACATTTTGAATCGGGGAAGGAAAAGACTTCATCCGTTAGAATTAAGGTGGTGAGTTTAGGCTGCAGAAAAGGGGACTGTACACTGATCAGGAATCAGAGGATAAACATGGTCCTTCTGAGGGTGTCCTGTGGCAACAGAATTTTGCTAGTGGGGGCCTTTGGGTCCTATGAGTTGAGGTGAGGGGCCTCTGTGGATCAGGCCTGTTCAGATACTTGATCAGTTTGGGGTCTAGTGAATTTGGAGGCTACGTCAACACGTTGAGTTGCATTTGTGTGTGTGTGTGTGTGCATGTGGCAGGCTGCATCCTGCTGGGGAGGGCTGCTGCCATCAAGGAGTGTCATTGTTACGGGGTGGGGGTGCCTGGTCTGGTCTAGGTAGGTGGTACAGACAGTGGTACTGTTTTGGGCAGCTAGCAATAATCCATCCTTTCCTCTGTCCTGCTGGCTTGGAGAAGGTTGTCCATGCTTTTATATCGTCACAACTTGACTACTGCAATGCTCTGTACGCTGGAATCAGCAAGGGAAACCTACGTAGACGGCAACTCATCCAAAATGGAGCTGCCTGGCTTTTAACAGGTACGAAGAGAAGTGACCACATATCGCCAACCCTCGCCACTCTCCACTGGCTGCCTGTGAGTTTTAGAATTGATTTGAAGATTTTACTACCTGCATGCATGACCGCTGCCTGAGATCCGCCGGTGCAGCCCTGCTTACAGACCCGAGGTCCCGCCTTGTCACTAAAGGTCACCGGGCCTTTGGTGTCTATGCTCCACAGCTGCCCGGCGATCTCAGGCAGGCGAGCTCAGTGGCTTCTTTCAAATCTCTTCTTAAAACTCACCTTTATCGATTGGCCTTTTCTTAATGTTGTTTTATCATTGTTGTGTGATTTGTTGTGGGTAGGTGAATTTCAATTTTAAATTTCAATTTTATTTCTCTTGGGGGTTTTATTATGATTGTTGCTAGGTATCTGACCCGTTTTATTTATGTTGTTGCTGTTGTACAGCACCTTGTAACTTGTTTTAGAAAGGTGCTATATGAATAAAGTTATTATTATTATTACATGAATGCCAGGCCCAAAAGCTTCCCACACAGTCGTCACAAGATTGTCAATGTTAATCACTTCTCCTGTCTGTGGTTTTAATGTTGTGGCTGACGTTTTTCTAAGGAACCGGAGGAGTCTGTGAATGCTATCGCTACCTCCTCGGTTTGCTGACGTTGGGCCGCTTCTGGCTTTGTAAATATGCCGTCTGCTTTCGCCTTGGGCTCATTTTCGCACTCCAGTTCTCAGAAACCACCAAAGTTTTCAAAAATGATTTTTTTAGTAAGTCGGACCAAGTAGCTCGCGCTGCACCAGGAGTGTTGCTCTAGATCTATAATGAATCAGCATTGAACCATAACAAGTTGAAGAGCCAATACTATGTTGAGCTGTGTTTCTGAGAGTTTGTTTTGGGGCCCTTCCACCCTTGAGTGGTCAGAAATTACCGAATGCAGATTTAAAATGATTTCTTCAGTCGGAGCAGCTCATTCCGCCTCAGCGGTGCCGTTCCAGCCTCATAATGGATGAATATAGCAGTCAAAAACTAGCCCAGCTTGGCAGTTACAGATGATAATTAAGAACAGAATAAGCAAGGAATTGGCAGTTAGCAAACAATGTAAATGCACATCTGTGAGCAGTGTGCAGCGGGTTCACTTCCATTTGAATATTGGCTTCTACCCCTCACTTGTCTGCTCTGCCCGTATAGTCAGGTGTCGTGAAAAGTGTTTTTCCGACATCTGGTGCGCTGACTGGCCATATCTGAACCCAATTTAGCTTGTAATAATGTTGGCAAGCAGACCGCATTCAGTTAAGGGTCTGTCCAAAGAGGTGCACTTGACAGGACTGTTAGTGGACCGGTCTGTTAAACGCAGCCTCCTGCAAATGTCTATAACAATAACACATGGAGGATAATAGGTTAAAAATATAAGAAGTGGTGACATACTTCTAAATGAGAATATATTGGATCTTTTTTGTGTGTTTTTGTTCTGCAGATTCCTTTAACGCGCTCACATTTTTCTTGTTCTGACACTGAAAAATACTTAGAATATCCCGAGATGAAGAGCAGAGGCCTTGCAACACTAATCTCATTTAAGTTGCAGCCAACGCAGACCTCAGCCAAAATATCATCAAAACCAGGCAGCTTTGATGCCCAGGCCAAGGCTTTAAAGAGACAGGAATGTAGTAGTGGGGGCTAGTGCCAGGTGTACACAGCACCAGAATAATTAGGCCTGAATTGATTTTTAAAGCAGCAAATAAAACAAATATGAAACGTTTCTGATTGGCAACATGTTTTAAGACACAGCAGACACTCGAAGTATGACAGAGAGAAACCCACATCAGCTAAGAAGATGCGGCCCCGCCTGCACAGCTGAGAGATCCACATGCGCAGGAAACGAAATGTTCCACGGGAGGTGTCAACAATTCAGCTGGAGGACAACTTCTAGACTCCAAGAGGGAGGAGGCTGGCGGAGGATGCATCAAGCCTTCAAAAGCGAAGACTGACCCAGAACGCTTTTCATGGACTTGACAGCTCATTCACTGTCCCCCACGTTTCCATGCGACTGTTTTCATGTGTGTGGCGGGGAGAGGGGGGGGGGGGCGTTGCGAGATTAAAAGCACTTCAACGCAACATGCGATGTTTGCATGTGAATGGAAGCCATACAGGCACTGTCACATCACTTATCTTTTGTATAAAACTGTGGTGTTCCTCTTGTCAGCTGCAAATAAGCCCATTGTATCCTGCTGATAAAAGGCAATCAAACAAAGTATATAATTGTGAAGTCAAGCATTAATTGCCTGTATAACTACCGCCTAATGCTGAAATAATTAAGAATGTCTCTTACTGGGGACTGGAAATGCAATTATCACCTTGATGACTGCGCCATACAAAGACATTCAGAGGAGGGAGACGGAAAACGGGAGAGAGAGAGAGAAGCAAATAACTAAAATGACGGGGATAATACAATTAGAACATGGCTGAGAGGGAGAGGAAACAAAGGGGGTACAGCCTCAAGGCTTTTTCCAACAGGGTTGCCATGTCTACACACTTCATTTGCATCCTTATAATGCCACAGTTGCACAGGATAAGAGTCGAAAGCTTGCGCAGCCCCTTATGTAAGTGTTTTAATGTTTTTATTATCTGCAGTAGGTTTAATATCTGCAAAATACCATCCGCTTAATAGTTCCTCTTCCCGCTTCCTAATTGCAATTCCAAGTTCAATAAATATTCCGAGTTAGCAGGTGTCGACAATGCGTGACTGTAGACGTTTGCTTATACCTCCGTCGTTCCGATTCGCTGCATTTCAGGGGCAGCCGCTGCATGCGCCTTAAGCTGTAACGTTCATTGCAGGAGGCACCGTTTCTAACTAGGCCCATATTAGAGATCCAACCGCTTGTAATGCAATATGTGATATATACAATAGTGGACAAAGTCCTTGTCTATAGGAAAAAGGGGGCCAACGTTCCATTCCTCATTTTGCATTATTAAAGGTGCAGATCAAATGAAATATTCAACAGATGATACGCTGATCTAATATTCATAGAAATGAACTTTATATTAGCGAACACATTTTTATGGGAAGTAGACTGGAGGCCACTGATTAAATTTCATTGTTTGATCACTATGCAAGGACATTATGGGGGTATTACGAGAACCCGCCGGTGCCGCCCTCACCCCCCCCCGCCCCTCCCGCCCACCCCCTTTTCCTTTAGCAAACAGTCTTCGAGGCCACGCCACTTGAGCGCGGGGGGGGGCACATCACACAAGTTTACGATACTTTCGAAGCTTTTTAAAAATGGAAAACGCTGCTTTTTTTATTTTATTTTATTCGCCCGAAACGATTCAAATAAAAAGAAACGGGAGGTGTGTGGGAAAGATGTAAGTCGCAACGTGTCTCAAAAAGCGGCGTTGCATATTCATGTATTTACAGGCAAAGATATCACCTAAGGCAATCAGGATTCTGTAAATATGAATAAATCAGAACGGTCCCCGTGGTGAGTCCTGTACTTTTTTTTTTTTGTGCGCGCGCGTGTGTTGTTTTGTTTCATTTTGTTTTGTTGTGTTTACATAAGAGTATTAAAGAGTTAATTAAGTTTAAACTGAAAGCAAACACGAGCGCCGCTGCACAACTATCAGGAGAGACCCTTCAAATACTGACGCTGTCGGATGGAAACCGGCGGTTGCAAGAGTCAGGACTGTTTATCTCTCACGCACACACACACACACATATATATATATGCACGCTGTGGTCAAGGAGATCAAGAGAGAGGGATAGGGGTTCTTGCTGCGACTTTTAACTAGTGGGCATTCTTCCAGGTCGCAGAGGTTGTCGGAGTTCGTGTATACTCTGAGGCGACGTGAAACTCTACTCACAGTGTTCTAACAGTTATCTAATTGGATTACGCCGCAGAGAGAGGCCCCTTTTTCATCCCCTTCTTTTGTCCATTTGCCTCAGTGCCCACCGGAGCTTAGAGGACCCCGAGACTCTGAGAAGGACAGGCCACGGATTAGGTAAGGTATCCTGACCAATTAAGACGAGGCCAGGTGTCGTGCTGATTGCGGGGAAAATTGAGACCTCGGGCCGACATGTGTCTAATTCCCCACTCACTGCCCCGCAACTACTCATTTGCTTCTCCGCCGCACACCGCCTCCCTCTTTCCCCTCCCCTTCTTCTTCTTCTTCTCCTTCTCCTTCCCTCCTCCGCGCGGGTAACCTGAGCCGCCTTCCCTTGACCCTTGTCTTCCGTGGAGAGCTAATCAGACCCACCTGGAGCTCCCCAGGGCTCTGTTAGCCGCTGGCTCAGCTAGCAACAGCTGATCCAAAGAAGAGTCCCCTGGGGCAAACGCTGGGGGGGCCTGGCACCCAACGCACACACCGACTGGATATCAGTCGGGGAGATTTTCCAACTGATGGTTCACCGATCCTTGGGAATCAACACCTACAGTAGATGATAAGCAGGCAGCAGCGAGAGTGTGCGCTGCGTGTGTGTGTGTGTCTATGCACCTGGGAGAAGTTTCTCTGCCAAAGCAAGTTCGTTAGCTTCACCCACCCCACACGTAAGACTAAGCTGTGTGTCAGCAAAAAGGTCTCGTAAACCTCTTTGGTCAACAAGTGCAAATTAATGTCTCTACATAATGTGGAATCTTTTCACACACTTTGGATACAACCCTGCATTTCCACTTAAATCCATATATTTAATATCGTTATATATTAGGATTCACGACACAATATAAACACGGACGGCTACATATTGATTAAAATAGCTAAAATTTCACCGTAGAGCGGACATTAATTACATTACAGCACACATCCTGCCTTACCTCTCTCACACAAACACAAACCACTCCTTTGAATCCAATCATGATCATGCAACCATGTAACGGTGGAAGGATTATTGCCTTTTTTTTTTTTATCCTGCAAAGACAGGTGGCTGAATTCCTGTACTGAATCAATGGAGTTCATATATTGTTGCACAAATTTACTAACCCAAAACCGATTAACTTTCATTTGTTAGGTGTGGGAGAGTTTGTTATAGGCGAGAAGTACCGCGAGATGCAGAGGTGTCAAGTAACGAAGTACAAATACTTCGTTACTGTACTTAAGTAGATTTTTCAGGTATCTGTACTTTACTTGAGTATTTCTTTTTCTGGAGACTTTTTACTTTTACTCCCTACATTTGTACACAAATATCTGTACTTTCTACTCCTTACATTTGAAAAACAGGCCCGTTACTTTTTTAACCTCCACGGATGACAAGAAGTAAAAGACGTGACATGATCGGACATGATTAGAGCATCGGAGTCATTGAATGTATCGGAGTCGAGACGGAAAGTCGATGTGCGTCCTGTGTTCTTCTTCTACTGTTTTGAACAGGCAGTCTGTTGATCAGTTTGAGCTCTGCTGCCACCTAGTGACTGGAAGCTTGTTTATCGTTCGAGCATTAATAAAGACACTAACTGAAAGTCCACCTGACCCCACTATTTGAGAACTAGCTACTGGTCTAATGTGAAAAAACAAACAAACTCAGGTATAGTGTGGTTTCTGTTGCTATCATTAGCTTTTTGAGGATTTTTTGGAAGCTAGTTTACAACATTAGCAATGCTATGGGAACACACCGTTTTGATAGTATAGCTAACACTGGCTAGCGGTTTAAAAACAACAACCCAATAACCCTCAGTTTAATTTTTAAAAATGATCCAGATGCTCATGCAGGACATCTGGTCACGTTTTTCACCTTTTTCATTTTGCAAAATTATAAACGGATGAATTGTTAATGGAAAAATCTGGCAAAAGTTTTACTTTTTACTTAAGTACATTTCAGAGCCTGTACTTTCTTACTTTTACTTGAGTAAAGGAGTTGAATCAGTACTTCTACTTTTACGAGAGTACTTTTTTACACAAGTATCTATACTTTTACTTAAGTACAGAATGTGAATACTTTTGACACCTCTGGCGAGATGTCGCGCAGAGAGGAGGAAATTCAGCATGGCACCCCTGAGTCACTAAGAGCCAACGCTCACACTTTTTATTGATTGCTTTTTCTGTCTAATAATATACGAACAGCACAGCGATCGCCGCTCAGAGAAGAATTCGAACTCCATAATCAACCTGCTGAGAATATTTGAACTCTTTGTTGTCACACTGGAAAAATTATCGGGTTTAGGGAACTGCATCGAGCGCTACTAGAAACGCTCCACGACGGATACTCGCAACACAACCCAGCAAGACGCCCCCGGTGCCAGTAAAAGGAAAAATACATCATCATCCACCAACACCAGCTATCTGCAGACAATCAAAACTTGATTTACTGGTCACATTATATGACGACATAAAAGATCTCCACTCTGGAATTAGCAGAGAACTTCAACAAAAAGTTTGGACGGTCCAACAACTCCCTCAAAACACTACAAACAAAAACTGACTCGGTTAGAAAACAAAAAAATGAAACGATGACTGAAACAATGCTTGATATACGAACTAAAAGTCATGTGAAACACCAATCGGACAAACCATGAGGCACTGAAATGAAAAGTCAGCTCAAACTTCCACCAACAACCAGATCACTGTTCACTAAGTTCATCGTCTCGGATCACGCCCCATCATCGCCGAGCTGGAGCATCATAAACCTAAAGAACTCATTACCGACACTAGTCATCCATTCAAGACTACAAACTGCCCTGCACTAAAACCCCACACAAGGATTGTTTGATTCACCACAGAGACAACGAAATCAGTATTTCTAGTGGTAGTAGCAGGTTAATACTTAACTTAAAACGTATTAACAAGCGCTTGTAATACTTATCCAGCATTCAGGTCAATCTGAGTACACATTTAGATGGTCAAAGTAGCGGAGGAACAAGCTGATACGAGATATATCCCGTAGAAATTGGTAGAGACCAAACAGAAATATTAGGGGAATATATACTGTTTATGTCAGCTGACCCCAAGTGAGACGACCATTAAACCAACCAAGTTCAAACTACTAACTCCTTATTGTATCTGTATAAACAGGCAGCACTGATCGCAGACATTCACTGCACACGTTCAAATAGAAAGTACAAGGGCATTTGCTTTACACAGTTGCTCCTGCAAAGGCAAACCTGCACAAACCTCACTGACGCAACAGTCGAACAACTGTCACATGCAAACAGCCTCATATTCCATAATGCATACAACACTGATTCCCTTAACTATTTATCAAAAAAAGCAATAATAACAGTTTTTTTCCCCCCTCCGTATTATTTGCCGCATTAAATTATTTTAATATAGCCGAAGGCCAACTGAAATGGAAATGGGAACATGCAGATCCGGTCCATTATGCATTGTTAAACGGTGATCTATGGTTTAATATTTGCTTCCCAACAGCAATGACAATGTGTTATTACCTTGACAGAGGGCCGTAATGTGCGCTGACACGCCGGTGATTATTTAAATAAGCGGCAACAATAAATACGACTCCACGATCGGGAATATGAGCCTGGCGGAGCGAATGTGCAGACGGGATGGGTGAAATCCAAGTTTGGAGTTGAGGTTATGAGAGGGTGAGCGAGGCAAATATCAGTGAGGTATATCAGGAGACCAGTTCCTCGTTGCACTGAGATTAGACTGCGGAACAAAGCTCAAGTATAATGTGAGAGGAAATGACTGATGAATGATTTAAGACTTCCACGTGTTACAGCAAGCAAAAATTTGATTATCTCGGTTGTCGACATGGAAATAACGTGCTCTATATGCCTAAGGAGTTGGTGAGATCTGTTGCGCTGCTCACGCTCTGCTCAAATCCCCGCAGCTGTGCACCATCGCCTTCCTCCATGTGCAAAAGTTTGTTGTAAATAGTCGCAGAAAAGTGCTAAATCAACATCAGATTGTTGCTGGGAGTTTCAAAGGGGGGCCGTTTCGCTGCGACGTGTCACGGGGCAGCTGGCATGCACATCCATGGCGGAGACGTGCGCGTGCACACGTTTCAGTTCAACTGAGGATGCAAAAGCATTCCTTTGACAAAGACACAATAAGTAGCAAAGCATCAGCTAAAATCAACATAAAAGCCCCTTGCCAAACACCAACTGTTATGAAAGGCGGCGGATAGCGAGCATACTGGCAATTAGAAGAGAAGGGTTAGCGAGGACTCCGCCTGTCCCAGACTCACACGCCTGCTCCCCACACCTGTTTCAGCTCCTGGTCCAAACCGAGGGAGAGGCTGGTTACTTTGTCGCCGTGCCATCTTAACCCGGCGTCGTCTAATGAGATTAGATGGCTCACTAATGAGCTCTACAGTGAGGAGAGTCAACTGTGAAGCGAAGGTCAGAAATTTCATCATTCAAATGTGCTGTCGGACTTCAGGAGTCATTAACTAATAACAAACAAATCATTTAAAGGAAACGGATTTTTTTTTTTTTGCTGGCCCCTGGAGACTTCCTCGCTCCCTCGCTTCGCCGTTTTTAATGAGCGTCGCAAAGTATGAAAGTGAAAACGCAGAGCTGCTCCGCTGGAAATGATCTGGGAAGATGTGTTCAGTCTAATTTCTCAAGTCTAATGCTTATTCCGCGGCGACGAAAAACAATTCAGTCTTCGCAAATACTTCACAGTTTCTGCAGATTTCTGCACGCTGTACTCGTTATCGCCGTTTCAGGGTGTACACAAGCTGCAAAGAAAGACCTCAACCTTCTCCAGCAACTTTCTTTTTGTACTTTTTATACTTTGCCAGATGCCCCGTGGTGAGGTCCTCCCATCAAGGCGGCGAAGTAGCTTTTTTTTTTTCTCCCCTCGCTAGCACCTTTAATAACGTGCTGACATCGAGTCATACATGTTTAACCAGGTAATAGGACGCTGTAAAATAATGATCCGTATTTGCTTTTAAGACAAAGTATTAATCTCCGCCATCCCTTCGCCGGTTTTCCTCCGTCACTTCATTCAGCAAGGGTGAAAACAGATTGACCTCCCTTCAAATAAAATTAATTGTTTTTGGTATTCATTTTACGTGCCACAGAGAAAAGCTGCAATGCTGCTAAAATGTTTACGCATATGTCAGCGTTTCCCGTTATTGGCACACAACTAAGTGTTTGCTTTATTTTTTTAACCCCGGAAGGGTTTCTTATTACTTGTAATACCCTGTTAACCAGTGATAAAATTAATCTCATTTTAGCAATATCGGGCTGATATAATCAACGTGCAATTTGCTTAAGTGCACAAAACTATCCTTTTTGTTAGCGCTGCATATTTGCTGTAGAAATATTGCATGCCAAAGTATATTAACACAGGCAGGGTGCTTTGTCTTCGAATCGGACCTGAGAGATCCTTGTCACCACTGTCTCCTGTAATCTGTTTAATACTGTTTATGTCCATCCAAATTGAACATGTGGCAGGGAATGACTAATGTCAGTCTCATAATTTAGTCATAACAGTCCGTACCCTATAGGGGCCTTCTTCGATGGATGCTCTGTCCATGAGTACACTGCATGAATAGTGATCCATTCACCCCTCACCTTTAAAAGCCCCGGTGGCGAGCACCTTCCAGATGCAACCCCTCTATCAAGCCCAAACCATCCTTCAGAGGGGACAATAAAGATCCGATGTGGACAAGTGTGCGCTCGTGTGTGCGCACACACCGAGCCGGATCCCCGTGTGTGCAAGATGATCTCACTGACCCACATGCTGAAGGAGAAAGAAAAAGAGAGCGCTTGAGGTGATGACTTCTCCACTCACTTAGGGAACTTTGACTTATGAGGTGCACTGCATTTAGCCAAGCTAATGCAAGTGAGGGCTGTGCCATTAACCTCGGGAGGAGAGGCAGGCCCAGGCAGTATGATGCATTCAGATTGGCAGAGGACAATATTTCACTATGACAGGCATTACCAATGAATAATTAAGTGTTTAATATAATGATCTAGAGAGAGAGAGAGAGAGAGAGAAAGAGGGAGTAAAAAAGAAAGAAAGAGAGAAAGGAGAAAATGGTAATTCCACAATTCATTGCCCTTAAAACCTATCTGGCATTATTACCCAGCAGCATTGCATGGGGGAGAGAGCTTTTGTTGAAACAAATAGGTTTTTGATGGCTCCGCCAGAGTAGTAACGGTTATTAGGTTTGAGAACTCTTTCATGATGGAAGTGGTATCCTGCCGAGCGGAGATCATGAAATTTTAAGTGGGGAATTTACAGCAGAAAGACTGCGGGACAGTGAGGCCGTCTGGGCCATGCCTGGGGACACATGTGTTTTGGTGAAGCGTAATGCTGGTCTAATGTCACCTCGAATAAATAGTTAACAAGCCGGAGATAGTTGCGCTCGTTGGAACTGCAGCCCGGCTCACAAACACATCCCCCCCCTCGCTTCATCTTTTACTAGAAAGAATTTGGGTTCGGAGACAAAGTGACGAGTCAGTTGGGAGAGATGAAAAACAGCCACAGTGAGGTTGAGTCCCTCTCTAACAAAACCATGTCAAGTGGTAAAGCCCGGGAGAGAGGTTGTGCAATCAAACTCTAGTAATAGAAAGCCAAAAAAAAAAAGATGCTGAGATAAAGCAAAACTACTCGGGCTGCGGCAGTGCGACTGGCGACATTTCATTACAGTGCAGATACTGTAGTCAGTCAAGGAGATTAAAAACCATGCACCTTCAATTATCTTTTTCATCAAGATCCCACAACTTTACAATAGAGCTTCACCGTGCCTGAGATTTGAAGTCTGTTAACAAAATGTATGGAGGAATATTTTCTGGACAACATAAACATGAATGCAACAAAGTCATATGTTACATTGCCATACACGGTTGCATTAATATTTTACCAAGTTCTTCTACTGACGATGGGAGAGTCTGACCACTGCCGAAAGCCTTCTCCAGCGCATCCCAAAGATGCCGATACATGTGTGAAAATCATGCCTCATGCTCCCTGAACCACTCTTTTGCAATCTGGGCTGAACCTCAGCAACCCCAGATCATAGCACTGCCCCCACAGGCTTGTACAGTAGGTACTAGTGATGATGGGTGCATCACTTCATCTGCCTCTCTTCTTCTTTACCCTGATGCCCCCATCATTCTGGAACAGGGTAAATCTGGACTCTTCAGACCACATGACCTTCTTCCACTGCTCCAGAGTCCAATCTTTAGCTTTTTTCCCCCCAGTTAGCCTCACTGATTAGTGGTTTTCTTAAGGCTACAGAGCTGTTCAGTCCCAATTCCCTGAGTTCTCTTCACATTGTACATCTGGAAATGCTCTAACTTTCACTATTAAACATAGCCCTGAGTTCTACTGTTGTTTTTCTTCGGTTTGATTTCCCCAAAACGACAATTCTTAACCCAGTTTTAGTAGTTTCTGCAATCTCCTTAGATGTTTTCTCTGCTTGTTGCATGCCAATGATTTGACCCTTCTCAAACAGACTACGGTCTTTTCCACAAACACGGGATGTGTCTTTAGACATGGTTATGAGAAGCTGCTTACTGCATCAGTTGGGGTTAAATAACTTGTTGGCAGCTTAAAGATAATCACCCATGCAGTAATTATCCAATAGGAGGCTCGTACCCATTTGCTTAGTTAAATCCAGATGGTGACTTCTGCAGAAGTTGTACTTTCTTCTTTAAAGCTTGTTTACATAGTGCTTCATGGTCACCCCCTTTCTTATATGACCTTAGAGCAGCACTAAGCTTTATATGAACTCTATAGCTGCAGAAAAAGAAACATTTTGTTCATTTGGGCGTACAGTCCTCCTAAACTATTGAGATAATCTCAGTGCTGTAATGTGTATTAGTTGTCTCCATCTGTTGAACTAAGTTTCTTCTTGACTATTTTTTCAAAAAAAGGCTTACATAAATATATACTACATGCCCGTTAGTGGACCGTTGCATCTCCAGAGGCCTCGGTGCATCTGTAACATTGACTTCCCTATTCTTCCCGCTGCCTCTAATGAAAACGGATCACTCCAAATGGCCGAACTTCTCAATCAATGCTGTCCTCTAAAAGTGAGCCAAGGACTACGCTTGCACATTAGCATGATTCACAGTCTACCCACGCCTTCCAAACATAGGCTTACATGTCTCAGAATGCCCAACAGAGAGCTAATTTCACTCCTCACACTGGTGACCTTTGGCATCATATATATGTAGTGCTTGTTGCCTGTATGACAGATTCCCATGCATATTCATACCTGCATATGGCCCGCCAGAAAGAAGTCTGTCTTCTTTGCTGCAGACTCTGTAGAGCACATGAGGCAGTTCATTACTGGGTGTTCTCAATCGGGTCCAGTCGAACCCAGAGGACTTGCCTGCGTGTGTGTCTTTTTGAGAGCCTGATGGTGGTGGAATAATTTTTGGTTGTGTCTGAGCTTGTGTGTGGGAGGAGGATGCGTCCATGTGAGTTTTGTTGTGGTTTGCAGAGGAAAGAGTGATTGCACGAAAAATAATTTAATAAAAAGGGAAGGGGTATAAAGAGCGTGCGTGCGCATGCTTATGCATCTGTCGTGGAAATGATGGCGGCGGCAGGACGTGTGCGCTTAATGGCGGGGGGTGGTGCACGCCTGCATTCATGCGTGTGCTCGCTTCTTTGAGCGGTGTGTGGGAGTATGTTTGTGCGTGTTGTGGCACACGCTCACAGGCTTCTCTTGTTTGTGAGGTGAGAAGAGAGAAAAGTGGAGTCCCTCAGCATGCCTCCACCTCCTCTTGCTCCATCTGCCCATTTCGCTCAGTTCTCCATAAATTAAAAACGCACTACATCTGCTTTGGGGTACATTGTTAGTTGTGTGCATTCGGTGGTTCCTCTGTTTATGAAAAATTAAACACTTTTCTGCATTAGATTATTCCCCCACTCCCCACATCCCCTCTGCAGCAAACATGACAGAGGCCCATGCTTCACCCCAACATGTTGAGGAGAAGACCAGAGCTTCCATCTACAGGAAAGAGGAGCATCTCAAGTAAAGTGGAAAAAACAGAGAGAAATAACATCTGTTCATGGTAATAGTAAGCACATGTGCGGAGCCTGGAAATGCCACTCAGCACTGGTATAATGATCTGCGTTCACAGCAGAAATGTAACAAAGCAAAAAACAGTTTGATAAACACTGACAACTAAATCAAATGTTCTCCACGTGTTGGCTTATTTCATCGACGCTGCGGTTCTACATGCATGTGAAAGGGCAGAAAATGTTCATATTAACTGTGGTTTGCAAAACAGCATCCACTGTTAAAAAGAAAGAACTTCCACTCCATTTCGCTCCGACTGTCAATTACACACTTCCCATGTGCTGCAAGAGTCCAAGATGTGCACTTGTTTCGTCCCTAAATGGATACTCCGATGAAAGTGCCGGCCTGGTGAAGTATGCTTTCCAGTAAGTCAGAGGATCTGCGTGCGAGAAGATGCGCATCTGGAGATGAATGGAGTTTTTAAAGGGACACCGTGTCTAATTGGGACAAAAGGGACCGCGGGATGCCCCTTTGGAGGAGCCACCCTGGAGTGGAATAATGAGTGTAATCAGAGGTTGTGGTCACAATGTTGCCCTATACAGAACACCCAGGCCACTGGGGAGGACCTGTGTTTGTCTTTGACATTAACACGCGGGGCTCCAGGGCAGTCATATTTGGCCATGGTTTGGTAACTGTGAGCCTTGTAGCAGAACAGGTGTTGCAGGCCGACGAGGCCATCAATCTCTCACCAGCCTGTCTCTGTAGGATTCAGGGTTAATTATCATCAAATAAGCCATTAAGGAGAAGGATGGAAGCACGGACTATGAGGGGATGCTAACCTTGGCAAGAGGGGGACAGCTGGGTGGCTGACTTACATTAAGTTGGCTGCTTTGATTGTGTTGCTAAGGTAACTAATTCGGGCAAAGACTACTTTTGTGGCAGTGCCAAAAAAATAAATAAAATAATAATTCCTAGGTCTGAGCAGCTACAAGCCAATTTCAAACTAGTGATTTTCTCAATTGGATTTTTTGGACATAACTCAATTAAATGAGATACCATCAACCAGGAAGTAATAGTTGCATAACTGGCTGCATCGCAACTGTTAAAAATGACAGTTTTAGGGGGATACACAATATATGTAAAACTAATCAATAGGAAAATGCAGTTTTGCAAGAGGTTGTTTTATATATAAACACTTAGAAAATAGAGAATGGAAAGAAAGAGACAAAGGGAGAGCAAGATGAGCCATGTAAGAGTGGACACAGTCAAATTCAAGGTGGCTTCTGTTTGCGTAGAGACGTCAGACACTGCACAAGAAGCAGGTGAGCAACTGGGTACATTGTGAAGTTAAGTGGAAAAACAATAACTGTGTAGCCAAAAAAGAAAAAAGAAAAAAATCACAAAATAAGTGGGTATGTAATTCATGGATGGGTGCCATCTGTGCTTTCCAGAAGCACACTCACATCAGCGGACATCATGAATAGGATATATTCATTAAAACGTTCTTCAAGACAACCGTATATGCTTTCTATCATTTATAGAACAAGAGGAAAGACAGAGTTGCCAGGAGGCGAGAGAGAGGGAGAGATCTGACCAGAGAGACAGAAAAAGCAGCATGGAGACGATCAAGCCCGAGCAGCAGGGTTTCGAAGAAGTTTTGCACCATGTTTACGCATTGTTGTGTTAATGTATCATTTGCACTGTATGTGTATGAGCACCCCTGAAGGTCTAAGATCCTAGAATCGCCCCTCAGCATGCATACGTTTTTGTTTTTTTTTAGACTGAGGAGTGGCTTTGAAGCTGCAGCTTTGAAGTGAATGAATGGAGGGGAAAGTGGCTGTAGAGAACAAAAACTTCTTCTTTTTTGTTGTACCAAGCAGTAAACATGTTGATTTCTGCTGTAAAGTTGAGCACATTAACATGGAGGTCTGTGGGGATTAACTCGCTTATGGAGACATTTGAAGAACTGACGTTTTTGGCACTTCGGCTTAATATGTCACCTCCAGACGTTGCCGCCTGGTCAGGACCAAATTTTTTCCAATTATGCAATCTTCACATGCTAAGAGTATACTTTTATTTTTTTATTTATTTTTTTATCATATTTTACTATTCCATATCTCAGGATACCCAAATTGTTTCCATTTATTACTCATATTAACTCTAATTATATATACAGAGTCACTACAACTACTCTTTGCGAGAGCGACAGCAGTGCAACTGAATTTAATCATATGCACACCTCCACTCTGAAAAACACATTATAACCAAGTCTGGACTTGCAGAGCGAGCGCAGTCAGCTTCTGGTACATATGCTTTCATCACTTCTGTCCACTTTTCTCAAATATAATGATACAGTATAAAATAATTTGACCACCCTGCTCAGGTTATCAGGAGGGAGCACATGCTCAGGTAAAAAGTAATGACAGGAAGCATCAAAGGTGAGAGTGTATGTTAGAATTATATAGATTCATATCTATATAAAACAGCCTCATAAAGTGCACCTTTTTATTGCGGTGCACCTTTAGTCCTTTAGGTATCCATCTCAGTGTGGATTACTTCATAATGCATAAATGGAAAATGCCATTAGGGTTTCTTTTCATGCTCTTAACATATTAATTGGCATTACAGCGAAAGTCAGATCATACAGTAAATTGTATCCGGTGAAGTCAGTGACACCTGACCTATTGAAAATTTTACAGTGTGCTTATACCTTCATTTATCTACTCAATGTGCCCATGAATATTTAAGGCGGACAATTAAACCCCAGCTGACCCGCAGGATGGAGCGAGACCAGCGCTGTCAAAGTGAGGCAGCACAAATGCGCCCACGCAATCGCACTCATCAAAAAGCCGAAAAGGCGAACCCCCTGCACTCCCACCTTGCGCGTGTACACAAAATTGCACACCGCCATACAAGCTCCGTCGCAGTGTCCCACGGTCACAGTGACATGGCCCGTGTATGACAGGCACATCACACATGTGTCATGTTTATGGGGGCATCAACAAAGGTGGATTGTGTTTGGTATATGTAAATGTTTGGGGAGGGTCAAAGTTAATGCGTGTCAGTATCCACCTTCACCTTGGTTTGGTGGTGCAGAGCCGAATGTGTATGGGGGTGGGGGGGTGGGGGGTTAGAGACACTAAAACTGACACTGTAAAACTCTTGGAATAAAAAAAGCGCTACACAACTCTAATTATGATAATACCACAGTGAGTTATCACATCACCCTGCACTTCCTCTATGATGTTAGCTAGCTAGCTGTTAGCTGGTGATCATAAAAAGAGCTAAAAACAGAGACCATGTTAAGATGGCCAACAGTTTTCTGAACCACACTTTTACTGTTCGCCATCATCTGCATTACTTTCTAAATCCCAAATTAACAGGATGTACCAATAAACAAATCTAAGAGTGCTTAAGTTAGCTTCTAGCCAGTGTACGTAGTGCAGGGTTTCCCATACAATATTAATGCCATGACGACCCACCATGGTCTCATAACGAATCAAGTACTTTTGCACATTTCAAACAACACTGTGCTTGCGTTGTTTTTCCTATTGCTCCCAAAAGCATCTCTCCCGCCTTCAAGACCCTCCACATACAACGACCGTTCACCTGCTCTGTACTGAAGATAACTTGATGGAGAAAACCGTTCGGACAACTCATGTACTGTATGTGAAGCTATTTGTATTGTTCACCTATAAAAATTGTGCTCTTGACTTATTTTTTGTTTTTATACCATGAAGATTTACAATAACTTTAAGAGAGTGGTTCAAACCCAGAGGAAAAGACTCCAGACGTGAATGTGAGCTAGCTAAACTAAGTGTTAGCTAGCAAAGTGAAACTGAAACTCACCTTTTGCTGATACTTTATTTAATCTTACATATATTTGTCTATAGAAAAACACCAGGGATTCATTAAATCGTGCAGGAAACACCGTAGTGGCACGTTAGGCAAACGAAAAGCTAGATATTTCCTTTGGTAGTTGGTGGGGACCAAAAACTGAACTAAAAGCAGAGGCAATATTAAGCTCACCAACAGTTCAACACCTCTGTTGTGGACACAGACGGAGGAGCCGCTGCTCTGAAAACATGCAGTACACTTTCTACATAGACAATGTGGCACACTCGCACTCACCAGGTGGTCAGACACAGAAAACATTTCTCCACATCTGTTGGATGTGTAAGTAGTTATTTAATACAATAAAAGTCTGTTGTGATCACAAGTCTTGAAGTCTTTGATGACACAAATGGCGAGTGTGCATATAATGATCTGATAATCTGATTTGCTCATAAGTGAAAAGGGTGTCCGCAAAACGCAAGTTATTAATTACAAGTGTGGAAAATGAAACAGGCGACACTAATAATGTATGGAGTTCAAGCAATGTCTCACTGACGTCAAACTCTCAGGCAATATTTAATGTGATCCCACGCTAGCAGCATATCATATTCCCCGAAATATCCATATATACTGCCTAATATAATCACATTATGCCCGACTTATCAGGCTGATTTAAAATGTCTCTTTGGAAAGTGCCCGTGCTGTCACCTTATTTTCATCTCCAAGCTTGTATTAGTGCATTTGTCCCCCTCCGACTATGGGTTATACAGTGAGCCCCGTTTTTAATGACGTAAATAATGCAGTAATTCTGTTGAAATTAAGCAGTCTCATACCAATGTTCCTTACTTTCATATCCACTATGAGCCACAGTGTCTATAGGTCAGATTACTTTTTCATATGGTATGAAATATAAATGAATCAAAGCTTTTTCTACCCCCCTAATCACTTTCTTATATTTTTATCACTGTGGCCGTAAGGGTGGAGGGGGAATGACTTCCCATTCTAATCATATTGTCATACCCTCAGGTTAGAACCTCCATTTTGCATATATGAGAAGAAAGTGGCACTGAAAGAGCGCTTTCATATATAGCAAGTGTAGAATATATGTAAGAAGTAGTCCATTTATTCCCGTCTCTGCAGCGCAATATGTCAGAATGTAAACCCATCAATCAGAAAAATAATAATTTAGTCGCATAAAAACTTGCTCAAACTTCCTCTTGTGTATCAACAGGAGTCTTTCTAAACTTAAGTGGATTGAGTGTTTCCACCCAGACGTGAACTCGATTACCTTAAAACGTCCCGAGCATCTGCGATGCAGCGAGTTAGCGCAAAGACATTTTCTCAAAATTGTTTCACACGTCGCCATACTTGATTCTTTGCAGGCACAAGTTTCCATTTATGAAAAATGTCTGGTGAGGGCTCTATCATTACGGCAATCACTCTCACTGTCGTATCATTTATTCTCAAACGCGCGTCTCGCCCGTGGCCCTGTACACCGTCCCGGCGCCAGTAATTCCGGATACGCCATTATTCTGCACAAAAACGCTGAATCTCCACAGGCAATCTGCATCGAGCTGTGGCATGTGTTTGCCACAGGAGTGGAAATAAGAGACCTGACAGTGGGACAGGAAGTTTTTTTTTTATATATAAATATATATATATATATTTGGGTTGATTGTATTCTCATCCCTGCTACAGCTTTTAAGCAGTCAGACATATCAAAAGCAGCAGAGTGAAAATGTCTCCTTGTGGAGTAAGAGGAAGTTAGGTTGTAAAATAGGAAATGTATTATGGTTGTCAGGCTTTAGGGACTAATAGAACACTCCTCCTTGTTGCCTCCATCATCACGAACATCTGGGGTAGTAATCATACCTTAAATGGATTCACCACGATGATGACAGCTTTTTGGATTTGTCATTTTCTCTACAGACACCCTTTTTTATACAACTTTTCTTCAATATTAAAAAGGGTTATGCTGACAAAAAAAGCAAACTTAGGTCTTTTCAGACTAACATTAGTCCCCTTTTCATATTTTTGGCACCAACAAAATAAAGCCATCGATTCTGTCAACTAGCAGCTTTGCATTTGACCGTTTCCTCTATCTGTCTTTCCCCTTTTCCCATCTTTAAAGACTGTTAAAAGCAGCTGTGTGACAGTGGGCTTTGAGTTACAAGCAGTTTTGATCGGCCCGTTTTCTAGATATGTCCCCGGGGGATTCCTTCGAATGTGTGATTCCAGGTCCTGGGGGAAATAACAGCAGTTGTGAATGCCATATTGGCGTTGTTCTTTGCCCCGGTGTCTCCACTGTCAGATTGGGACCTGCTGTAAAAGCGCAAGGAAGGAACGATGTCGGGAGGTCACGGGATAAAATATCCAACTGGAAACATTGATCACGTTAAAGAAAAGCAAATTTACGGCTTGCGCAATGTGAACGCTCTCTGTTATGGTCTGGTTTAGCTTGATGTCAAACTCTCAGCTACATCACATTGAGTAAAAAGCAGCGTGAAACAATGTTTTATTCATTAAATGCACACTTTTTATGTACAATCATGCAGAAATATTTACACTGCTTATGGTAAAACTCATTCTTCCTGAGTGCCTTATGCAAATTCAGCCCTCTCTTATCTCCGAGACTTCATTAATCTGCGGCTGCATCCATCCCGGCCCGCTACTTGATCAGGCTGTACATTAGGGCTGTTCATTAACTGAACCCCCTTTTTCTGGAGAATATTCAATCGGAGCGCGAGTCAGGTCAAGCAGGACCACACAGCCGGGGATTGTGATTCTAATCAGGCAGGAGGAGGACAACATACACCCACGTGCACGTTTAATTGGCTCATATACCCATGTTGAGCAGGTGCTGATAACACCCCACATGCAGCGTTCTTCACAAGTGCGCGCCTCCTCGACCATCGCCCTCCCTGCGCCGGAGAGGAGCGAAGAGCGCAAGTAAATGGATGGCCTGCTTGAGATATCCTTTGAGTAATTTCTCCCTGTATGTTGGGAGGATTTTTAGCCGGCTAATTTAGAGAACCCCCCCACCCCCACGCCCCCCTCTTTGCATACACACCATTATATAAAAAACATTAATATTCACCAGAAATTACTAAGGAGAGCAGGAGAGGAGTGTTGCCATATCCAGATGGATGCCCCTTAAATCTGTCTTCAATTAGTCTCCACTAACTTACATCTTCCAGTTGAATTCTGATGAGCTGATCTGGCAATTTGCTCAGCCTGGCTGGAGAGCACTTGGTCCCCCTCCTGAGTGCAACCTAGCTGCTTTTGAGTATTGTGAACCTTTGATCAGTGGCCCCTTATTACCTATAAAAGCCAATACCATTAAATTCCGCATTGCCTCATCTCCTTGTCCACAGAGCTTTCCTCTCCTCTCTGCCAAAGATCATAGGCTCATGTAATGAAGAAAAAAAAAAATATATATATATATATCCAGTGATCTATGAAAGTAAGGCGGACGATAATACCTTTTAGTTAATGTATCTCACATCTCTCCAGTGTGATTATGAACCTGTGGCCCGTTTCGGTAACTAGCTGCTTCCCTCTTGTGGCCAACCAGGACGCAGAGATGCATGAGACACTTAACTGAGGTCAGCGCGCTCATGTTCCTCCGCCGTTGCATTTTTTACAGCAAGAAGATGGAGATTAGAAACATGTGTACCACAACAACACTCCACTGACATTCATCTTCAGTGCCGGGTCCACGCTTCCCTGCTTTTTTTTTTTTTCTTCTCCTTTCTCTTTCCATCCCTCCCCCACTTCCTTCTTGTCCTCCGCCTCTGTAGGAAGTGGATCACGGCGGGAGCTAAACCCTGCCCATTAACATATAGAGTCTTCATTTAAATCCCATTCGCTTTTCCATCCATTTAGAAGAGTAATGGCGGCAGGTTACGGCGACGGCATTGCATGAGGGCCCTGATTGAGCTTCAATTTGATCATTTTATCTGATTGCGGGGTAAACAGTATCATGATGGATAAGATCTCATTACGACGGGAACGTGAGAGCTTAATTTCCTGTACATGTTCCATCTTTATTATTGTCGGAGCCAGCAGGTCTTGGGGGCCACGGTACATCCTGCTCGACTCAAACGAGGCCACGCGAGCCACCTCGAAGGGATAAACGTTTCGCCGCGATCCACTTTGGCCCTTTTCAGTTCGGCTCCCGGCAGCATCAAGGCTGAATCTCACAGACAAATCATTTACAAAGTTGGGAGTGCAGAGTGACACTTAATTAATCTACGTTATTGTCGTCTCAGTGCGTCTCCTCCCGACGCCTTGAAATGGCTGCCAGAGTGGCGAGAGACCAGCTGGTGTAGAAACACACGGACTTGTTGTACGTCAAGAAGGAAACTACAGACGAAGACAGTGACTATCGCGCGCTGACACCTTCGGCTCGGTGAGACGGCGAGAAAGTGTAGGGGGAAAAAAAACACACAAACTTCAATAATAAACCTGTCAGCGCTCCAATCTCAATACCCAGGAGTCACAACTGTCTCAACTCTCCTCCCCTGGCGCTAGTCATCATCGTGGACACTCTTGAGAGACGGCATCTCATCTATCAGTCACTCGTATATATGCACACCTCCTCATCACATCAACTCTATTTGTTCCATTACATCCTTAACACGGTCTAAAATACCTTCCCCTGGAAGGGAAAGGCCGAGTCTTGGCGGCCGTTAAAGTGTGTGCGCCTGCGTTTAAGTGCGTGCCGTCAGCGGCTTCATTACTAGCCGGGGCTGCTGCATGTGCCCGTCGCTAAGACTTTGAGACAGAGATGTTTGTTTGTTTCCATGCCGTAATCCTCAGCTGAGGTTCGACGTGCGGCGCGGAGCCTTAGCCGTGTTACCCGCGGGCCTCTGGGAGCTGCAGCGCCGTGGCGGGTACCGGGAAAAGAGAAGGAGGGAGAAAGAGACAGAGAGAGGAGGCCTGCACCCCTCTGCACCTGATCATTACCATGCTAAATTCATATTGATTGCTGTAGCTTAAGAGCTAAACTCTGAGTTATTCCCCCGACGCGGCCCCTGTGTAGGATCTGCGGTGGTGGGCTGCTGGTAATCCGGAGAAACCACAACATGTGCTCCGTGTTTGGCCACAGATATGCCGGTACGCATTATACAGTGCCAGGTTTACGTCCGAGTCTGAATGTAGACGCGTCCACGTGGTCCTGAAGCAGTGGGCAGTGGGAGGACGGTTCAAGTTATTCCCAGCTGTCCTCGCTCTGCCAGATGAACTTGTGTGTTTGTGGCGTCTCTCCTCCTGCAGGCACCTTTCATCACGCATATGCATATGTGCTTGCCCTTGACATTATCATCAGCAGATTTGCGCGAGAGGCCCCGAGGTAAGGTTGAAATACTGCTGAGGCTTCTGAGAGAGTGGCCTGCTTTGGAGAGACTGTCCGTGGGCTAAATACGCACCCAGAGACGGAGGCAGAGGAAGGGAAAAAGCTCAGTAACTGAACCTAGCCGAGCGCCCCTCAGGGGACAGCAGTAATTAAACAGTGATTAAATTAAGGGGCAATGCGGGCAAAACGCCGGCTGATTGACACTCTGCTGGCTCCTCTCTCTCTGCCTTTCCCCTCGCCGTCTCTCTCTCGCTCGCCCTCCCTCTCTGCGGGTTCGGCTCTGTCGTGGAGCATTGCTTTCTATTGACCTCCAATTACTCAGCCACTCTGAATTCTTCAAGGTCCAATTTTCGAAAACTATTTTCTTAACTGTGTTAAGAGCATGGATCGCTGCACATTTTGTTTCTGAGACGGCTGAGCTGCAGGACTGGAACACAGAAGTTGAGAAAGGGAGGGGGCAGCTCTTAAGCGCACAGCGTCTCCGGCGCTTCCAATACTATCAATGTTTACTTCAGATAAACTCACAGAATACAATTGCACTCCCATCGCACACAGAGTACTATTAGTCTTTGCTACAGACAGACTCACAAAAGTACAATCACGTGAAGCGGCCACTGATTTGGAAGCCATACCCAGGTAGAATCCAAAGCGAGTCTCGGGCAGAATCAGAAGTACCTCATCAAATACTCTCCTGGGGGGAAATACTATAAATTACCTTTGGTGACTCCTTAAACCTAAAGCATATAGACAGACAGAAGAGCTGAGCAACAGCAATAAAAACAGCTTCAACAAAACAATCAGAAAAAAAAAAAACAAGACACTGAAATTGCCGCTTGGAATCTAAGATTCTCGACACGTTCCCGGCTTACAGCTCGCCACAGTGCCGCAGGTCTTCAGGCCCTTGTATAGATTTTTATAAACCGGGCCTTGTGCTTATGAAAATAGTACTGAGGGTCCTTAAACAATCTGTTAAGTCTTCTGATGGCGAAGAAGGTCCTCTCGGTGGGTAATACAAATTCAAATAGCCGTATGGAGATGGATTACGGGGCAGACAAAGAAGAGGGGCCCACTTTAGAGGATGAGTTCAAGATGACAGGTATTGATTAAGTGCTCAATGAGAGCACGCCTATGAAAGGCCAGCCACCACACAGCTCATGAAAGAATCATATAGCTCATACACAAGGCGCTCGGCAAACACGCAGGCGTGACGTGCGGGCGCGAGCGCATCCCGGCTTGTCATATGGCAAGCCCGACGGTTGACAACCTGCTTGCTTTTCTGCGGTTAAAAGTCATTAAAAAATTCATCAAACTTTTCCTAGGTATTTTGAAATCCTATTAGCACCTACGTAGCTGGTTAACTATTGAACGAGGCAGACATCGACGGCAAGCCGGATGCGGTTTTGCCCAGAAAGACAGAAACGGTTCCTTACGCCGGAATCCATTATTATTCTTTGGTTTGAGGGCACACATTCCTTCGCTCCTGACGTTGGAGGGAAAAAGAGGACGGATGTTTGAAAAGATAACACGTGAATGTAATTTCTTATTTCTCGGCGAAAACGGCGCAATCCGAAAGACTTAGTCCTCCGGAGCATAAACTGCGCAGTCGATGCGCGGTTGTCAAGAGTTTGTGATGATGCCGTGCGAAGACAGCCATAATCGCAGCAGCAGTGCCAGACTGACCCACCTCATCATCCCTGACATTTACCACAGCGCACTCTCTCTCTGTCTCTCACACTCCAACACCCCCCCTTTCCCCAGCTTCACAGTAAACAAATGTCTCAACCCTGATTTGTATCAGTGTAAGCAGAGGACATGAAGTGACACAAAGTGTGGGAAACTTCTGAGAGAGACGGAGGGGAAAGAAACCAGAAGGAGAGAGGGGGGGAAAGTGAGTATAAACGGAAAGAAAGGAGTGAGAAAAGCTTGCAGAGAAATTAATAAAATAAACCCGAAGCAGGCCGACGGCGAGAGAGATCCGGACAGACTGCCATCACCTAACAGGGGGTATCTGAGACTAATCTCTAAGGAAAGCTGTCAGGTCTCTGCAGACAATGTTCTGATGGAAACGAGGCAATAAATGCTTCTTAAAGCCATCATAAATATGCAGCTTCCTGCCTAACGGTCCCCGCTCAGACCCGGGTCCGACCTCATTATCCTTCGTCGGCGCTGGCAGGTTCGCATGCCAAGCTACAGGCAGGATCACTAAAAACCCCTTAACGTAAGCCTCGGTGGGATATGCGGCTGGCTTCTGGGAATTGAAAACAAGACTGAGGATTTTTTTATTTTTTTCCCCCTCACTCCATTTTAAAAACATACAGTAAGCTGTGCTGGGGAAAAAGAAAAAAAAGTACTTCTTCTGAGGTTTGGTTAAATTTCGAATGCACTCAAACAAGCCGTAATTGTTCATTGAGCAGTAAGACATTATGAGAGGAAACCAAAACATTAGGTATGCATGGTTTCTACTTTATTTCCATTATGTATGGAACTATACGTGGCTTAAAGGTGGATGGTATGAATAATCAAACGGCGTGGCAACATACCTGGTTAAATCAAACATGTCAGAAAGAAGCATTTCACAGACACATCACTACTTCCAATACACAATTTGAGATCCATGAATAGCAGTGTGACAAAAGCCACATTTGACTTGATTACCTCTTGACATTTCCCTCCATGAATGAAGGCAGCCGCGGCAGATAAGGCAATCACGCCGCTGACATAGTGTAAATATATAAATATGCTCATTTATCCTGGTCTCCAGATAAAGACATAAGGGCACATGAAAGCATGAATGGACGTCTCTCTCGGCAGCCACCGGGCCCCCAGCCTGCCTGTCTGGAGAGGCTGACAGTACAGCAGCGCTGCCCTTCATTATCACTGGGTAATGCTCATCACAACGGCCGTGGCTTTTCTCCATAAAAACCCCCAAGTCTCACTCACAATGAGAAATAGGGGAGATAAGGTGCAGGAGACCATTTCTTTTGACATTCACGACGGCAAACTCATCAGTCATGCTGTCAAAGGCACTGGTCTTGGCTAGTTTGGGATTTATGAGAAATAATGATGGGTTGGAAATAGCTGGTAAGGGCTTTGCTCCTGCCTTTGGTTCGGGAGTGTTGTGTATTGAGGCACGCTCTGCATAAAACCCAATTTCTTTTGTCAGTGACCCTTGCACTGATTTCGCATCCAATCTCGCCATGTTTGGGAGGTTTGGCCGGGCCTGTTTCAGCCGGCACTGACATTTCCGCCTCGCATGATAAAAAAAAAAAAGAAGAGAGAGAGAGAATGGGAGCAATAGGTTTCCAGAGGAGAGAGCGCATCACCGTGAGCATGGTGAATGGGTTCCTTTAATTCAAGTATAATTCAAGCGCGGGTTGAGGCCTCTGTTGTTAATCGCGCTTTAATGTATCTTAAAAAAAAGCTAAACATTTGCTCAGACCTCGCTCTCGCTCTCTTTCAATATGTCCATATCTGAAAATGGGACAAGAACAAAAACAGTAATAGCCAAGTGTCAAACACTTCTATTTTCCCTTCAAACGAGTGACAGGCAGTGACAGATGCTCCCAGTCCAATTCCCTTCGTAAACACTCTGGGACACAATATCATTCAGCCGTTATCGTGACGAACCGCGAGGTCTGCAAACTTAGCGCAAAATGATTCCCCTCAAAGTCATTTGAAAGTGGATTGGAATATTGTTGCAAGGTCAACACGCTTTGATTCCTATAGAACAACTGCACAACTATAGATTATAGTCAGCAGGACTTTTAATGGAATCCCTATGGGACCACACTGCGGGGATGTCCTCAAGCACCAAATTATTAGTCAATTTCAGATTATCCAGTTTATTAATTACTATTCTTAATATATCTTAGGAGAGTGCCAGGAGATATAGCCTAACTACCTAAAGGCAGCTAAATGAAATGCTCGACATACATTTATATTAAATATATTAATGAAATACTAGATTAGCTGGGCGCACAAGACTGGTTGGGGCACCGGCGAAAATCGCAAAAGTGCAGCATTGCTTAGAAGCAAAGTGTTGCGAAATTGCCGGACGAGAGTTTGGGGCAATTTCCATTCAAGTGCGAGAATGAGACCTCTTAAGGCTCAAGGGTGCTTGGATCTGTGTGGAAATTAAGCCATGAGATTGTAGCGGAGGGGACGGCGGATTGACAGCGACATTAGCCCCTCGGCGCCTCGGCATCGCACTGCGGCTCTGTAAAATAGACAGACAGGAATAGCAAATTAAATCTTCTTAATAGTAGCAAGGGATGTACAGTCAGGTTGGTGGGACTGTACGAGTGCAGTACATGAAGGGTTGGTGTTTTTAGCGGAATAAAATGAAGGGTCTCTGAAGTGTTTTGGTTAATGGGCCTACTTCATACAGAAGCCACCGTCATATTTATATCAATCTAAAATCAGCTCCTTCACGAGGCTTCGTGCCCCGTTCCTGAAACAGGGTCACAGGTCGCGTTTCATTCTTTGGCGTGCATTTGAATATTAAATTTATTACACTGCAGACAGGAACGCTGGCTAAAGAGTGAGAGAACACTCCGAGCGTCTGGATTTAGTGGCTTTGTTGACGGTTCTCTTCAGAAGTTGTTTTTCCCTTTCCAGGTTCAGCGACACCACAATGCTTCGCCACAAAGACTAACCTTAATGTAGACAAAGCCAAGTCGGCAAATCTTTGCACAGGCGGCACGCGTGCGCGCACACACACTTGGAACAGCAGGACATACACAGAGGGAGCAAGGCGTTTTTCAATGCATTTAGATGAGACCTTTAACAAAGGTCCCTAATGCAGATATCAATGAACCAAGGGACTGGGCTATCGGAGCGAAATTGGCTGACGGAGGGATGTCACCCCTGCGCATGAAAAATGATGGATCCCATTTGTAAACTTCTCTTCTCCTCCCTGCTGCTCCTCAACCCCCCCAAGCACGGACACACGCACACACCGCCACCTCCTAGCCACTGGATACCGAGCAAGGAAGCGAACCTGCGACTTCGCCGCCAAATGACACGCGGTGCGGCGAAAATTGGCACTTTACCGGCCGCTTCGAGTGACTGTCAGCGGAGGCCCGCGGAGGACCTGCCAGATCTCGCCGATGACAGGACAGATTAACATCATGGACTTTGTTTTTCATCTTCCCTTCATTTTCCCACACTATCCTCCGAGGACAGGGATGAAATGAAACCAATATCTATAAACCCGCAAACAAACAACAACTAGTGCTCTCCAAGTATTAGATTCAGTTTGCTGGATGGGACAATCCACCGTTTCTTTCCGCTCATGCCATGGGGGCTTGATTTAAGAGGTAAAGGCAACACCTAAATCCATCTAATGCACTGAAAATGAACCGACTGCTGCACTGCTATGTGCACGGATTCACACCTCACACATTTTGAAAATCTGTGGCTAAGGGCTGAACGCGAACATCAAACATAGGCATGGCACCAAACAATTTACATAGCTTGCAAATATCACGCTAAGCCTACGAAGCGCAGCAAGGAAACAAATGTGCATACTGAGCATTCCTAAGGAAACAATGATATATTGCTAATCACCCTAGAATATATTACCGTGTTTTAAAAGCGCTGCGGTGAGTCAAAGGTGTAGAGGTTAATGTAGGCAAACACATCTCTGCTGGAAAATGAAAACTTCCCAGCGGAATGTGATGGCCCAGCCTAAACGCTGACATTGTGGTTTCGGTGATGGAGTGACTTTGGGAAAGGTTTGCGGTCTGCCAGTGATCAAAGATGTGCCTCGGGGGTAAGGGGTAAATTTGCCAAGTTAATCACATAATGAGGCCAATTAAACATCGGAGAACCCAGGTGAAATGGGAGCTGCCACCGAGCCTCCAGCAAATGAGGCTCCGTGGCTCAGCCGACTACCTCTCTGGACGGCGGCTGGACAACCCAGTTTCAGCTCCAACAATAGTCTATAAGCATCCGCTTCAACATTTATATGGTGTATATTATAAATACAAGCAGAGTAGGTTGTTTGACCAGAGTGGCACTGACCAAACAGACCTGAAGCTACACATCCAAAGGCCTTTCCTGTCTTTGGAAACATTTCATTACAAATAAAAACAGCAAATTTGAAAAGTTTGGCACAGCGGCCCAGTAGCAGCGTCACACACAAAGTGAAGGCATGAATGTGGCATATCAAAATATTTATGTCAGACATCTCGTCTTGTCACAGCAAGGGAAAGCCCAGGTGTATTCATGACGGTTGCACTCCACTTAAGGAAGGAATGAGTGGTTTTGCGCACAGTGATCCGGTGGGACGTTGTGGGACGCTCAGTGGAACTGGGTCAAATTAAATTAACACGCAACCTTTTTTTTTTTCAACCTTTTTTATGAGATGTCAAGATATCTGCGGCCTTACCGTGTTGAGTAGCTCCTCGATCTTTGCCGAATATCCACTTGATCCCAGCTGATGGATCCGAACCGGAACTTGACATCCGTCCAAAAAGTTGTAATCCAGAGCCAAACTTTTCGCGTGGACCGGTGTTAACCGTCGTGTTAAGTTTTCTGCGTCGCTGACTTTTTTTGTTTTTGCCGTGTGTTACGCGCGACGCACCTGTTCAGTTTGTGTTCCTGATTTCCGGTGGCCATTGCGCAGCACCTGACGCGCAAAGACGCAGGCGCCATTGATGAGGCAGGGCGAGATAGAGGCTCGATAGTTTATTCATTCAAATTCAAATCTGTTTTTTTTTTTTTTTTTTATTCACTTGCCTCTGAATAAAGATTTGAAAAAACATGAAAAGTAAGAGGGCGATTTAATTTTTTTTTTCTTTGTCGTTGTTTATGCTTGAAAATAACTGCACCAAAGGCCAAAGCTTTACGCAAGAAAACATCCCCGTCCACGCACGCCTCAATATACAAGGTGGACTGCATAGAGGCTGCAAAACACAGTTATTTACACAATCCATTAATGGGTTCTTGTGGATTTTTTTTTACCCACTGCAATTTTCCCCCAGAGCCCGCCAAATTGCTTGTTTGGTTAACCCAAGTCGGAACAGAATACCGGATTTGTGTTTTTGCGTGCGTCCTTGAAGCGGGCTGATGAAAAGATGCGCCACACAATCAAGATGCAACGCTTTCTTTGCATGTCAGGTCTCTCTCTCCTTTATTTTTTATGTGTGCATGTCTTTTTTTTATCAGACATAAAAAGAAAAACACACAAACGTGATAAGAGCTGATGAAGACGACGCTGAGTTTTGTGGTGTCATAAATAATAGACTAACAATCATCATCCCGTTACAGACAACAGACAAACTAATTAGACAAACAAATCGTCAAAATCCGCGTCTTCTGGCAGCAGTTTGAACACATACGAATGCTGGAATTTGTCAAATATCTCCACTCTATCATCGACAAGCATTTTGGTGGTTATGAGCCCGCAGTGGGAGCCCTTAATTATAAGCACTGGGGGTGCGTTGTTGAGAGTATCTGAGTGTTCTAGGGCTCTTGTCGGGTCTAGAGGAGGATAAATCACTCCAGCAGCACTTAGACCTCCCAGAGTGCTTCCTGCATACCTGTAACTCCGCCACCACAGCGGGTTTGGGGTCAAAGATTGTGAGGGTTATACACTGAACAAGATGAACAGCAGTAAAACAGAGATATTCACGCGCTATCTTGTAAGATATGAGAGCGCTAAGAGCTCGGTAGTCTCGGAGTATCACCCTCCAACGAAGCATTTCACATGTGGACTAGTTTGACAGGCCTGAAGCATGACGACTCTTTGGGTTTACCTGTGTTGGTCAGCTGAGAGCTAAGATCCGTGCTGGTTAATTTTGAATCTGGAACAAAAATTAGCCAATATTACTTGCAAGCTGTGGGGCTGCCATAAATGAAAAGCTGTATCACTGCCACGGACACAACACAAAGCAATAAGGAACCACAGAGAGAGCAGTTCATTAAAACATGAATACATGGGGACATAGATGGACACTAATGAAAGAATATTTCATCACCATCGAGGGTTTATAAAAAGGCCCACCACTCGGCCCACCGCGATCGCCTAATCTGGATGTGGGGGATTTGCGCAGAGTAAGATGGACAAGGGAAATTAAGGCAGGCACATTTTAGCGGCTCATATTGCGATGATTTGTTAATAAAATGCAAAGAGACAGGCTCGATGTGAAACAGCGACTAAAGCATGGCCATGATTTAGACTTAATCCGTCATTATCCCGCCTTTGAAGTGACCTCGCTGTGCATGTTCCATCTGTGACCCCCAGAAGCACACTCACAGCTTCTTCATTAGCCGGGATGAAATAGAGCCACAGCATACATGACTTTGATGTCCTGTCCTGCTCAGACATACTGATGCGCACACAAACACACACACACACAGGACACCTACGCACACGCACTCACCCACACATCACAGATATTTTTTTATCACTGACTACTCTGAGGCAAAACAATATGGTTTTTAATCAATTACGGCTCTCAACTTTGGGCCAGCACATTCATTTCATATGGTAGCAGCAGCTAAGGGACAATATTCCAACTGCGTGCTGAGATTGAAATGAAAGAAATCGTATGGTTAGAGGGTAGACAAAGACCGCAATTTCGCTCAGCTGAACATCCGCGGACGGATTTACATATGCGCGCACAAAAGAGGCCCCATACCGCAGTGATTTCACCGATGTAATTTATATGTACCCAGTGATTTATCGCCCTTGGATCACCGTGTAGAAATCAAGAGCAGATATCCTAAAGAGGTGCACACATGCTGCCAATAAATGATAGCTGTTATAAAAGTTTATCATGGCAATGAAATGGGATGAATGAATCAAAAAAGGCTGCAGGTTGCTATCATGCAAAAAAAAAAAAAAAATGGCGCGCAATCAGGGGTAGTTAGGAGTGTGCAGCAACGCGGTCCCTCGTCGGAAACCAATCAGAAATCTCATAGGCTGTAAAGTGAGCAGGAGCAGGAGAGCAAGTGGCAAGGAAGCAAAGGAAATATGTTTCTGATAAAAATAAATAAAATAAAAAAACACTCCAGGTGAGCTGATAATTGGTGATAATGTGTAAAAGACACAGCTGTCCAATTAACAACAGGCTGAACAACGACAGAGATTGGTTGTTGCTTGGATACGTTACCATATCAACAAGTGAAATCATGCATTCACCACACAACAGCACAGTTTAGAAAATCACTGCATTGAGACAAGGTGTAGGAGAGTATTTGTTAACTGATTCCTGTTCAGTATGGTATGATTTTTGCAAGTAAGGCATAAAAGGAAGCTTGAATTTGGATTTTGAACTGTAAACAGGCACAATCGTTGCATTTGACACAAATACGCCGCATGCATTAAAGTCTGAGACGAGTGATGACAAAATAAAATCGATACATTCAGAGTCAGCTTTTTATTTGGTTCAGATATTTCCATTAAACAGGTGACAAAGTCCTGATAAAAAGCTGGGATTCGCACCATGCTGTATAAATATGTACCACATTCAATTTTCCTGTGATACGCTTTTGGAAACTAGAAAATATAATGTGTATGGATTTGCAGAGATCGCAGAAAGAGTACAGTGATCCATTAGGTAGTCCAAAATCTTCATTTCTGATTTATCCAGGCCTTGAACTTGGACTGGGCGGTTGTTTACAACATTAAAAGGGAACTATTTTGTTTTACAACCTGGACACTGGATATTTGCAGTTGTAAGGGAGATATTTAGATCTGCGTATATCCATATAGTGGGAGTGACTGGGGCACCGGAAGGTAGCCTGTAAATAATGCATTATCTGCTGCGAAACACATTAATTTTACCAATATTTTCTTATCGTACACTAGTGCTATTCCCCGTTGAGTCCGGAGTTACCTGTTATCTTCATCTGGGGTCTGTAGGTCAAGCTACAGACCCTGGATAACAGGTAATGCGTTATTTAGTTGCTGCATTTGGGTGCCCCAGTCACTCCCACTATATGTATATACGTAGATGTAAATATCTCCCCAGCTACTACAAATTAAACCAAAGTTATATGGGTGAGTAAATGATCTTATTTTATGCCAGAGATCAGGTCCAAGTTTTAAAAAACAGTAGTTCCCCTTTAAGATGCTACTGCACGGGTGAACACAGTAAACATGACACAAGTGAATTTTTACATCAAATCAAGATACTAAACCAAACAGAAGTTCAACTTTCCATCTTCCATCAGCTTCATTATTACTCAGGCAGCTAACTGAATATCTTACTCTAGAAATAACCACATTTAAACTATGCCAGCGTATCTGTAACTAAATATCAAGAAAATACATTTCTCATGATGTAAATGAACATGTACGGAGAAATAATAGAAATGTACACTCAGGCTTTCTACTGACAAAACAGGGATCCTTAGAGAGCAAACCCATCTGTGCATTTGGCGCACAGCCTACTAAAGTCTACGCCCTGACCAAAAAAAAAAAAAAGTGTGAGCGCCCATGCAGTCTGCTGCACAACACACATGTGCGCTGCACGTTGCGGCAGCAGTAGTAGTAGTAGTAGAGTTCTTTCCCCAGGCAATGGCCCGTCAGGCCAGACAAGAGGGCCGGGTGTTAAAGTGTGAGCCGGGTGCACGGAGTAACAACGCAGCCATCTGCCCTGGGAATGCACACATCCATCTTACTAAAGACAGCCAGTCTGGGAACAGATAAAGAAGAGAGAGAGAGAGGCAGAGAGAGAGAAAAGGACACAGTAGAGAAGGAAAAAAAATAAAAATGGAAAGGCAAATATGCTGACATATGTACAATATTCACAATGTTGGTGTTTGATATGACAGTAATCCAGACTGATAGGATCATTTAAATCCTGTATAGGCTTAAAAAAAAAAAAACGTCTGGGGTGGACACTAACACCACACACATTAACAGAAAAGCTTTAAGCTTTTACCAACTAAAGCAGATAAAAGCATAGTTGAATTACTACAATTCAACACTCCAGACCTCGGGAGAATAAAAATTGTTCTTATATACATAATTCACTAATGTATTCGCAAAACAGAACGTCGCTGCCTTTTATTTTATTAAGCATGACATCAGCGGAGGAGAGGGCGCTGCCGTCTCTGCTCCATAACCATCTGGTTATGACTCAAAACGCCGCCATCAGCGATCCGGCTTCAGTGATATCATCGCGCGTTCTCCATTTGTTTTTATTTTTAGACCGTTTCCTCATCCTTGTATAATATGAGAATATACGGCCCCACTGATGTAGCACTCTTTTACTCTGTCTCCTTTCCTCCCTCTGACTCCACATTACCTTATCACACTGAGAGCTTTTAGCAGCGCTTCCAGCCATTAGCCTCCGACAGAGGGGTAGCTACCAGCGCTGGCGCGGAGAGGGAGGGAAAAGTGGCCTCCTGGTGGCTCTGGATGATGTCAGTTGTGAAAAGGTCTTTTTATAACACCACCTGTCCATCTCGTCTGATAGGAGGCTCGGTGCGGGTCTCAGAGCACGTACGGAGCCTCTGTATAAAATGACCTTCGACAATTTTCATTTCACTTAGAGGCACAAGAGCTCATGGATGCTTTTGTCTCATTTGGCCCGGGGCGGGAAAGTGCTGTAAAACTTCTGCAACAGCTGCTGCGTGCCCTTGAGCAAGGCAATGAATCTAATGCACAAAAGCAACCCATTAGCTTGTGATGCAACACAGCTGTAGCGTTACAGCCACCCTGGTTCTTCCATGCACTCTTCCATATACTAGTAATATGTACAGTATACACAGCACATCAGCTCTAAGTGCTGTGAGTAAGCTGCTGCTACAATAATCCATCATTTATAATCACTGCAATTATATCACAGTGTGAGAACAGAATCGGCGCACGCCTTGACGACTTCCTGTGGACCCCTGAGTGAAACGGACCAGCACTTCAAAGCTCCATCCAAAGCAGAATTGTTGATTTACAGTAGCACGCGGCGAGAGCAATTGTTCAGCTGCCCACCGAAGCGTCGGAGCCGGTCGGAGAGCCCGCCACGGAAGACGACTGACGCGTTATTGACAGATGACCGGGGGCTCCCGCCCTCCACGGGAGACCTCCAAACAAACCGCCGCTGCACACACCGGGCCGATCTCCACATCAATATCAATCAATTATTCACATATTTGTGAAAAAAAAAAGCAGCAGCTCTTCCGCCTTTCGTAAGTGCCAGACCGACATGCATTTTGTAAGAGGCGAAGGGAGGGAGCTCTTCTATTACCCTGCGTTTGATCCCGGCAGTTGAACTAAATTTCGCACTGTCACAGCGTGACACAGAACTCCGATTAAGTGGGTCAATGATTCTTATTGTCTGCATTACAGCCATTAGCTTTTATGGAGGGATACATCACGCGCAACAGTTCTGCATTTGAAGTGAACACGCCGAGGAGCCTGTTTTATTCATTTCGAAAATTTCTTCCGCCGTAAAAACCGAGGTCAACTCCCCTGCACACTAAGTGCATATGAACTGAATACATAACGAGGGGAGGAATATTATTATTGTGTGGGCGTCTCAGTTGTTGTGCCGGAGAGGAAGAAGTGGCGCTGGTGCAAGCGCTCCGGTTATACAAGCAGCTGTGCCCAGTGGCTTTGCGAGCACTTGAGGGAGATCTAGTTTATTATTCCTTGTTTAGTCAGCCTCTCTGGACTTTTTCCTTGAAGTGTATGAAGTTTAAAGTAAAGCACTGCGACACTGTGTTTAAAATGAGGTTTGCTTCAATACATGCCACCGCGCGCTTTCCCCCCCGCCCTCGTGTTACGCGCGAATATGAAAGCTGCGCCTCGAGGTCAACAGCGGCGGCCTTGTGTTCTTCACATCGCCACTAGGAGATGCAATGATTCTCTCTCTGCTTTTTTTTTTTTTTTTTCATCCACTCCAATATCATTAAGTTATTAGCTGATTTCAGTGGATTTAATCAGCATAGTAATTCCTCTCCATGGGAAGATAAGTCTCTCTCAAGAGCAGTTACACCGTCCACTACGCCCGCTGATTAGACGCGAGACCCCCAAAAATAATTCATCTGAAAACTGCAAAAAAAAAAATATATAATAATTTATCAAAAGTGCTTCTCACAAAACCCGCTCAGGACCTTTGCTTCTTAATAATTAAACTCCGCAATTAGGCATCTTACCACGCGCCTCAGTGTGAGGCTCCATGCAATATTCATAACCACACATAATTATGCAATATATTCGGTGAAATAAGAGGCCATATATTCACGGTGGGGCTGTCAAGAGGCAAGACATTTTTATTTGCTTTATAACACTGTTTCATCTTATACATGAGCAGCTGGCTTGTGGAGACGGAAGAGAACGAGGACGTCTGGTCCTCGGCAGTCTTGATATTGTAATCTGTGAGTCTGAGATGGAGAGAAGTGTTTTTTTTTTTTTTTTTTAGAGAGAGACAGGGCAAGGGAGAAAGGATAGGCACTGAATGGTAATGCTCTCACCACGGGGAGCACTGATATCAAAGTCTCTGGACACAATAAAGACAAACCTTAGTGGTATCGTATAGTGACCACAGTCAGTATATGATGAAGAAAGACAGAAAGGGCATTAAATTAAAATGGAGTCGAGACAGAGAGTATGATAAATTATACATAATGCTCATCCCGGCATGGTAAAGAACTACATAAAAAAAAGAAAAGAATCATCCCAAAGCCCTTGATGGCGCCTGAAGCAAATAAGCAACAGCAGCAGTCTGCAGTGGACACACTGTGGACAAGGTTGGCTTTCATCTTGAGACGCAGTTCAAAGCTATGGGCTATACGCACAGAACAAACCGGCAATCAAAGCTAATGTGTAACTGGGCAGTGGTGCACTTCACAGAGAACTGTCATCTCCAGTGCGGAGGAGATCACACGCAGACGCCTTCCCTCACATCACAATGGCTGATTTTCAACAGGCGGCCTTTGGAACTTATTATTTCTCGGAACGTGGAGAAAAAGGAGGCTCTCGAAAGGCGTCTCGTGACATGCGTATGATGAATGAGAAGAAAGGCGTACATTCTCCTTTAACTTGACTGTAGTTAACAAAAGCCCTCGTTCTATTTTAGTGATGGATAGCGTTTGCCGGGATAAAAACTCCTTGGCGGACGAAGCGGAGGGAACGTGTACAGTCTGTGTTGTATTGTGAGCATTGTGGTGGGCTAACATCCGTGGAACATGTGACTTCTGAGGTCTCATAACTACTGTGGAGCTTTTTGTATGAGCAATTCAAATTCACAGTACGTTAGAATAACATGGAACACGCTGTGTTTCCAATTGATTAATGAACACTGCTGTGCTCCATAGAGAGCATTGTGTTTTACGCCAATGAGATATTAAATGATGCTGTGTGCGTGGTACGTACCTTTTCAATGCAACAAGCAGATCATAAAAAGCAACATTAATGTTCCACTTTTTCTGTAAAAAAACAAAAAAAAGACAGGATATAAAGGAAAGGAAATCCGTTTCTGCTATAAACTAACAAACATAACTGGCGTGATCTGAGTCGCCGCCGTGTGCTCATCTGCAAAACAATGACCTTTAGGAGCGCGACACAGCTTTACTGCCGATATAATACAGATGTGATTAACATAAATAAGAGTTAAAGTCAAATAGGCGTAAAGGTCGTCACTCAGGACTAGTCTCGGGCCCGCGAGGTGATTTACAGCGGCTTAATTTGACTGTGAGGAGTAATTTATCTGCGACAGCGCAAGCCGCGCAACTCCCCGCACGCCGGCCGCCGCACACAGGCAACAATATGCCGCGGCTGCGCCCGTCTCACATCCTCCCAATCAGTCAACATGTTTTACAACTTCTGTCAGAGACCCTTACAGTTCTCATAAATTACGAGGACATCGTGCGTGGTGCCAATAACTTTTGAAGGAGAATCTCGAAAGCCAAACTGAATCTGTTTGTATCGCCAAGATGGCGCGCGCCAGGGTAAAGCGTACGAAAAAAGAGGAAGGGTGAATACTTTGAAGGTAGGCTCGCTTTTTACAAAAAAGGGGGCCTCCTGTTTTCACTCGGCCGAAAAAATCCTCTCAAGGATGAAAACCGTCCCAGATACCGACGTTTTGATGCAAAGCCGGTGGCGGGCAGGTTTGATTCTGTTAGCGATAACTTGCGCTTCCCTTTCACATCCCACTTCCCTCCACTACGCCTCTGAGTCCTCCAGTTATGCTTTGCGTCCGTGTCATCCGCAGATCCGCTGTGACAGCTGCAGAGCATGAGGCATGAATGATGCAGAACCATTCATAAACAGCAACAACAATATAATGTGATAGGGACAGAGAGAGAGAAGAAAAAAAGAAAAATGAGTGCGTGGGTCTCCAGTCTGCAAGCAATAATGCATCGTGATTTATTTTTTCGAATGCCCCCTGCAGTGCCCATTGATATTCTGCTGGGACGCCGTAGAGAGCACTGGAGAGCATAAGTCTGCATCTCGGCGTCTACTGCTATCAAAGCGGAGATAAGTGAAAGAGAATACATGTGCGTACGCAAAAATCATGGGCAGCTGCAGAGAAGAGAAACGTTTAATAGAAACTGCTTCCTGTTACAGCAGATAAACGCATATGCGCGGGTGCATGCGAGTGTGTTTACGCGCTCTCTTGATAGCACGGGTGGCGCGTGAGTGAGGTAAGGTGCCTGCTGTTAGCGCAGGATGCAGTGATTCTCCTGGTGTCACTCCGACAGAGCCCGGCCTCAGATTGAAGGGCAGGCACTGATAACCACCTGCAGGGCTCCGCTTCCCGTTCCATTTAGCCTCCATTGGAATTTTCACCAGGGACAATAGCGGATGCTGGTGGAATCACCTGAACGGGCCTCACAGCCAAAGCCTATGTTTTGTCGGCAATTAGAATGAAATTGCCTGAACCAAGTGAAAGGCACATTCCCTAACAACGGAGAGTGTAAAGTTTGCATCATTGCTCTGGCTCGGGTTGTTATCCTTTCTCCCCGTAATCAAAAGTTTATTGCACTTATTTTCTTCTTCTCCGGATCAGTAATAACAAGACCATACAATTCTACTTAAAAACAAGAAGCCATGGAGGGAGGAAAAATATATTTCCACCGCAACGTAGTGCGTATCCCTCGTATTCTTGTCCGAGTGGGTCCAAATTGCAAACAACATGAGAAATATAAAGAGTGGGGGAACAATTCCGAGCTCTCAGCATGGCACACCTTGATGTGCAGGTGCCTTTAATACTGGAATAAGTCATCTGAGATTGGAGAGGCGAAAAAAAAAAATAAAACACTCAACCAGATGGTCTCCATAAAGCACGGCATAAAGCTCTCCCAGATGTTGAGAGGTATAGTTGCGGATCCGGTGACATGCGATGCGACGGAGGGACTTGTAATGCGGAGTGTATTAGCGGTCTCTTTATGGTTGCATTAGGTGCTGCGGAGGGGAACGCGGGGGCCGCCGCTGCCGCCGCCGGTGCCGCCAGTGAGCTACTACCGGGCTTCACGCTTTGATGAACCTACCCTTGAAAAACCGGGACATCCGTGACCGCATTCTGCCGAGCCCGGAAGACTCCTCCTTCTCTTTAGCCGCCTGGAAAACATAAATCAGTTTCTCATATCATCATCTAGTCACATTCGATGCATATGCACCTCCAATCAGTAAATCTGCCGGCTTTCACCCCTTTCAGTGATATATCAGATTCGTAATACTCTCCCGCATGTGCAGTAAATCTCTGCCAGAGCCTATGTTTCTTAAAATTCAAAGACGAGGCTGCGTGAAGTGAGGAACTTCACCGCTTGAGCACCGGCTCAGTCTGGGATGTCTCCGCGCTGAGAGCTCCAGCGCGCTCCAAACCGCTGAACGGTGGCCCATACAGGAAGCTGGAATAAATTTCCCCAGTTCATTGTCCCCGCTGAGGACTAGCAGAACATCTCCGTCTGATTAATGGCGGTACACTGTCTAATGAACAGTAATTGAATGGTATAATGCAGCAGGTCCTTAAAAGCCCAGAGGAGTCGTTTTCCTCTGCCTGGCTCTCTGGAAAAGCAAGGCGGTGACATTGTCTAGAGTTGATTATAGTTGACCTTGCATGGGTAGACTAAGGCCTTTGAAATGGCTAACCTAAGCTTCGGGGAATAGGAGCATGGAGAAACAGATGAAAGACAAATGAAATGAACTCGCATCGGAAAAGAAAAGGAATGGATCAATGCGGCGGTCAATAACGATTCGATTCTTTATCACAAAATTCTTACGAAGAGGAAGACGATTGATCAAACATCCCTCGTCGCATTGGCATTTCTAACAATATTAATTAAGAAAAAATGCTTAGCTGACTGGTTGATAAATCAGCCGATATTGTTAAATCAAAACAAATGATAGTAGTAAACACAATGCCGCGCCGGTGAGCACACATCCACCCTTGTCCGCGTTTTCCTCGAGCTGCACGACATCCGCAACACAGACGGCCACAGCGTCGTGAAATCAATCAGCTCCTTAACGGAGTGCACTCTAAAGGAAAAGCCAACCTTCGCAGGGCCCAACAAAAGTCAGTCAAGTCATTAAAAGAAAAGCTTTGATAAATGTGCATCAAGCTTCAGCCCGTCATTCTTTGTTCTCTGCCGCCGAGGCCGCCTGCTTTCACTCTCGGCGGACATCTCCACTTGGCAGAGATGCTGAATCTCGTTATTCTTTATTTGGCCCGGACCGCACAGGTCAATATCGCGTGCGCGCGCCACCTCCGCCTCACCGGTGCACTGTCTGTAAATGTATTCGCTATTTAAATCCGATGCAATAAATCATTTAAAGCTTCAGCTGAAAATGTAATCATGTAATTGAATTTGGCCATCAATATCTGCTATATGCGCGCACGTATACGGAGTACGCGGGGCATTTCACAAGCACATATGAGCGCCGGAGTGGGAGGAAATCTGTCTGAACTCGGCTCAAAGTATGAGTCATAGCGGCGCAGTTATGTCTCATTATTATTCACAGCCCTTTAAATGATGAGGTTGCCGACAACGAGACAGCGACAGTCTGTTTGGCCTCAAAGGGAAAAGAGGAGAGCAACGCGTGAAGGATGATTAGACTTTAAGTTAGGAGCGTCTCTCACCTGCAGAACTACTATTTCTGGTCTGACAACAACATTTAAAGATACTGTAATCCCTGATGGAACATGAAGGACTGTGAAACAAACCAACACTCTCGAGTCACTTTGCATTGGCTGGCAAATCAAAAACTGCTTGGCAACGCATTTGTTGCAAAAAGTAGCTGAGTCCGTGCAGAGATTATTATTATTATTATTATTTTTTCCCATTATCTAATGGTCATTCGCTGCAATCCATAGCCAATCTGAATCAGCAACACTCGCGCAAGACAAAAAGCGATAACTAATGAATTAAGCTATTGATGGGGTCTTTAGCCAAGGTCATAACTGGCCCTCAGAAGTCAATAATTATCCCGATAAGAATATCTTTATTGCAAAAGTGCATACGGCAGCAAAATCATCACCACACCAAAACATTCCCCGATGGTGTAATTGCCACTGCCTGAAATTATAGTTTTCATTAAAACGAAATGTTCAAGGTTATTGATTGCTTAAATAAGACTCAATATCTTCTCATTTCAAAGCCGAATGAAATTGCCGGGAATAGTAATATCACCCAACTATTGTGAGCATTCATCACAGTTACACGGCTTCATATCGCCGTCCCTGGAGGATTATTAGGGCAAAATAAGTGTATTTAAATGAGTGTAATTTCTGGGAACCACGGATCCATGCAAAAACATCTGTATACACAGCTCAGCCCCACTTCATCACCGCGAATGCGCATAATAACCGGCGTAAAGGACAGACATCAAACACAGCCGCATATTTTTATGGGCCTCTGCATATGCATGTTGCTGTGATCTACTGCGGAGTCCCCGCGACTGCGACTTAACTCTCTGCAATCACTCCACATACAGTTGTACCTGGGGCGCAGGTGTCTTTATTCCTGCGTCTGCAGTATCAGTACTGCGTCTTGTACCCTTTTATTGACTCCCACTGCCCTGCAGAAAAGCTGTGCTGGTGAATACACAACGCACAGAGAGAGCCACAGAGACAGAAAGAAAACGGGTTACACACAGATGAAAGTGTAGTTGCTGGATACAGATCTGTGACCCTCTCACAATTATGGAAATGGTGTTTACTATAATTGCCGGTTGCGCCATTGAACCTTTTTTGTGTCACCTAACCCAAAAGCAAATGAGAAAATTGGACATAATAATAAGCCGAAAACGAAATGGATGTGAAACTCCATGAAACTTCTAAAAGAGCATCCTTACTTCCTTCCCGGAAGCTGCAGACAGAGACATGTGCAGAGCATCTGAATCATGGAGGGAGGCCTTGCAGAAGCTCAAAGCACAACTCCCATCTTCATGCTCCTCTTGAACTATCTTGGCCTCGACCTGCAGGGATTGGAAAAAAACAAACAAAACAAAAAAAGACCAGCATCCCCTTTGGCTTACACTGTACTCTACCGCAGTATTGATTTTTCAATATTTATATATTTATGTAGCTTGTTCTACTGAGCATTCATGAGCCTTATTCTGGGCAGACAATGTAATTGTACAGCACGAGCTGATTCCCAATTCTGTTTGAAGCTGAGAAACACACAAAGGTAAAGATTGATGCAAGGAAAATGGGAGAGTAGCTTAATGTCTGCAGACGTGTTTTCTCACCCAACCCTTCGTCAACTTCATCAAGATTTGCTGCAGAGTTCTTGTGGACTGTATGCTTATCTATTGTGCAGAATCAGTTCTTACTTCCTGACTGATAACCGGGTCGAGCCGTTCAAAGACTGCATGCTAAAGACCTCATCAGGCTGCAGTGCAGCATGGGATTGTGTTTTACCTGATCAATCGGCAGGTCCACCTTCAGCTGGCGGTCTTCCTGCACCTCCGCTGCTCCCGCCATCTCACTCCTTTTGTTTTGTGCATTGAACACGCTGCCCTCTGAGAAAAGTGATTAATCACAATTACCTCATCTGCTGGCAGTCGCCGGCTCATTCTCCTGCACGCTCTCTTTCCCTCTGTACCTCTCCATCCCTCACTGCCCTCCTGTCCTCTCCCTTTTCCTCCCCTGTTCAACTTCACAAGAGATCAATGTTGCTGTCAAGCCATTCATTTATTTAGAGCGGTCCCACAGACGAAAGGGCCACTGAAAGCCACAGCTGCCCTGCCACAAATGTGGCCAGCCAGCGTGAACTTTCAGTCCGGGGTTAGATCTCGACAGTGACAGGTTGCTCCTGATGCATGTGGGGAATAGCTCATATGGTAACGTCACACTGTTTCTCCCTTGTAAACAAATTCCCTTTTGTCTGCGGCTGCAAGATCTGATACGGGCTGGAATGTGAATAATGAAACACACAATTGGGCTTGAATCTACTTCAGCTGCCTAAAGTAATTTAATTTAAATAATAGATAGCCTTGCATAGTAGATTAATCACAGTTAAGATAAAAAAACAATGTATAGAAAAATGCATTTGGTTCCTATGTTTAGCTTAAAGCGGCAATTAGGAAAAGTTTTATTATTCTTTTTTTTCAGTCAAGAATGACCTATGGTTTTATTTCATATATATGATATGATACATAAAGGAAAAAGTGATCAAAGCAAAGCAGAATCTTTTACCAGATGATGTTGGCCTGTATTAAAACTATAAAAGAGGTGATTCAGTTCCAAAGAAGATGTGAAATGTACCTTTAAACAATGTCTCGGGACGATTGTGGTGTGTGAAATAAAAACAAATTAGAGAAATTATTCCAGATGTATGTAGGAAACTTTACTCTGGTCATCTTGCCAGTCAGCGGTAACTTAGTTTGGAAAAAAATATTAATAGAAGTCAATGGCTTAAGACAAATAATGTTTTGACCCTTTAGAATCATGCCATGTATTACAAAATTCATTTTATTTCATTTTAAAAACTATTTTGCAAGTCAAAGCATACGTCAAAACCAACATGGGTGTCAACTTTTCATCAGAGGTACCATTGACTTCCATCTACTGAATCCATCTACACTATCAATTGGTTATAAAGTCTCTCCACTCATATATCTTCACAGGCTTAAGGCTCAATGAGAGTACTAGTTATGACGTAGACGTCATAACCTACACATGTGACCTATGCTGTTGCAAGCCGTTTATACCTGACACTAGTTGGTGCTGTGTCTTGTTTGATAAATTTTTGTTATTACTTCCTGCTTCACTTTCAGCAAATTCAACTGAAAGTCTCCCCAAAATTTTGTCACAGGCGAGTCATACAAATGTTTGGGTCAATACTAAAATGGAAATACACCACTACCAAGTGGAGCAGTCACAGCTCCTGCGGTCTGCGTTGCCATGATGCGTATCGCTCTAGCTACGGCGATGCATAAACCACTTGTTATACATCAATTTCTCAGTCTCGCCATTGACTACCATAAATATGTTTCCATAGCAGTACACAAAGGGTTGCTTGTGGTGCTGACTGACATCCTGTGTGGGAAAATTGGATGCTATGGCCATGGCTGGGTATGTAAACGGTCGGAAATGCCAAAACTATGTTTCAGTGGTAAACCTGTAAACTCAACCATCGTCGCTGCAACAAATTAAACTTGAGCTGGCTTTAACTTCTTTCAGAGCCCCAGTGATGCAGTGACGTGTCAGCCAATCATTTGTGTTTGTTTCACCAGCTATACATATATCTCATCAAAATATTCCGTTTGGTTCGTCTGAAAAATGGCTGACAAACATATTAGTCTTTCACGTTAGCCAGTTTCCAGTACTATTTGACTCTGCCTGTTTTGTTTTGTGCAGACGCTGACAAAAAGAATGCAGCTTGGCAGAGGGTGGCGGTTACATCATAAATGTGCACCCGAGCAACTCTTCAATGACAACTCAGGGACAATGTTGCTTGCCAGGCTTGGACCGTTTTAGATCTTTGTCACTTGCTGTGTAAACACAGGGTCTTTCCAAATTTTTCTTAGAAAGACAGCGAGACCGCATGAAAGCTTTCAACGCAGTGACGATCAGACCTAAACACAGGGATGCTTCGTCCAATCACCTGCCAAGTATAGTTTTGAAAGTTTGCGTTTCCAAGGACAGCTTTTCAGATGGTTTCCGTGTAGTAAACCACTGTTGATCAAGTATATCATTATGACCACCTTCCTAATATTGTGTATGTCTCCCTTGTCCCTCTTCAGAGAATGGACATGGGCCTTTTGAGGGTGTCCTGTGGTGTCTGGCAACAGAATGTTTTTAGTGGGGGCTTTTGGGTCCTATGGAGGGGAGGGGCCTCTGTGGATCCTCCCACAGATTCTTGGAGACTTGATCAGTTTGAGATCTAGTGAATGTGGAGGCTAGGTTTTTCATCCTGCTGGTGATGGCTGCTGCCATCAAGGAGTGTCATTGGCTATGGGGTCGGGGTGCCTGGTCTGGTCTAGGTGGGTGCTACATGTCTAAGTAACATCCACACGAATGCCAGGTCCAAAGATTTCCCAGCAGAGCATTGAATTGTCACAAGATCGTCAATGTCATTCACTTCTCCTATCAGTGGTTTCAATGTTGTGGCTGATCGGTGTATGTAAAACCAACTGCCCTGAAACTACTGCATAACTAGAAAAAGAAAATCAAAGCCAGAGCTACGACTGATTAATGATACGCAGAGCATCACAAGAAACTGCTGCATTGTTAAAAAAATAGGCAAGTTTATAGGAGTATTTGTCGCTTTATGATCCTTTGTCAGCGATGCTTATAATTAATAACTCATTACCATTTTGATTCCCACACCAAGAGAGCGCGTTTTGTTTTCCCCTACATAGTTAACAAGGCTTTCTCGACACATATAATCGGCCAGACGGCCCAGTTCAAATCCTTTACGGCTTAGGCCCCCGTGGCACGGAGTTCGAAGCCTTGTTCTGTTTAATATTCACACAAAAGGGTTGCTTTCAAAAAGCAGTGAGCTGTGTTTTGTCCAGACTTAAACGCACAAGCAGAGAATCCTGAGAAAGCTCCTTCACCTGCCTAGTGGTGGATTTTATGTATTCCCAACACACACTGGGCTCCTATCTCTTTACAGACTGAGGAATGTACAGTAAAGTGAAATCAACGCCTGCACCCACACTGTAAACCAGACTTATGCATATAGATGCGCATTAGTCTTCAAAGGGCAACAGGTTTCTTTCAAGAAAGATGGTGATTCAGGAAAAGTATGGGGTTGCTGGAGACAGACAGAAAGAGAAAGAGAAAGAGGAAGAGAGAGAGAGAGAGCCCTGCTTACCCCCTGTCGAGAAGAGAACTGGGTTTCTGGACACCTGCCTCTGTTGTTTGGTTCTCTCCGGCTTGCCTGTGTGTTTCTTTATCTGGCCCCTGGCTGCGTGCTCAAGGTCCTCTCTCCAGCCCGTGTGAGCGAACTACACAGAGAGACAAAAGAGAGGAGAAAGCAGGGTTCGCACTTTACGGCATATTCCCTCAGATTTGCCGGTGATTCATCACTGACTTTTTTTGTTTTGTAAAGAGGAAGAAAAAAAACATGACATGGAAAACTTGTTTCCCCTCTCTTTCCGCTCTTTTTTTTTTTTTTACATTTTCCATTGACCTCAATTTTTCATGAGCTGATATGTTTTGCAGCTCCCCCGTGACTCCTACTGTATTGAATTCATCTGGTTCCAATACATCCCGTGCACAACCTATCAATCACCGGGGGAGCGTGGCAAACTAATCATTTATTGATGAAACGGGGCAGCCATGAATTTCTAACTGCATTTGTCTTATTTATCAAGCCAGATCAAACAATGAAAATCCAAACAAGCTTAAAGGGAAAGGGAGGGAGTTGCAGGGAATAACTTATTCCTCGGCAGCAGACAGCAGAAGGTTATTGATGGAGAAGGGGAGGGAGGGAAAAGAAAGAGAAGAAGGAGGTGTGGGGCTCGGCTGCGTGGTGGGAGAGCGAAGGAGCGAGAGAGGGAGAGAGGAAGAGGAGAGGAAGAAAGAGAGGGAGCAGTGGGGAGAGTTCAGTGTGATGTTCAGACAGCAGGGTACACATCTGAATTAATGCTTCCACAAAAGGCAATTTTCTCCTCACCGTCTCCTCATCCTCTCTGTAGGTAGCAAGGTAAGATATGTCTCCCTCACAGAGACTGAGAGACACAGACACACAGAGCGGGTGAGGGAGCAGACTTAATGTTTCTTTTCAGCTACAGTGCTCTTTACTGCAGGATCCCTGGGCTGGCTCGGGGGATAGTGTAGTGATCTCAGGCTTCCACCAGAATACACATTCTAGCAGTGGTGTTTGCAAGCTCACTAACACGGAGTCGGGGGAATAGCAGTGTTGTTTCTTCACTTGTTTGCTTTCTTTAATGCAGAGGCAAAGTCTGTTGGTATTCTTTTTAATTTCTACCGCCGTTCGCGGGCCGAGGGAGAAAGATAAAGCAACAAAAGAGGAGTGAAGTTTTCTTGGTGCGTTTGCTGAAGGAGAGTTGAAACGGAGTTCACGTCCCAGCGCCGGAGCGTCCACGGCCACGTGAGATCAAAGCCAAAAAAAAAAAAAGATGTGTCACTGTCACATCGGTAAGCTGTTAATTCCGCAACCTCAACTGATGTGCGAAACAAGTTCCCGACAAAGTTCAGAATCCGAATCCATCTGGCCGATCAAAAATTTAATAGCTTGCTTTTCCGTTGTCGGCAGCACCAGCGGTGGGGATGCAAATAGATGATATTTAAATCAACAAAGCTGAATCAGGGCTGTCTCGCTCGGGGAGGATGGCGAAGAGGGCGCAGAGGAGGGGAACAGCAGAGGACGAGGAGGGTGCCGCTGAGCCGGGAGAGTACAGTGCAGCTGGAAAACGCAGCGGCGGAAAAGCTGAGGTCATCCAGCCTCTCGTTCTACATTACATATCTACAGTACCACGTCCTGTGGGAGCAGACAACTGTGTGTATCAGGAGGCCCCAGAGAGAGAGAGAGAGGCGCAGAGAGAAAGAGAGAGAGTTAGCGTGAAGGGGGCTCAGGGGGGCCCGAGCGGCAAGTAATCTGTGGCCCTCTCAAGTGGCAGGGAACAGGAGTCAACAAGAGGACAGTGTGATATGATAGCCAGGGGAAAAAGGCGGGGGGGTTCCATGCAATTGCACTGACCAGCCTCCGGCCTTAGACAGTGGTATCAGTAGGAGCCACTCCCAGGGCCAGGTCCTGGGTGAGCAGACACGCTGGCAGCAGCAGAAGCAGCAGCAGCAGCAGCAGCGAGGGGGTAAAGTTTTCCTCGAGGCATTGCTGCTTCCTCCAACCAATGAGATCATCCATGAAAAGCGGGGAAGCGGGGAGCAGCGGCAAATCATCACTGATGTCAGCGAGTGCAGCTATTAAAGGTTTAGGCAGCCTTTCAGAGCTCTTTTTCACACGGCGCTTTGTGTGAAGTGCAGCTCATTATGATTACTGTAATGTGAAAGCACGTAGCTTGATGCACACAATTATTCTCTTTTCCTCTTTTTTTTTGGCATTCCCCTCAACCCTATTAATCTTCTCTTTTATGCCACGTCTACCTCAAAAGTTTCTACCTCATCATGTCTGGCGAACGCCTAACTCAGCATATACGCCCCGCTTCCAACGGGGAGCGCGGTGCACGCAGGGGAGCTCCGGCACTGCACTCTGCAGAGCCGTCAGTTTAGCCGGTGGCTGCTCCACGCCAGATGTCCCACTCGGCGGTGCAGTCCTGGCCTGCGCGCACAGGACTTCACGTCGGCCCCGTGCAGCGAGGTTGCACGAGCAAGGTTACATTTTACGCAGCCTCACTGGGCACCTTTAAAGGGATCTTTTTATAGGCGTTTGAAACCGGACTGCTGTTGTTTTGTGAGGTCAAACTGAAATTAATGATGGACGCGACCCCATAAATGTATGCGTAATGACTGGGCTAAACAGCTGACAGATCAAGACGGAAGGGGGAGGGGAAGGGGGCAATTTTCGTCACATGTATCTTTCCCCTCTGAAAGGTCCTTATTAACTGGTCACATCGTGTTTACAGATTCATGAGGGATCAGACACAGAGGTAGGGGAGGTAAAATGCGGCAGCATCGTGTCTAGTGAATGACTAATACTACAATGAGCCGGCGGATGCAAAACAAGCCATACTTCTGTCTCTGTCTCCACCTCATGGTACCAAGTGAAATGACAAAGACTGTGGTCTGTAATGCATCAGTTAAACAAAGTCTGATGTCATTTTCATCCAGCGTTTGATCCCCGGATTTCTGCTAAGATGACGAGACCTTAGAAAAGCACCGGGATTGTGAAGCAGTTCTAATGTATTACTAATAAATATTCATCTTAAGGTAGTCAACCACAGATGCAGCTAGAGATAAGGGACATTTTTCTCTATCTAAAAAAAAATTGGCATCTGCCACAGCATTGTCATCTTTCATGGTTAGAAAAATCAGATGTCAGACGCATCTCTCCAAGGAGGCCCCATCTCCACCTCAACCTGCTGAGTGAGCATGTTCTCATCTCCACCGTGCCGATCCGGCGTTCGCCTCGTGGCCTGCACCGGCGCAATCCTCATATGGATTCAAAGCATTTTACTGTCTACTTAATCACAAAACAAATTGTCCCGGTTCTGGTTTGAATGAGAGATTTTTTTCTTTTCTTCTTCTTCTTCTTTTTTTTCAGTGAGTGAAGTCCCCCTGGTGCATATGATCTGTCTATGAGGCTCACTGCACTTGATCAAGTGGGCCAGCCCGTCTCTGTGGGGATTACCCATCAAAGTGGAAAGCTACGGTAACTCAATGCCTCCTGCAGACAGTGATTGATGATAGTGCTGTTTCATAACGAATTGCGCCCCCACAACAAGTCTCTCACGTGGGAAATGTTAATTGAAATGCTGTGTGTGCAAAGATACGCTGTTCAACAGCGATTCTGCCGAGGTGTTACAGCAATAAACTAGAGGGAATTTATAGAATAAAATGTTAAGCATGACGGGAGAAAGTGAACAGCCAGCTGGCAAAGAGCGTCCAACTCCAGAAAGCGGCATCAACTCACCACATCCTTTGAATGTCTTTTGTTTCTGGTAGCGGGCAGGATGTCATGGCTGCGGGGAAGGAAAGGGAAAACCAATATTGACAAACACATTTTTCTCTTTTCAGTCCACAACAAAATAAGAATCCAGTGTTTAATTTATACGTACCTTTCGGTGATGTTGTTTTCTCTGACTAAATCCCTGCAAGGGACGCGGTGGTCATATGGGAGAGCTTTAAACTTCTCTGCACCGACTGCAACATAGTGCTGGTTGTTCTCCAGTTTGGAGGGGCCGCAGACAGGCCTTCCATCTAATGTGCAGAGCCTGGAAAATACCACCATAATGGAACATAGAGTGATTGCTTCAACTGTAACTACTGTGAGTGTTTTCAGTGTGGGTCTAATAATGCTTGATTCATTGATTCATGTTTAAAACAGTCTTCCCATAACAAGAAATTCTAAACGCTGCATGGTTCCTCACTTACTGATATCAGACTTTACCTGAAAACGGCGCCAGTGCGAAGTCGCACTTTATCCGTTACCATGGCCAAAACATTTTCCCAGCTCCTAAGGGTGTACTTAGGGATGCGTATCCGAGCTGCGGGAACCAGCACGTCTCCGTTGGTGAAGACACTATGTAAAAAGATCGCGGAGAGAAAAAGAAAAACATGTTCCTTCCATTCCCACAACACAGAAGATTATTATTTTTTTGCATCGTGTCCAGTTCAAAATCAATACTCACTTTATCGTGCAGGACTCGTCGCTAGTTCTCTTCCAGCGAGCAGAAACTATTATTCTGCTGTGGACAACTGGAAGGATCTGGAAGTTTTGCAAAGAATAACGGAGCATTTGCAATATACCAACGATGAGACCAGACGCAAAATATAAAAGGTTGAATTTTAGGGTCAAAAACAGAACCCAACTGGTCTTACCTGCTCTGTTTTCCTGTTCTGTGGCTTCTTGGTTGATATCGCACAGTAGCTGGAAGGCATTAAAACAATCAAGGGCAATTCAAATTAGGTTTCGGGTGCTACATGGAAACATACACCGATCAGATCTAACTTCATGACCACCTTCCTAGTTGAGTCATGGGCCTTCTGAGGGTGTCTTCATGTCTGGCACAAAACGCAGTGTTGTTAGTGGGGGCCTCTGTTTATCAGGCATGTTCTAGTGCATCCCACAGATACTTGATCAGTTTGAGATCTAGTGAATTTGGAGGTCAGGTCAACACCTTGTGCTGTTTTTCATGTTTTTTTCAGTTTTTCCTAACCATTTTTGTGTGTGTGCCTGTGTCAGGCTGCATCCTGCTGGGGATGGCTGCTGCCGTCAAGGAGCAGCATTGCTATGAGGTGGGGGTCCATAAGTAACATCTAAGTAAGTCCAAGCAACATCCACACGAATGCCAGGTTTAAAAGTTTCCAAGCAGAACATCGAATTGTCATAAGATAGTCAGTGATATTCATTTCATAGTCTGTCAGTGGTCATAATGTTATGCCTGATCGTATGTCTAGCTACTGATACTCTGTACAGATATATAGAAGCTATCTCTAGATGTGTTTATTTCAACTAATTCAAATAAAATATTATAAAACTAGTTTAACAGAAAAAAAAGGTAACACTACTTAGACAGGTGTAATATCGTGTTGGGACGTCCCATTAAACCACACAGAAAGCAGAGTTTAAACCAAATGTGGGATATTCATCCTTTAAGCACTCGAGAAGCCGACATATAAGATAGATCCTATTAATTTCCACCCAACAAAAGAAGAAATAAAATCCTAAAACCCTTTAACTGAATAGACCACGCAAGCCACAATCGGTGAGTCATCCTTGGTAAAAGCCTCCAGTTATATTACAAACCCACACACAGCCAGACCAGACGCACACCTGACAACATGATACTTACTCCAGCTTTTTAAAGTGCTCATTTCCGGCTGCAACATACACACCCCCGTGTTTCAGTTCATCCAAATGCTGCACTTTGCAGCCCTGTGTGAGAGTGTACAGCTTCCTGACGGCGCCAAACGGAGCCTCAATCCCTTTGGTCAGAGAGGTCAAAAAGTTGTCAAAGGTCGTCACCTGCCTCAGATTCACCACGACCTTCCTCCCGGGGAAGAAAGCATCCCCGTTCCTGTAGACGATTATTGTTTTCGTCGGCGGCAGGTCGCCTCTCCCTGATGTGCTAGGCATGCTCGCGTTAGCTAGAAAAAACACACACGCGCGCTGCAGTGATGGCGTTTGGTGTCAAAAGTAAATGTGTCACAGGCAGCTGTGGTGAGCCTCTGGAGACGTAACTGGAGATAACATCTGATATGGAAACCAATTCTTCAACATGAGAGGTGTAGCACTTATCCACCGCCGCTCTACGCTGTAGTTTTCTGTGCTCCTTATTTTGTGCAGTAAATGTTTGATTTTAAAGTGTTTCCAGGGCAACCGTTAACACCTTGGAAACGCTTCAGAATCAAACATTCCATTTAATTTGTTGGTTTTGTTTCTTTCTTCTGCCAATATTAAAACTTCCCTAGCTATTAATACACATTTCTTGGTATTGTAGGCAGGGCCACACGATTAAAAGAGTCTTACATGGCCAGTATTAGATGAGTTTTGCTTCACAACATAACCACATTACCATTTTTTAATTTCCAATAAATAAACCATTAGGGTTACCAATCATCATCAACAAGCTTTTGGTGCATGCATATCCGACACAATAAAGTGGGGTACATAAGGTATCGGGTCATCTTCAGCCATGGTTTGGTCTCCTGTTATGGAAATGTATTTCTTTTAGGACAGAATTTAAACATTTGTGTCGCATTTTTAATATTTTTTGTTATCACATATGCAGATGATCTTATAGTATGCATCTCAACAGCATTTTTCAACCTCTATAGCTAAAGTATGTTAAAGTACAATACTAAGGACGAGAAATACTGCGGAGAGGAAAAAACAACACGATTTACCTTTATTTATGTTGTATTTTGTGCTTTATTAGATTTTTTTTCCTTTAAATATTTATCGTATCACCGTGAAAACGCAGGTCTTTCTAATGCAGGCGCAAACTAACACTCATTACTACACCACAGAAAGATATTTCCATGCAGGATGTGGAAGTAGATACAACATCAGACGCGTTGGTGGCCCATATCTCCCATCCGCACGTCCCTTTTCACGACAGATTGCCTCCCCGATCGCTGTTAGACAGAGCCATCCCAACTGCTCACCACAAAGGTAACCAGAGATTGCGCCAACAATGGCACCTAATTGGTTTATGCCAGACAACTCTTGGTCAATTAAATGCATAATTCATCCCAGCATTAATTATTCATCTCTTAAGGGACTGGTGCTGTGCTTTATTAGGTGAAATGCATCATGCATATTCAAATTCCTCTTCTTAGTGGGTTGCAAAAGGATATCATCTCTGCCAGGATGCCCATCCGAAAAACAATAGCTGTCAGGGCTGCAAGACACCTTCTATTAATCACGCAACAGTAAACCATAGAGGATATTCAAAGAGGAAAATGTCAGACTAATCCACGCTATGTAATGTCTTGTTTTTGTCATTCAGCAAACATTGTGCTGTCATATCGCTATAATGTGTGATGTGTTGTTGTTGTTTTAAACTCTCTTGGGTTCAGCTGTCAGTATTAATTTAAGAAAGTATAAAAAAGACCACTGTGGGTCTTCAGGATCCATTCATCCAGACATTTTGCTTAAAGTCCAAATAAATATCCTTTAAAAACATCACAGTTTAAAAAATAAATAAATGGCTCCTCTAATTTTACAAGAGGCTGTCATGTCTTTTCAAGCGGAGAACCAGGGGAGAAGCAACGGGTGATTCCTTTGACACCCTCAAAGGTCAGCGCCACCCAAACTCTCAATGCATTACAGTGCAGTATGTAATCACAGTGAGCGTGCAGTGTTTAAAGCGAGACTAGGCCAGAGAGTGAATGTTGAGCAGATGTAAGGTGACTCGGATGTAATTGGGCTGCTCTCTAGATAATACATGAGCCGCAGACTTTGTTCTCCCTTAAGATGCAAAGGACTTTTGCATACTGTAGTGGGACGTCTTTCTTTTTGTTGTTGTTGTCGTTGCTGGTGGTGGTCGCTTTGTGTTTGACTTTTCATTCAGGAGATGTAAAAACATATTCTATTCTATTCTTATTCTATGTTTTTGTGTTTTCTGCATCTTGCACTGTTGTTTCTTGCCGCTGTAACTTATAAAGTCTTATCTTATCTACTCAGCACTCTAGTTAGCGCTATATAAAACGAACAGTAGGAAAAGCATAGGCGTGAATAATACATAATAATATGTAATGATGGCAAAATTTAGAAGTAACACCTGTGCTGTTGCTAATGTGACAATTCAAATAGTGCCCTATGACAGCACACACTGTAATCTCATGTCTTGGGGTAAGAAATGATCACAGTGCAGTATAGCGTTCCTCCACTAGGTGGAGACAGTCTTCCACAGCTGGATTTAACTGCTGCAGCAAATAAGTGCAGCCATCTCAATAATGTACAGACAACATATTTTAAATTATCTGTGACTTTTTTTTATTGACAGCCACATAACTTATTACATGAATATGAATGTAGAATACATGCTGTTACTGTGTAATTCTTATAAAAAAGCACCCAAAAGCGCTCATGCATAATCTACAGCCCTTGCCTTGTTTGCCAGCAGCAATGTTACAGATGTTGCTCGGTGGATAGCTGGCATGACACAGCCTTGGCGTGCTGTTGGAAACATTGAGATGAGATTAAGGCTGCAAACTGATAATAACAGTTCGGAAAATAAACATCTTATGAACTCACAAGGAAAAAGAAATAGTGGAAAATATACTCGTTTGCACAAGCGTGAGCACTTTGTGTTGTCATATTTACACATGGAAGATGCAGTCTGAACAATATATTTGCTGAATTATTCATTCTCGTAGCTTGTGCCTGAATTCACACGCTGTCTTTGTCAAATTCACATACAAAATACATGGTGGGATGGCACGCCACATCGGTCCACTCCCCGGAGGCCACCATCTCGGCGCAGTCCTCGTCGTCGTAGGCGTTGTTGGGCTCCCCTTTTCTCCACTTGCTGAAAGTGGTCATGGGCGAGCGGTCGACGTAGGTGAAAAGGCCCTCGCGGTCCAGGTCATGAATTCCAATGTATACTCGGCTCAGGCCCGCCTCCGTTATGTACCCTGCTATGGCCGCGTTGGCTCCCTCCTCCTTGGGCATGGCCAGGTGCCCTCCCCTCGTCTGACAGTAGGCCTCTGCGTCGGTGTAGCGCTTCTCCTCCTTCACCAACAGATACACCTTACTGTCTGTCTCTTTTATGCCAGCAACAGCTGCGGGGGAGGGCAGTGCTGAAAAATGAGCACTTGTATTTCTATAAATTTCACATTGACATGCCCTCCATATGCAGTCCTACAAGGATCACAAGCAAAAACGTATACAAATACTAACAGGTTTTTTAGAGGATGCAAAGATCATACCATTTTTAATGAATTTTAGTTCAGAAGAAAGCTGGGCCACAAGAATGTCCATTTCTCCGATCATCTTTCTCATCGGTGTGCACTCACATGGAACACCTGATAAGGCAAAAATGTGGGGGATTACCACGAGGCTGATTGAATTAATTTTCAAATCCCGCCAAACGTGTCGGTCTAATCCCGCGGTAATCTGTTTGATAAACCGAATGAGTTTAATATCTCACCTGGCTCTCCGTTAGGGCCCCTCGGACCGGGGTCGCCCATGTCTCCCTTGACCCCTGAGACAGAAATGTAATTATATGTCAACTTTAAAACACACTTTTAATATTTTTTACTAATTAGCTTTTTCTTTCAATCTCATGAAAAAGAAAATATATATTTGTTTTTTTTTTGTGAAGTACGGCCCTGCAGCACCTTTCACTCCACTCGGGCCAACTTTTCCATATCGTCCCATGATGCCTTTCTCTCCTTTGAGCCCAGGTTGGCCTAAAAACAAAACAGGAATGTGGCAGGTATATTTTTATGCAATCTGTTTTTAATTTGACATAAATCAAAATGATGAATCCGTGTTGTCTCCCTTTGAGAACCCACTCCACTCCTCATTAAAGCCTTCAGTAAACACGTCCACAGCTCTGGTTTGCACAAAACAGTTCTCCTCCAACCTCTCACCCGAAAGTAAACACTCGTCCATCTCTGGATGGCCCGGTAGTGATGTAACGGCACATTATCAGCACCCAAGAAATGTGATCTTTACCCCAGTTTTTGCTGTGACGGTCGAGTGGAAGCGATGAGAAAACGAGGAGATGTGGAGATTTAAGCTTAAAAGCATATTCATCATACAGAAATCTATTTCAAGGAAATGCACAGTTGCTTGCAAAACTAAATAAAATGCCAACTCTTTGCTGTTTATACTAAAAGTTTACCAATCTCTCCTGGAGGGCCGACTCTTCCCGGTCTCCCTGGTGCACCTTTTTGCCCTTTTTCTCCTGGTTCTCCTTTTGCAGAATAAGACAAAAAATTTTATTTTCCTTCTGTTATTTTAATCTGTAATGTATTATTTATATATACATAAAAGCAGGGAGAGAAACATGCCTTTGAGTCCAGGGACGAGGATTTGAACTGTGCACGACTCGTCTGCCAGGTGTTGTCCATACGATGTACGTATTGGTGATAAAGTCATCAACACGGAGACTAGTATCACCGGTACTAACAGTTTACCGCCTGTCATCCTTCCACATGGGCAAGGTGGTGGCCTAAACTGGACAAACAGACTGACAGCATATTAAGAACTATTCACAATACAGCTAAAGCTATATATCCAAAGAAACACAGTGTTTCTGAACTAAAGCACCTCCGTCAGAAGTGGATATTTGTTATACACGATATATAGTTTTTCCAAACAGAAAAGATACAAAATTCCTTAGAGAGCACGCCGGGCACGTGCTTATTTTTTCATTTATTTTACAAATATCAAATAAAAATACACATTTGAAACCTAAGATCCTAGTTTAACTACTTTAAAGAGGTGACCCATACATATGCTTTCAATATGTACACACAGAAGCCACATCTAGAATTACATTTCCTGCACATAAACCAAATACATATCTACTAACGCCACAATAGTCTTAGCAATACACGGAACACTGCATGCCAAAACAACACCAACTATGGTTTAAAAGAAAACCGTGTGCCAAAGTCGTGATCACCTACTTGCAGGAATATTTCCCAGGCAGAAGTAAAAAGAACTGCCAACTAGCAAAGCTTTGCGGGCGCTTCGAGCACTGGTGGTCCTACAGAAACATTTCATGTTCCTCCACAGAATGTGTGTGATAGGACATTTATAAACAGTCCTGCAGATAAGGTCCAAAGCAGTCGGGGCCCCCGCAGATAATTGGCTGGGAAAGCGGCGGAGTGATTGACAGCAGGGGGGGTGCCCGATAAATACACTGACTCAACTTTATAACACTATCAGATAATTAGAGGGACAAATTAATCTGCAAAGCCTGTAGTTTAATTTCAGCATGCGTTGTAACAAGTGACTGTAGTATTCCCTGTGCTTCTCCTTGCATGAATTATTTTGCAAAAGATTAAATGTTGTAAAGTGGGACAGATGCTAAATACTATCTTTTAATAGTATTCTCACTCTCCTTTTGCTTTTAAAATGAACTCTTACTGAGTCTGCTTACTGCAGAATAGGTTAAGGGAAACAGCCTTATACTTACAGGAGCTGAATCTACACTACTCGTATTTCTTTTTCACTTTTCCTTGATTTTGCATAATGACTTTTCCGCCACAGTCGTTTTCCCCAGAGTGCACAGGTTCTTTGTGATGATCCTCTCTTCAGTGCAAACCTTCTCTTTCTTCCTGGTTTGGGATTTGGTTGCAGACACCCAGACATGTCTCTCCCCAAAGTGACCACATGAGGGAGCCATTGTCCATGCCAGCGCAGGAGTGGACCTCCACATGAACTTAAACTGGACCTTAAACGCATAATGCATCGTGTGTATCAAGTTTTCTTTCCCTTAAATTCACGTACCACGTGGTCAACATAATAAAACATCGTTTTGATTATTGTTTGGGGAACGTGCTCCCAAAACTGAAATCTGTTTTTGTTGTTGTCAATTATTTAGGGTTCCTCGCAATTACTAACTTTTAACTTTGTGGGCAAAAAAGAAAGAAAATGTCGCGTTAGTGTTTACATCCTGTCATCTAGAGTCAAGTAATCAGATATGGTCCAGTGCAATGTGGGGTATCGCGTGTCCTAATTAGATTTAGAAACCCAGTGGCAGCCAGTGTTTCAACTGTGGATTGGGTGTCTCCTTCAAAAATCGCCCCCAAAAGTTTTAGATTACCCAACCTCTGAAATATTCATGGCTCTCAAGGCAGCAACACTTGCAGTCTTTTTCATTGCAGCCGGTGAAGTATAGTCATGTGATCCCGGGTCGGTCCGGTTTTAAGTCCAGTTTTGTGAAGATGCAAGACAAAATAATGAATTAGCCCACGATTATGCGATAATTATTATGTTTATTGCCTTAAGTGCATGTGATGACATACGGTATAGGTTCTAACATATTCAAACCTTGCCCTGTAGTAACATTTTACTTAGAAACATGTTAAGAAACAATCACCAGATGATTTGAAGTCCGTTTTATTGTTTATGAAATAAACTGGCTGTGAAAAACTAGCTCTAGTGCTGGCTCTATTAGAACAGCTACCTGACACGGGATATTACGAGCGACACCTCAACGCACCTTCAGTGCTTTACGGCCGCGCTGACGTCACCGGTGCGCACCGGAGCGCGAGCGACAGCCTGCTTCAACCTCATCCGTCCTGTATTGCTGCTGGAGGAAGGACCGAGAGAGCCGGACGAGTGGAAGACATACTCCCGTATGAGGGGCTTTAAACTCAACACTGTCCCCCTGAACGCAAATTTGACTGTCTGAAGGTTACAAGTGGTAAGTGTGACTTCTTCTTTCTTTCTTTTCTTTTTTTTTTAAACTTTTGACCAAATAGTAATTTGTATTATTATGTAGTATTCTGACGCCGGTATAGCCTATGCTTATACTTATAATTTTGTCCAACCTTTATGGATAAAACTTGTACAGAAGTCATACGGCTTGAGCAAAGTACCATGTCACTCTTGTAATGTGTGCTCAAGTTGAGGATACATATTCTTTATTATTATTAGGGAAATAACACAGTAACACCAACCTCTTTTAAACTACAATTGTGACACCACAATTCCAGCTACCTTCATTACGTTTTGTCATGTTTAAAATGTCTGTACAGGAAAAAATAACAAAGCAATATGTTCTTTTTTTAATTTTCTTTTTGTTTCTAAACAGTCTTCTATGTTTTTTTTAATCTATATCTCTGAATGGCTGTGTACATCTCTCTTCCTGTTGCCCTGTTGTCAATGTCCAGTGTATTTTCCCTGTCCCTCTTGCCCGGTAGAGAACAGGAAGCAGGAGGCAGGAAACAAGAGGCGTGTTTTATTTTTGCATGTCCTGCTTTAACTCTTAAGCCAGTGTCCATCCATGTGTGCCTGTCTGTGTCTAGGTACTGTGGTTTCGCTGGCGCCCGTCTGATTTACATCATCTCCTAACTGATCACTGACTTTTATTTGTTTGGCTGGGATCGCACTTGAAGCGTCTCACCTCTCTCTCTGTGTCTGGATTAGGGTCAGATACTAAGAGGATTTAATAGGGCTGCAGAGTCAAAGTTGCGGGCGAGGGACTGGTCTCGGTTCTGTCGAGAGCAGTCAGTGGCGGCTTTGCTTCCTGATACAGACTTTTAGGTGGAGGGTCATCCCCTTAAGTGATAGACCAGATAGTCTGGAAGAGCTCAGGGCACATTACACTGTCTGTGCAGTATAGCAAGCCAACATAGATACCCATGGCAAGTAAGAATGCATTATCTGTATGTAATCAAACTCAGAGTGAAGTAAGGAACTGTACAACTTCGTGGTTATCAGTCATCTAACAAAAACAGTCTTGAGGATTCCCCCTCCCCACCCAGCCTTGATCTCACACTTGCTGAAGATAACAGACTGGAAAAGTAATCTCATCCTCCTTCCTTCTGGTGCTTTTCCCCCAGCTCTTGTTTGTGTGTTGTATAAATTCACCAGTTACAACCCTACGGTTTATATGTTTGATAATCAAATTGGTAGTAGGCTGTAAATTTGCATGTGTAAATAGATCCAGAAAGGGCCTTTTCACTCGCCGCCTCCAGGTCTGATCAATATATTCTGATTTGTGTATTGAGAATGATTGCTCGTAACGTCCTGTGGCTTTGAATATATTCAGTAACCAAAGTTCAAGAAGCTTCCGTCTTGCTGGATATAATTTCTCTTCTGTGTTATGAATCCAACAGAGAGTTTTTATAAGCCATGAGCCATGAAGCTGCACGCTCTGTGAATAGTTTTAGTTCTTTTTGTTCCAGACTTGGCCTTGATGGTGGGTCGGTCCTTTGATATGTGCCATCGCCCCCTTGCTTGTCTGCTGGCCTACTTTGAGAAAAGACGTCTATTGTAAACACAAGACTGTTGAGATATTAACAGATCGGACACAACAATAAACATGCCTTGCCTTGACGTGCACACGCTTTCTGAGGCAGACTTTCTGTTTACTCTGATATACAATATGTTCTCATATTTGAATGGCCTTATCGTCTGAGTCTTGTGTTACGAAATCCGCCATATGGGGCTAATGGGAGTTTCCTCAGCAAAAGTCAGTTTGAAGCTGGACACATGCACGGAGCTGTCCGTTTGGTTCAAGAACAAAGAAGATACGGAATCGGGAATCAAAAATTGAACAATAATTTCCATTTTGGGAAAGTTGAAACTGAATCAAAATGATTAATTTTATCTAATGATAATATCCAGCTTAACGCTGAGTCAGTTTACCTGAGTCAGTGTTGAAGTCTGTGTCAGCGGTTTTCCCCACCTTTCCTCTTTGACATTTGACCTCAATCCTTAAAGCTCATTGGATGCTCTAGCATAACGTCAGCATTTTTGCTTTGAGGCTGTTGGATTAACTGAGGTCAGCCGCATTCATGCTAAAACCAAGGTTTCACATTTGAATGAATATCAACAGATTCACACAGAAATATAATCCCTGGTTGGAATATGTGAATTTCGGCTAATAGTTGTTGATACAGCATGCCAGAAAATAGTTGACTCAGCTGGCTTTTAAAAGAAGGCTGGTTGTGATTTATTTGATTCATCTACACTTGCATAAATTACTATTACTAGCTGTTTCCAATCTGGATTATTTGGCCAGACTGTTCACGTTTCTTGGGGTAGTGTCGTCCTCACTAGAGACTGCAGGAGTCCCTCAGGAGACCAGAGCTCCAGTGCAGTGGGAAATCTTCTCTCACAAGATCAGTAGGAGGAATAAAGAATAAAGGAATAAAGAAACACACAGGAGCATTTGTTGTGTTAGTCATACTTTGCTATTTTGACAAGTTTTGTCAAGACTGTTACAGTTTTAGGGACATATGAACTTACTTCAATGCAAATAAGGAAAAGGTGGACAAGAAAAAAACAACACAGTGACCCTAAAAATTACCCTCAGAGAGGAAATTACCCTCAGAGAGGATTACTTAAGTAACAATGCAAAGTGGTGTATTGTACTTTGCATATCTATTATAAGCACACACAGTATGTGCTCTCCTTCTGCCTCTCTTCTCCCCACAGTCGTGTGGCCTTGCTGACTGGAGTTGAGCCATGGAGGACGGGAAGCCAGTGTGGGCGCCCCACCCCACCGACGGGTTCCAGCTGGGCATCATCGTTGACATAGGAGCCAACGCGCTCACCATAGAACCGCTGAACCAGAAGGGCAAGGTGGGTCATCGCACACAAGCACGCACATCTGAACTTAAACTTAAGCAACAACAACAACAAAAAAAAACCACAAGTGACAGGCTAGGGTAAAGACTGATGCTTGTTTCCCTTAGTGGAATTGTAAATTGCGTATTCACTTAATTTGGCTGCTGTTGACGTAAACCCCAGGAGGATCATCGCCATGCATGCAAATACACACATTCATGCATTCATGAGAGAGATTTTACTGGAGACAAACGTCCCAGTGTTCACAGAATAGTTATAGTTTGTGAGTTTAGGTAGAAAAGGCGCTGGTAAAACAATGTGTAAAAATGTGAGAAACATGAGAGACCACATGTACCCAGGCATGAATAAATAAAGAGGAGCAGCAGGTGTGCTGATAGCGTTGCCCAGAGGGAGAGCTGCTCATTAGGAGGTAAAGGCCACCTGTTACACCTGAGCCATCATGTGTCCCCGGAAAGCCTCTGATATTTACAGCAGACATCCACTGTAGCCACGGCTTTTGTTTTGTTTGAAGAGTTCTTACCACAGTTCCTACGTCGACCCATTCTCACGGCGGTACACTTGTTATAGCAGGCGATGGTCGCTCTGTTCCATTTAGGTGTGTCAGTGAGTTAGTGAGAGACGTAGCAAGCATTATATAAGATTTTCTTAACAGAGACTTTTGAATTGTAGCAGGATATTAATAAAACGCTGATTCTGGCCAGCGTGTTTAAGGCAACTATGAACAATACTGAGATTCATCTAAATGGAAGTCTGCCATCATTAATTTTATTATTTAGACATGTGCTTCTCTTACTGGTCATAGAGTATGATGCTTTTGTCGCGATAAAGGATTTACCCCACACCTGTTTGTCTAGTTTTAAGTCTTAACATCCAGAATGAAGGTGTCATGTCTAGAGGATAGTTTTCCTTTTTTGAAATTAAGAGTCTAAGTATTGACCGTGCCTCTATGCCAAAGAGACTGTGTTGCCATTTCAGACAAATCTGTGATTAATGAGTGTGGGTTGCATGAGTGAGGTTAGCTCAGCTAATATAACCAATGTCGTTCTGAGAAGATGAATATTTTAGAGGATTCTTTATAAAAACAGAGAGAATTTGAGTGAGTTAAAATCTTTTACAAGCTTTCACTGATCATCATCAGTTTATTCCTTGTGTAAGACATAACCTCTCTCCCATTCACCGAGCAAATGAAAGGCCCATTGATTTTTTTTTTTTTACTGAACTTGTTAGTGCCTCTGCTCTGTACACAACCCCCAGCCTGGCTGCCCGTCTTTTTCTGTCATTTTTATTGGTTAATGATTTCTCACATGGTTGTTAATGTGGTTGTTAACGACTGCGTCTGTGCCAAGATCCTGCAGCAGGCATACAAAGCGCATTCTGTTTATGCTTACCGACTGTTTGTCGTAATAAACTATGCATCACAGCACGGAGTGGGTCACTCTCACACAGGCAAGCAGTGGCATGCATACAAGCAAACTGTGTGTACTGAACATTAAATGCAAATTCAAAAAAAGACAGCTCAAAATAGTTTGGTTTTTTTACAAGTGCCAAGACCAGTAAATCCCCAAAGGCTGCTGAAATATTAAGACAGATTGTTCTAGTCATATGGCGACTTACAGGATCTGCTCAGAGCTGCGCCATCATCTTCTCTCCACCAAACACACACCGCTCACTTACTCAGTCAGGTGTTCAGATCCTGTTGCTCTTCCACCAAATTATTCATTACCCTGCCATGTCTCCCCTTGTTTCTCTCACAGCCGACTTGTTCCATTGAGTTTATTTCCATTAACTCAGACTCTCAAACAATAGAGTGAGAATATCAGTAACTAATTTAGCCCGGGAACATGTCGCTTCAAACATCATTACTGTGATCTTTAAGCGTGATAGATGTTCCATGTTTCCACGCGCTCGCTTTAGTCGTTCATGAAGTGCATGTCTTGGTTTTAGGATTACAATAAACATTTGTTTTGTGTCATAAGCTTAAGTGAAGTAAACAAGGAACAATCTTGTACATAATGCTGGCGGGGATTAGTAGAGATCGTAAAACTGCTCTTGTTGCAGACGTTTCTTGCTCCGATGAGCCAAGTCTTCCCAGCAGAGGATGATGTCAACAAACATGTAGATGACAACTGTAAGTCTATCTTGGAGAAAAAAAACAAAGCTTTGTTAATAATGTCAGTCTTAAATGATTCTTATGTGTTTACTGTTTGTTTTTTTCCCTGTCTGTTTTTTTAGGTTCCCTCATGTACTTGAATGAAGCCACTCTTCTCAACAATGTCCGAGTGCGGTACAGTAAAGATCACATCTATGTATGTTTTTGTTTCTATATATCCACCTTAGCACACGTACATATCCCTCACGCATACGCTGTGCAGTGGCACAAAGACAGTGCAGTCCTGTTGCATCATAAGGAGACATAGTAGCAGGTTGGAGGAGCGAAAGAAAGGATCCCTGTGTTTGCTTCCCTGGGGAAAAGTACCAGGTGGTAAAGAGGGAAGCTAGGAAAGGGTCTCACTGGCAAACCTGACCTCAGTCACTCAGGAAATGAGGGACATCTGGTAGATAAGTTAAGGTGTGTCTCTCCACAGCCTCCGTTGCGCTCCATCGTTCAATAATGTATATGTGTTATAAACTCCTGTCAAATGCGGTGACCCTGTGGTCGTGCTTGTATTTCTTTCTCCCGCAGACGTATGTGGCTAATATCTTGATAGCCGTAAATCCTTACTATGACATACCGAAACTGTACAGCCCAGAAGCCATCAAGTCGTACCAAGGGAAGTCACTGGGAACTCTGCCGCCTCATGTCTATGCTATAGGTGAGATGTTATATCAGCTACTTAAAAACAACAATTCAAATTATGCCCTTATTAACTATTAACCAGTTTCTTGATGCGATGCATCTTTATCCGTCCTTCGTTGGGTACGACTTGTGACAGTAACTCCTGTATGCTTAAGCTTGAGTCAAAGCAAACGCCTTCTTATATTGTTATGTTTTACAACGATTGATAACTACTTTGAAAAATGTCACCATGAATCACTTGATATTTGATTATGCAAAAAAAAGTGAAATAATGTGTGTTATTTTTTTTTTGTTTTAGCCGACAAAGCGTACAGGGACATGAAGGTGCTGAAGATGAGCCAGTCCATCATAGTTTCTGGTGAATCTGGTGCCGGAAAGACTGAAAACACCAAGTTTGTTCTCAGGTATGAGTCCATCACCTTCAGTCCTCCTCTGTGAGGTTCAGAAACACTTTAATGCACACAAGGAAGGAGTTAAAACGCACAAGGATCTTTAACAGTGTCCACAAAGTGTCACTCTATACAAAACTGAGAATGACAGTGAAGGTGCGTCATTACTGTTAGTAATCAGAGCTGTTTTGTTACTGTGATAAACTGTGTCAAATGTGCATTGCATCGCTCTTTCATTGCCACCCTTCAGGTATCTGACAACAACATATGGAAGTGGTCAGGATATCGACGAGAGAATTGTAGAAGGTAATGCAGGAGCAAATTCAAAATAAATTCATCAGTAATTAATGAGCTGTTTGGAGACGGGGTGATCTTGATCGTATCTGTCCTGCTTTCAAACCTCAGCGAATCCCCTTCTCGAGGCCTTCGGAAATGCAAAAACGGTGCGGAACAACAACAGCAGTCGCTTTGGGAAGTTTGTTGAAATTCACTTCAATGACAAGGTAAGGACTGATGACGGATTTGGTTTTAGTTTGTTTTTTATAACTTGTAGAAATCTGCATTTAACATTTGAATTTTCTCTCGTGCCTCCAGAATGCAGTTGTGGGCGGTTTCGTCTCACATTACTTGTTGGAGAAGTCGAGGATTTGTATGCAAAGCAACGACGAGAGGAACTACCACATCTTCTACAGACTGTGTGCCGGCGCTGCTGATGACCTAAAGAAGAAACTGCATCTGGACTCTCCAGACAGTTTCAGGGTCAGTGGGCTTGGACAGACATGAAAGGAAACGTTGCCAGAGAAAAAATTCCATTTTAAAGCCGTTTTGATTTTGATAAATTGAACTTTTTTGTAGTATTTAGGAGGCAGCATGTCTTGGCACTTCTGTGTTAGCCCACTAGGTGTCACATTATGCTTATCCTTAGCCACATCTTCACACACATCTCAAACTTCTCCCAAGTGAAATCAAGATCGCCTCAGTGACAAAATATTTCACAATTGAATTCCGTCTCTTTTGAATGCAATTATCAACCCAGCAGGGGCAAAGTCAGAGAGCATAAAGGTGTTTACCCCAGCCTTTATTTTCCTGTACAAGCTCTACAAAACAACACTTAACAGAACAACAAGCAGCTCAAGCTGTTCCTTTAGATGTTTATCATCATATCTCAGGTCCCTGAGGTGACACCCACATCAACAGAGGCAATTACACAGCGCGTTTCACTACTAGTCAGCTGTGGAGCAGTGTTAAAAGACAACAGAGTAAACCTCTTCAATAATGAAAATCAATACAAATATCCCCAGGAGGTCTGCCACCAGGAGTGAATTAAATTAATCAAAATGTTAAATATGTTAAAATGCTTCTAAGTTGATTCCTCTCTTTTTTTGCAGTACCTGAACCGAGGGTGCACCCGATACTTTGCCAGCAAGGACTCCGATAAACAAATCATGCAGAACCGCAAGAGTCCTGAGGTAATGTCCCGTTCTCTTCTGGCTTAATTCTCCTAATACAAAACATGATTATATTACTTCAAGGGAATCCATTTGAATTTCATTCACTCTGTGTTTGTTATATTCTCCTACCTCACGGCAAAGTGCCTATACAGCACAAAATGCTAATGCTGAGAAAGGAAGCCAATCAATGCATTATAATATAACACTCGTGTATTTAGATATACGTGTTAACAGTGATAGAGAAAAACAAGCCAATGCCATATCCAAGAAAATCAGCTGCCAAGGTGAAAGGACAATAACATCCTCATATGCCAAGAAAATAGCTCAGGTGTGTGTATTTGATAAATTGTGCGCGACATGAAAAAAAGCATCTGGTTAAAATGCAAAGCCTGCAGGAGACGTGCAGTTAATATCGTGAAACAATTAGTAGAATAAGTGTGACGTGGCGCTCTCTCAGGGACTAATTATACATGTTCGTTTCACTTCTTGTTTCAGAAGCTGGAATAATATCTTATTTGTTTGATGTTCGAAGTTACAAAGAAATCAGTAGTACTCTGGCTTTTTAACCACTTTATGTGTTAATCTTCCAGAACAATGTGCTTTTATGTTAATTATTGTATTGTACATTATATATTAAATGCCATAACGTCTATGTTTAACTTGCCTGCAGTTTTTACTCACAAAATCAACCGTTTTAGTCATTTAATGATGGAATCCTTCTCTACATTTGTAAGTAAAAGTTTGTGTCACATGTTGCTAATGAAGTTGTTGTACATTTGTCTTTCCCACCACATGGCCGTGGTATTTTTAGGACAATAAGGTGATGTTTCTTTTCTGTTCAGAGCTTTGGGTTACCCAATCTTTATGTTGAAGCTCTTAAGATTTACATGCTGCTTTCCGTTTCAGAGTGCACGCTTTCTCTTTGTCTGCATGTACATGCATGGTTTGGATTTGTTAATTTTGGGGATAGGGGATAGGTCTTTAAATGGAAACACAATATAATTAAACATAATTAATCTCAAATCTTGACTCCAGATGGATCAGGAGTGACTCTTCACGATGTATTCCTGCTCCTCTTGCTAGCATTGGATATTTCTCAGCTCTGTCATTCAAATATATTCATTCAGAAGTTATCAAGGCCGTTGGAGACAATCGGCTTTAGTTCATAGACTGGTGTGCTTGCTGTGTGCTGCTGCTGGTGCTGCTGGTGGTGGGTCCTAAAACATTATTGTGAAATATTTAGTTGTTTTTTTCACAATGCTCTATTACTTGTGGCTTTTTAGTAAAGTGTGAGTCCAGTTTACTTCCAAATCAGATTTACTCAATATTAATATACCTATTCTAAATATAGAATTTAGATTTATTAAAAAATATAAAACAAGTCACAAAGGATTGAACATACAGTGTTTGAGTAAATCTTGAATTGTACTGAATCCGAGCCCAGCAACGTGTCTTAACTCTAACGCTCTTGTGTCTTGTGCAGCATCTAAAGATGGGTGCTCTGAAGGACCCTCTTCTTGACGACCAGGGTGACTTCAACAGGATGTGCGTGGCCATGAAGAAGATTGGTCTGAATGACACGGAGAAGCTGGACCTGTTCAGGGTTGTCGCTGGCGTTCTGCATCTGGGCAACATTGACTTTGAGGAAACAGGAAGCTCTTCAGGTTAGATTTACAGTTAGAAATGTTTATGACACTTATGGGCTTTTCTGTGACATGCTTTTCTGTATTTCATTTTGTAAGAGCTGCTCTTTGCATGTTACACTGAAGATTGTTTTGACTGTTTATCTTTTCAGGCAAAGTGTCTTTCATTGTTCATGCAAACCATCAAAGTCACTCAGGTTTTCCCTTCTATTGTGCTGCCCCTAGAATGAACTAGAAATAAAAATACTCCTTTAAATTATTTGTAAAATATTTCATGAACTCAAGCAGCTCATTGAAATGACCAAGTGGAATATAACTAAGTATGTTTACTCAAGTACAAGTTGTAGCTACTTGTATTTCCTTTTCATGCAGCTTCCTACTTGTACTTCACTACATCTTAAAGATTGTACCGTTTACTTCACGACATTTGTCTGTCACATTTAGTAAATACCTGTTTTACCAATTATAATGTATGCACACAGAACATATAAATAACTTTGTTATAAATGACCCAAATATTAGTACAGCATAGCTAAAATCCTTAAGTCGATTATATCAGGATTTATGATGTGATTGCTAATACCTTTGTTAAAATGGAAAAAAAACAACAAACAGTTGACAAGTGAATTTTCATTAAATTTAATTGCTATTGTTCTGTTGTTGTTGTTTTTTTTGATGTAACGTGAAAGAACAGAGCTGTAACCTTGGCTATTACTATAGTTTATGCTAAAGTGATAAAAAAGAAGGATGTTAAATTGGCAACCATTGGGTCTGCTTTTATTTAACCTCACCTCATCGTATGAAGTGTTTTTAAGGCTTGTGTTTTTGTGCGTTTCAGGGGGTTGTGTCCTAAAGAATCAGTCGGACCAGACCCTCGAGTATTGTGCGGATTTGTTGGGCCTGGATCAGGACGATCTGCGAGTCAGCCTCACAACCAGGGTCATGCTCACTACAGCAGGGGGCGCCAAAGGAACAGTTATCAAGTAAGACCGAGCATCGAGCTCCCAACTTTCTATCATATTGTTTTTGTGGAGTTAAAATAATCCATATTTTTCAGTAAATAATGATCATTGTTGATTGCCAAATGCTCTTGTCAACTGAACTCACTATTGAAGGCAGTAAACTTGTGATAGATCTGAAAATAGCTCAATTTTGCGTAGTCAGATTAGTCACTAGAAAAGCAGATATTGCAGTGCTTAATCGTGACGTTATTACAACCACTGCTAGGAAACTCAGTTTGTGCAACTTTTGCATCTGAGCTTCAAAGTGAGCTTCAACTGTTGGTTGATTTGTTTTGGAATAATTTGTTTCAGCACACTATAGATTGATTTTTGAGGGAAATACTGCGTGTGCGTATACGCTTTGGTGGTGATGTGGAGTTTGAGTGATGGGGCCAGGTTTGGTAGATCAATATTTCAAGAGGGCCAGATGCTGGCCTGGCCTGGAAGTGTTTTCTCCACATAAATAATGCATCCTGTATCTGAGGAGGCAGGGGAGCATAGCTGCAGTACAGTAAAGGCTCGGTGTCTGGGGAGCAGGTGGAGCGAAGGGGACCGGCTTTGTCATTAAGCTCCAGACAAATCCACTATGCCCATGGGAGGTCGAGGGTAACAGCAGGGGTGGTGGATGCAACATTATCAGGGATGACTGAGTCTCTTAACTAGTGTGAATATGAAACATTGCAGCAAATAAAAGTGCCTGTCACTGAGATAGATTAGATCTTGCGTGTTTTCATCGCATTTAGACTACACCACTCCGGCAGAACGGACTTCCTTAGCAGTACTATAGGTGGACTATTACTCTTTGTAATAAATGCAGGGTTTTTTTTAACACCTGTGTGGGTGGAATATCAAAAGAAAATAGTGGGTGGAGACATATCTTAGCAAAACTGAGACCTTTTTATAATTTTAAATTCAACTCCGTCCCAGCTGGGGCAGCTGAGTTGAACTCTTGGTCACTGTGGAGCTGCACTTTGTCCGATCAGTCAACCTCTTTAAATAATTGAATCATAAATTGTGTTAAAGTGCCATTAGAGAGCCCAGTAGAGTTCAAGGTTCACGGTTTAGTTTTAATACATTCTCTTCGATTTATACCAATCACCAAGCCTGGGTGTAGAGATCAGGAGTAGGATAGCGCTATGCAGCAAAAAGTATCACAATCATCACAGCTACACTTTTGCTGCCACTTGATAATTGGGTTGATTTAAAAAATAAATAAATAAAAGAGAGAGGTTAAATAAGAGACTAGCGTGTCCCAGATTCGGACTGTCTCTCACTGCTCCACTTTGTGTGTCCCCTCCAGGGTGCCTCTGAAGGTGGAACAAGCGAACAATGCCCGCGATGCCCTGGCCAAGGCAGTGTACAGCCGTCTCTTTGATCATGTGGTCAAACGAGTAAACCAGTGTTTCCCTTTCGAGACTTCTTCTAACTTCATTGGGGTGTTGGACATTGCTGGGTTTGGTAATGAACTGCAGTTAGCGTTTGATACCGTGTGGAAGCGTCATCAAATAAACAATGCGTGTAATCTATAATTTGTTTGTTTCTGCAACGTCCCAGATTTACTGCAATATGCTCATTTTTTTTCATTGCTGCGTTTAGAATCCAGTTCGCTAAAGAGACACTTGTCTGTGCAGCATGTTCCTTAATTTAAGTACCCTAATGCATATACACACTTCATTACCGCGACTCTCGCTTGAGAAATTATTTTCCCCACTGCCATAATTAACACAGGCTTTGCAAAATCTCTCATTCCGGGAATTAATTGAAATGTGTGTGTTTCTTCTCGTTTCCCTCCGCTTAGAGTATTTTGAGCACAACAGCTTTGAGCAGTTCTGTATCAATTACTGCAACGAGAAGCTGCAGCAGTTCTTCAACGAGCGCATCCTCAAGGAGGTGAGTGAGCGGCGCGCGGATTAAGGTGATTCGCCGAGCTTTGTGCCTCTGCCCTGGGAAACCTGCCACATAATGTCACTGACAAGCCAAACCTACTGACTTTTTCATGAGCCGGGAAGAAGTGGTTGGCACTCTAAGCTTCTCCGTCTCCCTCTCTTTGTTTTCTCACTTGTATTATCCCTCCATCTCTTGTGCGCGCTCTCTCATTAGAATGCTAATTTCTCAAGGGACGTGATGAGGCTTGTTTCTCTCCTGTGATCTCTTAACGTTATTCCCTTCCAAGGTTTCCAATTAATCCTCCACAATTCTGGTTTTAGCCTCTTTCTCATTATCCTGTTGCCGGCTCGATGTTTTTTTTTTGTTTTTTTTTGGTAGTTTTTTGATATTATGAGGCCGTGTTTTTGAACAAATCAAAATAAACTATATCAGGACATGTTCAGAAAGTTCTTTTTAGTGCCGATTTTTGATGTTTGGTCGTCTCTTTACAGGAGCAAGAGCTCTATCAAAGGGAAGGCCTGGGAGTGAACGAGGTGCATTATGTTGACAACCAGGACTGCATAGGTAAGTGTCAGTTTTTCTCCAGGGGCCATGTTGAGTGTCTTTCCCTTCTTAAAAATGTATTATTTCCCTGAAAATGCCACTGATAAAAAATAGAGCATATCCCATCTGGTTCATCACTTTAAGCATATCTCATTTTCAACCTGATGGGATGGCCGACTTGCTGGTTTCAAATGGCCAAAATCAAAAACCTGGTCCTGAAAACAGGTCTGACACACGGGGATGTCATTACGATCAAGCATTGCCTCCGAGGGCAAAATACAGAATGTGCTGACGGAGATGTAGCCGGGTGTAGAGCCCTCACACTGCAAATGAACCCACGTCGTTTCACTTGGAGCATCAGCTCGCCCACATCCATTTGGGACCATTCCTCTGGGCTCTACGTCGGAGAAAATACACCTGTCAGGGAGACAGAAATACAGACTTCTCATTACTTTCAAAGCTGGCATATTTGTGTGCGTGAAGGGAACAAGCGTAATGAGTGTATGTGGGTTTTACGGCCTCTTTTTGTGTTGCGCCGTTTTTTCTTGCCTCCCCCCACCCCCCCGTCCTCGAACGAATCCTCGAATGAATGGGATGAAGTAGTGCCCGTATCAAGGTGAAGCATTTTGATTTGTATTTCAAAGGCTGTGATTATTCAGGTGCGAGGTTAACTGACAGCCGTGAATAACATTTATGACTTGCAAATGACCGTTTGGGCCGGCCATTAATTCACTCATCAATCTTCGGGATTTATGCACAGGTGCTTGTTCATGCAGATTTTATCTAAGGTCCTTGGCTATTAGATTATTTTTCCAAACACAGCATATCGTATGAATAATTCATATATGTGGCTAAATGAGCATCCTGATGAACACGTTTTGTCTTTTGAATATTCACTTTCACAAACAGTACAGTGGAAATTTCCAATAAATGTCCTATTCACAGTCTTACTTATTCCCTTTTGATAAATACTCAACAGGGATTTATGTGTTTTGTTGTTTCTAGAAAGCGTATAAAACTTGTGGTGAATGACGAATTAATTGGAGCATTAAGAGATGCACTTAAACTCTTAATACTGTGACTGACGGGTAAATATTTGTCATTTCCAGATCTTGTGGAAGCAAAGCTGGTGGGAATCCTGGACATTTTGGATGAAGAGAACCGCCTCCCTCAGGCCAGCGACCAGCACTTTGCAATGGCTGTTCACAGCAAGCATAAAGACCACTTCAGACTGACGGTCAGAACTCATATCTGTGCTCTCTTTCCCCTCCTCCTCCTTCTTTGTAAGTTTCTTTTATTAGACTTGTTAGATGTAAACGCACGTACGCTTTAGCCACATACTCTTCCTGTTTGATGCAGTGGTTTAGCGAGCGACGCACAGTCCCTCCCGCTGTCGCTGTCTTCGTGGCTATTGTTTGTCGCTCTGCTTGTGTCTCTGCGAGCATAAAATCCCTTTAGAAACGTGGCCTTGACACAAATTCAAGCTTGAGATAAGACGTGGCTGGCTGCAGTTACTCCACTTGACACCATTATATACGTTTAATAGGGTGAAAAATCAATCTAATGTGCCTCAATGTGAGCTAACATTTATACTTTGCAGTTTTCACAGGGTCATTTGTTGTGGCTCTCCTCACCGATAAAGCTAATGGAGCTAAAAATTCTTATTATGATATATTCTGAAAAATAATCGATTTTTGGGGCTTTTTCTAATGTGTGAGCTAAACAAGCTGAATATCATTCATACCGGTAAACATGTAAAATAAATACAAATGACCCGAAACAGAATTTTTGAGTTCATATCTGTATTACATTGTCTGTTGTTTTGTTACGTCTCACTGCACCTCAGTTCACTTAGCGTGAAATCAATAAAAGTGTGTTTTAGCACGAAGCATGATTTTTTTTTTTTCCTTTCCTGCTTAGGTTCCCAGGAAGTCAAAGTTGACTGTTCACAGGAATCTCCGGGATGACGAGGGTTTTATCATCAGACACTTTGCCGGAGCAGTCTGCTATGAAACAGTAATTCTTAACTTGTAGATCTTATTATATTTTGACACCAAATTCCTCTAAAGCAAGTCATATGACGTATTAGCTTGCTGTTATCAATTATTTTTGTTGTTAAGTGATTGATAATCATTTTTTGAATACTCTTTTCTTAGTTTGATGGATAAAATGTCAGAAAATACTGAAAAATCCTAAACTGTCTGCTATTAAGTGTCTAAACTTTTAGCTGTAACATGTTTATTGTTCTGGTACAAATGTTGCAACATATGTGAATTATTACTACAGAATATGGGGATTGAGTTTTACATGTATGTGTAAATGTCTGTCATGTAAAGCGCTTTGAGTACCAATAGGTAGAAAAGCGCTATATAAAAGCAAGGCCATTTACCATGTCTGCTACTACATAAATGTACCCGCGTGCGTGTTCACAGACCCGGTTCGTGGAGAAGAACAATGATGCCCTCCACATGTCCTTGGAGAGCTTAGTGTGTGAATCGAAAGACAAATTTGTCCGAGAGCTGTTTGAGAACTCCAACACAGCCAAGGACTCCAAACAGAAGGCGGGCAAACTCAGCTTCATCAGCGTCGGCAACAAGTTCAAGGTCAGAGTGACTGTTAAGTCGTTTTGTATTGTTAGAGGAAGTTCCCAAACTTTAACGCTACTTTAGAGCACTACGGGACATAGACACCTACGCCAGTGGGAACCGTTTATACTTTTGTGCTCGTCAGTCTGGCTCGCTCTGTAGAAACACCACCCGAACACGAAATTGGTTGAGTTAATTTTTGTTTCCACTTCCGGTTGCACTTTTCACTTCCTGCTTCACTTTCAACAATGGCGACTGAAACTCTCGCCAAAATTTTGCAGAAGACGAGTCATACAAATATTTTTATCGCCGAACTTTCCCAGTTAACCTTTCATGGAGAAGCAGCCAGAAATACTAAGGCAGGAAACTTGATACTATCAAGTGTCTTGCGGTCTGTGTTACCGCAGCGTATAGTTACATTTTTGGGGAGGTGCATGTCAGTTACGGCACTAGGCTCTGTGTAGAGTCTGTGTTGTCGCCGAAGCTTCTGCGTCAACTTAACGCAGAAGTATAAACCATCTATTAGTTAAACCAGGATACATTCTCCACATTTTCACTATAATATAGTGATAATAATAAGATATTCACATTTCTTCCATGGTAATGAGACTCAAGACACAAAATTTTAACACTTAGATGCCACAATACTTTGTGCGATTGTTGATTCTAGTGTAATGTATTATAGTTTTACAAGCAGTAGTTTTACAGTTTAAAATACACTAATCTGTTGCTGTATAAGATGCTGCTTGGTAGTTTAAAAGTGTAAAATTCTGGGTAATATTTTATTACTTATAATAAAAGACCTATTCTGTAGCTTTCCTCCCTACCAATCATCTTCCCTTCCCTGTTTGCTGTCCTTATTCAGGGTTCCCCTCTTAGATTCCTTAGATTCCCCTTCAGTCTCCCACCTCTTTCCTCTGAGAAATCCTTCCTTGGCGGATAAACCTGGATAAAGTCAGCTTGAGGTATAATAGCGAGGAGTTAGAGAGCAGGGCGAGGGAAATATGTGAAACAGAGAAGGGATGAGACACACAGGCTTTCTCACAGAAGTGTGTTGAATGAGGCAGAAGTACACAACTTTCAGCCGCATGTTTTATGTACCAGCAGAACAAGCAATTCAACGCTGCTCTTTCGTATCTGCCACTTAGATTAATGGGTTTCGGTCCTTTCCATCGAATAAGCAGCATTTACTCGCCTCTGTTTCAGCCTTTTTATTCATGTGTCTTTTTTACTTTCCTCATCGATTCTTTCGACATGGACTCAAGCACAAAGACTTTGCTCGTATATGGAGAGGAAATCTGCAACAATTTGTCTTCATTTTCTTCTTTGAAACATGTGTAGGATACAGTAAATATAATCTTTTTGCCATATTAAGCTATTTGTGCATTCTTTAAGTCTTTTTTTAAGGAGTAGTATTTCTTTTTATACATTCTTGTTTATGCCCAATTGTGAGCATGTGCTTTTGCTTCCTTGATGATCTCTAACCCTCACGTTATTATCTCACCTACTCTGTCTTCATTACAAATCAGATCAAATATTTGAACACTTATTTTTTGCTTGTACACCCAGACCCAACTGAACCTGCTGCTGGAGAAGCTTCGCAGCACTGTGAGTAAAAAACAGAAGAAGGTGTCCATTTATTACAGCACCACTACATGTGGCATACATGTTTTATTCAGATGCCAATTACAAAGATGGTCGGTGAAGACTGTGAAGTCCGTGTCCATTTTTCCTGATTAATCTGTGTGTGTGCAGGGCTCGAGTTTCATCCGCTGCGTAAAACCCAACCTGAAGATGGTCAGCCACCAGTTTGAAGGGGCACTGATTCTCTCACAGCTGCAGTGCTCAGGTAGGACCAGTACAGTACAGTATGTACAATATGTAGTATCACATTTTTAAATGTTGTTACAGTTTATAATCTTTAGGATGAGTAGATTCACTGAGGATGTATTCATGGTTTAAATAGATTTACACCGCTTGCATTAAGTACTTACTGAATGCAACATCTCTGCAAAAATATAAGCATCTAGTCTGCAAGGATTGCAGAATAACAACATTTACACTTCTTCCATCTGTGTCCCACAAAGGCTGAACTGTAACAACCCTATCTGGAAAAGCCTTGGAGGGCATTTGACTTGTTATGCAGTTTGATCTTGTTTGGCATATTGCACTGTATCCCATCATGTTATTTCAAACAGAAGTCGTTTGCCTCACCTCCACTTTTGAAGCTGACGGTAATACTTCTTGTTTAGGCTGGTATCTGCTTTATGTATGCTTATAAAATCATAAAACGGGTTTTATATGTTTTGGAAACAGTGCACTCTGCTATTGCTGAACAGCTGTCGATGCAAAAGTGAATGTGCTCCTGCAACAACCTTTATGATTGTGTTCACCTTAAATTACTTTACAGTGTTTGCGCTATGTTGCCCCTGTTCTGTGGAAAAGCATGTTCTCACATAGATATTTGCATGCACATAACAGACAGAGACATTAGAAATAATAAAATAGTATTTATGTCAAGGCCATTATTTTTTTTTCTTTTTGCGTTTCTCTTGATTAGGGATGGTGTCTGTGCTGGACCTGATGCAGGGTGGGTTTCCCTCCAGGGCCCCTTTCCATGAGCTCTACAACATGTATAAGCAGTACATGCCGGATAAACTTACACGACTAAATCCGAGACTCTTCTGCAAGGTGGGCTTAACTGAACAGGTTTCTCTGTGTGTGCTCTTGGGTTTAAATAATGAGCTAATCTGTTTAAAAGAAACCCTTATTAGTTGTGTAATGTATTCAGTGCAAAAGAAACACCTAAAGCTATAATGACCCATTTGGGAAATGATTAACAAACATAAACAGTTTAGTGGTTTAACCTGTAGCATTGCTGTGTTGCTGAATGTAAATCTTTTCCTCTGTAGGCTTTGTTCAAAGCTCTGGGACTGAACGATAATGACTTCAAGTTTGGGCTGACAAAAGTATTCTTCCGGCCTGGAAAGGTACAGTGTTGTCGTTGATGGTCATTGTGTTTAATTTTTGCTCTTTATAATACACTATCATACGCTAAACTACAAGGTTCATAGCTTGATGTGTGACTGTGTGTGTGTTGTCAGTTTGCTGAGTTTGACCAGATCATGAAGTCCGATCCAGACCACCTCGCTGAGCTGCTGAAGAAAGTAAACCAGTGGTTGTTGTGCAGCCTCTGGAAGAAGGTGCAGTGGTGCTGCCTGTCTGTCATCAAACGTAGGTTCAATGTAGGAGTTTCCTACGGTTTTTTTATTTTTATAGACATTATTTGACTAACTTGGGTATTTGGTGTTTTTAATATAGATAATTTGCCATCTTTTTTGGACAAACACATAATTAAACTTCCCTTCTAGGTTTTAGCATTTCACTTCCTCAGTATATTTCTGACATTGTGGTACTGTACACCACCTGCTCAGTTTGGTGCAGCCTTTGTAATACGAAATAGTACTCTAAAAGTAGTTCCCTATTCTGTTACACTCCATGACACACTATTGATTTCCAACGTTTAACAAAGTGCAGGCTAGCTTCTGGTTATTTGTGCAAATGCACCAAATTGAATTACATTTGCATTATAACTAAAGCTAAAAACAGTGGTCCTCATAGCAAAAGGGTTTTGGGTTTGATCTCACTGGCCTTTCTATGCAGAATTTGCAGGTTCTCCCCGTGTTGCGGATGGTTTCTTCCCATACTCCACTTTAGGTGTGCGTGCATATGCAGGAGACACATGGTTTGTCTCTCTGTGTTAGCCTTCTGATAGACAGGCGACCTGTCCAGGGTGTACACCTCTTGCCCATTGACAGCTGGAATAATCTCTAGACCCCCGTGACCCTCTAGAGGACACGTGCTTACAAAAACAGAATACAACTTTATGTCTGCATGGGCACACTGTCCTCATACTGTATCAGTGACCTTAGCAAATTTATGCTCCTGGTCCCGAGGTCCTGGTCATTTATTACCTCAATACCTTATTATCGCATGTGAGAGACTGTGCACAATATATTGCTACTTATTTGTGCATGCCTGATAAATAGTACCGATTATAGCAGTTAATAGATATGTGTACTAGTATTCATGTCCTAATTTTAGCTTTAAATTTCCAGGTAATTTATGGCTTTTCTTTTTTTAAATGATCGCATCTTAAATTTTGATTGAATACCTAGTTGCAGGACACAATCTATGACCTTAAGAACAAACAAGCATCTAAATGAACTGAGGAACGCAGTATCTTTGTGTGTGCGTGTCCTTCATGAAAAAGTAATTTCGTACATTTTCTTGTTTCATTTTTTCAGTCAGGAACAAGATGAAATACAGAGCTTTGGCCTGCATTAAGATTCAAAAGACGGTCCGCATGTGGTTGTGTAAGAAGAAGCATAAGCCACGGTAAGTCTCCTCCTGCTCCTTGTATTCAACCCACACAAAAACACAAGCATATTCCATCTCACGCACAGGGATAAGTCTTTCTGTTTTGTCTGGGCCCTTTGCTCTCGTCTTACTTTCTAACAGCCTTTCTGTGTTGTGTGTGTGTTTTTTCTTTTTTAAGCTGATTTACGCTGGGTGGGTTTTGATGGTTTTTCCACATCATGCATTTTACAAGTTCAAATCAATTTAGAAAGTCAACTGTGGACTGTGGAGAAATGAAGTCTCGCTGTACTGCTTTGGGAAATGTCTTGCTGTTTTGGTTTGCCTTTGGAAGAATAGCTTCAGTGAACGCAGTCTTTCAGATAATGGGTTTTCAGATAGTTTTGTAGAATTACAATATGATTGTGAGTGGTGTCCTGTCGTAGGGATATATTTTATACAAGCATTCACACGTATTCAGATCTTCAAAACGGTAATTTATCTATTGTAAAGAAAATACATTAAATAAGGCTTTTCTCACTTCTCACAGAGTTGACGGCATGGTGAAGGTTCGAAACCTAAAGAAACACATGGATCGGTTCAATGAGGTGGTGAACGGGCTGAAGGAGGGCAAACAGGAGATGGCCAAACAAGTTCAGGAGCTGGCAGCCTCCATAGACGCTCTGTTAGCGAAGATAAAGGTGAGATACTGATGTCTCTTAGAGTTTCAACACTTCTTTTCATCTTCTGGTGATCTGGACCATGATGCATTATACATGGAAAGTTTCCATGGAAGCTTTTTTTCAGAACACAAACCTTGCTTTAAGCTTCACAGACTCATATTTATAAGGCTACCTGCATTCACACCTGTAGCGCAATCTGACTTATAGAAAAAGACCTCATGCTGCTAAAGTACACTATGGCCTTTTGCAAGACTGCAGCGCCCTTTTCTCATTCTTTCTCTCAGAGTCAATATTTTCAATCACCTCCGGATAAAAAAGAAGAGCTAGGTGAAGTAGAACTCTCTCCAATAATGTAATTTAGTGCGGTTATTTTGCTGAATGATCAAACTTGCTTAGTGGAATCCCAGATCTCCCTGTGCAATAAGCACCCATCTTATTGCACCCTCTAGATACAGGAAAACAAACTCATATTCACACTTTGGACTTTGAATGAATTCTCCATGAGTGTTGATTTTCTTTTTATACTCTGTAGTTGCCTGTTCACGGCGAACAAGTACGATTAGAGTGCACATAGGTTCCAACAGAAATTGTGGTTGACACTAAAAGACCGGCAACTCCTGACCCTTTGTCCCCGCTCATTCCTAATCAGCCGCTCCTCCGCCCCAATATTCATCTGTTAGCCTATTGGCATCCCCACTGTCAACACTTACAGCTCTCTAAATGCTTAGAAATTGCTCCTGGCATGGCATCTTTCACTGAATAATGCATGAGATGCCATTGGTTGTCATTCAGATCCCTATACGTTGGGGACAAGACCTTGTCATCTTCCGTCCCTGTGTCACCGTTAGAGACTCACACTAATGAATCTTCACAATGCAGTGACCTCTTCTCCCACCGATGATTGTCAGCCAAGTATGTGGAGAATTGAGCAGTGACAGACACGACGTCAGTCAGTGTCTTCCTTCTCGCCACATGGGAAGGTTGCGCCATGGAAACACAGACGTGTGTGCCGAGAAATGCTAACTGAACTCAGTGCCACTTCCTGAGAGTTTCTACTTCTCTTGAGAGTTAGCACAGGACACAGTGTTATTTCAACAAACTCTGAATAGCGTGTTAGCATCTTGTTAGCATCATTTTTAAATATCAGTAAAAAACAAAGGTAGTGCCAACTTGTGCCTTTGAACTCTTTGAGGACAAACCTTTGTGACGCTGACCCTGTCATAAACACTCTTTTGACCTTTAGGCCAAACCGATGACCTGGAAGGAGATTGACACAGAGTATCAGGGACTGGTGAAACGCTCAGAACAGCTTCTCTCGTCCATGCAAAAGAAGAAGCAGGAGGAGGAAGAAGGCGAGAGGCTGAAACGCATCGAGGAAGAGATGGATAAAGAGAGGAAGAGCAGGGAGAAGGAAGAGCAGCGACGCAAACAGGAGGAACAGGACAGAAGGCTGTGAGTGACGGTGGAGAGAGTATAACCGGGCGGCTGCGCTAGTGTCGAAAAGTCTGGGTACAAATATTTGTCTCCCTTTGTTTTAACATTTCAGGAAATCAGAGATGGAGCAGAAAAGAAAACAGGAGGAGGAGGACAGAAAAAAGAGAGATGAGGAAGAGAAAGCCATGCAGGTTTGCACCTCCTTAAAATACAATCTAAGAAAACCTTGATACACTCTTAAACATTTAGAAGACCAAAAAGGAATATGAGAAAAATAACTGATGAATTTCCCATCTGTGAAGAAGTTCTACTTTGATTGAACTGAATATAATCCTAATGTTGCCCCTCACTTGAAAACACTGCCAGCAAGTTACAATAAAATCATTCATTTGTTCTGTGGGTCATGACATTAGTCAGACTCCCGGTGGATTACCTATGACGTCTTGACTGATGAGTTCACTCTGCTAAGTGTCTTATTAGTAAACTTCTTTTGCCACCATGTACAATAGTGTCCTGCATCTCAGGCCTCTTAATCTCATCTACATGTTATCATCTTTATTCAGCTCTTCCTGTTTCACATTGAACTTGTTTCATTACTAATTGTTTGTCCACAGTTGTGCATTCAGGCTCAACTTTCCTTCCCATTAATTCATCCATCTGTTACTTGTACATTGCGTATACCTCTGTATAATCCAGGGACTTTTTATGCAGTTGCACCAGTTACCAGTTGCACATTTTTGCATGTTGTCTTTTCGTCCTACTAGTGAGGCTGCTGACCCCAGGCTGTCGTAAGCCGCATGCCTCAGGGGGCTATTTTGCAAAGTTTGCTTATCTGCTGCGCTAAGACACAAACAGTACCAGTAAACTTTCCACGGGTGTGACTTTGATGGCATTTCCCCGTGTTTTGTGCTATTGTCTGCTGTGTAGAAGGTTAGTCAAGCGCTGTATTCCTGTCTTCGATCCGCCTTATAATTTCTTCAGGGAACACCGATGAGACTTTTCAAGTGGTATTTCCATAATTCACTGTAGTATAATAATGAATTACTTCTGGAGCTTCTGCAGCTTTTGTGGCTCTTTAGTTCTTGTATGTTACTCTGGTCATGTAACACAGCGACTGATTAGACCATCCGACATGAATAATGCAGTATCTTCTTACCTGGAGAGGTATTCATATTTAAAGCTGCTCTGAGAAAGGAATCCATTGTGGGTTTCATTAGGGGAGTCCTATACTAAAGTGAAAGATATGTATATATAAATGATTGATAGACTTGGATTGAAAGAAATAGCTAAACAACAACAACTTATAAAACGGGAACTAGAAATTGGGTTAAGCCTATTAAGCTAAAAATCTTGCAGTTGTTGTTGAAGGTTTTTTCTGCTGTATGCCCTGTTGTGTCTAGACAAATGACCGGTAAAGCTTTATTAGCAGCCCAACAAACGGGATAAATAGGTCTAATCAGGCTTGGGCACACAGGGCAGCATTAGTGTTTTCATAGGAACAAGGTTTATGTAAACTTGATACAGTCGCAGAATTGCTGTGGTTTGTGTTTACAGGCGGAGCTGGAAATCCAGTTGGCTTTGGAGCGCGAGGAGGAGGTCCAGCGTGCCACCGTACTGGAGCAGGAGAGAAGGGACAGGGAGTTAGCCATGAGAATCGCTCAGAGCGAGGCAGAGCTCATCACAGAGGAAGGGCAAATAGATCCAAGCCTGCGCAGGTATTGTATATGCAAATGCACACCTTCGCGTGACACACGTGCACAGTGCACATAAGCATCCACCTCATTGTGCATGCATAACTGCCTTTTTTCCTGTTGCTGTGTTTTCTCTCAGTGATGAGTCTTTTACAGATCTTCCTATCTCTTCATCCTCAGCCAGGGCCATGTAAGATATCAGTACACCGTTCTACTGTGTGATAACCCACGTCCAAGTTCACCTAACAGCAAATGTAGTCACTCACTCCCCTCACTCTCTTAATCCCTCTTGTAGTCCTAAATCTCTCAGCTGCTTGAAATAGATCCAAAATTATACCAGCAGTCCTAAGCCAGCATTATACAATTTCTCAAGAAATCGCCTCTCATGTTATGTTGTTCTGTTATGTTGCACAAATTCTGTGATGGGATTCAGAAGGAAAATTTGCATTTCACAACGAACCAAACTAAGAAGTGGATGAGAACATGTGAGTCTGAGATATTTTTGATCTTAATTGGCTCTGCATGAGTCTGCAGCCTTTGTGGTGCTGGTGCACAGCTATCACACACACACCATCTGCTTCCCCATCTCTATGTTTACATTTCTTATCTAAGTTGACACACGTTATTTACCTTTAGCTACAGGAACAGATTACTTTGTAATTTCACGATAGTCTGCAAACTTACTAACTTAAGTCTTTTTTTAAATCTCTGGTGAAATCAGTGGCTGCTAATTCAGATGTTTTTGCAAATTCACATTCCTAACAACAGTGCATATTACATTTTATCTTAACAACTTAAGTACAAATTGTACTAAATTTATTCACAATTCAACTGAGACAGAAATAACAAAGAGGGGTGAAGGCAGTGTTTCATTATTATATGTATCAGCTCACCTCAGAGTATATCGTCAGATGCATCCTATTAACACTTATCACAGAGAGTTGTGTCAGTTTACCTGAGGACAACCCATCACAATCTTGTCGACATGTTATCATCAGTACAACCAAAACAAACTGTATCTAAAATAAACCCCTCATTCACTTTCATAGTAAACTGAAAAAGTGGATTTCACACATTTCATCATTACAAGATGTAGTTTTTGCTTAAAAAGCCATAGATACTACTTTTTTCCTTTCAATGTGGGAAATCGGTGCGTGAGTAAATAAAGTAAGTGCACAGTGTAGTGATTTTTTAGACTGCAGTGACTGAGAAAAGTGTCTCAACTCTTTACTTTCTTTATCTGTCTTACTCCTAAACTCAAGCCCTTTACATATTTTAGATATCATTTGTTGCACTGTGTTTTAAAAGTCAACAGAGGTGTTCGTGGTCTAGTCAGCATTGGCTGCAGGTATCTGGTATGAGTCAGCTGACCATTTACAACCAACAGCAGATGTGCACATTAAGAGCTTAAGTACATTAAAGATTTTGTGCAGTAGAAGTATGCTACAGGTATAACAGCTAAGAAAGGTCCAAAATACCTGGCTTCCCTCCATCTTCTTTTTCCTCCAGTCATTCATTTCCCATTTACCTACTGCAAAAAAGCAAGGCCCCCTCTATTTTCCATCCCTGCAGTAAAAGTACCACTTCTTCTCTAGATTATCACCATTACAGACTGACCCCATGTCACAGCCAGAAAGACAATGAGCCCAAATCAGTTTAATCTTTCCAGTCAGTATAAAATATAAATGGTAGTGGTAATCTAGCTAATGATTGGCAGACAAGAAATCCTCTACTTAGAGACATTAGCAGCAATGCCAACTGTAAACAGAGGAGGCAAATCCTTTGTATTATTGAATTAGCAGCCTCAGCTCAGCAGGGGAGCTGAATACATGAGCTCAGAGCTCTGCAACAGTCAAGTTAGGTTGCTGAAACTCAACTCATCAACTGCTGTTAATAATGTTTATTAGTTGCAGCCGTCATTCCTCTTCACATAAGCTGAGAAAATAAAATTCAAGGTGCCAGCAGCAGTAAACTAGTATGGAGCAAGTTGTAACATTAGAAGAGCTTTGTGCAGAGCTGAAACTTTAGGCAGCAGTCTGCTCCTCAACTCCTCAGTAGACTGGCTTTCAGCTAGTGTGAAGTTCATACACTGAGATGGGAACCACTTTCAGGTTTTTGCCTGTATTCCAAAAAAGATTATGTTCCTACTAAACTGGTGATTGTCACGGTTTCTGGAGAAACAAAATTACTTAGTAGAAACTCGCAAACTAGGGAACAAGGCGCCGTACAAAAGGCAAGGCATCAAAAAACAACAGCCCAAAAACATGAGGAAGTACAAGGAACTGAACAGCAAGACAAACACAGTAACATCACAGACAACTTGACATGGAGCTGAGACAAAGGTTGGGCTATATATACACTCAGTGGGCAGGGGAGTTAACGAGACACAGGTGAAACTAATAAGGGCGGAGCGCACAGGGAGAAACCAATCCAGCATAGGGGGGGAAACACAAGAAGTAAAGCAAAACCACACCAAGGAAGAACTTTACAAAATAAAGAACACAAGGAAAACCAAATAGGGTCACAGAAAACACCAAACCATGAGTGATAAAAATGAATATTCCACTAATATTCCCGTTGCCATGGAATTTTTCTTTACTAGTTGCTGGACAAAATATTTGGGCCTGTCCAAATACCTGAAATCCAAGTCCTTCATAATGTTAACAGTAACAGTATATAGGCTCCTCCTTCTAGCCAGATATATGTAGGCTTTTCTTTTGGACATGAATCTCCACTTAAACCTTGTAAACTGCCAGCTGGTTGTGTTAGTCTTTGTTTACCACGCTGACTGAAAACAGGCAAGAGATTATGTATCATAAATTGCACAACGGGGACTCTTATTCCAAATGAGTTTTGTACTTGTCCAAAGAACGCTCCTCAAGCCCAACTAATATCAGCATATCATATTATCTGTTTACATGACTCTTCTCAGTTATAGATTGTGGAAGTCTTGTTAAATTCAGTTTCCTTCTAACATTCATTCAAATAAAGTACCACATCATTATACTTGAATATGATTACCTCTAATCCCACATCACATAGTCCTCTGATGTTAGTTATTGTGTAAATTTGTTTCTCAAGTGAAGGTCTCAGACCCATCTTTTTTAGGAGCCCTTTCTCTGGTTCTTTTGGAAACTGACACCTCCCTGAAATGTGAAACAAAATAATCACATTCAGTGTTGAAATTACAAAACCTCAGTCCCACTCCCACCGCGTCACACTTTCCTATCTGCACACTCAGCTTCCTTTTTTTTTCTCTTTGTTGTTTCTCCATCACCCACGTTCATCTGTTCTTTGCCATAGGGGTCCTCAGGTGCAGGCCACCAAAGCTGCTGCTGGTGTGAAAAAGTACGACCTCAGCAAGTGGAAGTACGCTGAGTTGCGAGATGTCATCAACACTTCCTGTGGTGAGAAATCCCAAACACGCCACCATTTCAGCGCCATGCAGCCTGTCCGCCTCTATCAACAAAACAGATCGCGTGTGTGTGTGTGTGTGTGTGTGTGTGTGCGCGCACTCAGAAGCAAATATTACAAGCAGATTCATATCTAAATCGTTTGCAGTTTTCAGCCCCCACATTAAAACATTCAGCATCAGCTCCTGTTTTGGCACTTCTGATACCTATGACCATGTGACACCAAGCACAAGCTTTTCATCCGCACTTTCTCACTCAGTCATTTTTTTATTTATTTTTTGTGAGTTGCCAAAGTGGCCGTTAAAAAGCTGAGACCACAGCTGTACGGAGACGCGAGGATGTTCCCACAGCTGCCATGGCTCATCGGCTTGTGTTTTAGCGTTGGAGAGGGGAAATTATCGCCATCATTGAGGATGGCTGACTTTTGCTCTTCCCTAGTCATTCCCAGCCAAACCTCTCATCAGTCAGCATGAAAAGCAGATGCCTTTCTGCGGGCTCGCTCACTGATGCCTCAATAATTGCCACTGTATACAGTATCGTGATCGCTGCTAGACACTCTGATATCCCCTGTGGGATTCCAAGGACATCTGGCTAATTTGTGGAACCCATTTGATTCGATAGTGTTGGTGGTGTTACCAAAAAAGCTGTGCTTGAGGGCTTAACTGGCCTTATGTTCACTAAAAACACCATACCCTGGGAGAGTTTTTCTTTGGATCATTAGAAAGAAAACACATCATAAGTCCAAAAACAACTTACTTCATCAAAATCAAAAACCACTTTATCTGTATATTGGCCAGATCTGTGTAAATTAAAATGCCCTTGATGTTCTTCTGAGTGGTTTTATATACACGTCAACAATAGAAAGCTAGTTGGAGAACCCAAAAAGCAGGACACAAAATCAGGAAGATACTTATTTAGTGTATTTTCAAACAGCTGAGCCAGAGAGCAGAGCAGGAAGCCACAGCTGAGGCCCAAGTCTTGCAGGGAAAAGGTGACAGACGCAGTGTTGCTGAAGAAAAGATCATACGGATGGGTGAACCAGAAGTCAGCATGGCGGAGCGTGTGGCGTTGGCCATTTTTCCTTTTTTCCAAATCACAGTAAAACCAAATAATATTACTTTAAACTGGCCCAAAGACAAGAAACATTACAGGTGTTTAGAGAACACGTAACAGAAGAGGAGAAAACAGCAAGTCAGGCTCAAAATGTGCCTCGCCACACGTCTGAGACTCACTGATTGACAATGTGTACCTTGTTTGTGATAGAAAACAAGATGCTGGATCCTTGTCTTGTGAAAAAAGTAGAACATAGTAACATAATGTGTACATGTGGGACAGATGTATCATTTCTTACTGATGCCGTGCTGTGTGGACAGACATTGAGCTGCTGGCAGCCTGCAGAGAGGAGTTCCACCGTCGTCTGAAGGTCTACCATGCGTGGAAGTCCAAGAACAAGAAACGTAACGATGACGGAAGTGATCAGAGGGCTCCCAAATCTGTCACCGACTATGGTGAGTTTACTGATTATCAAGTATTATCCTCTACATTTCTCTTGTGTGAATAAGAGTCCAAATCTGCACATAAACAGTAAATAGTAAATAGGCATCCACACCTCTCTGCAGGCATAATGTTACCAGTGACAAGTCTTTAGCCCCATAGCCTTCATTGGCAGGGATTAATGTCCTGCCCAGAAATAACCTGCCTGTGTTTTCCAACATTCAATTAGCCGATGAAACGCTCAGGACAAAAAAAATCAGCCTCCCTCTGTCTGACTCTGTCAGAAATATTTGTCCTAATTAGCAGGTAACTGCCAGCCATGCCTTGTTAGGTTCGGTGGCTGCTGGTATGACAGCTTTTAGTTTGCACATTTCATTCTTGACTCAACCAAGCGTGCTTTGTGCCACAAGCGCACACAAAATAACACACAAATGTTATGTAGCTGCTTGAAAGCTCACTGGTGTGCTGCATTTCTTTTTCATTATAAGAAAAAAAAAACATGGGTTGATGGGCAACGGGGACATTAGATGTTACTTCTACTTTCACTATATTTACTTGCCTTTCTCCTTTGATATGATAGCTATTGAAAGCTGTACTTTGCCTGCCTTCTACTGTATTTGGATCTGGGCCTGTACTGAAGCAGCAGGGGTCTTACCAAGGCCATTTCATTATCTAAAAGCTGCTCTACCTGCCTTTTCTATGTGGTGTTTACTTGGGCATTTCCTGGGTCCTTTTTGATCTTGGATATTTTGAAAGCCTCCTCCTTTGTTTTCTGTTCTCATCAAAGTTATTGTAAGATTTCATTTATTCAAGACCAAATAACAGGGGCTTTGTTGCGGATGTTCCCTGCAGCTGTCTCTTTATATATATCTATGTCGTGAATGATGTTTTAATGGTCACGCTCTGCTTCCTCTGCAGCCGAACAGAACCCAGCTCCTCCGATGACGGCGCAGCACCAGGAAGTGGCCATGAACCGGCAGCAGCGTTATTTCCGCATTCCTTTCATCCGGCCCGCTGACCAGTACAAGGACCCCCAAAACAAAAAGAAGGGCTGGTGGTACGCCCACTTTGACGGGCCCTGGATAGCCAGGCAGATGGAGCTGCACCCAGACAAGCAGCCCATCGTGTTGGTCGCAGGTGAGCAAACATCTTTTTATTTTTGTCTTATTAAAACGATATATCTTAATAAAATCATAGATTCTTTTATTATTTTATTACAAACAGTACAAACTCTAAAGAATCATTTAGTTTATTAGGATATAAATCAGTCAAGTGGTGATTATGTGCATTGTATTGTGACGTTTTGAGATTCAATCCAAAGCACATAGACGACATTAGCTAACAAGGTCTGCGCTTGCAAGACTTGTGAACTGGTCTGTGTATTATTCCTCGGCCTTGCTCAGGCAAAGACGACATGGAGATGTGCGAGCTGAGTCTGGAGGAGACGGGCCTGACCAGGAAGAGAGGGGCGGAGATCCTCCCCAGGCAGTTTGAGGAAATCTGGGAGCGCTGCGATGGAATCCAGTACTTGAAGAAAGCCATCGAGAACAAGCAGGCCCGCCCGACGTACGCCACCGCCATGCTCCAGAGTCTCCTCAAGTGAGCCGAGAGATGAGGGCGCACACGTTTGCTCTGCACGCTGAAACGCTACACAACACAAACATGCACACTCAAGGGCGGCACCGTGTACCTGTCTCGTGTGTGGGAAGTAACTATAGACAAAGACGCTCCCAGTCCTTCTGTAGGCACCAAGAGTTTCTCCATAACCCCGTTTTTTGAAATATCTTTACATTTTGCAGTGTAACACCTTATTGGTGTAGCGTTAGCATTCGTGTTTAGCCTTTCTCTCAGTCTATGCATTAATGGAATATGAGGCCTTAACCTGCAATGTCACGACACCACGAAAGCCTTCCTTGGTTCATAGCCTTAGCAGCTATAACCCTGAAACTTTAAGGATCAATGCATACAGAGATAATTTAACAGGGTGTAACTGTGTTGTCATGATTTTATTATTACAACTATAATTATCATTTAGTGACTATAAAGATATCTGATGTGATAAGGAATAATTCTATTTTTCACACATAGGCAGCTTATATGAGATGACAAAAATATATTTAAATGAAGAACTTAAATACAATAATTATGAACAGAAGTAAGATAAAAAAAAAGTTTTCTAATCTAAAAGCAAAGTAATAACTAAACGATTAATTCCTTATTACAGAGTTGATGCAACAGCATCAATAATCAAGTGCTGGCTAATCCTTAGGTCTTTTTCAGTACTGCTCATAAAACAGCTCCATGTCATTCCTTATTATTTTATTTTATTTTATTTTATTTTATTTTATTTTGCTGTGTCCACAGCTCTGTCGACTCTTGAAAAACTTTTTGTATTGATGCTCATTTGCTATGGGAGAGGGAAACATTTTCATGGTTGCAGTTTTGTGGGTTTGGGGTTGTTTTACAGACCATAATGTAATTTGTTTGTGTGTGTGTGTGTGTGTGTATTTCGTGTGTTTGTCCACGTAAGATTTTCTTAAGCGGATTACTTGACTCTTGTGCTTGTTTAGCGGAGGAACGTTTCAGTCATCTCATTTGGTCAGTCTCACTGATTTTCTGAAGAACGCCGTAGTCTGCTAAACCGTTCCCTTTCCTAATCTTCTGTTGTATGTCGGCCTTTGCACTGGAATACTGTAGAAAATAAACATATTCCTGGATTGTTCTTGGTTGTTGTTGTTTTTTACTTCTTGTGAATATACGCTTTACCAGTGAGCTAAGAGGTCGGTGCTCTGTAAAGGGATCTGCCATCTTAATGAAAACATGAGTTTATAAGATTAGTGTGTAGATTAATTAAACCCAAGGGCTAATGTGCTGCAGATGTCATCACTGAGCTTATGCTTAGGTGACCAACAGGATTAAAACTTCTGCTTTTGTTATGACATTAACTCCAACAAAGAGCAATGGATAGTTTAATGCAAAATTTCCCCATTTTTCATCTATCACAGTGAATTTCCATTATCATTCTGTCATAAATATTAATTAACACTAAGTAGATTTGTCCTTTATTTGACTTCAAACTCATGCCTTTTACCTCATTCCCACCAAGATGGTTGACAGCAGCTTTTAGTCTCAGCCAAAAACAAAGAAAACACTTATTTTCTTAATGCAAAAGAACATTTTATTCTCTTGTTAGAATGTGTATAAAAAAAATGTCCACATGATTAGTGATTGAAAGTTGGCGTGAAAAGGTCAGATAGATGCATCTATAAACGGTATGTCACGAGCAAAGTCAGCAGCTTATACATTCATTCTCTTTTTGGGACCCAACAGTGTTAAAGAACGACATCAGAACAAACAGTCTAAACACGAGATACCGCCGAGTGTATCAGTTTGTCAATAATAAACACCTCATTGTGAGGAAAGAACAACCTTTTACCAAGGCTATACAGGAAATGTTCCTACCATTCAATATATCAAATAAATATTAGGTTCCACTTAAACACAGCCTAAGTCCACCTTAACATCCATAGCTCTCTGTCTAACAAGACACTTTCATCACTATGAACTCAAACCACTGGTCTACTGTACCTGTATCTGTACATGAAACCAACATCCAGCAACATCGGTCTTTGTTTTGCTCGTGCCCGCGCTGGATGCTCCGCGAACGAACGAGGCGTCATCAGAGAACAGTTACTTCAAAACACTCGTTATCTGATGCCCTCAAAAGACGACACGTTCTGTATTCACTTGGTAGCTGCCACGTCTGGAAGAGACAAGAGAAGGAAGAGAAATAAAAAAAAGCCTCGTTGCAGACGTGTCATAAACGACAGTATGTCCTTTAAAGAAAGGTCATTTGCATTGTGTAAATCAGCGTCTTGCATGTCGCAATATCTGCACGGAAGTTGCAGAAGCACTAATCAAAGCTACTTTAGTACGATGCTCTATGAGGTTAAAGCACTAAATCCCTTTAAGGACGTATTTCTGGTCGTCACCAGTGATTCAGTTTGTGAGTGAAAAATCAACAGCTGCACACAAAGACATTTTACCTTTGTATACGTCATAGAGCTGTAAAACAGTTCATGTTACAGTTATTGAATTGGTATTGAACATTTAATGTGCGAAACTGCCTTAAAAGTACTGCATGTCTTAACATATCTTCGATTCATGTTGTACATTTCAAGTGTGGTTCATTATAACACCTACAGTTTCTCAGTTTCCTCCAGTTTCAGTTTTGCTTTAGTCCTTACCTCATTGTGTGGTATACAGTGATGAAAGTCCACCATTTCTGAGACTAACTTTTCTGATCTTGTTGTGTAGAGTTGTCTGGGGATCTGTGGAGACAGAGAGCAGACGGGGACAATGTTTACAGTGCGCTTCGTTAATGCATTATTGAACCAGGGGCATTCAAGTGAAAGCAAGCGCTTCCTGAAAATCCACTGCAGGAGATTCTACCTACAGCGACTACTGCACAGCTCAGTGTACTAGTGTGTTTGACTCTGAAACGACTGAAGACACTCAAGACCATCCACACAGATTGTTTCGGCAACATATCAGACGTCATACAGATTGTTGACAACTTTTAATCGAGATATGGGAGGAGGCGGGCATGAAAATAATTGTTCATTAGTTTGTTAGAGCAGATTAGCCTACGTCAGATTAAGGTTTGAGATTAGTAGTTTAGTCATTTGTTCGGCACAGCGTGGTGTACCTCAATACTGAGATGTATATTTTCGATTGAGGCAAAATGTTCTTGCTCAGAGTGTTGGGACTGGGAGGAAGCAGAACTTGAAGGACATGGTAATGTGGACACTTGGGTTAAGATCCCATCGTCATTCTCAAACACCGGGTTCACCCTCAAAGTATTCTCAAAGGCATACGGAGCGAGGGTGTGCCTATGATGTGAAGGAGATCAGACATTGAATACAAATGCTGGTGTAATGGTAGGAAACACCTTGTGGAATAGAAAATAAAAGTTATATAAAGCATGTGCAAAAACGAGGCCTATACTTACACCAGCGTTACAGCCTTCCTGGTTCTTATGCATTTCTTGTTTATGAGTATTAAAATGCCGATGATGGCGCAGACGAAGCAGAGGCTCCCCACGAGGCAGATCACAATGAGCTGAGGGTCAACAGGCAGCGACACCAGCTCGTTACACCGTTCTCCATGGTAGTGCCAGTGTTTACCTACAGGGCACCTGAAACAGAACAGAAAGTTAGAGTGGCATCCATTTAAAGTTGAAATGGAAACGGTCAAAAACTTGTTTTGTTGGGCAGCAGTGAGCTTTGTCCACCAAATTTCAATTAGTTGACAGAGTAACTCAATTCCTTGAGATGTTGCGTTCACTGGGTTATGACTAAAAACATATTTTGTAGGGGGATGGTGAACTTTAACGTTTTCACCATCAAATTCCAATCAGTTGACCCTTGAGTTCAAGACATTTGTGCCAAATCTGAAGAAATTCTTTCAAGTTGCTCCTGAGATATTCCGCCAACAATTCGAGTTATAACCAAAAACACGTTTTGTATCGTGATGGTGACTTTTCCAAGTAGACGTTTGTGCCACATTTAAAGCTATTATATAAAGGTATTCCTGAAGTTTTGCATTTAAAAGTTCAGTTAAGACCAAGAATGTGTTTTGTTGGGCCACAGCAACCTCTGACAACCAAATTTCAATCAATATTTCACAAATTGCAATGAATATTTGTGCCAAATTTGAAGACATTCCTCCAAGGTGTTCTTGAGATATACTCAAGAACACCTTACTGAGTTATGACCAAAAACATATTTTGTAAGGTCATATTGATCTTTGACCTTTGACCACCAAATATGAATCAGTTGATAATTGAATCTAAGAAAATATTTGTGTCAAATCTGAAGAAACTCCTCCAAAGTCTTCTTGAGATATTGCGTTCGCTGTATGAGTTATGACCAAAAAAACAATTTCGTAAGGTCACTGTGACCTTTGACCTTTCACCACCAAATTAAATCAGTTGACCCTTGAGTCCAAGACGACATTTGTGCCGAACCTGAAGAAATTCTGTCAAGTTACTCCTGAGATATTACGCCAACAATTCGAGTTGGTGACCTTAGACCAAATTCCCAAATTAAAGCTATTACATAAAGGTGTTTCTAAAGATGTGTTTTGCTGGGGCACTATGACCTTTGGGTTGAGGTCCAAGTGAATATTTGTGCCAAAGGTGTTCTTGAGATATTGTGTTTACTGCTTGAGTTTTGACCAAAAACAGGTTTTGTAAGGTCATGGTGATCTTTGATCTTTCACAACCAAACTCTGATTAATTCCTTCTTAAGTTCAAATGGTTGTTTGAGCCAAATTTGAACCAAATTTAAAGAAATTCTGAGGAGGTGTTCTTGAAAATCTATCTATCTATCTATCTATCTATCTATCTATCTATCTATCTATCTATCTATCTATCTATCTATCTATCTATCTATGTATATCTTGTGTTGTTTTGACACGGTGACCTTTGACCACCAAATATGAATCAGTTGATACTTGAGCCTATTTGTGCCAAATTTAGGGAAATTCTTCCAAGGTCCTTCTTGAAATATTACGTTCACTGGAGTTATGACCAAAAACATGCTTTGACATGGTGACCTTTGACCTTTCACCAAAGACTTTCTCCAACTTCCTTTACTAAAACATTGAACATGCATGCACACAAAGCCATTTCAAAGGAACGTTCATTTACTGTATGTCAGCTTCGACACTATATGCTGACATCTAAGATTTAAGAGTTGGCACCAATTGTTGCTGACACATAAACACACTCCTCTCTACAGTTTTGTGACTTACGATCCATTTCTTTCATTTGTTTCTGGGCATAAAAACAGATTTTAAGAATGCACTGTTTCTCAGCAGTCAACTGTCTTAGACACCGGATAACTGTGTTTCAGTAGAAAATAAAAACCCATAAAAAAAAAGAAAAAAACATGATGGATGACCATTCTTAGGTTTCTGCAAATTATGACACGAAAATGAATTAAAAGTAATTGCTTGCAGACAGAAATATATTAGTAAAAGAAAAAAGGTGTGCTTTAAAAACAGTTTGCAATGACGTCCTCTGCAAGGTCATGTTGTGTCATTGCCTTCCACTTGTCAGCTTGCGCGTACCTGCAGGTGGCTCCGTGCCCTGGGATTATTTCACACAGGCCTCCGTTCAGGCAGTAGTTGGGCTGCAAAGTGCAGGTGCTCTGACAGGGCAAGCCGTCCACGGTGCTGTACCCGGGATCGCACAGGCACTCCGCTTCTTCGGTCCAACTGTTCACCACGCAGCGCGAGAACTCATTGCATGCCAGGAACTTACAGGGATCTGCTTGGTCAGCTGAAGCAAACAGAGAGGGTGGGAAGAGAGAGAGAAGACACGGGGAGCAAAGAGGTGAAAGAGCATTAATGCAGCCTCTAGAGATCTTTTGGAAGTTAAAGGACGCTTTGATTGATGTGTCTGCTTTCAGTAAGGTGTGTTAATAATGAGGTCACGCGCAGTCATGAACTTGTCCAACACAAAAATATGCATTAGATTTATACAGCACATCATCTATAGGCCACATACAGACAGCACAGTGCAGATGTGAGCTGGGGACAGGCACTACGACCTTGTGGCATGGATGAGCATAATTCAAGTATGGACTATGGATTTTTTTTTCTTCTGCATGCCGTGCCTGCATCCTGCAATCACATCTTCCAGAAAGGCAATATTTCACTTATCCACAACAGGGACTCAAATGTGGCTGCACTTTTCGCTCGAAGACGCACACGTTTAAGGTCATTCAATAACAGGGCAGGGAGAAAGAAAATCACAGCAGCGGCGGAATGTTTTCAGGACCGGGCAGCGATTATACAAGCAAGGGCACCTCACCTGGCTCTACCTCCAAGGAGCGACTGTCAATCTCGATGTCGAGCCGCTTAGATGCCGCGTTGCAGAAGTCCTCGAGCACACAGTGCACCGCCTCTGTAACGTTATAAGGTACCGGCTTGTCCAGCTTCATCCTGCTGTTCACCACAACGCTTCCGTTCCTGAAGTTTAGAATTTCCAGCTGCTTGAATCCAGTCAAATTGGACTGTAAATACGGCAAAAGCTGTAGGGAATGAGAGAGGTGGCCGGTCAGTTTGTGAACAGTTTCAGTTTTATCTTTGAATTTGAAATAGCTCAATGATTAGTGTAGTTAGTGGATCAGGGAGAGAAAAATACTTGCTTATACATACATAGTTACTGCAAAAACAAGGCTATTTTCGTTAAGATATTTAGGTTAATTAAATCCATGTGTCAGTAAAGATCTGCATCCTCCTAAGAATATGACCGTTTTTTTTACCCCAACAACGTCAAAAACTGAGGACGTCACGTCACAGCTCACTTTTAATCATTCGGGTCACATTTTACAGCACAGTTGCTATGAATAGTTCATAATTAAATTTTGATGCAAGCATCCAATCCTGACAATCCCGCGCTGGCTGGGTAATCAGTAACAGAACTTAATTGGGGTCGTGCTCACAGAAATCACAGAAAAGGCGGAGAGAAGCACCGGAAAAGATCAGGAGCAGAAGAAATACAAAGAAAACTCAAACAGATCTCAGCTCCGGCCGAAGTCTGTTATTTACAGCACACTGTTTGGTGCAAGCTTTAACGTACTCTAAAGCTTAGTAATTTTAAAATGAACTACAAAGATGTCCGAACTGATTTCTGAACAGTAGATTTTGGAGGGAAACAAAGATAAAAACCAAATAGCTGTCTGGCTATATGCTAGCTCAAAAGAAGCTAATTCATTAAGCTAATTCGTTTTGTTACACCACAGAACTCACAGTGGCACCGAATGCCATCTCTGCACCGCCTGACCGTACTGCGGTGAACATGATTTAACTTGGTGCTGCATTTAAATCACAAATTAAAAGCATTACATAACAGATGGCTGTGCTAAAGTTTTAAGCTCACAAGTTTAAATAGCGTCCGTGTTGCAGAGGAACACCTGCTGGAAAAAAAACAAAAACAAACATATCTCCACAGCCACATTTGAACTTAAACTTAACTTTCTACGTTGTTACATACTAAGTATTTGCCCGGGCTCAGACTAGCAGCTCAGATAACCGAGAAACCAATCTATTAAGAAAGTTTTCCGAGGACGGCGGTGCAACTTAGGTGGTGAGGGAGTCAACCAGCTCATGTAATGGACCTGCGCCGATGTTCATCGATCTGAACCGCGCCGCTTCCAGCCACCATGTCAGAGCATCACATACCGCAGTGTGAGAGGGAGAGATTACGGTGCTTTAGCGGGGCTGGCTGTCGAGCGGGAGATAAGAGGCCTTAAGGAGCTCTGCTGTGATCGGGTTACTTCACTTATTACTAACAGACACTTTACCGAAGGCGATTCCCTATAGCGAACAGGCTCCCAGGGGAGAGTGGAACTACAAGAGCGTCCAACATCCTGACTAAAATGGGCAGCAGCTTGTAGTACAACTGAACTGGACACACAGCTCAGCGTTTGGTCGTCTGTTTGTCTCAGTACAGGATGCCACTGTGTTACACACGTCCATTGCAAATTAATAATCCGTCCCAATTGTCTTTCATACAAGGTCAAAGCTTAGTTCCTTCACAACAAACCTCTGCAGAGTCAGTGCAGTGAATTAAGAGATACTATAGATCCCATCGTTGTCTTCACACACTAAACCTTTGCAGACAATGGCACAAACACATCCATCGTTTCCTTCTTTTTACAAGATCACATCTGCTTCTCTACGGTTACACATGTATCTACTGGTTCTTGTTTTGGAAAAGGCAGTGAAATGTCCCCTCGCTAATGTCCGAAAATGAAATATTAGGCTGCAGTGAAATCATTTTTTTTTTTTTTTTATCGCAGAAAGTCATCCCAACCTCCATGTCCAATTTTATTGGTTGCTTCACAAACCAGTAGGTACAGGAGTAATGGAGGAGTGTGGCAGAAGGAAACAGGGGAATTGCAAGCTACTGCAGGCTAATGGTTTATATATATATTTATATAAATATATATGAGAGACAGTAAATATACACCGTCACAAATGGGCTTCAATATCCAGCAAACACATTAGACTATGTCCATTTAAATGGGCTGCATAATGTATAATATTTGACATACTGTATGTTCAGTATACCTTCACCCATTTCTCAGAGATATATGAACCACCTCATATAGGTGTGTTTCAGAGTGTTCCTTCTTTTCTTAAATAGCCCATTTAAAGGAAAATTTATTGCTGATTCCTAATGGGTTACTGACAATAGATACAGTAAATACTTACCCGTTCAAACGGCTGACACCATTAGCTTTGCCAGGAAGCTAAATAAATCAATTAATAAGGAGAACTGCAGAAACCACGGTTTGGGCAACCATTAAAGATTGGAGATGGAGAGTTATTTTTAATCATTGCTTTGGGATATCTGTCTGTAATATCTGTCCTTGAGTGGGATTTGTTTGTATATACTATTCATTGATTCAGTATAGTCTGTAGGAAAATGGTTTGTCCTGTTTCGACTTTAAAAGATCAATCATCAGACTGTAATGCATTATTTCTCATGCATCTTAACCCTGAAGGCTAGCAACAACAAAAAAAAAACCTACTCCCACTTGCCCCAGTAGCTCACATTCCCTCTGCTCCTTGTCACTGCAGCAAGCCCACAATCCAATTTGTATCGATGCATCGCCTCGGTTTGAAGACTTTTACGTAACACAGACTGCAGGGCGCCTCTGACCAAACCTAAAAATATGTCCCCTCTGTCAACCTGAGGGTAAGCCTTGAAACTAAATGGGAATGTCAAGTGATGCGTCTTTCTTTGATTCAGGCCAACAGGTGCGGGTTTAAAGAGACATGATGTTCTGCGTGCTCGCAACTTGTACAAACTGAAATGTCCTTCTTACAGAAGCAGAGAAATGTTTTTTTCTTAAAGGTGTGCATTTCTCCCTCACAGCTGATCGCTAACCATCCTAACTGCTGACCTTAATGAGTGTTGGATCTATGTTACTCCAGTATCTTGTTGCCTATAGTAGTACATATATAGCGTATTAAACCAGGTAACCCATTCAGCGATGCTGCTGCGACTTGCATGCAAACACAAACTTGACTGACATTGCACTAAGCAGATTTAACCATTTATAGCTCACTGTGTGTGGCGCTGGAACTGACTAGAATTACTCAAAGCTTCTTACCTCCAGTCACAAACCACTGACTAAGGCAGACCCAGGTCTCATGATGCAGACTACCCCGGGCTAGTTTGCTCTCCACCGTGTGCAAAGCAACACACAGTGAGGAAATCTGTGTAATGTTTGTATTATATCTGTTAAGCACGTTACCAAATTTTTCTGGCCCACATTAATGAATTTACTCATTCATTCAATCTGCAAGACATCACACACGCAACCATGTGTACCAACAGGTGCACAAAAATAAAGTAGCCTATATAGAGTTTCACTGCTAAAGAAGAATGCAACGTACACTTAAATACAAACTTTATAGTCTGACACATATTCACGAGTCCTCGTTACATTATGATACATCACACCAGAAGTTTTAACTGTACAACGCTTATGTCCTTTAAAGGAACAATTTACGTGTTTGATTTCTTTCTTATTTATATGGACTATTTTTTTGGTTTACTGCAGAGACTTATTGAGGCAAACAGGGCGTAGCACACACACAAAAATTACAAAATAATTCTCATTCATAAGCTCGGGCCAGCCCTGAAAATGCATGAATGACACAGCAAGTAATGAAGCTAACAACCACATGGCGAGATGGTTTCTAAGCTCTGGAAAACGATAGCAGTGTTGTGTGCATCAAGCCACTTTGCTTTTTAGACATTTATAGAGCCAGAGCTGTGTACAGACTTCATTCAGCACACACACACAGAATGGACAGCTAGTGAACGGTGAGAATTTGCTATCAGATTTCATAGTGCATCATTTTAGACATATCACATAAACACAGATTAAAAACCAACAACTGAATGCTGAAGATAGAGCCCCAAGATAATCTAGACAGGGCCTGAAAACACTTACACTGTAGCATAATTCAAAACATTAAGGCAAAACACACAAAGACCACGCCAACATTAGATCCAGACTCACAGTTAAAAACCAATAAGCATTAGAAATGAAACTGTAGTAGGGTGTGCTAATTGATTAATGAAAAGATGAGATGTTAGAAGAAATAGAAATGTTGGTGCTCTCAGAGTGTTTAGATACTGCATTCGGAAAAGGTTAGAAGGAGGAACGAAAAGATCGTACTCTCTCTGAGGCATTTGAGATAATAGTTCCAATATGGAAATTAAAAAAATAAACAAAATACCGGTATGGAGGCTAAAGTCGTCTGCCTCCTAGGCCCAGATTTACTGGAAGCTCCAGGGTTTGGCGAGTGTCTGGACCCAGAGTGCTGTGTCTAAGTGAAACAGAATAATTTCACCAGCTTTATACTGCTGACAGAATGGCTCCTCTGAAATGAAAGCATGAGCATACTGCAGATTTGACCTGGAAGTTTGGCGATTGTTCATAAAAAAATATAATGTACTGATGAAAAAATATCTTTAGGTTTAAAAAAAAAAAAAAGACAGTGGTGAGGTTAAGGCTTGCATAGTGCATCCTAACATGTGCAGGAAAGAATTTGGGGCACCAAATTGGGGATATTTCTTAAATAGAAACATTTAAATCTTAAAATCATTTCACGGTTTTCTAAAATTTGATCTAAGAACCAAAATATAACAATAAACATTGCACAGATGTGTCTCACATTCCTGCTCTGGGTTACAAAAGCAAGTATGACAATGAAGCATGGAGAAGCATGATATCCAGCACAAAAGCTTGTGTACCTACCAGTTCAAGAAACGTATTCTCCAGTGATTTATATTCAGGGGAGCTCTTGTTGAACAGGTCATCAGAAAACATCATGTTGGTGACCCTTAAGCTAAAGAAAACCACTAACTCTTTGTTCTTATCCACTGCTGCCATCAGAGGTGTGCTGGCCTGTCTCATGGCCGGGGCGGCCGTGGATTCATACGGGTGTTCATCGGACTCAGAGGCGAATCCACTTCCATTCTCTTCTTCGGGCAATTCCACCTCCGTCCCGTTTCGACTCAGCCCTGCATCCTTTTGAATGTTGGGATTATCAGCAGGAAGGTCCACCGTTACCGGGGTCGCTCCACTCTGCCCTCCACTCGAATCATTTCTATCCTGTGGGATTTCGCTGCTTTCCACTGGGGCTGGCACTGACTCCTCATCTGCTTCTGGTTCAATAGCTTGGACTGGGTTTTCTTTAGATAATGGAGTAGGAACTGGGGTTGTGGCAGCGTCCATGACAGATACACCTGGAACTGTTGGTTCTGTAGGCTGCAGTAGGTCAACGGTAATCTCAGCTGGTGCATCAGTAAGCATTGGTTCAGGTTGGGAGTCCAGAATCGACACAGAAAGGTCCTCATTCTCTGGATATTCCTCATTGATCCCATCAGCTGGTTTAGGTTCTTGCAAAATAAAACAAAGATTTTACAACCAGAAAGAATTATTATGTACTCTAACAGCTACATGCATGAATGACTGCAGTACAACCAGGACACTCAGTAGTCATGGTATTCAGCAAACAGGCAGCCTACCAGAACCTATTATGTGCATTTTGACTGATTGTTTGAGGACATATCAACCACATATATTCTGTTTTTAGCTGTTGTTGTTGACCACGGGGACCTCCATTCACCCATTTTACCACTGACTTTTCCCTTTTGAAGCAATTAGCCTAGCATAGTTTACACACTGGATGCATGTAGAAACATATAGCACGTATAATAACATCAATTAATGGTTTTTCAAAGAATAATATAGAGCATATACTTGAACATTTATTTGCTAACAATGGTTGTGGAATCCATTTGTAGAGTTTGTAGAGGTTTCAAGGAAGCTAGCAATGATGCTACACAATACAATATGGAGAGTAGGGCTAATGTGCTCTTTTGAAAATAGCCTAGTGTTAAACTTCCCCTAAAATCACAAATTGTTGTTTGAACATTATTCTCCATGTACAAATTAAATAAATAACATGCATGTAATGTATTGATAAGTCACCATTTGATATGCTAGCTGGATTTTGAGCTTTGAAAATTACTGGGTTAATTACTGGTTAACTGTTTTCAACCTAGCTTCCAGTGTGCGTGCTAAGCTAACCTAAGCTAATCACTCTTTACCACACAGAGGTAAATACACTAGGTAAGAAGGTGTATTTCTCAGAAGGTTGTCTTGGTTTAGTGTTCTTAAAATCAAATACTGGCCCACAGTGACATATATTTTCTGCATGAACTTTTTCTGACACGTCACTGAAGCTATAAAATGTCAACACTATATTTTCTGTGACTGCGCCATCCCATCAAAACATAGTGTAGATGTGTCACGCTTCATTTTATACACATTTCCCTCCAAGCCCGGGGTACTCGCCTGACATATCTGTGAAAACTCCACTAGAATTTAAAATGGAGTTTGACAAAGTTTGCCCGCACAGCAGGAGTCAGTAATGAGTTGACCATGGGCAGGCTGCTGCTTGTTATTGGGTTTTAATAGGACGTATTGGCCCAGCAGGGAACATCTCCGTGTGCGACACCAAACTACCAAGTCTAATTCTACTACCATTTCCCATTTCCTGTGAGATCTGAGTGTTTATGAGAGGTTTGTAGTGGAGTAAAATTAAGTTGACATATTGTTTATTTGTGACTGTGTTCAAGTTTCTCTCAGGTTTGGGAATAGGATTAAAAAAGGTTACAGTGAATAAGGTTATATAATATGTAGATAAACCTAAAAATCACAAATTATTAGCTGAAGTTTGGTTGATCGATAAAGCTTTGAACATGAAATGTATCTCCTGTACATCCTGCTTTATAAGTCACATTAAACGAGAGGAAGCCTTACCATCTGTCACCTGATCCTCAGTTTCAGCCTCACCTCCTTCGTCTTCTTCAGTCGGTGGTATGTCCTCCACCTCTGTCTCTGCTTCCTCTTCCTGCTCTGTGTTAGTTTCCAGTTTTGCGTCTGGTGGTCTAATGTCTTCGGCCTCCTCGGCAGACTCCTCCTCCTCCTCTTCCACTGCTGCCATTAGAGGAGCCTCCGCAGTGGTGGCAGATGTGGCTTCTGGCGTGACGTTGGGGATAAAAGGCACAAAGGTGCGTGTTTCCGCTTCTGTGGTATAAGCTTCTAACGAGTTCTCGATCACTGCTGCAGTGGGGAAGAAACTGTGGTTGGGAGTGCTGTCCTCTTTCAGTGGTGGTGTGGTGTCGGGTACTACTGTCTCAACAGGGTTCATGCCAAGCTCCGCAACCGGATAAACTGTGGTTACTGCAAAGGAAGAGTTAGAACACACAATTAAACTTCCACGATTAGCACATAATGTGAGTGAGTTAAATGTGTGATGTTTTACTTACCAGCCTCAAAGCTGAGCGTCTCTATATCCAGAGGCAGTGAGGGCTCCTCTTTTAAGGCCTTTACGATTATGTACTTGAGTTTAGGAGCATTGACGTCCTCGCCTGTCTCTGTGTCCGCCTCCTCTAAACCCTCAGGTTCATCGTTGAGCTCTGTTTCTCCGTTGAAGACCACAGCGTAGCGCACAGACACATCCTCCGACCTGATCAACACGACAAATCATGTCAAAAACCGTCACAGCAGACAGACTGCACTGGTAATGGATGTTGGTTCAGGCAGAAATCTCTGAGCCGTGCACAGACAGAGGATACGTTGGGGGATGTCATAGTATCTCTTGTGACAGGAGCAATGAATTGCTTCAATAAAAGTAATTTCAGGGGGAAAGAAACAAGAAATTTATGTTAGGAGGTCTCGTCTTTTTTACTGTGTTGCTTTTTTTCCTGAATCATTCACCATTACCAAGCAAATAAATTGTGACAAGTCTTTAATAAAAACCTTTAATGAAACCCACCGATAGCCCAGAACACGGATCTCTTTGAATCCTGGAACTTTTTTGAACACGTGAAGCATCTACAGAAAGAAAATAAAGTCATTAGAACTTGGTCATTTGGTCAGGATTGATATCTCTTCGTAAATTCAAAAGATTCTACAACGTTATGCCTACAGCTCGGGTAGAAAACCATCTGAATAAGTTGAGCTGGGGTGTAACTAATCATAATACAGGCTTTTTCATTGCAACATTAACTGACAGTTTTATGCAGGTAATAGACCTAAGCACATGTTCATCAGCAGCAGGTAGGACATTCCTTGATCTGCATTGGGCAGTTCACACAATCAAAAGTCATTCTTAAGAACCATTGTTGAAGTTTCTGCCAATGTCTTCTTAGTTGCTGATCATCTGATTTTTTAGTTATCAACCCCGCCATTAATTATGACTTTCATGTTGCAGAGGAGCATGAGACTGGGAGGATTTTGTTTGAGAAGAGGAAACACAACACCGATGAAACAGGTGTTGGATTATCAAGGCTGGAAATATAAAGTTTCAAAAGCTGAGTCGGTGGAAAGATAAAAACTCGCCTTGTCCGTGAGGTCTCTTGTCACGTCGCTGAACTGTGGAGCCTCGGGGTCGCTGAGCAGTTCGCTGTAGGTCCGGTCCACAACGGTGACGCTGAACTCAACAATATATTCCTCGTAGTTCTCTTTTATCATGTTGGGATCCTCTTTGATCTGGCAAACAAGAAGCCAGGAGACACTAGTAGTGACTGTATGTGCGTTTATACTGTGAAATACACATTTAAAGGAGTGGAATAGGACTTTGAGGCTTAAAACGTTGATAACTGACCACATCTGCCTCGGTTGGAAGCAGAATCACAGGGGGAGTCCAGGTGCCTGAGAGAAACAGCAGTGTCCCGTTAATATTATGATGGACAATACAAATGTACCTATACCTATTGAGTTCATAGAGGCATTTAACAGCTTGATATGAATAGTAATGACATCCATGTGTCAACATACATTCCCTGTCTGGTTCTGTGGTTCCACCTTCAATACTGGAAATGAGAGAATATTGATTGTTAGGAATCTAGCTTCATCTTATTAATAAATAATCCAGTTATAGTGTAAGAGTTATAGGACGTGGGACAGAATACAAATGTTATTTTTTTAATATGATGGAAAAAGGTTACTTCCAAGCAAATCAATAGACATACACATAGAGGAAACTCATATATACATCCAAATTAGAGAGGTAATTTTGTACCTACCCTTCACTTTCAGACTGCTCAGCTACTCTCTGGAAGGAACAAAATATATATCAGCCATTACAGTTTCAACACGTGCATGTAAAGGTTTTGTGATGTTGGTGCGCTCACCCTGGCCACCATGTCCAGGTGCTCCTTAGAGCTGCTGAAATTCTGGGCGAGGTCATCCATGCACAGGTTTTCATGCTGGCAGGTGTAGACCCAGGCTCTGTACTCCTCTGAGTTCGGGACTCTGTCCAAGAAGATTCGAAATGCTTCCCAGATCGCTTCCTGGCAAACTGAAGACAGAACCCATGACATTTTTCAGAAAAATGCATCAAAGTACCAATGAGTCTGTATATGATGTGTCTGTCTAATCTCATGTAGAATGAAGTTATTTGAAGTCTTTTGTGTAGCTGAAATGGGGACAGACAATAAAAATTACACTGGTGTTCAATTAAAGTGCATCGTCTCTGTTTCCCTCTGGACCCCCCACTGGCCTTGCAGTGGCAGTGAAAGTGCCTTTGGGTAGTGCATGGGTTTAATTTGTCTGCCTGCAGAGGTCTTGTTCTTTAGTGCTCTTGGCTGATGTGGTGTACATGTCCATGCATACAGTCAGCACAGGTTGAGTGGCTCTGTCTCATGTTGTCCCTTTGGGGTTGCATTGTTGTTTTATCTATTGGTTGAATGGGGAGTCACCATCAGCCCTGTTTTGGTTTCATTAATTTCGTTGTGTGGTATGATCTAGTGTCTTCTCCTTCTGGGGCTCCCATCTCCCTTACCCTAAAGTAGTTGATGTAGCATTATTAAAGCAATAAATTTTAACTGCAGCTGTGCAGCATCTTATAGGTTACGGGTCTTATCGAGCCATGGGGTTAAGAATTTAAGAACCTTTTTTTTTTTAAGTGATGCACCTCACAATAGAGATATACGTTTATTAACTGCTACTTAAATTTGAGATGTGCTCTCAAAATACTCTAAAATGGAAATGTACAACCATTTTTGACATAGACAGCATTTAGGATTGTCTTTTTAAACATCCTGGTGCCAGAAGATGGGGTACGCCTAACCTTCTAACCTCATTTAATGAAATACATGAGGGAAGGGGCCTGTGTGGATCAGGATTGTTCCAGTGCATCCCACAGATTCTTGATCAGTTTGGGATCTAGTGAAGTTGGAGGCTGGGTCAACACCTTGTGCTGTTCTTCATGTTTTTTGTTTCTAAACTGTTTTTGTGTGTGTGTGTCTGTGTCAGGCTGTATCCTGCTGGGGATGGCTGCTGCCATCAAGGAGTGTCATTGCTATGGGGTGTGGGTGCCTGGTCTGGTCTAGGTGGGTGCTACATATCTAAGGCCCCGTCCACACGAAACCGCATTTTTGCGTAAACGCAGATGTTTTTAATCGTTGTGGCCTATCGTCCAGACGAATCCCGTAAACGCATAGCCCTAAAACGCACTTTTTTGAAACCGGGTCCCAGGGTGGATAAATTCGAAAACGCACTTCTTGTGGATCCGTCTGGACAGGGGAAACCGGAGATTTTGGAAAACGATGATGTCATCGCCACCATCGCCACACCCCTCGAGCAGCCTTCCACCTCTTATATCTCGCGAAACGTCTCATAACAACATCAACAACATTGGCGGACTACATGCTTGCGTTACTGCTGGAGAAGATATTGAGCCTATTATGGTTACTAGGGCAAAATCTAATTTTTCCTTGAGTTTGGTTTCTTCTAAAGCCGATTTGTAAACAGCGCTCAAGCTTCATGCGCATGCGCCACCTCTTCCTCTCCGTTTATGGTGAATTTCTGAAACTGAAACAGCGCTGCTTATAGACCTGGGATATGAAGTAGCGTTTTGAGTCGTGTAAAGACGGATCCGTCTGGACGCGGACATTTTTGAAACCGTGCCAGCGAAAACGGATAGGAAAAAGATTGTTTTCGTACGTGTGGACGAGGCCTAAGTAACATCCACATGAATGCCAGATCCAAACGCAGAACGCAGAACACTGTATTGTCACAAGATGGGTATTTATTTCTCCTGCCAGTGGTTTTTTTTGTGGCTGATCAGTACCTGGAAGTCCGATGCCATAGCACATCATCACATGCTCTTGTAAATCATATTCAGAGCGGTCTGCGCAACATATTTGCATCTACTTGTGGCTAGAATTAGTTATTGTCACCGTGGCGACCCCTGCCACTTCCCGTTGCCCCATTTATTCTGTCTATTTAAAAATGTGATGCACTTTCTTTGAACGCAGTGTTCAATATGAAGAAGTCAAGTAACTCAGAATAATGAGGATTGTTGCTATTGATTGTGGCATCTCTGCAGGTCAGAGTAAACCATAACTCAGAGATTGTAATTGCTTTTCTACTCCCTTGGATTCAGAGCACACTACAGAATATATTTTATATGTGGTTTACAAAAAATAGCATAATGAATGTGATGGGGACAGAGAAGTAATATTGGTCATTTTTGCTCATAAATGTCAACCTGTGTGTTTAAAATTCATTGGATGTTTGAGACATATTTTTTTTTGAATATTAAAATCATCAGCAGAAAGAACCCCAAAGCCACAGCATGTATTTATCTGCCTCTGCGGGTGAAACAAGCAAACACATTGTCCAATATCTTGATGCCTGCGGGAAATTTATTTTTCGACAAACTCATTTCTGGAGCGATGCGATTACCTCCAATACACCAAATTAATTAATCCGCCTCATTTTAAAATCATATGCCACAGCAGCTGCCGTGGAACAGTTTGTATTACGAACCAATTATAACAGCCAAGGTGGCAATCTTAGCGTCTTAAATCACCCACAATCCATCTCTCTCGTACAAGGGATGCTTTCATATGAATTCATTAAGTCTTGTGTCTCTCCCTGAAGTCAGAATAAACAGCTTCGGCGTTTCAAGACGCGCCATGCTTTAAATAATTAAAATAAACATCCACGTCAGCTACGGCCGTGTGTTTGCATTCATCGATGGGGTTTAGAGAATCACACATATTTGAGGGGATTAAAATACTTTTTATAACCTTTGCAAGAAAACATCAAAGAAGACTTCCTTTGACTGTCTTGTGACAAATCAACATTCTGCTCGGAAATTTCTGGAACTGGCATTCATGTGGATGTTACTTAGACATGTACCAGACCAGACCAGACCAGACACGCCCACCCCATAACACTGACACTCCTTGATGGCAGCAGCCATCCACAGCAGGATGCAGCCTGATACCGGCACAAAAACACTTTAGGAACAACTCAAAAAAACATGAAGAACAACACAAGATCTTGACCTGGCCTCCAAACTCACTAGATCCCAAACTGATCCAGTATCCGTGGGATGATCCCCAGAGGCCCCTCCCCTCAACCTATAGGACCCAAAGGCCCCCACTAACAACATGCTGTTCCCACACACCATAGGACACCCTCAGAAGACCCATGTCCATTCTCTGATGAGTCACAACTGTATTGGAGGCACAAAGGGAGACCTACATAATATAAGGAAGGTGGTCATAATGTTATTCCTGATTGGCGTACATGAAGTTAAAGCTTAATACTCACATTACAAGCTCACATTAAAGTCTACTAGTCTTACCTCTGAGCTTGTAATAGGCCCGGTGGCTGCCGATGACTGCCTTTATTGTCTCCTGAGGACACACTTTGACACCTGTGGTCAAGACCGCCGACCTCTTCGCCCGTCGGCCGTCCTGCTCTCCTCTGACGTTGGTCGCGTGCCTGATTGGTCTGGAAGCTTCTAGAAAGTGCCGGTACCTCACATCCCTGAGTCCAGAAAAGCCATTGTTGCGGAGGTCTGCCAGAGCGGTAGAGTTACAAAGTTAGACAGGAATCTCTTACTCGAAAAAAAAAAAAAACAAAAAATGCAGCTCACATGAATAATCAAACGCTCCACGATAAGTAGCTGTAATTTGAGTTGGTGTGAGGTTTCTCACTCAGCAGTACGAAGTGATGATTGGTGTAATTAACAGCTGATGGGTGACGAGCCAAAATTGCACTCCGTGTACTAAATGCTCTGTAGTTAGTGACACGCTGAGCATAAATTAATTGGAATGGTTCGTCTTAAACTTGTCTCATGTTTCTTGGAGAATTAAAAGTTTACGTTTTATTGCATAAAAGATGCAAAAATTGTGGCTGGTGACAAAAATCCAGTATGTTGAACGTTAGGGCACGTATGTTGAATTACCCATTGCACTCATGGTTAACTGGCAACACTGTAATTTAGACTTATTGCCCCAACATGTGTATTTTGAGTCCTCCAACCCTAACTCTGTTGTGTAGTGTTGTTATGAGCGTTATCCGTGATTGAGCTTTGAACAGATACTGAGTTTAAAAGTGGTACACCGTCAAGCCATTGACTTGCTTTATGGAACTACGGAATCCCATGCTTTTAGTGTGTGCTTCACTGTCTCTCGAACTTTTTCTGAGATTAATACAAGTGAAATGCTATTTCAACAGGAACGCCCATATAAATAATAACCTTTGTTTGTCTTGCACAATCGGAAATCTAGCAGCTAACACTCACAACCGCTGAGCATTACTCATCTTGCCAGATACTAAATCCAGCAAGGTGCCTGGTGGCAGTTGTCCAGGTCTCTTACTGTAACTACTGCTTACTTCACCGCTGTTTATAAACAGCATCCGGCTTTGCTGTGAGAAGTATATTATACACGGAGGTTGTATTTTTAGGACCGTACAAGACAAAGAAATCCTGTTTATGTGTGAGGATATTATTAAGAACCATGGATGCACAGAGATGTGCAGAGAAAGTGAACGGGCACGACGTGAGGATGGGTTTGTTCTCACACTGGCCAGTGTCCTGGTGTGAATGAGCAGGAATGCACGCCTTCAGATTAAAGACGTGCGTATACAACAGCAATCCCGCCACATGAAGAAACTCAGCATGACTGTTTCCATGAATTAACGGAGATGCTGCACACAGGATCAGGTAACCTGCCCTAATTTTATGATCACCTTAGCAAAGCTCAGTCACACTGGTAGTGCTGCACTATTACAAAAGCCAGGGTGCCAGTCAACACTCAGACCCCATTGAATAAAGCTATTTTAGAAGAAAGGCACTCATTGTGATGCCAGGTGGTAAACCTCAGAGGACTTCTTAAGACAATAAGCCAGGATTTATGAGCCCCGAAACACAGGCTAGAGGTTACAGACCCAAATAACAAACTGTGCCTCACCGGGATTAGGAAACAGAATGAAATAGAAAACTATAAACAGCAAGCGAGTGTAAATAATATGATTACTGTTGCAATTGTATTTGACACAGAGCTTTTAGCTAAACATGCTGCATTTTCTGGGGCGATAAACAACAGGGCCTCGACGTGTCTGCCTCTCTGTAACACTGCAAAAGTGGACCGCAAGTGACTGAATAAAGAAGACAGACGCAGAGCATGATGGGAGAATCTACAGTTCTCTGGAAAGTGACTGCAGTGCAACTTAAGTATCTGTCCCTGTGAAGGCGCCAGAGGAAGACCTGTTGATGCAAATGTTGCATGGAGATTATCAATAAAAAACTCTGATATTGGGATTCTTCTCTAGTCCTGCACCTGAAATAGTAGTATGAACACACTGTACTGTAAAAGTTTAGTCATTCAGTCGAGCGTTTTAGTCATTGCCAGTGTTGTTTATAAATCTCATCCAGCACATATTGCATGTTCCCCTCGGGTCTTATTCTGCTAGTTATTTGAGTTCTTGTTTTTGTACCCTAATTTCGGGGTGGACTTGTGTTTTGCTGACCTCTTTTTAAGGGCCCAGTTTAGCTGAGTCCAAGTGTGACTGCTTGTCCAGAAAGTTTCTCCTTGGATTTGAGCACCGCCGTGCATTTCATTAAATGCAGAACATCAGCGCGGCAACGAAAACAGCAACACATTACGCAGAAAATTAACATTTAACCTGCACCATTGGCTGATCCTGATCTGAACAAGAGATGATAGAGTGACTACAAAATGTTTGAAACTACTGACTAACCAACTAATTAATAGTGGTGACATACAGTAGATGACTGTAATAACAATAATGACAGATTTTATGATAATATCTAAAAGTATCCTCCAAGGTGCATGTATTTAAGCTTTAACGGAGCATTGTTTTAGCTGTAGTGTTTGCTTGTTTAAAATTAGATGTTGCCTGGTGTGCTATTATAGTGTTTAGCGACTAAATGCTGCAAAAGAAACCCTATGTATATGATTTATGTGTTGATCACAGTGTTACTTTGACTTCACATAGAACATTTGTTGTGACGGAGTAGCTGTGAACGTGTTATAATGATGTTTGTCAAGCTCATAATGCTTTGAAGTGACACTTTTGCGTAGATGTGTGTGGTTGAAAACGGTGTCCACCATCTACATGTGAAGTGGGTATGTTTCATTGCTGAGGAATTAGAATAAAACTTTGGAAATAAAAAGGCTCCAAACAAAGCCATTCATTGATGTTTCGCATGAAAACTGCACTATACATAAATAATAACCTCGACAATGAACAATATTGTTTTCCTCTAATCCAAATTTGGCCTGACATCAAGCACATGCAAAGAATGCGTGGGCATTCACGTCGCGATCTGCAGCTTTGTGGGTAAATGTCCCCCCCAGTTTATCGGCTGTCAGGCGGACCCTTTCAGAGAAATGGTTTCCAAACCTTTCGGCAGGTCAAAGGGAGGCCTGAAATTTTGGCAAATCGCGTGCGTCATTTTGAAGAATCACACCACCGAGAGAGCACTTGAATTGGGTTTTTTTTTTTGGGGGGGGGGGGGGGGGGCTGTAAGCCCGAAGCCTGACTCGCACATGCAGAGACACGAGGGCCCTGCCAGAGAGGAGGGAGTGTTGAAGCGGGCCTTAATGCCTGGTGCTGCGGCAAAAAGGCCTCGCAGCAGAATTACGAGCCAGAAAAGATTAGCGTCCTGCGACACTAGGAACAGAATGGCTTTTGTTTCCTTCGGGATAATGAGCTCACCCGGGCACATCACGCTGAACGAGACACCCAGTGCAGGCAAAAAAAATCTTATCTCTGGTGAAATTATAAGAGCACCTTTTGTACATCATTTAGATGAATATTCCTGGTCATAAAAGTGAATTGCAATCTAAGATTTTTCTGTGGATAAGATGCTGCAAATGAGTTCCTAAGATAGTAGAGACACATTCACTTCCAACTGGAAGACACAGTTGCTCCTGAAGAAGATCAACTCTTTATGCTTTCTCTCATGCAGTAGAAGTTAAAATAAAAAAAACAGGTCTTCATGTCAGGATGATTTGTCATCGGCTAATCTGGCTAAAAAGTGACATTTTAGCTTTGGTTTTCCAAATTTCTGTCACTTGTGAGGCCAAGGTGATGAGGAAAACTTGTTAAAACTAACAAGGGGCTGTTCTCTCTGGCACCCTCACATGCAACCACTGAAATGTGCTGTATGTTAACCAAATAAATAAATAAAAAATAAACCTCTATAGTGTTCCGTATAGGATCCTTACCTTGGATTTGACTTGCTTGGAGCGTAAACAGACACAGAGTGAGGAACAGTCCTGACTTCAAAAGCATGATGGGCTAATTTATGTCTTTTTCAAGCCTGAAGTTATCATTTGTATAGAGATAGTTGCAAGCAACCACAACAATAAAATCCACAGTCTCTTTATATCAAGTCCATTAGCAGAGTGTGCACGAGTCTCTTCATGGGTGCTGGCAAGCTCTCAGCGGCATCAAATTAGGGATTCCAATCCAATCCTATATTTGTAGCTCCAGGTCAAGTCTCCCCAGTGGTTAGTTCCTGGATGCTGCTGGATTCCTGCAGACAACAGGCGTGGCCGCATGAATGAATGAGCAGTGGGAGCGAGGTAGGGAAGGAGAGCCGTGGACGAAGGGGGAATTTTGGCTCAGGAGTCTCCAGTGACAAGGTTAAAAAAGCAGGCTCCTGTTCTAATCTCTTTACCTTCTTCTTGTTGCTTGTAATCCCTGCGGGACCACGTGGCTGCCCGGCCTCATCCTGTTAGTCACCTTCTGGACCCTCATCTGTCAGCTGAACAAACTTGGCCAACGGCAGAACACTACTCTCCACAGTTGCCACAGCTTGATTGCTGACACCGATTGCCTCTTTGTGTGTTCTTGTCCCCCCTCTACGTGTCACTGTCACACTGGCTAACTCTTCCTCTATTCTCCCTCAGTCTAGAGCCCTTCCCTCTGGGTGCCCACAGTGAATCTGTGCCTCTCAGGCCAGTGAGTTTTGGTGTCAAGCGAGGTCAGGATTGCAGTTTTGTTCTGTCCCGTACACCGGTCAAACAGTGAGCCTCATTCTTGCTCTATCTGCACAGCCAAGTTCAGCCTGCTCCTCTGACTGTTAAGACCAGTGTCTGCACCGAGCCCTCCTTCCTTTCTGCTTATTTGATCTTCCCCCTCCCTAATCTTTGTACGATAGAAAGCAGTAGTGAAGCAGTCTCCTTCAAGGTGAGGCTGCAACCACAAGAAGTCATTAGAAACAGCAGAGTCGTGTGGCCCTGTGGTTCAGTGGAGTGTATCCGTGATGTTAGTCTCCACCCTCTGTGAAGAGGATTAGCTGCCCATATTGGTCGTTAGCAATTTCCTGCCGTAAAAGCCTGCTCAGAATATTCCTAATCCATCCATGTGGTTTTGTAACTTTATTGCTCAAGAGGCACGCTTTAAAGCAGTATTCATTTATTTTTTGGCCAGCTGGGGGCACACTTCCACTGGAGGCAAAACAAATTCAAAACTGCACCACCTCACAAAGTTTTTATGGCAAATTCATGAGAAAAAAAATGGATTATTTACACATTCGCCAGATGTGGAACAACAGGTTTTTTTGTCCATCAGAACAGCTAGTTGTCAATTTATCACTGCGCTGTGTATTTGCACTGGAATTTTTATTTGATGACAATGTCTGCTGGAAACGATGCTGATGAGCAGGTGATCAATCTTACCTTACAAAGCACCTGCAGTCTTATAAATTACTACTCTGAGACCATATGTCTCTCCAGATACTCTGGATTCCTCCCACTGTTCATAAATGTGTGCGTTAGGTTAATTGGTGATTCTAAATTGGCCGTATGTGTGAGTGTGAAAGGTTGTCTGTCTCTGTTAGCCCTGCATATCTCGCCTCTTGCCCAATGACAGCAACCCTCCAGACGACAAGCGTTCACAGAAAATTACTGAATGAATGAGATCATAGGACAATCTGTGTAGCCAGGCATCAAGCTTTAAGTTTGTGGACCATTCGGAAATACTGAGAGCTATTAAAGCTACACAATTATATTTGACATATGCATGTTAAGAATAAAAACATCTGTAAATACTTGTGTAAAATATGGTGTTAGGCACAAAACCATTAAACTTAAATCAGGATTACTTAGCAACCAGAAAATATTTTGATGTTTCTATTTGGGGGCCAGTTCAAGTGCATTTATCTGGTTGGAAACTAGTTATTTTTTAGATTACTCTGATTTATTATGTCAGAAAAAATATTCATGGTAATGAGTGATCAGAGGTCGCGATGGGGGTAACTACAGTCTTGTGTAATAGCAATGCTCTACTGCGCCACAGAAATCACATCTCCAAATACTGGGTGAACAGTATACCCCCATTCAAATTGTTTCCATCTGCAAAAACAGAAACTCTGCATCAAATAACACACTGCTGAGTCCTCTGTGCAGTTTGCATGTGTTGTATAATGAAACCCAACAGTTCCAGTATGTTTTTTCTGTTTATGACCATGACCCAAATCCTTCAGGATTACGGTCAGGGTCACAAATCAGGTCTCAGTGAAGCTCAAGCCAAAGATGTAAGGTTCACAGTGAGGATTAGAAATAACTGTAACATATAAGTTAAAGTTAAATTCTAAAATAAACTGACACTAATGCAACAACATTGTTAAAAATGAACCATTATATGTTGCATAAAAGCAATCTAATCTTGTAGCAGAGGCTTGTAATGAATAATGTATTTTTAGCTTTGCCCTGTATTCATGAGTCACTTTGATATTTTTCCCAAGATAAACAAATCTTTGTCAGGCCCAACCGGGGTTTAATTCAGACAAGCTTGACCTTCTCCCAGTGGCTGATGACTTGAATCATTGTCCAATTAGAGAGGTCACTTTAAATTATTCAATGGAGGGAAAGTGGTACTTGCCATCTGTCAGGAAGAGTTATTTCATTAGGAAGAGGACCAGGATGTCTATGGGTGGCAGAGATTGGCGCAGAAAAAGACACCTCTGCTGTTGCATCCATTATTTGTGGTTTTTACGAAGGTGTTCATTTGAATACATGGATGTGCACACGTTGTGTTGCACGTCTGTCTATACAGTATTTTGTCTTGGACCAATTTACAATTTTGGAATAATTTTGTATTTCAAACTGTGATGGCCAGTTGGACTGAACACTGACAAATTAACTTTTCCCGAACAATCATAAAACTAAAGAATCCACAGAAAAAAATTAAAACTTATTATTTATTGTAGCATTTGTAGCTGAACGTGAGCAACCATATTAAAAGGCATAGCAACAAAAGATGAGGTCACACAAGAAAGAAAATAGTTTGAACTTTTAGTTATCAGATTAATGATGTGAAAACTTGCCATGTATAAATAATTTCTTTGAAGATTTTTTGAGATAGTTACAAAAACGCAGACAACACTAAAGCAGATTACGAACAAGGTAGCTAGCAGCTAGCTAGCTGGAGACAGGTGTGATAATTCGACATAGCTACAACTAAAACTAAATTCACTTAGTTTCCCTAATTATTAACCATAACCAAGGACATATTTTGATACTTTTGATAAGCCACTTTGGTATTATCTAAAATGAGATGATAAGTAAAACAATTCATGCAAAAACAAGCTAAACTTTTGCTAACAAAAACTAGCTAACAGTTACTAATAATGTTTTACTTTGGTGGAATTCATGGTATTTAATGCTTAAAGTTACATTTAATGTATTGTATGTATTATATTTTATGTATGTATTGTTTAATTTATTCAGTATGTGATTATTGTATGAAATAAAATGTAAAATAACACATTTTGTTTGGTATCATGGTTTCCCTGAAAGACTCATCGCATCATTTCTGCATGACTGGATTTTTTTGTTCAGTATCAGCTTCACAGATTCGTACAAGGTGATATTTAAAGATAAATAAATAAATCTGTGTGACTTATTTCCACTAGGTCCTGACTTTTAACCTTCCCTCAGAGAGCAGATGAGAAGATGGGTGCCTCGAGGCTAGTGGTCTAATATTAGAGTCACGTTTGTCGTAACACTCCTCTTTGGGAAAATCCACTCTGGGCTGATTATCACGGTGATCCACTCTACTATAGACCTGCGGCAGTGAAAGTGCCACAGTCAGTACCAAGTGCCAACGTAAACTCTCTGACCTGGTACAGAAGTTCATTGATGTTCTTACATAATCTATGGTGAAGATCAGCTAATGAGTGTAAAACTGGGTGGACGGTGAACGTTAAAGGTCAGCTTGTTTACATGGATAATCAATAAGATGTGCATTAGATGTAACATATCCGTACTTGATGCATTATTCTTTATGCATTTGATGGCTAAATCAAGGTCAACCAAGACATATAGATTGTAGGACAAACTGACATGAGCAAGTGTCTTCTGACATGTGTCAATTGTGTATTTAAAAGCTTAATTATGCTTAAAGCAATAGTTATTATGGACCACTTGTCATCTTCTCTAGTAATTTGAGAAAAAATTACATTATTCAACTTAATATCAAACTCAAATAAATCAAAATATATACATAAAGAAATAGGACCACATGAATCATTTAGGCAGTATTGATATTTCGGAAAAAAAAAAATTATACAGTATTTTCATAAAAAACAAAGCATAAAAATATGGTTCCCATTGTTAAAGCTTAACTAAAAGAAAGTATAAAGTTAGAAAAGTTACCTGGTCTGTGTTAGGAAATATCTCGTTGTTACATCCCTAATGGGTCTTGGGGAATTTAGAAACAAACTAATGAAAACCAATGAAGTCTAGACATAAAGCAAAGTTAACAGGGCTTTTTCTTTTCTTTTTTTTATAAATACAAAGGTAACTGAAAACTCTTTGATGCATACATAGTGGGGAAGGACTAGACCAAGTGGTTGTACTAAAAAACAATTCTACAAAGCTAGACCTGGCTGACAAACTTCTCCAAGTTGAAAGCAACAAACAAAACAAGGACTAACAAAATAGGTACAATGGTGATGGTTAGAGCAGTGGTTCTCAAACGGGGGTATGCGTACCCCTGGGGGTACTTGAAGGCAACCATGCACCATATCTGAAGACTTGCTCCATCCAGCTGCTGTTGTCCTAGCTGAGACCATGCTGGACAAACATGCAGCAGAGAAAATAAAGACTGTGCCTTTGTCAGAGTTGATAAAACGGGAACAAATTTTTAATCCGACACTGATGCTACATTAAAATCCTCTTCTCTGGTTAAGGGATACATCACTGAAAAAAGCTGAGAACCACTGATGAAGAGTCCAATCTCACATCTAACCCCCACCTTCCACCACAACTACCATAAACTGAACTCATAGGTCCACACATGCCAATAATAAGGCAGATCACAGAAACCAAAATAAGCAGCAGTCAAGCAATAAAGCAGTTGAGCACAAACAAGCAGCGCAAGCAGCAACAGAAAGCAGACCTGTGGCTGGGTCCCTTTTCATGTGGGCCCTGGATCGTAATTGGACAATCTGGGGCCGAAGCAGCCAATCGGCAGGCACCACCAGACTTCCCAGGTGGAATCCAATTGCTTATAATCAACACAGGAACAGACAGGGAAGGGGAGCGAGAGAAAAACACAGAAAATACGTCGGCCCCTGCCTGGCATGTAACACTCATCAAAGCATCACTTCACATGTTTAATAAATCTACAAAGCATTTTATGCCAATGATATCATTTCATTGCTATACTGATGCACTTTCAGGTGGATCAGAAAGCATTGAAATTTAATGGATGGCGATATAAATGACTCAGTGCTTTTCAGGCAGAACCTCAACTATTTGGGGGTCAGTGAGAAGGAAAAGTATGCTGAAACAGATTCACATATAATTCATCCAGAAATAAAGCTCTTATTTCCAAAGCTACTTTTACCAAAATCCCATGACCTGCTCTGTTTTCTAAGCACTCAGTAGGAAATATTTTAAAATGATGCTTCTGCTGACTAAAAATGTAATTTCATGGTGTTTACAAAATTATTCTGAAAGTACAAGATGAACATAATCTATGATAATATAATAATCTGGAGCATTGGATTACAGTGTTTCCTCTCATACAGTACATTTCGTATGGGATCCCAATATTAGCGTGCAAAACAAAATCAAATCCCATTTCAGCATTTTCTGCTTTTACTAAGAAGTTCCTGATGCAAAGCTAAGAGAAAACATTAGGGGAGAGATGCACCAAAGGTCCACGACTGAAACTGTTGATGCTGTGATTAAAGTACACCGTCAGTGTCTTCATGTCCTTGGCTACCGTAATGCACACTCTGATGTCTTGTGATGCTAACAGATGACCCCAGAGGCTTGTTAGACTGGAAGCATGCTGGAAATCACAGCCAGCATTTCTGTCTTTTGAATCTTGGTGAAGTAGATCTCTCATATCACTCTGCAGTGATAATGGTCATAATAGCATGTCTTCCTAGAAGGACTAACGGAAACCAGAGTCTCTCTGGAATACATAACATGCTTTGATTTGGGAAATGACCGTAATAAAAGGGTGTTGAATATGTAGCAAATGGTCTAAAACCTGCGGAAACACAAGTAAATCAAGCAAATAATAATGTTCCTCCTTTAAATGTTCCGACTATAAAAATGCAAAATAGCTGAAAATGACTCTGGATAGCGAGTGAAGCAGTTCAGAATACAAGCACCAAACAGAAATGTGACAAGAATGAATGCCTTGCTCATTCACTGCTGTGTCCGGAACAATGCAATAGAAGAGAATAGGATGCAAATAAATGCAGGTCTACAAAGATCTTGAGACACTTTGGATTGTTACTGGCACTATATTAATAAAACTGATTCATTGCACCAGAGGTCACTGATTCCACGCCGTTCCACCAATAACTGCTGAGATTGCTATGTAAATCAATTTTATTTTTAAGTCCAATGGTGCAATACAAATACGAGCAGAAACGAGCAAGAAAATGTTCTCACTCAGAGGAACAGAAAATGAAGGTGAACAATGAAATCAGTTGTGATCATATTTAAAGACAAACGTCTTCACAGAACTATTTTGCAGTTTACTTGAGTTTGTCTGTCTGACTTCTTTGTTTATTGGTAGCCAGGACATGAGGGAAAAGGATGGAGGGATGAGAAGGGTCGAAAGGAAGGCATGGAATGGGTAGATGGATGATGGTAGCGGGAAACCTGGGGAGTTAAACTTCAGGTGGGGGCACATGTCAGGAAGCTTCTTCTCGTCCCACTAGTTCTTGTAATGGAAGGTGGCATAACATTATGACCACCTTTCAAATATTGTATAGATTTCCTTCGTGACTCCAAAACTGACTCATCAGAGAATGGACATGGTCCTTCTGAGGGTGTCCTGTGTCATAGCTATGGGGTAGGGGTGTCTGGTCTGGTCTAGGTGGGTGCTACATGTCTAAGTAACATCCACATGAATGCCAGGTCCAAAAGTTTCCCAGCAGAACATTCAATTGTCACAAGATGGCCAATGTTATTTACTAACTTTAAAAAATTATCTCACTTTCAGGTCCTAGAATTACATTAAAACTGACATAAAACTGAAATACAATAGTACTGATGCAGTTTAATGATATCAAAAGTTAAGGACCAATGGCCGAGTCATCTTCTTGCGATACCTGATGAAATTCCTGAGTGAGATCACTCTGAGATGAGCTCTGTTAAATATGTCACGTGTAATGAGAGCTTAGAAGGACTTGCGGCCTTTCAGAGGGATTCCTCACCCTGCTCCCTAAAGTTGACAGCTGCAAGTCTAGAGATTTATCTCTCACATCTTTGTTCTCCGGATGAGGTGCCAGTGTAGAAACCCAGGAGGCTTCCCCTCCAGCTGGCCCGGGCTGAAGAGATAAAAGGCTGTGTTCCCATGCTGGCAGAAGGGAGACGGAACTGTGACTCCTGGAATCCAATAAAATGGAGCCCGTCTATCATGTTCCCAGTGGGCAGGTTTCATTTTACCAGAAAGCAAGGGAGTAACGCAGCAGGAAAGACAGTGATGGGGAGGAGGATGACATAGACAAACGAAGTGGGAGAAAGAGAATGAGAGGAAAGAATAGGCATGACGGACATTGAGGGGGAAGAAAGTGAGGCGGATTCGATGAGCGGAGAAGAAAGAAAACAGCGGGATTAAAAAGAAGAATCGTGGAGAAACAGTGAAGGGGTTAAGGGTGAGAAGAGAGAAGGAGGTCAGGTCAACTGACAGCACAACGGGGATGCAGTTCTGTCCCAGCACATCAGTCCACGCCTGCTTACTGTCAACAGCAGCATAACAGAGGCGACTAAATCAGCTGCAGAATATAAACCCAATCAAAACTGAATCAACACATACGTCGCGGTGGTATTCTGGGTATTGACAAGCTCGACGACGGCATAGCTGAATAGGAAAGCTAATTTAGAGGCTGATGTGTCACTCTCAGATTTTCACACCAGTTAACTTCCAAAATATAGAAGCGTACGGCGGATGTAAGAAAGGTTATCTGCGCCCGTTGTTCGTGCGTGCATTTAGCTCATTTGTGTGCGCGTTTTCGTGTTGAGATTAAGTGGATCGGACGTTTTTAATCACATCAGCGGAGCTTCGCTAAGAGTAGAGAGCGCTGGCTTTGTCTGAGGATGTCCTGCTTTCCGGTTGCATTTGAATTGTGCGTGCAGAAACGTGGCATTCCTTATTCAAAAGAAATCCGTGCAAAAAAAAAAAAAAAAAAGATGGGATGACCTAAATGTTAACCTTTAACTTAACATTCACAGTTCATGGCAGCATACTAATTTTCCAGAGTGTGGAGCTTTGTGAGAAATATAGACCTTCTTAAATTTAGCTCTGGGAGAAATTGACCTCAGCTATGCACATTTTTTGGTTGTCACAGCTGTGACTTTATTGGTCAATCATCCCAGACCTGGCAGCCATGAGCTCTGGATGATAACCAGAACCGCTCAATCCGGTGTCACAGAATATGTTGACCTCAAGCTGTTATATTTACTGCCATTTGATTTTAGGTCCTTTCCCATTGGCCTACATGTTCCTCCAGCTCCAGTCACGTCAAATCAGTTACATACTGACCCATCATAGTCAGAAAATGTGTTAAGGAGAAGTGTCAGGGTTGGCCAGTCAGATTCTAGGCTAAAAAAAAATGTGTTTTCACGGTGGCTGGCCTCGCTGTATGTATGAACTCTCTGCAAAGAGAGGAAAGGTTACCAAATAAACGACACTGCATCCACGTCCTGTTTTGACAGCTTCTATAATGGATGACGGCGAGACGGAGGTGTTGGTATGGTTAATTGTGTGTGTGTTGGGGCTTAGTTTGGGTCTTGGGTTCAGATACGGTCGCCGCAGTGTGAACTCCGGATTTAATGACGCTGTGAGCACCTACACCGGCTTAAACAGATGCAGCATTTCCCACACGATTTCACACTGACAGATGAAACTCATGCTTCATTTAATGATTAGTGGCAAAGCTGGGGGAAAGAAGTTAAACATAACTAATATGAAATTAACTGTATTAGTCAGGAAACTGTAATATATATATATAACTTCCTACTTTTACTGTTGCTCCAATGTCATCGTGTCGTCATATTATTTTTCATGCTTTTTTGTGTTATTTTTAAATTATATCTTAAAATACAAAGGAAGGAAGGGTCGGACGCTAGGAAGGAAGGAAGGACCCCGTTGACTCACAGTGGTGAATCAGATCCAAAACACTGTCAACTCTGATAATATTTTAACCCTTATTAAAGGACAGACATAGTAATAAAATACAATTATTCATTGAAATTAGAAGATAGATAGAAAGATTATCAACCAAACCTGTTTAGGCCGACTTTAAAAGGTCAGGGAAACATTATAAAATATAACATTTTAATAGAAGCAGCTTGTTTCTGTGACTTATACAAAAGTAGATGAATTTTCTGGTTCTGTCAATTTGTATTGGCCAGGGTGTTCTTGTTACAGAGATTTTTAATATTAGCAAGTTTTATCTTGGTTAAATAACGATTATAACATTTAAAATAATATATAAAACACTAAACAGGCCGTCGCAGTGATGTTAGTCTCTCAGTGGTTAATTCAACATCCGAACAACAGATGTTCAGAAACACTATATTTAGGATTGTGTGAACACAGCCTTGTGTCCCTATCTTAAAATGTAAATGATTATGGAGACACACAAATTTAAGATGGGTTGTTTGTTAGCAATTCACTGGGTAATCAAAAGGTGATATTAAAACCTTGAGTTAGAAAAGCATTTTAGTCAGGTATGTTGTAGGGGTTGCACAAGTTCAGATTTTTTAAAGTCAACTATTATGTGGTGAAAGTCAAGTCGTCATGAACCAGTCTCTTTTAACGTCACCGATAAAAACACAGTAGGAAGTATTGCTTTAAAACAATTAAATCTATATTCTTGATCTGAATGCTGAGAACAGACAGCTCATGTTCTACATACTGTGTACTGCAGATATGTATAGCCTGTATAAAAACAGGCAGCAACTCAGCACCATCAATAGCATCTAATAGTACTCCACAGCATGTTGTAAGATGAAAAAAGTTTTTTAAAAATTTGGTACTTCCCTGAAGCCTTTACTGTATACACCAACTAAAGGTCTAATAAATGTACAATGAAATTCACCAGCAAATTATTGATGTGCAGCCTCCTTCTCTCTGTTACCGCAGGGCGTTTAGAGAAGTTGTTAATTCGTCCACTGCTCACCAGATAGTCTGCTTAACATAGTGGTACAGTGCCTTGGCTTATGCTCTAACTATTTCTTCTAGCGTTGTATAATCATTTTTTGTCTCTTTGTCTTCAGCTCCCGGATCCATCAACTCACCAGTTCTTTTGTCATCTCCTTGCGATCCTCACCAGCTCCACCAGTCCGCCATCCTTCATCCCTGTTCTCTCCAGAAACCTCAAAACCTGTTTCTGATCTGCCTGCTTCTTGTTTCTACAATAAACCGGTTTTATCACTACAACAACTGGCTTTAGGTTTGTGTTTGAAACTTGTGTCCAAATTATATTGGCAGATGTGACACCACTGGGCTCCTAGGAGATGTTATTGTCACATGATCATTGACTAGTCAACATGATGCTTGAAGTTGACAAACCGACTAGTTGACTCGTCTGTACAACCCCTAGTCTGCTCAAAATATCATTAATGTCTTAATTACATCTCACTTCCCCTTCCATTAAAGGATTTGTGTTGCAGGTTCAGAGCAGATGCCACTGTCCCACTGTGCCCTTTGAGGAAACTAAAAGGCTGGTGTTGGAGGTTTAAGGTTAACAGGTGCTTACTCAAAATAAATAATTCCTGATGCAGTATTTAAATATCAAACCTGGGTTAAATTATCTGACGTGAGCAGGGAGCTCGGTTTAAAGGCTTGTGGGAGGAGAAAGTTGGATATTGGAGTGACAAGAACCTTCAGGGTTTGCAGACGAGCGGAGGGGAAAAAAAGGCTGAATTAGGTTGTGTCAAGCAAATTTCATGCTAATAGCTTCACTGACATTTTGTGTTGTTATTGCCTGTGAAAGCAGTAAATTACAAACATGCTAGTCAGGTTTCCGTCTCAATGCACCTTCTCATGCTTAATATCAAAAGGTTAATAGACAATATGTAAATTATGCCAGAGGTGAGGGGAAATCCTCATTTGTATTCTTCCGAGCTCTCGATGAAAGAGAAATCTGTCAGAGTGTGATGTTCTTATTCAGTGTTGCATAAGCACTAAAGGTGCATTAGTGCAGCCAAATATAAAACAAATAAAACATGTATGCGATCGTACGCATTATAGAAGACTGTAGTACCAAAGTAATGTATCACCAGGTGCTAATATAACTTAGACTTAGTGCTGGAGAACACCAAGAAGAGAAATAAGGAGATAGAAAACACTTATGATGAGTTGCCATCTTCTCTCTAGTAGCGATCTCTGCAAAGTGTGGCTAGCGCGATCCCTGAGCAGGAGAACCACAAGTTTAGTACAAATGTCAGGCACGGACAAGAGTTCTAGCTCCTTCTGGTTCTTTGTCAGGCAATTTTCAACTTTCAACTTTGTGTGTCCTGAAAGTGGCAAAAAATGTTGAAACATATCTCAGTAAATTTAAAAAGCACATCATCAGACCCTTTTTGCTGTGTTAGGGTTAGCTAAATGAGTTAGCTTTACTGGCTTGACTAGCTTATCAACCGTTTATGTAATCTTTTAGCCTGCCCCATAATATATTGTGGTAGAAGAAGTTAGAGTTGTAAAACTACTGTGGTAGTTTACATCTGCATACGTATGTAGAATCAGTTAAAGCCAATGAATGCATATAAAGATAAACAAACACATGTTGGCGTCACTAGTACGGCTTCTAAGCAGTAGTTTTGTGCAGGTGCTCTGGTAGTCGCCATACACGAGCCAGTTAAAAAAATGCCAAAGAGGTGGAAAGTAAGTGAAATTAAAGCGTATTAAAGACAAATAATGACCTGAGACGGCAACCACCTGTTACTCAAAGCAGCCATAAATTATGTTGAACCTGAATATAATTTACTTTTCTTTATACATAAAAACAGATGTCATCATACAGATGTCATAAATGGAGATAGATATCTAGATCAATAACATTCCTTGTGCCAGTCTGCGAACATATTTATTTCTGCTGTAAAGTGGGAGATTTTAACATGGAGCGTTACAGTGATTGACTCGCTTACGGCACCAGCCTCAAGTGGCCATTCCTGGAACTGCAGGTTTTAGCACTTTTGTTTCGCAATTTTTTGTTTTTTTTTTGCTAGTCACACTTAAATTTAGGACTACAGCACAGCCATGCCTGACATCCAAGTTTTTAGCTAAGCTAAAAGTGCTAACATCTAGTCTATTCTGAGTAGAAAATGAAAAGGTGCGTATCATAAAATATCAAACTGTTCATTTAAATACACACATTTAAAACTCCATGTAGCGGATCATACATAGTGTATTCACTTGTTTCCAGTGTATTACAAATAAAATAACAATAATAATTTGAAAGCTGCATGAGAAACCCCATTTAGCAGTTTTTAATTATGTCTAATGAATATAATAACATGATCTGCTTTTCTTGAATAATGATTATGCATTAAAAAAAACATGTCATAATATAAAGTTATGAAGTTTTTGCATGGCCAGCGTGTCTGTAAATCAGGACACTGTCCTCCCTCTGGGAATTGAGCGGCCATTATCAGTGATGCACACACAGTGTAGTTGGATATAGCAACCGAATGCTCAGCAGTATGAACACCTAATTTGGTGATATATTGCTTGTCAAGCCAGAGCTGTTGTTAAGTGTGATAGATTCACCAACCTCCAGTAGGAACATTCCCACATGTGTAAACATGGCCAGTCAATCGGATCCTCGGCATGTTGAGATCATTTTACTCACTTTTCTTATGAAAAGCATCCACAAGCAGATTCTCGCGTTTTGGACACATTATCAGACATGCCGGGGAGGTAGAGGTCGAAACTAACGCGGAGTGCTGTGAGACTTCGAACTAACCCACTGTGGTGAAAGGCAGAGAAAACGCTCGTGGCCATGGATCGGCTGTGAAGCAAAGAGAGAACATGCATGGGTGAAGGCTGTGATTTAAGACACACATGCATCCAATGACACGCACTGTCTCAGTGGCACCTTCATCCGCACACGAGCCGAGACGCCTGGAGTGTTTGTGGGCATGAATAAGGCGGTAAATGGCTTCACCTTTAACTCTCCTTTGCAATTTTAGCTCAATATCGATACAGAAATTGAAGCGGCCGGAGCTCAGATTTATAGCACTGGCAGCAGTTTTTGATTACAATTTTTTTAGACCTATTCTGGCTGTAATGTCTGACCAATTACAAGAGGTTAACCAGATAAAGAAGATGGAGAAAGAGTCAAACCCCACAGCTAATCCATGTTTGGAAGAAACACGTATCCACACGAGTTTCTGAAAATAAATATGCTAACTACTTGTTATTCTGCCTCAATCTTCTTACCTTTCCGCATCGCCTAATAGATGACTTGCTGACTTGTATTCCTTCCTGTCAAGGTCAATTGCTATCACCTTGGCGGGGTAATTTATTAATAGCAGATGGCCCGTTGTGCCTCCATTTTTCGGGTGATGAATGCTGCGGACCTGCCTCAATCAGAAAGGGTGAAACAATAAAGCTGCTAAACAAAACAGCATTCAGCGAAAGAATACTTTATAGGTTCATTATCCATGTGTTCAGCCTTGCTAGCTGTTACATCAGCAGCGTCCTTCACTCCGCAGATAGACCTGTGGCAGAAAAGCAATGCAGCGCATTAGGCTAAAAGAAAAAAAAAAATGAAAAAGGGTTGTATAATTAATGTATTTGCCTGCACAGCGCAATCATCCCGTGTCAACAAGAGGATAATATGTACTACTCTGCAGCTGGAGCAGCACTGTTAACTGCATGAGTCATGCAATACTTGGTTGGATACACAGAAACGTAAGCGCTGCTTGTTAAACACCAACAATCATCTAGCATGAAAGATTTATATGATTCATTATCAGTCAGCTTTGTACCAGCTTCTCCCTGTTTTCAGGTGATGTCTGCAGCACATGCATCTGTGCTACAGGAGACTGTGTGTGCAATGATATGGAAACTCCACTAAGTTACAGTTCGAAGGCTGGTTACAGGTCTTGGGTAGCGCTGCTGCATTTAGTGGAAAAAAGTTGGTTAAATCCTTTGCAGAGAGCTCAGTAAAATCTGATAAATTAAGGGATGTCACTTAAATCAGTACTGGTAGGGAAGGGAGAAACTATGAGAAAGAAAATCTGGAGGTGTGAGGAGACAAGTTTGCTTACCCGGTTTATGCAACCTGCTCCTCTTCTCTGCTTGAGGATAGTTTCTTGACACTGCATCAGACCCTAGCTTAACACAGATCCACCAAGACAGGCCGGCTAACCAGCCTGCTGTCAAGTGGGATTGCAGGTAGGTTCTGTTAGATAGATTTTGAAAATAGTTTTGACTGTCCATCTTGAGTCTGACGAGAGCATAAGCGTGTAACTCGCGGAGACGAAAATGACAGCTCCTACTGCAATCGGGGGAACACACGGCATGCACTGCCTGCAGAAGTAATAACTATGCCCAAACGGGATGTAACAGATGAAGAGAACAGCAGCAGAACATAATATCCTGTGTTTGTGTTGCCGGTCGAAGATCATGCAGGTGTGAGCATTCAATATGTCCACCTGGAAACAGCTTCTCTTTTTACTTTATTGCAGAGCTATGCACCATAAACCAGATCAAATAGACACAGCATCACCTCCTGCTGCTGCGTTCAATAATAAACTGAAGTCTGATCCTGTAATTCACGTTAAAGAGGGATAGCCAGATGTTTCTTTGATTAAATTCAGTACTCACAAGGAAAGGTGCATGACAGAAACACAAATATAATGTGAAAAGCTGAGCGCAGTTCACCACTTATTCAGACCGTAACATGTCTGTAACTGATAATGATTTAAACTGCTCAAGCGCAGACGTCTATCATGCATGACAAACCATAGGGCGTGTGTGTGCTTCCGTACGTGTTGACAATATGAGTGCTCCCCTCCGTGTGTGTGTGTGTGTGAAGTACACTTTTAAGAGGATAGCCCACTCTCTTTCTCATTACTTATTGAGCTGACACCCTCACATGCGTCCTCCTTGGTCTGCAGGGAGACAGCAGAGATGCTGAAAGGGCAGGAAGATGGTGAACGAAAGTGAGAATCGCAGCTACAACTCAAGTCTCGTGTTGTCGTTGGGAACACACACACAAAGAGGAAGTCTTATGAAATGACATGTATACTTCTAATTTAATCACCCGAGGCTGCAAGAGACTAAACAGGCCGTCGCATTGATGTTAGTCTCTCAGTGGTTAATTCAACATCCCAACAAAAGTGAAAGAAATATGTGTTTAATCCTGATCTCGATTTAAAAACTCATACAGAACAGTTACACCGGACAAACACTTGAAAGCCTTTATTGCACAGCGTCTCTGAACATGAACAGATCAGTTCCTAGAACAACACATTTTTTTTCCCACACAAAGCCGGAACAAATCCTCCGCACTGTTAATCTCCGCAGGCCTGGACCCTTGCACTGAAACCAATCTCTGCGGCCGTGAGGTGGCAAACCGTGTGACACACGGAGGTAACATGCTGTAGATACAGATTTAATGTAGCAGCAAACAGACCCACGCGCACACAGTAAAAACAAGGCGATGTTTGTTCAGCAAAATTGAACTTATCATGAGCGCACTGCTCTGCTGGGTAAATATCAGCCGCAGTTTCTTTGTCTGACGCTGATACTGTGTGAATCTTTTTCTCCGTTCTCCGGCTCAGCAAGCAGAGGTTTGGCTCTGTTTTCCAACCGCATGAATATGCCTCTTTTAGAGCAAGGTGACATGGATAGCAGGGCGCAGTCTATGGCCGTAATCAAAATATATACCTATGTTTATTTTTCCATGAGTAAAATAAAAAAGAGATTTCTTGTTTGTACACATGTTGCAAATAAAAGGATTACCCAGTATATATGTATGACTTACACATCCGTGACAGATGTTAACATGATTCCTGCTGCTTACTGTGTTTATTGGGTCAGTTATGCCATGGGAATAACGCAATGTGCTCTGCATGCTGTACTATCTATAGAGAACCACTCAACACACCATTTCCTCCTCCTGCAAAGCAAATATGCCCATCAAAATGAGCTTATACAGGATGCGGTGATGTGTGAATGGTTCTATTCCATCACTATCCAAAATGTCCATATTCACAAATCACCTTCAAACTATGTATTTTAATATGAGCAATCATGTTAAACGCATTTTACGCATTAATCATGTCATATCCGAATTAGAAATAAATATATATATATATGGACGAATGCTTTTCCTGCATTTTTTAACTGAGCCAAATGAAAGATGAATAATTGTTTCTTTCCCATGCGCAGTCTCAGAAAACGTCATGATTTGTGGCACTGTTTTCACCCAGCACTGTCACGTTTAGTTCAAAACTCATACTTTAAAAAATAAACACGTATAAATAAATCTTTCTGGACACCGAATGGACAGTTCACGACCTGCAGCATCTGAAGCGCACAAGTTTATGAAAAGCCTTCTTGAAGTCCTCGTTGGACATGGTGTATATGATCGGGTTGATGAGGGAATTCAGGTATCCCAGCCAGGTGAAGAAGTCAAACAACTCTTGGTTCAGACATGTCTCACACGTGGCCACCAGCAAGGTGTATATGAAAAACGGAAGCCAGCAAACGATGTAAGCGCCGAGGATTATCCCCAAAGTCTTCGTCGCTTTTCTCTCTCTGGCTGCTGAGATCCGCTTTTTCTCCAAAAGCGCATCCGAGACCGTGACTTTCACCTGGTTCTCGCTTGTTGAAGACCCCGTGTCGCTGGAAGGGGTGTCGTGTCTTCCGCAGTGCATAGAGGTTGTGGACGCCACGGATCCTGGGGAGTTGGTGACCAGGTGCGCCGAGGTGAGTCTCTTCCCCACTTTCTTGGGGGACTGCTTCAGGATGCGCTTCCGAGCCTCCACGTATATCCGTCCGTAGAGGACAATCAGTAACAAGGTGGGGATGTAAAAAGCCCCAAAGGTGGAGTAGATGGTGTAGAAGATGTGATCCGTGTTGACGCTGCAGCTGGTCAGCTCCTCCGCCTTCACCTGCCTCCAGAAAAGAGGCGGCAGGGAGATGGAGATGGCGATGACCCACGCCGTGGCCACCATCCCGGCCGCGCGTCCCGTCGTGCGCTTTTTGGAGTACTCCACCGCGTCCGTGATGGCCCAGTATCTATCCAAGGCGATTACGCACAGGTGGAGGATGGACGCGGTGCAGCACGTTATGTCCGAGGACAGCCAGATGTCGCAGACGATCTGGCCGAGGGTCCAGGTGTGGATCACCGTGTACAGGACGCATATGGGCATCACCAGAATAGACACCAGGAGGTCGGTGACGGCCAGAGACGCGATCAGAAAGTTCGCGGGAGTTTGCAGTTTCTTCGACTGTGAAATTGTTGCAATGACGAAGGCGTTTGATAAAGTGGTGGCCAGTGTGATAACAGAGAGAACCACAGCCAGGCTGATCTGATAGGCGAGGCTCTCTGCGCCCTCATCCACAGCTGATGCGTCTGTAATGGAGCTGTCGTTTGTGGTGTTCAGCGGCAGAGTTGGCTCGACTTGGCCGGAGAGCTCCATCACTTTTGGTCACTTTTTGGCATGTTTCATGTCACACTGATGTCTGATATCTCAGGCGCCCTCTCTCTCTGTGAACGTCGTCCTTACCCGTGCCATCCGGTCAGCGTAAAAAACGTGCCTCCTTTCTTTCTCATCTCCGTCTCTCGCGTCAGGTTTTAACATGCAGATGGAAAAATGCGGGCGCAAATATCCATCCATCGCAGGGGTTCAAACTTTTCCGCCTTTTAGCCATAAAAGAAAACTTCCTAAGTGGGACTGCGCTCAACGAATGAGAACAGGCGAGGTTTCTGTGAAGCTGCTGAGCGGTGCGTCCTGATGCCCCAACATCTGGGTAGATGCCACAGATAATCCGCATGTAGGGCAGAAGTTCTCCAGAGCTGTGCCTCCTCGGGCCCCTTGTGGTTGAATGGAGAGCCAACCCAAAGTCTCGGTTTTATACAGACTCTGACATCAAACAAGCACCACTGATCACAGCCTTGTTTTTTTTTGTTTTTTTTTACCTCCCTCTCTCCTGAAGAGTAGGCTATCTGCTGGGTCATAGTGCTCAGAGTGTCTCATCTGTCATCAATTGTATTCAACACCCGAAAGCTGTTGCCACTAACGTACAGGTGCCACATGTCTAAATGCTGTAAGGAAGCTAATAATGGCAATACCAGTGACACTACAGATCCACCGTGAACCTCTACCCTTTCAATAATCTAAGAATGCTGCTTCAAGAAACATTAAGGCAGTGACAACCATGTTTCTTTCAGTAGGTGTGGACTTAATATAAAGATGGACTAACCTTTCCGAGACGTCTTCCATTGGATTTCCCGAAGAGAGGTGTGAAGCTCAGTGGGGTGACACGGTTGTAGCCATCTTGGAAAGCACCTGACTTCACCTAAAGCTGGGGACACACAACACAACTGTCAAAGTCTTTACAGATGTTGAAAAGACTAATCGCACACACTGACAGACTGGCTTCAGCAGTGAAAGACTGGGGATCACACACCTAATCACCTGACTACATGATTTGTCAAACCAACCTAAGCCAACTGAATACTTCAAACTTTCATGCAGACTCATGCAAAGGCAACAGTTGTGGTATGCACTGCAAACAACATTATATAAATGCTCCTCTTAACCCTCTACCACGCTAACAGATTTGTCCCCAGATGGCGCAGACTGGTGCAGACTGGTGCAGACTTTGCCCATTTGGGTATCGTGGGTAAAATCCGGCTAAATATCTTGTGGTGTTTAATCAAAAATTGTCAGAGGGGTGGAGCTGTAGAGGTCAGGTGAGGCTGCAGACGACTAACACCAGGCTGTAAACAGGTTGTGTTCTGCTGTAAAGTTGAACATCTTTACACGGAGGACTATGGACCCAGCCTCAAGCACCCACGGGGCCGAATTCAAAAATGGTCAAGGAAGTGGAGTGCGAGTGAAGTAGAGGCGTGGATGTGACACCAAAGCATCAAGGCTCACCATTGCGCAGGAGGAACCCACAAGAACTTGCAGTTGCTGACAAATTAAGAGGAAGTTGAAATAAATGTCACAGCCTTATAACTGTGTGATTGCATGTTATAAATTATTTATTAGGTGTCTGCAAAAACAACAGGCTAAATAAGAGGACAGAAAAACATATGAGGCACTAAAAGGTGATGGAAACATGGTTGTTCCTGACTTCATGTTTCTTGATGTGGTATTTATCTTAAATTTTTAAAGCACGGGAGAAAACAAAACCATAAACCAAGGCCCGGCTCAACCGCCACTCCAGACCAATCCTGAACAAACTGATATGAATTTGCAAAAATCCTCAGTCTCCTCCATCAGAATAAATCATATAACATGAAAAGTCATCAAGCCAATATTGTACACAAGACGGTTCCGGTGCTTCGGAGCGTCGCGATCAAATTTAATTTATTCATGACAGATTATGCTCATTATAAAATGATTCGGTAAAGCCGTTGATTGAGTATTATAAGCCTTTACGACAGCTTGGATTTGAAAATGGATTTATCAGACATGGCGTTACAGCGTGTTGATGCTTTCTGCTGATTCATGGTTGGAGGATTTACTTGCATGAAGAGTTCACACAGTGAATCCTGCCACTTTTGGCACGTCCGATGTGCGAAAGCAGCTGTCATTGATATCGGCATCGGGCCGCTGCAGTGACACATGAGGCGGCGCTTGAACCCCTTGCTCTCACTCAACAGTGCATCGTGCCGGAGCTCAGGTGCAGCTCTTTTCCCTGACTGAGGCTGCAGTGGGCAATAACCCGTTCAGCAGCCGAATGAATTTCAGTCTGGTCAGGATATACATCTATAAATTATGCAATCTGCCTCATGAACACAGACCAGGATTGTCCCTTTTCCAAACTGAGGAACTCAAGCAACTACAAGTAATGAATGTGCTGTTATATCATCTTTTCTCATCTCCAGCAGCCGTAGCAGTCGCACGCCTTCCTACACCAGAAACTTTTAATTGAAATTGACTTTGACACCGCGCCGACCGGGATTCTGATTCCCATTTGACTGACGTCCGTGAGTCTCAGCTGGTTTGGTTAAGGCAAGATTGAAGCTAACATTTTAGAGCAAATCTAATCTTTTTTTAAATTTCTTTTTAAATCACTTTGCGTGCCAAAAAACTCAAAAGGTGGGTCACGCACTTTTTCGTACTGTTTAAGCGATTAAATTAATTTTATGCAGAGACGAGTTTAGGATTCGAAGCATAATCATACCCAGAAACAAAGTGTGAGCCGTGAATTAACGCGTCCACGTGTTTAAGGACACATTTCAGATTAACACGACTAGGCCCAAAACCAGTGCAACACCACAGCCTTTCAGTAAATATAATCCACAAAGCTCATACTCTGTGGGCAGAAGACAATATTACAGCCTGGCTCGAGGGCCACAACATAAAGTGGAGGCACATCACTCAGTTACATAAATAAGGGTTTATATTTCATTAAAAGGCAACAGGTGAGGCACGGTGAGCCTCTGCAGGTGAAAAGCGGTCGTATTAGGCCTCATCTATGAGGGCCTTTATTCAGTCCTCTCAGATGTGGCTGGTTAAGGTGATTAAGAGAATCCAGAGAAGCCTGCGCAGACATTGCAAGGCCAGGAGAGATGCAGAGGGGCGTGACAACAGTATATTCTGACAATTTAAATCTTTTGATTTAATTGTTACTCCTTCCTGAGTATCTAATATATATTTACATATGTCTCTATTTCTTGTACATGTATTCATATGCTAATTTTGTATTTTTTTATGCTATTTTATTTGATTTTACCAGATTTTTTGCTTACATTTTATTTTAACCTTATTTTGTTTTTATTTTATTTTATCTTTCTTTTTACTTGTGCTTCTCAAGACTGTTTTATTTATGTGCAACTGAGCTACTGTGACCATGTAATTTCCCTTGTGGATGTCTGAGTAGCATGAAGTGATGCATTTGCGTGTTTTAATGACCCAGATCCCATCTTATAAACTACAGCCCGTGTGGTTTAGATGTTATACGCTGCGGTCATTCAGAATTGGCTTACTTTCTGACCAGTCGTATGTCGCAGTCTTGTGTCACAGTGGGTCGTGATCTTCCACTGCATGACGTGTGGCGTAAAACAGCTTGGACGTCTGGCTCAGATGCTGTTCTGTGGACAGATGTGGAACAGTGACGTGAGCAGGCCAGGACCTGGTGAACTAAGAACAGACTGGTGGAAAAAAAGGAATCCAAGTGTGTTCAAACACACGCGACGAGAGACGCCTGGCTCGGCTTTTTATTATAAATTTAAACATTTTCTGCCTTTTCTGATGGCGGGCACACAAGGTTGAAATTAAAGTTACGTGGCCTTTGTCCTCTGATGAAACTAGAGAGAGACCATTGTGTCAAACAGTTAACGTCTGATGTAGCATGAAGGAATCTCACAGAGCTTTAAAGAGTGCAGGAAACCAGCAAATGGAGCAGAAAAGTAATGCACCGCTGGTCAGAGGCCCTCTAGTGACACGTGATCATTTAAAATAGAAAATATTTTATCTTATTTTTTTAAAGCAGTGTACTAAATCAGTGCAGTTTGTGATTAGCATCTGCGTTCTTTAAAGCTGTGTTTTCAGTTCCTGATACGAACATTTCCACCTGATGGTGTTTTCCTCTTTTCGTATCTGCTCTCGAGCACAAGAGTCAAACAACAGTTTAAAAGGTTGAAGAGGCGCTTCACATATCAGTGAACAGAATGTTCTGAGGAGCCCGAACGTGACACGGTTCAGGAGTACGTCTTTCATCCGCTCATGATCCACACGCAAATACCTCTGACGCCTTTGAAAACTACATTAGCAATTGCCTTTTCCTCTGAACCCAGCTAATTGCATTAATGCTATTCATGGATTCTTTCTGGGGGAACTGGCTGCATCTGTTGCAAGAAAGCTTTATTGAATTTGCGCTCAAACTTAATAACGCTGTATATTTTTCTACAGCTCTTGGCATTTTAATGAATACCCGGCGTATATCTGCATACGAATTGCGCGGTTTAAGACTTGAATTCCAAATACAGGCCGGGAAAAAAGCGACGCTCGCTGGTTCGTGGTCGCGCTCAGCAGAGGGGAACCTCGGGCACGGCTCAGTGAGACAGACCAACTCCTGTGTGTTGGTGATTGCACCCCTTGACTGATCACGAGTGGCTAATGCACGGGCGCCAAACAGCCAACAAAATAAATTATATATAAAAAAAAGAAACATGTTGTTTTTCACACCCTCTATTTCACTCAAAGAATGGAAACACATGAGGTGGCAGCAGCCAATTTGCAGCGGAAGGAAGAAGCACACGTGCACGAGATACACGTGGAAACTTGTGGAAAAAACGTATGGGCAAATTAGAAGAGCGCACAAACTTGTGTTTCAAATTCTATCAAAAAAGTCCTAAAGTGGTGTTCCAATTTTGTCTCCTTGTCTTAGTTTTCTGTGGGAAAAGCTCCAGCGTGACCCAGTTCGGCGTCGGCAGCAGCGAGGGGCGATTTCTGTGACTCGGTTTCCGTTATCTCCTCTCATCTCTAAAGTCACTGCTGCGCGCCACAGTAGCAGCGACCTCCAATCTGACGAGGCCCCACAAAGTCCTATTTTTAGACGTGCAATAAGGTAAGCCTCAAAGGTGACACGGGGTGTCACGCCAAGTGCGGACAATTTTAGAGAGACACTTTTTTTTTACCTACAGTAATGCATTTTGATGACACTTTCTGATCTTAAAGGGTTTTCAAATCATTGTGCAAATAAAAGAATTGGAATGTTCAATTCATGTTTAATTCTGTCATATTTCAAGTATATAGTCAATAAAAGGACTGAGGAGCATCCAGGGGAGAAAATGTGGTGTTTAATGACCACTGTCTGCAGTTTGTGCTGTACTTTGCATCTCAACCAAGTGATGTTATGAGATACAAGCATCTCATAAAGAAGTGTGTAAAAATATATATTTGATCAGAGTGAGGAATGTCACAGTGCGGGTGGCAGGAGCGGCGCTATTTCTGTTTCTTAATCAGAACTTCAGTTTCTATAACAAATGGACGTCCATGTCTTCCGTTGCCAGGCAAATTATGATACAACATGGGAAAGCCACAGAAATCATCACGCAAACAGCCTGCATGATAATCTGCCGGGTATCATATGTGATCTCAGCTTGCGTCAGGGACCAGGGACGTATTCCTAAACATTTTTAGAACATGAGTCTCAGAAAATTATTAGAATCGTGATGTTTTATTACTCCTCAAAGTTAAGAGTAGATCCTGGTAAAGATAAAAGCTATTCCTGAAGAATGTTAGCTCTTAAAAGTGCTCCTAAGGTGAGTTAAGAGCAGGGAGGAGGACTTTTAAGGCTGAGGAGCTTCTTAGGCAGAATGACAGTGAATGAATTAAACGCTACAGATCGGATCATGCAGGAATCATGTTCTTGGTTGATCTCATTAGAGTTGCGCTTACATCTCCGACCTAACGCCACAATTGCAATATCACCAGACGTGAAACTCATCACGTCACTGAGGTATTTAGCAACAGGAAGAATGCAGCAATGCAGCAGAGGAGACACTGGGGTCAAAGTTCAGTCAGAAGCAAACACTGTTCCTCTGTCCACTAGGGTTTCCTACTTCATTTCTCCTCCATTGCTGTTTGGTTCGTGGAAGATTTGAACGCCAACCAACGCTGCTTCTTATAAGCCAGTTAGTAATCACAGAAACTGATGAAAGCTGAGCCATTTTACCCTCATTAATGCCAAATGGATGAAAAATGACCAGCATGGTAAATGAATGGAAGCAAATAAACAGAACTATCAGCATGTGAATACTGTGCAAGTGGGAGTTTTCAAAGATTAGATTCTGTTATTAAGTCTGTTGATTTGCCGGCCCATTCTAGGCCCATTATCAACAAAACTGTACGATGACTCATACCTAGCCACGGGGTCAACCACAGTTACTGAGAATTTTCTGGAATCACTCCTAAGCTAAGACTCCTCGCTAGGAAATTTTAGGCTGAGTTAGGAGCTACGTTCCCAGGACCGTATTCCTAAAGATTCTAAGCACGTAGAGTTGCTCCTAGTGACCAAAGTCTAGGAAAATTCTTGGAATCATGATGTTTTCCCCTCAAAGTTAAGAGTAGATCCTGGTAAAGCTAAAAGCTATTCCTGAAGAATGTTAGCTCTTAAAAGTGCTCCTAAGGTGAGATGTGTTAAGAGCAGGGGAGGAGGACTTTTAAGAGGCTTAGGAGTTTCTTAAGCAGACGAGAAAATGGCTGAAAAAAAAGAGGCAGGAGAGATATTCTCCAAACACAGGATGACAGGTAAATTAATTAAACGCAACAGACTAGACTGTGCAAGCATCATGTTCGTGGTTGATCTCATTAGAGTTGCGCTTACTTCTCCGACCTAACGCCACAATTGCAATATCACCAGACGTGAAAGTCATCATGACACTGAGGTATTTACCAATTTAGCAACGGGAAAAATGCAGCAATGCAGCAGAGGTGACACTGTGGTCAAATCTACCTCTCAAAATACTTTTCTTCTCAATGACCAGTTGAGCCAGAAGCAAACACTGTTTCCTACTTCATTTCTCCTCCATTGTTGTTTGGTTTGTTCAATTTGAACGCCAACCAACGCTGCTTCTTATGGGCCGGTTAGCAATCCCAGAAATTATCATCCCATCTTGTGGTAGAATATTATAAGATGTGGCGCTAGCTAGTTAGCATGCTAGCTTTAGTTTACATCTCTGCAACACATTATTGCACCTATAAATTTTACATCCCAGCTGACTGTGGTGCGGCATTACAGTTAATAATAAGGAAGAACAGACTGTCCTGCAATTTAATTACAATTTTTGGTTGCACTTCCTTATTCTGAAGTTCATCAAGAGAACTTTAAACACATTTTCCGGGGCAACCTTTTTAGTTATTGTGGCCGTCTCCCTATTTCCTTGACAACTTACAGCTGCATCAACCGAGACCAAATAGGGCAAACTCAAATCAGGGCAGATCCCCTGTTGTTATGACATTCAACCCACCCTCTCCCCACTTACCCCAAACCAGCGCCGTAGAGATGGCTCCTTCTTATCCAAGTGTTTGCGAGACGAAAAACGGGAGAGGAGTCGGCAAGCTGAGCAGCTGGGTCAGGCGTGTTTGGAATCTGGGGCCTAGATGTTGCGTAAGTGGATATTACGGATTCACAGAGGGAGGTTTATCACGGTTAGACCTGACACACACCAAGTCGTTTACATTTCTTTTTGTTACGTTTATGTTCAAGGGTTAATGCATTTTGTTTAGTGCTGCTACGACAGGCGGGGCAAAACTCCTCTGTAACGTGTCCGTTTCCAGGCCACGGGTCGCATGTTATGGTGCGCGGTCCGCCTGTGTTGCTTTGTTGTTGTTCGAGGTCTGAGATGTTGTTGGGCGTTCATTTTGGAGGCATTGTGTGTGACGCGTGTTATTTTGTTCTTATTGGACACACTTAACGAGTTGAAGAAACAGAGGAAAGAGCAGAAGAATGGGTTGAAGGTGGGGCGGTGGTGGGGAAAAGAAAGTGCTTTGAATTTGCGGACTCCAGAGTGTTGTTTGCAAGTTTGTGAGTAAAATCTGATGACTACAATGTGAGTACAATGAGAAAATCAAATATAGGACACGTGTTTACACACAGAACCAGTCTCCCTGCTCTGATGGGACAGGACGCCTTCTGCTCCGCCAACCAGCTCTCAAAGGCCTCTGGCTAAATATGTATTGGGTGAGATACGGCCGTCTATTTGCAACCAGAGGCTTTCCGGGCTCTGGCTTTCCAAATCTGATTATCGTATGAAGTCGCTGTTTGCCCCCGTGTTGGGGGATTGTGCCACTTTTTGGAGGTCTCTGCCCCATTTTTCCAGCGGGTGTCTGCTCACTTGTGGAGCATTTTTTTCCGCGCGCGGGAGAAAGAGTGCGTGCGTTAAAAGCACTCTCCGGAGCCGTGCGGAAAACATGCGACAGGAAACGAGCTAAGTGGCAATGATGAGTGCTGACTGATAACGGGCGCTAGTATTGCCGCGGTCAAGCTCATTTTGGCTCGAGTAGAAGCGGGCAAGTCCATTTAGAAACGAGACGTTCACATGAGAAACGCACTGCGGGGACTTTTATCAGCTGGAACCGGTCCACAGTCTGAGGAGGGAAAAAAAGCAAGCGTGGAATCGATTTAGTGAGACACGGCAACGATGCTGCAGTGATACCATTGTGTCACTCACCGAAGCCGTGTTGCATAATGCATATCATTCCCTCTCATGCAACTACGGCATCACAGATGGCCTCATTTTAACAATCAAAGGAAGATTACCCGGCGGTATAGATTGCAAATATTGCAATTGACATGCTGCTCAGAGATATGAGGAGAGGACCTGATAATATAAGTATGTGAGATGAGATTTCCCCCCTCCTGGAGGTACAAGCTGTCACATTTTGTGTGTTTATGCTTGCTTACAGAGACCCGGGGTGATAGCAGGAGGTGGTGACCATGCTTAATCCACAGTGGGCAGACAGGTGTTAATAGCACACATCAGTGCTGGTGTGGTTGTTGCCTCACGGGGTGTGAGAGGAAGAGGCTACTGAGCAGGACGGGCACAGGGTTCATGCTCGGAACAAGCATCACTTAAATTTCATCAGCTTGTCAGCAGTATCTGAATATTGAGGCCGTGGGTAATCCTATAAGCTACGTAGTGTAACGTAATGTAAAAATGCGGGGTCCTTGTGGGAGCTGCATTGCAGAGAGCGCGTGAGCACGTGATTCACTGGCTTGCTTCCATGAAGATAGCAGAAAGTTAACCCACTTTATCAGAGATGTATTTGCTGAAGGTTTGCGTGTCAAAAAAATGATGACGCTTTTGGTTCTCAAAAGGAGCACTGAAGAATAGAAAGGAGGTTGGAGAAACACAACATTATTGTGTGTGTGTGTGTGGCAGCTGTCTGTGTCAACCTCCACCAGATTCAAATTCTGCCAGTTCTGGGAAGCACTCTAAGCTTTTGCACATCACTTGGTTGTGGCAAAGTGTGGCCGCTCACTGTGGAGACTCGGCCCCCTGCTCGTCTCTTTTGTGCACTCAAGTGTTGCACATGTACACATTACTATAAATTACCGGAAGGTGCTGTTGGTAATATGTCAAGAGGCACGCATGCAACATCCTTTAAGCATGGCTCACCCACACGACAATAACAGCTGTTCATCTCTCTGTGCCGCTGCAAAGCATTTACACAGATTAATGTCTGAATTCCTGATCTGCAGCCTCTCCGTAAACAACGCTCGGGTGCGATTGTCTCAGTGTCAATCTGTTAATGAATTGAAGCACAAACCGTGGTCCTTTCATTATGCATGTGTGGACATTTGTATTAATGACTAATAATGACTAGCAGCAGGTCATTTCTGAGTGGCTGATACCAATAGGTTAAGCCCTTTACATGCTACATTGAATATACCTTTTAGTGATTTTGTCCTGGTTTGTCCACTAAGGGGTGCTGATGGATGAACAGCATGAATTCAAAGAACTTCTTTCGAGGAAGGGGATTCACTGGTTCATGGAAAAGAGGAAACTGCAGGACTTCCTTTGTTAAGGTTATATATAAAACACTAGAGACAGGCGCCACACTGAATAACTATAATGTGCAGAATATTTAGTATGTGATATATTAATCTATGATCAAATTCTTTGATTAATTATTTAATTAAATCTTAGTAAACAGAATTAAAATCATTTAAATAAACATATCCTGAAGCAAGGAAAATAAATCCTGAACAAAAACTACTCCTGCATAAGATGAAAGTAATTTCAAAATACTCATGATATTCAGCTAATCTGAATATCATATTCATTCACAACTATAACAGTTGTCTTAAAGTCATAAATATTATCCGCTCTCAGACGGTCTGTATAAATGAATTTAAGTCCTAACTGTTTTTATTAAGGATGAATAAATCTTTGACTAGAGCAAGTAATAAAACCGCAACGTTTGTTTTATCATCGTGGCCAAATGAGGGGAAAAGGAAAGCTGCTTCACACCGCCACCTGGAGAACTGCACTGTAACCAGTACTCTTAACAGAAGGTCACACAGATTCATTACATTGATTATTACAGACTTTCAAATATAACAAAGATTTATTGATTAAATTTTTAATATGTTTTGAAGAACACAAAGATTCTAAACATCACAGCCCGAGGGTGAAAGTAACGACAATTGCAGTAGAAAATAAACAAATGGCAGGAACATGACTAAGACTTGGCAGACAGACTAAAGGAGGAAAAGAAAAAAAAAAAAAAAAAAAGTGAGGGCGGCACAGCTCAAACCACCCTGTGCCACGCGCCAAATTAAGAGAAGTGAGAGGGGAACCACCACCGGGGAAGTCTGCCGCGCCAGCTCATGTCCTGGAAGAAATAAACAAAATGACAATACTTTTTGTGGTGGGACAGTTAAAGACAGGAGGCCTATACTGAAACACACACACACACACACACAGATAGGAGGAGTAGCAGTAGTAGTAAACATATGAACTGAACATTGAACTACATCAAAAAGAGAAAATGTGAAAGCTCCAGCAGCTTGTGTTGATTGCTGGGATGTATGAACATCTATTGTAGGGTGCACATTTAAACACAGGATCCAGACTTTGCAGGTTTCAAGTTTTACTTACAAAAAAAAAAAAGAAAAAAATTGGGGGGGGGTTTTCTTACAGAAAGGATAAATAAACATTACAATCACAAATAAGTCTATTTTTTATAACCAGTACCCATGGATGAGGTTTATGATCATCTCAATTTAACTAGCTATGCAAACAGCAACCTAACAAAGAACAAAAATGGTATCACTGAAATTCATACTCAAACTCAAAAATGCACAAACAAGCCTCAGTAATGATTCACTCACATGTGAAGTCTTCCTTCTTTTGGAGGGAGGAGGGTCTCAACGCCTTTTTGGGTGGCCTTAAATAGGTTCTGGAGGAGTGGTAAAGCAATGACAAGACAAAATGCAGGACTAAAACTAGCAGAAGGTAATAATAAAAGTGCCAGCTCACCACAGCGAAGAAACCTCAACACACAGCCCGAAACAGTCAGCGCCTCGCGGTGAGAGCAGAGAGCAGACGCCACACTCATCAAAATCCCCACGAGGCTGCACGTAAAGCACGGCCAACCCCCTCTTACAGGTCACAGCTCGGTACCTGCAACCGGAGCATAGCCAGACAGAGCCCTCACCGGATGAACGCCAGGCAGGCAACACTGTGCGCATCAGTGGAAGCATGACCAATTAAGGTGGCACCACTGCGCAGTCAGACCCCCCAGGTGATAATAATTGAGAGTGGAGGTGGAGCAACACTCAACCTGACACATAATGATTGGTGGCATTGTCTTTATAAATGTTTGGTATCATAAATAAACGCTTAATTGTTCTTTTAATTAATAAATTATGGCCCAGATCCAGATCATAAATATTTTTCTTGACTTAATAGGCTTTCTCATATTCTCTGAGTGGAATGTGCTCAACATCTTCCTGTGTGCTTAACCACATCCCGTTTGAGGCCGGAGAGCTCACGCCTATTTCGTGTGCTATACATTCTTGGTCTCTGGTGCGCATTTACGCACAGCGACGCGATGGGCTTCTGTTCTCAGCCGCGCGCTCTCCGGAGCTCGCTCTGCCTCGTCCTGCTTCTAAGCTGCTGGAGCGCAGCGTCGACCTTCGAGCTGACGATACTCCACACCAATGACAACCACGCACGCATCGAGGAGACCAGCGTGGACTCGGGGAAGTGCCAGGAGAAGGGTCCCTGCTTCGCTGGGGTCGCCAGGAGGTTCACGAAAGTGACGGAGATTCGGAAAAAGGAGAAGAATGTGTTGTTTCTGGATGCCGGGGACCAGTTTCAGGGAACTGTCTGGTTCAACTACTATAAAGGAGCAGAAGCAGCTTATTTCATGAATAAACTTGGTTATGATGCCATGGTAAGTACTATCTCATGTTTTTTTTGTTTTTTGTTTTTTTTGTGCAATCACATAGCTGAATATTCATTGCATTCTTTCTTAATATATATATTTATTTATTTGTTTAAATAGAGTCCATGAGTTAATGAAAGTCTTTGCTGTAATGTAGGCATTTGGAAATCATGAGTTTGACAACGGAGTGGAGGGTCTGATCAAGCCCTTCCTCCAGGAGGTAAACTGCTCTATAGTGAGTGCGAACATTAAACCTGACCAAACTCTGGCCGCAAATCTGAGTGGCTACTACCAGCCCTACAAAGTCTTCACTGTGGGCTCGGAGAAAGTGGCTGTGGTTGGCTACACCACTGCAGAGACCCCCTACTTATCCATGCCAGGTAAATACCCAATCTGTTGATTTGTCAGTGAAGCTTTTAACTGGTTGCACACTGTTGAGGTGAAGATTTGCTTCTCCAAGACAATTTTTCAAATGCACTGTGGAGATTTTTTTTTAACTTGACAGCTGCTATAACCCACGTCTAGTTTTATCCAACATAAGAATGTAGTTTCTGATTATGCGGACTCCTTTCTTCTCTGTGTGTCAGGACAACACCTGAAGTTTGAGGATGAGGTGGAGTCACTTCAGGTTCAGGTAGAAAAGCTCGAAACTCTGGGCTACAATAAGATCATCGCCCTGGGACACGCCGGCTTTCAAGTGGATCAAGAAATCGCCAAGCGCGTGAGAGGCGTTGATGTTGTTATTGGAGGACACACAAACACGTTCCTCTACTCCGGTATTTATATCCTGATTTTTATCAGCTTAACTTAAACAGTTGAACAGATTGCTTCACTGTAAGAGGAAGTGAGAAGCGGGGCACTGCAAAACACAGGGTTTGTTTTTTTTTCCTGCAGGAAAAGCCCCATCCACTGAAAGGCCAGAAGGTCCATATCCATTTATGGTAAGGTCTGATGATAACAGAGAGGTACCCGTGGTCCAGGCCTTTGCCTTTGGGAAGTATCTTGGATATTTAAAAGTCACATTTGATGAGGCTGGTAATGTGGAAAAAGCAGCTGGAAACCCCATCCTAATGGACAGCAGCATAACTCAAGGTAGATCACAATAACACTCTGCACTTTACACATGTCACAAGTCAAAATGATCACCATTCAATCAACTGGGTAAGATGCAAACAGCTAATGAGATACTGATGCACTCTCACATATCTGATTTAAAACGGAGTCAACTTGAAGACATGCCGTCCAACAGGCTGCCAGACTCTAGCTATTTCGCTCCAACCGTAATCTCAAGATTTGTTTTAGATAAACTTTAATCAGGATTCCTGAGAACCTTCACTGACTAATTATGAGATCAAGTTGTCATACTGCAGTGCGCTAAAAAATAAAAACACTAAATCCCTTGTGTATGTGTTGTACGTGTTTCTGACTCAGACCCTGGCATCCTTGCTGATGTTGAGGAGTGGAAGAAAAGTTTGGCTCAGTACTCATCACAGTACGTTGGAAAAACCTTAGTCTACCTGAATGGGACGTTTGAAGAGTGTCGATTTCGGGAGTGTAACCTCGGAAACCTGATCTGTGATGCTATGGTGATAATTGCACCACACTGTACACCACATCCAATCATTCACTCATTCATTTACTGTCTACCCACAAATTTTCTTCGCTATGAGAGGTTGTAATGTCGTGGCGGATCATGCCTGTGCATGTTCAGCGTTCACCCTAAGGTGGGAATAAGTAGGAATCAAGGGTTAGGGGCATTTTTAGGAGGTTGGTGTAAATACCACTTTACAGAGCACGAGAGAGGGATTTTTTTCCGCCAAGTAACATCTCCCCTTTTCATCAACAGATTTATCACAATATAAGGTATTCAAGCGATCTGCAGTGGAATCACGTGAGCATATGTATGCTGAACAGTGGGGCCATAAGGTCAGCGATAGACGAGCGCACTAACGGTACTACTGTGTTTTCTGTTCTTAAATACTGTTTCATTATTAAGGCCACTTTGCACTGGCTTCAGTTCTCTTTGGTATTTACCTTTTATCTCTAGGTTCCATAACGATGGAGGAGATCCTCACTGTCATGCCGTTTGGAGGAACCTTTGACTTGGTCCAGATAAAAGGATCGACGGTGAAAAAGGCTTTCGAACACTCCGTTCACAGATATGGGAGCAAGACGGGAGAATTTCTTCAAGTTGCAGGTTTGTCTTCACACTCCTGTGCTCCTCCACCAACACACTGTTTGATAATCCAGAGTAGGACATAATCATGTTAATTTTGTATTCAAGACATAGTTTTGGATGGAAATATCCTTATATACCCACCTTCAGAGGTTTTTTTTACCACTTGAATGACGGCTGCGCTGCAAGTTCCAGCTTTTACCAGCTTGCTTAAGATTATATCTGCACATGCAAGGTTAAAAGCAGCAACTTAAGATGAGAAGATGGAGTCGAAAGGTCGAAAACCATTGCCAGCAAGGGCTTAGCTTGGAGACTGAAATGGGAAGTAGGGCTAGCCTGGTTCTCCTTAAGGCTAATCCTGTAACTTCCCTGATTTGTGGTGTTAAAGAAGTGAAAAATAAGACTGTGAGGTTTACAAAGTAGCCAGGCAACCATTCAAAAGAGCAGAAAACAAAAAAATGGAAAAGGTGTGACACAATGTGTACAACAGCTGTAGTGTTTTGGGAGGCCCATTGTTTCTCTTTTCCATAGAGACTGAAGGCCTCCCAGCCCTGTGCCAAGTTAACCAGCAGCAGTGTTGTTTCAATACGTAGATGAAGTATCAAACCTTAACGGCCAACATTGCCATTATGTTATTGTCACTCCATATATGGCATGCCCTGCAAAAAGAGAATTGTTAAAATGACAACTTGTGGTTTTGTGCAATTAATTGTGAGCTAGCTTCACAGTCTTTATTCTAAGCTACCCTGTGCAGACTGATCTTCTCTCAAAAGTTGCATTAGTGTATTTTTTAATAACAATTTGTGATTTTTTTATTTTTTCTTGGCTTCTTCCAGGCGTTCACGTAGAGTTTGACATCTCCAAGCCGGCTAACCAGCGCGTGGTGTCGCTGTCGATGCTCTGCAATGAGTGCCGTGTGCCTAAGTATGAACCGTTAGACCTGCAGAAGACATACACCGTGGTCATGCCTTCGTACATGGTTGGTGGAGGCGATGGCTATAGCATGGTCAAGGAAGAGCTAGTGAAGCACAATACAGGTGGGCAGCGTGTGCGGTGGACAAGAAAATTTACGTGACATTATTTCTGATATGCATGAAGACAACCAGAAAGAAGAGCTGAGAGAACAGATCATTTGCTTTTTGGCATCACTGTGTGTTACTTAAAATCTGTTGATTGCTAGCCAAGCCAAAACACAGCTTTTCCAGCATTTCTCATTCAAAAAAAATTCTTCAATTTGGCAGACTGTTAACAAGGCTTACACAAGAGTCCTCCCCTGCTTTTCTTTCCTGTTAGAACGAGTCTGCTTTACTGTTTTTTGTTATTTTTGGAACAATCATTTAAAAGGGCTGTCAGCACTCTCCACATCCTCTCCAACTGGACTTTGTCCTAGAGTATTTAAAGGGCGGAAATTTGATCTGACCACTTTGCCTGCGTGAGAATGAGGTGGTCCTCGGATTCAGATTCCTGCGTTTTCACTAACAAACTTGGCACTGCATGTCACGTCAAAACATCCCTCCCAAAAGAGAGAAGGGATGCAGCAAGCTTGAAACATGTTGCACATGGGCAGTATTTATTCCAAGCACATGGAAGAACACGCAGTCGGATTGTCACTTTACTCAAGACCGAAATATCTAAACAGTTATCAATAAATGGACTTGCCAGTTGGATCAGAAACGTTCATGGTCCTATGATTGTGGTGATCCGCCTGATCCTACTTGTGCTTTTGAATCAACAACATTAAAAAGGGCTGCATTCACTGGGTACACACGAATGCTGGCTTCTTTTAGCTCAGGTAAAGCATCTCAGTCATTTATTTTGCGGACCTTCTTTCTACACTGTTACTACAACTACTAACAATACATTTCCTCTCAAATTTCTGCATAAAACCCCAAATTTGTTCATACCAAATGTGACTGTTCCATTCATTTCTTGCAGGTGATATGGACATTTCTGTATTGTCCAAATACATCTCTGATATGAAGCGTGTGTACCCCGCAGTGGAGGGCCGCATCACCTTCAGGAACTCGGGTGTCTTTACTGTCCACAGCCACGGCTTGTTCCTGGTGAGTCTGTGCCTGTCTCTGAACCTCTGACTGGATCTGGACATCAAACTGTGATCAGCCGAAGGTTTCTGAAACTCCTTCCGGTCTGGGTTAACCACATGCCATATTTCCATCTCACCGCCTTGCCAGAAGAACAGCTAGCAGACGACAGGTCAAGCTCAGCGTCAGGGTAAAATCAGCATCCATACGGGAACACGTTTTATTGTTTCAAACCACAAACAAGCTCAGATAATTAAATCTGCAAGATGAACAAAGACAATAAAAACACATCTTAAGGTATGGCTGATTTAAAAGTGCATGGAATATTTTGTTTTATATGTAATTAGGGATGGAAACAAGCCGGTATCAATCTATTCTTTTATCTCTAAATGTCCCCCAACTCACATCCAGGTCCCCTCTACTGGACTTTGTTACTGCTTCTCCTCAAATCTAAAGTTTATAGAGAATTATATATTAAAACACACACAGAAATGTATTGCTGTAGTAAAACAGTGTTGGTGTGATCTGTAACTAATCATTTTTGTTTGTTGTCATGATGTTTATCAGGCTGCATCTGTACCTGCTGTTTGTCATCTCCACTTCTTTTGTAAGGTTGTTATAATAAAGTGAAAATAGAGAGGAAATCCGACTGCATTCTAGCATTTATCAGAAAGAGATCCTTTAAATGGAGCTAACAAGCCTGTAGTTCATGAGTATTTCCATCATTTACTTAGTATTATTAGACAAATAATGGTGGTTTTAATTGATGGTATAATGGATATAATGGGGGCGTGCACAAGACTACCTCAGCACGTACTCAGGTTTGACAATTCAGATCCAAAGTGTGTGAGATTTGTGAAATGAGGCAATGGTGTATTCATGTTTGGGACCAAAATAAAAGTATATTACACCAATGACACTAATTACACAAGGAACTCAATATCAGCGCAACACTCATTTATTGTTAATAAAATTTACTTTACAAACGAGTGACACACACCAGGAGAAGTGTTTAGTTCCATCCTACTGCGACAGCAAGTATCAGATACTGTAAATGTTAGTTTCAGGTAAAAAGACTCACAAAAGAATATCTGGATTAGTGTGGGATGAGTTCATGCATGTTAGACATGTTAGCTCATGCTCATAAACTCATGTTCACTTTTTCACATCCATGGAGCCATCACAGAGGTTTCCTTCTGTACTTGCTGTGGGAACAAAAGCACAACGTTAGCGCAACAGTCAGCATAATTTGGTGCTCCATTTACATTTAATATATAAAGACATGATTGCGTACTGTTTTAAAGACAATCCTAATCTCACTACCCTAGTACATTCTCAGTGAACCTACTATGCAGGTGATTCTGCACTTACACGCAAAATGACTGTATCAGGGCTCATGGTACAGTTTCACACGTAAATTTATATGAGGCATATAAACGTAGGTGTAGCTGGTTAATACGTTTTTATGTCCAAATATATTGGAAACCCTGCAAAGAATAAGAACGTATAAATGATGGGTGACTGGGAGGATGTTCTGTCACTGTATTTCATCTCTTACCTTGTTAAGTTCAGGAAAAAGTTCTTGAATGGCGATATCCAGCAGCACATATGTCAGCTGGGGGGGAACCAGGAGCCCAGAGTCATTTTCCTTCATAGTTTAACTCTCACAGATTGGCTTAGGTCAATTTTTTTGTCTTGTCGTATTCTTTTTTCTGAGGAATGCTTTCTGTGTGTGTGTGTGTGTGTGTGTATGTGTATATATACAGTACATACTGTGTATTCATTGTATGTATGTGTATATGTATACTGTATGTGTGTGGGTTCCTGTACCTGCTTGTTGAGAACGGGCTGCTGCAGTCCATCGAAGAGAAGACGTACACCCTCATACTTGGCCTCTTCGCCGATACATTTCCCCAGAAAGTCTAGAGATAAATGGCTCATGAATGCCTAGCCAAGACATTAATAACAGTCTATTTGCTCTCACTGCTGGACATTTGTCCTGTGTATAACGAAGGTGGCTGACAAATTACAAAAACAAACTACCAGGAGGACTTGGATAAATACCTGGAATATAGCTCATCATCTCCTCAAACGCCTTCTTCGCCCTCCTCTGCTTCTCCTGGGCCGAACGTGGCAGGCTGCTTTCGCAGAAAACTGTGTCTGTAAGGGGAAAAAAACAGCACATCATTTAATTAAATAACTAATCATCCTGTTGTAAAAATGCAAGAATGCAATGAGAATCAGTCTCTCGCTGCTTAACAGATGTGCACCTCTGAGCAGGGTGATGAGTGAGACAAGCCGGTGCTCCTGGACCACCTGGTTCAGTTTGCACTGAAGGTAAAAGTCTACGTAGGCCTCCAGCGTGTTCTTGAACAGGATCCTGCCACCCATTAACAGGTGATGCAACCAGTCAGGGATGTGGAATATGACTCGGGCTGACAACCATGAAGAAGAAGGCAAAGGGTGGAAGATAAAATGTGAACGCGAGCAAATGATGGTGCAGCAAGTCAGGGCCTCTGTGATTCATAAGAAAACCCTGATCATCTTAGCAGGCTATAGTTCTGCAGCAATGTTTTACATTTTTGTATTTTATTTATATTTTTCATTTTAATGTAAAACCTGTTGTTTTTCCACTGTCAACGTATATTATGTATACTACAGTATAGTATATACGTACAACGGCTATAACAACACATAAATACTGTAAATAAAATTTCAAATCCTAAATATTTATTTCACAATAGCTTTCAAACAATCTCAAACCCCAAGGAACTAGTAGTGTTAGATTTACCTTCAGCTTGCAGCTATTACATTAAAATATTCATGTGACACATACAAAAGTATTGCTTCACTGTGTTTAAATTATTATTGGAATATATTCCAAGTGAAGTGAGTGATTTTGTAATAATTTGTTCATACCTCTGAAATATTAAACATTTCAAGGAGACATGCAAGTGGAAATTATACAGTAAATTCCTGGATGTTGTTTTTTCTGTCAGCTTATATTTATTTTAAAATAAAGCACTCTTTGTTTGCCTGTGAGCTTTATGGTTTTCTGAATTAAGTGAATCCTCTTTAACACACTTTCCAGTGAATAAAAGCATATTAAACATAAGAAAACAAACAAAAACTTAAATAAACAAATAGAGCTTGATAGATTGGAAAAGAAAACTCTACTTACCCACATACATTAAGTAGTCATACACCCCTTCAACTGTGATCATTTCCATGAAGTAGTTCTGATTGTGTCTCTTCTCTGTCATCTCTGATCGGCCAGCATTGTTTTTGAAGAGGTCATTGAAGAGCTGCAGGAAAGGGGATGACATCAGTTTTTAAGCCGTTTAAAACATCCTTTGACTATTTTTAAGTCTGAAGAGCATTTCCAGTAACAGGAGACTGATAGAACAAATATGAAAATTCAGTCTAATGCTTTCTAAACTGACAATATTTATCACTGCAATGTCAAGACAATAACACGTCTGTTATGGTACGTCAGTGGACCCCATTTAATTTTTGTGTAATCAACCAGAAATGCACTAAATTGTCAACACTCCCTTTAGTTCACAAGTTTTTTAAACCAAATGCTCAAAGCCTTATTTGTCAGGTCTAATAACATGTCTATGTACAAAAAATGAAAATTGCCACAATTAAAGACAAATAAAGACACAATAAACAACTGTTTAAGTTGGCTTCTGTAGTTATTCAGCATCATGTTATTTCCCTTATGTATTTGCCTCGTGATTTAATTAGATATTTTATTTTTTTCATATTTAAATGTATTTCTTTATCTGCGTATCAGCGTATTTATTTCTGGAAGCTAATTGGCACAGACACACACACAACTCCACATACACACAGCTCCTATGATGATGTCTTGGCTGACATAAACTGTATAAAACTCTAAAACAAGTTGCAAAGCAATTAATTCCAGTTGCCCTTGTTATGAACTTTTTTTGGACACTATGAATTGGAGTGAGGACTCCACTGTTAAAAGAAAACAACAAAATTCCTCTGGAGTGCGCTTGTGCAGAGAATGAGAGAGAATGCAAGTTATAACCACAGACCTTTTTATCATTTTCTGAAGTGGGGCTCAGGATAGTAAGCTCAGGGCGGCTAGGTTTGGGTTTGGGTGATTCACAGGAGTTGAAGAAAGACTGGATGAAAGGCTCCAGATGCTGCCCTTTCTGGCAGGAAACACAGGAAACAGTTTGTATAATTTAAAACGAAAATGTTATTTCTCATAAAGATGTATCTGTCATACACAGTTCTTAAAATCTACAATTATACAATACAAAAGTGACATTTACAAACATTTGTATCTTCCAGTGTCCCAGCCCCCCCACACACAAACAAAGCACAGTGAATACATTCCTTACCTCTTTTATCAGCTTGCTGGGAACGGACTTAATGATTTTTCCTGTGAAATAGAAACACATTATCTCAGTGATGCATGGTTCTGTCACACTTATCACTTCACTGCTTCCCAAGGGCAGCCTGATCAGACATTCACAGCGTGTTTGAAATGTTGTGTTGTTCAAATATAATCTGTCTGCCCCATACCGAGGTTAACATCAGGTAACATCTTGTCCAGGAACTGAGACTCCATGCTGTGAGGAGACAGGAAGTCGGCCAACAGCTGGCTGTTGCTCAGTTCCGGGTGCTGCAAAAGTTTCTGCAAAGAATAGATAAAAACATCTTCAGTTTTTTTCGGTATCAGACCATCATTCAAAGAACAATGGGCAGAAGTGGTGGTTTAAAAATATATTTGACTTTAATAGGAAAACTGAGTGCAAGCATGTTATTCAGGTTTTAACTGAGGTTATCCAGCCATTCAAAGCAGCCTGTTTTTCTGTTAATTCCACCATTACATAAAACTTTCAAAGACTTCCATTACGGTCAATATTTCCACAGTTTGTTTGTGTGATTGTGGAGCATGTTCAGAGAAGCTCCAGTTCAGATACATTTGATTTGTGAGAAAAATCTCTCTGAATTTGTGCAGGGTGTGAACTAAGTCATTTTTCTACATAAATGTCTCAGATCTTATTAGAGAGTCCTTGAATGCACCACTTAAATGGGTCTTCAAAGTGCACCAAGTTAGCTTCTGCAGAGTCTGAACCCATTCTGTCATTTCCTCTTTGTCTTGAACAACTGCATCTGCCTACACAATAGCTAAATACAGAATCAACCCTACTCTGTTTAAATGTTATTTAACCCGACTTCTGTTTTGACTCAGAGTTTCCTCGTGATCATTCCTTAAAGGAGTTTCTCTGAAAAGTGGTTCCTGATTCAAACTTGTTGTCTGAAGCAAAAATTGTAGTTAAAATTCACACCCTATCACAGACTGAACTGTCACTGGCAACGAAATACACAGGATTTCTGCTTCATGGAAAAGCTGGTTTATCTCCCCCCTAATATATTTATATGTAAAACAGACTTAATATCTTGTCGAATTCTGGCTCTTCTCCAAACCCATTAATCTACATATACTCACTCTTATACAATTCAGAGGCAATAAGTAAGTCTCAGTCTATATTCACCTGGAGGTACTCCTGGAACTCCTCTCGCTTGGACCTGAGAAACTCATAATTCTTGGGACCAATTATTCTCTTCGAGGGCAATTGTGCGTCCGGAAATGAGCCTACAGAAGGATACAGGATTTTACAAAGAGGAACATTGATAAAACAAACAAAAAGCCTTTCTTTTATTTCAACTGGAAAATAACAACTGAAGGCAGACTGGGGCCTTTCTGTGTGGAGTTTGCATGTTCTCCCTGTGTCTGTGTGGGTTCTCTCCAGGCACTCCCGCTTCCTCCCTCCGTCCAAAGACACACTTGTTAGGTTAACTGGTGATTCTAAATTGGCCATAGGTGTGCATGTGAGTGTGAATGGTTGTCTGTCTCTCTGTGTTAGCCCTGCGATAGACTGCCAACCTGTCCAGGGTTTACCCTGCTTCCCACCCGAGAGTGCTGGGAAATGCTCCAGTCCCCCCCTCAACCCATCACAGGAAAGGTGGTTATAGAAGATGAAGATGAGTAACGATTGAGTTCTCCAAATCCTTGAATGATGTAAGAGGCCCATTAAGCTTTCGTCTTGGAAGTTCTGTGAATTCTCTGGAGTCCTTAAGACTGAGAAAATTACTTCCTTTCCTGCACAGTGCAGAGGCTTTCTTAATCTGCACATAAACAACAATACGGAATACAAAAAAAAACCTACCATGGAACTCGGTCAGCTTTGATTCAAGGACATAGAACTCCAGATATCTTCTGTACACTGACCAGTGCTCAGTCTCATGTCCAACTGCAGAAGACAGACATCCAGACAATTTTTTTCTGAGCTAAGATAGTCCCCGATCACTGAAAATGCTTGAAAGGCCCTCCTTAAAAAGTGCCTCATTAATAAAGGTTACATCTTATCAAATAATAATGGTCAAAAACAGTAACAGCAAAGTTGTAATCAATAGGTGGGACGGTCTTATTAAACGGCTCAAGATACAAGAAAAGCATCGTGTGTACAAAGTATACAAGCCCAATGTTTGTATTAGTCTGTCTTCTCTATGTGTATGCATGTTCAACTGTTTAGCGTTAGAGTTACCTTTACCTTTGTTTTAGTCTTGTTTCAGCTAAACTGGTACCTGGGTGATCTGTATACTTGTATTATATTTATTACTCAGTGATGACAGTGTTTGAACTGTTTGTTGCTCTCTAACTCATGAATATTTATTATTGCAGATAAAGTCATCCAATTTGAATCCTTTCAGCCAAAACCTACAGACAGCAACACTGCAAATTATTGATCAAATTCTCACACGAAATGCAAAATTACCTTCTGCAGAGAAGGTATACACACCATGCAGCAAGGGAGAATGCCCTCCTTGATGACACTAGACAAAGAAAACCTCAGCACAGCCTCACCTGCCTTCCGGTCGTTGCGCTCCACATCGATACAGAACACAGGAATCCTCTCCCTTTTTACATCGTCATCGTAGAAATCAATGTAGGGGATCGTGATGTTCCAGGCTGAGAGGTTTCTGGGGGTACTGGGGGTGGAGGCTGCCTCCATGGGGGAGTCATCCTCCAGCACCATCATGGCTTCCTCCACCTTGAATGGGGTGAAGTGAGAGACTTAAAGGACAAGAACAGAATGATTTTTTTTTTTCCAGAGTTCATAGCTGATAATCAAAGCTGCTACCGTTGAGGAAGGAAATGCTGTAGCTCAACAAAAAGAAAATTAATTGAGTGTCTGCAGTTGCACAATCACTACTGGATAAAGTACCAAGACAGCTGCGCCATGGCCACACCAAAGGGAAATGCAAAAGTAAACACAGGATATCCCCTTACACTAAATACAGGACAGGTATTCACAGATAGCAAGTTGCAGTAGAAGTTTTTGCTGTTGCAGCTATCGAGTCTGTGAGATTATATCTGTAAATATGATAGAACTATACAAACAAAAACTAAGCTTTTTCATTTGTTTCATTTCTCTCAATCAAACAGGACATTTAGTAGTTTTCTCATGTGTGGTTTCATAGGCAGAAAGATCTATATTGTTTGTCAAGATCCACTGTCCCTTTGCCATAACCGCCCAGACATGTAACTTTGATTTTATTATTGGACTGAACATAATTGACAAAGCTTCGATGGAGCTACACTCTCTCTACACATATTATGTCTAAACTGTGTGGAAACAAATGTTTGTCAAACTGGAGAGCAAAGGAAAGGCGGTACTGAGACATATTTAAAGTTAAGTTGGTTTTCCGTAACACCACATTCACTTTTTGGAATAAAAAGGAAGTCTTGGGCACCAAACAGCACTTTGGAGTTCACACAAGAAAGGCAGATTTGAAAAACTATGAAGAAACTTTTGTTTCTTTACTCATCAATACCCCCAAGTGGCCATGATATTAATATGGCTTCAGTTTGGAACTGGGGTTTTGGCTGGGCTAAATGATTGGGGACGGAACTAAATGTGGGAACATGTTTTATGACTTGTTGTAGATATGACATGCTGCTTTAAATTACAGAATGATCCAGAGAAATTTACACATTTCTAAATATGCAAAAAAGGCCACTATCAACCTGTAAGCATAACAAGCACTTTCATGATTCAAATTACATTTATTTCAGATCTGCCTTACCATATCATCCTCCCCCTCAACTAGTCCGTAGGACGGCAGCATGGCTCCCTCCATAGTTGTGCTCTTGAACACTCCTTTGATCTTACTGCCAATGCGGCTGATCCCAAAGGACTCACCCCTCTTTGACGTGCTCCTGTAGTTCGAACAAGGAGGATATGAAACAATAAATGATGGAGAAGGCTGGAATGGCTTCAGCAAAGCGCATGCAGCTCGAGAGAGGTCACAGGGTAGGAACCACAGAGGAGAAGAAGCGACATCATGAAAGCACACAGGAGGGAAAAGCTAAAGTAGCCAAACCCAAGCCAAGATGACACTTCACAGTCGTCTTACAATGAAATGCCTGCAAGGCAAAAAAGCAAACGCAGTACAAAGCAGAGAGCAGTGATTTCATGAACAGATGTTTGGTTTGAAGGGGATCATAAATTTTAATGTTCGCACAAATGTTGAAGGTACCATCAACCAGAAAAGAAACACAACATCAGGTACTATGTGGGATACAATAAGTGAGATAAATACACAGGTGAAGTTGAACATAGAAAAGTTACTGCAGTGTGACAAACAATAGGAAAGTCTTTTACCATAACAAAATTGGAAAAAAGTACACATAATAAATACGAACTCATGCAACAGCCCCACCATGCACGCATCTGGCCGGGAATGGGGGGGGGAGGTCACGTGGGGGAAACTGGACAACATGACACCAACCTGTGACACACAGATGGACCCTGACTTACTTGGGCGATGGGTGGCGGTGAGATAGTGAGCCATATGGGAAGTTTGTGAACGTGGACTGGGCATGGAGGGAGTTAAAAGATGCAGGTGAAGAGCTGCCAGAGGCGGTGAACAGTGAGGACGGGGACTCGGGGCTCCAGTCCCAGGAACTATAAGCAGAACAGGGTCACATCCCCATGGGCAAGACGAGGGAGAGGACCGCGGATCATACCAGGGCAGGCAGTATGGTGGTTACAGAATCAGAGTGGATATACAGTCACAGACACAACACGGTGGTGGCAATACATAGATGGAATAACAGGCAGACAAATGGGCAGAGTGGAAGGGGTTTCTCAGTTGCAGATATGCAGGGAGAGTAGGTTGAACTTGGTCAGAGTTAATGAAAGTGAATGTGTGAAAGCCATTTTCTGCTATTTCCTCTATCCTCTTTGAGCGCCGTAAAAGATGCTGCTTTGAAAACTGCCTTCATAACAAGACTAATAACCAAATGGAAAAGCTGAAGCACAAAATCCTTTACCCCCTGAGTTTTTTGGAAGTTTAATTCTGCAATTTTGGAAACAAACAAACTTGATTTGCTAAGAAAATCATGAAAGCCTAAACCAGCATGACTCTTGATTAGCTTCATTAACATGTAATTAGCGATGGCTTGAGCTATAGTTAGAATGATTAGCTGATTCCAGTCACTTTTCTCAGTCTTCTCTAATTTGCATCTACAGCTAAAGTCCCACATAAAACATGCATTTTTAGATTAGCAATAAACAGTTTCATATGATCAACTAGTGCTCACTGAACTGAGACCCTGATTGCATTGGGCCCAGGGTACAGTGAAATTGTTAAAAAGGCAGCACATCGCCCTCTTTAGGCAAGAATGGAATGTCTTTTGTATCTTGCGTGCAGCACTGCTCAGCCAGCCACTGTTTCGATCAGCACACCGATGCCTTATACTCACCGAATGTCATCCAAACTGAGGCTATTTCTGGAATAATATGCACAAGGAGTTAGTGGCTGGGCGTCAAGGCCACATACACACCACACCTCGTGAAAGAAAACATAGACGTTGAGATCCCTGGGCTCAAGTCAATTTAAGTTTCATTACACTGCAGAGTAAATAGCTCTCATTTTCATGGCTAATTTAGAGCTTATTTCAGACTTTATTACGACTGAACTTGAATTGATGTTTATATTTGATGCACCTGTCACATACTGTATCCTGCCTTCACAGTGAAGTGGCTAAGGGGACATGGAGTGTTGTGACAATAAAGACAATTTCATAACAAATTAGTGAAATCAAAAAGACAGCGTTCATTTTTTGCCCTTGGAAAAATAAAGAGCTGCTTTGTGTTTTAATGGTTCTCCTGGTTTCTAGGAGTGTGTATCATAAAACAAGGTTTCTATTTTTTTTTACACAAAAACACAAAAACTGCTTAAGTGAAATCTACCTGCTCATCTTGGAATTCCTGGCAGGGGATTCTGCACCTCTCAGAAGCTGGCGAAAGTACTGTAGAAAGACATGGGTAAAGGAAATATAAAGTTCTTAGCAATCAAACATAGTCTGCTGAAATCTGGAACAGTACATAAGCTAAAGGGAAGAAACACCGCATATGTTTTAGCTTGAATAACAATTATTGCCTCCCTGCTTAAGCAAAAGGAAAGGGAGTAGCAACAAGAGAAAAATGTGGTAATAAACATTTTCAGACACTCTATTCATGCAGGGCAGTGGCCTGCTGTGGACAATGGTTGAGCTCTGGTCCACCCAGTTGTATTCAATGAGACTGCCTTTGAGGGGTGAAATTCAACTTGGCAGCTTGGCATAACGCCAGCGACAGCTCATTGGTCAGTTGTTTGTCTGGTATTGATGACACGGCCGATAGTGGTTGGTGGGAGACGGATCAGAAGACAGAGGACAGCACAACTGAGTCAACGAAAATTAGTTCTAATTTCAACATTTAGCTGATGACTTCTAAGATATGTCTAAATACTAACGTTACAAAATATCCGCCTTCTGTCTCTCATATATTAATCGTATTTTGCAATGTCTATTTAAATGTGAACCTGGCAAACAGATTCAGTGCAGATATAAAAGAGGTTATTGATAAATTGGGTTGGGCCATGTGTTATCAAGGCGTTGGGTGATAATGAGTTGAGTAATTTGTTTCTCACTAACCTCATCACTGTGACAGAACATGGGGGTGAACACATTCTCCAGGAGTGAAAGGACATGCTCATAGGCTTCAAACAAGCACCGCATGGTCTGCAGTTTCACCACCTGTGCATAAGGTCCCTCAGCAACTGGGAGTTAGACAGAAACACATACATATACTAATTAATATGAGTAATATGTATGTGAGCTTGTTGAAGGAATTGCAATAATTCATAAATGATCCATGCTGCGTACTGTTGCGTATTTCTTCCACTATAAAGGGGTCGAAGCGGATCTTGTCAACGCTCTCGTCCAGACAGTAGGTCTCATAGATTTTCTTCACCTCCTCGTGAAGCATCATCTTCTCTGAGTCAGACAGCTCTGGGCACAGGATCCTGTCGTTGAATTCCTCTGAGAAATTAAGAAAGTCAGACATCAAAGTCTTGCTGTTAAGGATGTTGCAAAATGCGTAACTGTGACATCAGGAGTGTCATTATGAACAGTCTACGGGGAGTTTTGCTAATAATTTCAGTTGTTTGCAGTTTAAAACCGTATTTAATTTACCCCACTGTGGGTGGGGCGCAGAGTAAATGCAATCTAGTGGCTTTTATCAATAAAAACATAACCAGACTCAGCCTGACTTCTGAAAGGTACAGCAAACACTTACCTACTGCAAGGCAGAACTGGAGTACATGGACAGCACCTTCTTGCTTCAGGAAGTTCATGAAGCGAAAGAGAAGATCTTGTTGTTCTCTGATTTCCTTCAGCTCCAGCTTTAGAACCTGATGTGTGAGACCACAGCAGGAATACCACAACACTGAGCAGCAAACAGACACCGTCTTAGATATGACCCTCCTATTTCTTGGTACACTTGTTGAAGCCTACATACTAGACAAGCAAATTGTGATTAGATTTGCACCTAATATTGTCACATAGCATATCCAGTGGATCAGATAAAACACTTACTGAGGGCTTTTTGTTGCGAGTATCTGAGTATTTTTCTAGGAAAGGAACTAATGTTGAAGTGGGCTCTGTGGCTTCTTCAGGCTGTTGGGGGAGCAGTAGATAGAAAACATTTTTAACCTATAAATATTAAACACTCCACAACACCACGTTTAAATACAGAAAATAAATGGAAATACACATCAATTCACAGTTCGTCATATACTTACAGGGGAGTTGTCGATGAGTATCAAAATTAAATGATTTACTGTGTCCTGAAATTAAAAAAAGCAGCCAGTAAGTTCACAAAATTCAAGACACTTCTTTGTTTTCCTTTAAATACATGTGCTTAACACCGGTAACCAGACTAAGAATCCAATTTAGACTCAAAAGCAGTATCAGCAGGGGGCTTCAAGTGACAACAGCTTTGAATTTCTGCCCTTAATATGTCTACACTCACAGGATCAGCCAAGTAGTCCATTGAAGGAAGGAAGACAGAACCAGCCAAGACTTCTCTTATCAGGAGAGTAAGAGATCTGAGAGGAATGAAGAGATACAGTAGCAGGAAACGAGAGAAGGAAAGAGTAAAGAATGATCCTTATCTTATTTGTATAGTCTCAGTATGGCAGACTTTTTCCTAGCAGGACAATGTGGTACATTCATGATATGTACTCAACTTGAGGCTCACTTAGGTAACTATATGATGTGTTACCTGCAGTCTGTAGCCTTTGGAGGCAGGATGTAAGGAAAAAGCATCTCTGTCAGCTTCCTGAGGTAGAGGAGCTCATCTCTGCGACTGCGAAGGGCCACGTGGAGATCAGGACCATATTCCTCCAGGGCAGCTTGCTGAAGATACTCTGTGTTCTTTACTACGTGTGAAAGATATAAAATCGTTATTCTAACTGTGAACACAATTTAAATGATTCTGTGTGTGATCAAATCAGCCATACTTTTCTGTCTTGCTTTACTAATAATTTCAATGTGCTTCATGGAAACCTTAAGAAGCTTTCGCGTGATGAGGGATGCCACATCCACCTGAGGGCAAAAATGAATCATTAAGGTCGTAATCATCAGCATCAAAAGATTTTAACCTAAAACAGTCTAATTATCACCTTCTGGGTTCGGCGAACTAGCACAGCTGCAAAGAAGCGCAAAGTCACTCTAAGCTCGTCTACAAATGCCTCATCATCTGTGACGTCTCTGAAAGAGAAATACTGCCCAGTCATTTCCATCAAGCCACATAACATATTATACAAAAAATGTATTATGACAGGTAAGAAATAGCTCACCTATACCAAGGATACACAAAATTTTCCAGGACAAGCTCTAAAATCTGAAAAAAATTCATTATGAGACAATTTGATCTTTTAAGTTCGTATACATTTTTAGCAGCTGTGGTTAATGCATGTCTGTTTTTACCTCTGAAAGTGAAGCATCCACCTTAGAAGGAACTTTAAGGTCAAGCCATGGCTGGTAGTTTTCCAGTAGCAGAGTTGGTCTATCAATAAAAATAAAGGTAAGAAAAAGTTACAGTATTATTTACAGAGAAATGTTAGTGTCTTGTCTGACCACTTGAGGGCAGCATAACATCTTTCATAAACTGATAAACAATTGAGCTGAGCATCCTTACACTAGCAAAACTGTTTCATCTTCCAGTTCGCTTTTAAATTCATTCCAGTGTAATTTTGTTTTATCTGTTACTTCATTGCATCACTGGAAACATCCACTGTGAGTGTAACTGCAGCTGATACAAATTCTTGGGTCAGAATAGAACAGAACACAGACACATCCTCACTTAACGCTGCACCACAATATAACCATGTCACTCACCTGTGCCTTTTGCATTTGATTTTTCCACATACAGCACAGCTGTGGCCCAATGGGAACAGCTCCTGTTGATATGACTGCAAGGGAAAGTGAACTTAGATGAAGAGCGAGCATCATGCACTGCAGATGCTGAAATAACCGCGTCCTGTCTCTTGATGCATCTCTTGACCCATTCACAGTAACAGCAATACCAAATAATTACATGAATGTATCCATTACATTTGAGCCACTCTGAGAGCTCGAATCGGTTCACTTGCCTTTTGCCCTACCTTGATCTTTGGTTTAATGGAGACTAAGATGTTGGGCAGCAGAGACTCGGGTCCCAGTGAGCAGTAGAAAGTGACGACTCCAGCCAGAAAGGACCAAAACACCATTATAATGTGAATATATCTATGAAAACAGAAGAATATCTTTAACAGAGTAAACATTCCACCATATGAAGTGAATAGGTAAGTGTCAGGGATAATGGCATTTATAGGTGATAGTGGGTTCTTGCCTATTTAAAAGCACTGTGGACAGCAGCAGGACCAGCAGCAGAAAGCAGAAGACCGGATACTGTCGGCCCAGCTCCCTGACCCGGTCCAGCTTCATCCTGCGTCTAATTTTCTGCAGATAAGCCCCGATGCACCCCATCCTCGTCTGTGAACATCTAGCCTACAGATTCATACTGTAAAATAAACAACGCATTATGAAGAGGTTGTCCAAATAAACAAGGGCGTGTGGCAGCGACACAGAACTCCCATCAACTCATATGTTATTTTATGTCTGTTTACTTTACACACCAAACAGACTGACGAGATTTTATTTATTGACTTCAGCACTTACTGTAAGTGTACGGCGGGCGTTATGGGCCATTTTCCACGGTAGTCCAGCAAAGACACCATCATGAATTCGCAGAAAAGGTGCGCAGGCTGTCTATTTGTACGATCACCGCAGGACATGAGAGGCGGCGTACACAGATGTAGGATTAGTGGTAAGCACACAGCATCATTCGTGCACAGACCGTCCAGCAGCTCCGGTGGTTTACTGTTAGGCTAATGGCTGCGGTGCTATTGCTGTCATTTCTGTCCATAGAGGGGGGGGCAGCGGTTGCTGTTTGGTTGTCAGCGCTGGAGACGCGTGATGTCACCTCCGCTCCGCTCCAGAAGCAGCTACTGGCTCCTGTAGTTTAGCTACAGGATAACAAGTGTATTAGCTATATATAGTAATACATAAATACAAGTGTATTAGCTATATATAGTAATACATAAATAAATAAGTAATAAATAAATAACAATAATATATATACCTTTAGCGATGTATCCTGGTTGAAGAGACAGGTCGAAAGTGTAACACTCTTTGTAGCAAGTCGGCTTGTGATATTTTGTCACATAACGGACCCATTGCACATTAGCGTTATTATCAAAATACCTTAAAACGACCCTTTAACAAATAAAACTACACAGTTAAATTGTAAAACGTTGCCTTTTTTACTCGTTTCGTCCGGCTAACGCAGACTTCTTTCATTAATTAGCGAATTGCGACGTGGTACCGTCTTCAGTTCCGTTGCTATGGTTACCTGAATTTGAGGCGTTTCCGTCGTGCGAGCAAAACATTTCGGGAGTTTACCTGCCGATTTTTTTTTTTTAAAGGGGGGTATTTCTGGCCTCATGTCGTCTGTAGTTGACTCAGACTTGAAAGCGAAAACGAAGGTATTAAAATTAGTACAAATACAGAAACCCTTAAATGTAGCTTAATGGGTTAATAGTAAGACTTTTTAACACAACTACTATTCTCTTGGCTAAACTGTAATGGCCAGTGAATTTTGGACGTCTTGCGGGCCTCATGTCCGGACTTACCCTTTCACTTATTTTTAACATAAACAAACTTCAATGTTACAGTATGACCAAAACCCTGTCATGTGCTTTTGTAGGTCTTCATGTAAGACAAACAAAAAATGAACTGCTGCCAAACACCACCCACTTGATAGAGTATCTGAAACTCGCGAAGCTTTTATCGAAAGAGTAGGACACAGATAGAAATCAAAAACTTTATTACAAAAATAAGTTACACTCACCTCCATCTTACAGTATAAAACAATTTATTTGCAGGAATGCAAAAAACGTTGTTGGCCACCAACAATAGTTTAAAACTGCTAACATCTTTTTTTCAAAAGGTGGTTGTTATGATTTTATTGAGGGAGTTAACTGTATAGAAAACTGGGATTGAAGAGCAGTTTCCTTTATGCTATACCTGGAAATAGAAATCGTTCACTGCAGTATCCCTTCTACCACTATCAGAATATGATCCCTAACCAAACCATAGCAGCTAACATTAGGCACACATGCTCACTGGTTGGGCAATATGGCAATTCAGTCATCCATCAAGATTAACTCCAGAGATCTTCTACATAGTTGCTGTCTTGGGGACTGGGAAGGGATCATTAAAGATTAACATGATCTTAGATGAAACATTAGGTTATTGTACATTATTCTTAAAATGGGTTTTAATCTTTTGTTTGAAAATGTTTTGTTTGAAAATGTGTTTTATTTTTTTTTAGTTGAAAATGTGTTTTTATTCTTTTGATTGAAAATGTGTTTTATCAATATAAAAATCAAACCCACTGGAATAATACAGTGGCACAAAAGGGACACTGCAGGGCTTTATTTTTGTTTTTTTATTTTTTTAATCAAAGGCAGTTGGTTGCCTGTGATGTTGAAGCCTTTACAAAAGTAACAATTTCCGAAAAACTATACACCAGTAACTACATACTCTGAAGAAGCAATGCGGCTAATTCAGTTCAAAATAGGATAAAAGCAGGGCTTGTTCAGACTCATCATATGAGATTGTTTTGCATGCCCAGTTTGACTGTTTGCAGTCTGCAGAGCTGCAGCTAAAATGACTATATTACATTAAGTACATTGTTTTTATGCTGCAGCTCTTGTGCATATTTTGTATGAAAACAAGCCCTGCTTTCATCAATATAGTTTCCCTATTTACAGTACAGGCCGGGTAGTTTAGTCCTCTGTACTGAGGTAGTCAACCAACCCTTTAAAGACAAGTTCTGAAAAGAACCACTTTCCTGGAATGCCTGACTTATCCATGCCAGGTGGGTACACCCTAAAACCCTGCAAATGTTCTCTTTCAAACATCCTGATCAAACAATTAAGATTAACATGGATATTCCGACAATAATTGCAATTAGCACAAAAATATACAATAGCATCAAGCTCCTTTGAGCCACTTCAAAACTAAAAACTTAAAAAGTGCAATTTCTTCAATAATTAGTAAAAAAAAAAAAAAAAAAAAAAAAAAAAAATGGCATGTTCGGGGACAGGGAAGGGGCAGATTGTAAGGGCAATTCATAGAGCCCTGTATATCAGGGCTCAGTACAGGGACTCAGGGCAAAGAGGTTGTGATGTGTATTCAGAATCCTCTGGTGAATCTTTAAAGGTATACTATGCAGGATTTTTCTAAAAAGCTTCTACTTTTTTCTTTTCTTTTTTAAATGCACATTTAAGTGTGTGGCGGTGTATTCATCTGCAGAGAATTTTGCGGCGTTTGTGACATTTCGGGGCTACAAACTTTGGGCAGTGAACGTGTAGCCCAATAACAGCGTGCAGGGTGGCAGAGCAGGACTGTATAAACATAGTGACATGGTTACATTGCCAATTTCTCTCCTCTGCTCTCCATGCCAAAGTTGTGTAAGAGCAGCAGATTTGTGTTTCTGTTTCATAGGGGGGGTGGCTAAGCTGTGCGTGCCCAGAGCAGAGAGGCCAGTGGACAAGACAAGAGTGTATATACTTCAGCTGCGATCAGACATTATCTGCCAATACAACCTTCCTGCGAGGTTGTGAGGAGATGTGGGTGTGTTTGTGCTTCTGAACGTAAACCGCCATAAAATAATTAAAAAAGAAATAATAATTCTCTCTGATTAATTGCTTCGTTCTCACCAACTCTTCTTCCTCTCTTCGTTCAGTCTCTCTCAGGGACCAAGTTTTAATCTTTTTACAAAGAACAACTGACAAATCCTGCATACTGTACCTTTAAAGGTGGCAGTTTCAGAAAAATAAAATGGGAAACACAAGCACAAAAAAAAAAAAAAAAAAAAAAAAAAAGTAAAGAGGAGGGGAGATGCTTCTTCTGTAAGGCTGGAATATCATTGGACCTTTTTGTCATGCTCGTAGTTGTTTCGACATCCATTGCAGCTTATGGTGTAACCCCACACATCAAGTCAGTATCCGCCGTTGACAGGTCAGGACCGCCCTCGGCCCCGTTTCCCTGCTGGAGAAATGAAAGATAAAATTAGTACCAAAAAAAAATATATATATATCCGTGTTGCACACATACTCCACCAATGAGAAATTTCGACAATGTTTTGCCGCTGGTGCTGGTCTCAGCTGGCCTCCTTAAAAATATAGTATGTTGTGCATGAAGCTGGCTGCACTAAAAGATGTTACAAGAACTATAAGCAGGTGTAACTGTTAATTACACCAATATTCTTTCAAGATAATTAAGGTCATCCTCAACTTTTGATTTGCCCAGTTATAGATTCAGTTTGTAAGAGCCCCTCCACCTTTGACACTGCACTTACTTTGTGCTTGTAAAAAGTGCTGAAACCAAGTGAGCCACAGGGTCTTTGTAAGTTCTTTTCATCCAGTAATTATCTTGAACAGAAAAGTCTGGCTTCACTGGTCACCACAGTGTGACTAATCCAATTTTAACCTTTTGAAAGTTACTGTGTGACGCTGAAAAACGTCATCTACCTCTGATTGTTCCAAGGCCTCCTCGCTGGGAGAAGCCCACTCGGCCCCTCGGTGTGATAGCACCACGGCCCCTGGTCTGACTGGCACCGCCGCGGACTCCTCCCCTCGCTCCTCGGCCTCTCCCAGACCCTTGGAAGTCCTCGTAGCCATAGTAAGGGTCGTCGTAGCCGCCTCGGTAGTTGTGGTAGTCATATCCATAGTAATCATAATAGTCTTCATAGCCGTAGTAATCAGGAGCGTAAGAGTAACCTCCGCGTCCACCTCGCCCTCTGCCTCTTGTAGGTGGTGGCATGTGGGGAGGCCCGTAATAATAGTATTCATCATACCTGAGGGACGATACAGATTCCAAATTTACACTTCATCCTGCTATACGACTAAATTAAATCTCTGATAATAGTGCTTCTCTTTGTAATTGGTCACATAATAATAATCCATAATAATCTAGGTTCATTTGCATTCCTCTTGCTTACATTTGTGTTTTAGCGGCTTGTCTCTGGGCCTTGCGTTCCTTCCTCTTCTGGTCAGGGGGCTTGGCAAAGACGATTTCAATGTGCTCTCCTTCAAGGTCCTTGCCATTGAGATCAGCCAAAGCCTGTCAAAGTCATTAAGAAACCATTCAAAGTTGTTGTCACTGCATATTCAAGTTCATGCTCAGCAGAAACATTTAATACTACCGATCCAGTGAAGTTTTCTCACATACCTTCACAGCACCATCTCTTTCCTCAAAGTGGATGAAGGCATAGTCTTTCAATTTTTTCACTCGTTCCAGCTTTCCAAACTGGCTGAAGGCCTTTTCAAGTATCTCCTCTGTAACAGTGCTTGCTAAGTTCCTCACAAACAGCACCTTGACCTGGAAGAAGAAGAAGATATAGGTGTTTTTTTTAAAGAATAGGGAGGTCACGGGGGTCAGTCGTAAAGAAAAGAACATTACAGCGCCGATGACCTCTGGCTCTGTGTTTTACCTTGGCCATGACCTCTGGATCTGGGTCCTCGATGGGGTCAGCCCACTCCACGGTGACCACATTTCCCCACACTTTCACCTTGCCGCTCATTAGCCGGCGGCGAGCCTGAGCTGCCGTCTTGTGGTCTTCGTATTCCAGGAAGCAAAAGCCCCGATTTTTCTTCTTGTCGTCTGGCTGGTGGTACAATATGACATCATTCAGACCCTCTGCAGAGACGAGGAACGGGAGAGAGGTGGAGAAAAATTAGCAATTGATAAAGTTGTTTAAGACAGAGATTCCAAAATAAAAGCTTCAAACCATAAATTATCAAATGTGTTTCAATACTCTTTATTTGAGACGTCATACCTCGAGTACCTCCCCACCACCCCCAAAAAAGAAAAATCTAAATGTCAAAAGACTAATATTACCATGTTCAGTGTTCAGTCAGATCTTAGCGGTAAACCATCAGAGTAGCATGAAGCACTCCGGCATGAGATGAGATCATCATTTGGACACCAACAGGAAATGCTTTAATAATCTTTACTGTTGGAGCTTTTGCTACTGATGTGAAGATTGGCTATACCCAGAACTGCAAGTAAACTATTTTAACGTGTGCTGTAGGAAGGCAGCTGATGAACAAATACTGAGGATGACAACTTAAAAAGCTGCTGCTGACTCACCTGTGACTTTTGCAAATTCTTCAACAATCTGCTCTTTTGTTTTGCTCTTGGGGATGGAGCCAACAAACAGTCTATTATTGGCCACAGAGATGCACACACCAATGTGTTTGCCCGGTCGAATTTCATTGTTGTTGCACTGCCGAAGTAGAGAGGACAGTGTAAGAAACGATACAAAAGAAGGGAGAATTTACACCACAGTGTGTCATGGTTGTTATATTTCACAACCTTTTATCAGTCACTAAAAGCCGTATATTTAAAATATTATTTCCACACTGTGAGCTGTATAAGATTCCTTTGTACTCTACTTAAAAGGCCAGAACAAAGTAGTCTTCCGCTTTCAGGTCATAATTGCAGGAGTAGACCTACCAATTTGACAGCCTGCTGTGCAGCTTCTTTAGTGCAGAAAGTGACAAAGGCGTAGCCTCTGTTCAGGCCACTGAGTGGATCCATCATCAGGCGCAGGTCCCAGATGGGGCCAGCTTTCTCAAACAGTGGAACCAGCTCATCCTCAAAAAGGTCTCTGGGGATTTTGCCTACAAATATCTACGAGATTGATAGGAAAGGGAAATGTGGTGCATGAGAGCAACTCTTTCATTTGAAATGTAAGGCAAAAAACAAAGCATAGATGGCACTTTGGTAAAAAGGTATCCAGTCAGATCTTAGCGGTAGGCTATCAGTGTAACCAAGGTTACTATAGAAGATAATAAAGTTTCATCATTTGGACACTTAATACCTGAATGCTCTCTCAATTTAGAGTGATCAATTAAAAATGCAACATTCTTGCATTATTACACTTAGTAAAGGTGAAACAGTTCTGTACCTCTGTACCGATGGTTGGCTGGGCTCCTGAGTGAGCAGACTCTGGTGGGGGACCACCATACTTCCTCTGTCCTGTTGTCACATCGAGTGTGTAACCAGTCCTTTCCAGCAAAGCCTGACAGTCAGACAAACAAGGCAAATTAAAATGATTATTGATTACGCAGTAGTCGTAAACCGTGTCTTGTATTGAAGCGTCTTGGTTTGATTTATTTCTCCAGTCAAAAACACTCACAATTTAGACATGATGTCCCAAGAATAAAATCACTTTCATTGTAATCTCTAATGTACTATCAATTCTCACTTTAATTTTGGCTTCATCTGGTCCTTTATTGGTATCCGACACTTTGGTCCCTTGTTTCTCTCTCTGTCTGTACGTCTTCATCACGCCACAAAGAAAGGCACTTTTGTTCTGGGGAGAAAAAACAAAAAAAAACTAAGTATAACCAAAAATATGCTTAAACATATCGAAGTCATTGGGACCATTTCTGATAAGGAAGAAGCAGCAGGTAGACTTGGCAGCGAGTGCCTACGTTGTAGATAAAAATCAATGGGAACTATTGTGCAATAACAATCCAACTAAATAACACTGTCATTTGTCACACTTCACAAAGGACATTGACTCAGTATGAAGGCATCAGAGCGGACTGCACAGTAAACCTGTAGTGTCATATGCATACCTGAACATGTGAGAGGTCGCTGTCCTTGAATTGCAAAAGGACTTGAAGAGCACCTTCTTCGTTGAATTCTTTCAGAGCTTCGATTGCTCGATCATCTAAGTCACTGTGTGACACCAAACCTGGAGTTTGAACAACACAGAAAGAGAAGATCAGCTTCTAACATCATCACTTACAGCACAAATGAGAGGATCAAAAAGAGGCATTTCCATGCAGACTGTTGTACACAACTACTACCTTTTAAATTACTAATGAATAAATAATGACTACTACAATTAGGACTGAGGACCAGCCCAATCTAATGGAGCGGTAGGCAGGCAGGCTGCACTTTACTGTCCAACCAGCACATTTTTGCAGAACTAATCACAACAGATGTGACAGTGCAACTCGATATGCCAGTACCCCTCTACCCTGTGGCTGCGAGTTTCTAATGAGCCGGTCTGCATTCTCCTCCATGGAGGGGCCGTCACCTGTCCCAGGCAGGCACACACCAGACAGCTGCTGCCATTGTTTCTGCCTCAGTCCCATCTGGCTCAAAAGGCCAGACCAGTACTTTTCTAGATGTGACAAACCAAACAAGTCCTAATATGACCCCGGAACTTTGTTAATACAACCCATCCCCACCGCAACTTGTAAAATCTGACTAAAGTAACAGATATTTAAGCTGTCATTGACAACATATGTGGCATACATACTCTTCACTCTACAATAATTATTGAGACTTCATAGAAACTACAGAGGGGACTAGATAAGTTCATCAAAAGACTCCCAGGGAGAGACAACTAATTCGCCCTGACACCAGTGATCATGCAACCATGTGGGGAATGCAAATGCTGCAATCATTTACACATTTTCACGCTGGTAATGTGTAATTTAATATTTTGTAGCACTGCAGTACCCATTTTGGTAGGAAACCACAAAAAGTTGCTTCAGGATCCCAATTCCCCCATTCAAAAAGGTGATAAAAATGACAGTACATGCAAGAAATTGATAAAACATAAAATTTGCATATTGAATATGCAAGTATATTCAGGGTGCCTTACCTGCTATGTAAATTTCATCTAGTTTTTCAGCAACTTTCTGTGGTAAACCAGCTTCTAATAAAGTCTGGAAGTGCTCAGAATGGGTAACTGCAGCAGAGGTGTCCATTGGTTCTTCTGGACCATTTCCATTAATATGTTCTGTGGCCATGTCTCCAGAAATCTGTGTAAATGCAATGAGCCAAATTAATCCTGGGTCAAGGGCAAGACTTTGGACGTGTCCAAGAGAGTGTAAAGTCTCAAACTTGTCAGGCAAATTATTTTGAAAAACATTTTAAAAACAAAACGTTTGACCACTCATGAGCTTGACGTTCATATAATTTATGACAGACCATCAAAAATGGGATGTTTACTAGTGCCAAAGAAGTTACTGTGGTCATGTGATCCTTCATAGTCTGGAGACTTTTCACTATCTTGACTTAACACTTGTAGCTTTCTTAGCTTGCATGAAGCAGAAGCCCCCAGACCTGGACAAAACAGATGTGACATTGTGCGCAAGACAGACAATGCACATACCAAATTCCCCACAGAAATCAGTTCAATTGCATATTGTAAAACTACGGCGCCTGTGTCCATGTGGCAGTGCTTTCCACTCTGGTTTATTCTGGGCAAAGATGTTTGCTAACGCCTGAATCTCGGTCCTCTTGGTTGCCGCTGTTGTAGGAGCCTTGTCTGCTATGGTCTCTAAATTACACGTTAGCTTACCTTCTCACTGCTGACTTCAGCACAGGCTAGATAGCTGATACACGTGTTCCAACAGAGAATGAGCCCTGGTTTCCGGTGACTGACCAGTGAGCAACTATGCACCCTTTAGCATTTTCTTTATTGACACTTCCGCAGCACATAATGTGACACTAAGATAAGTACTCCAAATGTGGTATTAATGACCACCCCAGGCATAAACGTCCCTCCTTTCTCTTTGTAGTTATTGATACTGGGGGCCATAACTTGTGCAGAGCAGCAAGCAACCCGCTCTCTGTTCTCATTAATCTATCCGGCTGCCCTCAGCTAAACGTGGACGACAATCTTCTGATTTGGCCTAATATTACCATTTGCTAATATTAGCTTAACGATATCGCGCGACCGATTGCTCGTAGTGTCGGCTAATCGATCTCATCATAGCGTAAGCACGTGCTTTCGCTGCAGTTAAAAACATTTCTACAACCCTAAAATCTGGTCGTTAATCACTCACACATACCAGCCATTGTTTTTTAATCCGTGGCGTTAATCTATTTGTGGGGAGTAAATATTTTTCCTCCAACTTTTGTAATAATCTTACATTAAGCGGGGAGGGACCGACTCGCACACGTTGAAACAAGCTAGCTAGCGGGCTAGTTTGCCCAGCTAATGTTTTAGCAGCCGAGCTAACTAGAGACCTTCATCAGGACAATAACATGAGGTGCTAGTATGCATTTTCTAAGTATGCAACAACATCTGTTAATTTAACGGGTAACAAAAACATCTGATAGTACAGTAGTAAAGCACGATCGTCAACGATTGCTAATATAGCAGGCTTTTATCAGCTAGGTGCGGTTAGCATACAATGACAATGAGCATGTCAATTCCATGATCTGTCAAAATGGGCTAGCTGAAGCTAGCATGCTAATACGAACGGAATTTCACTGAGGCCATTGTTACAACGTCATTTGTCGGTATGGACTTTACCAATTGACAAAGCACTGGTTTTATATTTCATTAGATTCAGCGAGGCCTTGAATGCTACCGATTTAGCCTCCTGGATGCGTGGTTTGTCAACGTGCCGCCACATAGGAAGAGTCCATTTTCAAAAAGCCGGTCTGGAGAACTCGTTCCCAACCACCACCAGTTTCCACATTGTTTGAAACAGCACCGCACGATTCAGACTTTTTAGCAATCAATTAAGCAACAATCACGTGACCAATCAGAAGCATTCGCCCTACCTGCCGCTGGCACACCAACGTGTATGGTGTTGATTACTTAGGAAGATAAATGTGATATTTAAAAGACAGAAAAAGTGTAAAACTCCCGGCACTGGTCCGGCTTCAGTCATTCACTCTTGATGATGTAAAATGGCTGCCACGTTCACGCCTCGAGTTTTGTCTCGTCGATGGGGTTTCTTGGACAGCCCTGCACGGGCTTGCCTTGTATGCATTTAACAGTAGAGCAGCAGGTCATCCGCAGCATCCATCATAATTACCGACGATGAGTAATTTCACAACAACACGCCCGTTTATTTGACGGTGCGAGCTTTGGTTAACAGAATAAATCAAATCCAACTTACAAACAAACAAAAGAACGAGCCTAAAACCAGGCACCTAATGCATGCACAATAATCAGGAAATACAACCAAAAATTTTCACAATAAAATATATATTTTTCATTCATTAATTATTCACTAATCGCTTATTTTCATCACCTTTACCACTGCTACTACTTCTAACACTAACAGCAATTCTAAAACAAGATAATACTCTATTTTCAGATTAAATGTTATCAAATGTCGGTCCCTGTGTAGTTAAACCTAAAGCCACATATGCAGAACGGCACTTGCAACTATAAGTGTGTTTGTTTGGAAGTTGAGAAGTAGGTCCCACTTTCTACCACAGTGTGTCACTCTTCTCTTATCACTCCCCCATAACATGAACAAAAGAGTAGGTCAGAGAGTCTGTGTACCTTAAAAACATTTATTTTCGTTTACAGCAATGTTATTATTTGTTTTATACAACAAATACAAGCTTTGGTGAAAAGGTTTCCACTACTGGAGAATTATCTATTTATTCATGCAAAATTGCTTAATAATTTGGTTGGCGAAAGAATGTCTGCTACACTACGATGGTAGAGATTTTTTTTGTCATCATGCATCCATAAGGAGTGTGCTTCTGTTCATGTATTTGTTGTAGTGTTTCATAAAAATCTAGTTCTACATATTTATTTTTCATTTGCATATTGCTAACTGCAGGAAATCAATCTCATGTCAAGAAATAATAATGTGTTAGTAGGTACCTCGACCAACACTGAATTACACAACAGAATTATTTCTTTTTGATATTATTACATTTTCTTAATCAGTAAAAAGGTTTCAGACAAAAAAATGCAACTTACTTAACAAAATACGGGGCATAAAAAGGCATAAAAGTACTTGAAATAAATATATATTATATGTATGATGTATATTATGTATATATCCCAAGAAATAAATCGGTTGCCAATAAAAGTTGTATTTCTTGTGTAATAAGAAAAACCCAATCATCACACTGTGCAGAAAATATACTCTGGATGAGTCCACAGGTAGAGTTCATCCAAGCAAAAACACCATGTTTTCATTTTTTTTTTGTAATGTATTACATACATACAAGTGGATAAGTGTGTGTCCAAATAAGTCTGATTGCTCCAGTCTATTTGCAGTGAAGGACAGTAAGAGAAAGAAAGACTTAGGTGCAAAAAAACTCTACGATACAAAAAAAACCTCTACGATATCCAATTGGATAGGTGGCGCATTCTGAGGTAATTTGTGTTAACTTGCAAGAGCCTGGTATCCCAGAATGCATTTCGGCGGTGTTACCAAGTATGCTGCTATACCAATTCTAGAATGATCAAACGAAAATAATGGAGATTTTAGATTGGTACGTTTAGGCCCCGTCCATACGAAACCGCATTTTTGCGTAAACGCAGATGTTTTTAATCATTTTGGCCTATCGTCATAGACAAATCCCGTAAACGCATAGCCCTAAAACGCACTTTTTTGAAACCGGGTCCCAGGGTGGATAAATTCGAAAACGCACTTCTTGTGGATCCGTCTGGACAGGGGAAACCGGAGATTTTGGAAAACGATGATGTCATCGCCACCATGGCCACACCCCTCTTATATCCCGCGAAACGTCTCATAACAACATCAACAACAATGGCGGACTGCATGCTTGCGTTACTACTGGAGAAGATATTGAGCCTATTATGGTTACTAGGGCAAAATCTAATTTTTTCCTTGAGTTTTGTTTCTTCTAAAGCCGATTTGTAAACAGTGCTCAAGCTTCATGCGCATGCGCCACCTCTTCCTCTCTGTTTTTGGTGAATTTCTGAAACTGAAACAGCGCCGCCTATAGACCTGGGATATGAAGTAGCGTTTTGAGTCGTGTAAAGACGGATCCGTCTGGACGTGGGTATTTTTGAAACCGTGCCAGCGAAAACGGATAGGAAAAAGATAGTTTTTGTACTTGTGGACGACACCTTAGTTAGTTGTTGCAATCTGCAAACTCACCACTAGATCTCAGTAAATCCTACAGACTGGTCCTTTAATATTTTGAGCTCCATAACCAAGAAAGAAACAGATCTCAGCTTGTCTATGGTGTCACTAAAATTATAACATCCACACGTTGGGTTTGAATTGCAAAGTAGGCTGAGTATAGCCACGACCTACCAACCTCAGAGTCTCACAGAGCAACTGTTACTCTGCAGCCACAGAGAATATGCAGTATGTCAGTGTTTCAACAACCATGCAAGCATCAACCTTTAATACACATCTTCTTGCCAGAACAATGAGGAGAGAGCTGCAGTACTACGGAGAACTATGTAAGTCTGATGTATTTTGCTAGAAACTTTAATTGATTTTGATTTGATTTGGTTTCTGTACAAGAAAGCAAAAGTAACCGGAGTCAAATTCCCTCTATGTGCACACATGCCAATAAAGCTTTTTATTTTGCTTTAATGCACAGCAGCCATCCTTTCAGGTGTCAGTTATCTTAGCATTTCATAACATTTATAGAATTGTTCACATACACTCATCTGGCTTGTTCACATATACTACACTAACTCACTCATTAGCCTTTACTGTGATGATTTCAAGTAGTTATTTTAGACACTGCTACAAATAGCTGGGTCTGATGTTATGTAAGAATCCCAGGCAAAGCATGAAAGGGTGAGAAAGCGGTCAGATCTTGAGAGATATGATGTTGATGAGATTATGTTTCTTCAAGCATGAAAAGGCCATCTTATATAATATTTCTAGTGTGTGTCTATTTTAATTGAGACTATGTACCATGACTAAAAAATAAAAATAAATCATTTACTGTGAATTATTATAAGATTTACAACTGACATGTACAATTTGAATCACATCAATTGCTATAATAAAAGGTCTTAACATTTCTCTGATTTCACATCTTGGCCTCCACACTTAAGGAAATTATAAATCTTAGGCCAAGGATTTATCACCAGCGCAACCAAGGACACAGGATGGCTTCTTGTGTAATGAAATCCAAAATAAATTCATATTCATCCTTGACATTTCAGATGTCGGAGGTGGACAGATGGATACTCCTTAACAACTATCGAATGTCTCTTAATTTATTCATAGCTTATTTCAACTAGTCCTTCCACTGGTTTTTAAGAAGTCATTGCACCGAAACTATTAGTGTTGCATTGCTGAAACTAGGGAATTGCACACCTAAAATAAACAGATGAAATATTTTGTTTGAAGTAATTTCCACTTTCCACTAGTGGGTGCTCACAAAGGCACATGTTATATCTGTTTAATCTGCACAAAAGTCATACATAGTCAGCTGTAGCCTCACATTGAGCCACATAGTGGTGTGTTTATAACTGTAGTACTATAACTATATAACCTGTATTTCATGTAAAAAGACACATAGAGCCAATGCTGCTTTAAAAGGTAACAATTCAGCATCATCTTTATACACTCTTGGAAATTTCAAAAGCAGAATTAAAATATTCTTTAGCAGCTTATATCCCATACACTACACTGATAGTTCTGCTGTAAACCAAAATGACGAAGAAAATTCCCATTTTAGGTCCCGCCTTTTGCTATGAGATGACAAATAAAAACAACCCTCAGTTACCAAGTAACAAAAATCCAGGGATTAAATGTAACATCCATAGTCAGGGTGGAAGGTTGATGGAAGTGTGTTTCCACAGTTTGTTCTTATCATTTTGAGGTTTAAAGGGATTAGGGAGAAGAGGGCAAAGTGGCCTTTGAGTCACTGAGATCATTGATAAGGTTGGTAGGTTTCATGTAATTTGGGAAGTTGCCTGGAACGCTGGTATAAAATGAGAGGGATTAATGGAGAAAGTCCTCACTATGAAGGAGTCCCGTACTGAGCTACAATGAAGGGGAAGCTTTCTTTCAACATGGTAATACTCCAATAGTCACTTTATACTTTACTCAAGTGTTGATTCGCAAGATTTCTGACTTCTGTCTTTCGTTTTTATGTTGTTAGGTACCAACCACGATGGGCTCAGTGAAATCAGTTGGAGTACCTTTTCTCCTGTTGTCTTTTCTTCTCTACATAGCTGATTCATACCCTAACATTGACTTGTCGAACAGTAAGAATCATTTACAATGCAAGTACTAGTTACATAATAAGACAGCATTCAAACCAAATATCTAGCGCAACATATTCTTGTTTGTACGTCTTATAAAGCGTCTATAATTCATAGCATTTGTTTCTGCTTTTTCAAAAACTCTTCAGTGGGCTGTGTGGAATGCACGCTGAGGAAGAACGAACTTTTCTCAAGGGATCGTCCCATCTACCAGTGCAGTGGCTGCTGCTTCTCCAAGGCGTTCCCGACTCCTCTGAGCACCATGAAGACAATGACGATCCCAAAGAACATCACCTCCGAGGCATCGTGCTGCGTTGCGAGGCATAGCTATGAGGTACAAGCACAAAAGACTTATCAGGCAGATGCTGCTCTCTGTATTTTGTGTATATTTACCATAACTTATGCAATGGGTGAAAATTAATAATTAACTTGAGTTCAATTTTGAGGAACTAAATTAAGCTACTACAGATCTCATTTACTTCACTACCTATGAATTACACACTACTGGCAGTACTACTACTCATTCACTTATGCTATATCACAGACGCACTGCGTTTATTTTTGATAATTTCAGTTAACTTGTCTTTAAATGTAGAACTCTTAATTGTGGAAACATACACAGATCAGAGTCATCCACCTCTACCAACTTACAGTTTCATTGTTTCATTTAGTTTCCTGTCGCTTCTGATTTTAGTGCTAAGCAGTGGAAAAATCAATCACACATTTGCTGCTGTAGAGTCGCTGTGACTGTTTTCACCCCTTTCTATCGTATCTGTTCTTCTTTCAGACAGAGGTAGGTGGCGCCAGGGTGAGAAACCACACAGACTGCCACTGCAGCACCTGCTATTTTCATAAGATATGACAGACGGGCAAAGGAGACAGATCTGCGACTCTCAGCTTGGCGACACCATTGATTCTTTTAATATGCACAGTATGCTCCTCTCTGTTTTAGAATTTGTGTTCTTGCATTGCCGGATAATATTTTTGAACTGATTATTTGTCTGTAATAGTTAATTAGCCTGTGTTTTTTTTGTTGTTGTTGTTGTTTTGATTTGCCTTGAGAAATGCATTTGTTCAATTGCGGGTTTGTAAAACAAAGTCTGTACGGGATGATCATGAATCTTGCATTAAAATCCAAGCATGCATGTGTGTGTTTGTTGGAGGTTTTTGAGTAGCTTTGAACCAGAACGTCTGCTAAATGAATATGATGGGAAGAATGGCAACAAGCATAACAAGAGGAAACAGACAGTTAGCTTTGAGGTTTATTACAGACATGTGCCAGAACAGATTTGAAGCTCCAGTCTGAAGTGGAAGCCAACATACACTCAAGTAGCCAACCGAAATATAAATGAAAAGCGATTTTAGCCTCTTTGGGGTCTAAATAAGTAAACTGATCCTGATGAGGATTTTGGGCTCTATCGAAAGTAGAAGAAAGTAGAAGTATAGTATAGGAGTATAAGGTAACTAATTTATTTATTTGTGAAAGGGAATGCAGTCAACCATTGTAGCATAGCTCATATCACTGTAAGTACCTTGCAGTCACTCAACTAGGTGATATTACTCTTTTATAGTTTTGCCCTTTTTAATTCAGAAACTTAACGACCATACATAATGCCACTTATAGAGTAACATGCTAAGTTACATGTTGCCATAGTCCATCACCAAGGCCAGGGATCGGTTACCCTTCGTAGTGAGCATCTACGGAAGTCGCACTGAATCAGGCCGTATGTGATGCTAATGAATCTAAAAATACTATACTATATAAATATACTATTTTAGGGAAATATACATTATCATTTTTGTGAGAATGCAGAAGATTTGTATTCATAGAGGAGCTGGATGTTCTGACCATAGTAACCACCTGGAGGCAATAGTTTCCATACATTGCTCATAGAAACCCAGATTAATCATGCCGAGACTGGCCGATGAGTAAATAGCAAATATGTGGGCTTGTGTGCCGTGTGTGATTTAGTCTTACTGTAAGGTCGCAGCTGCTTTGTTGACATCAGGAGTATGTGGAGCACACCGTGTGCTCTCCCCTCCCCCCTGCGTGCGCGTGCGTGTGCGAGTCTGGCAGCGTAACATCTGTGCGTACGCGGTCGTGATTGTTGTGAAGATGGCGGAGGGGGAGACAGAGAAGGAATATGACACACGGAAAGCTATCGAGGAGCTCCGAGAGCGGTTCCAGGGTTTGACCACAGCTTTGAAAGAGAGCTCGCAGTCTCCGCTGGAAGCCTCCCTGCATTTCTGCCAGGAGTTTTGCCAGGTTAGCCCGCTATGCTGTTGCTCATCCCGGGCAGCCTGCAGCCCCTCTGGCTTCCTGGCCGAGGATGCGCGTCTACGTTTGCTACAACAATGTAGCTAAGGAGCTAGCTGCCTAGCTAGCTGCCTGACATTTTAAGATGGGGGGAAAACTCCACGGTGCCTTTTAGCCATAATCTTAGTGCTGTTTGTCCGTGTCGTGCAGCTATTTAGAAGTCTGACTACCTATGCGGCGAGAAGGCACGCCATTGTGTACTCACTGTGCATGTATTACTCGTATTTTCCAGGCCAGCTAGCTAATAGCAGATGAATGCTGCTAGCTGGTATGCAGGGTCCCCCTGTCCTGTGCAGTGGTCATGCTGTGCAAAAAATGGATAGCTACGTTAGCGAGATTTTCCTGGGCGATTGCATTAATATGCACTGGAGCATTTACGTGTATTTGCTGTAAAAACGTAATTTAACCGCCATGCCATTTCATCTGGCTGATTGTAGAGGTTTTAGCTGGGTGTAAAATTGGGTTACTTTTGTGAAGCTGTTTCATTGTACGGGGAGAGCAATGATTTTTTTTCCCCCAAGATGCTAGCCCGGGCCTTTTGCACTAATTAATCCAGCTAAGCACATCAGCGGAGATGTTAATTACTGGACTGTGGCCATCACCAGCAAATGATGTTAAATTGATGGCAGTGTAATAGCAACCGAAAAAAAAATCTGCAGCTGGCCGAGAGAGAGAGAGATTTCAAGGGGAAAGTGTTGCAGTGGTCACTGACTCCATTACACATCCTCCTCCTCATTAATTAGCCCTGACCACGTAAATATAACGCGAGGTTCTCCGTTTACCGGCGATGCAGCATGGATTATTGTCACCGAATGAGAGCGAGGCCATAAATTAGTTTCTGTTCCGCACACATCAACCGGCTGTGAGGAATTTGTTCAACTTAAAAGTTATTTGGGCGAAAAAAGCGACCGAGGCTCGGGGTTGTGTGCTGTGCTTGTGTGCGGTTTAGATGTAGGTTTGTTTCAGAGGAGTTAAACTGTGGGAATAATGATTTTAGGATGATGGATCTTTATGAATATTTGGTGTCGGGATAATGGGTGCTACATTATTTTTTTGTAGGTATAACTTTGTTGGTTAAGGCTTCTGCATCTGGACTGAATTATAAGTATATAATCACATGGCTATTTTTTTTAAATTCCATACTATCTGTAATGGTATTGCAATGGTTTCTTATTTATTTATTTATTTAAGTTTATTGTAGCTTTCAATTAAATAAATATTAATTCAAACCATCATATATTGCGCTTTCACCTTAGTATTTAGTGCCATTATAGAAGAATTACATTTTTTTTTTCTCACTGTATTTTATTTGCTTGTCTTCATTTTGGCTTTCACAGTTAAATCCATCCACACGTAATTACACCGGTTTGACGCGGTTGAGCTTTAAACCTATAACCATATTCTTTTCATTATTTGTTGACTGGTAAAATAGATTTTTTTTTTTTTTTTTTTACTATTTAAGTCTATAAGTGCCAGAAAATAGAATATAATGCCGCCACAAGAGACAGAGTTGAATATAAAGCAGAAAAAAACAATACTTACTCATGTATGAGAAGCTTGAAACCAGAAAAGTTCTTATTTGTTTTGTTGATGGGTGATTTGAATGTTTAATTATTAAGGATAACATTTTAAATGTACACCCATTGTTTTCTTTCTGTATTTTCGCATATATTTTAGGTGTAGTAATTTAATACACAATCCTTTTGGTACATAGTATATGAAATTTTTCTAAATGGACTGTATGTTTGTAATGTAATGTAATGTATGTTTTCCTCAGGTGCTTGTGGAACATGCCGGTCGCTGGAAAACTGATGAGGATCCACTGCCCTTGCTGGAGGTTTACACCGTGGCCATCCTCAGCTTTGCTAAGGCCGCCTCCTGTCTCTCCTCCGAATGTGAAAACGTGCCACTCCTACTTGAAAAGTTAGCACTGTGAGTATCAGCTGTGTTATAGATGCAAATAACTCAAATCCTGTATTATACTTCTTACTTTTGAAGAGCACAGTTTTCACAGAGGGTGTTTCATTTGAATTACATTTACATCGTAGTACATTTATAGTTTGGAAAAGCATTTGCATTCATTTGTGTCAAGAAATGGGTCACACAGGTTTTGAATTTCTATATTCATATTCACTTTGTAATTCCACTATCATTCATGTTTGAGCAGCTTTCTCATTAGTCATTAAGAGGAACTGTAATCTGCTGGGAAAGATGCACAATATTTGACAGAGAGAATAAATAATTCCCAGAGGAAATTTAGGTTAAAAAAAAGTTTGTAAATGTGCTACAGTATTACATTGTACAGAAGCCACCCAACTATTTGCACAGTGTGCTCTTATGAAGGCAAAGTCCTTGAGGCTGTAATGTAAAATAGAAATGTAGGTGATCTCTGGGGGAGCGGCATATTTGGGATGATGTATTTTGCACATGAAGGCACAGCCAGTACACAAAACGAAGGAAGTGGTTATTACAGTATAGAATGTAGCTTAATTTAATATTAATACAGATTTTGGTCATTCTTGACATTAATTTTGTTTTTCATTATTGACAAATGAAAAAGCAACAGTCAATATTTAACCACTAACGACTAACTCATTACTACACTGATGAATGTGTTTCACTGCAGCTAATTTATGAGCCCAATCTTTCCCGTTGATCATCTCTGCTTCCAAAATACCCCACTGACTTTAAAGCAACACATTTTGTTGATAGTTGTCCTCGTATGGTTCCGCCTGTTTTGTGGAGAGCGTGCACATCCTTGACCTAAATCAGGCTTTAACAAATGACTGTGTGGGATCCACAGGAGCTGTGCGGAGCTGCTGCTCTTACTGCCCCAGCATGTCCCTGGTGCCTTATGGGAGGAGTTTCAGTCCTCCATGAAGGTCAGTATCCCCAGGGCTATTAGCAGAATATTTTTTTTTCTCAGGCCTATCTTTACAGTGCTAAGAAATGACAAGTTGTTTAGTAATGAGAATGCATTTGGGTTAACTCCGCATTGAAGTTGTAAAACATATGAGGTGAAATCTTGATGCATGAATACAGAAATCTAACTTCTCTGATTAAGATTTTCTGCAATGACGTCCTTGTTTCAAGCATTCTGCACTTATTTAAGGTTATCATATTTTTTGTCTTTTGTTGCAGTTGGCACACGGCCTTTTGCAAGAAAGTGGAAGCACACAGCTCTGCCTGCTCTCAGTTCTGGCACAGCAGGATGGCGTATGGTCCAACACCACATTAAGCAGCATCTTATCCAATCAAATTCCTCAAACTGAGCAAGGTTGGTTCTTTTTTTTTTAGAAAAAAAAATCTATATTGGTTTTCATCATGTGTACAGCTGTAATTTCATAAAATTACTAGGGTTAAGTTTTCATAGTAATTATACTCCCTCGTATGTGCAACATGTCTCATCTCTTTTCTTTCTTCCTCTTAGTCCATGAGTTTCTTGAGTTGGAAGGTCCCACGCTTCTTAACATGCGAATAAAGCATCTTATCAAAGTGGAGAGTGTTGATAAAGCTGCCGTCCTTGCAAAGATGTGTGCTGAGTACCCGGGATATGAAGGAAAAGGGAACTTCAAGCAGACGTACTTGCTTTGCATCTGCATGACAAAAAGTCAGGAGCAGCTAATGGAAGAGGTAAGAAAAAACACAAGTTTATCACAAATACAATAAATTGATCATCTTGGCAAATGCTATTCTGTTAAAATAACGGATCAACTCACTGTATTAATAATTAATAATTTCTGCAAATGAACAAACCTGAATTGACACTGTTATAAATTAACCAAATAAAAATGGATCAAAATGTTTTTGAAAACGGCACCGAAAGTGAATCCAACAGATAGAATCTACTAACTGGTTTGCGCTTCCCTGATCTGGCAATGCAAGTTCACACAGTGCTACATACTTTCGTTTGATTTCATTGACATTGACCATTCCTATGTTTTTTCTTGTTGTCTCCCCAACAGATTGCCTCAATAGACTGTAAAGACGCGCTTGAAATGATCTGCAACTTGGAGTCAGAGGGAGATGAGAAAGGAGCGCTCTGCTTGTGTACTGCCTTTCTCAAGCGACAGCTTCTCCAAGGAGACGTTTATTGTGCCTGGTATGTTTTGCTGTGGACTTTTACCACCACTGGAGCAATTCATAGTTTCAGAGATCCCCTCTTTGCAGAGTAGCATAGAAGATGCTACTTTATATTGATTGCAGGGTCGAAAAGTATAGCTAGGCTAAATGAGAATGAATGAATAGGAATATGCGTGACTGTTTCAGAAACTTTTGAATGGAAATTACACATTGCATGTGAATTTAGACGTAAAAATCTTGACCAGTTCTGTTTGTGAACTTTTACAGGGAACTCACACTGTTCTGGAGTAAGCTACTCATGCGCTTAGAGTCGTCTGCTGATTCATTTCTTGGCCGCAGCAAGGAGATGGCCCTTCTCTGTCGAAGTGTCTGTCACATTCTGTTTCTCATCAAAGTGATCCAAAACGAGGTAAGAAAAACAGCCTATGCATTTGTTGCTAAAAGCAGAACTCTGATATTATCTCTCACACCAACAGTGACTCATTTGGATTCTGCAACGGTTAATTGCAGCTTTAAAATAAAATCCTCTGCATTTATGTTTATATTTTCTTAGGTTGGAGAAGTGGGGCTTCCAGTTTGTGTAGAAATGTGCATTCAAGCTCTGAAAATGACCTCCAGTGACCATAAAGACAGCAAATCTACCATCTGCAAGACCATTTCCTGCCTCTTGCCAACTGATCTAGAGGTTAAGCGTGCGTGCCAGCTGACAGAATTCCTCCTCCAGCCTACCGTTGACTCGTATTATGCTGTGGAGTCGCTGTACAACGAACCTGACCAAAAGCCCGAAGAGGATGGGAGTCTACCGGTGCCCAATTCTTTACGCTGTGAGTTACTGCTGGCCTTGAAGACACAGTGGCCTTTTGATCCAGAATTCTGGGACTGGAAAACACTGAAACGCAACTGCTTGGCACTGATGGGCGAGGAGGCAGCTATTGTGTCATCCATTGACACACTCAATGACACAGATGAACAGGAGGTGGAAAGTGCACTTGGCAAACTCCCTGAATACAGAGACCTGGAGGATTTTCTGTTAACCACTACAAATGAACTCAATGAAATCACAGATGAAAAGGAGAAAAACAGAGAGGCTAAGAAACTTCGGGAGCAGGGTTTTGTGTCTGCTCGGTTCCGAAATTGGCGAGCATACATGCAGTATTGTGTTTTATGTGACAAGGAGTTCTTAGGTCACAGAATAGTTCGCCACGCTCAGAAGCATTTCAAAGATGGGGTTTATCTTTGTCCAATTTGTGCCGATAGTTTTGAAAGCCGGGAGGTTTTAGAACCACACGTAGCATCACACGTAAAGCAATCTTGCAAAGAGAGACTAGCCGCGATGAAAGCTGCAAGGAAAGTAGGCAAACCACCTCAGTCCCCTAAAAGTCCATTAAAAATCACCAAGGTTGCTGCCAAGACTAACATGAGCCCTGTTAAAATTGAATCTCAAATTGGCAATCAGTTGGCGTCCCCTGTTAAGACAGAACAAACCACATCTGATACACAGATAAGTCAAGACTGTTTCTGTCCTGTTAAAAACTGTTCTAAGGCTTTCAAGTTTTTCCGTAACCTCATGGCTCATGTCAGATCTCATAAGGATGACGAAGAGGCCATGAGGTTTTTAGAAATACAGAAACAGAAAGTGGTGTGCCAGTATTGCAGAAGGCAGTTTGTTAATGTCAGACATCTTAACGATCATTTGCAGATGCACTGTGGTAGCAAACCATACATCTGCATACAGCTGGATTGCAAAGCCAACTTCAATTCGAATTCTGAGCTTCTCATGCATAGAAAAACACACCCAGAATTCAAGGCCCAGTGCATGTTCCCAAATTGCGGCAAAGTGTTCAGTGAGGCCTACCTGTTGTATGATCATGAGGCGCAGCATTACCTTACTTACACATGCCAAATGGACAACTGTGGTAAAATATTCTACTCACAGTCTCAATTCTTATCACACCAAGAGAATCACAGTACAAATGATCCAGCGAATAGTTTTTCGCCAATTGCAAATCAAATGCCTCTTGCTGCTGCAAATGTACAGCCACCACCTGATTGCACCCCATCAAGCCAGGAAGACGCACGCTCTGCTGTTGTTTGCTTTGAGAGGATTAGTACAGACATTTCTACAAAAGAAGCATCAAATGCAAGCACATCACCATGCACATCACCAGAGGTTGCTAAAGAGCCTGGTGTCCTGAAAGTGAAACACTCAATTGCAAGTATCCTGAATTCAGTGGGAGATCCCGAAGTAAAGGAACCAGAGAAATGCTACACTCCACTGACCAACACCACTCCAGCTCCAGCTGATGCTAATCCACCACAGGAGGTTCCACACGTGCACCATACTGTTGCTGCGCAAGTTGAAGTTCCTCCAGTGTATCCTGCCCACAGCGCAATGAATCCTGTGGCAAGCCAGCAGGAAGAAAGACAACATATTGTACAAGGCAGCGAATTTCAGAAGACAATTCCGCAAATAATGTCTCCAAGTCAAATCAAGACAGAAATTCCTTGTTCGCTGCAGGGATATCCTTCCAGCACACCTACTGTAACTGCTGGCAGTGAAGAGAATCTGCATTGCTGCCCATTTAATGACTGTACAAGAGCATACAGTACAAACAAAAGTCTGTCTAGGCACGTGAAGAAGCAGCACCCAGAGATATTTGAAGATTGGAAATTAGCAAAGAAATACAACAAAGTGACCAAAATTGCAGCAAAAAAGACACCCAGTGTACCAGCTAAACCGAGTCAGTCTCAGAACCTGGGGAACCGGCTGCCAGATCAGCCAGGGACACTATGCAATAAACCTGGGATGCAGCAAATGGATTACCCAACAGGATGCTCAACCTCACCTGCCCAATGTTATCCTGTCTCAATGGAGCCTGTGCCTATCACTCCGATGGTGAATCCCACAGTGTACCCGTCCTGGGGGAGCCCAAACAATCCCAGTGGAATGATGCAGTCAGACATGTCTCAATCATGGTCTTCACCCCCTATGAATAACAGTTATCCAGATGCCTTTAACATGAATGAGTACCCACCCCGCACCTATCCTCAGTGGCCGGCAGACCCATACCAAACCACATCGTCTCTCCCGACTGATAGAGATAATTTAGGGGCAGCTATACAGGGTCCCACTACGTCACATGCTCCTTCAGATTCAAGTTTGATGTCTCAGTACGTGTCCAGTTCTCTGATGCTTGACAATGGAGGACAAATGCATAATGGAGGACATCAGTATGGAATCTTGCATCCTGTGGGAACTGGAGACAATGTAGACGACAGAAAAAACAGTGCAAGTATGACAGGACAGGATAATGGAAACAGTATGTCAACCATTGACAGCCTCCCTGAAGGAAGTTACAGCACTCCATATGCTCCGAGTGAAAACTCTTGTCTTACTCAGTGCTCATCAGTTGATATACCTATGAAATGTCTGAGCCCGGAGGCTCAAGTTCCGTTAAAAGCTGCTGATGAAATAATTAAAACAGAAATGTCTACTCCTGGTTATGAACAGATGGAGAACTCTAGGGATGGCATGCTCAGTCCACAAAGTGCAATTCCAGCAGAGTTCCAATATGATGAGGACTGTTCTAATGCTGACTGTGAGACCAACCCGTCAGATGAAAAGACAGGTGAACCTGATGCACAGAAAGGAAAACGCAACAGGCTGAGCAAGCGAACCAAATGGCCAGCAATCATCAAGGATGGCAAGGTCATCTGCAGGAGATGTTTCAGAGAGTTCACAAGTACCAAATCTCTTGGTGGTCACCTGTCTAAGCGCTCACAGTGCAGACCTTTAAATGAAATTGACCTGACAGCAGATCTGCCAACATCATTTCTTGATTTCCTCAATGACCCCCATGTTCCTGACACAAATGGATCAATGTTCAACATGCCAAATGGCGAGTTCTCACAGGAATCTTGTAGCTTGACCACTTGGACTTCACCTACAGTATTGAAACAGGAGCCCCAGCATACAAATATAACAGACTATTCAAACTCCTTCTCTGTTTCTTCTGAAAACCAGCAGGAGAAGGTAATAGACTTGGCTAATCCAGCCTCCGCTGTACCTCGTCAGGAGGACCACCTGATGGAAATTTCACATGCCTTTCAGAGGTTGGATTTGATCGAGGCTGCGCAAGAGAAGATGCGGAATGCTTTGTCCGCACAGCAAAATGTTAGTCTCTGTGACATGGAAAAGAGTAAAATACAAAGTAAAAGCGATGACAAGCCCCTTGAAAAGTTACCCAAACCTTTTAAATGTGACCAGGACGATTGTGAATACTCATTCATGACAAAGGAGGCATTATTCAAACACTTGAGTAAAATGCATGATTATACTGTCGAGATGATAGAAGAACTTAAAAGAACCCCCTCCAAGCTGTCGCCATATCCTTGTCAGATTTGTCCTAAAACATTCACAAGAACAACAGGATTGAGAATTCACTATGAGAAAGTCCATCGGTTGTCAAAGGCCGAAATACTGAAGCTAAAGATCAGTGCTCGAAATAGACGTGCATTCAGGCTTAACAAAGATGTGGTGATTAGCAACGTACCCACTGATGCCAACACCAGTAGCACAACAAGAAGTGCAGATGTAATACCTGTTATAAAACAAGAACCACTTGACATTGCAATTGCTCCTCAACCTGACAGTGAGAACAATCCAGAAGTTCCTGAAATCACTTCAGGGGATGTAGTGAAACAAGGCTTGACACCTGAAGTATTAACTGTTACACGACTACCATCACCTCAAAACTATTTGACTGAAAGTCAGTTTGGGGAGGCGACTCCATCAACTCCCACAAAAGCTCCAGAGCCATCTCCCATGTCTGTTGTAAACATGAGTCCAGACAGCAACGTGAAAACCAGCTTGAAAGAGAAACTCAGTCCTGTTGGCAAAGCAAAGGTGCCAAAACAGAGATCAGATGTGCCCTTGGGTAAAGTAAAAGAGCCAAAGTTCTCTACAGAATCGGTTTCATCCTCTCCAGAGAAACCCAGCAGCTCGAAAAGCACACCAACGAAGGAGGAGAGGAAAGAGAAACTTCAAAAAAGGTTAAGCCTGAAAATGTGTGACACAGACAATGCCTTCAGTCCATACAGACCATATCGCTGTGTTCATGAAGGATGCACTGCGGCATTCACCATCCAGCAAAATTTGATTCTGCATTACAGGGCCATGCATCAGGCATCCCTACCCCCTAGCAAAGCTGAGGCTGAAAAGACAAGTGTTGATAATGGAGAAGAGAGCGATCAGAGCATAGGAAAAGACCATGAAGTCAGATGTCAAGTGAAAAACTGTTCAAGGGTGTTCATGGGAATCACAAGGCTGGTGCAGCATTACCTCTTACTTCACAAGTTCACCCGAGACAAAGCCACCGCCATGATGGCTAGCATGACTATTGAGACTTTTAACTGTGACCGACCAGAGTGCGCTCTCCCATTCAATTCTGTGGAAAAGTACATTGAGCACATTAAGAATTTCCACAAGGAAATCGCCATCTCTGAGAGCGGCTCAGTTGATCCAACTTTCCGGTGCGAGTATGAGGGATGCGACCGTGTGTACACTACAAAGTCAAACCTCCTCCGCCACCTGATCAAAAAGCATGAGTATGTATATGATCCCAAAACAAGTGATGGAAGAAGGACTAAAGCAGTAGGTCTCTTTCCGGGGATGAACAATGGAAAAGAGAATGTAGAAAATAAGTTCAAAGTGAAAAAGAAAAACACTAAAAAGAAAGATGGGAAGTCCACTGAACACTGGACTAGTTTTGGGAAACCTACACTAAAATCTCACGAAGAGGCGTCGGCCATGTGCACCAAGAAGTTCCCCCTGCAGTACCCATGCATGATCATAGGTTGCGATGCAGTGGAACGAGCAGAAAGAAGTATATTTAAGCATTACACCACTCATGGCCTCACAGAAAGATACATTGAAGATCAGAGGAGTCAATTTATTTTCTGCAAAAAATACTCGCGCGCCAGATTCAAAGATGCAAACAAATCGGAGGGCGCTTCAAGTTCATCTGCAGAGGATACGGAGCCGGAAGAAGGCGCAAAGCCTAGTGACCACAAAACGGATGAGCTGGTGGATAGAATAGGCCAAGAGGACAGCAAACTTTCCAATGACGATAGTGCAGAATCTCAAGCTTCCACTGGGACCGAAGGTGGAGTTAAAAGGGGCCGTCCCAGAAAACCTGCACAACCTACACCAGCTTGTCCAGAAAGGATGCAGACCCTAAGGAACCGTTCGACTGTTAACAGTTCAAGAGAGAACTCAAATCCTGGTACCCCTACAGCCCAAGATCAACGTGACGATGGGGTTCTGCCAGGGTCGTTCAAGCCTTTAGGACTTGAGGACTCTTTCCTTAAGTTCTTGGAAACCTCAGAGTCAACCCACTCTTCCAAACGTAAATTAAGTGATAAATCTAGTGCTGAACTGCCGTCCAAAAGACATCAAACTCACAGACAGAAATCCTCAATGAAAAGCAAAATAACTGATGAATTTAGAGGCTGTGAGAATCTAGTAGACTTTAGAAATCCCCTGAATCTCAAATCTGTGAGTAATGTTAAGATTGTCATGGATAAAACCTTTTCAGACGGTGCTGATCTTTTGCTAAAGCAGCTACAAGATATGAAGCCCATAGTCATGATAAAAAAGTGGCTTTATAGCGGATCATAGCCCGATATTTTGTTTTCAACTCAATCTCACTCAGGATTTGAGAAGTTATGCTGCAGAAATGGTTTGTTTGATAATGCATAAGATTTCCAACAGTCATTGGTCACAGTTAACGATGAAATGGCCTATTTTGTACTTATGAAAAAAAAAATGTCTTGGATGATTTTAAGTATGTATGTTAGTTATAATAACCAGGTAATCTATAGGGCATAGATTTTAGAACATGTTTGTATTTATGCTTAGTACTGAAGATGTTTTTTTTTTTTTTTTTTTTTTTTTTTGCTAAATGGAGACTTTTAAAGAAAACTATGTTTTTATATATCCCTATGGGATTTCAAGTTCTGTTTGTATTTATTTCATCCTTTTTTCAACACTAGTAGACCTATCTGTAATATTTACATGTCTTCCACGAAGTGTTCAATAAAATGTTACTGGTTCTTTTTTGTAAAACTCTGACTGAAGATCTCCTATATTTCCTAACGCATTACTTGTGAAGTGTACATAGTTAGGTTTACAATGCAGTACTTTTGTTCTTATGCATAGTTCCTTTGGGTCGTAATAAAATCGATCAGCATTTCACAGCTAATATGTCTTGATGGAAATGGGCATTTAGCGAGTCCAGATAATATGATGTTTTATTGCTGGTCGTTACATATATGAAGCTTTAAATTGTAATAAACTGTTGTTAGATTACTCCTAACTTTATTTACAGGCATTTTCAAGACTTTGTTTCAAAAGTAGTTCTTATAGATTGGTGAAACAGTCTAGTATAGGTGAAAGGTCTGTTTTATCATTTCAGTATCGAAAGTCAAAATAATCCAAAATAACTAGATAAATAAATGTTTGTGAAGATATACTCAATTGGCAACATAAATAATTAACTAACAATATGTGTTGTGCAATGTAAGGTAAAGTGTACAAAAGTAAAAAAAAAATATATATATTATTTTTTTATATAAAATATATAGATTATGTGTACTGTAATTAAACTATTTAAATAAATATATAGATATATTGACCACTTGGTCACCGCTTGGGATTTCCATCGTTTCCAGCTTTAAACCTGCAGTACACTGACCATAGAAGCTTTCAGGGCATGTTCAAGATCAGCAATGTTAACAAAAACATCCACCGCAGGAAAGTGAACGTACTTTACTTTAAATTAAACGATGGTCAAAAATAATTTACTCTCGTCTTAATTAAATCGCGAAAATCCGTGTGTGTCTGCTTAAAGAACTTTGTTGTCTCGTGGAAAAAAAAAATATGAACAGCTCCCCTCACTTTTTACTCGTTGAACATACCCGCTTCCGTAAACGTCACATTGGCGCGAAGTAGGTAAGCCGAAACGCAGCCGTCATTTTAAGTCTGTATGTGAGCTGCTGTTATTTAAACCTCATCTCTGGACACTGGTTTAAGCGTTACAGGTGTCAACAGCGCAAAACAAAGATGTCTACTTCATCTGTGTCAAAGGTAACGTGTCATACGTTATGTGTTATGCGTGTTAAATACAGTCCACGAGGCTACAGTTGACACAACATGGCCACATCACTGTGTTGCTTCTTTGTTTATAACTTATGGTCGTTGACATTTCAGGGCTGCTTTGTTTTCAAGCCCAGTGCTAAGAAGAGGAAGACTCAAAGTTTGGGTGAGACGTGTTGATATTTAGGGTAAAACCAAATCGAGCAGAGGATTCAGTTGTCATTTATTGAAGATGATGCCATTTCTCCTCAGAGAGTTATTTCAGTCAAGGCTGTGAGGCTGCAGAGAGCAGCGAGACACGATTCAGACTCTGTCAGGACCTCTGGGACAAAATCAAAACAGACACAGAGGTAAGAACAGATGTGGTCTATCAGTGAGAAGTATGCACTAAAATAATTTATAATTTGTAGATTTTCTTGTGTGTCTAGCTTTTATTTGTACTGCAGCTGAACCAGAGCTGCTATACTGTATTTTATTTTATTTTGCTTACCAGACAATGACAATAAAACTTATTATTCTTAAGGAGGGATGTCACAAACTGATGCATTTTTATTAACATCTAAAAATACATCTCTAATGTGTGAAATAGTCCGAAAACAAGAGGTTGTTATTATGAAGAGAATCTTTTACAGAATAATGACTTAATATTGTTTAAAATAACGACTTAGTATCCAAACATTATGAGAATCCTCAAAATAATGTTTTAAAACAAACATAAATCTGAATATCTTAAATGAAAGAGCCACCATAGCAATATAGTTAGTATTTTAAAATAACATGCAAGAAAGTGAAAACAATTAAATATCACAAATTGATGAGAAACTTTGTAAAAGTACTGCGTTAATATCCCAAATCACAAAATAATGTATTAATATGAATATCTTAAAACAATGAGTTAGTATCTATGAAATGATGAGTTGGTGTCTTACAATAATAAGTTGAGATAAGCTGCAGCTTTATTGATCCCTGTAGGAGAAACGTTCTACGGAAATAACAGTAAAGTTGTCATTGCACAGATTGAATATGAACATATGCAGTCTGTACAATAAATAGTAAAACACATCTCCAATCAGATTTATCTCCCTACAAAACCTACACATGAATTCTTTGATTTGTGATGCTGTTGAATAAAACAACTTAATAGAGCACACATTCATTTAGTAGACTAAATATATTTAGCAAAACGTTGCTTGAGTGCACTCTCTTTGCGTTCTAAGATTTTACAGGATGAGCTCAACCGAAAGATCTTGGACAGCTTGCTGGACTTCACCAGGAAGTGCTCTTCCACTCGTCAACACAGCGACTGGACGTCCCAGATGAGAGCCAATGAAATTCCCACAGCAGCTCTTGTTCTCGGTACGCTGGAGACGAGGCAGTAATATCTGACATCATGGTTCATAATTACTGTATATTATTGACATTTTCAGACTACTGTCGCTCCTGCAGAGTTGTAATATCATGAAAACAAAGCATTTAAAGTGTATTTTCATCTTGCAAAATACTCAGTCTGACCTTTCTTTTGCTTATCCCATACAGGTGTGAATGTACCAGATCACGATATGACCTTCCAGAGTCTGTCTGACCTGCTCCAGCAGTCTGTCACTCCTCATGTGGCCTCTGTGCAGGCCAAAGAGTGTGGAGGTAAGACGTTAAGACAGCTAGCCTGTTTCAGAGTGAAGGCACTGGTCAGAAATGATTTATTCTCTGACTATATGTTCCTCTCTCATGTTGTTTTATTTATCATTTCAGCATTGAAGCATCTGATGAAGAAGGTCCTGGAGAGGTTGATGGATACAGTTGTGGAGGATGATGACGTTGATGGCGGCGAGGGGGAGAGTGAGCAGCCTCAGCTCCAGAAGAGTGTGCACTGCTCTCTGAGTACACTCTGTGATTGGTACATCACAAAAACTACGGTGGGGGTGCACGGATTTTACATTTTCACGTAGGTGCATGAAATGAGTTATGATTAGAGGGCACTGAAAGTTTCCCCCTGTAATTTAGAAATCCAGCAGCGGTACTCCTGGAAAAAAGCGAAGTTCTCCAGCCAAAGATGAGCAGCAGCAGCAGCCTCCTGTTGTAATCATTTTCAAGGATTTGGAGGCTTTTAACCCGAGAGTTCTTCAGGACTTTATACTCATATGCAGGTAACTGGGAGCCTTTGAGTTGAACAGATTTTTTTTATTCCTGCAAACTCTTACAGAAAGAAATGGTGACGTTTAGTCTGAGGCAACATACAGTACACCCGTTACACCACATGTACTTCAGCAGTATCTCTACTGAACTCTGCCCCACAGTCGGTACGTTGATCGTCTTCCGCTGATGTTCATCTTTGGGATTGCCACGTCGCCCAGCACCATCCAGCACATGCTGCCCCACTCTGTGTCCTCCCTGCTGTGCATTGAGCTCTTCCAGTCCCTGTCCTGCACACAGCACCTGGCCACAGTCATCGACAAGGTAGTTTCACCCTGATATGTACAGTATAGTATAGTACAGTACGGACTAATCTGGAGACGCCACATACATGACCTAATTCAAAATCCAGCTGCTGTATTTGAGTCTCACGTATATGCAACGACAACAGACTTGTCTAAGTATTTACTCTTTACCTGCTGCAGTTGTGTGTTGATATCTAGAGTTTGTTCACCTGCATTTGTGCTTTGCAGTTTGTACTCTATAAGGAAGCATTACAGCTACCTGGGCACATACAGGCAATAGACAAAATGACGTAACCAGCATTAATGTAGCATGTAATCCATAACCGTGGCTCTGCAATCATAAGTTAAAGTTGGAGTGAATGAGGTTAAAATACGTACTATTCTCGAGCATGAACCTAAACCCAGGAAGTAATGATTTTTGTCTTGCTTCTTTTCCAGTTGATCCTGACGCCACACTTCCCTTTTAAGCTCAACGGTAAAGTGATGCAGGTGCTGATCAGCATCTTCCTCTACCACGACTTCTCAGTGAGAAACTTCATCAAGGGAATTCAGGTGAAACGTCTCCTCGGTGTGCCCTCTGGTGCCTCCCCCCCTTCTCTCAAGATGTGGTTTTGGTGGGAAAATGTGTGAGATAAGATTTCTGTTCTGTCCCTGTGCAGCTGGCCCTGCTGGAACACTTCCACTCTCAGCCTCTTAGTGTACTGTGCTGTAAGAAGAAAGAGGCTCTGCATAACGTGATGCAGCTCAGTAAAAAGGACTTAATAAGGATCAAGCATCTGCCGTCGTTCACGAGGTATGATGTGTGAGGTGACTGCACTGTCGGCGTGAATGCTGTCATCAAAACTGTCTGGACTCTGGGTCGCTTCCAGACAAACTGCTGGTTGACTAGATTACTAGACTAGATACATAAATACATACATACATTCTGTGCATGATTTTGTGATTTAAAGTGTCCAAATACTCTTGCACTCCGTGTTCTTCTCCTTTGGAGGCCGACGTCTCTCATTACAGTTTGGTACTTCGAGTCGAAGCTGCTATGTCCTTGCAGCATGCCTCTGTACGTGTGCGATTTCTGAAGAATTTCCGCCATTGTTCCTGCTTTGACGCCTTAATAGATTTTTCAAGCTCTTTGTAAAATACCACCGCAAATCTAGTGAATGCATTTAGCCCAGCACGCTGCCTTGCATTCAAAGCTCTTTTATTTCTCTCGCAAAATATACATCGTTAAAGCTTTGCTATCAGGTTGTGAACTACAAATCCAGTTGCCTTGTATTTCTATCTATTGGTTGGATGTTAAAAATGTCAGTTTTTATATGGGAACCTGGACCAATGTATACATTTCCTCTTTGGTCCAGACCAAGAGAGCACTATTGTCACTCCTCATGCTCCACATTTCTTTTTTTAGTGTTTATCTTTCCTCTTCAAACACAAAGCTCTGCCTCTAAATCTGTGGGTTTCTCTTATATAGGTATTTAGAGGAGCAGGATCCACAGGAACAAGCCAACCTGAAGGAAGACGCTCATTTAAAGGTGCATTTGTTGTTTTATCTCCACACAGAGTTCCTGCAAAAATCTGACTTTTCAGGTTTTTTAAAAAAAAAATACTTGTTTTCTTTGTGTTCAGGAGGTGTGCAAGAAACTGATAAAGGACCTTCACAAATACCACAAGAACTATTACCCCACCCTGAGGTGTCTCCACACTCTGGCCTCCTCATTACCTCGATATCCTATTGGAAAACAGGCAGGTTTTTAGGTCTAAACTATTAAGTTCAGCTAGAGCTAGTCTTTGTTGGTTCATGTCCTGTAGTCTTGATGTAACTAGATTTTTGTGTGTTACAGATCAGGGAGCTCCATTTAATATGTCTGGAGAAGAACATATGGGAGAATGAGGATTACCAGTCAGCCATGAAGCTCCTAAAGTAAGCCTGGATGGTTAACGCCACAGAACGTGTTGACATTTTGTGCCACGTTTCTACAATTTCTGCAGTTTCAAATATGTACAAATGCTATTTGCACCTTCCACCACCAGAGGGCGACACATTCTGTGATATTGAGAGGGTTACTGCGCCTCCTGGTGGACAAATAGTCATTTATCCAGTACAATGGTGTTAAGCCTTTTGTGACTAACACTTTGAACAAACCCAGACTCAACAACAACCCAGTCATAGGGCGTGATGCTGTGTCATTCAACTGTAAACCTGTCTTGCTTTCCCTTCAGGATGCTGGCTAAAGATGAGCTGATTGCTTCGCTCCAGAGGTGTGCGGAGATTCTGCAGCCTGTCAAGTCAAAGAAGATGAACAAAGCTCTTGTCCAGCTGCAGGAACTACTCGCCAAATTCAAGCAGCTAGACAGTAAGTGGTGCAAATCATTACAACGTATAGTTTTTACGATTGTGTTTTCAGTCTTATAATTATAGCATCAGATCAGTATTTACTAATAGAGGTGTAAGCTACTTATATGTAATTATTCCCATATGTTTTCGGCTGCAGCAGCTTCCTCTGAAGTAGCCCCCAGTGACGACGACGACAGCTTAACCTCCCCAGTGAAAAATCTTCAAAAGAAAACGGATCTGTTCCAGCTGCAGAAGGTAGCTCATCAGTAGGACCACAGTCACCGCCGTAAAACTTCTGCTCTGTTGATGCGACTCTCTTGTTGTCATCCTGAGCGTAGACGCTGCTGGAGATGAACGAGACTCGGAGATCCAAGAAGCTGAGTCCGTTTGAGATCCTGAGGAACGAGGCCCTCGAGTTTATCGACAGCTTAGTGAAGTAAGACAACGACGCCCTGGCTCAGCTGATAGTTGGACGCAGCATTTGTTTATATGTGGCATAATTTACATTGTAGATTATTAGATTATTAATCCAATGTTACTCCAATCAGGAGTCACCTGTCTCCTCCAGAGTCTCAGACGCTGCATGAAGTCTGCTACTACACCTCGTCTGCCACCGTGCGACGCCACCTCAACGCAACACCTCGTACCTGTATTCAGGCTGCACTCAGCAGGCCCTACTATTACCTCCAGGTGTGTCCGCCCCGTCTTGTTATCTTCAGTAAAGATAGGAAACGTGTGTGCTGAATTTAAGCGTGCACAACAAATCAAAAAACACACACCATGACCTTTTTTCTCCTCTCACCGAGCAGTTTAATTTTCCTTTTAGAATGACAAACTGAAGACTGAGGATGGGTCGGTCTCTAGCGCCGCTCCTGATATCTGCATTGCGCACAAGCTCCACCTGGAGTGCGGCAGACTGATCAACCTCTACGACTGGCTAGAGGTGAGTTCAAACCCCAAGTAATCTCAAAAGCGTATAATTTAGAAAGCGTAATCGGCAGCAACTCTGAACTTTGCCTCACAGACTTTACTGGTTGGAGCTTTTTGTTTTCCTTCCTGTACAAGTGGCTTTATTGATCCTGATGAATCCATGTGCCACATTATTGATCTGAAGAACAAATATTGTCTCGGCATGACTTAAATGAAAACCTGCGTCTGTTATTGTTTTCAGGCCTACGCCACTGTGGTTTCTGCGGCCGAGGGTAACGATACAGAGTCTGACGGTCAGGGGAAAGTGGATGAAGTCAAACAGTATCCTTCTATAATCATATTACAGATGTTAGGTTTGTCTCAGCGGGTAATATAAGACACAGGAGATTTTAAGTGCCATAAAAGATTTAATTAAAATGGTAGTTAGTAGCTAAGGCACTCCTCACTTACAATATATCAAGATAGACAGAAAAGATTGATAATATTTAGTCTGGGATATAAACTGATCAGCCGTAACATTATGACAGGAGAAGTGAAAAACACTGACTATCTTGTGACAATTCAGTGTTCTGTTAGGAAACCTTTGGACCTGGCATTCATTACTTAGACATGTACCACCCACCTAGACCAGACCAGACGCCCCCACCCCATAGCAATGACACTTCACTAGATCCCAAACTGATCAAGTATCTGTGGGATGATCCACAGAGGCCCCTCCCCTCAACCCCTAGGATCCAAACACCCCCCGCTTACAACATCCTGTTGCCGGACACCACAGGACGCCCTCAGAAGACCAATGTCCATTCTCTGATGAGTCACATCTGTTTTGGAGGCACAAGGGAGACCTAGACAATATTAGGAAGGTATAAGACACATGTTGTGACTGATCAGTTTATATAACACAGATTGGTGTTTGATTAAATTGCATGATGGATGTATTTCCATTTGATAAGAGGTTAAATTAAGTTTCTCAGCCCTCCAGGTCATGGTACATTTATAAGATGAAGCAAAAATAAAGAGCGGCTGAATTTTTCACCCCTCGTCTTCGGTTCTAAAAGACTAGTGAGGAGTTTATGTTCATGTGGAACAAACTGGGCTTTTGTCAAAAGCACTAAAAGAAAAACCTTGAACAGACAAAGGAACAACTAACAATAAAACATTGTCATCCCTTAAGTGTGTGTAAGTATCTAAAAAAACTCAGGGGAGGATTTTTAAAGAAACACTGCGTTCCTGTGCACTTCAATGCCAGTGACACACTGTTGCAGAAACTTGTTCAAACACCCAGAGAAATGCAGTTACTTCACAAATGCACGGTTCAAATGGAAAACCAGTCTCTGAGCAGGGGAGGTGGACTGAAATACCACTTCAGCCACTTAGAACATAGTTTTAATGTCTGTCCTCAGGAGGTTTCATCTGCTTTTCTCATCTTGGACAGAGTTTCTGACCATTAACGAGCTGTTAGAGTACCACTAATTGTGTAAAAATCAGGATAACACCCAGATTATTCTGAACATTATCCTCTAATTGCAGCATTAACAGAAACTGGTCGTGAGAGTGTCTGGTTTGCGCCACCACAGATGTTCCTAATGAAAATATAAACACTCCCAGCAGTCATTTAGGACTGAAGAAGCCACTTGGGGCGAGTGGCGAAACATCTCCAAGAAATTCAACAAGTTCAGTTCCTTTGTTTTACTTGCACTGCCGCAGTTAAAATGTTCAGTTCCTCAACTAACCCCTCAGCGCTCGTTTCATCCGCGCCGTGTCGGAGCTCGAATTTCTGGGCTTCATCAAGTCCACCAAGCAGAAGACCGACCACGTGGCTCGACTCACCTGGGGAGGCTGCTGACCACGACAATGAGAGAGAATAACGTGTACAGCTGTAGAAATTTGACGCATTTCAGTCCCTGTTTACTTTGACATGGATTTGTATTTTTGACTGTATTAAAGATAAGTGTCTGATCATGATGGTGCAGTTCTTAATGTTTTATGCTATTGTGTATTGAGCAGAACTCTTTGTTAATTGAATCCATCAGAGAGAACCATGTTGGGTTTTACTGTCCCAAACAGGAATCAGGAGGAATCTCTAGAAACCATGGACTATAAGTCCTGAATGTGGACAAAGAACCCAATCAAAGGAAAAAGAAATACTTGTACATTTGTTTATTAAACATTTGCCAATAATGCATATCTGGGCTACAAACATTTGTGTACCGTAAGGATTCGTTCATTTCAAGGCCAAGTTAAAAACCATCTGGCCAAAAAGAGTTTCCAATCGATGTAAAGAAACTCAGGTGTTGTTCAGTTTGCTGTTTTGTTGTTAAAAAATCAGGGATTTGTCATTGTCTGACCTTTACAGCACATGTTTGTGAGTGGCAGCACAGACGTAGGAGCTTTCTGAGGAGCTCAGAGAAAGAGTTGTTGTTATTATTAGGTTGAGAAGGTTATAAAACCATCTCTAAAGAGTTTGGAATCCGCAAATCCACATCCAGACAGATTCCAAACAAATGGGAGACTTGAGACGACTGTAACCCTCCACAGGAGTGGTTGACCAACAAGAATTACTCCAACAGCAAGTAGTGAGGTTACAAAGGAACCCAGGGTAACTTCTAAGCAAATGAAGGCCTCCCTTACATTGGCTTATGTTCATGAATCCACCACCAGGAGAACACTGGACAACCACGTGCATGGTGAAGAGGCAAGGACAAAGGAACTGCTCTCCAATATGAGTATTTCTTCCAGTCTAAACACCAAGTGAACAACCTAAAAGACTAATGACACAACAGAGTAGAATAGTTTGGTTTTAAATGAGAGGCTTCGTGTTAGGAGACAACAGCGGTGCACTCCAGCATCAGAACTTCATCCCGTCCATGAAACATGGGGTTGGTAATGTCCATGTTTGGGCCAGGGTGTCTTGCCATCATTGAGGAACCAATAAATTCTGAATTATAGCAGCACATTCTGAAGGAAAATGTTAGGACGTGTGTGTCGATGAGCTGAATCTGAAGAATAACTGGCTCATGAAGCAAAATATCTCAGTCCTTATACAGATGAATGGTTAAAGAAGAACAAGATAACAGTTTTGAAAAGGCCAAGTCAAGTCCTGACTTCAGTCCAACAGAAATGGACTGAAAAAAGGACCAGAAGCAAACCGTTGCTTATCTCTAAGACAATTTTATGCAGACATGTTTGCGAAATGATTGCAAGTGCCTTTAACTGTATTGGGTCAGGACACCATGAGAGAAAAGCCTGTGATCCTGATCTTTTTAAGTAAAATCATCTTTAGTTCTTTGTGTATTACCTCATAAACATGCTCTACACACACCAAAACAATTCTCAACTCTTAAAAGGTTTTTATTGTTTTTTTCCAATAAGTACATTGGTTTCAAAAGTAATACCAGCAGAACAAAACTCAAAAATAAATAAAACACTGGTAGGAAGAAAGAAAGAAGAAGAAAAAAAAGCAAATTAACCCACTTAATGCTCAATTTAAAAAGCAACGAACAGAGGACGAACGTATTCTCTGCTTAACTTCCACTTCCTTTCAGATTGACCAGCAAACCTTGTGTAAAACTCTGCGCCGCTTTATCGTATTTACATGTAACAAACAGAAACGAGTGACGAAGCCTGGAATGCCGGGAATCATTAAAAAAGTGAGATAACTGTAGATACACGTACAGCTGCAGGAACAGAGGCCACTGGTAGAGAGAGGGTCCATTAATTTACATTAGGAAGCACCTAGCTGCTTACAACAGAGTGGTAACGACTGACAACAGCTTCATATAAACTTTTGCCCAAAGACGGATATATGGCACAGTAAGAAAAGTTTCATTTAAACTAGCTAAACTGAATCTCTTACAATGATGAGCTTTTTTTTTTAATGTGTTTCTTTTTTTTTTTTTTTTATTCTCGAGATATCACATGACTTGCAGCAAGAGAAGGCCATCTTGCAGGGATTCTGTGCCACACTCAGGAAACATCTGGAGACGGTGGGGAAAGGGAGAAACCAGATTTGTTAGTTCAAACTTCAAAAGGCAGCGCCCGAATCCAAGCGCGAGAAGAGGAATGTGGAAATAATGCGAGGCGAGAAATCTAAAACTCACAGCTTGCAGGTTGCTCCCCGAATCGTCGCATTAACTGGTCGTGTGTGAACTTCACAAAGGTGTCGTATTGTTCTGAAAACACGGGAAATCACAGTTACTTCTCTTTTACAGCCTCGGGGACGATGTGCATTATAAAAAGCGCTCATGGGACGCAACGATTGACAGAAAACGTAAAGACAATTCCACTAATTACTGAATCGATTTAGAGCTAAACAGTACTTCATACGTTTTACAAACCAAATGATTAGTTTTGATCATTTCTTAACCAACGATTAATCAAACCTGACAGTCAGCTGACCATAAAGTTAAGTGCTGAGGGGGAAAAAAGCCGTTTTCTGTTTCTGTGTTACATCAAAGGGTATATATAACATCTGTGCGTGTACCAACCGGCCAATTTCGAAGTCATTGTCTCCTCGTATTCCTCCCGCACCTTCTCTTCCCTTTCTTTCAGCAGGCGTTCGCAGATCATACCGACTTGTCTGAGGGTGAATAATGGTTGTTCTTTTCTAGTCGGAGAGACGCCTCCGGAGGATGTTCCTGTGCAAATTGAACAATGAAAACCTCTGAGTCCTTGCGCTGGTGGCATTTTTAGGGATTCTCTGAAACACGTCTCTGAAAACCCACCTGGCATGCTGGAAACATTCATAGTAGACGACTGGGAGGGGGACTCTGGAGAATAGCAGCACTCTGACTGTTGGTAGCCTCCATCTAGATGCTTCCTCTTCTGAATGCGTTTGTACTCCTGTTTGATGCTGTTCAGGATTTGTTCTAGGGGGTCAAAGAGAAAGCAAAGAAGTGACTTGTGATCAGCTGTTCAGCCACTAACATTTGCTTTGTGGTTTGTTATGGCTGTGGATCAACATGTTGGTAGTTACCCTCAGATCTCTGGCTGGTCACCGAGCAGGCCACCTCAGCCAACACTAGTAACATTACCTGCACTAAGTCTCGACGACGACTCCCCAAATGGCGAGGGCTCCATGCTAAGGTACTTCCTAGGGGATGAGGACGAGGACGACGCGGAGACGGGGACGCATCTCCGTCTTTTGGGGGACGCAGGACTCATCAGCGGATCGAAATCCATGGTCCTCTTGAGGGTGGCTCCACACGCCATGACTTCAGTTGGTTGAAAGGGGGGGAGAGGGGAGTGCAAAATGCCGAAACAAGACAAGAATGAGGCGATAACATCAGCCACTTCCAGATAACTGCGAGCCGTTGTTATTCTTTAACATGCCTCGCTAATTACGGCGTGAGCCCTTGTGATACAATCTATTTCCTTTGCCGATGAATGCACGCTAAGCATACTGCGCAGCTCAGCCTTTAAATATTTGCTAGCGAGCTAACGTTAGCTGCGCTTGCTAGCCAATAATCAAAAAGAAAACAAAGCTAACGTTAGCCCTGGCTACCATTGGTAGGTATTGCTACGTTCTGGTGTACATTTGAATAAAGCGGTTATTGTTTTTACCTTTTTTGGGGGGGGACGCTGCTCGGTCCAACTACGTTCACCAACTCGTGTTGTTGTAAAAAGTTGCTTCCCAAAAGTTGAAGTGACGATCAGCCAGCTGCGGGCCAACTGTGTGCTGTGAGATAGGGGAGCTAGCTAACGCAGCTTAGCAGCCTGTTTTTGATGTGAGGTTGTCGGCTTCTCCGGCTCGTGACGTCACGTGTGAAACACCGCGCAATGCATTCTGGGCTGTGTAGTGAGACGTTTAAAAACGCGGAACCGAACGGTCTGCTATCGTCCAAAACACAGCCCGCATTATTGGAAAATGCACATTTTGAATAATACCAATTTTAAATTGGACCCGGGTGCGTTTAACCATATTATAGCATCTCATAAATCACAATTCTATCCGTTACTCCGTTTGAAATAAGGATGAGTTTCTTGAGATCTCCACATGAGGGCAGTGTAACACACAGAAAGACAGGTAAACGTTGACTTCAGTCTTCAGGGCTCCATTGAAGATGACTGAAGCGATTAGAAAGGGTTCATCTATATTTATGTGACTATGAAAAATATTATTTTATTACATGACTTTAGGTCCAAAAGTTCTGCTACTTGACACTATGGCCTGTGACAAGGAGCCACGAGAGAGCTCATGGTTTATGGGGCTATGAGCCGAAAGATAAGGAAAAACATCCATAAACACACCTATAACAGTCATAACTTACATTTTTTTCAACTTTGAAAAGGAAAAAAACCAACACACCTCTCATTTCCAGTAAAGAGACGCAACTGCTAATGAGCTGTTTTCATCGTTTTATTGAAAAGGATACCAGCCACGTTGACAAAATTATGAATAAAAATAGACAAATTTCACATATTTACTGAATACATGATCTTGTTTATACACACTGTCATAGGAGGGGGGTACAATGGCACAGCTGATGCGTCACGGGAATATGGTAGTATAGCTTTTGCACAAAATGCTCTAAAAGTTTCATAAGCACGGTGTAAAATGTAAAAGTAGCAGATCACATCAAGCCATTCATGTTTCAAAAGCATGACTCACCATTTTGCATTTTTTTGCAGAACAAATAAATAAATAAATAAGACTTTATTAAAATCGACACACTTCACAATGTCGTGGTCTGACAAAATCCTCCAGGAACTAATCGGGTCTCTTTTTTGAAACAGATATTTTGCATGAATGTAGACACAGTTTCACCAATGCCGTACGATATAATTATTTTTTTTCCTTGAAGCTGAAATCTGCACATTCAAACCTAAGCAAAAATCACAACGCACACTTTTGTCCTTCTAATCGTTTTGATGGAAAAATGCCCTTGTGCAAAGTGGCATTTGAAAATGCAACTATATTGTTGTCAGTCATTTCCTCACAGGGTTAAATACCGCGTTTTCAGAGTTGCCACATCCCACCATACAGAGAGTACAAATGGTGTATTAATATTACTGGCTCAGATGAAAAAACAAAAAACAAAATCCTCTGTACCTAAGTCATCTTTTGGCACATGTCACAGTCACAGAGCGGTGCACTAAGAGGATGAGGGCTATTCTACACTATCTTGACTTCACAGTTGTTCTAGAGAAGCGGAGCCTGTCTTTTAGACCGGCTCGGCTGTAGAAGTGTCACTTCCTCCGGAGAGAGTAGCCTGGGCTACTTTAACTTGAGACTTTCCACAGCCGCCTCCATCCTTCTCCGCCCCGCTCGCTGTTGCCCTCACACTCCTGCTGTTCCAGTCGCTCTCGGCGCTGTTGTCCAGGGGCTGCGCCGCTCCCCGGCACATGTGGCAGATGTTGATGAAGGCCCTGCGCAGGTCCTTGCTCCTCATGGCGTAGATCACAGGGTTCACGGTGGAGTTGAGCAGGCACAGCATGCTGCAAAAGGCAAATATGGTCTTGATGAAGTCGTTCACCTTCCCGAAGAGGTCGTAAACCATGATGCTAAGGAGCGGGCCCCAGCAGATGATGAGGGCCACAAGGATCAGGACCAGGGTTTTAGCCAGACGGAGGTCCATACGGGCCTGCTCAGGCCTCACTGTCTGCACTTTGGTGCCTTCTGCCGTGTAGACGATCACACTCCTCTGGGAGGTGCGGCTCAGCATGCGGACAGCATGGTGGTGGGACTTCCACAGGATGAACATGTAGGCGTAGATGATGAATAACACCAAGATACTTGTCATTCCAATCCAGAACATTAGGTACTTCTGGTCAATTAGTGGGAAAATGTCTGAGCAGACAGTGCCGAGGCGTTTGCAGTTCCAGCCGAGCAGCGGCAGTAGAGAGATGACGATGGAGATGGTCCACATCAAGCTGAAGGCAATGACCGCTTTAGTCTTTGTGACGATGCGCTTGTATGCCATAGGCCTGTATATGGAGATGTAGCGGTCAATTGCAGTGAGGAACAGGCTGCCCACGGAGGCAGTGAAGGAGGCGATGACCCCGGCCAGCTTGAAGAGGAAAACTTTAGGGGTGTCCTTCCTGTGGAGGACATGAAAGTCCAGGAAGCTGTACACAAAAATGATGCTTCCTATCAGGTCCGCCACCGCCAGGCTGCCTATGAAGTGGTAGGACGGCCGAGATCGAAGAGTTTGGGAGTGCAGGATCACACACAGCACCATGAGGTTCTCCAGCACCGTAAATGTACCCAGGGTGAGAGCCAAGATGGCAATGGCGAGCTGCTGACCAGGAGTGAGGATCATAAAACACTCCATGTTGTCCACAAAGTTGTCCCCGCACTGGGCCGCCCCTTCGCTCTGCACGGAGGTGGCGTTGCCCATCACAATGTCTGACATGTTGGTGGGGAAAATGGGAGGGATGACGCTGTAAAGGACATCCTTACTTCCAGGGACGAGCCCGGGGACGGAGCTACTGATGTAGGCGGAGCGAGCTTTCTCGAAGCGGAACCCGTCCTTGATCAGGCTCGAGTCCACGGAGGTGTCGTCGTAGCTGGCGTCGTTGGAGCCGAGATACCGGACACCTGTTGTCAAGGTGCTCATCGTGGTGCCGGCTATCCTGTGCAAAGACAGCTTCATGACTGCGGAGATGCTCAGTGGTGAGGTGTGCGGTGAAACAGCATTACACTAAAAAAGACATCTACAAAGGAAAGAACAAAAAGATTTTCCATTAAGAAAACTGTCACATTTAAAGATATTCCAACACATGAATAAGAAATCAGCTTTTATTGATGATTCATGGAAATGAATCTGCTGCTGCTGGGAGATATTGGGGGAATGTGTGCATCAGCCAGCTGACTCCAGAACAGATGCATCCCAGACAATAGTGGGAAACTGAACAGTTGATGACAAACCTGTGCAAAGCCTCAGGGAGGGGGGAGATGTCTGCATTAAGTATGTAGGACAGCCAGGGCTTTCTTATTAATTAAAGGAGGTCATTAAGCATTAAGCTTTTTTTTTTTTTTTCTCAGTAATCACTGGATTAATTAGGCATCAGAGGAGAGACTAGATAGAGAGTGAACATATCTGTCCAATGAACCATGTGCATTTGGATGTCGGTAATGATGGCGCTAATTATCAACAATCAAGTTCACACAAAGACGTTGCTTGAAGAGGACGCACTGTAACATTATCAGCAGCAGCAACAATACAACTGTAGGAATGAGTTAATTCAGAATTTAAGAGGAATAAAGATAACAATAATAATAACAATAAAGAAAAATGCCATACCTCGATTTTATCGCTGCAAATATCCTGCACCGATCCATGTTGCATTAAAAAAAAAATACAATTGAACTGCAAAGTGAAGTGGGAGTGCGCTCTTGTTGTCTCCACTCTCCGCGAACAATGACAGCAACTCCAAAGCAAAGAAAACAAAACAAAAGGAGAGCAAAGATGGGGGAGTAAATTTACAGTTGTTGTTCTGATGATTTACCAGGGGGAATAATCCCGAGTCGACTCCCCAGATACTGGTGGTGTTAAATACAGTGAAGCCAGGCAGGGAGGCAGGAGGCAGGGAGGCAGGAAGGCGGTGAGGTGTGTGTGTGTGTGTGTGTGTTGGAAGGAGCGGGCGGTTATAAGGCTTTGTGCGCCTGCTGGTCACGTGGTCTGAGGTGTTTGAGCGCAGAATGAAGCGCGTCCTTGGTCTATCACAGATAGATAGATAGATAGATAGATAGATAGATAGATAGATAGATAGATAGATAGATAGATAGATAGATAGATAGATAGATAGATAGATAGATAGATAGATAGATAGATAGATAGATAGATAGATAGATAGATAGATAGATAGATAGATAGATGGGTTTGATTTTACTGAGTGAAACTACTGTCGTGTTTCTGCAGCAACAATAAGACGACCAGGTGTCCACGCGTGGATGAAGCCTGCAGATGTTGGTGCGAAGAGTGCGTTCACCTGTCTCGCAGAGGTGAGGTCATGTTGGAAAATGAGCTCTGCTGTCTTTGCCAGCATTGCCTATTTATAGGTGATGCTGTTGCTGCAGGGACAAAAAAACACACACACACACACACAAAAAAAAAAAAACAGCTGTGTTTTGTTGAGATTTACTTCCACACTGTTCACCACTGTGTTAGTGACTATGTGTAAAAAAAACAAAAACATAACAACAACCATCCATCTGCTTCTACCACAGACGGACAACTAGTTCACATCCTGGGGTTGTAACCACTGCATCCTCTGTGATTGTTCACGTTATACGTTGTTTTGCTGTAATTTTTAATTATTTTGCATAAATCACAGCAGGAGAGGGAATTAATGCAAATACATTTGAGGTTCAGTCTACCCCACTACAATAATCTGGCCCCAAATGTGCCAAAACAGCTAATTTGGTGAACTAAAACACTGAAACGTCTCTGTGTCACTTCACTGGAATCAGCCTTGGCACAAGCGTTGTATTTCTATTCCACTTTCAATGAATCTGACTCAGTACCGTGCAGTCTGATTTTTGCACCTCCGCAGCAAACCTAGAGGTGTTACCTCTATTCAAAAAATGCACAAATAAAAACATGTAGCTGTTCAGACATACTCCGTTTAAATTTGGGCCACATCTTTTTCGTGCACCAGTCTGTAGCTGGGCTACAGTTTCGGTGGCTAACCAACGCTGCAATTAACTTGACAAACGGCCTCATGATCGTGCCGCTTGCACGTACGTGCATCGGTATATTTATAAAATCCAGGGCCATTGTGCTTAACAAGCTCTTTTACTTCTGACATTTTGTTGTTGAGGTTATTGTTCTTCAGTGAAAATCAGCACACTAAACTGTCGAGCTGGTGCTTTTCCTGTGCATGGTAATTTTAGTGCAGTCCTACTAAGTGACAGTGCTGCTGAGTCCATTCAGAATATCCTCCACTATTAACTTATTTATTTACTGCAGTCGGGGGTTACATGCACACACTATTAAGAGATCTTTTCCTGTCCTGCGCAGCTGCGCAATTATTTCCGCCATGCACTCCCAGCAGAGCTATCTCCCAAATTACATGTATCTTGTTGTGGAAAATACATGACATTTGGCGATGCAACATCATGAGAAAACAATGAAAGACGCCGGAGCATGATGCCAGAGCCTCCAGTTTTGGCAGAACAGAAGAGGCTGAGGAGTCATCCAAGTAATTGCTGAACACTTGTTATGCTGAGTTTGAGGCAGATTCAAGAAGCCATTGATCACTTGCGGCAGAACAGTATATCCAATATGCTCTTTCCGTGTAGATAGTCTACATAGAAACAGGCAGGGCGTGTAACACACCTTATGAAAAACCAGCGAGCGTGGAATTTCTCCGTGACTAATTCAGATGCGTGTAAAGCGACTTCTGTTTGCTCTTTGACGGCTTCCATTTCATCAGAATCAAGATTTAATCAGGGCTCGCCTTCTGTCTTCTCACCAAAGCAGGGGGCAGAGTGTGGCAATCCACATCCATCATAATAATTATTGTCATTATTTCCGTGACGGAGGGAGAGATGTCAAAGACAAAGCTGCCTGCCGTGACAAAGGGCCTCCTTTGCACTTGCAACTTGCATAAGTTCAATTTTTCGAAAGGCTCCTGCCGCTGTTTCGCGTCCGTCTGGCTTTGAGGATGAATACTGCGAAGGGTTTTTACAGTGATTGATTTGAGCACGATTGCACTGGAAAGCACCACAATGCATCCCATTCAATATTGATCCTTCTTCACTTATGTTATTTGAGCGGTCGTCTGCGTTATGGCATCATTACATTCAGTCCACAATGGACCAGCAAAAAATAAAAGATTTATGCATAGAAAAACATATATATATATTATACAGTACACTGTGAATCCATAAGATCAATATCGGAGCGAGCTCCATTCTGTGGAATCAGAAAGCAACGAGCCCGAAAATATAGTGATTACACACAGCGTGTTTCCAGACGAGACTTTAAAGCAGGCTGTCTGTCTCTGATGTGTTTGTTTCGAGCGGCTGGGAGAGGAAAGAGTGAAAGGGAGGAGGAGGAGGAGGAGGAGGTGAGGGAGGATGGGTGAGGAGGAAAAGATGCATAAATAGAGAAGAGGAGGAGGAGGAGGCCGTGGCTGACGGCTCTTAACTGTTCCCCTAATCTGCCACTTCTGTATTCCGTTCCTCCCCAGCTGGAGACACTTGGTATTGTAGCCAAGGACGTAGCTGAACTTATGTCAAATCACTTCAGCCGGGAGTCGTGTGCGTCTTCCCTATTCGCTTCATCAGGCAAATTTTATGCGTCGACATGGCTCCATTGCTGTAGTCCAACTTGAAGGTGTTTGCTGATTCCCTTTGCAAAGTATTTAAGCTGACCAAACAGCTCCACACGCGGGGAAACAGCATCAGAGAAATCAGAGAAGAGAGGACTATTTGATGTCTTCTGTGAAAGTATTAGACAGTAGATTATCCAAGGTATCAATAAAGACAAAAACAAATAAAATTCTTTAATTTCCCTCAAACGTTTGAAGCAGATTTTTACCGGCGCCAGTACATAATCACCTATTGTGCAAATGTTGGACTTCCTCAGTGCAGAACAGACGTAACGGCGTAATGGTCAGTGGGTAGAATCTCCTTCATGCACCATTTAGTCATGTAAAGACCTTTTTTATCTCAGCGGCACACAGTGGTAATCACAAAGACTTAGCAGGTGGTTCAGTGGATGCTCACTTGCACAAACTCTATGCAAATGAATGCTCCGGGCGCACATGAATTACTCAGGCAGCAGAGCATAGCCTCATATCACAGCTCATCTGAGAGTGTTGTCCTTCATGGTTTTCAGGAAAAAAAAGAGTGATTCATTCGTAGCCATGTGGCCTCAGAGGAGATCTGTCTCTGTGTGTGTGTGTGTGTGTGTGTGTGCAACTTTCCTGACTGAAGATATACTCATGAGATGTTCACCAAATTCCGGCCCCATAAAAGAGAGAGAGCGAGAGAGTATAATCCGGAGTCGCCTTGCTGTGCCACGGGCTGAGTCACAGCCAGAGAGTCACTCATCTGCCCCTACTCGCAGCTGCGGAGCTTCACACACTGACAAAAAAAATAAAAAAAATAACCAAATGGACCTGACTGCCATGACACCAACAGTCACTTTACCTGTAATCACATGCCCCTTTTCTGTCAGGACGGAGAGGAGTTGTGAAATTGGGCGTTTATTTTTAGCCCCTCGCCATCCTCATTTCCACTACACACGTCCCCCTGAATATCCGCGGCTCTTTAAGCGATTGATGCCGCGACGAAGGTTTCTGCAGTCTGTGTTTCGGAGATATCTGCCGAACTTAGAATAGCCCGCGCTTTTAAACGGGGTCGCCCACACCTGTGGTACTCCACCGTGGCTGCAAGTACACATCTTGTGAAGTTTTTGGAGAAAGCTTGAAGGTCATGGAAGTTCAATTTCAGGGAATGGTGGGTTAATACACCGACCAGCCACAACATTAAAACCACAGGCAGGAGAAATAACAGTAACCATCTTGTGACAATATAACTTTAGGATCTGGAATTCATGTGGATGTTACCTAGACATGTAGCACCCACCTAGACCAGACCAGGCCCCCCACCCCATAGCAATGACACTCCTTAATGGCAGCTGCTAGATCTAGAACATCCTATTTCCAGACTCCACAGGACGCCCTCACAGCTGTTTAGGATGCACAAGGAAGACCTACACAATATTGGAAAGGTGGTCGTAATGTTATGCCTGATTGGTGTATATTGTGATTTAGTGATATAGAGTTTTCTTTGAAATTTCACAATATGTCATAACATTATTCCAGCAAAATAATCAGTTACCTGGCCGTTAGCTTAGCTCCTAGCCTTGGTGGCCCTAGTTGCCAACAGTTACATGTTCCCACAACTTACAGCTGATGTTACCACCTTGACCCCAAGCATTTTGTGCAGGCCTACACGTCCTCCACGTCATAGTCATAAGCCCTGTAGTTCCATTTCAAGGCAGCTACAAAGCCAGTGTTGTGCCGAACCTAGCCTCAGTCCAAGATGAGAGGAGAAAGACGCCCACAGAGAGTATTTTTGTTTTCATTGTACCGAGCCAGTGAATGAAAGCGTAAACGTAGCAACGGATCAAGCTCTTGCCAGTCAACCTTGGGGCAGGATGGACGGGAGAGCAGACTGGGTGGGATTTGTTTTTAGCTTAGCGCAGACCTCTGTCCTCTCTGTCAGGCCTCAGCTTCTTCACACTCAGCTTACAACGCCCACTCCTCTGGGCTCCCACATCAGACAACACACTGGCCCGGAGACCTGGTGTCTGCAGCGAGTCTCCAGCAGATTATTACACAGACTGAAACGAGAAGCAGCAGCAGCACAGTACAGGTGAAGACTAGCCGCCAATTTGATGTATTTTTGTTTGCAGTTTGTTAGCAGTTTGCAGTTTGTTAGCAGTTACTAGTTTTATATACATAGTTGTTTGTAGTCTACTTCTATGCTAGTTTAAACACATTTTGACTCACTAATAAATAATGTAGCGTGCACTTATTAACTTAAACAGAGGCGAACCTAGGTACCACAACTTAAAAAAAACAGCACACGAGATGTATAACATTTTATACGCTGCCGCTTTTGAAGCGAGTTAAGCCTGGTTAGACAAAGTGGTCTTAGCCCAGTTGCAATTACTCCCCAGAGAGCGCTTAGTTTGCAGTGTGAACACACGTTACCCGCGGACCGATACGACTGCCTCATAGTAATTTAAGCAAGTCCTTCACCTGAAGCGTCTTTGGGAGAGAGCACACCCGATGCGTAGCCTAGATGCCTGGTGGAACTAGACCCCTTGTTCATTTACAGAACAGAACAGCAGTAAATGCTTGAGACCACAATTTAAGTCCTAATTTTGTAAAATCCAAATTTTCCCAGACCAATCACTGAACTGTTTCCAAGAACCAGAAGTTTAAATGCGAAATTGTAACAATTTAATTTTTATTGCGTTAATTGCTCGTGAAAGTACCCTGACTTTACACGGGGCATTACTCAAATCCAGGTGCAGGGCCTCAAAAACATCCTACGATCACGACGCCGACAAACTATTAAGCTTCGGTGCTGCGAAACACCAAGCTGATGGTCGACCATCAAACGCGCACCGCACCATTGGCACTAATTGCCACTAACTGGCACTGTTTTTCAGCAGAACGAGCCGATTAGAGAGCCTCTGTTCAGACACCGCTTGGCCGTTCAGCTCAGAGAACCAGTGCACGAGAGGGAAATGGAAAGTTCTTCTTGTTTTGCATCTTCTTCTTAGGCTGAATGTTCAAGTTCATGAATATTTTCCCAACAGCACGATCACCTAGATTTACTGAGACCATCTCATCAACCTGATCGTGGCTTCCTATACCCTCCCAGCTAATAGTAGCTCTTCCAGTTTCTCGAAGTAGTTGTTCCCTTTTCAGTCCGGTGTAGAGTGTATGTGCAAGCTGGCCATTTGATGCAGGCTGTGCAGTGTTTTCAAGGGCAGCATATTGTGCAGCGTGAGGTGACGTCTGCCTTTGTTGTCGTAGTAAATCAATGTCCGTTTGGTGTGTCCATATCTTAAAGTAAGTATCACAAACATTAGCAGCAAATTTGGATTAAGATTATTATTCATGTTGAATGACTAAACACTACTGAATACAACTGTTGTGTGCACAAATGTAGAAATATCTCCAGCACTGTCTCTTGTATCGGAATCACTGCGCGAGCTCTCGATTCCAACACTTCCCTGCAAACATTTCAATCCCACATTATCCATTCGCATTCTGCTCAGTCCATCATGTTTATACACCCATTACTGGCAAATGCATCCTGCAAACTATTTCAGAGTGCTCTCACATCCCGGAAGAGTTCCTTTATCACGGAGACACTCGTTGTGTATCAGCTTTTAGCTTTATTGCGAGACGAAGAGCCTCGCCTGACAGTGAAGATCAGATGGTTTAGAATTCGATCTAAATGACTGTGTTTCTTGGTCAGCACAGAGATGATCTGAGATCTTTGAGGTTGAGGTAAATGACAGGGAAGTTTAAAAAAAGAAAAGGAAGAATGGTGCAGAATATAGTGCATTTGCTTGCATGTGGCTAGAAGAAAAACAGACACTGTCCACACCATCAATCTAAAAGCATATGTGGTCAGCATCAAAGAGCAGTTTGTCTTAGCTGGTCTTTTATGATGACTGTTGGAAAGTGTTGCCATCATTTACATACCAAGCATTAGTACTGGTCACCGCGGGTTTTGTGTGAAGCCATTAGCACTGACAAAACAAAGTCAAAATGAAAATAAAAATAAAACTTCCATCAGATCCAGATAAACGTTTCCTCTCTCTCCTCCACGCTTTCACGCATAAACGTGCGTCCAGCGAAGAGATAAATCTGCATTCTGATGTGCAATCAATTATGAGACAGCCTTTTGATCCAGTAATGGGTGAATATTTCATTCAGGCGCGGTCCTCGGGGCAAAGCAGCGAGCCGCAGGAGGTTGAGCAAAGTCTGAAGGTCGCAAGGATAATATCGCACACACTGGATGCCAGACCCCCTTCGTAATCAAAGGTTGGGGTTAAAGGTGAACAAGAGTTGCAGGTGACCTTTCAACTAGTTCAATAAATGGCATTTTAACCGCTGCAAGTTCAAAAATCAAGCTGCTGCGTTGGGTTTTAAGATGGCTCTCTATTTAAAACACACACATACTTTCATCTGAGTGCATTTGGTTTATTGCACGGTCGTAAGTGCAGGAAGCAGGCTGCTGGTTTATGGCATTTAAAAAGGAAATGTTTCATTTTTCTGGTTTTGCAGGGTCAGCACTGGAGGATGAGCGGATGCTGGCCAAAGTGTGATCTCAGCCTCCATCTGTGAAGCGCCAGCAGAGAAGCGCATTATGAAAATAATGGCACATAAAGACAGATTTGATCCCGATCCCTGTCAGGTAGAGCTCACGTCTCCCACTCCTACAGCAATCACAGCCATCTGGGCTGGAAAATAGATCGATGACTACGGAGCATAAACAACCCCGCTGGCAGCCCGCCACCAGCCATCACACCCGAAGTTGGAGAACGATTCCCTCACTTTACGCCTATAAACCCCCCCTCCTTCCACTTCTTATCGCTTCACAGCTTGTGGCCTAATTGACTCCAGGCTTGCACGTATGTGGGGTAAACTTCAAATTATATGCGAACTATCACACTGAGACAGCCCCGCATTACAGATTCAGTACAGGTGCATATTATAAAGTAACTTGTCTGGGGAATGCTTTTAAATCGCAGTCATTAATCACATTCCATTCCTTTTAAAAATGTTCCTTTTGAGCTTGTTTTCCTCAAGTAACTGCCCCCATTAATATATCAGTCCATTCCTCATTCAATTAAGAAAATGATAACATTGTAGCCCTGTAGGAAAATAGTTCTTTCGAGATTGGACAGGGACAATTATTCGTCTTATTACTGACTGAGGGTAATAAAAAAGCTGCACTGTACCTTTGTTAGCATTTCAGGTACATCACCATGGAGATTCTGCAGCATCAGAACTGCACAAGGTCGCCTGTGTTGTTTCGTGTGTGTGTGCGTGTGTGATTTTGTGTCCATATAACTCTGCAGAGACTCTGGAGCAACACAAAGAAAGTAATCCGCAGTTGGCAAAAGTGTGCTTGAAACGCAGTGCGTGAAGAAGTCGTGTTCAGGTTCTCTTATTATTTAGGGCTATTTAGCTTTTTCTTTGCTTTTTGATGAAGTGCACCTTCTTTCAGAGTCCAAGGTTTACTGAATTACTGGTAGAATCGTTTCGTATTATCTGCTTTTTCACTTTTTCCGACACTGTGGAGCATGTTTTTGCATCTCCGTTTTTTGGAGCTTGAACCCTTTACATGAATGCATGAGAGTGACAGAGGGAATTATCATGCTTGACATTGCATGAGACTTTGCAGTTTCACCAAAAGGTCAGTACCCGGGGTCATGGTGACTCACTGCTTTAAATTGCATAGAAGTTTATCCAAATATCTCAGCGAGAGCGCCTTTGGAAAAGGTTATACAATGCGAGGAGTTCATCCCTGTAACATGTTATTTTTATGGAAGGTATAAATGCAGGTATACGTATACCGTGCATTTTAAGCCAGCTACACTATTCCTGTCATGTTTCTGGAGATGATGCAGGACAGAGGGAGGCAGGAGGAGGAAGCCAAAATAACTTTAATGAAAACTCAAAATCCAGGGAACAAAACATGCTGCAGGGATGGCAGGACAATCAGAAAATACTACTCCAAAAACAGGTAAGGACCAAAAAGAAAACTTGGGAACAGGAGAAACACGGGGAACTGAACACTGAAACAAACGGGGGTAACACAACAGACAACGTGGCAGAGAACAAAGGCAAAGGCAGGGCTATATATACATGGGTTAAGGTGACACAGGTCAAACTAATTAGGGCGGAGCACACAAGGAGAAAACAATCCAACAATCAAACGCAAAAAGTAAAACAAGACAAGACCAAGGAAGAATTTTATGAAATAAAAACACAGAAAATTCTAAAATTACAAAACACGCTGTGGAGTACTATTAAATGATGGTGCTGAGGTGCAGCATGTTATTATACAGGCTATACATATTTTAAGCACATGAGCTGTCTGTTCTCAGCATATGTATTCAGGTCAAGAATATAGATTTAATTTCTGCTAAGCATTACGGTGTCGTCATCACATGACAGTCGGCATTAAAAACTCTGACCTCGTGCAACCCAAACATAGTAAGAAATAAGAAATATATAAACAAGAAGCATATCAAGAGTCAGATTTTACATGCCACGTTGCTGTGCTTTTAAAGGCCAGTGTTAAGAGCTAAACAACAATCGCAACAAAAATGGAACAAATCATCGAAACATGGACGGACAGTGAGGACCTAAACTAAATGACGTTGCTATGCCAACCGCCAGCCAGCTATTGTGTCATTTTCGTAGTATGGGTGGTGCAAATGCAGATAGATATGCAGCAGTAGTTCTCAGGCAGCTCTCTTGCAGTAGTTACACTCAGGTAAGTTGCAAGTATCGTCTTTACATCTCGACGCTTCAGCTGGACAAAGTAATCTGGTAAAGCAGGTTTAAATAAGGGAAATGATTTCCTAATACAGCGAGACATTGTCTTTCCATGGTGTGAAATAGTTGGGCTGGACGTTTAGGAAAGCACCACGTGTTCTTACAGTGAAGGAATAAGCCACATTTAATATAACTTGAAAACATGTAAAGTATCACCATACATAGTTTGCTTGAAGCTCTTTCATCACATAAGTATGGTAGGAGGACCATTACATCCGCCTTGTCTCTTTGCTTTAACCCTTTTGTGGGTAAACGCAGGTCCGACCCTCATCAATCTCTCCCAAGTACATGTTCATGGATGAGGGCGAAGGTCATGACCACCAGACTCGGGAGATCATTGTTAAGTTTTGATTGATTAATGACGTGTCACGCGGCAGCACCTGTTCCCACAGCCAAATCAGCATATTATCTGTTTCATTCCCGATCGCTGCGCTTCCAGACGTGCCGAGCGTGACGCGTTATCTCGGAATATCTTGCTCTGCCAAGTGTGTTTGCGAGTTTGCTCATGTGTTAGTGAGTAAGGCGGTTAGCGCGCGGGGGTCTGTGTCATCATAGAAGGTGTCTAAATTGTTTCTTTGATATATGAGCTCTGGGAGCTTGAGACTCGCGGTTTAATATTACATTATTAAAGCCAGCGGTTTCTGACTGTAGTCATTAGGAAAAGAAATTTAAGTGACGTCTTTACGTGTGCCATAAATGTGTTAGCGAAGATTTGTCTAGTCATTACTGTCTAAACATCCATCTGGTTCTCATTTTAGGAAGCTGATTGTATGTGTCTTTTATTTTGAGTAGCAACACAAAGAGATTTTAAAGTTCCTTATCCTCATCACCTTTTATTATTATTATTATTATTATTAAATCCAATTGCAATAATCGTTTTAAAACGTGCAGTTACTTTTATTAGCTTTCTAGGTGAAGGAAAATGTTAGTGTGTGCGCTACATCTGTTAACACTGGCAATACGACTGTTTGGATTTTATTGATTGTTTTTCCCTCAAGTCTCCAGGGACGGCAGCAGCATGATCACAACGAGACAGACTGCTTTATTACAGTCCAACAAGAAAAAAGAAAAAAAAATAGTCAAACGCACACACACAAACAAAAGCCAAAACCAATCAGGCTGTTGAAAAGACAAAACACAGGGGAGGTGGGCGTGAATGAAAGGTGGAATATGAAAACATCACCGCTTCTTTATTCTGCATGTCTCCTTTTTTTCTGAGTTGTGTTACCTTGAAGCTGAAAGCGACCAAGAAATAAAGGCAAGTAGAAGTTACTTAAGAATAGAGCAAACTGCACGATTCTGCTCTTCTACAGTCTTCAAAACTGTTGGAGCACAGAATAAAAAGCCTCTTTACCAGATAGTATCTCCCAGGGTCCATCCCCAGGGACGCGAGATTATGTTCAATAAATGTTTTTTTCTTGTTGATCACATGCTGACATGTACTAGGAACTGATAACGCCACAGTGTTATGGTTTAAACTTAATATATTGGGTCTTGAAATCTGAGCTTGAGAGTAGAAGCCACTGCTCCTTAGCGCCAAAAGAGGCCAGTTGAGGTGGTTCGGGCATCTAGTGAGGGTGACTCCTGGACGCCTCCATGGCCAGCTGAGAGGAGACATTGCTGGAGGGATTATGTATCTTGTTTGGGAGAGCCTAGGGATCAACAGTGAAAACAGATTTGTGGAAAGGATGTCTTATGGTCCTGGGTTTCCAGTGCTTTTTGCTTTTGTTCTCTTTTCCTGCTCTCTCCTTTCATCTCATTAGACTCACCTGGGCAGGAATCTGGCAGGAGCACACTTTTCCATCAAACACTCTTTAAAAGGCCGGCCGTGACTTCCCTCGAGTGTCAGATAGTTTCGCATGTCACGGTTTGTGTTAGTTCTCTGGTTTTTGCCTTAAAAGATTATCTTTCTGCTGACTTTGGATTTATCACTTGAGTTTTTTCCCTAGCCTTCCAGTGCCTCCCAGGGAGAGCCAGACTGTTGCCCTGGCAGTTTTTTTATCTGTTTCTTCTGGAGTTTCCAGTGTCTTCTGTTTGCTTTTTGGATTTTTTGTTTTTTGTTCTGGGATTTATGTCTCAGCTGAGTTTTTGTGAATAAACTCAACTTCACTGACTGTTATACGCAGTGTTGTCTCCTGCTTTCCATATCCTTGTAAAACAGAATTTAACAAGAGATAAAAAAAAGGAACAGCATATATGTTTGTGATCATCACCAGGTATCCATCATGAGAACATTTTTTTGTGTTCACATTTTTTCTTCTTTTTCAAATTGAGCCATTATCATTTTTTTGGAGGGATAATCAATGATTGCAACCAAAGCAGGAAACATTTTTCACAATAGGCTCCGTATCTGCAACTTCCCATTTTAATCAGGCTGTACACAGCATCCCGTGGTGAGTAATCCTGTCTTCACATCCTGTAGGATGATTTTCTGCTGTGGCTGCGTCTATGATAGTAATCAAACGCTTGTTAAGTGCCTCTTTCTATAAATTACAGCTGCAGTAACTTGTAGTTATATCATTCATCTTTATTAAACCCTTAAATAAGAATTCTATTGCAATGGATAACAGCATTAAAAGATGAAAATGATAATATTACTGACAAATTGTCTCATACCCTATAATTACATGGTTGTTTTGTCGCTGTAATTCTAGCTAACTTATTGCTGTATATTGTATGAGCGGGTATCAGATGAAGCTTCTTATGGGGTGCTTGTAAAGTGATCGAAAAATCAATGCTAGTTCATGGCGACATTGTTTTGATTGATAAATACTGATTAATATCTTAACAGATAGGCCTTGCAATAATGAATCAATTAATACATCAGAAACACCATGTCACGCAGGCACATCAGGGTATGGTTAATCTCCATCAAATATGAGATTAAAAAAATAATAAATGCAATATTCTTATTAGGAGGATTAGCTTCTTGTGACTGTATCGTCTACAAAATCTCATTAGACAAACACAGTTTAACAAGCGTGCATTATCTCACTTTCAACTAATGGTGTGTGTAATTCATGCATGCAGAGACATTGCTTTTCAGCTTCAGAATATTACTAGGCCTGTAGGCAACATAGCAGAGGCTGAATAACATAAGCAGTTTAGCTTAAGTATAATATGGTTAAGCTAAAACCTTTGAGAAGTGAAACTGATTAGATTTCTCAACACAGGATCAAAGGCTCCTCTTACAGTGATCTTATTCACCCTGACCTTTCTGGGATTTAACTATTGACATCATTCTTAACTGATGGGCTCATTTAGAGGAATAGTTTGGCATGTCATTGGCTTTTGTATTGATAGTTAGATGAGAAGATAAAATAACAAGCTAACACCGGCCACTGTTTAGTTTAGGACTCATACTAGAAATGTGAAAAATCCAGCCCAAGTACTATATCTTGTGTATTCTGTATCAAGGTTTGTTATTTTGTCTGCGTCATTAGTGCTAAGATAAGCTAACCAGCTATGAAATTGTCCTTTTAAAAAACTGCTTTGCTTTCTTAAAACCAGTTAGAAGATTATCTAAATATGAAGCTACAGCCAGCAATGGATTGGCCAATCATAAAGTTATTAAGTTGATGGCTAGTTTATCTGTATTGAGCTAAGGCTAGTATTTTCCTGTCAATGCTAAGCTAAACTAACAGGCAGCTGGGGGTCGACTCATGTAGCTTTAAAGATTATAGATAGCATCAATCTTTTCATTGAAGCATAAATGCATGTTTGACAAAAATATTCTTTTGAAACCTACTTTCTGAAAACAAGTGTATAGAGCTACAACCAGCAGCTCATTAGCTTAGCCTATTGTAAAGATAGGAAACAGCTGGCTTGCTCTAGGCAAACATAACAAAATCCAATGAGCAGTGCTTATAAAGCTCATTAATTAGGCTAACTAATTAGCATACATTGTTTGTTTATCTGTGTTGAAATATGGCCAGTATTTTATTATTATTATTATTATTATTATTATTATTTATTTATTATTATTATTATTATTATTTTTAATATGTGCCAGCTAAGTTAACTGGCTGCTGGTAGTCAGCTTATTTGCTTTAAATAACATAGATATTATCAATCTTCTATGTTTAACACATATGTTTCAAAACGATTCTTTTGTGGTAATTATGAAGATACAACCAGCAGCTAGCTAGCAGTTAGCTTAGCTTATCATGAATAAGAATCACTGAGTAGTATTCCTAAAGCTCATTAATAAGGGTAGCAAATTGGCCTGCATCATTGGCCAGAAATTTCCTGTATGTGCTAAGCTAAGCGAACTGGCTGCTGGCAAATGCTTATTCAGCCAGTATTCCCATCGAAATGTAAAAGAATATTTAACAAAACTTTAGAAAACTTCTGAAAATATGGGTCGATGTGAGTATGGGTTAGCTTAGATAATCGTACAGCTAGGAAATTGCCAGCCAGTTCCTTTCAAACATAACAAAATCCATCTCTACTGAGGCAATACAGGTATTCCCTATCTGTGCTAAGCTAAGCTAAGCTAACAGGCCTTGTATTAATTATATTGAGTAGCATCAATGTTTCATAATTGCAGTTCCTTCAAATGCCTGTTTAATATAAAAGATTTCCCCAGAGGATTTCTTCAGATCATTCACACCCGACAAGTGTCAGAGCTGGTTTCATTTGACCCTGCAACAGAGCGACCATCACAAACATAACTCTGAGCCCTGTAGCACAATAAATCCAGATGTGTCAGCTGGGGTTTAATTTTTCGAATGCTTAAGCATTATTCATGCACAACCCGGTCACAAGACTTTGTGAGGAATATTAAGTATGTTCATTATTCTGGAGTCACTATGAATCTGAAAGCCGTAGCAATCACATTAGTCAATAAACACAGAGGACAAGGAAGACGCCTACGAGTTCCCGCGGGAGAGCTTCCAATTAACACTCAAGCTTTTCCCCTGACGTGTTGGCTGGTTTGAGAATGTGAAGAGATAGACAGAGAGAGAAGGCGGGAGTACTCATACATGGAGGATGTGTATTGCTTTTTAAACGTGAAATGTATAGTATATACATTGATCAGTCACAACATTAAAACCACTAACAGGAGAAGTAAACAACATTGACCATATTGTGACAAATCAGTGTTCTGCTGGAAAACTTTTGAACCTGTCATTCGTGTGGATGTTTCTTAGACATGTACCACCCACCTAGAATGGAAAGGACACCCCCACCCCACAACTATGACACCTCTTGATGGCAGCAGCCATCCCCAGCAGGATTATTTTACATTGCCTGCAGATTAAAATAATTCGTTTTTCAAAGGTTTTCTTCTGCTTTTCTTTGCACTTTAAATCCTTGCTTGCAGCATGGCTCAAGGACAGTGCCAGCTGGTGAGTTAGTCCACACTAACACATCAGACTGAACTATCTCATCCACTGTTGCACGGATTGCCCTGAAATAAAATTTTCATCAAAGGATGAATTTTAATGATCCAGTATTCCGGCTTTTCTCTCGTGCCACACGTGGATTGTATGTAAAGATCGATGAACGCTTTGTAACATCACGTAGCTACAAGTTTCACAAAGGCCGTATTTGAGGCTCAGTACGGTGGCTCCGGTTGTTGTCGTTTTGGGCTGGGTTTTGGTGACAAAATCCTTGGCATTCAAGCGGTCACTAGACAACATCAGCGTCACCAAGGCTAACAATCTAGCAAGCTAACAACGGGGTAATTTAATGCAAAAACATAAAGCTGTTGGGAATATCAGCATTGTCATTGGGTATAGAACGACAAAGAAAAAACTGACACCATGAACTCTGACGTTTTTGTAACCAAACGCGCCATAACTCCAAAAAATGTAGACACCTAATGACATCGTACAGCACTAATTGACCACGCCCACAATTATGTTTAATTTTAAGACTTAACTCAGTACACTACAGTTGTCATGAATGGGGGAATTCATGCAGAAGTTTGTAAACATATTTCTGCCCTAAATATATTTTAAAGGGTCTACGGGGATTGGCTTGCATTTAGAGCCACCCTCTAGTGGTCATTTTAGGAAACTGCAGTTTTTGGCTGTTGCACAGTACTTCAGGTATTTCATAGCATTACTGACTGTCTTGTCAACTGAATATACTGAGGTACAAATGCGTTATGAACTTTTATTATAGGCGTCTGGTGCAGAATGCAGAAAATGTGAAAAACGTCATGCAATGAAGTCTTGCCGTGTGATGTTTACCTGCAGTGGAGAAACGTCTCTGGAGAAGATTATTGTAGTTTCTGGGATACCTCCCCCATGTGTCCTTTTACTTCAAGTTGCAGGTACAGACCAACATCCTGTGTGACACATTTGTGTCAATGCTGTGAGATGCTTATTTACACCATGTCTGTAAAAGTTACTTGCTAGTTTGTGAGTGTTGAAACACCCACGATGATGAGCCAGAAGCGGAGGAGGCGGTGCCACACGATTTGCTTGCCGTCAGTGGACATTTAGTGTTGATCTTGTTACTCTGTCACAACTACAAACATAGACAACAGTGTCTGTGTTCAAAAATTAATTAAGTGAAATCCATTGAACGTGCATTTATTTATTTGGTAAATATGACCGTGCTGAATGTGATTAAGTGTAACATAGACTGTCACATTTACAACTTCTAGCCTGGTTTTTCTTGTGAAAAGCTTCTCATTGTGTAGCCTCTTCTTTATTTGCCTGTATCTCATCAACAGCAGCTCCCCTTGTGATTTGCCTCACAAAGAGCGTCACGTCCATTCTGACGCAGCAATTTTCCGTACTGCCTCCTCGAAGCGTTAAAACTGCCATTTCCTTTGTGTTGTCTTAGGTCTTTCCACTCTCACGGAGGAACACTGATCCGGTTTGATCTCGCTTTCGTCAGTCGTTTAGACCCCTAAGCGTAACCATATTCTATGTTTTATTTAAATGGTTTCTGCTTGAGGCGGTTATCAGAACCAAGGACCCTGTGAAGGGAAGAGAAGGAGGTGTTTCTTACCCTCCTCTGGAGAGGAAGGCTGAAATTAATCCTGCCCCTCAGGAACTCGCCCAGTGAATTCTGGAGACTGCAAATTAAGCTTACAGTGAGCCAAGGGGAGTAGCAACTGTTCAAATTGAATACACAAGTGCTGTATGACCGTCATGCTAAGTTGTGGTCTGTTTTTCACAATATTCTACAACAAAGTGTTTCTATAAATGTAATAAAGAGTACACTTTAGAGTATGAGGAATTAAGTATTTCAGTTCTTTTTCGAAAGCTTAATTTGTTATTACTCACGCAATAGTTATTATAAAAGACAATGCAGTGCAACTACTTAGTTGGACAACTTGTCAATTCTGCACTCTGGCTCCACTATGCTCACCCTCGGCTGATTGCAACTCCTCAGTGGTTTCAGGGATTACTTGTACTCCCACAGTTCCACACTCTTCCCGCAAAGGTTGACGTTATTGGGGCTGACAGCAGCCTTTTCAGTGCTGTCAAACAAAGAAAGGGCACCGCTACCGCAGGGTCGCCTTTGAAGCAGCGAGGGCAGCTGTGCGGACATCTCTGCAGGACAGACTTGAAAATAAAACTGCATCCGAGGACAGGGAAATTGCAATGTAGGTTTTGTATGTTGCTGAGATATTTATTGCTTTTTTGCACTTCCCAGACAGCACCGCCATCTCTTCCATTATTTGTCTTGCTCCTCTGTTGACCCGCATCGCAATAATACCTTCACCAGCCATACAACACAGCCTCTTCTATCCGTTACAAACAAATCAGTTGTCTGCTGAAGTTTTAGATAAAAACATGTGGCACTACCACATGTCAGATCATTCTTCCTACCAGTGTGGTGAAGAAGCAAATGCGAAAGCTTCCATTAATTGAAAATGTGTTGACGCAGCCATTAACTGTTGCAACCAGTGATCCAAAAAGCACTAAAATAGACATTGATTTATATGAAAACATGGATTATGGTTCATAAGATGTCAATTTTTAATAGAATTCGCATACATAAGCCCTGACGGCATGAAAAATAATAATTGTTTTTGTGGTTTTGCGTGCCTTGCGAACCAGGATTAAGACACGCTCAATCATAAATCACCACGCATCACAAAAACAAGAACAAATGTTGTATAGTGTCATCCCAGCCCCCACTCCCACCCTGAAGAAGCAGGGCGACTTGATAAAGCGAGGTGTTAATGTATTCCAGCTTGGAGAAAGCAGGAGCACACTGTGTGCACTGATGTGACATTAATGACAGATACAGGACTGTCGCGTTGCATGTGCACTCACACACACACACACATGTACGTACACATTTTCTAAAGCCCACTGGGGATATCTTCTAACTACCAAGCGACTTGCTGTGCAATATCGAACACTGCAGCCTGGATTTCCGGGGCACTCCTAGGAGGGTGCATTTTCGTGTTATAGTGATGCTGACAGGACGGGGCAAGCTCGACTAACGCGCTGTCAGTTTCCGTCAGTCGGCTGGAACCTCATGTTTAAAATCAGGCTCATCAACAGCATGTGTGGATTTGTACTTGTGTTGAAAATTCACAACAAGAAAGGGCAGAGTTGAGGTTAATATGGTGGCCCATTTGTGCCGGAAAAAAAGATTAAAGTTGTATTTTTAAAATGCCGAGGCATGTCAAAAATATTATATATGACACAGCCTCTAGTGTAAATATGAGGAAAAAAACACCTGCAAATCTCTGAAGCGCAGTTTGAAAAATGATTAGCTGTGAAAAGTATGTGATGGGTTGTAAAATAACTACAAGGGAAGCTTCCCGTCTGGGCTTTGAATCCAAGGACTGATGAAATATCAACCATAAAAACATGTTTTTCTAAAGAAAACGATTTCACTTTTCCTTTCCTGTTTGTGGTCTACTCAGTGCATTACTAGCTTCTAAAATAAAAGCCTTAAATCTAAGCACCGAGGAGAGACTGCAGAGACGTCGCTTTGCATTAAAGGTGTTGGACAAATTTACACCAAGGTAAATGTTCGCTTGGGTGTTTTTGTGTATTCAAGGAATGGATCCTGGGTTTAAAAATCAGGCGCATATATTACCATAATGTCTGACCTGTTTACTTATGAGGGTTTTATGCATCTACTTGCATTAAGATTTTTACATTTCTTGGTAGATGCAAGCTTCTGTAGTTTATGGGTGCAGTTCAAATACAAACAAATAAATATGTGGACCACACTCTCACAGTGGCCTTACACAAACACATACCCACCCAAGTATAGTCTACCGTTTGTTTCATTTCCCATTTCAGAGACATGCTGTCATCAGGAGCCCATCCATTTATTGTAGCTGTCAAGCCAGCCTTCCTTAGGGGCGCCCTGCTGCTGCGACGCCTGCATGCATATATCATAACTCGTGCATCACTCTGGCCTGGCGCGATGGCTAGTGGCTCAACCTAAAATATCTACGCTGCTTGAAATATGGAGGCTTTTTAATATAATGCGCTCAGAGCGTCATGAGAGCAAACAGAGGTTTTTTATTAGCTGCATCGCTCATAAGATAAAATAAATTTAACATTCACAAAGGACAGTCCCTCTCTTCTTATAAAGTAAGTCACACATCAGGCACTTTGAAATATGGATGACTGTCATGATTATAGGTCTAAAAAAGTAGTCACACAAATTAATGCCTTCAAATTCTTCATTGGTGGAGCACAGGACAAAATCAAGTATAATCATGTGAAATAAGACACATGGTCACGGGGCAAATCCTTGAACAAGACAATAGGGTGACACATGGGTCCCTCCCTTCACTTAATTGATACACAATGGAGAGTGTCAGCGTCACCGGCGGGGCGTAAAGTAAGCTGACAGACAGGCCATGTCAGGAGGCAGCGGTGGTGTCAGCTTGCTGAGCGCTGTTCAACATGTCTCCTCCTGTGACTGACAACCGCCCCCAATTAACCTCCAGCTCAAATACAGACAGAAACCACATACATGTACACCTGCTCTCCCTCTCTCGCACATATTCATACACGCACACACACATGCTGAGCGCGTGACAGCTGTGGAGCTTCGTCTTTATTCATACAGCACTAATTGACCTTGTTTTTCAGGGCCAGCTCTCAGATCGGCCACAGCGAAGGGAAGCTTTGTGTGCTCGCCGCACTGCCATGTAAACAGCTGCAGGCGATAAATGAACAAATAAATAAATCCATTTCCCTTGAGATAACTGCCCATGGTTTTTCTGTTTTGTTTTTTCTATCTGTATTCTGCTGGAGGCTTTTTCTATTAATTCTCACTTCGCTAAATTGTTCAATAACACTGAAAGCTGCAGTAGAACGATGATTTCTTTCACCAAATGTGTCTCTGGGTCCCTCTAGTGTAATAACAAAGGGATAAGAGTTGTGCTCAGTCTCATCCATTCACTTTACACCACTTAAATTCTTTACGGGTGATCTTTATAAAATGAATCCCATCGATTGTATGTGGGTGTTATCCCATTTAGTGTTATCTTATATGTTCATCATTTATGTACACTGCCTGGCCAAAAAAAAAAAAGCCGCCACCAAAAAAAATATTTTGTTGGACTGCTTTTAGCTTTGACTACAGCTCACATTCGCTGTGGCATTGTTTTGATAAGCTTCTGCAGTGTCACAAGATTTATTTCCATCCAGTGCTGCATTATTCTTTCACCACAATCTTGTACTGATGATGGAAGAGTCTGACCGCTGCACAAAGCCTCATCCAGCACATCCCAAAGATTAACTATGAGGTTAAGGTCTGGACTCTGTGGTAGCCTATCCATGTGTGAAAATGATATCTCATGCTCCCTGAACCACTCTTTACAGGCACTGTCATTTTGGAATATGCCCTTGACATCAGTTTCTGCAATCTCCTTAGATTTTTTTCTCCGATTGATGCATGCCAATGATTTGACCCTTCTCAAACAGACTAACCCCTTTTCCACGACCAAAGGATGTGTCTTATGACATGGTTGTTTAAGAAATGAGAAGCTACTCATTGCATCAGTTATGGTTTAAAAACTTGTTGGCAGCTGAAAGATAATCCCATGCAGTAATTAGCCAATATCCTATTTGCGTAGGTAAATCTGGCGACTTTTTTTTTTTGGCCAGACAGGGTATATACTGTATATATGTGAGTATATAAATAGCCAGCAGATGGCAATCCATGCTCATCTTGCTTCCAACAGAGATGGCCAAAAATCTACTTTTTTTTTTTTTTTGTGGCTCATAGTATTTAGCCCTAATCTCTTGAAGTTTATTTACTGTAAAGGAAGCTACTGAACAAAAGACTACAAGTAGTCACTAAATAAGAACAAATAATATCCTAATGTTTGTATAGCTCAAAGTAGGATAGAGTTGATGGCAGCATCTACTCATATTTTTTATCTTGTATAATTAGGAGACGTATACTGCGTGCAAAACTTAAAAATTTCAGCAGACTTATCCTTATTTTAACACTTAAATTCAATTTTAAGGTATAAAATAAATACCTTATCTGTGCACCAAAGGGTTAGGGGGAACTTTTGTGACAGTAAATAATGATGAAAGTAAAAGTGTGCTTTTAAAGAGTTTCTAGATAGTTGTAGTTGAAAAGATAATACAGCAACAAAATGTTGTTTCTTTTCTACTGCCTCCTAATTGAGGTGAAGCTCAACGTTTCAAAAGAGAATGAAGAAATTCCTAAGTCTCAGTCTGGTACATGTGGAGGAGTGATTATGTGGACGTTGCTGGAGCTGAAGGAGAAGTCATTTTCGACAGTAAGTGAAGACGGTTCAGTTAAATTTGGTCTTTAGGAACTTTTTAGTGTGATTTTGGTATTGGAGAAGTTTGTATCTTTGGAAGAAACTCTTCCAGACCGGATAGTTTTTAATCTAAGATAGCTAAGATAATTTTGAGAAACATGCATTAAAAACCTGTCTTTGGTGTTGTTGGTAGCCAGAGGTGTCAAGTAACGAAGTACAAACACTTCGTTACTAGTAGATTTTTCAGGTATCTGTACTTTACTTGAGTATTTCTTTTTCTGAAGACTTTTTACTTTTACTCCCTACATTTGTACACAAATATCTGTACTTTCTACTCCTTACATTTGAAAAACAGGCCCGTTACTTTTTTAACCTCCACAGATGACAAGAAGTAAAAGACGTGACATGATCGGACATGATTACAGCATAGGAGTCATTGAATGTATATAGATCGGAGTCGAGACGGAAAGTCGATGTGCGTCCTGTGTTCTTCTTCTACTGTTTTGAACAGGCAGCCTGTTGATCAGTTTGAGCTCTGCTGCCACCTACTGACTGGAAGCTTGTTTATCGTTCAAGCATTAATAAAGACACTGAAAGTCCACCTGACCCCGCTATTTGAGAACTAGCTACTGGTCTAATGTGAAAAAAACAAAAACAAAAAAAAACTCAGGTATGGTGTGGTTTATGTTGCCATCATTAGCTTTTTGAGGTTTTTTTGGAAGCTAGTTTACAACATTAGCAATGCTATGGGAACACACCGTTTTGATAGTATAGCTAACACTGGCTAGCGGTTTAAAAACAACAACCCAATAACCCTCAGTTTATTATTAAAAATGATCCAGATGCTCATGCAGGACATCTGGTCACGTTATGTCTGGATTATTCTGCTAGAACTTTTTCATTTTGCAAAATTATCAACGGATGAATTGTTAATGGAAAAATCTGGCAAAATTTTTTACTTTTTACTTAAGTACATTTCAGAGCCTGTACTTTCTTAATTTTACTTGAGTAAAGGAGTTGAATCAGTACTTCTACTTTTACGAGAGTACTTTTTTACACAAGTATCTATACTTTTACTTAAGTACAGAATGTTAATACTTTTGACACCTCTGTTGGTAGCTCATTTGTCATGTTCTTAATTAAAAACAAAACTAATATTTAAACTACTTCCGGATTGAGCCCATAAGCCCCGCCCACTCTGTGTTAGTGATTGCTGTGCTTTTTGGACTCCAATAAAGCCTGCGTTAAAAAAAAATTACTGGGATGGAAAAACGACAGCAGATGAAAGACACCCTCCAAGTGTTCATAGACTCACAAAAAGACGAGCTGCACAGTCTGAGTCGGGACATTTGGAGCCGTCCAGAGCTCGCCGGTGAGGAGACCCATGCGCACGACAGGCTGGTTCGTTACTTCTCTCAGGGGGAGCAGACATGGACGGTCCAAAGCCACTACAAATTGCCCACCGCTTTCCGGGCCACCTGGGGTCCCGTCGGAGGCGGAGAGGGAGGGGAACACGTGTTGAACGTGGGCTTTTTGTGCGAGTATGACGCGCTGCCCGGTATCGGACACGCATGCGGACACAACCTGATCGCGGAGGTGGGAGCCGGGGCCGCTGTCGGGCTGAGAGCCGCTCTCGAGGAGCAGACCGAACTTCCGGTCCCGGTGAAGGTAACTGTCTCCAAGTTGCGGCGAATTATTAAATAAAAGTTCACCTCGACGAGTGTAACACACTGTTAAACGATTTTTTTTTAAATACCCAATAAAATGGAAGAAGTTAAAATAGTTATATAAATATGTGTGTGTGTTTAAATAAAGAAAATAAAAACTGCAGCTTTCAGCTCTGGAGTTTAGTCAGTTGCTATGGAGATGGCTCCATGACAACCTAGGTTATGTGACTTCAGGTGGTACTTTAAGAAAAGTTACTGATCCAACAATAAGAAGACTTTGAGTTTTTTCGTCAGCAGTGGACTACAGAATAAACATCAATGTATAAAACAGCTGACTGATATAAACACATAGTGGATGTTTATGTTAAGTGTCTGAGCACCTTTTCCTCCAGATAACTGTTCTGGGAACTCCCGCAGAAGAAGAAGTCGGGGGGAAAATTGACCTGATCAACGCGGGGGCCTTCGACGACATCAACCTCGTCTTCATGGCTCATCCAGCTCAGCAGGATGCTGCATTCCTGCCCACCGTCACAATCGAAGAGTAGGCTCCTTTCTTTTGCACTTTTCGCCTCATTTCTGCTTCCTAATGAACGTCTAACCTTTACATACCGCTCCACAGGGTGTCAGTGAAGTACCACGGGAAGGCATCTCACGCCTCCGCATACCCCTGGGAGGGAGTGAATGCTTTGGATGCCGCTGTGCTGGCTTATAACAATCTCTCTGTGCTCAGACAGCAGCTCAAACCAGAGTGGAGGCTTCACGGTGAGGAGCAGACAGAAGCTGCGAAAGATTAGTTCAGCTTTATAGTTCAGTCTTGACCTTCAAAGAAAAAGTTTACCTCAAGGAAGCTTTACTTTTATCATAACATAGCATAATATGCTTTGAAGATAATCATTTTAAACTTAATGGTTCCCAACTAGGAGACCTTCATCAGCTGAATGCTCATACCCTCATTTATCTGGGTGTTTTCTGGCTTTATTAGATAGTAAGTGTGAAGAGAGACAGGAAAGGCAAGGAAATGACATGCACTCATACAGTAAAGGTCCCCCTATCTTTGGAAGCTAGCCCACTTTTTTGGTCATGTGGTATACGCCCCAACCATCCAGCAATTGGGTCATCCCATACTTTAATTAGTATTATCATTACAGTCATGCTAATGGCTCTGTGAAGCTGTAAACGGCTCTCACCATGACAATTCAAGTTCACCATCTTAGTATTCAGCCCGCTAACATTTGATAATTGGCTCTGTACACTCGCTACAGCTCAGGCTAATGGAAATGAACCGGGGAAATAATGATTTCAACCGAAGGCAGACACAAATGTCAGAAAAGACACATTTCTTGTCGGTCTATTGAGTGGTTGTTGAGACATTTAACTCTGAACCGCAGACATTTACCTTGTGCAGTGGTCAGATGAGTGCAGATTATTTCCAAGATTCATTGCTACCAACAGTCGGAGGAGAAATCCAGTCCAGAGAAGCAAGGTTACAGAACAACTGACTGAGTCGTCGAGCAGCCACTATTGTAGCCCTCTAGGCTAACATTAGCTCGCACATAGCTGCTCACAGATGTTAAAATCTCATCCCCGGTTATTGCTGAAGAATAGGCTCTTTGTGATGATGGCGTCTGTGTGGTGCATTCACTCCTCCTTGATCTGACATGCTAGTCCTCTTGCGCCGTTATTTTCAAATCATCTAGTTTGTGCAAGTTTGAGATTAAAGAGAAGAATATGTGTGAAGTTTCTCTTTCAGTGTGTGATGCAACTTGATGTCAGATTCGGGCTAGGATTTGAAAACTCCTGTAGTCTGAGCACAGCTTTATGGTGGCAAGTCTTGAGGGCATCTGTGAAGCTCATGATCATTCGGATTCATCATCTGGAATCCACGAATGCCTCCAAAATATCACGGCAATTTGCCCAATAGTTACTGAGAGGTTTTCAGCATCAACTGAGCGACAGACTGTCATGGCTGTTGTGTAGTTTCCTCAGTGGACACCTCTTACACGGAAGGAGAACACTAGGTGCCTGTGTCAGACAATTTTCCCGAGCATCTGTAACATCGGTGATCAAAGCATATCTCTCTGCCTTATCGAATGTAGAGGATCTTTTAAAATGATTTGATGCTCTCCTTCTTAGCTTCTTCTTTTTTTTTCTTTGCTACAGGCATCATCAAACACGGAGGGGTGAAGCCCAACATTATCCCTGCCTACACCGAATTAGAGTTTTATTTGCGCACGCCGCTACTTAAGGATCTTTGTGACCTGAAGGCCAAAGCTGAGGCTTGCTTCAGGGCAGCTGCGGTGGCAACCGGTTGTCAAGTAAGCGTACTTAAAAAAGTTGCTTTCCTTAAAGCCCTGATTTACATTATATGCCTGATTTACACTGATCAGCCACAATATTAAAACAAATGACAAGAGAAGTGAATAACATTGACCATGTTGTGACAATACAGTGCTGGGGAACTTTAGGACCTGGCATTCATTCATGTGGATGTTACTTAGACATGTACCACCCACCTAGACCAGACCAGACACCCCCACCCCATGACACTCCTTGATGGCCATCCCCAGCAGGATGCAGCCTGACACAGACACACACGTGCAAAAATGGTTTAGGAACAACTAAAAAACAAACATGAAGAACAGGACAAGATGTTAACCTGGCCTCCAAATTCACTAGATCCCAGACTGATCAAGTATATATTGGATGTACTGGAACACGCTTAATCCACAGAGACCCCTCCCCTCAACCCATAGGGCCCAAAGGCCCCCCACTAACAACAGTGTCCAGTCTCTGATGAGTCCCAACTATTTTGGGAGACCTACACAATATCAGGAAGGTGGTCGTAATGTTATTCCTGATCTGCGCAGGTGCAAAGTGTGTATGTTGATATAGTGGCGAGAAATCCACTCTTATATAAGGTTGCCTTTTTTAAAAACAACATATTGCTGTTATGCTCTGAGAGGTGTTCTTGTTGTTACATAATTTAGCGTTATCTTCAGGCAGCTTTTCTCATTCTCCTGCATGCGCTTCAGGCAAGTTTAGCTCACAGCGTGGCGAGTGTATTGTATGATATACTGCCACTATACGAAAGCAATCTCATATTCTTGCATGGATGCTTTATGAATGCAGATATGCATGTGTTTCCTTTAGGTGGAGATAATCTACCCAACCCATTCCTACTACAACACTCTCCCTAATACCACACTGGCAAACCTGTATGAAAATAATGGAAAAGCCCTGGGGATTGAGTTTCCAGAAGAACCAGCCGACTTCTCTGGTAAGTAAAAATTAAATTTTTATAAACATCTTTCAGTTCCTGCTCTGCAGAAGGAATGTAAAAAAAAAAAAAACATAAAATGTGAAGCTGCAGAACTGTGATCTATTTTCTTTCCACACATTGTTTTGTTGTTCACTGTATCAACACAGAATCATTATCACAGTAAATTTATAATTATCTGGCAGGTTCTACAGACTTTGGCAACGTATCATTCAGAGTCCCTGGTATCCATCCTTTCTTCTACATCGGCACTGAGGCGCTAAACCACACAGAGGAGTACACAGAAGCAGCAGGTAAGGCAGCACGTGGCTATTGGGAACAGATGTTTCTCGTAATGAAGTTGACTTTCACTGCGATCAGACAGTTTCAGACATCGTCTCATTCCGGGCCACTTGGTCTGTCTGTTTCTGTTTACTGTGGGCTTCACTTTCCCTCTGCTGCTCTTCCCTTTTTTTCTGCGCCAGGAGCTGAAAAGGCCCAGTTGTACAGCCTGAGGACGGCCAAAGCTCTGGCTATGACAGCTGTGGATGTGCTGTGCTGCCCAGATCTGCTTAGGCAAGTCAGAGAGGACTTCAGCCTGGCCAAACTGAGACAGGAAAAGTGAAAAGAAGGGGGCGGTACGACTTTGAGAGCTACATAAAATACAATGACTTTAAAATTATTCACAGGAAAAAGACTTTTGTAGCTGACAAGTAAGTTTGAATCGTTTGAAGTCATGCTGGCTGAGAGCAGTTCAAAGAGTTGGGATGGACAGAGCTTTTAAACAACACCAGAGAGTGGAACATAAAGGATTACCTTCAAACTCGCCAGGGTTCAGTACCAACAGAGGTGCTTTTTCATTTTAGGTTCTGTTATTCCCCTTTGAATAAATGTCTTTGCAGCAGCTATAATTAGTAACTTTATAGTAAAAACACATGAAATGATCATGTGAATTGGGTCGCTCATAGAGATGAACCTAAAGAGAATCATCACGTAAAACAGCAGCTGCAGACGGAGCTGTGTGGCTCTTTGTTCAGCTGTCCACCCACAGATTCACTGTTTCAGTTCACTCTGTCCGCTCTTATAGCGTTGATTCTGGTCGTCTGAAGGCAGCTGTTTTCACAAACAGACTATGCTATGTGCTACACAGCAGACCGATACAGGTAGTAGCTAGCAAGATAAAATAGTTGACCACTTAGCAGTTAAGGTTGCTCAGTTACGGCTAGATGTTGGAAGCTACATTTAAATAATACGTGAACAAAACTGTTCCCAAATACAGTCTCACAGTGCTACTATTCTCAATCAGTTTGGGATCTAGTGAATTTGGAGGCCAGGTCAACACCTTGTTCTGTTTTTCATGTTTTTGTTTCTGTCTGTCAACCATTTAAGTGTGTGTGTCTGTCTCAGGCTGCATTCTGCTGGGGATGGCTGCTGCCATCAAGGAGTGTCATTGCTATGGGGTGGGGGTACCTGGTCTGGTCTAGGTGGGTGCTACATGTCTAAGTAACATCCACAGGAATGCCAGGTCCAAAAGTTTCCCAGCAGAACGTATTGCCACAAGACGCTTAAAATTATTTACTTCTCCTGTCAATGGTTTTAATGTTGTGGCTGACGGGTGTGTATTTCTCACCTGTTCTGGTCGGAAAGTGGTTTTGCTTTGAGCTCTGCATCTTTTAACAGGCGTACCACCCCACTCACTGATTCTGATTTGTAGGCATGCTTTCATCAGCTGCACAGGTCGACTCAAAACCTCAGTTTCCCAAGAGTGGTCACAGTTGAGGTAGAAAATCAGATTCTCAACATCTTTTTGATGCTTTATCCTGCTCTGCAGGCTTTGATGCAGCGACGCCTTTGTTCTTTTTTTTATTTATTAGAGGATGGTGCGCAAAGTTTAAATTGTCACCCCGCCCTTTGGGACGTTGCTCAAAACAAAAGTTTAAGAAGAGCAAACATTCTTCAACAGAATCCACACGTTTGCCTACGAGGGATCAGGGAATTAGATATATACAATATAGGCTTGCTGCTTCTTACAAGTAAGCAGTTAATAGCATTACAAAATATGCGGTTTATATGGTTTATTATGATTGCTCATCAGGAATCAGACCGGTGCCAGAGAGAGGAGAAACCTTGGTGCTGGTCGCAATCCAGAGTCTAATAAGTGTAAAAGCGTATCCCCGAGGTCTGTTTAAATATACTAAATAAGACAGCAGGAAAATACGATAGCGAGACTTAAGTTGTCACGTGGAAAAATGTCACCGTCGACTTCAAATGTCAAGTGTCTTAAGTTGATTTTAATGTCTGCAAAAAGCCATTTTAAGCCATGCCTCTCAATGCATTCATGTTTGCTAAGTAAAAATATATACAATGCTGAAGCTCAGCTCAAATATTTTTCACATTTTCTGGAAACAAAACATTTATTAAGCATTTCCCCACACAATAACATGTTTAATTAGTTTAATTTAACATCCGTACGCTTGGTCATTAAATTGCCATAAACCACCGAAATATATATATTTTTTTAATATATCCTTTGTCTTACAAAGTATAAGATGTAACAGACGATAAAACTAGCAACTAACAGGTCACAGCGAATCTCAAAGCCTCACAACACCAAACAGAGGAGATGAGCTTCAGTTGTATTTAAAAAAAATGTTTAAAAAAAAGAACAAAAAAAAGAAATAAAATAATAGTCAAAAGCATAATCAGTTTTGGGGATTTACTAAACATACATCTTTACATTTTTTTGTCATTTTAATAGACTGCATGACTTTTGCCTTTCTGCTAAACTTTGCCGGTAGCTTGACGTCAAAACAACTGCATTGATGCAAACTTCACAAGAAAAACAAAAACTGAATCATACTAGCATGCTGCAAAAGAAAACAACAGACCCTCAAGAACAAGAGTAAACTGATTATTATATATATTTTTTTAAGAAGGAATTTCTCTGCATTTATTCACTTTCCTGCAGACTTAGATGCGGAGTGATGCGAACCTTTGCGTCTGTACAGTAATTATGAAGCTCCGGTTGGGAGACTGTTAGCTTAGCTTATCACGGAGACAGAAAAACTCGGCAAAGGGGGAACAAAATCTGCACGCCAGCACTACAAAAGCGCACTAATTAATTATGTTGTGAGTCATTCATTTAGTACGCATAAAAACTAAGATGTAAAAACGACTATTTGTCGTCGCACCACGTTCCAAATCATTTCTTGTCGCTGAGCATTTGGTGAGCAGTCAGTGCCAGGAAGTTACTAGTCCCAGCCAGAATTTGCCAGTCACAGTAAAACTGGGCTTTTATGCTGGCTCTTTGTACTAATTAAACAAATATATAACTTGTTAATCAGGGAACTGTAGAGGTGCTGGTGGGAAAAAAACATATCTTTTTATTTTGTTTACAATTTTTATGCTAAGCTAACTGGCTGCTGGTTGTAGTCGCACATTTAACGGACTAAACTTTCAAATTTCTCAAGTGAATAATCACGTTTCTCAAAATGTCGAACTGTTCCTCTGAAGATTTTTAGTTTGCTGTTGATTGTCAGGTGCAGATCAAATAAAGAAACATGAAGATCTGTCCATACGCCGGCGACGCCGGTTGGTGTCGGTCCGTTTCCAGTTCGCATTTCCAGATTTGAAAGTGCGTTCGGAGTCACTGCATTGAGATTTGACTTGAGACAAACTGCACAGTTACAGAAGTTTGTGCATTGCTGTGAGATCTTAGATGACAACAACATCCAAACACCTTTCCATCAGCAATGTTATAGTCGAAACATTAAACCGTGCAGATTCGATGGAGTGTCAAAAACACTGACGATGACTGTTTTCCTGTAGCTCTTTTCTCAAAAAGTCGTCACTTTTAAGTGGCTGGGTCAAGAAGGCAATGGTCACCCGTCTGTCAATGGTCCCCATGCATCTAATGAGCAGTTTCTGAAAAGCGTTGAGTGCAAAAGTCATTGTCCCTGCACTTGGGCCGAGCTCATGTCGTCCCCTCCTGGACGACCCTCGCGGCCTTTCCCGCATCCCACGTTATGAGTAAATGGACCAGTAGATGATGTTAAAGAGGATGTACGCTCCAGGAAAGACGACCCTCGAGTACTTGTCAATGGCGTGGGTGTCTATCCAGATGTTCACGTAGCCTCTGGGCGGCTTCACCTGGCCTGTGATTTGCGGGTCATTCAGCGCCACCTGAGCCAGAATTCGCTCTTGGCGCCCACCGTTCTCTGGTATCCCATAATTCCCCGTGTTGTTGATATCCATAGACCCGTAGCCAGTCATCTGGGAGTCGATCATCATGTCCTCAGGGTTTCCAATGCCGCAGGTACACGGCAGCTGAGCGAACGCGCAAAGTGAAAAAGAAAAGACAAAGCAATTTAAACGCTTATTTTCAACTTTCAGTCACAGACTAGAATAAGAATATAAACAGATTAGTTTCTTAAATGTTTATCATTCCTCTCCGCACTTGGGGGCTTTAAACAACTTTGCTAAGAAACACTGATTGAAGGATGTTTGTGCTGGAAATGTTCCTCGGGGTACGTGGGCAATTTGGCTCCATATGCCGCAGCAGTTGGCAGACGAAGAATAGCAACATAGTACGCGAGCTGTAGTCCCAGAAATAATTTGCCGTAGCCCTGAGCTTAGAGCTTAGAGAGAGCCAATTTAGAAAATATTTATCTGTTTATTGGAAATGTATATAAATTATTCATTTGTGTTTCTACCAGTTTAGAAACATGTTCACGTGTAAGTGTGTAATATTTTATTGTAGAATCAGGTCAGTCTCGTGTGTGTGTGTTGATTTAGAGAGAACTATTAATGCTTCTCTTTAACTTACACGAGACGTCTCTTTTATTGCTTTTGATGAGGAGGTCTTTCTAATTTGTAGCAGTTCAAATTCTGTCTTGCACCATGCCCCATTTAGGATGTTTAATGAGGCAAAAGGGAGCTTTTAGTCTAGTAGTGGAGACACAACACACAATCTAAGAAATGATAAATTAGATGTCCATATTACCAAATCTCTCTAACCTAGATCCATACCAATAATAATAATAAAATGCTATAATAAAATTATATATTGACTAGATTTTGTAATCTGTCTCTGGACCATTTTGCCCAATAGAGGATTTCCTTAAAACTGAGAAGAGCAAAGAATCACACCTGGCAGCAGTACATGAATGAATAAAAAAAACGTGTAAATAATAGCACTCACTCGCTCCCTCAGCTTCCTCTCTTTCCTCTCCTGTACGGTGGAGAGGTAGTTGACTGCCGCGTACTCTATCACCGACAGGAAGACGAAGACAAAACTGACCCAGAGGTAAATGTCCACTGCCTTTATGTAGGAGACCCGTGGCATGGAGGCGTTGACCCCGGTGATGATGGTGGACATGGTCAGCACTGTGGTGATGCCTGAAGTGGAGGATGCAAACACTTTAGTCAAAACAGTGTTGTTATTTATTCTGGCTAAAACTGGACGTCATAGTAAGGATGATACATTAGTATTTTTTTTCGTTTGTTTGGTGAAGTGATCGATATTAATGCATATTTAAAATGTTGTAGTTTGTTTCTTAAATTCGACTTTATTGAGCGTGATAAGATTGTTAGGTCAAAGGTCAAAAATGAAACATGAATGACTCATTTACATTTCTGCTGCTTCTGACAACTTGAAAGGGTCACGGTATAAATTTGAAGGTCAAGACGTGTTTATTGATCGGCAGGAAACCAAGGCGTCCTATTAGCATGGCTTTATGAGTCGTAATGTTGGTTTGTCTGTCAGTCGAGTCCGACATTCAGAAACCTCAATATATTACCATGACATTTCACAGAAGCATTCATGGAGATAGATTGGTCTTATCACCTTCAGGTTGATGTTTGTAGTTTAGGGTGAAGAGTCTCAACTTTTGGATGAATTTTAGTTGAGACTATCACGTATAGACTATTCCTATCACTAAACTGTACAACAAAACCACGGCAGACAGAATTTCTATTTCCATCAACCTCATATGAGGTCTGGTTAGATGAACAAACCTTAGCATGCTAATACAGAGTATATAAGCGCATTAGCATATGCTAGCCTACTAATACTAGCATTTGGCAAAACTAAGCTTTTGGGTTGGGCGGGGCACAGTCACTTTCAGTGTTTTTTATGTCATAGTTCATGATCATAGACGTCGAAGACTGTATATGTCGGCTTTCTGAAGAGTGACTGAGGCTCAGTGTGGTGATTTTGAGCATTGCCATCTTGGTTTTGACTTACACCTCCTAGCTCCTGGCTAATTCAAAAATGGGTAAAGAGGTGGAGCTGAGGTGAGCATGCAGACAGATATCAACCTAGGACGGCATCCAACCCACTCAAAGCAACCTAATCATGCATTGATTTATGTGCTGATATAATTTACAGTTAACACCTGTACAGTTGTCATGAATGGGGAAATTAGTCATAGAGACCAAAACCATTTTTTGTACCAGGCATTTCATATCAAGGTCTTTGTGGACTGACTTGCATCTGGAGATTTGAAGAACTGCAAGCCTAACCACATGACAACCCTTACCCCAGATTGGGCACTGAAAAACCAAAGTGCATTAAATCTTAATGAATGCATACTGCTTGTGTTACTTTCTAAAGAGTAGAAAAACTCCCCATCTCCCTTTCAGTGGATGACATGATGTCTTCCATTGTCTTCATATTAGCCAGATGTGAGTTGTTGTTTTGGTTGGCTTCTGCAGTTTGTTTCTGGTTGGTTTCGATGCTTCAACTCCATCGTTTTTATGGATTAGGGTTAGGGTTATACTAGAGTATGCAGTCTTAGTTCTAACTAAATCATTCTTCAGCCACGAAGAATCATACCTAGTGGTACCCTGGCGGGGACGGCCCTGCGGTCGATCCAGAAGGACACCCAGGACAGCATGACCATCAGAGTCGCAGGGAAGTAAGTCTGCAGCAGGAAGAAGAAGATGTGGCGCCGCAGAGTGAAGTGGATGTACAGCCGATTGTACCAGCCTGGGAAGAAGAAATAGCACTGTTACACGCACACATTGTCATGTGTTAGCTGCTGATACACCGTATCAACACTTGAAGCAGAGGTTTGCAGCTATTCTGGCGGAGAAAGATAGGACGCAAAATCCTTTTTATGCTTCAGGTTGCTCTTGTGAGCTGTAATCTGACATGTGGGTATAAGAAGGCTGCGAGGCTTTTACAGTGGCTTTCCAGCAACACACAAGTGGTTGGCAGGGAGGATATCAGTGCGTCCTTCTAGGTGTAGCATTCAAGGGACACTGATTTTAAGTGACCTTATCCTTTAGTTAGAAAATGTCCACAAGGCCCACTTTGAGATAATTTACATAATCAGTTTGCTGTGTATTATATGCATTGGAAGTGGATGTGTTATGGATTACACTACAGTACCTGTGCTGCTGTAGAAAGCCAGTTTGGTGGTGGTGTGAAATTTCTGTATGAGGAACTGGGACAGAGATATTCTGTCATCGGTGTTCAGGGACTCGTTGCCTTTCTTCCAGTACAGCATGAGATCGTCGTCTGTGTACGCATCTGGAGAGGAAATGTGAAACATAAAAATATAACGTATCAGGACAAATTTAGCGCGAACAAGATGGCGTGTTAATGCGAACAAAAAGTATGACAGAGAAGATTTAAAAAAAATAAATCACTTCAACTCTAAAGCCCTAGAGGCTGTGAAGTCTGTGTAGTGTCTTCATACGCGCCATGATTCCACCAGTCTTTGAGCCTCTCCCGTGGTGGAGTTGTGGGAATAGCACGAGAGGAAAGGGTGTTAAAATTAAAGCATTACATTCTCTTTGAAGCATGAATTAGCGCAAAAACTTCCGAGGCATGATATATCTGAGATTTCAAGAGACGTCTGGTGTGCGAAGATGACATTTTGGCCTAAGGAGGGTTCAAGAACAAAGCTTCACCGAAGCGTCCAAAAATGGATATCGGGGTTTTTCGTGTTCAGACTTACTGAGTATTGCAGAAGCAATTTACTAAAACACATTCTTCTCCTGTTAATAATGGAGCTTTGGAGCAAAGCGGGAGCAGGAAGGGAGCTGTGGTTGGAGGAGGAACTTTGGGGCTGTGAGGTCACTGGTTCGATCTCCTCTATGTCCGTGGCACCTTGAGCAAGGAGCTAAACTGCTCCCCGGGCATCTTGCATGCGTGTTTACTTGGATCGAATGGACGGATTAGTAATATCTATTCACATGAATCCACTCACAGCTCTCGATCTCCAGTGAGCAGGTTTGGGTGTCCAGGGGGAAGCGACTGAGGTCCATGTTGCACATGGCGGTGACCGTGACTCTGCGATGGAAAACAAAGAAAACATCCACTGTAACACGACATCTGAGAGAACAGAGGAGCGGAGATTAGGGTCACAAATTTCTGGCTACTTAAGTTAAGCTAAACCAACACAAATAAAGACTCCAGCTTTGTGTGTGTGTGTGTATGTGTGCTGAGCTTCACAGTGAGGTGCGTGCGTGCCGTGTTATTTTTAAGCCGCCTTTGAGTCCTCAGCTTATGACTATGCTACTCTCACGTTTCCTTTTATAGAGCAGTTTTTGCAAACAGTTCCCATGTAAAATGTTTTCCAGGTTCCTCCATGTGTTTGATCAGGTGACTTTGTGCCGGTTAATGAAAATGCACCGAAACGAATTACGTGCTAGCATGTGTTTTATAATCTCCTCTTATTAACTGTCTGCACAAAATGTTGGTGAAAACGCTGTGAAGGTCAACACAGGCAATCAGCAGCGAGTTTTTCACTTTTTAGTTAAGTAGTTGTTTTTTTTATCTCTCTGTTGAAGAATATTTTCAACAGACAATTTGTACATTACAGAAAAGAATAAATGCTTCCCTCCATTGCTGCATTAATATATAAAATGCCTGCAGGAGCAATTTTCAGAATTATATTAAAAAAAAGGCGCAGAGGCACAGAGCAGGGTGAGTTTTCTGTCTTAATTCAAATGAGTTTGAAAAAACAAGCCGTGGCGTTCACCTCAGACTGTAGAGCACGTTGCCGTCGGGGTGGACCCTCAGCATGACGTTGTCCGTGGTGGTGTCGTGGATGAAGGAGCGCTTGGAGTGGACGAAGAACATGTCGGGCACCCAGATCTTCTTCACCAGGCGGCTGTCAAAGGTCATGCTCTGGTTGTTGGTGCTGGGGAACGCCAGCCGCTCGTCCTTCCAGTAGTGACGCAGGTACAGCGTCATGGTAAAGTCCTGCAGAGGAGCAGAAAGAGTAGAAATTATCCTCGGATGTGCAAGCGTCGCATTCGAGGGTCACGCCAGCCAACTCGCACTGACTAGTTCTCCACCTCCGAGCTCCAGTGACTGTATGACTTTTCGTTGCATAAGCGCTAAACTCTTCTTTTATCAACATTTTGAATGCTGACTCAATCTATTCGTTTTAATCTCCCATGTATTATGCATGACCTCGTATCGTGCACTCTTGTTTGTATCAAATATATATGCTGCATGCATGCTGCTTGTCTCTTCTCATCCTCTCCCCCCTTCACTTCCCTCGCATCTCCATCTTCTCTTTCTGTCTCTCGCCTTGCTCTTGCTCTGGGGGTTTCAGTCTCTGGGTTCTGTAGAGCGTCTCGAGACAACTGTGATTGTTATTGAACTGAATGGTACTGTTGTAGCTAAGAGTGGAACTACTTTGAACTACATTACATAGATTTATGTTGCTCAGTCCGGCGTTTCCCAATGTGGGAATCTCGTGTGGTTTGATCATTTGAAGAGGGAAAGGATGAAAAAATACAATTCTGATGCATGCATTTAGATTATTTATTTGTTGTTTTGTTAAATATTGTAGAAAGAGGCCTCATTACTGCTGAAACTGTTTCTTAAACCCATCTGGGAAGTCTAGTGGGTAAAATATCGCCCTGCAGAACTGGAAATATTCAAAGTATGTTGTATCTTTAACCTGCAGTTGTATTATTTAAACAAAAAAATGAGAGCTATTTCATGCTTACCATGTCCACCTCAGAGATGGTGTCCAGACTTTCAACCTGAACATCAACTCCAACAGGGATTGGAGGACCTGGAAGGAAATGCCTCAAAAATGTTATTTTCCTGCGTAAAAGCTGCTTGCTGTTTGATTATGCATGTGAAAGAGGGCAGAGCGGTAAACATGACCATGACTGAGACTGTCTGAACCTTGTTTTGCTCCGCTTTGAAAAAAAAAAACAGCAAAGCACACAAACACAGAGCAGCAGCAGCAGCAGCAGCTCGTGCCACGACCGTCACGATCTGGCTCGGATTCTTCTTTTGACCTATTTCAGCCCTTCTGCTCTGCATCGTCACCGTCAGCCAGCAGCACACAAAATACAATCAGGTCAGAATAATGGATCAAAGTTGATGCGGCGGTGGATGAAATCCAGCTTTCTTCCAGCTGAGATGCGGTTGGCGCTATAAAAAGCGGACGGCGGGATCCAGCGAGGAGTTGGGTGTATTTTCAGCAGCAGATTGTCGTGTGATTAACAGTGATCTGATAAAAACAGCACATGTTGTTAAAAGCCATGGCTGATATTTTTTTTTTCCCCCAGTTAAATACAGCTTTTACATTTGTGGTCATTTGCCTCAAAATCCAAATAAAAGATAAAGGCAGCAAAAAAAGATTTATTATCGCTCTCTTATGAAACAAAAGCCACGTTTGAGTTTATCTCGGCATAATCCAGGAGTCTAAAAAGCTGACATCAAATCCCTCTAATATACAGTGAGGCAAAAGACGTGTATTAACACTTGTGATGTAAAGTGCTGAGCCGCAATTGGAAACTCAGACTCAGCTTACATGGACGGTGTCACAGAGGTCTTCGAGAGCTAAATGCTTTACGGGACGCTTCGGCCCAACGCCACTGACAGACCCTGCACAGATCTTAGCCAGCTGCGCTCGATGATGCAGCTCCTGCGGCCTGTCTGGGCTACGGGTCAGAGGACAGCCAACACGTTTATTTAAAACTCTTTAATCACAGTCGCTGACCTCCAAACGCTGGTCTCATGGTGAAGTCGTGGTCGTCTATTCTCAGGAGCTGCTCCGATTTGGTCATTGGAGACTTGGTCATGTCTGGGCTTCGTTTATAAATTGGGCTGCAAAGCAAAAAAAAATAAAATAATAATAATAATGCTGGGGGTGATAATGAACCCTCGGTGACGTGCAAGATTTTTTTTATGTAACATTTTAAGCCTTTTAATACTTGCCTCCCAGATTTGTGACCTCCACCCCCCTCCATTCTGGTGTCTCTTCGTGACCTGTTAATTAAAAGCAATAGTTGAGCAGAATACCTCAGAGAACAAAACAGAACATCATAAAAAAATACTTTTTATTCTGTATTTTGTTGGAGGGAAACAAAAAAATGACCTGTGAGATATTACACCATTTTAACTAGAGCTAAAACAGTTCTACTAATACATATTTAAATCAAAATATCACACAATTTATTGGTTAGTCTTCTACAGCATATAGATTTTTTATTTGCAAATACATATAATTTGTTCGTCATTCATTGTGTCCATCGTGTTTGCTTTTCTCTTTATTATTTGCCATCTATACTGCTTTAGGGTGTTTTTTCACCATCATTTTTAAACCTGTTTGCACCTTTATTCTTCGTCCGGGACGGTCGAGCGCCGCTTTAACACTTGTAAGTTACACTTGCTGATCACCACACACACTGTGTTTGCGTGTTAAAGCCACTGCCATGGGGTACATTTCAACACCTCAGGCAAGGGAGCTTCTTAAATGTGAGGATTTACTGCTTTCTAGGTCACATACCGGGATGGCGTGAATATATGCTGTAAGGTTTATCATTGCTGATGCGTAAAACATGAAATCCAAACGCGGCGCCTTTGGTTCTGGTGAATTGAATGTGCATGTTTTCTGACATTTTATAAACAGAAATATGAACTGATGCATTGAGAAACAATCGATAACCTGTGAATAAATAAAAATGCAGCATTTTAAAACTTCTCTTTCTTACAGCAGCTACAACAACTTTGCTTTTTTATGTTTTGTTTTGCTGCTCCTCACGTCCTGATGAGGTTCGTACATCCGGTTACATCACGCTCGTTTTCAAATCACACAAAGGGCAAACAATCCTTTCCTCATCTAGCTAGCTTTTTTCTTTTTTCTTTTTTTCTTGGTTACACTTTTCAAGAGGGCTGCCTCTGTGTACTTCTTTTAGGCAGCTTTTTTTGGTTCTAGGCCACGAGCAGAAAGCGAGAGAGAATAAAAGAGAGCGAGAGAGAGAGTGATGAATTCCAAAAACCCTAAAATGGATTAATAGAGTAGAGCATGCTGCGACAGACAGAGCCAAATCCCCGTGACAGCCACATACATGCATGCAAGGAAACACCACAGAAGAAGAGAGGGGAAGTGAAAGGAACTGCACAAAAACAGAAAAATTGAACAAGAGCAAAATGAAACAGTGAGACGGGGGGTTTCACTGGGTGCTGCCTGCAGTGATCTGATGGGCAATGGGTGCTACTCGGCTGTCTCTATCCAACAGCTGGTTCCTAATCCTCTTGGCAGAAATGCCTCTCCAATCCCCTCTCTGCCTGCCTGCCTGCCTGCCTGCCTGCCTCGCACAGCAGACCGCCCGCCTGCACACCGCTCTGCTCTGATTCCACCGTTTCCTGCAGCCGTGAGCCTGCGTGCATGCACAATCACCGATGGCTCCGGGGGGGCTGCGCCAGGGTTAATAGGCCACATTTGTGCAGAGGTTGCTCTGGACACGGTAATGTTAGCCCGCCCCCCGAAAAGCGGAGAGCAGAAAGAGAAGCAGAAGTTGGGGTGAAAGGAGGTTTAAAGATTACGGACTGTTACAAACCAACAGATGGACATGATGTAATGTCTGAATTTGATGTATTCCCAGACGCAAACACTGATACAGACTAATTTGGGGGGAAAAAAACAAGCAAAATGTGATTTATTTGCTTTCCACTGACCACTTTTAGTCAGCAATTGATTAAAAGTAGAATGCATTCAGTTGAGTATGGGTGTTTCAATCTCAGCTAGTTAGAGTTCGGCTATAGCAGCTTCATTCAACACACTATTTCCTATTTTCCAAGTGTACATATGGTATAAAAACATTATTCAAGCCTCAGGTTTAATATGCCTGTAGTTACTTCATTCTGTGTTTGAGCACAGAGCAAGTCATCTCTCTCACTGAAATGAGATTTTCTGCAACCACTCATCACTTGAAAGCTCGTGAGGGTTTTCTCCTCCTCCTCCTCCTTCTCGTGTGGGTCCTACACAAACCCCGGAGAAAGTGAGCGTAGTGAAAACTCCCACAACCCACGCCAGCAGCGCCCCAGACGCTCTCGCAATTTCACACTCGACAGAGGAGGAGCGGAGCGGTGAGGGACAGGGGAAGAGCGGAAGAGTTCGATTTGTGCACGAGTACATGAGATTTTCCTCCCGCTAGAAGAGGAGCAGGGAGATTTACATTTGATTTGTATTCAGCGAGTGTGAACGTCAGCGGGAGGAGGCTGGCGTGAGAGGGTTTACAGCAAGTAGAGAGGAGAGAGAGGGGGGGAAATAAAAAAAAAACGCAACAAACACTGAAGCAAAGACTTGATAACAAGGCGACGCTGCCATTTAAAGATTACACAGCGGCTTTGAGCCACTTGTGCTTTCTGTCTTTTGCAGATTCTCCACAGACGATTTCGATTGTGCTCCACTCGTACTTAATGATCATCTTAATCGCCCTCGGGGGCTCGGATGATCATTTCAAATGACTGTAATTTAATTTCACGGCGGATTGTTTGGATTTAAAAAGACAGCTTTTACCCCACACTGCTTGACACAGTCGCACCTTCAACAAGAACAGACTTGCCCTCCCCCCTTTCCCTCTTTTCCTCTTTCCCTCTTTCGCTGCACCCTGATGGTTTGTCAGAAAACCCAGCAGGTACTTCACGTCAAATGTGTGTTTGGATGAGAATCCCAGCAGACAGCTGTTTGACGTCGCTTCTGATCTATAAATAACAGCGGTTATAGCATGAAAAGTGATACTGTATCTAAAAGCAGGGGGATTATGATTTGACAGGGTTTGTTGAATATATTAAGTGGATGCAAATCATTCAACGCTGATAGCATTATGAAGCGTTACAGCGCTGCACTTTGCCAGCTTGGGAAAATCTTATCATCTTCACCAGAGATTAATACCAAGACAGTTTTTGACTTGTGGCTGCGGGCTATAGTTGGACTGTGTGCTAATATTTCTACAAGAGAGAAAAAGAAAAGAGTCTACAATCTACAGTGGTCAGCTATGGGAAGCAGTAGCTTAATATTCTCTCATTTATGAGTATCATAAACAGCAGATATGACAGGGTACGTTCTCCAAATCAAGACCTGAAAACAAGTTAACTAGATGACAAAACCAATAAGCAAATATCTGATTAAGAATTTCAGCCAAGAAAAAAATCCTCATCTGACTTTTCACATGTAAACATTTGCAGCATTTCTTCATCTTAAATTGCAAATGGAATAATGTGTTAGAGAAAACAGCAAGCGACTGGCCGTGTAAATGAGCTGCTGATTGCTTTCAACAGATTTCAAAACGTATCTTGGACTCGCAAATTATGATAATTGCAGATCTGAGAGATAATAGGAATTGTATTTCCACAGATTCTGCTAAGCAGTGAATTAATATCTGCTTCTATTTGAACTAAAATCATAAATTTCCATCCAAAGTGTGTCTCACCACACCTACTCCTCCCTGGCATTCAGCAGCAGAGGTAAGCAAGTCGTAATCAGAAAATGAATCTGCAGCAATTTTGAATTCACACACACACACACACACAAAAAAAAAAATGCATCCATGCTTCCTAACTATAAATGTGTAAAAATAACTGTTACCCACTTTGAATACCTGACAACACTCTGACAAGCATATTAAAGGGATCCCACCGCTGTCTCGGCACACATGTCATAAAACGTTTTCATGCTTCAATACGTGCTGGAGATTTATTTATTTCGTTTTTATGCAACATTCCTTCAGCTGCATATATGGCAAAACTGACAAATGCACTCCTCTCTGTTTGAACTCCCACCGAAGTTCCCAGTTCAATCAATACTTTGCTGACATGAGGGTGCTTTAATGATTCCCAGGTCTGGTTCAGTCCTGACTAAAAACACCTAATCCAATGGACGCATTAACGAGGCACCAATTAGCCTAAATAATCACCTGAACATGACAATCACTACAACTGATGCCAGTGGGGAAAATGGTCATTAACTGGCCTGCAGCAGTTGTGGGGCAAGAGAAGCATTTACCAGTAGTACATAAATAGATGTGAGGATTTAGGTCTCCCTCTCTCTCCCTCTGCTCTCCAATCTGCCGTCTGAACAAGTCAGTTTTCAGAGGGGGAGGGAGCACCACAGGTGACACAGGAAACTGTGGATAACATTGTGTGTACCTAAAATAACATGAACATAATGAAGTCCCCGGGGGGGAGGGAATAACTTTTACAGATCAGTTCATATTTCTGCATTAAAAGCTTGACTTAAATATAGAAACCCCGTCGTTGCATTTAACACATTCAACACTTTTATCGGCATTACCTGCTTTGTTTGTAGGTTTCCAGCTTGTGACCTCTCGGCTGGACCATCTTCCCGGCTGCGCCCACGAGCCAAACACACAAGAAGAGCACAAGGACGGCATCCACCTGCATGGTTCACATTCCCCAGAGGACGGACCTCTCCTGTCAATCAGAATCTACTCCCCTCCAGGGTTTGGAGCACTCTGCCTTCCTGAGTCATTCCCTTCTCCAGCGCCGGAGCCGACAAGAGGGAGGAAAAACAGCAACAGCGGCAGCAGCTACACTGGGCTATTCTACGGCCTGAGTGGAAAACATCCTACGGTGCTTAATCTCCACAGTGGGAAAAGCAATTTTGACTAAACCCATAAATCCTTGAGCGTCAGATGGTACAGATTTGATCCCTCCAGCGGCGGATGTGCCTGCCTCTCTGTGCTCTGCTGTTCTCAGATATCCTGCACTGTGATGTGCTCTACTCCACTTTGCACCGCCCAGAAAAACCAGTTCTCACAATGATGCAGCATGCTCATTTGTAAGGTCAACGGTTTAGAGATACAGACGCACCGAGGCAGGAGACGGGGCTCTGTGTCTGATCTGAAAGGAATCTCAGCTCCCTCTGATGCTGGAGCCTCCTGCTGACATTCAAATTTACAAAGACGCGTTTGTGTTTGTTTTGGGATGAAAGGTTAGACACGGTGCTCTGACTGCAGAGTGATTTTGTTGGCCCCCGCTGTGGTGTCTTTCATGTTTTTCTACTTCTGCGGATACATATTTGAGAATTTTATTTTTGATGCCCCAAAAAATATCACACAGGCAGACATGTCATCACATTCAACGGGAATAGATTCAATATTATTTCAGCAAGAAATGCTGTTGGATGGAGTATTTTATGAATAAAATCGGTGTTTTAATACTTGCAGCATTTTGCAGCAACGATTTGTACACATATATATTCTTAGATGATAATAAATACACTACATTTGGCATCATCACACAGCATACAACACAAGTCTAATAAGCCATTACATTTAAATCGCTTGCAAAAAATAAAAGAACAGAAACAATAAAAAAAATGATTAAATTTTGAAGCACACCAGAGGTCCCACCAGTGTTTGCTAAAACGTGCAGTCTTTGGGAAAAAACAAGTCAAAACAGGTCCAAGCCCTGACGTCACCATCAGGCATGTGTTCCCCTTTGTTTTTCCATTTTTTTTTATTTTTTATTTTTTTGTTTTTTTTAGCAGACTGAACAGCTGGATTATAAAACCATGAATTTGGGTTAGCTCCATCGACCTCAAACTAAAAACCGGTGTGTAAGAAATGTTAAGCATAGTTTGTGTTTCTCATTTGCGGATCCTTCTTTAGCATTAATGGCTACCAGCTGCCGAAGCTAGCACAAACAGCTTTCACATTTATCTTTGGCTTCTTCCTTATAATGATACTGACCTTTTAATGTTTACGTATATTAGCTATGAAGAGTCAATGTGAGCCTTCAAGGGAATTTTACAACAGAACTTTTCAAGTCTGAAAAGATGACTCCACCGAGGCTAACCAACTGTCAAAGCAGTCATGCCCTTATTTATGAATTATATTGCATAAATACAACAACTAACCAGATAGTCATATTCATCACATTTATTAATATTCATATAAATATAACTAGCCAATTTTGGTGGACATTCAAATCAACTAGCTAGCTCATTCAGTCTATGCTAGGTTAGCGTATGTATACAATGTGTTAGCATCTTGTGGTTAGCAGCACAGCTCCACTTTTCTCATTTTGTCACTGTATTTCAAATATCATTCTCTTCTGTTAGTTATCTTAGATTAATACGAGCAGTCTGACCAAGCAATTTAATATGGCTAATTGGAAATTAAAGACGGGTTTGCTGCTCTTTGCAGAAAATGAACAAATGTGCCAAATGTGCTAAATGTCGAAACAGAAACCAACAAATTCCACTGTTTTTAAATGGTTGTTGACAGTAATAAAATATTAACTGAATAGACAGTTTTTCAAGAATGATTTACTCCTTGGCTAGTGCATAAACACATACTGAACCAGAGGCGATCTAAGACTACAGGGGAAGCTCAGCCTCCCCTAAAATATCACTGGCAATTTCGTCAAATACTACGAATTTACATTTTACTACTCAAACTAAAATGTGCTAGAACATGATCGACTTCATGGCTATTTCTTAATCATTAATAAGTTTTAGCCGTCTATCGTGATTTTTTTCTCATATTGCTGTAATGGCATGGTTCGTTTAAAAAATCCACTGAAGCTCAGCTTCTATGGACTTTCAATGGGGCTTCAGAATGGGCCGATCTCAGGGCAAAAAAGCTAGACATTTATTGGACAAACGCTCCAAAATCGTCACCTCCAGGGAAGCCGGGCGTCTCAGGGAGTGAATGGGCAGTGGGATATGTACCTGGACGCCGAGCTTCTGTATGATGATTGGATGAACTGTTAACGTGGCTGGAACCCGTCGTGATTGACAGCGCTTTAAAACTATAGAGAGTGAGGAGTTGTCGTCATTTTACAGAGCCCCTCCCCTCGATATCGCGGGATCCTCCCCCTCTCCGCCATGTTGGCAGGATTCCAGCAGCAAAACATGATTGTTTACGTGTGTTGTTAACTCGGTAGTAGAGGAGGTTCTCGCAATTCCGCACTGTAATACCATGCCTGGAACTGACTGCTGTGGCTTGTGGCTTTTAAATTCCTGCATCGTGTAACTCACACCAAAAACAAGGTAATCTATAATATCCATATATGTGCACGGAGGTAAATGGTCCGGGTTTACGTGCCATTCCGCTGCAGGGAGCTCGTATGGGTCTATGTGTTTAATGTCTGAGAGCTTCTCCAAATACTGTTTTGTGTAAGCTTGTCCCTGTAAGGTCCATTTTCTTTCACTTTAACTTTCTCCATTGTTTAACTTTCTTACTTTTCTTGTATCTGTCCCGCCGAAATAATAAACGCGCAAAAATTAAAGAGCTCTGGAATGTTTCGTCGCGCCTCTGTTAAGTTCTGAAGGCGTTGCCCCTGGCAACTGATAGCGTCTCCTACCATCATGGCCTTTTTGGATTACCATGACCTGGATGACTGAGAACCTTCACAGACATATACAATATAAGGAGAACTAATTAGTAACCCTGTTCAATTTAATGATGTAATAAATGGCCAATTTTACAAAACTGGGCTTCCTCTATTTGAAAGACCAGCAGCCGCCACTGTACTGAACCTACTGAAAAATAAACACCCAGTAATCCCAAATCCACCAGAGTCATAAATATCAAAGACACCATATAAAACTTTTTAACTCTGCTTCATAAAAATGTGACTTACAGCTGTGATTGATTGAAGAACCATTTATCTGTGTAGCTCAATATGTTTCAAGTCAAAGCTTTCAGATAAGGAAGATAAGGAAGTGCCAATGGAGGTGACAATTCTGGCAGCATTCAGAAGAATTCCCACTCATTGCATTGTGTTTTCTCTGCGGAGAAAAATTAGCCAACAGTGGAATGAAGCCAGGGCATCTTCAACGCCATCTCAAGACAAAACATGCACGTCATGTCTGTAAGCCATTTGAGGTTTTTAAGAGGAAACTTCATGAATTCAGGCTGTCTCAAGCCACGATGCACAAACCCTTCGATGCATGTTGTGTGGTGTCTTTGTTCGTAGCTAAAGCCGATAAACCGTCCGTCATATGTGAATTCGCTGTTGTGCTGGCTGAAACCATGCTGGACAAAAAGGTGGCGGAATGGGACTGCCTGCTGAAGAGTAGGTGAAATGGGAACAGACTGTCAAGCAAGTTGTGGAAGAACTCAGCGACTCTTTTTCCCATGTTGTCTACACCTTCTGTGAAAACGGCCTGAGCTGGAAATTCTGCAGCAGCGTCTGCACATCAGGGAGGCATTGCCGTCCAAGAAAATGAGCCCTGTCACATGACAGTTTGAACAACATTAAAGTGATCAACTTCATAAAGTCAAGGCCACAAGTGCACCTGTTTCACCACCTCTGTGAAAACACGGGAGCAGGATGCCCACAACTGCTGCTGCACACAGAAGTGGTACAATACTCAACCAGCTGTTGGAATTAGGATCTGAAGTACACACCTTTCTGATTGAGCACAAATCCACCCCCCCATGCCACCTCGTTCCAGGACACAGACTGGATCGCAAGGCGTGCTATCTGGCAACTATATTTATCAAACAGAACAAACTGAATGCGTATATGTCTACAGGACAAGGACACTGGCATTTTAAAATCGTATGACAAGGTAGGTGGCTTCCTGAAGAAAGCAGAGCTGTGGACATAGTGGGCCATTTGAAAAACTTTTTATTGCTCTAGCTCTTTCTGTGCCTTTTGCAGATCTTTCTTCTCCACCTCCAGTTCTCTATTCTCCACGTCTTCCACGTGTCCTCCTCTGAATATTTGATTTCTTTTTTCTTGTCTTCCTTCAGTTCCATCTTCTCCTCCTCTTTCTTCATAATCTTCTTCAGTTTCTTCTTCTCTTGTCAGTCTCTTTTATTTATTTTATCTCTTATATATTTATTTTTAATTCATGCTCCTCCTGCACCTTCACGTCCTGCACATGTTTAATGGTCTCCTTCAGCTCCTTATGGCACCTCACTGCCTTTCCATTCTCTCTTCAGTTTGTTTTTCTCCTTCTTCACCTTTTCCCTGGCTTACTCAAACACTTTCTATTCCTCATTCAGTCCTCCCTTGTCATCCCCCAGTGCCTCCTTCTCCACATCTACATTTCCTCTCTCTGCCTCTTCCTTTCTCAGCTTCTCCCCCTGTATTTTGATTTTTTGATATCTAGGCCTCATCTTTCTGAAGGATTCCATCAAGTATCTCAGAGAGACCCTCATGCTCCTTGTTGAGTGCCAGGATTTCACTGTCCCTGTGGCAGAGAAGCTCCTCCAGCATGTCCAACTCCTGCTGGAATTCACTGGAGTTATTCTCCATCTGTGAACAGGGCTTGTTCTTTGGATGATTACTGTCTGCCGATAGCAGTTTTGCAGACTTTTTCTCGCTCCTGCTTGTACTCCAGAAGTTTTTCTTGCTTGCATATTGTAATTCTGGCTGCATGCACTTGCTCCAAAGCTCATGGGCGCGCTTTGCAACTTCTTTGGTTGTGGCCTGCTGTGATTGCTGGCAGTCATATTAAGAAGGGTCAAAGGCTGTTCATCTCTCACTGAGGTCATTCATAATATTTGTTTCTTATGCAGTGCTCACAAATTCCCCTCTGGGTCTTTGGCTGTATCCATCCATGTGCCGTTGGTTAGCGAAACAAATAATCTATTGACATTTGAGTCTTTGTTCAAGCACAATGCTTCTTAAATTTGCTTTCAAATATAAAAAGAATCTCTATATTTGGAAACTGCATTATTCTTCTGATATTTTGCACAGTACTATATGTTTTGTATATTGTATATACATATGTCAATATCGCCCTATCGATTTATATAAGTATATACTGTACATTTTATATTACCACGTATCTTCGTACTCACAATGTATCTTCATACATTTACTGAACATCGATATCCGCGGTTGTTGTCAACGTCTCTTCCGGCTTCAGCTGCGTCACGTGCTGGCGTTGGCCAATTAAACGTCGCTATATGAAATCCTGTGGTTGCTTACCCTGAGCTTTGTCTGTCAGTTTGAGAGAGACGCGTCCTGCTCAAATACAATATTTTATTCAGCGCCATAGAAAGGTTCTAGATTTATCCACGAAGATATAAACAGATCTATGAAGCCATGTGAAAGAGTTATGTTATTGCCAGGGTTGGATATAGGTGCTGGTAATCCCTGAGATTATGGAGGGGTTGTGCCTGACAGTTGAAAATGAGGGTTGAATTACTCTAGTCTAAAGTCATTGGCTGGAGCATTACTGGCGGGGCATTTGCAAAGGTTACTGTCCGCTCAAAGCTAAACTAGCGATCTGTTTAATAAAAACACTAACCTGTAACGCCGTTATGTGTAACGATCCGATTAATTAATGGGAACTTAATCACCGTTAGAATGGCGATAAAGAACTGAAAAGTTTTGACAGTGGCGTAGGCAGCTCTAAACTAAACGCGGGCTTTGTTGTCATTCACCACCAGCTGTAAGTTAGCTAGCAGCGCTCCGAGCTGAGCCGAGATGAGCACCTCACGGGAAATCAAACGTAAGTTTCATTGCTTTATTTGCACATTTTCTGCAAGCTGGAAGCTGTTGGTAAACCTCCGTTGTTTCTGGATTGTTGGCACAACGCAGAGCTGCAGAAAGCAAAGAGCAAAGCACAGCATAACAACAACTTGAAGGAGGAGGCAAACATCTGCAATCAGCTAGGAGAGCTGCTGTCCAGGAGTGGTGAGTAGTTTATTTTAGTACCAGCACTTCCACTGTATCACATACTAGAGACATGTGCAAGTAAATGACATGTATTATATGTGCTGCCATTCATTGACTGGATGAAAGTGAATTAGAATATCCTTTTATAATAGATAGATAGATAGATAGATAGATAGATAGATAGATAGATAGATAGATAGATAAGAGACAGTGTTCTCCCTATAAAGATTTTCTATGATATTAATTTCTTTATGGATTAATAATACTTCTTAGGTTGGAGTTATTGCAGTTAATAAATAGGTTTGTCCTCAAGAACATATATTTTCTTGCCACTTTTGCCACTTTCCTTCTGTCACATTGTATATAATTAATTTTTAATAATCCTGATTATATGTATTTTTGTTAGTTCTATTGTTTATTTAGTTGGTAATTTTCAATGCATTTTAGTTTTCAGTGTAGGTTGCTTCAGTTCAGTTTAGTTTTTTAATGTTTATTAGTTGTTGTTTTGCTTTTAGTTTTGTCTTCTTCTTCTTAATATTATTATTTTAATTATTATTGCTCTGTGGCAGTTTTTGAATCCCTCATCCTCATACAATCGTCAAGAGAGATCAACGCACTGCAGCAAAAGAAAACTCATGCAAATAGACAAAACACAAGCAGATTAAGAAAACATTTTCTTTGGGCTGGCCACACATGGGCTGCACGAAAATGTTTCCAGGAGACCCCAAAAAAGTGATGAACCTGGTTTGGGTTCGTTATTTTTATTTTTTTTGTGTTATGACTTATCTTAGGTTCCCATACATTTCTAAATACTAAAGACGCAGTCAAGTTGAGCTGGCAAAGAGTAAAACCAAAGACAGTTCCTGTATATATGCATGATTGTGTATTACACAATTTATGCATCTGTTATCAAAGTTATCAAAATTGTTTTTAATCACCTGGACTATACTCATTCTTTGTTACTCATTCTTCTCCCTCCCCGACACCACAAAAAAACCCCCCACTATTTTGTGTCCAGTGTGAATTCCTTCTTCTGTTGCATAATCACAGCATTTCTGCCTTTTCGTCCGTATAATCAGGATCGTCCTGTCTGGTCTCTGTGTGTTTCTCAGGTAATTATGAGGCTGCCATAAGGGAGCACCAGCAGGAGTTAGCTCTCTCTGAGGTGCTGAATGACGTGATTGGACGAGCTGTGGCCAATCGTAAGATCGGAGAGTGCTACGCAGAGATGGGAAACATTGAGGCTGCTTTGAAAGTGAGTAGATTTGTTTCGGCCATTAAACACTCTTAAAAGCTTTGACTCGGCTCTATTTAAGTACTCTGGTGATAATTCCATGGCGACGCTTAGGACTTAAATGAGCGGCTGTGCGTGTTTTCTTTCTGCAGCACCAGCGTTGTCACTTGGACCTGGCTCGCTCTGTCAGGGATCATGCCGAAGAGCAAAGGGCGCTGGCCACCATCGGTCGGACGTACCTTTTCTGTTATGAATCCGATCAATCGAGGAGCAGCTTAGAGCAAGCGGAGGATGCCTTCAGAAAGAGCTTGGCTATTGTGGATGACCGTTTAGATGGTGGGTACTGTTTGTGCCGTCGGGAACTTGTGGCGATATTAAATTTTGCAGCGGTATTTATATTACTTGCTCACACATTTTCTTATGTGCAGGAACTGTGCCTGCGCGAGAGATTAATGAGATGAAAGCACGTCTCTTCCTCAATCTCGGTCTGGTCTGTGATCATCTGGGGGATCCCAAACGCTGCAGCGAGTTCATCCGACGAAGTGTCTTTATTGCTGAGTAAGAAAAACCTAAACTGCTTTATCTTAATGGACGCTCTTAGGCTGGTGTTTTTTTAACTATACATTAATGATACAGAGACTCTCAGTAATTATGCTTTATCTCTAAAATGTTCTAAGATTACACGCTGAGCCGTCTCCATTCTTTTCATGTATAGAAAGAGCCAGCTGCTGGAGGACCTCTACCGTGCAAACTTTAACCTGGGCAACATCTTCTTCCGTAACGGGCAGCACTCCAACGCCGTCCGCTGCTTGGAGCAGGCCAAAGAGTGTGCCAGGAAGATAAAAGACAAGTTCAGCGAGAGCGAGTGCTTTCACTGCATTGGCAAGGTAGGAAATCCACCAGCTCCTCTGTTTCCTCTCACTGTGATCCCACAGTTTGTGATGTGATGTCGTGGCTCGTGTCAACAGGTGCAGCTGTCTCTCGGTGACTTTGTAGCAGCGAGGCGGTCCCTGAAGAAAGCTCTCTTGCTGGGTTCCCAGCAACCGTTGGATAGACAAGCAGTGAAGAAAGCTTTCAAATATGGTGAATGAACCAGTTTCGATCTTGCTGTTTTATGCTTTTCTCTCCATTTTCCTTTTCACTTGCTCTTGGGTGGTGGAACTGACGGATTCGTATTGTTTTTTCGCTTCACAGCTGACCAGGGTTGCAAATTAGAGGAGGAGCTGGGAGAAGATCAGGGCAAAAGACTGGGCTCCCGTCGGGCTGTGGAGCTGGCAGAGCAGCTGGGAGACCTCTGTTGTAAGGTTGTCTGCTACAGCAAAGCTCTGGATGCTTATCACGCTCAGGTGAGACGCATCAGACCGTTCACATGGAACGCATCAACCTGAGCCCCTTTCATTCACTGCATGTTCAGCTGTCTTTTAGCATTTCTTTAGTAGAGTGTGAGAGCGCTAAAGTATTAAAAAAGACGTGTGCGTTGTTGTGTAGCTAAAGGCTGCGGAAGCGCTCGGAAAACCTGCCAGGGAGTTGGCCGTCATCCACGTGTCCCTGGCTGCGACCTACGCTGACCTCAGACAACACGGCAAGGCAGTGGAGCACTACAGGAAAGAGCTGGCCTTGAGGCAGGGCAGCTCTACTGAGGTAATAACCAACAACCTGCGTCTTCATCTGGCTTTGTGGTGATGTTATCAGTGTTTTATGGATAGGCCACAAATGAGTCATACTTGCATATTGTAAGACATCACTGGTGTGTATCTGTACGTCTCAGGAGTGCAGCACATGGCTGAACATCGCAGCAGCTCAAGAGGAGAACGGTTGTGCCTTTGAGGATGTCGACAGCAGCTACAGCGCGGCCTCACGCTGTGCTCAGAAGTCTGGGCAGGCCAGGCTGCAGGTGGGTTTAAAACTGCAATATTGATTTGGGTGAGAAAAGGTTTTACCGCCTTAAAAATGTAACATTGAAATTGAGTTTCGTGCAAGCAGTAACCGGCATCTCTGTGCAGCTAGACGTACAGTGCTTCGAAGGCCCGAGTAGAGATTTAAGATTTGTGGTAGATGTCTGAAAATGATGCCTGCACTTTGACGCCCGCAGAAAAGGGTGCTGCGGCTCTGGCTGGCGTCCCAGAGGCGAAGCGGCTCCGCGAATGCTGATGACACCGAGGCGAGGCTGCGGGAGCTTTGTAGTTCAGAGGGCTGGAGTCCAGATGGGAGCGATGGCGAGGAGGAGGAGGAGGAAGAGGAGATGGACAACAGCGAACCCCTGGATGACAGTGACGTCGTTCTCTCGGACTCGGGTAGACGGGGGGGCTGGCATCCGCGAGAAGAAGGGGGCTCTGGTATTTATGCACGCGCCTCACATGTCTCTTTGTTTGGTTTCTAGATGATGATTTGGAGGGGTATGACAAGATGGTGTCAGGACGGAGGAAGGCGGGGAGGGTGAGTCATACATCAGTTGTCACTTGGCACACGGAGTCCCCGTACGTTTTAAAACTGCAGTGTTTTCCCTTCTGCTCGTTTTAGTGGAACAAGAGGAATGAAAAGGGCGAGACGTCTCTTCACAGAGCGTGTATAGATGGAAACCTGAAGCAGGTCCAGTATCTGGTTGAACAGGTGAGGGAAAACGAGCTTGATTCATTTTGGTGTAAACACAGAAATGCTGCTCAGTATACAGACAACCTCAGCTTTAATTTCACATCTCCATGTCAGGGTCACCCGGTGAATCCCAGGGACTACTGTGGCTGGACTCCCCTCCACGAGGCCGCCAACCACGGTCACTATGGTAACTGACTTCATGTCATCAAAACACCTTTCAGACGCGTTTTTTTTTGTAATTGCAGCCGTTTTCAGCTCTCCTCCTCTTTTCTTTCTCCTCCTCCCGCGGCAGACATCGTCGCCGTGCTGCTGGAGCGCGGCGCCAACGTCAACGATCCGGGCGGCCCCCTGTGCGAGGGAGTGACCCCGCTGCACGATTCCCTCGCCTGCGGCAACTTCAGAGTCGCGCGGCTCCTGGTGGAACGAGGGGCCGCCGTCACGCAGCGCAACTCCAGGGTGCGTGCACGATCGCATGCTTGTTAGCGCAGGCGTAATCTGTAGACGCATTTCTCCATGTCTTCTCCGGACAGTGGAGTGGGAGTACCCGGAAAGACAAATTTGAACTTGATGGGCTGAAATTTCACACATTAGTAAAAAATAAAACAGCTCGTATTTCTGTAAATTGCCTCGACTGATGACGTACTGTTTGCTTTTTTTTCCTATTTTCTTTCATTTCATTCAAAGCTCCCTTTCATGTTTTGTGTGTTTCACGCCATTTCTCTCCAGCTGTGAATGCTTTGGTGCAGCTTCCATCATCATAATTTATTTATGAATCTAAGAGCAAAAAAAAAAAAACGGGAATACGATTAAAATTCAAGGAGCACATGAGGGTTTTTACGCTACATGATTTTGATCCCTCTAATTAGGGAATTTGTCGAATCTGTTTGATAAGATACGGCTTCTTTATTTTATGAAAAACCACTGGCCAGCTCCTTTCAAGGAACCGTCCCAGTGGCTCTTATGCCTCGGTCTCATGCTCTGACCCTCTTCTGTTAGGGTGAAACGGCCATGGACACCCTGCGTCATTGGCAGAGGACGTACAAAAGAGAGCTGGACCAGGAAACCAGGCAGGAGTGCGCCGCCACAGAGAAGCTCCTCAAGAAGGCTCTAGCAGGGGGAGGTGAAGCTTTTTACACGATCGAACCGTGTCAGCCGGGGTGCGCCTTTTTAAAAAAAGAAAAATGCTTCAAACACTTGTTTTCGTCTCTTATCTCTGCCCACCACAGTGCCTGCTGCTGCGGCCCCTGCCAAGCCTTTTGATGCCCTCCAGGACAGCCAGCTGTTTGATGCGGAGAACTCAGAGCCGCTGACGGCCACTGGAGGGAGCTGTTCCCCCGTCCGGGACCGACCTCGAAGTGATAGGGGCTCGGGGCTGAAAGCCACCAGCCCCAGACGGCGGCAGAGCAATGGCTCAGCGCAGCGGCTCAGAGCCAGAGGAGCAGATGCTGCTGTTCTATACGGGGTAACGTCTCACAAATGGATTAATTTAGTTTATGCAAGCAGAATTCTTCATATCTACAGTTTAATATGTGTATGTATGTTTTAGATTAACAGTAGCAGCTCAGATGACAGCGACTCTGGCCGCCCGGTCAGTCCTCTCCGTCCCGTCCGCCCTAGACACGGTCTCTCTGCAGCTCAGACTCAAAAGGAAGCTCCCCCAAATAAGGAAGCCGCCTCAGTCCCAAGCTCGGGTCGAGAGAGTACCAGGGAGCCCCCTGCGCCGTCTGTGTTTGCACGTGACGAGTACCACAGCGCCATCCGAGGCTTGGGCAGCTCCAAAACTCTCCTCCAGGGTCTCACACAGCCTCAGCTCTCCAGCACGCCTGCCGTTTCATCCAGCAACAAATCGGCTCTGGTTCCCGAGGAAGAGTATGTGGCTGATGATTGGCTGGAAGACGACATGGAGGAAGTTCAGCCCAAGAAGAAGAGGAGGCTTCGAATGGAGGACGACGGGATGAGAGCCGAGGACACGGCTTTGTATTCTTCAGCAAGAAGTCAAAACAAGCAGATGAACTCGGACACGATCTCCAGAGGTACTAAATTTGTACTAAGTACTAAGAGGTACTAAGTTTGTCTTTACTCCACGTTTTTCTTATTTCATCTTCTTAATGCTCGCCTTCTTTCAGGTGCTGCAGTTCCCTCCTCCTCCAGCAGGAGTCACTCTGGGAGAAAGAATGGCTCGCTGAAGCCTCAGCAGGTCAAAATGACCCAGATGCCAGGGATGGTCAGGTTGGGCAGACGAGAGGTCAACAGGTCACACAGCCCCAACGTTACAGACGATGACGACATGAGAGCAGACACACCTCCACCCCCACAAATCCACTACCAGGTCAGAAGACAGAGGAGGAAGAATAAGTCACTCAGACAGCACACTCGTATTCAAAAGTATATTTAAAGTTTGGATGATTTAAGAGCATTTGCATCTCTTATTCGTGGCAACTCAGACTCAGTGAGACGGTTATTAATGTTTCAGCGTCACTAGGGACTATAACTTGAACAACTTGAACCTCAGGCTGTGAATCACAGCGAGCTGATCAAGAACGTAGTGTCATTTTGAGAAACAGCTCGAGCTTTAGAACGGGTCTTAAATGACTGTGAAATCTTTGCGTAAAACAAGTTTCACTTTCAAAATCAGGCGACTTGTGTCTCTTTTATTCCCACTTTTATTTGGTACATAAACAGAATCACTGAAGTTTTATATAACGTCCTTCAAGCGGATTCTGCCTTCACGGTGGTGACTGTGTTTAGGTTTTGTTGAATCTCTTTAGTGAGGTGAAGCTGTATACATATGTCCTACGGTAATGGCGTGCTGAAGGACGTTTAATTTCTTATTGCAGCCTCCGTCTCAGACTCCCATGCCCACACCACTGCCTCCACCCATCAGAATGAGGGTCAGAGTTAAGGACGACGTGTTCCTCATCCCAGTTCCACAAAGGTTCGTGTGCGGGCTTTAATCGATGTTTCTCTTGTTTTTGAGACACTTCTAGTTGCGTTTACCGTAAACAATCATTCTGCTCCGTATTCACGTTCCAGTGAGGCAGACTCCTGCACCGTGTCCTGGCTGTGTGAGCAGGCAGCTCAGCGCTACTACCAGAAGTGTGGCCTCCTGCCCCGGCTGTCGCTGCAGAAGGAGGGCGCTCTGCTCTCTCGGCACGATCCGCTGCTGGCTGTTTTGCACACCAATGAAGAGGTGAGGATGAGCGTTTTTTCACGAACCTAGGCTCTGTTAAGACCCGGTAATGTTTATTTTGTGCTGTGTTGCAGGTCCTGGCTGAGGTTGACACCTGGGATCTCCCTCCTCTCCCTGAGCGCTACAAGAAGGCCTGTCAGAGCCTGGCAGTGGGTGAGCAACGCACACCAAGACACACGAGCACAGGTCAATTTTATACCGTTATAACGTTTTTGTTTCCCTGCAGATGAGAACAAGCGTGTCACCCGACTGTGCGAGGTTCAAGATGGGAGCGCCTCCGTGTCTGTGTCCGGCCTCAGTTTGCCCCCCTCGTCCCTCAACCCGCTCCTCCGTGCTCTGAAGCTTCAGGACAGCCTCACCGAGCTGCGCATTTCCGGCAACCGCCTCCCCGACAGCCTCCTCCCCGAACTGGTCGCCACGACGGTCACCATGCCTCGACTGCGACTGCTGGACATTTCCGACAATCGCGTTACAGGGGAAGGGCTGGAGAAGGCTGTGAACGCCTTAAAGGGGCAGAGTCATCCTGCGTTCCCGGTAAAGGCCCTTACCCGGACCAGTCTGTTTTCATCTCACCTGCTGCGGTCGGCCGGTCGCACGTTTACTCTATTTGGGTCGAGATTATGCTGAAATTTCACAGTTGTGTTTGAAGTTATAGTAATGTCGAGAAGGAATTTCAACCGGATGCAAAATACACTGACGTACCTGAAACTGAAACCTGAAACTACCGAGAGGTCTAGCATGAACACTGAAGTGGCAGCTTGAAAACGACCGATGCCACACATATTCTCTGCTTTATTTTTTTAGATGTTATCACCAAAAGCTAAAAATGTCAAACCATAAAACCAACTGTGGTTGAGAAAATGTTTATTTTTGCTGCTGCATGAGTCACATACTATGATAATAAGTCACTTAAAGTTTACTATTTTTTTTTCTCTGTGATGAAATCAGTTTTTTTTAATCTCCATGACCTCCTGCTTAGAGAAAATGATTTCTTTATAGTAGTACCATTTAGACTTCCGTTTTGACGCTGTGGTTAGTCTGACTAATCGCTCAAATCACAACTCCACCTTGTTCTGTTCACACTGCGGTCTCCTTTCCCATCACCTCTCTTGTTTCTCATGAGCGTTGCCATCTGTGGTTGTTTCCTAGTGCTTGGAGGAGCTAGACCTCAGCAAGAACCCGCTGGGCGACGGCGTGTCTGAGTCTCTGTCCTGTCTGCTGGCCTGCTGCCCTGTCCTAGCCAAGCTGTCTCTACAGGCCTGCAGCCTCACGGCTCGCTTCCTCCAGCAGCATCGGCTGCTGCTGGCCAACGCTCTGACAGGTAGCTCTCATTTTAAACCTTTTTTGTCCGGGAGTAAATTATTCAGGATAGCTCTCTGTCTCTAGATTGGGCTTCATACACATATTTGACAGTAAGGTTGAGAATATGAAACCTCTCTGAATCTAGAAACTGCTGGCTGTGGTACTGGTTAAAATGATTGTGATCTGAATGATTAAGCTGGAAACTCCCCCAGTAACTTCACAACTTGTGATCTTTCAGGCACGGGCCACTTGAAATCAGTATGCCTATCCCACAATGCACTTGGCTCCACCGGATTCGAGCTATTGTTAAAGACGCTGCCCCTCCACTGTGTCACACACCTGGACCTGTCTGCCGTCCGCAAGGGTCCAGCTGATTACCCGGCGCTGGAACACCTCGCCAAAGTCCTGACACAGGTGAACACACATATAAATCTGTCTGTGTCTCGGCTGATACAATTAAATTAACACTTTTTTCTTTTTTCTTTTTATAGGATGAGTGTTCACTGACCCACCTGAGTCTGGCGGCTAACGGTTTAACGGATAGCAGCATAGCCGTCTTGGCCAGGTTTGTCTGCAGCAGGGAAAGGCCCATTATTGTTGTCTGTAGTGATTCCATCTGTCATCCTGCAACTGCTCATGTTTGCATTTTCTCCAGGTGTCTCCCGTCCTCTCCGTCCCTGGTGAGTCTGAACCTGTCAGGAAACCCGTTAGTCACCTCGGCGGGACTGTACAGTATCCTGATGTCCGTAAGAGAGGCCGGTCGACCGCTGACACTTCTAAACCTCCAAGGTGAGCGTAGCTCAGAACGTACAGGTGAAACTATTCACTGAACTTGCCGCTGGAACGGCTGCTCATAAAATCATTGCTTCACCCGCAGGTTGTCAGGTGTCTGGGCCCTGGGACAGTGAATGTGTGGACGCTTTATCAGAGCTGGTCCAGGATCTTCGTCTTTGCTCTCAAAGCCTGAACAAGCTGGACAGACACATCTTAAAGCAGAGCTGGGGCAGGAGTCAGACACTTGGACATGTCCTCGACCGACAAACCAAGTTCCTGCTCACTGCTGCAGCCTCTTTGTGAAGATGGTGTGAGATAGATCTTTGCTGCTCTTTATCGCTGACACAACTTTTATAGTAACGTCATTGAAAAGACAAAGATAAGAAGGAGGTGGATGATATTTCTGTTGTGTCGTATATATATTTATGTGTAAAGCTTAAGCTTAAAACTTTTGTTAAGTGTGTTTGTATCATGATGTACTGTCATCTGTGACCAACTGATTTGATAAAAAATAAACTATTAAAGTGACTTACGTGCATCTGTTAAATTTTATATAGATGAATTGTGTCCATTTAAAAGTGTGACATTCAGCGTGGATTGGAGGTTGTGCCAAACCCTGCTGGACTGAAAGGCCTTATTGATTTCTTGCACGTTGCTGTTTTGATATATGGCCTCCATCAAGTTCAAGTGCAGCAGTTTCAATAATGTGTACTAGAATGAACCACATGCATATGGCCGTACGTCCTGCACCACAACAGGAAATAATGGTTTCATATTCACCTGCATCCTGACGCTGATAGTGCTGAGGGGCAGCAGCTTTTGGTTTGGTTTCAACACTGAGCTTGACAGCCTTTAAAACAAAGAGAAGAAAGTTTGTTGGACCTTTTATCTGAGTCATCCACCCCCCCCCCCCCATAAAGCCTTTCATTAAATAATTTATCCGTACCGTCTAAAGTCTAAAGTCTATTCCTGAACACGTTTTAGGAGTTGTTGATGAAAGTGGAATTCAGCAAAGATTTCTGAGAAGTGTTTAACATGTGCTCCATGTTGCATTCATACTTTTCCTATTGGTTTAACATTAAACATGACTGATACGACTGCTTTTTAAAGGTTTATTAAAAAAAAAAAAAATTCAAAGGCTAGTGATTGCTCTTCAGATTTTATTTAATGCAGCAAAGATGTGTAATACAGAAGTGGAAATATTGTTGCAAAGAAAATAACTAAATAAGTAAATATAGTAAATAGTAAAGCAGTGATATAAGAGATAATTGATTACATACTTTAAGCTACTGATTGTCACTGATGCAAAGCTGATGTTTTTCTAAATGAAAATGCAGCTGCATGTTTTTTAGACATGCATAGGATGTCAGTAAAACACGCTGGTTTTGTGGCGAGGCTCCTCATTGTTCTGGTAAAAGAACACGTCCAACGACTCCTTTGGCCTAAAGAGAGAAAAACAGAGCAACATCAAAAATACTTGTCTGTGTAGTCTCTTTTTACATGTTATAAATTCATTTATAGCAGTTTTTCATGAGATATCTGAAATATACAGTTCTCATACTGTACAGATAGACCCACACCTTTCATGATTTCACATGTTTTCAGATCCGTTTAACACCACAGCAGTAACTCACTTGCATGCTTTGATGTTGACACAGATGGTCCTCACGTCATCCGTAGTTGTGAGTTCCTCGATTAAAGTTCCGAGGTGTGACTTCACAATTTTGCGGCATAAAGCCTTCAGGAGTCCAATTTGGTCACAGACTGCATTCAGCTTGGCCGTCAGGGACTGTAAAAGTAAACGTGACATTAGTACCCCACTTGATCCTGTGGCCCCCTGAATGGTGCTGTTCACTGCTGCATGCTGTTGAGTGGATTTTACCTCTACAGTGGCGTTAGGTCCGGCGAATTTCTTTATCTTGTTTAAAGCCCACTTGCACGCCCAACACTTCCCTGGAAGCTGGAGAGCAGGAGAGCAAAGTTTATAGCTCACTATACTGTAGTTGTCTTTTTGTATATATTAATATACATGCAGTTTGCATGTTCTCCCTGTGTCTGAATGGGTTCTCTCCAGGTACTCTGGCTTATTCTCACCATCCAACATGCTCGATTCTAAATTGGCCGTAGATGTGTGAGTGTGAATGGTTGACTGTCTCTCTGTGTTAGCCCTGTGATAGACTGGTGATCTGTCTAAGGTAGTACCCCGCCTCTAACCCGATGACAGCTGGGATAGGCTCCAGCAGACCCCACGACCCTTAACAGGAATAAGTGGTTACAGGAGATGAATGAATGAATTAATGAATGCATTTTAAGGTGTTACTTTAATAAACCCCTGAACATCCACTTTTTCCACTGAAATAGTTTTAAATCAGTTCTACTTTCTCTGTCTGCAGGTCCTTCATCTTCATCTTCTATACCCGTTTAGTCCTGTTAGGGGTCACGGGGGTCTGCTGGAGCCTATCCCAGCTGTCATCGGGCGAGAGGCAGGGGTGCACCCTGGACATCACCAATTAACCTAATGAGCATGTCTTTGGATGGTGGGAGGAAGCCGGAGTACCCGGAGAGAACCCACGCAGACACAGGGAGAACATGCAAACTCCACACAGAAAGACCAGCCGGCCCATGGATTCGAACCGGTGACCTTTGTCTGCAGGTGCTGTTTCTAAAATATTTAAATCCAGCAGTCTCTTTTTGCCTGCACATTTCCGTCAAATCTAAATATTTAACACGTCTGCTGCAGCGTTTTAGACATCAAATCAAGTTGTTATCTGTGACATGGTATATTTATACGCACCACATTTCAAATCTTTTTCAAGTACTTAGCCCTCAGCCGTCACATCATTTTAAAGCGATGTTTGTTTGGGTTACGTCTCTTTAAAGATGGACACTGTGCTGTACAGTTCAAGTGTATAATGATTCTTTAACATTACCCCTTGTGCATCCACAGATATCTCCACCTGCTCCTCGTCGTCTATGCTGAGCTGTAAGGTTCTTCCGTGGACTGTCCAGACTGTAAAGACACAAAAGGTTTGGTACACCTCACAAAATCAAGAAAGGTCAAAGATGCTGCGTTTTGACACAAGACATGAAAGAAACGTGCATGAGAGGCCATAGACACACCTGAACATGTCACCAAGATGCACATGAGGAGGACTGAAGACGTTTCCATTGCTGCCAGTGAGCTGTGATCTCTGGGTGTGAGCTTCTGTGGTGATAGCAGGGCTTTTATACACGACAGAGGTCAGTTGAAGCCCTAAACAAACATCCCCACTCACCACAACTTACTTCCACTGAAGGCACGTATGGACATTCAAACCACAACCTGCAGATGATCACATCGCATGAAATTAACATGTGGTTTCATCTAGACGCCCCTCTCAAAATATTTTTTTTCCTGGTAGTGCTCTCACTCACTGGTATTAAAATAAATGTGTCACCATTTAAGGTTCAGTCATTTACTGACCCATCCACCCATCAATCAGAGATCAGAGGTCACACTGCGCGGGAAGTACTGTGATCAGCTATGACATTAGATTACGCTCACATACGCAGGCAGTGATATAAGAGATAATTGATTAATACTTTAAGCTACTGGTTGTCACTAATGCAAAGCTAATGTTTTTGTCTGTTTTTGTCTGCATAGGATGTCAGTAAAACACGCTGGTTTTGGGGCGAGGCTCCTCATTGTTCTGGTAAAAGAACACGTCCAACGACTCCTTAAGCCTAAAGAGAGAAAAACAGAGCAACATCAAAAATAGCTCAGATGTAATTCATTGCTTTTAATGTTAAATGTGTTATCATACAGGCATTATGTGAGTATAACCTAATGTCAAACTACTTGTCTGTGTAGTCTCTGATTACATGTTATAAATTCATTTATAGCAGTTTTTCATGAGATATCTGAAAGATACAGTTCTCATACTGTACAGATAGACCCACACCTTGAATCATTTCACACATTTACAGATCCGCCTAACACCACAGCAGTAACTCACTTGCATGCTTTGTTTGACTTATTTGCTTGACTCACAGCTATGTCATCCATAGTTGTGAGTTCCTTGTTGAAGGTTTGACTTCACAAGTTTGCGACATAAAACCTTCAGGAGTCCGATTTCATTGCAGACTGCATTCAGCTTGTCCGCCAGGGACTGTAAAAGTAAATGTGACATTAGTACCCCACTTGATCCTGTGGCCCCTGGATGGTGCCGTTCGCTGCTGCATGCTGTTGAGTGGATTTTACCTCTGCAGAGGGATTAGGTCTGGCGATTTTCTTCATCTTGTTTAAAGCCCACTTGCACGCCCAACACTTCCCTGGAAGCTGGAGAGCAAGAGAGGGACTTTGTCCAACAATATGATAACTTTTTTTGTATTAATATACATGTGTGGTGAACCTCAGTGAAAGGTTGTGAATGCATCCCTTAGCTCTTCCTCCTGCCAGGTGCAGTAAGGCCTCAGGTGCCTCAGTTCAGCCTCTTGATGGTTCCTGGTGGTGCTGTTCCTTCTTGCCCTGTTCTCTGTTCTTTTCCATCAAATCGAAATATTTAACATGTCTGCTGCATCATTTTAGACACCAAATCAAGTTGTTATCTGTGGACATGGTATATTTATACACGTCACATTCAAGTGTATAATGATTCTTTAACATGGACTTCCATGGACATCTCCACCTGCTCCTCGTCATCTATGCTGAGCTGTAAGGTTCTTCCGTGGACTGTCCAGACTGTAGAGACACAAAGTTGCTGCGTTATGACATGAGCCATGAAAGAAAAGTGCATGAGAGGCCACATACACACTTGAACATGTACCCACGATGCACATGAGGAGGACTGAAGATGCTTCCATTGCTGGTGACGAGCTGTGATCTCTGGGTGTGAGCTTCTGTGGTGATAACACGGCTTTTATACGGAGGTATACGGACGGAGGTCTTTTGAGGCCCCCAACCAACTTACTAACTCCCGCTGAAGGCACATGTGGAAAATCAAACCACAACCTGCAGATAATCACACTGCATGAAGTTAACATGTGGTTTCATCAAGACGCCCCTCTTAAAGTATTTTAGAGATGGGTGCTATCTGGGTTGTTGTCTTTTCCGGGTAGTGCTATCACTCACTATTATTGAAATAAACGGTGAGGTTTCAGCTACACTGTGTCACCATTTAAGGTTCAGTTATTTACTGACCCATCCACCCATCAATCAGAGATCAGAAGTCACACTATACAGCAAGTACTGTGACCAACTATGACATCAGATTACGCTCACATAATGCCTTTACAGTAGCACAATGTGGCTGATGATTGGCTGGAAGACGACGTGGAGGAAGTTCAGCCCAAGAAGAAGAGGAGGCTTTGAATAGAGGACAACAAAATGAAAGGGGAAGGAAACAGCTTTGTATTCTTCAGCCAGAAGTCAAAACAAGCAGCTGAACTCAGACACAATCGGCAGAGGTACTTAATGTCTAGTTTGTTGGTCTTTACTCCACGTTTTTCTTATTTCACCTTCTTAATGCTCGCCTTCGTATAGGTGCTGCAGTTCCCTCCTCCTCCAGTAGGAGTCACTCTGGGAGAAAGAACGGGGTCAAAATGCTAAAAGTATGGATACTTGTGTAAAAAAATACTCTGTAAAAGTGAAAGTATTGATTCAACTCATTTACTCAAGTAAAAGTAAGAAAGTACAGGCTCTGACATGTACTTAAGTAATAATTCTCCAAAATTTAAAGGTTCTCGCAAAATAATCTAGACTTAACTGACCAGATGACCTGCATGAGCATCTGGATAATTTTTAATAATAAATTGAGGATGATTGGGTTGTTGTTTTTAAACTGCTAGCTAGTGTTAGCTATCAAAACGCTGTGTTCCCATAGCATTGCTAACGCTGTAAACCAGCTTCGTCACAAAGCTAATGGTAGCAACACCTCTGCCACCCCCTCAAAGAGAAACCACTCGAGCTTTATAAAGGGTCTTAAATGACTGTGAAATCTTTGCTCAGCATAGCCGTCAAGGCCAGGTTTGTGTGCAGCAGGGAAAGGCCCATTATTGTTGTCTGTATTGGTTCCATCTGTCATCCTGCAGCTGCTCATGTTTGGATTTTTCTCCAGGTGTCTGAAGTCCCCTCCGGTGTCTGGACTCTAGGACAGGGAATGTGTGGACGCTTTATCAGAGCTGGTCCAGGATCTCAGTCCTCGACTGACAAACCAAGTGCCTGCTCGCCGCTGCAGCCTCTTCGTGAAGATGGTGTGAGATGGTAACAGGTCTTTGCTGATCTTTATCGCTGACACAACTTTTATAGTAATGTCTTTGAAAAGACAAACACAAAGAAGGAAGTGGATGATATTTCTGTCGTGTCGTATGCATATTTATGTGTACGTGTGAAATGCTTCTGTTAAGTGTGTTTGTATCACGATGTACTGTCGTGACTTATAATGCTGAATTATGTCCGTTTAAAAGTGCAAGATATTCAGTGTGGACTGGAGGGTGTGCCGAACCCTGCTGGACTGAACAGCCTTATTGTTTCCTACCATGTTGTTATTTTGAAATATGGCCTCCATCAAGTTCAAGTGCAGCAGTTTCAGTAATGTGTATGAGAATGAACTGCATGCATACGGCCGTACGTCCCGCGCCACAACAGGAAATAACGGTTTCATATTCACCACCATCTTGACACTAATAATGCTGATGAGCTTTTGGTTTGGTTTCAACACTGAGCTTAACTGCATTAACACGTTTCAGGAGTTGCCAATGAAAGTGGGATTTAGCAAAGATTCTGAGAAGCATTTCACGTGTACCGCATGTTGCATTCACACTTATTGATTTTGGTGCTAACATTAAACATGACTGATAAAACTGCTTTTTAAAGGTTTGTTAAAAAGAAACTTTCAAAGGCCAGTGATTGCTCTTCAAATGTTATTTAATGCAGCAAAGAGGTGTAATACAGAAGTAAACAAGTAAATATAAGCAGTGATATAAGAGATAATTGATTCTTTAAGCTACTGGTTGTCACTAATGCAAAGCTGATGTTTTTCTAAATGAAAATGCAGCTGCATGTTTTTTAGACATGCATAGGATGTCAGTGAAACACGCTGGTTTTGTGGCGAGGCTCCTCATTGTTCTGGTAAAAGAACACGTCCAACGACTCCTTTGGCCTAAAGAGAGAAAAACAGAGCAACATCAAAAGCCCATATACAGTTCTCATACTGTACAGACCCACACCATTCATGATTTCACATGTTTTCAGATCCGTTTAACACCACAGCAGTAACTCACTTGCATGCTTTGATGTTGACACAGATGGTCCTCACATCATCCGTAGTTGTGAGTTCCTCGACTAAAATGTCGAGGCTTGACTTCACAATTTTGCGACATAAAGCCTTCAGGAGTCCGATTTCATCACAGACTACGTTCAGCTTGTCCGCCAGGGACTGTAAAAGTAAACGTGACATTAGTACCCCACTTGATCCTGTGGCCCCTGGGTGGTGCCGTTCACTGCTGCATGCTGTTGAGTGGAATTTACCTCTGGAGAGGGATTAGGTCCGGCCATTTTCTTCACCTTGTTTAAAGCCCACTTGCACGCCCAACACTTCCCAGGAAGCTGGAGAGCAGGAGAGCAAAGGTTACAGCACACTATACTGTAGTTGTAGGGACTTTGTCTAACAATATGAGAACTCTTTTTGCTATTTATTAATATAAATGTATGTTACATTACAGTGGAAAACAAATAAATCATCTATTGATGCCCTATCACTGCTAAAATAACGTATTAAATTGAGGTGATCATTTTAAAACAATGTTTGGTTGGGTTACATCTCTTTAAAGATGGACACTGTGCTGTACAGTTCAAGTGTATAATGATTCTTTAACATTACCCCTTGTGCGTCCACAGATATTTCGACCTGCTCCTCATCATCTATGCTGAGCTGTAAGGTTCTTCCGTGGACTGTCCAGACTGTAAAGACACAAAAGGTTTGGTACACCTCACAAAATCAAGAAAGGTCAAAGATGCTGCGTTATGATACAAGACATGAAAGAAAAGTGCATGAGAGCCCACAGACACACCTGAACATGTCACCAAGATGCACATGAGGAGGACTGAAGATGTTTCCATTGCTGCCGGTGAGCTGTGATCTCTGGGTGTGAGCTTCTGTGGTGATAACACAGCTTTTATGTAGAGCAGAGGTCGATTAAGGCTCCCAACCAACACCCCACCCCCACCCCTTACCCCCACTGAAGACACATATGGAAATTCAAACCATAACGCAGATAGACAGTGCATGAAATTTACACGTGGTTTCATCAAGACGCTGCTCTCAAAAGAGATGCGCTGTGACAAAGTGGATGAGCCTTGCCCATCTCTACCATCGAGTAAGCCTGCTGATGGAGATAAGTTCAGAGCGCTTATTACACGATCCAGTCACTCTCCGTCCATATCAGCTAAATATATTCCAAGAAATAAAGCATCCCTTTCTGTCGTTCATGTGGAAAGGGCACTGGAAAGTGTCCTAAGAGCCGTAGCAAAAACTACATATGATTTACTCCCCACTTTACTTGTGGTGAGTGAGAGACCATGTGTGGCTCTACTAGATTCTGGAAGTAACCATACCTTACTCAGACAGGATAGTCTCCCTAGGGATGTCATTTTCTGTGGAGGAACTGTGGTTGTTTTCTGTATTCACAGTGATAAGGCAGGATACCCCATAGCTGATGTACCCATGCAGGCTGAAGGTCAACAGGCTGTATCGCCGTAGTAAGATTGGTGACCAGCTAGTCATTCCTTAGAGTGTGAGGTCCGCTATCCTTAACCTTAGCCAGTCTATCCCTTGGGCAGGACATCTAGGTCAGACAAAAACATTCCTGAGAATGATTCGCCGGTTCTATTGGCCTCAGCACTTACTTTCTGATAAAGTAAAATATTGTCAGTCGTGTCCCCAGTGTCATTTTACAGCCCCTTTTCATGTACTGGACATTTTAAGGCCACTAGAATTCATTATGTACTGTCATCCTCACATTAAATAAACTATTAAAGTGACTTATAATGCCATGCATCTGTTCCATATTTTGAAATGTATATAAAAGAATAACGTCCGTTTAAAAGTGCGAGATATCAGCGTGGATTGGAGGCTGCTGCTGGACTGACCAGCCTTATTGTTTCCTAGCACGTTGTTTTGAAATATGGCCTCCGTCAAGTTCAAGTGCAGCAGTTTCAATAATGTGTACTAGAATGAATTGTATGCATACGGCAACATTAAACATGACTGATATAACTGCTTTTTAAAGGTTTATAAAAAAAAAACTTTCAAAGGCCAGTGATTGCTCTACAGATTTTATTTAATGCAGCAAAGATGTAATACAAAGGTGGAAATTAACAATTCAGTTGTTGCAAAGAAAATAAACTAAAAAAGTAAATATTGGCAAAGATATAAGAGATAATTGATTATATACTTTAAGCTACTGATTGTCACTAATGCAAAGCTGATATTTTTCTAAATGAAAATACAGCTGCATGTTTTTTAGACATGCATAGGATGTCAGTAAAACACGCTGGTTTTGGGACGAGGCTCCTCATTGTTCTGATCAAAGAACACGTCCAACAACTCCTTTGGCCTAAAGAGAGAAAAACAGAGCAACATCAAAAATAGCTCAGATGTAATTCATTGCTTTTAATGTTAAATGTATTATTATAGAGACATTATGTGAGTGTCACATAATGTCACACTCCCTGCTGTGTAGTCTCTGATTACATGTTATTTAGAAATACACAGGACAAGATGTTACAATCCCTTGTGCCGAAATCCCAGGCAAAACACGTTTAGAGGCCCTGTTCGACTAAGAGGCCCTACCAAGCCTACAGTCATGTAATATGACCAATAACCTATATTCTACCTAGGCTAACTAAAGGCTGCTGGCTTGTAAGCCCATTGAGCAGCAGAGGATACCTCAAACATTGTAAAACATACCTAACTAAACGCTGCTGGCTTGTATGGCCCGCTCAGCAGCAAACCATGGCTACCAAATACCATGAGAACATGATCTGAACAACAGCAGTATGCAGCATAAGAGCAGTATGCAGCATAACAGCAGTAAAGTCAGTCAGTCATTTTCTATACCCGTTTAGTCCTGTTAGGGGTCACAGGGGTCTGCTGGAGCCTATCCCAGCTGTCATCGGGCGAGAGGCTACATGTTATAAATTCATTTATAAAAATATACAGTTCTCATACTGTACAGACCCATCCACCCACACCTTGAATCATTTCTCATGTTTTCAGATCCGTTTAACACCACAGCAGTGACTCACTTGCATGCTTTGATGTTGACACAGATGGTCCTCACATCATCCGTAGTTGTGAGTTCCTCGACTAAAATGTCGAGGCTTGACTTCACAAGTTTGCGACATAAAGCCTTCAGGCGTCCGATTTCATCACAGACTACGTTCAGCTTGGCCGCCAGCAACTGTAAAAGTAAACGTGACATTAGTACCCCACTTGATCCTGTGGCCCCTGGGTGGTGCCATTCACTGCTGCATGCTGTTGAGTGGATTTTACCTCTGCAGAGGGATTAGGTCCGGCCATTTTCTTCACCTTGTTTAAAGCCCACTTGCACGCCCAACACTTCCCTAGAAACTGGAGAGCAGAGTTTATAGCACACTATACTGTAGTTGTAGGGACTTTGTCCAACAGTATGATAACTCTTTTTGCTATATATTAATATACATGCATTTTATATTACAGTGGAAAAGAAATGAATCTTCTATAGATGCCCTATTACTGCTAAAATAACATATTAAACTGAAGTGTTTTTTGTTTTAGGAAGAAAACATCACATCATTTTAAAGCAATGTTTGTTTGAGTTACATCTCTTTAAAGATGGACACTGTGCTGTACAATTCAAGTGTATAATGATTCTTTAACATTACCCCTTGTGCGTCCACAGATATTTCCACCTGCTCCTCGTCATCTATGCTGAGCTGTAAGGTTCTTCCGTGGACTGTCCAGACTGTAAAGACACAAAAGGTTTGGTACACCTCACAAAATCAAGACAGGTCAAAGATGCTGCGTTATGATGCAAATCATAAAAGAAAAGTGCACAAGAGGCCACAGACACACCTGAACATGTCACCAAGATGCACATGAGGAGGACTGAAGACGCTTCCATTGCTGCCAGCGTGCTGTGATCTCTGGGTGTGAGCTTCTGTGGTGATAGCAGGGCATTTATGTATGACAGGGGTCTGTTGAGGCCCCCAACCAACACCCCCACCCCTCACCCTCCACTGAAGGCACGTGTGGAAAAACAAGCCACAACCTGCAAATAATCACACTGCATGAAGTTAACATGTGGTTTCATCAAGACACCCCTATCAAAGTATTTTAGAGAGGGGTGCTATCTGAGCTGTTGTCTTTTCCGGGTAGTGCTATCACTGGTATTAAAATAAACGGTGAGGTTTCAGCTACACTGTCTCACCATTTAAGGTTCAGTCATTTACCGACCCATCCACCCATCAATCAGAGGTCAGAGGTCACACTACACGGCAAGTACTGTGATCAACTATGACATTAGATCACGCTCACATAATGACTCTACAATAATACAACAGAGGATGTGGCTGATGATTGGCTGGAAGACGACGTGGAGGAAGTTCAGCCCAAGAAGAAGAGGACGCTTCGAATGGAGGACAACAAAATGAAAGGGGAAGGAAACAGCTTTGTACTCTTCAGCCCGAAGTCAAAACAAGCAGCTGAACTCAGACACAATCGGCAGAGGTACTTAATGTCTAGTTTGTTTGTCTTTACTTCACGTTTTTCTTATTTCATCTTCTTAATGCTCGCCTTCTTTCAGGTGCTGCAGTTCCCTCCTCCTCCAGCAGGAGTCACTCTGGGAGAAAGAACGGCTCGCTGAAGCCTCACCAGGTCAAAATGACCCAGATGCCTCCACCACCTCCACAAATCCACTTCCAGGAAGAATAAGTCAAAGCACACTGGTATTCAAAAGTATATTTCAAGTTCAGATGATTTAAGAGCATTTGCATCTCTCATTCGTGGCAACTCAGACTCAGTGAGACGGTTATTAATGTTTCAGCATCACCAGGGACTATAACTTAAACAACTTGAACCTCAGGCTGTGAATGACAACGAGCTGATCAAGAAGTGTCATTTTGAGAAAGCGCTTGAGCTTTATAAACGGTCTTAAATGACTGTGAAATCTTTGCTCAGCGTAGCCGTCATGGCCAGGTTTGTGTGCAGCAGGGAAAGGCCCATTATTGTTGTCTGTAATGATTCCACCTGTCATCCTGCAGCTGCTCATGTTTGCATTTTTCTCCAGGTGTCCCCCGTCCTCTCTGTCCCTGGTGTGTCTGAACCTGTCAGGAAACCCGTCAGTCACCTCGGCGGGACTGTACAGCATCCTGTTGTCCGTAAGAGAGGCCGGTCGACCGCTGACACTTCGAGGTGTGCGTAGTTGAGAACGTACTGGTGAAACTATTCACAGAACTTGCCCCTGGAACGGCTGCTCATAAAATCATTTGTTCAAACCAAGTTCCTGCTCACTGCTGCGGCCTCTTCGTGAAGATGGTGTGAGATAGATCTTTGCTGCTTTTTATCGCTGAAACAACTTAGATAAGATATAGAAGGAAGTGGACAATAGTTCTGTTGCGTTGTATGCATGTTTATGTGCACATGTGAAAAGCTTTTGTTAAGTGTGGTTGTATCATGATGTACTGTCGTCTGTGATCAACTGTGATTTGATAAAAAAATATTCAGCATGGATTGGAGGACTGACCAGTCTTATTGTTTCCTAACTCACTGTTGTTTTGAAATATGGCCTCCATCAAGTTCAAGTGCAGCAGTTTCAGTAATGTGTACTAGAATGAACCACATGCATATGGCCGTACGTCCTGCACCACAGCAGGAAATAATGGTTTCATATTCACCATCATCCTGACGCTAATAATGCTGATGAGCAGCAGCTTTTAGTTTGGTTTCAACACTGAGCTTGACAGCCTTTAATACAAAGAGAAGAAAGTTTGTTGGAGCTTTTCTCTGAGTCATCCATCCCCTTCTCAAAGCCTTTTATTAAATAATTTATCCGTACCATCTAAAGAAACTATATTCCTGAACTAAGAATTTTAGGAGTTGCCAATGAAAGTGGGATTCAGCAAAGAGAAGTGTTTCACGTGTGCCCCATGTTGCATTTACACTTTTCCTATTGGTTTTAGCGCTAACGTTAAACATGACTAACTTCTTTTTTAAAGTTTATAAAAAAAACTTTCGAAGGCCAGTGATTGCTTTTCAAATTTTATTTAATGCAGCAAAGATGTGTAATACAGAAGTGGAAATTAACAATTCAGTTATTGCAAAGAAAATAAACTAAATAAGTAAATAAAGGCAGTGATATAAGAGATAATTGATTATATACTTTAAGCCACTGATTGTCACTAATGCAAAGCTGATGTTTTTCTAAATGAAAATGCAGCTGCATGTTTTTTAGACATGCATAGGATGTCAGTAAAACACGCTGGTTTTGTGGCGAGGCTCCTCATTGTTCTGGTAAAAGAACACGTCCAACGACTCCTTTGGCCTAAAGAGAGAAAAACAGAGCAACATCAAAATTCAATGTAAGTTGCTTTTAATGTTAGACCAATATACTAATGTGTTATTACAGAGGGATTATGTGAGTGTAACCTAATGTCACACTACTTGTCTGTGTAGTCTCTGATTACATGTTATAAACTCATTTATAGCAGTTTTTCATGTGATATCTGAAATATACAGTTCTCATACTGTACAGATAGACCCACACCTTGAATCATTTCACTCGTTTTCAGATCCACCTAACGCCACAGCAGTAACTCACTTGCATGCTTTGATGTTGACACAGATGGTCCTCACATCATCCGTAGTTGTGAGTTCCTCGACTAAAATGTCGAGGTTTGACTTCACAAGTTTGCGACACAAAGTCTTCAGGAGTCCGATTTGATCACAGACTGCGTTCAGCTTGTTCCTCAGGGACTGTAAAAGTAAACGTGACATTAGTATCCCACTTGTGGCCCCTGGATGGTGCTGTTCACTGCTGTATGCTGTTGAGTGGAATTTACCTCGACAGAGGCGTTATTCCCAACCATTTTCTTCACCTTGTTTAAAGCCCACTTGCACGCCCAACACTTCCCTGGAAGCTGGAGAGCAAAGGTTACAGCACACTATATTGTAGTTGTAGGGACTTTGTCCAACAATATGATAACTCTTGTTGCTATATATTAATATACAGGCATATTATATTACAGTGGCAAACAAATGAATCATTTATAGATGCCCTATCACTGCTAAAATAACGTATTAAATTAAGGTGTTACCTTTTAGGAATAAAACATCACATCATTTTAAAGCGATGTTTGTTTGGGTTACATCTCTTTAAAGATGGACACTGTGCTGTACAGTTCAAGTGTATAATGATTCTTTAACATTACCCCTTGTGCGTCCACAGATATTTCCACCTGCTCCTCATCATCTATGCTGAGCTGTAAGGTTCTTCCGTGGACTGTCCAGACTGTAAAGACACAAAAGGTTTGGTACACCTCACAAAATCAAGACAGGTCAAAGTCATTGCGTTATGATACAAGTAATAAAAGAAATGTGCATAAGAGGCCACAGACACACCTGAACATGTCACCAAGATGCACATGAGGAGGACTGAAGACGCTTCCATTGCTGGTGATGAGCTGTGATCTCTGGGTGTGAGCTTCTGTGGTGATAACACGGCTTTTATACACGACAGAGGTCTGTTGATGCCAGCCAACACCCCCGCCCTACACCCCTATTGAAGGCACGTATAGAAATTCAGACCACAACCTGCAGATGATCAGAGTGCATGAAATTCGCATGTGGTTTCATCACCCCGCTATCTGGGCTGTTGTCCTCTCCAGGTTGTGCTATCACTCACTCACTTATTAAAATAAATGGTGAAGTTTCAGCTACACTGTGTCCACCCATCAATCAGAGATCAGAGATCACACTACATGGTAAGTACTGTGATTAAGTGTGACATTAGATTAATGCCTCCACAATAATACAACAGAGTATGTGGCTGATGATTGGCTGGAAGACGACGTGGAGGAAGTTCAGCCCAAGAAGAAGAGGAGGCTTTGAATGGAGGACAAGAGAATGAAAGGGGAGGAAAATACTTTGTATACTTCAGCAAGAAGTCAAATCAAGCAGCTGGACTCAGACACAATCTGCAGAGGTGCTACATTGGTCTTTACTTCACGTTTTTCTTATTTCACCTTCTTAATGCTCGCCTTCTTTCAGGTGCTGCAGTTCCCTCCTCCTCCAGCAGGAGTCACTCTGGGAGAAGGAATGGCTCGCTGAAGCCTCAGCAGGTCAAAATGACCCAGATGCCAGGGATGGTCAGGTTGGGCAGACAAGAGGTCAACGGGTCACACAGCCCCAACGTTACAGACGATGACGACACGAGAGCAGACACACCTCCACCCCCACAAATCCACTACCAGGTCAGAAGACAGAGGAAGAAGAATATATTACTCAGACACTCGTATTCAGAAATATGTTTCAAGTTTGGATGCTTTAAGAGCATTTGCATCTCTTATTCATGGCAACTCAGACTCAGTGAGTTGGTTATTAATCTTGTCAGGTGTCTGGGCCCTGGGACAGTGAATGTGTGGACGCTTTATCAGAGCTGGTCCAGGATCTCCGTCTTTGCTCTCAAAGCCTGAACAAGCTGGACAGACAGATTTTAAAGCAGAGCTGGGACAGGAGTCAGACGCTTGTACGTGTCCTCGACCGACAAACCAAGTGCCTGCTCGCTGCTGCAGCCTCTTCGTGAAGATGGTGTGAGATGGTGACAGATCTTTGCTGCTCTTTATCGCTGACACAACTTAGATAAGACATAGAAGGTGTTGTATGCATGTTTATGTGCACATGTGAAAAGCTTTTGTTAAGTGTGTTTGCATCATGATGTACTGTCATCCTCACGTCGCAAAATTCATACGTGAATTATGTCAGTTTAAAAGTGCAAGCTATTCAGCGTGGCCTGGAGAGTGTGCCGAACCCTGCTGGACTTAACAGCCTTATAAGTTGTTGTTTTGAAATATGAGCCCCTTCAAGTTCAAGTGCAGCAGTTTCAATAATGTGTACTAGAATGAACCACATGCATATGGCCGTACGTCCTGCACCACAACAGGAAATAATGGTTTCATATTCACCTGCATCCTGACGCTGATAGTGCTGAGGGGCAGCAGCTTTTGGTTTGGTTTCAACACTGGGCTTGAAAGCCTTTAATACAAAGAGAAGAAAGTTTGTTGGACCTTTTATCTGAGTCATCCATCCCCCTCTCAGAGCCTTTCATTAAATAATTTATCCGTACCATCTAAAGAAACTCTGTTCCTGAACACGTTTTAGGAGTTGCCAATGAAAGTGGAATTCAGCAAAGATTTTCTGAGATGTTACATTCAAACTTTAAAACTTGACTGATATGACTTTTTTTAAAAAGGTTTATAAAAAAAAACTTTCAAAGGCCAGTGATTGCTCTTCAAATTTTATTTAATGCAGCAAAGATGTGTAATACAGAAGTGGAAATTAACAATTCAGTTGATGCAAAGAAAATAAAGCCAAGAAAATAAGTAAATAAAGGCAGTGATATAAGAGATAATTGATTATATATGTTAAGCTACTGATTGTCACTAATGCAAAGCTGATGTTTTTATAAATGAAAATGCAGCTGCATGTTTTTTAGACATGCATAGGATGTCAGTAAAACACGTTGATTTTGGGATGAGGCTCCTCATTGTTCTGGTAAAAGAACACGTCCAACGACTCCTTTGGCCTAAAGAGAGAAAAACAGAGCAACATCAAAATTCAAATGTAAGTTGCTTTTAATGTTAGACCAATATACTAATGTGTTATTACAGAGGGAATATGTGAGTATAACCTAATGTCACACTACTTGTCTGTGTAGTCTCTGATTACATGTTATAAACTCATTTATAGCAGTTTGTCATGAGATATCTGAAATATACAGTTCTCATACTGTACAGATCACATGTTTCATGGTTTCAGATCCGTTTAACACCACAGCAGTAACTCACTTGCATGCTTTGATGTTGACACAGATGGTCCTCACATCAGCCATAGTTATGAGTTCCTTGATTAAAATTTCGAAGTTTGACTTCACAAGTTTGCGACATAAAACCTCCCGGTTTCCAATTTCATTGCAGACTGTGCTCAGCTTGTCCGCCAGGAACTGTAAGAGTAAACGTGACATTAGTACCCCACTTGATCCTGTGGCCCCCGGATGGTGCCTTTCCCTGCTGCATGCTGTTGAGTGGATTTTACCTCGATAGTGCTGTTACGTTCAATGAATTTCTTCATCTTGTCGAAAGCCCACTTGCACGGCTCACACGTCCCCGGAAGCTGGAGAGCAGGAGAGCAAAGTATAGCTCACTATACTGTAGTTGTAGGGACTTGGTCCAACAATATGATAACTCTTTTTGCTATATATTAATATAAATGTATGTTACATTACAGTGGAAAACAAATGAATCATCTATAGATGCCCCATTACTGCTAAAATAACATATTAAATTAAGGTGTTACTTTTTAGGAATAAAAATGGAGAATAAACGCCTGAGCGTTCGCTGTTTCTATTAAAATGGTATTAAATCGATTCTGCTTTCTCTGTCTGCAGGTCCTATTTCTACACTGAGTTTAAAGCAATGTTTGGTTGGGTTACATCTCTTTAAAGATGGACACTGTGCTGTACAATTCAAGTGTATAATGATTCTTTAACATTACCCCTTGTGCGTCCACAGATATTTCCACCTGCTCCTCGTCGTCTATGCTGAGCTGTAAGGTTCTTCCGTGGACTGTCCAGACTGTAAAGACACAAAAGGTTTGGTACACCTCACAAAATCAAGACAGGTCAAAGATGCTGCTTTATGATGCAAGACATGAAAGAAAAGTGCACGAGAGGCCACAGACACACCTGAACATGTCACCAAGATGCACATGAGGAGGACTGAAGACGCTTCCATTGCTGGTGATGAGCTGTGATCTCTGGGTGTGAGCTTCTGTGGTGATAGCAGGGCTTTTATGTACGACAGAGGTCGGTTCCAGCCCCCGACCCCCACCCCCATCCCTTACATCCACTGAAGGCACGTATAGAAATTCAACCCACAACCTGCAGATAAGCACACTGCATGACATTCACCTGCGGTTTCATCAATACGCCCCTATTAAAGTATTTTTGAGAGGGGCACTATCAGGGCTTTTCCTAGCAGTGGTCTTACTCACTCTTACCTACTGGTATTGAAATAAACGGTGAGGTTTCATCTACACTGTGTCACCATTTAAGGTTCAGTCATTTACTGACCCATCCACCCATCAATCAGAGAGCAGAGGTCACACTACACGGCAAGTACTGTGATCAGTAAAAGAGTCAAAACATAATGAGTACCTCAGCATTTGAAGGAGGCCATCCTCATCATATGATTCTAACACCTTCACTTTTGCAGTGGGCTCTGCAAGTGCTACATCAACCTCTAACTTCTCTCTTTTAACCTTAAGCTTAGCTTCCTCACGATGAAGAGTTTTTGTTCCAATGCCGCCGCTCTTGCCGGGAGAGCTGCATGTCCTGCCTCCTCTTTGGCACGCACGGTGGACACCAAACTCTGTGAGGATTTTCTGGAATCAGGCAACTGATCCATGTTCATGTTTAAATATGCAATCCTGCAAACTGACTTGAGAATCATCTGATTCTGGCAAAACAGCTGAGTATGTGCTTGAACTTTTCTCTTTCTTCAAGCTGACGACTGACCCATTTTAAAGGATCTTCAAGATATGCCTTTACTGCCTTAGGCAGAAGGGTCCCTCCATATGAGCTGGGTTCTGCTCAAGGTTTCTTCCTGTTAAAAGGGAGTTTTTCCTTGCCACCGTCGCCTGCGGGCTTGCTCTGGGGGTTTTAGGCCGGGTCTTGTAAAGCGTCTTGAGACGATTTGTATTGTTTTTGACGCTATATAAATAAAGCTGAATTGAATTGAATTGAATTAATATATTTGAAAACCATTCCTGATCAGCTTTCCTGTCATCTTCATCCATCAAAGAAATTATGAAATCATTGACTTCCACTGTTTTTTAATGTAAGTTATATATGTCATTTTGCGAAAGCTTTTGCTCTTTGTATACATCATCATTATTTCCCATAAGCTCATTGATTTCTCTTATTTTAGCAGTGAGCTGGGCGAATTTGCTCATTCTAGTGTAGTGTGTCTTTTTTATTTTTGAGAAGGAGAGAGGAGACGTGTCGTTGCTTTTTCAATTGTCATCATGTTCTGATGACAAAGATGAAACAAAAACAATGAACGATCGGCTTAACCTCCCTCAAGCGAGCCCCTAAAATGTGGACATAACACGGATAGATATATTTGCATTAACCCATGAAACGAGGACCCAGTAAAGCATAGGATCAAACTGAAAGACGAAAACTGCTCACCACTCCAACAGAGGTCAAAGAAAAAAAAATAACTTTCAAAGGCCAGTGATTGCTCTTCAGATTTTATTTAATGCAGCAAAGAGATGTAATACAGAAGTGGAAATTAACAATTCAGTTGTTGCAAAGACAATAAAGTCTAGTACTGGTTGTCACTAATGCAAATCTGATGTTTTTGTATGTTTTTAATTTTTACAAATGAAAATGCAGCTGCATGTTTTTTATACATGCATAGGATGTCAGTAAAACACGTTGATTTTGGGGCGAGGCTCCTCATTGTTCTGGTAAAAGAACACGTCCAACAACTCCTTTGGCCTAAAGAGAGAAAAACAGAGCAAGATCAAAAATAGCTCAGATCTAATTCATTTCAGTTGCTTTTAATGTTAAATGTGTTATTACAAAGGCATTGTGTGAGTATAACATGTTATAAACTCATTTATAGCAGTTTTGCATGAGATGTCTGACAGATAGACCCACACCTTGAATCATTTCACACGTTTGCAGATCCATTTAACACCACAGCAGTAACTCACTTGCATGCTTTGATGTTGACACAGATGGTCCTCACGTCATCAGTAGTTGTGAGTTCCTCGATTAAAGTTCCGAGGTGTGCCTTCACAATTTTGCGACATAAAGCCTTCAGGAGTCCGATTTCATTGCAGACTGTGTTCAGCTTGGCCGTCAGGGACTGTAAAAGTAAACGTGACATTAGTACCCCACTTGATAATGTGGCCCCCGGATGGTGTTACATGCTGTTGAGTGGATTTTACCTCTGCAGTGGCGTTAGGTCCGGCGATTTTCTTCACCTTGTTTAAAGCCCACTTGCACGCCCAACACTTCCCTGGAAGCTGGAGAGCAGAGTTTATAGCTCACTATACTGTAGTTGTAGGGACTTTGTCCAAAAATATGAAACCACTTTTTTGCTATATATTAATATACATGCATTTTACATTACAGTGGAAAAGAAATCATCTACAGATGCCCTATTACTGCTAAAATAACGTATTAAATTAAGGCAATGCAATGTTTGTTTGGGTTACATCTCTTTAAAGATGGACACTGTGCTGTACAATTCAAGTGTATAATGATTCTTTAACATTACCCCTTGTGCGTCCACAGATATCTCCACCTGCTCCTCGTCATCTATGCTGAGCTGTAAGGTTCTTCCGTGGACTGTCCAGACTGTAAAGACACAAAAGGTTTTGGTTCACCTCACAAAATCAAGACAGGTCAAAGATGCTGCGTTATGATACAAGACATGAAAGAAAAGTGCATGAGAGCCCACAGACACACCTGAACATGTCACCAAGATGCACATGAGGAGGACTGAAGATGTTTCCATTGCTGCCAGCGTGCTGCGATCTCTGGGTGTGAGCTTCTATGGTGATAACACAGCTTTTATGTACGACAGAGGTCTGTTGATCCCCCAACCAACACCCCACCCCCAGCCCTTACTTCCACTGAAGGCATGTATGGAAATTCAAACCACAACCTGCAGATGATCACAGTGCTTGAAAGTCACACGTGGTTTCATCAAGACACCCCTCTGAAAGAATGTTGTCTTTTCAACGCACTGCTCCTACTCGCTTGATCACTCACCTACCTAAAATAAACGGTGAGGTTTCAGCTACACTGTGTCACCATTTAAGGTTCAGTCATTTACTGACCCATCCACCCATCAATCAGAAAGCAGAGGTCACACTACACGGCAAGTACTGTGATCAACTATGACATTAGATCACGCTCAAATAATAACTCTATAATAATACAACATGAATAAACAGCTACGGGGTATAGTAAAAGAGTCGAAACATAATGAGAACCTCAGCATTTGAAGGAGGGCACAACCTGTACCATCTACAGACAGGAGAATTTCCCTTGTAGACTTTCAGTTTAATACACGTAGTTTGTCTAAGACCTTGTGCATCGTGTAGCGTTACCTTGCTGTGGTTTGTGCCACAAAGTTTCACTAAATATCACTCACCGCTCTGCAAAAATGTGAGGGAGGTTCTTCAACTGTATACACAGTGATGCCACCTTATAGATAGATAGATAGATAGATAGATAGATAGATAGATAGATAGATAGATAGATAGATAGATAGATAGATAGATAGATAGATAGATAGATAGATAGATAGATAGATAGATAGATAGATAGATAGATAGATAGATAGATAGATTTATATATACTTCATTTATTTGGCATAATCACGTGGTCCGGTCCTTCCCCACTGTTCATGCTTCAGTCAGGTTTTCAATTACCTTTGTATTTAAACGAATTGACTGCATTACACCCAGACTTGACTTCATTGGTTGTCCAGTTTTCTTCCATTACACTCCCTTAGATCCATGACTTGTTTATCTGCTTTTTAAAGAAGCTTTAGTGGGTTTTGTGAAAATGCTGAACTTGAACGTTCATCCCTGAACCAGGGAATTGGACATAAATGTGGACATCAGCCTGGAAAGTGTTTCAGGAGTACATGCATGGGGGTATCAAAGTACAAATATACAATATAAAGTGTCTTAGTAAGTTGTAAGGCCACCACAGCAGCATCTAGTATTCAACTGTCTAGTAACTCTGACCACGGCGTATGATTCACATACTCTTCAAACCATTCAGTTACTACATTCTGAACGAGACCACTCCAATTAGGATGGAAATATTTTGCCCCTGGATGCAGATGAACGCTTGTGAATTCATCTGAAGTAATTTATACTTCTAACTACACAAATGGATCCAACACTGCAGCGGTCAAATGTTACGGGCTTGTATTGTACTCTCAGAGGTTTCATTGGCCAACAGAGAACTGGTTGGGTTTGACCAAAAATATGTTAGTCCAGAAATAACAACACTGGGTAGGAAATACATGCCAGTGGAATCCAAACAGGAGGAATGGTGACTGGAGTCGTGAGTGGGCATGTACTACACCTGCATAACTGAAGCAACCATTTTTTTTTTTAAGACATATTCAGAACTTTACGTTCTGAATATTTTGAAACGTTGAGAGACTCGTCGATTGTTCTTTCTGTGGATTTGCCACCTGCTGATCCGCAGAGTGGAAAAGTTTTCTACCAGGTAGATGGTTTCTGAGCAAAACCAGATTGTTTTGCATGTCAGACCTCAATAGTGCAGGTCACACATGCACTAGTAAAAGATGACTAATCTCACCTCACTGCTTATTTTCCCACAGGTCTGCAGACTAGATTGTGTGACGTCCATATTTGCATTAGTATTAGTATTGCACTGATAAAATATTTCTTTCTGTAAAGATTGTATCTGTCCCTTGGTTTCTGTATCACACTAATGTCTACGTGTCATCACACACGTTCTGTCAGCCAAAGTTTTAGACCATAGCAATTTCCAAAACGCCTCTAGTGTTATTATAGCATTTAGTTTTGTTCTCACAGCTTCACATCCCCTAATCAGCTTTCACAATACAGCTGCTTCGGACGTTCTTTATTGCAAAAAGAGAGCGCAACACTCAGTTTAACACATGTAGCCCCGTGAGAGGTATGTTTAGCTTTAAGATCAGCTGGTTTGTCTAACAACTTTTGCATTGTGAACTTTTTTTTTTATTATTTACCTCTCTGTGGTGCCTGCATGCAGCGTTTGAGACCTGGCTGTGGTTTATGCCGCTAAATATCTAGACTCATCGCTCTGCATAAATGGAAGGCAGGCGTGACATTACTGTATACACAGTAATGCCACATTATAGATAGATAGATAAATGGCACTAACTGGAAGTAGTGGCGAAGGGGATGATTGGGGTCCTCTGTGGGATCAGAGCGTGTGGAATGCACCGATTATTTTGCTGGCCTGGTTTGTTAATAGGGTTTGGCCTTGTGTTTGGTGGTGAGAGAGTTATACCAGGATGAAATGTTAAATGTGAGAATGGATTCAATGAGTGACCGGTAAACCAGGGTTAAAATGTTAAAATGTCCTTGCTGATGTTAAAAGGTGGAGGCGCTGTTGTGCTTTGTTATAAATACTGTCAGTGTGGTGCGTGAAGGATAGACAGGTGTCAGTCTCAGCCCCGAAATATTAAAATAACAAGCTCAGATACATATTTATATGTGAACTGGGCTTAAAGCTGCAGTAATAATACAGTCATTCACAGTCGTTTCCACAACTGATTCCACCGGAGAAGTCTGACGAGGCCTGCTGATTGGTTGGTTCGACCCCAGCTCATCCAATTACGACCCATGGCCTACATTAAAAGAGATCCAGCTCGGCTTGATCTAGTCTCTGCTTCCTGCTGCCTGCTCGCTTGCTTTGTGGCTTCTCTATTGCTTGACTGTTATTTTTAATTCTTGTTGCCTACCTAGTTTGCGGTCCAGATGTGTGGACCTTTGCGTACCATTTATCTTAGCTATGGTGGAAGGTGTGGTCTACAGGTGAGATTATGTGATCCCCTTCTTGCAGAGGTCAAAGGTTATGGCCTTGTATTGTCCCGTCTCCCGACAAACAATTGGTTGGGTTGACTATTGAAAACGAAATAGGTTGGTCCAGAAATAAAAACACCGGCTCCTATTAAGTGGGCGTGTACTAAACCTGCTAAACATTTATTCACCTTCTTTAACAGCTTGTCCTGTGAAGGGCCGCCGGGTGGGGCGGGGGGTGCTGCCTATCCCAGCTGTCCGACAACCATTCACACTCACATGCACACCTACAGGCATTTTAGAATCACCTGTTAAACTAACGTGCATGTCTTTTGGTGATTTGCCACCTGCCAACCCGCAGTATGGTAAAGTGCTGTGGTTGAAATGCACCAGTTTTTCCTACCAGGCCGCTGGTTTCTGAGCAAAACCAGATTGTTCTACATGCCAGACCTCAACAGTGCAGGCCACCCATGCACTCATAAAGGATGTTACATGTCTGCAGACTGGGTTTTGTGGTGTCCATATCTGCACTATCGCATTGCACTGATAAATCTTTCTGTAAAGATTGTATCTGTCCCTTGGTTTCTGTATAAATCACACTAATGTCTGCGTGTCATCACACATGTTCTGTCAGCCAGAATTTTAGACAACAGCAATATCCAAAGGCCTCTAGTGTTATTATGGAGTTTAGTTTCGTTGCTCACAGCTTCATATCTCCTACTCTTTTTTTGTAATATATAAACACTGCACATGAAAATACAGCTGCTTCGGAGGTTCTTACTGCAAAAGCAAGACAATATGCACAAAGAGTTGTGCAATCAAACAGTTGAGACACCGTGAGCACTTCAAGGTTTGAAAAAGAGCACAATCAGTTCTGTCTATACACAGGATGATTACTCTTGCAGAGTTTCAGTTTAACACATGTAGCCCTGGGAGAGATATGTTTAGCTATGAAATCAGCCAGCTGGTCTATGTACTTGAAGACAAGATTCTGACATTTCTTCACCAAGAACCTTAGGGAGAGTCAATCAAATTGAGGATTTTAACACCGTGTTTAATACAAGTTTAGGGTAAGACATGGCATTTTACACCTTCGCATTATATATACAGTATGAATGGAAATGCCCAAATGAACTGCAATACAATGTTTTTACAACCTAGAACAGTTCTAGCTAAAGATGTTTTGTTCGTTTATAATAATTTTTTAATAGTTTTTGGTAGCGTTGTTAAAATGACAAAGTGATAAGTCCGACGTGAAGTTGAGTTTGTGCAAAGAAAGTTTAAAAGGTCCTAAACAAAGAGAAAGATCAATGCTGTGCTATATTTTGTATTTCTATATTTTTTTTTTTTTACCTTTGACGCATTGTTGCCCAGGTACTTCTCTACTTTAGACACAAACAGCTTGCTAGAAGCGCATCTACCTGGAGAATCTTTGACCTACAAAATGTTAAAGTGATAAAAATATTATATTGACATGACACAAATCTAAAAGAGGATGCTTTCAACATGAGTGTCCTTGCTCACCTCCTCTTCACGGTGGTCACTTTTCACCTTGACATTGTGCCGTAAGTGTGATGGAAGATTCTCCTCCCCCTTAACGGTTTGACCCTCCAAACACGTTATTTTAGATTTAAACAGAACATTAGGAGAGGCCAAATCCATAATTAGGTATATCTGAGAACAGAAGAACACGCACAGCTCTGCAATATATATATAAAAGGCGGTGGATGACTCATGGTGAAGAAAAACCCCTTCACAACATGCAGATAAGTGAAGAACACTCTTCAGGGGACAAACTGATCAGTCATAACATTATGACCACCTAATATTGCATAGGTCTCCCTTGTGCCTCCAAAGCAGCTGTGACTCATGGGCCCTCTGAGGGTGTCCTGTGATGCCTGGGTAGAGGAGGCTTTTGGGTCCTATGGGTTGAGGGGAGTGGCCTCTGTGGATCCGGCTTGTTCCAGTGCATCTCACAGATACTTGATCACATTCGGATCTGGTGAATTTGGAGGCCAGATCCTAAACCATGTTTCTGTCAGACTGCTTTGTTGTGGGGGCGTCTGGTCTGACCTAAGTGGGTGGTACAAAAGTTTCCCAGCAGAACATTGAACTGTCACAAGATGGTCTATGCTATAGATGTCAAAAGAATGATTTGCTAGTGCGTTGGCATTCCTCTGTTGACATGACAACCTCAATCTACCAGTCACCTCAAGCAAATCTACGCCAAAAATGGCCAAAACGAAAGATGGAAAACAGGAGCTTTCAAGACAGGAGGGAGGCAGATTATCTGTTCACGAATGTAAAGGACAGGACAGCTTTCTGGAGAGCGGAGTAAACATGCACATTTGCAGTTGATTTTTCAATAAACGTCAAGCCCATGACTTTGCCCCAGTTTTTTCAACAACAATGGCAGACTACATGCTTGCGTTCCTGCTGGAGAAGATATTGAGCCTATTATGGTTACTAAGGCAAAATGTAATGTAAAGTTTGATTTCTTCTAAAGGCGATTTGTAAACAGCGCTCAAGCTTTATGCGCATGCTCCGCCTCTTCCTCTCCGTTTTTAGTGAATTTCTGAAACCGAAACAGCGCCACCAATAGGCCTGCGTTATATATAGCGTTTTGAGTCGTGTTGAGACGGATCCGTGTGGACGCAGATATTCATATGTGTGGACGAGGCCTTAGTTGATGATGTGACAGAAGCAGCAAGCCCTGTAGGGGTTAACTTCTGAGTAGGTGATATCGACTGCAGACTCATCATTCCTGTAAACTGCATGAAGGTATTCTTGTCTTTTCTTTGACAGAGCTGACAGGAAATAGCGTGACAGTGAGGTGACAGAGAGGCGACAGAGTGACAATCAGCATGGCTTACCCGTAAGACACCTATCGATTTTGGGTACCTTTTCTGGCCCTCTGCTTTGCTGCTCTAATTTTAGCGTGGGTTTGCGTGCCTGCTGGGACGCTTATTTTCACAGAAACCGTGTTTGTTTTAACATCATTGAGTCCTATGTCAGTGGAGTTAACCATCTCTGCAAACGCTCAGATAGATCACAATTTGGGTGTTTTTTAGTTGCCAAGCAGGGTTGCAGGTGGTTAGTCTGTCAAGACGAGCAAAAAATAAAAAATAAACAAAATCCACACCCTGATTAATAAATTATGTGGACACACCTGAACTCCGCATGCTAAAATTTCACTTCCTTGGTTTTGTCCACATTTGTAATTAAATGTAAAATCAGAATCAGAATCAGAATCAGAATCACCTTTATTCGCCAAGTATGTGCACATACAAGGAATTTGACTCCGGTAACTTTACTCTCTAGTACAGTAATAAGAATAAAAACACAATAAAATAAAATAAATCTAAATCTCAATCTGTACATATTAACTATAGGATAATATATACACCGGGGGTTATTGTACAGTGAATATTTACAAGGCAGAGTCATTGTTCATGTTCATCTATTGTTCATGTGGGTGGGCTTGCACTCTGTGACTGCTCAGAGTTCATCAGAGCCACAGCCCGGGGAAAGAAACTGTCCTTGTGCCGGGTGGTTTTGGCGTACAGTGCTCTGTAGCGCCGGCCTGAGGGGAGGAGTCTAAACAGTTTGTGACCAGGGTGTGAGGGGTCTGTGGAGATTTTCCTGGCCCGCTTCCTGACCCGGGACTGGTACAGGTCCTGGATGGAGGGAAGATTGGTACCAATGATCCTCTCTGCAGACCTGACTGTTCTCTGCAGTCTGTCCCTGTCCTGCCTGGTGGAGGATCCAAACCAGACAGTGATGGACGTGGTCAGGACAGACTGGATTATTGCGGTGTAGAAGATGATCAGCAGCTCCTGAGGCAGGTTGAACTTTCTGAGCTGGCGCAGAAAGTACAGCCTCTGCTGGGCCTTCTTCCTCACAGAGTCAATGTGGGCGGTCCACTTCAGGTCCCGTGAAATTGTGGACCCTAGGAACCTGAAAGACTCCACTGTTGGGACTGTCCTGTTGAGGATTGTGAGAGGAGAGGGTGATGGGGGTCTCTTCCTGAAGTCCACTGTCATCTCCACAGTTTTGAGCGGGTTTAGCTCCAGGTGGTTCTGACTACACCAGAGGACTAGCTGTTCCACTTCCCTTCTGTAAGCAGACTCGTCTCCATCCCGGACGAGTCCAATGACGGTGGTGTCGTCTGCAAACTTCAGGAGTTTCACAGAAGGGTCCCTTGAGGTGCAGTCAGTGGTGTAAAGGGAGAAGAGCAGTGGGGAGAGAACACATCCTTGGGGGGCGCCAGTGCTGAGGGACCGGGTACTGGAAGTGAAGTTTCCCAGTTTCACCTGCTGCCTCCTGTCAGTCAGGAAACTGGTAATCCACTGACAGGTGGAGGGGGGCACGGTGAGCTGGGACAGTTTATGGTGAAGGAGCTCCGGGACGATGGTGTTGAACGCCGAGCTGAAGTCCACAAATAGGACCCGTGCGTAGGTCCCTGCAGAATCTAGGTGGTCCAGGATGTAGTGGAGAGCCATGTTGATTGCATCATCCACTGACCGGTTTGCTCTGTAGGCAAACTGCAGGGGGTCTAGCAGGGGATCCGTGATGTCCTTCAGATGGGCCAGCACCAGTCGTTCAAAGGATTTCATGACTACAGATGTCAGGGCGACTGGTCTGTAGTCGCTTAATCCTGTGACAGGGGACTTCTTGGGAACCGGGATGATGGTGGAGCGTTTGAGGCAGGAGGGGACCTCGCACAGCTCCAGCGAGTTGTTGAAGATCTGAGTGAAGATGGGAGCCAGCTGGTCAGCACAGACTTTCAGGCAGGACGGAGACACTCCATCGGGTCCCGGGGCCTTCCTAATCCTCTGTCTCTGAAAGAGCTGACGCACATCCTGTTCGCAGATCCTCAGCGCAGGCAGGGGGTTGGGTGTGGTTTGTGGGTTGCGTCTGATTAGTTCTCACAGGTTAAGCTATTGAAAACAGAACTGCCAGCTGACTCCTTCCTGCTTCACACCTACTAAAGCTATGTTCAAACACCTTTAACCGTTGAATAATGAAAGTATTCATTGAACAGTGAGATAAATAAATGACCTGAAACATTTGCTGCCATCGCCCGTTTCAGTGCAGGAAAAGTGTGTGTAAGTGTCAGATTAGCCACGTGAAATAACAGACATGGGGAAAATCATCATGTGTATCTGAGTAATGGAAACGCCCAACTGAATGTTGTGCCCGAATGTGGCGCCATAGTGGAAACACAACTCCAAATACATCATAATGTTTCACTATGACTCTTTAGCTGCTAAATGCTGCGCTCTGTTCACCAGATAACTGTGTCTGTGTGTTGTGAGGTGCCGAGTAGGTAGTGTAAGATCAGTTTAAAGGCCTTTTTGCTGAAAACAGCAGCCTATTGTGACCTAAGGCAGTGTTTTACCAAGGACCACACCATAATTGATGCAAGGACGTTTCATGACTGAAATAGTCATAACCAAGGTATTATCAAATAAATGAGAAGGATGGTGGTGGCGTGAGGCGTGGTCTTGTTCCTGAATCTAACTTCTGATAATTTCATTATATGAATGCTGTGAACCTGGAAGTCCACGTGAACAACAGACTGGCCTGGAGGGACAGCAGTGACGCTGTGTACAAGAAGGGCCTGAGTAGACGCTACTTCCTGAGGAAGCTCAGGTCTTTCAATGTATGCTGCAAGTTGCTGGAGACTTTCTGTCTCTTGTTGCAAGCACCTTGTACTTTGCTGTGGTTTGCTGGGGGAGCAGTATTAAAAAAAGGACATCGGTAGAACTGACAAATTGATGCAAGAGAGTTGGAATCCACTGGTTGACGGGTCCTAGTGGAGTTTGTGTGTTCTCCCTGTGTCTTTCTCCGGGTACTCCGGCTTCCTCCTGCGATCCAAAACACATGCTCGTTAATTGGTTAACTGGTGATTCTAAATTGGCTGTAGATGTGGGTGTGGTTGTCTGTCTCTCTGTGTTAGACCTGGGATGGACTGACGACCTGCCCAGGGTGCCCTCCCAAAGACAACTGGGATAGGATCCAACCCAACCACGACAACTCCGTAGTACAAGCAGTTACAGAAGATGAATAAATGAATTGAGTTGAAGACATTTGTCTCAGTGAGGGACAGGAGTACACTGGACAAGCAGTCTGTCACACCCAACACACTGGACTATAGAGGGACAGAGCTCATTCTCCAACAGACTGATTCAGCTCCAACAGAGAGACTACTGAGATCCTGTAGGGGTTAACCTTTTTTTGAGTAGGTGATATCACGCACACTACAAGTTGCAGACTCATGATTCTTGTTAAATGCATGAAGGCTTTCTTGTCATTAGTTTGAATGGGCTGACAGGAAATAGGGCTACAGAGAGGAAGAAGAGCGGTGTTCAGCGTGACAAACCTTTAAATAGTAAATTCATCTCATGATGCACTGCGTGCACAAATATTAAGCAAGTAGTAGTATTTTGACCATATTGTCATTTTTATTTAATACTTTACAACTCCAAGGTGAATAAACTTGAATGTCTTTTAGATTTCAACATACTAGGTGATGTGCATTTGTGTAATAAAGCAGGTTGTGGCCTTAGGAGATATCAGGTGTGCACAGTTATCAGGCAAAATGGGTCTAATTGACTTTAGAGGGACGCAGCACACTTGAAATTGCCAGGATATTAGGACGTGACCACAGAACCATTAAACGTTTCGTTGCAGATAGGCAAAAAGGCCGCAAGGTGCACACTGAGAGAAAAAGATGCAAATTAATTGTGAAGCTACCAGGAACCGATCATCCTCCCGTGCTGTCGTATTCCAGAACTGTTTTCTGGACTGATGAGACAAGAGTGACTCTTGGACCAAGCGGATGGGCCCGCGGCTGAATGGGCATAGAACTCCACTCTGACTCAGACGGCACCAAGGTGGAAATGGGATACTGGTATGGGCTGGAATTATTAAAGATGAGCTTGTTGCACCTTTTTGGGTTGAAGATGGACTCAAACTCGACTCCCAAACCTTGCTGCCAGTGGTAGAAGAAAAGTCTGCGTCTTTGAAGAAGCTCATGATTGGCTAACCTGTAAAGGCCTTAAAGATGAAAGAATAATGACATGGCCCTCTTCTTCACCTGACCTTATTGAGAACTTGTGGGCCCTTCTTAAACATGAGATGTACAGTGAAGGAAAACAGTAGACCTCACTGAACGGAAGGCTGTGGTTGCTGCTGCACAAAAAGCTGACTGACTCCATGTAAAAAAAAAGGGTGGCTATATTCATCACTGATTTATTTTTTTGAAATGTCAGAAATGTTTATTTGAAAATAAATAGGGGAGATCTTTGAGTTGCGTAATAATTCTGCACACTAACAGCCGACACAGATATTCAGAATATACAAAAACCAAAACCTCACTTTCATTTACTTAAATATTCAGGTTTGAGGTCTATTGACATTTTGCATTGACCAGGAGTGCTGTTGTTGTTGAATAATAAAACTAAATGTCAAAAGTTTAACTTGCAATGTTTTTTTCAGTACACATAGTAATTTGATTCATACGTTGTTGTTTTTTTTGTTTGTTTTTTATCATAGCCAATTTATAGGCTTTTATTTAGTTTTGCAACCATGATTTAAAGACGTATTTGTTATAGTACCTCACATGCTTCTCTTTTGTCCCATTGGAAACGGTGTACTCTACCACTCTAATTACTCTAATGAGCCAACAGATGGCGCTAGAGCCAAGTCGCTTGCCAGTGCCCTGCAGTGAGACCCTGGTGTTTGTCATTACACAGACACAGATCAGGAAAATGGGCAGACACTGAAATAGCGTGTGCGATTGCCTCGATGCCTATAGTTAGACTGCGCCTCCAGCAACAATTGAAACGTGTGAGCAGCTGCTTAATGGAGCTGCTGAAAGCCTGCGACTGCGGACTGTCTCTCATGGCAGGAAACAGGCTGTGTGGTCAAGGGTCGATGGGGCAGATGGGGTCAGGAGGGGCTCTCTGAGACCTCTGTGAGGCGGATGGATGAAAGTTTGCCAAGTTTTTAGGTTTACGTCTTTTACTGCAGAACGGGATGACTGCAAGCAAAAATGTGTCAAAAAATTATCTTTTACAGTAAAGCTACAAGTTAACTGAGATCTTTGGCGTAAGGTGCACTTGAGACCGTGAGAGGAAGTTTAATCAGATGATATTGAACTTGATTGACAAGACTGATCCTTTCTTTCTGCTTCTAACACATCAACCTTGAGGACACAGTGTTCTAATGTAAGCCACCCACTGACAGACAGGTGCCATGGTAACCAGATAACCAACGTCACTTCTTCTGTCATAATGTTTGGGATGATTTGTGTATGAAACTAAGCAGGTCTTCTTCTAAACTCTGGTCTTCCTTTCAAAATGCATTTGTTTCCTCACACTCTGAATAATATGATTCACTGCCCAGGTATTCGCATTTCATTGCCACATGTGTCACATCATAATATGCATAATTATAAAAGGTATTTACTTGAGATGACACACTTGAGCCATTTAGCATTAGCATGAGTCAGTGGTGGGCCATCCGGGCCAGCAAAGCTGGTCTAAACTTTATCAAAATTACTGACATTTTAATATTTTCCCCATTTATTTTATTAAATTATTCCCTATAGCCTTTTTTTTTTTCATTTTATGGCTTGTCTGCCTCTTAACTGTGGTGGTTTTGGCAGTGTAACTTTTTATTAGAACTTTATCCAATCATATTTCAGCCATCACGTGTTGCTGGAGTGAAAGAAATCTGCTTGGTCCTTCACAATTAAAACTGCAGGCAGCTGAAGCGTGAAACACATCGTAATGACACGGCTCCTGTGACCAATCACATTTAAAGTTTACCATCGTTTGGCTAGCGTATAGTAGGACGAGATAATGTGTGATGTCGATGACCTCGATACGACGTAAGTACGAAAAATCACCTTTACTTAGTGTGTATGGGTCATATCCTACATATTTTTTCTACTTTTTCATAATATCTGCTATGTGCAGGCTCGCCCAAAGATCTTGGGTACTCAACTTTCCATCAGTTTTAATTACCGTTCTCCACTTCCTGCCCCTTATCTGAATTTTACGTGTCATCGGAATTGCACCTATTGGCAGGACATTGGATGAATTGAGACAGAGATCGATTGCTTCTCCCTGGTTACCCGGATGTTGAGTCTTAAGGTTGAATTTCTTTGAGGTTGAAATGTTTTTAACATTGAAAAAAAAAACAACTCAGGGCTAGAAATTCAAAGTTTGATTTTCATGCTGAAAAAGAATCAGCATTAGAAACTTATGTTCAAACTCATATGGCACAGAAATACTTCCATACACGTCCTCTGATTGGAGGGTGAGAGGGCTGCTCCATTTAAAACCAAGCTAGATGTTCATCTGTTGCGAGCACATGCAAATCGTCCCCATTAATGAGGAGAGGCTATGGATTTGGTTGGAGATCTTCTTAGAAAGACATCTCAACTTTCATGTCAGCAACTATGAGCACTAACCTTGGCCGACAGGCTCTGAGGAGAACTAAAGACTAGAGACTAAAATGAATTATATTTACATCTTTTGTGTACATTTTTGCCATTTTATTAGTCCAACATTGATGCTTCTACTGGACGTTGATGGTTTCTATAGCGGTGGCATCATACCAGTTTTATTAAGAGGTGTTTGAATAAGGTTGGAGGTCACTGCAGGCCTAGAAAATGCATGGCCCACCACTGGCATGACCATATGAGCAAAGTAAACCCTCTGACTGAACTGTATATCAGGTGGTAATGCTGAAGAAAAACTCTTACTATTGTGATAAAGAGGAATTTTAATCTTGTACATACACTATGTACATTAAAGCATTCTTGGACATTGGAAAAAAAGCCAAGTTTCAGTGCAAAACAACCTTTAACAGATATACTATATCTACTACGATGCAAATAAATGCCATGAATAACGCTTCACTAGAAGTCGAAGGAGTCCTTGTTCAGAGCGGGTCCGTGCTGAGAGAGAGGAAAACCACACGAGTGAACACATTTAAAATTAAACGCGCTGGATAGAAATGTCTTGTTTTCTTACACGCACGCAGCCCATTCCCAGCAGATCATCATTAAAACATAAAAAAAAAAAAACCAGCCTCTGTTCATACATCAGTGGAAAAAAAAAATAGATTTCTTAAGACCTGAAAGATAAATGTAGCGGATTTTGCAGCTTGGAGACAAAACAAAAATGGTAAATACAACTTTAATTTCTTTTATGTGTTCTGATTTTAAGCCTGGTTAAATAAAACACGGGGAGTATGAGGCGATATTTTTAGGAGACTATTAAGAATTTTAAAAAGCCTTGTCAGTCCGAAAGTGCTCCCTGATGTCTTGACTGTTTCTCATCTTTTTTAGTTCTGTCATGGGACCGTTTTTGTAAACTAGAGATTAAACATAGAATCATTTTTAAAATATATTTTCAGGGAAACTGAGAGGAGGCTTATGTGTATGTTATTTATTCCAATTCATTTTTCATTAGTTGTCATTGACTGCATGTGGGTTAGCTCCACCTTGCCTTGGAACATAATATTAAAGGAGAAGAAACTAAACTACTTAAAGAAGGAATTCAACTGTATGTACTGAAACCTAGAAAGCATTTGTATCTTGCTAACTGCGCGCCAGTCAGCAGCCTCACCTCTAAAAGCAGTTTGTGGCTGAGTAAAGCTAAAGAGGAAATAAAACGACACACATACACCGTATAAATTAAATCAAATCCAGTGACACAGTGATCCCCTGTCTCCTCGCAAACTACGAGCAGTTTGCCGCCCCAGCGTCTCTCTCTCTTTGCCGAGAGGGAGACATGCAAACAAGCGGAGTCTCCGGTGACAAAACGAGCACCGGCTCAAGTTCAGACTCCTCTCCTGACGAGGTGGACTCCCCCACTCCTCTGACCTCCAGGTGGCTGAGCCTGCCTGCCGACCCCCTTTCTCTCTTTTTTCTTCTTTCTTCACGTCTCCGAGCGTCCGCCTCAGATGATTTCCAGAACGTCACAGGGCACGAAGCCTCTCTTCTTCCCGCTGGCCACGCGGATGAAGCCGCTGCGCTCGCCCTCGCTGCTCACACAGATCTGAAAGCCAGAAGAGAAAGCATTGTTTTAGGAAGAAAAACACCTGGAATTTAAGTATTTGAGCTTATTTGTATACACTGGCAAACAGAAACTGAAAGAAGGCCTGAATATGGAGCCATACAGCGAACACCAGGGTCAAATAATGAAGCCAAAAGCTGTAGTTCCTTGAGTATCCACTTGGGGGCAACTCCAAAAGTGAGTCCATACCCACAGACCTCCACGCTAAAAGGTGGCAAATAAACATTTTTTACAGCCTGGTAAACGCTAAATGAATGTTTATGACAACAGTATGTGACTCTTTTAACTTGTACTGAGGCTACAGTTACGCATAATTAAGAGGATGGTCACTTTGAATGAAGAGATGCTGCCACATCACCACCTACACGTCACATGCCCACAATACAAGCACTCATCCTCCATTGCTTGGATTTTTTTTGGATAGAGCAGATGTCCCGCCCCTTCTGGTGGACACCATGGAGAAGACGATGGCAAGAGACACACCTCGAATTAGGATCATTTAATAAGTTTAATTTTTTAGCTCGGACTGTGGTGCCAAGATGGCAGCACCTGGAGGCGCCGCACGGAGCTTCACAATCATCTAAAGAATAAATTTTTAGTAACAGTTCATGCATGGAAAAAATAAACAAATGGTTTGAATGTGAGACATATTGAGTTACATATATAGCTATCTTAACTTAAAAGGTATGTTAAGGGTAAGTCCCTCATTTATATTGTATGTTAGATTGTTAGCCAGTGAATTTTCAAACTTAAAGTCTTTTAGTTGTTTACTCCTTGCTCTCCGTTTCTCTTTTCTTTAATTTGTCTCCAGCAGGGGAGATTCTAGGGTCACCCCCACCTAAGACTGGAAAGACAACAATAAATGAGAGAACACATCGTCCTCTACTGTCAAACTACTGTGTCACAAAGCTATCATTTGGTTTAGAAAATAAAGAAAAGAAAATGCATGATGAGGTAGGAACAATCTTAGGCAGTATTAGTCTTAAAGTTTGGCTTTAACACCAACACATATCCACAAACCAAAAGCTTAATATAACTGTGGACAGTGGTTTATTGACAACCTGCACTATTAGCTTACCAGAGAGAGAAAAGAACGTCAGCTAGTAAACTCCTACTGAACAATAACAACAACAGTAAAAGCTAGGGCTAATGCTAATGACTGTAATGTATTGGTGCTGATGTGTTTGGTAACTTATAGGAGCCACGCCCCTCAGGTGGTCAAACAAACCTAAGGTGTGCGCGCGCTGCGTGAGGTAAGGAGCAGTAAACGAGAGAAGTGGATCGAACCACTGGGGAGGGGGGGTACTTAATTTCCTCGTTAAAATATTAAGTTTAAACCACATGTTTTCTTCGATTGTGTGTTTTTTCAACTCTTATTTTTAGTGGTGCTGGGACAAAGTTTAGGGGGGCTTGAACACCCCTAAAAATGGGCTAATCCTGCCCATAGTCTCCAGTTATTTTCTACATTTATTTACAGTATAACCAAACCCGAGTGTAGATTGATTAATTCATGACGACCATTACTCTTAATGGTGACGATAAAGTAGCTGTTTACAGCTATATATGCTTTATATATGTAACTGAAATAATACTAACACTCAACCAGAGGAAACAGGTAGGTGTTTTCAGGAATGAAAGGTTTCCTTCTTTCTAGCTCCTGACTTCACCCGCGCGCTGTTTGCATCCTTGCTCCAAGCACTCCACTACATCTTCCCCTGGGTTTGTGTGACCGCATGGAAAAGCGAGTCAGCAGGTCACAGACCCATCTTGTGTTCAGTGGTTTCATCTCCACTGGGGGTTGCTTACTTTAAGTCTCCTCAGAGTCCCAACATGCCCTGGAAAGCATTGTGGGAAAAAAGAGGTCCTGATCTAAGTACAGCCGCTACGCCAAAATGCAAATGTGATGACATCTCTAGAGGGGGACCCAGCTCCAGTTGAGCTTTTCAGTGAATGAGTGTCTGCGGGGAAGAGTCGCTGGAGGTAAGAGGCGGCGTGGGAGCTCCAGGAGGGTAATAACATGGCTAAGGAGCTGCTGGGTAATGTGAATCTGATGTGCTATAATGGCCGGGGTGTGATCATGAATTAGACACAGGTGTAATGTGGAAATTTTAATGCCCGTGTAAAAGGTCATTGCCTTTCCAAACCATCATGATGATGATGGTGTTCTCTGAACTGACTCGAAATCATCTCAGGCTCTGAGGACCCAAACAAAAATATCATTACTGAGAAAACCAGGTGCTTTTTTTTTTTATCCATCTTTAATGTCATCTAGCAGCTTTTAACAGGTTTTCATTCACCATCACAGCGAGGCGCGTTCATGTCATTTTGAATGTGCATTCCTTGTAATAAAACTGCTGCTTGCAGCTGACAGCATCGCACTGAAAGTCCAAAATGTTGGACACAATCCACAAATAAATGCTCGTACACAGACCAGAGGATAATTACACCTACTCCCAAACAGACCCTAATAGAGCGTGAGCACTCGCATCAGCAGCCGCATGAAGATCTACCAATTATCAAGCAGCTGTGAGCTTCTTATCGGGCTGCTTGATAGGATCATCACATTTATCTCTCCATGGCTGTGATATTAAACATAAAACATGCAGGCTTGCGATCTGTGGCGGTGCAACATGCCTCCGTGTGATGTGATTAGAGGACAATATGGACCCGGCGTCCTGGGTGGAAAGGTAGAAATGTACGGTATCTCCTAAAAGGATTGTGTCATAACAAATAGACACCTCCTATATTTCTCAGGGTTGTTGCATTTATGTACAAAAACTTGACGCAGTCACAGTGACTTGTTATTTGGAGGGAGGCTGCAGCCTATCCGAGCTGTCACTGGGCAAGAGATGGGGTACACCCTGGACAATTTAGAACCACCAATCAACCTAATGAGCATGTCTTGGAACGGTGGGAGGAAGCCGGAGTCGTTGTAAACATGCTAGCTTTAATTATGCTTCATGGATCCTTGGTTGGGCAAGAAAATGCTCACACACCGTCGGGCAAAAGTCCTTTAACACCAAAAAACTGACTCAAACAGTACAAGAATAATACACCAAGAGGAAGTCAAACCAGAAGGAGGCAGAACAACAAGATATAAAAATAAATCAGCTACAGCCACTGTGTTATGATTCTTTCTTCATCCTCATTAGGGAGGATACGTCTCCCTGACCCTGCCATGTACCTGTCCCTCCTTCAGGGTGATCTGGCCTTGTTCCTTGCAGCCGATGAACGTCCGGTTGCACCTGAACACTTGGTCTCCGGCCCGCAGCTGATGAGCAAAGGATGCTGGGAAGAAACCTATCCTGTCCTCGATTACCCCCTGGAAAAAAAATTAAAAAATAAATAAATCATGGAAAAAGCTGACACGTGTTTGGGCAGGACATAAGAGGATTACAAGCCCAGTTTTAGTAAACGATTAGAGAACAACAACAGGGGTTCTGTAAGTGCTATTCTAAATAATGAACGTATATGATACGCCTGGCACTTATGTAAAGCGCGTTTGCTATGTTCACTGTATGCAGGTGTTACATCAGGTTTTTGTCTCCTGACGTCCGTTGTTCACACGCCCAACAGACCAGATGTCTCTGTTTGTCTGCACCCTGCAGAGAACAACAGTGATAAAACGCGCGATGAGTTTCTTCGCGGTCCGCTGGCAGCAGGCCGCCGCTGTGCACTCAGGTTTAGTCACCTTTTTGTCTCCCTCATTTATCCGCCACACACTTGTTTGCTGGCCCGTATCCATACGCGCATAATGATTTACAGCTTCACTTCCTGTAATTTATCAGTTTCTTTTGTTTTTGTTTAGGACAACTCCTGAAAAGTCAAGTAAACATGTTTATCTAACTGCTTTTATGTAGAAGTTTAATACGTACCTTCCACCAGTCGTCATTCGAGTCGTCAGCTAATAGGATCCTGTCTCCAGCACTGAAACAGATAAAGAAAAAGAAGAATTACTCAATTACTCTTCGATCTCCGGGACCCTCAGGAAACCAGTGAACGGCCCAGTTGCAACATCGACTCCCTGAGCTGATGATGATGAATCCTCCCAGCGTCATTTCAGTAGCTGTCGGCTAAATTTGTCTCCGTTATTACTGTGAATGACGCGTGTATTAATATTGAGAAGTTAAACTTTTGTCAACAATAACAAGAACTAAACAGCTCCACCCCAAAATGCTGCGGTACAGTCAACAGTTTTAATTGACACATGGGAGCTGACACCTTAATCTGGTTTCCTGTAATTCTCCTTCATCCAGGAAAAACGCATGAATCACTGTGTCCCGTCACCCAATAATTACAAACATGTGGCCAGGCCCCGGAGCCGTCGGCTAAGTTTGACCAATAAAAATCAAAAGGCCGAGCTAAATGTTAGTTTACGTAATTTTCCCCTTTTCTTCCTTTCGTGGCTCAGTTACGAGTCGCTTGGTCATGACCAGCGTAACTCAAAAGACACTGGGTCCTGTAGGTGAGAAAAGCACCTGGCGTGGTTAGATGTCGCAAGGTGGCTGGAATCTTTAAATGTTAAACAACAACAAAAAGAGAGAGAAGGAGGCTACTTTAAAAAATAAATGCAGAACTCATCATCATTACAATCATAGCTGAAGGCAATCATGTAATCAGAACGTGTGGCGGTGAGAGAAACTAATCACAAAACTGCTTTCCTCGCCTTAAAATGAAAATGGAACCTTTTGATTAAAGATACATGTCTTTCCCCCTCTCTTTTACTTTGCTTTAAGCCTTTGTGTCTGATGCACTGAGTACTTCTGCAGCGAGCCTCCCCCCCGCTCGCTCCCCCCGGACGAAAAAAAACCTTGATGTGGGCTTTCATAAGAGAAGAAATCTGAAACAAAGGTATCAGCGGACAGGGAGTCCTCCAGGAGAAGTCAATGAATTTCAAATGAAGTCTGGCGATTGAAGTTTTTCTCGACCAAAGAGAGAGGAGGCACCCGTGAATAGTGTGTGTGTGTGTGTGTGTGTGTGTGTGTGTGTGTGTGTGTTTATAGGAAAAAGGGAGGGAGGGAACAAGAGCCCTCTCTTATCTTTAAATCCTCTGAAGATTTCTTCGAGACCCGGGAACAAATGGGTTCTTAGGCTGAGGGGCCCCTCATGATGAAAGATGAATCTTTTTCCTGAGGATCTATTTTTAAAGGTATTTTGCAGATAACGCCCTATCAATCATGGTCATGGCAGGGATAAAAATCTGGAGCCAGAGTTTAAGATTGTAAGACGTCGTGTGATATTAAGAAAGGTTGGATATGTAGAATTTAAATTACTGTTCAGGTGTACAGTATGTGCATAAAAGCCACCGTCTGCTGATACAGCAAAATACTCTAAACACTATAAAAAAACAGGTGTCAAACATAAAGCCCACGGGCCAAAAGCGGCCTGCCAGAGAGTCTAATCTGGGCCACGGGATGGATTTGCAAATTACATTGAAGACATTACTTGGAATTACTCCACTAATGAACTGTTATTCCAAGGTTTCACACAGATTTAGTAAGATTTGTGGACATAAAACTACATTATGACCTAGAACGTTACAGAAATTGCACTTCTTTTTCTTAAAAAAAATATTTTTTGCACTAAAACAAAAAGAAAGATAAGAAGTTGTTGTTTTTTATAAGTTAATATGCTATTATCTTACTGGTCCGACTGGCCCCCTTGAGATCAGATTGGGCCGTATTGGGCCCCTGAACTAAAATGAGTTTGCTGCTACGAACAGGTCTGTTTAAAGGACGAATTCACCGTTTCACATGGAGAGAATACTACAGCTGTGCAGTCCCAATATCAAGTCTGAACTACCAAGTTAGCAAGTAGAAACTGCCAGTAGTTGGTATTGATATAAGACTTGTGTCAGTAATCAATAATCGGGTGATTTGAATTAGTCAAAGCCAAACACTTACTGATACGAGGGATAAAGGCGTGGATGCAACACGTTTGATTGTTTGAAATCACGTTTACTTTTTCTTACGCAGTGTTTCAGAAAACTTGGAAGTCTTTTTTGAACTTCGACCAGAAAACATACCATGGTAAACTGGAGTTTCACTTGTAATCTCAGGTAAAATCTGTCTGTCCCAACCTGCGTGAAAGAGCAGTTGTTGCACGTCGCATGGAAAAGTAAATTGCAAGGTAAACCATCAACTAAAAGGCACAAGTATATTTGCCCGTATTTAAACAAAACGTCACGTGGTAAATCCTCATGTCAAATTTCAACAGTTAGAGTAACACAAGATTTCTATGAGTATGGTCAAGTGTTTTCCTCCTCTGTTTTCTTTCTGTGTACGAGCCTGCACAGTCTCCTGTCAACGTCGCACAGCTGGAACTCCAAATTTCCCAATTTCAATCGGAAAATCCTGACCTCCAACTCTGAACGGAACGTACCGTTATGGGAAAGCAGCCGCTGCTGACCTCGTGAGCAACAACGATGTGCTGCAATATTTCCAATTTTTTTGCACTGAGTCAATGACACATAAAAGTCACATACCATGTGAAAGACTGACAAAGCAAAATAAAAAGAGACTTCTACAAATGTCTGAATGTCTACAATCGACTGCACCGTCACTGGGACCGGCTGGATGCATTGTATGCTGCCTTCAAATGGCACTTGTCGTTCTGCAACTTGGGCCAAATGATTGAAGTTCAAATGGCGATATCAGCCGTAAGTCAAAAGACTGGTGTCACTCGCTGACTTTAAATTCACAGCTTAAAATCTTTTGAGCAGGGAAGAGTCAAGATTCACTATTTGTCTTCAGTCCAAATTCTGAATTACGCAGGTGTTCTCCTTCCAAGCTAGCTTTACAAAGAAAATAATTAAAAATGTGAACGTCTCCGCGCTTTGACCAAAATAAATCAAGTTTGCGTTAGCTTCCAAAAACAGCACATCTTATCTCAGCTACTGGCCCAGTGTCAGAGCTCCTTGGAAGCTATAAATGGACTTTCCAAAGGCCGTCCGTCTCTCTCAGGGTGAATCTAAGAAGACACGTGACTGACTGGATATTAATAGACAATCACGACGCACGCCCGCACAGGTACCATTAACCGGGCCACTCCAGAGAAATAAATCTTTGAGGAGCGTCACCTTAAAAAAGAAAAAGAGGACACTAATTAGCTCCCTCCTATCTATTCTTGTACATTTTAACCTGCGCTGCTCTGAATACAGCGATTATATAAGACCAAGTGACGAAATGCTACGGATAACTTAATAATCTGGGATGAAAAATAGATGAAGGCTGGGCAGAGTCATAAATTCAGTTTTCATATTTATTATAGTCATTACAAAAGGAAACACGGGCCCCTGCTACTGTGTTTCCGTGGCAGGCCCGTGCTATTAATCAATGCAGTGTGATTGCAGTGCTAATTAAAAACAAGAGAATGAACGCTGTGCTCCTTTACCTGCGCGATTGGGAGTGTTTGGAGGCTGATCTGAGGTGCAAAAAAAAAAAAAAAGCCGTTCTGTAAATAATTAAAACGAACGTCTAGGTTTCACGGTGAAGGTGCTCACATGTGAGAGAACCGAGACCGCAGAGCTCCGTGTTTACTTCCCCGCTCTGAACAAAAGGAAAACGCATCAAAGGAAATCATTGTCGGCACGTCGGAGTCGATCAGTCAGCCACGCTTCATCCGACGTGTTGAGTAATGACAGTCGGATATTCAAACAAACAGAGCTTAAACAAAGGCAGTTGGAGTTGTTGAGTTTTTAAGAAGCCGTTTCACCATGAATCCAAACACGCTCGTCGGTTGTAAATGACTGTTATCAGCTTAGATTCTTAGTTTTAGTTTAGTTTACAGATATACCATCATCTGCTGTGTGCACCAACCTCATCTCCAGGTCATGGCTATCCTGCGGGGTGAAGCTGAACAAGGCCACGTAGGTGTTGAGCTTGAGGACGTCTTTCTGCATCTGGCTCGGCTCCATCTAGTCAACACACAAGCACAGCCCATCGTTATACACTTCTCTTATCGCGGTCCTATCTTAAAATATCTCCTGGCGCTCATATTAGGCAGGAGAAGCCCTTGTTTACAGCACGCTGACAGGCCGAGGAGATGAAGTTGTTCCGCAATCTGTTTCTCTTAATCCTCCGTCAACACGAGTGGGAGAAGCCGGATCGGGTTTTCGCGAACGCTCGGGAAGTTAAAACAGGACAGGGCTGTGGGTGGAGAGGAAGCTCTCGGAGAAGTGTTAGCACAATTAGCAGGGCGCTCTTTTCGCACCTGCACGCAAAGCTGGTGGGTGCATTTTCCTGTTTCATCACACGATACCTTGAGCCTGGATCCCTGAAATCCATCCAAATAATGTCTTGTTCCAACATGGTGATAAGAGGGGAATTATACTAAAAGTTTTAAGGACCCTTATGTTTTTCACAGGACACCACGGGACTTACTGGGTCTTACTTTAATGAAGAAAAGTGTTTCTGGTCTTTCATGGCTGGCCTACGTGGAGTGGAAACGTGGCTGATGGATGAGCCGAGTTAACCGCAGCCACAAGGCAAACTGCCTCTGTGGCCTCTGGAAGAAAACAACAGCATCAAGGAACGGCAATCCATTACAGCTAACTAAGAGGGCGCCTTGAGAGGCTCCTGTTTCTATCACAACATGGAGCAGTGGATGAGAGTGAGGGCGGGCTGGCCAGGATAACAACCTCCCAATCCTGCAATCCTTTAAACGTACACTGGCAGATGGTTTGGTCACTTGAGGGCAGCAGTGCCCCGGTTTGGCCGGACTCAATTCTTATCGGACTAAGAATTTGGTAATACTTCACTTGGATTTCATTATGGGATGTGTCGCAACCAATTCAGAGGAAATAGAATACTTATTTAAGCAACTGGATAGTCCTACAACCAGTCAGATCCATCGTGTTGTCAACATTACTAACTCGACTCCGACCGAAACAGTTTGCGTAGCTTTGTCGGTTCCCAACAAAACGACTCCAGACCAACGCAGTTCGTTATTTATATGGTGCATCCAGCCATTTACTGGCCATCATTAATTTGGGATTGTGTTTCTGGTCACATGTACAGTTAGGTCCATATATGCCAAACCATACTGAACATAGTGAATGTGGGATTAAAGTCCACATTTGCGGGATATTAACACTCAAATCAGAAGAAGGGTATGGAGTTACAGATGTTTTTATATACAGTCCTCTATTTTCAGAGGCTCAAAGGTGGTTGGACCAATTATATATAACCTAATCATAAATTGGAAATCACTTTATGAAGTCCAGAGGACATGGACATCGCCAAAGAATGGGCTACCTTCTTTGTGATGCTTTACTGCAACCGTCTTTAGTTGTTTCTTTGTGGGTCTAGTTTTGCCTTTAACAAGTGAAATGTATGCTTGAGTGGTTTGAGATCAGGCGGATGACTCGACAATAGCTTAATATTTCCAGTCTTTATCTCCAAACAGTGCAGGGTTGCTTTTACTTCATACTGTGTCAGTATGTTAGGACCTAAATGTACGTAAGTCCAGCGTTCACTCAGTTTTTGGTCTCCTGAGGGCAATGTTCGGCTCTGTCTTTATCTGCTATTTGATGCTGGACATAAAGGAAATCTTCGTTAGAACAGCTGCTTGCTGATGGGAGGCTGGACTGATCCATAACTCTGAAACTCCAGGCTGGAAAACAAAACAATTAGCTGAAAGATGCTAAAAGGCTCTGCTGGGAACCTGAACAGCCAGTTATCCCATTACACCTTTCACAGTTCACATAGTCATTGAATTCATTATTAATCGAAACACACTGATTAGTGCAGCTCCTTTGTACCCTTTCAGACTTTCTGGTTTTGAATGAACTTTTCCTCGTTCAAAGAATCCATGCAAGGAGAAATCACAGCACAGACCGGATTATTTTACTGTTAACTGATTTGAAGAGTTTAACGCCAAACCTGAAAAGTGTGAACAGATGGCGATCCCGTGTGCGACTGAGCCTCTCATCACAAATTTGGAGGCTCTGGTGAAGAATCGTTTATTTATTTATTTATTTTATTCTCCGCTCATTACCCTGCAGAGCCTCCATCTGTCTGTCCGCCAGCCTGAGCTAATGGACCTGTCGGCTGACAGACAAACTGCCCGCTGCCAGCTGTGCTCGGTCCAGCCTGATAACGCAGCACAATGCACCTCAAACCTCCGAAATGGACGACTGGACTGATAGATTGCGCCGCGGAGGGAGAGGTGTGTACGTGTGTTCGCCTTGTATGGTGTATTTGTTCATTTTTGAGTTCGTCCTAGTATCTATGGTCTTTTTCCACTGTTGAAAATGGAGATAAACATGTTAATCTATAAACGTAAACAGGACAGAAGTGACACTGAGAACCGCCCCCTCCCACAAATACCTCCATGAAAAGAAGAGATAGAGAGGAAGGGAACAGTTATGAAATCTGCCCATGAAATATTCATTGCCGCTCTATGGGGGGGAAGGGGTGTGGGCTGATAAGATATTCACAGAGGTTTAACCTTTTTCTTTCTCCAGCTCGCGTTTTGCACCATCAGCACTGCAGAATAAATACGGGAGCACAGACCCCGGGAGCAGCAGATCCAAACACCGAGGTCAAGGCTTCTCCATTTCAGTGCAGGCCAGCGGTCGTGACAGCTCAAGTTTGGTTTGTTGCAGCAGGAAGACAGAGGAGAGTTTTCCCTGAGAGTCCTGGGAAATTCAGCAGTGACGACGGAGGCGGGGGGCTGCATGCTTAATGGACTCGGAATCGGTTGGCTGGGTATCAGTTCTCAGACTAACCATGCAGAGTTCAGGCACTGGTCAGCGAATAAAGTCTGTTCTCAGAGGTTTTCAGACTATGCAAATAGCGCATGCCACGGTACGACTGAGCTGCAGAAGAACTCTGAAGAAAACGGAGAGGGAAATTTCGAAGCAGAAAAGTTGGAACCTCGCTTTTTTTTTCTCGTTTCTCCAAATGTAATCATCAGTTTAATGCTTGGCTAAAATGAGCAAATTATCTCTCATGATTGTGTTACAACGTTGAGGCCTAAAGACACTGCAGTACCTCAAATGGCCACTTGAGGTGTTAACTTGCTCAACAGGCTTGAATGTAAGCACAATTAAGTGTGCAGCTGCATTGAGTAAAAGATGGGTGCTGTCACAGGTTATTAGCTGTGATGCCACCCACTGACAAAGATGTCAGTTTAGTTTAATAACAAGTTTCTGAAAGACATAAGTATCATGCAGCCTTTCATCCAGCTGACAATTATCAGTTGATAGATTTTCTATAAAATTACCTTTGATATAATCGGTGCTTTGCAGAGTTCGCACGATAAATGCAGGCCACAAAATGCACAGTGTAAATATTTAAAATGCTTAAATATTACCTGGAAAGGGCGTCATTAATGCATATGTAAAACAAAATCCCTGCTACTCAGGCTTTATATAACACACACCTCTCAGAATTAGGTATGTATAATGGATTAGTTTCTCACCTGCAGACTGTCAGGTTGTCTCTCTGGCAGGTGGTAATGCTCCGTCCCGTTCTCAATCACAGCAAAAACTGAGAAAGCAAAGCAGCAAGCGCTTTAGTAAACGGATTAAACAAAGAGCTAATATCTAAAGACCCTAAAAATGTCACATTTTTGAAGCTTTTACTGCAGCAGGGACGGATTGAGCAAACACAGCTGAAGTTCAGCACCATGGGAGAACCTTCTTTGATGGTTCATAAGAGGAGAATTCGATGTTGCAGTTTTATTAGACTCTGTTACGGGAAGAGCGACGTGTTTTTCCTGCGTTACTGTGGCTTTAATCCAGATGCACACAATGTACCGCAACAGATACTCACCGTCATCGCTGTGTTTTCTTGACAGCTCCTGCCTACTGCTGTGAGCAACCACTTCCTCTGGAACCTTGTCCAAGTCGCTGGTCTGCAGAGATTACATAAAAAAACAAAACAATATTAAATAAAGAGAAGGAAGCAGAGGAACAGTTAGGGATGGATAGATACGGTATGTCGGCCGTGTAGTCCGGTTTCTGAGCTCAAATTCATCCTTCTGCCGTGTAGTAAACATGCAGCTTCATAGTCTGCATTTGGAAACTATTTGGAAACCCTGCTGTGATTACATTGTCTTTGTAATCCTCCGCTGACACACACGCCCATTCAGTAACAGCTGCACGGGACGGGACAGGAGACGATGGCCCCAACCCAACAGCTTTCAGGCGAGCCTCGTATCCAGACTGCACGTACTGTTTATCTTACATTGGAAGTGATACGCTATGAGAAGCAGATTTCACCGTGCATTACACATGCAGATGGAAGGGAGGCTGGCAAGGACGGCCGCTCTGCAATCAGACTAATCCATCTTCAGAGCTGTAACATGAACGTTTGCACTGACAACTCCCGTCATGTCTGCCTGGACCGTGCTGCCTTTATTGGTAGTGTTTACAGCTCTGCAGGGGAATTATCTACTTCAACTATCAGCTACAGTATGTCTGCCGCGGCGGGACAAAACATGAAACATAGTGTTGTTTAAAGAAAAGGTCAATTAAAATAGTATTTAAACAGCGGAGACAACTTACTGAGTTTCTGTGTGGAGACTCAGAGCCGCTGGCCCTCTTGGCCTTCTGTGCCAGCGATGTCCCAAACCTCAGGGCTTCATAGACAGGGTCCACCTTATTGCCGCAGGCTTCATAGAAGAACAAGACATTATAGAAGCTGATGACAGCTTTCCTCGTCGCCATGTGGTGATTTACAAATCTATAAAACATTTGTTTTTCTTTAGAACATCCCACATCCTGCACAGAGTTATTACGGACATATAAGCCGCTTACCGATGGGCATGACTTCTTTGATGCAGCCGTACTGTTCCTGTATCAGCAACGGAGAGCTGTAGTACCGCCGAAAGCCTTTTGGCTGCAGAAAGAAAAATGGAGAGGGGGAAAAAGGAGAGAGGTGACAGACATTAGAGACGAATCGCAAAGCACCCCGACGCTGAAACGCAGCCCGCACGCAGCTGAGAAAACAGTCTGTCCCATACGGCCGATATAAATTGTTTAGAATGGCAGTGAAACACAGCTGTGTCCGTCAATGAATGTACACAGCCAATCATTAACAAGAAACAAAACAGAAAGGAAGTCATTAGTCAGTTTAACTGGGCAGAGACGCAGCCGCAGCTTCAGCTACTCGCCACTTACACATATTTAGCTCACGTTAAACATGATTTGAACTAGTTTTGTGTTATGTGTTTGTTGCAGGCCGCATCCATTGCGACACGACACAAATGATTCAGTCCGAGATGGGTTTGGGTGAAAACTGAGGATCACAAGGGAAATGAAGGAAATTAAATACATGGTGAGGAATCCTAACCTGCAGGGGTAGAAAACGTGACAGCATTAAACTCGGAGCTAGAAAAACTTCCCGTCTGAAGTTCCTGTGTTAATTTATCTGCCTGCCGTGTCCTTCCCGAGCTCCCAAGGCCCTCAGACATTTATCATTTATAAATCTATTACCCGTCTGCGGCCCCTCCGATCAATACTTCCTCATCAGTTCTGAATCCCTCTCAAGTACAGAGAAACACAAAAGATTGAAATGATCCTCATTCCCCCGGAGACATTATGTCATCTGCGGCACGCTCAGGAATGACTTTGGCATATTTCTGTTTTTTTTTTTATTTCCCCTCAACATCCACACAATCTTAGTTTGCCATTAGCTGACAAGACTGTTCAGCTTCACTTCACTTTCCTTGATGTGTTTAAGGGTAATTTCTGGAAACTGTGCCGTATTCTACTGTACTTCTACCTTTTTTTTTTCCAGTTTGTTTGCCGTCGAAGTCTGCACCGCTGATCAGCCCTGATTAATTCACACTTCGCACGATGAGGCGGCTAAAATAAGCAACCCTTGAGCTCTTCAAGGCGCACATCGAGAAGCGGGATGACAGACTTTCGAGGGGCGAACTCATTAATGGAAAGGTTAAAAGAGTACGCTCGTTGGAGCCCATCTGGTTCGTTACGGCGACAGACAAAAGACGCCACTCAGCCACCGCCACTCCACCGCTGACTTCATTTACTACAGTGCCCACACTTATCATACACCCATGTTATTGAAGCGAGACAACTAAATTCATCTACACATGAAGAAACAGAGGACATTCATGTACCTTTAATAGTAACATAATTGTGCTTCTCTGTCACCGATTTTTTGGGCCAAATTTTCATGATGCAACTTCACAGATGAGTCGTCTAAAAGGATTCCCGATACTACTCACAGTTTTATTGTTTTGTCTTATTTTATTTAACTTCAAATAACCCGTGCACATGTGCATATGCCAGGGCACGAGTAGAAAATACAAACCTACAACCTTGGGAGCATGCACATTAAGACAAAGTATGACAATTAACGCAGTCAGGGCCCTCGTAGGACGTTTTAATCATCATGTCGGCGATGGGCAACAATTAAAATAAAGAAAACCCATGTGTGGCTGTGAATACGGGTGCTTCAGTCTTTTTGCGGCACTCGTCACTGTCGGTGTGTGTGCGATGACAAGCGCTGCCCATCAGGAGCTGATGAGTGAATCACCGCATCTATCATGTTCCGAATCGGTCAAACCACTTTTCTTGTCAGCGGACCTCGTCCAGTACGTGAACATGTGCAAGAGTGTTTGTTGAGATCCGAGCGGTGACTCACACATAAACTGACACAGTTTGATTATTCATGATTTTCTGATCCAAACTGGCAAGTCCAGTCGTACTGGAGCTGTCAAGACTGAATCTAAACAAAACAAAACAAAAAAAAAGAAAACGTGCGTCACAAAAGGCCAAATCAACTCATGTTTTTTGGTGAGTGGTCAGCTCTCGTTAATTACGTAACCAGCACAATATTTCGTAAGACGAAACAGATTTACGTTTCCTTTTCCCCCCGTCTTACCTTATAAATAGCGTTAGCTGTAATAGGTGTACCGCAAAGACAGCAGCCGCACTTGTAAAGGAATGATTGCCATTGCATCCGTAAGTGTGCAGACGCTGGTTTCATGTTTAGTAAAGACTTCGAGCATGAGGTAACTTTCTTTTTTTTTCTGAAGGGTTCTCAAGCCAAGAGAAACAAGTATGGCTGCAGGAGTGTCCAAGTTTAGAGTTAGTTGGATTTAGAGCCGTGCTCCACTGGGGAAACTTCCCTTTTTATGCTCGACCCCTCGACCTCATTTTCCACTCCTGAGAGCCGATCATATCTTCAAGCCTCATCCCTCAGGCATCTTGAGGAAAGACGTCACAAAGGAAAAGATTCCCTAATGTTTTTTTTTTTTGTTTTTTTTTACCCTAAGACACTGTTTCACTTTGTTAAAACGTAATTTATTCCACATTTCCTCAACTAAATCCAGCCAAACATCTCCAATAATAATCAAATATGTGCCAAAGAACACACAAAGAAAGGTAGAAAATTACACATAATATTAACCCGTCTCTCTAGTGTGGGATGGACTAAAGAGTCCCAGTTCGGTCCCGTCTGCCAGGATGTCGGACTGCTATGGGAGTGAAAATGCTTCTTGGCAGTGGCTTTTACAAGTGTGGCCTCACCCTCCCCAGTAAAAACACCCAGACCACCCCGGTGCACCCACTCCTCAACCGAAGGATCTCATTTTAACGTAGTGACGCAGGGCAATAAAGATTGTGCATCACACCGTAGGCAACGACAACGGTTATCGCCCAAATGTGACGAAAGATCGCACAAGAAAGTTTGTGTCGGGGGGGCTGTTACAGTACAATGAAACTACCTCTGATCTATGAAGCAGTAACTCTAAAATGCTGACTGTAGCATCCATCAGATAAACCCCCCTACTCAATGTGGCAGCTTTTTGAAATCAGTCCTGTGTTACGGAGCTCCACCAGAAAAACTCATACGAAACAACGCTGGTGCTCGATTTAAAGCGATTGTGCTGTTGCTCCACTGGCTGGCGTTGCCGCTGCAGTTGGGCAGCGTGTTTCCTTGTTCCTGATGACAGTGGAGGCACCGTGTGAGAGTTTTCCAGAGAGGCTGCGGCTGTTGATTGCGTTGGCGTAGCTAGGCTATGGCCGACATTAGCCAGTCTGTGTTCAGGTTTCGGGAAAGAATAGCTTCCTTTGTGCGAGACTCTACAATAACAAAAACTGCATAAAAAGTCTTTAAGTATTTTCTTTTCGGTATGGACACTAAACCCACAACCAGCCGTAAAGGGGCAACTGCGAAATTGCCTCCCGTTGCCTGTGTCTGAACCAAAAAGTTGCACTGGAGCAGGCCTCAGAGACTAGACCAGCTTGCACATATGTTCCAGCAGGTGGCGCCAGTATGTGCTCGACATTCAAAAGGGGAAACAGGGAGAGCAACTGTTGGCTGGGATGCTGGGAAGCTAAGAAGAGTGCTAGACTATCGTGTGCCTCTCCCGAATCATCATCAGTTCGTCAAACTGTTGTGAAAATATGTGTTTGGTGAAGGTTCAGACATGAAGAGACAAGAAGAGGCTTTTCTTTCCCCTTCGAACTTTGTCATTTTGTTCACTTTTCGTCCCGTCTCGTGTGCACCGGTTTGCCGAGCTGAACCGGCATTGTTTCGGCTTAAAAGCTGCAGACGGGGGTCCAACTAGGCACTGCAGAAACTAGGATCACCGGCAAACTGTCACCCGTCGGCTTGGCGTGTCACAAAAACCTTCCTGTTTTTCACCAGCTAAAAGAAAATAGGCGGTTTGGATTATCAAGACGAAAAGGTTGCAGACGACGACCACTCTGCAAACAACTACTTTGCACAAAAGGCAGAAGTTGAGCTGTTGAAGACGACTGTTGTCTATTAGATAACATTTCCTTTCATCCGTCGCTTTTAAATGTCAGCGACACAAACATGAACATGACAAATATAATCTGTCGACATGACCAACTTTCTCTTTTTTTAAACAACAATGGAAACATTTCATAATCTAACTGTCTCCGCTGACATGGAAGTTTTAATTGAACTAATTTATACATATGTGACATCGGGGCTCAGGCTGTGAAATGTCAAACATAAAACTGCAACACGCCGCATCTACAGTGTCGGCGCTTCGGGGTGATCGTATTTAATGGTTCGTGCTGACGGCAGCGCCGGCAGAACGTGGCGGAGGAAGAGAGGTCAGCTTTTTTATTTTTTTTATTTTTAAATGCTGAGCTGCATTGCTATTATCCAACACAGCCAGAGCGATGATATAACGATGATGAGGACGATGACGAGGACGGACGGCGGTCGCAGATGTACCAGCACACTCACACATAGAGTGTGATTTCTGAATAAGCACATTCTGGTGGGAATCAGCCAACGCTGATATGTCTGTTTTGATTGCTATCATAATGACATCAGTAAGTGAGGAGTCTGCTGTCCTAATCGTGTCTTCTGTGTTGTGCGTCTTACCAGTTTCCCCATGCAGCGCTGCTGACCGACTCCGTTCTCACATTTGTGGTGGAGGCTCATCTTGCAGGCTTTGCAGCGGAGGCCGTGCTTCGCCGTGTTTCCCGCCAGGAACACCACGTGCTTGGCTGTCGTACCTGACACACACAGAGAAGTCACAGGTTCAAATGTGCCGAGTCGGGAGCCGGATTCAGAAAAGCGAGCATCAAACGACACGCGGAGAGCTGTAGGTAATGGAAAATATTGTTCAGGACGGAGTCATCCATTTATTCATCGCCTGCACACACTTGTTCCTCGCCAGAGTTTCTGGAGCGCTTCCCAGCGTGCAGAGGGAAAAACCTGCGAAATGACAAGCGGAGCGTTTTAACAGGGACACGATTTACTAAATCCAACGCATGGTGTGCGCTTCTGCAAAACAGTTTTTCGACCAAACGGACTGGGGCCGAGCAAGCGCTATATCCACCGCGTGACCTGCCGTCTGTGTGCAGCTTACGTGACTCACAGCTGACATGAATGAAGATGAATCGGACTTACTGGTGAACCAAGGTTGTGCTCGTCTGATCATTTAGCATGTGTGTTTAAATGTGTGTGATTGAGTAATAAATTAAAAAGACAGAAGAGAGAGAGACGCACAAAAGAAAAAGAAGACGATAGCTCTATTTTGGAGCACGAGGTTGCCAAGGAGAAGCTCAACAACAACAGATTGCATTGATTCATATCAGTATTTAATGAAAATAAAATAAGCCGGGACTCTGAGGGTATCAAAAGTAGGGGTATTACCGATTTAATTAAGTAAACTTGATAGCCAAGTACAGCACATGGCTCAGTCTCACCTACTAAAAGATTTTAAAGATCCTTATATAACTCTACACACACTTGTCACTGACCACCAAAATATTCATAAAACACTTGACTGCATAAGCCTCAATATTCACCTGTAGGTTCAGAGTTCCCTAAAGTGAAGGGAGGTTACTGTCCCCAATCTATGCTCCACTGAGATTTAATATGCTTGGGAAGGAAGGAGCGAGAGACCAAAGCCTTGAGATCCGATACTACCTTCTAGTTATACAGTATATACTGAAATAAAACTAGTCATCAGATCATATGATAGCTACAATAGCAGCAAGAGTCAAAGCCACTGACAGGAGAAGTAAATAACACTGACCATCTTGAACATCAATTCAGTGTTCTGCTGGAAAACTTTTGGACCTGGCATCCATTTGTGTGGATGTCACTTAGACATGTACCATCCACTTAGACCAGACCAGGCACCCCTCACCCCATAGCAATGACACTCCTTGATGGCAGCAGCCATCCCCGGCAGGATGCAGCCACTAAAACAGTTTAGGAACAACTTAAAAAAAACATGAAGAACAGCACGAGGTGTTGACCTGGCCTCTAAATGCACTAGATCCTAAACTAATCAAGTGTCTGTGGGATGCACTGGAACAAGGACGATTAAAAAAAAACAAATGAACCTGAGAGGAGCATGAAATAGCGCTTACAGTCCATATGAACAAGAGAAGACAATGTCACCAACTCTGAGTGATGTTATTAGCTATAGTATGACAGCGCGGCGCCTCCGGCTTGTCATTGATTAATCAATAAGCACGTGCACAGCTCATCCTCACGCTCTTCATGTTTGCGTGTGAAAATACAGGCACGCAAAGGAACCATCGATCTACTTCAGCGGGAATGGAGAGAGATGGCACAAGGCGATCTGCACAAGTCTGAAATATTCTCATTATTTTGTGTGAATTTATTATTATTCCTATTGTGTTGTGCCACTCCTCTGCATTTCAGTTCAGATTATAGTCAGAAATGCAGCACGTTGAGTTTGGTGAGGAGGCTGAGATGGGTCAGCGAGCAGAAGCAATCCTGTCCTGTAAATATGAAACCAAGCAGAACACCTGATCCCTGAACCAGACAGCAAATACAAGGTACCATGTACTTACAAAGCCCCTCATGTCTAGTTTACTTAGCCAACGAGGGGGAAAAACTCTCTGCTTGCTCTTCACGTGCTGTAATGTGAACTGGTGTCAGGGCCATCTGGAGCAGGGCAGCAGCGACGGGAACTTGAAACTTAGTAATGAGTGGAAAACTGGATCTGTATTCCCCATTTAAAGCTCTTGTGTTGCTTGGCTGAGCTGCGGAGTTAGTTATGCTGAAACAGAAACTGAGAGAAAGGTGATCCCGGCCTGAACCGCTGCTGGCCAGAAACAGATAAACAATAACAACGATGGCGGCGGCAGGAGAGGCAGAGAGCGCGGGCCCGTGCCAATTTTTTTAGGTCACTCCAAATCAGGACAACTGATTATGTTCTTTAACCAGCACCTCGAGTTTCATTCCCCTCCGAGCAACGGAACAATCTCCCTGCAGACGGCCTGATTCGAGGTCTCGGCGGATGCAGCGGGACACAGGAAGCAAATGACTCTCCTGTTCAGCTGCTGTTGACTGGCTTGGTGGAGCTGACTCATTCCAACATGGGGGGAATAATGAGACGCCTCCATGTTAACTAAGGAGGGAGCAGACCACTGCATTTAAGTCTGCAGATATATAAGAAGCTGACATAATGGCTGGGTAATGGTCTTAGTGAAGGTGCTTTTATTTCCCTCCTAGGCCTAAAGACATTACAGCCGTGGGGAATGTGACACTGCTGTCCTCTCTGGCATTTGCTTGGCCACTCCATTAAAGCACGTTATCCATTTACATTACAGTAAAGGACACGGCTTGCCAGATTTTCCGCTCTCCATCTCGCCACTTATTTTTTCCCACATAATTTTTCCTCTTCCATGTCCTCGCTCTCTCTCTCACGTCCTCCTTACAACGACCGTCCACTGATCCATTAATTCCTCCACATTTCCACTGTGACAACAACTCCTCCACCTCTTCTTCTTCCTAAGCCCATCGAAAACACTGACCTGAGCCGCTCTCTTTGTTTATCTGCCGATTTCCTGCTGGAGGAGAACAGCTGTATTCTTCTAAAATCACGGGTCACGCTCATTTGGAGATCACTTCAACTGTAAGCACCGTGACACACCAAGTCAACAGTTGGGCCGTCTGCGATTTTTCCCTTGGACCGAGTTTTGGCGGCGTGTCCCTCACTACTGGCAGTAGTCGGACCCGCGCTGGCAGTAGCTCGCGCGATTCAGCGCGCTGAACCGGACTGCGCGGTGCGCGAGGAGAGAAACTAAAGCAATGAAAGTAAACAAACTGACACAAAGGAAGGATTATCTAGAATAAATAAACTGAAGACCAGCTTTTAGCATGATGCAGGACAGGAAACTTCTGTCTGTTAGCAGCTCCTCTTTGTTCCTAGCCTCCTAGCTAACAGCAGCTTCTCTGGTTTCCCCTTTTGAATTACGATATACGGACTGCTGCCACCTACTGGTGCAAAGAGGTGTTTTCTTTTCGTGCGTACAGTACGAGCTAGCTGGTTGTTGGCTGCAGTCTGTGTCGGACAAGGACGTTGTTTTGACGTGTTCAGGCACTGAAGAAGAAGTGACCCTCCAAAAAACATGAACGTTCATCTAAGGTAATTTCATGGAAACCCAGCTATCAGCTGTTAGCATCCCTTAAGGTCTCCAGATTTAAACTTTTTCAGAACTTTTTTTTATCTGACATTTTCCTCAATGGCACCTGTGCAGTTTGACATTTTATAATGCGTTTTTTTTAAACGGCTCACTGGTGTGAGGGACATTTCAAAGATGTCAAATTTAAGGCTAAAACGGATAAACGGATAAAATCGGAGGAAGTGCAAGGTCGGCAGAGCGCGCCACAGGATGGTAAGAGGCAAAACACATGTGCGCTGTAATAAAAAAGAAAAGAAAAACGCCTGACCCCTATGCAGGGAGGAGTAGAAAAGCACTGTTGAGCAGCATCTGTGGGATTTCTGGGGTGAACCAAAGCTTTGGTGTGTAATCCAGGAGTGTCATAGCTCAGATTAATGCACGTTTATCAAGTGAAATTACTCACTGGACGCCTTGATTTGACTGTGAAGATTCTCAGTCATCCAGGTCATAGTATATAGAAAACAAAGACAACTGGACTTATTTAAGTTTTCTCACTTTCCTATTTTTAACTTAATTTCAAAGATGCCTCGACTATAACTATTTACGGGCTTTTGCAAGTAAATCTGAAGCTTAAATTTCATCTGCAAATATCTTCCAGACTTTATGTCCCATTAGAAACCGAACATGTGCATGTCCTAATTTAACTACAAAGGAAAATAAATGCGCCGCCGCCTTACCTCCAGGCAAAAACACGGAACACACGCCTTCAGAAAAACAGTAATGTGTTTATTGTTGTATGAAATATTTACTAATTCACTCTGCCTTCGTCTAGTAGACCTGATGAATGAGTCAGTGAGCCCTATAATATAATTCAGCCTTTTTTTTTTATTATGGATGACACATTAAATTTGTACTGGCTTTTATATAATAAAGGACTCTCCCGTAGGAAGGCTGTGGGTGTTTAATATTTCCTGTCTGCCTTTTGCAATATTAGCATACTGTTATTCATCCAGCAGGCATTTATTAGCGCAGGGCGGATCGTAAATATATTAGATATGGAGATTTAAATGCCTTTTAAACAAGAAAGGATGCATATATTATATATTCCATTTAAAGGTCCCTGCGTGCTGTTTAGTTCTTTTTATTGAAGTTATTAAAACTTGCAATTCTATTTGCAAAGCTATTTCTAAAGACTACTCCCTCTCTCTCTTTTCATTCAACTCAGTTCCCAATCCTCCTCCTCCCTCTTTTGGTGCAGAAACCCCAGGGACAAATGGCCACGACTTCCTGATACGTGACCCCCAACTTGACTCTGGCTTCCCGGGTTCCTCCACACCTAAGCCTCATTTAGGCCTTCACTTCACCCCCTCTCATCCATCCCATCGACTGCCCCCTCGTCCCTCAGGCTCCTGTCAACAAATAAACTTCCTTGCATTAATAAAGGTCTGGTCTTGGAAGTCGGTTTTGTCAGTCAGTCACTGCACTATTCCAACGCCATAAAACTGAAGCCATTGGGATTTAATAATCACAATATGCTTGTACGAGTCCACCCTCCTCCTCCACTTCCGTCACTATCTCCCCTTCTGCCTCCTGTGTGCCGCTCTTTGACTCTTGGGACGTCGAGTCTGAGTTTGACAGCACCATCTCATTACACACACACACACACTCAAAACCATCCTCCGCTCTCTGCCTCTGACCGCACTGTGTTCTCATTAAAGCAGGACAAATGAAGACGAGGGCAGCATCTCTTCTCAAGAGCGGACCAGAGGGCAGCGCACCCTATCACGGGGCGGCGCGGCTCTGACATCACACCCTCATCACCGACAGGCCACCTGAGGCCCACTCCAAACCGGCCGCGGCACAGAAAGCAGGCGACGATCATTCATGGTATTTTTGTTGCTACGTTTCCTTCTAATATGTGCGTTTTCGCGAATTCCTTTTTAAGGCGCCCCATTCATCACGGAACAAACTCTCTCCGAGCGTGGAGACAGGCCAGCGCTTTCCATTACTGCTTCAAAGCATGAACACTACCGAGGTGCTTAATGCGGCTCCTTCGGGTTTAACGAACATACATTAATGGATTTCTCTGGCAACTTTGGGTCGTCGGAAACAAGTTGTAAAACACACTCGAGATTGTCTTGTCGTGCTCTTTAGTTGCTCCGATACATTCTCGAGCTGGTTGCTAAGCTTTCTGTCTGTTGTTTGGTGCCTGATGGGAAGCATAAAGTGGGTTTTTGGCTGCCTGCAGAGGCCGGGACCATGTGTACAATGCCGTTCAAAGTGTTCCGCGCAAACCAAAGCCGAGGTGGATGAACTGCAGACTGCAGGTGGAAACGAACTGAGGGATCCATTTGCATGTGATTATTTGATTAATGCAAGGGTAGTTCTGACTTAATCTACCAACTCAGAATTTGACCTTTCCTTAAAAGAACAAATCTTACATTTTTTGGGGCAATTATTAAACTGCTGGTTAGTCTAATTTCTGCAAACAAAACCAACAAAAATTGAGCTGTAGGTCCAGTTTATACGTGGATTTTTAAACCTACCTTCAAAATAGTCTGTCTTTTACTTGCTACCTATCAAATGAAAGAGGCTAGCTGAGCAGATGGCACGGATAGCCCTTGTCATCATCATGCTGCACAGGCCCAGAGAAGTAAGGACTTAGTGCTCCCTCAGTCCTGATGGTTAACAAGAAGGGGGGGCAGTCACAGAAACCAGAACATCTGGCGAGGAGAGAACAAGAAGAAGAGCTGGCACCGGGCTGCTGTTGGCCGTGTGACACCTCGCCACAGATGGAGCGACCGGGCTCGGCGCGCTAATAAGAGGAACGGAGATGCTTCGGTCACATGTCTGCAGGTCGAGCAGGATGCTCAGTGTCAGGTGCCTAGCTTGTCTTTCTGCGGCCTGCTACATGTGGTGTGTGTTTCAGCGCCTAGCAAAGATGCAAAGCAGGTCAGTCTCTCACGTGCCGCTGCTGTTTCCCTACAACATGCGCAGATTAATGCTTCTTGCTGCTTGATTTCTAGGTTTCTTAAAAGTTTGCTGGATGGTGCTTACTCTTGGGGTTTGCTCTGCCTGATGTTCTGATCACAACAACCAAGCTGTACCCGTACCTACAATCATGTGGTTGCAGACGTCGCAGAACGTGGGCTTCTTGAAGATGTGCTCCATGAAGCAGTGCCCCGCCGAGTCTACCTGCAGCGGGTTGCGCGTCTGGGAGCGCGACGTGGGCGGAGGGGCGCTGGGAATGGCCGGCGGCACCGGAGGGATGGGGAGGCTGGTGGTGTGCGGCGGGGCCATCCCGATGTTGCAGAGATGGCCCGTGCTGCTGCTCACGTCGGAGAGCAGCTCCGTCTTGTTCTCGCTGCTCGTCCGGAAGAAGTTGTCGGCGCTCTTGCTGCGGATGCTCTTGGTCTTGAAGGAGAGCGAGCGCTTGAGCCTTTGCAGCTGAAAAGAGAGACGAAGAGTTGAAGGAAAGTGGAGCGAATGAGGGGGGGAAAAAATGACAGATTCCACGAGAGAGAGAGAAAAAATGAGGAGAGGGAAAAATCTGGCACAACTGAGTCAGATGTGAAGTAAATCAATTTGCCCAATAACCTAAATAAATGACTAATCTGTGGAACCTGTAGGCACACGTCTCAGCGCCTAACGTCCAATAAAATAACAATTGCTGGGGCCATCTTATCACTGCTTAGTGGAAAACCTTCGAGGTTTCCTGACGGGAAGGTAATGTGAATACCAGGTTAGGCTGATGCATCACATTAACACCATTTCTCACACTCCGTGCTGCCGTTTCTGGCTGCAGCTTGCATCAATCTCATTAGGCCTCTGTTTTACAGTAACACTATTCATAATACGCCACAGTGACAACTTCTCATTTAACCTCTCCGTGTTTTGCAAGTGATACCCACTTAAATCCAGGCTGCAGCCAGAGTTTATGGTTCTGGCTGCAGGTTCCTGATTCGAGGAATGTGTTTTTTGACAGGTGTGTAGGGGAAGAGTTCTCACCGATCCCTCACAAATGTTTTATAAACGCAAACAGGCGGTTTACGCGTCCTCTTATGTGTTTGTCACACAGACGCAACCCGACTCTGACGCTCCGTGCTTAAACTGCAGCTCTGTTAGGCGCTCTTCCCGTCATGGTGAGCACCCCTGCACTAACTGTTACCGTTACTGCAGCTTTTGTGTTGTTGACGAAGAATCGATTCTCCTGGTCACTCTGGAAACAATCAATTTGGACACCCACACACACACACACTTTCACACAACAGGCACGAACATACAGTCCAGATACATTCCTCTACAACCCTTTGGAGTCCTCGCTTGCTTCAAATATACACAACCTGAAAAGGAAAAACTGCGGTAAAACAAAGTAGATTCTATGCAAGCGAGCTATTTTTCTTCTTAAAACTCTACATGTGTTGGCTCTTATTTACAAATGACAGAGGACGCAGCCCTTCTTTTCTGTAAAACAAGCTCGAGGAACAAAGCACGGGGAGGGAATGTGAGCATGCACCGAGGAGCTCATGCTGTGTTTGATGGCACCAAATCTATAAGATTTCATTATCGAGCAGGGGAGTGTTAATGGGGGTCGGGCAGAGCGCTGCAAAGAGAAAATCGCTTGAGATTATAAATCAGATATTTTTAAACAAATAAATACCGACACAGCCCGGGACAAAGAGTTCTCTCTGCAAATATGGGTGATGATGTATTTGACTTGGTTTGGCGCCGACTACTCTATGTGAACTATTTTTAAGAAGCAGTAAAAGTTGCAGCGTGAAGCAACTTTTATCCTTGTGCACATGCAGTTATGCTTTTTTTTTTTTTTTTACAGTGGACTGAGAGCAGCCTGGGTGCGCAACCGTCTGAGTGTACGAGACTGGAGGCTCACCTTGCGCTTGTGGAGTTCAGGCCTCACAGTATTCTTAAAGGAGGAATAAAAACACAAACACAGCTTTACTTAATGGTTGCAAAAGGTTCTAAGCCACAAACACTTACTTTAAAAACCCTCTCCTTTTTTTTTTTTTGTCACCTGAGACGCTGGAAGTGAGTGCGGTTGTTTGGCGTAAGCTTTAAAACGATATAAAGTCAGCCAGGAGTCTTCTGAAATACCCAGTGATGCGTGCCAAATGTGCCAAAAGTAAGAGCTCACATGCAGCTAGGAAAACTGATTCTAAAAAAAAAATGCCTCACAGCTTCACGGCTTCAAGCATTAAAGAAATGCTGGAAGGAGAGACAACACGAGCCTCGTCTGTCCTGTACTGTACAGGAGTTTTGGGGACAGGCAGAGGAGGTAAGAGGAGAGGAGAGGAGAGATGCTGCCAAACCACTACCATGATAGTCCAATATCGGACTGCTAATTGTAGTAGTCTGGGCAACATGTGACCCACATAGATGGTGTAACGCCTGAGGCAGCTGTGGATCTCTGTCACACAGCCTCCTTTCCTGCTGCATCCACAAGTAGAAAGAACAAAACCATGAGTGTGCCACTTTTTCTACGAATATTCTCATATTGTTGTCATTCTGTGCCACTTCATGAACATGTTTTAGGCTAATCGAGAGCTTTAAATGGCCTAATAGTATATTTATGTTCCACAATGATCTGATCTGGATGTAAACTGGCTACTCTATATTATCTTTCTTTTATTCATCCCCGACTGTGAAGGATTATCTTGTTTTATTTCAGGATTATCTTATTCTATGACCTATAAAGAGCATGGGTAGTGTTTTATTCTGATTTTACACTGATCTCGTTAAACCTTAAGGTTGTTTAGATATTCATACTTTCTGACCCATTTATAAAGCTGCTGATATTTTATAGTATGCTCCTTAAATTAAATCAGGATCAGCTGTTTGTTAGAGGTTGTTTTAAAAAAGGTTAGATAGTCAGTATGAGTTATAAAATGTAAAAAACATTGTGTTATTTTTTTGGAGGGGGGTCTGATCCCCCTTGAGTCGATTTAAATTTAAGTTTAATTATCTATTTCTAATAGCTGGACTGAAGGAAAGTGCGATAAGATCCCGAAGTAAATCAGAAAACAGGCAACAACAACAGGGATGTCCTACCTTGGTTTCCTGGCTGGCGTTCGCCGTCGGGGATTTTGGTGTCTCATCCTGGTCCTGTTCGTCCTCTTTACCCCCACTTTCGTCCTGAATCATGTTGGCCGGCGGGATCATCCTCTCTTTCTGTGATCTCTCTCAACAACAAAAAAAGAAAAACTGTTGCTCCTCTATAGAGTTCGTTTCCTCCCCGCGCTGTTTACATCGTTTCCATTCCTGTTAACAGTCACCGTGACCCGAGGACAAGAGGAGAAGTCATCCAGACCCGCTGCCGCTGCTGCTGCTGCTTCTGCTACTGCTTCTTCTTCTGGAAAGGAAGGATCCGAGGTGGGAAAAGATGAGAGGAAGCGTCTTAAAGAGGCGGCGAAGAAGTGGATCCCGAATCAAAAGTTGAAAGTCAAGTCCAGTTCGACTCGAGAGCGTCCGGTCCGTCTGCGAGGGAGGCTGTCGCGTCTGCCGTGGCGTCGTGCGTAAAGCTGCCAAGACATCTCCAAGTCCACGCTGCGCGTCGCGCGCCTTACGTTGCCAATGCTCGGATGGGCGGAGAGATGTAAACGATCGAGGGAGGGAAGGAAGGACGGAGAAGGAGGAGGAAAGACGACGCAAGGACCCGTCTCTTGACAAAATTCAGATGCAGAACACAGCGACAAAAAACACCCACACGCTCAAATGGAAGCGCTGCTGTTTCTAGAAGGAGTAGAAGGATGTTTAAAAGGAGGTTCCCCCCTCGCTTCCTTATACTATAAATGAAAACTATTTATCAGTTTAATTGTAACTTCTTCTGAGTTAAAAGCAGGAATATGTTTGTTGTGTCTTTACTTTTGCCCATATATTAAATGTTTAAGTTTCTCTTCCTCCCTGATGGGGGTAATGAGACGAGATGTCACATTTGATGGAGTCAGTCCTGAATTTAAAGTAAATATTAACAGAAATTACTGATTCCCAACTTAAGATGTATGAAGGATCTGGATTGGAGTGATTGGACACAGATCCTGTTGATGCAACCCACTATTAGCTGCATCACCACAAGTCTTATGTCAGTGTCAGTTTACTTGTAAAGCACATTTAAAAACAACAAATGCTGACTGCTGAACAGGGTACTGTCAAGGCATGTAACAATCAAGATACATTGTTCGTTTTTTGTTTAGAGACTCTGCAGATGTTTTGGGGTTGTTTTAGTGGTTTACTAAATCAAAAACGGGCAACCATACAGCCAGCCTAACCTCTTACAGCCACATGCAGCAGACAGGTTTCTTCTGCTTCTAGTTAGTTCTTCTGAGATCCACTCAGACTGAACTTAGCTGAGCGCCAAATATACAGACGCCATTTGAAAATGCCATGAAGTAGCTCAATAGTTTTGGACATAAAAGTAAATCATTCTGACTTTTTTTATTAAATTAATTATGCAGCATTTATTGAGACTGGCACCACTTTCATGTTTGTCTGCTCGATTTGAAGCTGCATTAAGGAGGCACTTAGCTTAGCATGGTGAACCGGGCAAACGGCTAACCAGGCTCTGTCTAGACGGAACGGTCTTCCTAGCAGCGAGTGTAAATCAAGTGTTGGGCTTCACAGAAGTGTCAGACTGTCAGAATTTAAGCCACTGGGTGCAGCTCATGTTGAGTCTATAAATGTCAAGTCATTATTGGATAAGTAAATAAACTGGTGGGTCCAGCTCTGCTGAAGCCATCTTTTCAGAGAGGGAGAACGATCTCAGGAGACACCGACACCATCCTTTCTATTTACACGGATGAGCCGTCATTTAGGAGCTAAACAACATAATGACAGTTTAGCTTCTGCGGTGAAATATGAGGCATCTCCCCCGCCTCTGATGGGATAGCTGTGGTGCCCGCCGTAGCGATACATCACCCCGCGTCCCTCCAGGCTCCCCCGTGATGCGATGTCCTTGAAGTTATATTGCAGGACAAAGGAGGCGGGCGCCAGACTGCAGCCTCCTCAGTCTGACAGAAATGCAAACAACAACAGTCCCGAGGAGTGAGGCTGCACATCAGGCTCGAGAATAGATGGGATTCCCTCCTTAAAACTCTGATGCTGAAGCTGGTATGAGCTCAAGAATAAGCACATTTACTTACGTATGGCAGCAACAGAGGAGGCATCTGGTGTAGAAGAATGACAGTAATGCACAGATGTACGACCGCCTGGTAACAGCTGTCAGGAGAACATACACCAATCAGCCTCAACATTAAAACCACTGAGAGGAAAAGTGATTAACAGTGACCATATTGTGATAACTCAATGTTCTGCTGGAAAACGTTTGGACCTGGCATTCATGTGGATGTTACTTTGACATGTACCACCCACCTAGACCAGACCAAGCACCCCCACCCCATAGCAATGACACTATTTGATGGCAGCAGCCATCCCCAGCAGTTTAAAAACGGTTTAAGATCAGCACTTGGCCTCCAAACTCACTAGATCCCAATCAAATCAAATATCTGTGAGATTTTTTGATCAAACTTTAGCCCATATCTGCCCACAAAAGAGCTGAGGTCTTGCGTCTTCAACCCACAACCCGGAGAGAGCACAAGACAATCCCCCGACTTAGTCAATCGGAGCGTGAGTCAATGTTACGTTTGTCCCTGTATGTCCATGTGGTGTGTGTGCAGTTAGTGTGAATCATGTGGCGACAGAACCAAACGCGCGACCATTCGTGCCTGGAAGCCAGAGCAGAGCGTCAAGCGCAAAAGAGCGACTGGGAAACAACATTATAATTTCCTCTCTCAGCTGCCGGACCGCCATGGTGGAAGGAGGGCGTGAAAAGATGAGGGAGGAAGATGGAGCGATGAAGGAGGATGAGGACTGAGAGCGATAGGGGTTAATTATTCCAAATGAAAGGTTTCGTTAAGGCAACATGAAGGGACGAGTGGTGCAATTTCATGGCTCACAGTTGTCGGATTTAAGTATTTTTATTTATTTATTTCTTAGAATGACTGTATTGTGTTTTATTTCCATTTATTTCTAAGACTTCTATTCATTTTCTTAGGGAATATAACTATTTTATGTATAAATAGATATGGAGTTCCCTTACACACAATGGTTCAAATATGCAGTCTGTCTGCTATTACGTGTGTGTGATACTGTAAAATATATTTAAATGTCTTTATTTGGAGCTGTTTCATGTTTTGATGTTAACGCAGAAGCTGATATCACTCAAAACATCGTTAACGCCGCACATAGGTGTGCACGAAATTGAACTCTCCACAGTGAGCCATTATCTGATCACACTTGCCGTCACACGTGTGTGGCAGACCCGTTGATGGGGATGTATTTGAGGATGTGCCGGAGTGTTTGTGTCTCTGTACTTCACTAGCAGATTACTTGTTAAATAAAGATGAGATCTATGGATATATGCTTTGATACTGACTTATAGTGACTGACCCGCTCAGTTCATATCGTAACAAATTAAAAAGTCTCACATAGGTTACTTCTCCTCGTATGAAGTACATAGTCTGATCCACCTCCCCTCATTGTCTCTTGAACACCAGGAGGTTATGAATTCCCCTGTCAGATTTTGTCACACTTGCATGTGCCAAACTCCACATTGTGCCTCTTTATGGTGCCGTCTCAGCTCCTCTGGGAGACTCAACATGTCAGGAAAGCTATTCTTGGAGTGTAGACTGTTGCTCACGCAAAGAGCGTTGGCATCACTTTATGGTGCCAAGAAGACACGATCACTGTGGAATCCTGTCATCGGCTTTGTCACATTCAGGGCCGAAGAAAAGAGGCTGATAAAACTAACGTATGGCTGGATTATTTATAACAACCCCGACTTTTAACAACACAGTGGAAAACTGAAAATGAAGGTGGCTTGAATGAAGCCAGGTTCTGATTAAACACTGCAGCAATCCTACCATTTACATGGATCACAAGGCATTGCAAAGCATTCCTACAAAGCATCTGTAATGGAGTGGTTTCAGAGCAAACAGTAAATATGTGAAGCACATTAATGGTTGAAACGGCGTCTGTCATCTAAAAGCGAACGCCATCAATTCACTCCGGGAGCTCGAAGCGAAACTGAAAATGTTAGCAATTACCAATGACCCAGCCGGACATTATACATTATTAAATACGTGCACACATGTACATGCAGACACACACGCACATGTCCCAGCATGTGTTACAGTAATGGGCAAATTGATTCCCCAAGAATCAAGGCTAATTAGCCCTTCTTATTATAAGCCTCCCTAGGACTAGTCTCTGCAGGGTGTAACAAAGTAATGGATATGGGAGTACAGTACGTATGTGTGTGCGTATGTGTTTGTGTATGAGAGATCTCCCTTTAGAATAATGTTACTTCATTAAATTGCAGCACATACTTTAAATAAAGCATTACACTGTTATCCTGTGTGCACTCCTGGCAAAAAAAAAAAAAAATGCAACTACCGCCAAATCCCTTTCAGTGGAACTGAAGTGAGGTCTAATGCTTGTTTCGATTCCCTAATGACACGGTGAAGCGTCAACCAATCCCATGTGCTTGTTTTACCAGTTCATTAATAAACACGTGAGGACATAACAACGTCAATGAGCTCTTTACCAACAGTTCAACGCAGCTCATGGACAAGGTAGGCGACAACGCTCGTTTTGAAACTTTTGTCGCTCGTGGGGCAAACATGGTATTAATGTCACAATGACCAAATTAGCAGAACCGCAGGGATTTGGACTTGTCTGACATTCTGAGGAATAAAATAAATAATCCAAAAAAAAAAAAAAAAAAAGGACTACTCTCATGTCTGCCTGGAACCAGACATCTTTTAGATCAGTGAAGCTGGAATCAGGCGTGACAGGAAGTCATCACACACAGTCAACAAATATTCCCACAAACAGCTCGTCATGAAATTAAAAGTGCCCTTTTTCTTTGGGGTTGTAGCATCAATCAACCAGACAAGACAAGAAAGCCATTAGCTTACCTTAGCTTAAAAGGGAACTACAGTTTTTTACAACCTGGACCTTATTTCTAGTACAAAATACAATATTTAGATCTGCGTATATCCATATAGTGGGAGTGACTGGGACACTGAAACGCAAACTCTAAAATACGCATTATCTGCCGCGAAATTTCACCAATATTTTATTATAATACGCTAGTGCTATTCCCTGTTGAGTCCAGAGTTACCTTTTATAATCATCTGGGGTCTGTAGATTGATCTTCTAACCTCTACTCTTGACTCAACGGGGAATCGCACTAGCGAATCATAACAAAGTATTGGTGAAATGAACAAGTTTCCCTCCATATAATGCGTTATTTAGAGGCTGTGTTTCAGTGCCCCAGTCACTCCCACTATATGGACATACAAAAATATCATCCGAAAGACTCCAAATGACACCAAGTTATATGGGTGAGTAAACAATTGTATTTTATGCCAGAAATAAGGTCCATCTTGTAAAAAATGGTAATTTCCCTTTAGAGACTGTCATGGCAACAACTAGTCATGGCTTTATGTTTGAATTATTCTTTGGCCAAGCCTAAATGACTTCCTGGAGACTCTGTTGGTTGCCTGGCAACCTCCCGTGACGACAAAACTTAGAAGAGTGGTGCCAATCTTCTCCTCAAACCCTAAAAAGGAAACTAACATGGCTGTTGTGTATGTCTGTGTGCTTGCAAGCATGTTCAGGTTTATATTTCAGGAACACCGGGTTTTCAAAACATGCTTCGTCTGTCTCGTCTGATTCACAAATCCCCTGCACCTCACAGGATCTCACACTCTGGAGGTGTAAAGCTCAGCTGATCGGGAAACTGAACATCCTGTCCTTTCTTCCCGGCTGGACGCTGGCTGAAGCGAGAGCGCCGCTGATCATTCTTTCATCATCGTATTTAAATCCAGCGACATACTGCTGACCCCCATGTAACTGGTCTCCTGCTGGTCATTTCTACGTCCCAGTGTGCGCCAGTCACAGCTAATGAGACAACAGAGGCTAAAAGGAGCACAGAACAGCAGCTGACCCGCCGCCTCGCTGAGAGCCACGACGCTCTGGGAGGAAGAGGGAGGTTAATCAGCGCAGCGGAGCTTTTGATTGTTTTAGTTTTGATATTTTTAACATGCAGTATATTGTTTTTAATATTTGTATATTGTGATATTGTGCAGTTGATCAAAAAGTTCATAAACCATTCGTCGGATGTCATTTAGAGGAATTTTATTAGTCATTTGGATAACTTTGCTGAATAAAATCACTCCAATAAAGACGAGAGTGTGTAAGATTTAGGAGGATGTATGCCACTGACATCAGCATTGGACAGGTCTACAAAAGATTTTTTCTACGTCTCAAGAAGTGAAGGAAACCATAAAGTCCTCCTTAAGGCTTGACAACTCAATTCTTGCTTTTGTCTTTTGTTTGCAATAATAAATAGCACCTGGCTCACTGTTGAGGCCTTTTCTCCTCCATTCTTACATTAGTCTGGAGGGATTAGACGGCGTTAGGTGCAAAATCCAAATTGGCAACATCCAGAGCCACTACACTGAGCTTCAGAGCAGCTCTTCTGGAAACTTATGGGTTTTGTCTTATAGGGTAACCGTTTTTGACAACAATGAGAGTCTATGTGGCAGATAAGAAAGGGTAGTAAGACTTTAGCTACAGTTATGTCAATAAGGTGAGATCAAGCATTTAAAGGGGAACTACTGTTTTTTACAACTGGACCTTATTTCTGGCATAAAATATGATCGTTTACTCACCCATATAACTTTTGTGTCATTTGTATTCCTTCGGGAGATAATTAGATCAGCGTATATCCATATAGCGGGAGTGACTGGGGCACCGAAACACAACCTCTAAATAATGCACCTTTAACTGTAATTTGCTACTACTAGTTTTGTGAAACACGGCTGAATATTTTTCCGATTCTGAGGTTGTGGATGAACCATAGCAGTAGCAAATCATCTGGGGTCTGTAGGTCGATGGTAACAGCTAACTCAACAGGAAATAGCACTAGCGAATTTCACGGCAGATTAGAGGCTATTTAGAGGCTGCGTTTTGGTTCCCCATTCACTCCCACTACATAGATAAACGCGGATCTAATTATCTCCCGAACGACTACGAATTACACATAAGTTATATGGGCGAGTAAACGATCGTATTTTATACTAGAAATAACGTCCAGGTTGTAAAAAACAGTAGTTCCCCTTTAATTTCCACCTGAATTGAGACGCTGGTGGTGGTGGAGGTTGATGGAGTACGACAGACAGTCTGAAAGACAGAGGACCAGAGTTGTAAAGAGTAGTCCACTATGAAATTGAGGATGAAGTTAATTTTTACTGAGTGTAAAAAGAGCTTCCTAACGGAGCTTTCATCTTTTTTTTCTTCCATCTTTTCATTGAATTTGCTGAAACAAAGTTAAGTCTCCGTGACAAGGTTTGTCCAACAATTAACAGATAAAACATAAAACATGTTAGCTTATTTCTGCTTTGGTGACTTTTACAGAGTGGAACACTTTAAAATATATCACCACAGGCCACCGTTTGACTATTGTACTGTAAGGTTTGATCACAGGGTGCACAACACATCACACAACTCAAGCAGAAAGCAACACTCTTTAATTCACACTGCTGGCCTCAAGGAGGATGTTTTATTTATAGTCCACGATCAGTCCAGCCAAACAATCTGATTTATTAAAGACGGATTCCAACCGTGCTGTTAATCCCCACAAAGCACGGCTAGCTCCGTTTTACCGGTTGCCATGCCAGTTTCTGTGTTAACAAGGGAGCATGTTCGCTCTCTGTTTTCCTTCTGCCTTTGATTCATATATATTTATATTATTTCTGAAGATACTTAACATGAGCTTCAGGACTTTCCCCCTCCAGTGAAAGCTTCAGCGCTGCAGACACATGCAACGTGTGTGCAATACCTGTATCCGCAGTCTTTAAAGTGAACTTTAAAGCGAATGACAAACACATTCCATGCTGTTTCTTCAAAATTTAGGTCTTGCCTTTAATAATAAATCATGTTTTATGATTTTTTTTTGCACCAGTGTTCTGTTTTATCTATTGTTGTTGTCGCCATATTCAGGGCTGGATTACCCACAAAATGATCAGCTGTCAACTACAGTTGGCCTTTGTTATTTGAATATAGTTTGATAATGACAAATAAAATGTAATGAAATCTTAATTTATGCCTCCGTATTTGCACTTTTGTTTTTCCCCAAGATCGCACTGGCAGGTTAATCTGGCCTGCGAGACATAATTATTGTTCCGGGGTTAATAATTTGGTCATATTTGGGTAAATTGGTCAAAATGGAGCAGGCGAAGGAAATATGAAAAGCTTAAAAATAACCCATCAGCTTAGTTTATTATTAAAAATGAAAATGTGTTAGCGGCACAGGCGCTCCTCATTTTTTCTGTTGTTCAGTTTAACTTCTCAGTAACAGTCCATTTCATGGAAAGCCTTGTTTACTTTCAATCGGTACCTGGAAATTGGTGACTCAAATTGAATCTGATTATTTATTTATTTTAATTAACATGAAACAACAGTATTCAGAAATCTAACATGTTACTCAAATACTGTGAATAGAGAGCTTCATAAACTAGAGAGCATCTTGGGAGCATATTGTCCTCTAGCTGTGACTTTCCCTTTTCTACAGAAACCTCATCATTTATGAATGACTGCAATGATACTGGGGGGGGGCCATCTGGAACCCACAAACCGTCTCTCATCAATGTCTTATAAAAGACGTGACTTCAGGGCTGTGGGGCAGTGGGTGAGGAGGAAAACCACTCGTTAACACATTCACATTCCTGTGATTCTTGATTTACCAACAGGTTGTTTTATTATATCTTCTACATATCTACACCCACCACCTGCTGCGGAATAAAACAAGGCCATGATGATGACGTGCTCCAATTAGTGGTGTGAAATGATGGATTTGAAAACATATCTGGGTGCTCTGCTGTCCTCATATAGATCCCAACGGCATCTTCTGTAAATCCTCCTCATTCTTCACTGTTCATGTTCCATCGCTTGTTTTTTTTTTTCGTTTTTTGATCATCTATCACATCATTTTCACATTTTGAAGGCCTCAGTTAAAAGTACAGAAATCAAAAGCACTGCTTCATTAAATACAAGCCAGCAGGTGGTCATAGATAGAAACCAGAGACACTGAGGCTCATTTCAGATATTCTTCTAGTGGCGTCCTCCAAGGCATAAATTCAGATCACATGGTGAGGTCACCGCAGCCCGCATTTACCATTAGTTTTATTTGCAGTCACCCGCACCTAATCTCAAGTTATTTAACAGTTTGCTTAATTTAGATTTTCATTTGCATTTAGTGTTAAATGACATGCATATATTAAACACTGCGAGGCTATTGGCTAGTTAGTTTTGATGTTTTGTTTTATGTATGCTGCCTGATCAAAAAAAAAAAGAAAAAAGTCCCAACCTGGATTTAACTAAGCAAATAGGTACAAGCCTACAATTGGATAATTACTGCATGGGTGATTAACTTTCAGCTAAAGACAAGTTATTTAACCCCAACTGATGCAATGAGTAGGCTCTCATTTCCTAATCAACAATGCTGAAAGACACATCCAGTGGAAAGGGCTCAAATGGTAAAATTTCACATCTTAGCCCTGTCGAGAATCTCTGGGGATGTGCTGGAGAAGGTTTTGCAACACTGAATGGAAATAAATCTTGTGACATTGCAGAAGCTTATGGAAACAATGCCACGATGAATGCGTGCTGTAATCAAAGCTGAGGGTGGCCCAATGAAATATTAGAGCGTGTGACCTTTTATTTGGCTGCAACTTTCTTTCTTTTTTTTGACCAGGCACCGTTTTAATCCTTAGTTCTTTTTTTGAGTTACCTGGTCATGGGGTCCGTCCATGAGCAGACGTGTGGCCGAGGCTGGAGCCTGAATAAATACTGTAGACTCCTCACTGGACTATACCATGTGCTGAGTCATTTGGTTTGATGATATTTCACTGACCTCATTTGCAGGCCCACGTAAGTTCGTAATTAAGATTGTTTTTTGCATTTCAGAGCTAAATAAATAAAAGACATAACATAAAAGACAAACATTGGTGATCACACAGGATATGTTAATGAGCGATTAGTGTTCAGTCTTTATTAAGGTGACCAGATTTCTGAAATGAAATCCGGGGACATTTCAAACTCGGAGATAAAAAAAAAATAATAATTATTATTATTTTATCAGGATGAAATGTAGAAACTGGGACAATTACCGTTTCCTAAAATGTGATGCACACATCAGAGCTCGCCTAACTATATACATATGGGTTCCTATCCTAAATTCTATCCCTGGTCTTAGGTTCCTATCCTAAATTCTATCCCTGGTCCGGGGTTCCTATCCTGGATTAGATCCCTAGTCCTGGGTTCTCGTCCTGCTGGATTGGATCCCTGGTCCTGGGTTCTCGTCCTGCTGGATTGGATCCCTGGTCCTGGGTTCTCGTCCTGCTGGATTGGATCCCTGGTCCTGGGTTCTCGTCCTGCCGGATTGGATCCCTGGTCGTGGGTCCAGCATTCTCGTCCTGCTGGATTGGATCCCTGGTCCGGGGTTCTCGTCCCGCTGGATCGTATCCCTGGTCCGGGGTTCTCGTCCCGCTGGATCGTATCCCTGGTCCGGGGTTCTCGTCCCGCTGGATCGTATCCCTGGTCCGGGGTTCTCGTCCCGCTGGATCGGATCCCTGGTCCGGGGTTCTCGTCCCGCTGGATTGGATCCCTGGTCCTGGGTTCTCGTCCCGCTGGATTGGATCCCTGGTCCTGGGTTCTCGTCCCGCTGGATTGGATCCCTTGTCCGGGGTTCTCGTCCCGCTGGAATGGATCCGTTGTCCGGGGTTCTCGTCCTGCTGGATTAGATCCCTGGTCCTGGGTTCTCGTCCTGCTGGATTGGATCCCTGGTCCTGGGTTCTCGTCCCGCTGGATTGGATCTCTTGTCCGGGGTTCTCGTCCCGCTGGATTGGATCCCTTGTCCTGGGTTCTCGTCCCGCTGAATTGGATCCCTTGTCCGGGGTTCTCGTCCCGCTGGATTGGATCCCTTGTCCGGGGTTCTCGTCCCGCTGGATTGGATCCGTTGTCCGGGGTTCTCGTCCCGCTGGATTAGATCCCTGGTCCTGGGTTCTCGTCCCGCTGGATTAGATCCCTGGTCCGGGGTTCTCGTCCTGCTGGATTGGATCCCTGGTCCGGGGTTCTCATCCCGCTGGATTGGATCCCTGGTCCGGGGTTCTCATCCTGCTGGATTAGATCCTGGAGTCTACAAGCTATTAGTGGGTCCTATTTAAAAGCTTTCTTTGGCAAATTGATGACGCCATGATGATGTCATCACGATGTGGTCCGTTGGTGTCACATGCACGTTAGCGCACCAGATGACGTCATCACTGCATTTAAAGATATTAAAAGTAGCTTTTATAAAAGATATTAAGAAGTATGTGTATACTGTTATACTTTCAAATTGATAATTCATAAATGTAATCCTAAGAGAAAACAGTTACCGTGTAATGTTTTTCTTTTTTTAAGGAGAAATTGCTTTTATTCTGAAACCCTAACCGGAAGTTGACGTGTTGACACTAGTGGCGGAGCAAACAAGGGCTGTGTCTCAAATCGCGTACTTCTGCACTTAAAATATCTAATTTGAGTACGTGAAGGTGTTCACACGTACTCACACTCAAAACGCTCAAAATGCTGAGTGTGGAACGACGAACACTTTTCACCCTAAACGGTAGCCATCTTGGCTTGACATTTTCGGGGACAGCTTTAGCCAGGGACAGGGACACCAAAACGGGGACTGTCCCCGGAAATCGGGGACGTTTATGCTATGCTAAGCTAGCTGCTCATAAACAATTAAGTGGTGTGAACTCTTTAATTTGGGCTGTTTAAGATGAATTTAGCACCAAATTTTTAAAAAAGATTATATAATGCTGAATAAAAAATGTCTAACAGAGGTACGGATATTTTGGTGTGGTGGTGTAGTTGCGGGAAGATGGTGAGCTTCAACATTGGAAAAAGAATCAATAGGTTCTGAAGTGAAAGGCAACAACACGGCACTTAAGTGCTATCAACAGCTCCACTTATGGACACAATTTACTTTGCATCACAAAGCAATCATGGTGAGAGGGCAAGCCCACTAATAAGATAGAAACTCTACAAAGGCCCAAAAATAGAAACAACAGAGTGCTTTCAACGGATCTGCAGCCGCTCTCGTGGCGCCGTTGCTGTTGTGAGTCATAAGTGTTAGTTTTGTGTCTTGATGACGCGGGCGGATGCGTGGGTGACACTTGGGGCGGATGGGAGCAGCAGATGCAGCAGTGCTTGTGTTCCCCCAGACCCTTGTCATCCACTCGGTCCCCGCTTCATTCAGAGGGTTGTTGCTACGATACACGCGGACGGTGATGACACTCAAACTGAGCATCGCAGACAAACACATAAAAGCTGTTACACTTTTACACATTCTGAGCTTCTTCTTTTCTATTTCAGACACAGTTGAAACGTCTTGCCCACATTAAGCCAGCGTGAAGGCAGACACCATTGTTTGGCTGTTAGCAGATAACGTCTTGCTGCAATGGTTAACATAAATCACACATTAACTGTGTTTGACGTGCGCAATGCTAATTTGAGAGTTTTTGAATGAAAATGACAGGACTTATGTTGCCATGGGTCGCCTTCTCCCTTGAGTGTATAATGAGGAGAACAGAGTTTGGTATTCCCTCTGGTATTTCCAAAGTTCAAAGGCTATTTAATCTAGAAAACTGTTATTTTTATGTAGAACAGGGTACAGCTTCCGCAATGAACCCCAGAAGCATTTTCTAAACTAGGCTATCTTTTACAAATTTCATAATTCATTATCAAATTGTGGTCATACAATTGGCATGGTGGATGATTAACTGCATGTTTCACTTGTGACAAAATGTTACTCAGATGAATTTTAAAGTGTAAGCCATTTCCTATCACTCCAAGGAAGGAGCAAATGATGTGTCAGTAAATAGTGAATGTTGTGACACGTTCTCTTACACCTGACAGTGACGGCTACTGGACTGGCTTTTCTCTACTTGCGTGTTGCTTGCTGCAGGTTTTCAGCCCATTTGTCGAACAGATGGATCAAAACCAGTTAACAGCATTTCCACCCAAAGTAAAACTTCCTCCATTCTCTCGAGACAAAGGAAAATCTCAAAAGCAATCTCTTCGAACAAATGCCGCTGGGCTGCGGGGGAAAACCACAAAGACGCTGTCACCGTTTCCAACGACAGGCATCCTTATGAAGAGCTTCCAGCAACGTAAGGAGACACTGACAAAATGCTCGGGGGCTCAGGGACATGGAGGAGCCATGCTGAGCCGTCACGATGACGGATACTCTACCTGTTAGTTGCTTCGCTGCCACTTAACGCAGACAAGAACTCAGCTGAAGATGGTGCCTCATGTGGCGGGAAGGGTCAGACAACCAGCGGAGTCCCTGTTGGAGAGAAACGTCTGCAGTTTCAAGTTGGTGTGAATGCTGACTCAAGTGTAGACCAGGTCTTACTCTTTGTGTTTCAAATCAAGTCATACTTCCACATTAAAGGAAACCACTACGCAAATACACACGTCATTGGTGTGAAAATCTAAGTTACCAACTCTTAAATTATCGGTCATTGCCTTCAGCAGCTCCTGGGAACGTCCTGCAGCTTCTCATTCAGGAGCGCATTAGCCTGCTTTGAAACTCGCCTCACAAGTGTGTTGAAAATGCGTCAATGTCACTCTGGACCAAGGGCCCGCATTTAGGTTCGACGGAGCCTCATTGTGACACTGAGCCCCATTAATTGAGCTCTCCACAGACATCTCCCTGCATCTAAAATAGGCAGGAAGTCCACCGTGGAGGTGAAGAGGGACAAAGTAGGCCAAGGACTCGCACAGAAAATAGACTGCGACTCACCGAGGGGCCGTATCATCCTGGGAAAGAACGGGAAGTGGGTTAACAATAATCCTGGAAATTACAGGCGCAATTGTGAGCGCAGACGCTTGATGGGAGTAATCAAGTGAAGAGGCAGCGCGAGTTACGACTGTCTGCCAGGTTTTATTCAGTGTGTGAGGCACAAAAACTGTGTATATAGGAACATATTTTTGAGGAGTAGAGTTAAATTGGTGAAAGATAAAGTGTGTTTATTCATTTCTTGCACTAAAGTCCAATTTAAACGTACCAGTATTTGAGTATTTTTCATTTAATGTGACTGTAATCAAGATGTTCTTTAAAGGACATGTCAATTAGAGTGCACATGTGCAGAGCATCGTCTACTCTGTGATGCTCGTGCCAGTGCACCTCTCTTGATAAAAATGATTTCTTCGTAACATTGGTATGAATTAAACAGACCTTAAGTATACACCAGTAAAATCCTGATTACCCTGTGTAGCATCCAGGGGGCAGTTTCAGTGGTTAGATGCATGCTCAGGGCACATCAGCAGATGGGAACCTGTGACCTTTTGAGAGCACGTCAAATGTCTATTGATCAGAAACCAGAACAGAAACTGGAAATGCGCAGGCCACTCAAACCTGGACAGGTATGCAAACTACTGCACCACCATCGCTATGCATGAAGCATCAATAATATATTCTGGTATATATACGGATATTTTAGCAGTTCAAAAGATCTCAATGAAAAAAAAAAGTATAGAGATAATACCAGGAGTCATTCAGCAGTCAGGATCTTTAACATCAGCATTTCTTACTGACTGCTGCTGAGTTTCCTGCACAGCTTACTGCACGCCTCTACCCTCCATAAATCAGGAAATGTACGTATTTTTCATTCTGTGCAAGAATTTTTGTTTTTCTCAAGCGCACATCTCCTGTATCTCTGGTATTTTACCAGTTTATCATGACATTATGTGCAATGCTTTGCTCGAGAGCAACACTGTTATCAGTATTCATGATATTCATGACATCCATAGTGTGCACTTTACCTTAATCACTTGAAGTTTGGTTGCTTAAGTTTGACACAGCAGCTCTAAATATTTATTGCACACTGAATATATTTTATATATATGTATATATATATTTTTTTAAATCAAACTTCTATTTTGAGCTATCGTGTCAGTAACACCCAAATTTCCCTTGTGAATAAAGTTTCATCCTGTCAAATAATAAACCAAACACATGGTTCGTTTTGTTCACCTGCACTGCCCTCGTGTGGTGACATCAGTCGCTGCACGGTAATCACAGACAGATTCAAAACATCTGCACGTTCTTTATTTACAAGTCCTTACATGACAGAAAAAACAAAACAAGAAAAAAAACATACATGTGATGGTGAGCTCAATGCTACACAGAGGTACAAAGGTGATACTCAAACTAGGACAAAACAAAGACAGTAAATTTCCCCTCTACTTGTCATTAGTAATAGTGATGCAGCTGGTAGTGTATGCACCATCCTTGCATATAGTATTTGCCTCAGCTATAACCAGGCTGCACTTCATTGCTTTCATTTTAAGGAGAAGGGAATTCATGAGTTCAGGCAAGACATAGCACACTTCAACTTCACTGCAGTGACACAGATGAGGACATGTTCTTGTTCAGTTCAAACATCTTGGCAGTATCTTTTCACACAGCAAAATTACACTAAAAGAACTCCCAGTCGCTTGAGCTTAATAAATGTGACGGCGAATGACGGAGAAGTAGCACGAGGGGTTTATTTTTAACTAATGTTTGGGGAATAGTTGAGAATGGAAGGGCACAATCAGTGGAAACACGGGGCAGGCAATGAGAAAACAAACCCATGGCACTAATACGGGGATAAAATTAGGCATTTGAACAGGCAACAGATCAGTGGTAAGGCGTCAACAAGAATATTCAGTAATATAATCCAAACTCTTTTACCCATGCTACTCTCAATACTCTGCACACACATAGCTCAGGTGTGTCAGCCCAAATAAAAATCACCTTTTTAATTAAAAATAACAACACTGAGAAAAAAAAAAGAAGTTATACAGGTGGTTTCCAGGTGGCACATTCTACATCACACAGGGAGATATGTATACAAACAGACCTGTACAAGCTTGTTGTTACAGCATCAAAGAACAATAGATGAACATTTCACTCGACTCTAATGTTCTTTGATTTACACACCACACAGTTCACTCTTCAAACTTTATCATTAATGTATTAACGCTCCTCTCTGTTTGGGTTCTTAGAGTCAGTGTCCCGCGGTTCTATCAATCTATATGTTAATCGCAAACAAAGGGAGCAGGTGATGCTCTGCAAAGATGTGAAGTTATTATTCTCACTCTCTCTCACACACACACACACACACACACACACGGTGGAAAGCTACAGTACATCTCCACATGTACACGCAAGAGCAGCTTCATCTGTACGTGAATTATTTTCAAGTATGTTAGAGGACTTCTTCACACAACTGAAAAAAAAAGAGACTTATTTGCATCTGTGAAAAAAAAAAAAAAGAAACACTCAGGCAGGACTCTTGAAATCAAAATGAATAAACGCTTCTTAAAGGGACATTTCCAACTTAAGTCCAAAAAAAGCCTCATCTGAGCCTTTCTATATATATAAAAAACATCCCAGATATACGTGGCCGTTCATCAATAGAATCAAGTCAACCAAGTCCCTGTTGAGTCCTTGAAATAAACAAAGTATTTTTAGAGAGCTAAATGAAAACATGTCTTCTTGTTCTATTGCCTTGGGTCTGAGGAGCAGAGTTGTGGATCCATGGATACATATTCCACAGGTAAAGGCCTAAAAATAACGAGGAAGAGAGAGAGAAAAAAACTGAGCAAAAACATTCTGCCACTGAAAACGATAACCTACCACTTGCCGTCAAAAGTTCTTTATAAAAAAATTCTATAAAAGAAACTTCTGAGCTACTCTCTCCTGACTTACGTGGAGCAGCAGGATCGGGTATTGATGATTAACGTGTGAAAGGCTACTTCCTTTTCACGGTCGCGCCATCTTCTTCCTTCAGGACAAACTTTTTCCTCAGAGCTTCTGAAATCAGGGTGGCCGAGTCCTCCTCTCTGAGGGATGTGCAGCCTCTGTTGTACCTGTGACGTACCAAAAAACATACAACCTGAGACTGAAAAACCAAACAAGTTGTGAACTTTGCTTTTTTTTTTTAATATATCAACATCTCTTACCTATCTTTGCTCATCTTCATGCGGTTCATGTCTTTCAGGATGTCCATAACATCTGCAAAACTAGTGGACTTTGACAGGGACACCGTATCCTCCTCCGCCTCACGGAAGTCCATGCTGGGCCTGTCCAGATCAAAGGTGGCCGACGCCGTCATGGAAACAGGCGGCAGAGGGTCGGGGACCAGCTCTGAAACCACAGAGACTACATCTTTTT